>OZ005741.1:37942178-40785317 GCA_963930735.1 Dioctria linearis
GTTTGCTTATTCCATTTGATGTTTTTATGTTGGCTGCAGATGCAATCACCGCAGAAAGAATACGGTAAAGATAGTGTTTACCATGCTCCGTCTCTCTTGCCCATACGCAGGATTCAGGTAAAAAAAAACCGTTTGAAATTAAAGTCGGAATGAGTTTAATTCTTATAAGAATGTTTATAAACGATTTAAATATCACTTGAACACAAGAAAGACATTTTTTTAATTTAATTCAATTTTCGGGTGAAAATTTCATCTGATTGGGTTTTACATGTTTTTATGTAGTAAACGTATTAAAGGGTCCTCAGATTCTCATATACAGAAACATAATATCTTTTGTGCCACATGAAATAGCAAATCGCTCAGTCTATTGTTATAAGTCAGTGGTCTACGCGCATAAAAATTGTTATTGACCAAACACCCTTTTCGGCCTCCAATAATACATATAAATTGTAAGAAAAAATTGCGGCTTTCCCTACAAGTAGAGGCATCGTTGATTGTATATTGTAGCGAGGTTTTACTGGTTGTTCTACTTCCTTTGGATCACTAGTTTGGCTATGCTCTTACAGTTTATCCTTTGAACATCTTGTCTATACTTCAGTTGCAGAGCTTTTAGCGACTGAGCGTGAGCAAAACTGTTCAAAATGGTACAAGTGGAGCCATCTGACATTATAACAAGGAAACATTTTCGCAATCACTATACATATAGTTTTATACACAAGGATAAAACTATGTAATTTAAAATATTTATTTATTTATTTGTTTTTTCAAGATGGCGACGAAATGTATACACGGAATCACTCAAAAATCCGGTATTAAACTCACAAAGGCCATCCCGCCAAACACTATAAACATTTCATGATCTTGAGCTAAAAGGATTGGATTACATGAAGCGTCACATTTTTTCTAGAGTTAACTTTTTGTAATGGTACAATTATTTTATATAAAGTCTGAGAATATATACTAGTTGTACGTACTATACCCTGGCAGTATATTCGTATTCAAAATGTGTATATTGAGCAACATATTTCAAATCTCAAATAAGAATTAGTGGAGTGTGAGTTTTAAGTGATGGAGCCTATTTCGACAGCATTTAATTAAATAATCTTTAATAATCTTCTAATTGCTTTTATAATTTTGTCAGCAATAATGTGGGATTGTGGAACAGTAAGGTAGACTAACTTTCTATTAAAAAATCCCGAATTTGAATTGAACTACTAAATTTCACTAAGTGTTTTGATCTTGTACTCGCGCAACCAACTAGCCTTGTAGTAAATCAATCAATGTAGCTATAACGGATGAGCGTTGTTGAACTTCCTCCCCGTGAAGAGATTTAGACATATTTAAAAATATGTAATGACGTCGCAAACATATAAATCAGATAGAAAACAAAAAGGTTAGTCCAGATCTCCTTACGAATCTAAAGCCTCCAACAAAGTAAATATTATAACAAAAGCTTAACAACAAAATAAGTAAAGACTCGAAAAATATATATATCGAAATAGCTATAAGCTACTAAAACAAAACACTTAAACAAGCAATTTTAATTTCACAACTATATAAGGTTGTAATATAAATGAAAGTTAATTATGTGAAATAAACAATAAGTGTGTATCATTTAAAAATGCCACAACAAAAAAGAAAATATTGAAGCAGTGTCAACTATATAAATACTAACCTGCGCATTGGTCGAAATATAATATTGGCAGCAATGTTAAAAGCGGAAAGTTCGAATTCTCGAAAATTCGAGAATGACATGAAGAGGAGGCAACAACAGCTCTGCAAAAGCAAGCAAGCCTCTCTTCCAGTTTAATCTATCAGCAAGTGAAAACGCAAGATCGAGACTTCAATAAAAAAAGGTGTTGTAACAAAGTTATTTTTCATCAAAAAAAAAATTATTGCACAGTAAATAAATAAATGAAAGGGCACTTAATTTAAAAAGGAGTTCGCAAAAAAAAAAGGGGATCTGGACACTGGACGGAAAAACTAGGAAACCACGTGGAAGGATGGTTAACTTCACTAAAAGCTAAGTGTCCTATTTTCAATTTTTTTGTTCTCAATTTGTTTTTCCTTTCAATTATCGTTGATAAGTACAGACTGGTTGGCGACGGCGACTTAATGATTAAGTGGTTTAGTGTAGTTAGTGTTAGTTTGCAAGTTTTTTTGAATTCTAGATTTCCATATGATATGCTTTGCGGCGATATGGAAGTACCGCGATACGGCTTATAATGTAGGCAAAATAAATATAATAAATATTATTATATTTTTTTTTTTGAATGAGTGGATTCCTATAAAACAGTTTTCGTGGTCTACCCTGCTAATCGCAAAAGACCCCGTGGCGCCCTTAATAACCTTTTTTTTTGGATTGTACCCACACCCGATCTCCTGACTCAGCACGTACGTACCTGAGAAGTACGTAACACATTGTATTAATTCATGCAGCGCTAGGCTAGATACTTATATTATATTATATTATATTGTTGTTCTTTTTTCTATTCTTCACAGAGTCTATAACACTGACTTCTTGACACTACTACTGTTCGCAATCGCTAATTACTTATTTTATTTTGTATTTTTCTATCAATTAAGACTCTACCAATGTACACTATTGTAATGTCGAAATACCCAACGTTCTAGGACGTGTCCTTCTGGCCGGGGTTGGAAATAAATGAGTTTTCTATTCTATTCTATTCTATTCTAAGTCATATGTTAGGTTACAAGGTGATTGGGTGAAATTGATTAGGTCTAAAAATTTATATTTTTTACTACTTATATTTTTATTACTTATTTTGTTAGTTTCACGTTATAAATCTTTTCAATAATTACATATGAAATTTTGTTATACATCCTTCAAATGCAAAATTCGTTCTTCTCAGGAAGAGCTTTTACGGACTGTGCTCCATTTTTTTTAACTGTAGATATACCGGCGATATATGGATGGTAATAGTAGAAAGCAGTCACAGGTTTGAAAAGAACAACAAAATTTATAACAATTCAAATTCCTTTCATATATAAAATTTACGGCAAATCACAAAAACTATATAATTATATTATGAATATAATATTTATGTTGCCGTAACATCTTGATGTATGTAAACTTTTTAATATTGATTTATGGTTTCACCTTATCCGGTATTGTTTTTACCAAAATTTCCAGAGTAAGTCCCTAAGTAACTACACTTTGTGGAACAACAAGATGTCTGGACATTATCCAAATCCATTTGTCTACAGTATGCAAACACTATAAAAGTATAAGCCGAAGACTCACCCTTCAAATATTTGTAAACTCTAATTTGGCACAAGTTAACGGAAGGGATTTCCCAACAGCCCAAGTAGATCTCATCGGTCTAATTAAATTACATTTATGATTTGATAAGTTCACGAGATAAAAGCTGAAGATGCCCGGATATGTAGGTATGTATATATGGTAGGGGAGATTACTTGGTTGTGAGAAAATTAAATTTATATACACAATATATGTAGATAACAAGACGGCAAGACAGACTGACACTCTTAATTCATAGTTATAATACGTACTACACGAACAGAAAATCATAATGATTACTCTCACATTGAACATTATCGTATCCTAGATATATCCTACTTTCCCTTGTCTCCTTGCTATAAATTAATTAACGAATTTCAATGTGTTTACAGCAGAGAATGGTTGGAGAGCGTGTATAGCAGGGATGGCTTATTTTGGATGGGATTGTTTTTCTCCCTTATCTTAAGACAGTTTAATTAGCATTTAAATCGTTTTTCTGGAACATTTTTCGTGATTTATTATGCATTTCCACAGATTAAAGAGGGACGGACTTCTCTTGTTTTTTTTTTATATTATTTGCAGGCTCTATAAGCCAGATAAGAAAGGAGGCACAGATCAAAGTTGAAATTAATTCAAAAGTTTTTCAAATACTGCCACTTACTATACAGAAATAAACTTCGTTTTTTTTTTTTTTTGATAGGAGAAAATTTAAAATATAAAAGCCGTTTACAGAATTAGGTATACGATCAGAAGAATTGCTGGCTGTGATAAATACAATATTCTTCAGTTCCCTGGATGTTTTTTCTTTAAGTTGTAATTTCACGTAGATAATGAAATTTGCATAAAATTATAATAAAAAAGTTTTTTTTTCGGCTTATAGTTAAAATCGTGCAAAAATATGAGGAAGAAATCAAAGCTATGGAAGTGGGGAACGCTTGAAACACATAAAATTTTCCAATCAGATCCAAACGTTTTCAAAATTGGCAAAATCTTAAAATGTAAAAAATTAATAAGAAAACGCTGGTGTCTCATAACATATTCTTTAAACTTTACACCATTTTGATAATAATCTCTAGAACACGATTTCAAACAAGTCAGGAGAAAACTTTTAATTTAAACATTTTGGATGAAATACATAATACATAACGGTTGCGAAATCATGGAAGGATACAACATAAGGCATAACAAGAGAAGAAATCTGGTTTTCCATCAGATGATGACTTTTCATTATCATTTCAAGATAAAGTCTATAGCTTTATACATCATTCGAGCTTTCAACGCAATCTGGTAAAATAGCAATAGCAATTCATTTACGTGGAAAAAGGAAAGCCTAAGCTTACAGAAAGCATCAATTGGTAATCAACCGGTGGTTAAATTCTCAAAAGAACAACACTAGTTTGGATAAGAAACTTATTTGAAGTCCCCAAATGAAAAAAGGCTTAGAAAAGATTACAGTAGCCTTATAAGCGAAATTAAGGATTAAACTTGAAAAACGAACCTGTAGTCATTTTTATCGATTTTTCATTCTCACTCGTAAAATAACTCAACCTAGCATACAAAAATTGCAATGTCTAGTTAGGAGCTTACTCTCTCCAGTAAAGCGAAGTATTTGGGTGTCGTCCTCGATTCCAAACTGAGCTGGAAAGCTAATTTACACCAACGCGTGAGGAAGGCCAGTGTGGCCTTCTACACGTTCAAGAGAATATTTGGCAGAAACTGGGGATTAAAACCCAGGGTGGTACACTGGATGTACACAGCCATAGTTCGGCCCATCTTCTGCTACGGCTCTATGGTCTGGTGGACGGCACTGACGAGGATGTGCTGTCAAAAATCCAGAGAGCCGCCTGTATAGGTTCTGTGCACCACACCCACGGCGGCAACTAGTGCTGTCAGTCTTAGAGCGGGGGGCTGGTGGACGGAGAGGGGCTTTGGGCACTCGAATATACTCCAGAAGGTAGACTGTAGGGATTTCAGGGTAGAAATAGACTATCAAGTACCCATCCTGACTTTTGGTGGGAGTGTCAATTCAACGATTCCCACCAGGAGTAACTGGGAGGGGAAGGAGGTGGTCGTTACATCCGATATTTCTATATTTACAGATGGCTCCAAGACGAGTGCGGGCACAGGGGCTGGAGCGTACTCTAGAGATTTCCAGTGGCACGAGTCTTATAGACTGCCTGACAAATGCAGTGTTTTTCAGGCAGAGCTCACAGCGATTTATCAGGCGGGCAACATTGGTATCCATGTGCAGAAAGCCCGCACGACACATCTGCATGTATACTGATAGCCCAGGCAGCCATCAGGGCGCTGAATGCTGTGCTGGTAAAATCAAAATTGGTGCAGTTATGTAAAACCAGGCTTGAGTAACTGACTGTAAGGCACAAGGTGACCCTAAGCTGGGTATCTGGCCATAAAGATATCTCATATCTCAGACAACGAAATGGCTGATGAGTTGGCCAAAAAGGGCTCCGAATTGGATAGCTCCTCAGCTGTAGCTTACGTGAGGATTCCAATCGAAGCTTTAAAAGTGGAAATCATCAGGGACGTCTATCAAAAGGCAGGTCTCCGATGGACCAACAGGGATACGTGTCGTATTGCGAGGCAATTGTGGCCTGCATATGACAGGAAAAGGACAAGGGAACTGCTTAATAGCAGCAGAGCAAATACCAGGAATCTAGTAGGGGGTCATGACGGGCACTGGGCCATAAAGGACCTTGCTAGAAGACTAGGAATAGCGGCGTACGATTTCTGCACGAGTTGTGAGGACTCGGAGGAAATTGAATCCGTCAAACATGTGCTTTGCGAATACCCCGCTCTGATGAATAAAAGAGGTAGGCTAGTAGGTAGCTACTTCTTTTCATGTCTGGGGGAGCTTCAAAGTATAAAGATCAGATACATCCTGAGTTTTCTGAGTGAGGCAGGATGGATCTAGGTTAAAGGTCTTGGATATATCCTGAGTTTCACAAGGAAAGCAGGATAAATCCGTGGCTTGAAGGGTTATCCCATGAGGTCTTGGGGTACAATGGACCCGTTAGAGGTCTAACTGAGGCTAACTGGTTGTCTAGCGGCACCCCTCTTACCTAACATAACCTAACCTAGGAGTACACGGTTCTTTGAATACCTGGCCAAACACAGCTTAAAATGGCATTACTAGACAGAAGAACACCCTTAGTACAATTACTAAGAGTTGCTATCAAATAATAGAATATTTTCAAACACGATTTCAAGTGCTCGTAAGAGCACTGCGGTTGACTTTAGGCTGCACTATAATGGAAAACAAAAGAAAAATCTTTTAAGCCAAACCAATTCCGACCAACCTTCGCCAATCATACACAAAGACCAACAGCCACTGACATCTGACGTATGTCAATGCAACCAGATGAGCGCCCTTCTCACTTATTTCAAAGCTGTGATACGAATACGGACATCAGGAGCTCCAAGAAACACGGAGCCGCTATGTAACTTTTTTCCTTAGCGCCCATTTACCTGTACATTTCCCAAAGTAAACGTTTTTTTTCTTTTTTTTAAGATGTTGCCAAAACTCAGGCGATACCCTTGAAGAAACGGAAGAAGAGGTAGGGAAATAAGGATTATTGGGTTGAGACATGCAGGTGACGCTGCGCATTACACTTGAATGTTTATGGCTCTTAGCTTGGGGGGAAACATAGGATGGCAAACTGTTCCACATTCGTACTGCTCTACTTATGAAGGATTGACGGAATATCACGGTACGGCCGAATTTGACGGCTTTAAGGGTGTGAGGGCGAGCTCGGTTTACAACTCATTGGATGCGCATAGGAAGAGTTCAACAATCAGGCTACAAATTTTGCCAAAGCAATGAACATAGAAGTAGCGATAAAAGAGATACAGACATCCGACATTACGCCGGTGCTCTAGGGAATCAATAGTGATCACTAGTAAGCCGGAACGCCTTCTTTTGGACTTTGTCTAATGCGGAAAATGGAGTGCGTCCAGACCATTCCCAAATATGAGAGTTATATTCTAATCTAGGCATGATATAAGACTTGTAGATTTGTGTTTAGTATGATGAAGTAAAATATTTCTTCATCGTGTTTTTAGCTATACCAAAAAATCGATCGGACAAGCTAATTTTGTTGGATATTTTAATGTCTAATATGTTAAAAGATGGTGAGTTCGGGATATCTTCTTCATTAACGGAAATGGGTTGAGTGGGAGTTGGAGTACGTTTGAGTGCTAACAGACAGCATTGCGTCTTGCAAGCATTAAACAAGACCCGATTCGCTCTGCCCCAAGTATTGTTGTGAGGTTATAATTTAGTTAACTGAACATGTGGCTTCATTTGTCAACTATAACATTCCCACGGCAATCAGCTATAGAGTCGAATGAGTTCATGAAATAAAGGTAGCAGTCGTGTGCACAACTATGAATAGCATTGAAAGTGAGAGCTAGAAAATCATTAATAAAAATGAGAAAGAGAGTAGGAGAGTACACAGAACCTTGCGGTACACCGACATTTGTCAGAAGTAATTCTATCCAATAAAACTCGAACTAAACGCCGGGAGAGGAAACTTTCAAGCAATTTTAAGGAATGTTAGTAAATCCCCATAAGAGCGGCCTGCACGAAAGCCGTATTGGCAATCACTAATAAGGTGATTAGTTTCTAGATAATTCATCAATTGGGTTCTAATAAGTGTTTCGAAAACCTTCGAAAGAATCAAACTAACGACAAATGGTCTATGATTTGAGTTATCGCTCGCCTCTTCCTTTTTGCGTATTGGCTGAACATGTGCAAGTTTCCGTGACAAACGAAAAACTCCTCTCGTATATGACAGGTGAAATAGTTTGCGTATTGGTTTAGCTAAAGAAGATGTGCAGCACTTGAGTTCCAGCGGCAAAATACCATCAAGCCCAGCAGCCTTAGTTACAATGAAACCTGCGAGCAATTTGAAGACCTCCCTTGTATTGAAATATAACGGTCTTTGACTGTAAATGCATCCTGGTGGAGAAGGAAGGAAGTAGGTGCCATGAAAGAATTCGCAGCAAAGTTAGCTGCAAAGAAATTGGTATTGTCCCATGATTCTGTGCACATATCCCTGTTGTGAATTAGGGGCGGTACCGAAGAACTGTTGAAGTTGTTCTCGACTATTTTAAGAAGAGACCAGACACTCTTCCTATACTCTTTCAACTAGTAAAGATTTTCTGTCCAATGCTTTGGTTGAATTGGAACTTAACTCGCTGAATAATGGATCGGCAGGTGTTACGTGCCTCTAAATAGATCTGTCTCAATTCCTCTGAATGGCTGAATTTATATACCTGAAATGCAGCTTCCCACATTTTAATGGCTGTTTAACCAAGATGTATTGTTAGGTTTAATATTCTTGTATTTGTGCAGAATAAACCTGCACATCACAAACCATAAGATGTTGACAATGGATTCAATTAGAGAAATTCTGACATTCCGTAGACTTCCACGCCCATCCAACATCCCCATTTCATTAAATCCTCACACCTCATAATTGCAAAACAATAGTCAAGAATACAGCTTGCCGTCGCGCAAGAAGCTGTAATGATCATCGTCCTCGCGTAATCAAGAATTAATAGTTATTCGAATAATTAAAGTGTAAAATTTATTAAGGTCATTACTGAAACCTAGGTAAAAATTAAAGCCTGTACGTAAAATCTTTTATAATATCCCGGGATATCAGTTCGGTTTAAAATCGTTTTGTTTCGTAAATGGCGTGTGAAAGACTTTGACTTTGAATTGACTTTTAAGCATTACGAATTGAGCATTACGAATGGATCAGAAGAATCGAATCTGACTAAATGTTAAAACCTTGGGCGCTTTGAACCTGAAACAAATTATTGTATTTTTGATCAATAATTTACCAAAAAGCAAATCAGTAGTGCTGCTACTGAATAAGTCTTAATTCTTAGTTAATGTTCCTTTTTGTTACACATAGAAAATAAGTGTAACTTGTAAGAATATTGTGTTAATTGTCGGCCCGGCACCTCCCCTTTTTTGTTAGATCTGCATAGACCTAAACACTTGCTGTTATGTGTTGTTTTTTAGGGTTCCGTACCCAAGAGGTAAAAACGAGAACCCTATCTCTAAGCCTCCGATGTCCGTCCATCTATCTGTTACCGAGCTGTATCTCATTAACCGTAACAGATAGACAGTTGAAATTTTCATAGAGTGTGTATTTCTATTGCCGCTATAACAATAAAAATAAAATTAAATTAAAGGGAGCCCCATATTAGAAACGTAATTTTGTCGCCGGGATTTTCCTCGTTTTATTCCTATTCATTATTTTTGTCATAAGTAGGCATATATTATTATTTTTTCAAATGACAGCATTATTTTTCCACACAACGTCTACTCTCATTTGAAAAAATAAATGCAAAGTACACAGAGTTAAATTTTGTACGATGGTACGGAACCCTTCGTACGCAAGTCCAACTCGGACTTGGCCGATTTTTTTTTAAATTTATTATAGTTAGGTATGTAAAAATTTTCAATCTAACATCATTATTTGCTTCTTTCGAAAACTCTTTCAATATTGATATTAGGGTTCTCCAGAAGTTTACATTTGGATCATCCTGCGTTTGATTTACTTCCTTTGCACATTTTTTTATAATATTGGAAAATTCTTCTATTGCCTACAGTTTCGCCCTAGGTCAGCAGAAATTTCGTGCCAAGTTTTTTCTCCTCTTCAGTTTATTGAAATACATTGGTGTCGTTTTCTGTACAGAACTTCGTTTTCACTCATAGCATTAATAAGTAGTACTTTCCTGTATTTGACATATTCAAATAGGACGAAAATATGTATATAATAAACAAAACGATAACAATAGTAAAAGGAACAAAAAGGGGAATGCCCACTTTTCATAAAACTTTATGCCCGACACCTCCAGACATGATAGATGTCTTAAACGATGCATTTTGATACTTTGAAAATATATTAATAACAATGTTTATTTCAATTCAGCTGGGGAAAGATTTGCCGATCGGATGTAGCTTGAGCGAATTTCTTGGGTGAAAATGTGGACTTTTCTACTTCTCGTGATTGTGAGGAATTGGTGTATCATGGAAGATGACTTCCTTTGAGAAAGATATTCATAACTAATGGCCGCGGAAGAAAGAACTGCAAAAATATATGCGAAATGTAGTAGCTGGGGTGTATGTGACCCAAGTACAGGAAAATTGGTTTTCCGGCAGCAAAAACGTCCCGAGAAAGTTTTCTGAATCGGGAAAAATTTACACCACCCGACAGTAGTCGACGAGACCTTTAATTTGATATGCAACATGCGGTGTTGAAACCACCCCCCTTCTCCCCGCCAGCGGAAATACTAAAAAAGTGAGTATTGGAATGGCTATAAATAGCTATTTAAGCCTCCGAGTATAGGAATGTGCGTACTTAAACTTCTTCTCAGGACCTAAGGAATTTGGTTCTGTACTAGATTTTCCAAAATGTACAACATCAAACTTTGACACCCCCCCCCCCCAGTCTTCACCGCTTAATTAAAATAAACATTGTAAATAAAATATATTCACAGTATCATAATGCATCATTTGAGACATCTCTCATGTGTGGATTTGTGTTCACTACCTTTTTTCTTTCGTGGTCATACGCATATCAACGTAAGTCCATTTTAGGTTAGCCTTTAACCTCATAAAAATCTTAAATAGTAATTTGATTAAAAATGGAAGACAGAGCAGGCGTAGCGTATACGTGCCGAACTATCAACTTACAGAAAAACTGAGTACCTAGCTTACATTTTTGTAACAACTTTACACATCCGACGGTATCGTTTTGGATGCTTTTGCATATGCTTGGGAGGAAAAATCATCATTATATCACACAGCTTGGTAGCATTCAAAGCGCTTACGTCGTATAGAATCTAACCTGGGCCCTATTTCATAAAAATTGACAAGTGACAATGTTACAAATTTGTTGCACTTGTCTGACAAATTTACATTACACAAAAGTTTGACAGGTGACGTAATTGTCAGTTAATTATAATGACAAAAAAGTCAAAATAATCACAACTATTTTGTCGTTGTAAAATTTTGAAGAATTGTCAATGTTATTGCGAAAAATGACAATTGGCAAGAGTTGACAGATTCGTTGTGACATAGTTGAGCAGGCGCAAGTGAATTTTAAGTGCAATAAAAGTATGAGCGATGCTAAAATAAGTGTTTTGCAATTGCTATTGCAAAGTAAAGATATTTTATTTGGAAAGTTCACTGAAACATTTACACATGAAATAAAAATTAAAAAATGGAAAGAAATTGCACAACAAGTGCATTTGCTGAACGGAATGGACTCTAGCAAGGACTGGAAGTATCTTCGAGATACTATATGGCAGAATTGGAGAAAGCGAACAATTGTAAGTTAATTATAAAAGAAAAGACATATCCATGCATATACATATATGTATATACTCGTATATATACCTATATAAATATAATAATATACAATTTAGGAAAAGATTGATAATCGAAAAAGAACCGGTTCTGGAGGTGGTAAGAAGTGCAAGATGGATGAAAGTGATAAAATAATTTTAGAAATATTGGGTAAAGATTCACCGGTAATAGAAGGCCTCCCAATTTCCGAGCCGTCAGGAGACATTACCGCAACAGTAGAAAACAACGCAGTAGAAGAAGGTGTAATGGAAAAACAAATACCGAAAAAAAGGTATCGATTAGAACAGCCAAATGACAATAAACAAGAAATTGAAAATAAAATTTTGCAAACAAAATTAAAAATTCTTGAAAGAGACTGCTGTCTTAAAGAACTGGAAATTTTTAAAAAAGAACAAGAACTTAAGCTTTCACCTTCAATTTATACCAAACAATTTTATGAAATTTTTTTTTCGGAAGATGACGAAACTGCCAATGAACTTTAAGTTATTGTGTTTACTGTTATATTAAATTATAAAGTGAAGTGGAAATGAAAATAGTTGTAATACAGAATTAGTCAAAACAATTAGATACGTTATGTCTTTTTTTTTTTAATAATGAAATAAGGAAGTTATGTCTTTTTTTTTAATTATATATGTATGTCCACATCTAAATTGTTTTTCTTCATATTCCAACCTCTTACGAAAATTTGGATATAACTGTACGTAAAACAGAAATTGATGTGTCTTCATTCACATTATCTTCACATACATTGCCTTCGTTATAATCAAGAGTGTCTTCATCACCTGCATAATATTAATTTGGCTTACTTAAGTCATTATGTTATCAATTTTTGGTTCCTACCATTTTCGTCATCTATCAATTCATACGGCTCATAAGTACTGCTTCCTAGACGTTTTTCCAAATTGTGTAATATTGCGCAAGTTAGAATGACTTTGCACGCAACGGTCGGTGATAATCTTAAATAATTTAAGCAAGGAAACTTTTCCTTCAGTATTCCCAATGAATTTTCTACGAGCCTTCTTGTGCTCTTGTGAGCTCTCAAAAATCTTTGCAATGGATCTGTTTGTTCGATTTGATGTGGAATAACGGGTGTGATTAGCTAATTTTTTCGTACATATCCGCTGTCACCTAAAATTAAAGCATCTGGAAATGGCCTCCATCCGTTGTCCCACTTTCTTGCTAATGAGCTGTTTCGAAGAACTCTGGAATCATGAACGGATCCAGGCCAACGTGCACTAACATAAAAGAATTCCAAATTTGGGCCGCACATAAACATAGCATTAATTGAGTGATCGCCATTTCTATCTACAAATGCTGACTCATTTTCAATTGGCGCATCAATCTTAATTAATGAACCATCTACAATACCACCAACACAAGCAAAATTCGCATATCGCATAAACTGTTGCGGTATAGAAAGAACATTTTCCGTAGGCCAGCGAATTTCTTCGCCTAAAAGGTGTTCTACTATTAAATTGCACACACTTCTTACGCAACGATGAATCGTACTTTTTGATACACCTTGCCCATCAGCAACGACGTGGTACTGAGCTCCACTTCCAAACCAATGTTGACTTTTAGGATCTAGAGCTTTATTTCTATTTGTCGGATGCTTAAGATATTCACCAACTCTTGATAAAATATATTCAGCGGTTGTTTTTCCAAGGCGAAATTTTTCTTTAAATTGCATACTTGTCAAAGCATTGAAGTCATTATTTATTCTATCTTTAAAACGTCTTACACATCTAAAACGATTATCTGCAAATTGCAGATCATCATCACTTTCACTTGAACCAAAAATGTGCCGCATTTTGTTTTCTAAACAGATTTAATTCCGACTTGTCACTTTTATATTTATGCACGACCTACGCTCAATCATCTGTCAAAATTTACCACAAAATTTTGACAAAATTGTTAATTTGTAAAATTTCATTGTTTCATAAAAATATTGCCGTAACAAATTTGTCAGAAAATCCATGACAATTGTTGGGAAATTCATTGGTCATGACAATTTGTTATGGTTCACAAATTTGACAATTACTTGATTTTTTCCGACAATTTTACAAAATTATCAAAATTTTTGCGGAACAGAAACTTGACAATTGTGGAGCTGTCAGATTATGATTTGTCACCTGTCACCTGTAGCACTTGTCTATTTTTATGAAATAGGTCCCTGATCTAGGATTGTATATATGGCTTAAAGCAACTAGGTTAAAATTATTAATATCAGGATAATTTGAACATGGGGTGTTAAGGGTAACACAGACTGTGTATAGTATCTTCCAAAGGAAGATAAATCTGTCGCCTCCAAAGTCTTAAAAAATTAATTTTACAATGCTACCGAAAAATTATTATTACTCACATCCGCTGCTTCCGCCCAATTTCTAATTAGTCCAATAATTTTAGCTCAAAAATTTGCGTTGACCTCGATAGTTCGGCGATCTTTATGATCTTTAATGCGGTGAATCCCCTCTATTACTAGTAATTTTGTATTTAGTTAATGTTAAGTTTATGATCTTTGCAAATATCATGGATCTTGAACAAAAGGTTATACACATTTTTTTTGCAGATAGCTCTTTTCCGTAAATGCTACGGAAATTTAGAAAAAAAACATTTTCTAAATCTTAAAACTTTCACTTTTTTCGTAGAATTAATATTTTTTGATTTCTAAAGACGCGAACGGTGAAAATATACCGTTCAACGTTCAATCACAGTTTTTCACATTTCGTTAACATTAGGCCGAAAACGTTAATTATTAATTTTGTAGAACACAAACCAATCTACCAATTCTTTTATTTAAAGTTTCCCTTTTATTAACGGTAACACCGACCACAGTACCGTAATTTAAAAACGATACATTGATAAATGAAAAGCATAGGATTTTTGATTCTTTAAAACTTTGGTGTACCATTGTCCGCTCCATAAGATCATTTCATCCAGGCCTCATCCAAAAGTGAAGGTCCATTTTCCGAATAACCACAATACATTGGACACAGTTGGCAAAAATTTAAAAGATTTTTCAATATTTATTTTCAAAAGATCGTCTGACTCTAAGACACTAATCCCAGATATCCAATTGTCGACAGCCATTATTCTTGGAACTTTCATATCTTGTTCAATACCGAAGTAAGAATTTGCGCGTTGAAAATCACTAAAGTTCTGCATGGAAATAGAAAAGACAACAATTTTTTTTTTCCAACAAAACACAGTAAAAGCCTTAAAAACAAATGTAAAAACATTTGCATACACCTAAAGGACATGCGTTCAAAATAAAACTGGTTATAAGTCCTTGAGATTTAAAACCTCTTCCTTCTGCTCACTTCATTTTAAAAACAGCTTCCTTTGAAAATCACATTGATTGGCCTCCTTGAAATGAAAAACATTCTTTAGCAGGAAAATAATTCACGTTATCCATAATCCTCTTATTCCCATATCCATTTAAAACGAATCCATAAATCCACCAAGACTTTCAGGTTCTTGTCTATTGTTGAATATTTTCATATAGGCCATATAGCATTCATAGCAATGAACATAAACAGTAGTCTGTAAAATAAGAATATGCTTCGGGGCAGTCGTATATTACATATATGACACTAGGGGGTAGGTTTGGAACCCATACGTGTACAATTGTTTCAGCGGGATGTGGAAAACAAAAGGTCCACTGATCTAGGCGAGAATCGTTTCTATGGAAGGGCAGAACAACGAAATGCATTTATTATACATTCTCGGTTGATGTTCATGGGCAGAATAGCAGAATGAATAAATTTCTGATGAAGAATTAGCACCACGTGTTCCATAGGAATTTTTATTTCCTCCGACAAAATAAATGTGTTTGTTTATTCAGAAGGGGATGGGAAGACATTTTTTCCATTTTTTACTTCTTTGGAGTTCGGTTATTTTAGATTCATAAGAAATTTTGAATTTCCTTTACATAATTATTAAGACAATTTACAGTATAGTTTTTATTTTATTTTATTTATTTATTTTTATTTTTATATTCAAATTTTTTTCTTATACAGATAAATAGATCAATAACGCCAATAAGGTGGTCTTCGACAAACCTGAAAGAAAAGGAGGAAAATTTACTACGAATACATAAATACCTTCACCTGGAGTATGTCACAGGTGTAAAAGTGCCCCGGTGATGAAAAGAAATGGAAGAAATGAGAGAAAAAATTAAAAATTTATTAGAATAAAGTACCTGCAGCAAATAAAGCCCACCTAATTTTAAAATGCAATAAATCAAGTATATAGAACTGCAAAAACAAATTTTCCGTGAAGTTTATTTGTTTACACAACTGGAGAAATAGAAAAACTATAACAGTGAGTATTTGAAAAAAATAATTCAATTTTATAAAATCTTTTCCATGGGCCTTATTAAATTACCACAGTATAATAAGGCCCAAAGCAAAAATAAAAATTTTCAAAATCTTAATCAGCGGAATGATTTCCATTAAACTTGCTAAAACTAAGACAATCAACAAAATTCAGTTATTTTTAATAATTTCGAATAAAAATAAAAATGGTCCGTTTTACCCACCAGGTGGATAATAAGGCCCCAACAGCTTTAGTTATAAATTTCTCCGGGCCTTATTTGCATATCAATATTTGAATTGAAATAGACAATATATTGTAAAATATTTTTATTTTTGAGGCCAGTCCCTTTAACTCGTACACGAATTTGTCTGTATATTTCTTTTTTACTATTTTCGACACTCTCGTAGACCCACTTTTCGTCATCACAGCAAGCTGAAATTTGGCACAGAGGTTCATGTCGCGTGACAATTGAATCTATCAAAATTTGAACCGGAAATATCCATGGAAAACACGGAAAATCGGGAAAAATCATTTGAAAATTTGGTACAAATTTGATTAGTGATAAATCCGTTTCAGGAAAAATGCAGAGTTTACCGACTTTTCCGGTAAATTTCCCGGTAAAAAAGTTTCCGACAAGGCGTCATTATTTTCTCTCCGACAATGGTGAAAACTTGCAGAAAAAATCGAGGAAAATTCATGTGTTGCTTTGTGGAAAACTCCGTGGAAAACCCGGAAAAGCGGGAAAATCACCGGACAAATTTTCATCGAAATGATTAGTGATAAATCTGTTTCAGGAAAAGTGCAGAATTTTCCAATTTTTTTGGAATTTCCGGAATTTTCCGAGTTTTCCGGAAAATTTTCCGACAAAAAAGTTTTATAAGCTATGCGGAATCATTTTTTTCCGTCTTATTGGCATCAATTCTTTCTCTTCAACAATCATGAAAACTTGCATAAAAAATCGAAGAAAAGTCATGTAAATTTTAAAAAAAAAAAAATCATATAGTAATAGGAAAAGACTGTGGAAACATGGAAAATCGGGAAAATTCAGTAAATCAATGACTTTTCAGCCGTAATAAAATTGTTTTAAAACATCTCCATGCAGCACGTAATAACAATTTAGTTAACGTGAAAAAGGCAGAAAATAAAATATGTAAAAAACGAGTTTTCAAACAAAACTGAGGCCAAGACGAATGAAAAAGTAGAAAATAAACTTTTGTTCACACACAGACGTGGACTCAGATTTTATTCGCTGACAATCACCGATATATTTCAGTATGATCAATCAGAGGTAATAAGTGATTTGATTCATGAAGAGAAAGAATATTCAAGAGAAATGTCCCAATCAAAAAATCCTGTGTGTGAAGAAAAGTTTATTTTCTACTCTTTCATGCGGCTTGGCCTCAGTTTTGTTTGAAAACTCGTTTTTTACTTATTTTATTTCCCAATTAATTAAGTAGCATAAGCATTTCTTTAATTATTGCACACATTGACTTATAACATAAGCAGAAATAAATACATACTTCGATCGACAATTTTGCAATAATTTCTGCTGTACTATTTGCTGACAAGCAAGTACGTACGCAATAAATGTTATCGGTCAATGTTTATTGCATTGAGCAATGAAAGCAACCAAAATAATTTAATATTTTTATGTGTCATGTAAACAATTAAATCAATTCAATTATTCACCTAGACTAACAATTTTTTATTATTTTTAATCGAAAAACAAACCCTTTACTCGCCCTTGCCAGACGTGGTACCTTTAGAAGAATCCAAAGACATAAAAGTAATGAAGAATTCAAAATATACACAAGAGTTTCAACTTAATACTCACACATATTTCAACTTTAATTCACAGGTGTTATAGCCACATCTGAAACTTAAAGAGAAAAAGAAAAATTAGTGAAAAATCTTTGGTTTTTGTTGACAGGCCTTTTGCGGCCATTATCGTAGTACAACGATAAAATTAATTAATTAATCATTAATGTAATCCGAGGGAATTTTTACCTATTATTCTTTCAATGATCTTGCTCTTATTATAATTTCTTTTCCTGATGAATTTCCTGGATGCTCCTCACAAATGCGCAATCGAATTTAGATTGGGTGACTTAGCGATCCCTTTTTAAAACTTTTGATTCGTTTGTGTGCAAAGATTCATTTACTACCTTGGATGCATATTTTGGGTTACTATCTTGCTAAAAATATCCAGTCAGAAGTCAAATTTGATTGGGGAAATGGTAGCATACTTGTTTTTAAAATATTTCTGTATAATAATAAGCATTCATAAAATACCGTTAATGTGAATAAATATCCCTAATTTTAGCAGAGAGCGCATTAAAAACTGATAGACTTCCACCATCATGTTTACAACTGTGAGAATTTAATACATAGTTAGAGTTAAATAAAAAGATTACTCTTTTGGACTTTTTACCGGTTAAACTTAATTTTGTTCAAGAAAGAATTTTTTTGGGATTCTCCGGTATATAGCAAAAGCTAAAAAATGTTCTAATTTGTTATTTCATCACACAACTCATTAATTTTTGGTGAGAAGTTTCAAGTCTTGGTTTGACTCATCAACAGGTCCCAAATAGCGAAATTGGGTGATTTGAAAAACAAATGAAAAAATGAAAAAAAGAAGAAAGAAATGAAAAGTTTGAGAAAAATAGAAAAAACAATTTTTTTATTTATTAAAAAAATGTAAAAAAATTTTTTAAAGAAGCAGATTCATTCGAAGCGAATCGAACCTGTATACGCCACGCAGTGGGCTGAAAAGTTCATTTGTTTTTCAAATCACCCAATTTCGCTATTTGGGACCTGTTGATGAATCAAACCAAGACTTGAAACTTCTCACCAAAAATTAATGAGTTGTGTGATGAAATAACAAATTAGAACATTTTTTAGCTTTTGCTATATACCGGAGAATCCCAAAAAATTCTTTCTTGAACAAAATAGTTAGAGTTGTAAGTATTTGGAGATCTTAGGCTGACAGGAATACGGTCGCTCATCAGTGTGCTTAAAATGTCTTGGACAAAATATAAGAGTAATTCTCTACGGGGAAAAATTTGTTCAAGTCACAATAAAAGAACATTCAAATTTCTGGCTAAACGGAATTAATCGAATTAGGCTAATATAATTTAGTTAATTACAAAAATTTGTGTTGATTCATCAAAGAGAAAAATATTTTTGAAGGATGGTGAATGGTGATTCCCCGAAACATTTGAATGAAACAAAAAGCAATGGAAAATGTAGAAAAAAAATACATCACATCATCACATCATCTACAGTGGTGGAAATTTACATAAAAACAACATGATGTGTCGTAAATAATTTGAAATTGCATTATTGTTGGCACCACCTTAAGTTTTTTTTCTTATTTAGATCATCCATCAGACTCTTACCAAGAATTCCGTTATAACTTTTTCTCTCTCTCATATCATTGTTCATCTCCACATTTACTATTTGAACGCGATAATGAATATTTGTATAATTTTGGTGGAAATTTATATAAAACAGTTGTAGTTTAGTGTTTTCTTGGTTTTTAGTATCGACAAAATTCCTGGAATTACTTTTAAAAGGTAGTAATATTATCTCTGATGATATATAGATTTAAATATATAAAAGAAGATCTAATTTTATTGAAGATTTAGTTGAAAAAATCAAAAAACATTAGTGTTTTTATGTAAATTTCCACCACTGTACGTATATATGGAGCATAAGCAAATAATTGATTTAGCAAGTATTCAGGAACAAAAATATATAAATAAAATTTGTAAATAGTTTTCAAAAGAAACTTCTAAAAACGTGTGTAGGTAGACTTTCATTGATTGTAACTGGGGAGTTGCTTAAGATCATCGAAAATTGCGCTGACGTCCATGTCTAATCAAATAATAAATTATATGGCAGGGGAGGGGGGATATCCCGTTTCGGAATTACAGGGTGATTAAGAAAAAAGCTATAAAAATGCTATAAAGTATCTTAAAAAGTACAGGGCGTACGGTCGCAGTTAAGAGCTCAATGTATGCATAAATCTCATGGCCTTTCCAACTACTGCCCAACCAGTCCCATACCCCTCTCCACTAAAGAGTTAGGATGGTCTAAACTAATAATTTCAAATTTTCTTACCATATTTTTTCTTTGACCTCTATTTTTTGCAAAAACTTAGTTACATAATTTTTTTCTATAATCTTTATCTATAAGCTATGTGCAGCCGTTTAAAGAGTTATTAGCTCTTTATCCATTCTGAAATCTGTTCTCAAACCAATTCTCAAACATAATTTGTTTCTTTAGAGTACTGAAAACCCGTCATTAAAAAAAAAATCTGGTGATTTCGGTATCACCTGAATAGGTTGTGAGCCCAATAACTCCTGAAGGATGGGTCATTGTCCTAAATAGGACTGCTCGGTGAATAATTCGTATGATGGGGCGGGGGCGTTAAGATTTTTGAATAAATCGCAAATTGATTAGTGGAATATTTATTTGAACACCCAAGACAACAAAATAACATTTTCTTATTTTTAGATTTGTTCCCCAATTTTTATTGAAAATGATTTAAAAATGAAAATTCAATGATTTTTTTTTTTTAATTTCTCTGGTTTGCGGAGTGGGGCTGCCACAAATTTGAACTTGATGCTGCGTTCCTTTTCTCGTTCAGAATGGGTTTTTTCAAACCATGTCGTTCTTTTTCTTGGGCCGAACGAATTAGTTTCAATCTGTCATCGCTTTTTTCGGACTCCGAGTCGTTCTGAATGCACCTGAGTTTTTCCCGAATTCAAGCAGAACGATTTTAATTTGTATTGGTGAATGAGTTTTTTACAATATGGACGAGGTGGTAATAGTTGAGCTTAAGTTTCCTTTGTTGGAAAATGGCTTTATTTGTCATAAACAACAAGTTTTACGAATTTTTGCTTGCTGTTATCAAATGGAAGAAATTTCAATTTGAAATGGTTCTGTTTCGTTCCTTTTCTATGAGCAGAGAATAAAATTATGACATCGTTCTGTGGATTCATATGTGGATTCATACAGATTCATTCAGAACGAAAAAATGAACGCAGGCAAAATTAAATGAATTTTTAACATAAGTTTTTTGAAATTAATAAGCAGAAAATAATGTTTTCCGATTTTTTAAAATTCTACTTATATCTACGACAATTTGATGCAATAGATTGCTTTCTTAATGGGAAAAATGCAGGTAAAGCAATCTACTGCGTCAAATTGTCGTAGATATAAGTAGAATTTTAAAAATCAGAAAACGTTATTTTCTGATTATTAATTGCCAAAAGCTTATCTTAAAAATTTATTTAATTTGGTTCAAATTCGTGGCAAACCAGAGAAATTTAAAAAAAATCAATGAATTCTCATTTTTAAATCATTTTCATTAATCAATTTGCGATTTATTCAAAAATCTTAACACCCCCGTCCCATTTTGCGAATTGTGCACCGAACTGTCCTATTTATGACAGCGACCTAGCCCTAAAGGCTGCAGATAGAACATAGAGTGTAATAGGTCAAACTAAATAGGAGAGTCCATAGTTTACAGCTTTTACAAAAAACAAGTTATGTCAATTACCCTTTTGGAAAAAAAAAATAGAGGTCAACTTAAAAAAATAAGATAAGCAAATCTGAAATTTTTTGCTTAGACCACGATAACTCGTGAGAGGAGAGGAATGCGGGGCTGGTTGAGTAGTAGTTCGAAAGGCCATGAAGTGCAATGAGCACTTAACTTTGACCGTACGCCCTGGACTTTTTAAGATATAGTGTTATGTAAAAAACCAGCTTTTTTTCTTAATAGCCCTGAAACTCCGGAATGGTTGATATGCCCCCGCTGCAGAATAATTTTCTGTTTGCATAGGTAAAAATTATCACCTCCTTATACAGGGTGTTTCCTCCCTAGAGGTCACCAGGGAGGAAACACCCTGTATAAAACTCAAATATGTATTTAAATATATTTTTTTAATTTTTTACTTCAACAAGCTGCTTTGTGATGTTCATGCAATGTAAATAATACTTATGTACATAGTACATAACCAAGGAAGGCAAGTATAAATAAAACATTCTATTGTCCGCTTTTGAAGGCAACTCTTCTCTTGAAAATCTTATGTAGCTTCCTTGTCTATGTATGTACCTATAGATAAGTACTTATAAATTTCATTCTATTCCGTAAAAAGCATGGCCCTTATGATAGACTAAAAGATCTTTCCATAAAGAAAGACTCAGACAACACACAAGCAAGTTGAAAAGCAGAAAATGCATTTCTTAGAATTGATTGGTTTCAAGTTCAACAGAACTCAGTGGAAATAATATCGTTAATGGTTAATAAAAAAGAAGTATACTGGGTAGAAGAAAATATACTTCAGTAAACAAAAGTTTATCCTCCCTTTCCATTGCGTAACATCATAATTGGATAGTATAGATGAAGTACCTACTACACTCGAGTACATCAGTACAGCTTTGATAGGAATAACAGACTTTGTCAACGCTAAGTATAGTGTATTTTAAAAGTTTGCAATGAGACATTGTACAAAGGCAACAGTTTCTGGGAGAAACTTTCTTTTCTTATCGGGCCTTTATGATTCGATTTGGCACTGAAGAAAGTTCATACAATATATCTTCTTACCGAAAGGTACCTACATTACATTATAAGAGAAGAACCAAACAATGGATACGAGTGACTAGATATTTTTTACATTAAGGAAAATTCAAAGTATGCCTTTATACCTATATACAATGTAGATATGTAAGTATTCAGAGGATATCATAGAAGTCCAAAACTAGCAAGAACTCTATAGGACCTTGATTCACATTTCAACCATACGACTAGAGTCTTATGATAAGTGGAGATCAAAAAGTCATCGAGATCTGATTTGTTATTCAATCATGCGGTGAATCCATACCATTTCCAGAACAATTTTATTCGTTTTTAGTTCCACATCTAGGACCATATGCGATTCTCTTTCGAATCGTTTTATATATACATTATGTATATTTGGATCGAACTTCTTTTTATGGCCGGGGATATTTCCATTTGTAAAAGTGTCCATATATCCTGTTAGGAGCTTATATTGAACAGGATTTATCCTTTTTCCCTTTGAAAGGGATATTTCGAGCTTCACTACGGTTGATATACGACTGGTGTATGTATATGCAAATGTGCGTAATGGTAAAATCTGAGATATGATTACGAGCTTTCTATACATACACATACGTACATATATGCAGAATGGTATTTACATATCTCGAGAGGAAATATATTTTTTATATTTTTTTTTGTACCTATAGAGTTTCGTCGCTAAAAAGTGCTCAGTGCACATCTAACATTAGAATAAATTTATTTAAGGAAACTTCTTTCTACCTTAACCATATTATGTAGAAACTATTCATGCAAGTAATACAGTGCTTTTATGGAGACTTTTCTTTGATATTTATAAATCTTAGCTTACATTTTGTTGGAAGATAATCTAATTTTATACGAATAACCGTTAGGAGCTCCAAAAGCAATCAGGAAATTACAAAATGCAGGTCCGTAATTAATAGAGCAATTAGCAATTGCAAAAGCAGTTAGGAAATTATAGGATTTATCCCCTTTTAAAAAAGCTGGAAGATTACGTGGAAACTTTATACATATACACTTGATAAAGACCATAGCATCAGCCCAGCGTGAAGTGCCACAACTCCTGAAAAATCTTACTAAGGATTCGGGCAATGAAAAGGGATGAGCTGGCCGATGATGATGCCAACCACAGTTCTACATTTTTTGCTTCCGAGCTCCATGAGAACATCGGAGATATTCCCATTGGGCCCATGAAGAAACAGTTTTGCACTCCTACAAGTACTCAGGTTCTCCCATCTATACTGATGCTTGCTATGAACATCCGCTTTGATGAGAGATCTGATACTCGATGTGGCAACGTCTACGGCGGGCTCCGGTCCGAGGAACAGAGAATCAGAGCCAGTTAAAAGATCAGCCCTTTCATTCCTCCATGATCCCCATGTGACCAGAAACCCACAGGATGGACACTACTTTGTGAATACACAACTTATCCACTGACGACCTGCAATCCCCCAGTAACTTAGACATTATCCGAGGGCCACTCAAACCCATCAAGGCTGCCTGACTATCTGAAAGGATAGCAATGTCGTTCCCCTTGATTTGCATATCATGGGCTAACTTCGCTGCCATTGAGATGGCGAAGACTTCAGCCTGGAAGACAGTGGTGTGTCTTCCAAGTGAGTAAGTACTCCATTCCAAAATCAGGCTCAGGAAAGTATACACCTGCCCCAGCTCCCTCATTAGTGAGAGAGCCGTCGGTGAACATTTTTAGAGCAAACCGACGAAGGCTCGATAAGTCACCTCCCTCAGTCTACGATTCCCTTACAGGAAAGCTCACAGAGAAGCGAGGTTAGTTAATGAAGTTTATTTTCGCCCACCATTATGTTTATTTGATTAATGAGTAATTTTGTAAACAACTCTTATCATAGGACTAATAAGGCCCACTGAAATAGACCGTGGCCCTTATTACCCTACCTAGTCCGGGGGTTACACGAGAGTACAGCTTGCATGCACTTTGCACTACTTCTTGGACGTATAATCTCTACTGCCATGCTGGCAGCTCAGCTTTCAGCAAACTTCCATGATGAAAAATCATGCCAGTTGAGGTGATAGTAATTTGACATTATACAGTTATAAAGATTGCGGAAAAGAAATGTTTGAGAGATATTAATAAATTTTTACTGGGAAAATAAGATTTTCTGGGATCATTTGTATTATTTACATCCTTTACTAACACATTCTTCTTCCTTTTTTCATGGGTTTTTTCTCATTCTGCTACTTCCTTTATTGCTATAATTTTCCAATATACGCAATACTTTACATCTCAATTCCATTTTTTAAATGAACTTGCATGCAAGATGATAAGATATCAACTGAACTGCCTTCTGCTGTCAAGTTTAAAATCGCGTTGGAGCCCCCAGGCAACCTATATTCTCAATGGAATTAATGTTCCTATATCAGCCGGTGAGAATCATAGTGGCGTAAGTCAATTATTTTCAATATCAAACCCTTACTTCTTAACCATCACCCGCTAAGCACCATCATAAAGTAAGTAAAAATTTACAGTTACAGCTACTGATGGCTACGGGTGACAATGCAACTGTCATTTTCAACAAACGATGTCCATAGTTTTCATGGGCTGACGTGCGAAATGTCCATTTACTCTAAACTATGCAAACTTGACTTATGTCACTCTGGTTCTCACCGGCTCACATGTCTCAAATATAATTTGGTCGCATTTATCATTGATGAGCGCATTTATAACAATAAGTTAGGTCAGGTTAGATAAGACTGGTGCCGCTAGAAGTGACTAGCGAACTTTACTTAGACCTCCAGCGGGTCCATTGTTCCTCTTGACCTCATGAGATAACCGCCCTAGTTCCATCCGGCTTCCCTTATGGATCTCAGGATACATCTGAACTCTTGAATAGAAGTTGCTACTTATAATAGCGTGCCTGTTTTTTTTTTCATCAGAGCGGGGCAATCAGAAAAAACGTGTTCGACGGATTCGCGTTCCTTCGAATCCTTACAGCTTCTGTAGAAATCGTTGGCCGCTATTCCCAGTCTTGTAGCATGGTCTCCTATTGCATCTACTAAATTCCTGGTACTACTACTACTGCCATTAAGGAGTTCTCTTGTCCTCTTCCTGTCACATGCAGAGAGCAATTGTCTCGCAATATGGCAAGTTTCCCAATTGATTGCTGCAAGCTCTGCCTGAAAGATACTGTATTTGTCCGACAGTCTATAAGACTCGTTCAACTGGCAGTCTCTGCAGTACATTCCAGCCCCTGTGCCTGCACTCGTCTTGGATCCATTCGTAAAGATATAAATATCGGATATTACCACCATCTCTTTCCCATTCCAATCACTCCTGGTGGGTATCATTGCATTGACACCCCCATCAAATGTATGGAAAGGTATTTGATAGTCTGTTTTTTTTTTTTTTTGTATATAGAAATGCCTATAACCTCTCTCCATCCACCTTGGCTCTAAGCCTGATACTTATAGATATGAAAATAAACTAATAAGATGTGTTCGTCTATGCCCAAATTTATTTATAATATTATTATCTTTCTAGCCAGATTTCTATTATTAACTATTATAAAGTATGCTCCAATGTCGCTTAACCCACACAATAATAAGCATAAAATTTATGATGAGAATGAAACTCCAAAAAGCCATTAACAACAAACTGTCAATTATGTGACTATCATCTGTTTGCACATACACATAGATATTGCAAAACTTTCCAAATAGAACATCAAAATTCTATTTATGTACATAACTTATCTACGAGGAGTCAGACGAAAATCATTTCACCAAGCGCATTCATGACAGTATCTCCGGGCACATACCATAATACATTAACGTGCCTGCTCTGTTATTGCAAACTAATTAAATTTTGTAATTATGACATTCAAAATCTTCATTACTTTCCAGTGCATAAGTCATATAAACTCCGATAATATCAGCTTAGCTCAAAGTTTACATTCTGGAACATGCAATTGTGTCTGTGGCTGTGTCTGTCTGTCTGTCTGTCTGTTTCTGTTGGTCCCTAAAAAACCCGAAATCCTTAGAAGTGTGCACCCTGCATCTATCTTCAACTTCATGTGATTTTGTTTCAGATGAAATACATACATCTGAAAAGGACATTCATGCATGCCTACATATATTTCCTGTAAGTACATCTCAAGTGTGATTCCCCAAAAATGCAAGTGCGCATAGTTGTTGGCGGTAAGCTTTTATACTGTTATATGTATGGATCAGTAAGTTTTTATGCTTTGATTAAAACTTTGAAACATCTCTTCCTATCCTACCCATTCCCATGGGATGCAGTAACTTTTCCCTGGTAGGGAATTGGGTGGGGGGTGAACTTTAGCAGCCACAAAGAAAATTGAGGTTAGAGTTCCTTTCCGCAATGTGATGATCCTTAAAATGAAGGAAATGCTAAGAACAATGACTTGTAGCCAACGATGTACAACTGATTGGATAAAATCACTGATTGAGGATTTGCCAACAATGAACGAGCGAACATCTGAAAAGTTCGTTTTGAATTAAACTGATGAGATGAATGTGCCAAAATGTATGGGGGGAAAGGGGGATGTTTCACGCTTGATTTGCTTGCTTGCTTGCTTGCTTGCTTGCTTACATACTTGCTTGTTATTTGCCCCTGCTTGTACTGTACGAATCATGAAAGGATGATATGGACTGAATCCACGGTCCGTTTATAGTAATTAATTCTGAGTGCTTTGAGTGCTTCAATGAGTTTCCAGCGGCTATGTTAAGTGTGATAGTGTATAAATCGTGGTATTCTCAGATTTTGGGGGACATCCTTTTCACACAATATCCTCTGTACAATATTGATCCTGTAGGTCATGTCTTCATTCACCATAGCCCCATACCCCTACCATCATCACCATCACTAGTACTTTGCTATCTTCCATTTCATCTTCCTTATGTTCTTAATTCAGCACAGCAAGTTCATATATGTGTTCTGGCAGAGGATATCATTTGATGAATTCCGTTTGAATTGCTACAATTTACTTTGATTCAAGATTAGGGTCAAGAGCTATCTCGACTCTGTCTCTTACGGATGGAGGACTTTAAGAGGATGTATCTTGACGTAAATCCTCTTCTTGTGGTCGGAAAAGTCTAATTAAGGACTGTGCTCAATAATTTATGAACTTTTAATTGATTTCCTGGCTTGCTTTTTTTTTACGAATATATGGATTAATTCTGCCTTTGGAAAGAAATTAATTGACGGCTGACTGTACAATCAAGTCAGTCGTCAATTAGTTGTATGGAGCCATATTGCCATTTGTAGTTTGGATATTTAGAATCTTTCGATTCGATAGATAACAATTTGCTTTCGCTTGGCATGCTTGGTAATTTTTTTCAACCTTATAGTTCATTAAAATGGCAAACATTCATACTATAATTGTTAGGTTCAATGCTAAAGTGGATCAAGACCATTAATTGATAATTAAAAAAATGAGTAAAAAGCGAAACGCGAACGAACAAAGTGAATACTTTTAAACGAATAATATTCCTAGTTTGAAAATCAAAGACTAAGCTGGAAAGAAGGGAAAAAACCAAATGCTGGACAAAGACATCTGCATTTTTTCACACTGGACTTGGTTCATTTTAGCAATAAACCCGCCAATTAGTTTGATGATAGGATAGGTCGAAGCTCAGCGAAATTGATTGTTTGCTTCAAAATGTGAAAAATCAAAGCAATTCTTGTCTCACTCGATCCAGATATGGAGATAGAATAAGAATTAGAATTCATTGAGGCCACTGTACAAAAGATGGTATATCTAATATATAAAGTACATAGATTTATAAAATGGAAGGGCTACTCTAAAAGTAACAAAAATTAAAAAATAAATAAGTAAAGAAGAGATAAGAAAAAATAAAAAATAATAAATCAAAATACAAAAGAACACACAAGAAGGCAAGATTATAAAACCAAATTGAACAAAGTTTTCAAAATAAATTAAACAATAAAATACCAAGTTTATTGACGAATCGAAGATGCCGTGACAAACGTAATTTATTAGATTAGATATGCAATAGAACTGGAATTTTAAAAGTGTCTAAAAATTTTTCGAAGGAATCGGAACTTTGAATGGGCTACAGGTAGCTCATGCCATGAGCGTACAGCCTGAATGAAAGAATGGATCTATGAAAACTATGAATGAGAAAATTATGGTTTCGAGAAGTATGTAAGAACTGCAATTGATCGTACAGATAACGTGGGGTCCTTGAGCGAGCCAGAATATACAAAACGACCAACATCCTCATCGAACAATGGTCATCCCAGAGAGAATCCCAGTAGATGCGGGAACTGAAGTGTTTGAGAATATAAAACGGATACAGTCATTAAATGCACTATCGAGCTTGAGGAATATAACGCTAACAAAATTAAAGTATGTATAAGGAAAAAAAAGTGTTTTAACTAGTCCCGCACGAATATCTCTCAAAAAAAAATATCAGCTGATAACTATAGAGCTGTCGAAGTCGTCCTTATATTTTCTTCAGAATGAGGTTAATGTTGTCACAACAGCTCAAGATAGACTTGATTACTACTCCCAGATTCTTGACGCGCTGTACTAGAGAAAGTATAGAACCATTTAGCAACACATCAAGAAAAGCACTGATGTTGGAATTAACATTGTTACGAAGGACCATGTGTTGGTTGAGACTTGTCAAGATTCAGCAAGATTTGATTTCTCATTGAACAATGCTATATTCTATGTATAATGGTTATCATTTACCTACACGTGCTAGGCAATCCTTTTACAGCTTACTCAGATAAAGCTGCACATCATCAGGATACAAGTGAATTTTCACGTATTCAACAACATTCGGAGGAGTAAGGTCATATATAAAAGCACTAAATGGTAGAGGTCCTTATGAGAGCCTTGTGGAACTTCACACAGAAAGGGTAGGAGGTTAGATATGATATTATTTTTTATAACCTCCTGACATCTGTCGGAGAAAAACTATGTGTCAATTTGAAGACGAAAAGGCAAAGTAAGCAGTAGATAGTAGAATTTGATCATTCACACTGCTAAAAGCCCTTGAGAAGTCAAACAATACCAGAACGCTTACATAATTATTATCGAGAGCTAATCGCAACTTATCCGATGGAGATAGCATATTCTAGAAGAGATCTAACAAATTCTAGCAATTAGTTCGATTATAGAAGATATAACAATAACTGGATCAGAGCTAAAAATAAACATCCAAACTTCAAAGCTGGATAATAGCCAACATATTAGAACAAAATGAAGGCTCATGATAAACGTGCGACTATAGTCTGATATTTCGCTAATACAATTTTTTAACCTTAGTTAGGATTCAACTGAGCCTTAGAAGCAAATTCCCAAAAACTATAGATAGGTAGCCAGAAATGAGCGTGACTAATAGCCAAAAAGGCATCAGCAAGAGATAAGATCTTGATAGAAGACGTAAAAGCCATGCTAATTTTTCTGTAGATGATCGTATTGGATGGAATACCAGTTTTATAATGATATTCTTTTCGGCAGTATCTATATAAACTCTTGAGATGAATGTCCATTTGAGTAACATATGAGGTCTTAGAAAAATAGTACTAGAGGATACAGATATATACATACTACATATTGTTGTTGTTTTTTTCACTTTAAGCGCCCAAGCCATTAAGTGTCAATCGTGATGAAAGCCGTAAGCTTAATTCGCGACAATATTTATAATCGTCAATCTTTGTTGACCACTTTATAACTGTTTATTTTTATCCTATCCCATACAGCACTTGAGCTTCAATAGTTTTTTTTTTTTAGAATGATAAGATGGAAAGAGAAGAATGCTTCATCGTTACTGATTAATGCCAGCTGAAAGCAACTGTAGCTAGTAGACTAGTTACAATTAAGAGAAAAAGCCTATGTCTTATTAGCTCAAAGGTAAGAGCAGCCACCCGGAAAGTGGAAGGTCCTGGCTTCAAAACCAGACGAGGCGGTTGTTTTTTGTCTTATATTTATAATTTAATTTAGAATAAATAAAAATAAGAGTTCTCAAAATTCTTCTACTTCCATGTTTATAACTAAGCCTTTGCAATTGCAGATGTTCTAACAAATTTCTTTAAAGTGTTCATATGCTATGATGGAAAAAAAAATTGAGACTTTTCTGTATTTCATTTGATTTTGAAGATAGAAGCAGCTTATCATCTAAGAGACTTTGGACAGTCTCTCGTCAAAATTTCCCAAGAAGATCTAATACTTTGGTCTTGTACAGGGATAACTAAACTATCAGCATGCGTAAATTGTTTGAATTTAATACCCGATAGATCCGAGATTTTGAGGTTGAATAATAAAGGTGCTTGACATGAGCCCTGTGGTATCCCATCGCTTAGTTTTCTGTGCGTAATTTTTTCTTTGTTAAAAATATTCGGGATGTTTTATATTTAACGACTATCTTCCAGACGATATTGTATGAAACAGTCAGATGAACAACATCTGTTTTAATTTTAAAGTATGGAATGTTTCTTCTGTTTTTTTTTTATTGTTGCAATTTTGATTTGTTACAGCAGGTGAGTTTTACTAGAATCAAATTTAACTGTAACCCTCAATACATTGTATAAAGCCCCTGATTATATGTATATTCTGCCAGTTAGCTATTTTGTCACATGAATCAAATCAATATTTATACAGAAAAACAAACATACATAAACAAAATGCATAATTTACAATTTTATGTAGGTAGTTTTTATAAAATAATAATTTTACCATACTCTAATAATAATTTTTTTATCATTTATATATGAATTTTCGCAGTGAAGCAAATTTTAAATTTTCTTTACCATGTCCAACTCCATAATTTATATACCTTCATAAAAGTGATTCATTAAAAAAAAATACACTCAATCAAAATCAAATTCCCCCAAAGAAATTTAATTGAATTACCATCAAAAACATAATCTTAAGAATTGAAAATCTTTAGCGTACATCAGAAAAAAGAAAATTATCGAACTCATAGTAGATTTCTATTTAAAACAAAATCAAAGAAATTTCGCATTTTTTCTTCCCACATATTTTCGATTACTGTTACTCTTTCTAGATTGTATCTAATTATGGAAACATCAAAAGAGCCAATTTCTTTTGAATCAACCTTTACTCACAAGAATTCATTCACAAAAAAAAATCTTTTCATGATATATATTAGGAAAACTTCGTTTGAAATAGGAGTTTTCATCATCAAGGTTTTATATTTCAAATTCAATTACCACACAAAACTGAATAAGGAAGGTACATAGAAAAATGGCCCAACAGGGCATTATTAAAATTGAATAAGGGAAGCGCGTGTAACTGATTTTATTATTCAACCACAATCCCAGGAGGTCGAACAATTGATTAAGAAAAGCGACCCGAAAAAAATTTAATAGCAAAATGAAACCGAAAAATGTTGGTTGCAATGGACGGTAGACATCGTCTCGAATTTATTGTAAGTCCTAATAATTTTCTTGAGCAAAGTAATCCTTTCAAATCCCCTCAAATCGAGTTCATCGTCTATACGATGAGCTTATTTCAGGAAGACACGATCGTCAGTTAACTGGGTGCCTCAATCTCGTATTGCCTTATATAAATCCACAAATCTGTTGGGAGCTTCTTAATAGAATATAGAAGCTATAGGGCAACTATGACAGTCAGGTCTTTAGGTGGTACATATGTACATGATGAAAAAAATATTTCTTTTATTTTTTTGCTTTCCAGTTTTTCATTAAACACCAGTTTTTTCACAGAGTAACCGCAAGCCATATAAAAAAAAAAAAAATTTAAATATCAAATCCAAGGATGAAGTTTGAACGTTTATGCGAGGAATTTGCTCTGACTGCTCTCTGTGCGCTGTGAGCTGCACTAAAGAAAGGATGGGTGGTAATATCCGATAAATAATACAAAGTGTCCCCCGGGAACAATTTGCGTTATCCCAGAAAACCTGAATGATTCAGAGTCTTCCATAAGTCACTTTTCTATGTGCTATCGATACGATATATATCATATCCGCTCTTTGATATTGCTTGCTTTTCACATGGTGAAAAGGCATTGGTAGTCTTCTTCTTTTGCAATAATCTTAATGTCTCTAGGGAGTGATGCGCTGACTTATCTATTGCCTTCCAGCGATTAATTTCCTTTTCATTTTTAACGTGCTCTCAAAGAGGATTCCTAAACGAAGGCACCGATAGCAAGTGTGTGATGATGAGTAATTCAAAACGAAGGGCTTCTCTAGTTGAGCGAAATTTTCATTTAATTCATAAATTCAGGTAACGGTATATTTATTGTTACATATTATAATTCGTATTAGTTCCAATTGGAGAGATTTAATATGGCTTCTCCTTTCCTTTTAAGCTTATTGAAAAGTTCTTTTTACGTACCCATATATTTTGTAGTGCTGTATAAAATGTTGCACTATCTTTGTTAGATAAATTTGATTGCTTGAAGACCTTGCAAGTTATGGATGCTCCAATATTTAAATCGGAACTGATCAATTGACCCTTCCACTTTTTCCATGGTATTTGTACGGTTCTGTAAACCATAATTTCAAATCCAACCCTGATAGACAAATCATGATGAGCTCATCAATGAGCTCCTCATGAGTAATCAATATCGGGAAAAAATCATTCACAGATAGTGTGTATGAGATATTCCATTTCTTTCACTAATTTAGAAATGTATACTTTACTTCTCTTTTGTGCATTTTACAATAGTAGATGAGCACTTCAATGCAGGGGCGCACCGAGAGGGGGGATGAACGGGACCGGTCCCCCTCCAGAATGTCAGTTTTCTGAACATAATTTACAAATTATGTATAAAATGTGGTCTGTATATCCGATAAAATAAAATAAAACCTTTTAATATACAAAGTAGTCCTTAAGTGCTCAGGTGGGTGCAGGATGCGACTTTAGAGCCCTATTTTTCCGACTCGTTAGGACTTGCGACACCTATGGGCCCCCCCAAAATCCAAATCCTGGGTGCGTTACTACTTCAATGAGTACATAATGAGTGTCGCCATGAGCTTATTAATGAGGATGTCAAGGAGTATCACGATGAGCTTATTAATGAGCATGTCAGTGAGTGCCACGATGAGCTTATTAATAAGCATAGCAATGAGTGCCACGATGAGCATTTTAATGAGCATGTCAATGAGTGTCATGATGAGTTCATAAATGATAATCTGATTTTACGAGTGATTTGATATATTTTTCCGAATTTAAACTCAAACTCCGGTTGCAAGTCAAACTCTGAGACGCATAGTCGTAGAGATTTGGACATAACGTGTTGTTCAGCATATGGGCTACAGTCTTTCCACGAATAAACAAATCAAATAACCGGCCAAGTGCGAGTCGGACTCGCGCACGAAGGGTTTCATACCATCGTACATTTTTTCAAATGAAAGTAGGCGTCATGTGAAAAAATAATAATAATGCTGTCATTTGAAAAAAACATTCCTACTTATGATAATAATAATGAATGAGAATAAAAAGAGGGAAAAAACCAGGGATGTAAAGCACTCACATTTTGACTCAACTCAAGCAGTGAGTCCGCTCAATCACTGAGTCCGCTCAACAGTTGAGCGGTTGCTCATCGCTCGAAATTTGAGCGGACTCACTGGTTGAGCGGACTCAATCGTGAGCGGACTCAGTCTTGAGCGGACTCATTGGTTGAATGGACTTGAGCGGACTCAAGTCTTGAGCGGACTCACTGCCTGAGCGGACTCATCATTTGAGTTAAGCGGACTCAAATCATATTTTAAATAAGGAAGGAAAGAGGAAGAAGAAATGTTGGCTAAGAAAATTAGCAAAAGCTAAATTAATAAAATTAATATAATGAATGACTTTTTTATAAGTTTTTCTTATTTTATTGAAATTTCAGTCTCAATTTTAATTAAATCAGATTCCCTTTATGTTATTTAAAATATGATTTGAGTCCGCTCAGGCAGTGAGTCCGCTCAAGTTCATTCAAGCAATGAGTCCGCTCAAGACTGAGTCCGCTCACGATTGAGTCCGCTCAACCAGTGAGTCCGCTCAAATTTCAAGCGATGAGCCACCGCTCAACTGTTGAGCGGACTCAACGATTGAGGGGACTCAAATCCTGAGTTGAGCGATGAGTTGATATGATAAATCAGTCCGCTCATTTACAACCCTGGAAAAAACGTCCAAAAAATCACGATTCTTGTATGGAGCCCCTTTAATTTTTAATTTTATTTATTTTTTTTTATTATTTACTGTATAGCGGCAATAGAGATACACACTCTGTGATAATTTCAACTGTCTACTATTACGGTTCATGAGTTACAACCTGGTGACGGACGGACGGGCAGCGAAGTTTTAGTAATAGGGTTCCCGTTGTTACCCTTTGGGTACGGAACCCTAAAAATTAATTTAATATATATAATTTAAAATTTTAAATAAATAAATCACACAAATAAATTCAAATTTACCGTCTTAGAAGTATAATCTGACAAAGTGAAGACAATAATAAATATTTATTTATTAGGTACTGGTTTATGGGGAGCAGTGTCATGATATTCAATGAGCCCTTCGATGAGATTTAATCAAGACTCATCAAAAGGCTCATCAGGACTTAATATTCCAGATGTTTCTTCATGAATTGCAAACACCTTGATACTTTTCAATCAAATTAGTATTGGTTTACATAATAACTGCCCTTGCGGGGCAAGAGACAAGGTAAAATATTGTGTGAATAAATTCATAGTTTCGATATCGCACAGTGATGACTTTTATCCGCATGTCAAGTTTATTTCAAAGATGTTAATTTATGGCACGGTGAAGGCACTTCCTCTGCAATAGATATTTTGCTACTTTGCGCGGGCTTCGATTATACGGGATGCTCAGTCAGGCCCAAGCATACACCAGATCATTAAAAATCCTGGTTAATACCAGCTTACTAAATCCAGACTAACCAGCTTTTTATCTTAGTTAGTGAGATGCTACACGAATTCTCATTATATGGAAGAAGTTGACACGATGAACCATTGAGGTGATAAACTCATTCTTACACCTATACTGAATCTCTGGAATACGGATTTAAGTTCATATTTTATTAATTTTATTATAATCCTAAAATAAAAGATTTTGGGGAGATTGAAAACTCTGGCGTTAGGGCTTCTAGAAGGCTATTTATAATAACGGTAGAGCACTTCTCTTAATAAAGGCTACCAAATAAACTACAAGACGTATATAGGAATCAATGAAGGAATTCAAAAAGGCGAAACTTGGTGTACTTCTATGGACATACCTGCAGAGTAGTCTTAAAGACTATAGTTTTATACTCTTCACCAGGTGACAAAATCAAAGCTGCTTTGTCCTTACAAAACTTTTTGACTCTTCAAATATCTCTCCGTTTTAAATTGATTCGTGCAAACCTACATAGATGACATACATGTGGGAAGAACATTTTGGTATACATTCAGAATACACAGGATGTACACTTTCCCTTTTTTTCACTTCTGTGCAATTGTCAAGGACGGAAATTATAGGTTGCCTGCATATATATATCACGAGATTTTGCTATTGAGATTTTACTTATTCCTTCAGGTGTTTATGGCGATTAAATACTACAGACAACAATTAACAATTTTTAATTAATTAGAATAAATAATAAGTTCTGTCTGTAAATTAAACGTTTCAAACGGCATTTTAAGATAACTTGGTTCCGTACTTATGCATTACTTTAAAGTTAATAGAAAATTCTTTGAAGTAGAATTAATTAAGTAACCCGTGAAACTTTCAATTAAGCTTCCCCAATCAATTAAAATTTCTCTTCGGGCAGCGAAACGGGTGGAGTTAATCTACTTAATGTAATTTCAAAGTTTTTGCTTTTCGCCTCTCTATTTCTCCCAGCCAACCCATCCGTCCCGTATAACTACTGAGAGCTGTCTGTCTTTTCATTTCGGTTCAGTATTTCCGACTTTCTCAAAACTAAGTAGGTACTTAAATATCAATCGAAATGCACAGTAGTGCTGCTTAACTTTTCAAGTGGATTGATAAAACTACTTAAGACAAGTTTTTTTTCAAATTAAAACACAAAAATAAAAAATTAAGGCAAATTTAAAATCTAAATAGCAAATCTGCTTTTTTGTTGATTTCTTCTGAATTCACTTTGTGTGATTAAAAATGGAATCGAAGTGATTCATTAAGTAAGAGAAGATCTGTCCTTTTTCCTTTCGAAATTGTCTTTTGTGTTTTTTTTATGCAAAGCTTAAGTAAAAAGAAGAAAAGAATACTGCAAAATACGAAATGAAAAGAATTTTTAAAAAATGAACAGTAACAACAACAAATATCCAGTTATAGAGAAAAGAAGAAAAAAAGTTGCAACTTTCATCAGATGGCTGTAAATGCAACTTGTTGGAAACTTTTTTATGTATGTAGTAAGCAAGTTGAGGAGCCATCGTCTGACAACTTACACAACAGTAAAGGTTTATTTTGGGTTTTCGAAATATTCCTTAGATGAGGGAAAGGAAAAAAGTGCTGGCTACTGGGGACAAAAGAAAAGAAAGTTAAAAAAAAGTTTAACTAACAATTTCTAGTTAACCGCAAATATTCTGCTGAGTTTAAGCCAAAGGACATACAACAATGTTAAGTTATATGTTTTTTGGTTTAAGTTTATCGGTACACCAGAATTCTGAGATGAAGATTAAATAGTTAACTTTAAGCGGAGAGTGCAAAGAGTTCAAAATAAAAACATTGTTAAATTAATTAATTTGCATGTTTAAGCAAATAATTTTGTGTACTAATTTGTATCTTCCAGATAATCTGATTTAATGTTAGCACGTAACAAAAACCTCATGTGTGAGCTAGATTACACGTATGAACTCTGGAAAACCTATAAAACGGATCACTTATTAAAAACTCTCAAATATCTGCGAAATAAAACTACCCAAGCGATTCGACCTGCTAAGCGAAACTTTTGCTTTCGGAAACTTGACCCTGCACTTCCCCAGCGAGCTCTTTGGAAAAATATCAGAGATATTTGAATTAAAAAATCACCTGCCTATGTCAACACTAACCCTGATGTCATAAATGAATTTTTCTTGCAAGGGCCTTGTTTCAATAGTGCTACTAGGAAGGAATTAAGCATTGAACTAAATTTTTATAGTTTCGCATTTAATACGATCAGACCCTCTGATGTTATACTTGCCATTAAATCTATTAAATCCAACGCGATTCGAGCTGATATTGATTTCTACGCATTTTCACGCATATAATAAATACCTGTATCATGACATCCATTTGGAAATGTGCAAAATTTATTCCAGTTAATAAAAAGCGTAATCCTCGACTTAAAGAAGATTTTCGTTTTACGTCCTTTCTGCTCGAAAGCTACCGAAAAATTTCTTTGTGACCAAATTTCAACCTTTGTATCTGATCAGTTCCTTTTATATGCATTTCAATCCGATGTTCGCAAGCGACATAGTACAGTTGCATCGCTTTTACATCTAGTAGATAATATTATATTAAATATGGATGCCCGAGTAGTATCATTGATTTTATTGATTGATTGATTGATTGATTTAAGAGGTTTGGGACCTTTTTCTGGTCTCCTGAACGAAGCCGAAGTCAAGGCCCATTGTTCACCCTCTAGACTCATGAGCGGTCGCCCATAGGTCCCAACCGGACGCTCTTATAAACTTCAGTATTGGCTCCCATGCCCTCCTTGCCGGCATCATGTAACTCTTCCAGGAGGTGTGAACCAAGAATTCTGTAACGTATTCCTGAGAGTGCCGGGCAGTGACATAGAAAGTGGATCACTGTTTCGGACTGCTCTCCGCAACCCCTGCATATAAGATCATCAACAAGTCTCATCCTGTGAAGATGGCCCCTGAGAGAGGAATTCCCAGTGAGAGTGGACACCATAGTTGAGTTTTAGGAGCTTATTCGTTTGATTTGAGTTTGGTGTACCCCACAGTTCCTTTGTTGTCCTACCCGTGGGATCTTCTAACTAAAGGCGACTGTATTGGCGGTCAGACCAGATTAAAATGGTTGAGACAAGGTGTTTTGGTGCAATCCCAACTGTAGAGGCAGGTTCTTCTGAGGCTGCTTCAAGACGAGCAAGTTCGTCTGCCGTTTCATTCCTGCTGATGTTGCTGTGCCCCGGCACCCACTTCACTATCATCCTGTTATTCCGAGAAAGGGAATTCAGGGTGGTTTTGCACTCCATTAATAAGTAGTATCATTGCTCGTATTATTAGATTTTTGTAAGGCGTTTGACAGTATAAATATTAATATATTATGTAGTCAACTTAAAGCACGGTTCCTGTTTAGTAGTTCTGCAGTTCATTTAATTTTTTCTTATCTTAAGGTGTAACCCCAATCAACGCGGCAGGCGTTGCGTCATTTTGACAGTTCAATAGAACATACATGTTTAAGTTCGTCCTGGCCAAATGGCTGTCACGCTTTCCGACGCGAAAGTAGAGCAATGTTCTACTTTTAACGCGCGGCAGACGCTTTGACAGTTCTTTTGATTAATTTTAAACTGTTTATATGCTTGGTAAGCTGCAAATGCAAGAACTGCTACATCTAATAACTCTGATATATCCACTATTTAACTTTTAAATAATAACTCAAGCTTTTTTATCACTTTTTCTTTTTATAAATAAATCTTAAGAGTACCAACGTGACGCGTCCATTTGGTCTTGCTCAAATCCCACACGCATCTGCCGCGGAGAACTATCAAAACGACATGACGCCTGCCGCGTTCATTGGGTTTTCACCTTTACGGATAGGTTTCAAAAAGTTGTGAATGCTTCCTACCTTCTCAGGTGTTCCACGGGAGCCACTTCTCGGACCGTTGCTTTTCTTATTATATGTACATTAATGATTTACCTGAAGTAATCCGTCGTGGAATTATCCAGCTGTATGCCGATGATGTTCAGCTTAATTTATCTGCTCCTGTTACTTGTGTGAAAGATGTTGTTGTAGAGTTGTTGAACTGTGAACTTGCTAGGGCGTCTCGCTGAGCTATTGAGAATAAACTTTTGTTAAATGCATCGAAATCCCAAGCAATCCTGATTTATATAAAGAGCTTCGACTTAAACAACTTTCCCCCAATAAGACTAGGTGATGCCATCATACATTACTCAGAGACTGTCAATAATCTTGGGTGGGTGTACTGTACACTTCGTAAGCTTTGGTTTTTTGCAAAATTCACTCCACAGGATGTCCGCACATGTTTGATTACCACTCTAATTCGCCCGGTTATACTGTATGGTAGTGTAGAATACTGCAAGACCGACAGTATCAGTAGAAGGAAATTAAATGTGGCTTTTAACTCCTGTGCGCGATACATTTTCAATTTCAGTCGTTTTGATCATATTTCTATGCACGTCCGCAGCATTTTAAATGGTACTTTGGATAAATACCTAGATTATCAGATCACTATTATGCTCTTTAAGATAATTAAATCCCTTGCACCTGATTTCTTGTCTAGTAACCTTGAGCAGCTCAGATCATCGAGAAACTGCCAACTTGTCATTCCTCGCAGTAATTGCAAACAGAGCGATAGATCTCTTTTCGTTTACGGTGTCAGGATTTGGAACTCCTTGCCGACCAGTATAAAACAATCCGCAACTATCAGCGATTTTAAATCTAATGCTTTCAATTTTTTCTCTGACTATGGCTGAGTATTTACTTATTTTCCTAGCTGCCTCTAACTACGCTATGTTGCTGCGCGATTTAATTTAATCTGTTTAAAATAAAATGTTTTTTTTTCCATTTTGTATCTTCTTTTTTCTTTTTCCTTCTTTGACTTCTCTTTTTATTTGTACTATTTATATATAATAATTTCTGTAATTATTGCCGCAGCAAATCATTTCACTTGTTCAACTTACTTTAATATTCTTATTTTTTTTTTTTTTGATCTGCTTTCCTTCCTGGAGTTATTACATGCAAAAGATCGAAAGCTCATATGTAAATTTTATGATTAATAAATTTGAATTTGAATTTGAATCGTTGCCGCGTGTTTAATAATCAATTAATTTCCACAAATCATTCGTGAGATATTGAATTAGATGAATTCTGAAATTGGACTAAGAGTTTTATATAAGCCCAGAAGTAACGAGCACACAGGCAGGCATCGACCCAGATGATCTGGATTCTAATGGCATTTTTCCTATAACGAAATTGTTCGAAGCTCTCCTTGTGGATCAGACAGTGCAATATGTTAATTTTAAGAAACATGCTCTCAGTTTATGGCCCTTGTTAAAATAATGACTTATGTACAGTACCTGTTCATTCAATGAATTAGACGATTTTCACATGTGCACATTTAAAGAAATGCTACCTTTTTCATGAAATGATTTCTTTATGATAATTTTACTTTGCAAAAGGTAATCTCAATACCTTCCGGAGAGATCTGTTAGTCGAGAAAATAAGTAATTTACAGGAAAGAGGTAGAGGCGCAGGTATGCGAACTGTATCCTCATTGATACTTTTCATGTTCAGTCGGTCGTGAGTTAAGCAGCCTAAATTGTATTTCTGAGTTAAAAATCGAAAATGGCTTCCATAGTCGACAGAGTGGCAAGAGATTTTCGGTCAGGGCTCTCACCGCTAGTAAATAAACGGGTAAATTGCCATAGAATTAGGAAAACGACGGAGAGAACGGATAAGAGAATTATCCATAATGCTGTGGTCAAACGTACAGCATCCGCTTTTTTTAGTAATGCATCTAAATAAGTAAGGAGTAGATAAATCCGTCATGACATTGCGGCGAAAATTGTACGGGGCAAAGCGGAAGGCCCACTTTTCAATCAACTTTGCGCCCGACATCTCCACACATGAGAAATGTCTTAAACGATGCATTATGATACTCTGAACATATTTTCTTAACAATGTTTATTTCTATCTGGTGGAAAAAATTACTATAAAAATATATGCGAAATGTAGTAGTTAGGGTGTATGTGACCCAAGTGCATGTAAATGGGTTTTCCGGCTGCAACAACGTCCCGAGAAAGTTTTCTGAATCGGGAAAAATATACACCACGCGATAGTATTTGGCGAGACCTTAAATTCGATATGCACATGCGTTATTCGAACCAACCCACCTCGGTGGCGGTTCCTACCCCCTACCTTAAAAAATTTACTAAGGAAAATAAAAACGGTATGCACCAAAAATAAGAAAAGTTTGAATAAAAAATTAAATACTAGTAATAATTAATAATAGTATTAGGAGAAAAAAGGACACAAATGGAAGTAGGAAGATAGGAATATATAGAGAAGAAGAGAAGTAAATAACCGGCCAAGTGCGAGCCGGACTAGCGCACGAAGGGTTCAAAATTTAACAGTGTACTTTTTATTTATTTTTTCAAATGAGAGTAGGCGTCATGTGAAAAATAATGCTGTCATTTGAAAAAAGAAATGCCTTATAATAATGAATGAGAATAAAACGAGGAAAAAAACGCCGTAAAAATCACGTTCCTTCTTTGGGGACCCCCCTTTAATTTTTAATTTTATTTTATTTTTATTATTTGTTGTTATATCGCCAATAGAAAAACACAGCAGACGGACGGACAGCGAAGTTTTAGTAATAGGGTACGGAACCCTAAACAATAATAGCAAGAAGCAAAAAAAAATATAAAATATAAGAAAGATAAATCTACTTCTAAGAAAGCATTTTTAACCATGGCATTAGAATTAAAAGTGAAAGGCAAGAATGGAAGTGGTAAAGTTCATTGAAATAGTCATTATGATATCTTTGAATTCTCACGTTAGGATCACAAATTTCAGTGACCTTATTAGTAGTTATATGAATTCTATCAAGGTGATAATTCCAGTGCATGAGATTCAACTTTCTAGTAAAGTTATCCCACTCAGTCCTGAATTATTTTCCTTGGAGCAAAAAATTAATTTTTCGCGAATATTAATTGAATAGACGTTGAAAAGAAATCTGTAAATAATAAAACAATTTTCGTGTTACATATGGATGGATTTTCATTATGTACCTACGCAATTACGTACAGTAGGTATTGTTGTATGTAAAAGGGTGCATTTTAATATGGGTGAAAAATAAAAAATATTGTATGTGCATTACCTCTACGTTTAAAAAAACAAATATTATAGAAAAAAAATTAAAAAAAAACAAATAAAAATTAAACAATTCCAACCAAAACAAAACAATATATTCCAAATGTTGTTTTTATAAAATATATGTATGTATTTATATAAAATGCAATAAATTCTCGATCTCCTGAACAACCGCTAAGCTTACACCGAACTTCCTTTTCATCGCTATGACCAACCAGGCATATGACAAAACGTTGTCTTATCTTATTTGTTTTTCCTGAACAACTTCTTTATATTTTCTGCGTGGCTCAATCTCTATATCAACCATAGCTGATCGTAATAGTATTCCAGGTTTTCAATTGGTGTTACACCACCATAAATAAGTGCATTTAAATCCTCCATTCCAAAATCCATCAAGTCCAGTTGTTGTCTTTTTAGTATAACTTTTATTTTGCAAACACGTCTATATTCTAACCAACTCTGAGCAACGGCGAAATCAACAAAACGGGTTATTATTCGTATAGTCCATTTTTTAGATCTAATGTAAGCTCGATAATAACTTATCAATTGATCCAGTAAATCTACTCCTCCCATATTATATTATAATGCTGAACTATCTCTGGTTGTTTAATCGAAACATATCTTTTATTTTCTTTCTCATATCTTTTAGCTTCATCCTGGACCCCAATACCAATAAAATTTGAAGCCAACACCACCGATTTATTGTCCTGCCATTTTACAAGTACAGTATTACCATCTCTACTAGAAATTTCACCCGATATCCAGTGTTTTCATTTCCTTGTCCGTTAACAGGGATGGATTAGAAAATCGATTCACGGGAATAGTTCCAGCTGCGTGAATTTGTTTATTTTTTAAAGCTTGCAATAATTGGAAAGTTGTAAAATTATTATCAAAATATAACTTATTGTCTTTGTTACGTATTCTTTTACATAAGTGCAAGACAACTGAAGCTCCAAAGCCACAAGCTTTCAGATTTGGTTTTTCATAGATCCGTCTCATTTCCTTAGTACGCAATAAAATCGTAGGCAATCCGACTTTTCCTACATAGTAAAATATTTTGACTCCCCATGGGTTGGGTTTTCCCTTTACATATGACAAAATTGACAAGTGATTTCTGAAGGGGACCATTTCTTCATCAATTTCCAAGTTCCAACATCTTTGTCGTACGATATACATCATTGGTCTAATAAAACTTGTAATTGTTATTCTTAGTGCATTCCAATAAGTTCACCATGTGCAAATTATTTCTCAGTTGAAAAAACCTGTCCCTAAACATAGACTTCTTGAATATATCAATATTCCAAAACATCCTTATGCGTGGAAATATGAAGCAAATGTATGCTAATCAACACTTTCAATTCTTTAGAGATGGTTGGTTTGAAATTTGCTGCGCATATATATTGGTGCATTCGCCATTTTGTAACATATTTCCTTTCTCAAATATCGATGGAAATATTCTGAAGGGGATAACACTTTTTCCATACTTATTGCTGGCTCAGTTCTTCTTCGCCATTCAATCTTTTTTTTTCTCTGTATATGAAAAATTCTCTTCACCTTGATCCTCTAGAATCGCTGCATTTGCATTAATCTCTTCTGGAATGGATATTCATCATCCATAGAATCAGTCCCCGCCTGCTCCTGATTATCTTCATTATGCAATGAATGTATAGGATTACCAACTCTAATTAATTTTTTTCGAAACTAACTGGTATTCTATTTGATCTTCATTATCTTCCTTACTCGTAGATACCATTGTAAAAATTTAAAATAAAAAAATTTCACTTCAATCGCCTCACTTTGTATTAAATTTCTTAGAACAATTATGCAATTTATATACCAATAACTGTGTGCATCTTATCTCTTCGATTTCGATTCACTTTTGACGTACATACGAAACAAAATATTTTTCAACAGGAATATAACAGATGATGCAGGGTAGAGTTGTGAAATTCACTAGAATATAAGGCAGAGCAATCATAGTTGGGATTTTGAAATTTTGAATTGTGTAGAAAATACAAATGATGAACGACAAACGTACATTACGCAATTGCGGACATCAGGTCGAATGGGTTAATATATTTGCACTTGTGGATATTAAAAAAATGAAGGTTTGTTTACACCAGTTAAGAAACTGCTCAATGTCATATTGCAGCTGAATGCAATCTTATGGGAGCTTTATATTTTATATATTTTTGTAGAACATTAATATAGATTAAGAATATTGAAGGTCCAAGTATAGTGCCTTGCGGCACCCCAGACGATTGGGTGATCGCATCTGATTTAAAACCATTTATTATCACTCTTAAGCAACGATTAATTAAGTATGACTCAAACCATTCAAAAGTATCAAAACGCATGCTAAGTATCTTTCTAAGCACGATAGAATGATTTATCTTGGCAAAAGCTTTACTCATAAAACGCATCAATTTGGTCTGCCTGATCTAGCGCTACAGCACGTTTGAGGAACAATTTTTATAAAATATATTTAGTATCCCATCTAGACCAGCATTGTTTTGATATCCAATGATATCCACATTCTCAGTTTCAACTTAAGGAAGGGTTATAGGTAAAAAATTTATATAAGAGCCACCAGAATTATGGTCAACATGATTTAAAGGAATATCATCATAATTTGAAATATGTAGGAAAAATATTACTAATTTCATTCGGGGAATTGGCTACATTCTCATCTAGGCTGATTGCAATGGGAGAGGTGCTAGAGAGAGCTTCATATTTTTAGTAAATAACTAAAATATTCTAGAGTTCGATTTCGAATCATCCTCAGTATTATACGAGTATAGGTACCATAGTTCGGATACCATTGTATTCGCTGTGCCATGCTATGTGACACATCGCATTATATTTGACAGCTTTTAAAACTTAGTAAGTCTTGCTTTTCAAGAAATCATTGGAAATATTTTTAGTGTCAACTTGGCGTACGTCAGAGACTAGTGAATATCCTTCAAAAGGCCTACTTAAACAAAAAGTTGTAAGCTAAATAAATTTGTCACTACTTGTAACCGACGCTTAAAAAGCTCCGTATACCATGGAAAAAAACCTAAGCATTTATACTATACTCGTATCAGTTTGCTCAGCTTGTATTATGCTGGTATGCAACGACACACAGGTGGTTTATGCGTGTACTATGATATCTGTACTAGCTGTGTGTCAAAGGCATTAGAAATGCATTTACATATTATGACATTTCAATTTCAATTTTCAATTTATTTATACTGGTTGACTGTACGACAAGACTTACAATCTTTTTTGTTTGCACAATTGATTTTAATAACTACAAAATAATTATTTTAAATGAGTTTCAATGTAACAAAAATATAATTAAAGCTAAGTGACTACGTTACTAACTAATTAGCAAAAATATAACAATTCAGACGTGGATATGCCGGAGGTGAAAGGAAGTAAAGAAACTAAGGTTTTTATAAGCTTAAATCAGGTTTTTATGGATAACAACGCTGCAGTCAAACATAACTGCCGAAGACACCCATAGATTTTGCTGATAAGAGCCTTGATAAAGTCGCAACAGGTCACATGATCATTCAGCATGACGCCGAGGTTCCTAACTGTTCTCATGTACGATAAAGGAGAATCATTTAGAGTTATCGGAGGTACATCATTTACATCAATGTCATTTCTATATTGCAACATACAGCAAGATTTACTGGCATTTAGTGCCAGATTATTTTCGATTGACATGAGTAAATTCATTGAAGATCGTCATTCATACGTTGTACCCCATTCTCGATTAAACCAATCGGTCTAATAAGGTATATTTGGACGTCGTCACCATATAGATGTACTTTTGAATCTTTAACAACACTAGGGAGATCATTTGTATATAAGCTAAATAGCAATGGTCCCAGAATTGAGCCTTGTGGGACTCCACAGACCAATGGTAAAAACTTAGAACAATCACTCTTTAGTTTTACTTGTTTGAACCTATTAGACAAAAAACTCTTTACACTTGCAATGGCTGACGAAGAGAAGTTATACAAAGAGAAAAGCATTGTTAGTAATTTAGAATGAGTCACACTGTCAAAAACCTTCCAGAAGTCCAATAGCGACAGCAAACTAATTTCACCTTTTTCAAGTGCAAAACGAAGATCTGTAGTCACATTTAACAAAGCGGTCTCACAGCTATGTCCACGATGAAATCCAGATTGCCAGCATGACAGGAAACATGAAGTTTCAAGATAACCAAGCATTTGTGATGTTATAAGCTTTTCGATAAAAAGCAGAGAAGACTGATAGGATGGAAGTTGTTTGATTTGATTTATGCGTGCCCACCTTTCCCTCAATTAATGTTGCATATAAATATGAAATTGGAGCACAAGGACATGAATCCGTACATCAGGTTCAATTTATGGTTTACCGGGTAACTTTTTTACTCTAGGTGCAATATTATTATTATTATATTGATTTTTTGCATGACCATTTCTCCGTCTGTCCATCCGTCCGTTCGTCCTGACGATAATTCGAGAACGCGTTTACTTAGAGAATTGAAATTCTTGCCTTTTTGGGACAAATCAAGTAACTCATTAGTAGAGTTGCCATACAAAAATTTCATTTTTTACTAGATATTTGGAGACTGCCTGACAACGCGTTAATGTTCACGAAGTTTTCGTACAAATAGTAAATACAATTTCAAAAATGAACTAAATCGGGCAACCTCTTCTTAGTGTTGCCATACAAGGTTTAGGTTTTCAACTATATACCTATATGGAAATTGTCTGCGAACGCGTCCACGTGGAGATCTCATATTTTGTATATAAAAATGTCAAATACCATTTCAAAAATGGACTAAATCGGGCAACCTCTTCTTGGTGTTGCCATACAAGGTTTAGGTTTTCAACTATAGACCTATTTGGAAATTGTCTGCGAACGCGTCCACGTGGAGATCTCAAATTTTGTATATAAAAATTACAAATATAATTTTAAAAATGGACTAAATAGGGCAACCTCTTCTTAGTGTTGCCATACAAGGTTTAGGTTTTCAACTATATACCTATATGGAAATTGTCTGCGAACGCGTCCACGTGGAGATCTCAAATTTTGTATATAAAAATGTCAAATACCATTTCAAAAATGGACTAAATCGGGCAACCTCTTCTTGGTGTTGCCATACAAGGTTTAGGTTTTCAACTATAGACCTATTTGGAAATTGTCTGCGAACGCGTCCACGTGGAGATCTCAAATTTTGTTTATAAAAATTACAAATATAATTTTAAAAATGGACTAAATAGGGCAACCTGTTCTTAGTTTTGCCATACAAAGTTTTGAGTTTTTACTTTATTTTACTTTTATTTTCATCTAAGATATAATATTATTGATCTTAGATCAATTATAACTTTTTCTCTTATTTATCCCTAAGTATATAAGAAATGAAATACATATATAGGTACCGCTTGCAAGTGAGTGTATTCAGCATGCGTTCGAGTAAAATGCGTGCATTTTCTCACCAGGGCTAAAGACATAAAGCTCTCTTCGTCTGAATCTAACTGCTTATCTTCCCCGAAGAACTCTTACTTTACCCTATATATTTGTATTCTCTCAAATCACACACATCAGGCAAAAAATCTCACACATATGTAATAAACATATCAAAAGTGTCACAACCTTTGAAAAATAAGACCTTTAAAAGCTAACCTCAAACTCTAAGAAAACGTGACGAAATCTTTATCGCGTATCGCAAAATAGCACGTACTTCTGGCAGCATTAATCGGCTCCATTGGCGCAACATACAAGCTACAACTTGCCATATCTACCAACGAACCAAGTTGTATTCAATAGCCGAAAGAATCTTCATTTTATTCTTCAGGGGTAGTCGGGAAAGTTTAACTTGTTCTACCCTTACTTTTCAAAGATTTTTTTTTCGTTCTATCTTTCTCCGGTATAGGTGAGGGTTGAACACGTTAAAAGCGACACGTTTCAGAGGTTAAGCAGCCAAGAAAACTTTTAATCGGAAATTATTGTTCACAGTTGCTCACGCTATTTATATGTACGAACGAACGGAAAGTCTTTACCGCAAAGTCGTCGTACATACATACATTGTTGTAGTAGATATGGTATTTACTCGTGTAGTTGCATGGTTGCTACTGTTGCTAGGTATGGCTTGATTTTTTCTACATTTTTGTCACTTGTCAGTTGGTCACACTTTTTTTCCGTATTTATCCATGCCGAGGAAGTTTTCAATTTAAAACAAAATTTTTGATTTGTAGTTATCAAAATGGCAATGGTCGGATATAAATTGTTGTTTATTGATTTGGAAATTTCGTACCTATACCTAAAGGTTTGGTAAACTTTTTCAAAATCGGTGATTTGTTATGAACTTTTAATTTTGATTCTTAAGCTCTAGCTCTGTATACATATATATGTACGAGTATGTAGGTGTAACGATAAAAATCGCACGTTATTAACACCAATAAATTGTAAAATGTCTTAATTGAATTCATTAGAGTTCTGGGAAGTTTTGGAGAAAAATATTTTATAGCTTTCATGAGAGAAATAGGAAATTTGATAGCATGTACAAAGATCTGAACTCTTGGACTGCATCTCGATGAATCTAGATCTAGTTTGGGAGATAAGGTGCCGAATAACTAAACACAAACTTTCGAACTTTTTGCTTCTATCCTATAAACATAACTGTATATATTACGAAATTGTCCTCAAACACTTTACGGATTGCAAAAAGACTTTATGTAGGTATACGGGCCTATTATGAATTGTAACTTATTGTAAGAAATTGCAATTGCTTTAAGTTTTTGAATATTGAACAAGACGCATGGTAACGCAAAGAAAAACGTTATTAAATAAAAACGGAGCTTTTCTAGTACAAAATCATCTTTATTCTGCTGTGTCGATTGAATTCATCTGAGGAAGGGATCTTCTTTCAATTATTATTGATCCTGCTGTTTTTGTGAATTTGAACTCACTAATAATGAAGAAACGTATCCGAAGATTTAAGGATTCTACATGGATGACATTTAGAAAATATGTATAACGTATGGGGATTTAAATCGGCACAAAACTCATTTTCACTTGAATCACCCTGTATCATTCTAAAATTTATCCCGTTAGATAATTTAGTTTTGTCAGAGCTTTCTCTACTGGTTTAATCAGTCTTGCGTGCAATTTAGTCCGTAACAACAGAAAAATGCAAGTAAATGAAGAAGCGCGTCGAAAAATTATATTTTCATATTGTGATTTACACCCATTAGCTTCTAAATCGGACATTGTGCGATATTTCCAAGATGTTGGATTTTCAAGAAAAACAGTGTATAGTATTCTAAAAAGACGGGAAAACAATATTTCGTATAAAAAACAACAAACAAAACGGTCAGATAATCCTTTTTCAAGCAATAAAGTTAGGCGTGAACTGAAGAGGATCACAGTGGGAAAGGTTGCTAAAAGTTATCGAAGTCTAGGACGAAGATTTAATTGTGACCACAAGACAGTGAAAAAAGAGTTACTTTCAATGAATATAATGCGTAAAGCTCGAAAGAAGTGTCCTAAAGTGTCCAAAAATCAGGAGGTTGTGTAAAAGCAAAGAGTGAAATTGATAGCAAAAAATATTCTTTACCCACAAAGTAAAGTAAAAATTATAATGGATGATGAGTCATATTTCACTCATGATGGTAACGAGTGGCAAGGGCACCATTACTACGATACTCCTCAATCAATTGCTGCTGATCATGTGAAGATGTCTGCTACAAGCAAGTTCCCAGAAAAATTTTTAGTGTGGTTGGCCATCAGCTCTGAGGAAATGTCGTGCCCGAGGTTTTTCTCATCGAATTTGGCCGTAAATGCTGACCGTTATTCTGAAGTCTGTCTGCCAGAAGTGAAGAACTTCATTTTAAAACTTCATAGCACATACGAGGTGATTTTTTGGCCCGATCTAGCTTCTGCACACTACGCTAAAAAGTCAATAGACAAAATGCATCAGTTGGACATCCCGTTCGTAGCGAAAGACTATAATCCCCGGAACATACCACAGCTTCGGCCAATAGAAGACTTGTGGGTCAATTTAAAGAGGAACGTATATGCAAATGGATTTCAGGCCAAAACAAAGAAAAATTTCGAAACTCTGAACTTACAAATTTTAACTAAGGCTATGAAAGAGCTCCCACTAAAAATTCGTAAGGCTAACAGACTGGGTGTAAATTTTTTTATTCATTAATTTATGAAGTTTTAAAGGAGTCATAATGAAATAAAAACAATTGTCTTTCTTTACATAAATTTATGTTTGTTTAAATTTTGTGCCCATTTTTTATCTAACCTAATTCAGTAGGTTACCAGAACTTCCAAATTCATCGGCATGAGATTGGGAGTAATTTACGTCAAAACGTTGCCACAAACCACAACTTCAAAATTCGTCGGCATAAATTTGTCGGCAGTGTATTTCAAAAGGCTGCCACAAAATTGTACTCAACTAGCTCGCCAACCATGGGAGGTTTATTCAAGAAATTCGTCAATATAGGCTGGGTGGTAACCCAAGTTAAGAGGTTACCTCTAGTGATTGCAAAATATCTTAAAAATTTAATTATCGATAATTCGATAAAAAATTTATCATTTATCGATAATTATCGATTTTATTATTTATTAATTATATTAATTATTGATTTAGCGATAATTATCGATAAAAATCAAACAATACAAATTTTTTATTCAAATTTTTCTTATTTAATTTAACTTATTAAAAAACGCTCTTAAAAAACGTAACGCATTTAGGCTTTCGTCGTTTAATCGTGACCGTATTGTAGTATACACATTACGTACGTATATACAAACGTACATACATAGCATGAATAATAATAATGCACAATGCTTAATGACATGATATGAGCACATCATTGTACGCACATATATTATTGTGCAAGCGCCATATCATGCTTGTAAGCAAATATATCTCATATTGCAAAACAATACAAAACAAAACAGAAATACAATTTACTTCCGATTTATCAAAAGAAATTACAATCTTAAGAATCAGCAATTTGATACCATTTACAAGTAAGTCAAGTAGGTGACAAAAATGTGTGTCATAACAATTGATGTAAATTATTATTGTGAAAGGCCATTCAATAAGTAAGAAAGCAATGAATTTGCTTATTGGACAATTCATTTCTTGAAATTGCCATTTCTTGCTTATGGAATGATTTTCCATAAGAATCTATGTAAAACAATTATATAAAAGACGAAGAAAAGAATAAAGAACTCAGACTTGATTATTACTGCATTGAAGTATATTCATTTCTCGTAATTCGGCTTCATAGCCTACTGATCACAAAGCGGCACTCTTCAGCCTGATCAACCGACCTAAGCAGAGGCAGTAAAGCGGCATATAGCCTTGCCTTGCATACCTTTAAAGCTTGAAGACTATAAAGCGGCAAATTAAGCCTAGTCTTGAGCTTAAAGATACAAATAAACAACACAAAAAAACAAAACAAAAACATATGAGCCTACAAATACGGCCAAATACAAAAAGATTACACTGGAGGAGTATAGACAGAAGGCATCTGCGCTACAGAAGGAAATACGAGCCAACCCGCAAGCAGGTTCACAGCCAATTTCATTAAACACGTTGCAGAGCAAGCTGACGAAGAGGCCAAGAGGAGGGAAGGCAGTTAAACTAAGGCAGCAGTTAGGCGAAATTCATCGCATCATTCCTATAACAACGGACAAGAAATTGAAGAAGGAACTACTACAGAAAGCTAAACAGCTGAAGAACGAGCAAAGGAATCTCCAAAAGAAGGTTAAACAACTGCAGCAGCCCAAAGATATCCAGAGAAGAAATCTATCGAGGAGAATTTACGAAGAAAAAGCTGAAAGCAAGAAAGCAGGAGAACAACCTATAGTTCCATACAACGAATATTACAAGAAGACACTTAACCACTACAAAAGTTAGAATGGGAAAAACGCAGTCAAAACAGGCGGACAATAACGGGGAAATTGTCAACAACATCAACATAGAAGACACAGTACAGATAGAAAATAATCAAATATTAACAATACTGTTAATAATATTAATACTTAAACTAATTCAATTTCTTTACTTTCTTTACAAAGAGCATAAAAAAGGTTTAAAGAAACGATATTCGAATACTGTAGTAAGAGTTTAAAAAAAAAAAAAAAAAAAAATAAATTTATATTTATCGATTGTTCAAAGTACTTACGAATATGTTGTATAACTTAAGCAAATATTCAAAGAAATTATATCTTAAATAGATTTTTTTTATAGAGGATTTGATTATAAATTATGGTATCTACTTAACATTATTTTAAAATATATCATTTAAAGTGTAGAGTAAAAATATATAAATACAAAAAAAAAAAAAAATTTTTATGAATAAATAAAGAAAATTAAAATATAAACCATGTCTTACGATAAATTTTAAATTTTGATGAAAGATTGCGAGAAATTAATCAAGAAAGTAGAAAAACTACACCAAACTTTCACTAAAAACCCCCAAAGAAAATTTTCGGCTCAAAATCTCCTACACAAGTCTACTAGATTAAAGGAGATTCATAAGGAATTCGAATCTATAGCAAATCGATTAAAAGTACAATATTCGAGTAAAGATTTAGAGACTGCAATACAAAGATTCAATGGTATATACCTGAAAGCAAAATATTGTATAAATTTGAAAATTGAGGAAAGCTACAACGAGACAAGATTAGACTACGATTCGGATTCTAGTTGTGAAACTACAGAAGACAACAATAGAATAAAAATGGCTGCATTTGACATAGTGACAGCATTAAAAATAATCCCAGAATTTGCTGGAGAATACAAGGAATTAGATAATTTCCTAACAATCATAGAATTATATGATAAAACATTAAAAGATGACTCCAAGAAAGAGTTAATAAATTTCATTTGGAACGCAAGAATATCCCATAAGGCAAAGAATAGAATGGTCACAGCGGAAACACCAATATCAGTGAAAGAGTTGAGGACAACACTGAAAGCAAGTTTTAAATCAGGTAACACACCACAAAAAATTTATTCACAACTCGCTGAACTAATACAAAGAAATTCAGGAATCAAAGTATTCACGGACAAAGTGTTAAATCTGATAAATGACTTGAATAACCTACAAATTCAAGAAGTAGGTGAAGTTAATAGAGAAACGGTAACCAAATTAAATGATAAACTGGCACTTAATATTTTTCAAAATGGTTTAAATGAAAATCTCAAACCAACAATTTTTGCAGCGCAATGCACGAAATTCTCTGAAGCAGCTGCACTAGCTTCACAAATTGAGAAACCTCTAGAACCACAGATATATTCATATAATAAACAATTTCAAAGCAAGCAAAGATTCTTTAATAGAAATTATAGATCGTTTCCAAACAATAATAGCTATAACAATTTTACACAGGATAGATACAATCAAAGTAACAGTGGACAAACACAAAGAAAATTTTCAAATAACAGAAACTATAATACACAAAGAAATAATTCAAATTTTAACACCAGTAAAAATTTTCAAAAGCACAGTAACTATACACGCTCGAACAACAACAATATAAACCACTCACAATACAATAGGCAACGTACAGTAAATTTTATCCAAGACACAGCAAACAACAGCAGCCCAGGTACTGCATCGAAATAAAAAAACATATAAATACGCGAATTCTTCAACTAAACAATAATGTAACAAACTTTGTAACATTAAAAGACAAATTGTCTGGTAAAAACATTAATTTTCTAATTGATACAGGTGCAGACATATCTATCTGCAAATTAAATAATTTAAATGATTATTATTTAGATGAAGATGAAACGTGCAAAATTACGGGCATAACAAACATTGAAACATTATCCTTTGGAACAACAGTCATGAAACTAATGTATGAAAACTTTAATCTAAGTCACAAATTTCATATGGTAGACAATAACTTACCATTATTGACTCATGGTATAATTGGCAGAGATTTTTTAATGAAATACTTATGCAAAATTGATTATGAGACATTTACACTCGCCATACATACGCAGAATGAAGAAATAGTGATACCGATAAGAAGCAATTTTAACAGCTTTATCACTATTCCTCCAAGATGCGAAGTAATAAAGGCAGTACGTCTGAACATCAAGGAAGACAGTGTAATTTATAACCAAGAAATTTGCAAAGGAGTATTCATTGCCAATACAATAGTCCCAGCTCAAGGCATCGCCCATATAAAGATCTTAAATACGACAGATTTGAAAGTTAATTTAGAAAATTTCACGCCTGAAATTCAATCATTAAAACACTATTATGTATTAAATCCGCTTAATACAACATTCAAAGATTCTAGCAACAGATTTGCAAAATTAAAAAACGAATTAAAAATAGAAGGTCTAGATACAGAAGCTAAAAATTCAATACTACACTTGTGTGAAGAATACCAAGGTATATTTCATTTGCCTAATGAAAAATTAACAGCAAATAACTTTTACAAACAAGATATAGCTTGCATTGAAAATAGTCCGGTTTATGTCAAAAATTACCGTTTACCGCATTCACAGTTACAAGAAATAAATGATCAAGTTCAAGATATGCTTAAGGATAATATAATAGAAAAGTCAACTAGCCCATATAATTCACCTTTATTGATAGTACCAAAAAAAAGTACGGATGATACCAAAAAATGGAGACTTGTAGTCGATTTTAGACAGCTCAACAAAAAAATTGTTGATGATAAATTCCCATTAACTAGACTTGAAGATGTCTTAGACCACCTAGGTCGAGCGAAATATTTCTCAACTCTAGACATGACAAGTTCATTTCACCAAATTGAAATCAATCCAAATTCAAGACATTTAACAGCATTCTCGACAAATCGAGGACACTTTCACTTTAAACGTTTGCCATTCGGCTTGAAGATTTCAACAAACAGCTTCCAAAGAATGTTATCTATAGCACTCAGTGGTCTAGAATCTAATGCTTTTATATATGTTGATGACATTATTGTTTTTGGATGTAGTCTTCAACATCATAACAAAAATCTCGAAAAAATTTTTCAAAGACTTCAAAAATATAATCTGAAACTTAATCCCAGTAAATGCAATTTTCTAAAAAGAGAAGTAATATACCTCGGTCATCAAATAACAGAAAAAGGTATAAAAACTGATCCTAATAAGCATCACACTATTCAAAATTACCCTATTCCTAAAAATGCTGACGAAATCAGAAGATTCATCGCATTTTGCAATTATTATAGACGTTTTATACCAAATTTCGCAAACATAGCAAAACCTCTGAATTCCCTTCTTAAAAAGAACAAACTTTTTGAGTGGTCAGAAGAATGTAACAACTCATTCGAAAATCTTAAAAACAAATTAATCAATCCACCAATTCTCAAATATCCCGATTTTGAACAACCATTCATCTTAACCACTGACGCCTCAGATCAAGCCTTAGGCGCGGTTCTTTCTCAAGGAACAATTGGTGAAGATAGACCAATTTGCTATGCGAGTCGAACTCTCAACAAACATGAAGTAAACAAGGCAATAATTGAAAAAGAACTTTTAGGAATCCACTGGGGAATAAATTATTTCAGACCATACTTATACGGTAGAAAATTTATAGTAGTAACTGATCACAGACCTTTGGTTAGCTTATTCACTCACAAAAATCCATCATCCAAATTAACCAGAATCCGACTTGATCTAATGGATTACGACTTTGACATTATATATAAACAAGGTAGAAAGAATACAAATGCAGATGCTCTATCTCGAATAAAATTAAATTCAAAACTTTTAAAAGAAATGATCCCAAAAAATATAAATATAATCACGAGAGGAATGCTAAAGAAAGCAAAAGAAATTAACTCTGAAGAGAATACAGAGATATCCAATGACAGGTTTGGCCAACTTTATGCATGGGATTGTACGTCTACCTCAGATACTAGAAATGTAAAAAAGATTAACTTTCATATAAATGAAAGTAATGAAAATATGCGCTCAAACAAATTGCCAAAAATAATAATAAAAGAAGATGAAGTATCGATACAGTGCAGCGATAATCTAGGGACAAATTTAGATTTAGTCCTGGAGAAACTGTTACTCAAGATGAAGAAGAATAAAATATATGAGCTAGCAATATCTTATGTAGATAAAATATTTAAATATATAGATTCAAACAGATTCAAGAAAAAGTTCAATGAACTGCAGTATAAAAATGTTTCAAATAATATGGCAATACCACTAAGATTATTATTATATACCTCTCCAAAAAGATTAACGGATCCGAAAGAAATAAAAGAGATTATTGAACAATACCATTCCTCACCGTATGGAGGACATGCTGGAATAAAAAGATGCATTGCAAAAATAAAACAAAAATTCATTTGGAAAAATATGAGAAAAACAATAAAAGAATATGTGAAGAACTGTGAAACTTGCGCACGAAATAAAATAATGAAACATACCAAAGAACCATTTGTAATCACAAATACGCCAAACAGTAGTTTCGAGACTATTTCAATAGATACAGTAGGACCATTACGAATATCTAATGGTTACAGATACATATTAACAGTTCAGTGTGAACTCACAAAATTCGTTGAAGCGATTCCAATTGAAACAAAAGAAGCAGAAATAGTAGCACGAGCATTAGTAGAAAAATTCATACTAAAGTACGGATGCTTCAAAACGATTAAAACTGACAAAGGTACAGAATTTTGTAATGAATTATTTAAGAGTATATGCAAAATATTTAACATGAACCACATAACTTCAACACCGTATCATCATGAAACACTTGGATCTCTAGAAAGGAACCACAGAGTATTAAATGAATATCTCTTGTCTTTCACAGAGAATGATAATTGGGATATGTGGATACCATACTATATATTTTACTATAATACCACACCGCACACACATACAAACTATACACCATTTGAATTGGTCTATGGAAAAATAACAACCTTACCAGCAGAAACAATAAATAATGAACAAATGATCTATGACATAGATAATTATGCTAATGAATTAAAACTCAGATTACAAAGAGCTCATGATAGAGCAAAAGAATCACTGAACGTATCAAAAATAAAAAGAAAGTCTCAACAGAAGAGAAATGTAGAACCCTCAAATTTCAAAGTAAATGATTATGTTTACTTAAGAAAAGGAACTAGAAAAAAATCAGAAAGTCCATACGAAGGTCCATTTAAAATAGTGGACCAAAACGGAGTAAATTCCACAATAAAAATCAGAAATAAACTTAAAGACATACACAATAATAGACTAAAATTATGTAGACATAATGTAGATGATAACTAATGTACGCAAATGTAAAATCCTAACTTAACTATATAGACATAATAGCCAATATACATAAATGTAAAATCCTAACTTAGATATAAACACTGTACATAATAGATAGCATTTAGAAGTTAGTAATAAATGCATAGGATATGGTAGAATATGTAGCATAATGAAAATATGTAAATAAATAAGATAAGTAATTAGTTAGATATACAAAAAAAAAAAATTCATCCTATAAGTCAAATTTATTTTTTTTTCATATTAGGGGTAGAGGTGTAGTATACACATTACGTACGTATATACAAACGTACATACATAGCATGAATAATAATAATGCACAATGCTTAATGACATGATATGAGCACATCATTGTACGCACATATATTATTGTGCAAGCGCCATATCATGCTTGTAAGCAAATATATCTCATATTGCAAAACAATACAAAACAAAACAGAAATACAATTTACTTCCGATTTATCAAAAGAAATTACAATCTTAAGAATCAGCAATTTGATACCATTTACAAGTAAGTCAAGTAGGTGACAAAAATGTGTGTCATAACAATTGATGTAAATTATTATTGTGAAAGGCCATTCAATAAGTAAGAAAGCAATGAATTTGCTTATTGGACAATTCATTTCTTGAAATTGCCATTTCTTGCTTATGGAATGATTTTCCATAAGAATCTATGTAAAACAATTATATAAAAGACGAAGAAAAGAATAAAGAACTCAGACTTGATTATTACTGCATTGAAGTATATTCATTTCTCGTAATTCGGCTTCATAGCCTACTGATCACAAAGCGGCACTCTTCAGCCTGATCAACCGACCTAAGCAGAGGCAGTAAAGCGGCATATAGCCTTGCCTTGCATACCTTTAAAGCTTGAAGACTATAAAGCGGCAAATTAAGCCTAGTCTTGAGCTTAAAGATACAAATAAACAAAACAAAATATTACAGTATTTTTATTTTTGTGCAGAAAATCCCTGCAGCCGAAAACGCCCTTTCTGATTCGACACTTGTTGGTTGCACGGATCTAAGGTAGTTATAGGCCAATTCTAAGTATTTACCACGAACTTTCACATCTTCAAAGTATATCATTTCTCTTTTAATAATTTTATTTACATCTCCTAACGTTCTTTGCTTTGGTTCTTGTGGACCTTCGAGATTTAAATTAGATTTTTCTTGTATTGCTCGGTGAAGTTTTATTCTCATTGATAATATAACATCAGGATCAGGAACAGGAGTGTGCGACACCTCTAAGACTTCTTCTATAATATCATCCGTGTTTTCAACAAAGTTTTCATCATTTTTGTCACAATGACTTATCACCAATTTTACAATAACTTTAGTTATTGAACTTTTACTTGTTTGATAGAATATATCTTAATCTTCTTCGTGCGGATTATTCAAATATTGAAAAACATCTGCAAAAGTTGTTCTGCGTTCTTTGATACGTAAAATCAATTCTGATTTAAATTGATTACTTAAACAGCTGTTTTGTTGAGACTCCAGCATAAATTTTAAATTGATGTCAGCACGTCTCGACAACAAAGTGTCTCCACCGCCACTTTAATGGGAAGCAGTGCTGATATTATACTTAATAATAAGTCAAATTGTTCATCTGAAAAGCTAATATCTATGTTAAGGTCAATTAGACTTTTCCTTACCGAATTTTTAATTAGCTGAAATCGTTCGAGCATATCTAGTAAACTTTTCCGTCGTGTTTTCGAATCCAATTTCAATTCCATTACTTTTCTAAATTCTTCCTTTACATATTTTTAGAGAACACTATCAGTTTTTGTAGGTGATCTGCGAAAAAATTTTACGACCTATCGTATTTGTTCAACTAGCGAGTATATTTTTGAGTGCAATATTACATATATTTGAAACTTCTTCTATGGGCGTACCATTAATTACCTCAAAACCGTAATTTTCTTCACTTTGATCATCTTCATCATTATCTAGATAATTTTCATTATCTTCATCATTATCTGGATTCTCATAATTATTTAATTCTTCATTTACGGTATGTTTTTTTATAAAGGACTTTTACCACAGCTAATTGTATGCCATATGTGCTAGGCAAAGCTGATGGTCAGCATTTACTAATTTTCCCACTTTCGTCATCACGAAAGCACCATCCGTTCTTATTGAAATAATATTATCAAGTAAAAATTTAAATTCACGCAATTTTTCACCAAGTAGTTCAACGCACTTCTCTGCTGGCATCGATCCATACACTCGCGTTAAGCCAAGGTTCCTAAATATGTTATTCGCGTTAATATTAATATTCATATATCGACTATTTTTAACTGACGTCGACTCGTCAAACGTCAAATTAAATATTTCGCCGCGAACAGTTCGTGAAGATTACTCATTTATCATTTTATCACGTATTTATTGGGAACACGATAAAACTATATTCCTAATTCTGTTGGATGATTTAGGAATTTTCTGCTGACCTTTACTTTTGAATAGCTCTCTCAAATCATATGACGTACAAAATGTTTTAAATGCCAGGTCATCTTTGGTTTTGATGAAAATTTTTGTAATTTTACCAGAAAAATTCGTTTCGGTTGATATTTTTACATTTTTTATTCCGCCTTGAGCTCGAGGTTCCACAATTTTGATCTCTTGTTAATAAATTTATGTTATGCTATGCTCTAAGATGGCTACCTATACCAGTAGTCGTTCCGCCTGCAGATTTTATGGTTTTCGAGCAACCTTGAATTGTGCATATACCTGCATTTCCATCTTTAGAGCGGTTAAAATAATTCCACGGCGAATCTGTATTCTTATCATTTACAAAAAACTCGTTACTTTTTATAAAATTTACCAAAATGTAGGAGAAGTTCAAATTTCACAATTTTACGTACAAACAATTTCAATTTTTTAAAAATATTCTAGTAACAATTAAATTTTACAGTTTAAGCGTAAAGACAAAGCCAGAATGATTTTCGAATTACAACAACTACAATAGCAACATAAACCAAAGCAAAAAGCATGGCATACTGGTTGATATTTTTAAAACATTTTCAGAAATTGAAGAATGTGTGTTCGTTTATTTTTCGAATTATCGATAATATTTAGAGGATTTATCGATAATTTTAAAATGATACTTTTGTCCGATTAATCGATTTATTGGTTTATCGATTATCGATATCGCAATCCTTAGTTACCTCCATTTCAACTGCTGAACTACCATATAATTCTCGACTTTTGATCTTTACTAAACGCATTGGTAATACGCCAAAAACTATATAGAATTGACGAATTTTCTCCCCATCCACAATCAGTGGCCTAATCTTTATGGACAATCAATCAAATATCACAGCACTTTTTCATACCTACTACATTAAGTAAATTCGAATCATTTAGTTTGCTCAGAGGAATTTTTGTGTGACATTTATCCATCATCAAGAAAAAAACACAAATGTCTTCTGTCAGCAAATTCTGTCGTTCCACTTTTCCTTTAAAAATGAAAGGGAAATTAAGTTCGAAAATGGGACGAATCGGGTAACTCTTTCGTAGGGTTCCCACAAAAATTTCGTTTTTCACTACACATTTGGATACTACCTAGTTTTTTCATAAAAATAGTAAATATAATTTCAAAAATGGACTAAATCGGGAAACCCCCTCTTAGTGTTGCCATATAAAAATTTTGAATTTTTACGTATACTGTGAAAACGATAAGTCCTATACTGTTTTAATGTACTGAAAAGTTCTTCAGAATATGAAATCCTATAAAATTGGTTATAATAATTTTTTCTGTCCGATGAACCGTTCTAGAAATATATGCGAAAAACCACTTCAAAAGTCAAACTTTCACAAATGGGTGACCATAGAAAACGATATATAGGCAATCATCTAGGGTATCATAAGAATTCGTCTTAAACCAATTCTAGCTTTTTTACTTGTTAAATAAGATATTACTTTTACCGACCCAGTGCTCACATTGGTACCGCTCAATAGAATCATGTTTGTACTCTATCTCTCTAAGTTAAACTGCTCATTTTATAGACTCTTGACAACTGCCCCGACATTTACTTTAGAGGAAATATGGGGCCTTTTCGAATAAAAATTAACTACATATAAGAAAAACATTTTGCAGGTGTAACAATTTCTTGTAATTGTTTGTCATTTCCACGGAACTTTGAGCTTTCTCCGTGAGCGATAAAATCAACCACTAGTAAATGGCATTTCGTAGTTTATGATGAGTTTTGGTGACAGGATATCTTATTTTAATTAGACAAACACCTTACACCACATTCTAAAAGTTAATAATTGCATTTAGCAACATGGAAGCATAAACACGAAACATAATCTTCTGTGAATGTACTTGAAACAAAAATTTCATCAAACATTTGTGAGAAATATTCGACTCTCATAAAATAGAAAAATTCCACAAATAGAAGTTGCTAGAAAAATTTGCTCTTTTCCAACAGGAACACGTTCCTTATGAAAGGAACTCGGCACTAGCAATAGAATGAATCACTTCATAGTTCTGACACGCCTAGTGGGGTTCATAAAATATGATCTTTAGAGGCAGTTTAGAAAATTGAAAATATAAAATTTTTCCGCGAAACTCTGTGTACGTTATGTAAGAACTTTTCTAGCATATCCTAGATATATTGTAAAATAAGTTTGTATATTATGAGAGTATATGTATAGACAAATGTTTCATCCTTTCATCCTGATTTCTGCTAGCGCTTAACAGTATTCGGTGAGACCAGTTGAAGCTATAGTATAGCAAACATGTCATATGCTAAATATAGATACAAGAAAATGGAGAAAAACAACGAACGAGTTTCTTTGCTATGAATACTTTCGCAAAAGGATGAAAATTACTACTTGCGGTATCACGTCTATTCTAGATGTATGAGTATATTCGGCGTAAAATATTTCGGTGGTCTCATATGGCAATTTAGTTTGTAATAAAATTGTGCTTTGCATAAATTTTATAACTTTCATAAGATTTTTTGCGCTAAAAATGGCAGAGTTCAACTTTTTGTATTTTGGAACTTCTACCACCTTTACATATGAAACTCGAAAGGACAAGGAAACTAAATAGTTGCAAAATGTAACCATCTATGATTTCAATACTCAAACAATACGATTTTGCAACAAATTGCAATATAATAATATAGAATTTTATATTTATTTATTTATATATATTTTTATATTTTTATATTTAAATGACACCTTTTGTAAGTCCCGCGAGCCTGAGTTATATGCCAAACATAAATGTTAGTCTTTAAATTATGACAACCCAGATTATATACATACACATAAGTTTCTCATGTAATAATCCACTGATGTGGAGAGTTTTGGAAATAGTACTGCCGTAAACGGTGTTTATAAAACATATTTTAAGGACGCATATCTAATAAGCAGCGCGCGACTATATAACTGTTGTCCAAAGAAAGATCTGAGGGACCACTGGGGGCAGCATATTCCAGGTAACAAAACAGATCATTCCCATGTATTAAAACATTTCATTTCTTGCTATTGCGAATCATTATAAAAGAGCTCATAATTTCAGACACCAATACTTCGATGCAGATCTTTCTATTGCAAAAATGTATAAACTGTACGTGGAACAATGTAATGAAGTGCAAATTGTACCAGTAAAGGAACAGTTTTATAACAATCTATTTCGACAAAATTTACCTTACACTTTAAGCAACCTGCAAAAGATACTTGTCAAAAATGTTATTATTTGGTAATAAAAAAAGATAATCTACAACAGATGGAGAAAAACATGCGGCCTAAAGTTGAACACGACGAACACGGGCGAAATGCAGAAATTGCCCGTAATTTTATATGACTAAGGATAGATTAACAGGTTCAGACGAAATGTACGAGCTTAGTTTTGTTTTAGAAAAAGATCTCAGTTGGCGGAATAAACATAAATATACAAATATATTAGCGGGTGAAAGGAGTGAACCATTCCATGTACATTATACATTCGGTGATCATTATGTACATTAGGGTTAAGGGTATTGATCTTTCTTAAGTTTTCTTTCTAAGGCCTACTACTAAGCTCCGCAGTAAGCTAAATTGTCATATAAAATTTAGCGTGCTAACGGTTCTCGGAGAAAATTTATCCTGAATTTTAGATAGACCAGGGGCCGGATTCACTAACTCGGAGAGTTTGGGAGTTTGGGAGATGAGAATTTTCGTTTTCCCCGGTTAAAACTCCCTAACTCTCCATTCGAGATTCTCTATCATACTTGAGGAGTTAAAGAAAACGTGAGAAGTATCGAAAAATTGAAAGACGGATAACTCTGTGTGGGAGGGTCGTAGAGTATTGCGGTTTTTTCCTACGGATTTAGAGTCTAGAGTACAAAATTATAGGTGAACAATTTCTGAGGATGGGGCTTGGGGGTTGTCCAAAATACGTCATGTTTGATATCAAATTAAAGAAGGAGAAACGGGTAATCTAGTGGCGTAGTTTTTTTTTTGATCATTTTAACTTCATAACTTCATATACACCCCAGTTCCTACATTTTGCATATATTTCTTCCGTTCTTTGTTTCACATCCATTAGTGCTCTGTTGTGAACATTTTTCTCATAGAAAGTGAATTTCCACGACTTACCGGTTCTTCATAATAATGAGTTGAGTTTTTGTACCAGAAAACGGCCATTTTTTCATCTTAAGAAGGACTGATTTACTTCTTTTACAGTTATCTCCAAAACTATTTACCGGAATCAAAAACTAATTAAATATCTAATTAGGGGACAAAATGTAGATGCGATTTCATCCTACATACAGGCTTTAACGTGCATATTTAAAATTTTTATAGCATCTCTTCTATAGTGAAAGACGACCAAATTGACCATATTCGCGTGAATTACAATTTTTATCGGGTACCTTGAAACACAAAATTCCTTTTTTCTCTGTAAGTATTGCAAGGATTTCCATAATTTATTTTTGTAAACATAGCCAGGATATGCAGTGAACCCATAAATCAATTTGAAAATCCTAGGTACATTGGTACCTTCACAAAGGACAATAAAAGCAACCAATACTGTCAGGTGAGAAATATTTTTTTTACTTCTCCACAACTAACACAGCCGAGAGTTTTGCCGAGTTGAATAGAGGGTTTTTTAAATCTCAATACAAATTCCACGAGTTACAGAATTCCGAGTGGAGAGTTAAGTGGCAAAAGAACTCTCCTCTCCAAAACTCCACAACTCTCCGAGTTAGTGAATCCGGCCCGGGGGGTGATTCTGATCCCTTTGTTGTAGCTTAGGCGTATATTTTAGTCAAACACTTTGACATTTCACCTCAAATTTGTCGTACTTTTATACTCACACCATATTCATTTTGATTTATCCTTTTCATCAACCACGAAATAAACTAAAATAAATTTTCAATGAATTAATGTCAGAATACACGCCTAAAAGCACGACAAATTAGTCAACTGCTTCAGAGGTTGTGACAAAAAATTTATGCTGTGGTAAATGGATATTCTACACTTAATTAGAGCAATACCAGTGCGTAAATTGAAATAATATTTTGAATTTGTCATGTGAAATGTCATTTTCAGTTTATTCTATGTAATGCAAGGCTTTCTGAGCTGAATAAAAACACGAAAAAATCAGTATAAAAGTTCATTTCATTAGGCGCAGCGTATATTTTGACATATAGGGGAGTGATTCTGATCTTTTGTCGTACTTTAATGTCAAAATATATAACAAAATTGAGTGAACTTTTCTACTGATTTTTTGTTAGTTATAGTTAGTGTCGTTCAAAATGTGTGAGGTTAAAATAACCAAAGAAAGTACGATTCAATTAAAAAATGCATAAAAACAATATGAATGTTTGTGGAACACAAATAGTGCTCTTTACAAAAGAGTTGACTTAAAAAAGAAAGCTTGGGAAGATATTTCGACTAATTTGTGCATAATTTAAAAAAGAAAATTAAGTATTTAAGAACTACTTATATGGCAGAACGAAAACAAAATTGCGAATTAGAAGACATCAGGATCCTCAGGGGATATTTACAAGCCAGCCTTGTTTTACTTTGAGGAACTTAATTTTCTCCATGGAAAGATATTTTTGAGAAAGTGCACTGATAACATGACAAATGTAAGTATATTGATATAAATATCACTTAACTAACTACTCTAACTACTGTTTGTTATTTTAAGGTGATAGCTATAGAAGAAGACACTGAGGCGGAAGATCATTTTCTAAGTTATGCATAGGTTTCTTGGGAATATATGTCCCGGGTTTAATAAGTTAAACACGTATGGTGTTATTCATCCGATATATTTCGGTCATGGGTTTTGACCATTCTCAAGAAGCTTAGGAATATCATTACATAGGGTGTTTTTTTTTATTATTGTTTCGAGGCTATCTTTAGCCTTTTCTAATCTACCTACTTTCCTTTCGTCCACTAGGAAAATAGTGCTATTAGCATGTAGACCGATTATTACATTCTAGGCGATTTCAATGATGTAGTTGCGCCTTTCAGCACCAACTGCTTTTACAATTATCCGGTGTTCAACATTTTCGAAATTTTACGTATTTTATATTGAGATCCGATAACAATATTCACCAGTGGACAGATTAATACATTCGAGGCGACATCAATGAAATAGTAACGCCATTCAAAAATAAATCCTGTTACAAGTATTCAGGGACAAACTTGTTTTGTAAATCCAAAGTATTTTATATTACAATCAGATCCAATAAAATTATTCACTAAGTTTGGGCCCACATACTGATTTCGTTATTCACCAACGGCCCAATGCAAGTTTTCAAATGGTTTCGGTAATTTATTTCCGGTATGTTGTAACAGTTCGTTTGCTACCAGCCAATGATGAACACTGCTAAACTTAAAATTGTCCTTTTTGAGTTGCATTCTATTAGTCAGTAAGTTGTAAAGCGCAACCCAACGGGTTGTTTTACTATCGTGGTATCCATAAGGCCTTCTGGAAACCATTGTCCATACCTCGGAATCGTCGCCGTCTAGGTCGCGATCATTTTGAAGTCCCATTGGGTTGGCTCTTCATTAAGAGTATTATTTGGGCCCAGAGAAATATCTTGTAACACTTCGGTGGTGAATATAAGTAAAAATAAAAATACAATGTTTAAAATTATTAACAATGAATAAAACACTGAATATGAAGTGAGTCCTCGAGCGTTTCTCTCATCTCTCACTTCCCTGAGTCTCTCCTCTTCCTAGGGTTTCTCTCTTCCACAGATGAATCAAAAGGGATATCGCAGGTCAGATGCCAGTGGTGGGTCGTGGACTGCCGGGGAGGGCATAAAGGATATCACCATCTAATCTTTCCCAAGGTGAGTGATGTACACGGTCTCTTCAGGACCAAGGTGTGGTGCGATTTTTCGTCGCTTTTTCCTAGTAGATCTCAAGACACGATACCTTTTTGTTAATGGTGACGTTATAGCGGCAGGTATTTCGTGGTACCCACACTCTCCGCCCATAGCAAAGGCAAACTAGCGTGCCGCCCTGCATCTTCAACGTTGTCACCGAGTGATCGGTCAGGTCAGCTCAGGCTGGCAGTCTGGACTTTACGTCCAAGCCAATCACTCCGCCTAGGACCATAACAATAACTTATCTCGTATTTGTTTCCAAAGCAGTGATATGTTCTGGTAAAGATTCTTCTACTTTTAGGTTACCTTCAACATTTTTTTTGCAATGCAAAAAAAACTTTTTCAGGAATGGAATAGCGCATATGAGTGTTATATTTTCTAATAGTTGGCTCTACCTATAATAATTGAAATTTTCAATAACTGTTACTTCTTATAAAAAGGTACTTGCCATTGAAAGGAGTTCTTCATATTTTTCAGCAGACGGTCTTTCAAAATTCCTATACTCTTTTTCACAATACATTAAATCGTTGAAAATATTCTTAAATATTGCAAATTTACCTCGTTTCATTAAAAATGGATTAACCCACATTTTTCTCTCATGACTTTCACTTTCATCTTGTATTTGCTATAATTTCTCTAAATCTTCTCAGCACTTTATTGCACGAATACACAACTTTACTCTCTTCGATGCCATTTCTTCAAATGAAAATCTGCGTCATGAATTGCCGAACCCAGTAATATTTGATAGTTCAAGTCATAAATTATGGCGATGGCGATGGCAACAGATATGGCATGGGTAGACGCAGTGTTAAACAGTATTCTCTTGCTAGGTACGTACGCCTATCTAGTTACCCCTTATCTCAAGTCAACTAAGCTTTATACGTCAAATTTTTTCCATATCGTCTTTATATTTTATGTCATTTAAGTAAAACTCTGTATAAATTTTCGTCACCTCGTAAAAACTGTTACTTGCACGTTAAATGAAATTATCGCCTTAAAAACTCAATTGAAAACAAACGCAAACGAAAACAAGGGTTTTCAAATCAGGCGATGCCTAATCGAAATAATTTGTTGTGGTCGTTAAAAAACTTTCAAACTGTCATTGCAGGCGGAAAATTTGCGTGCGACAAAGAGCAGATGAATCAAGAAATGGCAACAGGAGAAGGCCATTTAAATCGACAAATTAATAATTCCTTCTCTCAATTGGAAGAAATGCAATGTGTAGCAGTTGAAAATCTACAAGAAATATTTCGAAATTTGCCAAATCCCGAGTTATTTCGGCAGGGTTTAGTTAATTTATTACAAACTGGGACTGAACTTCTGATTGCTTATGATAATGCAATGGATCCACATAAAAAGCATCCTGAAGATTTATATTCAGAAAGAAGAACACTTCCAGATATTCCTTATTTTCCCGGACAATTTATTCCTGATAGAGATCTTGTTCTTTCTCCTGAGAGAGATGTTGGTGTAAATTCAGTTCACCAACAAAATGATGTTAAGGTAAATTTGCATAATAACTTTGGAAATTATCAAAGCGGATCTTGTAATATTGTTGGAAGCGCGGTGAAAAACAATAAAACATTAATTCAATCTAATCCTGTTTTGAGAAATCGATCAGCAATATCTATAGAAACTCAAAATAATGGATCTTCCAAAGATAGGACATCGATAAGTCTCCATAGTTTAAATACAAGAACAAGTCGACAAAGTATAGTTAGTCAACACCAAGAACTCAATACAGGGGGACCGTACGAAGGTAGTAATACACCTTTTGAAAATGGTAAAGAAATGATCAACGAGGAAACCCAAACTCGGAATTCTCGGCAAGAAGCAGATAACACGATTTCGTACGACTCTCTTGAAGAAAAGCTGACAAAATTAAGACGTTGCATCCAAGCATCAGGGATATTGTTACAGAACACAGATCTTTTTATGCCCACAGATTATCATAACGTCAACACAGAAGATAAGAAAGGAACGAAAAATTCGAATAATCGAAAATCTGCTGGTTGTACTCTAGACTCTGATTTATTACCTGACAAAAATACTAATGGAAGTACTGAAGGAACTCATTACGATAATATTTCTGATGATTTAAGCGAAGTGAGTGATGATGATCAAATGGATATGAATAACGTAAAAAAATATTGTCATTGCAAAAGTTACAGCAAAAAACGAGTGAGACGAGTAACGCCGAACATACCACCTAATACACCTCTGGTTAAAGATGATCAAACAGAGAATATTATAAGGAATAGAGATGGACAGCTTGTGAAACTTGACCTTGCTCTATCTCAAAATTTTCTAAAACGAAGTTTACGTAATGCTAGATCTGCTGAATCAATTCAAGCTTCCAGCGCATCAATGAGGCCCCGAATTAATCTAACTCGGATTGATAATGAACAGATTGATCCAGAAATGGTTGTTAAAAAAAGAAATTTGGTTTTTGTGGAGACCAATAAACAGAGTGAACATGAAAGTACAATGCCTCCACATGATGAGAAGGATTAGAAAATAATTTAACAAAAACAAATAATTTCGAAGTGGACAAAAGATTTCGGTTACAATCTCAGTAAATTTACGACAGCTTGTAAAATTATGGAAATATTTATAAATATATTTTAAATTGTGTGCTAATTTAAGTGTTTTTATTAATTTAATTGAGGCATCTAGTCAGGTTTAAGGGCATCCATTACGATGATATAGTTAATAACTTGGAATTAATGTGATCAATTTCATTTTTTGAGGCCAGCCATTCCCTTTAACTCGTACACGAATTTGTCTATTTCTTTACTATTTTCGACACTCTCGTAGACCCACTTTTCGTCATCACAGCGAGCTAAAATATGGCATACAGGTTCATGTCGCGTGACAATTGAATCTATCAAAATTTGAGCTGGAATTTTCCATGGAAAACCCGGAAAATCGGGAAAATCATTTGAAAATTTGGTACAAATTTGATTTTCCAATTTTTCCGAAAAATTTTCCGGAATTTTCCGACTTTTCCGGAAAATTTTCCGGTAATAAAGTTTTCTAAATTATGCAGGATCAAGTTCCCTATCAACTGGCATCATTACTTTCTCTCCGACAATGGTGAAAACTTGCAGAAAAAATCTAGGAAAATTCATGTAAAACGCTTTTCCGGAGTTTTTCAGACGAAGGAAGCGTTTGAGCGTTTTGCAACCTAAGACAAAGTTGTAGAGCGAAATGAGTTGCATAAAGTTGCTTTTGTGGAAAACCCGGAAAAGCGGGGAAATCATCGGACAAATTTTCATCGATATGATTAGTGATAAATCTGTTTCAGGAAAAGTGCAGAATTTTCCAATTTTTCTGGAAATTTTTCCGACAAAAAGTTTTATAAGCTATGCGTCCCGTCCTACTGGCATCAATACTTTCTCTTCAACAATCATGAAAATGTGCATGAAAATTCGAGGAAAATTCATGTAAATTTAAAAAAAAAATTCATAGTAATAGGAAAATTCTGTGGAAAACATTGAAAATCGGGAAAATTCAGTAAATCAGTGTCTGTTCAGCCGTCATAAAATTGTTTTAAATTATCTCCATGCAGCACGTAATAACAATTTAGTTAACGTGTAAAAGGCAGAAAATAAAATAAGTAAAAAACGAGTTTTCAAACAAAACTGAGCCAAGCCGCATGAAAAAGTAGAAAATAAGCTTTTCTTCATACACAGAGGTGGACTCAGATTTTATTCGCTGACAATCACCGATATATTTCAGTTTGATCAATCAGAGGTGAGAGTGATTTGATTCATGAAGAGAAAGAATATTCAAGAGAAATGTCCCAATCAAAAAATCTGAGTCCACCTCTGTGTGTGACGAAAAGCTTATTTTCTACTTTTTCATGCGGCTTGGCCTCAGTTTTGTTTGAAAACTCGTTTTTTACTTATTTTATTTACTTTCGATTTTTACGTTGATCCCATTTTGCTTTGAGCAGGGCTCTTCCTTAACAGGATTTTAATAGTCGATGTAGGCACCAATTGTAACAAATGTAGAGTTGAAGTACTGCCATTAGTGAACAAGCTAGCACGTATAAATATACGTCACCATTAGACAAGAGAGGTCAATAGGCTAGTTAACCCGGAAGCAAACTCTCCTAAACCAAATTTCTGCATATTGAGATAGAAACAAACTTCGCCACAAAATATTCTCAATTCATAAGGAATCCCATAAATCCAATAAAACTGTATAATCTGAGTTCAAAGATGTCAACAATAGCTGCGTTTTTTTATCTCTCTGATCTGATTCGGTTCAATTTTTGTACGTAAGACAACAACAATGGATCACGTATTGTTATTGTTTGACGTACATAAAATTGAACCAGATCAGATCAAAGAGTTAAAAAAACACAGCTAATATGCCCATAAAATCTGAGGCTTGGCCAGATTCACGTAAGTCGAAGTCGAACGAAAATGACACTTGAATTGTCGTTTTTGGCTCCCGCGATAACCCGGCGTTTTGGAACTGTCCAAAATCTCCTCGCCACCAAATTTGGTGTGATTTTTACATTTTCTTAATGTAAAGTTAAAATTATTTAATAGGGCGGCACCGGCATGAAACTCAAATGGGGCCCTAATCCGCCATCTATGTTTGACGAAGTAAAAGAAAATAGTCGTCTACTTGCTGAATATTGAAAGTGTATTAAAAAGAAATTGGATTCAGATTTTGATATTGTAGAGTGGATGCAGAAATATCCGTTAATAACTAGAAATGGCAGAAGAGAAAAAGAGATCTGTGAACCAATTTAACCGGTGAACTAAATGGAAATGGACCATCAATTAGAAATGCAAACTGATCGCCAAAGGTAATTTGAGAGAAATCTCTTATCATAAATTACATGAAAATATTTTAGGTATTGAGAGATTATAAATATAATACTAAAAGGGAATTTAGCTGTAAACAAAAAGCTCATGGCGAAAACTATAAATGTATCAAACGAAGATCTTCATATCAAATCAATTCAATTCAATTCATTTATTTCATGGGTACTGATGCTACAAGATTTACAATCTTTTTCCAAACATCGAACAAAATGGCAAGAGAGCTAAAAAAAACTAAACCTAACTTAAATTAAGCAAATATTAAAATATCGAAAATACATATTTAATTAAACATAATATTAAAGAGATTTTATAAAGATATCTACAGGAATAAAAAATGAAAGATTAATGAACAGAAAAAAAGAACAGAGAAAACAGCTGCGCGTACAGGTCACCTCAAGCCAATGTCAACTATGCCAAGATAGGACTTTAGGAGTCGTTTGAAGTTGCCGAGCGAGTTAGTTGTCTGGATATGATGAGGCAGCGAGTTCCAGATTCTAGTCAGTTGAACAATGCAAGATCCGTCGAATATGGAGGTTTGGAACCGTGGAAGTAGCAGTTTGAGCCCCCCCTTAGTGGAGTTTAAGGGCTGAAAGAAGGTACTCAAATAGACCGGTTGGGAAGAACGAAGCAAATTAAACAGGAACACTAAAGCTCTCTGCTTCAAATATATATCAAGCGAGCAGCCCAACAAGGTGAAATTGAGGTGAGATACATGATCAAACCTCCTCAGACCAAAGATAAATCTAGTACAGTCGTTGAAAGCGACATTCAGTTTCCTTGAACAGTGCGAGTCGAGCTTGGGAAAGACAAGAGAGGCATGAGAGAAATGTTGCATAATGAGAGACCTAACAAGGTGACAACGGAGCTTAAGTGATAGTAAACTAGCAGACAGCCAGAGACCGTGTAGAGTGCCATATATTTTTGCTATGTTTGAGTTGATGAGGTCACAACATCTCATTTTAGAATTTAAAAACACGCCAAGATTACGAACTCGATCCTCATAAGGCAAGCAACAACCGCCCAATGAAATAGTAGGAAGCGTTGTAGGATCAATAGATCCACAATGGAAAGCAATGCACTGCGACTTACTCGGATTCAGCTTGAGCTTGTTTTCTAAGGACCAGATGAAAATATTATGCAAGTCACTGTTCAGGCGAGCAGCACAATCTTCGATCAAACCTATAGGACGACTTAAATAAATTTGCACGTCATCAGCGTACATGTGAATGTTGACGTCGCGAATATACTCGGTCAAATCATTAATGTAAATGCTGAATAGCACAGGGCCCAGAATGGAACCCTGTGGGACCCCACAAGATAGGGGAAGCAGGGTGGAGGAATTATTTGCCCCAAGGTAACCTTCTGCGAACGAGCGTGAAAGAATTCTTTTATTAAGAGGGTGGCTCGGTTCGAAAAATTAAAATTGTAAGACATTTTTCTCAATATGTTACTATGGCAGACACTATCAAATGCCTTGGAGAAGTCGAGAAGCGTCATAATAACCACTTCCCGCCGATCAAGAGCTGAGCTGATGTCCGTTGTAACTTTCACGAGAGCATCTTCGCAATTCTGTTTAGGTCGAAATCCAGACTGCCATCGACTAAGAAGATCATTTTGGAGGATGTACTGTTGGACCTGCCAATACAACAGCTTCTCGAGTACTTTAGCGAGGGAACAAAGTAAACTGATAGGCCTGAAGTCGGCAGGAATATCTGCTGTCGCTTTCTTTGGGATTAGGATCACATGCGCAATTTTCCAGATCTTGGGAAAAACTGACTTAGTGATGCAGCAATTAAAAATATGCAAAAGAGGGCCGACAATAAAAGGAGATATTAACTTCACTAACCACGGACACATGTTGTCAGGGCCAATGGCTTGCGTTTAGAGAATATTGCCATTAATAGTTCCCCGCGATCCACACCGCGAAAACTAAAGCCATCTGACCTGGGCGAGGCATTTAAACTTTCTAAGGCGGACTGATTACAAGCTTGCAAATTATGATCACCGGCGAAATATCTATTAAGCTCACTTGGGCTTAGGTTGCAGTTAAGTGCTTTTTTCCATATACGGAGGTATTTCGCAGATTACGCCAAAGCACTTTCGGAAAAGCTTTTAGATCAAATTTCTGTTTAAAATACGCTCGTTTGTCTTTGCTAATCTTAAGATTAACCGTATTTCTTAGTAACGTGTACTGCTTGCGACTTGTAGCAGTCCTAAATTCTTCGATGCCTGAAATACAGATATTCACGTTCTGCGATCATTGATTCAATTTCAGTACTAAACCAGGGAAAGGAATCTGGCTTTGATACCTTCATTCGAAGAGGAGCATGTTTGTTATAAATATACTCAATAGAATTATTGAGAAACGATACCTGCTCATCTATGTCAACAATATTATAAATGTGATCCCATATATCGCCATTAGAAAAATCTGCAATAGCAGCAGTTGGTCCAGAAGTTTTGTTTTTCTGGAGACTTCAAAATATGAAAATATATGAAGCTAGAAGCATCAATAGTAGGGAATTTTATTCCATGCAGTAAATCAATTGTTTGAGAATTGAGATGCCCCAGACCCTACGAAATTCGCAGACAACATTTTTTTTTCAAAAACATTTGTTTTTACTTCCACATTTTTTTTTTTTATTTATTATTAGTTTGTTAAACAAACAAAGCTGACGTATTTCGCCTTCTGAGGGCATTCTCCGAGCCACTAACTAAACTAATTTATGTGCAAACTTCAAAAGTTTCAAGAGCGTTTATGACATTTTTAAAACTAAGTGCGTATCTGCAGTATCAACTGGTCCCTATATTAGTGTTGCAACAACTGCAACACCTGCTCCTGAGATGAGGAACCATCACTTACATATAATACAAGCAAGCATATCTATTTCTTATATAATCAATAGCCCTGGCAATGCATATACTGCACAGTTAGTAATATCTGTTCGAGGCATTAGAATTAAGTTCAATGCATATTGTAAATCTATAACTGCATTTGAATAAAAAATCTTGAGAATTTTCAAAGTGAATTTTCAGCCAGATTCATGGATATTCATCAAAAAGCTAACGAAATATGAATGCCTCCAAATCCTTTTAGTATGGAAATCAATGAACATGTATCCTTTTACATACTATACTACACGTACTGACTCGAAATGCTTCACTGATTATACTTATTGCAATCCGTTATCAAATTCATTAATTTATCTACTAGTTATATACCATTAAAAGCAATTTCAATTTCGATATTGATAGGAATGAAAATTTCACCGGCTTATAAAAATGCAATTTATTTCCACCGAGTAAATCGTTACCTCTAGGAGTAAACAGAAACAGAAATTTTCTCTTAGCAACGATTTTCCATTTCAAAACACACCGAAATTTCCATAGAAACCGAGATATTTCACAAACATAAACAGAAAGGGAATTATCGATATACGTGAAACGTGGATACATTTTTCTTTCTTAGTGTTATTCCCAAACTCAAGCTGCTTTTGTACAGTAGTATAGTGAAAAAATGGTGAAAAAAAATTCCTTTCACTATAGAAGAAAAATCACATTGAAAGAAGTTTTATTTATATTTTTCTGCAGATTTTGTCACGCGGAAAAACCGATTCAGCAAGTTCTAGAAATATTGCAAGTGCATCCACAAAGAAAAATTCACCGGCATTCGAAGATTTCATTCTTTGCAGAGACTATACTGGTGGCAGAGCATTTCTTGAAGTAAATAGTTATGGAATTTTAAAAATAAACGAATTTAACTTTTCTCTTTTCGATTTTCCTGTTTTTGCAGCTTATATCAGAGGAGGATGATAGTAAGAAAGTTTTTCGAGACCAATGGATTGCTTTCTGTAGCTTTCACTTGGGTGACTATCAAAGGACTTTAGAGCAGTATCAAGATATAAGAGATGCTGATCCTACAGCAAAAGATGTTTTACTCAATATTGCAGTTTGTATGTTTTATTTAGGTAAATTTATAGTTTTTTTTTTGTTTTTTTTTTTTTTTAGTTACATATGTGAAAATGTTTTATATGTATGTGTTTATGTATATATATATGAATATAATATCTAGGAATGTACGAAGAAGCTCAGGAGTTAATTGAGCATATACCAAATACTGCCCTCAAAGTTCGTTTAATGTTTCATTTGGCACATAAATTCAGTAACGAGGAGCAATTGATGGAACTGCACGAATCCTTGAGAGATGTGGTTGAGGATCAACTTAGTTTAGCTTGCCTGCACTACCTTAGAGCACACTATCAAGAAGCTATAGACATTTATAAGAGAATTCTTTTGGATAATAAGTTTGTACAATTTTTAGCTACTATCAGTATCTTTGGTAACTTTTCTATTCTAGAGATTTTCTAGCACTAAACGTTTACCTGGCACTTTGTTTTTATAAGCTCGACTACTATGATATGTCTCAAGAAGTCCTAGATGTATATCTAAATCAATATCCGGACAGTACAATAGCAACAAATCTGAAAGCTTGCAATCGCTTTAGACTATTTAATGGACGTGTAGCTGAGCAAGAAATAAAAAACATTGGGGACAGTGGGACATTTGGAGCGGATTTAATTCGACATAATTTAGTGGTATTTAAGAATGGTGAAGGAGCCCTACAAGTTTTTCCTTCCTTACTTAATATTGTGCCTGAGGCTCGCTTAAATTTAGCGATATTTTATTTGAAACGTGGCGATATCCAAGAAGCTCATAGTCTTATGAAAGGAGTCCAACCAACTGTCCCACATGAATATATTTTGAAAGGTGTTGTACATGCTGCTCTGGGTCAACAACTTAGTTCGGTAAGATCGTTATTTACTTCAATTTTATATAAGAAATATAAATAAAAAAATATATATATATTAGCTATGGTTAATTCTGGTTAAGGTGCAGAATGAATGTAGATGAAAGCTGATCGCTGATATGACGCATTCCTCTTAGTATATAGAAGAATTATTTTCTTACAGATGGGTCATCTTACACGAGTATTCCTGATGCAGTATGCAAACAGGTTTTCTGAGGAAGAGGTGAGAAAAAGCAAAGAGATATCTTTCCAAATTTTAGAGATATCGGTTTGCTACTTGTCACGTCTTCCTAGAAAACCGGTATGCATACTGGATCATACTACATCATACTGCATCTGTACTGTAAAAGCTCCCCTATGCTTCTAATTGTCTCCTCCAAAATCTTTTCAAGAGCACTCCTTTGGAAGCTCAAATGGAGTGCTCTACAAAAATGCAGTGTTAAAAAAGATATGCAGAGAAGTACGAAAAGCGAGCGCTTAATTCTTCCACAGAAGTGCTCTTTAATAGTTTTTGAAGTGCTCCATTTCCTGCCGGATTACATCTCGGATCATAGACTCCCAAACCCACGATGCCTTCTTTTTTAGATCCGTCTGTGTAACAGACGAGTGATCCGCATGCAAATCGTGGTTCACTGTTCTTTTAGCTTTAGCTGTTTTCTATGACCGCTTCAAAGCGGCATGCACCCAAATCTTAGAGTCTTGGGAATTATGTCTGCGAACTTGGAAGCTATTAGAGTAATTTTGAAAATCTTGAAGAATTTTTTGATGGTCTCATAACCATAGAGCATCCCTATTTTTTTTTTTTTACTTTTAGATTTTATAAAAGCCTTAGTCGCTCTTGATATGTTACTTAAGCTGTGTTACCGATAGATCTATAGTCATTCAAAACTTAAGGAACTGCAGGAATTTAGCCATAGATTTTTTTTATATGTACATACTATATCATTAGATCGATATCATCTTAGAGAGCCAGGCTAAGTTTCGAAATGATTCTTCTTTCTTGAACTCCCTGAGATTTCTACTTCTTGTCCAAACTTCGGCAGTTGTAATCCGATAGAGTAGTATTGAAAAATATACCTCGTCAGAATCATTAGAACAGTACCTATTAATGCTGTCGATAGAATTCGAAGCAGGCAGTTTGAAGCTTCGAAGTCGAATACTTCGAAGCCAAAACGTTTCACCAATGCTTCGAAGCATGAACTTTTCCTGCTGTCTGCTCTGCAGTGTTAAAGTTAAATTATAATTTCCAGATGACTTGAAATAATTTTTGAATAGTTTAAATATTCTCTGAGTGTTACGACTTTAGAACTTTATATAGTAATATAAAATCAATACGGCGGCTACAAAATGGTGGACGAATTTTATCATTATGGTCTTATTCGACTAAAAATCGATATCTGGGGGATATTAAGGAAAAATATACACCTAGGAGCCGAAACAAACGGTAATTTTTGTGAATTTTTTCAAGGAGCACTATTTGAAATTTCGGAGTCGGGTTTTAATTGTCGCAAAGTACATATATACATTCAAAAATATGTTTTTAATTTTCTTTATTTAAAAATATCAAAAATATACAAGGATAATGTAAGATCCTTGGAGTGTCGTAAAAAAATCTGCATATCCGGTATCCACTGGCGTTTGTTCAAATATCATAAAAAAAAAACAAAAAGATTATTAAATTAGATACTATAATCTAGTACTTGTCCTAGTCGATTTTGAAAATATCGATTTATGACAAAATGGCGGACGTTTGTACATAAATAGTGATTTTTGGGCGAAAAATTAGTTATTATTTTGCCTATAAAACAAAAACTAAGTAACCGAAAAAAAAATCGTATGACAAGTACTAGATAATGGTGTATAGAATAACCACAAGAAACCTCAAGGCAATCGGTGCATCGGTTTTCGAGAAATTTTGGGTACCGATTTGAAAAACGTGGTTTTGAGAAAAACGAGTTTGAAAAATTGGAAATGAATAAATCATGAAAATTCACTGTAACGCACAGTTAAGGTGAAAGCCCAATGAACGCGGCAGGCGTCGCGTCGCTTTGACAGTTCTCCGCGGCAGACGCGTGTATGATTTGAGCAAGGCCCAATGGACGCGTCGCGTTGGTACTCTCAAGATTTATTTATAAAAAGAAAAAGTGATAGAAAAGCTTGAGTTATTATTTAAAAGTGAAATAGTGGATATATCCGAGTTACTAGATGTGGCAGTTCTTGAATTTGCAGCTTATTAAGCATATAAACAGTTTAAAATCAATCAAAAGAACTGTCAAAGCGTCTGCCGCGCGTTAAAAGTAGAACATTGATCTACTTTCGCGTCGGATCCGGCAAGCGCGGCAGCCATTTGGCCAGCACGAACTTAAACACGTATATTCTATTGAACTGTCAAAGCGACGCGACGCCTGCCGCGTTCATTGGGTTTTCGCCTTTACACGTACGGCAAGCTACTGACAAAACGTGTCTATTTCTGGTAATGAATAACTGTCATATGGTATTTCCGTTATACCTGGAGCCAACCATGCCCAAAAATACAATAGAATCACAAAATAGGTCTAGACACGGTTTGTTCGAAGGGTCGCTTACCGCTACCTGCCTGTCGGTTCGGCACCGCAAAACACTTTTCACTTTCTCGGCTGTAACTGGGTTATTTATCGAAATATTAACTTGCCGTTTTCACCAGATATTTTGGAGACCTCAAACTTCAAGAAAATGCAAAACTATAAAAAATCTATATTTTCGACCATCTAGGTGTATACCTATCTCCCCTTAAAGGTTGTAAATTATGAATTTGTTTGATTTTAACTTCACTTCATATTACGAGCCGGTGGCCAAAGGATTATTCGCAAGCCGAACGAGGTCCGGAACAGAAGGATTAAATTTTGAATCAAAATCAAACACATAATACTCAACAGATTTCATCAAGGTGTAATAAGAATATAAATGATACTTTTGAATTGAATTCTTATGAAATTTCAAATACACATTATTCAATTTTTAAGCACAATTTAATTAATTTTCAAATAAATTTATTGTAAATTTGGAAACATTTTTTACAGTTTGTTTTAAGATTTATTAATTTTGTTGACCATGCCCCTGAATTGCTGCAAAGGTTCATTTATCGCCGAAAAAATAACTACGCTATCCAATATTATGTCAAACTTCGTACATTTGAATTCGCTCGAATGGCTTGGAAGAGTTCAACTCCAAGTCCTAGACAATCAATTTCATATCGTCTGAGGTCGAATGCTTAAACAAAATTAATATTTCCTTTTTGGTAAAATTTGCAACCCCATAAATCCCATATGGCGATTATAAGGCAACAAATTTCAGACATATTGGCGCCGCCATCTTTAAATCTTAAGTTTTGACCAGATATCCGTAATCCGACAACCGATAACCCCGACAATCCTATGATATTGGTTTTGAGTTGAATCGAGTCATAATGACAATATTCTGACACCATCTTGATTTTATATTATACATATAAATGTGTTAAATTATATCGTCATTTAACAGTGTGCCAAATTTTAGCACAATGACTCAACGGGAAGTGGGTCTAATTAATATTACAAATTTTGAATCACGATCATATGGTAGGTACAGGCCCGAACATGAAGACAACACAGAGAATGACTTGAGCCTAATCTCCTTTGTGGTGGATCTTAAATAGTTCTTCACTCGTTTTAGCGCTGAAAACTACCGTTCTGCCGAGTAATTTGACCCTGGTACACACAACAACATCCGAAGCGCTATTTCCACATTTGGATAAATGTCCAAAAAGCCTTTTTCCATAATGTATAGCCTCAGCGGACGACAAAGGAGTTCGCAGTTGCAAACACTCGTTTCCCAAAGTCCCATCTAAGTCGCCTAGATAGAAGGCTTTCGAGTTCCTTTCGCCCTCACGGATATCTTGAATTACCAAGTCTTACCAAGTCTTCTTTGAGAAAGTCGAGCTTTTTCCTCAGGTTCTCGTAAGCCGCGCCGCGGCTTTGTAGTTCTACAATCAACCTGCCGGGAATGATGTTGCCAACTGTAACTCTGAATTCATCCCTGTCGGATAGTGCGACTTCAATCTCGTTTCATTTTACATCATTAATTGAAAATTTTCCTTTTTTGGCTATTGGTAAATCCGCCCCTGTATGCAGCAATAATCAAATTGAATTAAATCTTTTTTTAATGTCCGATGTCGTATACATATCCCCGGCGGGCCCCTAAGCAACTGCCTAGTTTGCCTAGACAGAAGTTCGCCGTTGGGTAGGTAGCTTCGAAACTTCGAATTTCTCAAGTTCAAAGGTCGAAGTTTCATTCCTCGAATATTCTTTCGAAGCTTTGACAAGTCCTAGTACCTATACCCTCCACTCTTCTTGTAAGAAAAAAAAACAAACAGCCCGCAACAATAAATCTTTTTTCTTATATTTTCAGAAAGAGCACATAAAAACTGCACAACAAAATCTCCATCTAGTTGGAAGTTCAGCATCAGAATGTGATACTATACCTGGAAGACAAAGTATGGCATCAGCATTTTTCCTATACGGACAATTCGAAGAAGTCTTAGTTTATTTAAATTCAATTCGAAGCTATTTCATCAACGATGATACTTTCAATTATAACTATGCTCAAGCTAAAGCAGCCACAGGATATTACAAAGAAGCTGAAGAATTACTGATACAAATAAGCGATATCGACATAAAAAATCAACACACCTACTGCATGCTATTGGCTAGATGTCACATTCATGTCGGACATCCCGAACAGGTATAAATCGAATAAAATTTAATTAATATAATTAACACCAAAATTAAATTATTCTCGCCTATACAGGCTTGGAAATTATTTATTTCACGTGATACAAATTCAGAAGCATTTCTTCTCCTTCAATTGATAGCAAATGACTGTTATAAATGTGAAGAATTTTGGGTTGCTTCGAAAGCATTTGATATGCTTGAAAAGTATTATTGAATCATCTTTGCTATACATATATAAGATTTTTATTAAACCAAATATTTCAGATTAGATCCAAGTCCAGAGCATTGGGAAGGTAAACGAGGTGCCTGTGCTGGAGCATTATATGCTATAGTTGCTAGTGCCGAAAAGGGAAGGCCTCCAAATGGTATTGGCGATATTATATCGCTTTTAAGAAATTCAAATAATTCTCAAGCTGAAGCGATGTTAAGAACTATCAGGAAATATGCGAGCAGTTTTAAATAATTTCCATTTTGTATGTAACTATGTACGTTCAATATGATCTGATTCGGTGACGATATGTAAGAATAGCCTTAAAAAAAAAGTTCATCATCATAGTAATCAATGGCTTGTTCCACAACACAAGCTTTCAGTTTTATGGCTAGCTCAAAACACATCGCCATTTCGGAGCCACATTATATTTCCATCGAATTTGTACCAAAGCAGAGCAATTCAATGTAGGTTTCTACTTTCGTGTAAATCAATAACTGAAATTGGAAATAGCACTCAGAAAAAGTTGTTTGAATGAATAGGTCCAGGACAGGACAGGACGTCTCTGTTGTTACTTTCCCAGCTCCCGGTCCAATCCAACAATTTCCGTTGCTATATTACTGTAACTCTACTACTACTGACTACTACCCAGTCAGTATTCAGCTTTTTGCCTTCTGGTGCTACCGTATTTCTCTGTATATTTCGATGCTTTCGCCACCCTACATTGTGCAATCGAATGAAATAATGCGATATCGGGAAGCTGCCAGAACCAGATGATTTTTCATAGTTTAGAGAAGAACTCGTAATTTTTTGCTTTGGTTTTTTTTTTAAACAACTTTTTACTCAATCGTTCAATTTATTTCACTTTGAGCTGAAAACAGTAAAATCAAATGGAAAGAAATAAGCCTCGAATGTTGCCAATCTTGCTTATCACTCGTTTTTTGCCGATGACTTTTCTGGTTGAAAGTTTTCCCTTGCTATTATAACTTTTGTAAATTGTGTGCAATTTTATCGCCGTTTGTGAGTAAAAATAATTTCAGAATCTTTAAGGCAATGAAGTAGCTTACTTTATTGTTTGTTGCCTTTGAGATTCTTCCGGTACGAATATACCTAATTAGACAAAATTAAGTTTTTATAATTTTTAATAAATTGATTTTTATGACCGGTGTACATTTTGTAAACTAGCATTGAAAATACTAAATTGATGAGAATTAATAAAATAGAGAATCAAGTATAGGTAAGAAATATAATCTGCACAATGAAAATTTTTCCTTTTCATCACAAAGAAAATATTCCTGAAACTCAAAGAAGGATGGCCATTTTTGTATGAAGAATGGTCCAATCTATCAACAGAGTTGAAATTAGCATTTATGGGATCGTAATTTCCTAAACATAAGATTTTACATATATTTGAATGTGAAACGAGTGGGGTATACAACACAAAACTCATAATAGTAATATATTATATAAAAATAATTATACTATCTTTAATATGTACACAAATTTAATGTAAGAAAATGCAACATATATGCAGCCATATTGTGCGTATTTCTTTTATCATTCAGATCGATCCGCATCACTCCAAGGTATTCCATTTTTAATTCCTTTCATTCTGGAATGTCGTTCCTTCGTATTCTTTTTTTCTCGGTGCGTAATTCGAAACGATTCCTTTAAACCCCAGATAAGTTTGGAATTCTCGGAATGAAGTATCCAGAAGTGTCTGTTATCTGATATACCTACCTACCAACAAATGTAAAAAATGATTTATGTCCTTGTGGATGGGAGTATTCACGAGTTTGATGTAGACAACACTAAATTGAAAATTTTATAATTTTGTCTAATTACTTATTCAAATTAGTAGCACAAACATAACCTCAAACTTAAATTTTAGATAATGATTTCTGTAAGCGGTTTATTGAAAAACAATTAAAGAAGACCGCATTTACTTATACAAGAGTACTTTTAGAGTGCAATGGGGAAGAACTCGCTGACACAAGTTTGCAGAATGAATGCGACTTTGAAGATGTCTCACATAGTCCAGGAATTGATATTAAATGGAATGATAATGCTATTAGATATTTTCTCACAGAAAGGCTTGAAATGGAGCCCTGCTTCAAAAGCGGCAGGCAAAAAAGGATAACACTCTATTCGAAGCTTGCTCGGCGGATGAAGGAGAGTGGTTATAATAATATTACGGCTCTATATTGCCTCAATAAATTTAAGTCATTATTTGCAACATGTAGGAATGTAGCGCGTAAAAAATCTACAGGAGAGTCAGGACAGTAACGTGAGAACACTTTGTAGAAATGGATAGTGTATTTGGATGCCGATAACCTAGCATACACAGCTAATTCACTCAATTCAAGTGATGCAAGTGAAAGCGGTAGCAGTTCCAATTATAAAAGAAAACAAAATGCATCTGTAGCATCAAAAGAAAGCAAATTCCAGAAACTCGTAGATCTCCATAAAAGGCAAGGTGATGCGGAAGAAAACTATATGACAAAGAAGTTAAAGCTATATGAAGAGCGAAATGAAATTTAAAAGAAATTTTGAAACATTTAAAAGAAAAATAGTATTTCAAGATTCCACCAAATAAGCTGTGTTCTTTGATTAATTAGTGTTAGTTTGTTAAAAACAAGTTTTTGAAAATAGTTTGCTTTATTTTTTAAAAAAACGTTGTTGAATTAAATTATTTATTTTGAAATAACTCTTCACAAAGGCGTTTCCTTTTACGTTTCGTCCTTTGGTTTAAGACTTCCTGCACGTCGATATTTCCCACCGATGACAATGAACAGATATCTTCTATCTGTTCCAAAACATCTTCTGCATCCCCATTCTTAATAATGAAATTGTGTAAAACGCAAGCAGCTAAGACGACATGTTTTATTTCTGTAATTTTTAATATGTATAAATATTTAAATCGTCTAATGCACCTTGTAGAGCTCAATACTATATTAAAATGAATTTGTTCTCTAGTTAAATGGCCGTTATCTCTAAAAGGTTTCATCAGAAACATGTCCAATGGGTATACAGAATCCCCAAGCAGATACATAGATGCTGATAAGTAAATCGTTTTCTTCGCTGGAAAGATTTTGAAATATGGAGCTTGAACGCCAGAGAGACGCGTCATGACATGATGTAAAGAGCATATCACGGTCACAAATTCCCTGCAATTTGATGGAGTGAATGCCTTTTCTGCTGTAATAACTTATTGGGTCATTCTTCGGTGCAATAATTGGTATTTCCGTCCCGTCAATTACTCCAATTAGTCCTGGGAAAGCTTTCTTACTCAACAATGGAAAGGAATTGGAAACTTGTGTATAGTTTGTAGGCCATTTTATATATGTTCTGCTTTTTTCTGACAATAAGTGGCACACTTCTAAAAAAACTCGGTCAGCAGTACTTTGGGCTACGTCAAACCTATCAGCAATTCCTCTAAATGATTCCTGATTCGAAAGTGTCCATAATTTTATAAGCAACCTTTTTAATAAAGGCATGTCGTCTCTCCCCCTATGATGATTGCGGAAGATCTCCTGAAACTTAGGCTGTAGAATAGCTGCTAAGTTTTCCACTCCATTACGACTTACACGAAAATGGGATTGAAATATATCTGGTTGATATCTTTCAACCTAAAATGAGCCGGTAATAAAACTTCATCATCACTACCTGCGACTTCTACGATTAAATTTTTAACAAAAATATCCATTGCACGCTCTTTGATTGAAATGTCAATACTTATAGTAATCGTTCCAAAGTATTTCTTTTTTATAACCCATTCAACTAATTCCTTCGGAAATGTCAAAAAGTGCGGACTATTCTCATTCTCGTTCCGGCCTGATAAAAGAAATACGCCTATTATTATATATTGGCCCCTATTGCTGAATCCGCCGGATTAACGATTTCCGCCGCAAGTAAGATTCACTTTCTCTTCACGATGCGATTACTTAATCCGCCGGCAAAACTGCCACATTAAGTATTTGTTTTCAATTTTCGAAAATGTAATCAGCTGATGATTTATTTAAATGTCAAGCATGAAGTGGGCCTACGGTTAAATTTTTACGAATTCAATAAAAGAAATCGGTTATAAATTATTATTATGGACACCATCGCGTTGCTTTTTGATTTAGAGGACAATGAAGAACTACCATTATGTATAATACGGAGAACGATCAGGAATAAAGCCGTAAATTTAATGGATTTACCGGACTACGAGTAAGTCGACAATTTTAATTTTATTTAATAAATTTAGTTCTTAGTGATATTTCTTAATAGGAAAGTTATCAAGAAAACAAAATATACTCTCTAACATTTATTAATTAGGAAGGAGATGCTGCGTATCCGTTGCAGCCGTGGATTTTAACTCTCTGCAGATTTCCTGCAGAGGGCTCACAAGAAAGCAAATTTAATAAAAGTCATAGTAAAGCACGATGTCAAGTTGAAAAAATAATTGGCGTTTTAAAAAGTTGTTTCCGTTGCATATTAGGTGCAAGACAGTTACATTACAGCCCAGAAAAGGCTGTTCAGATCATCAATGTTTGCAGTGCACTACATAATATTTGCAAAAATTATAACATAAATGAAGAATGTTTAGAACCATTAGTAGAACCAACAGAACACAACGATTTTTCAAAACGCGAAGAATTAAGCAACACAAATTCATATACAGCCGAAGCTATTAACATAAGAAATGAAATTGTAAGAACTTTTTAAAATAAATTTGAATATTTTATTTCAAAAAAAATTCATTAGTTCTTTTATTTTCAAATATTTTATAAAAAAAAAAAGATAAAATTACAAGGTAAGTATAAACTAAAAATCACTTCAAATTGGCTCGAAACTTATAAATAAAAGGACCATAAAAGATAATTATAAAATGAATAATTCTAAGGGAATCCAAACAGTGTCGATAAAAGTTAAAAATAAAATAAAACCGTACATCAATCATTGTTTAACTCTTCTCGTACTTTGCTTAGCTCCAATTCCAAGATATCACGCTTTAGCTTTATTTTTTGAAGGACTAAAGCTTCGACTTTCATCCAGCTGTGCTTGCATTATTTTCGTTTGATTTTTTTTCTCGTAATATTTTTTTTCTAATATTTTGCTGGTAAGTTTGAATTATTTAAGTGCTCCTCATTCGTTGAAGCTGAATTATGTAAGGTGATTTTGACATTATCATAACATTTCTCTTGAAGAGAAATTTAATTTTCCAAAAACTTTGTATTTTTGCTTCTGAAAGTGTCATTTTCTTGCCTTTTACAACCCAGTATTTCTTCGTTATTCGGCTTTGAAGCACACTGCAAATTCGACCTGTCACTATTTTCCTCATTATTTTCAAGCACATCTACCTCTGTATCCAGCAGCTCACTTAACAATTCATTTTCAATATCTTCAGAGCTTATCTGCTCTACATTTGGCACTCCAAAGCTCTTACCGGCTTTTATTCCACTGACGCACTTTCTTAAATTAATTAATTCAACAACCTCCTCCTCTAATGATGTCAGAATAATTTTTTTATTTGGCCCGCGCCTCCCGTACTTCTTATTTCTTTATTTTGTGCTGCTAATTTCTTCCTTACAGACGACTTATAATCACTCCACACCTAAGTTTAAAAGAAAAAAATCTGTAACACAAAAATGTAATCTACATAAAAATATTCCGACATACATAGATATGTATTTATTATTAACGCAGATAACATATGTGATTGGTTGGGACAAATGGGAATAGAAATAATCTAAATGTACCTTCCTCCATTCGGATACATTCTTAATTGGAGGACATAAACTGTCCAAATCCTGTTTCAAGGAAATCCAAAAATTTCTAATACTTTCATGTGATCTCTTCGTCATATTTCTTCCAACATCTGGATTTTCCTTCATCTCCTCTCGGTTTGTTGTCTTCTTCCTGAAATAAGTATTGATATATAATAAGAACCTTGTAAGATTAAATAAATAAAACTTACATAGCACACTTAATTTTTCGCACACTTTACCTTTAGTCTATTACATCCGCAACTTGCACATCACGAATCTAAACGCCACAATAAATTCGCAGGATTCGATTCACTTGGTTTCAATAATCAAGGGAAACTTGATTTTTTCACTTCGAACATTTTCGATAATCACAAACTGACAAATTCGCAAACGCAGTTCATCCGGCGGATTCAACAATAGGGGCCATTACTTTGTATGAATAAGCCCGCTTTATAGTAGACTAGAGTAGTAATTTCATCTAGAAAAAGTGAAAAAATCCCTATGTACCTGCATATCAGTAATTCTTTAAGTTCTAATTCTAATAAATATCATCCAACCCATGTTAACCTATGGTTCTGTGTGGTCGAGAGCAATGGATTTTGCAAATCATCGTAAGATATTGGAAAAGATTCAAAGATTGTGCGTGCTTGGTGTAAGTGGCGCTCTCAAACCAGTCAACCAGGACTCGGGCTTTTGAATCATACAGCCTATGCAAACACACATCAAAAAGGGGACGTCAATCGCAGCGCTTATACTGCATCTTAATCAGAGCTGCATTCCCACAGGAACAAGAGTTCCACACGAATTTACCTTTGAATTCGTGCAGTCCTAGTCCAGTGTCATTGACAAGGACTACGACCACCTCTTCGAGACTATAGGTACTGGAAAGCAACTTCAAATCTAGAATTTCATCCAGGCAGAATGGGAATCACATTGTGTGCTTCAATCATTGGCATTCCCTATTATCTACACGGATAGCTCCAAATCCGAAGATAACACCGGAGCAGGCGTGTTCTGCGAGGAGCCTCACATGGAAATTTCCATACACCATGAAACCCATGTCACGGTTTTCCAGTGGGAAGTCAAGACCATGCTTGAAGCGGGAAGGTATCTCCTTAACTCAGACACTAAGATCAAGGAGATTGCCATCTGCTCGGACAGTCCAGCAACTGCCAAGGTTTTATCAAAACCCTCTAGAACCTCCAAACTAGTATACTGAAGTGTAAAACTTCCGTGAATTCCCTCTCTCGGAATATCAATGTACTCGTTCTTTGTGGCATTACGACATCAGCGCGAACGAAAAAGCGGATGAATTTGTTCGCGTTGGTGCAGTATCTCAGAAATCTTCCTCCACTATCTGGATTGCTCCAAATACGTTGCCTCTAATATTTGAATTTAAGACTACTGCCAACACTGTCACCCTTGGTTAGATTACCCATCGGATAGAGCTACAAAGGAAATAGGGGGTAAACCCAACTCAGATCAAACGCATAAGCTTTTGGGACTAGACAAGCCAACCTTGAGAACTCTAGTGACTCACTCTCTTTCTCACTGTCCGGCCCCCTCAAGAAAGTTTAACAGATTCTTTGGCGCACACCTCCTCGTCGAACTGCATGAAGTAGGAAAAGATAGTTGGGATTAATATTGAGCTTTAAAAGGGCATCCGGTTGGGACCTATGAGTAATTTCCCATAAGTCTGAAGGCTGAACAATGGACCTTGTTGTGGCCTACGTCCCATATTCAATGTAACTTACTAATTCAGTGCAATAAGTTAGACTTTGTTTTTCGTATTATAAAATGAAGTAGGTATTCAATAAGCTCTTTTAAAAATACGCATCTCAATTCTGTTAGTTGGGCAGTTTTGACTCATCCTCCTTTATTTATAAAATTGGTATACATGGTAAAGGAATTTCCAAACCAGAAAGGCTCACGAAACTAACGACAGAACTTACTATTACACTATTTACACTGATATTGGAATACCGTATATAAAAACAAAATTCTGATTTCTTCATTAAAATTGGCACCGTCGTCCATCAGTATTGTTAACAATAAATTGATGAACGTTACTGCCAGAGTGAAAGCTGACCATAATTAAACAAAGTATACCCAAAAATTAGAAAGAAATCTGAATTTTCCTACTTTTGGTGAAGCAGCATGGGCTAAATCAGGCAACCCCTTCTTGGTGTTGACATATAAAAAATTAGGATTTTTATGTATATTGTGAAAACGATCAGTACTAGACGTTTTTATCGTACTGAAAAGTTGTTCACAATGTGAAATCCTATAAAATTGATTATTTTCATTTTCATTGCTCGAAGACTTTTTGTAGAAATATATTCGAAAAACCACTTCAACGATCAAATTTGCACTGATTGGTGACCAAACAAAATTAAATACGGATATTCATCTAGGGTATCATAAGAATTGGTCTTAAAGAAATCCTGTTTTAGTTTTAATTTTAACGGTGAACAGACCGACCAACCGCCCGCTCTTATACATATATTTTGTTCTTGTGCATATTTATTAAATCTTGCAAACTCTACAAAGAAAAAAATTATTTTATTTATTATTATGCCGCATTCACAAAGCAGAGTGGAGCAGAGTGAAACAGAGTAAACTTTGAGTCCAGAGGCAAGCTGCTCACAATACAGCGCAGAGTGAAAGTCGAGCTTTGAAATTAAACGTAACAAACCCCCAGAACAACGTCAAATGAACAACGAACTTTGAAATTAATATAACGAAATGCCATAGCAACGCCAAATCAACATGGTTGTCGTTGTCAAAATAATAAATTCGAAAAAGGGGACACCTGTTGCAACATCAGATTGCTTCTAGACTAGCCAAAAATTAACGTATTTATTTTTTATCTTTAAATCATGAAATTTGCAAAATATACCTCTTGTTTTTTATTAGCATTCATAAAAGATATTAAATCAGAAAATAACATTAAAACATGTTAGTTATGATAAAATGAAGTATGCAACTTTTTCCACGCCATCTACCTGTTAGTAGTTCGAAATTCCAGTTTGAAAGCTTTCGGAAATGCTAGCGTGAAATTAGAATAGAACCTATTTTCATGCAGCTCCACTCTGCCCTACTCTGAGCCAAACAGAAATGACCTTATGCTCTACTGCGTGTGAAAAAATGGGTGCAGTTGTCACTCTACGTTACTCTACTCCACTCTGCATTGTGAATGCGGCATAATGCCGCATAATGTCTAATTTTTGGAATTTATTACTTTGAAAAGGACAGCTGTTTGCTTGTTTTTTGATTTCACGTTGCGAAGGACTATAATTCCAGAACATACCACAGCGTCGGTCAATAGAAGACAATTTAATGAGGAACATATTGCTACGGGCATGGCGTTTATTCGTTATACAAAACCCATTATTTCAAATATAATTCCCGAGTTTTCTTTATTATACTCTAATGTTTACTTTTATCAAATTCACTAGTCAACTCTACTTTAATTATCGCTAGTAGGTATCGCAATCTAAATAGTTTACTTCGTTCACTTCACAAGACAAGACTCGCCTTTGGATGACAATTGCTGTATTTATACTCTACAAATTTTCCTAGAACCTTCCCGAAGATTCCATTCCAGAGATATCGATTCTTCAAACCTAAAATTTGTTTATTGTCTGAACCAATAGATGTCGCTTGTCCTCTCCGACCCTAAAGTTGTTCATGTGCGTACTTACATCATTTTACGCGAGGTATCCACTTCTAATAGGTGTCGCTTGTCCTTTCTATTGCACGTAACAATATATGTACATATGTAAATCAATTTCAGACCAAAACAAAGAAAAATCTCAAAAATAGGATCAGGGCCGTGCTCAAAACTCTAAATATGTGCAGAAAGGGCAATGCCCACTTTTCATATAACTTTAGGCCCGACATGAACAGACATGAGAGATGTCTTAATCGAAGTAATATTACACTATTAAGAGGGGAAAGCTTTGTGATCGGTTTTATCTTGAGCGAGTTTCTTGGGTGAAAAAGTGGAATTTTTGATCGCTCGTGATTGTGCGAAATTGGTATGTCATTGAAAATGACATCCTATGAGAAAGATGGTCACAACACATCACTAATGGCCGTGAAAGAAAGAACTAAAAAATACAAGCAAATACCGGAGAATTTGAGAAGTGAAAGTAAGACGAAAAATTCTCAACTGAGAGAGAATTTGAGAGGTGAGTACGGAATTCCCGAATTCTCCATTCCACTTGTTAATTCTCCGGTGTCTTGCAAGTGGAAAAGTAAGTGGAAAAATTGTATTTTCTGCTTTTGTTGCGTTTTGTGAAGCTATCTATGTACCTAGGAATTTCAAATTGAGTTATGTATTCACTGCGTATCCTGGCTATATTGTAAAAAACAAATTATGGAAATCCATGCAATACTAACAGAGGAACAAGGATTTTGTCCTATCTTGTTCGCCCTGAGCTCCCATTTTTTTTTTTTGATACCACATACATTCTCCTTCTTCTCTCCATTCTCTCGTTATGCCGGAAAAACTCGAGAAAACCTACCCTCCTACATCCCTCAAAACCTACCCCAACAAAAAAGAAATTTAAATTTATTTCGACAGTGGAAGATAATAGGCAGATGTACCTCACATATGAAAAAAAGTCCAACCCTCTACAGCAAAAACTGATACCCTTAATCGTCCTAGGCGATTCGCACCTTTTCACATTTCTTACGTTTTCCCTAATTCTCCAACCATGTTAGTGAATTGGGAATGGAGAATTAGGGAATTATGAATTCTAAGAAAAGGAAATTCTCATCTCCCAAATTCCCAAATTCTCCGTGTTACAGAATCCGGCCCCTGGAGGGTGATTCTGATCTTTTGTCGTACTTTAATGTCAAAATATACGCCTAAATGAAATAAACTTTTCTACTGATTTTTCGTATTTTACTCAGTTCTGCAAGCCTTGCGTGGCCTTGCATTACATAGAATGAACTAAAAATGATAGTTCACATTAAAGTTTCAAAATAATATTTCGAATTTAAGCACTTTTATTGCTATAATTAAGTGTAGAATATCCATTTACCACAGTATAAAATTTGACTAATTTTTCGTACTTTTAGGCGTCTATTCTGACATTAATTCATTGGAAATTCATTTTAGTTTATTTTGTGGTTGATGAAAAGGATAAATTAAAATGAATATGGTGAATATAAAAGTACGACAAATTTGAGGTGAAATGTCAAAATATGTGACTAAAATATACGCCTAAGCTACGACAAACAGATCAGAATCACCCCCCCCCCCCCTGGTCCGGGGTTTAATTTACATGAAGTGCGTTTTTGAACTGCGAATATGTAATGCCTTTTCATGCTCTTTCACTCGAAAAATATGAGGTGTAACTTGGAAGATTTCCAACATACATCAATGTTATCTTAAAATGTGAAAAGTGTCTCATAATATGTAAATTTAAAGAAATCTAGTCCAGGGGGGTGATTCTGATCTGTTTGTCGTCGTATATTTTAGTCACATATTTTGACATTTCACCTCAAATTTGTCGTACTTTTATATTCAACATATTCATTTTAATTTAACCTTTTCATCAACCACAAAATAAACTAAAATGAATTTTCATGAATTAATGTCAGAATACACGCCTAAAAGTATGACAAATTAGTCAACTGCTTCCGATGTTGTGACAACAATTTTATACTATATACAGCTAATTAGATTATTTATTTATACTATATACTATATACAGCTAATTAGAGCAATACAAGTGCTTAAATACGAAATAATATTTTGAATTTGTAATGTGAACTATCATTTTTAGTTCATTCTATGTAATGTAAGGCTTGCTGAACTGAATAAAACACGAAAAAATCAGTAGAAAAGTTCATTTCATTTAGGCGTACATTTTGACATAAAAGTACGACAAAAGATCAGGTAAGCACGTCTTTCCACTAATAAATATCTAACTGTAATGTGGATAGGTACTTACAATTAGGAATTTTTCGAATGCCTGCGTCGATATATCAAGTATTTCGAGACTACTTTATCATTACTTTACAAAAAATTCATAGAGTCCTAGATACTTATTAAATTATATGCATACGCGTCATATAATATCATATTAAATTTAACCTACTAATCAAAGTGAACTAATCCAGTATTTTTGGTGACTTTTTCCATGGTAAAAATTTCTTGACAGCAAGCAAAGTATTCACAGGATTCCTATAGAGGAGTTTTATTCATATTTAAAAAAATAATTGTATATATAAAAAAGTAGGTCCAATAACCACAAAGAAATAGACAACAAAATCTAAACAGAAATTCAAATAATGGCAAAAACAGTGTATACTCCAAAAACATAACGCTATTATAGTACCTACAGTTACCCTAAAATTCCGTCTACAGGCAACCCAAGGCAGGCTTAGAAGGAACTAACAATTCAGCCAGCAATGAATCAAAATAATAAAATTAAGAAATGATGGCAAAAGACGCTACAAGGAAGTTCAGTACAAACCTGGTAGTGGGATGAGGATTCCTGAAGCATTCAACTTAAATCTCCTGAGTCTCCTACCAATTGAACTTTTATGGTATACATAAGAAATACTAAAGGCGGACCTCATCCTCTACCTTCCCAGACTTGTGAATTAATAATCATAAGCCGGGCCATAATAGAATATTACATTCACCGTACATGCTCTTGAGCTTTAGGAAATAAAAGCCATCACCAAGAATTGGAAAACTCATTTCAAACAAGGCAAAGGTGTATACAGTTGCCGTTGTTGCCACCAAACAATATAGTGTTACTTCCTATACACACACCCACACACATATAGGCACAATTCCAGCTGGGTTTGAATATTTCGTTTTACCACTTTCTTCTTACACTGCATTACAAAAAGAGAAATTGTTTAGGATGTGGTTAAAAAAACGGCACCTTCCCAGCATCCCTGGATATGTATTCGTTAAGTTTTTAAGTATATGCACACAAATTCTATTACCAACCAACCAAGCAAACCATGCATCCATCCCCTTGCCAACAATCGACTCTGTCCCAGTAGAGCAGAGGACAACAACTTTCTTCTGTACCAACTTGAGCAGGTTGGCGAACTTTTCAAGTTGATCGCATGCTGGTTTGAGGTAAACGAAATGAGACTTAAGAAGCTTCAACGAAATTGAAATTTAAATACCTGTGTCACGTTCTCTTGTACAAAGTACCTGCATCGTCCTTGACTGTATCCTGAAAAAATATGTATAGAGATGTGAATCGCCTCAAGGTTTCCCCGTCCACATTGTTAAACTAAAAGCAACGTGCGGATGTCAGAGTAAACAATTTCCCAGGAAAATTCTGACCTTATCCTCTATTTTCTCCTTCTTCTGCTGTGACCAGCTGAGGAGTTTAAGGTTCTGGCGGTGGTATGCATTTTGCATTGAAGAAGTTTTTAGCACAATCCAGAAACTATTTGTAAAATTTCATTCACCATTTAAGATGTGGCCACTTCGAACTTAATTTCCATGCATGTTTGCTGCTCCTTTTGATAAGTTAGTAGACAAGAGATTATTTGCCTTACTTCAAATGAAACGAAAATTCTTGGGAAATTATTTCCAAGACATTGTAATAATAACGGAATAAAGAAGCGGGTGGGAACGTTTTGGTTTTTGGTTAAGTTCTTCCAGTAAGCATTTTGCAAAAACCTAAGATAGTTAATTTCGAGAAGATTTGGTTTATGTTGATAGTTTTAAGAACTTCAGTGGCTATAATAAACTTAGGCGGGCATCTTTATTAATTTTATTTGTCATGCTCTTTCATTTATAGATACTCTCTAGGCGAAATCTTAGGGTTATTTTATAAAGCATGGCTACCAGAAATATTGCTATGGCAATGGAATGTGTGAATTCATGTGCATGCAAATTTTATAATCTACGTAGGTTCCCAGTTTCACCAAAAACAGTCGATACCCCGACAGTTTCATGTTTCTATGAACAAAAACTAATTCTTCAAATTAAGTAATTAAATTTTCGTTCAAAATGCGTAAACACAGCAAGCTGAAATTTCAATTGTAAAGTGGACTAAACCTGCCAGGACTCGTTTATGGGATTGTCAGACAGGAATAACGTTTGTACAAGTTTATACCTACTGCATCCAAAAGGTACGTAGATCCAATAACAACGTTCGTTTGATAGATTATTGTTTTATCAATATTCAATCGATAAATTTGCTGATTGTGGTAATGAACACAGGTATAGGAGAGGGAGGCAAGGCGGACTATTGGGGTAAGAAGAACTACCACTGATATTCGGAGTTCGAGCAGAGTGTTGTGCTTGCGAATAGAGACAATCATCAACACTAAGCAGTTTTTTGAAATCTCCCTGTAAAAATCGTTCCTGTCTTCATACTAATTCAGCTGTCATTCGAAAAAATGTAAAAAACGCCCGGACAATGTTACTTCAGCCTGTATGAAATTTTGTATGAGTTTTATATTAATAAGTCGCACTTGCCAGTAGCTTCTCGTTAGAATCGGTCAGTTTTTTGGTAAGCGTCCATAACGGTGTATTTACAGTGGTTTGTAGTGAAAATTAATCTTGCTTTCAAAGAAGCGTAAGGTTATAGCTAAATCATTTCAAAGTAAATGAAAGTGTAAATTGTTAATGACAGAGACGTTAAGCAGTGTTTCTTTTCTTTTTCCCACATCAACTTTGCAGTACTCCAAAACCCAGCTACAGCCTTCTTATTCTTTTCTTTTTCTGTTTTTGCTGTGCTCAGGTGGAGCCAGGTTGGTATAAATTACATTTTTATTCAGTTGATGCCTTATTTTTTTCTTGATAAAAGTAGCTAAACCGTGTGTGCTTTTTGAGTGGTGTGCGTAAATCGGCGTCCTTTTTATAACGGGTGCTGATATTATGCAAGGTTAGGGCGAATCATGGAAAATATCATAGCTATGGACACGGGAGATCCTGGGGGGCAGGACCCGGCCAATGTCCAGAGCTCAAATCACACTGAGATCCCCTCTCAAAAGCCTCATTCAATTAATCAGTCAGTAAACATCCCGAATCATACTAATTTAGTCTGCAATACTAAAGCAGCGAAGAAAGACTTCTCCGTAAGCACAAAAAATAGTCCTCATCCAGATGCTCCTGACGGTAAACGTAGTTGGATGCAAAACCCTGCTCAAACGCTGGCAGAAGCCGCGAATACACCTCTACCAAACTCTCACTCTGACAACGCCACTCTCACTTCTAATCCAGAGATTTTACTTTATACGTCTAAAGACAAGGGCCCCTACTGGGTCTTGTTTGCAAGGGTTGAAGAAAATGCTAACTTGGAAGAAAATAGAGTTAGGTTAAGTGACATAGCTGTTGGCATTATTCTGTCAAAAGCTGGTTTCATGTTCACTAAAATAGAACAGCAGTCTTTTAGCTCGATCAAAGTATATTTCTCTAGTGGCACAGCTGCAAATAACCTGCTACCCATTTACGAAAGCAGGGTATTGTTAAGAACGTAACCACTGATCTAACAGAAGAGGAAATTCTTCAATATATACAATCGCCTATCAAAGTATCACATGCATTCCGCTTCACCAAAAGAATTGATGAAAACAAGTTTATTCCTACTCCTGTTGTGAAACTCACGTTCATGAGCTCCGAAATACCGAAGGAGGTAGCGATTGCTGGAGCTATTCGTTCTGTGGAATATTTCACCCCCCGGCCTAGACTATGTTTGAGATGTTTCAGATATGGTCAGGGCAGTCTGCATTGCAAGGCAAAAAGTTCTTATTGTGACAATTGTTGTAACGAAGACTGTGTTCAAAGGCCTTGTAAAAACCCGGCCTACTGCAATAACTGCAAGGGAAATCATAGGCCTACTGACCCTCTATGCCCGGCAAAGCAAGTGGAACAGGACATCTTAAAGATAATGACCATTAGCAGTGCGAACAGACGCTCTGCTAGAAACATGGTAGTGGCAAACCAAGGAAATCAAGTACCTATTAGTGAAAATAGGTTTGACCTACTCAACACCCTAAATGGCGAGCCTTTCTCATTGCTGATCGCAAAATCCGCAACCCAATTAAAGATGCAAACAGAGTGCTGACCAAGAGGTCATATGCTAATGTAACCAAAGGTTTTAATTTCCAAAAACCTGTCAATCCTTTCAACTCGCACTACTCCATGTTCCAGAACATGGACAGTGGAAAAACAGGCACTGGCATTATGGCTGATAAAACCAGAGTTTCTGAGCTAGAACGTTTTTTCTCATGGCTCAATACCGAGCTGAACAAATGTTCTTCAATCGAACCCAACTCAAATTTCATTACTAATCTCAAATCCAAAATCAGTAATTTCAACATCTCTTCAGACCTCAGAATCATAAACAGTGCATCTACCCCTGACAAGCCACCCAACCTCAACACACAGTTATAAACTATTTTCTTGGTGACCTTTCAAACTCCCCATGAAGATACTACAATTCAACATTCAGAGCTTCAATGCAAATAAATCGCACCTAGAACTTTTCCTGAACTCAGATGCATATGACATTATTCTTTTAAACGAAACCTGGCTCAAGGCCAGTCCCTTCGCCTCCCTAAGAGGCTATAACCTAGTTAGAAATGATAGAGCCGACGGTTATGGAGGCTCTCTGATTGCCGTCAAGTCAAAATTTAGCTATAAACGCATTCCTTTTGACTCGGGCATGGACACTGTTGTGATTCAGATCACGGACCCCGGTTCCAGCCTAGTTGTAGCCACTGCTTACTCTCCCCCCACAACTGATCCTGCTAATTTCAAGACTAATATAGAGGATTTTCTCATCTTCCTCTCAAATTTCAACTCAGTAATCCTGAGTGGAGATCTAAACGCGAGAGATCCCCTGTGGGATGATAATATTCTGAGATCTGACGTTTCAGTGAGAAAGGGACCTCACCTCAAGAATGCTGCCCTGACCTGTGGTCTGTCCATTATCTCTGATACTTCTCCCACCTTTTTTTCAACAGCATCCTCCATCAGCGCTGGATCCACACTCGACTTGGTAATATCATCTATCCCGCCCACCCAAATCTCGTCTAGGGTAATCCAACAGCAGGTTGGAGGCTCACACCTCTTTCCAGTTGCGACTACATTATTGAACTCATCTCTACCTAGCCCGGGACACCCTAGGAGCTTCCTAAACAAGACTCGAGCATTAGAAGATTTATAGAAGCTCGGCAGGTCTGACTCCATTGCTGATGACATCAAACAAATTATTGAGAAACACACTTTCACACTACCTCACAGCAAATTCTCACCAAAGTCATGGTGGAATCCAAACATCCAAATTCTCTATGGAAAAAAAGGCTGCTTTCTCTGAGCATATTAGGAGCTCATCGGCTGCATCACTCAACAAATACCTAGCTATCTCAAGGCTCCTAAAGGGATCTATTCGTAAAGCTAAAGCCTCACATACCACTCAGTTTGTAGAAGACCTGGAGCAGCTGGACTCTAGAAATTTCTTTAAAATCTTCCGAAATCTGTCTACCAAATTCCAGGGTTCTGATGCCTATCAGAAATGGGATGACTCCAAATCCCTCGAGTTTCTCCAATCCCTCATCAGGCCGTCCTCCTCGGGCCAAGTAAATGCACTCAGGTCCTCCAACAATAGGTTAGCCTCAGCGTCTCCTTGCCCTCTCACCTTGGACGAACTTCTGGATGTCCTGAGAAGAAAGTCCAACTTTTCAGCGCCAGGCTCAGATGGCATCCCCTTCTTTGCCTTCAAGATCCTAAATGAGACAGCCCTCTGCTCCTTACTGGACTCACTAAATGCTCTATGGCTTTCAAACACAATCCCACCTCATCTAAGGGAAATCAAAGTGGTCCCTATTCCTAAGAGTAACAAAGCTGGAAATGGCCTTGATACTTTCAGACCGATTGCACTGATATCCACCTCCATCAAATTCATCAACAGTATTGTGTCGGACAGACTAAACAAGCACCTAAGGGAGAAGAAACTTCACCTGAAATACTCATTCGCATACACAAAGAGAAAGTCTGTAAATCAGTGTATCAACACAGTTCTGGACCTGATCTCCATCAACTGTCACAAAAAACTCAAGACAATCATACTTTCTGTTGATATATCCTCGGCGTATGAGTCAGTCTGCCTGAACACACTCAAAAATTCGCTCATATCTCTTGAGATTCAATGCGATCTCACTGACTGGATTTTGAACTTCCTGTCTTGCAGGACGCTCACGCTAAGTTCGGTCAGTGTGCGGTCATACAGTGGGCTTCCACAGGGCAGCGCGCTTAGCCCTGCTCTGTTCAACATCTACACTATAAAGCTTCACGGCATCGCTAGTGAGGATGTTAGTATGGTCCAGTTCGCTGATGACTTTCTTCTTATTTCATCTGGTAAAACCTTTGACGATGCCCTGACAACACTAGAAGCAGCACTACAAAATTTCTCGGAGGCGGCATCCCGCATCAACCTTCAAATAAACAGGGACAAGCTAGCGATGATGCCAGTCCGCTGCAACAAGCTCTCCTCGCTCTCACTAAATTTTCTAGGCTCACGAATCCCAGCTCAAAAACACCTAAAGTTTCTAGGCAGACATTTTTCGTCAAACCTGTCTCTCGGTCGGCAGATGAATCAGGTATCTAAATCCTCCTCCTACTATCTCTACACACTCAGGATGATCACTGCCAGAAGCCACCCCATACATCCAAAGACAGCACTAAAGACTTTTCGGGCTGCAATCAGACCGAAAATCGAATTTTCCAGTACTACAATGGCGTGTCGTCCAAAAGTCCATGAAAACAAGTTAAGAACTCTCACAAACTCTTGTCTAAGGGCTTCTCTTGGAGTCCCACCCACCACTCCTATTCACGTCCTATATGGACTGGCAAATGAGCTACCACCCAGGTACAGAACCCAAAAAATGCTTGCGAAGGAATTCGGCAAGCTTGTCAGCACAGGTGACATCTCAGTGGAGGACACCAGAGTGCTAGACAGCAGACGATCACCTTATGCCCTCATAGCTGATGCTTTTCATAATATTGTTGCGAGCGTGGCCTTTGGTTCGTTATTTAAAACACAATATTAAATAATTAATATATAAGCTCTTTATTTCACTCTAATCATATAAAATTCACAAACATTCATTTAATCAACTCAACTCTAATTATCGCTAACACTGTACTTTCAATTATCGCAATCTAATTACACACTATCGCTTCTTTATTACTTTCGCTTCTTAACACTGCAACGTCTAAGACAAGACTCTTTTCTGGCGATGACAACTGTTATATTTATACAATAGAAACTCTCCGGATTATTCTGGAGTGTTCTATTTCAAAAGCTTCTTGACTATTCTATTTATTCTATTCCTGAACTTTCATAATCGATTCTCCGAACCTGAAGTCATTTACTCTCCGAACCTGAAGTTGTTTATTGCCAGTAGATGTCACCAGTTGTCTCTTTCTATTGCACGTAACACTGCCCCCTTCTTAAACTTGTTCGTCCCGAACAACAGGGGGTCCACGGTCTTGATGCTCGTAGTATTGACACAAGCGGTCCAAATGAACAATTTTGTGCTTGCCTCTTGTGCCACGCTGAATCCTGTATACCACGTCATTAATTCTAGTTACTACTGAATATGGTCCTTCCCAGTGTTGTTGCAATTTTGGAGAACGTAACTTACGTCGTTTCGGGTTGTACAGCCAAACAAGATCACCTTGATTGAATCCTGCTGAATTCGCACGTAAGTCATAACGTGTCCTCATCCGATGGGTACTTACTGCTAATTTCGCCCCCGTGGCCCTTTGTACATCAGCTCTAAGTTTCAATGGGGCTCTGACATTACACTTGTACATTTCCTTTCTGCTGCTACGTGGCGGCCCTTTGTAAGAAGCACACACAGTGCATCTGCGACACCACTTCTCTACATCCTCCCGCATATGTAGCCAATAAAACTTTTCTCGTATTACAGAAATTGTTTTATTCACTCCCAAATGTTCTCCAGATGCTCCACGATGCACTTTACCTAGAACCTCGTTGACCTTTGATGCCGGCACGACTATTTGCATTCGGAACGATTTACCGTTAGGTGTTTCCCACTTGCGTTTTAATATGCCGCATTCAACATGAAGAGAATTCCATTGAGCCCAGTAGCTTTTCAGCTCTTCACTCATCCTCGAAATATTCTTCCATTCTGGTTTTTCTATGTCTACTTTCCAAGCAAGAATAGGTGAAATGTCCGGATCTTCTCGTTGTGCTGTTCGCAGGTCCTCGTTGTCCCAACCTGTAGATGGTTCCACGGATACCAACTGTATAGTAGCTGTTTTCTCATTTCCTTTCTCCCAGCCATAATGCTTACATTCAGGTTTCCATTGACGTTGTACCAAGGCTTCTGCATTTCCATAGATACGTCCTTTTCTGTGTTGGCTCTCAAAGTCATAAGGTTGGATTCTAGTCTCCCTAAGAATAGTTTGCTCTCTAGCTCGCCAACTTGTACGTTCTTCTGTCCCTTTCTTTTCTGTTGGTTCCTTTCGACGGCGTTTCCTGCAGTCGCTTTGAAGGTGTCCCAATTTATTACAATCCCAACATCGAAGAACACTACGTGAAAGGGTACTCAGTGATAACTGGAATCTATTGCAAGTCTGCTGCTCAGCTCGATATCTTTGCAATTCCACTTTCCTCTCTTCATCTAGAGATTCCACTCGTCGGCGTTTTCTGCAGTCTCTTTGTAGGTGTCCTGTTCTATTACAATTCCAGCATCGAAGGATACCACGCAAAGGTGAGCTCTGGGATGACTGCATTCTATTACAAGTACATTCGTCCACCGAAATGTCTCTCATTCGTACTGCACCCCGCGAAGCTTGTCTGGCGGATTCATACACTAATGCATAGGCTAGTGCTTCTGCTGTTGATTTCTTTCCTGCTAGCCTCAATGATTGCTGTAAATTTTGATCTGTAATAGCGTTCACAAATGCCTCCGTCGCCACTTCCTTGAGAAAATCCGCATTCACGCTGGAGTATGACAGATGCGCTAATCTTTCTACATCTGCCTGCAGTTGTTGTAGTGATTCGCCATGTTTTTGAATCCTGTTGCGCAACTGTAGACGATATACTTGCTGCATGTGCTCATCTCCGTAACGTAATTCTATCGCCTGTACTAATGAAGAGTAATTACGTTGATTTTCAATCGGTTCAGTTTGTAAGAGTTCTGACGCAGGACCTCGAAGTGCTAACACCAGAGCTATAGCTTTGTCTTCATCATTCCATCCATTTACCTCTGAAGCTGCCTCGAATTGTCTCTTGAAGATATGCCACGAATTTTGTCCATCAAATATTGGAGCTTTCATTCTACCTGCTCCGGATATTTCAGCTGCTACGTTTAGAGGCTGACGATGCTTTATTCTTTCCAGATTCTGCTTTAACGTTTTCAAGTTGCTCGGTGACTTTTTGTTGAACTTCCGAAACCTTTTGTTGAAATTCCTGCTCAATTCCTTCAATTTTCAAATTTTGTTCTTCTAAAGAACTTTTTAGAAAACTTTTCTGATCCTCCAAACGAGTTTCTAGACAATTCTCCAGAGAACTCTTTTGTTCGTCCAAGCGCGTTTCCATAGATTTCTTCTGCTCATCTAACCGGGATTCCAGAGAATTCTTTTGTTCAACAAAAGCATTCTTTTGTTCGTCCATAGATTTCTTTTGTTCATCTAAACGTGATTCCAGAGAATTCTTTTGTTCCTCGAGAGAATTCTTTTGTTCGTCCATAGATTTCTTCTGTTCATCTAAACGTGATTCTAGAGAATTCTTTTGTTCCTCGAGAGAATTCTTTTGCTCATCAAAACGGGCTTCCATTTTACTCATTAAAGTACTCAAAAGCTGTTCCATTTTCATCGCAGGCGCTTCTTCAACCTCGATTTCCTCCAAGTTCTCTTCGAAAACAAATGTTTCAGGATTCTTTCCTTCCTCTATCAAAGATTGTCTAAGTCGCTCGACTAGAACTTTCTTTATGCCTGTCGTTTGTAATGACCGGTTCCCTAACTCCACTTTCAAATCCTGCGTTCGAAGCTCGTCCACTTTGCGTCCCATTATTTTAGTAATTCTCTTATAGATGAATATAAATTATTTTCCAGAACTTTCACAATTTAACACAATTTCTCAAAATTAATCACTCTTTTAATTTTTAGTCAATTGCCACCACTTTATTTCGCGAATTTATTTCACTTCTGACACCAGTTGTTGCGAGCGTGGCCTTTGGTTCGTTATTTAAAACACAATATTAAATAATTAATATATAAGTTCTTTATTTCACTCTAATCATATAAAATTCACAAACATTCATTTAATCAACTCAACTCTAATTATCGCTAACACTGTACTTTCAATTATCGCAATCTAATTACACACTATCGCTTCTTTATTACTTTCGCTTCTTAACACTGCAACGTCTAAGACAAGACTCTTTTCTGGCGATGACAACTGTTATATTTATACAATAGAAACTCTCCGGATTATTCTGGATTATTCAAAAGCTTCTTGACTATTCTATTTGTTCTATTCCTGAACTTTCATAATCGATTCTCCGAACCTGAAGTCGTTTACTCTCCGAACCTGAAGTTGTTTATTGCCAGTAGATGTCACCAGTTGTCTCTTTCTATTGCACGTAACAATATCTTCTCTCGAATTGGCCAGTGTATGCTGACCCCTCCTCCTACTAATCTCTCAGTAGATCACGGCAGACTTGCAAGGGCAGGCAAGACCAAGTCCTCCATAACAGATGAGGAACTCTCTCAAATCTACCTGGATGCTGTCAATGCTCACTATTCCAACGACTGGGCTGTATACGCCACTGACGCTTCGTTAAACCCACCGGATACAGGTGTGTGTGCGGTTGAATTCCCATCCCTAAACTGTGTCACAAAATGATATAATGAGCTTAGATCCTCCCCGTCAGGTGAGCTACTTGCCATCAAACTGGCTGTTGAACTGGGAGCTGAAAACCCTCGAACAAAGTCTCTCATTATCACTGACTCAAAAGCTGCGTGCCTAGCCCTAACCAAAGAGAGTTCAAACTTCTATGTGAGTTCAATTTTCAACTGTATAGCTCAAAACCACTCCTGTGCGTTTCGTATTCTCTGGCTGCCGGGTCACAGGGGTTTAGCCCTAAATGAGCTGACGGACAGAAATGCCAAGCAAGCTGCAGTGTCAGGTCAGATCTCAGAGACTTCACTATCCCTGGAGGATGTCATACTAACGATAAACGGTCTCATACATAAGGACTGGGATGAAGAATTCACCTGCATGTCCACCTCATCCGGTACCTTCTACAAAAAAATTTTTCCCTTACCCCGAAAACCCCCCTGGTTCGACTGGGATTTCTCTCCTAAGGAAACCAGGTTCTTAAATAGGCTCTATGCTGGCCATAGTTACGACGCAAAGCTCTTTCAGACTATAGGCAAATCTGACCTAGTCAACTGCGTTACATGCAACACATCAAATATTATAGAGCACAGCATTTTAACTTGCACCCGGTTTGGCTCAATCAGAAATGGCTTTCCCACCATCCTAGGCGCTAGTTCTCTGGAAAGCCTGCTTGAGCCCTATGTACTCAGCAGGCTCAAAGAACTGACACTTTTTGCTGCAGCCGCAGGACTGCTGCAGGTGTAAATGCGCCAACGATGCATTCAACTAAACTATTTAATTCACTCTAAGTGGCAAAATGCAAAGAGTCCTTCCTATCCTAATCCCTGTGTTAGTGATTGTGTGTTCATCCTTGTATGTTATGTGTTTTTTCCTTTGTAGGTGTATCTTGTGTTGTTGTCCATATCTGCTTAACCAGTAGTCATCACTATTGTTTACCATCGAGAACTTCAATACAAATGAAATCATCAACAAACCAATAGTCGGAAGTGACTACAGGACATACTCTAACAATAAACAGCTGGACCTGTCAATCAACTTATAGCCGGACACGGCACTCTACATATAGCCGGACACGGCACGTTTTTTTCTGGCGGTATACCCCATAGGGTCAAGCCATTGTGAAAGAGCCTCAGGTCTCATGACGAGCCCACAGCTCTGGAGCAGAATCAATAGTTAAAGAAGAAGAAGAAGAATATTAATAAGTGGCGGCTTCAGAATAACATTCTTTTAGAATAACCAGTGAAATTTTATTATTAGGATGTAGTTTTTCTTATATGTACTACCTACAGGATGGTGCACCTATAACAGAAAAACCATGAAACGTGGGCAGAGACTTCTATGCAGAAGGCTCTATAGCTGTTATTAATAATAAGATAATGGGGTATCAAAAAGTCAGCAAGGTTTTCCGAGTGCCTAATGTCCATTGACATTTTACAAAAAGTGTACGCCAATCAATGGCAAACGAGTTCAGTGGAACAACTTTACCTGCTCCGGTATTTTCTTTAGTTTTGGAGCCGTCTGCGTAAACAATAGGTTTTGTGAATGGTTGAAGCACAGAGTACGACGCCCAATCTGCCCTATATGGAATTATAGATTTAAATTCGCTTGCCAGTATAGTCTCTAGAAGGAGGTTGCTGTCCCTGTCGATGCCATGAGCGATGGATTGCACGACTTCAAAGATGGATTGGTGGGGAACTCTTGCTCCAGCGTCAATCCAACTCTGATTGAGATGCAACCTCAACGCTGCGATTGATGCCCCTTCTTGATATGTACGTGCATGGGGTGTATATTGAGGATAACCTCGAGAGCCCGAGTGGTGGTTGACTTGAAAGCACCGATTACGCTAGGAAGACACAATTTCTAAATTTCCAATATCTTACGATGATTGGCGAAATCCATTGCTCTCCACCAAACTACAGAACAATACGTTATCATGGGTCGGATGAAGCTTGTATAGATCCATAGGGTCATCCGTGGTTTGAGTCCCCACTTTTTCCTTATAGTTCTGCGGCACATTGCGAAGACCCTAAGGGCTTTATTCGCTCTGTCCTTGAAGTTTAGCTTCTTATCTAGTATGATAACGAGGTATTTAACCCTATTATTTAGCTCCAAATGTGTACAGCCAATGTAGGGAAGGTTTAAACTGGGAATATTCCTTTTCTTAGTGAAAAGGCATAGATCTGTTTTCAGTGGAGTGATGGAAAATCCAAAATCCGTAGCCCAGTCTATGAACAGTCGGATTGCATTTGCACCAGTCCACAGAGTACAGATTCATAACCAGGTCATCTGCATAACAAACTACCTTATACCCCCATCCGGGTGAGTATTGACAAGATGTCATCCATAATGAGCTCCCATAATAAAGGTGAAGCACCATTTAAGGTGATCGTGGGGAATCGTCAACAGTGGCACACTGGGGACCTACCCTTTGAAAAGGGATCTCTTAAATGGTACACGGATGGATCCAAAATGGAAGGTAAGGCAGGCGTGGGCATATATGGGCCAAGGTGCCATCTCGCAAAGGCACTGGGGGCCTCACCAACCATTTTTCAAGCAGAAATACACGCCATAGAACTCTGCGCTCGCGAAATAATCCATAAAAATATGCGTGGAGCAAAAATATACATAATATCAGACAGCCAAGCAGCACTTAAAGCGTTAAACTCGTTTACCTTTGAGTCAAAGCTTGTTTGGGACTGTCTTACTGTCTTAAAGCAACTGGCCGAGACAAATAGGGTGACACTGATCTGGGTACCAGGACATGAAGGCATTATGGGAAACGAGATTACGGACCGCCTTGCAAAGGAAGGAGCCAAATCTCCGTTTATTGGCCCTGAGCCTGTCTTTGGACACCCAAAAAGTCACCTCTCAGCTCAGATCAGGCTTTGGGAGGACAGAACTAAGAAGGAATACTGGGAAAATACCCCGGGGCTGAGACAAGCGAAGAAGTTTATAAAGTACTCGCAACAGAGGACCAAAGAATTCCTCACACTCAGCAGGAAGGAATTAAGGCTCATAACGGGCCTACTTACTGGGCATTGCCCACTTAGATACCGCCTTAACAAGATGGGTAAGGTCAATGATGAGACCTGTCGATTCTGTATGGAACACGATGAATCCGCTGAACATTTCCTATGTGACTGTGAAGCTCTGTACCGCATGAGGCTAAGACATCTAGGAAAGGTATTTGCTCTGCCAGAGGATGTCGAAAAAATGCCCCTAAAGAATATTATAGGCTGCATCAAAGACCTTAAGTTCGAATAAGCGCCCTAGGGCATCAAGGGGTAATGTCACAATAGATCTTATAGGTCGAAGTGACAAGATGAGAGGCTGAAACCCTGTCTGCATCCCCCGTAATTAATAATAATAATAATAAAGGTGATAAAATACCGCCTTGGGGGGTGCCCTTGTGGATACTTTTCACTCTACTCACCCCGCCCAGACTGGCAAAGACAGTTCTGTTTTTTCAACAAGTGTGCGATCCAGTATATAAGGGACTGGATCACTCCATACTTTGTTAACATTTCCGTAAACTGATGTAGAATCACAATGTTGAAGGCGCCGTCTACATCAATGAAGACAGCCAGCGTAGGCTTAAAAAGGAAGTCTTTTTCAATCGAGTGGATAACCTCGTGGAGCGCCGTCTCAACTGACCTTCCCTTCAAATATGCGTGTTGGTGTTGTGATAAGCTTCTTCTGGGTATGGAGCATCTCAATTCCCACTAGTAGATACGCTCAAGTATTTTGAGTAGGAAAGAAGTCAAGCTTATTGGTCTGTATGCCTTGGCTGTTGAGCACAAAATTAACCCCGGCAATCATATAAGGAACTACTGCGGAGCTAAATTATTGTGATGGTACGCCTAGGTACAAGGGCAGCAAAACACTCCCGCTTCGTGCTGAAGCGTTTGGTCCGCACTTAGAGACGACGAATTTACTTGGTGTGGGAAATTCAGTACGTTTCCTTAAATACTTGCAGTATTCTTTAAGTAGAGATCAAGTAATCCAAATATGATGTAAATGAGCACTGACTTCAAGTATACTTGACTCATGTAATCGCAACTGCAATACTTGAAAATATTTTTCATGGCTGCGAGTTATGAAGATGGTAAACAGGATTAAAAAGAAAATTATGGTTATTATTATTACTTCATTAGAATTATTAGTATGATAATATATACTCTCTTTATACAAGTATTACATTATGTAAATATTTAATATTTAATCTTAATAATTATTCAGTGTTCACTTAATTAATATCCCTATTTATAACAAATTCTATACATTTTTTCTTTAAATCCATCTTGTTTATATCACAAGGAAGCTCATTGAAGAGGAGGAAGCCTGTATATGTATATCAGTGAGTTCTGACCAGCTCCTGTGATCCACGTTGTTGACAATTCAGATTATGATTATTTGTAAATTAAAAAATAAAAATCAAGTCAAGTAAGTTGGAATTAATTCAACCAAAATCCCAACTTGAGTTTCAAGTGGATTTCAAGTTAAGTACTCATGTAAACGTACAGATACTAAACCAATCGTTAACAAAGAACTAATATTAATGGCCACTAGCAAAATCCTCGAGAATACTTCCCAAGCCATGAACCAGACTCCATCACTACCACATGAGAGCCCCAACGGGGTCCTAACATTCTAAAATACTTGCAGTGTTCTTATGTAAAACGGACAAAAGTTTGATTTGAATAGCTCCCCCGCCCTAAAATACTATTCATACAGAAAAATGGTGCTCCGATAATCTTAAGCTTGCTTTCTTATCTTCCCAGCCATAATAAAAATTTTATTCCTTTCCTAACAAAATTATTCAAAAATTTTTATCACAACCAAATGACTACGATTCCTCAAACAAAAACTCTCAGCAGAGTAATCATTGTATATGACGCTGTGCCGTCATGGCACAGCATCGGCTGAACGGACTCCCAACGCACACGTATAGATTTCTATTTCATGGCTTGGGAAGTATTCTCGAGGGTCTGGCAACTAGGATTGCGGGTGGATCTAGGAATCCCTCAAAGCTCTATGTTGGGTCCACTACTATTTCAGCGATTTGCAAGTAGTAGTACAAAACTGCACTCTGGTGCTATTTGCGGATGAAACTTTGTCTCATTGGTTACACACATCTCTTTATCTGACATTTATCCTGGCATTGCAAGCTTTCATTTTAAAGTAAAAATTTAGAGGATAAGACTGTATAAGACTGTATAACATTCTAACATGCTAATTTAAGCTAATTTAATTTAATTCTTTTTAATTTGATATATTGTTTGTTTTGCTATTGACTTATGTAAGCTAATTACTAAGCTTATACGTTGCTTTAAGCAGGGGTTTTGAAATAAATGCACTTTGATTTGATTTGATTTAACATTAAATTTTAGCAAATAAGAAGAATGGGATGATGTCCACCAAAGCTAACATTATATCTGACTATTGATGATATTAAAAAATCAGAAGAACGAGCTATGCATGATGACCTTGATAGAGTAGACATGTGGATGAAAAGCACTTAACTAAATATGTTCAGAACGAAATGGATGGTTAACTAAATATTAATTACTAAGGTGGGCGGAAGTATAATTGGGCAAATTGAACAGATGAAATATAATTAGGAAGATTAAATGATTCAAAACTTAAATTTAATAGTCATGTAACTTTGCATATGCTAAAAGTAAGTAATAATTATTTTGCACAATTATATTAAGATTTTATAATCATATTTTTGAAATACCATTTTTTTGTACTACAAATTATTCTGGAGAAATTTATTACAGTTTATTATTAAGCAATGTAATTAATGTAAGTATATGATATCAATTTCCTGTCTTTTTTCTGTTTCGTAGCATAAAGACTTTATTTAAATAGCATTTTCATGTAAAATGTGAATTATTCATTCAAAACTTGCAACGAATAGATTAAAAATTCTTTTTAATTTCAGTTAATTTTTTTAATCCATAATTGCTCAAATTTTTCATATTTTGCCTCATTCAAAGCATCAGAATAAGAAGAAGAAAAGTGAATCATGAATCATCATGATTTAAAGACTTGATGTGACTTTTATCAGATTTGTTGAATTGAGTGATTGAACGTTACGTCAGATGTCACGCTATCACCCAGTGATTCATAATCTTCTTGTTTTCGCTTCTACCATTGTCATGTAGTTCTTTATAGATTTTTTTCTGGTGGAAATTGTAAATTAATGTGTAATTAAATAGTTTTTAGTTAAATTCGACATGAATGACATATACGTCCTTTCAAATTGCTCCGATTTGTCAAATGAAATAAATGAACCGTTGCAACATACGCAAAGAATAAAAGTAGGTCATTAAAATTTTCTCATAACAATCTCATTAAAAATGTTTCCTTTCTTTTCTTAGTACACATGTTTCGATGTTTCCAAGAATTATTTAGTTTTTGGGGCATCGTCTGGAAGTTTATATATATTCAGCAGGAAGCCATATAAATTGCTGCAACTGATTCAAAACAAGCACGGTACCGTTAACCTTCTAACAATATCACCCAGTGAGAAATTTATTGCATTTTCAACATTAAAAAATGTGATCTGTGTTTATGTCGTGAATTTATCACAACATTCTTCACCACAAGTGATAACAACTAAATTGGGCGATGCTACAGTAACTTGCTTGCATTGGAATGGAGACGAAAAACAATTTTATTATGGTGACAAGAAGGGACAAGTAAATCTAATCACATTGAACTTTTTCATGGTGAGATAAGCGCGTGTTTCCGCCCCTAGATATGAAAATTGCTAAGATTATTGTTTCTTTTTTTTTAATAATTACAGGGGAGAAGTTTGCTCGGCATATCAGTTCATCCAATTTTATTTTTGGATGCGCCAATTGTACAAATCGATGATTTCGATTCACTTCTACTGGTCTCCAATTATACAAAATGTATTCTGTGCAATACTGAATACGAAGAATATAAACAGGTAATTGAGGTCTTTCTATATAGATTAGCGACAGTACTAAAAGGTTATCGCAAAAAGCAAGAAAAAATTGCATTAAGGTGCCTGGGGTCTCGCAGTCAATGTAATTATCAAAGGCACATTTGAATTCAATTTAGTTCAACTACGTACCGGTTGAGCACATTGGAAAGTTTTTGTTATACATGCACTGCTTGAAAAATGAAATAAGTTTGTACGTCAGCAAGCAAGATATTTTGCACCCTACGCTTAAGCAAAACACATTTATTCCCAATGCCTTGAAAGTATTGAAAGTATGTATGTAGAGACTTGTGACACCTAAAATTGAGACGGGAAGACTAACATCAGCAAAGCAAAAACAAATGAGGAAAAATCAAAGCAGAGAACAATCTCACGTGAGTGGACTAATCTAGATAATAAGAGACTGAATAGTGTAGCCCCAGTACACCAGTGAGTAAATAAAAGTTCCATAAAAGGAGGGCTAGATGTGCTATATCATTGCCATCGAAATAGTGATTTTTGTCAACTACGATTCTCTATCAAAAAGGTTCATTCTGCTAAATTTTGGCAGTTAACGACTACGCTTGACATTTGACTACCATCAGGAGGATAGTCGAGCGTAGTCGATTTGACACAACTATACTACGCTACGCAAAGTGGCAGTGAAAGCGCTCATTAACACAAAATGTGTACACAAACGGATCTCAAACACACCGAGATACGTCAGTTCAAAGAAGATCTTACAAAACAGACTCAATTTCTAATGATCTGGGAAATGAGACCGAGAATGAAGCAGGTGCGTAATAACAGGCAGAATTGAGAGAAACATAAATTTGTATAATTTTACTGGTGCATCGATATATCCACTTTGACCTGACAGGGCATTCGTTACCTCTTCCTCTTCACATGAGATATTATGTTGACTAAAGACATTCAAGGAGGATAGAATGTAAGTAACATTAGGGCCTGGATCGGCAGCAGCAGGCTACAATGTAGTAGAATTGCTAGCTGGTTTAGCACCTGAATTGATCAACCTTTGCAGGAGCATTGTGCTCTAGAGCAGAGGAAAATTACTCAATGTCAATTTGTTCTCTCCAAATTAGACCCTGGTCATTTAGTGTGCTTGTCTTCTGAGTCTATAGAAGTTCTCAAATAATAAGTCTTGTTGTTCGAGGTAAAAATGCATCACGGAATTTTACTGTTTTGAGAGCAGCCTGTTTCTCAAAGATTTTTGTAAAAATTTTGCGCGGCCACTGCAGTAGCAGAGACGCTTTGAAAATGGCAAACTATTCAGTTTCTTATAGGTATGCACTCATAGATTCAGACTAAATTGCTAAGTTGTTAGGATAAGACCTTCATATATGAGATTTGAAGTGAGATTAGTAGCATTTCATCATTTTGGGGATCTGAGCTGAAATTCTTGGAGTAAAATTAGGCAATCCAATTATCAAAAATTTAGCAATTGTTAAATCTTTTTCATTTAGTTAGTTAATTTGAAAAGAGGTTGGATCCCCAACAGGTTCCCCGAACCCAGGCCAAAACAATGCCCATTGAACGCCATCCAGACCAATCAGCAATCGCTCATAGGTTAAAACCGGATGCTAAGTGATGAAGATGACCCCTGAGAAAAGAGTGCCCAGTGACAATAGACACTAGAGTTCTCAGGGTTGGCTTGCTAAGTCCCAAGAGCTTATTCGTTTGGTTTGGGCTAGGTTTACCCCACAGTTCCCTTGTAGTTCTCTCTTCCCGAAGGGTCATCTAATCAAGGCGAGTGTGTTGGCGGTCAGCCCAAACCGAAATAATTTGGTGCAATCCGGATTATGGTCGAAGATTCCTCCGAGGCTGCAGCAAGACGAACAAGCTCGTCCGCCCTTTCGTTCTCTATGACCTGGCACCCACTGAACAGTACACTGTTATTCCGAGAGAGGGAAGTCAATGTGGTTTTACACTCCAGGACTAGTTTATAGATTGTAAAGGGTTTAGATAAAGCCTTGACATTTGCTTGGCTGTCTGAGCAGACGGCAATCTCCTTGTTCTCAATGTTTGAGTTAAGAAGATGCCTTCCCGCTTCAAGAATGGCCTTGACTTTTCCCTGAAATACCGTGGCAGGACTTTAAAGGCTTTTCATTAAAATCACCACTAATTAAACATTGGAAGAGGACTGATTCGACTAGTTTCTCCAAAGCATTCAGATAGATAGGGCGGCTAGATCATTCTGAGCTAAAGTTGCTATACATCTGTAAACTACTACCAGAGTAACTGGATCATTGAAAGGATATGTGCTTCCTTTAAATCAAATAGGTTTATGGATATTTTCATTGTCTTTCTGTTCGTTAACTAAATATTAGAGCTCTCATTTCAATTCTATTTTCCCATGCCGAACAACTAGTAATTCTGCTAAATGGATCTGGATCTGATCTGTTCCCTGATATCTAGTTAAGAAAATCTTAATTGTGTCTAGGGCTGTCAACTATCATTACAACTGCTTCCATCGTCAGTCATACCTACAAAACACACATTTTTCAATATCAATAAAATGTTTCACTGAAAATTCTTGCATTAATTTCAATTCTTTTTACAGATTGGTAATCGACCAAGAGATGGATATTATGGAGCCTGTTTTTCCATAACAAACAGTGACAACTTAATGGGATCTCGAATTTATTGCTCTAGACCAGGATCACGTCTTTGGGAAGTTGATCTAGAAGGAAACGTACTTCAAACGCATCAATTCAAGGCTGCACTTGCATGTCCACCAACAAAAATTATTAAATCTAATTATAAAAATAAGGATGACGATGACGACGACCAATTAAATTATTCCCAAAATGATTACATCACCGAATACCCACCACAAACTTTGCAATTCTCTAAACTTCAAACAATTTTTAATCAGTTCATCTTAGCGTTCACCGATTTCGGTTTGTACATATTTGATCCGCGCAATTCAGCCGTCTTGCTGTGGTCTAATTATTTTGAAAGAATCTTAGATTGCAAAATTATTGGACAAGAGATTTTTATTTATATTCAGTCAGGAACGTTGTTTAGTGTACGTTTGCAAAAAATCCATTCATATGCCATAGATTTAGTGCATCAACAAAAATTATTGGATTGCACGCAACTATTAAAGAGAAATGTTAAGTACTTCGCTGATAAGGCTAAGGAGGACTATGGTCTGGTAGTGCTAAATGAAGTGAAACAACATTTAATAAGCACAAATCAATATGAATTGCTCAATGATTTATCAGTGATTTTCGACAGTATTACACAGAGAGAAGTAGATGTGCCAAAGATAACAAAAAAATTAGATACTGGCGTTTATGTGCTGGAGAATGCATTCTGTGACAATTTAAAAATGAAATCTCATCCGGATAAACAATTGAAAGATGCTCTCCTTACTGTAACGGGAAAATTTGGACGAAATATTATCAAATACAAGTTAAACATTTTTAATGATGAGCAAAAGAGTTTAGTTAAAGAACTCATTCCCACGGGAAGGACTATTCCATTCAAAGAAATCAATGAACAATTCGCAAACGATGAAGAGATCGTATGTAATCGAATTGCAAATAAACGATCTTGTTTAAAAGAACAGGTGATAACTGATGAGGAGAAAACCATTTATAATTTATATCTCATCTTCAAATCGTCAAAAATTAGCAATATTAATTTTCTTGACCGATATAGTTTAGTATTTGATGAGTACACTTCTGGAGATATCATCAATCTCTTGGCTAAATTAGAAGCTGTAATGATCGAAAATGGAGACAGTCCTATGGATGCAAAGAAAAACTGCTTTGAAATGTATTTCAATTATGTTAAACTAGAATTAATATGGGAAATGGATGAGATTTCTATAGAATTCATAATTTCTGGATTTATACTCCTTAATAATTCTGGTGCCTCTCGACGCTGTGATACTTGTGATTTTCCCGTAAGATTTGATAGCACCTGTAAATTTCATGATCTTGGTGAGAGTCTTATTAAATATTTATGGTCACGTAACGAACAGGAAAGATGCTACAACATAGTGAGGCAAGTTCCAGCGATAATGGATGTAATTTGCAGATTCTATATTCAAGAAAATCAAACTGCAAAAGTCATTCCCATCACTCTAAATTATGGTGATCCGGGACTATTTGAAGATGCTGCAAAACTGTTTGATCATAACGCATGGGATAGATGCTTTGATACATTCGCCGCAATCCTAAATGGACGGTTCAACTGCATTAATTGTGATATATCGATACAATATGACGTGGAGAAAGTTCATTTCTATACATGGAATTGTTTTCTCAATATTGCTCTTGAATTTCTTGACCCGAAAGAAATTCTCGGATTAGTTCTTAGATATTCGAATTTGATACCAAATGATGCTGTCGACATACAGTTTTTCACGAAATGTTTACTTAAGTAGGATGGACTTGCGCTCATATATAATATTGACTGAAATGAAAACAGGCGACATTACACACAGAAAATTTGAAATTTTTTTAAATATTGGACGTAATTTATTCGATTGCCAAAAATATTTTTGTATTAGATAGGACGTACTCTCTTCACCTCGTGTATTTATTTATTAAGATTTACCAGTGTACTACGTTTTTTTTTCGTTGTATTTATCATTGGAAGTAAATGGTTTCTTCATCCGATACAGTGTAGTTTTAGAAATGCATTTTTTCCAGCTTGATACCAAATTCTCAGTATTTTTCATCCTGAATCGAATGAAATACGAATCAAATTGATCTTTTGGAGATATGAACAAAGCTCATGTAAGTCAAAGCAGCAAAACATATCCAACATTATTTAATAGTCCTTCATTCGGTCTGTGTGACCTTTAAGAACGAATGACGGTAAAATGCTCAGTATATAGTAGCGTCCAGGCCGGAAGCCATTATTGGCGATTATTGAAGAGTTAATTGGTTTCTAGGGACTTCATTAATTTGTAGTTAATGATAGATTCAAAAGAATAAATCGAAGTGATTGTGACGCTAATGAGGGATCGCTACCCTCTCCTTTCTTGGGAATGGGGTGAGCGTGAGCGTTTCCAAGGAGTTGGAAATTTTCCTGTCCAATAAGAGCAGTAGAACAGTTTGCACAGAGGCTTAGCCAAGGATGAGGCGCAGCTTTTAATTAACAGGGGGGGGGGGGGGGGGGGCATCAGGACCTGCGGGTTTGGAGACGTTGATGATCCCATTAAGAACCTTAAACACGCATGTGCATTGGCTCTTCTCCACATCTACGGGAGATGCAAAACAGGTGTCTGTGAAGCGGGTGGAAGACGAGAATTTGAAGTGAATCTAGCAGTCAAAATATTACCTTTATCCAGGGAGTCAACATCGATATTGCCGATAATTTTTATTGCTAGCTTTCGGCACTTCTTCTGTTAACCATATTCTACTTCCATGCCAGAGAATTTTGTGCAAAGTATTTGGCATATCAAACGTATAAATGGCAGTTTTAAGCCAACATTTTATTGGGTCTATTGCAGCTTCACTCTTAAGGCGAAAACCCAATGATTGCGTTGCGTGCGTCAACAACTAAGTTAAAATATGGCTGAGAGAGAAAAATTTTGAACATTGAGCGAAACGCACCTTGCGTTGCGGCTAGGAGGCCTTGAGGTTTTGTGATGCCTCATTTAAAACATTAGGAGCTTCCAGCAAGCACTGTCCCACTCATCTCAGTGAGACAAATGAGACAAAAATTTGAGCAACCGTCTTAGTTGTCCCTACTGAATAAATAACTAATAAGGAAACGGCATATCGGGTGAAAACCTAAGCCACTCGGCGAAATGTATTAGTGTGCTGTGTTTGTATTCGTCTCGTCATGACAGTAGTGAAACCGTAAAATTTTGAAGGGGGACATTTTTTATAATCCAAATTGCTATGTAAAATAAACAAATTTTTGGCGCCCCCTTATCTTCAGATAATATTCCTTGGCGTTGCCTATGATAATTTAAGTGACTAGTCAAGCAGAATTTCAAATAAGTGACCAGCCCTCTTGTCATTTCTCCCCCCGCTCCAAGGGTTTGACTGTCATTGAATTGCCTACTCACGTACACTGTATTCGCACGAAACCCCGCTTCCTTATTAGTAGTTATTTATTCAATGGTTGTCTCAGTTCAAACCAATCAGCTGATTTGGCAATTTTGATAATTAAATAATTTTGGCCACAGAAAATGGATAGTTATAAATTGAGGAAGTGTTTTCTTCGTTTATTTAAATAGCTCACTAAACTTTAATTAGTAATTAAAATCACAAAATAAGGCGTGAATTACAATTACGACTTTGCCCAAATGGTAAATACATGTGGCAAGATACAATTGCAACTTTGATCTCGACTGCGGATACGACTGAAAGTAAAGTTTGCTCAAAGTGCAAAGTTAGTGTTGGCTGCGGCCAACTTCAGTTCAATCACAGTAGTCGGCCGGCACAGCACGGCACTTCTGGTTTGTTCAAGCAGTTGAAGCCTTAATTTAATTACAAATTTCACCTCAGCGTCTACTTCGACTTAAAATCAAGTCGCAGTCGACTGTCGGAATTGTACCTAACCCCCGTCTACACTGGGCATAAATTATGGTATACAATATGCTATTGCTACGGAATTGCCAGTGTAGACCGTGTGGTCATGGCAATAATCCATGGTATACCATATTGCCTACCATATATTGCCAAGAAAATTGCTTACCATAAATTTGACGTTTATCATCAAAATGGCTGAAATTAAGCTAACGCGTTCGGAACTAATTAAATTAATTAATTTTTACTAACTAAATGAGTGCTTGTGAAACTATAAAGGTGCATATTCGTTTTCTTAATTTTTTCATCTTTTCTAACTCGGCGAGCTCCAAATTCTTTAATGCAATCAATCTTCTGATCGCAGTCTTTTTCAGTCTTAATAACGCCATCGGCCAACCAAAAATGAAATGTCATAACATAATTTGCCCACACCAGCATTTTTTTTTCCAAGATGGGCTTTACCATAAAATATGGTAAGAAATTTTTCATGGCCAGTGTAGACAGGGGGTAACGAAACTGAGTCAACTGAAACAAGAAAATTCAGTTTCACTTGGTTCAGTTGCTCAGTGGTTGCGTTCAGCACTAAAGTCATTTCCAACGAATTTGTTTTGAGTTTTTCGTATTTTATTGACTGATATACGTTTTGAATATATTAAAAAATCACTTCGGGAAAAGTAATTGTGTGCTAGTGGGAAAGCAAAGAAATTTCCAATTAGATTTTTTTTTCACTATGATAAGGACGATTGAAATTGAGACCAACAAATTTCTGTCAATTGTCGCAAAAGGAGGCAAGCAAACAATTGACAGATTTTCCGGCCATACTTGTTAATTTTTGTATCATGACCACTGACATATGTAAAATGGAATGCTAATACTGCTGAAATTGCATACATTATTTGACATTAATATGACATAACTTTTCTATAGTTGTCTCTTTTTGGTTTAACTGCTTTATTCCGCAGAACTTCAAATAATAAATTCTATACAAAATCTACCATAATCCAGTTTCAGTTCAGTGGTTTTCCCAATGAATATATAGAATAGAAGTAGATGGGAATAAAATATTTGTAATCCTTTCTCTGTCCCCCATATCTTTATAAATCAAGTTTAAGATTTATTTGATGTTGTAGGAGGTAAACTTCCAAGAATAGAAATAATTTCAAATGCATCTGTAATTTGTTGAACTTTTAATATGTATGCCAAAGCTAAAGTAAAACTTGAAATTAAGGTAATTGTCACACCCCTGCCAACAAAAGTTGACTCATATGAAATAGAAAATCACGTAGTCCAGTTATATGTCAGTAATCACGACGTAAACCTATATTTACTTTCCTATCATTAATTGAAATTAGATTTATGAAAGACTTCAATTTATCTTTTCGCATATGAAAGAGATAGCAAGTAGACACAAAATAAAAAATTTGACATTTCCACATGAACGTGGGATTTTTAGGGTTTTTGTTTGTTATTTTATACAAGTAAAAAATCTCCGTCACACTGTGTTTTGTGCATTGTTTATCAATTTCCACAAATAATGAATCCATAGTGAAGTAATTTATCCAAAATTAATTTATTGTAAGTGTGAAAATTTCTTGGTTTTCGTTGTTTTTTGTGTTTTCCTTGGCAAGGAATTAATAGTAGTGGTGGTGTAGTTGACACAGCGTTTGACAGCTGAAAGATGGCCGAACGTCAAATGAATTTATCAGGTAAAAATTTAATTTTAAAATGACTTATATTTACATATATTACATTAATTTCTGTTCACGATTTACAATTTATAGGAAGACCCCGTATTCCAGCTACAGATTTGCATTTAAATAATCTTCATCTATCAAATAATACTGGAGAATTAACTGGTGAACGAAGAAGGCAGTTAACATTAAGCCTTCAAGATGCTCCAAAACCAGCCCCAATTCCTGAAAGGCACACACGAGAAAGGATACGTATTCAAGCATCGGGAAAATTACAATTAGGTCCAAATGAGATTTATCATTTTACATCAGATGATATGGAAGATTTGGGCGAAATTGGGCGAGGTGCTTTTGGTGCTGTAAATAAAATGGTTTTTCGTAAAAATGGTACTGTAATGGCTGTGAAGAGGATTCGTTCTACAGTAGATGAAAAGGAACAAAAACAACTTCTTATGGATCTAGAGGTCGTTATGAAATCAAACGAATGCAATTATATTGTCCAATTTTTTGGGGCCCTCTTTAAGGAGGGGGACTGTTGGATATGCATGGAGCTTATGGATACATCTCTAGATAAATTTTATAAATACATTTATGAAAGGAAAGAGCAGCGCATTCCTGAATCAATTTTAGCTAAAATAACTGTTGCTACTGTTAATGCTCTCAATTATCTCAAAGAAAAACTTAAAATTATTCATCGTGATGTGAAGCCTAGCAATATACTTCTGCACAGACGTGGAGATATAAAACTCTGTGATTTTGGCATATCTGGACAATTAGTGGATTCGATAGCAAAAACTAAGGATGCTGGATGTAGGCCTTATATGGCGGTAATTTAATTCTTTAATTTTATACGTGTACAGCTTGAAATGTATTTAAAAAAATTATATATAAATATAATTCATTTAGCCTGAACGAATTGACCCAGAAAGGGCGAAAGGCTATGATGTTCGAAGTGATGTTTGGTCTTTAGGGATTACTTTAATGGAAGTCGCAACTGGTAATTTTCCGTACAGAAAGTGGGATTCTGTTTTTGAACAGCTTTGTCAAGTGAGTAGTAAAGTTTTGGATTTGTTACGATTTTTCCTGTGTATATTTCAATTATTTTTTATTTTTTCAAATAAAGGTGGTGCAAGGGGATGCACCTAGACTTAGCACTTCATTCAGTGGAATGGAATTTTCAACGGAATTCGTTGAATTTGTAAATACTTGGTAAGGATAATATTAAAGGAAAAAATAATTTCTATATCATAATCATAAAATGGAAAAAAATCTTCCCAGTTTCCTGGGTGATAGTTAGATATTGTAGTTACTAGATTTTGTGAGAGTTTTAAATAAGAAGTTTTTATTTATATAAAACTATATATAATTGCGTCTCAAGTACGGTAGTAAATTCGGTTAATTAACAGTAGCGTCCATCGATTCACTTTCTTTAACCGTTCTGATGCGAAATCATTGGAATCATACCTGGAGACAATTGTTATGTTGGAATTGAGATAATTTAGAATCAATTGAATGTGTTTAATCAATTTTACTAGATCTTCTAACTGTGGAACTACTGAATAATTTCTTTTCTTAAAGAAACTTGGACAATCACAAGTGGCAGTGAGTGGGCAGTGAGCTTATGCATGTTAGTACATATTCTTCTCAATAAGATTTTTATCTAAAATGGACATGCCAATTTTGCCATTTTGAAATCTGGAAGGTTGTAAGTTCTTCGATCTGAGATGAGTTTCGATTCTTATATTCTCGTAACTGTTTTGATCATCTGTCGTCATGGTTTTTGCAGAGAAATGAAAGGTCACCCAAGTAATTATCGTTTATTATATCTCTGCAAACATACAAGACCTTATTCGAGTCTGTGAACTACACCTGTACCTGAGACAATTTACAACTAGATAAGAAAATCTTTATGTAAACCCGGATCAAAGCTGTTTAACTTTTTATTCAACCAAAGGAAGCTATCATTGCGATGAATTTATGTGGCATAATACAGCAAGAGAGAGAGAGAATGTATAGAGCTTTCTATTAGAGGGCAATTAGCTCGTTTTAATTCGATCGCTTTTTTCTGAGTTTTTCACATCTATATGTAAGCTGTCTCAGCCTGTACCCAGATGAAATACCCAGTTGTGGATTCTAGCAAATATTTAATTGCTATTGTCATCTGTCTGTGGAGTGCATAACTTGATTGAAGCTGCCGCATAAACATTTATAGTCTGTTCCAAAATTAAGTCTACAGGTTGTCTGGAGAACTTCTTGTCGGTTCGTTCTATTTACTTCAAAGTAAGCTTGCTCGAAAATTGCTTTCATCAAATTATCATGGTATTTAACCAGTTATCGTATTTAGTTTACGTATATAGTCCTAGACGTTTTTATTGTACTAAAAACTTCTTCAGATATTAGATCCTATAAAATTTGTTATAATTCTTACTGTCCCACGAACCGTTCTAGAAGTAATAGATAAAAAAAACATAAAAAATAAAACTTGCTCATACTTACATACGGTCTACGAGTAAGAAACTAAAGGAGGGGCCTATATCACCAACAATTTTCGTGCCAATCTCAAAGATGTGTATGGATGGATGGATTGAAAGGAGATTGAGTCCCCCTGGGGGGAGAATCCTAGAACGTAGGCTACTACAAGGCCCATTGTTCATCCTCTTGAATAAGTTCAAAGGTCCCAACCAGACGACCTTATAAACCATAAGATTGGCTCCCAACCCTCCTTACTTGCTTCATGCAGTTCATCTAGGAGGTGTGAGCCAAGGAATGTATAACGTTTTCCGGAGAGAGCCGGACAGTGACAAAAAAAGTGAGTCACCGTTTTGGATTTCTTTCCGCATCCTCTGCAAATAGGGCTGCCAACCAGTCCTATGCTATGTAGGTGACTCCTGAGAGAAGAGTGTCCAGTGAGAATAGTCACCAAAATTCTTATGGTAGGTTTGCTCAGCCCTAGCAGTTTTTTTTTTTTTGAAACTTCGCTTAGGTTTACCCCACAGTTCTTTTGTTGTTCTGCCCGAAGTGTCGTCTAGGCAAAGACAACTGTGTTGGCAGTCCGCCCAAGTCGCAATTGTAGAGGCCATATATATGCACGCAATAGTATTCGCATTAGTGTCTTAATCATAGCATTTGGGTATTCATTTAGGGTGTCGTAAGAATGGGTCCAAGACAAATTTTAGAGCTTTTCCTTGTTTTATTATATTTTATTTTACAGATCTAAGCCTTATCTATCTACGTGTCAGAAACTGCGGGGGTGTTTTATCTCGTTTCCGAGATATTAAGTTTTAATGTCACCGTGTACTCAAACTAAGGTTCTAAGTCAAGCTGAACGAATTGTTCGATATTTTCGGTGGACGTGCTAATCGAGCCTAGTTTGATGAGTAAAGCATATCAACTTCAAGAGCAGGTAAACTCCGAGCCTCCTCTTGACGTTTGGACGTCCCTGCAACTTCCTGAAAAATTGGCTGTCTATATAACATCATTTTTCTTTGTTTATTTTGTATGGACTTAAAACACTTTTGTACGTACTGTTACCAATCATATTTAGAATTTCTGCACGCTTAACTAAATTCAGTGGGGTATCGTGAGGAGGCAGAGGTGCCATGGCCCAGAACGGCAGGGAGCGACCGAGCATGTTTGCAGCATCAGGCCATGTATTGTCATCGGGACTACATAAGCACTTATGCAGAATTACAAGGCAATTGGACAAGTGGAAGTATGTGGTTCAAAATAAAGTTGTAAGATTTGATCTAAACAAATATACTTACATTTATGTGAAATTAAATAAAAGCATGTCAAATATTTTAATCAAAATAAGAAAATAAATTTCACATTTTGAATTTCGAAACGGCCGATCGTGATCCGTGCTACGTAACAAAGGCAATTAGTGTGTTCGTTTTGATTTGGGCGTGACGGTGAACAGGTGACATTTATTTTCCTGACCTTTTCTGTTATTTAGAAAAGGCGTGCAGCGTTGATATTGTTTATTTTATACTTTGATAAAGTTTCCCGTTTACGTAAATTTGTTAGTTATTTAAGGTCAAGTTTATTTGCTTTATACGATTCGTCGAATATATAGGATAAAAAAGAGTGTAAGCTTAAGTGCGTGCGTCTACGGTGGATATAATAGGCTGTAAGAAAGAACTTATTGATTTCGGCAAACTGGGTTTATTAAAGTTTATTTTGAGTCTAGTAGGGTCACCTAATATATTTATAATACTGAAAATATTACTTACAGCTTCAATAAGTAATGGCAGTTGTGAGAGAAGCTTCTCTAAATTGAGATTAATTAAAAATTGCTTATCTGTGCCTGTACTATTTTATTCTGAATCTTTAAATGTCTAATCGGCCGACGAAGTTTAGAATCTAAGAGGATTTGTCCCCTTTAATTTATTTTATAATACACAAATAATACCTAAATTTAAATTTATTTGTTTTTTTTTTTCGTTTTAGTCTAATCAAAGAGGAAAGTGAACGTCCAAAATACAGTAAACTACTGCAATTACCTTTCATTCAACGTGGTGAACGAAGTCGTACCGATGTAGCTGCATATGTTTGTGATGTTTTAGAATCAATGGAAAATGATGGCATAACACAGTTTACAACAAATCAACCGGCAGAAAGTTAATAGAATTCTATATAAAATAATCCTCGCCTTTGGTGCTTAATTATTGCATCATAAGTTGAAATAATAAGAAAAAGGAAAATTGTTTTAAAAAGGAGATTATAGCTGTGTTCTTTTGTGCACAATGCTCTAGAACAACACCCACAAATTAAACAGAACATTTTGTTCTGTCGATTGAATTGACTTAGTTCGCTTCGTATAAATCTTCAATGAAAATTTTCATAATAGGGGAAATGTTATGATTATGTATGAAGTTTATTAAAACTTAAACTTTTCTACATTAATATTTAGTAATCTTTTCACGGTATGTATTAATAACTATTTACAAATCGTATCGTCAACTTTTTAAGATATAAAAATTCCTGTTATAGACGAACTAATAACTTATAAAGACTGTTTAAGTATAGGAGAAAAACTAAGCAACGCCAACTTGAATGTAAAATATAACAATGTCCCGACCAACGAACAACGATACTTATCAAAAAGCAAAGCTTCATGTCATGCCATGAAAAATCCCCACTGACCACGAAATCAGGTGTTTCTCCCAGATTATTTGTGACCATCCACACAATGCGAGCAACAAACAAAGCTAGAAATTCTATAAATTATATAAGAAAAAAAAAACGTATTATTAGGAATTATTGTGTTAAACTCGGATGGATAAATGATTAAGAACTGTATAGAAAGTCTTTCCTATAATTATTTCACTTCCTTCCGTACTTATTAAATTAAGACAACAGAGTTGCAACGATCGAACCATTGCTAAAGAAATCCGACACAATATGTTCGGCCCTTGTACTTAATAAGTAAGAGTGAAATGGACAATAATCGAGCTCTCACTAGACTTTTTAGCAGGGTATGAAAAAGCTCGCTCGTGAGCGGCTCTCGAAAGAGCGCTCCAGAAAAGCTGTTTGTAAAATATCTCCCGCTCGCGAGCCTGTCTCGAAAAAAAAATTCTTAAAATCTCTCGCTTGTGAGTCAGAGTCAACAAAATTTTCTTAAACGATCTCGCTCGCGAGCCATTATACAGCTCCGGCTCTTCATCATAAAAATTATATTATACAAGTTTTGGAATTTTTCCACTGCTTCCTCCATCGGTGTAATTTTAGAGATAGGAATATGTAAAAATAAATTCTACGAAAGCGTTGACGCTGTGCCCAAATCACATTTATGACGTGTGTTAAGGTACGAATAAGAAGAATAATATAAAAATAAAAAAATCGTCTTATATTATTGGTACCAAAATTGCGACATGTAGCTGAAACCTTAATTTAAATTGAATGTCCCAATCAGCCATTCCGAAGAATGAGCAAGGGACAGTGTAAACGAAGCAAGAAAATTGTTCATGTACTCAGCTCCCTCTCTGTAGAGGGAGCCACTTGAAAAAAAATGGCTCTGTCTCTCGAACATTTTAGAAGCTGGGGGCTGCAAGAGGATCCGCTCTTGAGCGAGCATTTACTTACCCTGCTTTTCAATTTTAAGCGAAATTACTCTTTTTGTAAAAGTTTGGTCAGGATCGCGATATATCGCATTCGACATCACTGATTGGCTGCATCAATGTGACGCAAAACATTCTAATTCGTTCTACATTTCATGCGATGAAGAAATTCATCGCACAAATGCTCTTAGTTAGGTGCGATTTTCACCTTAACCTTAATATTTATGTTTACATTTTTAATCGGATGCTACGGTTAAGTATTAATATTGTAGTAACACTTATAACACGAAATAAAACAATACCTTCTTGCCACCACAAAACCAAAACAGACGATGTAAGCTTTGTGGGCTAATTCTGATTGGTTCCAACCAACTGAAAAAATTCCAAATGATTTTTGATCCATTAATAGCATAAAGCACTTGTAATCAATTATACGAATATGCTTTGACCATAGAATGTACAATGACTACTTCACAATTTCAGTTTTACATGGAAACTTTATTGAAGAACGTGTTTCTCTTTTTAAATGTAGATAAGATACGTTTTTCAGCATTTTACATATTCTGTAAAGCATACATCTGTTCCTTTATAACGTGTAATACCGCTCTCTCGCGGGAAAAATCTTTCCTTAGCTTCTTGTTACAATCGTTCGCTTTTTTCTTACGGTATGTATCCACCGGAAAGTTTCTGGCATGCTAGGTGGAAACTAAGTGTCTACACTAAAAGAAGCAACGTGCTCATGCATTTTGCAAGGTCGCAAGCTAACGAACGTAACATTCGCGCGGCTCCTTCAATGCGCTTTTGAAGTGTATTCACCGAGTATGTTGCTTCTTAGCACGCGACCTAAGATGTCAAATGCTACCCGCAATCAACTTGGACGCAGATAAGCTCGGTGGACATATGCAAAAGTCACCAGATTATTGGATGCACGCAGATTTTAGGCTTTCCATTTGAAATGGAATAGAATACAAATGCACGTTTTGAATGGTTTTTCATATGCCTCTTTATTAGTTTCTTTGTTACCTTGCTATTCATGTAATCAAGGATCAAGTTCAAGTATGAGGTCGTGATCGAGTGTATGCAGCAGCGTTTTTCTCAGACGCATTTTCCATGGTATATCCACCAAAATGTTAGCTTGTGAGTTGCGTGTGCATTTCGTGCCAATTTTGTTTTTCTCCTTCTTTCGGTGGGTACCACAAAGTTGTTCCCAAGCTTCCGAGAAGCTCGCGGGCTGACTGCAGAGTGTGCCCACTGAAGTAGAGTGCAACTGGCACGAAATCATGTATAAAGATATTTCGCATGTTTCTCGTCTCTTCATTATATACTTTATATACGGCACATTTGCAAATAACAGCCAGTCTGTAATTGTTATTTATCTAAAGTTATATATATGGTGAATGTATCGTTTTTATACCCTAGATATATTAAGTTTGTCATTTCGTTTGTAATGAATAGAAACAATGCTGGTAGAGCTGGACATCTACGCATAATATTAAATGTTATTTTGAGTTTTGCTGTCCGTCCTCTCGATAACTCGAACGCATTTACGTAGAAAGCTGAAATTTTGGACACGGACGTTTTAAAGGAACTCTGATAACTCGAGATGATGCAGTGTCTGATGGAGAATATTGCTCAATTTATTGTTTTCCAGGCACTATTTGAAAAATATCCGTCAAACAAATGATGGTGTACCATTAAACAGAATTAGCCGTACGATAATCTCCCAGTGGAATTATGGCAGCATGATCCGTATATACGAAGAATTAGGTAGCAATTTTTTTGTCAATGTTACGTGAGCGATCCACTTTGGTTGACTTATCCTCGCTTAGGAAGATCCACTGTTGTGATTGTCGCTTGCTTTCTGGCTCATAACAAAAAACAAAACTAAGTTTTGTCAGCTGTTACAATGCCGATCACTGCTTCTCTCTGGCTTTAGTTGAATTTCTTGAGCATTTATTTTGCTCCAGTCAACTCGCGCCTTTTTTGTTTAGATCTCAGTAAATTTCTGCGGTATATACTGAGTACAAATCTTTCTGATGGTCAAATGTTCATGCCTAATTATTTTTATTCGGGTTATGGATGGGCTCAGGGATATCACTATAGGTGCGCACCGATTATTTTCAATACATTTCGAGTACTGTTATCGAGTCACTCACAAGGGAAGAAATTTATTTTTCGAATTATATAATTATCAAAAATAGTCATTTTGAAGTGTAGAAAAAATTGCCAATTGGTGAAAGGGAAATTTTTAATGTCTTTTTAGGTGAAATGGAAAATTTAAGTGTCTTTCTGCTAACACTGACCCAACCCTTCAAGCAAGGCAAAACAAAAACGTAACGAAAATGTAAACATGCTTGTACGCAAAAGAGATGTTTTGGTGTTGTGAATGCGAAACAGAAACGAATCAGCAGTCCAAAGTAAAGTGAAACTGAAAAGCGTTGACTGTTAGTTTAGTGGTAGTTGACATTATATTTCGCAAACTGTACTCTAAAGTGTTACGTTTTCGGAATGAAAATAACGTTTAGTTTGCGAAATGTTTTGCATGTAGACTCAATGGCTGGCTTTTGATGAAAATAACAGATTTTTCTATTTTAATTTATTTGATAAAAATAGCATCACAAAAAATCGTTTATTAAGGAACCTTAGCTTACACTACGTTACAATTTTATTAGGTACATCGAGTAGGGTATAGATAATTGGAATTATCGATAGATTATAAAATAGCTTAGTAAACTAACAAAAGTTCAATAATAATAGCATAAGTATACCTATTCAAATTTGTTGACACTCCAAAGTTTTAACGCTGCGTTTTGTTATTCACTAACAAAAACATGCACAACACAGCTGTCTGCTGTCAGGTTCTATGACACAGGTCAATAAATCCAGAAGTACGTTTTCAATACGTTTTCTTTTCACTTTAGGTGTACACTCTCAAATGCTTAGAGAGAGGTACGTTTTCAATACGTTTTTGTTACGCTGTGAATATAGTGTTCATGTAATATAGGGCCGTGGGTGTATTAGTAAAACGTGGTTCGTAAAGTTCACGTTTTCGTTTCACTTCAGGTGTATACTCTCAAATGTTTAAAGGGAAGTCTCAGTTGTCACTGAACGCACTATAACAATTGTATGGACATAGGCAAGCATTAATATTTTTTTGTAAAAATTTTCTAGTAAATTTCTAAGTAAAAAATTAATGCTTAACTGGGTCATAAAAATTCCAATTGGTCCCAGTACTCGAGTCAATCCAATTCTTTTGAACAAGACTGCTGTCGTCCACCAAATAGTATATAAATTTTCTGAAAAGCATTGTTGATTTTTTATATTCAAACATATCGTTGCTGATTTTTGTTCTACTTAAACAGTCTTTTATAATTTATTATAGTTTGTCGTATGACTTGCCTGGTCCCCTTGGAGGTGTTCATTTTGTAATCTTGTTCTACTCTATTCAGTAAAAAAAAAAACACAGCTATAGTCACTAACAATAAGTTAAAAAAAGAAAAGAAACTTGTTTTCTGTTTGTTGTTAGTTTACACTCCGTAATCACTTGTAAAGTAGAAAACGCTTTTAGTTCTTTCATATTGTCATAGTTAACGTGAAAAAACGTGCAGTTTTAAGATAGAAACTTAAAGAATTTTTTTTAAATTTTATTTTTAAGTATGATTGAATGTGACACAGCAAAATGCATGAATTATTGTGAGTTCTTTTTCTCTAATGTTAAAGAAATGGTACAATTTTTTGTTTGTTTATTTTATATTCAACTTTTGGTTTGGATTTAACTACTTCTTCTTCCGTAGTGTTTTTTTTAAATTGATTTGTACTGCGTCCTGATAGGGAATTGAAATTTCCTTATTGCATTAGGACTACAATTTTAAGTTTTATTTTTCTTAAACAATTTTCGAACATACTTAAATGCAATATCTAATTACTTAAATTTTCTTTTCATAGACCGTAATCGGTAGTCTAAAGTCGGATTCTAACTATGTTTCATTAAGATTTTGTAGTTCCATCTATTACGCCTCTAGGTTCATATGTAACCGTCGTCATAGAGTAAAGAAATCTCTAGAGACCGAAAATATATTAGGAAAATTCTCACAGATATGGTCGAATCAAACAGTGCCGCATTTTTGAAACCATTCTAAAGAAAATGTAATTGCTCTTTATCATTACCATCATCTGGCTGCAATTTCTATATTGGTTCCCTATGCACTTGCGTGTATTCTGACATGAGGCTTTGAAAGTTCTTTAGTATATGTATAGAAAAATGCTTTATACGAAGCAATTGTATCTTGTGCATGAAAATATATTTATATCTGTCTTCCTAATGAGAATATTTTTGCCTTGCTGCATCGACTTGCGTCAGAGAACTATCACATCAAGCAATACTAAACATTTTTGGTGTGATTTTGCATTTCTGAGTATAGAGAATGGCAGATTCCATAATTTTTATTGTTATCTTATGATTGTATTTAAGGCGTTATTGATTTGCCTAATATTGATGGAAAAAATGTTTTTGTGGCAATTTTCATTTTATCCTGCAAGTGTACCCACCCACCTACATGCAACGTTTCTTTTTAGATAAACGTGTTTTTATGAGGCTCTAAAAAACGGTTGCATGCAGCTTGGTACACTTGCAGGATCAAATGAAGGATAACATTCTTAGAAATCTTTTCTCTATGCCCTCGTATTAATTTTCGAACATTAAAATGGCATCTCTCCCGATTTAAAACGTCTGTACGTGTCATATACCTCAATGTCTCTGTTATCAATCAAGATCCAATTCTACAATTATAATTATACAATATGTTCCTTTGTGTGTTATGAGAACTCAGAATTAGAAACTAAAAGGAATTTTTATCGAACAAAAAAACAAGGGGGGTGGGGCAGTGGCTTTACCGAGTTAAAAGATATGATATGTATAAGATATGGTTTAAATAGACGTAGAAAAGTAGCATTTTGGGGTGGGGTGATGAGTCATCTTAAACTGAATACTGTGGGCTTCTCATTTTTTTTTTAAAAATTAATCAAATGAAAAATTTGAATTTAAATGACGAAATACCATTCTGCTGCGCCATGCAACGGCGTAATACCCGTACAGGATGTGTTTTCAGAATACAGTGTAAAAAAAATTATAAAAATTACTTATTTATTAAATAAAGAAAGCGTTTCGTATTGGCACTTGAATACTCATCAGGTACGGCTGAGTTCCTGCCTGGTGTAAACGAAAAAAAAAACAAGCTGAGTCCCATATAAATACTCAGTACAAATTCATGAGTGAATTATATAAATAAATTTTTGGAACTGCAAAAGCCTGCAATATGCGAAATTCTTAAATGAAAATTTAAAATTTAAGAATTTCGTCTACTACAGGCTTTTGCAATTTCAAAATTAATTTTTAATTGATTTTTAAATGATTGTTGATTATCCTGTAATTTGGTAAGACCGTATCTGACCTCTTCCACGTTTTAGAATTTTTGTTGATGATATTTCCACTAGTTCCGAATCCTGCATTTTGATCCTACGCAAATAGGACCCACATTGTATTATATAATTTCTGATAATCGACTGGATTATGCATAGTTTAGGTAAATATATCTTGAGTGTGGATATTAAGTATTAAACTGTTATTCAATATGAGATTTGGTGAGCTTACAAAGTGTATAGTAGCTGACGTGTTTGGTGTTTATACAATGCTAGGAATTCAATTATAGTGAACTTAACACATCCATTGCCTCTGGTCTTATTGAAATGGTTACTCAATGATTTTTCTCGCCCGATTTCTCTCTTAAAGTTACAAATATGGACTTGGGTACAGAATCAGGATCGAAGTTAATAGAAATCTCTAAAAAAGAAAGTACTAAAAATATCTTCCAAAAAATAGCTTACACATGTAATTTTGCAGTTTTTTTGATTAGCTTAATATTTTAGATGGTGCCAGTATATGGACTATCAATTAATTAAGACAAGACGGTGATTAGTCCCTTTCACAAGAGAGGAGTCTCTAGTGCTCAGTTCCTAGGTTTAATGGATTTACACTAGAATTATCCAAAGAACCTATATATTTGGGAGTAGTCCTAGATAGCAACAAAGCTATGTAGGCATGTAGCGCCTTCACATCGAGTCCTCAACGAGCATTTGAAACCAGTCTTGACTTTTACAGTGACTATGCATTTGTCCACAGGGATGGAACAGCTAGTATGCTTCGAAAGAAAAGGTCAGATGATCACATTTCTTCCGGTGTGGAATATTTTAACATCCTCGAGCAGATCCATATTAAAGGTCTAGAAGCTCACAACAGATTCAGGAAGGATAACAAAACACAGTAGGTACATAGGTGGTAATTCTCGAAGTGAAAATTTTCATTTCACTTGGTGTCTCATCTTTCATTTTTTCGGGCGAAGCTCTACGCTATAATTGTTGGGAGCTCAGGAAAGCGTAAATAGGGGCTACAAGAACTCCAACATCTACATTTGCTCGGACAGCCAAGCTCCGCTTCTGGATCTGCCCTCAAAAATTAATTAATATTAGCAGACAATTGTTTAGACTGATTATTAATGCAGTCACTGGACATGTCCACTTCCGTTATTTTTTCGAAGAAGATAGGTAAATCCAACAGCCGACTGTGTCGACTGTGCGAAGAGGAAGATGGAGTCCCGAAGTATCATATATGTATGTCCTGCGCTTGGAGCAAAATCGCAAATCCCTTGAGAAGAATTTATTACGCCAATAAGGTTTGGAAGCTAATATCAAAGGGTATAACCAAGTTCATTAAAACACTTCTTTATTGAATCGAGTTCTGGAATAGGCCTATGAGTTAAACTTCGAACTGTGAAAACGACCCTAACTTCAATTTAAGATGAAAGCTTATATTTTTTATTCTTTTTCGTACCTTAAATCCCTGGATGGATGCAGGAGCGGGAAGGAGGTTTCAGGTAGAGAAATACAAGGGTTTATTAACAATTTATATAATTTAAGGTATCACAGTAAAGCCTTACAGAAATACCAATAATCTTTTAAGTGGGAATTTTGTTGAAAATATGTTATCAATTATGAAACCGAGTTGAACTATGCCAGTCACATTCTCTGTAGCTCTCAGTTGTGCTATTTTCGAAGCAAAAACTTGTAGCCGGGTCAATGAGATCGATCCTTCTCTCTTACGAATTGTAGGTTTCTCTATTCAAAAACCTTTATAAGAATTAGAAAAAGTGATAATCCGGGTCGCGCATTGTCGTGTAAAAGAATGACGTTTTTACGACTGACGATTGCAGGACACTTCATGGAGTTTTTCTTTCACTCCTTTCTCGTAGGTAACCCATTTTTTATCGGCTCGTATAATCCTCTTGAAAAAGGCTCGATTTTTACCAATGAGATTGACATGCGATCTTCTTTATTCCGTTCACTGAGATTGTGAGGTATCCACATTTCAAACTTGCTGACTTTTCTTAATTTCTCCAAGTGCCGACAAACAGTTGATTGTGATGTATATTCAACCAATCTGCTATATTTCCTTTTGCTTTACGTGGATTTTGCTCCAATATTGCCTTTAAGAGGTTGTCGTCAAGGTCGAAAGGACTTCACGCTTTCGGTTCGTGCTTTAAAATCATATCTCTAGAACAGAATTTGGGAAACAAAATTTCTAACTACCCGATCGGTTATTAGTCCTTCACCGTATAAGCTATATACTTTTTCAGTTGTCGCCTTAGCATTACATATTGCTTTGTTTCAATTCCCAAAGCATCATATGGCGAATATGCAATTTTTCACTCTCCATTTTAGTAGGTGCATCGGAAGTTATTGATGACTCGACATGATTTTAGGTCGAGGATCTCGATTTCTTGTTATGCCGAACATTATTAAGAACCGTCAGAAAACTATTTAGGTCTTATTAGAAGTGTTTAATTTTGGTAGACTTCTGAGCTACTTTTGAGGATTTATCTTTGATCTTGAGTTTTGTAAGTTATTTTAAAAATCAAGAACTTCAGGAAGCTCTCTTTAGATCAACCTTAAAAAAAAGGATGCCTGCGTTTTTTATTACTATTATGAAATTCAATAAAACTTTAAAAAGCATCTAAGTCAAAGTAATTAATTTCAATTCACAGTCAAAAACTCTCTGATCATATGTATGTAATGAGAGCATGGTCCAGCGTTACACCAATCCTAGTTTTCCGGACAGGCCGAACTATATCCCCTAACAAACACAAATAGAAAAAGGTATTTGGAATAAGTTGGGGGTTTAACCGCAACAGCAGCTCATATCTAAGGTTACTACATCACAAGAAAACTTATAAAAATAAAATAAAACTCATGAAATAATTGTGGTAGGAATGATTTTAGTTAATACATGTAAAAGTAAATATCTTTTTAATATAAGCTTTCCCTAAGGAAAAATTGTAAAAAAAATTTGTTTTTTGAAATTTTTGGTTATTTTGGTTAAGCTGATGTCAAGTAAATTTTGCAAGTTGGTTGTAGCCAATACTAGATCAGGGTGTTGCCTTCGCCAAATGTTGTGGGTTTTCTTCTGAGTCCTGCTCAGCAGTAGAAGTAGTGTTGTTAATCGCTAATCTTTTCGGGTATGTTACTGCTATCATCTGTTGGATATTTGAGTTATGATTCCTAGATTCGGACTCGCTTGGATTCGGGATCCTCTGAATTTGTTCTGGGTTCTCTCATTTAGATTAATTTGAATAGTAGAATCTTATCTACCACAATTGGCCTAGTAATTTCTCGGACCAATGAGAAGAGAGCTTTGACACCACATGTTTTCACGCTTGCCACTAGTTAGCAGCGTGTCGTCACTTTAGTTTAATAACACTTAACACTTTTTCACTGCGTACTGCTAGGGCGGGTCTTTATGCACTGATTTATTTGTCTTTTTTAGTTTTAAAACTAGTTGTATTACCCGAAAAAGAACGATTTTACACTCGCACACCTCTAAGCCTTCTGTTCACCATCCACAGCAGCTGATCCTCTCAGTCAAAAACTCTTTGATCTTATCAAAAAAAATTGCTGATTTATTTAAGACCTATTCCTTTCTTGATCTTGTTATAAAACTAATGGCGTCATATCAATATAAGCTCTGAAACCAATATTTTAAGAATTGTCATTTCTCTTTCTTTATAATTCAACAATATAATAATAATTAATTTAACTCTATGAGATAGTAACGTAATGTTATATGTATGCTAGATATCAAGCTAAGGAAACCAATTGGAATTAAATTTCTATAAAATGGGATGCTGCTTAGTAACCAATCCACATTAGATTAGACCAACCGTCTTCCATTATAGCCCATAACTATAATATCTGCACGGGACTTGAAGAATTTTTTCCTTATAATTTATATGTTGGTCAAAGTGTGCAGTAGAAAAATAAAAATCTTATCAAAATCAAATTTTTTGTAAAAAAAAAAGAAATTTTACGTAGATTTAGATATTCTTTTAAATGCAAAGGTCTATGACTTCTACATGATTCTAAGTACCTACCGAAAAAAAAAACATATAACTTCTAGATAATCAATTTTGGGTCAATGCGTATTCCTTAAGAGTACACCAAAAGAAAATATTTTGTGCCTGTAAAAAAAAAAAAAAATAAAAGCTTTTCGTTAAAATAATCTTTCGTAAAATTATAGATATAAAAAAAAAAAAAAATTAAAAATAAGAAATTAACATGAGTGAGGTTAGATTTATTTTTAATTACTTGGATGTAAAAAACTAAAACAAAATACAAAATTTAATATTATAGTACTAGAAAACTTGTGATGTTGAACACGTTTAACACCAACCAACCAATTTGTATATAGGTCTTAATATAGATATTTAGTACTTACGTAAAATATTTTGAATTATTATAAACAAATTAATTGTTGTCTTAGAGGAAAATTGCATGCTAGTGTGTACATAAATTGGGATAATTTTGATGATGCGAGAATACAGTTTGTTATTAAAGTCGCTTAAATTTTATATTCAAAGTTTCTATTTGAGTAACTAGAGGCGGCACTAACTGTGTTTATGACAAAAATAAACAAAAAAAAATTATATATTTCCTTTCCAGAGAATATACCTATTCTATATAATAATCTAAGAAAACATCTAATTCTTGTCGGATGCTGCTTAGAAATAAAGTTCAATACGGTTATTCTTAGACTACGAGTATCGCTACAGTAAACTAATAGTGTAGCCCTGTCCAAAATTACGTATGGAAGGATCCATTATTGTGAATATTTTAGAAATAGCTAAAGTTGCCCGTTCTTAGAACGGGATCACAACTTTTCATGGAAAACCGCATATTTCTTGTAAAGATTCTTCCATCATTCAGCAGCTCTCCTTGTTGTTGATTTTGATGAATATTTACTTTGACCTGATGCGATACTCTGGATCGCGATAAGTTCGCGTAAAGTTGTCCATGTGAGAAAACGCAGTGTTTAATTGATGCCTACATGGTCGAATATTTGTCCTTGTGATTTGCTGATTGTCATCGCACGGGAAATTGTCGCTGTCGTAGAATGAATTGCAAGGTATTGGCCCCTATTGCTGAATCCGCCGGGAGAATACAGCTTGCGAATTTGCCAGTTGGTCATTATCGAAAAGTTCGAAGTGAAAAATCAAGTTTCTCTTGATTATTGAAAACAATTGAATCGAATCCTGATACTTGAATGTGGCGTTCCGCCGGCGGATTGAAAAATCGCATCGTGAACGGGAAGTGAATCTTACTTCCGGCAGAGCTGGGCAATACTTAAGTACTACTTAAAGTACATTTTCGTTACTTAAGACTTATTACTCAATACTTTTGATATGCCCCTACTTAGTACTTGAACATAAGTACTAGCGTCTTTTTACTTGTACTTAAGACTTAGTTTTGTACTTAAGTACCAAGATTTTTACTTAAGTATTTCTGAGTCTATTAAGTACCTACAAATATCTAACTCTTCGTAGAAAAGAAAACACAATATCTAGCGCTAATGCTTTTTTGTTGAGTTTTAAGGCACGCAAAGAGCTGTCAAAACATGTCCCGCACTCGCGCATCAAGGCAGAACCTTAGACAAACTAATAACATACAAATAAGACTAGGCAAGTAGAACAAAAACAGTAACGTCTCCCTCTTAATATAAAATCGACGATGCCTCGACTTGATGACATAACCACTGACATGTATAATATAGACTGACTGCGTTCATATAAATACGCTGCAGAAAGTGGGCTCACTTCTATATTGCTGACTTTCGGTCTAAGCACCAAGTACCAACTGAGAGAGAACTGAAAACAACAAATAAATTAGTGGATTCGTCGAAATACATGATTTCAAATTAATCATTTAGGGATATTACTGCGATTAAAACTATTTTACCAAAGACAATATACTAATTAGATACGCGGAAGAAATTCTAAATGTTTTATTAAAATCACTTTTCGAGATGCGTGCTCACTTTTTTCAACTTCCCGCCAATGATTTTTTCAATGTTGGCACCGACGTAAGAACTGTTTTTGACACAAGCAATTGTGCCCAGGTGAAATAGAAAAGTAGGCAGACGATATTATATTCGTCAGTGGACACAACCAAGGGTAAGCAAGCAATGCCTCGCTCCAATATAAAATCAACGATGCCTCGACCTGATGTAGGCAAGGCCTAAATTTTTTCTTAGAAATTTACTGGAAATTTTTTCCTTTGAATTGTTATGCATTATTGGAGGATAATAGGTGCTTGGGCGGACCTCTAATAGTTTTTATTAGTGTAGTAATGAGAGGTGAAAGTTTTACTCTACCTGCAGCGCCGAAAACTATTAAAAACTATAAATGGTAGCCACTGGTTACAATACGTATTATAGTTTTCAGAAGGTATGTATTAACTGAACTCGATAAACTTCATTATATTACTGCTAACGTACAAGATTAAAAAAAAGTACTTTAAAAAGTACTTCAAAAAGTACTCAGTACTTTTTATAGACTTAGAACTTAGTTACAAGTACTTTTCATACTTGCGGTACTTGTACTTAAGTACTTTTTCTTTGGTACTTGCCCAGCTCTGATCCGTCGGTAATCATTAATCCGTCGGAACGGGCCAGTGTCTGATAGAGGCAAATTCGATTCGTAGGATAAGAACTATTTCACTTCTATTACATTCGGAAATAATCTCTGCCCTTATTGAATTTCGATGAAGTCCTCTGAAAATCATTCGCGTGCCATTGCACAATCTTTTCTTTTGGTTCAAGTTTCGCAACAGAATTATGCTAAGTCCTTCCTTAAACAGAAACATATCTGGTGGCATACTCGATGGCGTTTTCTCATTAAGAAATTCTGCTAAAAAGTCCAATGCATCGCTGGGATATTTTGAGGCGACAGAATCTGGGCTATAGGAGATATGGTTGGATTTGCTGGCATCATAGGAATGATTATCTTGTTAATTTCCAGTGTATGAGCATTTGTTGGAGCTCACTAACGCTAACTCCTCAATAGACATTTGCTGAATGTTGCTTGAATGGTTTTCTTTTGCAAAATTTAAGAACCAGTGAGTGTGAGTGATAGTGTCGTGAAATACTATCAAAATCTACTTGATTTAATGCTACTTTCGATAATGTAGTCGGGCGTTACATGCATTCGGATAGTACTTGACACGGTGTGGCGTCACTAGCTGTTATAACAACAAGACTTAGATTCGGACAGTCCTTTTGATCATTTATCCGCTACATGCATGAGCTATGATGATATATCTAGTCTGATTGCTTATAGATTAATATTCATGCATGCAATGCAATACTTGCGGTGAAAGCCGCGCACATTCCTTCACCTTTCAAAGCACTTCCGGCCGTACAGTAAAATTATTCTGTGCTCTTTTTTTATATCGAACTAGGTGAATGTAGAACAGTCTACCGTCTTCTGTTTTTCCTCGGATTTACAATCTGCGAAGGTTCAAGATTGACATACATCAGTACCTCCGCCATTCTCCTGATGCCCTCTAATCCTTTCCCTATATACGTCCTGTCACGCTGTGCTTTGCATCATAGTGTATCCCCTGAACTTGGCTTAATAATATAAAAAAAAAAATATTCTGAATTTTGGTACGCATGTATGTTTTCAGGAAATCTGTATAAACTAAGGAGGGACTCGATTCGTCGTTTTTTTTTTTAGAGTTCTAACGTAGGCGTGTTAGACCCCTGTCTGTTATGATCGTCAAACTGCCTACATTGGCTTATTTTTTCTTTTCCCCAAACGGGAATCGAACTCACAATTGTTAGAATCGGTATCAGATGGAGAATGAAAGAATTTTTATTTTTAACGATTCTGAATTATAAATACAAGAAGACAAGCAACCGCCTCGTCCCGGATTTGAAACCGGGACCCTCCACATTTCGGTGGGGTTTCAAAAATTCTTCCATTCTCTAACGTTGCGTGCGTTGGTTTAGTTAACTTTTTCTCCTCATCTATTAACCTTATTCCATTGCAATCTTTTTCTGAATAATTGCACGAATTTAAAAGGTGATGGATTTTTTCATCACTCAGAGAAAACATTTTTATATTGTATTTTTTCCAGCTTTGACTGAGGATGATGTTTTATTGGGGATAAAATGGCAGCACAACATTAGTTGATCGGTTTAAAATCTAAATTTTGAAGTTTATTCAATTCCGAATAAAACTGTAGTTAGAATCAATGATAATTTCGCAGCTGTCTTGTTTGGAAAGAATTGTGAAATTTGTTCAGTTTCAGATCGAAGACATGTTCTGTGCTGTGCTGTAAGGTTATTTTATGCTGACATTCTCCTGTTAAAGTTGGAATTTGTGATTTGGCAAAACGATAATCTTTTGGAAAACTGATCAAATAATAAATTAATTTTACTCTTCCTTCAAATTACAAACAGAAATATAAAAAAAAACAAATATATGTGAAATAAAAATTATTGCGACTTTAATAAAATACAAATGCATATATACATATACATACATATGTATATATGTATGTAAATCCCATATTGATCTATATATAAAAAATTAATCGCCAGTCCTTAAAATTAAAATGTTTATCCTCCCAATAATGTTCTCAGGTGTGTTTTTTAGATAAACATTTATACAATATTGAGCGAAATTTTTAGTGAAGAACATCTCTACACACACACACACACACACATACATCTAATGAGCTTTAATTTTTTTTAAATAATTCTGCTCCATAAAATATTTCTATACACAAAATGTTAATTTTGTGCTCTAAAAAAACATAAACAACTACGATAGAGATGTCTTCCTATAAAATAATATTATATTATGAATTTCCATAATATTTGATTTAAAATTTTAAAGCAAAATCAAAATAAAAATTGTAAATATGAGATAAGATAAAAAAAAAATAATGAAGAAATAAAAATTACTTAGAATCTAACCTTTGACATCGGAGAACCCTTTAAGGTATCATGATTAAAATGTCTTTCAGACAATAAACAAAAAATAGAAAAAAAATAATTAGGTGAATAAAATAAAGAACTCTCTCACACACACACCCACACACACATACACCTATACACAAACACACACAAATAAATATTTTCTTGAAAAGCTTTTTAAATAATAATCCAAGGAGGGGAAAACATGTCACCAATTTTTTGAGAGCGAAAATGAAACTATTTTTTACTTGAACAGAAGAGAAAGTGTTAAGAAAATTAGGTATGTATGTTTGTATGTGACTGAAAATAATTACACACATATTTGCACCATTTACAAAAACAAGAAGCAATGAAAACTGAACAATTTTCTATTGGAGCCGTGTATTTTATTTTTTATTTTTAAATATTTAAGGTAGAACTCTGTTGTTTCATGAATTTTGTGATTAAATTAACTTTTAGTTAAAAGTTACATTCGTAGAATAAAACCAAAATGAAAGAAATAATTTAATTTGTTTTATTTTTGTGTGTTTTTTTTTACTTCCTTAAGCAGTGGCGTAGATAAGGCACCAGCAGACTCCGCTAGGCCGGGGGGGCCCAAACTGCTAACTAAAATTTTCAATTAATTCCAGAATTTTACCAAAAATAATGTAACATACAAGGATATCGCATGACCATCCTTGGGTTGTACCAGAAAATTGCTTCCTTGGATTTGTTAGCAAAACCAGCACTGCCCATTCTAAGGCATTAAGAAACGCCACTGCACACGTCGCTATCTGTTTACTTACAATTTCTCTGCGGATTTTTTGTTTTCTTTTTTTTAATATCCTGAAATAAGGAAAAAACTTTGCTTGTATTGTTTACGTTGGATGGTTTTCGTGGGATATAATAGCTGTGTTCTTTTGTGTCCACAGAACAGAGTAGAACAAAAGATACACAAAAGAACGTTTCATGCATTTTCATAGAAGATGTATAAATGAAGCGAACAGGACAAATAGTTCACTTCAATCGACAAGAACAATTTGTTCTCTCCAGTATATGGGAGTTCTAGAACAAGGTACACAAAAGAACACAGCTAATATGTATGTATGTAGTTTAGGTGAATGAAATACGTATACATAGTATAGACATGAATGGATGCTCCAATTCCATTATAAAATGAACGATTCCTCGACCTGATGTAGAAAAGCCGTGAATTATTTCTTAGAAATTTTATGCATATTATTGGAGACTGACACAGAATCTGAAAATAACTCCTGTCGGCCACCAAGAGTGAATAAAAATTTGGCCGAAACATTTTCTGTAAATTTATAAAAAAAAAATGAATGCTAATTGCTTAAGGGCTTACTTACACCACCTTGAGGCTTTCAAATAATCTAAATTTGTTTTTGCTAGATAAATTGTTTATTTATTTATTTATTTAATATTTAGCCAACATATACAGGGTGTCCCGTAAATCGATGTCAAGCCGGAATCGGGTGATAGACCAAATCATAACAGTTACCAGAAAAATATTTAAAAAAATGTATTTTTCAAATTATAGACATTTCTTTTGTTTTCGAGAAAATGTACACCTTGTGATGGCTTTTTAGCTCCTGTTGCAACAAATCTTTACCTTTTTTCAATTTTATTTTTCTTATTTAATCCCGAATAGTGCTTATGTAACCTGTTGCTTTAAATTCTAAGGCAACTGTTTCCAGGCGCGTATACAGGGGGAGGGTCACGGGGGTCATGACTTCCCCCAAAGCGTAATCTCAACTTCGCTATGAATTGAATGTGATGCTGACCTGTAGAGTGAGTTTTAAAAGTTTAACAGGACGATTTTCGTATGGAACGGACACAATGTATAGTTGTCGCCAGCGATTAATGCTGGTGCTGTAACGCACTTTTCCAATCAACGGCGACAGTTAGCGCTGGGTTCGGCGTTTGTTTGTCTTCTTTTGAATAGCAATAGTGAATTCTGGAGTGGGTATAATAGTCATTTGGTCGTACCTCTTTGTATTTGAGACGTAGGTATACGATTTTTTTTAGAATTTTCTTGTGTTTTATGTAATGTCGAAAAGTCATTTACCACACCTATCACAGTAGAACCCTAGTTCCATGCAATCAAGGTCTAGCCACCCGTTAATTTTCCATGGCGACACTGATTTAAGCCTGAGTTGTTCAAACGTTTTACGTTCGTAGGGAAGCATTAAAGTTTTCTTAGAAATATACTTGCAAATTGTTCCTAAGAGCTTTAGTGAATAACTATACACCGACAACAGTCCAAACGAATTGGTGGATTGATTCTGGTGGTTCGCTCTTTCGGACAAAGGCACAAGCATTCAGTTTTCTTAGAAAGATTTGACATTTTTTCTTTATATTTTTCATGCACTACTGGGGTCGGATTCTGCAACTCTGAGAGTTTGGGAGTTTGGAAGATGATAATTTTCGTGTTCCCCGATTAAAACTCCCTTACTCCCCATTCGCGATTCTCTAGCATAGTTGGGTAGTTAGGGAAAACGTATCGAAATATTGAAGCACGGCTAACTCTGTGTGGGAGGGTCATAGAGTATTGGGGGTTTTTCCTTCAGATTTTGGGTCTAGAGTACAAAAATATAGATTAAAATTAATATTTCTCTGTAATTATTGGAAGGATTTCCATAATTTGCTTTTGCAATTATAGCCAGGATATGCAGTGAGTCCATAATTTAATTCTAAAATTCTAGGTAGCTACGTACCACAACAAAAACAGCGAATACTGACAGTTGAGAAATATTCTTCTTACTTCTCCACAACTAACACAGCCGAGAGTTTGGTACTTCTCAATATAAATTCCCCGAGTTATAGAATTGCGAGTGGAGAGTTAAGTGTCAAAAGACTCTTATCTTCACAACTCCAGAACTCTCTATGTTAGTGAATCCGGGCCCTAGTGGCCGACCATGATTCCAAAGAGTTATATTGATTCAGGTGTTTTGGTTGGTCTTAGTCGCAAAAGCTATTTATGAGCGTTGACTATCATACATTTTGTTGTTGGAAATTTACTTGAACATTTTTCTTTAGAATTTTTATATAGAATTTTTACGGAAAAACTATAAAAATAAACTCCATTCGGTTTCCTCTGCGGTAGTTGGCGTTGCTTTGCTTGTACTTTCGTATTAATTCAAGTAGTGTTGTTTAATTTAACTTCATGATTACTTTGAATTTCTAGGAGAAGGATAAACTTGATATATCAGTTAGCGATGGAAGCAGAAATAGTAGCGAAAGTGTAAAGCGGAAGACTTGACAAGTTTTTTCAGAAGAAAGCAAGATCAGTTAAGTTCCCATCAGAAGAAATAGTCAGTAGCATATCATGCACTGCTACTCGCATTCCGTTAAGGGGTAATGCCACTGTAAAGGTTTTTTCACGAATTTTTTCTCTCGCGAAATTAAAGGTGTTTGAAAAAAACCTTTTAAGGGTATTATCGGGCATACATTGAACTTTATAAATTTTTCACAGCGAAAAAAAAAACAAAATGGCGGCTCCACAGCCATCTTCCCGGGACATGTTTTGCTTGCAGGGCTCCGCGGCACGCAGCACCACTGGTGCACATTTGAATCTAGACCAAAAAAAAAAAAAAACCATTAATCTAGAGCTAGCTAGAGAATGCCGTAAGGATTTTTAAAAATATAAATTTTTGTAGATTTGGCGCGCGTTTGAAAAAAAGTTTGATTTTTGACAAAAAAACGGCAGTTTGTTTGTTAATAAAAAATCAACAAATAAAGTTATTGAAAATTTCGTACGGCATTCTCTAGATAATGTTAATGTTCACATCTGGTCAAAATTTCCAGTCGAAATTATGAAAATTGTTCGAGTTATGCTGCGTGCCATTTTGAAAAACCGTGTTTCGAGAAAAACGCATCTTAAGTTTTGAGAATAGTTTTTTATTGGAAAAAATAATAAAATTAAGGTAAAATTTTTTTTACCGTTAGTCTGCAATCCCAGTTGCAAATGTCAAAAAGGTCAGTTATCAATTCGGCTTTTTCTGTCAGCTTTAGAAGAAAGCTGGCGATAAAGCTGGCTGAAAAGCTCCAATTTTGTTTCAGGCTTCAGGTGGTTGTTTCGGAGCAAGTTTGACGCGCTTGGTGGCGACCTCCATTCTCAAAGGAAAAAAAATTTTGTCTTACGAGACCTTTTTTTCTGATTCTAGAGGCTTTAAACTATTTTTTAAGCAAATAAAAAAAAACGATTTTTCAAAAAATTTACAGTGGCGTTACCTCTTAAATGTGACTCAAGGAACAAGCTCACTCTCAGTCAATTACTTCACCCGCTTCGCTTGCATCCGCAGCTATTTCTACTCGTGCAGAGAGAGTAGGTGTATCTGGTTATGAGTCCTTAATGTCCACCCTGACATCCACATTGATGTGGATAATATTATCGGTAGGTTTTACAAATCAAACTGTGAATTCGATTTTGTGATATAACGTAAATATGATGAAAAAACAATTTAAAAGCGACTTCTTCCGACTTTTTCCTCCTCCTCGAATGATTTAGTTGTGACCCCCCTAGGCTGCAGGTCTGGATACGCGCCTGACTGTTCCAGCTTGGAAGAAAATTGCAGATTTTGCCGAACCAAGAATAGAAAATTAATATTTCACCCAAATTTAACTGACTGTAATGAAAAAAAAAATGTACTACGCCAGTTTGGCAAGTAACTTTAAAAGTTGACGCATTTCATAAGGATTCTAAAATGGTATAACACTTTATACATTATTTCTTATATTACGGAAAAGAATTCTTTTCTTCAAGAAACCCAGTTTCGAAAAATTTCTTTTCACCTACTAAAAATGATTCTAGTATACCCAAAGCTTGTCGTAAGACCGTGCTTCAATAAATGGAACTATAACTGTATGTAATACATTTTTTTATTTCCAATACACTAGTCTTAGGTTTCTGCGGCTGCTCCTTGTTGCTCTGATGGAATTCAGTAATGTTTCCCAATGGTAGAGTATCCGTTGTGCTACTAACATTGAATTCTACGGTTGGACTTCCTTAATTCAATATGACTTTTTTGTTTCTCACATTCAGGAATATGGGATGCTAATGCATTAGCAGAATAAAAATAGAACAAACATCTATCGCATATATATACAATCTAGCCTTATGTTTTGAAGTTTGTTTCCATGCAAGCCGTGAAAGATATTTAATCCAGCAGAAATGAAACCTGGTACTTTCATCATCATTATCATCAACGTCATCATCATAATCAGCAGCATCATCATCATCATCTTGCTCATAGTTATTTTGTGTCATTAATAGATTCAGATGTCGCTTAATATTGTGTTTCGTTGGACTAACTAGAACAGTGGTGAAGGAACGCTCTTTCTTTAGGATGAATACGCTTATTGATATATCGTTCTGGTCTTCAAATTGTTTAAGTTGCTTAAGCGTCATAGGAAATGTTATTCCAGTTAAATTTAGCGCAGTAGAGTAATGTGGATTTGATGGAGTCCTATCGGAGTGAACATTTGCAGGATATAGCGCTGATGTTATGGCCCAAGCGAAGCATGCTTCATCACTAATTTTTATATTGATGCAAGCTTGCTTTAAAGCAATCTCCTTCGGTAGAGGTATATACGAAGATCTTCGGTGCTGTTCAAATTTGTTGATATTGTTCCGAGCGTGGCCTTTGGTTCGATATTTAAAACACAATATTAAATAATTAATATATAAGTTCTTAATTTCACTCTAATCATATAAAATTCACAAATTCCTCAATTAATCAACTCAACTCTAATTATCGCTAACACTGTACTTTCAATTATCGCAATCTAATTACACACTTTCGCTTCTTTAGTGCTTTCACTTGTTAACACTGCAACGTCTAAGACAAGACTCTTCCTCTGGCGATGACAACTGTTATATTTATACCCTAGAAACTCTCCGGATTATTCTGGAGTGTTCTATTCCAAAAGCTTCTTGACTATTCTATTTGTTCTATTCCTGAACTTTCCTGTGATTTCATAATCGATTCCCCGAACCTGAAGTTGTTTACTCTCCATTGCCAGTAGATGTCACCAGTTGTCTCCTTCTATTGCACGTAACAATATGTAGATACTGCTAAATGTATAATTGAGTCCAATGTCCAGCCACTATCTTTTTTCTGAAACTCATCCAGCTGAGTGAGTATTGAATCCAAAATGTTAACTTTATACCACTCATTTAAATTATCGTCCACATTGATTGGAGCAGTTCTTGCTTGTAATAATAATAATAATAATAATAATATTTATTGATTAGCAACAATAGCTGCTTTTTTTTTGCTACAATTATAATTACAAGTTCATTTCAGGAGATATTCAATTTAATATATACTATCGCTAATTTTTTAAAGTTTTTTAAATTCATTTCTTCTTTTACTGCAACTGGTAGATTATTGAATAACTGTATACCTTTATACATGATTGAATTTTGTGCCCTAGTTGTTCTTAATCGATCTAATCTGAAATTATTGTTATTTCTTAACTGACTATCTCCAACATATCTTAGATTCCGACATAAATAGCTTGGTAGTAAATTATTTTTAAGTTTGTGAACCATAGTTAAAACATTAAGAGTTAATCGTTGGTTAATATTCATCCACTTCAATGCTTCCAACATTATCCGTATTGGTGTTCTTCGATGACATTGTAGTATACATCTCATTGCCCTATTCTGCAATTTTTGTAGTCTGTCAATAGATTGGTTCAGTCCAATATAGAAAATGGTTGAGCAGTACTCAAAATGTGGCTTTATTATTGTGTTATACACTTTTATGGCAGTTAGAATGGACAATTTACGTCTAATTCTTTTAAAAAAATGGATTTTTTTTGCAACTTTCTTACATATATAATTAATATGTTCTTTAAATACTAGTTTATTATCAATTATAACACCTAAATATTTTATTTCACACACAACTTCAATAAGTTCATTGTCCAACATAATACTAGGCAAACTTAAATCATTAAGTATCATACACTTTGTTTTTGACATGTTCACTTTTAGTTTATTCATTTTCATTCATAAATTAACTCTTGCAAGGTCACTATTGATTTTATTAGTACACTCATTTATGTCTTGTCCGGATATATATATAAGAGCATCGTCAGCGAAAAGTCTTAATTGACTGTGCTCAATTACTTTGCCCATATCGTTAATATAAATTAAGAACAATACGGCAGCTAATATTGATCCTTGTGGAACTCCAAGATTATTTTGAAGATCTTCAGATATAACGTCGTTGACTTTAGTTCTTTGTGTCCGATTATTTAGGTATGACTTAAACCAATTTTCTTCTTTGTTCTTGATTCCATATTTTTTTAATTTTTCCAGAAGAATGTTCCTGTCTATGGTCTCGAAAGCTCGTTTTAGGTCTAAGAATACAGCAATGACAATTTGACCGTCATCTATTAAAACTTTCCATTCACAGATAACCCAAGTAATAGCAGTTTCACACGAGTGACTGTTTCTGAAGCCCGATTGATGTTCAACGATTAAGTGATTTGATTCCAGATACTTTTCCAGTTGTAACTGCGATGCCTTCTCCAGTACTTTTTCGTATATGGGAAGCATGTTTATAGGCCTCAGGGCTTCACACTTTTTGGAGTTTGCAACCTTCTGCACTGGCATTACCATAGACTCTTTCCACGTACTTGGAAATTCGCCATTCAAGAATGATGAGTTCACTATTTCTAATAAAGCTGGACCAATTATGTTAAATGCATCTTTAAACATTACAGTATTTATGTGATAGTGGTCTTTCTTTGTATTTAATTTTCCTAGAATTCTATAAATATCCTCTAACGTTACTAGGTCAAATAAAAACGTATTTATCGCTTCATCCACTAAGTTGCAGTAAGCTACAACTGGTATGGATGCATGAATATCAATTACACTGTTTATAAAATATTTATTTAACTCATTAGCTATTACATCAGAGTCATTATAAGTAGTACTCCCGAAAGTCACTTCTTTAATTTCCTTACGACTTTCTTTTAATACACAGGATTTAAGGACTTTCCACATCGATTTTTGGTCAGTGGCATTGTCTATTTTTCTTTTTATTTTATTATTCTTAGTTCTTTTAAGACACGCGTTATAAATGTTTCTGCCCACTCTATATTTAATATCTTTTATAACCTCATTGTCACCGATATCCTTAACAAAATCAGCACACAACTTTGTATTAACTTTAATATTGAGATGGCGTTTTAAAATATTCTTAATACGGCGTATAAATAAATCACCAGCATCCTGTATAAATAGCTTAGGATCTGTATGGTTTATATTTACAATAATTATTTCCTCCCACTTTACAAAATCACTTTTTCTTACACTCTGAGTACTTTCTCCACCTCGACTGGTGGCTTTCAATAACACTCTCGGCGATTTAGTCTGTCCAATACAGCTCCTCATATGCCGTTTTGTACCACTCTTTTTACTAGAAAAACTTTCATTTATTAGCGCAGTTGACATTTTTTATTTGACCATTCTCAACCTAATGCTTTCATGTTCTTTTACCACCCCAATAACCTTCATGTGGTCTATTTTTAGATATCGAATTTCATAACATGCTGCAATGATTACGATTTCCTTTGCTCATACTTAAAACAAGTATTAACATGTTCTTGACATCGATTCAACGTTTAAGGTTTATAAGGAAATGCAGGTACCAGATTCTTATAAAATTTTCTTCCACCTGTAAGATTATGTATGGAACATACCAGAAATCTTCTTCTTTACTGTTTAATTACAGCTAATTATAATCTCCCATACAACTTGCACTACTCATCATCATCATCCAAGTGAACCCAAGAGCAGACACTTTCGGTTTCAAAGGTTAAGGTGACGTCAGAGGTCAAGGACAAATTGCTGCCTGCAAGACCATGTATCAAATAGGGGAAACATGGACCAAATGGAATATACGGGTAAAATTACATGGTAGCAATATTCCATAAACGGTATATGTTAAATAGGTTGCAACACTGGCACTACGTTACTCTAGCGTCATGTTCTGACTTGCGCACGTGCCTGTTCCCCCATAGCAGCGGTTTGAGTGAGATGTGCATTGTGATATTTTTGGCTGCGCAAAAAATTTAAAATTTAATAATTCTTTGGTTTATGGGGTAAGTTTGCCTAAGGGGTTTCTTGCATCCTTGTTATAATTAGTTCGATTGTTTTATTAGTGTCTGACAAAGATAGTTTTTCCAATGTTTTATTGTGTTTACGCCGGTGTTGAGTTTATAAAATAATTCAGTGTACTTTGGACAAAATGACATACTGTTTTAATGGACAAAATGACACACATATGTCATTTTGTCCATAGTCGTCTGATTGCAGATACATTTTTTAAAGTAACTTTCCTTTGTGTAGGTATTGTTTTCATCATGCCACGAAACTACAAGCGAACCACTAACCGTCAATCATGGAACGAAGAAAGCATGAGAAAAGCCAATCAAACATTGAGCCCCAACACCAAAGGTTTAGGCAGGTTTAACTTGACATTTCCTCCAGAAGTGGAGAGGCAACTCGTTGATCACTTAAAATTATTAGAAACTCGTCTATTAGGATTAACTTGCGGTGACATGCGAGAGCTGGCTTTTAGACCTGCAGAAAAAAATGGGTTTGCAAATTCATTTAATAAGGATAAAAACGCGCTGGACAGGAGTGGTTAGCTGGTTTTATTAAGAGGCATAAAGATATATCACTGCGAAAACCGGAACCAACGTCCGCAGCCAGAGCTCAAGCTTTTAACAGGCCCCAAATAGAAAGATTTTTCAAAGTTTATCAAGAGGTTTTAGACAAGCACGATATTCGTCCAAATAGGATCTACAATGTTGACGAGTCTGGCCGATCCACTGTACAAAGACCACAGAAAATAATTGCTACAGCGGGCAGAAAACAGGTGGGTGCGCTTACCAGTGCCGAGAGGGGGGATCTTTCGTGTCTCCATGTCTTATATTCCCGCGTAAAAATATGAAGAATTAGCTTCTGGACGATGCACCTACGGGAACTCTTGGCGTAGCACAAGAATCAGGATAGATGACTGGCGAAGTCTTCCTTAAATGGTTTCGTCACTTCCAATCTCAGGTGAATGCAAGCGTAGAGCAAAAAGTACTTTTGATAGTGGACGGGCACGCGTGTCACAAGGGCTTCGAGTCCTTGGAATTTTCCAAAGCAAATGGCATAGTGCTACTTGCTACTTGCCCATTGAAAACATATTTTAATCAGGAGATTTCTCACTGGCTGAGAGCTCACCCTGGACGTGTGGTGACACATTATCAATTTGGTTCTTTGCTCAGTCAAGCGTATGGTAAAGCAGCGACTGTTCAAAATGCCTCCACTGGATTCAAGAATACGGGACTTTAGCCTGTAAATCCCAATGTTTTCTCCGATCATGCATATGAACCTGCTGAAACAACTAGCATCCCTATGGAAGATGAATTAAATAAGAAATCGGCTAATGTTCCAGCGACTGAACTTCCTCGACATCGACATCACTGAAACAATATCGGCTTCACAAACCCAGGCTAACAATTGTGACACAGAGAGTACTGGTCCGTCCATTGCTTTAAGACTCCCATTGGATGTTATATCACCTGTTCCAAAAGGAAAGTTTATAAGTGGCCAAGGAAAACGAAAAGTTAAGAGGAGGCAACAAAATTTAATTTTAACATCCACCGCTGACATGGAGGAAATAAAGTCAAAAAACCATAATAACAAAACAGCCAAGAAAGCAAAGAGATCAGTCAAGAAAACATTAGGTATCTGAAGACACACAAAATAAGAATGAAGAAAATAAAAATATTAATTATTTTACAGATAACACACAATCGGATGCTGATTGCCTTTGAATTTATTGCAGTGATTTATATTCCCGGTCTAAGCCCGGAGAAAGTTGGCTAAGATGCGAAACATGTGGACATTGGGCACACGCATCTTGTGCCGACAAACCTAAGAGAACCGAAATATTTGTTTGTGAGCTGTGCATTTAAAATACAGTATTTCGTTTTGTCCATTAGGTATGGACAAAATGAATTTTCGTTGTTCCTTTTATAAATAACTATATTTTCGTTATTTTTTAAGTTTTTGAAGAAATTTTTATATTTTTGTTTAGAGGAAGTATCAAAGAATTGTTATTGTGATTTTTAAGTTCCTATCTTTTCTAATTAGTAAATAAAGCTGAAAAAAGAAAACCCTATTTCATTTTGTCCATGTTTCCCCTACATATAAATAGTAGTTTCATAACTTGTTTTTCAGTTGATATTTTGCTCTTTACCCAAACAGATCACTGTTTCTTGGCAAGCTAATTACGCAATAATTTCAACGTGAGTTCTAAGGATACTACAAAGCTTCTAAAGCCTACGGATGAAAGGAGTAAAGAATATTCATATAAGGCTTAGTCTACATCTATGAAATCGAAGCTTTCCAGAAATAAAGAAGAAAGTTTTTCATCCAAAACGAGTCGACTGTCCCCTACCAACAGGTCGAAAAATCAGGATATTCCAACAAAGATCGCAAAAAGTAAAGACGGAGAGATGTTATTTGTGAAAATGGTGCACAAGGAACCTTCTAAAGTCATGTTGGTCTAATGGCACAAGGAATATGCATTATAAGGATCAGTCTATATCTATGAAATCTTGGCTTTCCTGAGCTAAAGAAAAAATACTTAAGCTATAATGTAATTAAAACAAATTATTTCATTAAATGGCATTATAACCATAATACAATTTTATTTTTTCAAATATGGTAAGATTTAAAGATGAATAAATAATACTTCCATATCCTACTAGACTCATATCATTCCAAATACCCACTCTCAACATCGCGGTCTTCACTATTGAACTTGAAGCATTATAAACTTTTTTTCGACCTTCCTGATACTCATACAACACCATTTCGAGTAGATAAATACCAAATAACATCCTTCAAAACTTTTAACTTAATACATAACTTACAGTACCTACTCTCAACCCCCCCACCACGATCTTCACTATGGACTTGGAGAATTATCAAATATCCAGCGAGATTGCTGATTAGGATTTAATTGCTTATCCATAGGTCCCATACAACTTCTACTACTCACCTCAGACAACATATCATACCACATTAATATCATAACACAGCATTCTTCTATCAAAGCTTTTAATTTGACCCTCTGTCAACTAAATGGTAAGTAAACAATGTACCTGTCCCAATAGTATGAAGATAAAATTATCATATTCTTATCAGCTTCATGGGAACTGTGATATCGGGGATTAATCAAATCTCATAACAGTGTGACTGATTGAGAAATTTTATTGAAAATAAAAAAAACAATTCTTCAGAAAATGTAAGACTTTTCAATACAAACTCCTTGATACAAAAAAAACATTAATCGCTCAATTTGTCTGCTTTACTCGGCTATATTTGTTTACGCAAGATATCAAATTACCAGCCACCTGGCCACCTTTTCTAATGCTTTAATTTCCATTACTTCTAATGATTTCATGTGTCTTACCATCCCAAGCAGCCGTGATCAATTTTTACACATCGAATATCATAACATGATCACTCTTGTTTACAAACCCCAACTTACGTTATAGTTGTTGTTGTTGTTTATCGGCAAAAGAAATATCCAATTATAACTCAGCTAAAGAAATTGGGAATCTTACATTAAAAAACATAAATCGCTCAATTTGTTTACTTTACTCGGCTGCTGTGCGAATTTGTTTACATTATTCAACTGCGAATTTGTTTACTTTGCTTGACTGTGTGAATTTGTTTATGCAAGGATTAAAATTAGAAGCATTCCACCTGAAGAGCAAAATTACACATTTACTAATTTCCATTACTTATCTAAGTGAACATATCTACCTACATTCGCCCCAATCAGCTTCGCCTGATCTATTTGTAGATATATGATCATATGATGCAATCTTGTTTATAAAAGACACCGACAGATTAATATCATCAAATCTTTAATCCACAACTTAGGTTATAGTTGTTGTTGTTCTTTTTGTTTTTGAGCTACTAATATTAATTATACCTCAAAAGGTAAGATCGCTAATATCTCGAAACCCATTGCCCGTAGAGGATTTCTGAAAAAAATTTGTGCACCCCTATAACTAAGACCCCCACTGACACCTTCTAGAATCTATTGGTATGAACAAAAATATTCTAGGGTTAACTTGAATTACTACTTATACTAATTACACTAATTCACTTCGGGAATTTCACAACATTTCTTATCCAGATAAATACACAGCCGCACACATCCATCCACGCCTTAGGTAACGTTTCCTCAGCCACCAAGTAGCCCAGCCCAACATACCACAGGCACTCATACTAAAGTAAACAACTAACAACAAACTCAAGCTGACAAGTATACAGCCCCGATATAAATTCGCTTAGGGCATTTCACATTAACACGCACCCCCAGGACCCAATAATAATAATAATTTGCTAAGAAAACATCAAGGCAAGGTGATATCATGTTCCAACCTGTAGAGGATTTTTGATGAAAATTTCGTCCCCCCCTCCCACCCCACACCACCTAGAAACCATTGTCATTATTATTGTCATATTAATACGCTAATATCTCGAGAACCAGAGCCCGTAGAGGATTTCCGATGAAAATTTCATTACCCCCCTCCCTATCCTATTACCCCCCACCCCACCTACCCGCCATCTAGAATCCATTGGCATGAACAAAAATTTCCTACTGTTAACTTTAATTATTACTAATATTAATTCAAAACCAAAGCCTACATTTAGGCACAACAGTTGAAAACAACAAAAGCTTACATTTAGGCGCATAACACATCCAAGAAAACCGTAGCATTTTGCTGCTACGTGTGGGCACAATTGAAGCAAAAAACTTCACACATCCAAGAAACCGTAGCACACTGCTACGTGTTGGCACAGAAAATCGTGGCATGCTGCTACGTATAAGAAGAAGTGAAGCAAAAAACTTCCCAAAACTGTAGCATACTGCTACGTGTGGGCACAAGTGAAGCAAAAAACTTCACACACCCAAGAGAACCGTACCACACATCCAAGAAAGCCGTAGTACCGCTGACAAGTATACAGCCCCGATATAATTCGCTTAGGGTATTTCACATCATTACTTAATACACATAAGCCGCAAACATTCTACCCAAGCCTTGGTACAGGTAAAGTAGCCCAGTCCAACACACCCCAGGCAGTCCTAGTCATAGTATCAGATATTGCCACTAAAGCTCTCAGCCAACCTCAAGTACCCAGACACAGGAGGGGGCACCTCAAAGTCAAATTGTAGCCTCCAAGACCATATCATAAAAGCTTCCCACCCCTTCACAAATATATAGAACTGAAAGTGATCTCGTATCCCCAAAACTCGAGATGAAAAATGTTGATGTCAACTTAGAGGGTGAGATGAAAAATAAGCGAACTCCAGAAACAAAATCGATATCCTATGCTATTTTCCTATGCTGGAGAGCGCTAAAAGAGGTCTCGTATCCCCAACATCCAAGACATAAACCAGTACAGTCAAGACACAGCCCCACATTTAGTATGGACTCATACCACCTAGCGACTGTGGCGTCATCTGTGGCGAAATCCTGGAAGCTAAAAGAGTGATCTGGTGATGCCATAGTGTAAGGGTCAAAGTAATAAAAGGTAAGAAAAGCCGAAATTTTTATTTTAGACCACAATAACTCCTAAGAGGAGTTGGTTGAGCAGTCGTTGGAAAGGTCATGAAGTTTCGCATATATTGGGTCTTTAACTGTGACCGTAGGCTATATAATTTTTAAGATACAGGGTGTTTTATTAAAAACTACCCCCCCCCCCCCCCCCCCCTGTCATACAAGTTTTTGTTCGCCTAGGTGAGTACTATCTCCTTTTGGTCTATGGACCACCTGGACGGAAACACCATGTATATACTAGTAAGTAATACAATGGAGTGTGATTAAAGAGTTCAAAATTTAATATGGAATTGAAATATACCTAGTAGTGGCAATTTTCTGTATGACGAAACTTTGTTGTTACATAAAACATTAATAAATAAGATTCAACTGCTTCAACTGTTTCTTGAACCAGAGTCAACTCCTTCGATTTACATCTCTTTGACAGAATGCATTAGTGTATATAATTTTCTTGGTTTTATTTCAAATCCTACATAGAAAATATTCCAAGAGATGGTCACGTCTTAACGAATCATTTTGAACTTGTTGAATACCTCGAAAATTTATGCCCAAATAATTCTACTTCCTACACTAGCATTAAAATGATGGATTACCCTGAAATTGGTAGGTACTAAAAACTTTACTAAGTCAATCAAAATCCAAAATATCATCAAAAATGTTTAACAACACAAAAATTACAAATTAAATGGCGTTAATTGGTCGCAACAGTGGCATAATTGATTGATTTCTAAACGATTTGAGTTCATTTCCTGCTTACGAGTCGTCGACGGTCGCGCCGCCGCTATTTATCTACTTTAGTTGTTTGCTCATGCCTTTTATAAGTCAACTATTTTGTCGTCGACTTGTAAAAAAACTTCACGGCTATGAAGTGATCAGTGATAGTTTTCATGATTAATCTTTTCATCAGTTCAACAAATAATTCATAACACGTTTTTTTACTTTTTATTTTTGGTTTTATTACGAAACGTTAAATAACAGTTAAAATTAGAATAATTTGATGTAGATTTGTCGTCTTTTAGATCAATGCTGTTGACATCTAGTTTTTAATATATAAAAGTAACTTGCAGGGCTAGACTGGTGCTCTGGAACCGGTTCGGGAAAAGGCCACAAACCAGCCCCTTTGGGTCTTCAAAAATTACTTTTTTCAAAGGCGAACAGCCCAAATTATTAGGCTGATTCTCCGCTGAACCGAGCACAAACAGAGAAAAATAGAGTTTTCTATTCGCAAGTCATTTTCTCTGACTCGGGCTGATATCAATATTATCTAAGTGCTCTACGTAGTACCCACTCCACCCGCCCCCTGCCCACAAACGTTCTAACAAGATGCACAGTTTTTCCCGGGAAATTCAACCTTTTTGCTTTTCGTATGACATAAAAATATTAATAATTTTTGAACAGAAGTAGATATTGAATTCTTTTTTTTGTTTTAAAAGAACACCGGTCACAAAAATAATGTCCTTGGTATACAAATTTTATGTATGAAATTTATTTTCAGCAATTCAACTTTAAGGCTGCATAAATGAAATATTTTCCCATAAATCGTAACATGTTGAATATCGTTAAATAGGATGAAAGGTGCTCTTTGGATCAAGTAGGTATTCAAGTTTGATTCTGTGATATCCTTGAAAGGATTGGGAAGCAGTGATTTTAGGTGAGCGGGGTCTATAGCAAAAACTGTGATCAGGACACTCCAAGCAATCTATTGGCATATTCCATCCTACTAATTTACCGAGCACTCTGTATAGACCAGAGGCTGGTTGTGCCCATATTTTGTCAAAGTTGGGAAATACTGGAATTGTTGTCTGTAAACACATTCTTAGAATTATTAAACATATTAAGGATTGTTGAGGGATGGTGAGTCTTAATAATTTCCGGAGAATTTCCATGTACTTATATAGTGAAAGGCTGGGTTCTATAAAAGTGTAGTTTTATTGGGCATTACTTCCAGGTAACTGAAATGTATAAAAGTGGAGCATGTATAGCGGTCTATAATATGCTCGAGTTTATTAGTAATGAGGGACTCAGAGATGGGTTGTTTGGGGGTGCCGTAGAAGCAGCTATGTGTTTTTCCGGACGTTTCACTCCAGTCACGGAGCTCTTCAGCGGTGTTCCTATCTTTAAATTTCGTCATAAATAACTTCTTTGCAGGCCGTTTTCATCACATCTGTAGATGTATTCCATTTTTTCCGTTTTTCGTTTGAGATTGCTCATCGTTCTGAATGTAAGAAAAGCATTAGTTGTGATCTGCAACTTCAGAGATAAAGCAAAATAAAATGAAACATGTGGTTAGTTGACTCATGAGTCGCTAGGCTGTGTGTCAATAAGCCCCAACCAGCCATTTTCTTTTTGAAACACTCACGACAAAAAGTTATTCCAATGACATGAAAATTAAGTTAGGAAGACCATTAACCAATGCATACACTTTCAATTCAAACCACTAGACAACCTAACATCCTGAGCGTGACAATTTAAATATCAAACAAAATCGTTACTCACGTGCTTGTAATTTTGTTTTTTTTCTATAATTCCACAAACAACGTGCACTAGCTTCGACGACTATTGCTACACTGAGGCGTATACCTCAACTGAGTACATAGTCAAATTCATATAGCTTCGTTGTCGATGTTTGCTTAGTTAATCGCATTGAGGCTACATACCCCTATAGGGAGCGAAAATAACTGTTATTATATTTTTGTAAGCGAAAAAACTCTTTCATAAAGTTTTCGAGGAAGTAGCGTAGTACAAAAGGAAAGGACTCTATGTACAGCAGTTAGACTAGCTGCCTACGTTGAAATCAAGAAAGCTTCGAATTTAGTATATAAATCCAAATAACTGTTATCGTAAGACATATCTTTTATATTTCAATTTTAACTGTTAAAAAAAAATACTTATATTATTTTGTAGCGATATAAAACTCTTTGTTAGAGTTTTACATATTTCGTCTATTATAAGAAATAAAAATGAGTTTTATTTTTTCCTCAAGAAATAAAACTCCATAATTCGAGTTTTTTATTTTCCTCAGAAAATCAAACTTATCAATGGACGTTTTCTATTTTTGTTGTTATCATATATTTGTTGCAAGATAAAATTTGTCAATTTTTTAAAAAAAATTTGTATAGCAACCATACGAAGAAGTTGCCCGATTGGTCCTATTTTTGAACTTAAATTTACATTTTTTTTAAAAACGCCGTTTACGGTGAAAAACCAAAGTTATGTATGGCAACATCAAGAAGGGGTTGCCGATTCCAATTTTCCTTTCCCTAAGAACCTTACTTGGACAGGTTTATTTCTTGAGGAAAAAAAAATAAAACTCATTTTTAACTGTTAAATGCTGAGAAAAATGAAAAACTCGAATTATGAGTTTTATTTTTTGAGAGAAAAAAAAATCATTTTTAAATGTTAAACCGAGAGAGAAATATAAAACTTAAGATAAGACTGTTATTTACTCAGAAAAAAATAAAATTCTTTTTTAACTTATTTCATTAGAAGATAAAATATAAAATTTCAATAAAAAAGTGTTAAAACCAGACTTTTAAAATATTTCTTATAACTCTTTTGGTCCCTCTATAGTCAACTAACCCCGGTCTTCCCTACTTCATTCATTCAATATAATTCGCAAAAAATCGAGAAATTGTAATTTTATTATGTTACAAAAAAAAAAAAAAAAAAACATTGGCCTTTTGCAATTGCTCAACAACGCTTATGATGGCAGAATGAGTCATAGTGGCCTAAGTTACAGAGAATCCTTAGGATTCTCAATCTCTCCATCCATCATCTAGGAAAAGGTAGAAATCGTCAAAGAAATCTTGAAAATTGGAAAGCAAACGTTTTTTTGAATTAATGATGACATTTTAATTTAAGATATTCCGTCCATCGAAAGCCAACCGTGCACACATAATAATTGCAAAGTAGCATTTCACTGTAAGAAGATCAAATTTTTAATACACAAATTCCAAACAATATTACACATGAGATTAGACTAGTGTCAGACGGCTGTGGAGTGTAAAAGAAAAATGGTTCAATACTGAAAATAGTCTCATACATATGAGTTTTCACATGATTGCCCAAGATTATGGTTCACAAGTGAGTTTAATTTCTTCTGCTGTGCGTCACACGTTTACTAGCTTTGATTGGGCAATTCAAACTTAAACCGGTAAAATGCTGGTTTATTAAAAGGACTAACTCAGACTTGATTACAATAATTGCAAGGCCAAAATATAGTGGATCTTTAATATATATATACACAGTAACTCAATTAAGTACCTATTACGAAAACGAATGGAAGTACATACATCAACGTCGTTTTTGTTCCAAAAGTTTCAATCTCCATACACATCACAAAAAAAAACAAACAAAAAGAGAGGAAATGAAGATACCAACATTATTTCCATGACTAGTTATAGATATAGGTGCTTACCGTAGTAGTGTATCTCATATATACATGATTTCCCATGATATTGTTAAGAAACTACCCGATTTCAACAAACTGCTCTCAAAAGATAAGTAACTATTGAAGAAAATGACTCATTACGTTTTATTCAATAATTTTGCCATAACTAATTCGTAAAAATTTGCTAATTTTTAGGCCTACAAAATGTAATTGCCCCTTAATTGGATTAATCTTGCCTCTTGCTGGACATTTAAGATTGATTAATGTTACCTATAAACTTAATTCAGAGATGACTTTTCGAAACTACATGTACCCTAGACAAAATACGTATCCAGGTCTGTCGTTTAAAAATGGTTAATAATTCATTAATGAGTAAGTGTAAAATATCAATTCTACCCATATTATCATCTCTTATTAAAGCTAGTATGGGTCTACAGACAACTGAAATCCATCACCAAATTTACTTTTCTTACAATTAGCCTACCTGTGACTAAATAGATTGGATGGGTGGCTTGCAAAACAAATTCGTGTGACATTCAAATTAATAATTTACTTTCGACATCATGAATATATTCAGTGCTACTTTTGTACAATATTTAAAAAAAAAAAAAATAAAAATAAATAAAAAATTTAAACAAAATGAAGATTTAGCGCCCACCTCCAGCTTAGCCTAGGAAAGGAACCACTTAACCCCTGACATCAAGGCAACACTTTTTACTTGATTAACTTGAGTAGGAGTCGCGTTTATTTAACTTTCGGTCGATGGTCACAGCAACTGGTGAGTAACGATTACACAACTATTCGACCGACTGTGGTATGGAGTGTAACCATACAATCACCCATCACCCATGGGCCAAGTGAAATTAATTTTAAATAAATCATCTGCGCAGACGCAAAGAGAGATGCGATGCTGCGCTGATGTATTTCAGTGTCTGGAATACAACATAATTTCGCGACTACATAGGTACATACCTACATAATATAGTAATATATGTATGTATAACAATTTCGCACAAAATTCCAGAAACAGGAAAATATGCAAAACAACTTAAATAGACTCGTAAAGTAGCGACAATCAAAACATGTTACAGGAAAGTTTGAGTAAGTAAAAATGAACATCTAAAGAAAGAAAAACGACAAATCGCGCGGCGCAAGTCAATACTTTTCCGGCTTTTTGCTGTTGGTGCAACTAGCTTCTTCCGGGATTCATTCAGAAGAAGACTCTTTGTAATTTTTATTACATATATATATGCCTCTGCATACATATGGATAGGAGTATTCCATGATAAAAATTCCAAAGAACAATGGAATCTTACGTAGCAGTCCGGGAAAATATCTCGTAAATATTTTCAGATTAGATTTAATCGGATTTTGTCATCAGTTTTGCTTTTTTTTCTTCTTAGTTTCTATAGTAAAAGTTGAATAGTAAAAAATTTTTATAAATGAAGCGTTGATATGAAATGATACAGCACCCGCTGGGTTTTCGTTTTTTTATTTGGAAATTTGAAGATTTTGGGAAGATCCGATGAGTTTCAAAGCCTGTGAATGTTATAAATAATAATAATGTGAACGCATTAAGTGCTCAGCTTGGAATATAATCGCCTTTTGTTAGATAAGTTTTGTGGAATAATTTTTAAATTTCAAAATACATCTTACTCAGGTATATATAGGGAATTACCTAATTTACGTAAGATATACATATCTACCTACAGGGTGTCCCACGTAACCTATTCGCTGGGCATTTTTCTCAAAAATGTCCTATTAATAAAAGTTACGTATAATTAGCCAAGGTATCTTTAAGCATAGTAAAAGTCCTTGGAAAAAGGTATATTTAAAAAAAAATCCATTTCGTCCCTATTAAGGATACATTTAGATCATATTTTTGAATTAGAATAGAATAGAATAAGTTCATTCGTGGTAAAGTACTATAAGAATACAAATTTCTTTTTTTAGTACAAAAACAAAGCGGCAAAAATAATAAATAAAAACAAGTAAATATTAATATAAAAGTACGAGAAATGAAATTAAAATATAAAAAACAAAGTTTAAATAAATCAGAAATTCAAAAAATTAAATATAAATTCGAAAAAAATTATTCCAAGCTCGCACAGCACGAACAAAGTAAGAATTCTCCATTATTGAATATTGAAAATTTGGTATCAGCGAGTCTAACCGCCTTGAGGAGTTTAAAAATGACAAATTATTAAACAAATAGCTATAGCTTGGCTCTTTAGAGTAGATGAGCTTATGAAGAGATGCCAGAAGCTTACGTAAAAGATATAGATTTAAGGAGATATACCAAGTAGATGATTACGATGTTGCGAGATATGATCGAATCTCCTTAAGCAGAAGACGAATCTTCTGCGGTCATTGAACGCCACATTTAGCTTAGTGGAACAGGATGAACACAAGTGAGGGAAAAGGAGACTGCCATAGGAAAAGTACGGGAGAATCAAATATTTGACTAGCATAGAACGTGTGTTCGTAGACAAGGTTCCCGAAGACAACCACAGCCGACGAAGCCCACCATAAATCCTACCAGTCATAAATATTATTGACATGATCACAGCATTGCATTCTGGAATTGAGGAAGATTACAAGATTTTTTTACACGATTCGAAAATGGTAAAACTGTGTTATTTAAAAATACAGGTGGAAGATCAAATACCCCAATTGCTCTGCGATAGAAGGCAATACACTGCGACTTTCCAGCATTAAGCAATAAAAGATTGTTATCAGCCCAGTGTGCAAAACTGCGCAAGTCGGAATTCAATGCAATCCTCCGCCAGTCCTATTGGTCGACTGAGATACATTTGCACATCATCAGCATACAAGTGAATTTTACAGTCCACAACAAAATTGGGTAGGTCATTTATATATAGGCTGAAGAGCAAAGGGCCGAGAATAGAGCCTTGAGGGACACCACAATTTAGACGCAAAGCACCGGACACACAATCCTTTACCTTAACCCGCTGCAATCTTTTGGAGAGAAAGCTGCGGATTAAGGACACAGCAGAGGGATGAAAAAGTAAGTTTGAGGTCAACTTTTCAAGCAGATTGGAATGATTGACCATGTCAAATGCTTTGGAGAAATCAAGCAGGGCAGGAACACACAGATGGTTCATGTCAAGCGAACGACGTATATCATTCGTAACATTAATAAGGCCTGTCTCGCAACTACGAGACTTACGAAAACCAGATTGGAAAGGAATTAATAAGTTAAAGTATTCCAAATGATCAATTATTTGCTGTACCATCAATTTTTCCAGAGCCTTAGCAAGAAATCCCAACAGGCTAATCGATCTAAAATCACCGCGAACCTCAGCTGCACTGATCTTAGCCACCGGCAGAACTGTAGCAATTTTCCAAGGGGAAGGAAATATCGACATGGTAAGGCAGGTGTTAAAAATATGTAGAATCGGCTGTTTTATCCAAAGCAGAAAAATCCTGATAAACGTAGGTGGAATACCATCAAGCCCCACAGCATCAGATTTGACAGCACCAATTGCCACAGCAATCTCCCTGGGATCAATTCTGCAAATAAAACTAAATCGAAAGTGTTATATTGAAAATTCCCTAATTGTTCTCCATGCATCGTGTTCTTTTGTCATTTTTCTCAAAAATGCACAGAGATATCATCAAAGTGTTTTAATAAAAAAAGTGACCCATCATAAGTCGGGCTATCTTTTGGTATAGTAAACATTTCAAAAAAGGCAAATGAAAAAAGGATATCTACGGCAACTTATTGCAAAAAATTCTCACGTCAGCATTCGCGAAATATCTCAGAAATTAGAAGAAAAGGATTTCAGTAGAAAAACACAATTTTGCAACTGGGCTCAACGGAAACTACGTGAAGATTCAAATGTTTTCAATAAGGTATTATTTACCAATGAAACTACATTTAGGAATTCCAAAGAGCTGGATTCAGACGAATCCAAGATGGGAAAGGTAGAGAGAAAATCAGCATATTTGGTCATTGAACGTGTGGTGCGAAATATTGGGCAGCAGAATAATTGGACCATTTTTCTTCAATGGAATTTTAAATGGAGGAATTTACAAAACAATTCTAAATTATTAACTTCCCATACTTTTAGATGAAATTGATTTAAGAACTAGAACACTGCGATGTGGTGTGGAACTCCCCCACATTATTAGTTAGATGCAACAACTAAATAGCATGTTTCCAGGAGATGGCTTGGATGCGGGGCAAAAAATATACTGGCCAGCCCGCTCACCTGAATTAATCCCATTTGATGTTTTTTTATGGGAACAAATTTACGTCAAAATATTTGCAAATGAGCCTACAATGAATGAAGCGACCAAATTAAATGATTTTGCCGAGAAATTCCTGCAGATGTTTTATTAGATAGATGTAGGAGAAAACTTCAAACAATGACTCGCATGCTGTATTCATCACGATGGCGGCCATTTCGAACATTAATTTGCATACGAATTAGTAATTTGTTGTTAATTTAAGATTTAATAAAATATTATTATTTTTTAAATAATATTTTGCATATCACAGAAAATTCCTTCCTTTGTTACCTAGTTTCCCATACATTTTTTATTTGTATCTTTCTTATTTGATTTGCAGTTATTCAATGTAGACAAAATGGATCCTCAGTAAGGACGAAATGGACATAACCGTTGATATCTTTTTTTCGTGTACCTTTTTTGAAATGTTTACTATAGGAGAAAATAGCCTGGCTTATGATTGGTCACTTTTGTTATTAACACTTGGATGAAATCTCTGCGTGCATTTTCGAGAAAAATGGCAAAGGAACACGATGCATGGAGTATAATTAGGGAATTTTCAATATAACATTTTCGTTTTAGTTTTATTTGCAGAATTCAAAAATGTGATATAAATGTATCCTTAATAAGGACGAATAGGAAATTTTTTTAAATATGTTTTTTTCCAAGTCCTTTTTCAAGGACTTTTGATATGCTAAAGGATACCTTGGCTAATGATAGGTAACTTTTATCCGTTTTTGTAATATTTTGCATAATCGTTACATTTCAAAACTTTTTTCATACAACAAAAATTTCAATAATCCTAAATGTAGAATTGTTAGTCTTGTAGTAAAACACAAAAGTGCAAATATTTTACGCCGTAATTGGAGATCGTTATTCATGATTGGTTGTAGACAGCGAGTCAATGCTAACGAATTGCTGTCTACCGTACTACCACTGATAAGTGAGATTCCTCAAGGCTCTATGTTGGGTCCTTTACCTTTCAGTCTATTCATAAATGATTACCTGATGTTATCTAGGATGCACTTATATATCCATTTATATGCGGATGATATCCAGGTTTATGTCAATAGACCTATTGGGCTTTTAGAAGTGTGCATTGAAGGAATGAACTGAGATCTCAACAGAATTTATGTCTGGTCAAAGAATAATCAGTTGGTTTTAAATCCTGTCAAGCCTCACTGTATTTACTTCTACAATAAAAAAACTGAATTTTTCTGATATATCACCAATGGTCTTAAAAAACGTTTCGGTGTCTATGCTAAAGAAAGTCACTACTCTTGGTATTACATATTTTAAACAGTGAAATGAAGTGTTGAAACTTCGTTAACAGCATTATTAGAAAAGAAGTCATAGACTCCGAAGCCTTGCATAAAGGCTTCGGAGTCTATGGCTCTTAGCGAGTATCCTATCTACTGAAAAGCCTTTCACTTATGGTAGTATTATACTATTTCCTAAACGCGATAGTTTTTGTACCAGCAAGATAAGAAGTAGCATTCAACGACTGCATCTGCTTTGTTTATGCACTTCACAGGTTTGACGACGTGGTCTAGTTTTGTTATATAATCTAATTAATTGTGACAGACCTAGATGTGTACTTACGAGAATTTTTCCAGTTCACAATATCACAACGTAATAGGAATAAAATGCTTCCACGTTTTTATAAATCTTACATGGATAGTTCTTATCTTGCCAAATTGCCCGTGTATGGAATAAGCTTCCCTTCAGTGTCCAAACTGCAGGCACTATCGGTGCACTTAAGTGGCACATTGAAACATTTATAGTGTAATATTACTCTACTCTATTTCTGATCTTCACACTTCACAGCAAAATTTATGTGTAAATATTTAAATTTAACTCTAAATTGAAACTAAGCTCTTATAGTACCTAGCAGTTAATTTTCTCATTTCTTATAATTTAGAAAAACTTTATCTTTAGTTTTCTTCTTTCTGTTTAGTATTAAAAATATTAAAAACTCGATCTCTAGCACCTTTATATCAAATGCACAAAAAAAGATTATTAACTTCTGTGTGCAGTATCCTAAAATAAATATTACTATTTCTATATCTATCTCTATTTTTATAGTTTCCCTCTCTTTTTTCTGTTCGTGAATAGAAAACACGGGAGATCGACATTTTTCACTTATAAATCAGCTCTCTGCGAGTTGTAAGCGGATCAATGAACTTGTAAATTTGTAGAATAATAGTATTTTTATACATTTGTAAAAATACTACTTGCACTTTCATTTAACAAATTCCATATCCTCTAAATAGTTTTGAAAACAACAAATAGAATTTGCAAATCTCATATTTTTATTGGTCACTAGATAAACACGTTAATAAAAAAGTAAGGATTATTGATCAATTTCTGCAGTTGTACGTTTTGATCTTGACGCTTATGAATAAATAATTCAGTCTTTAACTACTTTAAAAAAAAAAACAAACTTTCAGTTAGAGAGTCACCATACCATCATTTTAGACCATTAAGATATTAAGAAACGTCTAAACTGGTGAATTAGTCACTTATCAGGTGAATTATCGAAATTCTTAATACTACGCATAATTTTAGTATTTTTTTTTTTTTTTTATATTATTAAGCCAAGCTCAGGGGATACCCTATGATGCAAAGCACAGCATGGCAGGAAGGAGATAGGGAAAGGATTAGGGGATATGAGGAAAGTGGCGGAGGTGCCGATGTATGTCGCCCTTAAACTTCCGCAGATTGTATGCCGGAGGAAAAACAGAAGATGGTAAGCTATTCCACATTCGCACTGTTCGGGATAAAAAAGCATCTCGGAATTTTACTGTACGGCCGAAAGTAATTTGAAGGGTAAAAGGATGTGCGCGGTTTGCAGCGCGAGTATTGCGTGCAGGAATCATTCTACAAGGGATTAGACTAGATATTTCATCAGAACATTGACCATGCATATAGCGATAAAGGAGCGCAAGGCATCCAAAATTGCGGCGGTGCTCGAGTGAGTCGATATGACAAGTTATTGCCAAATCGCCAATGAGCTTGAAGGCTCTCTTTTCGACAATATCCAATGAAGCTAAGGCTGTGCGACCAGCCCCGGCCCATATATGGGAGTTGTATTCCATTCTAGGTCTAATGTAGGACTTGTAGAGGAGCGCTAGATTTGACGGGCTGAAATATTTCTTACACCTTTTCAGAAATCCAAGACATTTCGATGCTTCTTTGGCAACAGAGAAGATGTGATCTGTCCAGTTTAACTTACTGGAAATATTAATGCCAAGAATGCTTAGTGACGGTGAATCAGAAATGAATGCTCCATCAAAAGAAACGGGTGTGGTTAAGTTATGATCTTGTTTTAATGAGATAAGACAGCTTTGGGACTTTGATGCATTGAATTCGACGCGATTCGCTTTGCCCCAAGCGAGGATATTGGCAAGATCGTTATTCAATGATCTAGTCATGCAATCTCGTTTAACATATGCAGCATTCCCCCCGGATTCCGCAGGAGTGTCAAAGGAGTAAGCGAAATCAAGAGTACTGTCATCTGCGAAACTATGGATGGGATTGAAAGTAAGGGAAAGCAGATCATTAATGAAAATTAAAAAGAGAGTTGGAGAGATAACAGAGCCTTGAGGTACACCGGCATTTATGGGATGCGGTTCAGACGTAACGCCATCTAATACAACACGTATTTGGCGACTAGATAGGAAACTTTCAATCCATTATACAAGAGGAGGGGAGAGACCAAGTGCTTTGAGTTTGGCTAAAAGGGCTGGATGCCAGACTCTATCAAAGGCTTTTGAAATATCTAGGGCAACGATTTTAGACTCACCAAAATTGTGAAGACTACGGTTCCAACGTTCCGTAAGAAAGGTCAGCAAGTCTCCAGATGAGCGTCCAGCTCGGAAGCCATATTGGCGATCGTTGATGAGATGATTAGTTTCTAGATACTTCATTAATTTGGAGTTAATGATAGATTCAAAAACCTTTGAAAGAATCGAAGTGATGGCAATTGGTCGATAATTTGAGGGATCGCTACCCTCTCCTTTCTTAGGAATAGGCTGAACGTGAGCTAGCTTCCAAGCAGTTGGAAATTTTCCTGTCGAATAAGACAAGTAGAAGAGTTTGCGCAGAGGTTTAGCCAAGGATGAGGCGCAGCTTTTAATAAACAGGGGCGAAAAACCATCAGGACCTGCGGCTTTGGAGACGTTGATCCGCTCAAGGACCCTGAACACATCCTTCGTACGAACGTGTATTGGCTCTTGTACAAATTCACACGGGCGATGCAAAACAGGTGTTTGTGAAGTTGGTGGAAGACGAGAATTTGAAGCGAATCTAGCAGCTAAAATATTAGCTTTATCCAGGGAGTCAACAATCACTTGACCATTATTAAGTAGTGAAGGTATAGAGGAACTGGTGAAATTGTTCCTGATGGTTTTGACCAGGGACCAGAAACCTTTGCTACCTTTGCGGCTTGTCAAGATTCTTTGTCTAATATTCTGGTCAAAAAGAAATTTTTCTCTCTGGATAATGGACTTGCAGGTGTTCCGTGCAGTCTTGTAGACTTGTTTCATTTCCGGACATGGATGCAATTGATATCATAAAATTTAATTATCATAAAAAGAATTTTATACAATAAAATATCAAAAACTCAAGACTCTTTCCTTCCGTTTTCCTATACCATTTTGCTCAAGGCCGAACAATACTAATGAAATTATCACTCAGAAGGTGGTATCCAGATCCATTAACTAAGCTTACAACAGTTAAAAAATCTTAACCCATCTTATAATTTTAATGCCAAAAAAAGAATAAATAGCAGTAATGTCAAAAGTACGTCTGAGGAATAAAATAGGTACGCTATTATAGGTATAGCTATTTCCTTTCAAGTCTGGGAGAGCTGCAAAATAAAGAGATCAGATATATCCTGAGATTTCTATGGAAAGCAGGATGGATCTAGGGCGGTCTTAAAAGTTATCCCCCATAAGGTCAAGGAGATCAATGGACTCACTGGAGGTATAAGTGAAGCAGGTTTGGCACTACTAGCGGCACCCTTCTTACCTAACCTAACCTAATGTCAAAAGTTCTTGCTTTTAAAGGCTAGCCATAAGAGAAATCGTTAATTTAAATCATTAAATACTGACCTGACCACTACAATAGCAAAGCAAGCCTATACTGTCAAACCAAACAATTTATTTCACATTAGTAATTTATTGCTTCTGCTCATCTAAATTGTCTCTGAGTTATTGATGTAATTCGTCACTGCTTTAAGTTGGAACTCCATATAGAAGACATTGGAAGTCATAGGCTAAATTACGCCAATTGTATACATCAGATAACGCATTATTGTGTGTACAACAATTCAACGTAACTCTTGGTATGCTTTCCATTGCGCTTGAATAATCACTTAAATTCCAACAAACTCATCTTACTGCAGCTCACATATTCTGTAAATGATGCTGCACCCGTACAATTCAAAAGGTATATTCTACACACCTGACTGCATGATGACTCTTCTCCCATAAATATAATTCTAATCGATAGTGCATCTCGAATTGGATCTGAATTGAACTGTTTAAATCACCCACCACAAGTATAGAGATTTTTTAATTCAAGTATGTAAGTATAGGCATTTCTACTTAAATAGATTTTTCAAATAACGTTGAAGTGCACATGTCGATAGAATATAAAAAAAAATTGGTCCTTGGACGTGTATCGATTAATTTGACATGCGCTGCAAGGAACACTAGAGTCCGATCATCTCCTGTAATTACTTTATTGTGTCTTTAAATTTAGGCAGGCTAAGGAAGTTGCGTAACGATTTATACCCAAGGCCGATGCTGATGTGGGAAAATTTTGTTATGCGAAAATGGAAAAACAATGATAAAATGAAAGCGTGCGTGAAAAATTATTCCTCCTGTCCGTTAATGATGTAGATGGATACGGAGAATCACGTAAACAGACGATTCATCCATAACACGTAGATTAACAGATGTTATGGTTCACGTAAGAAAACAAAAAGTTTTCTTTCATGTTTTGACACTTAATCTATGAGCATGAAAAAGGTTAAATTAGAGGTAAAGTTACTGCGGCGGTCAGTTATGAATTCGGTGATTGCTTACACTTTCGTTGATCGATAAAATTGCCTGACATTTGATATAACATTTAGGATCGATCGTAATTTTTGAGTTAAGGTTAAGTAGTTTAACATCTAAGTATAATTAGGTTTCTGTAAAATTTTACATTGTTTTTTCTTTTTGTTTGCAATAATTGAAGCTTAAAAAAAATACAATAAACAGCAGAAATCAGAGTAGAGAAACCTTTGGCATTAATTGTCTCTAAGAAAAGGAGGTAAGGAGATTTTGCTTTTGAATGTTTAATTTGTTTAAAAATTCATCTCACTATTTACAGAGGGTGAGATTGAGCTTGGATTTATAATGTACACCTATAGGTTTTCTGGATTAGCCGCGTTATAAATAAATTATCTAATGAGTGCTAAAACGAGTACTCACCCCGAACGATTCGCTTCAAGTTACATTGAGCGTGGTCACCGGGTAATTGCCTGAATTGTTACATACGATTGGAGCTACGCAGATTGTACCGGTGCGTATGCTGTTGCTGTGGTTGATGCATTTTCAGTAGCTGTTGTGCAGAGTTTTTCGAACAAACATAACTCACTACGTCACTTTTTAAACTAAGCTTATTTCGGATTAACACTGAAGATGTTTTAAGGATAGAATCCCATTTTCGTGAAAGCTGGAAACTATAAGTTATCGCGATTGATATTAAGTCGATGTTTTATTTCAATCGCCTCACGAACAAGACGAGGAGTATAATAAGGGTCGCGAGCCAGGACTTCTGCCTTTTCAAAATGAATCGAATGGTGTTCTGTTGGATGGTCCAGAATATTTGCGAGCAAATTGCTGATTTTTCAGCTAGTTCTTGCTTACAGCATTTATATGTAAGTTCTTTCAGGCGGGTAGCAATACTTCTTTGTGTTTGCTCTATATAATATGACCCACAGCTACAAGGGACTGCGTATACGCCTGGTGTTTGGAGTGGAAAGCGATCTTTTGGTGATTGGAGGTGCGGTTTATCACCTTCTTAGGTGGTAAAAAGAAGGATTTCACACCGTGTCGCTTCAAAACTTTTCCCATTCTATCCGTGACACCTCTAACATAGGACAGGAAGGCTCTCTTCTGTTTAACTGCTCCTGATATTTCTATCCCTTTCCCTTGACAAAATAGGCTTCAAAGTCCGTTGTTTTCTTATCCACATACTTGAGTTCTGCCGCCAAATGGTTATCATCACAGATTCTGCGGGCACGGTGAACTAGTGTGGAGACGACGGATATTAAATTTGCCGGGTGGTGGTGTGAGGTAGCATGTTGGTAACGATTAGTGTGCGTCATTTTGCGATGAACTGTGTGTCCTAACGTATCATCATCATCCTTCCGCATAACTTTAACGTCCAAGAACGCAAGAGATCCGTTCTGTTCTTGTTCAAACGTAAACTTGGTCTTGGAGTGTTGAGAGTTTAGATGTTGTAAGAAACTCTTGATTTCAGATCTTTTTAAATAATTTATTTATAACGCGGCTAATCCGGAAAACGTATAAATATGTCTCAGTAAGCAACCGCGAAAGCCTTAAAAGTTATAAAAGTTATATAATGTACCTGTTGAAAGGGTGGATACAGCGGGGAGCGACCGGAGAGATCGCCCCCCCCCCCCCCCAGAGCGTAAATCACAATAGAGGTATTCTCTCTTTAATGTATCAGTGTAACCGATGTAAAAATACAACAAAAATTTACAACAAAGAGTGAACACACCTTTAGCCTTTAGCTTATTTCGAAATGTAATTATGGGAACAGGGTGATAAAATGGGCACGTAGGAGGTCTCCCCAGCCCCGGAAAAAATTGAAAAATCCTTAAAATTCCTAGAATTCATAGTTATCCTAGAAAAAAAGAATTGCGAAGATCCGGTTAAAAATAGCTCAGATAAATACTGAAGTATATCAACGATTTATGAAAAGAACCGTTTGACCGTTTTGGTTGTTTCCCACGTTGTTATTTCTACTATTACTACTTAATCATACACTATTTCAGTATAATGTCAGATGTCGGATAAAATGAAGCCTGTTTTGTTGGGAACGTTTATTTCCAATTAGTTTTCCGCTCGGGCTAATAGTTTAGGAGAAATGTCAATAATAGTAGAACAACCTCCTTTTACAGCAATCTTTGCCGCTTTTTGCTGTGACAAAATGTAAAAATTTACAATTTACCTTTATGGAATAACGGTGGTTCGGAGGAATTTTTTTGTAAAGCTAAAAAAGTTTCGTATACGAACACTTATGCCTATGATCGAAAAAAATTGGAAAAATAACTCATATGTAGTAATGGGTTATATGGGTCCCGGATGAGGAAAAACTTCGAATTTCGGGAGTAAAAGCTCAGTGTAAAAATATCTCGAATTGAAAATGAAAACCTTCTAATAGATAGAGAATTTTGTTACCTTTAATTTAAATGAAAACCTTTTTCTCTAGGGGCAGGGTCCGACAAAGTGAAAAAGTGGTTTTCAGTTAAAACGTAATCAAGTTTTAGAGGGTGGAAAAAAAATATTTTGAAGTATACCGGATTGAAAATTAAACAACGCCATTCGATAGAGCTCAGCTGGGGTTTTATTAGACGCCCCACATGTTATATTTGGGTTTAGAGGGGGTGGGGTAACAAACCTGCACTCCAAAATCCCCCACCCTAAACGTTTTTTTTTTCGATAAATTTAATCGCCTTGTCGAACTAAAGATGAATCAAAAGTTCGTTTTTTGATCCACTCCCCTCCCCTCACCCCGCAAGAGAGGTTGGAATTTTTAAAACAATTAAAGCTAATTTCTGAACTTCAAATACTATTATTAACTAATTTAGGGCCGAAAAAGAAAATCGATCACACCAATTTGTTTTTCGGTGATGTTTTATTAAGTTTTAAAGAAAGTTTCATGCTCTTTGATATGCGGGGGAAAACCGTGATGCGGGTAGATCTAATTGAACACCCTGCTAAATCAACCCAGTACCACAAAAAATATAATAAAAGTGCACCAGTCGATAGTCCTCAAAAGGATCTTTCAGTTGGCAGACAGGAAATTTTAATACGACACTCCCCTCCCCCCTGCACACCGTGACATTTGACATTCAATCTGACCTCCTAAGTACAATCATACAAGCCGGTTTAGACTGCCAATTTGTGTATGTAAAAATACAAGACCCTTGTATTGCATTTTATATGCATAGGCCTTGTTTTAATTTACTGGGTTGAAATCAAATACATTTTTTACAACGATACACTCTTTGATACAACATTGCGTGAATCCCCCTAATGTATACTCTAATCAAATGAAATAGAAACAAGTAAAAAAGCTAGAATTGGTCTAAGACCAATTCTTATGATACCCTAGATGAATGCCCGTATTAAATTTCGTATGGTCACCGATCTATTCAAGTTTGATTTTGAAGTTGTTTTTCGCATATATTTCTGGAACGGTTTGTCGCACAGAAAAAATGATTATAATCAATTTTATAGGATTTCGTATTCTGCAGAGGTTTTTAGTACAATAAAAATGTCTTGGACTTATCGTTTTCAAAGTATACGTAAAAAACCTAAATTTGTGTATGGCAACACCAAGAAGGAGTTGCCCGGTTTAGTCCATTTCAAACATTTTAATTGCTAATGTAGTAAAAACATCATGTACGAAATTTCAGCTCTCTACGTCAACGCGTTCTCAGGCAGTGTCCAAATATATAGCGGAAAACGAAATTTTTATATGGCAACCCTACGAAGGAGTTGCCCGATTTGTCTCATTTTCGAACTTAATTTTACTCTTTTTTTTAAAGTCCATGTACAAAATTTCAGCTCTCTAAGTATATGCGTTCTCGAGTTATCGTGCGCACGGACGGACGGACGGACGGACGGACGGACAGACGGACATGCAAAAATCAAAATAACTTTTAATATTATGAATGGGTGTCCAATCCATTTTGCTCTACCATGATTATTTCGAGGTGTTACAAACGGAATGACAAACTTAGTATACCCCTTAGATTTCATCTAGGGTATAAAAACAAAAAAAAAATCTAAAATCTTCTAAATCCGCATTAAAAAAAGTGAAGATAATTTCTTCCTTCACTTAATGAATACATCACAAAATTTTTTGCATTTTTGCATTTAATTAAATATTAAAATTTTATTACATTTATGTATAAATTTTAAAATTTCCAAGGTATACAAAAAAAGCAAGAGCTGGGGCCGTGAGTTTTGAAGAGGTACCTGAGAGTTTTTGGCAAGCGTTATTTTCAAAATTATTTGTTATATTATTTATTTTACCATTCTCTAAGCGGTACACGCCTTAATACTAGTGAATTTATTCAACTCATTTCTTATATCTGAACTTAACTCCTTCAATTAGACTATTTTCTCACTCAAACAACATTCAGCTTAGAAAATTTTTCATTCAGCACTTCATGTAAACCGAAAAACTCAATTTATTATTTATAATTTTACTAATAAAAATAATTTAAAAAACTCACCGTGAGGGAAAGTGTACACTTTTGAATTTCAAGCGATTCAAGCGATGTAAACCGAAAAACTCAATTTATTATTTATAATTTTACTAATAAAATTGTATATTTATCTCAGATTTTTAAGAAAAACACAACTTTTATGTTTTATTGACCGATTTCTTCGGCCGAACGTATTTTCGGTCCATATAACATAAAAGTTGTGTTGTTCTTAAAAATCTGAGATAAATATACAATTTCATTAGTAATAAATAATAAATTGAGTTTTTCGCTTTACAATTTTCGGTTGTTGTTTTTGATGTGAAAGTGCCTTTTAAGTGTACACAGCTACTTACGGAAGCACTTGAAATTCAAAAGTGTAAACTTTCCCTCACGGTGAGTTTTTTAAAACATGTGCACTGGCAAATTTTTCACAGTTGCGGAATTTAGCCCATGAGCAGTTTTAGTTTTAACACTACAGCGAATAAAAATGAAATTTGCAGCTCCTAATGTTTATAAAGTACTTAATTACTTAAATTACTTTGCTTTGACATTGCTTTCTTTATGTACCATAACAATTTTAAAATATATACACAAAATATAATATAATTTTAATATTTAATTAAATGGAAAACTCCAGATAGTTTTTTAAAAAGTTATTTCTCATATTTATTATTTTTTCTTTTTTAGTCATAAATTATTCTCAAAAAAGTTAAAATTATACCACTAAGGAATTTTCAGTACAAGCAAAATTTTTGCACTTTTTTTGTGATCGAAAGCTCATAAAAGCCGGGTATTTTGATGAAAAGTAGCATGTTGGGAAAATTACATAGCCGAGGTAATTAATCTCAAATTCAGTTTTCCTGTAAATATTTAATTTAATTTTATACATAAATTAACCCTACCTAATTAGCATTCAACGAAAATTTGTTTAACCATTTAATTTGCAAGATATTACAGTCCAGGGGCTGGATTCCGCAACTATGTATGAGTTTACACTTTAACTGATATTTTCTCACGGACGGGCATTTTGTTTGTGAATTTTGAAGAGAAAGAATTCTAAAGAAAGAAGAATTTCTAGTTAATTTTATGGAAATTTACGGAGAATTTGCCAACGACAGAGAGATTTCTTTTTCTCTAACGAGAAATTGCAGAAATTTATAACAATACGTTAATGGCATTTTGATAATTTTATTCTATTTAATTTTTAATTTTTGAAATTAAAAATTTTCCATTTCAGGCTCGAATCGATTGATTGAGCACATACAAGGGCTAGAAAATGGTCTGAATTAACAGATAAACTAAATAGTTTGGCGGGAGCTATTAAAGATGGACCTGAGTGGAGAAAGTTTTAGCTGCTCGATCAAAAGTGAGTGTGATTTTTGAAATTACTTCGGTATACTCCTAATTAAACAGTAGATAAAATAGAGAAAGAAAAATTGTTGTAAGTATATAAAAAAGAATTACGAATTGCAACAAAAAAACTTCGAGGCTGAAAAAGAGTGGCCAAGTCCTGGCTTGAATTGAAAAAAAAGAATTGGATGTAAAAATGAAATAATTGGAGTTAAAAGAAGAAAAAAATTATAATAATAATAATAATTATTTATTTCAATAAATTCTTACGGTTGTCTTTTCCATATAACAAAAGATATTAAAAATGAGTAAAATTGTTGTCAACAATTATTTGACGAGCACGTCTTCCTTCTGATAACGTATTATCACCGCTTTCATCGTCAATCATAATATGATATTATCAGTTTGCTCATAAGCTTCCTCTGTTAGTTCAAGCAGTGGTACGTTCGCTTTTAGCAAGACATTATGTAAAACAACACATGCATCAATAATTCGTCCTGCTTTTACAGGATCATAATATAGTACTCTGTGTTTCGATAAGCACCGGAATCTACTTTTTAAAATTCCAATACAACGTGTTTTTTTATGTGCAATATTATACCGTTCTTCTCCTTGATTAGACGATGAATTAATAGGTGTAATTAGCCAGGGTTTAAGAGGGAAGCCACTATCTCCCAAAAGCCAGAAATTTCGTTCTCCACGAGAATGTTTCCTTCTTAAATGTTCCTGCAATGCAGAATGCCGCCATATGTAAGCGTTAAAATCGCAGACTATTAGGACGTTTATTGAATGACCGCCTTTGCGGCAATAATACACGTGTTCTACGTCGCTGCTTGTAAACTTAATTTTGATGTGACTTCCATCAATTAGTCCCACTATTCCCGGGAACGATGCTAGTTTGTAAAAGTCCTGTTAGATGGCACTTTCTCTTGCTCCCCAGGAAAGTAAACATATTGATTAGAGACTTAGCAAAAAAACGCAATGCAGATAGAAATCTCAAATGTACAGGAATTCCAGAAATACTCTCCGTTGTATAAAATAACGGCTTGATTTTGTCCAAAAATTGTACACACAGATGTATTGAAAACGGGATACAATTCAACAATTTTCGGAATCCTTTAACTTTCTTCTTACTTAAGGGGTTAAACCACTGTAATATCCTTAAAAATAGCGTTTTTTAAACAATTTTTTTTTTATGGAAAGAAAGGTAATAGAATAATAATTTTTATGGAAGTTATTAAGCATATATTTAAGTATACATAAAAAAAAGTAATAAAAAAATATTAGTAAATGGCGACACTAGAGTCATTCTCGCAAGGCTTGTCGAATTTAAAGGACTCTGCGGCACGCAGTGTAGCTGGTGCAATTTTGAATTTGGAACAAAAAGAAAAAAATCACTTAGTCTACATGCTCATAGCTAATGAAGTACGTAGGGGATTTTGAACATATTCATTTTTGTCTAGAATGTTTACAAACTAAACTTAACTTTTTTAAAAAAGACTATTTTCTCACTAATAGTTTCAAACAAAAATTTAAAACTCATTCAGCACAGAAAAATTGTCATTCAGCACTTAAGTGTACACGGCTACTTACGGAATCGCTTGAAATTGAAAAGTGTACAACGTGCGCTCACTGTGAGTTTTTTGATTCATGTACACTGGCAAATTCACAGTTGCGGAATCCAGCCCCAACCCAGGCAATTATGGTGTTTGAACGAAATGCAAGCTACCTTTATATGAAAAACACCATCAGTAAGACAAGCAAGTAGTGTATAATGTCTATTTTATGAGGGACTAAATTTTACTATGCTAACGGGATCAAAAAATTATAATATATAAATAAAAGAACTCCGGCGATATCTGAATGCTAATGAAATTTTAATGCTGAAACGAAAAGAGAAAGTTATACAGAGCGGTCCAGAACTGATAGCAAGTGCAGTTATAGGGGCGATGGGGGCGATCGCCTCCCCTTGGAGCAAATGTCTTGATTTGCCCTTAATGATCTTGGCTCTTTTGCCTCGGTATTTGCTTGGGTGGACTTCGGGTATTATTGTAAGTGTAGTGGCTCTTAAACCGATACACCAGAATGATTGAGTGACAGTGTCTCTAACAGACTCACTTGAAGAAAATAAAAGACTTGGTTCACTATATCAGAGCAAGTAAAAATGCTTTATTCATATTTCGATTGGATTTTTTTTTTAATTTTCAATAGGCATTTAATTAGCCTTCAAAATTAAATAAATACTTAGTGGGTTGAATTAAGGGCCTTCAAAGTCAGAAATTTTTAATTGGAATCCCGAAATTTCAAGTATTCACTCATTTTCGACGTACCACTTTTTTTTCAATTATTTAGAAGCCCTGTTTATTACCTTCATATTTATATCCTAACACTTATACCTTTGATTAAGAATACAACAACTGTTCTCGATAATTTCATGAACTTACCTTATGAATTACAAAATTATAAATATGATTACGGTGCTCCATTACGCAGATCTCTCTGTCCTTCTTAGAAAATTTTATTTAATCCTTTTTATACATTTCTAAGAATTGTGCAAAAGATACTTGTTATTTGTCATCAATATGCATATTGATAGTGTATGTCGGAGTTAATTTATCAATTGCTTATCAGAGTTTGTTGCGAAAAATTACTATGCGTGTGATAATGAGTCGACTTCAGTATAGCGTATACTGAAAAAATAATGTACGGTTTCTGTAAAATAAGTCTTGTGTTCCATTAAAAATTGGTAATATACCTTTCAGCTACCTAAAGTTAATCAAATAGTACATAAAAAACATATTCTGGGTAAATTTCTTTTCAAATGGTGTAGAGGACCCTTTTTAAAAGGAATGTTTAGATGAAAAGTATGTACTTTTACCTAAGCTGTGCTATTTTCCATATATTTTATTATTTTGTTACCAATATGTTATGAAAACTAAATCGAATAGAAATATACTCTCATTGGGTGAATTTGGAAAAATATCAATTCCATAATTATTATTAAAATTTTATTTTTAATTCATTTTCAATCGTTATTTATTACTAATATAATATTATCAATTATATGAAAACGTAATTTTTATGTTTATTTTGTCAATGCATTTTCTTTATCATTGCCTTATACCCTGCCTTATATACTGTAAATAGTTTCGTTCCTGAATTTTGGTAGAATTCCCGTATGAAAGCTGTTGAAACTCTTTTGACTCTATCAATGCAGGAAAAGGTTAATGAGTTTTATTTCTGGAGCTAAGAAGCTCAACTCCTTAAAACTACCAAGCTAGAGCTAAAAAGCTCAATGTCTGGTATTAATTTATCTTAGTAGGAGATGATAAATTGGCCATGTCGCAGCTGAAGATCTCAACGGCTGGAAATGAAAAATACCCGAGAGTTTTTGCTAAAACTCTGATTTATTTTGATCAGAAGCACAATATTCATACTTTCAGAAAAGTGCTTACTTTGTTAAACCCTATACAAAGTTCTACACTACATGCCAAAATGATTTTACTGTATACAAAGATGGTGAAGTGGAACTTGAATGCTCTCTTCTGATTTGATAATAAAGCTCTATAAGAAATGTTAATAAAGTGTAGTAAACTAGAAAAATTGTACATTTTGGAACAATATACCTAATTATGAAAATCTATGTCGGATATGCTTAAAAGTCGGGAAATATATTACTAACATAACAAATTTTGCATCTACAAATTTAAACAAAAAAAAAAGGAATCTATCCGATTAATTTTGAAACATATGACAAAGTATAGAGCGTTAAATTGGAAAAGCAAATTCTTCCGATTTCCTACAAACATCTCTTTAGACAACAGAAAAATTTATAATTGGTCCAAGACCATAATAAGGATAGACCCTGGATGAAAATATAAGTTAAATAAAGTGAAAAACCCAAAAATTCATATGGAAACACTAAGAAAGGGTTGCCCGATTAATTTAGTTTTTGAAATTTTATTAACAATTAATATGAAAACGCTGTGTATAAAATATCAGCTTTATACGGTGACGTGTTATTAGGCAGTGTCCAAATATAAGGTAAGAACCCACATTTTTGTATGGCAACTTCAAGAAAGGGTTAACCATAGTGGTCCAGTTTTGAATTTATTTTTGAAATTTTCATGAAAATGCCGCGTACACAATTTCTAAATATATAGTAAAAACTCAAAGTTTTGTATGTCAACACAAGGAAGTCCATTTTTGAAATTTTATTATTATTACTATGAAAAAACCATATATATGAATTCAATAATTGTGAAAACTTAAAGTTATATATTACCACTAAATAATTGTGAAGATTAAGAGCAATTTGTGCAACAATTCATCACTCTGTGCTAAATTTTATGTTTATATTTTGTTTTTTGTTTGAAATAAACTTGATTATTTTGTTTTGTACACTCATTTTTTTCTTTCACCTATTCTTTAATAAAAAAATGAATTATTTTAAGAAAACTTAATTTGGGAGAAAAATAACACTTATGGAGGTATTTGTGTCTATGCATTGAAGAAATATTTTTAGACACCAATTGTCCAAAGTATCATTCATTATATCTACAATTCATTATACTTTATGTTTATTTCCATCTATAATAATATATTATTTACATTTGTTTAATAGTTCATCAAACATAGGGCATTGAATGTTCCCTTGATCCTTTGGAAAGAATTCCTACATTCGGCAGAAAATTAGGTACTAAATACGCATCTATTGAAATTTGTCGAAAAATTTACATTAATTTAATGGTGCATTTATTTAATTCATTGGATATCACCCAACTTATATGTAAACAATTTCCCTTCTCCCGATAGAAAATTCATTAAAGCCTATTCAATTCAAACTTCCTATAGATAGGTGAAACTTACCAATCTAAAAAGTCCAAAGTATACCTACTTCTCCTTAAGTTAGCGAAATATGCCTAAACTTTGTGGCACAAATTATTGCGTACACGGTGAGTCTCTAGAAAGTAGGATTAAGGCAAGAAGAATACACATGCAGAGATATCCTGACAAAAATTGTACAAGCGTCACATCCTTCCAGAAGTTATATAATGATCTTTTTAAAACTGGATCTGTATTTACCAGAAGAGAACTAAATTTTTCCTTAACGTTATCATTTAAATTGAATAACCAATTTCTTTTAATTGTTAGGATGTTACGACTGAAAAAAGAATTTTACGGATGGTAGAAAGCAATCCTGAGATGAGTATCCGCAGTATTGCTCACCAATTAGGCATTGGACAGACAAACGCAAGATAGGATAGTTCACAAGAACAAGTTTCACTCTTACCACACAGGGCACATGAAATTCTTTCATCGGATCACCAACTACGAATTAACTTCTATAGTAGTATCATGGAAATGGCTTCAAGAGGTCCTCCCTTTTTAAATAAAATATTATGGACTGATTCATAAATTATCGCAATTGACACAGTTGGAAACAGGAAAATCCGCATAATATCCGTCAGGAGAATGTGCAGCATTGGTTCGGTTTCATGGTTTGGGCAGGATCTGATCTGATCTTATATTTCCGATGGGATTTTGAACGGAGAAACTTATCTCCATTTTTTTGGAAAACATTCTTCCTGGCCTTTTGGAAGAAGTACCTTTTAATATTCGAAGAGGAATGATCTTTCATCAGGATGGAACGCCTCCACATAGTCACAGTATATATCATACAGTAACCCAGCTTAGAGCAAACTACTGAAAAGTGAATTTTAGAATGTTAATTAAAAAAAAAAACCTCAAAATTTCTCCCATAAGAGGGAACTATTAAGTATGATACGGATGTAAATGAACGAACAGTAGCTAGCTGCACAATGGTTGAGAGAAATATTAGTTTTATGTAAGTACACATCTCAGTGCCAGCCTGCAAATGTATTGTTCCATTACCAAACAGCTGTTTGATTGCAAAGTGGTGTTCGTTCCATGGACAGGGTAACAGGCAAATGGCTGTAATAACCTTAGAATATATAGCAAACAGGAATAGTGATAAGCCAGATTTGTGCAATGAATTTCTGGTTGTGTTGGTAGTCCATTTTTACATGTATTTCCACGCCATCCCTATTCTAAGTAACTTGTCAATTTGCAAAAAGTAAACAAAGGTTTTGACCGGAGCATCTGTGGTAAAAAATGTTCTTTTTCTACTTTATTTTGAAATAATTCACATAATTAATTTATATAAATCTTTGCTTCTATTGACAAAAAAGATAATTTAGATAGTGCAGTTGCCTCAAACAGGATTCCCTAGTTTATAATCCAATTTATATTTGCAAGCACTGACCAACACTTCATTTCTGTTTTTCTAAATGATATGAAGATTTTAATAGGCACTAGTGGTACTATAAAACTTTGCACTAAATAAACTTCAAAGATAAATAGTTTTGAAAAGAATTGATTACGTACTTTTGTTAAATTTAACAAAAGAATTTTAAATTGACTAAATCTGCTCACAAAACAAAAGCACATTTGACAATCATGCACGCAGCTTTGACAAATTACGCTCATGTACACGAATTATACACGATTCAACCATTCCTATTTGCTACATATTCTAAGGAAATAATGTTTGTGACAGTTTGATATTTCTACCAAGCCGAATGGCATGGGAAGTGGAACAAATTGTTTTTAGCTTTTTTTTTCTTGCAGAAATAGTTTTGATTGTCATTTTGTCCCTCTTCCTCTAGTACAAGTTTGTGCATGCTGTAAGTTCTGTTTCTTCCACTTTAGATTTACATAGGAACCTTTGCATTAGAAATTGGCTATTGGGTTAGTTAAAACTGTTGAAAGAGAAAGTATAGTCTCTTTATAGAAGCATCCTACTGGCTTGACAATTTTGACAGAGCTGGGCTACTGTATGATATATACTGTGACATAGTACTAGAGCAGTAAAACATTGGCTGGATGAAAAGTACCATGAACGAAGGATTGGTCGCGGTGGTCCTATTCAATGGCCGCCACGGTCGCCAGACTTAACGCCATTTCTAAGAAAATGTTTTATAAACTAAATTTAATAGCTTGATAAATTGTTTATTGTAACATAATTGCAAACGTATAATAAAACCTTTCTTAAAAATGGTAATAAAACAAAAACTAAAACTTGTTTTACTTGAAAGAAATTTATAAGGGGTAAGTTCATGCAATTATCGAGAACAGTTGTTGTATTCTTAATCAAAAGTGTTAGGTATCAATATGAAGGTAATAAATAGGGCTTCTAAATAATTGAAAAAAAGTGGTAAGTCGAAAATGAGTGAATACTTGAAATTTCGGGAATCCAATTCAAAATTTCTGACGATGAAGGCCCTTAATTCTCTGTATATTAACATAACCCACTCAGTATTTATTTAATTTTGAAGGCTAATTAAATGCCTATTGAAAAGTAAAAAAAAATGCAATGGAACAAATATGAATCATTTCCACCGGAACACCTTGTATTTTATAAATATGAACAGGCCAATAAGTGTACCCTGTGGATTAAAAGGAATACAATAAAAGCCATCCAAAATTACGACACTCAGTACGCTTACATGAATACTTGAGTAGTTGACTTGAAGTCTACTTGAAGCTCAGATAGGGCGGTTGATTGAGTTCATTCCAATTACTTGACTTGCATTTTTCTTGAATTTAATTTTCCAATTACTTAAGTTGACATTTTCGCGTTGAATGAGCGTTTTCATGATATTTTGATTACTTCAAGTATACTTCAAGTATACTTCAAGTATACTTCAAGCATTCATGTAAACGTACTGACTGTTAAGGTCTTTATACGACATTTCGTTTCCTTTAGTTATATGTTCTATAGGTACCAATTTGTTTTTACGTAAATTTAGTGCAACAAACAGTAATATATGTCAGTGGCACTATTCGTAATCATTCAGTAGTATTCAACTGAAACCATCGAATACGTAATGTTTAATAAGTTTACCATTACATACCATAATCCTAAAAACAAAATTAAAAAACCATATTCTGTGAAAAAATATATTAACTTTCTACCGTTCTAAATTTATAAAAAAAAATATAATTTCTACAAATTATTTAGTGCTATTTTTGTGCTGAAAATCGGTTAAAATTCTGCTTGGTGGAATTTCAGTCTCAATTCGGCTCCCTTGCCAATTATCTGGATAGGTGGTCTGCTTTTCGAATTGAATGTCAGTAACAATTCGAACTCCTGAAAAAAATAGAGGAGTATTGCTTTGTATACTAATAATTTACATACATAAATAACAATACCATTTGAAGTTTTTGTTATTGTAGTCTTGCTTTGGTATGTTATGTCTCCAGTATTCTTGTTATGATCATTACTTGAATTAGACTTGAGATCTGTTAATGAATGTCTCTGCTCTTGATCGGCATGTTTTGTATTGCTTATGAAACTTCTTTTCTTTTCTAATGGTTTCTCAACTGTTCTGAAAAAAAAAATAATATCTTGAAACTAAATCTTAACTATCCTTAAAATGTATAAATAAATTGCGAACTTATTTCAGGTCATATCCCATGAGAATTGATTACGACGACAAAATATTAAAAAAGCGCATTACTCAATCTATCTGCAAATAAATTTAATTTCCCGTGTCATCTGTGAAATTTACTGATTATATGTTGGTACACGTGGAACTAATGTATATAGTCAGCGTTTTAATTAATTTCATTTAACAGCCATATCCATGTAATTAGAGTCTTTTCAGTTTTTACACGTTTTTTGAAAAGCACGACCTTTCGTAATTAATATGTGACTTTGAGCTTTATAGTTTTCTGGAAAACTCTTATTTTCATATATTTGTTTTATTACAAGATAAGCAATCGACGGTAGACAATTTTGTTGGCAAGATATTGAACATATGATCGACTATAATAATTAGACCGACAATAAGGCAGCCGTATGCATGGCCGACATTAGCTAGTTAATCGCTGTTCGTTGCAGTGCTTGAATGTCTAATAAAATAGAAAACGCAACAGCTCAGAATTTTGGAAAAAACAAAGAAAATATCACGAACAATTTAGAAATATTCTAGTACAAGGTAAGACTTACTCTCAAACATTTTACAAAACTGTCGCGCCCTTGAGAAACACTTCCCCAACCATGAAACAGATGTGAGATCCCGGAAACTTCTGTGGGGGGGGGGGGTCACATGGTCATGACCCACGATTTCTATTAAGCTAACAATTTTAATTTACTCATTTTCGAAAAAATGTACCAACATTTCGTAAATGCTGGGTTTCCAACGAAAGTTTTCTGAATATTTTGGATTATCTTAATGTTTTTATTCAAAAACCTCATGTTTAAAATGTGAGGTTTTCTATAGGGGTTAACTAAATCACTCCAGCGGACTGAATTTGCATTGGGAATAGTCAAGACTGCTGCTGGGTTAAATATCCTCCTTTCCACGTATATTAATTGACAGGATATTTGTCGATTCATACAGCACATGTGTTGGTGTAAGTCTATGGACAATATTGCTTTATTTAATACTCTGCGCATGCATATTGCTACATTGTAATCAGTTAATTTTCATGATTCTTATATAACTGGTGCCAATTTATCATTCCTAGATATTTTATCAAGTCGACTCCTTAAATGAATTCTCCCTTCAACTTGCAGTCCAATGTCCAACTTTTACTTGCCTCTTTATTGAACAACTGCATGTAGCTTGTGTTCTTTGAATTTATTATGAGTTTATTTCTATATATTCATCTTGTGTATTGTATTAAGTTCTCCCTTATTTTTATCAGCATACAGGAGTAGAGTATCGTCAGCATATATATAGAGTAGAGGAACGGACTTAGAATTGATCCCTGTGGGACTTCAATACTTATCACCTCATTCTCACTGTAACTATTTTTAAATTTCGTACAACGCTGTCTTGCTTGCTTGTTATTTAATAATTGGTTTACTTTTCCTCTTATTCCCAAATCGCTTAATATTTCTACTAACATATTATGAACTGCTTTATTAAATGCTTCTTCCAATCAACAAATACTCCAAAAATATAATTACCAGCATCGAGCCGTTTATTAAAAAATTCCATGACATCAGTCATAATACAGGGTTTTCCAATAAGAGGTGTTATTTTGATATTCAAAGAAAAATTCCATTTTTTGAGATAAATGATCGAATCTTTATTTCATTATAAAGAAGAAGATATGCCGTTAATTATGGAAAATAACATCAGCCAAATGACCACCACGACCACGCCTACAGGACCATATCCTTTTCATGAAATTTTCCATAACCAAATCGCAAAATGGCTGCCCTATGTCCTCGATAGCCCCACGAATTCCATCTTTGAGGTCTTGAATCGACGCTGGACTATTGGCGTAAACCTTCTCTTTCACGTGGCCCCAAAGGAAGAAGTCGCAATGTGTTAAATCACAAGATCTCGGTGGCCAATTGTGATCACCTCTTCGAGAGATAACACGGTCCGGAAACTTTTCCCGTAAAAGATCAATGGTTTCGTTCTTGTATGGCACGTAGCGCCGTCTTGTTGAAAGTAAACGTTTTCCAGATCAATACCATCCAATTCCGGCCATAAAAAATCATTAATCATCTGTCGATAGCCCAATCCATTCACCGTAACTGTTGCTCCAGCCTCATTTTCGAAAAAGTAAGGCCCAATGACCCCGCGGGACCATAAACCGCACCAAACAGTCACACGTTGAGGATAGAGAGGCTTTTCAACAATAACTCTTGGGTTTTCCGAGCCCCAGATGCGACCATTTTGCTTGATGACGAAGCCATCGAGGTGGAAATGGGCCTCATCACTCAAGATGAGTTTTCGATGGAATTCCGGAACATTTTCATGCATTTCAAGGACCCAATCAGCAAAGACTCGACGTTGTTGATGATCGGCCGGCTTGAGTTCTTGTGTTAACTGACCTTTATAAGCCTTAAGACCCAAATCTTTATGCAAAATACGGTGTAATGACGTTTGTGGAATGCCTAATTCCAAAGAACGACGAAGAATGGACAAACCTGGGTTTTCTTCAACACTTTCGGCTACAGCAGCAATATTCTCGGCTGTTCTTGAGCGACGTGCACGGGTTTTATTCTTCACATCACTAACTTGTCTCGACAGCTCGAATTTGTCTACCAATTTCTGTATTGCGGTCCGACAAGGTGCTTCACGACGACCCAAAAATGTTCGAGTTTTACGAACCGTCTCTGCCACATTTTCACCATTTTTATAGTGAATTTTGATAATTTCAATGCGTTGTTGAATCGTGTATCGTTCCAGTTTTATTAATGGCGTAGTTTCTACTTGTCTAAATGTCAAAAAATGACAGCTCCAAAGTGACATCTACCGAAATAGCGGGCTAATTAAAATAACACCTCTTATTGGAAAACCCTTTAGGTGTCGTGTTGCGTTGCTTAGCTTTTGGAATCTAGATTACTTTTTATAAAATACACCATTGCTTTGGATAAATGCTATAAGTTCGTTATGAAGTAATCTCTCATATATTTTACTGAATAAATTGAGCACCGCTATGAGACCGAAGTTATTGGATCTTTTCTATCCCCTTTTGTAAAGATTGGCACTGCATATGTAGATTTCAAACAGGCTGGAAATTTCGCCTTTTTTATTCAATTATTTATTATCATTGTAAAGGGTTTTTACTCTTATTTTGTCTCTGTGCTTCTCTTTACTGATATATTATGCCCCCTACATTAGTATTGTTTACCGGAATGATAAATACACAGTTTGGCCTTGACACATTTTTAGTTGGTTCACAAAGATATGCACTTATCCCTCAATTTTTGTTTTGCTAGTAGATGGCAATTTGTTGTTTATCTCTAATTTTATTATCATCCACTCTTAATTCTTCTAGACTGCTTTTTCTGCCGAATTACTTTTTTTTATTGTTTCGTTTATTGTTTTTCACGCCTTATATTTGAGTCGTTTCCCCCTTTTTTGCATATCTTAGTTCCACAACTAATTTTTTCTCTTCATATATTCCAAGTAATATCGCTATTAATCCTCTTATGGTTTTGTGTTAATTATGGATTATTTGCACCTTTTTTTTTATATCATTTATTTCTTTACTTTATTTTTCTTATTATCTTTAATGTAATTTCCCCCGAGTTCTGCTTAGTTTGTTGTTAGTCGCTTCATGTTTGGTTTTTTGAATTATATCAAGGTTTAGATTATCACAACCAGATACAGCAGATCTTATCTTGGTTCTTAATATTTCAGTCTTTATTTTTCCTGATGAAAGAATTTTTAAACAGTTGTTATGAAGTGATGGCCCAGTTCAGGTCTTCACTGTTCCATCCCCTCTCGCAATAGTTTTACATCAGCTGAATATCAGAGTAAATCCTTGCAGGTTCTAGAAATGGGCTTCCCTTTGTACTAGTATCACAATGTTCATGGTTCCTACTTCTTTTTTCATTAATTCTACGTCTACTAAATTAGCTAAATTATTTATTAACTAAAACATTTTTCAAGCAATCTTGGATTAAAAATTTCATATGTAAATGAATTTTGATGACAAGGATTTTTGTAAATGGAAGAGAATATACATAAAAGAAAGTCAAAATGATATCTCAGGAAAGCAAACTCAGAATTTACTTACTGACTTATGATATGTTTTTCTTGATTATATAATATGTAAGCTTGTACCAACAATTTAAAAAAAAAAAAATTCTGATTTGTAAGGTTATGTTTGTTCAAGATGATGACAAGATCCGTTGATTAATCGGCTGACGATAAAATGCAAAACATGGCGATTTGTATGTATTAATCAATATCTTATTATCCACACAACACAATAAAGGAATCGTACACGGAAATTTATTTATGAGTGACGAGAGAAGCAACCCTATAGTAGAAATTGCTCACAGTTTTACTTTGTCTCCTGCCCCGCAAGGGGCAGTTATTATGTAAACCAATAATAATTTAACTGAAAAGTAGCAATGTGTTTGAAAATTGTGAAGAAACATATAGAAAATTAATTCCCTATGAGCCGTCGGATAAGCATTTATTAAATTTCATCGAAGGGCTCATTATATACTAAATATTTATTATTGTCATCAACTTGTCAGATGACATTTACTAGGAAAATTTGAATTGATTTTTGTGATTTATTTATTTAAGTTTTTAATATATTTTTTTTTGTTTTCCGCGGAAAGACTATCGCCCATATGCTGAACAAGACGTTATGCCTAAATCCTTATGCCTCAGTGTCTTAGAGTACGATTTGCAACCGGAGTTTGAATTCTGAAAAATATATAAAATCAATCTTAAATGCAGATTATCATTTATGAATTCATCATGACACTCATTGACATGCTCATTAATAAACTTATCGTGACATTCATTCCTATGCTCACTAATAAGCTCATCGTGACACTCATTGACATGCTCATTTAAGCTCATATTGACCCTCTTGACCTCATGACGCTCATTAAGTACTCATCGAAGTGCTCATCAATATTGTAAAATGCACAAAAGGGAAGCAAAGTATACATTTCTACAAAAGTGAAAGAGATGCAATATTTCATGCACACTATCTGTGAATAAGTAAATAAATGAGTTTTTTCCCGGCTTTGATTCAAACGCGAATAAATTTCATCAGTACGTTTATCTGATTGCTCATGAGGAGCTCATTGATGAGTTCATCATGATATGTCTACCAGGGAAACATTTTTTTCCACACCTCGATTTATCAATGTATTCGTGTCTGGAACCATAACAAGTTCTTAAGCATAGTAAGTTTTTATAGTTACTGAAACTAAAACATTGTTACTGACAACTCTAATCCGTCAATTAACAAGTTTTACTATGATTTTATAGCAAATATTTATTAAATTACCCAAGGTATATAGAATACAAGTATTTCCATTACGAACCATGTTCCTCCACTAGGTGATGTAATGTCGTGAAATGTATAGGAAAGTACGGTTCAGAGAACACAATACTCTCTCTCCGCTCTCTGTCTTTCCTATAAAAATGTATATACATTAGTCACAGAATGACGTTACAGGCTATCAGCTGCAGTGTGTCAACATTTTAATGCGAATACTTTAGGTCTGTTCGCATCTTAGATCATAAAACGAAAGGATAGGCCAACTTGTATAAAATTCGTGTACGTGTGATAAGCAATTTTTTTGTAGACACGGGGGGGATATGACAAGTTTTTGTCAGTTCGATATTTCTGACATTTCTCATTTGTCATTTCTTAGATCTTACAATTGAATTGTCATCGGGGCTCTTGTTTAATGTCAGTCAAGCAAAGGCAACGACAAGAAATATTATCAGCAAATAAATGGGGCACTAGGAAAAATCTTAAAAATGTAATAAGTTATAAAAGAATTATAAAATTATAAACTGAAAAAATGATACGAATCGCGGTGACAGGAAATTATAAAACTTGTTCAATATTTGATTAACTTTCAACCACTAAATTATGTGCCCGCTCAGAAAATATCGTAGTTTACGACTTCCATGACTAAACAAACATCGATGCGATTCTACTACTTGAAGAAAAATGCTTAAGTTTTTCTTCCTCATAGCCTATCCTTTCGTTTTATGATCTAAGGTTCGCATATTTTTTCAAGTAAAAACATGAAAAACGTCAAAGTGTATGATAAAGAGAGAAATTGAGTGACCCTAAAAATGTACGCGAACGGCTTCGAGTAAAACTTGTAAAATCTTGCAAATATTCGGTATCTGTAACAACGTGAAATTTTCTAGCACATAGTACAATAACAAGGAGTAACAGGTTTTTCCATTTTTTAAAACTAAAACTTGAAAAATAACTGAAAAATTTAAAATTAACTGAAAACCGGCGACGAGCTGTCAAAACTGACACTTTCGAAGTTTTTACTCGACGATTTTTCTCGAGTTAAATCAAGTAATAAATAGAACGGAGGGGAAAAGTGACGTCAATTTCTCTCTCAATTTTCGAGTACGCAAACGCCTTCGAGTAAAAACTTACAAAAAGTTTTACAAGTTTGTACTTTCAAGCTAGTACGCGAACAAACCTTTTGTCTTCTATATACCTTGTAAATTACCTAACTGTCAAAATGGAAGAAAATAAGTGTACGTTTTGAATTTTTAACGAAATACTTCGTAATTGAAAGATTTTCAATATTTGTTTATGAAAGCATTGAAATTATTTCGGAGGTAGTCCATCGTTCAGAAACTCATTAGAGATGATTTTGAAGTAGATGGACAGTTTGCTATTTTTACCATAAAAACTAGGAGACGAGTATACGTGTGAGGTATTGCTGTGATTGCTTCCGGAGTATTTAAATTTCAATAAACTATCTTCTTCACAATTTCTGTAAAAAATGCATGCCATCCTAATGTAAATCCTCGAGTCCATTGTGATACACCCACACAACTTGAGTGCAGTTTTCTCTTTCTCCTTTTCAAGTAAAAACATGAAAAACGTCAAATTGTATGATAGAGAGAAAAATTTAGAGTGAAACTCGCAAAGTATAAGGACGGCTTCCAGTAAAAACTTGTGTAACGTCAAAGAATTAAGGTGGATTACTTGATTTATTATTGAATTATTGTGCTCCTTTTTAAATAAATATTTCATGCCGAAGATTTACTTTCTGTAGTACCTATACAATTAAAAAATTTAATTTACCACTTTGAATACGTAGAATTGTTTTTGGAGAATATTCTACTCGTACTGGAGGAGGAGTAGCAGGTTTTTCAATTTATTTAAAATAACTGAAAGCTTGAAAATTAACGAAAAATTGAAAAATAACTAAAAATTGAAAAATAACTAAAAACCGGCGGCAGACTATCACTTCTGATATTTTCCAGGTTTTTATTTGACGAATTTTCTCTAGTTAAATCAAGTAAAGAATTTCACGGAGGGGAAAAATGACATCAAGAATTTCTCTTTCAATTTTTGAGTACGCGAACGCCTTCGAGTAAAATATTACAAAAAGTACTTCCAAGCTACATAGTACGCGAACAGACTTATTTTTACGTAGACTTTTATCCAATATTCTTTCTTGAACAACACATTTGAACTGTCAAAATATTCACCTTTACACTTTTTACCCCCATATTCAATTTGTCTGTTAGAGCAGAATTGAAAAAAATTCCTTTTTGATGCTACTATAGTGTAAAATTTTACCCGCCATAATGCAAATGAGCGGACCTGGATCTTTTGTTTCTTAAGAATTAATAAATTTTGAAAGTATAATTTCGGTTACTATTTTGACAAGTTAAAAACTAATATGAATTTACATATAGTTGTAAAATTTTACTTGAAAAATTATACTTGTAAAATTTAGGGTTTTATTATTTATGGTTTTTTTGTTGTTGTTTTTTTTTTAATTAAACTCACCTTACAACAGTTTGTTTTGGAAAAAAATGTTGGACAGACGCTTGAATTGTATTACATGCTTCTTCCTCGACAACCACATGACTCTGGGTCTGGATAGAATTTGGAGCTTGTCTTTGATGTGAGCTTGTTGAAGCCATTGACGATGTAAAAGATACATTTGCAGCAACTTCCCTATCCGGTTCATATTTTTTAATAATTTCTCGAACACTTGCAGATGAAACTTTGCATACAGAATCACCCAGATAATCTACAGGCCTTTCTGTATTTTCACATTCACAAGCTATATTTCCACCAGCCGCCATTTCTTTCCAGATGAAATAGTCTTAAAGTATAGAGAACTATATGTACATGATTTGTACATAATTTTTTCAAAATTATTTTTATAATTTACCAAAAGTTCTAGTAGGTAGAATTTGTCAATACAACTATATCACAATAAAGATTTATCGTATCCCACAATAATTTTCCTACAAAAATTTAGGAAATTCCTAATTGTATCGAAATAAATCCTTTACACTTTTTTTTGAATTTTATGATGTAAAGATTTTTATTATTATTTCTTGGCCAACTTGTTATTGTTTACTTTGATTCAAAAATATTTTACATTTTATAGTAGGGTGCGGATATACATAGTTGTTGAAGATTTTCACTTTGAATATTAAGCCTTTGATATTAATTCGCTTAAACATGATATTTGGGATGGATAATAATTAAATTTTGATCATGGTGCTGTTTTAAATAATAATATAAATTTTTTGTTTTTTTTTTTTAATATTCTACATTAAAACCTATATGTGATCAAAAAATACAGTAAATTTGTTTATAAAATGAAAAAATCTTTATTTATGCTTCCAAATCAATTTCATCGCCTTCAAAGTACTCTCCATCGGACGCAATACAATTATGCCAATATTTTTTTCCAGTCCTCGAAACAGTCAGAGAAGTCTTTTTTCGGGATGACTTTCAACACTTTCTTCGATTCGACTTTTATCTCTTCGAGTCAAAATGATATCTCCGGAGCGGTCTTTTGAATTTGTTGAATAGCCATAAGTCGCACGGTGCTAAATCAGGTAGTTATGGAATCATATGGGTGCAGTTTTTGATGAGATATGCTCGCAGAATAAATGCAGTGTGGGACGGTACATTATCGTGGTGCAAAAGCCCAAATTATCTGCCCATAATTCTGGCTTTTTGAGGCGAATAACTTCACGCAAATGACGCATAATACTCAAAAAATATTCCTTGTTAACAATTTGGCCTGGCGAAAGAAATTCATAATGCACAACACTGCGATAATCGAAGAAAACTGTCAACATGACCTTGATTTTTGAGCGACTTTGGCGCGGTTTTTTGAGTTTTGGCTCACCTGTTGCGCGATATTCGTTCGATTGGTCGGTAATTTCTGGGTCGTATGCATAAATCCAAGTCTCATCTCCCATAATAATGTATTTTACGACGTCTGGGTAGTCAGAAATTATTGATAGAGGTCAACGTGATGTTTTTTTTTTTGTAAAAAATTAGTGTTTTTGGAACTAATCAAGATTTGACGCGCAAAACATCTTTCAAAATGGCTTGGGTTGATCCAAATGAAATGCCCACAGCTTCAACAAGTTCTCTTTATTGTCAATCGATGATTTTCGAGGACCTAATCTTTGATTTGCATGATGTGGCCTCAGCGGAAGATGTTGATGGTCGTCCGGGGCGTTGTTCATCTTGAAGTCGTTCTCAGCCTTCTTTGAAGTCTTTGTACCACTCGTAAACGTGTTTTTGCGGCATAACATCATTAAGAAAGGCCTTCTGCAACGTTCTAATCATTTTCGTAGCAAAATATTCATTCTGCAAACAAAATTTAATACAAATTCTTTGTTCAATAAAATCAGACATGGTAAAAACCGAAAAACTCAGATTTTTATGTTTACAAAAATACGTGTAGCTGCTCTGCAGAAATTGAATATATTGACATAAAACTATGCATAGATGTCAAAGACAGCATTACCAATCCAACAAAAAAAGTTATGTTTTCAGAGTACCCGCGAAGTTTAAATGAAAAATTTACCTTATTTTTTAAAATATACTATAACGCTATCAAAATTGATTGCAGTATTATTATTAGTACTTCTGATCTGTACCCATCTTCAGATTATCTTGACCAGTCTTTAAGTAACGTATGTGTGTATGTATGGAGTTAAGTATTGATTGGGCGAATGCAGAAGCCTTAGATGCTGGCTACAAGAATTTATTTTATGTGGAGGCTTTTAAAAATACAATGGAAGTTTCCAATTTGTACTAATTTTGAGAAAATTCCAAAATAATTAGGTTTTAGTAAAATGGTAATGATGTAACAGTGCTGGTTCGAAGTAAATATTAAAAATTCTCTATACACACAAAATGGGATGCTTGCGCGCAGCAAACCATTTTAACGATCCACAATCATTTTTTTTTCCTAAACCATAAACCTATTTTATCCCAGCAGTTGGAAAATGAACTTTTGGAGTAGAGTACTTAATGGAAATTCCAAATGGCAATATTATCTACCGCAATGGCGATGTTGTAGCTTTTAAAGAGAATCGGATCACTGTTTTCTGCTAAAAGAGGTTCCTTTGTAGCAATATACTTGTGTATGAATGCGGGTGCCATATTTCTTTCACCCATGATTAGAAAGACATGCTAGAGAACTTTAAAAACTTCGGATGTAATATGTTCATCAAAGCGCACTACCTCCACAGTTATCTTGACCAATTCGAAGAACAAGGGAATAGCTTTTAATAGGACCTAAAAACGATCGAAGAGAGGTACCAAGGCCGATGGGATCGGCATATGATTGTTGACTATTGCTGGGGGATGCAACGTGTTTGTCCCACTACCCCTCATTCACGAAAGTCACGAAAGTCACGAAAAAGAAAGTTTTTATGTAACATAATAATGTAATAAATGCCGTTTTTGATGTAAATTTGGTTTTTTCTGTACAAGATAAAATCTAGAAAACTACACGTAGGAAATCAAAATGTTTGCTAATTAATGCAATCAGTATAAGGTCCTAAGTTAAACAAATAATTACAGCTTCTTGGCACAAAAACCTGTGTTGACCAGTGTTATTTTTTTATTTTTTCGAGGAACATTGTTTCAAGTCTATCTTTTGGGATGAATTATGTACAGTTTTTTTTACAATTTTGTTGTTGAATTTCATGGGAGAGCTTACCAAAACAGGAGACAAATTTTTCTCAGCTCGTAGAACCGTATCTTACCAAAATAATTTATCCAAAATGGGAATGAGATATCTCCAGAACAATGACCATAGATAAATGAAGAAAATCGTTTAAGTACAAATAAAATTATCCACCCGAGTGACCGAGTGCCACAATTCTGAAAAACAAAATTGGAAATATCATCGAATTCTAATAAGTATGTACTTAATGGCACGACAATGATTCTAAGCCCTCTTAATTTACATTGATTTTTTCAGTAATCACTTCACTTATTCCACTTATCTACAGTAATGGGCAAAATATCCTCAATTAAACCATTTGAGTTCTTCCAAGGATATATTTAAAAATGCATTTCAAGGCATTTCACATTTTCTTCAATTTAATTTCCCTAGTAAATTACCTACCTAAACACCCAGTTAAAAAAAAATATTGAAAAGCTACCTACCGCAAAGTCAGTGGCAATAACCCTTCTTTAAAACATAACAAATTTCTATCTTGAAAAACTAAACTGATACAGCGATGATTTGAATTCTGTAATCTATCATCACTACACTAGCCGGATCTAATGTATTTTTATATTACAATAGAAAGGTGAGCGGGAATTACTTGAATTTATTGAAGACTCTTGACATCGGGGTACCAACATCTTCTAAAGATCATGCAAGAACCCATATGATTTCGTCTTTTATTATTTTCTGATTACGATTTAATGAAATTTATGATTGCTACGTCAAATTACTGTTTGTCAACGATTTGTTACATTGTCAGATCTGAGATGAATTTTTTTCTTTTTTTTGTAGTTAGTATCTGAATGATCGTGTAGAGTTTTAAACACCTTTAGCTACTGCATCAGCGGCATCACTTTGGTAGGTATACAGTTAAGATTTAGCATATATATATTTTTTAAGTCGTTACTAATTGATGAATTAAGAAGGTAAAGACTTTAATGTTTGAAGAGTCAGAGAAGACTGATGTTATAACTGCGTCTATTAAGCATGCCAAGGTTGTGAATCGATGTTAAACTCCCATATAAGAATATTTTGCTGAAAGCCAACTGTTTTTGATGACACTTGATTTGCATCGCTGTGACTTATCTAATGTCATGGTACTTTCGAAATTAATTGAAGGTTTTTTTTTACTTTGACTGCTGGATTATTCTTCTTCAATTCAAGTAGTTGTATAGTAATGAAATAAGCTTTGTTTTTTTAATAATTAAAATTAAGAAGTTAGAAATAATATTGGAATTTATTGGATGAGATTTCGAAGAATTATACTTCGTGTGGATTGTTACCATTGAATGATATTCATTAATACACTCGCAATTTATATATGCTATTTACGAAACACAAAAAGTGGGAATTTGTCTTTTTTAAATTAGATGTTTTCCTTCCATCTAAGTTTTTATAAAAATATTTAAATTACCAATTGTTCATCTTTTCGATGCATTAAGTTTTGTATTGTGTATAAATCCATATTCATATGCAGTCTATTTTCCCTCTTCTGATTGGTTCTTACGACTTTAATCATATCTTCTTATTTTTTTGATATATAGATAACAAGAGATCTATGACCTATCTTGCTAATGTTCTGGAAACGCTTATAAATATGAGTTCAGATTGTTGAGGAATTTTCGATTAATTAATTTAAATCTGGCTTTCAGTCAGGATATTCGTATTGATTCTTTTGATTTTGAGTCGGCTGCTAACTAATTTCTAGGTTACTTCAAGATTTTTTTGTAATATTTTGTTTTTCATCTTCCGTTGTAATACACTTGTATTTAGTTTTCTTCAAAGATGTTACAGCAGCGGTCTCATTTTTCTTCATGCCTTTGAATTGTGGGATTCCGCAAGGCTCAGTTTTGGGATCTCTTCTTTTTTCGTTCTACACTAATGATATTGGTTACGTTGTTCAGTCCGGAGAATTATTTACATTGGTAAATTATGTCCAAAATTATTTATGTAGGCGGACCTCATGAAATGATTGAAATTTTGCATTACCAGAATCAATTGGAACTTAGAAAAACTATTGCATTTTCTCATATTACTGGTCTGTGATCTTCTTCCTTAATCCCAAGAAATTATAGTGCTTAAATCTTTATAGATTAATTTGACGCTAGTCGTAAAACTCACTCCACCCAATTTTGAAAATTTGTTCCTCTAAAGCTTACTAATGTAGTCAATGTAGGCATATTAAGTTTTGAGTTGTCAAAAATTAAAAGCAGGTAAAATTTAAAGCTAGGCTTGAAGTAGGGTAACACAAAACTGACTTTGAAGCTCATTTGGATATAGGTCTCGTATTAAAATGATCGACGTTTAAGGAGTGACAGGATCAAACATAGGTTTATATTTGTTCCCTTAAAATTTAGGTAAATTACGCATGGGAAACAGCCACTTTAATTAATGCTTAGTGATAATTGAGAATTAATATTCACAAAAACTGAAACAATTAAATTTTATCATTTCTATATAAAAAATAAATTTTCTGACACCTCATCGTACAAAAATACTTTCCAGCAATTTGACATAAACCATTTACGAGTGTTTTTTAAAATGAATTGATATTTGGCACAAATTCAATCGGTCAAGAGTTGAAACTATTTTCAAATTATTAGCTTTAAATAAAACTGGTAAGACATCAAACTAATCATCATTCAGAGAAGATAAAAAGACGTCAATTAGGCTACCAATAAAGTTGTTCAAGTATTTCACTGTGTATTGTGACTATTGTTTCACTGATTGGTTACATTCAAGTCAAACTTAACTTGATTTTTATAACTGAATACATCAACTCGAGATTTCTGAAAGGAAACATGATTTGTTCACTCATAACTGCTTTATTAGCGATGTTGTTTCAAGGTTGCCACCATTTTATTTCCCATCCTCATTTTTAATCATTTTTCCAATTCTTTTGTGAGTGATGGGCAGTGATGGTGAAATTTAGTAGTTTTGTTTTGTATAGGTGTAATTTCTCTTTTGTAATTAGTATATGAATTTCTATGATGTAACAGAGACTATTTTCCATTTTTGGTTGGATGTAATGAGGTGTACATGGCATGTTATGTTCTTGGTGCGTTATTGTTGAGTGTAATAGTCTCCTGAAGTGGTAATAAAGCATACCAATCAAATAGCATACCATTTCCAAGTATTGTAAGTTTTTTAGCTGGATATGTGCATCATTGTGCGATTTTTTTTAGTTTATATATCTGCGCAGTATCCATTTGAAAATTTGCAGAGTAAGAGAGGTCTTTTGATCTATTTGGCAGTACACTTTCTTAATGGGTGAGTGTAGTTTAGAAATGATATCCCCATTAATTCAGTTCACTTAATTTTTGTTTTTTATAAAAATATATATCAAGTCATAAATGTTATAGGTAGGTAAAACTTTAGGTAAATCAAAACATAAATAGATTCAGTGTACACTCCTATTGAAAAATTTGAAGCACATGGAAATTAAACTCAGTTAAAAGGGTGTGTGTTAAATATATTGTGTAAAAACTAAGGAAACAACAAATGGTATAGATACTAAATATGGCACACTAAAAACACACAAAACACAAGAGATTAAAAGAAGAATATAAAGTAAGGTAAAATAGAATTTTCACAAAAATGTTGAAGATAAAGTTTTAAAGCCATAGTTGAGATATAATTTTAAAAGTGTGTCCATATTTACAGATAAGTGGCAGTTCCAAGAAAAGTATTCCACGTAAATTTACCGAGATACCTAACTAGAATTTTGCAAATGATCGAAAGAGAAATTTCGAATTTGTTTACGAATAATTTTGTTGACCACCGCTGTTACCATCATAGAGTCCCGCGAGAGCAGCCTGTAGTATCGTAGACTTCTACAAACTGCTCTCATCATCTCTCCAGCGTAGCAGTCTAACAGAGCGCTTGTCCTTCCCACAGCACTTGCAACGGTTCCAAAGCGAGGAGAAACCCTGTGGACTAGTGTTGCAAATGCTGTGGCCTGCTCTCACCAGTGAAAGACAAGAGCGCCGTCCTGCACCGACGATAGCGGTTGCCATGTGCAGTTGAACGTGTCTGTGTTCATTGCTAGATATTCAAGACGTAAATGTCTCTTCAATCTGTCAACGAAGTGCCGCTTAAGTGCTTGTGTGTGGGGTTGTGGGTCAGTGTTCTGATTCCCATCTGCGACTCTCATGTAGTACATAGATTTGGCCACTTTCAACACGAAGCTAATCAAACAATTCGATCGACTACAGACCCTTGGTCCCCATAGAAACGAAGCCATAGTAATGCCGAAATTCGGGTGGATCAATTGACACATACCGCGCACGAGATCCATTAGACTCTGCAAAGCCGAACAAGTGAAGAACCTGTGAAACAGGGTGCCTTCACCAGCACAAACTGTGTAAATCCTCTGAACCCGCCGTTCAATATGTGACCACTGATTAGGATGTACAAGACTGTGATGCAGTAATTTAAATGCTACATCAGCATCTTTGTAATTAGAAGGATAACTGTAGACTACTCTGCAAGTTATCCCTCCCATCACGCCCATATTCACCCCGAGGTGTGTTCGCCATCTGTTGTATCCTGTATACTCCGGAGGTCTTATTGACATAAGTACGTCACGGAGCACACGTGTTGTAAGTGTGCTGTAAGGTGTGTGAGGTGGTCTGTTCAAAACGAAAGCATCTTTCGACTTAGTGCCAGGGTCACTGGTCCCAAGTTGGCGAAATATCTCCCGCGCAGAAGCAGCCAGGTCATGTAGTTGTGAAGTGTTAGTGTTTATTCCACAGTTTCCAGAGATATCAATAATATCTCCGAGAACGGTCAGTGTATCGGTGTCAGCTTCAAAACCACGAGCATTACTGAACACTGAGTCTATTAATTCAGGATTAAACCTGATTGGAATCGACGCGAATTGCGTGTACCTTAGAGCATTCCACTGAAGGTGAAATGCTGGCCTGATTCTGCCCCAGGTCTGAATCGTTGAGATTAGATCCTGTGGCCAGTCACGAGGATGAGGTGGTCGAACAGAGAGTAGGTAGTAATACTCCTCCATTGCGATCCCTCCCAGTACATTCACCCACAGTTGAGAAATCAAGGTGTATCTCTGGCAAAACACTTTTTGGAATGCACGCACTTGGAGACACCTTGATTTCACAACCAACTTAGTGAGACCTAATCCACCTATCTTGACTGGCAGACAGTGCGTGCTTTCAGCAACCCATCGTCCTCCGCACCAAAAGGCGTCTATCGCTTTTGCTTGAAGAAGACCTACGAAGCCTTCATCAAACGTCTCAGACTTTAGTAGATGAACGATGGACGAGGTAATTAAATAGTTTATCACGACTGACCTACCCATTAAAGATAATGGAAACAGTCGACTACGCCATGAGTTTACAGGTCTAGAGAGTTTGTCAAGAGCGATGCGACTATTATTTGATTTACTCTCGCGTCCGATATACACACCTAAATACTTCAGGCAAGTATTAGTCCATTTAATGTTCAGTGGAGTATCTGTACGATCTCTCCACCTTCCACACAACAAGCCTTGACTCTTACTAAGGTTGATTTTAGCACCCGCTATACGTTCGTACTGTTCGAAAACAGCACGAGCGATCGGAAAAGCTTCATCTCTTGTCAAGAAAATAGAAAGGTTATCCGCATACGCCAACATAAGAGGCCTCACATTGGTATATGGTATATATAGTTATAATAATAATAATAAGAGTAAAAAAGAAATGTCCCAAGCAGAAATTCTGTCTGTCTAAATGTATCACAAATTAGTCACCTTTTCGTTGCCGTGTCGAAATTAATAATATGAGTATTTTTTTAATCGACGTTATATTAAAAATTCCCCAAATCATATCTGTAACTTTTTGCCAATTTTTTTAAATTTTTGCTGATTTTATCATCATTTTCGTTCACAGAGTTTATTAAAATCAATTTACGTTCTTCGTTTCAAAAAATTTGTTTTCTTATGGTAAGACAGCTATTATGATTATATATGAATTATCTGTTGTGATCTACCAAATTTTACTATGATTATAGCCAAGAATTTACTTTTTTTTTTAAAAATCCTAGACATTTTGTTGTTTCTTTGGCAATAGAGAAATATCTTGCTGAGCTCACTGGAAATATTAATGTCAAGATTATTTAGTGGCAACGTATCTAAAGTGATAAAATGATGATCTTAATACTAATGCATTAGGCAAACGCTACGTATATAGGGGTATATGAACATGGTCGATTTATAAACAACTGCGGCTGATTCTATCCTCCTAGGCGCGTATCCAGACTTGCAGGGTCACAACTAAAACGTTCGAGGGGGAGGAAAAAGTCGGAAGAAGTTCATTTAAAATTTTTTTTTAATCATATTTACGTTATATCACAAAATCCAATTTTCAATTTGATTTTTAAAACCTATCGATAATATTATCCACATCAATGTCGATCTCAGGGTGGACATTAAGGACCAGATACGTCTTCTCATGCAGAGATTGTAGAAATAGCTGCTGACGCAAGCGATTCGGTCACGGGTGAAGTAATTGACTGATATTGAGCTTGATCCTGGAGTCACATTTAAAGGAATGGCAGTAGGAGTGCATGATATGTTATTGACAATTTCTTCTGATGGGAACTTAACTGATCTTGCCATCTTCTGAAAAAAATTGTGAATGCTCTTATCAGTCTTCCGCTTTACACTTTTGCTACTATTTCTACTTCCATCCCTAACTGATATAGCAAGGTTATCCTTCTCCTAGAAATTAAAAGTAAACGTGAAGTTAAATTAATCAACACTACTTGAATTAATACGAAAGTATACGCAAAGCAACGCCAACTACCGCAGAGGAAAGCGAATGGATTTTATTTTTATAGTTTTGCCGTAAAAATTCTGTATAAAAATTCTAAAGAAAAATTTTCAAGTAAATAGTCAACGCTCATAAATAGCTTTCGCGACCAAGACCAGCCAAAACACCTGAATAAATATAACTCTTTGGAACCATGGTCGACCACCAGGACCCGGACTGACTAACACAGAGAGTTGTGGAGTTGTGAAGATGAGAGTTCTTTTGACACTTACATAACTCTCCACTCGGAATACTGTAACTCGGGAATTTGTATTGAGAAGTACCAAACTCTCTTTTCCACTCGACAAAACTCTCGGCTGTGTTAGTTGTGGAGAAGTAAGAAGAATATTTCTCAACAGACAGTATTTGCTGTTTCTGTTGTGTTTTGTGAAGGTATCTAGGTACCTAGGATTTTTTAATTAAATTATGGACTCACTGCATATCCTGGATATGTTCACAAAAGCAAACTATGGAAATCCTTGCAATACTTACAGAGAAATATGGATTTTGGTGTCTCAAGGTACCCGCTAAAAATTTTAAATCACTCGAAATTGGTTAATTTGATCGCCTTCCAGGACAGAAGAGATGCTATACAAAATTTAGATATGCACGTTAAAGCTTGTATGTAGGATTAAAACGCATATACATCTTGTCCCCTAATTTGGTATGTAATTATCTTTTCAGTCCGGTAAATCGTTTTGGAGATAAATGCAAAAGAAGTGAATCAGTCCTTCTTAAGATGAAAAATTGTGGCCGCATTTTGGTACAAAAATGGACATATTTTCTACTCATCATTAAGAAGAAGTGGTAAGTTGGGAAAATTCACTTTCCATGAGAAAAATGTTCACAAGAGAGTTCACAGAGTATTAATAGATGTGAAATAAAAAACAGAAGAAATATATGCAAAATATAGGAACTGGGGTGTATATGACCCAAGTGCAAAAAATCTGTCTTTCGGCGGTAAAAAGTTAGATATGAAGTTAAAATGATCAAAAAAACCACACCACTATATTACTTGCTTCTACATCTTTAATTTGATACCAAATATGACGCATTTTGTACAACCCCCAATCAGGGGTTATACGACCCCCACCCCATCCCAAAAACCCCTCTCAAAAAAATTTGTCATCCAATACCAATACTCTACGACCCTCTCACACAAAGTTAGCCGTCCTTCAATATTGCGATACTTCTCACGTTTCACGTTTTGCCTAACTATCCAAGTATGTTAGAGAATCGCGAATGGAGAGTTAGGGAGTTTTAATCGGGAAAAACGAAAATTATCATCTTCCAAACTCCCAAACTCTCAGAGTTACAGAATCCGGTACCAGTAATGCATGAAAAATCTAAAAATGTCAAATCTTTCTAAGAAAACTAAATGTTTGTGCCCTTGTCCGAAAGAGTGAACCACCAGAATCAATCCAACAATTCGTTTGGACTGTTGTCTGTAAATAGTTATTCATTAAAGCTCTTAGGAATAATTTACAAGTATATTTCTAATAAAACTTTAATGCTTCCCTGCGAACATAAAACGTTTGAACAACTCAGGCTTGGATCAGTATCGCCATGGAAAATTAACGGGTGGCTAGACTTTGATTGCATGGAACTAGGGTTCTACTGGAAGAACCCTAATTAAAAATTCGTTAAGTCAGTTTTTATGCTTCTGTAGCGAGCTTGCCACCAAGTTGTCCTGTTATCGATTTCATGTCGGAAAATCAGATAGGTAAAAAAAAAATTTATGATCGCTGACCAATTTCTTAGAAACAATAAGACTTTCAAATCTGAAATTTCATCTATAGGAGTAATCGGTGCAACAAAAATATAAAAGCATCATTTAACCGGGCTGCTAAGCATTGCGTGCCCTTTTCTAAACAATTTTATACTAAAATAAATATGTAGTATTCCCAAATTAGTTACTATCCTGTAATAGGTGTGATAAATGAATTTTCGACACTACATAAAACATAAGAAAATTCTAAAAAAAAATCTTACACGTTTCAAAGACGAAGAGCTACGACCAAATGACTATTATACCCACTCCAGAATCCACTATTACTATTCAAAAGAAGCCAAACAAACGCCCAGCATTATAGCACCACTTTAATCGCTGGCGACAACTACATATTGTGTCCGTACCATACGAAAATTGTCCTGTTAAACTTTTAAAAGTCACTCTCCAGCTCAGCACCACATTCAATTCATTGCGAAGGTGAGGTGGCACTTTGGGGGAGGTCATAACCGCCGTGACCCTCCCCCTGTATACGCTCCTGCCTCCAATAAGGATAAGGGTTCAGGAAAATATCCACGGATGTTGAATTAGCTTGGGCTACCTTAAAGCCTACGTAAGATTGATTAGTAGCTGTTACTGTAGCCATAATTAAGTTGACATGTGTGTAGTTAGTTCGTAAAGACTTAGAAAGGAAAAAAAACCTAATTATAACAAAGGCTACTAATTGAAGTCTTAAGAAAAGACAATTAATTTCCAAAACTTCATCACAATTTTTCTCTTCTGTATGAAAATTATACTTTTCTAATTTTTGGTCCAGTTATATCGAATCACAGATTTCTTTCCATCGGATATTCAACTCAAACTCTTCCTTTAAGATTAATATTAAGATTATTATTTTCCCGATGAAAAGAAATTTATTCAAATCCGTTACAAATTTTATTTGTCTGAACATAAATTTTGTATGAGAAACAAAATCTCGTCATGTTAAGGTTATTCATTTTATCAGATAACATAATTCGAGATTTATCCATATAAGGTAAAGCAACATTATTTCCAAGAAATTGTACTTCCTATATCCAAATTGGAAACAACAAAACTGCTGAAATTTTACTTTCAATTTTGTTGACACCACAATCGTGTACTTTAGCCTTGTCGTGACATTTAAAAACCAACAGTGGAAGAAATATCAACGAAGTCACTAGATCAAAGTGCGATAGAATCCCTTTGGAATTGAAGACAAAAACAAAATATTTCATTCAATCACGGCATTCAGATGATTTTTGAATATTGTGCAGATGGTCAATTTTACTCTCATAAAAATCTCAGTAAGATTATTATTGGTACAAGAGTTATACCGCTCAGTTCGAAGGAGTATTTCAAAATTTCTGTTTAGTCACATATGTAGGTATACTATATATATGTATATTGATAATACGATGACGAATAACTTGAGCAATGTCATCCACCACCTACATCGTGTTCTCTGCACTAATTAATGTAACTTTGTAAATGTGGGATCTTCGATAAAAAAAAAAAAAATCTGTTCCATCATCTACTTATTTTGCGTTCGACTAAGTCGACCAAACTCTGAAGTAAATCGAATTGGATTGAAGACGATTGTGCGAACTTATGCAATAATCTTAAGACAGATCTGATTTTCTCGAAGAATATGGAGATGAGACGTCTGTCTACAGCTCTAAATCCTCTTTAAGCTGCTCAACGGATTGAATCGCACAGTTGCAATAAATGTCTGCTACATAGCAGGCGCTTGGGTGATTATGCGATATGATTTACCTCTAACAAGAAGTTATGAAATTTGAGGATTTATTGAGACAGAACGTTACTAGAGATGACTGATAGCATAATTGTTACCAGTGACATGAAAGAAAATAAACGATTTACAAACACCAGCCCTTGGTACATATATACAAATGTATTTACATACAGCTATACATATGTGATAGGAGCAACATTATAAAATAGATGATTTTATCGTATTCGAGCATATAAGGTTTGGCCGAAGTCATGATAGAAATTATCACTTTACAACAGGTCATGGTTCTGACCTTATCTCAGAATAACGAATTATCCAGGAAATATTTACATATATAGCAGAGCTGCCTGCACAAATATAGTATGAAGTCGGAAAATATATACATCTTTTGAGTTCATGGTGTAAATTATTGTAGCAGAGCACGCACTTAACACAGTGCAACAAATTCTTGTTAAATGTTATTCAACAAAATGCCGCCATAGAAGTTGCCGAAGACATTCCTGTTCAGGAAGCCTATTCTAAATCACAAGGTACAAGACACCGCTTTCCATATCTAGTATTTTATCAGTACACTCTCTATCTCTGCGCGTACAAACCTAGTATTCAGGTGGAGAAAATTACTTTTCTTAGTTTGGCTGTGATTTTTGTTTTTTACATTTCATAAAATGCAAATCTTTCAGGTGAATGCAAATCGAAAAATGTTGCAACTCGGTGAACTCCTCTGATGTGGGATTTGATTTACGTGGTGTTGTGGAATTTAACGAAGCGAATTTTAGCGCAAAGATATTAATATTTATTGTAAGTTGGCCTCATCTACAAATTGGCACACTCCTAATTGGAAAGAATTTCACTCACATTTCAATGACATCTCAGGTGTTTTGTTTTTTTATAATTCGTAAAAGAAATTGTTTTTAGCATGCTCCTTAAAAGAGTTTGCAATGCAATATTTATAATAAGATAAAGTGAAGTGTAGCCAATCTAGTTCTGAATTCAAAATTGATAATTTGATTCTAGACGAAATGATAAAATTAATTATGTTTTGGTTTAATATCGGTTTTAGCGATACCCTATAGATGAATGCCTGTAAATATAGTAGGTGTCCTTCTGTTTTTGCAAATGTACGTGCTGATCACTAAAAGGCTTTTTAAGTTTTTATCGAAAACGATTCGTTGGACGGTAAAAAAGGTAAAAACAAATTTCATAGGTTTTTCGGTTTCTTTTAGGTATATTGGAAATTCCTGGAACTGACGATTTTTCCAGTAGTAGGTACACGTGAATCGTCAGAATTGTAGAAAGGCAACCCTATGAAGAGATTGTTCGATTTAGAAAATTTTCAAATTACACCTGCAACTATAATATAATACTCTACATTCAAATTTTGAGTTCTTTATTTGAGCGCCTCATCACCTGTTATCCAAATATACTGGGTGTTTCCACTTACGTAATCCATAGAGTAGGAAGTGTACGGTTCGGGGGTCCATATCAACCCTTTCGGAGTTACAGGGTGTGATTAAGAAAATATGCTAGGTTTTTACAAAACACAATGTGTCTTAAAAAATACCTAGTGTACCGTCACCATCAAGAGCTTGTTTTATGCAGAACTTCATGGACTTTCCTCCTTAACCAGCCCCGCACTCCTCTCATTACATGAGTTATGGTGGTTTTAATTATAAATTTCGGATATTCTGACTTTTTTTTAGTTTGATCTATTTTTTTTTACTAAAACTTGGTTAATATAACTGTTCCTTATAAACACTGTACAATGTTGACTCTCCTCTTTAATGTCCTCACCGTCAAACAGTTATTAGCTCATAATTATGAGATTATAATCTTTTCAGGTTATACAGAAATTAGACGAAATATTTTTAAAATGACTCGCTTTCAGTCGCTAAGGTACTAAATTAGAGAATGAGTTCGAGAATAGCTTTGAGAGTAGGTTAAGAGCTAATAAGTAATAAATATTTAACATATACAGATAGTACATAGGGTGCAATAAGTAAAATTAAAGAGGAGAGTCCACAGTTTATAGTTCTTATAAAAAAAAAAACTTATCTTAACCCGTTTCGCCCCACGGTTGCGTTTTCGCAACATGAAATGTGTACTGCCTGTGTGCTTAAAGACATAAAGTGTGTTACATACTTTTCCATGTTTTTGAATATGCAACATATTTGCTACTTTTTGGCGAAAAAGCTTTTTAAATTTCTGGATATTCCGCTAAAATAAAGATAACAGCAAGATCTTTTTAATGTTGACATCGTTATTTTACCTCTAGAGGAATATGGTGGAATCAATGAAAAAGAAATCTCGGAAGAAAATTATGGTGAGGGAGTTGTTGATGAGTATAAATTCCCTCAGATGTAGATGAGAATCTCGAAATAAATGCAGACTATTCCGACTGGGATACAGATGACGAAATACTCCTTTCCCATTTGAAAAGCTAGACGTCACGTAAAGTGCAACGAGAAGTAAGCTGGGGGTAATGAATTTAAGACTATTTCAGTCAATAACGAGTTTCAGGAAAGAGAGAAGCTCAACTGTTCCTTATTTCATCACACCACTTGATCTTTTCGAAGTGTTTTTCACCAAGGGTGTACATAATCTAATACTAGACCAAAAAAGTATATATGCTGCTCAGAAAAGCTACCCATTTGGCCTTACCCTCCCATACTAGAAAAGATTTCTTGGAATTTTGTGGAATTTTTGGAATTCTGGCTACCATACCGCTCCCTAAGGGAAACTGTACTGGCCTAATACTCCTGCCTTTAATTTTAAAGAAATTAGAAACGCGATGACCAGGAATATGTATTACAACATAAACTCAAATATGAATCTCCCCAATAATAACCCCATAGACCAGTATGATAAATTTTATAAAGTGAGAGTTTACCAGAGTCTAATTTCCAAGAATTGTAGTGCCAAAATGTTCATAAATGTGAAACCTTTTCACTTTGAATATAAGCTTTGCTGTTTGGCATCATCCACAGGATATTAATTAAAATTTTTCCCATATAGTGACAAAAATGAGGCATTTGGAGTTACTGAAAACGTCGTTAGACATTTAAGTTCAAGACAAAAGTCAAAGACTTTTCGAAAAATGATATCAATTTGAAAAAATCGAAAATCGACGATGGTAAAAGAAAGCGTTGTCAAGTATGTAAGAAACATGTTCAAGGAATGGGATTTATATACCCTTACACGTTAAATGTGCTCAAAAGTTTTACAAAAAGAAATAATTTTTTTTTTTATATTATTTTGCATACAAGTTTTTTTTCTAATAAAAACGTATTTTTGAGAAATTAGTGAAATGCTTTTTTTATACCGTTTTGTACCACGGTTGCATTTTCGGAACGTATCAAATCTTCTAAACCACCCGGTCAATATTAATAAAATTGGTTATTTACAACGGGAACTGTATGCGGAGCGAAATGGGCTAAACACCTTTTTGCAAAAATAAATAAATAGAGGTCCAGTAAAAAAAAAGGTAGTAAGAAAATCCGAGATTTTTGGTTTAGACCACAATAACTCCTGAAAGTGGAAGAGTATGGGGCTGATTGTGCAGTCATTTAAGGGCCCTGGAGCTCTGAGTGAGGTTTTGACGGTGACCGCATGCCCTGTAATTTTTAGGATACATGGTATTATTTTGTGAAAATTAATATATTTTTGTAATCATTCTGTAACACCGAAACGATTGATATGCCCCCCCCCCTACCATTCAGTTAGTTTGGCTAAGTAACTTTACTATTACTATTACCTTCCACCTAGGTGGAAACACCCTGTATATATGAAACATTAAAGCTTGTGCATGGCAACCGTTCGCTGGAGTTACCCGATTTTGTTCATATTAAAATTTTATAAAAAAAAAAAATAATGCACATAATTTCAACACTCTAAAGGTGCTTCCACATGGGGCAAAATTAAAAATCGCGTTCAAAATCCGCAGCTGTCAAAACAGTTTCAAAATCTATCAAATTTCGCCAGCTGTTTCTAAAATAATGTTTTTCAAAGCAATCCAATTGTGGTTTTGAAAAATAGAATCAATACCTGGATTAATAGATATTAAATATTTTATTAATTTTCATATATCAAATAAGTGAGAAGAAATAAAAATTTAGTGAATGATATCATGAAAATACGTTTAATTTTGGAAAAAGTCATAATTGACAACGTTTCACAAATAGAGGAAGTTTTTATATACCCTAGATAAGATCTATAGGGTATACAAAGTTTGTCATTTCGTTTGTAATGCACAGAGTAGAGAAAAATAGGTTGGACATCCACGCATAATATTAAAAATTATTTTGATTTTTGCATGTTCGTCTGTCTGTCTGTCTGTCTTTCCGTCCGCACGATAACTCGAAAACGCGTTCACTTACACTGCTGAAATTTTGTACTTGGGCTTTTTTAAGAAAAAGTAAATTTAAGTTCGAAATGGGACAAATCGGGTAACTCCTTCATAGAGTTGTCATACAAAAATTTCGTTCTTTACTATATATTTGGATAGTGCCTGACAACGCGTCAATTTACAGAGCTTAAATTTTGTACACACATTTTTTTTTTTTTAAATAATACAAATTTAGATTTGAAAATTATACGAATCGGGTAACTCCTTCGTAGGGCTGCTATACAAAAATTTCGTTTATCACTATACATTTGAACACTGCCTGAGAACGCGTAGAGAACTGAACTGTATACCGTGTTCTCTTAGTAATAGTGAATAAACTTTAAAAAATTGACTAAATCGGGCAATCCATTCTTGGTGTTGCCAGATAAAAATTTAGGTTTTTTACATATACTGTAATAACGATCAGTCCTAGACGTCTTTATATTGCTGAAAAGTTCTTCAGAATTTTATTTTATTTATTTCTACCAATTTCATCACTGGCTGGTTACTACAAAGATTCAAACAAAATAAGTTCAAAATATAACGATTTAAATAAAATTTAAATTAAAAAAAATAACAAAACTTTAATAACAGTGGAAAATACATTAGATTATAAGAGTAAGATAAAACAGATTAAACAAAAATACAAATTAAAAATGAAAATGAACCGAAAAAAGCACATCAAGTATGCTGACCATTGAAGAGTCGCTTTAATTGAGCTTTAGTTATATGTAAATCAAGTTCATGCCAATGAGCATTAAACAAACGAGACATCGACGTAATAAGCTCATTAAAATTGTAATTTGTATGACAAAACGGCAAATAAAAAAGCCATCATTCTTCACGGAGCGACAAGGAGCACAGATATTTAGGAGGCCAAGAAGCTCAGGGGAATTATTTCTATCATGCAAGCAATCGAGTACAAAATTGATCCTAGAATTGTCACGCCTCCCTTCATGGGTGTCGATGGAACGATGGCTTTACTATAATTACTAAGCAATCGATATTAAAAATAGTGGCATAAATCTCCGCAGTATATAAACCAAGTATAATTAAAGAAAAATTTTGAGCACACGCTTTTTAAAAATTGCTTCTCATATGAAATTTGTAATCGATTTATTTTACTAGCACTGTTCCATTATTCAATTAAGAAAACTTTAACATTTTTTTAATTATATATATTTTTTAAACCATACATTTGATTTGTTATAAGTTATAAGTTATTAAGCGTGGCATATTTTTTTTTCTCTATATGAAATATTAAAAATAATTATATCTCTCAAAATAGCAAACAAATCATGTTGAAAATAAGAATATTGCATTGTCATCGAAGCGTAGTAATCTGGCGCAGTAGCAAGAAAGTAACGCGATAATAGCCTGGCAGGTAACTAATTTTGTTATGACTTAACGCTCACACTAAAGTGATTAGTTGCATCAGATTTCACATTACATAATACTTATAATAAAAATATCTTTGTCTGATGATGATAATTATAGTTTGGCATTTTTGTGTTTAATTAATATTAATAATAATTATTATAGAAGTATACGGCATTTTTACGTATTGGTGAGCAAATATGAAATAAAAGGTGCGCTTAGTATTTTTAAGAGCTCAACACGTACCCGGAAAGATTTTAGTTGTTAATTTTGGTTATAAAACCAAGCAAAATATTATTACTGTGATAATTCTTTAGTATTTGATTACATAATTATATATTTAGTGCTTGCTCACAAATACCGAACCTAGCACAAAATGAAGCATGGAGCAATTTTATGAAAGTTACGTGGCATGCTACGAGTAACAATAAGTAATGGGACTTCCCTGCCAAATTATGCTAGCAAATTTGAGAATAAAGGGTAGCAAAAGCGCCAAAGAGGGTAGCAAACAGACCACAGAGTACGGATAAAAAAATGTTTATATTTATAGAATGTTATGTTTTATTTTATTATGATTGTGTTTATACCATTAATTGTGAGAAATGTCTCTTATTTCTTTTTTTATTTTTTAAGTTATTAAAATCTGAAAATGCTCGTTCAGCTGCAGCCGTACTGTGTGTGGGGAAGGACAATTAAATTAATTATGTAGCTATAAGGATTCTCGAAAATTGGTTGTTCAAAAAGATTTTCTGTTTTGATAAATTTAGCCAAGTTTTAGCAATATCGTTACAATAAACAAGTTGGTCTAACTTTTCAAAGATTATAAGAAGCCCCCGCTTTGAACTAAGGTTTTCAATATCTATTTCATTATAGAAAGGTAAGGTTTCAACTAAAGAAAGTATTGAAGTCATTTCGCTGCTCTAATCTTACTTGGATCCAAATATTCTAATTGTCTCAATAATTTGTGATCATTAAGATCGAAACATTTTTTAATTTGTTGGCACAATTCTATGTAAAATGACAATAGATTATTTTGGATATTACTAATATTTTCACAAGCATTTGAAGATTGAAACTGAGCAAATTTAATTCCAAAAACATTCTTGAATTATCAAGATGAAATAAGCTGTCATTAAATTTTTAGTCAACTGAATATGTTCTAGCTTTATAGAATAGCTATAGATATAGCTTTTGAAGTTATTTTCAATTAAAGGTCTTAGTTTGTGTATTAAAATTTTGTCAGACATAGCACAAAAATAATAAGTACAATTTTTTCTCCGAACTATTCAGACAATCAAGAATTGAATTTGCATCAAATTTATTAGGACTTTCAAAAGTGAAGAGAGTGAAGTAATGAAGTAAAGCTGACCACTGCGTCAAGATTCTTATAATGATTTGCTCCAGCTCCAACCAGAGTGTACCGCTTGATTTGTAGAATCGTATTTAAATTAAAATTAAAACTATCTTGAAATTGTGCCAACTCACTTTGCGTCTTAACACTGTGTGCAAAATGATTACATATATACGCAAGATAGGAAATTTTCAACTTTCCGAGGAATTTTTTTCATAGCAGACGCAGGACACAAGTGGAGGGAGTGGCAAGTGCATCCAAGATAAAATAAATGTTTATTCAATTTCTCTAATCGTACTCTAACTCCTGTAGGTTCACCTCTCATTACTGATGTGTTGTCAGTACCAAAACCAACAAAAGTTTACGCAGAATTTCTTGCTTGCTTATCCTTTTTATTGTAGGTATAAATATAATGTCAATAACAAACAGCAAACATAGCAATTATCAAACAGAACAATGAGCATCAGCTTAGCAATCAATGACATTGACAATTACAATGATCAAACATAGCAAAACGTGCTGCAAAGTGCAAATGCATTTAAAGTGAAATATTCATATTAATCACCACAACACAAAACACAGTTCCTTAATAGCTGAAAGAAACATGCCAGTGCCACGCCAACTTGCAATCACTCAGTTCATTTACATGAATACTTAGGGCCGTAAACATCAATGAGGATCAGTAACGCACCCAGGATTTGGCTTTGGGTGGGGATCATAGGTGTCCCAAGTCCTAACGAGTCGGAAAAATAGGGCTCTAAAGTCGCGTCCTGCACCCATCTGAGCACTTAAGGACTGGTATTGTAGATTAAAAGGTTTTATTTTATTTTGTCGGACTTTGTAATAATATACAGACCACATTTTATACGTAATTTGAAAATTATGTTCAGGAAACTGACATTCTGGAGGAGGACCGGTCCCGGTCATCCCCCCTCTCGGAGCGCCCCTGATGAGGATAATCCTATTTCATGGGTAAAAAGATTATTCCTATCCGCGAATAATCCTGCTTGCTTGGGTCGTAAACACCAACTCGTGTAAAACAATAATTTTTTTGCTTATGTGGCATTACTTTCGGATATTTTCGGTATGTTCGGTTGTTCGGAAATGTTGAATAAGCAATATAATCAAGAAAATTAATATAGTTTTCAGTTTAATTTTTAATATAATATTAAAAAAAAAATGTTAGTAAAGAAAGAACTTAAGATCAGTGCATCTAACCGAAATATCGTTGCCACGGAAACGTGCTATTCTTTGTTGTCTACTGTAATTGTCACTTAAATTCTAATTTTGCTCATCTGTCACCTATTCGGAATATTCCTCGAATAGAAATCTTGCCCCCGGAAAATCTCGGATAAAATATTACACCGGTGTAACACGATGGATTAAATCGCGACTAATCTTTGGTTGGTGTTTGTGCATTACACGTGAATATGGATTATTCTGGTTGGTGTTTATGGCCCTCTAAGTATAATTCAAGTAGAGATCAAGTAATCAAAATATCATGTAAACGCGCATTGACTTCAAGTATACTTGAGTCAAGTAAATCACAAAATTTTGTACGATTTACTTTAAAAAAGTCATGTAAACGCAACTTCAGTACTTGAACGTTTTTTATTTGTGCGAATTATGGCTGATTTACATTACTCGAACATGCGATTTTACTGACAAAGTGAGTGAGAGGGTCTTATTACTTTGCACTATTAGAAAAAAAGGAAGAGGTGATCGACTGTCAAAACATTATTTCACACTCTTTTATAGCGAAGTTTCACTTGTGACATTTTATCAAATTGTCAATTGCAAAAATTAGTCAGAGGTCAAAAACAGTAATTCGAAAGATTGTGATAATTTTGCAAAAGCAATAGCACGTTTCATCAAGGAGGATCCTACATTCCAGTTCATATATGTTGAGGATAAAGCAACTATTGTATCAGGAATGGGTAAGATTTGTATAAACAATTTATTATCATAACATTATGTTACTAAATAGATATATATATATTTCAGGTGAATTGCACTTGGAAATTTATGATGAACGAATGGAACGAGAATGTCTAGTAATTTTGAGTAAACCAAAAGTGGCATTTAGATTGACTCGTTTGACTATCTTCATAAAAACAATCTAGAGGATCTGGTGAATTTGCTGGCATTACAAGAATAATGGAACCGTTACCACCACAATAAAATACATCGCTAGAATTTTCGGATGAAACGATGGGAACAAATGTTCCCAAGCAATTTGTCGACTCCAGTGAGCTAGCTTTTTATTTAGCTTCTTAAGATTCTGTTAAGGTAGTTTTTATATAATATATATAGCTATTCGTTTTCCCTTTTTATAGATCCACGATTAAACAACGAGGAAAAGAAGTACTCTGAAGTATTAAATGAACTGTCCGGATATGAAAGCAGTTATTCGACTGCTGGCCACTTACCTCCAGTAGTTGTAACTGGTGGTCAGAGCAGTGGAAAGATTTCTGTATTAGAATCTATTGACCAAGCAGGAATTTTTCTCTGAGGAAGTGTAGAAATGATGACAAGAGCACCAGTGAAAGTAACTCTCTCGGAGGATTCCTATCATGTTGCCCAATTTCGGGACTTAGAAAGAGAATATGATTTAATAATATTTAACTTAATTTTTACATGTAATTGTGTTAAGTGTATATCTATCCACTCTTAAATAAATTATTTTATTTGAATTCCACTCCTTAAATCCTTACAACACCAACTATTTGCTTGAAGCTTACTACAGTTTTGTAGTGAAAGAATATATCTTCAGATGAGTTCGAGTTATATGTGAGGTCTCGAAATTAGGAGCTGATTCTGCTAAAGGAGCTTGTGTATGTCAGTCAGGTGGGGGTGGGGGTGTCTTTATAAAAACGGTTTGTGTCATTACCCACTCGCATTATATTAGTAGATCATGAAAGGTATATTTGTACTCATATGAACAAAATAATTTAGATCTGCAAACTATTCAACGCTTATCGATAACTTGAAAGAACTCATCGTGCTATCGTTGCAAACTTGCGTTGAAAGTATGGTTTATCTTGATTTTATCAAGGTAGGAATGTAAATAATACTTTTGAATTGAGTTATGAAGTTTCAATTAAATTTTTTAATTTTAATTATTTTTCAAATAAATTTATTCACTAAACCATGTTAAATTTGGGGACATTTTTTATAGTATATTTTAATATTTCTTAATTCTGTTGAACGTCCTCCTGGATTGCTCCAAAGGTTGATATATCGCCGAAAATTAGCTGCGCTATCCAACATTGTGTCAAACTTTGTACATTTGAATTAACACACACACCTTGATCAAATCAAGATTTAAAATCTTCGACAACTCAACCAGATTAACTCGTCCCCCAAGAAATATACAAGTCGTTCAAAATTTCCTTTACGACATGCTGCGGTGTTATGCATTCCTTCCCGTCATTGCTGACCAGACCCTTTTCGATCAATACGGTAACTATCTTTGTACAATTTCTTTCCGAAAGCCTGTAATTTCACATTTGTATAAGAAAGTTTTTAATTCGTTTTAATTTAAATACTAAAAACCTCTGTAGTTTTTTTTTTGTGAGAAACATTCACTGATTATTCCATTACAGTATCACCATCTAATGAAAGAAACAAAATCGGATCAAAAAAGGCACACTATATTCAAGAAAAATATAGATACAATAGAGAATACAAAATATTCCCTTTCTAATTTTGACACATTCCATTTTAAAATTTTTTTAAAAAATTTATAATAATTTTATCAAAAAAATTTTAAAATTTTTTTTAACAATTTTTTAAAAAATTTGTAAAAGAAATTTAAATTTTTTTTTAAAAAATATTTAAAAATTTTTAATAAACTTTGACACATTCCAGCTGATGTGCTGTGACCTGGTTCAAATATTTTTAATTTGTGTGCGTGTAAACAATTATATTCGTACACGCTTGTAGTTATATGTATGAGTTTGCTGCCATAATAGGAAAATTTACTGCCATAAAATATACTTCCCCTTCGTCGGGGAATTTGACATTTAACTCAGTAAAATTTTGCTGGATTATATTTTGTCCTTATTGTTCTAAAATATTTTCAGATAAGGGGAAACTACTTACTCTGTTTTCTAGCAATGTTCGAGTAATGTAAATCAGCCATTATGAAAACGGCAAAGAGGAACAAGAAAAAGATTATTGTTGAAAATGTTTAATAATTCAGGTAGTGATTTTTAGTACTTTTTCTTGTTGTTACGTTTAATAGGAAAAAGCGAAAAAGTAGCAAATTTGGATTGACAGTAGCAAGGTAGCAAATATGCTTAAAAGCCCGCAATTTTGATACTATAGTAGCAAAGTCCCATCACTGGTAACAACTGTGTCATATCAATTCATTCAGTGATGGATCATATGAGTTCATTATTGTCTGCTAGACATACTAGCGATGGATGTTACTTACCACATAGCTCGTCAAATAACGTGTTACATCAGTTTGGTGGATGCTACATATACTGTACATCAATGCAGAAGAGTCAAAAGCAAATAGATTTTGGGCAATAATAATTTCTTGATAGTTCCCAAACTTTCGGAAATGAAGTTATACACAAACTTACAATTTCTACTGGCTTTAAATTTTTTTAAATATATGTTTAACAGTTTCTTTCTTCCTTCAAAAGAAGCTATCATTAAAATTACAAAACCATCTTAAAACAATAAGTTGCGATCATTATATGCCTGGGAGAGTCATATTGCTATCATAAAGATTGCATTACTATATTTGAATCATTTAATTAAAATCAAATGTTGTATTTTACTTATCCAGAGCGAATTATAATGATTTCATCGAAAATTTGCAATAAGTTAAAATTAGTTAAAATTACTAAATTATTAAAGAAGAATAATATTATCCGGTTAAATCCCATAAATAGGTCAAAAATTGCATACTGAAAAATCAAGAAGACTTTTAGTGGGTGTTCTGTTACTATGAATAAGACACCAACTATTTGTCTTGAGTTGCTACTTGTAGTGGAGTTCGTATGTATGGAAACTAAGGAACATTGCGTCCGGATGGAAGTCTCTGACACAAGGTACTTAGAAACTTGGTGTTAAGGTTCTTGATAGACGTAGGTTTTGATGGAGTTCAGTAGAAGGCACTGTTCACCGTTGGCAGAATACAGCTTGTGGATGGTACAGTTGGGCAATTCCTTAAACACTTGCCGCACAATTCCACTACCAGTAGCTAGAGAGTGTGGGCGGATGTCGATCCTTATGCGTTTCAATAATTCCTTCAGAGTATACAGTTGCGTACCTGTACGGATTCTTGTGCAACTCAATAATTCCTTCAGAGGTCTACAGTGGCGTCCATGGACGCTTATGTCGGATTTCTGGGGAAGGAATCCTTAAGACTAAGCGAACATGTAGGGAAGAAACTGACCAGCTGACCAAATGTCAAGCTGGCCCATACATATGTGTGGGTTCGACTTGATAGATTTAGTTAGTCTGATCTTGAGTTTAGAATGATTAGGCAGTTGACACGGTATTATCTCTTGGAGCCTGGACAGTAGTGTGAGTCAAAGAGGGGCCAGTTATAGCACGTGAGTCTTGATAGGCGGAGGACGTTGACGTCTCTTCGGCAGGCAGGTACTAACCAATAATATAACGTGTGAGCACCTTCGTTAACGCAACGAGGCTTTAGTTGGTTCTAATTTGTTGTAGCCTTAAGCAGAGGGTAGTGTCCCGCAATTCTTCTTCATACACCAGCCAGTGATAGAGCTAAAAACAAACACATGAGCAAAGAAAGGGGTGGCCACCTGGGCGAGCATGTATCCACAATATTGATGTGGAGAATCAAAAGCCTGCGGTTTAAATTCTTGGTATTTCGTGTTTTATTGATTCTGTATAAATGAGAGCCAAGTAAAATAAATAAACGTTATATTAAAGTCATATTTTAGAAAACCAACCTTGTACAAATCTGAAGTACAACTAAATTCCCTGTTTTTCATTTTAAAGTTCAAATTTCGGCCTACTTATCTAAAATTTTCTACGCCAAGTAAGCATTAATAGCGAGGAACTCCGAAACAAATATTGCCCGATTAACCGGTGATTTGTCATGCATTTAGAGAAGTGCGGCCAGGAACAGACGTGTCGCCACAGAGTTTACGAAGAAAAATGTTATCAATTTAAACAATTTATAACGAAAAGATTCTTACTAAAACTGCAACTGCTACTGATAAAAGTGCGAAAGGCGTTTCGTATCAGTAAAACCTTAATACTCTTCAGTACGGCTGGTTCTTGCTTGCCGTATACGCCTGGAAAAAATGCTAAGCTAACCTCAGATATATGCACTTAGTTCTTGCTGATACGAAACGCCTTTTTCACTTTTAAAAATTACATGTTGCAGACGTTCCAAGATACCTCTTTGAGATATACACAGGATGGGAAAAATATATGAGGAGGACTAACCCAAAACGCTACACATCCATTTTCGAAAAAAAATAAAATAAAATTGTTATCGATTGAATCGTATCATAACGTCTAAAATCTTTGTAAATGTTACAACAATCCTTAGTAATCCTTCGTTAGAGTTGGGCATTCACATCAAAACGTATGATAATCAGCTTTTCATGTAATTTTTTCGAAAATGGATATATAGAGTCTTGGGTTGAACCTCCTCATATTATAGACATGAAGGTGAACTTAATCTAGTTGCAGCAAATGTTGTAGTAAGATTAGTTTAAAGTTTTAAATTTTCTATAATATTTTAAAAATTATTATATTTAACATCGATTCCATTCCATAAATCATTATTTTAAAATTTAATTCGAAAGGAAAGAGGCACTGGTTAGGAAGGAACTAACACTGTGAAAACTGAAATTTAAATCCAAATTCTTACAATACATAGTTTTATTTTTAAAAATAATTTAGAGCAGAATTTGAAAAATTGTAAATGTAGGTACTTTCGATTACATAAGAATTTAAAAGACAATGAATTTCATATTGCTTATTTTTAGATGCATATAGTAAATGAAAAAAAAAAAACAACAAATTAACTCCACACCATAAATGAAAAGCAATCAGTAAATTTTGATGATGTGATGATGATCTTCATCATCCAAAAAATATTGACACCTGCCCTCACTTACTTACACGACTTTAGTGCGTTGAATCTTGTATGTGACCAAATTTGTCGGTGTTTACCTTATAAGTATGACCCAGTCGTCAATGATTGTTCAATTGCGCAATTTTCACTTTATTTATTTTTATATGGAATTATTGCTGCTCTGTCGATTTGACTTATTCGGAATTTATGTTGGTAATTTTCCTTAATATGTAGTAAAACTTTGTGCAAAAAAAGAAAAACAAAATCCAAAAAGGGTTGAAATAACTTTTTGTGACATTTCTTAGTTTATTAAAAGTGCTTACCTGAAGTAGTTTGTTAGAAATTATTTAATAAAAACTTCCTATGCGTCTTATACAAGATATGTAATACAATTAAGAAATCTGAATCTTTTCTTGGGTTATGTGATTGGATTGATTGAAATGAGGTTGAGAGAGTGCACAAAAGGTTTTTTTTTTTAAGTTTTACAATTCTCTTTAATCTTTACAATTCAACCCACCGGAGGCTTTGACAGCGTAAAATAGTTTCCCAAATCTCACTTTCTTCCTCGTGAGATTCACTGAGTACTTGTAAAAAATATTGGACATTAAGGTGTTAACTATCACTTTTTCGTATTCCAATGCGTATCTTCTGCATTCAGAATTATCTGTTAGCCTCATCTTGGATTTGAATAGGCAGAGTGTGGAGGGACTTGATCTAGTGGATACTAAGATTTTTAAACAGCTCTTGTTTAGGTTCAATAGTTTTTTTTTGTATTTAAATTGGTTTAGTTCTTTTCTATATGTCCTTGCCACATAAATTAATTATTTCGTTTTTGCTTTTTTTTCGTTCGGGGTATATTGTCATTCTTTGGTCACTTTGAGGGTAATAAATATCTTCATAAAGGATATACCTATAATAGCTTCCAGAAAAGCTAAAATCGATGATGTATTTATATTGAACTTGTGTGAGTCTATTTTTAGTGCCCGGTCTCTCAAATTAGTTATAGCACTTTATTTTTATTAGACTGTATCCGATATCTATTAGATCTTGAACACACTGATACTAAAATTGGTCATATGGTGCTGTTGTAAAACCAGAGAACCATCTGAAATTTTGGTTCCCCATACTTTTTTATGTAAGTCTGTAACACAAAGTACAGGCTCTTCGAATAATAGCAATAAAGATTATGTATAATCCGTCTCCTGTACTTTTATTCAATTAAATTCAAAAAGATTTATTGCAACGGTTAACATACTACAATAAATTGTTTTGGCTCACGGCTACTGTGGCCATCTGAGCCTATCCTATGGTCTTAGCCTAACAGTTCAAATCAAATTTTAGGAGAATTATATTACATTTAAAATAAATCTAAGCAAAAAAGAGTTCATTTCTTATAATTATTTTAAATTTTTTTTTTAGTAGCTGGAATCCATTTTCAATTTAATGTTTCTTAACTTAAACAGTTAGTCTTATATCTAAAATACCTATACCTTAAAATAATTAATATTAGCGAAGTTCCTAAATTATTGGCTAAGTATTAATAATTATTTTTTATGTAAAGCTAGTTTTACATTTGCTCACGGGTTTACTTGCGACCATTATATAAAAATATTCTACTTTACTTGTTCGGTGGCCACTGGTCGTAATCCGTTTGGGGTTTGTCAAGTCGTTTGACGTTTCGTCTGTTTGAAGTACCCAGTGGCACCTTTCGAAGTGTCTATGTCGTATCTTAATGTGTTCAGCATGTTTAATTATTAGAGTGCCGTACTCCCTGTATTGTTCTGAAGATAACGTTTGAGGGTGGGAAGAAGGAGTTTAGCATTTTCTTTGTCATACGTCAGTAGGTCTATTGGATCTTTATCTGTGCCCGCAGCCATCTGCCTCCGTAGAAAATCTCCGCGCTCCAGCATGAGGTGTCTAGCCGTCAGTACTGTGTTACATGGTCCACATCTTGGCGGCTCCTCTCTCCTGAAAAGATGAATCTTCAGGGCCAAGAGGTGCCCCAGCCTAGTCCTAGCCATGGAGATCATCAACTGCCTCGGCATGTCGGGCATTAGAGGTGGTCTGCTAGTAGTATGATGTCTAGCTAAGAAAGATGGATCCGCACTCCAACGTAGTTGGGCTATGGATTCCTCTGCGGCTTTGCAGAATGCTTTTGCTGCCAGATATGATGGCGGAACAATCTTCTGTGCACCCGGCAACCTGACGTTCTTTCCCAACCAGTCTGCCCTTTCGTTGCCCGGAATTCCAGTGTGCGCTGGACACCAGGCAAGCCAGATCGGTCTGTCCTGTATTTTCTGTCTGATATTAACCGCCAACGGGTCCTTGTTTCTTACATTAGCAATTGCGTTTAGGGCAGAGAGACTGTCTAAGAAAATCGCCGTTGTACCTTCCTGATTGGAGGCCCACCTAACCGCCTCCCAGACAGCCAAAATCTCCGCCGTAAAGACATTCGCCCAGATTGGCAGTAGTCTCTGAATGGTATGTTCGTCTCTGTTTGTGTTGTTGTCCGTGACAGCTGAAGCTACCAAGTGCTCCGTCTTTGAGGCGTCCGTGTAAAGGACCTTTTGGCGCTGAGCTAGTGCAATGCTTCCTTGTGAAGCAACCTTTTGCTGTTGTCGTCCAGTGTCTTTTTGTAGTTTTGCTCGTTTGTAATTATCTGTTTTGTACTTATACTCCACGGGGGAATGTAGGGGGCAGGATTAAGTTCATGCGGATTGAAAGGGGTTTGTTTAATTTCAGTGGGAGTAAGGTCTACCACCTTGCGAAATGCCGAGCCAGTTCTGCGAAACTGCAGCTGTGTAGAATCTAGTAGGTCTCAGATGTGTGAACGGAGCGGAGCACTGAAGTCATGGAGGCTCCTGCAAACTAAATTGTTTGCAAGAGCTTCTCTTCTTCTGACGAATGTTGGAAAACCTGCTTCTACTAGTAGGCTGGTAATGGGGGTGGTACGGAGCGCGCCGATGGCAATACGCGCCGAGTCGTTGAGCGATACCTGAATGGCAGCTTGTTCTTTTTTTGGAAGGAAACCGTATATTGTAATGCCGTAGCCTGCTTTACCCATGATCAATTGCCTAGCTATGAGAGTAGCTGTCGATAAAGGTGGTCCATTTTTTCTCTTGCAGATTACCTTTAGGAGGTTGTTCCTTCTTCGAATGTTTTCAGCTACTTCTCTAGCTTGTTTTTTTCAACTTAGGTTTTTCGTGAAGTGCAAGCCCAGAATTTTTATCTCATGCAGTAAAGGAATTGAAGCTACCTCGCTTACAAATGTGCTTTCGCCGCGGCAACTCTGTCTTTTACATATGTGCAACGCCTCAAACTTGTCCCTCGAGATTTTGGCTCCGTTTATCTCTGTCCAAATATTCACAGCACGGAGCGCTGTTATGAGAACGGAAGTGATAAAAGGTGGTTCGTTAGAGGCGTGACAGATGATATTATCTGCGTATATTTGGTATAATAGGTTGGGGATCTCATGCAATTTCTCTGCCAGAGAGTGCATGTAGGCATTAAAAAGATGCACGGAGAGTGAGGACCCCTGTGGGAGTCCGTTTTCTAGGTTGTATGTGGAGGAGAAGTGTCCTCCAATTCTTACTTTTATTCTCCTATCTGTTAGAAAGGAGTCCACCACTCTTGTGAATTTTCTTCCAACCCGCCACACCTGCAACTGGTGCAGCACGGAGTGCTTGGGTGTTAGGTCAAAAGCTTTCTCGAGATCTATGGAAAGCACAACAGAATGTTGTCTCCTGGAGAGAGCGCATGCCAGATTGTGCTGCAGCTCTTGCAGGAGTGTTTGAGTCCCACTGCCCGGCCTGTAGCTCCAAATCATTGGCAGCAGCCTGTACTTTTATATTAATCGTATGTGTATAGTAAAAAAAAAAAAGATTTTGATATTAAAAAAGTCAAGGCGTCATTCCGTGGTATAATTTAAAAAAAAGGCTCCTCACTCTCATTAGATTTCCTAGTGGAAAGGGATGAGAAGATAACTGCTTGTTAACTAGTGGTTTCAGAGATAGATAAAAAACGGTCGTTATCATTAATTTCCTTTAATTAACATAGGGCGAAATCATCTATCTATCTGAACCGTAATTAGTTATGCGATAGTCTTCAGTTCCAATAGAATGCTGTTCTTGTTATGTCGCATTTTCTTCGTTTTTTTTTCATAAATTTTTATCTTTTTCGTTGAAATGCTGTTTTGCCGATGAATTATTAGAATATGGCTCAAACAGAAGCTATGTACTAGAATACTTGCTTAATTTACTATTAGCTAAAGAATAAACAATCATATATTTAAAATAACTTAATTATTCCAAATATGTATGATTTTACGTGAAAAAGTCTGATGAAAACTACATGTGCAAATTTTTTTATGTCCTTATTTCTTGTCTTTCAGAAATATAAGACACTTTACCTTAATTTTAGCATGACTTAAAATCTGGAAACATCCCATCTTACATAATTAAAGTCTTAGACGGCATGAAAGCGGGTGCAAGAGCATTGGTTAACAAAAACTCGCGATACATGACTTAAGAGTTTTATAGCAGAATCCGACAATTTACATTACAATTCACATCTAAGTTTTTTTTTAAATTTGCTCCAATTTTCAAACTTCTGTGAAAGAACCTTGTGAAACTGAAATGAGGTTTATTTGATTTCTTGCTAATTTTCACATAATATAACTTCCGTTTTTATTCTTGTAATTTTGTCATTAATTATGTAAGAATTGCCAATAAGTCTTATATATAAAAAAAAAAAAAACTTTCTCTGGTAGTCCAGCACCGTTTATTCTGAATTTTCCTGTATTAGTCTCTGGAGTAGAGTAAATTAGATCTTCCGGTATATATAACAAATCTATTAATTATTTGCAGAAAAGCAAACATTTCCACTTCTCATTTGATGCTCTAAGCCTAAGGGATGTACGTACATAATTGCATGATTTAATTTTCTGAGATTAGAAAAGCATTAATCTCTTACATATATATATGTATAATTGCTGCATGTTTCCGGAGCTGCTAAGTATTAAACATTTTCAAAACTACTTATTGTATAAATTACGGGATGTAATAAAAAGTTCATTTCAACAGTGTCATATTTCACATTTCGAAGGAGTGATTAAAAGCAGTAAAAAAAGCCATTAGTTAGCCGTGCATACTTTTGTATTTTGTAAACCAAGTTCAACAAATCACACCATTTCCACATGAAATTAATACTCTTTTGTTGATAACATCCATTCTAACATATTTTCCATGAGATCCCTTACAAAAGACAATGACAAAAATACACGCAAATCTTACAAAATCATATAATTTCCCGAATTCATTTTTTCTGTTCCACATCAGGGTGATAAATGAAACCTGACGAAAACCATAATTTAATCTCAATTATTGACCCTTTTGCATTCATGTGGTCAATATCCTCTTCACTTTCGGTTTTTTTAACCGGCCTCGGCACAATAGCGGTTCATCTCCGAAATAGATATGAAGAAATTTCAACTGAAATCGAAAAATTCAAGATTTTTGTTAATTCAATTCACACTTTTTAAAAGATGCGCGCGCAGTTTAAATGATGTGAACGTGGCAGGCAGCTTGCTGCTGTATACATGGGAAACTAAAATCATTAATTACATAACAATTATATGGCATTAAGAAATTAAAGGCCGAGAAGGAAATTATATATATTTATTGTTTTGGGGATATTTTGCATATTTTTTGTCCATTGTTCTTGAATAATACTGGCAGCGTGGTAGCTATGTTCACTGGTAACTGAGACTCTGCTACAGCAGCTATGCTCTTTTAAGTTGCGGTTTTTATTCCAGAGGTGAAGTTTTTATGATATGTCGTCGTATCGTTGTGCCATCGTTTTTCTAAGATATTCATCTCTTGTTTTGGGTCACTTGCTATTATGTGTTTAGGTGTTGTTTTTATGCTGTTGAAAGTTTACGTCACAATTATGTTATATTTAAATTCAAAATTGTTTTTTTGTAGAACCTATAAGTGTGACACTTATTGACCTTTTTTTTTTTAAAGTGTTGGTAACATGTGTTATCCTATGTTAATTGAATTGGGGAAATTCTATTGAGAAAAAAAGATTTTTTTAATGGAAGTTTGCGGTCTTAAGTTGTGTATCGTTTTGAGGTTTCTATTAACATAAGCAATTACTTATTATCTACAATTCAGGCGATCTGAATTAGGTACCGATGTTCTGTTGTCGAAATTAGCATTGTTATTGAAGATTTCAATCTGCCTACCGTTGATTGATAGGTTTCCTCTGGCATCTGGGGGATTGCTTGTTAAATTTGTTTCATTTAATCTAAAAAAATATTTTTTTTTTCTATTTCATATTTTGAATTTATCAAGACTGGTTTCGGATTTGCTAATATGACACTTAAAAACTATAATGACTGAGGACCACTAACAAATGAAAATGTTCTTCTTTATAGCTCAGAGAAATACTCTATGGTAACGAAATCTGCTTTAATACCGTCAGTGGCGTATTTAGGAATGACATCTAGAAAGTCCTGGCCTGGTATCTTTATAATAATAATAAAGGTATAGGTATTTGGTATTTTATTAATAATACAGATATGAGTAATATAACGTGTAAAATGCAAATTTACAATAGTATCCTCACTTACGATTACCTAGAACTCTTTGTAAATAAGTTTCATGTTGTCGATGAACCCTCAGTCTGCCAGCCCATTAAGGCATTTTTGATGCTGTGTTCATTGTGTGCAATCTTTAAATCAAGAAATTATTAATTAATTGGTACCTGCCCAGTCTGTATTTCGAAGATATGTTTTTAGTCGCTATAATGTAGAAAAGGATCTCTTAATTGAAACTCGCTTTGTGTGATTGCTTTTCCTCTTTATAATATGCAATAAGTTGGCTATCACTATAGTTACTCAATTTCTTAATCGATGACGGAATTACATCTGAAAATTCTGTGAGCAAAAATCGCGATGAGAATTTTCTTGCAGATTGGTTTAGAATGCATCTAAAAGTTAATACAGTTCTGGGTTATTTATTTAGGGATTTGCTTCATGATATAGTTTGCCAACTAAAACACGGTTTTTTGAAATTTGGTAATAGCAGCTGTACTTATATTCTTAAAAAAAAAAAATGGTCATGTTAATTTTTTGCAAATATTTGCTAAGTGGCCGTTACGAAAATAAGTGTTGCACTATTATGATAGTAACCAGGAACCCACCCGATAATAGTGAGTTTATAAATGGACCTACCTCAAGAGTTATTCGATTCAACCAGTTGTAATGGATATTTATTTTGGGGATAAAATTATTATTAAAACAAACCACCGAAATCATATAAAAACCACTACTTTATTTACTCTATATATTTACTTTACAAAATTACGCCGCTCTCTTAACCTATCGAAGGTTTACTCAAAACTCGACATTTCCTCAAGCTCAGGCTGTCTCGAAACCTTCCCAAACATTTCGCGATACTGCCACTCACCTACTTTCATGGCATTGCTTAATTAATTTTTGTTGATTTGTGATTTCAACAATTAGGCATCGATACATTACAAGTCGCTTTCTAGTGGCAACATAATTGTGTGACCATTATTTATCTAGGTTGCTTGTAGTTGTTTTGTAATATTCGATCGACCTCTTAAGCTGATTTACATCATACATTAATTTTCACACTTATTTCTGATACATTGTTTACATCACATAGTCTTTAATCGGATGACAGAGTCAAGAACTGGATCAAACAGTTCTATGATAACTAAAATATTGTCGCGGTTTTCTTTTGTGCGCGCTATTCAGATCACAACACTTCTGCTACAAAATAACGCCTAACACAACTAACGAAATTTATTTTTAAAACTTGGTTGCTTCCACGCAGAAATGTCAAAATTTCATTTCGAATAAACACAGATAATGATGAACTAAAACGTTAATTAAAAAAAAAAAAAAGCAAAAGCAAGAAATAAAAAATAATTTGAGTAAGTTTTAGCAAAAACGGAAAGCGCGTGGACCATCGCATTTTTTTAGTGAGACTAGCGACCTTTTTTGACGAATAGAATATATTCAGTGCAAGATTGCACTATACATACACACTATACAAGTGTGGCCTTACACTGTTTAATCTATAAGTGCACCATTGCGGGAAACCAAAACCCTCGAGAATACTTCACAAGCCATGAAACAGACTCCCTGCCTACCACATACGAGGCCCAACGGAGTCCTTACATTCTATAATATTTGCAGTGTTCTTATGTACAACTGACAAAAGTTTTATTTGAATAGCTCCTCCGCCCTAAACTACTATTCACACAGAAAAATGGTGTTCTGTTAATCTTAAGCTTGTTTTCTTATCTTCCAAACCGTAATAAAATTTTCATACCTTTCCTAACAAAATTATTTAAAACAAGTAACAAAGCGATACCCTAGATGAATGCCCGTATAAAATTTCGTATGATCACCGATCTTTGCAAGTTTGATTTTTGATGTGGTTTTTCGCATATATTTCTAGAACGGTTTGTCGGACAGAAAAAATGATTATAACCAATTTTATAGGATTTCATATTCTGAAGAAGTTTTTGGTACAATAAAAATGTCTTGGACTGATCGTTTTCACAGTATATGTTAAAATCCCAAATTTTTATATGGCGATTTAAGCCATTTTTGAAATTTTATTTGCTAGTACAAAGAAAACACCATGTACCGAATTTCAGCTCTCTATATCGATGCGTTCTCAGGCAGTGTCCAAATTTATAGTGGAAAACGAAAGTTTTGTATGGCAGCCCCACGAAGGAGTTGCCCGATTTGTCTCATTTTCGAACTTAATTTTACTTTTTTTTTTAAAGTCCGCGTACGAAATTTTAGCTTTCTACGTATAGGCGTTCTCGAGGTATCGTGCGCACAGACGGACGGACGGACGGACAGACGGACATGCAAAAATCAAAATAACTTTTAATAAAATGCGTGGCTGTCCAATCCATTTTGGTCTACCATCATTATTTCGAGGTGTTACAAACGGAATGACAAACTTAGTATACCCCTATAGATTTCATCTAGGGTATAAAAATTTGTCTTAACCAAATGTCTACGATTCCTCAAACAAAACTTCTCAGCTGAGTAATCATTGTAATCTCGCTGTGCCGTCATGGCATGCCGTGGGCTGATGAAATCGAATGTAGCTGCCTACAGATTCGGACTACGGCTGCACATACAAACATGCACGTATCTCTCAGCTGAGAGGTATTGAGCGTAATATGGTAAGGTTACTTTTAAATCAAAGCAATTTTATTATTTTGTTAAGTAAGGTATATAGAAACTGTAGCCTTTGCAAAGGTAAGGAACCAAGCTTTAAATTACTAGAATACTATTTTCCTGTAGGGATAGCAGTTTAGGCTCTATAGCATATATAAAGTCAATGTTTGGCACTTTTCCATAAGCATCAATATAGAACATTTTAGAAAACGGACTCCGAACGCACACATATAGATTTCTGTGTCATGGCTTGTGAAGTATTCTCGAGGGCTTCGGGGAGACACAAAAGAACCCACCATGTACATATACTCGTATGTTATATGAGTTATTATTTTTATTATAAGAGTGAGGCACAGGAACCTAGGTCCTAATAGATGTTGGGGGAAAGAATTTCACCTAATGAGTGATTACTTCCAAAATTCTGTACGTGTCTTACTAAAAGAACCAAAAATAAAGAAAAACAAAAAATCTAGCGCTGCCTTACAGTCTCCTAGGACTATTACACAATTGTGGCTAAAATAGCGTGTTTAACCACTTTGAATTTCAATTTGGGGATTCACGGCACTTGATCATCGAATTTTACTGAACGAAAGATTACACTTTCTTAAGTGTGGCGGGAATGGAGAAGGAATAAAGGTGTTGAGGAAAAGGTAGAGGTGGCAAGGGGTGGAGGCTGGTTGTGGAGATAGAAGGCCAATGGGGGCGTAAATGGAATGGTTTACTGGATATTGAAAAATTCGAGAACTGTAGTCTGGGTGAGGGGAAGAGGGCTGGAAAATAAATCGATGATGGAGATACAAAGTTTGGTGGTACGGAAAGAATATGTGAGGTCAGAAAAGTGAGGTGGGGGAGAGATGTGGTGAAAAAAGAAAGAAAAGATGAAATGGAAGATGAAAGAGATCGGAGAAAGATGAGAGGCTATCAATTACGTACCACGTTTATTATCTTTCACAATAAAAAGATTTTTGCAAAAAATAAAAATGTAATGATTCTTTGATCAAGTACTGTATCTGTTAATTTAGAATTTAAATTATATATTTTGTTCATGTATAACTCTAAGTCTAATATAACACTAAGTCTAATATATACAGGATATTTCACAGGTATATTAGGCGATTATTAAAAGTGAGCTGATCAATAAATTTACACACTCTCCTCTGTTTCAAGTCTTGGGCTTTAGGAATCCGTCTTTAGGAGTTAGTTAAACCGATTTAAAGAATATATATTCATGAACCTCAATTGGAATAAACAAGCATAACTTTTTATGCACCCAATGATTTTTAGTTGGTGATAGGTTATTGAATAACTAATAATCTACTCCGAAGAAATCAATCAAGTCTTATACTAAGGAACAGAAAATAGCACATAAGTATTTCAACCTCGCTGAGGAATAGAATGGAACAGTTTCTACACTGCCATCATATGCTTCACAATGAACTATCCTAACATTTTAAAAATTCAAAAGAATTTTTATTAAGTGAAATGAAATTTGAAAACCTTATCTGTATACTCGAACTTGATTTCCTCGTTCAATTAAAAAACTTTGATTTTCTACAGAGAATATTCTAAATTTGAAATGACGTGCTTTTGCCTTTTCTAACTTTATTTTCTTCTCATTAGTGAAGAGCTTTTAATTGTTTTTTTTTTACTCATTTCCGATTTATTTAACTTGTTTCACTTGCAAGTAAAAATTTCATTTGGAGCTGTCAATTTCAATGGAATGAAGGTTATTTAATTTATTTGAAAGATTTTAATTTTTTTTATATTTAATTAGAGTCTCGGAAGTAAAAGCAACTAATAATAAGAGTTGTGGCGAGGAGCTATCTGCTCATCGTAAACGGCCTTGGGCAGCCTTGACCTTTGTAGGGTTTTCGTAAATCCAATTCGAAAAACACTTAGAGGATTGAAAATGGTTATGTAAGTAGACTTCGATTTTAATGTTCAGAATGAAAAAAATTAATTATTTTATATCCTGTACACCCGTGACAGATGAAGTCACAGATATTCAATTTTGTGATACCTACTATTATTCACAGTAAGAAAAGAAGGACCAATTGGTCCAAGATCTAAATAGAATGGCGATTCGGCTCATAATCAAAACAAAAAAAGGAGACCGAAGCATTGATGTTTTTTTTTATTGGCAAAATTAGATAACTTGTTTTTTCAGAGATTCTGTATTTTCCAGATCGGAATCGGAAGTTATTAAAGAAACGACTACTACCGCCGTTATAAAGGTTTAATACAGGTAGACCTTGGCAGTACAGCACTGCTGCTATTATTGCTGCTTCGGCCTCTTCGACATAGGGTCGACTTAGCTAATATCTAACTCTTAAAGTCACAGACCTTAAAAGTGTATAGGTACGCCTGGAGCTGAGTACTCTTCCAGGTTATCACAAGGATAGTCTGGATCCCTGGTGAAACATTCGGCATTCTGTGCTGATACATAACTTTCAAGAAAACTTGGGTTCGGCTCGATCCGAACATTCATCTAGACTTGCGATAGGGATAGTCTGGAAATTGATGATTCCAGCTCACATTAGGTAGCCTGGCGCTTTCTATACCTTTTAGGAAGAGTTGCTGACCACTTCTGCTGTTGCACCTTAATATTCGTTGGGTCAACGTAGAGGGCAGTGATCTAGCTTAAACAGAAGCATCGTATTCCTTCTGTTGATGACCCACCACTCCAAGAATTGGCAGAATAACTCCAAATAGCCATTTAGTCAGTTGGATACTGATTTGGTCGATACGCCACAAACTGATATTTGCAGAAAATCGATTTTTATGTTCTAAGTGAACCAGCGTAAAAAGTAGTCGCTAAACCTGTATTCAAAATTTTACAAAATTCTCCTCATTTGCGTACGATATTTGTCACTTATTTTTGTGAAATTTGTTAATTCACTATTGAATTTATTAACAGGTTTTTTGTTATGGTCCACGAGCAAAGGGCGTTATGTAAAAGTAGGTTATGTACCATAATTGATCTGAATATCGTATACCAAATTTATACATTACTACTCAATGTCTATAAATTTTAGCAATAGAAGCAAAATTTTTTCCAGGAAAATAATTCTTTAGTTGCAAAAAAGTTAGTTAGATATTTTTAGCAAGGCACACAAGTATTGGCGAACCACATCTGGAAGGTACTTTAGTAAGCTTTTTACATCCGCTCTTTTCTCCTTTAGTAAGCTTTTTACATCCGCTCTTTTCTCCTTTGTTATAGGATGGCTAGGTAAAACCGAAATCATAAATATGTTTTTTTGGTGTGGCGAAAGATCTATTATTCCCTTTCTTATATAATGATACAATTTAATTTTCTGTCTCCGAAAAGGAAGTCTTATATTCAAGTTCAAATTGGTCGTCATCCATTTTAGAAAATGGTACTTTTGTATAATCCAACTTTCCAGCAAGTATTGAATATGCATTGAAATCGCGTGAATTTATTTGCAAAATCTTAAGTTTTGTTTTTCCGGAATTTATACCACATTTTTTAAGGCACTATCTATCGCTGAATGCGTACAGTTTACCTCCTGTATGTTGGAATGTCCCGGTTTCGAAAACTTTCAAAGAATCTCCGAATTAGAGCATGAATGTATCGTAAGAGCAGTTGCATTTATTTTATTCCTATTTTGTGGAACACAAGAATCGCTCCACATACTTATTGCTGCGTGAGCTTCTAAAACTTCTCGTAATATTTTTATCAGTTATCAGTTAATATCATTGCCACTTCGACTGCTATGTGCATACCGCGCAGTAAGTTATTTTAGAACCATTGAAGAATATTTCCGTGGTCGTCAAGTTGTAAACATTTAGTTTGCGCTTATAACAAAAGCAAGATGCGTTTCCTTTTGTAAGACAAAAACCTGTTGCAAGTCATAGCAGATTAATATTATTCCTATCTAGGTTTCTTTTCGCTCTAGAAAATAGTTTTTCTTTTACGTGATCCATATTTTCAAATATATCCTTCTCTGTAGGATGTGGTGTATTTTTATATCCTTCCTAGGCTCATAAAAGGACATGTTGAACTCAAAGTTGAATACTTTTCTGTAGATAGAACGGCTTACTGGATCTTTATACTTTTCCACATATAGCTGGTACATTTTTGTTAATTTTAAATTGGTTTCAAGGTACGCCTTTTGACTTCTTGTGCGATAGCAGTGCGAGTCAACCGTCAGAAAACTTGTAATGCGTTCACGGATTTCCTCCAATTTCTTCATCTGCGTAACATTTTGCACATGCTTTCCTCTTCTTGATGTTAATGGAGCTCCAGAACACTTATCTACCGAGTGTTCGAGCGCATAATATATACGATTTTTATTAATACATAAAGTGTTCAAAAAGAAAAGCCGAAAAAACCTGCGTTATTTGGTTATTAGCTTGTCAGTAGTATTTAAATGTGTAATGCTTCTTGCTGTCTTTTCGTGCCTTTTTGGCAATGTTTTTGGCAATCTCTGGTTTTGAAGGACGATGTCGCTTAACAAACTGTCTTTTAACGAATTTAAAATAAAACATAGTCTTTTCGTAATCAGGCAGGTGCCAGTGGTGATTAAAAATAGTTGCTCTGTCGCGCAAAGCAAGTAGCAAGTATAGGTTTACAAGGAGTTTTAATTTGCCTGGCAGGGATCTCTAAATTTTTTATATTGCGTTACGCTTGTCCAGACTGTCTAAATTTTTAATTTATATTTCTTTTCTAAATATCAGTGTTTCTTTGCCTTTGCTTGTTAATCTGGGAGAAGACATATCACTGTCTAAAAACGATCAAACAAAATATAAAGCTAAATCAAACAGTAACAAATAGTTATATTGCCATATACCATAAAGGCTGCAATTAGACGGTAAGCTTCTCGATTCAAGACTTTTTCGCATATGTTCATTACTCCTAGTCTCGTCCATATCTGCAACATGTAACAACAATTTTAGACTACTAACAAATATTTTTATCTGTCAAAGATAACTACCCAGCGCTGCTTTCATATCTCAAATTTTCACGATATTTAGTTGGTTCTTGCAAAGCAAAAAAATGTTGGATCTAAATCAATAGGGTTAAAATAGAAAAAAATAGAAAAAAATGCCAAATGAAATTAGTGTTAAACATTTACGCGAAAAATCTAATGGCGACGGACTCCCATACGAAGAAACAATTTCGTTTTGCATGCTCGAAAAGTACATATTTAAGGGTACAAAATTAAAAATGTATTAAAACTGGCAAGTATTTCAAGAGCTCTGTTGACATAGCCGGTATTGGTGAACTCATAATTTGCTTTTAATACATCCTTCAATGTCGACAGCTTCTTCACAAGTGAATCAAACCCAGAATATAGAGCTCAATGAAGCTCTTATTTTCTATCTTTCTCTCTCACATGGTATCCGGCATTAAACTCTCATCAGAAATGCTATGCCCATTTAAACGATTTTTACATGCACTTTGGAAATTGACTCAAATAGCACAAAATAAGTGTTCAACTTTTAAAGGTCCAACTCTAGCTACGTATAATTATGTACCATTATAAATATTTCACAATAGAGAAATGATAATATATGTGCCTTAAGGGCCAAACTCCAATGGCTGCACTTCAAATTTGTGAATTAGATGGAGATGGACCACATTAAACACTCAATATCTCATCAAGAAACAGGAATAGCAGAATTTAGGATAGATATTTGGAAAGAGAATAATCGAAAACCAAAAACTGCGTTTCAAGCCCAAAAAATTTAAAAGTGGCGTATGGACCAAATCATTATTCAGCTGACGATTTGTATGTCAACTTGAAAAATTAATTCATCGTTTCAGTTACGTAATTGAAATTGGAAATGAAATAAAAACAACATTTCTCTTGATCAAATTTGTAAAGAGTTTTTTATTTTCATCCAGGTGCATATATTACAAAAAATATATAACTAAAAAACAAACAAAAATCTAAGAATACATATATGTGAATAAATAGCTTTTATATTACTTAAGCTATTTTATTAATACAAAACAATATTCTGAACCTAACTTTTTAGGCTTATATCCGATGTTATTTTGCATTTCAATTCTCGAAGTTAATTTTTTTGACCTACTTATCTAATTTTTGATTATTTGTTTATTGTTATTTAATTAATCTCTCGAATAATTATTTAATGTCAATATTTACATTGAATGTAATTCAAAAGTATACCCGTATTCATGATTACAGAAATTATTTCGTCTATCATCTCTGATTTAGTCTCTCACATAATCACTCCCCGGGAAGTTCTCACATTATCAGTTTCCTCTCTAAAATGTTAATTAAAAATTCCAAGTTTTTATAAAGTTGCATAACGTGTGAAATATATAACTGCCACACTCTAAGCCAACATACTTCAATAGAGATTTCATTTTCAATTGCAGTAAATAAGGCATTAATCAAATTTTCTATCCTAAAACTATTTAAATTAATCTAGTTAAGCTATAAATAAAAATGAAAGTATCTAAAAAAAGACTGCTTTAATTATGATCAGCATTTTTACATTGATAAATAATACAAAAAAAAACCAAGCTTACGTTATAATACCTAACACCTAGTCGGTAGGTGTTACACACTTTACCGCTAAGATCGCAGAAAATTAACGGAATGTAAACTTGAAAGTTTTCCTTCAACACATCCAACCATCGTCGTTGTTGTCGTTGTCGTCGTAGTCGTCGTCGTCTTCGTCGTCAAATAAAAACAACTCTCATCAGTATCTATACAAACAATCGAGGAAGTAAAATAGCAACTTCTTTTACCACAGCTGAACTTCTTTCTCTTGTAAAGTTCAGCACTTCAGTTGATGCATCTAAACAAGAGAAGCTAATCTCATATACGTATAGAATAGTAAAAATCCATAGTAGCAAGGAAAATTGCCGAGCCATCCATCCATCCATCGTATGCTATAACATCTTTTACTTGCGCCCACCCATGGCATTACAAACAATCTCAGAAGTACCACTCGTCGTATGATTGTTAAACAAAACTGAAATTCAGTTCTTGTAAGATCACTGATCAAGTCGCATCGCATATTGGAAGAAGACTGCTTCTACTATAACATTGGCTTACAATTTCGAGTCTCTGTTGAAATTGGAGTCTTATAACAATTTGATAGGGGCATAAGTGAAATATTATTGAAGCAGTTTTCCTTGAGGTTACATAGGTGCATCTTAATGCACAGTAGTGTGTTGTGAAACATTTCTGAAGATCATCTTAAGAGGATCTTTAAGAGATCTGAATCGTTTACTTCTTATTTTTCACCTCGATAAAACTATCTTTCATGCGATTAGTCCAACACAGTAATCACGAAACAACGATAAAGATCGCGAATTAAAATTGTTGTGGTATTTTTCCTTTAGTTTATATATGATTTTTAATAATATTCCGATCAAGTTAAGTGAATATCGTTGCAAAATTATGTAAACGAATGGATAACTTCAATATTTATGACTTTCAAAGTGGACAAAATTGAAAATTTTGTGTCTTCACAAACGGAAGACCTACATATGATATCTAGATTTGAATTTTTCAGTTGTTTTTCAAAGTTTTGAGTGCATGTAACAATTTTGTGCGATCGTTTTGACATTTCGGCTAAGAGGTGATCGTGCGCGGTAGAAGCTGTGGCGTTGTGCTTGTTTTTATTTGGAATATTTTCCAGCCTTACTTGGTGTTTTATACTACTTGCATTAACCGTTTGTATTAATTGCAGTGATAGCTATAGGTGCAGAATTACTTTCGGTATGGATTTGTTGTTTTTTTTTCTGTCATTATTTTAACTTAATTTATTACATCTATAATATTTTTTCATGTATGTTTATTTACTACTGACGATATTATATAATTTTTTTATGTGATATTACTTTAACGAACTATACAGTACATTAACGGATATTCTCTCTATTAAATTATAAATTTTATGACATGCTTATTATTTATAAATATATGCTTTTATAATATGTTTGACATTTTTATTGCAACTCTTAAGGTGGGGCCTCACCTAGACCTGATACGCTTAATTAAGAGGACTGGAAGGTTTTTATTGATGGGTTTTCTAGCAGAATAACACAATGGGGTGCTTTGGCCACCATGATTGGGGTCTCTCCACCCGTTGCCTTTAAAAAAAGGTGAGGGGGCGAACTTTTGCGCTAGAATATTCTGTTAATTAGTCAACATCATAATTTGTTTATGTACTACTATAAAATTAAAATAACCCATCTGACAAAATTATTTTTAAATAAATTGATCTTATAAATATGCTTTTGCTCTAAATCTAATTACCACTGACATTTTTGAAAATATTTTTAGTCAGCTTTATTTCGCATTTATTTATTTCTTTGGCATTTTTTCAAAAACATTTCACTAGCAACGAAAATTCTTTCCTTTCGAAATTACTTGAAAATTTTTCATTTTTTCTAAAGTTTGAATGTCAGAAAATAAAACTCTTGGATTCGAGTATTTACATCTTCGCTGTTAGCGGTAGATAGCAAAGCTCTCCCTTTATGCATACCATGCTAAAAAACTATTTGCTATAGCAAAGAACTTATATAAAAATCTAGCGGTGGCTTCCTTAAAATGAATCGAGACTCAAATGCATATGTAAATTTATTATTAAGAATAGAACAGCATATTTTTTAGCTTAACAAACTATCACATTGTAGTACGCGACAAATACATTCTGAGAAAAATTTGAATCTTATGTTCACGGAAATGTTTATCGGCGCAGGCACCCGAATCTATAAAACTTTTTCAGAGTTTTGTCAGATTTATAATAGTGTTTGGATGAAATTTTTTGTAGAATGAGAGAATACTCCAAGTATAAAAACAAAGTAACTCACGCCCGAAGGAGTGTAAATTTTTTGAAATTTCATGTAGATCATACACTTTTATAAACTACTAGATTTAGTTTTTGTCTTTTGTTAAGATCTTACAGCTTTTGAGATATCTTTAGCTCTTTCGGCTTCACACATGTGCTGAACGAAGTTTTTAAATGGAGCTTATAATTTGATGGGGTACTTGAAAAACTCTAGGCAAAATAATGCTCCGGTGTGAAGCATTTACTCAAATCAGATGGAAATTCGTTCAAGATAGAGTTAGTCAATAATGAGTTTTCAATATATAGTATCGGAACAAGATTTATTTTCAGAGCAATACGTTCGAGTGGGAGTGATATTACAAGCCTTTATTAAGTATTATTCTTAAAAAAAAACTCCCCGTCTGTAATACAGTGTGCCAAATAATTATGCTAGACAAATGTAATCAAAAATTAAGTAAATAATAAAAGTTTATTGTATCGAAATTGTGTGTCCATTATATTTCTATTGAAAAAACAAAAGTAATAACAATATAAGAATTATTGTAAATTTAAGTTAACTAAAATATTAAATGTTTCAGAACAATGAACCGAATATTTATACCGGAGAAAACTTAAAGGATTAATATATATCTCTCTTATCCCATATCCCCTATTTGTAATACGCCCGCCTTTATTAATAATTATTCCAATTAAGCGACGAGGCATTGAACTGATTAAAGAATGAAGAGTGAATATGCCAATTTTTTTTGAGCTGTACCAAAGTGTCAAATTGGCGACCATTTGAATAAACCTTTTGTGACAAGATGCACCATAGATTCTCCATAGGGTTTAAGTCAGGGCTTATGGCTTATGGCTATTGTATACCTAGCGGCGTTGTCCTGCTGAAATGTCCAATTGTCGCCACATAAGTTATGTCCAAAATCAATAAGCACACTCTCCAGCAGTTCAACATACTTCACTGAATCCATTTTATGTGTCACAAAACAGATTGGAGTCTTACCTCGATGACCAAACCTCCTTGAAAGTTTCTAGAATGGCGAGTTTTACGTTCTTGACGGTTATCTCTCCAATATTTTTGGCAGCCATCAGGACCGTCCAGATGAAACTTTTTTTTCGTCCCTAAATATAACGGATTGTCATTCATCTTCCCAAAATTTGTGCCAACCGATTTTGATACTTAATATTCTCGTTCTTCTTCAGAAGTTGTTGAATCTTCTTTTAGTTACGGGCAGAGATAATTGAAATCTTATTTGAGATGGACTAACTTTTTTATTAACAGCTAGACGCCTTATTTCTCTTTTAGTTCTTTTATTGAATTTTGGGGTACGACTTGGTATCTTCATTGCCGCGTAATTTTCCGGATCTTTTAAAAATTTATTAATCGTCGTTTTATCCCTTTTCAATTTTTTCAGCTATTTTTCTAATTGTCATTTGCATTCTCTATAAGCTGAAATTCTTGCCCACTCTTCACCTGTTAACGTTGTTCCACTTGGCATTTTTGAAAATTATCGCTGAAAAAAAATATTACTAACTAAAAACACAAATATATATCCCTAATAAATCAAAGTATACTTACTTCTTTATGGCTTAAATAAATTTGCACTGACTTTCACCTTTTTGTCTGTTATATTTATTTCGCACGACTGAATGCGCTTTCCAACCAGAACTCAAAGCAATCGCAATATCATAAACAAAAAACAGAAAAAAGTTATTTCCGTTAGATATTTCCTAGAAGCACAAATGTCATGACGCAATTAGAATTAAAACGAAGAAATGCATTTACCTAAAAATACTTATAAATATTTTATTCGATATAATTATTTCGCAGACTGTATTTCTGAACAGAGATCGGTATTGACAGTGGCTATCAGCACTACCTACTCTTAAGTAATTTCATGCTACTGCCGGCTAAATCTGGTTCTTATTTATCTGTGATATTGCTCATATAAAACAAAAGACTTAAGCGACAAACTTTACAATTCAAAGAAAAAAACATGAGAGGAAGATTAGATTTTCCAATTTTCTCACTAAATAATTTTCGTGAAGGATTATTATTATTATTCCCTAAAATAGTGAAATAATAGGATATACTAAGTTTGTCATTCCATTTGCAACGCATAGATATAATGATAGTAGAGCAAATTGGATTGGACATCCCGCATAATATTGAAAATTATTTGGACTCTTGCATGTGCGTCCATCTGACCATCGGCCGGTGTCGATAACTCGAGAATGCGTGAACTTAGAAAGCTGAAATTTTGCATACGGATTTTTTAAAAAATTATAAATTTTAGTTCGAAAATGGAACAAATCGTGTAATTATTCCAAGGCTTGCCTTATAAAAATTTCGTTTTTCTCTGAGAATGCATTGACGTAGCGAGCTAAAATTGTCATGGGGTTTTCATAAAAATTTTATTGAAATTTTAAAAAATTTTATAATTCTGGTAGTCTATACTTGGTGTTGCCATGTAAAAATTGAGGGGTTTTTACGAGTGTTGTAAAAATTATGAGTCCTAGGCGTTTTTATTGTATCGAAAAGTTCTTCAGAATATAAGATCCTGCATAATTAGTTATAATCAGTTTTACTCTCCGACGAATCATTCTCGAAATACGTGCACAAAACCACTTTAACAATCACAAAGTTTCACAGAGACAGAGACCATACGAAATTACATACGGGCATTCATCTATTGAAACATATGAAGTGATCTTAGACCAATTCTAGTTTTTCTTCTTCTGGGTTTCGTTAAAATTATAATCAAATTTGATACAGAGAAAAGACCCATATTTCATTTGTCGAAAATGCAACAAAATAAACGATTCTGAATTCTATTTGAATTCATTAAAGTTTTAAAGTTATTATAAAATGGGTGAAATCGTACTTAATCTATCTAGGATTTTTCAGAGCTGATCTGATCCTTCCTTTTCATATGCTCCAGTCTTTGTTGATTTTGGCCTTAAAAGAAATATGCAGTTGATTCCCATTTTGGCAGAATTGTTCTATAAAAAATAATTTTTAGTACTATCCCCCAATTATTCTACTTTGGGCGTCATTCACTTAATACAATCCATGGATGAGTTTCATGCAATAGAAATTGCCCGACCTATTTCAACTTACAGTAAAATGCTTACAAACGATTGCATTTCTTCTCCACGCTTCTTGATAGGCTTTTTACTGCGAATACATATATACCGTATATGGCAATAAAATTTCATTACCAGTAATATCCGATCATCGGTTAAGATTTCTCAGATATATGAGTAATGAATCACTACCCCATATGGTTAAATTTAGATTCTCAAAGTATATTAATTTTCAGCAACTCTTTGCTGAGACAAAGAATAAGTCATGGCGTACTGTGGTCTACCTTTCATCTCTCGATATGTTCTACTCGTCACAAAAGCAGTTAATAAAGACTAAGGTCACTGGCTTTCCAAAGATATTTTCATAATTGATTTAATGTATTATGTTTAATTATTTAAATTGACATTTAATATGTGAAAGTGATTGGCTTTACTGAGGAAGTAATATATTTTGTCTACTCAGATATAGAGGATATAAAGTCATGTTTAATCAAAAACAGACAGAACTCAAAGTAATTTAAAATTTTTGGTGATTTTTGAAATCCCATTCGACCTTAGTTATTGCTGCAAAGATTGATAATTCTGATGTCTCATTTATGAAATGCATCCTTTACACTCGGTGTAATATTTATAGAGATCAGCACTTGTTATTTGGATCATCCTGTATTTGCAAAAGATATAATGTGAAATATCATCGAAGTTGTATTCAGCAAAGAGCAATCTTTATTAGATAAATTTACCAGGTACTTACCATTGCAATTAAGTACCGCTTAGACATGGTGGAGTTACTGCGAGAGAAACTGAGCAATAAATAATACCCATCGCACATAAAATTGACTCATTTATGATTTTCCCCTTTCATCAAGGTACATATATGTATGTAAGAATGTAAAGAAGGTATGCATAATATTGGAAATTAAAATAAACTGTCAAAATTCTTTACACTGGTCATTAATTGGTAACTTGATCAAACTTGGCACTTTTCAAGGTTCGATGTTAAAATTGAAAATGTCTGCATTTTATATTTATATTCAAATGTAAGCTTTTCACACATATCCTCATTTATTATATTAATGTTCAACATTTGTTTAGTAGCATAGATACATAATTTAAGGTGATAAAACCTCTGATGATTGATTTATTTTTCAATTTCATGCGCCATTTTATTTAAATCAATCTTTTAAATAAAACAAACGAAAAAAAACTAAAGCCCTGAGGCAATCTGGCTTTAAGCACGCATAATTCATTCACACCTTATGTATGGAATTTGCATTTTTTTTTGTTCATTTAAATTTAAATAAATCAAAGCCAACTATTTCCCGGCATATGGAAAATAATAACAATAGAAATATGATCCTTGTCGTTTAAATAAATAAATATTTTCATGTGAAGGTTACTATCTGCCGTACGCCGGTTGGCCTGAAAATAAATTGAATAAATTGAATTAAATCTACACACACATTTTCAGCACTAATTAATATTTATTAGCCCTGGGACTAGCCAGTTCTGCCGTTCAAAAATTATGTTGTTTGAAAATATCAAAATATTTATTCAAAAGAACATGATAAGCATTACAAAAGTTTTTTTTGTGTCTTTATAGTTACCTACTTAATTTATAAATGTGATAATTTGTTTTCCAAGATACTTCTGGGAACTGTGCCAAAGCATTTTAGTTTGTTCACATAATGTTCAAAAAGTGAAATAAATTTAAAACGTTTAGATATTATTTTTAGATTAAATAAGTTTGCGGTTTATATAAGTAGTATAACTGACATGTTGTGTTTAATTATGACTATTGTTTATTATTGAATTTTATTATAATGTAAGGGGATATAATATCACCTAATTGCTACATGGTAACATAATTTTGTCTATGAGAAATTAGGAAGTGTAATTTGGAATGGAAAAAATTAAGAAAAAAAGATTCGGAAAATGGAAATAAATGAATTATTTCAGGAATAATGACAATGATATTGAAATGTCTCTAATATTGGAGGTATATACCAAAGGCGTATTTATATTTAAAACATTTGGGGGAGCGAGCATATCAGAGAAAGGCGCCACTGCATACATAGGCATAGACATAGACGTCCAACAATAGTCCAAACATAAGTATATTCATATTTTTAATTAAATAGAAGCATAACAAAAGTCTGTTATTTCAAAATAAAATATAAGTACCTACATATGAACTAATGGAAAGTACAACAACTTCCTTCGACGTGGTTTCATATGATATATGAGAGCAAAGCTAACCCAGACAATCTGTCTTCACCATTGTAGAACGTAGGTAGGACTTAATTAATTTCAGTCTGCTAAAGGACCGCTCTGTATCTACATTTGTTATTGGTAAAGTCAAAATTTGTTTTTTTATATAAAATCGAGAGGTTAGGGTAAATAGAGCACATGTCATTGACAATGATGAATTTGAATTGTATTGAATTAATATTTGAATTATTTCTAATACCTGTGCCTATTATCTGTCTATACATATCCCTAATACAAACAAGTTCGGCTTTACTGTCGATGACATTTGAGTACCTATCTTAGATCATACAACAAACAGGATAGGCTATGTGGAAGAAAAACTTAAGCATTTTTCTTGATGTAGTAGAATCGCATTGATGTGTTTGTTTAGTCATGGAAGTCATAAACTACGATATTTTCAGAGGGGCGTATAATTTAGTGGTTGAAGCTTTATTAAATAGTTGAAGAATTATAATTTTCTGTCACCGTGGTTCGAATTATTTTTCAAAACAAAAACAAACAAAAAAAAACTATTTACGGTATAAGATAGGGAAAAGTACAAAGCCTTAATATGCGTTTGAATTTGTTTTTACTCTATTCTATTTTACTCATTATGACTTTCGATGTGCATTTAATGAATAATTTATTTGTACAGAATATTATATGTATGTTTATATAATTATTGTGCATATTGAGATTGAGCAAAGTAGAATAGGTCCTCCTTCTCTTTAGCCAAGTCAAAATGGGTTCTCTTTTCTGCGTATGCACATTGTGACTTGTTTCCAGGGACCACCACGGGGAGGTTAGAGTTAGGAGAATTACGTTTACGTATCCCCAGAGTGCAATATACAAAATAAATATTTGTGAATGCCTCCTGGACGAATCGTGTACCTCATTTAGTCCCCAGTGGCCTTTTAGCTTCTATTGTTTTTGGCATCTTATGTTAAAAAAAAGTTGCGAAATAAACTATATTATATTGGATGTTATATGATTAAAAAAATTGGCTTTTTATCTCTAATTGTATTTTTAGATTATCTTGAGGGAACCTAATTTGCAAAATTTGGAAAAATTAAAGATAACTTGCAAATAAACGAAATTTAGTAAAAAAATCCCATTATATCGCAGTTTTTATTAATTTTAAATTTTTAATAATTTTTAATTTTTATTTGCCTCCACATTTATTTTCTGACAATATTTCTTGGCGTTGCCTTTGTCTGGCTGACATAATATAAATGACCCTAAACTTTCCGTCAACTAACAATGACAATTCAATAGTAAACATACAAACCGGCATTGGAAAATGTTAAATTTTTTGCCACGTCTGTTTATTTTTATAAGTATTTCACATATATTTTATTTAAAACACTTTAATTTATTGTTGAAAAAATTAAACTTGCCTGAAAAATGATTTCCTACGGCAATAATTTCGGTTATATCTGCAATACAGCACAGCACATTTTTTCACCATAATTCAAGACTCCCGGAGTCTAGATTATATAAAATCTTTTACACAAATACTTCAGTGCACTTTCTCACTATTAGTAAGTATAACTAAATCACTTTGTATCACTTCTTTAAGGAAAAATCACTACGAAAACACCGGACTATTTTCGAAAAATTCAAAGAACTTCAGAAATGTCAGAAGTATCGAAGTGACACCAAATAACTAACCCAACCCTCTTGTCATTTCCCCGCCGTGTCTTAAAAAAAATGCTTATCACACGTACAATAATTTTACACAGCATAGCCTATCCTGTTTGTTATATGATCCAAGGTACTTATATGTCCGCCAAAAATTCATATTTCCTCGCATTATCCACGTTTTTATAATTCTTTGGATCTAAGCAACCAAAAATTAGCAGCCACAATTTTAAATGCTAGAATCTTTTATCACGCCCGCGCCTCATTTCATGTAACATATTTGTCATTTGTAGACACATATTTGCGAAAGGTCGGCTTGTCAAAGACCTTTTTGGCAAACAACTTTTTTGAAAATGACTTTTTTGTCTTTAATATCAGTTGTGTAGGGTTTGGTGATCCCAAAAAATTATCTTTCGCCGTATTTAATAGCGATTCCGCTTTTGAACAGAAAGAAAGAAAAAAACGAATCTTCACTAACTATTATTGTGACTTTTATTGACCTCTTTCAATTATTGTCAATATGAGTAATATAATATTCGACTTAACGTCTCGTAAAACTTTTATATAGATCCAACTGAGTTTAATGACTCTTTTTATAACTTTTTTCTAAAAAAGCAAATTTTCTAACCAGCTAACTCAATGACTCTTCGCTTTTACAAATGACAATTACAATTTACATGACAGGCTTTTTCCTTTTACTTATTGAATTACTACAGTACTCAGGTGATCTAGAACACATCGGAACACTGAGACTTTTGGAACGAAGGTTGTATGGTATGGCGTTGCCAGATACCACAGTTGGGAAAGATTCCTTTTGTAAACTGTCCTTTGTCAAATGAACTTTTTGTAATATCTACGTCTTTAGGACAAATGCCCTTTTAGCAAATGTCTTTAGGAGAAGTGAAAAGGTCAAAATAGAATCTGTCATATGAATTAAGCAGCGAAGCACTACGAAAGGTAGGTATCCTTACAATCTTACTGGTGTCATATACTGACAATTTTGATAAATCATCGTGGTTTCATAACTTTTCTATACACAAGACTGTTTTGTACACATAACATGTCATTTTCCAATTTATGGTTAAAATTTGCTATAGAGATGCAATTGAAATCATATATTTATACATAAATTTACACGTACGAATTTTAAATGCAAACCAGCTTTTACCTTTCACAATAGTTTTTCAATACTTAAGGGTTTATACTAATATAACTGATACATATATTTTTTTGTAAAACAATTTTTAATTTTAATAAATCGCACCATGATCAACAAAAATTTTATCCATCTGTTGAATGGAAATTTTTTGGAAGGAAATGCACAAAAGCGAAAATGTGGTACAGAATTAATTCTATTTTCAATTTGTGTTTTCGGAAATGTCGTCCATGCCGTAACTAGCGCATACTAAGTAAGAGGCAAAATTTGCATAAAGGTTGCTAAGAAAAAATAATTTATGTTCATAAAAATGAGTAGCGAATTGAATTAATTCAATTTTTTTTGGGTGCAGCCAATTGCATAAAATTTATACAAAATCTTCAAGAAAAGTCGCAGAAAAAAAGTTATTTTAAATAAAGCCCGAGAGTCACATCTTTCCCATGTAGACTTCTTTCTCATGAAATGGATGCACTTTGTAGGGGAGGCAAACTAAAAACGGTAATAATTTCGTTGTAATGATTGCTATTTTATATTTTTTATTAGTTTGTAGCCGGTTCTGCGGCAAATCCTGTTTAAATTATAACGAAATAAATGTGCGTTGTTTTTTAGCATTATATTTAAGTTTATTTGAAATAAAACTGCTAAACACGAAAATCAGAGATACAAACTGAATTTTGTAGTTAGGAAGACCCAGATTTTGATGATGTGATCCAGGGGAGCAATATTTTGAACTAGTAAAATTACTACACTTAAAATAGGCAACCTATTACCTACTCTATGAGCAGTAAACATTTTTTACTATGTACTTTATAAAAAATCATCGACAACAATTACTACATTTACTTGTAATATATAATTGAAATTGGGAGGGGGATAGCTTTATGAAATTTAAATGCTGCCATACCAATCACTGTAATACCTCACAAGTACACTTCTTTCTAGTTTTTATGATAAAAATATTTAAATAGAAATTATATTTAATTACAAGTTAAAAACCTTTTTTTTTATTTTCATTAATTTTGACAGATAATTTCATAAATATTTCCTATACATTACAGTAAGGAATATTACCAGTAGTCAAAACGGACAGATTGGGGCTGTCAGTTTTTAGTTCTAGCACTCATATAAAAACTTACTTGAAACCTTTTTATGGGAATAAAATTTTCCGAAGACGAAGGTCTATAAAAGATGCAGAAGGCGTTTGCTTCTCTCGTCACTCATAAATTAAATTCCATGCAATTTTTGGAAATATGCTTGAATCCATTATGTAAACCCTACTTTAAGTTGCAAATGCAATACTCGGTTAAATATGTAATAATTACCTTGTATTCACTAAATTTCACGTGATTTTTTTAGATGTACCACATATGATAGGAAAGGGATAGAGATATGAGGTTTAGTGCATATGAAAGTTCTAGTCCTTAACTACTAAAAACATATTTAATTTTAATTTTATGATACAAAATGGCGCCAAAGCAGCGCACGAAAGCAGAAAAATATATCTCGAACGGTCAACATGAGCGTACCGCTACAGGCTACCATTTTTAATCTGGAACAAAAACCCAAAAAGTTTCTTAAAATATAGTCGAAAATCTAGTAAATGTAGTAGGGTTTTTTTCGAGAAATTGATTTTCAAAAAATTGCACTTTTTTCGTGTCTTTTTTCGAAAAGATCGGCCGAAAATCACTTATAAGATCTATAAAAATCAAATTATCAAAAAAATCGTACGACGTTCACTAGAAAATATTGTTTGTAGTATAAAAATAATTAGAGAAGCCAAACTATTGCGCATTCTAAAGGACTTTCTACAAACAGCTGTTTGCTCAAACTTAAAATGTGGGGTAAGAGAGACATCTACTAGTCAAAATTTAAAGCTGGAAGCTAATATTTTCCGTATAGTTTACACAAATAATAATAAAGACCCAAAGCGCAGCCGAAAAAACGTTAATTTGTCTTTACGACTACGCTTGTAAAAATGACTACCCTCCCGCATCCCCCAAAGATTTTTATTCTCCTAATTGACTTTTTTTATCATTCTTGGACACTTTAAGCAAAACCAAAAATGGTGGAAAAAAGTCACAAGTTGATATTGTATATTCTGCATATAAAAATCAAAATAAACTCAACCATATTATGCAGGGTGTTTCACACTAGGAGGTCAATAGAGCAGGAGGTGATAGTACTCACCTACACAAACCAAAAATTGTATGCCAGACGGTGGCGGGGGGGGGGGGGGGGGGGCAATACCAACCGTTTAGGAGTTACTGGGTGATTAAGAAAAAGCTAGTTTTTCACTTATATTAAAAACTACAGAACGTACGATCACAGTTAAGAGTTCATTGTATGCAGAGCTTTATGGCCTTTCTAATCCAACGACTGCTCAACCATCTCCCACACCTCTCTCCCATCAACAATTACGGTTGTCTAAACTAAAAATTTCGGATGTTCTTACCTTTTTTTTTTAATTTATCCTCTATTATTTTTCCAAAAGGGTCGCTAACATAACTTTTTTATAAAAACTGTAAACTGCAGACTCTCGTCTTTAATGTGACCTATTGCACCCAATGTGCTATCCAAAGCCATTTAAGAGTTATTAGCTCTAAACTTATTCTGAAACCTATTCTCAACGATAACTTGTTCCCTTAGCACGTCATTTTAAAAATTATCGTCTAATTTCGGTGTGACCTGAAGATGCCATGAGTTAATAACTGTTTAACGGCTACAGTTAACACATAGGCTGTGATAGGTCAACTTAAAGAGGGGAGAGTCTAAAGTTTACAGTTTTTATAAAAAAAAAATAATGTTAATGACCTTTTTGCAAAAATAATAGAGGTTAAATTAAAAAAAAAAGGTAAGAAAATTCGAATTTTTTTGTTTAGACAACAATAATTGTTGAGGGGAAAGAGGAATGGGGGCTGGTTGAGCAGTCATTGAAAAGGCCATGAAGCTTTGCATACAATGAGCTCATAACTGTTACCATACGCCCTGTAGTTTTTAAGATACATTATATTTTGACAAACTCGCTAGCAGCATTTGTAATCTTTTTGAGTAATTTTACACTTTTAAATATATTGATATTATACAAAGTTGTAATTTTACAACGTTTAACATTTACAAATTTTCTATTAAAATTTAATTTAATTTAAATTAAAAATAATACGTCACTGCGTTATGTCAAACATAATGGAATGACCCATATCGATATAAACAAGTTAGTCAACCGCTAAAATAGGTGTTTGTAAAATAAACCAAATAAAAATTTACCTGAATATTGTAAATAAAATAAAATTCTGGAGGTGTCATTCGATTTTTATTATTGCTGTCTTTGTCCAGTTATAATTGATAACTGTAATTAACGAAGTGCACGTGCGTATTTTATTTAACTTAGCCAATCTGTGTGTGTTTCAATTAGAAATGATTCACTAGCTAAATATATTTGTGTCTATCAGAACTTTAGAATTTGAATCAATTTGTTTTAAATTGTATTCTTAGAAATTCTGAAAAATATTTTGTTTAATATTGCGAATTTAACGTTACACCGGGTAATACTACAAAAAGCCCCATCTGTACTTAAATACATTCGCATATGCTATCACAAAGAACTCACACATACGCGACCATCAACTTATGTAAAAATTATAAATAGAACTCATTGTTTGATTAGTACCTCGCTAACCACAGATATTGGTCAGCCAACACATGATATTCAACATAAAATCATTGTTTTTTTTTTATAGTAGAAATATATTTTGTTTATTTCTAACTAAATTTCGCATCAAACCCCAAACATTTTTTTTTATTTTGTAATATGACACATGCTAAGCAATAAAAAGCTGATTTTATTACATATTAATTTTGGAAAGATAAAACTTCAATCAAAAACAAAGATGATGTCAAATTAAACGTGTGTTTAGCAATATTTCACCATAATTTTAAGTATCAGCTGTTTTTAATACCTCTTCAAAGATACTAAACAAAAAGTAATCAATTTGTAATAAATCCGGTAAACAGAACTGACCACAGCTAAATGAAAGATGCTAATCGAGGCCATTTCATTTAAAATTCAAATTTCCACTTTGATCATTCCACGTCGGATGTAGGTACCTATAGGCCCCATATCATGTATAGAATGTTGAGAAAGTTATAAAATAAAAATAAAAGAGTTTACATTAGGAATAAAAAAATTCGATGAAAGCGAAAGTGAGATTATTAAAAAGCCATAAAAAGTCGATTAATTTAATATATGAGGCAAAAATAAGAACTTGGACTTGGAAAATTCCGTATTTTACGGGTTATTTAAATTGAGGTCAAGGTTGTATTTGGTTTATTGATATTTTTCCTCAATATTAAGGAAATCACTGAGTTCAGTTTTAATTGTCAAGAGGTATTAGGTATAAGCAAACTTGAGTGAATTTAAAGTATAATAATTCTATTTACTTTTATATTTATTTTACTAGAAGCTCGTTGGAAGATATGTACTTTGCAGATCTTTTAATGGATTCTAGATGACAACAGATGTTGTCCAGTAAATCTAAAAATGCTTTCTTGAACAAGTAAACCTAGTGAAACTCCACTCTGTATCTAGATTGTACTCTAGTTGAATTTATTTAGACAAAAGTTGCGTACGTTAAGGTTTGTGTTGAAGTGGAATGGTGATTGAGATTCTACTTTGTTAATGTTAAGAGTAGCGGCGATTGGGCCTCCAGGACCATGCGGACACCGCGACCAGAATTGATCTATTCGCCTTCCCCTAAGGTGGTTAGGCAAAATCGAGTCTTTTAACGAGCTCAATTTCTTACTATATTTGGAGAGATAAGTGTTCCTCCAGTGATTTGCAGCCTTAGACTTGCAAGCCCTGTGAACTCACATATAACATGCATCGAGGTTTTATCTTCCTATTCGCACAGTCGGCACAGTTCACTATCGGATTTTCAAATCATCTTCAAGAGCGACTGTCTGCTAAGTCCAATCAGTTGGCGCATCTGGAGAAGAGAGTGGTTGAAGAATTTCTTCGCCTGCCTCATACCGGGCTCGCTACGCCAAACCACTTAAGCACTTCCCCCCTAAAGTGGCTATTTGGTATATGGACAATTGGCTCCAGTTTTAACCAGTTTGTCCGCTTTTTCATTACCGTCCATTCCTTCGTGTCTCGGAACCCAAACCAAGGTTACTTGGTTGTCCCTAGACAGTAGTTGGAGTTTCGAGTAGTAGCTCCAGACTAGTTTCGACTCAAAGACTTGAGACTTGCTGTCTGAACAAATGTAGATATTGCAGTTCTTGCAGCCTCCTTGAAGGCAATTTGCATAAGCTCAGGTAAAGCTGATTTAAACTTTCCTTTAACACAAATAACAATGTCATTAGCGTATTCTTGGGTCTTAAAGCCGGCCTCTTGGAGTAAATTTAATAGCTTATCCACAATTAAGAGCCATAGAAGTGACAATAAAACCCCGCTCTGTGGACAGCCTCTACTGGTCATGATTGTGGAGTGGATTCGCCGTTTATAGTATCTGTTATGCAGGGTCTCTCAAGCATATTGCCAATCCATCAAACGATGCAGGTTTCTATGCCTCTATTTTCGGATACCCTCTTGATCGAGTCAAAGAGAGTATTGTTGAATACGTCTTGTATATCCATGAAGGAACATATAAGGACCTCATTTTCATGGGAGGCTTTCTCGATAGTCTCTACCAGACTGCTGAGAGCGTTCTCGGTGGGTTTTTGTTTTCGAATGGTAGGCATATCGATTGGCATTGAGTGGACAGCTTTTGGAGAACGTCGCTCGAATATAGTTGTCTATTATATTATCTAGAGTTTTCAGGAGAAATGATATCAGACTGATAGGCCTATATGATTTTGCCTCGCTGGGATTCTGCTTTACTCACACAATACAATCGAATTTAATGAATTGCGTTAAACTAAAATATCTTATTTTATATTTTTGAAAAACTTCTTCATGTTAATGCTCTTAAACTCAAATTTTCGTAAATTTAATTGTTCGTAAATTTTAGTTGTAAATAAATTTTCTTTATCGTGCATTTTACTGAACTTAAAAATTTTTGTTTTATTATGTACAAATTATAGGTGTGAAATTCATACGCTTTTTGCAAAGTATTCTGAAAATGTCACCTTACGAGCAAATGAGCTTACGACTAAGAAATTACGAGAAAAAAGTGGGTGAAGCTTGACTTATACATGTGTGAACTGTTTTTAGATTCAGTTGTTCGTCCTAATTGAGCTTTTCTTTGTCGATATCTTCCCCTGATGTCGTTTTCATCATCTTCTCATCACATTCTGCTTAGATCTTAAATAACATATTGTCTAGTGCAGTATCTCACGTAGCATACCAACAATCTAACAATCTTTTCGAATTGTTGAAGGATATATACCAGTATAGTGCAGGCATACTCCTGAAACTCATTGCTTTATTGTTCAGGTTATCATATTCCCAGACCCAAGACCCGAACTCTTTGGTTCATATCACCAAATAATCAGTAAATACTAAATAGAAAAAAATATTGAAAAAGAATTTATTTACAGTCTTCTTTTGAACGACCGTAGCTTCCATGGGGAAATTTTCCTTCTGATCTAAATATTTTCCATTGTTTTTCATTTTGATTAGTTCCATTGACATAAATTGGGATTCCAAAATTCATTTGATTATTATCAGAGAGAAATTTACTGTGGGTGGTACATTATTCAGGAAGAAGACCCATTTTTCTTCGAGATTACTTCTCTAATCTCTGCTTACTGTTGGCTTACATGATGATTAAATCTCTCATCCAGTTTGCTATGTCTGATCGAAGTTGTTGTCTGGACTAATGATATTGAAAGTACCTACTCACAATGCAATGGATGACCGTCCGTACTTCCTCTATTCATATCTCGTAATTCTCTGAATTCGAATATTTGAAGATTATGTAGGTATATCTCCATTTAACGCGCAGCGTCTTTCAAGGTATCAATACGCAGCAGTGGTTTTTCACAATTCATACCTTCAGTTTAAAACCACAAGTCTTACTGCCCGTCAGATCTAACCCGATTCCAAGTCGTTCTGTAGTTGCTTTATGAATAAATGGTTGGCAATATCACACTATTCTGCAAACGATGATAGTTCGTTTTATCGAAATGAATTTTAAAAATTTAGTAAAACATGATTCCACTAATGCCAAAAATGTGTAATACCAAGAGATATCGGTAGTGATTAAATACTGATACCTGATAAGTTATTTTCTACCTTTTTCACTTACTATTTATATAATTACAATTTATCGGTAGGTATATCAGAAAAATGTAGATATTTTCGTGTATTAGAAAGGTACCAGACGACAGACAACATTCCAACGGAAAATGTCTTGAACATTTTCTTAACTTTTATCAGAGATTTCGTGTTTAATTAACTTTAATTAAAAATCGTTAGAATTACTTATTTGCATCTAAATTTCTCAACTACAAATTCAATAAGAGTTTTTGTTTAATTATTTCGGAATTTAACATGTGGTGTGAATATAATCCAAAAATCATCGCTTGTTCCCAAATTAATACATCTGTCAGTTTTTCATACCGGATACCATTAAATATTTCAAAAACCAAGATAATAGTTTTTAATGCAGAAGAATATAATTTATATATGTATGTATTATGCCATATTGTGCAACTGACATCAGTCATACTCAAAAAGCCACATAAATTTCAAAATTGGTTTCATGTAATTAATAAATCCTTGCTCTTGCCCTTTGTGACCCTTGCCAATGCAGCAACTACAAGCAAAATTCTTTTGTGAAAATTTCGATATCATCGATAAAGTACTTCTGATCCTCACGGATTGATAATAAAAGTATTGGTTCAGAAGTAATATTAATAATAAATAAAAAACAAGAAGTAAGTAAAATCCTGTTTACCTTTTAATCAACATCCAGATAATTATTATTTTTTTGTTGTTGCATTAAATTTATACTTAAAATCTTAATCCGTTTCGAATATGCATTCGAGACTTATCATTACTCTTAAAATGCTTGCAGTCGTCGTCGTCAGGTCATAACTCTTGCTGTGCTGAGTAATTTCCATGTTAATCACAGTACGATTGCGCAATAATGTAAAAAACAAGATATCCACCGAGAGTGATCAGACAAAGTGTCTTTTCGTATGAAAAACCATGTGCGAAAGCAAATCTCCGCCAAAATAAAAGATCTGCCATGGGTAAATAATTCTGATTGTGAGGAAATACTTACGTGTGTCAACCTAGTCCCACGCATAATCTCATCTCTTCTTTTCGAAATCATCTTAAATGGCTTTATCAGTACTGTTTTTTTTTTTTTACATTTCGATTCGGTTTATTTCTCATAAAAGCTGAAAATTATAGCTTTGCTAACATACATATATAAAAGAAAAAATGAACTAAAATAAATTTATGCGAATTTTGGGCGAATTATATAGGTGAAACTAAATGTTTTGGTATTGAACGATGATGATACATAGGCATTCAAGATTGTTTGCCAATATTTTGTAACTGGGTTTTTGGAGCTAGATTAATATTTTGGGTCAGATTATTATATTTCACACATTTAGTAAGATAATGTTGAAATTTTATAATTCAAACTTCATAAAAAATTCATATGCAAAACTTTTTTCACATCTAAGCTATAACTTAACTTTTGGGACTTGTTTATTAGATTCAGACCACAGTGAGTTGGGCTTAATTAAAGATTGCAGCAGATTGTGATAATATTACTAAAGCAAATTTTTTTTTTGCCCCAAATATTTGACGTTTCGGTAGAAATTATTATCTAAATTCATCATATTTATTAAGGGATAGAAATAAACTTAATGAAAATGTTATTTCAGAAAGTTTTGGCAGGACAAGATCGTCAGCAAATTTACATTATTGGATATGGAAGTAATAACGTTAAATGATTTTTTGTTTATACTTTTTCTTGTTTATTATCTACTAAATACAGAGTAAGCATTCCATCTATTATTTGATTAAATTAATTTCAAATCAATCTAATTGTCACGGAAGAATATAAAATAGGCGGATTGTAAACAAGTTGTGTGGTTGGTTATTTCCTACAAGCTTAGTCAGATTCAGAGAAAAATCTTTGACTTATTTTTATCTACACAGTAAAAGAAGCAAGTAATGATTATTATTATGTTAAAGACTGATTGACTAGACAATATTGTCTGCAAAAATTCTGTACATATCTAACTCAAACAAAATTTTGTAAATTTCGTTTTTAATATAATCTTAAAAGTTCCAGTTCCAATCTCAGGAGGAGACACGTAAATGTGACATTTCAATTCATATGGTCATACTAAATTTTTACTAGATTTTTGTTACCTATTGGAGAGCTTTTTATCCATTTTTAGTTCATCTTCCTAATAATTGCTGATTACAAATTTATCTGAGACAAATATAACTACATAGTATAGGTAAGTAACTAATTCAGATCATAAATATTGGATTCAATTACTAGATTTTAAAGGATTAACTATTCTTGTTGTAGGAAAAAATACGTTAATAAAAAATGAACTAAATCTTCAACCCCATATATAATGAAAAATAGCAGATCTACTTAACAATGATGAAGTGATTGTTGACTCCCTGGGTAAGGTAAATATTTTAGCTGCTCGATTTGCTTCAAATTGTCGTCTTCCATCCACTTTATGGACACGTGTTTTGCATTCCCCACATGGATGTGTACAAGAGCCGATGCACATCCGAACGAGGGATGTATTCGAGGTCCTTGAGGAGATCAACGTCTCCTGATCGTTTCTCGCCTCTATTAATTTAAAGCTACGCCTCCTCCTTGGCTAAACCTCTGCGCAAACTATTCTACTTATCTTATTCGACAGGAGTTTTTCTAACTGCTTGGAAATCAGTTCACGTTCAGACTATTCCCAAAAAAGGAGAGGGTAACGATCCCTCAAATTATCGACCAATTGCAATCACTTTCATTCTGTCGAAGGTTTCCGAATTTATCATTAATTTCAAAATAATGAAGTATCTAGAAACTAATCAACTCATCAATGATCGCCAATATGGCCTCCGGACTGGATGCTCATCTAGAGACTTGCTGACTTTTCTTACGAAACTTTGGAGTCTCCACAATTTTGGTAAACCAACATCATTGCTCTGAATATTTCAAAGGTCTTTGATAGAGTCTGGCATCCTGCCTGCCCTCTTAGCCAAACTCAAAGCACTTGGTCCCTCCCCTTCTGTTCTATTATGGATTGAAAGTTTTCTATCTGGTCGCCTATTTCACGTTGTATTAGATGGCGTTACATCTTAATATCACCCTATAAATGCCAATATGCGCCAAGGCTCTATTATCTCTCCGTCTCTCTTTCTAATTTTCATTAATGATCTACTTTTCCTTACTTTCAATCCCATCCATAGCTTTACCGATGACAATATCCTGGATTTCGCTTACTCCTTTGATACTCTTGCGGACTGAATGGGGAATGCCGCATTGAATATCAAACTGGATATCATCCTCACTTTGGGCAAAGCGCATTGCGTCAAATTCAATGCATCTAACAATAAGACCCAAAGCTGTTTCAATTCTTTAAAAGATCACCATTTAACCACTCCTGTTTCATTGGATGGAGCCTTAATTTTAGATTCACCGTCACTAAGCATTCATGGCATTAACATTTCCACTAAATTAAGCTGGACACATCTCCTCTGCTGCCAAAGAACCAACGAAATCTCTTGGATTTCTGAAAATGCTTAGGAAATATTACAGCCCTTCAAATCTACCACTACTTTACAAGTCATACATCAGATCTAGAGTGGAATACAACTCCCGTATCTGGGCCGGGTCTGATTACACAGCCTTAGCTTCAATGAATATTGTCCAAAAGAGAGCATTTTCAAGATCATTGGCGATTTGGCAATAACTTGTCATATCGACTCACTCGATCACCACCGCAAGGTTATATATCTTTTATCGCTATACGCATGGCCAATGTTCCGATGAAACAGCTAGTCTAATCCCTTGTAGAGTGATTCCTGCATGCAATACTCGCGCTGCAAACTGCGCACATCCTTTTACACTACAAATTACTTTCGGCCGTACAGTAAAATTCCGTGATGCTTTTTTATCCTGAACAGTGCGAATGTGGAACAGTTTACCAGCTTCTGTTTTTCCTCCTCCTTAATCCTTTCTTCATCTTTTTCCTACAATGATGTGCTTTGCATCATAGGTTATAACCTATGCTTGGCTTAACAATATAAAAAAATAAAAATAATGCAACTTATTTCCTTCGTACAAGATAATCATTTAAGCAGTAATCAAATCAACCCTATTTATTCTGTACTCTTGAACATCTATTAAGGTCATCGATTCAAAACAGACTCACTGGAAATTCACAAAAACATTGAAGAAGAACTTAACCATAATTGGAGATTAAGCATTAAAAAGATATACGCACGTGCCAATTGCATTTTTTTTTATTATTTCTTTCTGTCCATATATTGCGCATGATTATGAGTTTTCTACTATTGAATGATGGCACTGGCGACTTACAAACTATAAAGTTTGATGAAATCAGTCGGGTATCTAATGATAAAAAAATGTGCATAAGATCGTATGCTCATCTATTTGAAATTACCAGAAACTTGTTTTTGTAGATTTCTACTACTGGTTGAATGCTGATCTCTGAGTATGGAAAATTTATAAAACTGCTGGCAAATTATAATAACTTCTTTAACAGTAGTTTGAATGATTCTAACAGCAAAAAAATATGATTTTGACAACACAATTGACTAAATGAATGTTGATTTAATGCAATTATCTCAATTATATGAAATTATACTTTGACCTTTAATTTGTTGAAAATTTGTACTTACGTTTTTGTAACAATTGTCTGGAAATTTGTTATTTAAAAAATAAGTGGTTTTTAAGAACCTGATAAAAAACTTTTTTATATATATGTATAGGGTGATCCAAAACTCGCGTACAGTTAGATATTTATAAATAAGGGAAGTTAGGAATGAAAAAGGAAAGTTTCCAATAATATACGAACTTTCGATTGTACAACTATGCAAGTATAAAATTTATGAATATAATTGAAGAAGTTGAATGTAAAGTGTTAGTCACTTGAAGTGGACTAAAAAATAATGAGTAAAGAAAAAAGATAATAGGTCTGTTCCTCTTTGAGCCGGTTCTCAGACAGTATTTCATAAAATTGAGAATAAAATTCTTTCAATATTTCAGTTCTATACATTTTCTAGAATACAATTTTTTTTCATTAATTTGAAAGCCTAATGAAGTTGTATAAAACGGAAAAAATATAGTGATAGGATTCTGATTTAGTTTAATTTAATTTAATTTTTAAACACCATACGAGTAGTGCATTATACTATGGTTCCATTAATAAGATATTTCGGTTAATTTTTCAAAGCATTTTGTACTCACAATCAGGCAAGATTTATACCCATTTCGCTTTTGGCTTACTCAAGCATTTTCTCAGACGCTCATCGGTTTCCACTTTAATTTGCTTTTGGGAGCCAATATAAGGCTACCAGTATTTTAATAGAATTCATGAGGAATGCAGAGTTAATTCAAAAACTAAGTTTGGTTAATACTGGTGTATATACATAAATGTGACATAGGAGATGCCCATAAGACCTATATTACCATTACTTCTGAGACAGAGTATATAAAGACCGATATTAAATTATAGCAAAAAAAGTATAAAAAAGAACTGGCTTCTTTTATATTATTCAAATTTGAGCTGCATCGAACAGCAACACAAGATGATAATAAAATTCTAATCGACATTCAACAACGATCCAATGATTAATTAACAATAACAATTTGAGCGCCTGGCCGCTTGACTCAATAATATATATGAGTGCCGACAAGTTTACTTTGTTTTTTATTTTCTGAAGAAAATTTTCTTTAGAAAGTTTTCACTACAATTTTTATGCACTATTAGAGATCGGCTATCATCGGTCCAAAAGAGTTTGGATTTATTTGGCTGGACGTTAGGACGTTAAAAATGTTTCTCTCTTAATTGTTCTACCAAATTTAATATAAAATTTTTCTTTGAAATTTTTATTCACAACGGCTACTTGGATAAATGCTTGGATAAATTGATTCGGGTTTCTCATCTATTAAAGATGCTTTTGAGCATATTCTGGGTCTTTCAAATTGAGTTTTCAAAAGTAAATAATTAAAATACATAGAATTTGAATTGAAACTGAAACAGTTTTTATTTATTTTTGAAATAAAATGTTTACCATTTACACTCTAAAAAAGATATCTTCCATGTGACCACCTCTTGCGTCTCTTATCAAAATTTTCAATCACATTCTGGCATAGTTGCGGCTCTATCTCACCAATAACTTGAATAATTTCTGCTTTCAATGCCTTGACGTTTCGATTATCCTTTTAGACCTGTGTTTTCAAATGGCCCCAGAGAAAGAAGTCTAACAGTGTCAAATCACAGGATCTTGAAGGCCAATTCACGTCACTGAATCTGGAAATAATACGATCTGTAAACTTTCTATGCAGTAATTGCAAAGTTTGTGTGGCTGTATAACACGTAGCCCCGTCTTGTTGCAGCCACATGTCTTTAGTATCAATATTTTCAGTTTTGGCCATAAAAAAGTTGTGATGATGTCGCGATATCTGGTACCGTTAACGGTTATGGCTCTTCCAGCATCATTTTCGAAAAGTATGGACCAATCACACCACCAGACAACAATGCATACCAAACAGTGACTCTTTGTGGATGCGTTCGCCTCTATTGGATCACGCAAGAGTTTTTCTCTCCCCAGATACGCCAGTTTTGTTTATTAACGTAGCCACTGATCTCGAAATGTGCTTCGTCCGAAAATATGATTTTTTTTTTTAGAAATCGTCCTTTTGTTCCAGTATCCAATTGGCAAAGTCCCGACGCATGGAATGATCTTGGGCAGCAATTCTTGTGTCAATTGAACTTTGTTGGCCTTCAACGCTAAATATTTGTGCATAATACTCCATACAGTTGACTCAGAAAGTCCCAATTGTTGTGAACGTCGGGAAATATACGTGTTGGGGTCAGCTGCAACATTATCACTCACAGCACCAATATTATCTTCTGAACGACCGGCACAAGCATATTGACGTCTTTCTCGGTCTTGTATTGCACCCATTTGCTTGAAATTTCCGCACATTATTACCAATTTGTTGCTCAGTTGGACGATTGTGTCGACCATAGACATCATGTAATTTGCGAAATACATTTCTTACAGATCGACCATTTTCATAAAATAATTCAATAATCTCCATACGTTGTTGTAATATATACGACTCCATTTTTATAAACCTTCAGCTGTCAAAATTACATATAACATGGGTACGTTCGATGTTTGAAGTGTGTTACAAAGGCGCGTACTATTGAAAACTCAATTTGAAGGACCCGTACAAGCATTATTATTTTCTTACAAATTTATTTGAAAGTTTTTCTTCCAAATTTTTGTACTTAGCTTAATCGTAGCTTGTTCCTTATACATTGGCGTAGCCAGCGTTTTGTTGTTGGGGTGAGTGGGGGGGGGGGGCAGACTGACACAATATTGAAGAAGAATATTCTTCAAGCAAGTATTGTTTTTCAAAAATGTGTATAACTTTCTAAAACGTTAATCAGTGTTAAATCCAAGTTTCCTTACATGAAGCAAACTATTTCATTGATCAACGTTGTTTTTTTCAACCAATGTATGCTTAAATTAAACAACAATAAGAATATTTCCTGAAAACAAGAATAAAATAAGAATAATTTACTAGCATATAATTATATGGTTTTCTAAAAAAAAGTTATTTCAAATTCATGGTTCTAATAAATTGTGAATGTATCGCAATTATAGCCCTGAAATTAGAAAATTATTTCTTCAATAAAGCTGGAATTGGTCTAAGACTAATTCTTATGATACCCTAGATGAATGCTCGTATGTATCTGTGCAAATTTGATTTTTGAAGTAGTTTTTCGCATATTTTTCTAAAACGGTTCGTCGGACAGTAAAAATTATTGTAACCAATTTCATAGGATTTCATAGTCTGAAGAACTTTTCAGTACAATAAAAACATCTCGTACTGATCGTCTTCACAGTACCTGTACGTAAAAATCCTAAATTTTTATATGGCAACATCAAGAAGGGGTTGCGGGATTTTTTTATCCCATTTTTGAAATTATAATCATCATTTTTATGAAAACGCCGTGTACAAAATTTCAGCTCTCTACGTCGATTCGTTCTCAAGCGGTGTCTAAATATATAGTGGAAAACCAAAGTTTTGTATGGCAAGGCAATTAAACGAAGGAGTTGCCTGATTTATTCCATTTCCGAATTTAAATTTCCATTTTTCTCGAAAAGCTCGTGTGCAAAATTTCAGCTTTCTAAGTAAAGCCGTTCTGGAGCTATCGTGAGGACGGACAGACATGCAAAAATTAAAATAGCTTTTAATATTATGCTTGGGTGTCCAATCCATTTTGCTCTACCATCATTATTTGTAGGTGTTACAAACGGAATGACAAACTCAGTTTACCCAATAGATTTCATTTAGGGTATAATATTCAGTAAACAGTCCCGAATAAAGCGATGTACACTGTTGTGTGCAAGATATTCGTCTGTTAAATGGTTGTTAGATACACTTAAGTGGATGAAGATACAGCAACGAATTGACTTAAATGTACTTTTATTCATGTTTAAAATAAAGAAGAAATATTACTAGAGATACATATTCCTGTTTGCTATATATTCTAAGGATTGAGCTATTACTGCACGGCTGTAGCCGGTCCAAGGCCTTTTAATTTTCAGTTTTTATGATGTCGCCTTCTGGTTTGCCGAATAAAGACAAAAAATGTGATATCGCAGATTTACATGCAACGAAACAGAGCGGCAATTTTTTTAATTTTCATAAATAAATGATGATGACAAGTGGCGGAATTTTCAGATTTACTCTCATGTAATACCGCGCTTTTGTGAAATCACTTTCTTCTGAGATATTGAAAGAGGTCACCAAAGTTTGTTCCAAAGTTGTTGCTGTATAGTCCTATGTTATTTGAACAGAACGTGCTTCTGTTTACACGCTTTGCTCTAAAGAGGGTGGGTGTTATCAGTATTGGGAGATCGTGGGAATTCCATATTCTGGCAATTTCTGCCATTAAGATATTGAAAGGTAGTAAATTAGTATGTAGTAGCACTGATTACTTTGCGCCTAGTGGCTAATGTACTTTTATAGATATGTATCTCTCCTATATCAATAATAATTAATTAGTGTTCGAAAGTTACGTGAACTGAACTATTCGTTTTGGTGTATGTCTTATGCTTTTGGTACCAAAGATAAAAATGGTCGGAATTCGGATAATATAATAATTTGTGGGAAAAGTCGCCATTAATTCCCATTTTCGAGAGAATTTTACTCGCAAAAATCTTCCAATGCTACTGTAACTCATTCTCTGATGGGCTTGGCAAAATGAGAATTTTATTTGACTGATAGACATTTAACATCTCCTTTCACCACATTGGCCAAAACGACATGTGTTTTTTCTTAAAAAATTGAGGTAGAATAGATATACGAAAAATTCATTATTATGAATATTTTGAAAGGATTTTGAAGTTATTCAAAATTTTGCAAATAATTGAATAAAATCAATTATGCTTGTATGTATATCTTACTACATGAAAGAAGAATGAATGAAAGAAAAAATTGCAAATTATTAGTAATAATTGCTTCGTATTTCTGTGGGGTGGACCGGGCCTACACAAACTTCGCGGGGGGGGGGGGGGGGCATTGCCCACCCGTGCCCCTACCTCGCTACGTGCATGCTTATACGTTATATTGGATATACTCTGTCATAGACTTAACTCAAAATAATGTTGTCGCTTAATGTAAATATTCTAAAACTTAGGGGCTAATTATAATGTGCATTTGGTAGTAAATGTAATATGCAGACAAGTGCCTTTCATAATGGCAGCCTACGATACGAATAAGAACCAGTTCGTTAAGTTTTAATTATTTTCATCGACTTCTGTCTGTATATTCATGATCATACAAGTTCGAGAGTTGTATAAATACTATGCAAATGTTAGTCATGCATAAGGCAGTATTCGTGAAATTTTTAAGGCTTTCATATGCGAGCATATGCACATTGTAGTTAGTCCTTTAACCTTTTCAAAATTTTATGAATATGAAAATATAAAGGAAAAAAGTAATGTAAATCAATTTTAGTGCTCTTACATAGGCCTATTCATTTTGGATCGATCAACGTACATACGTACAAGAAAAATTAAATCCTTTCTCTTAAAGTTAAACATAAATAGAAAGACGTGAGCTGATAAAGGGGCCACCCACAGTCAGTAAAAAAAAACAAACATGTAAAAATCGAAAAATTTACTTCATATGTAAAATTTATATTTACTCATAAGATTTCAACAATTAATTTAATATTAAACCTGTTTTTTCTATTTCCAGATCAAAATTGAAACTCGAAAATAAAAATGGATCGATATAAGCCACACGGAATACTTATTGTATGGATAACGTTTGTTATCGTTGTTTACTGTGAATCGGATGGTCCCGAACAGGTAAGCCCTAGACTGCGCTAATTTTGTAAATTAATAATGAATCAGAAAGTGCATAAGCCGACATTTAGAAAATGAGATTTTTAATATTTTTCGCTGTTTCCCAAAAATTCTCAAGATGATGGATTCATTGCTTCAGTTGACAATTGTTATGTAAATTTAAAATCTATGATGCAGAAGACGCAGAACTGGAGCTTATAATTATAAGTGCTACAGAATTTCCCTTAACAACATTTTGCTTGCATTTTCATTTATATGCATGTGAAGAGTAATATTTAATGTATAAAAATATGGAGGAGGGGTTATTTAATGTAGAAAAAGCCATGAAATGTATTTACGATGAATCGTGTAGTCTCTTCCTACTTTTAGTAACTCACTGCCTTCAACAAAGAAGTTACTAACGAAAGGCACACCATTCCGTATCCTTATTGGAATACCAAGGAGTATTTACCTTCTACTGCACATTAAAAAGCATATAAAGATAGCCGATGGGGTATGATACTCCTCAGCCACAACAAATATTTTTCATAAGTCTGGCAGCATTAATACAAATATCGATATAATTTAGCGAACATGTTTTTTGACTATCAGAACTAGCTTAACACAAGCTCGCTGTAGTGGCAGATTTAGTAAATAAACGGTCAACAATACATTCATTTCATGACTTAGTAGGTATTAGTATGTAAAACTAAACATAAACCAAACACCGGATGAAATGACATGCAATGCGACATAGAACAAAAAGCTTGAGTATTATGTAGATGTTTTATTAAAACATACTTAGAAACGTCAACTACAAAAGCTCAAACATGTTAATAGTAATACACATACGATTAATAGGTTCATACATGCTAAAGTTAGACATTGAGGAGTTAATGTGTAACAGATGTAGCCTTCTCAAATTGTGTCTACTATCACGGCAAGATATTATGTCTAGTAACAAGCGAGAATTAACATTCGCGTTTAAGAGTTGATGCACAAAAGTAAAATCGGCAACCATTCGACGTTTTTCCAGCGAGTGCATATTTAAATGCTTGAAGCGGTCCACATAAGGTGAAAGAATTAATGAATTATTCTAGGGTAGGTGCTTAAGAACAAATCGTAGAAAGTTCCGTTGAACAGACTCCATATGGTCGATGTATGTGTACCTTAAAATGGAGACAAGGCCTGGCTAGCGCATTCAAGAAGTGGTCTCACAAGCAAGTGTACATGTGTGTATGGTAGGATTCGAAAACTCTCGGGACCAGCATTTTATAAAGTCCAGCATAGAACTACTCTTTGATGCCATGCAGCTTATATGGGAGATAAAATTCAATCTGTGGTCACATTTGACACCCAACACCCAAGTCACAGACGGAGCCCACACGGAGAATCGAGGAATCCGAGAGCTCATAATCATAAGAGATAGGTGTGCGATTCCTATGGAAAGTCATCACCTCACATTTGTCAATATTGAGTACCAAATTATTGCTCTCGCACCAATTGTAAAATTTTTGAAGGTCACCCTGTACCTGTTCACAATCGTTAAAATATTTAATCTGAACGAAAAGCTTAACATTGTCAGCAAGTGACTGTACCTTACAACAGAGACAATGTCGTCAATTGACAGAATAAAGAACAACAGGCCCAAGTGACTGCTTTGAGGTAAGCCAGACGAAACCTTCAAGACTCTAGAGATAAAATGGCAGAATATGATTTGGTATGTGCTGTTATCTAAATAAGACTCCCTCCATTTTAGAAATGTTGTGGGAAGCCGATACTTTTCCATTTTAAAGAGGATCACGGAGTGTGATAACTTGTCAAGGCTTTACTGAAGTCTGTATAAATACAATTAGTCTGATAGCCATTTGCCAACCCGCCAATGGTATCCGAGACAAATTCCAACAAGTTAGTGGTTGAAGACCTGCCCCAAATAAACAAATGTTTGTTTGATGAGAGCAAATTCCTACAGGAAGTTGATAGCTGAGAGTAAATGATAGATTCAAATACTTTGGGCATGCAAGATGATTTTGCAATAGGCCTATACATAGTTAGAAATTTAATTTTTACTACCGTCTTTGTGGATACGGTTTTTCCATAGCTTTGGGAAATAACCACTATCGAGCGATTCTTTGAAAGTACCGTTAAAAAAAGCTGGAGGGATCTCATCAAGACCAGTTTTGAAGTCATTTGGAAGCCCATTAATATGATCGAGTATATTCTCTTCTGAAACTGAAGAGATAGTGAATGAAACGTAATGAGAATCGTTAATATGACTGAAGTTGCTTGAGGTTGAAAATTTGACGAGGCAAAGTCAAGAAAAGAAGCAAACATATCGCAAATTTCAGACAAATCATCACTAGCAGAATCCTTGTACCTTATGGTATTGTGGTAGTTGTTCGTTCTTTTCTTCATATTAATAGACATAAAAAAGATGTGTGGGTCATTAAATAATATCGCACGCATGCTTTGAATTTACTTATCTTAAATTGTAGAGGAAAGTTTTTTGAATTCATTATATGATGTGAGGAAGTTGTTGTGACTTATAATGTCTCTATTCCTCATATAGTATTCAGTCACTAGTTCTAACCCAAGCATTCTAGAACAAATTAATGAGAAGAGTGTAAGCATTAAAAAGTGATTTAATTTTTAAAATTGATTTTAGTTTTAATTTTAAAGCATCTTAAATTTTAAGATGAAAGCTCATCGTTGTATATGGAACCTCTTGTAATTTTTAAAAACAAATCCCTGCTCATTTGTTTTTAAAAAGGATAAAGGGTTCCATATGTAATAAAGAGCTTGTGATTCCTAACTCTCGATATAACTAACTGGGGGTATTTTAATAACTCGATAACAGAAAGTGCTGCCGATATCTCTATTTCGCTCTTTGCGATTTTTAAAACACAGGGCATTTTATAAAAAAATTATAAAACTTTCTTATTCACCATGGCATTCCGCCGCTCAAACACCACATTTTGCTTTATCTCGCTAGTACAGAGAGTATTCATCTTAGAGTGTTGGTAGGGATTAAGGGGTGAGGATAGAACCATTTAGAACAAGCCAAACTCAACCGTGCAACTGATTAATATAACCGCATTATGCCTAATTGTTGTAATCGAGTCCGAAATGTGGATTATTTTTCAAAATATGAAATGCCTGTCTGTTCTATGTATGAGCTGGGTTTTAACTGATTGGGCTATGTTTGATTCAATATTTCATGAAATTTGAGAAGGTGGCCCTGAAAAACCGTAGACGGTGGACAATATGCGAAAAGAATACATTTCTTTTTCGTAACACCACATGCTTCAAAACGCAAATTTCCAATGTTTCAGATTCGTATTTTAAGTTTATATAGGATTGGGTACGATATTTAGTACTTCAAAATTCTGTATACAAAAGTTTTTTTTAAAAATTCTGTATTTTGATATTATGCTTTTCATGATGCATCTTTAACACAAGTCTGTAGTGCAAAATATTATACTGATTTGAAACTTTTACAAAATATTTACATCTCTGATAAGTTCTCAATATATTTTTGTAAAATGGTGTATAAAACACTTTCTTCTGCGGGTAACGCCACTGTAAATTTTTTGAAAAATCGATTTTGTTTTTATTGGCTTAAAAAATAGTTTAAACCCTCTAGAATAAGAAAAAAAAGGTCCCGTGCCAGAAATTTTTTTTTTTCCTTTGAAAATGGAGGTCGCCACCAAACGCGTCAAACGTGCTCCGAAACGACTACCTGAAGCCTGAAACACAATTGGAGCTTTTCAGCCAGCTTTATCGCCAGCTTTCTTCTAAAGCTGACTGAAAAAGCAGAATTGAACACAACTGACCTTTTTGACATTTGCAACTTTAACTTGTTTATCGGAAAACTTTTATTTTTTACCTTAATTTTTTTTATTTTTTCCAATAAAAACTATTCTCAAAACTTTAAACGCGTTTTTCTCGAAACACGGTTTTTCAAAATGGCACGCAGCATAACTCGAACAATTTTCATATTATCGACTTGAAATTTTTACCAAATGTGAATATTAACATTATATAGAAAATGTCGTACGGGATTTTCAATAACTTTATTTGTTGATTTTTTATTAACAAAAAACCTGCCGTTTTTTTCGTCAAAAATCAAACTTATTTTTTCAAATGCGTGCCAAATCTACAAAAATTTATATTTTTAAAAATCCGTGCGGAATTCTCTAGCTGTAAGCCACTAGATAAATGTTTTTTTTTGTTTTGGTCTAGATTCAAATGTGCACCAGTGGTGCTGCGTGCCGCGGAGCCCTGCAAGCAAAATATGTACCGAGAAGATGGCTGTGGAGCCGCCATTTTGTTTTTTTTCGTTGTCAAAAAATTTACCAAAAAAGTTCAATGTATGCCCGATAATACCCTTAAAAGGTTCTTTCAAACACCTTTAATTTCGTGAGAAAAAAATTCGTGAAAAAATCTTTTTTTTTTTAGCCGTTACAGTGGCGTTACCCCTTAACATAATCAACGGAATACAAATTCGTAAAGTTTAAATATAGAAAATACACTTGACTCGAAATGCCGAATTGAATCTTTAATTTCATCTATTCACAACAAATCTCTTTTTACAATTTTAGATGTAAAATAATTTAATATTAATTTAATTTTATTATTTCTAGAAAGATATTGAAATAAAAAAGAACAAACAGAAATAAATTTCAAGAAAGCAGGAAAAAATTGAGTCTACTTTTTAATACCCATACTAAATTCATAATTTTGTTGCATAAAAAACATTTTCAAATTTGGATTAAATGTTAAAAAAAAATAGAAAACCTTTGAGTACATATTCTTTTGAAATTTTGAATATTAAAGTACACAATTTTTCGAGACCGTTTCAGACAATCATTTCTTTGCATTTTGAGCATGGGGAAATGCCAAATGACATTCATTACATAAATAATTATGTATTCCCACAATAAAAGCACGATATTTGCATGTAAACATAAAAGATGTGTATACAGAGGAAAAATAAAAGGTCTTTAATAAATTGTATTTCCTCCTAATCAATTCAGAGATAAAATCTAATATTATGTAATTTGATGAAATCAAACAAAACAATTATTTCGGACGATTGCACTTTTCTCATCGTAATAGCAGTAATCATAAAATATCACTTAATTGACAAGGGAGGAGTGCATAATATATGCAAACCACATCTGAACTTCCTCCATTCTATCTACAGAGCATGTCACTCATCTTTAATTACTAATGAACCACATGAATCACAAATAGCCTGAAATTATTTGTAAATTGATACATTCGAATATCTTGAAAGGCATCTCAAGTCTTACATAAATTATGCAAATCATATTCCTGTACAATAGTTACAGCAGATATTGCCCTTGGTCAAGTGCATCTGATGAGGTTTTGTCTTCTTGGTTTTATAAATCTAAAAAAAAAAAAAAACCGTCGTATAGTTGCACGTGTTATTTGCAAAAATTGCGTAACATAATTTTCATCTCCAATCAAATTATCTAATATTGATTGCTGTTCCCGCGTGTCATCAATCAAAATAATCAAATTTGATATAAGTTATAAGAAACGTAATTAGATGACACAAAATATTTTTAACAACAGGTGTTCATGTTGATTGTACATAATTATGTATTGCGCCATATTAAATGAAAATTTTTGAATTTCTTATGTAAGTGTGAATCCGGAAGACTTTATAACAGAAATATTTGCAATTGTAAGACTACGCGAAATTACGAATCCCTGACCCGCCCCAATTAGCTTCTAATTCAGGAGGAGGTTTGACCAGGAAAGTGGCTATTACAGAAACATATATATAATAATCTTTTGTTGAGAGATTTTATTTTATATATGTACACATATATACTGTCTCAGTAAGCCACCAATTGTCCACATTTAGCTTCCTAGTATCTAATCTGTTTGATAAGTAAGTCCCTGTCAAAACGAAATGCGTACCTGCGAATGGCTGCTCGCGGTTCTCCGAAGGAATAAGAATTCTTATCTCTAAACGTGATTATCTGTATCATTGTTATAGGCTCCTTAAGACCGTTGAAGCACGAAATAAAACTAATTTGGCTATTACATGCACTAAACGTCAATAAGATACTTCTAAGTTCAACGTTAGTCTTTCTCCCCGAACATTGGCGGGTGTATATGGCAAATTCATGAGCCATTACTGTGGTCTAAACTATGAAAAATTAAATAAATTTTTCATTTCTGCCGATAACAATCTAGTTATCCAACATAACTTTCCTCATGATCTATTAGAAGATTATACTACCACTAATACTTTTAACACATTATCTCTCTGTGGGACTGACTTAAATAAACTCACCGTGGCTATCAGTACTATTAAGTCTGATGCAATCGGGCCAGACAATTTTTTTACTGCAGTTCATCGAACTGTTATTCCCGTATATTGGTAGGTATATCTTATATATCATTAACATTTGCGTAATATCATCTACTTTCCATAGTGAGTGGAAAGTACCAACTGTACTGCCGGTACCCAAGAAGTCCTCTCCTCCATATGAAACTGAAGTCATAAAAGTATCTTCAGACAAAAGATTGGATTTCGACCGAGACAAATTCACTGTCCTGGTTATTTTAGATTTTTCGAAAGCATTTGATTATGTAGGCCATCACATTTTTCTTCAGAATCTGGGATCTTCCTTTAATTTTAGTACCCCAGCAGTTTCCCTGATTAACATATTTGTATCTCTTCATCGTTAACAAGCCAAGATGAAAGATTCTCCCTCCCCTGAGCGTCCGCTAGTACAATGAGTTCCTCAAGGATCAATTCTGGGTCCTTTGCTCTTTTGCTTATTTATTAACGATTTACCGAGGCTTGTGAGTGATGTGAAAATTCATCTATTTGCTGATGATGTACAACTGTATCTAAGTAGACCTACTTCTGGTCTCCTCGAGTAATGCGTTGCACGAATAAACTCTGATTTGGACCGAATTTGTGCCGGGTCTAATTATCATCGGCTGCTAGTTAATCCTGGATATTCACTTTGCACTATATTTTATAGTAGAACATTCAATTAAATCAATATTCCCTCAAATAAAGTCACCAACCTTGGCATCATATTAAACTCTAATATGAAGTGTTGTGATAACATTAATAATACGATCGGAAAAATCTACAGGGGCTTACGCAGACTGTAGCTTTCAGCGAATATATCTAATTGTTCCCGTCTAAAGCTATTAGAAATTCTAATCTTGATTTATTTCACTTTTGGATATTTGGTCTTTCTCCAACTGGATAGTATCTGTACCCGTAAGATGGATATTGCCCTAAACGACTATGTGAGGTTCATTTATGGGCTGCGCAAGTTTGACCATATCTCACATCTCTGGTCTTATTTGTTCAATTGTCGGTCGGGAGATTGAGTTTATAGGAGTTGAGGTCATGTCGGACAGTGATTATATGCATGCTGTCTGCAATGTATTGTCCCCCATTGTGTGCTATAACCAGAACAAATATACCCTAGAGAACTTTTCCACTTTACTACCTGCCAACGAAATAGAAATTTGGTATTTCCCCACTTTCATAAAATTGTAATGAAAAACTCTTACCTTGTCCAAAGCCTCCGTCTGTGGAATTATTCCCATTCTTTTCTTTTTCTCCACAAGTTAGGTGATATTTAAAAGTAATTCTGTAATTGCATATTTTTGTTTTTTTGTTTTGTTTTTTCTTTTTTCTGAATTGTAATTCTTACTTAATTATGCTTTTTTATTTATTGTTTAAATTTTGGTGTACGTGATTCTAGCACCACTACAAATATTTTAGGTACTCAAAAAGATTTCAATCTTGTGTACATTACCGAAATAAAATTTAATCATATTCTTATATATATTTAATTTTATTTTATTCGTAAAATTTCCGAAATTAATCAAATGATGAATGTCAAAGCTTTGCACTTTTCGTTAATGTTCAAATGGAAATAGCAATAAAGAGAAAGTGAAAATCAAAATACATTTTCCTAATATCGCCTTTTATTTTCTTCTTTTCTACAATTGCTGAGTTCAATGTAACATAACAAAGTCACAGCATCAATCGTAATCGCATTACTTGGATAAAAAACGAACGGAGAAATGATTTCGTTTAATCACCTTCATTAGCTAACAGCACAAAATCTTTGTAGCCTAGGTCAATGCTTTTGAATGATGCACTTTAACGTTTCTATGATGAAACTCGACACGCAATTAATTTCAAAGCTCAGCAAGGGAGCTTATAATGAGCCAAGATTAAGATTAGATAGTTATCTTGATACCACCCGGTACCTACAATATGCTATGATTGCAGCACATTAGTAGAGAGATAAATGCGTTTAAATGAATTTTGTCCCTGACCAAAAACTACAGGGGCTACATATGTAATATAACTCTTTTGAATTTTTTTGAGAAAAATCAGTGAAAGGTTATCTAATAACTTCTTGAATCTAAATAGGTAAGATTGTACAGGTATAGTTCGTAGAGCTTGCAAAATTACATATGATAGGAATGTGAAAAAAACAATCAAATTCAATGTAAAAATGACGAAAAAATTTCGAATAATGACGCCTAAGAAGGTTTTTTTTTTCTTAATTGAATCTGCATTCGAAATTAAAGTTGATGTGGGATGGGATGTTACGCATTTTTAGGTTATACCATTTTTGAAAATTGAAAATTTGTATAGTTGGCCTAATATAATTATTTGTTAATAACTACTCTCGATGTGTAACTGTTTTTAAAATGAATAATATTATTAAGTAGATTCATTTATACCATAAGAATAGGGTATAAAAAAAGTAGCTATTCACAGCAATGCAGTTGCGATTTTGATTGGTGATCACAGTATGAGCAATTCAATCACAACCATTGCATTTGGAAATATAGAAAAGACCAGTTCTCATTCTTTTTCGAATCTTTAAATAGCAATTGAATTTTTTTTTTTTTACAAATCAATTTTCGGTAAACTGTATACTGGATTGTATGAACAAAATTAAAGTTACTGAAATAGTTTTTAGTTGTGTGATAGGAGGTTCTTCAAGGAATTAACAAATTTTAAAACCCAACAACATATTTTTTAAGGTGTTTTGGCCTTTGTAGATTATTGACTATATAAACCGATATTCAACTTGGCAATTAGGACTCAGGGGCGGTTCTTGCTATGGGGCGCGGGGGCGCGATCCCCCCCTGAGGCCCATTGAAAAAAATTGCAGTAGAACTTCTGAATTTTTCCTAACAAAATGATTCACATCGATTCTACTGCACCTTTTGTAAAAAACGTTACAATTTCTGGAAGCGTTCAATATGATACATTTAGGAACGCAGGCCCTAGCTAGCACCTTGGCCTTCGGTCACGGTTGTTGAAGTTTATATATGAAAGCAGGAAGCGCGGATACCTTTACATGAGCGTCGCTTTGGTCGGAGTGTTTGAAGCATGTTAACGTGATGGAAGGTTTGTTTTAATTGAAAACAGCTGCCAAAGGGCCTTTGATAAGCCTTCCATGTAAAGACGGCTTCTTAGAACATTTTCGGCGCGGCATGGCACAACAAACATTTAAAGAAACAATTATAACTCGTAATTGGAGAAATTCAGCGAAACTACACAACGGCGAACAAGTCATTGTGCATTGCTGTAGTGAGTGTACATTTAAAGCAAGAGACTAATTTTTATATCTTTTTTTTTTATTATTTCGTAAAATACTAGAATACTTAGCTCAAACGTTAAATAAAAAAAAAATCTACAGATTGGGAAAGTCTCAATGAGTATCCTAGAGAATTTGATTGGTCGGTCTGTTTTGCTTTAAAGGATGTTGATGAATGTACATTTCAATGTAGTACAATTCTAAGGCATGCGTAAATATATTCAGTATTACACAGCAGATCTTAACAACAGCAAAATCGCTTTTGGTTTAGTGATAAATACAACCAAGCAATAAAAGCGAAATAGTCTGCTTTTTGCACCTATCAATTGCATCCATGTTCAGAACTGAAACGTTATTCAAAGAGAAAAATTTCTTTTTGACCAGATCGTTAGAATATCGGAAAGACACAAAGGCAGCAAAGGTTTCTGGTCCCAGGTCAAAACTATCAGGATCAATTTCAGCAGTTCCTCTATTCCTTCATTACTTTACAAAGAAGTGATTGTGGATTCCCTGAATAAAACTAATATATAGACTGTTAGATTCATTTCAAATTCCTCTTTTTCACCCACTTTAAATCTCTATTATAGATGTGTACAAAAGCCAATACATATCCATGCGAGAGATATATTCAAGGTCCTTAAGGAGATCAACGTCTCTATAGCTGCAGGTCCTGATAGTTTCAAGCTCCGTTAAATGAAACCTGTGCCTCGTTCTTGGCTAAAGCTCTGCGAAAACTATTCTACTTATCTCATTCGACAAGAAAATTTCCAATTGCTTAGAAACTACCTCACTTTCAGCCTATTCCCAAGAAAAGAAAGGGTAGTGATCGCTCAAATTATCGACCAATTATAATCACTTGGAATCTTAAAAAGGTTTTTGAATCTATCATTAACTCCAAATTAATGAAGTATCTAGAAACTAATCAAACCAACAACGATCGCCAATATGGCTTATCTTTTTCTGACTTTTCTTGTGGAACGTTGAATCCTTAGTCTTCTCAATTTTGGTTCAAAATCATTGCCCTAGATATTTCAAAGTCCTATCATAGTGTCTGGAGTTCAAGCCTTTTTAAAGTGATTTATCTGGTCGGTTAATACTGATTATATTAGATGGCGTTTTATCTCAATCGCAGCCAATAAATGCCGGGGTGCCTCAGAGCTCTGCTATCTCTCCATCTCTCTTCTCAATTTTCATTAATGATCTGCCTTCCCTTACTTTCAATCGATCCATTGTTTTGCCGATGACAGTACTACAGAGGAAATATCGCATCTATCAAAAACTAGATTGCACGATTAGATCCGTGAATAACCACCATGATAATATCCTCGCTTGGAGCAAACCGAATCACATCGAATTCAATACATCTAAGTTCCATAGCTGTCCCATCTCTTTAAAACAAGATCATAATTTTTCCACTCCCGTTTCTTTTGATGGAGCACTGCATGACGATAAACCGTCTTTATCCATTCTTGGCATTAATATTTTCAGTAAGATAAACTGGACAGATCACATCTTCTCTGTTGCCAAATAAGCAACGAAATATCTTGAATTTCTGAAAAGGTGTAAGAAATATTTCAGCCCATCGATTCTAGCGCTCCTCTACAAGTCCTACATCAGACCTAGAATGGAGTACAATTTCCATATGTAGCCCGGGGCTGGTCGAGCCGTAGCTTCGTTGGATATTGTCAAAAAGAGAGCCTTCAGCTCATTGGCGATGTAGCAATAACTTGTCATATGGACTTACACGAGCACCGCCGCAATGTTGGTTGCCTTTCGTTCCTATATTTCTACATGCATGGACAATGTTCTGATGCAATATCTAGTATGATCCCTGATTCCTGTATGTAATACTCGCAGTGCAAGCCGCGCACATCCTTTTAGCCTTCAAAATACTTTCGGCCGTGTGCGAACGTGGAAGAGTCTCCAATCTTCTGTCTTTTCTCCGGCATGCAATCTGCGAAAGTTTAAGGCTGACACACATCAGCACCTTCGCCACAATCCTCATATTCCTTAATTGCTTTCTTTATCACTTTCTTGCCATGAGATATTTCCTGAGCTTGGCTTAATAATATAAAAATCAAAAGAAGTCACACTTTCTAAGCTTGCCGACGAAGTTATATACGTACAAGGTATGTATTACATCTATTTTGTGACTGCTATTTTAAATAAATGTAACATTTTTAATTCCTGCATTTCACAAAGATATAATTTATTATGATTCGTGAATTTGAATAACGTACATTTCCCTAGTTTTAGTAATTAAAATGGATGTTTGGGAAGTTTTACACTTCCACTATTTACCAACCGAAACAAAATGAAAAATCTAACATCTGCATTGGCTTTCGAGAGTGTCAAAACACTTTCTTCATTGTGAGTGGAAGCCACTTGCTAGTCTGTTAGACTCGTATCTTTTAAATGATAAATTTTGTGCATTTGACATTTGTGACTGGTGGCGAGTGTCTTCAAACTTTTGTTCACTTTTCAGCACGTACCATTTTTAAACCATAGTTGCGCCCCCCCCCTCTTCGGAATGCTGGATGCGCCACTGTTAAGACTCCACGGTTCTTGTAGTTGTCACACAACAAATTACCACAATAGAACTACATGGTTTATTCATGATAATATCTGACATACATACATGAACATGAACTTTTCTGTTCATTTCTGTTCGCTAAAAACAAACTAGAAAAGCAAATAAAAACTTTTTCCAGATGGTGTGTGGTTTCCTACAGGGTTCCATATTGTAGCCTCTTCTATTCAAAATCTAAGGAAAACCAATTAAAAATTCACTTCAGATCTGCAAAAAGCGTGAATTATTCAAAATCATTTAGTAAAGAAAATCGTTTCGTATTGGCAGAAACTCTATAATAATAATTAGTACGGCTGAGTTTCTGCTTGCCGTATTCAGTTTATACAAGATTTTCTACAATTAATGCAATAATTTAAGAATTTGATAGCTAGAATGAAGATATGTAACAAAATTCGGAGAAGTTGATGGAGTTGGAAACAAATAAAGTATTTCGTGTATTTTATTCATATCAAAAACGCTATAAAAACTTTCTTTTCAAAATATTATGTTATGTTTGCCTGTTTGTAGTTACATTTGGAAATTACCACATCATAATTACATTTTATTTTATTTTTTTCTTACAAATATCCATATAATCCTGGAGAATATTTCTTTTTCCATTCTTTCATTCTTCGATCTGATCTTTATGGTAATTAATTACCCAAAAAATGAAATGAAATGATGATTTCGAAATTACATTTACGCCAATACGGCCTTAATATCGTACGCATGTTTCTCAAATTATTCTTTAAAAAATTAAAAATTTTATTTTATATTACAGACCCCAATAACTTTTCCATCCTAAAGATCAACAAAAGATGACGCCATTTCCCCTATATATATTTATATATGTACTCCATTGATTATGTTTATTTCCGATAGGATATTCAATAGTTTTCAAGAAAACTCATTTGCTTTTTAATTGAGATTCATCTTTTTTACGCCTAAGGCTGACATTATCTTAGTCTTTCGTCTTCATCTGCCCCCGGACTTGGGTAAATGAAAGAATTTGCTGTTATGATGTACACATGTACACTTATATTCAGACGATTAAATTTTTATTATAATTTTTAATTAGTTAATATAAAATTATGAGTAAACTGAAAGATAATGAATGTATCTTTGATGTGATTTTTACCATATATCATATTCATTTGAAGATGTTGCTAATGATTTCGTGACCATTACTAATTTGACCCACTTTGAATTTTCATGTTTTATAAATTTCCGCATGTTTGTATTCACAAAATTTCATTGAAATAAATATATGACAGCGTGACAAAAATCTACTTGTAATTTTTAATGAACTACAATAGTTAATCATGTTGAAGGATGTAGTATAAAGAAAATAGGCAAAGTTCAATGTTAAAATAAATAACTCAAATTTATACACAACATTTTATTCAAAAGTGCAAATTTTTCTACTGACCTGATTCGATTTTCACGAATTGAAATTTTTGAACACATGTAAATAGTTTAAAAACATCGAATATTAAATTTCTGCCACTAAATGGAATATATTGACCTTCGGGATATGAAAGACCCAAGGCTTTTTATATAGGTTATAATTTAAAAGTTTTTGTATTGGCCATTCACGGAATATTCCTTAAAAAATAACTGAGTTGTTTTGCGTGAGCACTTTCAATTACAGAATTTTTCAAAATAGTGGACAGTTTTAATGCAAATATTATTCCCAACATAATTTTCAGCCAGGTCATCTCCGGTGATCTGATAATAGAAAAATAAATTACTTTTATATGTTACTGATGGACCATCCTTATTAATTATTGCTCCGTTATGCCTCCCTCAGTCTTCAGAGAGGTCTCGCAAAAATGCTCGATAGGTATAGCTAGTCCATACAAATTATGACGAAAAATTTTCGTAAATATTTCTAAGAAAAAATTATCTATGCTCATAAAAATGGTTTGCCACCCAGGCAATCATATCAATCAAATTTTTTTTGAGTTGCTCTGGATCAACAATAGCGCATAAAACTTCTTAAGAATAATTTTCAAGAAAATTCGCAGGAAAAAATTATTGTAAATAAAAGTTTATATTTATTTCTATGAAGTGGATGCAATCTTTAGGAGCGACAAACTAAAAACGGTCAAGAATAATTTTCAAGAAAATTCGCAGGAAAAAATTATTGTAAATAAAATTTCATATTTATTTCTATGAAGTGGATGCAATCTTTAGGAGCGACAAACTAAAAACGGTCAATATTTGGTTGTACTGTTTACTACTTTCTTTTTTTAGTTATTATTTAGTATTAAGTACAGTCCACATTCATAAATTCTATAGCATCGTAAAGCCGTTCCTGGGACAAATACTGTTGCGATTGTGACGAAATAAATATGTGTTGTTTTTAGATTTATACTTAAGTATAAGAAAGAAACTGATTTGCACACTTTAATTATATTTATGCGTAAATTCATATCATCTGAATTTCGTTGATTTGAAGGCACCACATTCTGATAATGTTACTTCAGTACAGAGGAATATATAAATTCTTCCATGTAAATATTGCTGGTAGCCATAAATATAATAAGTATATTCCCACTTGCTACTTTCTACCCGGGTATATTTTCGTAGTTGATGCAACGCATTGTGGTACATTTGTATCAGGTTACTCCCATAAGGGCTTTTCGACTTCAGAATGCAAATTAATAGACAGCTTGTTTACAAATCGTAGGCAAAGGGTACAAATAATTGGTAGAGTTCCGAAAGTATTACTGCTGTACCAAAGAAGTCTCTTGCCCTCAATCTATCTATATACATCTTACAGTAATGATCTTATTTTTTCATCTGTTGAATGTGTCGAAAGTTGTTTCACATTAATTGACATAGGTATAGTAAAATGTTCAGTAAATATTAATATTTTCATAAACTCAGTAAAGTAAGAAGAAATGGTTGTGCATGATTCAAACTTTGAATTCCTACTTCTGTATATATGTACGTATAAATAATGATCCATTGTAATATGTGAGCAAAGTAAAAAAAAATCTTGGCCTAATTATTAATAATATTCTTAAATGTTTTAATCAGATCAGGACAATTCCTTGGTACCTAATTGAAAATTTTAAGTACCAGGAGTTGTACTTGTGATTATAATTCTCACAAAAATATCTCAAATTAATAATAATACTTGTAGAAATGGACGTATGGGGTAAGTGAGCCTTAATTCGTTGAAACTATAATAAAATTACATCATAATATGTGTAGAACTTTATTGTAGAATTTTATTCTCCTTTAGTCACTATTTAAAAAAATTTAGATTAAAAATACATGAAAAATTTTACAATTAACATAATTAAATATTCAGGGTGTCCCGAATTAGGATGGTCATATGAAAGAAAGTGATAGAGCTCGCAACTAGAGGCGCAACTTCACCCCCCTGGGAGCTACGGCGGTTTGAAGATTTTTCCCAGTGCTCAACATATTTTTAAATATCGAAATCAGTCTTCTTCTAATCGATGGCTAATCAATTGCCCATTCAGGAGGTGTGAAATTCTTTTTCCTGTTGTTAATGTCTACTAGGTTATAGATCTTCAAAGTTTAAATTTTGAGTAAAAAAATTAATTTTTTCGGATTCAAATGAAATTATCTCAACATTTTACAATAAATTTTTTTTATTTTTTTCGGCTTAGAAGAAAGCCCAATCGGTCTTCACAGCACACAAAAATATTTGACAGTTCTCAAATCATAATGTAAAATGTGCAGGTCTTAACTGAATCCCATTTTATAAATTTAAGGTTTTCACCAGAACAAAGTGAAACAAAGTGAAACCTTTTTCTGAAATAACTACAACAATGTTCAGTAGTCCAAGAACTGAACCAAGGAGTATAAAATTACAGACAAAAAGCGAGATACAAGCATGACAAATACACATTTTTACACAAAAATAAAGAAAAACCAATTTCGATTTGTTAGATACATTATTATTAACTGCCATTATTATTACATTATTACATATTTAAACTATTAATACTTTCAAAAATTATCTAAAACTAACTGACGCTAACTGTTCAAAATATTCTCGAAATGTCCGCCATTATTTTGAATGCATAGCAAACATCTGCGTTTAATAGATCTTTTAAGATCTGTCGTCCTTAATTCCTCCCTAACTTTTAGGGCAGCTTCTTCGATCCTCCTTTTCAACTGCTCTTCAGTTGATATTTGTACTGAATACACCATCTCTTTCAGTAATGCACCCAGGATTTGGGGGGGGGGGATTTTGGGAGGGGGGCATAGGTATCCCAAGTCCTAACGAGTCGGAAAAATAGGGCTCTAAAGTCGCGTCCTGCACCCATCCGAGCACTTAAGGACTGCTATTGTAGATTAAAAGGTTTTATTTTATTTTATCAGACTTTGGAATAATATACAGACCATATTTTATACGTAATTTGTAAATTATGTTCAGAAAACTGACATTCAGGAGGGGGACCGGTCTCGTTCGTCTCCCCGCTCGTTGCGCCCCTGATCTCTTTCATATACATATCCCCAGAGATAAAAATCCAAAGGAGTCAAATCCGGTGATCGTGGCGGCCAAAGTATGGGTGCATACCGTCCAATGAATTTCCCCGGGTAATTTCTTTGAAACCAGTTGAAAGCTGGTTGAGCACTATGTGGTGCTGGAGCGCCGTCATGTTGATAAAACATTTGACTCCTTGTTACTAAGGGCACATCCTCCAATAGTCCTGGTAGATCATCTTGGAGAAAATCCAAATAATTGCTGCTATTCAGTCTTGGAGGAAGTATATGTGGACCAATCAGCAAATTTCCTAGAATGCCTGCCCATACGTTAACTGCAAATCTATGTTGTGTTGATGATCGATGCGACACATAAGGATTTTCTGCAGTCCAAACATGTTGGTTGTGGAAGTTTGTCACGCCGTGAACTGGCATTCATCTGTCCATAAAATGTGGTCCAAAAATGTGTAGTCTTCCACGTAATGCTCAAAGATTCAGTTGCAGAACTCCCATCGCTTTCCAAAATCCGTGGGTGAGAGCTCCTGAACAGGTGTCCAATGGTATGGGTGCATTCTGGAGTTGGTGTCGTGTATAATCCTAAAAACAGATGATCGCTAAACTGCAGTCTGAAGGGAAATTCTTCTTATGCTTATTGCAGGGTCTCTCCTTATAAGATCTCTAACTCGTTCTTCCGCTTCGACAATAAATGCTGATCATCGGGCGTCTTCTCATCGCTTGATATGAGAACGGTCAAATATTTTTGTGTGCTGTGAAGACTAACTTATAGAGCACCGATTGGGCTTTCTTCTAAGCCGAAAAAAATAAAAAAATTATAGGGTAAAATGTTGAGATAATCCGAAAAAATTAAGTTTTTGACTCAAAATTTGAACTTTGAAGGTCTATAAAATCGAAAACGTTAATAAAAGGAAAACAAATTTCACACCCTTAATCGGCAATTGATTGGCCATCGATTAGAAAAAGACTCATTTCGATATTTAAAAAACCTAGGAGATATTGGGAAATATGTTGAAGCACTTACTGAACACTGGGAAAAATCTTCAAATCGCCATACCCACCCAGGGGGGTGAAGTTGGACCCCTCCCCCCTTCCCATAATTTTTTTTCGTTTCTTACTGCGATTTATCACTTCCTTCCATATGGACATCCTAATTCGGGACACCCTGTATACGACAGTTAACATGAAAATAATTAAATAAATATAAAATAAATAATTTAATTATAAATCATTACCGAAGACATCTTAAAACCCACGCGTAGTACTACTAACTCAAAACACCACTACCGTAAGTTTTTAATGTGTGTTGAAGTATTGTATGTCTAATTTGAAATTAATTGAATATGCTTGAGGTGTATGTAGTGTGGTTCAATGTTTTTTCTCCTCCTTCAATTATCTTCCGTATGAAGGATCGTCGGATTCTCATAATCGAATTTATGACCATTTTTAATTACATGGAATAAGCAAGCTGTATTGCAGTTAATAAAACTATTAAAAAAATATCTGATTAGCACTTAATTACTTCTTAATTCCTTGTACTTATATAAGTCCCGTAAAGTACTTAAATATTTGAACTCAATTTTTTTTCAGTACTTACTTAATATATGGCAACATATAAATATTTTCAGGGACAATTGAAAGGTTATACACGTACCTAATATTCGGCCACTGAACCTTCCCTGTCATTAGTAGTGATTATATCTGAATTTTGAATGAATTCAGATACATTGAAATCTGATCTGTTTTACATTATCTTTGTGAATTCTAATTTATGTCTGCGCATAATTCCGTTTTGGGGTACAGTAGTTTAATGAGTGAACAATTGTATTAGAATTTGGTATTTAAAATGATTTAAATTACTTCAAGGAAAATAAAAGTATTGAACTATAATATTCAAGTACAAAAATTAATTATGACAAAATATTTAATTACTTTTATGGGAGTTATAAGTATAGGTCCTTTCACTGGTATTATCAATTTCCACGCATAATTATTTAAAGAATTGTCCTACTTAAAAAAAAAAATCAGTGCAAGGTAATTACGATTATTTCAGTCAAAATATATTTAATTATAAGTACCAGGATGAAATTTGTGCAAGCTCTCATTCCTCAATTACTTTGTTTAGGGTATATACGCCGTTTGACTCTAACTGCTTTTGTAGGGTGAAAATATATTTCCCCGATTGCTTGCGGTTTTTTTCTATCTCACTCGTTTTCATTATGTAAGACCCTATCGATCTTAACCTTTGATACTTATCTGAAATTTAGAACGTTGCTATTTTTTTTAACTTGATGTTCATAAGTAACGATTTCAATTCTCGCTAAGGCACACTTCAGTAAAAGGATCTTATTTTGCAAGATCAATCACGAAGAGCGCATTCATTTAGAATATCTTTCAGTTAAATATATATATATATATATAGCATAAAAATAAATAATCCTGAATAGAGTTTTATTTTATTATTAATTATAAGTACATTCTGTACTAAATAAGATTTAAATATTTTATGTATATTTGAACAATAAAATATTTTAATTAGTTGACGAATTTTTTTTCAGAGACAAAGAGACGAAAGCTGAAAAAGCCTGTCAAACATTTTCTAAGATCGAAAGGGGGCAATTTGATGAATTAGTTTATGAGACATCTTTGTAGATAAAAGAGTTAACAAAGCAATATATATGTCAGCAGCAACATATTTCTACATAAATTTATCAAAGCTAAATGCAAAAAAGAAACAATTTTTCGACATGACCTAATTTCATAAACGTTTTAAAACGATAATTATATCGTGAAAAGCACTTTTAAATTTTGAAATATGAAGTCAATTTAGATACCGAGATAAAATTTAAATGAAGGCTTCTGAATTAAATTTACAAAAACCGCACGACATTATGTATTTCATGACCTAATGCATCAATCATTTTTTCCAAAGTTCAAATATTCTGTCGCCGAAGTGATAAATCATTGCAGGAAATTGAATTTATTGCTTCAGCATACACACCAATGACCGATTAAAATGCGTGGATTATCTTTTCAATTTTCATTGCATTACTCAATCGAAAAAGAAATTCGCATTTGAACACCTTAATTGGAGGCTGACATGAAATCATTTAATATCAAAGTGTGACCACATTAGTTGCAGAATTATAAGCTCCTCCATGGAAAATGAGATTAAAAGTTTCTGATAAGTCTGACTATATGTGGCGCTAATCATTGCACGTCATCGCATTGTGCACATGCGAATGCAGTTGCTTTTTCCATATTAATCGTGCGAATGTTGATATGTACTAGGTAAGAATACATATATATAACTCAAACAAATATGGACAGACGCCAATGCCTTAGGCATTTCGGACATAAATTTTCACAGATGCGGAAAATTAATCATCGAACCTCGTTTTCGTTGCATATCGAAATCGTATATTGATCCATTCATACATGGTACATATAAGAAGCTTAAGGGTATAAGCCATCACCGATTTATTATTATTGATCGGTGTTTGTCGTGTTGGAGATCTCATGTTAGCTTTAAGGCTGTAGAGAGTTTATCCTAAGCGAGGGATGTGGACAGTTCAAAAGATCTTGAATGATTTAAGATGACAGCAATATTATTATATAACTACTGCAACATAAGTAACACTTCGTAAGAAGATGAGAGGATTTCCGCGATTGTGTACTCTGTGTGTGCCATCAGATAATGTAATTTTTACTTATTTCATGATTTTTTCAGGCTGATTAAAGGAGTTCATGAAGTGTCATTATTTCACATTGATGTTGATATCTGATAAAAAGAAGAGAACTCTCAAGTTAAGCGGCTGACAGATTTTATTAGTGGATTACGCTTAAATCACGTTTAATAACCTTTTCATCAGAGTTTTGACATTACACTCGCAACTTCTGTCACATGTCCATCAACATTATTGTTGTAATGTTAAAGATGCAGACGAGTAATATGAAAGGATAAAGTGAACAATTGACATAATATTGCTTGACATACATTTTGCAGTTTTGTTTTTGATAAAATGCTGATCTTACCAATATTTTATTGTGTTCATTTTGATTCTGGTAATTTGACTAACTTGAATGCTTAATGCTGCAGTGCTTACCTTATAAACAAAAATCTGCCATCTCTTTAATGTCACCCCGAAGGATGTATCACTGGGTGAACCAATTAGCGAAACTTATTATTTTATAAAAGCATTATATGTATATAAAATAATGGGAATTAATTTCAATTTTGAAAATTTTTATTTTTAGTTTAGTTAATTGTCTGATAACAGAAAAACGCAGTCAACAGTTTGAGATAACCCACATCGTTAAATAATGATTGCATAATTAAGTTGAACTTGATTGTGCAGTTAAAGCGTTATCCTTTAGTTGAAAAGGTCGAAAATCTTTAAAAGGAATAGCATTGAATATCGAACCATTGGGCCTCGTTTATCCACACCCTCCCAACACGACCCGGAAAAACGAAATATGAGAAAATTCTGTGCAAATTATGTGCCAAACTGAAAAATTTCCTGCTCGAAAATTTAATAGTTTTTTGAAATAAGCAAAATACGATGTGAAGGACAACACCAAGCTGCCTACAACACACAGGATTTATGTGATAATTAGGTTTGTGCTAATTCTTCGCCGAATTTAAAAATTGTTGAGTCAATAATTTAATGGGGTTTTTAAGAAAAAATAATGCGGGGTGCAAGATGACCTCGATAAAATTTTTGAATACATAAATTGTAGATTAAGCAAGGAATTAGCAAATAATTAGCACATAAATCCTAAGTGAATGAAAACTATTTTAATTGGAGGACGACGTCGTGCTGCACCCTCCATTTTGTTCCTTGTGTGTGTGTGTTTTTTTAAACAATTAAATTTTTCACTATACAATTTTTAAATTTGATAAGCAATTACCACATAAATCCTGTGCGAATCAAAACTTTGTTGGCAGAATTAATATTAGGCCAGGGTGCAGCTTGGTGTTGTTCTGCACCCCACATTTTGCATATATCAATAAACTGTTTTAAAGCAGAAAACTTTTCAGTTTGGCACATAATTTGCACATAATTTTCTCATATTTCATTTTCCTCTGGTCGTGTTGGTAAGGTGTGGCTAAATGGAGCCGCCCCATTAACTCTACGTAATTAATACAAATTAAAGTTCATAGGATCAATACTAATTATCGCTGAAGTTTTACCATCATTTACTAATTCCCATTACTTATCTGCTTGCCATTGAACACGTTACACCCACACCCATCACTATTCAATGTATGTATATGCGACTATTGAATTAAAATCGACGAAAAAAGTTTTTGGTGTAACATTTCTACCCAATCTATTGGGCTCGTTATATACAATGGTCTAACTGCTTTTTTTCTAGAAGTTTTGAATAAATTCTGTTCTGATTTAACAACTTGAGGTTTCTGGTTGCAGTTAGTTACGAGTTGAAACTTAGGCAATGGTAACTATGGTAAGATCATTTTTCTTTTAAATGTATATCTAAATTCGATTTAAAATTTAAATTTAATAGACAGAGCTAAACTGCGGCATTAATCTACTAAACCTATCAGTCGGGCTCTCACGTTGTACATCAGCTGTTAAATTATTCCAGGCAAGAATAGCGCGCAAAAAGTAAAAGGACTCTTACCATTCTGGAATATTGAAACCTAGGTATCAAAAAGTTAAAACGCCTACTTGAGTTTATAAATCCTAGAAGGTTTAATATATACCTAGGCTTTTTAAAGTGTATTATTGTATGAAGTGTCCTTCATGGGACAACCAAGCAGATGGTTATTATAAGGTAAAACGCGACAAAATGACCAAATATGAACTTTATACAGTAAAATACATAGCTAACTTCTGCCTCACAAGCAGGGAGTTTACACGCATACAGCGAATGTTCAAAGGTAAAATTACCTAAAACAATCATAGCCGCCGAAGACAACCATTAATTTTACCCACAATATATATAATTAATATGATCACAACATTTCATACTAGAGTTTGGAAAAAACCCCTAGATTTCCCACATGATCAGTGTACAGATAAATTTTACAGGTCCTGATAATCTCAGGAAATTCTTTGATATTGTAAACTGAATAAAAAAGAACCGAAAATAAATTTCTGAGGCACAGCACGAGTAAGAGGCAGAAACTGGAAATTAGTAGGAAGCTTTCCAAGTAACTTGGAGTAGCTTACTGAACTATATGCTAGGACACACAAGTAATCCTTATCTATAGTGAACTGTCTATATTAGTTGTACCTCTTAAAAGAGCCATTTCGCAACAATTCGATATGTGAAAACCAAATTGGCATAACTTTAGAAAGTTATTATTTGGTTCAAGATGTTGAAAAACTTACCAGGTCAATAATTTTTCCATCATTTTGGCTAGAAACCATTACATCCTGATTGGCCGGAAATCTTGCCGATTCTTGGTTTTATTGGTCTTAGCCATAGCAGAGGTAAATTGAGTAATAGTGATGCACGTATTAATTATATGAATAACTGGCTGAAATATCCATGTTAAAAGAATTTTTATAAATTTGGGAGGAATGCCATCAGAGACAGCCACCTCAGACTTAATAGCTCTCATATTAGTTATAACCTCCTCTGGAAGAATATGTATTAGAGAATATTCAACATATTGGAATCAAGATTTGAGATGCCCTTGTCTTTGACATAGGTATACCATTTTTATTTAAGTTATCCCATATTTTTCTAGAAGGCTAAGAATCATTGAATCTATGATAGGATGATCTAGAATACACTCAGCTAAGAGGAAATATTTTGATGATATTAGATGAGTGAATCCTCAAATTTATCCTAATATGGACTACTTTATTTTGATTGCGGATTTCGATAGACCTTTAGTCTACGACATCTTATATATAACACAAGAAGTCACGATCAGCTGTATAAGTATTCTTATTTGAGTTGAGAGTCATGACAAACATTCTTTATAAACCGCCGTGCTCTAAAAGGGACATTTCGATCATGAAAGCTACTGTCAAATATCAACTTTGAAGTACATAAAATGAGGACAGTTAAGGGCGGTTAATTCACGTTTTTATAATTAGTGTATGTAACTGTTTTATACATTGGATATAGCCATATATCCCAAGTAACATTGGAGGTTGAATTTCCTATCATCGAGGGCCGATCGAACTATTTTCGTTAAAATTACGTAAACTAGAATTAAAAATTTAACCTCAAAGGCCTCTCACCTTTAAGGTAAATTACGAAAGAGATTTTATTTAATAATTCTTTAAATTATGCCTTCAAAGTAATCTTGACTTTGCAGTTAATTATTTGGGAAAAATAACGTAATAAATCCTTTTTAATTTTCCTCATAGGAATGAGAAAAAATGGGCAAATAAATAAGGAAAACTTCCTAAATCTAAGGCAAATTTCCTTACGTTTTACCTAAATTTTACTTAACTTTGAAGTCAAATTTAAGGATATGTATAGACTTTGCAGAGAGAGAAAGGCAAGAGAGAGAGTGGCAAATCAAGGAAATGTGTCCTCTGCCCTATAGGGAAATATTCCCTAATTTCCCTAATATTTACATCGATACGACGTCCTCTCATTCTCCACTTACGTAAATCGGACGTAAATATTAGATAATATCAATTTAAGCACAATTAGTCGCTGCCCTAATTTACGTCGAATAGACGTAAATTCGACCTGAAAAGAAAGTCATCGTTATCTAGATCTTCTTTAACAATACATTTTTTTTTTTTTTGCAAATGTTGGGCTCACGGAACTGTCCGCATTAGACAAAATCAAACAGAAGGGCTTTCTAGTTGTTAGTGATTACATGACAATTTAAAGTATAGATTTCGTAAAGCCGTGTCGTAATGTCGGATGTCTTTTACCATTTTGTAGACAGTGTATCAATATTAATTAAAAAAAAAATCTTTTGCTTTGATAGTAATTTTCGGTAAGATAAAAATCTCAGAAAATCTGAAATTACTTGAATAGCAATGGTACAAGGAAGCTCAAAATACTTCTCATAAATGAGGGTAATAAAGACTTCACTAACAATAACATGAATTTCAAAAGTAGTTTTCATTTAATAATTTATAACCACCTATTTATATCCAATTTATTAATCTATGCAAAAGGTTGTGAAATTTACAATATTTATCCTGAGTTTATCAAGTTCGAACTACCTAAAAATTTACACTAAATTAGGTACACTTTATTTTTCAACTCAGTTCTAACTTTCAGTTTCTCAATCTAAATGGATGCTAGCCAATGTTGTTCCTGTGCATAAACCATCTCAATTAACAGCAACTGAATACTGTTAATTTAGTACACCACTCTACCTTCCAAGTTCAGCATAGTTTTACTTTAACTATTCTTAAAATCACCGATGATATTTTGACACAATCCTAATGTTGTATGTCCTATAAAACTCTTAGCAAATTTTTCTGTAAAGATAGCTGACTAAGCCGAACCGAAATAAATTAGACACTTTGTGACTTTTGAGAATTGTTAGTAATCTTTTATCCAAACAATCTTTGATATGAAAATATTATTTAACGACCCGCCTATAATGAATTCCTTGCTTTTTCCTCTATATGAATACATAGCTAGTCAAATAAGATACTTTTGGAAATATGTTGATGTTCTGTACCAATTTTAAATTTTGCATCAATTGTTTCTCTTATATTAGCATTAATATTATATGAAACTATTATCCAGAAATTTGATTTACATCAGCAACACAATATATGCAATAGTAAAATTTTATTGAAAAAAAGTGTCATACAAATTTGTTACCCAACTTTTACCCAGCTTTAATGACATATACAAAAAAAAACACGAACCGAACAGCAACCGAATATATGTAAATTATTTATGTTTGATAGATGTTTGAAAGAATTATGGAGATCATGCATATGTAAATAAAATTATAAAAAGAAGGGTGTTGTCAGGTTACCGTCATTAAATATGTAAGTAATAAATAAAACATAAAATTCATATCGATCTAGTTTTCAAAACCTCGGTTCATATTTCACGTCCAGCCAACCAATATGTAAATGTGCCCTACAAATTTCACCGTCTGCCAATTTAATAATTTTAAGCATGCCTCATGTACGCATTCTATCTATTGTATAGTAATAATTTATTACCATAACCTAGACTAACCTTTCCTAAAATATTAGTTACAAGAGCAATCTACTGATTGATTGTTCGAGTCAAATTTAAACGAGGTCTCTTTCCACTGCATATGTGAATAACAAAGAATAGTGTGACATTTTAATTTTCCTATTTTTTTTCTGTAAATTCCATTCCAATTCGATCACGATATAATTTGTAACGAAAATACTATAATGAATCTCGCCTAATAGAAGAGACTTCCATGCTTGCTAGTATGTGGCGTTTCGCTAGTTAAAAGTAGGTCAACAGCATGATTAGTTACCTGACATTAGTATTTATTTCCTTGATCTTTTCAAAAATAAATCTCGTCATCTGTTCAATCCTATAATAGCAGCACTAATAAAAATTACTCTTCCGTCAATTTAAGGTATATGCGATTTATATATGAAAAATCATTTTAATTTACATGCAAACACCATCGAGGTGAAATTAAGTCAAGATTTTTTTGTTAATTTCTTTCCTAAATCTCTTGGTGGTTGACGCCCTTCATTATTTTTCCTAAAGGCTTTCAAATGATTAAACGAATACATGACCTTGTACATGCGTTTAAAAAATTAATTTTCTTCCTCACTATAGCTACATTTCACTTTTCAAGTGTATCTAGATAAAAAAAAAAATTCTCAGCACGAATCTTATTAACAGCAAAAAAATTTCTTCAAATCTGGCAGACTGTTAACTATTTATGCGGTTACTGACATTAACATAATATTTTTAATGAGTTCTTTTGCTGTTCAGTAGCGATAAATTATTTATCGGTGAATTGCGGTTATCTTATATAATAGGGATAATTTTAATACATTAATTACAAAAAAAAAAAAAACAATGGATATGTTATGAAATTAAACGATACCTACGTGCAAATTATTAAACTGAGCATAGGTATTTGGTGCGGAACGGTATGAGAATTATACATAAAGTAAAAAATTTTGTGAATGTGCAGTAAAAGCATAATTGCTTATTTAATCCGTAAATAATATAAATGGTATTTAGTAAATTGGTATTATGAAATCTTGCACTTCAAACAAAATAATAAAAAAATAGAAAGGTACATTCGCCCATTTCTTTCTTGGAGAATAATGCAAAATCAACTTTCTCCAATATTTACTATTTACCAAATGAAAGTAACTGTGGTAATTTGCATAAATTTATTATATGCTGTTACAAAATCACATTACAAGCATAAATTACTTAAGTGTTTACAATATTTTTTTCATTATATACACAATCAGCGGAAATATTTTCAATACAATGTGCAATCTCATTATCTAGTTTAAAATATAATGGAAGTAACACAAATCGATATGAAATGAATCCTAGTATATAAAACATTGCGGAAACTCCAATTACAACTTGATTAGTTTCACACCTTTTTGCTCAAAACATACAAAAGTTTTTTGTTAGATACATTGCTTGAGGGGCAATTGACTTCACTCTGAATAATTTTACTTTAACTTAACTTTACTTTTTTCATAAAACTTTTTCTTAGGTATAACATCTTCACTTTTTAGATCAACTATAGCTCTGATTCTGAAAATATCGTCCGGGCAAATAAATGAACACTCATACGAACATTTGGGCATGATTTTATGCATATAATTGATTTTTTGAACTATAAAATGATTTTAATGCAGTCCAAAAACTTCATTAGAGTAGCGTTTACTTTTTTCATAAAAATGTATTTTCTGAAGTTGTATGCAATATTGTAAGGCTATAAAATGATCAAAAATAGTTCGATTAGAATGGATTGAAGAAAAATTGAGACTCCGGGCACGTAGGTCACAACAAGTCGCATTTTCCACACTCCAGAGTTATGAGCAATTGCTCATAGGTCTCAACCGGACGCTCTTATGAAACTCAATACTGGCTCCAATCCTTCTTACCGGGTTCATGAAGTTCATCTAAGAGGTGTGACTCAAGAAATCTCTTTCCTAAGAGCTTCCCAACAGTGACAAAGAAAGTAAATCACCGTTTCCGGTTCTTCCTCGCATCCTCTGCATACAGGATTATCAACTAACCCCATCCAGTGAGAATTGACACTAGACTTCCCCCGGTTGGCTTGTTTAGTCCCAATAGTTTGATCGGTAGGCTTGGGTTAGGTCTACTCCAAAGTTCCTTCGTATTTCGACCCGAAGGATCATCCAAACAAAGTCTACTGTACTGGTAGGTAGCCCAAACCGAAATATTAGCGGCAAGTTGTTTTGGTGCGATCCCGATCATAGAGAAGGATGCCTCCGAGGTTGCACCAAGACGAGAAAGTTCGTTCACCTTTTCGCTCCCGCCGATATCTCAGGGACCTGGCACCCAAAGAACGTGTACCCTTTTATTTCGTGAGAGGGATATTAGGGATGGCTTGCACTCCAAAACCGGTTTGGAGGTTGTAAAGGGGCTTGACAGGGCTTTAACGGCTGTTTGGCTATCCGAGTAGATGGCACTCTCCTTATTATCTGTAACTGAGTTGAGGAGATACCTTCCCACTTCCTGGATGACCTTGACTTCCCCCTAAAAACCCGTCTGCTGAAGCACAGAATGTGATTTCCATTCTGCTCTAGATGGAATTCTCGATTTAAGGTTGCTGGTTTTCAGCATAGTCTCGAAGAGGAGGTCACTGTCGGAAACAGTTAGATTGATCTGATTGCCTGTACTATTCACCTAACAAATTTTTCACATCAATTGTGATTTGCTATCATAACAGCTTGACAGAGTATCCGAAATCTGAAAATAGAGTCAATTCGATTTTCACATTAATATGGGATGGAAATTGAGGGTTTGCAAACCCAAGCCAATGTTAAATTGCAAAAGGAATCGATTCCTACTGTTAAAAATTACTTTTTTTTGTCGAGTAAAAGAAAAATTCGAAAATAATACGTCAAATAAAAATAATAATAAAATAATATTTTACAAATTGTACCGATTGGAAAATTATTGGAGAAACCTTGGAAGTCATTTTTCTAACAGAGGATATTTTTTCTGTTGACCTTAAAAGTAGTCGAAGTATTTATTAATTTTCTGGTGCGAAAATTCATAGTTTCTGAGGACTCTTTTAGAGAAAATAGGTCTGGCTGAAACTAATGGAGTAAAAATTAATCATTGTTTTTATTTTACTATTAAAGCTCGAGCTTATATTTAGTAAAGATAGAGATTACTCTATAGGATTTTTTATCGGGTTAAACTTATATTTGCTGAAGAAGGAACTTTTTTTGGATTCTCCGGTTCCTTCTTCAGGTTATATTTAGTATGCGGTCCTCCTTCGTGATCGTCCAGTTCATTAAATTCAATCTTTCATTCACATTTTCCCTTTTTTTGTATATAATTTTGTTTCTTTTCTTATTTTATAAAATAATTTAATTTTCTAGGTTGGTATAATTATGATTTTTTGGTTCGATGAAGGATGGTTGTTTGTTGGTAAATTAAGTTTTTCTTTTCACGTTAAAAGGATCTAACTAAACTGGTTCGTGAGATCCTATAAAACCCTGTAGCACTCAATGAGAATTGTGTGTGGGTGTGTGTGTATGTAGATAGTGCAGTGGATCTCCTCCCATGAACATGAAAGTTCCACCTGCATGGGGTTATAATACTGGGTTGATCTTAATTTAGGACTATTATAATTTTACTATCTTTTATTTGACCTGAAATCAGTTTTTCCAAATCGAACTTATGTACAAGAATTTATTCTTGCTAGTACAATTTCTTCGCACTGGCGATATTAGTTATAGGCGTTCTTAGTGTGCCATACGTTGCTCGTGAGTTGAGATAAATGTGTACATAATATGGAAATCAATCTGCTTTTGAGCTAGGAGTCTTGTTCTTATAAACAACAACGGAGCAAATATCGTCAAAAGCTCCTAGTCGAATTTTGTATATGTAATCTCGTGAGCAGCATTATTGTTTCTAGAGCTGTCTCTTTACTTAAAACGGTCACTTTAGGTATAAAACGCATGTCTATAATTAAATATTTCTGATTTCTATTCAAGAATATGAGTAATAAGCTTTCAATGACTCTCTAATGGGCGAATACTGCGGAAATCTCCAGCTCTTTGAAAACACTACAGATCCATTTTTACTGCATAATTTTAAGATCACATTAGCTGTGTCTCTGATATAACTGATCCAGAAGACAGTAATGAGCGTAATAATTTTACTCGTTGTAAATATGTTGTTAAAGTAAGGGTCATAAGCCTTTGAAATGTTGAAGAAACCAAAGTCCAAAAAGCATCCAAGTAAACTCAAACGTTTCGAGTTATAGTCCAGAGCATTTTACACAGCCACGTAAATTTGTCATTTTTTCTTAATATCAACTAATAGGTCCAACAGATAAATAAAAATGTAACAGTGGACGTAGCAGCCATAAACCTAATTTTATGTTTTACTACCTTTCAATTGACGTCTGTCAAACTAATATTATCAGCCTTATTTCCAAAGGATGAGGGTTATATATATTTTCAAGGAATCTATGATATTACAAAGATTTTATTCAGACTTTATAATGGAAATATTTCCAACCAAGCCACGCTTGATACCTGTAAAGGTCAAAAAGTTATTCGGCCAAGCGTAAGAGATTCAAGTTAATTGAAGTTATGCTTCAATGTCATCGTTTCACTTTCAAGATTTTTCATTTAGGCATAGCCATGCTGTAGATTTAGCATTAAAGATGCGTTTGCACTACATTTTCCCATCAAATAGATCAATGACACAAATAGAATTGAAATTTAAGAATTTATTTTAAGTCTTTATTTTGATTTTTTAACGAAATAAACTCATCATTGACTTTTACAACCTAAATTTCGAATACATATAGACACAATTTCAAGGTTAATTCATGAGCAACTTTCCTTACTTAGAATTCTAAGCTTGAAACGCATCAAGCCAAACCTTGATTATAAATTTGCTACTGTCAAGTAATGCCAAATAAGAATCTGCCGACTCTTCATTTCTATGACCGCAAATAAGCTCTGGTCACTAGAGATGCTGTTTAGAGCTCTCCTCATTAACCTCAATATGTTCAGAATTGATTTAGCAGCAACAGCAGCAGCTAATAAATGCTCTTTAAAATCAGCTAAGGCTAGTACTAATATAATTTTATATTGCATCTTAATATGACTTCATTTGCTGGTCATTTTCATGCAGGCGCCGAGTCGTTAACTTACGATATATATTTTTCCATCTGCTTTATTTGTGTCGAGTGAATGAGTCTCTTATGACAAAAAGTAATTAGTATAACTGTTGGAATATTGTGCATTATTACACGGTTTTATTATATATATATATATAAATTACTTTTAATTAGTTCGCCGTTCAATATTGAAATCGGTGGAAGTTGATAAAGACATTTGTATTTAAATAAACTTGCATTAATTACATGCTTTTTCTTCGTCATTAAGGTAGCTCAGATTGCTTTGAAAATATCTCAAAAATCTATTTTAATGCAATCGAAATGTGATAAATTTGGCTGGTCACGTTATTTTAAGTATTTCTCCTAATCTAAAGAACTATTCATATTTTTAAAATATGTACAGCGAAATCTTACAGCCATAAAGTTATTGTAAGAAACTGGTGTGAATTTCATTTTGACTTTTAGATTACATGTAAGCAAATGAGGGTCTTCGCTCAATGCAGGAGAACCTTTGGTTGCACATGGGGCATGAGACCGAGGGTTGTGCATTGGATGTACACCTCGATCGTCAGACCCATGCTCACATATGCCTCCTGTGTATGGTGGGCGAGGATGCTTGTTGGGAATGCGATCCGGAAGCTGACGGGCCTGCAAAGGCTTGCCTGCTTGGGAATTACAGGCTCCATGCGATCTACGGCTACTGCGGCTCTTGAGGTCCTACTCAATCTGCCACCCCTGGATCTTGTCATTCAGGCAGAGGCCAAAAGGGCTGTGTGCAGATTGCGCTTATGGGAATGTTGGGAGGATGGCTGGACTGGATCTTCTCATTGCTCTATGGCGTATCGGCTGGACTTGGAAAACTTTCTGGCCGGTATGCCATTGGATGCGATGGTACCTGAGCTTCGTTTCAGGCGTCGCTTCTCTGTAAGCTTTCCTACAAGGGAATCGTGGACTGAGGGAGGTGCCTTATCGTGCCTTCCCCGGTCTGCTCTAAAAATCTTCACCGACGGCTCTCTCACTAATGAGGGAGCTGGAGCAAGTCTCTACTTTCCTGAGTCTGATTTTGGAATGGAGTACTCACTTGGAAAACACACCACTGTCTTCCAGGCTGAAGTCTTCGCCATCTCAATGGAAGCGAAGTTAGCCCTTGATATGCAAATCAAGGGGAAAGATATCACTATCCTTTCGTATAGTCAGGCTTGATGGCTCTGAATGGCCCTCGTATAACGTCTAAGTTACTGGGGGACTGCAGGTCGTCGGTGGATAACTTGTATTTTCACAACAAAGTGTCCCTCCTGTGGGTTCCTGGTCACATGGGGATCATGGGGAATGAAAGGGCTGACCTTTTAGCTAGGGCCGGCTCCGATTTTCCGTTCCACGGACGGGAGCCCGCCGTAGGCGTTGCCACCTCGAGTATCGTGTCTCTCATCAAAGCGGATGTTCATAGGAAACATAAGAAGAGATGGGAGAACCTGAGTGCTTGTAGGTGTACAAAACTGTTTCTTGATGGGCCCAATGGGAATATCTCCGATTTTCTCATGGGGCTCGTAAGGAAATAATGTAGAACCGTGGTTGGCATCATCACCGGCCACAGCTCACTTCACGCTCATCTAACAAGGATGGGAGTTGTTGATAGCCCTGAGTGTCTGTCCTGCATGGAGGGAGAGCCTGAGACAACCGAACACTTTTTGTGTAAGTGTCCGGCCTTCACCCGGAGCAGACTGGATACTCTGGGGTCTCCCCTTCTATCTGTGGATGAGCTGCAAAACCTTCCTCACCAAGACCTGATGCGCTTCATTAAGAGGATAGGAAGGTTTTGGTGAATGGGATTCAGGGTAGTACAATGGGCCGCTATGGCCTCCGTGCTTGGGATGGGTGTCTCCTGTTCCCCCTGTTTAAAAAAAAAAAAGCAAATGAAAAGCTTATTTAAAAAGATGTATGTGAAGAAAAGAGATTTTTGATACCACCATATTAATTGCAATTTTTTTTTATGTATTTCAAAAATAATTATTGTACAAAAGATTGCAGTGAAAGATGGCTTGTCATGGAAAACAATATCCGAAATAGTTTGTCTTATTCTAAATCGGTTATGGCTGCACAAGACCATTGTATAAATTGCTCTGCATAAACCAAGGAAAGGATTCAAACATATTTTATGACTTCTCTTATTGACAAAATTTGGTCAACAATTTGCAATGTATATTTTTAGAGCTGCGCTATGACCAATCCTAATTGTTATTATATTCTTTTATATTCATTATTATACCGAAGATGAAAGAAATGAGAAACTATTGGAAACGGGATTTTAATGTTGTGCTTTATTACTTCGAAAAACACTCTCGACTATAACTCGTTTCTGGATGGAAAAAAGCTTACTAGTTAGACGCAAGTTTTCTTAATTTTGAATACATTTTCATACAAACTTTTATAACATTACCTAGACTAAATAAAAGTAAATTAAATCAATGGGACAGAATTTTCAGTTAACTGATGTGTGAACTCCCCTCAGAGTCATGAAAGTAAAGATTTTCCCCAAAATTTACAGGAAAGAGAAAATTTTACTAGCATACGTCCCGTATAATTCTTCATGAAGATGCAATTGTTCCATACTCATTCAAGGATTGGTTGCAAAAAAAATATTTTAATATCAAAAACTCTGACGGAATCTTGTCTATCCTTGCAACTTTTTCAGGCAGCAGTTAAATGTCATTACATTTATTCTGCACGCGGTGTTCTAATAAAAAAAGTATTTACATTCTGTTGAGCGCTGTGAAGAGAGAGAATTTTCAAAAATCTAGCTTAAGCAAACTCCAGATGGAAAAACTTAAGTGTCTATAGTATGAGTAAAAAAAAGGACTTATGCTTACTTAGCACGTTTCAGACTTATGTTGGTTAGTAAAGTCTGCTGGGATAATGAAAAGTTGACGGACTGCGAGGGGCACCCTTAAATACTCATTTTCTGCAACTACGATGATGTTAATGAAATCGACGCTCTTATTCACTTTCTCACGGGACCAAAAATAACTGGTATTTTGAAAACTTTAATCAAAAAAAGCTGGGATAAATCATGATTGTGGAATATACCAAAAGATGTCTCGTGAATCCAGTTTCGATTCCTGCAAAGCCTTAGAAAACGTAACTTTTTATTAAAAAAAAGCTTAAAAAACCAACCTGGAAAGGCTTTATATTTTATCTGGAAAAAATAAAAACTAGCTTGACTTTTTATTTTTTCGGGCTGGAAGTAACAGGTTTCGAAGCCGGAAGTATAAAAAGCCAAGCTGGTTTCTTATTTTCAGGGTCCGGACCAGTTATGAATTTTTTCTCTCTTATCCGGTATCCGGTAATAAATGTGTACTTCTGACTTATTTTAGGATGTCGTCATTAACTTACCGAAAAGCCGGAGTTCTTAGAACTTTAGCAACTGCACGAGCGCGGCTTTTCGTTGTCGGCTGCTTTCTATATTTTTTTTATATTATTTTTGCTGTTGCCGCACTGCAGTGCCGACAAATTATTTGAAAAGCGATTAGGGTTCCCATATCCGAATTATTTTTAATGGAAAGGAAATTTATTTTTTCTAGCCTAAAATGATATCGGCTAGAAAAAGTAAGAAACCAGCTTGGCTTTTAATACTTCCTCAAAAAAATAACCAGCTTCAAAACCTGTTACTTCCAGCTCGAAAAAATAACTAGCCAAGCTGGCTTTATATTTTTGCCAGATAAAATAAAAAGCCTTTCCAGCTTGGTTTTTTTAGCTTCAAATTATTATCGGTCAGAAATAACAGGTAACGTTGGCTTTTTTCGTAAAATGCCATAACTGATTCGGTCCCTGCTTTCTCAGTAAATGTTCGGTACTTGCAATGGCCACACATCGGGCTAAAGGTAACTCTTTTGCTGGCCGGAATGAAATTTCTCTGAAATATGGAAACGAGCTTATCCACTTTGTAATCCATCCATTAAGGCGCATTGGTGCAGTTATACAAGACTGGTCTTGAGGAATCGACTATACGGCACAAGGTGAGCCTGTGTTGGGTACCTGACCAGAGGGATATCCCAGGCAACGAGATGGATGATGAGTTTCCCAAAAAGGGTTCTGAAATGAATAGCTCCATAGAAATAGCTTATGTGAGGATCCCGATCAGAGTCTTAAAAGAGGAAATCATCAGGTGCGCCTATCAAAAGACAAGCCTGCGGTGGATCGACAGGCAAACGTGCCGTATTACGTAGCTATTATGGCCTGCATATGACAGCAAGAGGATAAGAGAACTGCTTCATGGCAGAAGAACATATACCAGAAATCCAGTAGGGACCATTACGGGTCACTGGACCATAGGAGACCATGCCAGAAGGCTGGGTAAAGTGGCGAACGGAGTTGTAACGACTTGGAGGAAATCTAATCTGTTCTGCCAAGTACTCCGCGAGGCTATTGGGTAGCTACTTTTCTTCATGTTTGGAGGAGCTGCAAAGCAAAGAGTTCAGATGCACCCTGAGTTTTCCAAGGGAAACGGGATGGATCTAGGGCAATTTATAGATTATCCCATGAGGACAAGGGGCACAATGAACCAACTAGTGGTCTAAGTGAAGCAGGCTAGGTAATTATAGCGGAACCCCTCTTACCTCACCTAACCTAAACAATAATTTAAAACCGTGGGATTTTGTGCGCCATGATATTAAAATGGACAGTTCTAAGTACTATTTGGAGCCCCCATATTCCAGTCTGGGCTTATCTCTTGAATCAAGCATCCAATAGTATTCGACTATGATGATGTATTTCAATTTTTAATTTTATTTTATATCCTAAAATCTATCTTTTCCTGAATGTTTATTGTTCTTATTACATAAATCATTATTTAATAGATTAGAATATGGTAGCATAGGGATGTATTTTAAATGAACTGGATTTCAAGATGGTAAGTGGGGGTGTTTCATGGTTCCAGAAACCCCGATTTGGGCTGACGGGGGGGACGGGTCTGAAATAGCAAACAAAGACCACATAATATTGGCGTTGATTTAGCTATAGTGATGATAATCATAAAAATAAGCTTAATGCTGCCAAAGTCAGTTATTCTTGCTAAATTAAAAATCATTGGTTTATATCAGCTGTGTTCTATTTTGGACTCTCACCTCATTTATCCGCAGATAAGACATATTACCTGCTAAAATTTGTGCGCAAAGGAACATTAAAAATTAAAAAAAACACATTAAAGAACACATTTGGCACCAATACAATAAAATTAAATCAAACTGTATAATATAATAATATTTTTGGATTTTTATAAAATATAGAATTTAACCGGGTTTAAAACAATAAATTAAAATTGTTTTTTTTTAAAAAGCTAATTACAAACCAAAAATATGAATATTATGCACATTTTCGATATTTAACAAAACAAATTATTCTGCGCTCTTTCGTTTTAATTTTATTTATTATTGCTATTCGAATAATAATTATATGATGCTTAAAAATTTATAGAAATACAGAAAATTGTTTTTTTATTATTGCTGGAAATAAACAAAAGACTTAAGCGCGAAACCTGAATTTTTTAAAGAGAATTTCGCGAGCATGCTTAAAAAAAAAACAAGAAATCACAACAACTACTGAAAATCTTACTTAACCTGAAATTTTTTTGAAATCTTACGGTTTCTATTTTGTCATTGCACTTAATTATGGAGAATGACCTTGTTCCAATAATAAAAAAAAGGTAACAAAGGGCTTCTTAAATCACTTTACGTAACAAACTGAGCGATCATATCTGAGTTGAAGAAGCGACTCAATTGTTTTATATTTTTGCTAGCATAAATACTACCAACCAAGACCGTGAATTTTACGAAAATTAGAATATCAAGGTTTTCGTAAAATTTTAACACCGTTGTAATGGTAAAGCAATTGTTTAGTCTACTTAATTTCACACCGCCACCATTTGCGTTAATTGATTGGTAAACGCAGCAAAGAAGATAAATTGTAGTGGTATAAATCTAGTAGGTAATTTACTAGAAAATACTTTTAAACTGACCTCAAGTTAGGAATACTCCATCCGTGCAAGTAATCTGAGACTCTCATGGATACACAATCTTTAACTTAACCTCGATTACTGAACGTGCTTAACTATCCCATTATCAATTGATCTAGTGAAGAAATAATTAGCTCTTGTAGGTAACATAAATCACTCACTCTGCAGAGATGTGTAATTTGTCAGTCAGTTCAGCAATTAGATGATGCTAACGTAGAAATGGTAATATGTTTACACCTGTCTGAATTATTAGCCTCGACCATGATTTGATCGCCAGTTTCCAATGTCATCACGTTATAAAACTCCAATTTTACACTTGTTTTTAAAAGTACATTTTTCTGAACGATTTGAACAAATTCACTTCCGCTGAGTTCAACAGATCCAATTATTTCTTACTACTACTTCTCACGAGTATCTTTGACTCGTCTGCTATTTTATTTCTTTTTTTTCGCCTTCGACATTAATCGCGAGCATCACTATTCCCTTCGGTGTCAGATTGACCATCAATCACGTCCGAGTATGTCGGATCGTTGAATGCCAATCGTTAGGATTCAATTAAGCCGAGAAATTTTAATTGAGTTAAATCGCTGTTGGTTAAATTACTGACACGGTTTTTATTCGTTTTAACTTTGTAGAGACATTTAGTAGCGATGGTTTTCTATGAAAAATATCACGTTTTTTACGCTAATTGGCTTTTATAAACAAATTGTCAGTAAAAGAGGTAAACGTGAAGCTACCATGTCAGACAAACAAAAGAATGTAGGAAAAAGTGAATAAAAATAATTTTTTGTATTTCAATTTTCATTTTTATTATGTTTTATTCGAACGTTATTCGTGAATTTCTCTTCTATAAAATTTTTCGTTTTTCGTGTCAAGAAACTTTTGTAAATTGTTTTGGACACCTTCTGTAATGTGGGAATCGAATAAATACCTGGTAATCAGTTAATGGAAAATCTAGAAACATGATCGATGTTGTGGTAATTATTATCGAAAGTCTAATACATAATAGTGTTTGAGTATTTGGGTGCGATCATAAGAAAATACCATTAGGATAAATAAAAGTTGAACGTTTAGATATCTTTTTCAATTTCCACCTGTTGACAGAGCAGGTTGCATTTATTTTACTGTTGATTCATTCCCATTGCATCATAAGGGGAGTATCCTATTTTACCTAATTATACTTCCCAAACAGAAACTTGGCCGAAAGACGAATGTTCAAAAGCATACCTTCCAAAGTTTGTTTTGTTTGCGCCTCATTTCATGCAATATATTTGCTATTTGTAGACACATATTTGCCAAAGGTCGTTTTGGCAAAGAACTTTTTCGAAAACGTCTTTTTTGTCTTTTATCTCAGTTGGGAAAGATTGCTTTTGAAAAATGTCACTGTTTTTTTTTTTATATTATGAAGCCAAGCTCAGGGGATACCCTATGATGCAAAGCTCGGCATGGGAGGAAGGAGATAGGGAAAGGATTAGGGAACATAAGGAAAGTGGCGGAGATGCTGATGTATCTATGTCACTATTAAACTTTCGCAGATTGTAAGTCCGAGGAAAAACGGAAGATGGTAGTCTATTTCAGATTCGCACAGTTCGGGATAAGGAAGGATCTCTGTATAGCCAAAAGCATTTTGAAGACTAAATATTTCATCGGAACATTAGCCATGCATGTAGTGATAAAGTAGTGATTCGATATGACAAGTAATTATCAAATCGCCACTGAGCTTGAAGACTCTCTTTTGGATAATATCTAGTGAAGCTAAGGCTGTACAACCAGCCCCCACCCAGATGTGAGAATTGTATTCCATTTTAGGTCTGGTATAGGACTTATAGAGGAGCGCTAGATTTGACGGGCTGAAATATTTCTTACACCGTTTCAGAAATCGAAAAAATTTCGATGCTTCTTTGACAACCGAGAAGATGTGATCTGTCCAGCTTAACTTACTGGAAATATTAATGCCAAGAACGCTTTGTGAGGGTGAATCAGAAATTAATACTCCATTAAATCAAATGACAGTGATTAAGTGATGATCTTGTTTTAAAGAGATGAAACAGCTTTGGGTTTTAGATGCATTAAATTCGACGCGATTCGCTTTGCCCCAAGTAAGGGATATTGTAAAATGAACTTTTTGTAATACAGCTTTAGTACAAACGTCCTTTTACAAATGATATTTAGAGAAAATATCATAGAATCCACCATAAGTACAATCTGGTATGAAGGTTTTGACTTAAATCTTGTTCTCCAACTTTACATAAAATCGTTTGTCATAACATTACTCTAAGCAAACCACTTTTTTTTGTCTTTTACTACACGTTCATAAAAACTACATTTTTGAAACCGAGGAAGTAATAAAACTGATGGAGATCCAGTCTATTCTTCTACGGTAAATTATGTGGCACTCAGCTGTTCAAATCTCCATTCTTAGAACCCTTCTTTTGGTGAATCTGGTGTGTATGTAAGAACTAGCTTACACGAAATCGAATAGTTTGTTAAGTGAGGTCGATTTTTGTGATACTGAATTTAATCTTACACATGTATTAGAGAATCAAAATAAATTGTTTCTTCATCAAATTGGAATTCCCAGCATAATTTATTTATACGTTTTCGTTGATGAAGGAGCCTCGATTTAATATTCAAAATTATTCCTTCCTTTTCTCATCATTCCAAAAATATATGTTAAAAGTGGTCGTGATGCACAAAACTACAATTGACCAGCATTCAACGATTTTTAAATTGTTTTAGAAGATTCGTGAAGTTTGTATTTCAAATGTTCAACCCATCATCTACTTTGGCATTGCTTGTTATTTTGTCGGCATTCTTACAATTTTTTACTGGTAATATAACTTTCAATACACAAAACTATATTAAAGAGTTCACTATCATGTACAAAACAAGTTCGAGTGACTGGAAGTAAACAAAACGCTTTCTTTGATTTTTTCCCCCAGACTTCATGTAATGACTTTCCGTCTCACTCAAACTAGAATCTTAAAATTACGGTCTTACGGAAAGCTTTGGGTACACTAGAATCATTTTTAGTACGTGAAAAGAAATTTTTCGAAACTGAGTTTCTTGAAGAAAAGAATTTTTTTTCCCGTAATCTAAGAAATAATGTAACATGTGTTATACCATTTTAGAATCCTTATTAAATGCGTCAACTTTTAAAGTTACTTGCCAAACTGGAGTAGTACATTTTTTTTTCATTACAGTCAGTTAAAGTTGGGTGAAATATTAATTTTCTATTCTTGGTTCGGCAAAATCTGCAATTTTCTTCTAAGCTGAAACAGTTGCCTTAGAATTTAAAGCAACAGGTTACATAAGCAATGTTTGGGATTACATAAAAAAAATAAAATTAAAAAAAATTTAAGATTTGTAGCAACAGGAGCTAAAAAACCATCACAAGGTGTACATTTTCTCGAAAACAAAAGAAATGTCTATAATTTTAAAAATACATGACTTAGATTTTTTTATATACTTTTCTGGAAACTGTTATGATTCCGGCTTGACGTCGACTTACGGGACACTCTGTATATAAAAGGAGCTACATGATATGGATATTTTGATATGCGAATCATGCGAATGTACCTAGTCGTAAGCTTTTCATCTCTAATTAATTAATTAATTTATATTAATGTATGTATGAATAAGCCATTTAAGCAAGAAAAAGAAAATAGGCAGGCAAACAAATAAAAAAAAACCACAAGCAATAAAAAGAAGAAGAAAAACGGAAAAATTATAACCGGCCAAGTGCGAGTCGGACTCGTGCACGCAGGTTTCCGTACCATCGTACACAATTTAACACTATGTAGGTAGGTACTTTTTATTTATTTTTTCAAATGAGAGTAGGCGTCATGTGAAAAAAAATGCCTACTAATGATAATAATAATGAATGAGAATAAAACGAGGAAAAAAACTCCGAAAAAATCACGTTTCTTGTATGGGGACTCCTTTTAATTTTATTTTATTTGCACTATTTGTTGTTATATCGCCAATAGAAAAACACAGTCTGTAAAAATTTCAACTGTCTACCTATTACGGTTCATGAGATACAACCTGGTAACGGACGGACAGCGAAGCTTAGTAATAGGGTTGCCGTTGTTACCCTTTGGGTACGGAACCCTAATAAAAAAGGCACATCAAACAAAGAAGAAAAAATTCCACGTGGAAATCAATACAAAAGTTCAATCGGACACTATGGTCTACTCAAAGCTTTAGAAATTAATTATTTATTTATCTATCTAACTTTTATATGCATGCTTAGTTCTAGTCTATAAGTGAAATAAAAAAAAAGCAATATATTAAATTTTGGTTGGCATAGTATACTGGCGGCCACGTAAGTAGTGTACGTAAATGTAATTAAACAACTCTCCCTTGTATCGATATTATAAAATTAAAGAAAATATGCATGCGTAAACTAAAGCGTTGAAAAGAAAAAGGTCCAAAAATCTCACAGTATAAAAAAAGGGGTAATAATAGTTCTTTTCATGTTGTCGTTTAAACAAACCTACGATTTTCTCTCGTCCGGATTCCAATTAATTAATTGTAGCACAAAATCTCTATAGTAGTTTCGTGTTTAATTAGTGATTACTTAATTCAACCTATCAGAATTCTCCCAAGGTAGATTTTTAAATTGAAAATATTTACTTGGACACAATGATTGGATAAAAAATATATTTATAAATAACTTACCACATACGGGACTCTAAATCAGAATTTTTAGAATCGGTCATAGATGAAATAGAAGAACATTTTTTAATTTTGTAATTTTTATTTTTAAATTAAATTATTATATACATGAGAAAAAGCAACCGCCTCATTCGGAGAAAAAATTCTGTCCGTTTCTTAAGGGCGATCCTTTTTGCCGTCGTTTTAAAACCACGTTTTAGTCCAGATAAGAACCTTAAACTTGGTCAAGAAAGACCACGTTTTGCCGTCATCTTGTAGTGACAATAATAATAATGATTCTCACAATATTTCAGCAAAAACCAGTTTTCACAGAAGCGCGGGAAGATTTTCTGAGAGTAAAACGTGAAAACTCCGCCACTTTCATTTATTTACGAAAACGAAATATTTTCCATTCTGTTTCGTTGCATGCAATTTATGCTTTCACATTTTTTATCTTTATTCATAAAAGTTTTAAAGAGAGTTTGATTTTTTTTCTTTGTTTCTTCCTTTTCTTGCCGTACATTTAAATGTAAAACATTCAGAAATCTCGCCTACTTCTTAGCTTATTATACCCTAGATGAAATCTATAGGGGTATACTAAGTTTGTCATTCCGTTTGTAACACCTCGAAATAATGATGGTAGAGCAAAATGGATTGGACACTCATTCATAATATTAAAAGTTATTTTGATTTTTGCATGTCCGTCCGTCCGTCCGTCCGTCCGTCCGTCCGTCCGTCCGTCTGTGCGCACGATAACTCGAGAACGCATATACTTAGAGAGCTGAAATTTTGTACACGGACTTTAAAAAAAAAAGTAAAATTAAGTTCGAAAATGAGACAAATCGGGCAACTCCTTCGTGGGGTTGCCATATAAAAATTTCGTTTTCCGATATATATTTGGACACTGCCTGAGAACGCGTCAACGTAGAGAGCTGAAATTTCGTACATGATGTTTTTACTATATTATCAAATAAAATGTTAAAAATGGACTAAATCGGGCAACTGCTTCTTGGTGTTGCCATATAAAAATTTAGGTTTTTTACGCATACTTTTTGTTGTACTAAAAACGTCTGCAGAATACGAAATCCTATAAAATTGGTAATTATCATTTTTTCTGTGCAACAAACCGTTCTAGAAATATATGCGAAAAACAACTTCAAAATCAAACTTGAATAGATCGGTGACCATACGAAATTTAATACGGGCATTCATCTAGGGTATCATAAGAATTGGTCTTAGACCAATTCTTGCTTTTTTACTTGTTATTAAGTTAACTTTGATTATGAACGAGCAAAACCGCGTTTTAGCGGCAATCACCACACACGTAACGTTTTACCCACGTTTTACCCACGTTTTGAGAAAGATTTCTGGCATGAGCAGAATTCTGGTTTTAGTAGACATCCCAACCTCAAAACATGGTGTTCGCCACACGTTAAACCACGGCAAAACGGATCGTGTATGGCCTGCTTTACGTGCTACAGAAAGCAGGAGTTGCATATGTACTAACTAGTGGGTTCCGTTTTTCACGTACAGGTGGAATAGCAGGCAGAGACGGATATTCTATGTTTCCCGGAGAACCAAGTTCAACTTCTAGAATATTTGGGTCTGTCGGTCTGGTTAATCTCTATTGCCTTACTTATAATATTGATTCAAAACGTAACCATGAATCATAAGAGACGGAAAATTTCGTATGGAAAACCTTACAAAGGAATCTTTTATATCTAGGTTCGTTACAGGGTAAATGCTCATTAGGGAAATTGGTTTTAAGAAAACTGTTTTTAGGGAAACTATTTTAGGGAAATTGCTTTAGGGAAACTCTCAAAAAAACTATATTTGGAGTATTACATGATCAGGTAAAAAGCAAACTGTTTACATGATACAAGAAACAAAACGAGAAAAGCAAATCAGTGGAAAAGGAGTGTCGCGTCGAGATAAGTTATAACAGGTTAAAGTTAAAAAAAAGTTATTATTATTATTATTATATATTTTTATTATATATTATTAGGTAAACATTCCAATGGATAAATAAACAATACGAGCTTTAACTATATTTGGTATGCACTATGCATATGACATCAATCTGAAAGTCAGTAGTATCTGTAATTTTTTTCCAACTTTCCTGAATCACCTCCATTTAAAACAAATGTCAACAATTTTCGTTGAAATTTTTCTGAATATCTCAAAATGTGCAGTCAGTAACATTCAGAGATATAAATTTTTAAAAGCATACCCACTAAGCAAACTTTGTCACTTTTTTTAAATTTCAAAATATTTTATCTTTATCATAAATGGATCACAACAAAACATATTTCAGAACAGTACTATTCACTATATCATCAAATTTCCTGTGAAATTTCATCTAAATCAAAAGTTTTCTATTCACAAATTTACACAAAATTGGTCGATTTTATGTGAAATGGGCAAAAGATCCCATCTCTAAATGCTATCTAAAAATGTTTGTGTGCTATGGCATACCGTGTTAGGTTCAGTCCACGTTCCCCCATTTTACTAAAGTTATTACTTCATTAGGATAAGTTTTCGGATGTCTGATGGGGCTATGAATCTCTCGCCTAGACAATGGAGTCTTTAGCAAGCAAGTGCTCCACATACGTTCTCTGCAGATTCTATACCTCCTCATTCCAGAATCAATAATCATCATCTATAATTTTTAAAAAACTTGTAGATTTAAGTTCGATAATGGAACAAATCGGGTAACTCTTTCGTAGGGTTGCCGTACAAAAATTTCGTTCTTTTCTACATATATCTGAGAAAGCATTGAAGTAGAGAGCTGGAATTTCGTTAACGGCGTTTTCATAAAAATAATAAATATAATTTCAACAAGTAAAAATGCTAGAATTGGTCTAACACCAATTGTTATGATACCCTAGATCAACGCTCGTATGAAATTTCATATGGTCACCCATTTGAGCAACTTTGATTTTGCAGTGGTTTTTCACATATATTTGTAGAACGGTTCGTCGGACAGAAAAAATGATTATAACCAATTTTATAGGATTTCATATTCTGAAGAAGTTTATAGTACAATAAAAATATCTAGGACTAATCGTTTTCACAATATCCGTAAAAAACTTAAATTTTTATATATCAACACCAAGGGGTTGCCCGATTTAGTCCATTTTTGAAATTATATTTACTATTTTTATGAAAACATTACGTACATTTTCAATTTTTTACGTTGACACATTCTCAGGTATTGTCCAAATATATAGTGATAACGAAATTTTTGTATAGCAACTCCACGAAGGAGTTGCCCGATTTGTGTCATTTTCGAACTTAATTTTACTTTCTTTTTTAAAGTCCGCGTGAAAAATTTCAGCTCTCTAAGTACACGCGCTCTCGAGTTATCGTGCATGGACGGACAGACGGATATGCAAAAAATAAAAAATAAAAACTTTTAATTTTATACGTGATTGTCCAATTCATGTTGCTCTACCATCATTATTCCTGTGCGTTACAAACGGAACGACAAACTTAGTACACCCTATAGATTTCATTTAGGGTATAAAAATGGACTAAATCATTGCACCCCGGTCTTAGTGGTGCCATACAAAAATTACATTTTTTACGTATACTGGGACAATTATCAGTGCTAGACATTTTTGTTGTAATGAATAGCTCTTCAGAATATAAGATTCTATGAAATCGGTTATAATAATTTTTACTGTTCGACGAACCGTTCTGAAAATAGCTGCGAAAAATCACTTGAATCAAATTAAACTTGCACAGAGGGATGACCATACGAATACGAAATTACATATTGGCATTCATCTAGGGTACCTTAGGGTATCATAGATCAAATAGATACGAGATAAGGGGAGTTGTTATAAAAATATTCGTAGTCCTATTAATGGGGGTCTCAGAATGGTTTGGATGGTCTGTTTTGATAATTTCATTCGTCAGATTTTGCGTGGATTCGTGGAGAGCACTGGAACTAGCCACAGTTATAATCCCCTCTAGATCGTGGAAGATTGTGTCTATTGCGTCTATTCCTTTTCTTCTAAAGAGATCTGGACATTCACACTACAATTATCGACAGCTCTTGATTTCTTCTTTTCTCAACAGCTTCGACAAAAGTTACTATGCGGGACACCTTAGTATCTAATAATGTAAATACTGCAAGTCGATATTGAGAGGTTGTTGTTGTTACAAGAGTTTAAAGTGGATTAAGTACAGATCAAAAATATCATATAGTCTCAATGGGTGGGAAATTTAGTAAAAATACAAAAAAATAAAAAATAAAAATTTGATATTTTTTGAAAATTTGAATATTTATAGCTCGTAATGGGAGACAAGGGGAGAGGTGATTAGGGATTCACTGAAACTGACAAAAGGCTCTCTATCAAATGTCGCTACAATAGCCTTCATAGGGTGTATATTAAAAACGTTATAGGATGATAAGTAGAAAAAACGCAAATCTCTAAGTGCAAATCCCCCTAAGTGCAGGACACCCTGTCTACTTGAAAAATCAAAATTTTTGAAAGGCTGCTCTATGAAAGACTTGTCCGATTTTACCCATTTTCGAGATTAAACCTTTTTTACATCTTTTTATAAGACAGCCGAGTGTGTACTTTCACTACCCTAAGCTAACACGTTCTGGGTGAGATAATTTCATATTCCATATTATGTCATATATTAGCCTGTCATTTAATCTAAAACTTGTTTCTGTACTACCTAATTTGTATTTTCTCAGATGACATATTCTGTGTGCACTTTGTTTGCTGCAATGGACTAAAGTCTTTAATCCACTCTCAGTTCTACTTTTCCACTATTAAATCCAAACAACAAAGAAGTGAAATAAAGGACATAATACAAAGAATGAGTTCACAATAAAAGAGGAAAACTCTCATTTTCCATTTCCGTTTTTATTAAAAAAAAAAAAAGATGAAACATAAATCCACTATTAAATGCCTTGAGTTATGATAATTTTCCGGCAGAAATATATGAATTCCGCGTTGTCTATAGTTGGGAAGCAAGTTTATATTTACAAACAATAGCAAAATTTCAATAGAAATCTTTTGATATATGTATCATTTACTACCTTATGACATTATGTGCTTTTTACTGATATTTGAGGTGATCTTAACTTATTTCACGCATAATATTATTATCTAATTATTTATCTGAAACAGCATTTCATGTTAACCCTGAAGATGATATTTCAGTGTGATGATCTGTGAATATTTGTGTATTTGGCTTATGCTAGGTATGTCATTGTTATGAAGATACAAAGTTATTAATAAATAAGCTATGTACAAAATTAATCAATTTCAGACTAAAATCACACAAAATTTCGTGATCGAATGTGTACCAAATTATTAACATGGAATAGTCCCAAAAATTAGGTTAATGTACTGTTGACAAATATTGTGTAACAGGAAATTCAAAACTGTTTACATTTATGGGCGACAAATCTTTTTTTTTCCTTCTTCTAATTTGAATATAATTTGAATATTTTTTCTTATTATGTGGTATAAAAAGAGCTCACGACAAAAATACATTAAGCAAGAAAATATTAAAAAACTGGATCAAAAAATTCATGGAGAAAAAAAAATGTATTCATCACTGGAATAACTGGCGCAATACGTGTACTTCCATTTTGCTGACATTGAACTTAAGAGTTAAGAAAAATTATTTTATAATTTGATGTCATCCTCCAGTGTGGTGCAACATTTGTAAAAGTCAAATTGAACAAAAAAAAAAAAAAAGAAGAAGAAATGAATGCATAGAAAAGAAGGCGTGTAGTAACCGCTTGACTTTTAATCACGTTTCGAAAGTCGGGGCTCTTTAGCCTGTTTGAACAGCCGGTGTTCAATATATGTATGAGCCACGATGAAGATAGATAGAGATATTAAAATGCATAAATTGAAAGAAAATTTTCTGTGCGCTAAAATATTTCAAGGTCATGTTGAAAGTTAATTTGGCAGATTATTTATGTGCATTTCCACACTTAATTGAAGTTTAAAACCAGCCATACCCAGAGGAGATGAGTCTTGTGACAAATTTCAATCTGTCAATCATATTGATTGGAGATAATTTATTGTCATTAATTATGTTTGTTGGGTTATTTAGGAAGGAGATACATTCATATGTAGATATGTACATATATATAATTTAGAATGAGTTTCTATATACGTAGACATATGTAGTACGGTTGGGTGATTTTGAGATATGCATGTTGATAATTAAATTAGCAAATGGATTAATTGGAAAGCCTTCTTGCACAATTATAGGTTATTAGAGTTTTTATAATCACAGAGTAGGTATTTGATTTAAAAATAAGTTTTTCAATAGCAGTCTGCCTATCTGTTTAACACCAAGAACACTAGAGCTGAATTAGCAGAAATATCGCTTACAGAAGTTTTATACAAATTGTGGATATTGTTTAGTTTGAAAGTTTATAAAATTTGGTAATTTCTTCGTAGGGTTGCCATGTTAAATTGCCTATTTATACCCGTAGATGAAATCTCTAGGGTATATATACTAAGTTTGTCATTCCGTTCGTAACGCATAGAAATAATGCTGGGCAATATAGATTAGACACCTATAATAATAAGACTCATTTTGATTTTTGCAAGTCTGTCTGTCTGGTCTGTCTGTCTGTCTGGTCTGGTCTGTCTGTCTGGTTTGTCTGTCTTTCTATCTGGTCTGGTCTGTCTGTCTGGTCTGTCTGGTCTGTCTGGTCTGTCTGATCTGTCTGGTCTGTCTGGCCTGTCTGGTCTGTCTGGTCTCTCTGCCTGGTCTGGTCTGTCTGTCTGGTCTGTCTGTCTGGTCTGTCTGGTCTGTCTGTCTGTCTGGTCTGTCTGTCTGTCTGGTCTGTCTGTCTGTCTGTCTGCCTGTCTGTCTGCCTGTCTGTCTGTCTGTCTGTCTGTCTGTCTGTCTATCTGTATGTATGTCTGGTCTGTCTGTCTGGTCTGTCTGTCTGTCTGGTCTGGTCTGTCTGGTCTGGTCTGTCTGTCTGGTCTGTCTGTCTTTCTGTCTGGTCTGGTCTGTATGTCTGGTCTGTCTGGTCTGTCTGGTCTGTCTGGTCTGTCTGGTCTGTCTGGTCTGTCTGGTCTGTCTGGTCTGTCTGGTCTGTCTGGTCTGTCTGGTCTCTCTGTCTGGTCTGGTCTGTCTGGTCTGGTTTGCCTGTCTGGTCTGTCTGTCTGGTCTGTCTGTCTGCTCTGTCTGTCTGTCTGTCTGTCTGTCTGTCTGTCTGTCTGTCTGTCTGTCTGTCTGTCTGTCTGTCTGTCTGTCTGTCTGTCTGTCTGTCTGTCTGTCTATCTGTATGTATGTCTGGTCTGTCTGTCTGTCTGTCTGTCTGTCTGTCTTCATGATAACTAGAGAACCCATTTTCTGTAGAGCTGAAATTTTGCACACGACAAATTGTAGATTTAAGTTAGAAAATGGGTCAAATCAGGTAATTTCTACCTAGGGTTGCCATACAAATTTCGATTTTCACTGTACATTTGGGAACTGCCTGAAAATGCGTTGACGTAGAAAGCTGAAATTTTGTGCACGGTGTTTTCATAAAAATAGTAAATACAATTTACAAAATGATTTAAATCAGGTAACCCCTGCTTGATGTTGCCATACAAAACTGATTTTTCATTTTATTTCACTTTAATTTTCATCTAGGGTTTAATATTATTGGTATTAGAGCAATTTTAACTTTTTCTCTTGTTTGATTATAAGGTACTTGAGGCAAATAAGGCCTATAGTTTTTAAATAAGGTAGGTCTTATTTGCCTTTGGTACCTTATACTTAAACTTCTGCTGAATATACATTCAGCTAAGATACTGAAATTTTAACTATTGAATAATTTATGAAAATTTTGGATTCAAGATGGAAATAAGGTAACTCATTTGTGCTATTGTAATACAAATAGTTTACATTATGTACGCGTATATTTGTTAAGAACGCACAAAGTAACACCATTTTTGAAGTAAACAATAAACTATTGATTATTTGTTTACAAATGTTTCTTAAAACTTGTAAATTTTAGTTCATAAGTTTTGAAAGGTAACTCTATTTCAAATATCTGCCTTGAGCATGATATAAATTTGGGCTCTTTTTATCAAATCTTTTATCACATTATCAAAAATTTGTAAATTAAAATGTGTATTTGAATTTTTGTAGATTTCACGCTCAATGTTGTTTTTTAAGTCCTACCCATACAGCACAAATGTAATGTGTCCGTGGTATGTTAATGGGAAATCCCGTCCAGTTTTCAATTATCAACTTACAACTGCCGTGGAAGTGACGAGTATCCGTGGCTCGGATGCTCCCACAGACTTCAATAATATAGACTGCTAGCAGCAGTCCTCTCCCATTCAAAATTTTTGAAACCAGCAAAAGTATGGAAACAAAGGGGCAAAACATCTCAAAATACTGTCATGTTGCGGGATAGGTACTACATAATTAGGACTGCCATGATTAACTAAAATGAAGGGAAATATATAAAAATCTTAAAAGTTTATATGTTTCTTCACGAATTTTTATTTCATGTAATTCCGTTGAAAGTTGAGAAATAAATATTGCGAAAATTAACTGTATTCTGTATACTATTTTTTAAATCAAATTAAGAGGTCTAACAATTTATGTGGTGGGCATACAGTTTTTAAGTTATTAATACCACTTTTAAAACTTTCTGAATAAGCGTTAAAAAACATTCATCTGAGTAACGATATTGTCATCCTTTATCGATTATTATATCATTAGATAGTCAGAAAAACGAAGGTAAGCAGAGGTACTGTAAGATTCTTAATATTTCTTGAGGAGTGGCGGTTTTGGGATCATAAAAAAATCACAAATGAGTACTAACAATAGGTTTCTAAAATTGTCGACGACGAATGCATTATAATTTCCTATAAGTAAAGGAGCAAAGTATTTAATACTTTGATGTCAGAATACCTCAACCATTGTTTCGCTTTATTATAAATTTAGTTGCTATAGTCAGGTATAAAGCCGCTACTTTCACATCCCAGGTATAACGGCTAATTACCTATCATATCAGTCAAGTATCTATGAATTACTAATCCAAATGCCTGAATAATGCTTGGTCTAATTTGAATCATTCCTACATATGTTAATAAGAGCATATTTCAATGGAAAGTGATCTAGACACACAAATTTTTAATATTGATATTTTTATTTATTTTTGTCATGGAACGGATTTATTTAATCTTCTTTAAGATTTCTTTTTAAATTGATAAAAACCAATTCCGTATTAAAAATAAATATTAAAGCACACAATTTTTGTTATTAGCTTGAAATATTACTTTAAATTATCAAGCTAATAATATATTAATGCAATAAATAATTTCCCTTTTTATATATCAATTTCCCTTCTGGAAATTTTTTTTTTTACGTTGTGGCAGCACAAATCGCTCGCAACATAAAAAACGTATTTTATTCTGGCTTCAGTTTTTGCGAGCTGTCATCAATCTATAAATTGAAATCTGTGAATGCTCCTGCTAGATTCCATGCCCATCCCACAGGAGTTTCTGTGGTTGTACTTAGGCATAGTTCACACATTGATCTCCTCGTTTGTTTTCACGATGTGCTAGGGAATATCTGAGGATATTGCTTAAGAGTTTCCTGGGATTGTAGAATTTTTTATATATAGTATATATTAAAAAAAAAAATGGCTGGAAACTATATGCCAAAGGTGTATGAATTTGCACAAAACATAAATACAAAATTTTTAACAGCCGCAAATGGAATGCCCTCTCCAAAAACACTAAAACTCATGTTCTGAAATGAACAACCAGCAGACTTTGCCAAAAAAGAATGCATTGCAGAAGTTGTTCTGTTTTTGGGGTCTAGAAACGACACACGGAAGCATACCAAGCGACCAATTGGCGATAAATTTTGAAAAGGGAAAAACGACTTATACAGTAAAAACAAATTACCTAAAGTGAGTGGCAACAATTTGTGCCACAACGTTTAGCAAATTTTTGATAAGATTAGGAAAACTCCACCTTGGAAAATGTAGATTAGGTTTTTATCCCTAAAATGCAGGGAATGTAGTGAATTTAAATTTTTTTTTCCTTAAATGTAGGTAATATTCCCTAAAATGTAGAGACTAGGTAATAGTTCTTATAAGCTGTAGTTACCGGTGTAAATACAGCACCTTTTAAAAACATAAGAATGAGCTGAAGAACTCATTTCTTATGCGCCATGCTACCATATATGTTTTCTTCATTAAATCTGGAAAAAGCTTAACATTTAGGGAAATTTACGTACACTATAGGTTTTCGGATACCAAATATCTAAATTCATTGAATGTTCCATTGATTTGGGGAAAGTTAAACTGATTTGCACCTTCTATCAGAGAAATAGCATTTATTTTTATCAAAAGTCGTGTCCTACTTTTTTTACAGTGTAGTTGTGAATATCGCTGGGAATAAGTTATGGGAAATTTATAATAAAGCCCTAAGCATATACTAAACACTTTCCTGTTTATCCTGGGAAAGTTATAGGATCTGTAGGAAAAGAATGGGATTCTCTGGATAATTTTGTACTGTATGTACGGTATGTAAGATCTCTAGATTATTTCATATTTCAATGACTTAAAATAGATCCAAAGAAGAAAGGCGGGGGGCAATTGAATCGGCTTATTTTGGTGGTCATACCACGTTGCTAATTTAGCGGTCAGGAATCTTCAGCATTTCAGCTTAATCAAATGCGATTCTTGAAAATTGTTCTCTTGTTAAACCGAAAGTCCATATCGTCTACATATTTCATGTCGTTTATCAGCTGCTCCTCATTGAACATAGATTTGAACCATTCAGCACTTATCGGTAAATTCTGAATAAGAGAAATGATTTTCAAATCAAAGGTACATCTTAATTAACTAATCACTAATTCTATAATAAAAATATTGAACTTGATACATCCGATAGCATTATATAAAACTCAGGAGCAATCTCAATCTTTGTATGATATGCAAAAAAATACATCAAATAACATGACAGAAGTCTCGAAAATACCGTTTTATATGGTTACCTATCGAAATTTTACTAGGTAGATACCTTAGCTATACGTGACATCTAGCATACTTACATCTTCCGAGTATATGTCGTAATGCACCTAGGTTCTGGTAAATTGTAATTTTTCGAAAATGCATTTACCACTGCACCACTAAACATTTGCTTCATGCCTTCCGTCATCGATTCACGAGATCATCCCTGCCTGTTCTGTTTCCTCTAGTAGTCCTTACCCTTATTAATCATTACAAATTAAATACAATAAAAATTTATTTCGCCGATTTTTTTTGAAAGTCCTTTAAGTAGAGTATAATTACAAAAATCAATTAACTTTTTTTTTCACCTGAAAACCACATAAAAATTTTTATTTTCAACTCACAGTTGTAAAAAAATAAAATGGAAACAAAAATCAATTATTTCTCTTATATTCAAATTCCTTTAGTAGATTTCAAATAACTGAAAAATATTTTGAATGTCCGACCTTGAAAACCGTTAAAAGATGAATGGAGTTTTTAATGCTTGACTTCACTGAATTTGAATATGACCCCCTTAAATCTGAAGACAGGTTGTGTAATAACACAAAAATTTTATTAAATTTTTTGCTTAATTTAACACCCTTTTATAGCAAAGTATCATCGGCATAGAACGCATAAAACGCACCTTAAAAAACCAAAAAACTTATGTAACATCCGCCCATGTCTTTTACTACTGTTCATTACCAATCTGGGTATCATGTTGGTTTACTTTTACCACCCATACTTAATCTTAAATTTAACAGCCATTAAACATGAATCATTACAGAATTATATATGTATGTGTTAAGAAAGATTTCATTCACAAAATCACTTAAAACGTAGGTGTCGTGTTTACATATGTGAAATGAGTAAACTTAATTGTGCGTGTCATCTTAAAGTAAATTCAGATTATAGAAATAATTTATCTACTAGAATGCTTAAAATGGTTAGTTAAGTCACTCCTTTTCGTTGATTTGTTACAAGTACATTAAATTTAGTCTTATCTTAACCTGAATGCAATTCTAGTCTCCACCTTTGGATGTAAATTAGACATAAATCCGAAAAGAAGGATCGCCACCGTTATAGAGTGCAGATATACATATTTATGTAATGTATATGTTTGTACTTGTACTTAAAGGTACAAAGATTTTACATAATTTTTCCATTGTCTTTGAAAAAAAAATCAGATTCCTTTTGTAAATGGTAATTACGATTTACCTTAGCTCTGAAGGAATGCAGCATTTTATTTTGTTGATGAAATTTTGACTCAGACAACTCCAAGAGCTCTTACAGTTCACTTTTTTTTCTCACTATAAATGAGACTGAAAATTCGTTGAACGCCAACGAACTTACTATGTGGGTGGTACTGTGTACTTATTCCTTGAACATTTCGAAGATTATCAGAGTAGCTAAGTTGATTTGCATTAATTAAGAGATGAATAAACCACGTTTAAATCACCTCGATTGTTTTCTCCTTAAAATCAATTTTTTTTTAATTGTATTATGTTATGCCTGCCTGAATGTCTATAACCCCTTTACTGATAAATATTAATTCATCTTTGCTAATAGATGATTTCTGCTGATTTTATTTTGTTTTTAATTTTATTTACAGCAGAGTACATATATACTATACTGGATCAGTTTGTTGTTGTACATATTTTATACTTCTTATTCTTACAATATAGTCTTCCCACGAATAATATGTAGTTAATTCGACAAATGGCAGTCGAATTCACTTTAATTAAAAGTCAAAAATTGGTCTGTTTTGTGTTTTCAATATTTTATGTAATATGCCTCACAATTTCTTACATGTTTTCAGCATATCAATGTCTTGAGATTTACTTATCATCCAAATGGAATGGATAAAACTGTCTTTTTCTTCATTTCAGATATTTCTCTTATTCTGCTGATTCAAACACTCATCATTAAGAGTATATTACGATGTATGGGATTCCCTCTGCGTGGAGTGATTCAAGTAAAAAAAACATAATCTTTGCTGCTAAGTTGGTATTATGTATGTCTGTATCCTAAGTATGCTAGACACTAGGGCCGGGCAGCGTTTCTAAAGAAAATGCAAACTACTCACAATAAAAGATTGAAAACTTTATAAATCTATAGATAACGTAAAGGAAGAACAAGACTATGTCTAAATATAGATTTAGTCCTCTTATATGACACCTTCTCTACTAACAGAGGTCGAAGATGTGGTGAGACCATGTTAAAGTCGAGAGTGTGTGATACTTGTACTAGATGTGATATACATATTAGGTGTATAAATTTAAAACAGCTTTATTGAATGAATCATGTGAAATTTTACAAGCTAATCGGCTCTTAGAGATAGTTTTTCTTAGAAAATAAAAAAATCCATTTCGGTACTTGGAGGCGTATTTATATTATGAACACCACTTTTTCGAATGAGCTTAGGATCTTTATTAAGATGTAAATAGGACAGGTCGAGCAAAGTAAATAGAAATTCCTTCTAAAAATTTTTATTCTATGATTTCTTACGAAAGCGGAGATCAGTAATAACTCGCAAATAATATAAAATGATAACTCATCGAGTAAATGTAACCCTTAATCGATGAAAGGTAAGAGGAGAAAAAATCAAAGAACATTTGACCCTAAAATACATCCCTGGGGAAATTTTAATTTTGTTAGACTGGATAATATGTCTACAACTACATAAATAAGTATAATGAAAATCAGTTAACTATGTAAGATACTTTAAATTCAGTAAGACTAACATTTTTCTAAACACTTGTTTCTATTTCCACAAATTTTTTTTATTAAATTATTAGTTTGTTAAACGAACAAAACTGACGCGTATCGCCTTCTTAGGGCATCCTCAGAGCTACTAAACTAAACTGAGTCTATGTGCAAACTTCATAGAGAAGTATCAGCTGTGTACTAAAAACTAGCGTAATGGAACGTAACAAAGTAAAAATGTGTATGTAAGTGACAAACTAATGAACTAACGTATACAATTAAATAAGCAAATAAAAGAACAAAAAACATGTATGTATGTAAGAAATAACAAACTACTATACACTAACAAACAAATAAATAAATAAATAATAAATGAATAAATACATAGTAAAATACACAATTACAATTTCATAAGATCTGGTTCAAGTAAAGGACTTTTATTTGTAAAATCTATTTGACCGTTCAGCAAGATCCCGCCGTTAAGTTTTGATTTTTTAATTTCATAAATTTCGTACTTATCTATGTAGTACATGTCCGCCGCGCAATCTATGCAACAATTCCAAGTTATCTATCTTGCACTTGTGTCCTGTGTCAATCAAGTGTTTTTCCAAACCAGATGTCCTCACAGCTTATCTTATTGACTCCACTTGATTTTAAAATATCCTTTTTATTGCCGATTTTATTATTAACCAATAAGTTTTTTAAATTTCTGCCATTAAAAAATGCTGGTTTGATACTTTCTTCCCTTAAAGGCAGTCATAAATTTGATGAGATATATTGAATGTATGGGATTTTTCTCCACCCCTTCCCGCATCCATTTCCTCAAATATTGGAAACACTTCATTTAGAACCATCTTTCGTTGTTTTTTATTTAGGAATTTATAAATAATTTTAGTATCGTTATTTCTTGAAATAATTTTTATAAAATTTAATTCTTACTTAAAGTCATGATTTTTAAAGGGGACATTTAATAGTCTATTTATTAAGGAATGAAAAGCTGCAATTTTTGTATTCCATTTGCCATCCATGTCCCCTTAAAAAATCATGACTTTAAGTAAGAATGACTAGGAATAAGTTCGTCAGAAAATGTATCTTTTCTAAAGATGTCGAAATTCAAGCTACGGTCATTTTCTATCTTAATAGACAGGTCAAGAAAATTTAAAATTTTATTGCCAACTTCCACAGTAAATTGAATATTGCTATCTATTTTGTTTAGAAACGAATGTAAAAACAACGAAAGTTGTCTATCAGAACCAGTTCAGATGCAGCAAATATCGTCAACATAACGATACCATCTGAAAATGTGTTTCGTTTGCTGATTATTTGAGGAAAACTTTAGCTCCTTAAAGTAGTCCATGAAAAAATCTGCACAAAAGGGTGAGAATGCAGAGCCCATAGCTAAACCATCATTCTGTTCATAAAATTTATCATCATGTGAGAAATAATTTTGTTTTACACATAAATTTATTAAATCAAATAGCTGTGAGGCACTAACCGGATTAGAAATTTCGATAAAGATTCTATCTTTTAAGATATTCGTCAGTTTGTCAATTGGAATCGAAGGGAAAAGACTACAAACCTCAAAAGAAACCAACTTAGCATTAGATGGTAACTTAAGATCTTTAATTTTATTGATTAATTTAAGAGAGTTCTTAATTGAAAATTTGCCCTTAAAATAGATCATAACAGGCAATATTCTGCTTAACTTTTTACATAAATATTGAGATAGAGCACTGCATGCAGAGACAACGGGGCGGATCGGTATATTTTCTTTGTGCAACTTTGGTAAACCATATAAGGCTGGTACCGATGGATTACTATTTTTCAATAAAAACTTTTCTCTGGCATCAAAAATAAGATCTGCGTTGTTTATTGCACTAATGATTCCTCGGTTGAATCTTGCTGTCGGATCAGACTTTATCTCCCTAACCTTCATCGTGTCAAGACACTGATACACTTTAACCAAATAACCCTCTTTACGTAAAATGGTAATAGCATTGCCCTTATCAGCCTTGCTTAGAATTAAATCTTTATCTTTAAGTTTTTTCTTTATAGAACTCAGAGGACCAGGACCTAGGAACCAGTAGGACTACATGATTAGGCAGATCAAAAGTATAAATTAGAGACATGATGTCGTCTATCTAACCTTGCATGAATTTTGTTTGATTAGGGAATTTAATTTCGTATCCTCAGCTCTTTTGCTTTCCCTAAAACAAAATTGCAAGCTTTAGTAGCCCACTATTAATATTAAGAAAAAAGATCAATGCTGTTTTTAATAATCTTGTTAAATATTTTAAAAAATAATAAGTTTTAAGGGGAGGGGAGAATTTGTTGAGATCATATCATTCATCGAGCTCAATTCTTGCTGTAATTTTCAGCCCGATATAGGGTAATGAATATTTTCATCCATTTCAAGATGTTGCAATAAAAAAACTCATTATGGGTCCTGCAGTTTTAATTGAGTTTCAATGTTTTAAATAAGTAAAAAAACGAGTTTTCAAACAAAATGAGGCCAAGCCGCATGAAAAAGTAGAAAATAAACTTTTCTTAACACACAGAGGTGGACTCAGATTTTTTGATTGGGACATTTCTCTTGAATATTCTTTCTCTTCATGAATCAAACCACTTATTACCGCTGATTGATCATACTGAAATATATCGGTGATTGTCAGCGAATAAAATCTGAGTACACCTCTGTGTGTGAAGAAAAGTTTATTTTCTACTTTTTCATGCGGCTTGGCCTCAGTTTTGTTTGAAAACTCGTTTTTTACTTATTTTATTTTCTGCCTTTTTCACGTTAACTAAATTGTTATTACGTGCTGCAGGGAGATAATTTATGACGGCTGAAAAGACACTGATTTACCAGTTTTTCAAAACATTTATTCGAGTAAAAATTATTATGCAACTCATTTCGCTCTACAACTTTGTCTTAGGTTGCAAAACGCTCAAACGCTTCCTTGGTCGGAAAAACTCCGGAAAAGCGTTTTACATGAATTTTCCTCGATTTTTTCTGCAAGTTTTCACCATTTTCGGAGAGAAAGTACTGATGCCAGTTGATAAGGAACTTGATCCTGCATAATTTAGAAAACTTTTTTACCGGAAAATTTTCCGGAAAAGTCGGAAAATTCCGGAAATTTTTTCGGAAAAATCGGAAAACTCTGCATTTTTCCTGAAACGGATTTATCACTAATCAAATTTGTACCAAATTTTCAAATGATTTTTCCCGATTTTCCGGGTTTTCCAGGAAAATTTCCGGTTCAAAATTTGATAGATTCAATTGTCACGCGACATGAACCTGTGTGCCAAATTTCAGCTCGCTGTGATGACGAAAAGTGGGTCTACGAGAGTGTCGAAAATAGTAAAGAAATAGAAAAATTCGTGTACGAGTTAAAGGGAATGGCTGGCCTCAAAAAATGACTACTAATTTGCATCGTACTATACATAGTAGACATAGTACTGTCATAGACAAGTATAGTATTTAAAATGATTATAAAAATTGCCATGCATTTTCGTAGTACCGTAGTTTACAGAAAGTATTCTATACTCAGTAGAATATTTTTAGAATGGCAATAATTACTTTGTCTTTTGTCTTATGAATATGGTAAATGAAAGGGTCGCCCAGATAAGTTTTGAATCTATTCCCTTTTTCATACAAGACTTTCAAAGTCTCTTCATTCAGACGGGATTTCCTTCAAAAGTTATTTTGAGAATCATGCAGCTCTTCGTTTCTTCAAACTTTCACCAGAACCGTGAAGAAATTAATTCGATTTTTATTTATAACCACATTGATTACGATCAGAGGGGGATTTAAAATTTTTACTTGGTATTTATAATTAGGAATGTTAATTACTAGTAATGAAAATTGTAATTAACATATATCAAAAAAAAAATGAAATTAATGTATACACTTTTAATTACTTAAGATTACGGTAAGTAATTAAATGTAAAGGACAAATAATGGATTCCGAAAAATTAGTTACTTACTTTCAATTGTTGTTTTGAATTCCCCGTACCCAATACCTCTCTTTGCGTCGTGGTTACGTTCCAAAAAAACGCGACGCAAATTGAAACGACGCAACGTGAATCATGATTTTCTATAGCAAACCATGTAAAGATCGAAGATAGGTTCCAGGGTTACGAAAATACTACTTTTTAAAAAGAAAATTGAACAAACTAAACATTTAAAAAACAAAAATAATATAAAATTTTATTACATACATACAAAAAAAAAACAGCTTTTTTTTCAACGTAAAATAAATTTCATTGTAGAAATTGATATTCGTAGCTACCGCCTGGGAGACTTTAAAACTCCTTCCGCTCTCAGCATGGTTTTTTAAAAAAATCTCCATAGCTTCGTCAATCAAAAACATCGGTTTGGAAATTTGTTTGGAGGTTAAATTTTGTTCTTCGGAGATTTCTATTGAACGGTCACTGTCATCTTCTTCATTAGCAAATTGCAATTCCAGTTGCAATAGTTCTTAGTTAGATAATGCTTGGTTGTGCGAGGATAGCAATTCATTTATGTCAGTCTCCTCCATACCTTCAAAATTAGACTCTCTAGCTAAATTAGAAATTTCATGACGAACAGCTCGTGTACCATCAACTTCTGCAGCGCATATTCTGTAAACACATTCAGGCCATATTTTGCGCCAAACACCATTCATGCAAGATGGTTTAACCTCCTCCCATGAATCGGAAATAATTTCTATGGCTTTCATAATGTTGAACTTTTTCCAAAACTCTACCATGGTAGGCTTATCTTGTCCATCAGTCTCACTTAAAGGAAGTTTAAATGTTCGTCGAAGGTAATAACTTTTAAAAGTCGATATAACTCCCTGATCCATCGGCTGAATAACTGATGTCGTATTAGGCGGCAAAAATACAAATTTCACGTTTTCTGACAACTCATCAACATAAACTGGGTGGACAGGAGCATTGTCTACTAGGACCAAAGCCTTTAAGTTTAAGTTTTCCTTGTTGCAATAAGCTTTAATTTCTGGAATAGCACAAGTTGAAACCCAGTTTTGAAATAATGATGCTGTCATCCATGCTTTTTTGTTTGCTCGCCAGTGGACAGGAAGCAGATTCTTTGAACAACCTTTCATAGCTCTTGGATTTTCTGATTGATAAATGAGAAATGGTTTAAATTTGAAATCACCATTTGCATTACCATTAAGAAGAAGAGTCAGTCTATCCTTGCTAGCTTTAAATCCTGACGCAGATTTTTCTGTTTTAGATATGAAAGTTCTGTTAGGTAGACGTTTCCAAAATAACCCAGTCTCTCATAGCCACCTTCAGCGTTCTGCAGCAGTTATATCAGCGCTAGTGCTTCACCTTTAAGAGCAATGCTGTGCAGATTTGCTCGAACCTTGAATCTCTCAAACCAGCCCTGACTACCTTCAAATGTTTCATTCTTGTCTGTATTACTACCACTAGCATTATCGTTGGATACTGCTTTACTTTTTATTTCATCAAATAAGCTTTTTGCTTTCATCTGAATTACCATTTTAGTTAATGGTATTCTGTGCGCAACTTGATATTCAATCCAAATAGAAAGCAAAGACTCCATTTTGATCATTAAAGCACTCCTTGTACGGGTTATCGTTCTAGCATGAAATGATGTTGCAGATTTTGCAGCCTCTCTTATTTTATCCCCATCTCGATCTCTAATAGTTCTGATAGTTGCTGCAGCCAGACCAACAGCCTTTGCTATCTCCACAGCTTTCTCTCCCTTATAAAATCGTCGCAGAATATCTAATTTTGTCACCAAGCTGATAGTTTTTTTTTTTTCGTAATTCTACCAGCAGCGCCCGTTCCACTCATTTGGCTAAAAAATTTACAAGTGTATGTAAAAAAAATAATATAACTCTACCAATAAATAAATTGGAAAAATATTTACCTTTTTTTAACCAGAAACAACCCGTAAAAATTTATAAAAATTTATTATTCTCTTTTAAAAAAAAGCACAACATACTAATTGAAACGTTACAAAAAGCACAACACACTAATTGAAACTGAACTCTAAAATTAGCAAAACAAAGTGAAAATAAAACTGTATTAAAATTGCGTTGATTTTCAGTTAAAAAGGTAATCCCCGAGTTTTGATAGCATGGCGCAATTAGAAACAAAAATCGTGCCATCTTTTAGAAAAAAAAAGAAAATTTAAAAAAAAAAACCAAAACAACGCAACTTCGAAAATCTAACGACGCACAGTGAAAATTAGTACTAGTTCAGCAGCGACGCAACTTCGAAAAAACGCAAAACGAAACGACGCAAAGCGAGGTATTGGTGTATTTCAATATCAGGTACCATTACTAGGTAATATAATTATAACTTTTAATTACAAATACCAAATAATGGCAATTGTAATGAAAAATTGATGTTCCTTAAAACATAGAGGGTGTTTTCGCCTAGGAGGTCAATAGAACAGGAAGTGATATTATTCACCTAGACAAACATGAAATTGTAAGGCAGGGGGAGGACAACATATCAACCATCTAGGAGTTACATTGTGATTAACCCGATAAAAAGACCAAAAGAGTAATCTTTTTATTTATTGTGATTACGATAAAAACCTAGTTTTTCAAAAAACACCCTGTATCATAAAAAGTACAGGGCGTATGGGTACTGTTAAGAGCTCATTGCATGCTCATTACTAATGCAAAACTTTATGGCATTACCAACGACTACTCAACTAACTCGGTACTCCTCTCATCACTAAAGTTATTGTTGTCTAAACTAAAAATTTCGGATTTTCTTACTTTTGTTTTAACTTTGACGTCTATTTCTTTTGCAAAAAGGTCATTAACATAACTTTTTTTATAAAAATTGTAAACTGTAAATAATTTAATTTGATTCATTACATCCTATGTGCTATCTGTATGCGCTAAAGAGTTATTAGCTCACAATCTATTCAGGTCAAACCGAATTTAGCCGATATTTTTTTTTAAATCGCGTTTGGAGTCACCAAGGGAACAAATTACCTTTGAAAATAGGTTTCGTAAGAGCTCTGAGAATAGGTTAATAATTAATAACACTTTAACGGTTACAGATAGAACTAGGTACTAGGTAAAATTAAAGAGGAGAGTCCACAGTTTACAGTCCGCTTATTTTAGGGTATGGTTGCGTTATGTTGAATAAGTAAAAATGTATTCTAATAAAAAAATAAATTTATTCACTGTTTTATACAAATCCGTGAATAAAGTTATTGTTGTTGGAAAGTTTATAAAAAAAAGTTATGTTAATGACTTTTTGGAAAAAAAGTAGGGGTAAAATTAAGAAAAAATATAAGAAAATCAAATTTTTTTATATTATACAACAATAACTATTGTGAGGGGAGTGGTACGGGGCTGGTTAAGAGGAGTAAGTACTCAGCAAAAATTTCCATTAGATACCAGCGAGCCTGTAGGCAATAAAACTTATTATACGTAGGTTTGTGTCCTGAAAATATGAAAATTCATATAAAATTAGCCTAGACCTAGACCACATTAGAGACATCTAGCGTAAAAGACAGAAACCCAACATGCGACAATTTAAGATGAAAATGAAAATTTGCAGTTCAAATAAATTAAACATTTTTAACGAGAATTAACACTCCTAAATTTTATTTTGCACATAAATGGTAAATATACTATTTTGCTTTATCTTTCAACAACTTTCAACGAAATATTGCAATTTCTCGTCTGTGAAATATCGAGAGAAAAAACAAGTACTATTAGAGTTAAACAATTAAAAAAAGCGCCACTAAAAATTTAAAGAAATGAGAATACCTACTAACAGGAATTTGATTTGAAAAGAATCATTTTTTACCATTTTTTACTAGTTTCCGAGCTAATATCTCCATTCCAATACATTTATTTTTATTTTTCTCGACGTTATTTGCTAGACATCTTCGTTACCTTTAATTTAAGATATAATTCATTATTCTGGTAGAAATAGTTTGCCAGAAATTCGCATTGAAAAATGTATGAAACTTGAAAACCATGGTACTGACACCTCTTAAGTAGTCGTTGGAAAGGCCGTGAAGTTTTGCATGTAATAAGCTCTTAACGGTGACCACACGCCCTGTATTTTTTAAGATATGGGGGCGTTTTGTGAAAAACTAGTTTTATTCTTAATCACCCTTTAACACACACCCGCCCCCATTTGCCTAGGTGAGTACTATCACCTCCTACTCTAATGACCTCCTAGGCGGAAACCCCCTGCATAATAAGTAGGAATTTGTAATGGTAATTTAAATATTACAACTTAATCAGGATTGGACTGTTTTGGTGACCCTATATTCACCATTCTTATGAATAAATGATAAACGACGTTTATTAATTTGATAATGACGGCATACTTCCAGAGAGCTTTCAGTTTTAGTTACCTATCACATGCATTTTTTATTTGTTCAAGTCAGGGGACGAAAGATCCCAAGTGCGGAGACTAAGGAAACCCTGTTAAAAACAGATCGGTCACCGAAACCTTCCTGACTTCTTAATGAAATGCATGAGACCCAGGTGAGGTAGGGTTTTAAACTTATCTGTAGACAGGAGGGCAGACCCCAGGGTACAGAGAATGCAAGGTATTCTCATTAAGAGCCACGCTCTATTATTAGTGGACGAAATGTCGGGAAAGCACGGTACAGAGAACACAATACTCTCTATCCTCTCTCTCTCTCTCTGTCCTTTCAATAGAAATGTATATATGTAGATTAGTGGACGAAATTTTGTCACAGCTCATGTGTCAAAATTTAATGTGAATAGCTTGTATTCTCTGTACCGTGGGCAGACCCAAGTGTAGGTATCTTGCATGAAAGCTCCATACAAAATGTTACATTTTGCTTTTAATATTCTTTTTACTAAGTTCGACAAATCGTTTTTAAATTTAATATTCTAATAAATTTATTACTTTTTATATATATTTTAGTTCAACTTAAATAAATTTGAAATGGCTTCTTATAAAAGATTTCATTGACAGAAATTTTCATAGTCTATTCAGGCCGGCTAAGCTATTCAGTGAATTTAAAAGAATTGTTTTCGTTTTTAATTTTCATACAAATCAAAAGTCTCCCGTAGACTGTAATTAGTCAAAATGATTTTATCAAAGTTTTTCGCATCTAAATTATGATGTCAATGAGGTTTTTACAAGACTCCTCACCACAGTGCTAATTGTCGTTCGCTGTTAACAGACAGACTAAAGATTGCGATGCTGGATTTCTAGAACCCACCGACCAACCGGTCGATCTATACTTTTATTATACACAGTTTCTATAAAACGAATTCGTGATTTTACTGAGAAGATCTTGCAGGCAGTATGTAGCAGACTGGAAAACAATCGTGACATTTCAAAGCTTACCATTAACATGGGACAGACACAGACTTTTCTATAGGTCAAATTCTGTGTCATAACAAAGATAAATACCGCTCCACCTTTGTAAGCTTTACGGCAACTTTTATTTAATTGGAATATTTTCTGGAATATTTTTTTCTTTACTCTCTCTCTCTCTCGATCATTCTCTCTCTCTCCTCCTCCTCCTAAAATGTAATAATAATAATGCAAGTTGGCATAACTACCTACTCTTAAATTAACGGAAACAAATTGCCCTTAACCTCAATCTCATCCTCATGCGAATAAACCAAAGATCGTGAAAGTAAGGCACTGGATTAAGGTGTGTATAGAGATATAAGAATGCGCGCAGGTGTTGAATGCTTAAGAGGATCCCAAGATCAATCGAATGAATGCTGATGTATGCCGCCACCAAATTTGAATGATTATTATTGGGCGAGTTGACGAGGAAAACAATTTTTTCCTCCACGCCATGCCAGTAAAAAAGTTGCACATGGCTGCATGCACCATCGCACCGGCATTGCTGCTGCTGCGGTGGGAAATGACATAACTTTGGCGGTTATTCTGTCTTTTCTGACTAAACTCTGAAGCGTTCACAAGATCGATTGCGAAAAATGGGAAAATTCTTTTGCCTTTGGAGAAAATTACTTAAGCGCAGCATAACTTTTGATATTGTATGCAAATTTCATGACCAAAAGAAAACACTCGTGTGTGCCTGAAGGCGGTTAAAAGTGTGTTTAATGTGGGATTCGAGGGTATTTTGTTGGCGCGAAATTTATTTATGAGAGTTGAAATTTTTTTTTTTACATAATTCAGAAAATATCTAGTTCTGTTTGTAATGCATTTTTTCATCGTTGATGTTTTTACGTATAAATGAAAGCCATAAACTTTGTGTTTTTTTTTTTTTTGAAGAAGAAGAAGAAGAAATTTTGACATTTTGGAAAATTTTAGTATAGGACAAGTAGCCTATCTTAAGTAAACCAGTAAGCTCAAATGAAACTTATTCTTCAACAAGCCCAGCTAATTTAGAGGTCCTGCTAATGCGAAACTCCTTTTTTTTTCGGATTCTATTTCGCATGGCAGCCTTTAAATTACTCCGTGACCCCCAAAATTGATGCGATTTTCTTCTAATTAAAAAATGTTATTTATTTGGTGTTATTTTATTTTGGGTCTTCAATAGTTGGCTTCTCGATATAATAAACAAAATCTTTTAGTCGTAATATTGTGTTTAGTATTTTACACATTCATAGTCTTCAATAATATTTTTGGCTTCTGAACTTTGAAGTTCGATATTGAAGATTCATTGCTTCTCTGGGCGTTACATTTTATTGGCTGATTGCCTTTTTTACGATATTTATAGTTCGTTACAGATGTTTAAATTAAATGGTCAAAATCCATTGAAGCTACCTTCATTGGAGGCTTTTGAAGAATTTAGGATTATTAACAGACGGATGAAAATATGATTCTTGAGGAGATTATTATTTGGAAATAAGATTTTTAGTGCAATTAATTTATCAACTGGAGCGATCTGCTTTCTGGGTGATATATTTGAACTTGATGTAAAAGGACATTTTTTTATAAAATTTATATAAAATATCTTCCTTTTGTGTCAACACATATGAATCTAGAACGATACAATCATCATCTTCAATTTTGCTACAAATTTCATAATGAGAGAAGATCACTTGAACAGTTGTGTATAAAGAATTGAGACTTCTGAATGTTGACGAACTACTTTCTCAAGAAGTGGATCCCATTGGACTTTATTTGATTTAATAAATATAATTGTTGGAAACCCCATTTTTGTATAGTATTTGAAGAAAAAAAATTGTTTTATGAAAAGAAAGCAAATTTTGATCATCAAATGTATATAAAAAATAATTTTTAAGTAATTAGCTTTCCGTATAGCAAAAGGAAAAAAAACGGAGCCCTTATATGATTCATCGTGTGTTCGCCTATCGTAGGAATTTGAAATTTCGCCGAATGGTAGCTTTTTGTGACACGGACATATTTCGACAGTTAGAGATTATGATATATTTTTTTTTATTTTTAATAGACGTAAGTTGGGTGCCTTAAAAAAAATATATGTTGTTTTGGTATAATGTGGGGTATCATTTCAAAGATCTACTTTCAAGGATGTCAAAAAAAATTTAAAATTTTTGATGAATTTGTTATGAAGATGTAGCATAAAATGTGCGAAAAAATACCGTTCCCTCTGATCTTCTAGGCTTCTAAAGCTAATATTTTTATATTATCAGGATTAGTAGTCAGCAGTTTTTTTCTTTAGTCTCAGAATTTCTGGGAAAAAATTATTTCTTGTGTTACCTTTTAAGACAACTCTCAATTAATAAGACCTTATAAAACTACTCTTGAATCTGTTTGAATATTATTCAATTATCATAGGCAAATTTTGATTAGATTTAAATATGTTTACATAAATTCGGTCGATCGACTGTTCGTTGAAAAAATTCTAGTACGAATCTTGATTGCGTGAGTGCTACTCGTTTTTAACCTTTTTAACCGAATTATTTTTATATAAAATCGAATCAAAGTGACTTCACTCGTTATAAAACCTACTTTCTACTATAATTCACTTTTCTTTGTATACATTTGACTATGAAATTTATGATTTAACTTAAGTGAAGTATTCTTTTACTCTGTTGACATCGCTGACTTATATTATAGTTGTCAGATGAAGACCACGTATTTAAATCTTGAATGATTCCTTCCGGTTTTACTCATGGTACTACTTCTCTAGGCCCTGATAGTTTTCAGCGAAAGAAGTCGATGTAGTTTGCTGTTGACTGATCCAATTTTTTATTTAATTCATTCAATAAGATACCGAACTGGTGGTAAATTTAGTTGTTTAACTAAACAGAACAGCACCTCTAGAGGAAAAGTAAAATATAATTAAGTTAATTTCTCTTTTCATGGATTTTTATGCTGCAAAGCACTAAAAGCATTCCTAGCTAGTAACTGTAACTTACGACGTCCATTTTGTCGCTTATTTTTGTCACTTATTTTGACATTACACTAGAAATTTGTCATATTTTGGTTATCACAATAGATTATTTTAATTTATCAAATACCATTGATTGATTGATTGATTGAAATCGAGGTTTGGGATTCCTTAATGCGGTCTTCCGAACGTAGGCCAAATCAAGGCCCATTGTTCACCCTCCAGACCCATGAGCGGTTGCTCATAGGTCCCAACCGGATGCTCCAATAAATTTCAGTATTGGCATCCAGTCCTCCTTGCCGGCATCGTGTAACTCGTCTAGAAGGTTGAGCCAAGAATTCTGTAACGTATTACTGTGAATACCGGCCATTGACATAGAAAGTGGGTCACTGTTTCGGATTCCTCTCCGCAACCCCTGCATGTAGGATCATCAACTAGTCTCATCCTGTGAAGGTGGCCCTGAGAGAAGAGTGCCCAGTGGGAATGGACACCAGAGCTCTCAGGGTTTGCCTGTTAATTCCTAGGAGCTTATTCGTTTCATTCGGGTCCGGCTTACTCCACAGTTATTTTGTTGTTCTACCCGAGGGATCTTCTAACCAAATGCGACTGTGTTGGCGGTCAGCCCAGCTTGAAATGATTGAGACGAGGTGTTTCGGTGCAATCCCGACTGTAGAGGCTGGTTTCTCCGAGGCTGCACCAAGACGAGCAAGCCCGTCTACCCTTTCATTTCCGCTGATGTTGCTGTGCCCCGGCACCCACTGCACTATCACTCTGTTATTCCGAGAAAGAGGTTCAGGATGGTTTTGCACTGCATTAATAGTTTGGAGGTTATAAAGGGTTTAGACAAAGCTTTGATAGCTGGCTGTCTGTTTGAGCTGATGGCTATTTCCTTATTCTCAGTGTCTGATTTAATGAGGAGCCTTCGTGCTTCAAGAATGGCCTTGAGCTCTGCCTAGAAAACCTTAGCATGGTTTTCGAGGTGCATGGAGAGTTCAATTTCAGGCTTTTCACAGAAAAGTCCGGTGCCTTCATCGGACTTAAAGCATATATATTGTATATTATAATTGGGTTTGTTAATGGTTGAAGCGCGGAAAGTGATTTCCATTCTGCCCTGGATGGAATTCTATATTCAAAATATGCTTTCCAGCATGATCTCGAGGAGGTGGTCGCTGTCCATGTCGATGCCAGGTGCGATAGACTGCACAAACTCATAAATGGATTCATGATGAACTCTTGTTCCCGTATGAAGTCAGCCACAGTTAAAATGTAGTCTTAGCGCTGTAGTTGACGCCCTCTGCTTAATATGTATTTGCATCGGGTGTATGTTCAGAATAACCTCCAGAGCCCGATTGCTAGTTGACTTAAAAGCGCCGCTTGTGCTGAGAAGGCACAGTCTTTGAATCTTCTCGAATATCTTGCGATGATTGGAGAAGTCCATTACTTTCCACCATACCACCGAGCTGTAGGTTAACATGGGTCGAATGACGTTAGTGTATATCCATAGGATCATCCGCGGTTTGAGTCCCCACTTCTTCCCTTCCTTCTCTATGAGCTTTGTTCGCTCTGTCTTCGAGGTGTGGTTTCCAGTTTAACTTTTTGCCTAATATAATACCCAGGTATTTTACCCTGTCTTTTAACTCCAAACGCGTGGAGCCAATGGAGGGCAGGTTTAAACTGCGAATATTCCTTTTCATAGTGAAGAGGCATAGATCGGTTTTTCGTGGATTGATGCTCAGTCCGTAGTCCGTAGCCAATCGCATGATTAGTCGGATAGCGTTTTGCACCACTCCACAGAGTACAGGTTCATAGCTCCCGGTGACAAAGATTAACAAATCGTCCGCGTAACATATTGCTTTGTACGCCATCCGGGTGAGTGTTAGCAAGAGGTCGCCCATGATGAGTACCCATAAAAGAGGTGATAGGATACAACCCTGAGGGGTGACCGTATGAACTGTTTTAACTCTGCTTATCCCGCCCAGCTCTGCAAAGACAGTTCTATTATATAAAATGTGTGCAGTCCAATATTTTAGAGATTCACTCCATGTTTTGTTAGCATTTCTGTGAACTTATGCAGAAGAACATTATTAAAGACGCCTTCTACGTCGATGAAAACAGCCAGCGTAGATTGTTTAAAGAGGAAGCCTTTTTCAATTGAATGAATCACCTCGTGGAGGGCCGTCTCAACAGACTTTCCTTTTAAGTACGCATGTTTATGCTGTGATAGTCTACTTCTGGGAATGGAATGTCTCAGCTCCCACTCGCAGGTGCATTCTAAGGTTTTAAGTAAGAAAGAAGTCAAGCTAAAAGGTCTATATGCCTTGGCAGTTGAGTAATCTACCCGACCTGCCTTCGGTATGAACACAGCACAGACTTCTTGCCACAACTTCGGTGTATAGCCCATTTTGATGCATGCCTTTAAGAGGGAGGACTCACCCGAGTACTGAAGGAGGACTGGGAAGATGCCGTCCTTGCCCGGAGATTTGAATGGTTTGAAACAGTCAACTGTTCATTTGACCGATTCATCCGTGATGAAGGCAATTTCTCCGTTCCCGGAACCGGTTTCATTGCGAGGGGTTTCGGTACGCAGAGATGAGAGGCCCTAGTCTGGACCATCAGGGAAGTGTTCATCTAGCAAGTTTTCCAGCGATTCCCCAAAGGAGGAGGGATGCACTCCATTACTACCTGTAAGGAGTTCGGGTTGAATTGGTATCTTGGATAGGAATTTCTTTAGTCTTAATATCTCATTTACCCCGTCTACGATTTCGCAGAAGAGTTACCATGACTTTCTTTTGAATTTGCGAATTTCATTTTTATAATGACGCAAAGCATTCTGGTAGACTAACCATTTGATAGTTTGGCTTTATTGTATAGCCTGTGCACAGTTCAGATCTGCCCTCCTAATCGGACACTAATCCTCGAAGAATTGGATTAGCGCGGTGGTAATTGCTGCGACGCCCCTATCTATATCCGCTGTAGATGTTATCATCATCAAATACCATAGCGAGTAAAAGTCAGAATATACGATAAAAAGTTGAGCACAGTTGTCAACTCCTCCCGAGGTTGTGACAAAAGTTTTGAAGTGAATAAGTGAATATTTCACGAGCATTACAAGTGCTTAAATTCGAAATTATATTTTTGCATTTGTAATGCTATGTCATGCTGAGCTTGCTGTGCTGAATAAAAATATATAAAAGAAGTAGAGGAAAGCTTATTCTATTTTGTGGTATATGTATTTTGACATTAACATACAACAAAAGATCAGAACCGATCACACAACCGATCTGGGCTAGAAACTTTAGTGAAGAAAATTAATAAAATAAGTTTTTATTTTAACGAAAAAATCCTTAAAGAAATTAGAGAAATTGTTTTTCATAAAAAAATGTTCCTCCCCAAATGGATTCTGTGTATTGGAATTGATTCAGTTTCCAACATTATTCGCTTTAGGTTTGTTCCGTTTAACATGTTTTCGAATTATGTATAAGCACCTGCATACCAAAGTATGCAGTCGGATATTAAGGAATTAAGTGTGGCTTCTTACTTAATCAGTCGTACTGAGGGTCTTACAATGGATTTTAAGCTCAGTTTAGGCTCATTGGAGTTTAATGTCCGGAAGAATGACTGAAATATTGGCCTTCCGATTTATTTGAAAAGTGTATTGATTTCCTGTTCTATGCCGTCAGAATAGTGTACGAGGTGGATGTTTTTATACCCTAGATGAAATCTATAGGGGTATACTAAGTTTGTCATTCCGTTTGTAACACCTCGAAATAATAATTGCAAAATGGATTGGACACCCACGCATAATATTAAAAGCTATTTTGATTTTTGCATGTCCGTCCGTCCGTCCGTGCGCACGATAACTCGAGAACGCGTATACTTAGAGGGCTGAAATTTTCTACACGGACTTTAAAAAAAAAAGTAAAATTAAGTTCGAAAATGAGACAAATCGGGCAACTCCTTCGTGGGGTTGCCATATAAAAATTTCGTTTTCCGCTATATATTTGAACACTGCCTGAGAACGCGTCGACGTAGACAGCTGAAATTTCGTACATGGTATTTTTACTACATTAGCAAATAAACAGTCAAAAATGGACTAAATCGGGCAACTCCTTCTTGGTGTTGCCATATAAAAATTTAGGTTTTTTACGTATACTTTCAAAAAAGTATACTTTTAAAAACTTCTTCAGACTACGAAATCTTATAAAATTGGTTATAATCATTTTTTCTGTGCGACAAACCGTTCTAGAAATATATGCGAAAAACAACTTCAAAAATCAAAACTTGAATAGATCTCTAGGGTATCATAAGAATTGGTCTTAGACCAATTCTAGCTTTTTTACTTGTTTTCTCTTGTATTTGATAATTTAATTTAGAATCATAAAAAAAAAATAATAAAAAATTCGTCTGTTATTCTATGAGACATTTATAAAAGAATGTTGGACATTTTTAATGAATACTAAAAATACCTTATCAGTATTGCGAGTACATCGCCTTAAGTCTAAAGACAAAGTGGATAATTTAAAGATTGAAATAACAGAAAAAATGGTTGACTTTGACGTTATTTTCTTATTCACGAACATTCCCGTCAACTTAGTTCTCAAAATGATTGAAAATATGTAGAGTTCTATTAGTACTCATACAGACATATCACGTAAACATTTTTTGGAAATGCTTAGTTTCTGCACAACCGAATCAAATTATTTCGTTTTTAATAAAAATATTTACAAACAAACGTTCGGTGTACCAATGGAAAGTCCTCTATCTCCAATACTGGCGGACATTGTAATGGAAGATTTATTAACTATCAAATATGTTGACGATCTTTTCTCCATATTGCCACACCAACATCTGCCTGCTATACTTAATACTCTCAATAGTTATCACCCTAAACTACAGTCCACTGTAGAAGAAGAGAGCATGGGATTCCTACCGTACTTAGACGTTAGAGTTATTAGGGGAAAAAAAACCTAAGAATAACCGACTGGTACCAAAAACCGACTTCTTCGGGTAGGCTTTTGCATTACATTTGAAATTAAACACAGCCAAAAATTGTATCTCCAGAGTCTTAAAGCTTAGCCACGAAAAATTCCATAGAGCCAATATAGTAAAAATTAACAACATATTGAGCGAGAACGATTTCTCCAAATCAATAACAGGAGGGCTGTTTTTTCAAAATAGCAAACATAAAGTTGAAAGTGTTAATGGGGGTGGATCCGAATGTTTTTTGAGATTTAAAGGTGCAACTTATATCCCTGGGTTTTCTGAAAGGTTTCAAAAAATCCTTAAACCAGAGGATCACCAAATCAAACTAGGCCTCAAGCCGCGCAAAACAATAAGTAATTGTGATCACTAAGCTAAAGGATCCGACACCCAAAGAACTACGTTCAGACGTAATTTATAAAATACTCTTCAAGGGTAAGAATAACGAAAATTGTTCGATGAGCTATGTTGGAACAACATGGCAATTCCTTAAAAACAGGATTTCTAACCACAAATCAGACTTAAAAAGTGGAAACCAAAATAAAACAGCGCTAACTACACACTGTTCATTATCCAACCATGCTCCAGATTTTGAAAATGCGTCTTTCCTACATCACGAAATACACTATAAGAAAAGATTATTGATAGAGGCAGTATATATTCAAAAATCTCCCAATATCATGAACAAAAAAACGGATACAGACAATATCAATAACATTTATTGTGCGCATTTGGAGAGCTTTGGGTAATGATAAAGCTACGTCTAGCACCAGTTGTTTTTGACAACAACTCCTATAGTTTCTTTTACCATGTTTTTTTCATTTATTTATTTATTTTGTATACTGTGGTTTTTAATTAGTGTTTGCTTTACGTTTTACGTTTGTCCATTTTTTCTCTTTAATTTTCTCTATACGTAAGAAGACCGCTTGACCTCCAGGATATATTTTCAGATTTTCCATTAACCTACATTGACTTTATGATGTCTATTCCTTTTTTTTCAAATTTCTGTTTCCGTTGAGATTTCATAAAAAACGTTCATTGTTTATATCCTGTGGGCAAGTTTCTACATGCGGAAGCTAAGGGTTCTAGTTGATCTAAGATCCTGAAAATAATGCAAAATTGAAAAAGACTGTTGTGTCAGTCAGAGGTTTATTGAGTACGATTTCGGCAGTGATTAAGTTCTATAGAAAAGTATTATCAGCTAAATCTGGCAACTCAATAATATTTCAAACTTGTAATTCATTTCATACCAATTTCTGCTGTTAGAATTCACTTCAAGAGACATAAGGTATTTTATGGGTTTTCGTCTTATAATAAAATCTTTTCCATTTTCATATCTATTCTTCCGGCTTTTTACGGGGAGATATTTTCTCACCTCCTAAGCTCAGCAATTCGCACTTTAGTATTTTCACGGCGATCTCTTTTATTTTGATTGTTTTTGTTTTTTAACATAGTTTTTCTATATTTCAGATCACAGTTCCAATTGGTGCCTATAGAATATTTCCAAAAACATCATTTTCTTGTCTTGGACGACCAGCTGGCTATTATGCTGATATTGAAACAGGATGTCAGGTACAAAAAAAAAAAAGACTATTCAAATCGAGTCCTTCAAATTTATCGAAAAATAAAACAATTTCAGGTGTATCATATGTGCGATGGACTTGGTCGTCAATTTAGCTATTCATGTCCGAATACAACTTTATTCCAACAACGGATGCTAATATGTGATCACTGGTATATGGTGAATTGTTCACGTGCTGAAAGTGACTATGCTGCAAATCTTCTAATTGGTGAATATATGACATAAATCATGATATTTTTACATTTAAATATTTTTGATATATTAATTTAAGGCCAACGAGATAAGCCATTTGTACCGGAAGAAGAAAATCAATTGAGAACTCCCCGTCCTGATCTTTTGGATCGTCCATATGCACCAGATTATTCCGGAGAATCATTCAGAAATCAATATAAAGTTTGTTAAATTTTAGTTTTTAGTTTATTTATATATTTTTAATTTTCTCACACTATTATTATTATTATTCTATTTTTAGCAATTCCCTTCTATTCAGAATCAAATTACTGATTATAATGCCGACAAATTTAGTAATAAACCTTCTTCAACACGATGGCGTATCCAACAACCTAGTACAGAGATATTACCGCCTTCACATCCTCCTCCAACTATTAAAAGAAGAAATGACGAGGCCGATGAAATCATATCAATGGACTTAGGAACAAGTTTTAGCTCTAATTATAACACTTCAGCGGATATTTCTGTCGAACAGGCAATTTCTGAGAAATCAACAGATTCAAACATAATTCTACAATCAATAAAAATTCCATCAAAACTTTATGAACCTCCTTTTCTGTATCCAATTTTGAATGAGAATTATACTGCAGAGCCTGAAGAAATAATTAATACATCAGCAAAAGCAACAACTCCAGCTCCATTTATGAAAATTTCAACACCATCAACTACAGTACCGATTTTTACAAGACCATCAACTTTTGCTGGGCGTCCTTTTACACCTGTATTTATTACGTCTACAACTCCTAAACCAACAACAATTGAAATTGAATCAGAAAAGCCAGAAAGTCTTGAAGCTGCAGAAGCTTCTACCTTTAGAAAATCAACATATAATGATTATGATTTTTCAAAATATTCAACTCGAGATTATACCACTGAAAATCAAGATAAAGATGATACATCATCACCAATATCAACTACAACCAATTTCTTTACCACAACTTTAGAGCCATCAACAACAGCCAGTCCGAAAAATGGAGATAAATTCGATATTGATTTGAATGTACCTAGAAAAGAGCAATTACAGAAGCCTTCACCATTCTCTTTGAAATCGGATTCTGAAATAGCAAAGCCATCCAAACTAATTTTACCACCGTTTACTGAATATATAATGCATGATATCGCAACTACCCAAGGACCTCCAATATATTATGAGTGGAAAATTCCATCAAATGCCCTGGAGCCACCAAAACTAGATCCACCGATTGGAGTCGATGGTCGCAAGGAAGATGACTATATACCAGAAAGTAGCGATTCTCTTAGTACTGCAACCAGTTTCGTTGATCGATCTGCTCCAAGTCAACCGCGTCCATTTTCTCATAATCCATTTCTTGCACCAATAGTTAACAAAAGTCAAAGATCCGTAAGCACCTCTATAAGGACTCCAACATCTCGATCAATACAGCAACGTGCAAGCTCAATACAACCAAATTCAATTGCTATTTATGACACGAAAGAAACGAATAAAACTAGTTCTGGTGAGCCACCAACAGAAGCTGATATTGAACAGTTACGCAAAGATTTTCATATTCCTGACTTTCTTTTCCCTTTGGAAAATGATGCACGAACAGGATACGAACATTCCGATACAGTCAACTCATTTCAGATAAAAATTCCAGAAAGACGGAGCAACACGAAGCGATGGTATGGAGAAAATTCTGAATGTCCTGAGTGTCATCCATCTTTTGTTAAACCTGGTACCTGTGAACCATGCGTTAAACGCAGATAGATTAAGTCCATGATCATATTTAGCTTAAGTAACACAAATTTTCCTACCGTCGCGTCTCCGCGTTGTAAGTATTGTCATCAATCACTTAAATTTAGCGGGTGTAAGTCGTTTTTGACTTTGCCCTAGCAACTGCATTTTTGGGTAAAATCCTCTGACTGTCTTGAGAATTGACGAGGAAGTAGTTTTTTTTTTTATGTATTTAATATGTCATTTTTTAATTTATGTGTAAGGTTTTATTTTTACCGTTTTGTACATGTACATATATCTATTTATAAGTTGAAATTTAAAATATAGAAAATGCAAAAGAGTGGAAGTGTTTTATGATTTTTCTATGTAGAAGTGATTTTGACAGAAATGTCAGTTGAATTCAAATTTAAATTTAACTTATAAAGTACTAGGCGGAGCCCATCGGCGTTGCCCGGCGATAATATAGATACCTTGGTGGTTTGGCGGGGGGGGGGATGTTTAGAGATGCATAATATCTAAGTTATTATCTGCATCGATCGCGCGATTTCGTAATGTAGGATTTCACTCTGTGGCTGAATACACACGTATGTGCATGCGTGTATGAGTGTGCGTTGTCGCATTCATATGTGTGGGGAAGTGTAGTTCTCTACGTCGACACATGAGGCAGTGTCTAAATATATAGTGAAAACCTAAAGTTTCGTATGGCAACACCAAAAGGTTGTCGCCCGATTTAGTCCATTTTTGAACTGGTATTTGCAATTTTCAGGACAACGTAGTATACAAAATTTGAGCTCTCCACGGCGATGCGTTCTCAGGTAGTGCCCAAATATATAGTTAAATACGAAATTTCTGCATGACAACCCTACGAAAGAGTTGCCCGATTTTCCTAATTTTTGATCTTAATTTACTTTTTTTATTAAAAGACTGTGTGCAAAATTTTTCAGCTCTCTCCATATACACATTTTCGAGTTATCGTTTTTTTTTATAAAAACGCCGTGTGCAGAACTTGAGCTCGCCGCATCGACGCGTTCTCAGGCAGTTTTTTAGATCTCGACTACAGAGCCATCTGTCGCATCTAAAGCTATCCTATCTATCAAGCTGGAACCAACCAAACATATTTACAAAATTTCATTGAAATCGGTTGGGCTGTTTCGGAGATTACCCTAATAGAAATTGCTCACAGTTTTACCTTGTGTCCTGCCCCGCAAGGGGCACTTATTATGTAAACCAATACTAATGTGCTTGAAAAGTTTCAAGGTGTTTGCAATTCATGAAGAAACATATAGAAAATTAAGTCCCGATGAGCCGTCTGATGAGCATTCATTAAATCTCATCGAAGGGCTCATTGGATATCATAAAACTGCTCCCTATAAACTAAACCAGCAATAAATAAAGATTTATTCTTGTCATCACCGTGTCAGATGACATTTCTAGGAAAACTTGAATTGTGTGATTTATTTATTTAAGTTTTTAAATTATTTATTTTAAATAAATGTTTTGATTTGTTTTCCCCAAATACACTATCGCCCAGCGTTGTTAAAGAATGCATTATTTCTGAGCTGCATTCCTATACATTTTTTCATTCAAATGAACGAATTGGAAACTGCAGTCAAAGTATGTTTAAAGAATTGGAATGGAATTAAATGAATTCTATTCCCCAAAAAAATAATGCCGAATGCATTCTTTTTCCTTTTAGAAAAAGAATGCATTACTTTGAGCTGCATTACTTTGGAATGCATTGCATTCATTGAAGTCTGTGTGAATTCACTTGCATTCACTTGCATTCAGCATTCCCTTGAATTCAGTGAAATTATTTCATGAAATTATTTTGTGATTAAGAATGAAAGAACAAATAAAGCACTTTTAGGCATTCTTTTAAAGAATTTCAAATATTAATTAATTTGTCGAATTCTACCACATAATGAAAGTACATGTATTTTGTTCGCATAATTTAATTCATCTGCTTCTCCTCCTTAAATGATTTTTTCACATAACAAATGAAAAATAATCATTATTTTCGGTCTCTGGAATAAATACTTTTTGATTTGATTTGAAACTCTTTAAAAAAAATGCTCATTGATGAGCTCATTGATGAGCTCATCATGATATGTCTACCAGGGTAGCGTGTACACAGTGACACGTGATTTTTATATATTAAGATTGTATCTAAATACTGAGAGCAATAAGCGCACATCTAAAGCAGAAAATTTATGCCATTGCAACACCAAGGCAAGGCAGTTTGTATAAGTATTTTGTACATTCACACAGACTCCAATAGTGCACAAAGCCAGTCCAGACAATGATAAATTTGTAAGAAAAAAAATTCTATTAATATTTTTGAAAATTTGGAACTGGTGTAAGAACTGGGTTGGTTAGAGGTTGGTGTTGCTTCTCTGATGAAGTGTGTGGCTTGCTTTGTGAAGAGAACATCTTTCCTGCTATCGGATTTGGCGTTTCTACTAATAGTTGTATTCTATCAGATTAGTGTGTCTATACGCTCATAGCATTTTTGAGGCCCATCCATCCGATCTAATTCAAAGTTTTGGCTTATTGTTTTGTTGTTCATCAATTTTCATTGCCTTCTTTGTGCTATTACATCTCTCTCACGCAAAATGATTATGGAAGAAGAGAGTTTCTACACTTTTTGCAAGTATGGCGTTCAGACGAAAAAAATGCCCTATGTAAAAAACTAGTAGAAAGAAGTTATAAATTGACCAAAGAACAATTTTGTAGATACATCAGATGAATACTGGTAAATATATCTGCTTGTCTCAATGGAAATAAGCGAGTAAAACTGTTGAAGTTGTTTTTTGTATCTCTAGAATTATTATCAGACAGTAAAAATGGTTATAACCAATTCCATAGGTTTTTATATACTGAAGGACTCATCCGTTCATGAAAAATCTTCAAATCTGAAAAGCTTTATATGGCAATCCTACGAAGATGTTATCCGATTATGACGGGTTTACAAATTAAAATTTGGTAGCGCGTCTGGCTGAAATTAACGAACAACGTCTCGTAAATCTTGAGGGTAAACAGTGAGCCTTGTAGGGCCTATGTATAAGGGATCCCCTAAGGGATCTCAACCTACCTCGAATCCATACAACTAAGATCTACAATTATTACGAAAATGGGATAATACAAAAAAGTTGCCTAATTGTATTATCTATGAAGTTGACTTTAGTTTTCTCTAAAATTACTGTGTACAAAGTCTTAGCTCACTACGTCAACGCATTCTCAAGTTATCGTGCGCTTCGACGAAAATATGAACCGATATGCGAAAATCTAAGTATTTCATTTTTTTGTGTTTTGCATTTTTCTTCTACTATCAATTTTTCTACTACAGGAAGGCAAATCATAAATGGATCAATCGGGATACCTGCAGCATTTCGAGGCAAGTTTGGTCTATATACATCGGGAGAAGAATAATGGAGCAGAGCTGACATCAGGAAACTATTTGGGATGGTAATGGATCATTGGGTCAAAGGTAACCATGCTAGGGGATTGGGTGTATAGTCAAACGAATCCGGAGATCTTCAAGGTACAGAGATTATGGGTGTGTTCCTTTGTCTGTTACACTTGCGCAGTCATACATTGAAAAGTGTGTACTGTATTCTTGCACTGCACTGCTAAATATAGTTCTATCTGCCGAAAGAGGTCGCTAGTATCACTAAAAAGTGGTTTTGGTTTCTTTATATGACTAAGTTTTCCCTTTTCCCTTTCTAAAACTTCTCAAATTAATATTTCTTTTCATTTTAATTGACGTTTTAGTAAATCTTTGCCTGCGTTTATCCTCCATCTTTCATAGAGCCCAAATAATATTTTTTACCGTCTGTGTGGAGACAATCAAGTTTTAAAAACAAAATTCGTTGGTTGCGTGAGCCGTTGAATTGTAGCCTTAGAACATATAACTAAAAGAAGCAGAATTAGCCCGACAAATTGCGGCATTTCCCACTATGTGGTGGAATTCTATTTACGTATTCGTTATGCTCATTGAAGTAGTAAAACTGAAATATTCTTGATGAAAGGGGGTTTGACGCAATTATTTAAAATAAAACAAAATTGTGAACTGCCACTGAAAAATTAAAGACAGAAAACAGTTGGAAACACAAAAACCTAAACAAAGAAACCTTATCTTGATATTTTTTATTTAAAAAGAGTTTAATTTCGGAACTTTAACTTGCCTTAAAAACGCCTTACCGAGATTATTTCGGTGATTATTGCAACAGCACCGCATACCACAATTAATTGTTGAAATATTCTTACGTTTATTGACCTATGTCCACCTTTTAAAATTTTAATTTAAAATTATTTTCAATGATTTTCCAATAATGATATTAAATTAATTTAATCTTTTTCCCCATCTCATCCTGGGTTTAAAATACACATATGGTACCTGTACCTATTTCTACTATGGGTGTCTTTAGATGCCTTGAAGATTTTACTTTTTTTTATTCAGTGCACTGGAAAAATCTGCAGAAAAAGTATAATAAACGTTATAATTTTTCTGAGAGCAATAAATTTCGACGATATCCTAGATATGCACGGTAAACATTATGTAAGCACGCTTCTATTTGTGTTGATAAAATCGTTATAATTATTGTTGTAGACTTTCCAAAAGGATCGCCCTGCGGTAAAAATAGGTATGAATAAAATCCTAAATATTCACAGCCCGAACAATACACTTAAGAGGAAAGTAAATACACATACACCTGTTAATTTAAGAATTATAAAAACGACCATCATATGTAATAAATTACACAATCATCTATTCCGCTAAATCCACCATGTTTCACCGTAAACTGGAAAATTCGATATTTTAATTGATTGCCAAAGCTACCAAATCCCACAATTATCTACTATCCCTGAAATGACAGTATCGACTTTTATCCGATAAATTATTATAAGTAAAAAGTATTCACAACGCGATACTTGTCTCAGTCAACAAAAGCTTGCTCGTCTTTTCATTACGTTCTTTTCTGCAACTCCTTTATATATGTAGTTCCCAATCATATGAAGTACCTTTACATTTCTTTGTATCATATTCCATCATTCTTGGTTATAACATGGGATCTGATAACAAAAGGAAATGTTGCCGCAACATGTTATGGGTTCCAATATCAGATCCTAAGCCAGTAGGAAGTGCTGGTACCGCGTTGTTTGCAAACCTTTCATGAGAAATGAAAATCAATTTGCCCGTCTTGTAATGAAAGGATATCTTGGGAAGTAGCTTGACAAATAAGGCAAATTGGTCCTGGTAAATTAACAAATTATTATTATGTTTTTTTGTAATATAAAAAAATCGTTTATTGAAAACAACCTTTAATAGGTACATCTCTAAATTTTTTGGTGTAACACAGCAAAACATGGAGATCTTATATTATCTACTCACATGATAAAGACTGCAACCACACTAAATGAGTGAAAAGTTTTTACAATATGGACTAGTTTTTGTTCAAATAAAATACTCGGTACTACTCGGTGTATTTAAGCCCTAGTAACTCTTGATCCCTTGGAGAGTCGGTGATGAAACTTTCTACGAATATACTAATCGTAAGAGCTGTAAAAAAAAGAAACTGAACTTTTAAAAATGGGATAACGAATACTTTCATTGGTCTTCATGTCAAAATTTGCACAGATTTTTTTTGTGAGATAATTTAAAATTTTTAGCTCAAATAATTTTTTTCAGTTTATTCATATCCAATGGGATACTGTAATAGCTAACGCAGTATATGTTGTGCAAACGCAAGGTCATCAACCCTGCATTAAAATTTCCCTTCAGATTTGTATAGTTATTGTACCAGAAGAGATCACATATGCCCCGACTGTCTGAAATATTATTTCGATAAATAATATTCATTAAACAAATTGATATCAATATTCGGGCAAACCAAAAATATCGGAAATCCTTTTCAGTTTCAAAATGAGAATAATAAACCTCAATATGGGAATGGTAAACTTCAAAGTGGAATAGTAAACTTCAATACGAGAATAGTAAATTTCAATATGGGAAATGTTGGAATCTAAATAAAAATAGTAATCCTTGGGATGGTTTTCAAAAAATTCTTTACATTTTAGATAATAATTACAATTTTGTTTTTATATTAAAATTGATAGCCGTCAAAAATGGCTACAAGAATTAATAAATTAGAAAAAGAATCTAAAGAAACCCAATTACTTCCTGTGTCAAATATGAATGGAGACTGGAAATAACTTGCACACCAGCTTAATATTCCTCAGTCAACAGCATATCGTTGGATGTCAGAGGGTGAAACTTCAGACAAACGAGGAGGGAAAAGATTTGAAAAAATTACGCAAATTCATTTAGATTATTTCGTAGAAATGATTGAAAGAAATTGTCGCATTACATTGGCGGAACTCATTGCTGCATTTCGAGAAAAATTTAACGTTTCTATTTCAAAAACAACCCTCTCTGCTACACGCTGAAATACCTAAGGCATGAACCCGAAAAGGGAAAGTGTGCTGAGAACAAACAAAAACGAAAAGAGTTTGTTGAATGTCTTTTGGAATTTCCGTCCCAAAATAAACCTATTTTGTTTATGGATGAAACTAATTTAAACATTCATATTTCAAGAACGCAGGGTAGATCATTAAAAGGAGCAAGATGCACCACTATAGCAGCCGGTTCAAAGGCTGCTAATGTTCATGTAATACGATGCATAAGCACAATTGGATTTATATATTATGAAATAAGAAGAGGTTCGTTCAAAAAAGAAAATGCAAAAGCGTGGATGGAAACCAGCCTTCGCCAAGCAATGATTAGACATGGTGAACCAGTTGTTATGGTAATTGACAATGCACCTTGTCACAGTAAAGTTGAAGTAGTTTTACTGAAGCAGGAATTCCATGAAAACAAGATACTGAGACTTGGATCCTATAGTCCAATGTTTAACCCAAGTTAAAAGTTATCAAGTATTAATTACACCAGAAACGATTTAACCATCAAAGAATATAGAGTAAGAGCCTTAGAAAGCCTCATGGAAGAAGGTTTGCAGACATTCGCACCAACAATATGTGCCAATTGTATCGCAAGCATTCAAAGAAAAGTTCCTGTTGCTCTTAACTTAGAAAATATGCAATACTAATAACTTGCTTCTAAAATATTTTGTATTAAATTATATTTTTAAAATTAAAAAATTAAATTCTCAAATTCAAATTTACTATTCCACTTTGAAGTTTACTATTCCCATATTGAAACTGAAAAGGTATATAATCGCAATCCGCAACCGGATATAGCAACCAAAAATAAAAAAAAACTTTTTGTTAAACAAATTGATATCAATATTCGATATAACAACTTAAAAATACCAAAATTGTTAACTAGGTTCAAGCGGTTCAAGGGAAAATAAATCTGAATACCTCCCTCAAATCTTGCCTAACTATTAATTAATTAATAAAAAATAAAAATTAATTAAATAAATACAAAAAATCTCAATCAGTGCTTGCACAACTATAACACGTACCTAACAACAAAAGTATTCTTCAGAATGAAAAAAATACAAAAGAAAACTCTAACTTACCGAATACCGAAGAAAACTATTCTAAATGAAAAATACCTTCACATTTCACAAAAAATTTCTACCGAAGAAATATTATTAAAATATTATCAAATAATTAGCCAAATAATATTCGCTATTCGTTAAATAAATTGATATATAACAAAATACTCAGAAAATCAGTACCAAAGTATTCTTCAGAAAATGACCCAACTAACAATTTTCATCTCATAAAGGTCTACAAGCGTCTTATGAGAGGATATATGCCCTTGAGAGCCCTTGTTTTTTTTAGTCTTGTAGAGTTCTACGAGTGCTTTATGAAAGTGTTGTCAGAATTAAATGGCGCACTTAAGCGAGTAATTTTTCTCTTATAAAAATACATTAGCCCTTTGCGTAAGAATTAAGTAAGTTTCATATGAACACTATTTGAATTTTAATGAGAGTATTTAAGTACTCTCATAAGGGTATCATTATAATTAGTGTATAATCTTATTATAAGAGCTACACCTTCCCTACCAGAAATTTTAGAAAGAGAGCTGTATATATAGAGAATACCTCTCGGCGATCTTATTTTTGTAGAGTAAAGGAAACTTCATGAGAGTTAATTTATTAGAAAATCGGTATATTACATTTTCTATGATATATGTAGATAAAAGTGGACTAGAATTTAATACAAATATATATTTATGGACTTTAGAAAATAATTTTTTCGCATATACATATAAGCCAAAATTTTATTGGTAATAATAGACATTTCACTTCGAAAAAAAGCAAGGCGCCTCATAATTAATCAAAATCTAATATTTTGTATGAATTGTTTTATAATATTGAAGAAAATAAAAACTTCAGTACTGCTCCATGATTTAGTTTAAATTCATATAAAACACTTTATTTTCTATAAAACCTAATTTTTTTATATTTTATAAATACTAAATTGCGTAAATTAGGTACATTTATGGAATTCTGTTTTTCCCTAAAACCTCCATATCAAAAGAAAATATGGCCGATTTAGACTAAGTTTTCTTACGAGAATAAAATTCTTGTTATAAGAACTTTAACTTTCCTTACAAGTGTTGTACACTTTTTTTCTCCATATAAGAGTGCAATTCTATTTATGAGAGCAAAAGTCTGCGTATAGAACTTCAATTCTTTTTATGAGAGTGATACTCTACATAACTCTTGTTATAAGAACTAAAGTTTTAATATGAGACATTTTAACTCTTGTTATGAGATTACAACTCTGACAATAAACATGGAGACTTTATTATGAGCGTTTCACACTAGAATTGACATTTGCAATTCATGAAATGAAATGTGGACTCTGTATATTGGCCAAATTCCAAAAAAGTCTCAATCCAAAAATTGCTAAGAGATGCGAACTCAAAGCCAGACACAAAGTGGACGATCTAGCTAGAGATGAAAACTCCAGGGAATATTGCCATTTTCAAGGAAACTTTCAGGGAAGTTTTCAAAATTGCTCGGAACTTTGGGAGTTTTCGTCATATTGTGTGCCTTTTGTATGATTTCAGTGTTTTTAAACAAATAACTATAGAGCAAAATCGCTACCTAAATAATGTCTGAAATAGTCTAAGGATGCAAAAATATAGCTTTAAGGAAAAATTAGTACGAATTGTGAAGATTATGGAAGGTTCATTAAAATATGGTTTTTTACGCATTCCGGTTAGTTTTTACGGTATAACTCTGAAAAATATGCTTGCGCGTAAATATATTCTCGCTCCAATTTATATAGTAGTAGGTAATTCCGCAAGCCCATAACTGATAGATAGTTGGTTAATTATTTTCGTTTAATATTGATTTACTTATTTGAATATTTACACTTGCAGCTTACCTTGAAAATAAAAAACTACCTATGGATGTGCTATCAGATAATTTTCCAGTTATCGGTACCTGCAATTTTTTCATGTGTCTATTTATATATATGGATTTAGCGACACACTTTGTCATTACATGCAGGTTAATTTTCCTTTTAATTGTATCTGGAAATTTACCACATATTTACTGGTTACTTGCAATTTCATAAGGTAGTGTTCAATCGCGCTAACATCAGTAAATTTCTGAAACTGGTGTTTGTACCTTCTATACCCTTTGCTTGCAGAGTACAGCATTTATTGACTTTGTTAATTTATATGGATTCTAGGTATTTCTGATATTGGGAAAACAAAGAGTTCTTCGTCGTTTTTCAGGCAAAGAGGGAAAAATATTGCTAGATTATTCATATGAAATGTCGTGACAGTTCAGTCAGTCTTCATAGCACTGGCGAGCAATATATTAGTCGTGTATATTCAATATTTCGCGTGAGATTGCTACAATTGTCGGTCCTTAAAGATGTCACGAAGATCGTCAAATATCTGGGACTATAACAATTTAACTAACTTAGATGGCCAACAGGTAGTTAAGTGTATGTATTGCAGTAAAACATTTTTCAACTGAACGCAACTAGACTAAAAAACCCCTTTTTAAGTGTTTGAAAGCAATGTGCCAACGAAATCAAACGTTCGTTTCAAGATCATCCTCCACAAACAATTTCATCACCAATAGATTCAATATCTCAAGGTCAAGTAGAAAGGAATGATCGGTTCGAAGTTTCTTTACCTGCTCCTAGCTTTTCATTTCAATCACCGGGATCCGCAACGTCATCATGCTCTTTTAATCCGTTTCAAGATATATATCTTCAAAGTACCGGAAATATGAGTACAGAACAAAAACCTTCAGAAGTTCAGTAGTGCCGAGAAAATAATAGTTGCCATCGTTAAATATATTAGAAAGCGGCATGTAGAGCTGGCATACTTCCAAAAAATTCAACATGAAAAGTATGGAAAAGATAGGAAATTTTTTGTGCAACAGAGAAGCCCTTGAAGCACTGATGCATACCACGAATTGAGATTTGACCGGGAAATGAAGCAACAAACCCTTTCAGAAGACATTTGGTTAAAAGTTGAATCACTTCACAAAGTTTTGTAGCCAATTTTTACAGCTACAACCAAACTCGAAGGCGATAAAGCTACAGAAGTTCCTAAGATGTTTGAACACGTTGCAGAAAACGTAAAAAACTACTTATCTGCTGCTGAGGACATAGTCAACGATGAGAAAAATCTTATCTTCAGTGCAAATGAAAAGAGGCGTCAATTTGTTGAAAAACCAATTAACTACGCTCCTAATATTGTAGACCTTAAGTGCAGAGGAACAAAATTATCAGATGATAAAATTGCAGCAGGACTAGAATTTATACATACCTATGCTCAATTGAAGAAAATGGATGGAAATAAAATTATGTGTAACCTAGCTGAATACCGAGCAAAGTTCTCCTGAAGAGAAAGGCCATTAGCGTATAAGTCTATTTTATGAATTTCATTTTAAAAATATTTCTAATCATTGTTACTATTATTAATTAAAGGTCCACTGAGAAAAAAAGGGTTACTTTATTTATAATTACATTTTGGAAACTTTCCTCTTAAAATGGCAATATTCCCAGGAAGATTGGGAAAATTCCCTGAAAATTCCGGAATACTTCCGGAATATTCCGGATTTTTCAACTCTAGACCTAGCCTTGCACAAAAAAAAAAGAGAAAAATTAATAAGTTTTGAATCTGCTGAAGAAGAAATTAAATTAATGGAGGATAACAGTGACACCGAAGTGTGGAATGTGGATACTTCTAAATTCATACAAGCCAAAAAAAGGCATGTATGTTCCAAAGTGGCTGATAGTGGTGTTAACCACGCTGTGTTGATTAATATTTGAATTCAGACCCATAAACTTCATTTTTTTCAAACTCATTTAAATTGAATTCGCCATCATCACTATCTTCTAAATTTATATCATCATGTTGCTGGAAGGGACTACAACTATTATTTTAATACTTTTCGTGTTAATTTCAATTAAATTTACTTCTGATGGTATTATAATGTTGTCAGCAGAAATCACAGCGTCGTGACTTTCATTCGAGATGTTTTGAATAGGAATGTTGATGTCATATTCTGGAGAAATACATTTTGAATGTACATCATCATATGAAATAGTTAATATTTACCTTTAGGTAAAATTCCCGAACACACTGCGTAGTATTATTGGGATAACTTTTAAAATTCACAGAAACTGTTTGTTTTTACTGCAACATTCCTGGGCTTATATAATTTAAGATAAATTTTATTTATTTTCCTTCGAAGATTAGTAGATTTTTTAACTTTCTTCCAATCCATTTTGACAAATCAATACCGAAATTGATGAATGAGTGACGTCTATGGTAATTTTAATGAGAATAACAATTGTTTTGCACTAGTAACAATGTTAATATAGGTGTGAGATCTGTGCTCAAGCTAAAGGGGGGTGCTGGTTGTTATCCTTCCACAAATATATTGCTTACAAACTATTATCACAAATTCAATTTTCTTATAACTAACCTAACTTACTACTATACTTCTAAGAATTCAAAAACTTATACCATCTTAAGCTACCAATTCAATATAAATTCATTAATTTTAAAACAATACTGCCAGAAAGATTTGCTCCCCTTATTTCTGAAAAGAGAGAGAGAAAATCCACTATTAATATAATAGAAGTTTTGTGCTACACGTATAAGCACGGTAGCAGTAATGCAAAAATAGTTATAATGACAGAAGTAAATTTCTGCAGCAAGAGTAGATTCCCGTTCAGATGAAATAAGTAGGAGTAAATTCCTACTGAGATGTCTGATAGAGATTAATGCAGAAGTAAATTTCTGCAAAAGGAGTAAATTCCTACTCAGGTGGGAGATGAAAAAATAAGCAGAATTAAATTTCTGCAGTAGGAGTAAATTCCTACTTAGGTGTGGGATGGAAACAAGATTTAGTTTGGATAATTTGGAAAATCAGAGTAAATTCTGATGTTTTCAGATCAAATTCTGAATTGGGAATGGGTGATTCTGCTGGAGCTCGTCGCCTTTTTATAGCCGCAGCGAACGGCTACGTTTTGGCTTCATGATAGGTCGCCTTGGCAACGTTCGTTTTCATGGTTTGTTAAACTTTGACGGTGGCGGCGTCACACATTGACGTCATTGTGGGACCATTAACGCTGCACTGAACTCTGACTGCGGCGAAGGCGAGAACATATGGTGATATGTTGACATTTTTGACATGTCAATGTAAATAATCCGAGGGAAGTAGGATTTGGACAAGAAATGGTAAGTTTTTGGTTAATTATTCTATTTACTAGTTATTTATAAGAGTTTTTGTTTATTTTCAGGTGAAAAAATAGTGGAGAAAGTTTTAGGACGGCGTTGGATCAAATAGAGGAAGTTCCCTTATATTAGATAAGTATATTTTGTTTAAATTATTGTAAGATAAGATTCTTTGTGTTTTGTTATTTATCTTTTTAGGTATATATCTGGGGATGAACGAAGGACTCATCGCGGGATTATATATGTGGACTGAACAATAGGTGTTTTAATATTTTATCACTCATAAGAGCATCTTTATGAGTTGTATTATACTTGGACTCTTACAATAGCTTTAATGTAAGTATCATAACACTTAAGTACTCATAAGTACATTTTTTTGAGAGTATATCTCTTTGAGAGTTAACATTTCATAACAAAATGCTCAACAAGAATATAAGTTTTCTGCCACTCAAAACAAGAGTACAAAGATGATCTTAATATAAGAGTAAAAGTTTTAAAAGTTCTAGTAGCATTAATCTCTCATAATAATAGTACTATGAGACATATTTAAGTCTTATTATAAGAATTATGTTATGAGACTATCCAAGAGTGTTCAGAGGTTTTTATGAGATACTTTTGCAATTTGAAAGAGCTTTTCTCTGGAGAGTTTGTTAGTTGGGGAATTACTAGAGGAAAAACAAACACAAAACAAATTAACAAACAAGAAACTCCTCTCAACTCTCAACTTATTCTTTCGGAATACATACATCAGAAAAATTTTCATTTTTCTAAGAAAAAATGTTAAAAACACAAACGAAAAATTCTTCTGATTCTACCCTAACACAATACCCACCACCCAGCTACAGCATACAAATATAGCTTTTCTCCGCAAGGGGGGGGGGGGGTACTTTTCACTCTTTTTTCTCGGCTTTTAAAACGGCACAAGTGAAAACTATTGGGCGTTAGCATTGATTATTTATAAATAGATGTACCCAGAATCATTGACGTCTTAGAAAGGAGATGTCGCTACGTGTCTTTCGTTTGTTATTTCCAGCTATAAAACATCTAATAAAAGAGTTATTAATGATAAGGAGTTTTGATTTAGTTGTGAAACATTTTTATATTATATGCTGGAAAAATTGTATTTTTACCATTAAATAAAAGTTTCAATCACATTTTTGGCAAGGAGCGTCATCTCGTTTCTAAGAGATCAATGATTCTGTGCACATCTATATATAAATATTCAGCTCCATCAACTTGGCCGGTCAACTTTTACGTTTTTTTATTTATTATTGCACATATCCAGAGTTGTTAAAGAATGCAGCTTATTTTGGTTTTAATTCAAAGGAATGAAGAATGCATATTTTGCATTCTTTCATTCCTCTTCAGTATTAGGAATTAGAAAATACAACTCCACATTCCTAAAAAAAAATATTTCCGAATGCATTCGTTTTCCTTTTAGAAAAAGAATGCATTACTTTGAGCTGCATTACTCTGGAATGCATTGCATTCATTGAAGTCTGTGTGAATTCACTTGTATTCACTTGAATTCAGTGAAATTATTTTGTGATTAAGAATGAAAGAACAAATAAAGCAGTTTTAAGCATTTTTTTTTTAAAGAATTTAAAATCAAATCAAAAAGTATTGTTACGAGCGTGGCTTTAGTTCGTTATTTAAAACACAATATTTCAGATATAATTCAAAAGTACTTTCTTTATTTAACTTTACTGTTTACTCTCACAATTCACAAATAATTATCAAATCAACTCTTTACAGTTATCGCAAGTACTGTACTTCTAATTATAGCAATCCAAATAGTTTACTTCGTTCACTTCACTGTCTGAAATAATACTCCACCGCCTGGATATGAAAGGGCCTCATTTATACTCTAGGAATTATCCTAGAACCTTCCTGAATATTCCGTTCTCCGAACCCAAAGTTTACTAAGATGACACTAATCTAAAGTTGTTTTTATTTCCAACAGATGGCGTTTGGGTCACTTTGTAGCGCGTAACAGTATTTATTCCAGAGACCGAAAATAATGATTATTTTTCATTTGTTATGTGAAAAATCATTTAAGGAGCAGAAGCAGATTAATTATGCGCACAAAATACATCTACATACTTTCATATACTCGACAATTTAATTAACAAAAAAGTCAATAATAATTATTTTTGAGTTTTAATTTTTAAATCACTAATAATCAACATCTGAGTTTCACGCCATTCACTCAAAGAAAAAAACTCACATTTAGGTGTTTTTTTTCTTAAAATCATCAATAATTTTTTTGTCCTCAAAAATAAAACTCATGTCTGATTTTTATAATTTGAACTCAGAAATCGGATAACGATTAACGATTGAGTCGTATTTTTTCGATCAAAAATAAAACTCAAAACAGTAGGGTATATTATTATTTTATTTTTATTCTCACTAAATTTGGTTCTTTGTACTTTTTGAGTCGTAGAACTCACTCATATATTTCTTATTTATGTATGCATTTACACGAATTATAAATTCTTTCAGAAACAAATTTCCCAGCTTTCAAATCTATTCACACATGCATTCGAAGCTCAATACGAAAGCGTAAAGAATGGTCGTTTGACGTTTGTTTTGTTTATATCTTAACCTTATATCAAATTTCTCGATAGGCAGTATTGAGAAAAAAAAGAAGCTTACATATATAAACAAAATACAAAAATTTATTGCATTGAATCTGATTTTTTTTTTTTTTAGTTTAAGAATATTAATTTAGCTGCACAAGCAATTTCATCCTGATTATTCTCCATCCTAATCTTCTTCCTTTAATAAGAAGTAGTACTAATTATAAAAACCAATTACACTTTTACTTCCAGTAATTTTTCAAAACTAATTACACTGCTTTGGCGTATGTTAATCAGTTATCACTGCCCAAATTCGTTATTTTAACCTCAATCAAGAATTTTTTATTCCGATCCAGTTTAGTCATAATTCTTAGTTTCACTTTCCAGTATTTTGCATATGAATTTGAAATTTTAATTATAAGTATTATACTTTTCTCTTCATTATAACTTCTGATAATTGTCCATCGATATATGATATACATTTATTCTAAATATATTTCATTTCATTAATTGAATTAGTATATGTTATATTTTTGGACTACTCCTACTACTATTTTTGTTTTTTCTCTCGCATATGTATACTAGTATTAATCTTTTGTAGCTATAAGAAATGGTATGGGCTGGCTTCCAACCACTCACATTGTCCACATGATTATACAATCCTTAATCCTTTCTATACTATTCTCAATTGCTATAATGTTATCAATATTTGTTTATTGATCTGTTAATCTAATTATGCTGCTTACTCTCGTACTGGCCAACGTTGTACGTAGCTTAAACAGGGGTATGTGAATAAATACTTTTTGATTTGATTTGAAATTCTTTAAACAAAATTCTTAAGACTGCTTTATTTGTTCTGCCATTCTTAATCATAAAATAATTTCATGGAACAATTTCACTGAATTCACATAGACTACAATGAATGCAATGCATTATTCCAGAGTAATGCAGCTCAAAGTAATGCATTCTTTTTCTAAAAGGAAAAATAATGCATTCGGTAATATTTTTTTGAGGAATAGAATTCATTTAAATACATTCCAATTCTTTAAACATACTTTTACTGCATTTTGGCTAATATCAGCTACAGCTTCATGTGTAGCTGGCGTTCAATGTCGAAAATGGTTTCTGTAGGCGGCCAGGCGTGAAAAATACTGAAAAATCTATTCCCTAACAGCTGGCGCTGCGAGCATTTTTGCTTTTCTACGCCCCGGAGAACGAAAACGAAAACGAAAAAGAACGAAAACCGTGGCGCTAGTGTCAGTTTTCTAGCAGAACTCCAAACCTTATCCCTCTATTTACAACACTAGCGCCATAAGTTTCAATTAAAGTAGCCTGGCGCCCTCATTCGGGAAATTTTGTTTTCAAGATTGTTGTCTAGACTGAACGAAGTTTTTATAATTCATAGTTAGTACGATATATAAAGGAAAGGTGGCAGCTGTGATTTAATCATGAACTTCACCGGAAACAACATTTTCGAATTATTTAAAAAAATGTTTCGAAAATAGAAAATAGTTCTTAGTTTTGATTTGATCTTTTTATTAATTTATTAATTATTAATTTTATTAATTCAACAGAAATTGACGCAAAAAAACATGATTAACTCGTTATAAAAATGGAGTTTGATTTGTAGATGCAGTGAGGAGGTAAAGATGAAAAAAAAAAATTTTCTTAAGTAAAAGTGAAAATATGAATTTGAATTTATTAAATAAAACTAAAAAGCTATCATATAACCCTTTTAAGTTACAAAGCTCCACCATCCTCTCAAACATATCGTGTTACATAAAGTTTATAAGGGATAAATTCTGTAAATACCTCTACCGAAACTAGCTCCATTATAACTTAACTATAAGTGCATATGAAAAGAATTTTTAGTTTTTGGTCTTAGCCAAGTCATCGACTTCTTTCGTTTTTAGTCCATAAATTAGCTGAACTCCTCTAGGCTTTTCGTTATCATATCACTACTATCATCAGCTTGTGTATTGCTGCCCTGTACAAGAATTGGAATCACCTTCTCTCCCACCGTCTGAAGTATTTCACGAATCCTTTTCAGTTTTTCAATATCACCAATTATTGACCGCTCCTCAGTAATAGTAGTAGTAGTTACCTTGTCATTGTATTCCACTTCGGTAGATTGTAAGTCCACTGATGATAAAGACGATGATGACTTCGAAGTGGTCACCTCCTATAATTAAATTTGATCATTATAAAACTGTTGTTGTCACTTGGAATCCGATTTTTTTTCTATTCATAAGCATTTTAAAAATGTTAAACCTTCGATGGGGCTAAGCTGAATGGGTGAACGTGCAATGCAATTATGTTATACTTATGTACATCGCATACATACATACATAGTGTATATTTTCAATTCGAGAGCTGACAGAATAAGTGGTTTGAACTAAATTGAAGAAATGCAACTTTTCTATAAGAAGTTGAGCTTCTTACCGTCGATGATGAAGCCGCACATATCACGAAAGCTGCCATTGCCACCATTGCACCCAATAATAGCCAATAGGCTATGTAATTTCCTTTTCCACGGCGGCGGTGGCTGGTAGAGAACTGCATTTGGCGTCAGAACAACAAGGGGAGGTGACACAAGAAGAAACGTTAAAACTGTAAACGACAGCTACTGGCCTCCAGCTGAGTCTGCATCAGCTTCTGTGCGGATGCTTGGTAAGCATCAGATTGTCCTTAAAGATTTTATCCCAAAGTTCCTAGCTTTTAGAGGAAAATCAATAGTCTGGCAATTGGTCTCGCAACTCCATCGATTTTATATAAAACATTCTTGCCACATTGACGTGTGCGGTGGCAATTGCACTTAGACAATTTCCGTCGTAATTTATTGCCAACAAATTCATTTAAACATGAAATTTCGCAGATGAATTCGTGATACGAAAATTTTACTCCAAAATGTTTATACGTAGGTACTTGTCGTTGCGCTTCCATGAGGATGCACTTAAAAAATTATCTATTATTATAAAAATTCTCTGATATCAAATGCACTTTAAGTGGTACATTTTGACATAATTCGTAAGTAGTTTCAACGTCGCATGAACTCCATGGTGCATGGCGAATATCAATCAAATAGAATCTAAAACGATTTTAGCCGCCCATAGATGTTAAATTAGCTTGCTTTTGTGCAACAACCTAACTAGTATGCGCATGTGTCGTCTAGAGGAGGCTTGAGATTGGAAGTTCAGTTTTGTTATGGCTTAAATAATAGCTTCTACTTAGAAATTTATTACGGTAATAATGATGTTTTCGTGACCAATTTATCTACCTAAAAGCTGTAATGAGCTAACAATACATGTGGATTTATCGAGTAATGATTTAATACTGCATTTAATAATGCAATATGGTTGGATGATATTGATTTGCGGTTCCTTAAGCTCATCTTGCCTTTTATAATTAGACCAATGGTACATATTTGCAACACGGCCATTACAACATCATCATTTCCGACACAGTGGAAGATTGCAAAGGTTTATCACAGTTAAGCACAGTACTACTACTGCCTTATTACATCTCAATGAATCTGTTAGACAAAATATTGAACTGCGAAGAGCCACAATACTATGCTTATTGGATTTTTCCAAGGCCTTCGATTCTGTCAATTTTCATATTCTTTATCAAAAATTGGTTACTCAGTTCAATTTTAATCAGTCTGCAGCAAACTTTATATGGTCATATTTAACTCACCGTAAGCAAGCTACTGTCTTGAATGCGTCCTCGTCAAAACTGTTACCTCTTCAATCAGGTGTCCCACAAGGGTCAATATTGGGTCCTTTCTTATTTATGTTGTATATTAATGATATCGTGATAGTTCCTAAGTACTATTCCATGATACTGTATGCTGATGACGTACAGTTATTCCTGTCGTCATCTAAGACTAATGCTGCTAGCGATATCTCTCACTTTAATGAGGATCTTTCTCTTATACATAACTGGTCACTCAGAAACAAGTTATCTTTGAACTCTAATAAAACTCAGAGCATAATTCTTTACAATCAGCCACTTGAAGTTTCATCCTTTCCATATCTTTATCTAAATGGCACTCCTATTGAATATAAGACCATGGTTAATAATTTAGGTATGCTTATTGATAGTGATCTGTTCTGGCAAAGTCATATCAATGCTACTGTGTCTAAGGTTTACTGCGGGTTGAGAAGCTTATGGCGACATGCAGAGTATACTCCCAGACTGCTACGCGAACGACTTATTAAGGCTCTGATTGTCCCTATTATTACTTACGGAGCTTGTGTATACTGCAATATTGATAGCTCAGGTCGTAGGAAGCTAAACGTGGCATTCAATGCTTGCGCTAAATATATTTTTGGCCTCAGGAGATATGATCACGTGTCAGCTGTAACTAAGCAAATTTTTAGATGTAAGTTGGATCACTACTTGGACTACCTGTTATGCGTTATGATGTACAATATAATCAATAATAATTCTGCCGAATTCCTCAAGGATAATATTGAATTTCTGTTATCACAACGTACGCTATTATTGCGGGTTCCTCGCCATTTTTTCCTATATAGTTCTCGCACCTTTTTCATCTATGGAGTCAGAGTCTGGAATAGTCTCCCTGTATATGTTCGGGCACTTCGGAGTCAGCGGGGTAAGTTATTTTAATAAGCTTTAAGTGAACACTTAACGCGTAAATAGCCCTTTTTTTTTGTTTTTTTCGTTTTTACTTATTTTTTTAATTACTCTTTTCTGCTATATATAGCTTATTATTTTATTAGTTTTTATTTCCCTTATTTCATTTTGAATTTTATTTTTTTAATTCTATTTCTTTTTTTTTTATATATTTTCTTATTTTTAACTTTTCTTTCTGTTTTAGAATTGTTTTTTTTTCTGAATTAAGTCATTATACGCATTATTTTTGTAAAACCCATGTACAAGAGTATGCACGTATTAATGAGTCATACGACTCAATCGTGCAAATTAATAAAGCAAATTATTATTATTATTATTATTACTGCATAAATAGGAAATTTTAAATTTGAATGAATTTCAGATTATCCGCATTCGTTACAAACTGAATACTGGCAATATTATTGATGGTTCCTACTGCTAGATATCCCATATTGGATGAACCTGTCAAGTTAATCGAAATTATATGTTGGATAAAAAAATAAGAGAGAGAAAAACCCTGATTGATGTACAAAGTAATTCAAAATTGTGTATACACAGAGTCACCAGTGCGATTTGAAGAGGAAATTTGTAAAAACAAACCCAATTTCTCAACCGTCCTTTTATTTTGTCGATCCTATAGTTTTCAAGAGGCCTTGGTTTGGTAGATTAATTGGTTATGGTCGTGCACTATTCATCATCCTAACTAGCTTGCTGCCTACTTTTATAGCTTCTCTCACCTACCTCCATTCCTATCGCATACGCAATTTGTACTGTTTTTGGTTAGCTACTGTAGTCTAATCAGCTGCACAATAAATAAATTTTTTAAGAAACTAAAGTAGAGACTTCAGAGGAGAGTGTCAGGTGGTGTAAATGAATGGTGTAAATGAAAAAGAGCAGTGGCTCAATATGGCTGCCTTGAGGTATTCCAGAACCATTGTAAATTAAACCTAAAAGGACTCTAAGGTCATGTGAAGGCCTGTACTCTCAGTGCGAGTGAAAAGGAAAAATAATGGTTTCAAGAAGATCTTCTATTTGACTGGTAATTTTCCCATTATTGTTAAAGAAACTCTAACCTTTTTTTGTGAAAAGAGTTGCGGATCTGTTCTTTAGGGTAATCATCTTGAAATTTTAAGTATGTTTAAACAACTCCACTAAAACAAAAAGATAATAAGTGAGACATAATAAATTACAGATCTATTGCAGTTCTGCATTGCCACTACTTACAATGGAAGTCATTCTTGCTCTTTTCAGCATAGCTTTATGAAAGAAAAATCGACTTAAGATTGTCCACTTAAGAAAAAAAATCTGCGTATGCTCTTAATAACACCATCCATGTACCGCATTAGTATCGAAAATTATGTTAAAGTTTTCTAGAGTTCACGAAAACTGTTATGTTTGTATGACTTTGATATATTGATTATGACAAAGGCAAAGTTTCCGTCTCCTTCTGCACGACGTCGTGGTCAAAATGAAGAGAAAGCGGATATTGAGAATGTGTAGTGTGATTATGTCGGAATCGAATGGGTAATCAAGAAGTTGAGGATCTGAATGAACACGAGGACGGAGATATTTTTGATGTACCTGTAGAGATATTTAGGTCAAAAATCTTTCCTTGCAGTAATAAATACCGAGACATAATATCTTACGCCAAACCAAAACCAGCGAGAATACTTCCCAAGCCATGATACAGAGATCTATATGTGTGCGTTGGGAGTCCGTTCTGTAAAATGTTCTATATTGAAACTTATGGAAAAGCGCCAAACATGACTTTATATATGCTATAGAGCCCAAACTATTATCCATACAGGCAAATAGTCTTCTAGTAATTTACAGCTTGGTTCCTTACCTTACCAAAGGCTACATTTACTATATACCTTACTTAACAAAATTCAAATTAAATGAAATGAAATGAAAAATAACTTTATTGCATAACCTAAAGCCTAATAAACAAAGTAATTTGGCCCACGGCAACATGGCCATCTGGGCTCCACCAGTCTTTTTATATCCTGATTGAAATTGATGTAAGAAAGCTATATTAAATCTTGTAATTTCTAAAGTGCGGGGATAAGTACGTTCATATCCTCTCTGGTATATTTCAGGAGGTCCGTCGGTCTTGTCCTTATCTCTCGTTCGTCAAGTGGTCCGCTTAGCTACCCGCACTCTAAGAAAATGTGCTTTGTTGTAATGGAAACGCCATCACGGAAGAAGCAGGTAGGGCACGCTTGACTATTGAAAAGGTGTTGCTTTATGGCTAGGTAGTGCCCCAGCCTGACTTTATATATTTCAACCATGCCTCTCCTTGGCAGCTCGCATATGTCTGGTTGTAGGATGTTTGTATGATGAATCGCCAGAAAATCGTTCGAGTTCTGCCAGGCTAGAGGGCAGATCTTGGGCCCCTCACTCATCGCTGTTTGTTTAGCCAGACAGTCCGCTCCTTTATTGCCAGGAATGCCTACATGGCCAGGACACCATGTGATCCAGATCCTCTCGTATTGTATGGTGTTTCGGATGTTAGAGACTAAGATGTTTTAATTTCCTAGATTCTGGATCGTTTTAATAGACGATAGGCTGTCCGAGAAGATCGCAGTGGTACCCTTTTGGGTGGCTGCCTACTTGGCTGCTATTTACTTCTGTTAGAATTAATGACGTTAATGTTTATTTTACGTTAATCAAATAAAAAATCAGAAAACTTAAGATTACGATTTTACATTCATATGTATGTCTTGAGACATTTAACAATAATCGAGAACTGATTCTCAACTTAATTATAATTTTTCAACCTGGCTTAAATTCATTTTCGAAAAGCTTTGCTGACTTTTCATTTCAACTATCGCCTTATGAGAAACTTCCCCATGAGAAAATTTTATTTTCTGGATTTTCATAAGCGATAGGTGAAATGTGATTCCTCCTCACATGTTTTTTGGAAGACGACTAATACTGGAATTTTATTATTTCCGTTGTTTTCGTCGTCGAGAATATTAGCTGACGTAATTCACGTACCACCTAAAATATCGTTAATTTTTTATTTATCTATAAACTTTTTTTGAAAGCTAGTTATTACAAATGAAAGCCAGTTGTAATACGAATAAAACAAGACCAACATGGCGATTCACTAAGTAAACCAAGTTGAGTTACAATCAAAAAGCATTGCAAGGAACACATTTTCGAAAAAATTTAGAATCCCTTGTAATTTCGAATATAACACGAATTCGAATAAAATTAATAGTACATTTTCAATTGAAAATAACCTCGTCTTTTAGAAGTTTCAGTATTGCATAATCAAACTGGAACACCCTGTACATTTTTTCTCTTAGTATGGGCCTAATTAAAGTGATCTTAAACACCACTTATTATGTTCAATATTCTCAACCTTTCATTCACACCATGATGAGATCACTAAATTGTATACTAATACAAGTTCGTTACTAGTTATAACTTACACTCTCTCTGCGCGGTATTTATGATACTGAAGACAGGCACAAAGACCTTTGAGAGAGGTCTGGTACTGGTTGTGAGTTATTTTGATACAGTGCAGTCTCGATTTATGCAACTAATAAAAACATGGCATGTTGCAAAAATCGAAAAGGTCGCGAGAATCGAACATAAGGACAATGTACTATTTTTTACTAAAGATGTATCTTATGCACATAAAAACAACTTCCCATTTTACGATTAATATTTATTTAAACGTTTATAGAAGAAAAAATGAGGAAATAATACGAAAAATTAGCAAGCTTCAGCCAAAGAAGAAAATGAAAATAAATTTAATTTTTTTTAAAAAGTATTCAGATATTTTTGGCTGAATCCTCGCATTCAGTTGCTTTGACACAGCTCTTTCTCGCATTTGTTGAAGGTGCATCATATCCTCGACTGAAGAATCCTTTTGTTCCGGCCATTCCAAAAATATTGTGAAGCACTTAATTGCAACAAACAAGTATCTATCCTACCAATAATGAGTTTCTTTTCGGCTATACTTTTCATACCAGTTAACTATTTCAGAATGTTTTATGTCACCACATTGTTGTATTCCCCTACTATCGAACATTTCACGATTCTGCACAATCATCTTTGCTGATCTTAATTATACTGAAATAGGTCCAACGGTAGTTGTCATTAACGAAAACCAAGTCATAATCGCCTATCTGCCAATTCGAATATAAAGAATTCCTGAATTTCACTCTCACCTCAAAGTCAATTGTCAAATTTATTATAAATTCCACAAAATTTCTTTTTAACTATGTATATAGAAATTTACTTTTACTAGGAATATAAAAAAAAAAACGACGTCTCCTCGTTATGTCTGGATTTCCGTATTAATCGTTTTTCTCATTTCCTTCAGACAAAATTTCGAATTCTCTTCGTAAGTATGAAAAGGTCCCTTTTGTTTCATAAAGATATTGATATTCTCTCAGAAAATAATGAAATTCTTCAAAAATCTTCCAAATCTGAATGAAAAACTTCTTGAAAATGGGAAAACTAATTTTCCTTTAAAGCCAAACGTGCTCTCAACCATATGTGTACATACCTACATACATACATCTAACAGAATAAAATCTGTGTATTGTACAGGAAGGAAATAGCCTAGCCAGAGTACTCGGCTCCACAACTCCCACAGTTTCAAGCGAAATTCAAATTTCGAGATTGTTTGAAACTTTGTCGTCTTCCATTGGGTTCATAAAAAAAAACTTGAAATTCCCAAATAAAGGAGAAAAAGGACGAAGAGAAGCAATATCAGAATGAAAAAAAAATCAGCTACTTCGGCAACGTATTGAAATATACACTATACTTTGATGCATATCTTGAGAGTTTCCTTTCAGCAAAGTTTCTTATTAGGAAGATACCTTTGAATTCTTTCGTAAAAATTTCATATTTTCAAAGGATATATGTAGAATCGTAGCAAATTCTTACATCCACACGTCTATGTCAACATATAATACATTCTTTTTCAGGATTTTCAGGATAGGAAACGTTGGCAACCTATATATACATATATTAAATCAAAGCTTGGGTAATAACATTCAAAGCAACATTTATTATCACAAAGAAACACTATGTTTATCGTACAAAGAGAATTCCATTATATCTATGGCACTTTTTCTTATCTGTATACTTTCCGACAAAGTTAGACTCTTTGGAAAAATTTTTGGAACGAATCTTTCAGAGCATCACAGACGAACATAAAATAAACAACGCACGGTTCATATTAGAAGCATAGTATAGTAGTAGCAATTTAGGAGTCCATCCTCTTTTATAAATATCACTTCTGCTCGACAAAGGAAAAACGCAAAAACTTCAAATATTACTATTCCTAGGTACAGGCAAGTATTAGAACTCTAAAAGATGAATGTCAACAGCATGATGATCCAAATCAACTGTCGGCATCTCAAGATACTTCACATAGGCAAGGAATGCTGTCCAGAGCATACTAAAGAAAGAGGTAAAAACTACCTGATTCTTTGGCGGAATAAATGTGAAATTAACAGTCTGTACACATGGCCAGTAAATCAATCCGACCTTGTAAGTCTCTAGGAATTTTGAGCTCAACTGTAAATAAATCGATACAATGAGAGAGAAAGGTAAAGAGAAAAAATAAAAAAAAAATAAATAAATTTGTCTTACCTCGTGCTTTGCTTCCTCAACAGATTTTCCATCTAGAAGACTCATTCCGAAGAGGAAAGCAGAAATTCCCATTGGATCATAGGACACCTGCTCTGTAATTGCTTTACATAGAGACGATCTAACATCTGTTCTAGGCCACATAACACATGCTAATCTCATCCATATATATAGTGTTGGTCCAACAAAAAATCCTCCATATAGACTGAATCTACATATTATATGTAGGGGCGGAGGAATGTTAACAATAAATTAAATTCTAGAAGAAAAAAAAAAGAACAGTTCTTCTCGATTTACTGTACCTTAGAGTCTTTTGCCAGTCGTATGTCTGCCAATTTTTATGCTCTACAAATGTTTGCTCCACCAGATTACCAATTGGCCATAAGACAGCATATGAAATCATTCCACGAATGATTTGGTGCTTTTGATAGAAAACCACAATCTTTTGGAACATATTAATGTGAAATTAATTAGGGTCTGAAAAAAAACATGAAAGTCATGTCAAATATTTATAAATTAAGTAAAAATTAATTAGAAAAAAATTATGTGAGAGCGCAATGTCAATCATTCTTAACTAGGTACAACTCAAAAATTTAATATTTTTGAAAATTTTTATATTTAACCTCAGTATGGGTTGATGAGGACACAGTTTAAAATAGATGTGGTAGTGTTAAGTACTCTGAGTTCATTGCATTCGATCGTAAACGTACGACAAGCTGGGTCATTCCATATCAAATAGGCAACAGGTGTGACATGACCATCATCAATTTTGTTGCAATTTTACATACTTGGAGGATTTGTGAAAATAAAAATAAGACTTAAAAATGTTTCTTCTAAAATGCGTATATCGCGAGCTATGACATTTTCAAAATTTCGCAAAAATGCTATCCTGGTCTTCTTTAAAAATTCATAAATATTTTTCTATTTATGCTAGGATAGTCAAATAGGGCTCATTTAAAAACATAGGACTTCAAGCTATCTAAGAAAAATAGAATATTAATAAGTAAAAAAGCTAGAATTGGTCAAAGACCAATTCTTATGATACCCTACATATATGAATGCCCGTATGAAATTTCGTATTGTCACTCTTCTGTGCAAGTTTGATTTTTGAAGTGGTTTTTCGCATATAAAGGGCTTTCCAATAAGAGATGTTATTTTAATTAGCCCGCTATTTCGGTAGATGTCACTTTTGGAGCTGTCATTTTTTAAGATTTGACAAGTAGAAACTACGTCATTAATAAGAATGGAACGATACACGATTCAACAACGCATTAAAATTATTAAAATTCACTATGAAAATGGTGAAAATGTGGCAGAGACGGTTCGTAAAACTCGAACATTTTTGGGTCGTCGTGAAGCACCTTGTCGGACCGCAATACAGAAATTGGTAGAAAAATTCGAGCTGTCGGGACAAGTTATTGATGTGCAGAATAAAACCCGTGCACGTCGCTCAAGAACAGCCGAGAATATTGCTGCTGTAGCCGAAAGTGTTGAAGAAAACCCAGGTTTGTCCATTCTTCGTCGTTCTTTGGAATTAGGCATTCCACAAACGTCATTACACCGTATTTTGCATAAAGATTTCGGTCTTAAGGCTTATAAAGTTCAGTTAACACAAGAACTCAAGCCGGCCGATCATCAACAACGTCGAGTCTTTGCTGATTGGGTCCTTGAAATCCATGAAAATGATCCGGAATTCCATCGAAAACTCATCTTGAGTGATGAGGCCCATTTCCACCTCGATGGCTTCGTCAACAAGCAAAATTTTCGCATCTGGGGCTCGGAAAACCCAAGAGTTATTGTTGAAAAGCCTCCTATCCGCAACGTGTGACTGTTTGGTGCGGTTTATGATCCCGCGGGGTCATTGGACCTTACTTTTTCGAAAATGAGGCTGGAGCAACAGTTACGGTGGATGGTATTGATCTGGACAACGTTTACTTTCAACAAGACGGCGCTACGTGCCATACAAGCAACGAAACCATTGATCTTTTACGGGAAAAGTTTCCGGACTCGAAGAGGTGATCACAATTGGCCACCGAGATCTTGTGACTTAATACCTTGCGGCTTCTTCCTTTTGGGCCACGTGAAAGAGAAGGTCTACGCCAACATGATGCTATTTTCCATTGCTAACGGCATACCTTCCTCTTTATAATGAAATAAAGATCCGATCATTTATCTCAAAAAATGGCATTTTTCTTTGAATATCAAAATAACACCTCTTATTGGAAAACCCTTTATTTCTAGAACGGTTTGTCGGACAAAAAAAAATGATAATAACCAATTTTATAAGATTTCGTATTCTGAAGAAATTTTTAATACAATAAAAATGTCTTGGACTGATCGTTTTCACAGTATACGTAAAAAACCTAAATTTTATATATGGCAACACCAAGAAGGCGTTGCCCGATTTAGTCAATTTTTGAAATTTTATTTGCTAGTATGAATGAAAACACCATGTACCAAATTACAGCTCTCGATATCGATGCATTCTCAGGCAGTGTCCAAATATATAGTGGAAAACGAAAGTTTTGTATGGCAACCCCACGAAGGAGTTGCCCGATTTATTTCATTTTCGAACTTAATTTTGCTTTTTTTTTAAAGTCCGTGCACAAAATTTCAGCTCTCTAAGTATACGCGTTCTCGAGTTATCGTGCGCACAGACGGACGGACGGACAGACGGACGGACAGATGGACGGACATGCAAAAAGCAAATAACTTTTAATATTATGCGTGGGTGTCTAATCCATTTGGCTCTACCATCATTATTTCGATGTTACAAACTGAATTACAAACTTAGTATACCCTATAGATTTCGTCTCTGCTTCAATCCTATTTTTTTCGGGTGTTGCAGTGAGAATTTAGGACTGTCCTCTCTTCCTTACACCTTTATTTGTGCTTTCCCTTCGCGGTACCTGTACAAATAGACGGACAATTTCCGGAGACATAACCTCTTTTCTGGTACTTGGAATACTTCTATTTGATACTATATCAGTTTGCCCAATTTCAACAGAAGCAGGTGTAACGTCGTTAATATTATAAGTGTTTGTGGGTGCTGAATTAGAGCCTTCATTACAAGATAAATTCGTGACAGTCGAAGATTGAAAATCATCATCAGTAAATACGGTGGTACTGAAAGGCCAAATTCCTGTTTTTTTAAAGTCTGCTAGTATATTTATTCTATTGAATGCCTGTTCAACAAATGCATCCTTTGTAATTCCTGCTTAATAGTGAATCTAGTAGTTTTCCCGGATAATTAAGGAGCCATTCATTTTGTTTAACTGCTAACTTAGTTTTAAATGGCCCCATTACTGACACATCCAAAGGCTGTAGTCTATGCGTGCTGTGTGGGGGAAATGTACAGAACAGCCTCTAATGTACAGTGGCTTTCACGGTTATCCATCAAGTTCTTAATATGTTGCAGTGTTTTAAGAAAGAGTGGGTCTGTCATCCATCTACTGGAGGAAATACTTGTTAAACCAAGAGATCCTTCAGGAGCACCTATCATCAAGGAATCAACCATCTTTGCCCGAGGAAATATAAATACAGGTGGAAGAGCATTCCCTGCCGCATTGATAATCGCGCACATAGTCACAAGCTGACCTCTCTCCGCAGATACAGTTTGCCCTACCTGCTTAATACCAACTCGAGTTACTATTCTTGGTGCTTGAACAACAGTTGTAATGCCCGTTTCATCCAAGTTGAACATCTTATCACCCGTGAACTTAAATTTCTGAAGAACTTCCATTAAATTCTGCTGGAACTCAGTGAAACTTTTTTTTGTTAAAATTAGTAGCCCGAGCCAAGCTGGTATTTTCGGGCTTACGTAGGGACAAAATCCTGTGCAGCTTCATGAATCCCTTCATCCACTATATACCAGCAATTTCGGATTCTTCTCATTTTTGTGGGCCCTGGCTTAATTTTTTCACATAACTATATGCCAATTTTCTAAAAGCTATGTAGCTAAGCCTGTAATTCAGTTGTGAGCATTTAACTATGTACTTTTCCAACTCCTTTTCTTACTTCGAAGTAAATACTTTATGAGCAGTATATTTAGATGAGTATTTTGGTTTATGACTTACGTCCTTTCCCCTTAATCTGTAGTATAATGTAGTATGCTTGACATTGTATAAATTGGCTGCCTGACGGAGTGACATTCCTTCTTCCACTGCCTTTTTAGCTCCATCAATATCGTTTTCTTCAACGTCATTGAGACGCTTCTTTTTGTAAGTACGCACCATATTTTCAGCCTATAAAAAACACATCGCATGATAAAGGGCATGTTACATGTAAATAAAAAGGGGGGGGGGGCACTTTGAAAATGTTCATATGTGCCCCTTTTTAATGGTCAAAGGTACCCCCCCCCCCCTTAAATAACAATCAAACACGATTTTCTCTTAATACATATATATTCAATAAATTTGCGATATTTATAATGGAAGATGATAACAAAAATACTTACAAAGCAAGTTTACACGAAGAAAACTATCCACGTTCAAAGTCCACAACAATTTATCCAAAAAACAATTTTTTTTTCTTTGCACTGCTTAGTAGCATACACAACTCGTTTCCATGAAAGCTGAGCTCAGACAGATCTTGAAGGACATAAGACGGAGGTGTTGCCAACTTTTACGCCTGAGGTGATTCATTTCTGTAGTGCTCACATCTCTCAGGAAATTCTCTGTTCAAATGTACCCCATGTTCAAATGTCCCCCTTCTCCCCTACCCTATAGATTTCATCTATGGTATAAAAATATACGCGAAAAAGGACATCAAGGATAACAATTTTATCCTTTATCCTTGAATATCCTTTGATTTTGTTAATTTTTTTATATTTTATACCTTATATTATCCACCAAAACGTACTAAAATTTCAACTTTGGATCTCAACAGGATCAAGGAGTAAAAAATCAAAAAAGTTTCACAAAAATACATTTACAAATAAAAAAAAATTGTTTCTATATAGGATGTCTCGTATGTGGTCTTTATCTGCAGGCTATGGATAGGCCATGCTTAGATAAGCAAAAGATTGTATGGGAGGTGGAGGTAAATCCTTACGGTTTTCGAGATACCGGGATTTAAAAATATTTAAGTATGTTTTTATATATCACCCTGTAACTTCTTAACGTTGAAGCCTATGATGATGATTTTAAATTTCATAGATTGATAATCGTTAGACGTCTAGAATGGTGTACCAATTTTACCCCTTCTCTTCTCCGTTTTGAGGTTATGACTCAACGAATTTAAAATTACAGATTTTTAAATCAGTTTTTAACTACTATATTTATCAAAAAACACGTTATCAACATCAATTTTTCATATGGGATTTATGAATCCCAAAAATTTCCCTTTAAAATAATTTATCACACACTGTACCCAAAATGTAGCCGTTTCTGCGTTTTTTGCACTTTTTCTTAAAATCTTAAAAAACACGAAAAGTTAATACAAATTTGCTGCAATTCTGTGCGTACTATCATGATAAAAATTGCACTTAGTCAGAGAAAAAGCATAAATTTAGGTAATGACATGTCAAAAATAAAGATTTCGGGGTTCTACATGTATTTAATTAGCTTTAGAAAACTCTAGAATTCATGAAATTTGCAAAGTTTGGTACATCAAAACGTAAAAATGGTACATCAAATAGATAAATTTGTACTTGAGTATGGAAGATCTTGGCCTGGAAGAGGCAGTGACGGAAAGAAAACCAGTAAAAAAGTTTTGGTTACTAATATATTTTCGTTTGAAAGCTGCTATTTTCACAGACGAATAACTACCAAAATTATGATATTATTTCAAAGAAAGTTCAAATTGTAACAAAGATCGACCCTTTTTTTGTTAATTTTGAAAAACCCAAATTGTTTAGTGCAATGAAAAAGGAAATAAAGTCAATAATGTTAACGATGCTAACGGCAAAAGTTTCTTGTTTTTATATATTTTGCATACAATTTGGCGTTTTCAATTCATTTTATCATCGTCAGATGGAGTAATGTGCTTTTGGGAGGCTTTCATTTGTTTTAAAAGCTTAGCGGACTGTAGCTGCATGCTCGGAGGGTGTGTGCCGCCATTTTCTGCATTAGGTATATGTAAGTGTGTAGATTTCCCGGAATATTTAAATTTTTATCATTGGTAATTTGTTATTTTTGCTTTTGAGACGAGACATTTTTTGGCACTTTTATTCTAGTTATAGCTAACGAATTGTGAGCAACTAATTCCGACTAGGCTAATCTGGCTGAATTGTGTTTTTTGAAACATGCAAAATTGTATGCGAACGAAATTGAGAAATTAGGTAGAGATAAAATTGTATATAATGTAGGTATATACAAAAATTGGATTAGAAAATCTACAAGACATAGCACAACCTGAAAATTGTGTTGTTGGTAAATTCAAATCTAACTCTCTAAAGTAGTTATGGTTATCTAGTTAATAAAATGGTAATCTGACAAAGTGTGAAAATTGTAAAAATTGTATGAAACATTACAACTCAGAGTTCTCGGAATAGTTTTATTTGATGACCGGCTTCAGTAAAATTACTGTGCCCAAGCAATAAATAGTGCCAGACAAATTACACGGAAAAGTGTCTGATCAGCAGCTCAGAGCGTATACATTTCGTTCGCCCCTTCCTGATCCTCAACAAAATTCTAAGAAAAATCCGACGGCCAAATTTAAAATCTCGCCATGCCTATGCAATTCTACCCTACTGCTGTGCAGATGCCCCACATGCTTTCGAGTACAATACAGCAGACTAATATCACAGCACCATACAGCTTTGCATGTAGGTACTAATTAATATAGTAATTTGTTTCAATATTAAAATTGCATACTTTTATGCGTTTAGATTCACTAAGCTTTTGGGAACAGAAATCGTGAGCTTTTTTTTAGTCGTAGCCCCCCTTAAGCATACCCAGGGAATAATTTCAATAAATGCCAGAAAGTAGGCAATTAACTTTTGAGAATGAGCTTTTTGAGTCAGTCGGTGGACATGCTTATAAAAAGCGCAGGGATGGTCTTCCTTGCCACGGTAGATAGAGCAGAAGTATCAGCAATGAGAGCAATCGCAGTATCATTACAAGATATTGTCCATAGCATGAGCTTTCAAATGGAACTCAGTAATGCGGATGATCGAAAGTAATGGGTCTTGATCGCATAAATTCTGCATAGTTTCATTTAAGTTATTCTATCTAGTTTGCTACCGTATTTTATGTACTACCATAGTGCTATTACAACCTCCTTAAGCTTTGGAAATTAATTAAGATTATATCAATTCCTAAGAGATTTTCATCAACATACCTTTTTATCTCTATTCTCATATTTTCCTATAAGGTGTTCGAGAAACTCCTGCATAATCAAATCTCTATTGCCCGTTTTAAGTTTGTAAATTTTTTTTTTATTGTTTTTTAAATTTAAAAATTTTTTTTTAATAGTTTTAATTTTCTTTTATTTTTAACATATATTTCTCATTATAGAAGAAATCATGCCGGGATTCGAACTCGTTACAAATGGTGTCTGGGCTTTTCTTATATTTTTATTATATTGAGAATACTAGTCTCATATCCGAATATCTATTTGGTTGTTGTGGAAATAGAGCTTCTGATTTTCTTCCCGTTTTTACTGGGGTTCCTCAAAGATCAATTTTAGGACCTTTACTATTGATTATGTTCATAAATGTTTTAACCCTGGTAATCAAACATTGTAAATTTCATGTTGCTGATGATTTCACGTTTATATTTAAATGCGATGGAATTAGTTGATGATGCAGTCCATTGCGCCAATACCGATCTTATGCACATACATTCTTGGGCACTGTAGAATAACCTAAATCTTAGTTCTTCACAGTAGTATTTGAAGTTGAGCTTGATACGTCTTTTTTCCCTGCTTTGAAGGTTAATGATTAGGTTATTCCATATAACCTGGGTATAGTATTCAATCAAACTTTAAGCTGGAGTGCTGATATGAACCATATTATTTGCGGAATATTTGCTACCCTCAGCAGTTTCTTAGCATCTGCAGTGTATACTTCTCGAAATACCCGCATGCTTTTAGTAAAATCACTTAGAGCACCTCCCATAATTTATGGATGTCAGATTTTTTATGCATTCGATTCTACCACATGGAGAAAGCTATATGTATATATATATATGTTGCTATTCCTTTATACATTTGGTTTGAAGAGTTTTTACCATGTCTCTGGTTAATGTAAAGTTGATCTTAGGATGTGTTGTTTAAGTCGTATCTGAAAGTAAGAATACTGCTATTTCTGCAAGACAAAATTTATAACCAGAAGCCTTTTAATTTAATTCAGCCGCGCTATGTCGAACGTCAATCTGTAGTTTATTCTGCGAGATTGTGGAACACTTTCCCATATAATATAAAGAGAAGCAGCATTGACGTGATTTCCGATCTTTCTTGTATAATTTATTTCAACGGAAAATATACCATATCCTTTTTTCAATAATAAAATTTATTTATTTTCTAATTAGCACACATATAAATTCTATGTATATACAGAGTGTTCTTTGGTGAGAGGTCCGAAGGATAGTATTCACCTAGATAAACAATTGTTTGGTAGGGTAAGGAAATCTCAACCGTTTGGGAGTTAACGGGGTGTTTAAGAAAATATGCTAGTTTTTCAAAAAACCACCCATCTATTAGGAGTTATGGCGCTCTAAAACTAAATTTTTTTGATTTTCTTACCTTTTGTTTACTTTGACCTCTTTTTGTACCCTAGATGAGAGCCAATGGACTAAATCAGTAAACTCCTTCTTGGTGTTACCATACAAAAATTTAGGTTTTTTACGTATATTGTAAAAACGATCAGTCCTTGCGTAACCCCCGAAATATAATACAAGCCATGAAGTCCCAAAGGCCTCAAGGTGCCGTGCAGGGTGCAGCATGCAGTAAGAGCTCACTCTCACGGCTTTTTATATACTCTTCATTCATGAAAATCTAAAAACTAAGTTAAAACGAATTGCAGCCAAATATGTTCTCTTTCTAATAGTTTAAAAAAAAATAGCATGTAGAACCAATTTATGGAAATTATAGCGTTTGAACAAAATAAAAGCAACTTTTATATGAAAAACTTCTGCAGTAAGACAAGGCAAGAATACTATGGATATCGCCTGCTGACCGGCCCGCTGCTCTCTTTTTTCGACTTTGTTTATGGCTCGTAGCTTGTATATTCCGGGGGTTACGGTCCTTGACATTTTGATTATACTGAAAAGTTCTTCAGTTCTAGAAATATATGCGAAAAGATACTTTAACAATCAAACTTGCACATATGGGTGACCATACGAAATTATATACAGGAATTATTCTCCCATTTGTTCGAAAAATTTAACCACATCATCATTGCCGGGGATTTCAATGCAAACCCAAATGCTAGAACCATACTTGACCTAGTAAACTGTTTTAGTTTATCTGTTGTGAACTCGATTAATCCTACACATTTCACCGAAACATCGTCCACGCTGTTAGATCTTTTTCTTGTAACTCATTCAGATTTTGTGCTATTTCACAATGAAATGGTATTGCCAGCTTTCTCCAAACATAACCTAATTTTACGTATCAATAACATTAAACCTGGTAATAATGTTGGGCGAGAATTTATGAATCGCGATTTCAAAAAAATTAATTTGGACATGTTGTTTGCTGAGTCGATGCATATTGATTGGACTGGCTTTTACAATACGACTGATGTTGAACTGCAAATTTCATTAGTTAATGAACACCTGGCTTTTCTCTTTGATAAACATGTTCCACTTAAAACCTTCAGTGTTCTTAACGAAAATTGCCCTTGGATTACTCCTCAGATAATTGCATTGATGAACAAACGTGATAGGGCATATAAAAGATGGAAGCGTTATCACATTGAATCACTTAGAGACGAATATCGCCGATTGCGAAATCTTGTTACATCTGCCATTTTAAAATCTAAAACAAGCTATCATAGAAAAAAGTTTGATGTCAAGCTCACAACCAAGAAACTTTGGAATAACCTGAAGAATACTGGAATTGCGGCATCGAAGAATAGTAATATTGTGGATGTAGATCCTAATGTATTAAATGCCGAGTTTGCAGCTTCTTCTACTAATTCATCTTCTGCTTGCAGTATAGACAGCCTTTTTGCCAATGTCACCTTTTCAGATGGTTTCTCATTAATTAGAATTAGAATTAGAATTAATTAGATGATGGTGTGGATAAACTTAATGGGGACCTCTTGGTAGTCTCGAATTGGTCTAAGCAAAATAACCTAGTCCTCAATCCCAATAAAAGTAATTCGATTGTTATATACAAACATGCCGTAGACACTTCTTGTTTTTCATCAATTTTACTCAATGGATGTACTGCGATAATGTTAGAAATCTCGGTATTACATTTAACAAAACCCTGACTTGGAATAATCTAGTGAACAGCATCACTGCTAAGATCTATCGAGCCCTTCGTATGCTTTCTATATCGTCGGCCTATAGTCCTGTACCCACTAGACGTATGCTTGTTCGTACGCTCATTATTCCTATTATTATGTATGGTTGCGAAATTTTTGCTGGTAAGATGGACTCCACTTCAATGCGCAAACTCAATACTACCTTCAACTCAGCACGCAGCAGACATAAATTTACTATGGAATTAACTAGATGTATGAATTTAGGCCTTTAGTTTAGTTTTATTTCATGTCCTGGTACTAACATTATGTAATTAACTAGCTAGTTGAATATTGCATGTAGATTTATTGATTTTCTCTTTATATAACTGGCTTGCGTGGAATATTTGCTTTTTTTGTACATACAATAATATACTATTAGTTGTTCTTTTTCGTTTTCCTTTTTTGTTTCAATCATACTTTATAGCGTTATTATATTTAATCTTACTTTAAGTAAATCTAGTTGTTAGTCTATTTTTCTCAACCTATGCAAACTTATAAGACTATTTTTCATGTCTTAATTGTATGGAGTTAATTATAAATAAAAAAAAACGAATTCATCTAGGGTATCATAAGAATACAATTTTTTTTTACAAAAAATCTTCTCTTTAATTTGACCTAACGGTAGTGGTTAATGAATTATTAGCTCTTATTGTTAAGTTTTGATTTTCGAATTGCCGTAGGTAATACACATTTATTATAAATTGAATTGAAAAAATTCATAGAATGTTGAAAAATTTCCATCTGTCTACACGATAATTTTACCTAACGAACCAAAATTGTATACACATTAATTTTTGTAGAGCGACATTCGTAGATGGGTAAAATCATGCAACTGCTTCATACTGAAATTTTTGCTTTTTTTTTTTTATAAAACTAGTTAGCACGCCTTGACTTACATTTACAGCTGGAATTTTCTACAAGTTAATATTATTACGCATTTGCAACTTCGAATATTCCCGAAAAATTAGAGCAGCTCCTACCGAATGTTACTATAGAAAAAAATAGATATTTTAAATATTGTTGATTGTTTATTTGATAAGTAATGTTTATGCCATAATAGTTATGGATATACATAAAAATGTGTCTTCATCTCTTTCTAAAATTATAAGAGTTAAATGATCCTCTTCTGATCAATCTTTTAACTTCATAAATATAAAAGTTTTAATCTCTGCATATTGCCTGGATAATTGATTTATTGCTCATATTGTTACTGAGTCCTTTAAAATTATTTCCTTGCATACTAATTGCTTCTGTTAAAATATCATAGATGGAAATTTTATACACCTGTTGCTTGCAGACAATAGATCTCAACGTAGCAAACTCTATTCCTACGTTCATAATCTCTCTCTCAACCAGTATTAATTAATATATTTTTTCTTTTTGTAAATACTTCTATACAACCAATTAGACTCATCAAGTTATCGAGACCATGGTGCTCTATGCTTAAGTCGAAATTTTTCAACAGTCTTAGATGATCAATAATTTTTGGTTTCAATAGAATTTTGATGGATATAGTAGCTAATACCAGAGTTCGTTGATATATCCAGCAAGACAGAAAAGCGGAGCTTATCTCCGTCTGAAAGTTATAAAATATGTCAACTAAACAAATAAAGCAAAAAAAAAGTGTTTTCTTTTAAACATAAATATATGAATTTTAATTAATACAAATGTACAGGCCATATTTGCAGTAAAACTTTTAACAATATATTACTGCTGAAATAACATCATTGAATTGACAATGTACTACGTACTGTATAACCTTAACTGAGAAGTGAAATGAATTATATTGTTTCAAAACTGCCTTTCAAGCTTTATTTTGTGAGAATTTCTTTATAATCGTTGAAAAGTCCATAGTCCACGCAATGTTAGAATTTATATGAAACATTGATAACCCGTTTAATCTTTCTTGATGCATTGTAATTGTTCTTAAAATTCGTGAGTCTTTTTAAATCGCTATAGCTCCTTTCTGCGCAAGCAATGGAAATTGGTAGGCTAAAAAAATGCCATAAGTGCTACAAACATAATTTCTAAACAATTTCATTAAATTCTCTCTAGCAAATCAGCTGAAGTCAATTCTGAATTAAAGTTTATTCTGTAAATCTTCTTAAGGGGGTATTATAGTCTAGAAATTCGAAAAAATCGATTTTTTTTTGTTTTCATATTTTCAAAGTTTAACTATTCAAGAATATGCCTACAAGAGGATTTTTCAAATTTGTATCTTTATATTTAGTGTTTACTTGCATCCAGCTGCTAACAGTTGAATTCTAACTTCCAAAACACATGGACGTATGGACTTTAAGCGGTAACGCCTCTGTAACGGATAAAAAAAAGGTTTTTTCACGAATTTTTTTCTCGCAAAATTAAAGGTGTTTGAAAAAAAACCTTTTACGGGTATTATCGGGCATATATTGAACTTTATTGATAAATTTTTGACAGCGAAAAAAAAAACAAAATGGCGGCTCCACAGCCATCTTCCCGGGATATGTTTCGGAGCAAGTTTGACGCGCTTGGTGGCGACCTCCATTTTCAAAGGAAAAAAAAAATTTTTCTCGCACGGGACCTTTTTTTCTTATTCTAGAGGGTTTAAACTATTTTTTAAGCCAATAAAAAAAACGATTTTTCAAAAAATTTACAGTGGTGTTACACCTTAAACGCGTTTCTCTCGAAACTGCCTTTTTAGAGACGATGCCCACGATTTCTCAAGTTCTACTGGACCGATTTACTTGATATTTTTTTGAGAGTCTTCTTTATAGACTTGTCTATATCCGGAACTAGCCGCATCCCATAATTTCAATTTTTACTATTTTTAAAAAATTTGAAAATGTCAAAAAAGTGGTACAAAAATTGCTTTTTTTTTTAGGCAGCGGCCATTTTGTGAAAAATTTCAACTTTTTCCTAGTTCCGGACATAGCGACATTACTCTAGACAAATAATCTTTTTTATTTTTATTTTTTCGGATTGCTAGGCGGGTTGGAATCGTGGGCATGATCACGCGCCAATTTTTCGAGGCCCCCCACTACATCAGCTGGTAATTTTTTGAATTTTTAACTTTTTTAATTTTTTAATTTTTTTCTGTATTTTTGCAATGTTAATAAATAACTCATAAAAAAATGGATAGAAAAATATTGATTGCCTTTTTTTTACTTCAAAAACCACCTAAAATTCGGGCCTCTAGACTAGAATACCCCCTTAATAAAAATCTCTCCGTCCCATATTTTGAATGAATATTTCTGAAGTAATATACGCTTAGAGGTTTTTATTTGATCCTCATTTAATTCGTGAGTGTGAACAAGAATCTAGCTAGATGTTTGAATTTATAACATATCATTAGATATTACAGAATAAGAATTCAAAGTGCGTTGTTAATCCCGATATACCCAATCGAATCAGTAATACAAAATAAAACCTTTTCCTATAACGCTTTTCAGAGTTTCCATGAATTTAGGGGCCTATTCCATATGGTTATCCTGCCCCCATCTATCTGGCCTTAGGTGTTACTATTGCCACCTCGAACCCATTTGAGTAGATATTTGAATTCATGATTTGGCATTTTCTCACCATGGTCTTTGCATATTAACTGGTTTTCATAAAAATTTTTGTTATTAAACTCAAAATTTAATTGACTGACTGGAGCGACATCTATTCTAATAAAAGCTGCAAACCGCACTATTTTCCTTTCCCAAGAAATTGCACGAAATAGCAATGGCAGAACGAAAATAAAGTAAAATAACGTAAAATTAATGTTTCTGTTATTTTTAATTTGAATAATTATATTTTACATGTGTAATTTATTTATTTATTAAGAATTTCATCAAAAATCTGATTACTGAGTTTACAAAAGTATAAGAGTATACATAACAATGTAATAAAAAGAAAAGAAACTCTAACTAAGCTGATCTTTTATTTGACGTTTTGAGAGACGAAAGTCAATGCAATCAAACTGACGGTTAAAAAGACGAGACATTGATGAAATTGGCTCGTGCATGCCATAGTTTGTACTATGCTGAGGAGCAACGAAGAAGTCACAGTTCCTCAAGGAGCGCACAGGAACAGATATATTGAAAGTAAGACAACTCTGGAAGTTTCACGTCTATTCTCAAGAGAATCTAATGGAAAGAGCTTAAGTCTATCAACATATGGAGGCAGGGCACATCGGATAAATCTCCGCTGCACAGCCTCGATGCGATCTATATATACAAAATAGAAGGGAGACCAGATCGGACTGGCATACCGTCTAACGAATGTGCAGTAAAGGACATTCGTTATGAGTGGATCATTAAACTCTTTTGACCATCTCTTTACAAACTCCAGAGAAGCATTAGCCCTGGCAACGATTGTGTCAATATGATCCTCGAAAGAAAGACGAGTATTTAGGAAGACACCCAAATCTTTGGTTTTGTCAAGTCTAGTTAATAAGCATCCATCTAAAGTATAACCAAATTCGAGAGGCATCCTTTTACGAGAAAAGGACATAGCGGTGCATTTGCTGATATTGAGAGGAAGACAGTTAATAGCACACCAGTTATGAAAGGTGTCTAAGTCGTGGTTTAAGATTCCACTCCCTTTTTCATTAGAAACAATGCGGCATCGTCAGCATAGCAAAGTATTCTTGATTTGGCCAAAATCAGAGAAACATCATTAATGTAAATTATAAAAAGAAGTGGTCCAAGATGGCTACCTTGAGGAACGCCAGAAGTATTATCTATTTCATCAGAAAGAGCTGCGCGAAATATAACTCGGTGCGTGCGATCACATAAATAAAAACGAAACCAATTGACAAAGACAGTAGGAAAACCAAGAAAAATCAACTTGTGAATTAAGATTTTGTGATTGATTCGGTCGAAAGCTTTACTAAAATTCGTGAAAATACAATCGACTTGCTTTCCGCTTTCAATAACAGAAATACAGAAATTAGTAAACTCTAATAAATTAGTCGTAGTAGATTTACGTTTCATAAAGCCATGCTGAAAGGAGCGCAGGTAAGGCTTGCTGTGGAAATACATAACATCACAAACCAGAGCTTCAAATATATTACCAATACAACTTAAATTAGCGACAGGTCTGTAGTTAGAAATGTCGCACTTGTTGCCCTTCTTGTGCAAAGGAATAATCAAAGAAAGCTTCAACTGTTTTGGAAAATACCACAAGTTAAAGACAAATTAAATAAATAACACAAAACACAAACGATGGAAATATACTTGTAGATAGACGCTTCGTCGAGCAACAGGTCTTTAGGTTGAAGAGAAGTCAGCGGAAGCTTCGTCAAATGGGTAAAATCGTTATAACTAATATCACAGTGGCTATCACAGAAGGCAGTCTTAAAAAAGTCAGCAAAGAGATTGGCAGTTGCCAAGGAATCAACACTGTCTATGTTTCCGAGTCGCAACGATGAAGGGTATCCATCACAAGTTGCGCTTAGAGTTCACAAACTTCCAAAACTGTTTAGGTTCAGTACGCAAGGACAAACCTCATTCTACATACATATTCGTTGTATGATTCAGTTAAACACGAAGTATACTGAGCACGCAAATTAGAATAAGTTAAGCATCACTCCATGAGGAACAGAACCGTCTCCAAGCCTTATTTTTCAAATTTTTAAGATGCTTCAAAGAGCCATTGAACCACGGTTGACAATTCGAAGTACGATTCGAACTAACAAGTGGCAGACAGTGAGTAAAACAAAGAAATAGGATGTCATAAAATGAGCTCACAGCTTTATCAATGTCAAGTTCAAGCAGAACACTGGTCCAGTTACCAGCGGATAGCCATTCATTCATTTTATTAAAATCAGCTTTTTTAAAGTTATTACAATACGCGTTGTTACTAGAAGCATTAGATGATGAAGTAACAGGATCAAAAAACAAAACTATATGTAGTGCTGGATGATGACGTTCCATTGAAATCGGAAGAAAATACCAGGTCAAGAGATCTTCCAGAGTCATTAGTCACGCCGCTAGACTGCATTAGGCCTGCAGAAATATTGTTGTCAATAAAAGAAATGGCATGTTGAGTAGGTACCGAAAACGAAGCTAGCAAGTTAGCAAGCCCTCATCATCCTGCGAGTGTAGTCAGTCAACAGTAGGCAAATTAAAATCACCAAAAAGCTGCAATTCATCTGCAGGTAGCAAAACTTCAGTAAGCCTATCGATACAAGAAGCCAGCAAGTCAAATATCTCAGCTGATGGGCATGGAGGGATATAAACTGTAGCAATATATACATTTTTGTGAGAAAGCCTGAGAGCCACACATATAAACTCCAGATCGCCGGACTCAACAAAGACGATCAATATGCATGGAAGGTCGCAACGAACGGCGCAAAGCACTCCACCTCCAACAGGAGCATCCAGAGACAGACGATGGCGGTCACGGCGAAATATCAAGAACTCGGGACCAAAAAGCTCTGCGTCTGCAATCTTTCCACAAAGCCAAGTCTCGGTCAAGCAGACCACGTCGAAACAGGAATTAGTCGAACTTGTAAAAAGCCGAGTCATCTTGGAGGGAAGACCAGTTACATAGTAGACGGAGATTTCGCTAACAAGTTTTTTGCCACAACAGAAGATCCAGAACGTCTCTTTGGAATAAATTCACGAACGATGGAATTGCAGGGCCATATATCCGGAGAGAGGACCGCCTTAAACAGATTTTCCGGAAGTAAAATCCTAAAGCACGCAGAAAATGAGCGTTTCTCATGATCATGTCGAGCAGATATTTTCTTACAGGCAATCAAAGAGCTCGGAGTGCTGACACGTGAAGAAATGTGTTTAACAATCTCCTCTTCGGTGGTGTCTGGATGTACTCTAGATACGAAAATACATTTAGGAAGCCTGGCTGGCCGCAACGTAACAACATCTCCAACTACAGGCGAAGTGTCATTGGCGGAGGCACAATTCGCAACCGAAGCAGACTACAGAGCACTGACATCCGAAACAGAAGCCTTCGTCCCCTCGTCAAACACCCTGACATATGACATACTTATTCTCAATATTAGTGTTGTAATGATTCCCGTATTCCATAAAGTATATTTTTGGTCACCCTGCAATCTCAAGACAATTAAAAAGTTTTGTACTGCTATATACAATTTTCCTCGTTAAACCCCAACACATCATATAGTTTTGAGTAAACATTTTTAAATTATCCTGTATTACATGACACACAGTGCTGATCTATAGTATAATTTACACGAGGTATAACAAAAATATATTCAATGAAGTCCAGGGACGATATGAATTCATAACTAGAGCACTTCTTTGAATTTCTCAAAGAAAAAAAAAACTTACATCAGCCTAGATTAGATACCGCAGGCAGGCGGCTCAATTTACTAAACTAACACAAAACTTAAAGGTCAAATCTAGACGAATTTCCCTAATACACACATAAATATGTACGCAAATATTTCTGTCAAAATATACTTATGCTGCAAAAGGACAGAAAACTATTATAACAACGAATAACGAGCAACAGAAATAAATCTGATTGTCAAAGAAAATCTTAATGAAAACATGAAAACGAGATAAATCTGGGTGAATGTTATCTTGAATGGGAATCCTTTCAAAATAATAGTAACATACAAATACATACACACACCCAGGACATAGTTATTTAACCACATGTCATTTACGAACTGTATAAGCCCAAAAATCGTTTGCCCTAAACATTTGCAAACCCCTTAGGGTTTATAGATAGTATATATATGTACATATGTCGTAACAAAATACAAGTTTTCTTGATAAGGACTATTCTCAATTCAAAGTCCTTCGACAGATTTCAAAGGGCCTTTTTTATTTGTCTCCGGTTAACCAAGAATGAACGTCCTAAGAGGAATTTAGCAAATGACTACAATTTTCAAATACTTACATAACGGTGTCATCAGTAAAGTACACTTTATCTACTACCTTTCCCTAACTATATACAGCTACCGGTTATGGCCTAAGAGTCCTTCGGTAATCCTCAGATGCGCTCAATCCCAATTACGTGCAGTCATTAAAATTCATACAAACTCGTTGTTGGACGTTGGTTGCGCTGCTCGATGCTATTCACTGGATTAGAGACAGAGGGGAGTAACAAATTTCATGTAAATACATCCTGACACGATTAAGGGATTTTGATTATCCCTTAACCTCTCCGCTATGAGGAAACAATATGATACACAATATCACGAGAACTACAATATATGTAGCTACATTGATAAAATTGGGCCTTGGCATGTTCCATTGTATATTACAGAAGTGTGCAAGTTAAAACTATGCTTCCATACCACATGAGAGGAGATAATCGTCCTCCCCCCAACCACCACCTACGCAAAACTCTGAACTCCATGAATTGCTATATACTATATGGGTAGTGTTCAGTATGAAGTGGAATCCTTGTCTCCTGTTTCGCAGTAATCAAAATTTTCCCTCGTCCCTGTTCGACTTTAATTCAAGTCTAACGCCTGCCATTATACACGTGTCGTCTGTTTGCACAATTTTATTGGACAAACAGGCCAAAGCTCCCGGTAGGGGAGAGACTTTATAATGGTGCTCTTGTGTACAGTAAAAAAAAAACCAAAAAACCAAATGCTCGGCACTATGGAAAACGGGATACTGCTGATAATGTAATCTCCCAAATGAGTGGATAGAATTTTTTTTGTTATCATCTAACTATGAATATAATGAATGTATGTAGGTACCCATACCAGACAAGTACCCCCTTGGAAAGCGAGTTGCTATCTTGAAAATATTCTTCGCATGACCTGGCATAAGTAACCACAATTTTCTTCAACATAATATTTTCTTGGTGTAAAGTGATTAAGCTATATGAGCTGGTGGTGTGGCATATATTTACAGAGCAATCAATAATTTAAACTATTCCAACCCAGGAGGCATAGTGGTATAAGGCCAAAGCTCATTAGCAGCAATCGTTTTGAATACAGCACTTCTGGGCTAAAGGCATGTGCTGTTCCATCATAATAACAATCGCAATCTCTTTTAACTACGACTATCTATTTATGGAGAATGAACTCGTCCTACGCTAATTGACCTATTTTCTGTCGAGGACGCTAAGAGCTCGGAAAAAGACTACGAACAAATCGCCCCGCCGCCATGTTAAATGAGATGGGCGCAGAATATATTATTTGCGATTCAAAGAACTTTTTTTTTCCTATTGTCGTCTTAATTTGGAACTCGACTTAAAGAGAAATTATAAATTATAATTGGAGATTTTAAGGAGGACGAAACTAATTAAAAGGAATTATGCGCGCTTTAATTTAAACAAAAGTTATCAAGTGGGAGTGGAAAGAGAGAATGCCTAGAATGATAATTCCTCTATTCATTGTGATAAGTTAATATAAGGATGAATGTCCTTGACTTGATGATTTCTTTCATTAAATTCTTAAGGAGTATGAGTTAAATTAAGTCTTTATATACCTACTATTATATTTATTGTAATACTTATGTTTTGTTTCTCGAATTACGTATTTGATTATTTGAGGATTCGCAACAAAATGGTTTCTGAATTAAAGTTAAAGAATGAAAAATGGTGATATTTGCCTGAAATGAAGATTTCCTTGGGGCACAATTATTTAAAAATTACAACTCAATAGATAATTTAAATATAATTTTTTTTTTAAATTTCCATTTTCCATTTATTTAATTATAGATCGCATTATACAAAAGATATAAAATCTGATTTTAGAACGACATTATTAAAAACAATTAGATTAATAAGAAATTAAATAATTAGAACTAAGATACAAGGAGAAAAATGTGACACTTATTCGTATTTGCAATGCAAAACTAAATTTCAAGTGCTCGAGAGGTTTGTATTTAAAATTAACAAACGTACCTGACTCAATAGCCTTAAATGTATTGGAAGAGAATTCCAAATAATATAATGGACTGGATGAAGAACTGACGCCTAGATGTTAAACAATTATGTCTAGGCACTATTAAAGTAGTAACTTGACTTGATTTCATAATCAGAAGTATACAAGTAATAGGGTTCCGAGACTTAAGAGTCCTAGACAATAAAATAACAAAGACATAATTTAAATAGATTATAAGGCTGCAATCAAGGATGGAGTTTGCGTAGGGAGAGATATGGTCAAAACGATAGAGACCAAAACTATACCTTATACTAACGGTGAAAATAGTATATAGTTTTCAAATAGACTAATAGTCAAGACAAAAAACATATTTCACACTCATAGGTAAAAATAGGGACGGGAATCGTCCTAACTAGCTTTAAACGGGTTTGCACTTTAGTAAAATTTCTGGTTGTCCAAAGTGAATGAAGCCCGGCATATACTTTTCGAATTAGAGAATAAATATGATGGTCCCAGGAAAGATTTATGTTGATAATAATTACCAAGTTAGAAACGGAATCGAGAACCGGTATTTGTTCTCCATTGATTACGACAGGTGAGAAATAAGATGTATCTAAAATTGTTTTTTTGTGTATTATTAAGCAGTTCCACTTGGTATGGCTAATATATAGCATGATATCAATGGAAATTATCATTTATGCTAAAAACACCATTTTCAGCTAGAATTGGTTTTGAGATGATGAGCATCATTAACATAAAAATTCAGTTTTTTTGTACATAACACAATGAAACAAATAATTGATTGAAAGAGAGAACAACAAGGGACCCAAGATAGATCCTTGAGGTACTCCTGAAGATACCAGTTGAAAAGTGGAATATAAATTTTTAGAATACGCAGATTTATACCGATATGATATTCTCCTTTTTTACCATTTATTCTTTTATTTAATACAAAATCCAGAAATAAGATGAATAGTAACAATAATAAATAAATTAAAAAAAAACTCAATAAATGAAGATAAATCTAAACAAAATAAAATAAAAGTCAACAATGGTAAACCATGGATTAAAAAATTAGTTTCATTTCTATCGAGTAAATCAAGGATCAAGCGGGGTTTGAAGCCATCTTTCTCGAAAACTTAGAACAAAAAAATTCGGGATTTGACGGAGTATTTAAAATATTAACTCCACTCTATCAAATGAATTTTCTATTATGTAGGGTTTCAGGGCAAAGCGGAGCTTAGGGGGGGGGGGGGGGGGGTGTTTCTCAAAAACTGAAAAGATCGTTTTCGCGATTTGAGTAGATTTTAAAATAAGAACTTGGCACTCTCGGATAAATTTTGGGTCCTGCCGACTTTCGAGATATATACCGGGATTTGAATACGTTTTTCTCGGAAACAATAACCAAACGTTTCTACTTAGGTATTTTAACCGGTCCACAATCGCATATTGAGCTTTCTAACTAAAATTGTATGTGCAATGGTAAGAGTCATAAATATTTAAAATTTTATGATACATAATTGGATAATTTTACGGAGATTTCAATATGATGGATCTAAGATGGAAATTATTGAAAATTACATTGCTGTCTAAAATATATCATTCAGACTCTTAGATACAAAGTGAAAAATGTAGGACAATTCTCTAAATTTAAGGCATGTTTTTTCCTAAAAATAAATGTCATTTTCTCTGATAAAAAGGGAAGTTTAATTTCCCAAAATTAATGGAATATTCAATGAATTTAGTTATTCGGCACCAGAAAACCTATACAGTACATAAAATTCCAGAAATGTTAAACTTTCTCTAATATGTATAAGGAAGAGAACCCTCAATAAATTATGAAATATTCTACATTTTTTATGGAATATGTACTTACAAATATATTTTCGTCTTTATAATTCACACATTCTTTTTGAAAACAAGTCATTTTATTTTTTTTCACTATTTTGTTTGAACGTGCCCAACGCCCCGCCCCAACTTTATGAATAAAAGACAAGAGTAATTTTTGCAAGCATGAATTTTCAAATGCGGAAGAAAGCACAAAAATCCATCTGCTTTGGCAACGTGGCTTTACCCTGCATTGCAGACTGATTACGCATTATTTGCAAAAATATTTATTTGTGGTTTACTGTGTATTTCATCGGGATAAAGTGTAAAAAAAGTATGTTCCAAAATTACTGCGTTATAAAAGAATAAAAATTCCCCTTAATTACATATTTTTATAAAAAAAAAAAACAAATGGTTAATAATTATACATACGGTTAACGACATGTTTCACCAAAGACAGACATCATAGACAAACTTATAACATACAAAAACCTGGACAAGTAGAACAAAAACAAAACGCTTTTCGAATATAAAATCGACGAAGCCTCCTCGACTTGCACTTGATGACGTAACCAAAGAGTAAGTGCATGGCCACAACGCCGCGCCGAACCTAGCACCGAACATAGCACAGCACAAGACCAATCATTCCCTAGCACATCGCGGAATTAATGGCCACAGTGAAGCACTGCACATTACCTAAAGCGACCTTGAATATTCGACCTCAGAAGTAAGTTAAGATATTGCGAAAGCGCAGCCCAGTATTCGTTAAACGTTATAGACAGAGTTCAACTTTCTAGTTGCAGATCCTCTGAAGAGGACGACATTTTGTGTGAAGTTAGTAAGTGGAATTCCTCAAAAAATGTTTAAAAAAGACAAAGCGCATTCATGAAATTATCTTTAAGGCCGGTTGCACACCGAGATGATAAATATCACAAAGGGATTTATGTCTCAAAGAGATATAAATCTTCTGGCGGTACGCGTCCGCACATTGAGGAGATCTTTATTTGGAATGCATTTTATAGACCAGTACCAATATTCGTAGTACAAAATGGAACCAAGTAGTGATGACGACGTCCCAATAGTGTGGTATTACTTATTTAAATCTTAAAAGGCGTAGACGTATAAGAAAACATTGGGTGCACCCCATTTATAAAGAAAATTTGTAAAAAGTAGTGCTATAGTTGCTAGAGAGCTCGAATTAAATGTCAACAAATTCAAACTTTACTATAGGCTAAATAAAAATAACTTTTTTTGATTTACTCAAGTTTATTTGTGAAAAAATTTAAAAAAAGACACAAATTATCGGTTCTCAGTTCAGGCAGAGGAACGGTTATTAATATGTCTAAGGTAAGTCCTAAAAAAAGTATCCGTTTAATGAGTTTAATTGTCGGCAAATTTGGGTCCTTCAATTACTGAAATGAAGCTTTCTCAGTCTTTTCTCTTTTGCTGTAGTCTGATAAATTAAAATTCCACAAACAACTGTGTCTTTCAATTGCTTCTATAAACCTTATCTTAAAAGCAGGTTCGGTGTTTTTCATTTTTGCAGTATTTCGAAATTAACGATAGATAAACTTCTGCAGAGGAAAGTTGAATATATACTGAACTACGTAAAAAGTCTTCTAGTGAATTACGCCAAGAGACACACTGCTAGTGTCGCTTGATGATATTCTCTTTATGATATTTGTCTCTGACTCTTTCGTATGCGAGTACAGGAGATATTTCGATGAATTTTACATAATATAATTCGAATTCAGTCTCTTTGTGACATAAATCGCCTTGTGATATATATCATCTCGGTGTGCGATCTGCCTAAGAGAAGTAATTTGGGTGAATTTCATCATTGCGCATGGACGTACATATCTACATTTGATTACATTTTAGACAAGACTAATGACCACGTTATGCCATGAATTTTTTTGCATTATTATTGTATAGTATAAGACTACACAAACAAAAATTAAATTACAGTTATTGGATGTTCGAACGCATATTCAGACTTTTCCACATTCTGTATGGAAAAATTTCTGAAAATTCATTCCGACAAATAAATGGCTGATTACCCTTTTTTTTTTGTAAGGCAGGAAGACAGGCGAACTCATCCCAAGTACGGAGGTCATGGCAGGCGGTCCATTGTGCTGCTAGAAGCCCATTCACCAAAGCCTCCCTGTCCTCTTAATGAAGCACATCAGGTCATAGTGAGGAAGGTTTTTCAGCTCATCTACAGATAGAAGGCAGACCGTAGAGTATCCGGGCGAAGGCTGGAAAAGCACACTAAAAGTATTCGGTTGTCTCAGGCTCTCAGGCTCTCCTTCTAGACAGGACAGACACTTACGGCTGTCGACAACTCACATCCTTGTCAGATGAGCGTGAAGTGACCTATAGCCGGTGATGACGCCAACCACAGTTCTACATTGTTTCCTTCCGAGCCCCATATAAAAATCGGAGATATTCATATTAGCCCCATCAAGAAACAGTTTTGTGCACCTACACACGTTAAAGGTTCTCCCATCTCTACTAATGCTTCCTTTGAAAATCCGCCTTGAAGAGAGACCCGATACTCGAGGTGGCAACGCCTACTCCAGCCTCGGTCCGAGGAACGGAGAATCCGAGTCAGCTCTAGCTAAAACGTCTGCGGTTTCATTCCGCATTATCCACACGTAACCAAAAACCCACAGAAGCGACACCTTGTTGTGAATATACAACTTTCACAGACGACTTGCAATCCCCCAGTAACTTAGATATTATCCGAGGGCCACTCAGAGCCATCGAAGCTGCCTAACTATCCGAAAGGATAGCAATGTCCTTTCCCTTGATCTCCATATCAAGGGCTATCTTCGCTGGCATTGAGATGGCGAAGGCTTCAGCCAGGAAGACAATGGTGTGTCGTCCAAATAAGCACTCCATCCCAATGTTAGGTTCAGTAAATTAGACATCTGCCCCAGCTTCCTTATTAGTAAGAGAGTTGTCGGTGAACATTTTTAGAGGGGATCGGGGAAGGCTCGAAAAGGCACTTCCCTCTGTCCACGATTCCCTTAGAGTAAAGTTCATAGATAAGTCACGCCCAAAACGAACCTCAGGTACCATCACATTACATGGCATACTGGCCAGAGGGTTTTCCAAGTCCAGCCCATATGTCAGAGAGCAATGAAAAAAGCCAGTCCAGCAGTCCTCGCAACATTCCCACGAGCGCAATTTGCACATGGACCTTTTGGAATTTGCCTGAATGACAAGATCCAGGGGTGGTTACCCTTACTAGGCTCCATATTGTGATCATGAAATCATCCACAAGAAGTTGCATAAACTTAGTTCGAAGTCTTATCTTTTGTCAAGGAGCTAATGATCTAACATGTGAGCAAGCTACTAAAAAATGTGATGTTGTCATCTATATCTTTCTCCATCCGCATCTTGAGAGTATTTTCCTTTCGCGTCAGGTGTTTTTTTTCTTTCCGCATCCAAAAAAACAGGACAATGAGGATCCATATCATACTGTCATATATATATCTACTGAATTTGCTCAGGGCAATGCGATGTGCGGTGTTTGGTGCGGTGCGACGTTGTGGCCATTCCCTAAGACATCAATGCATCGCTCCAATATAAAATCAACGATGCCTCAAACTGATGTAGTGAAGTCACAATATTTTCTTTATATGCCTCTTTGGAGGCCCACAACGGCACACCTTGAGGTGAAAGTATCCGGATAATTTACTAACCGGATTATCCGAGGTAATTATGATTCGATTCCTGAAATCCGGGAATCCGGATAAACCGTATCCTAGTATCCGGATCCGAACTATCCGAATCCAAATCCAAATTATCCGGATCCAGACTAAGCAAAAAAGGTCAAAATTTCCTCCCAATTCCATTGTTTCATTGGGAAAATATAAATATCAATAAATTTTCATCTTCTTAGTAAAACAACACAATTTTGAAGCTCTTTTGCTTAGTGGATCCGGATAGTTTAGATCCGGATCTCAGGAATCGGATAGTTCGTAGATTCGGGTATCCGGATATTCGGATATTAGGAAACCCGGATCTGAAAATAAATTCAGTCGGCCACCAGACTGAATAAAAATTTTGCCGAAACAATAAATGAATGCATATTGCTCATCTACGCATCTACGCTCATAAAAATTATTAGTGGACCAAACATCCATTGTAGATCTCAAATACTTCATAACAATTCTAAGGAAAAAAATTCCAATAAATTTATAAGAAAAAAAATAGGGCTTCCCTTTGTCGGGTCGAGGCAACGTTGATTTTAAATTGGAGCGAGGCATTGCTGTATTTTGTTACTTCATCAAATACCAGCCGAGGCATCGTCGATTTTATATTCGAGAAAAGTTATTCTACTTGTCCAGTATTTGTACGTTATTAGTTTGTCTTTGCAGAAATTCCATAATCTATTCGATATTTGCTTTTAATGAGCATATCAAGCTACCGCGCTTACTATAGGTCCTATTTTACCAAAAATGGAAACGCATCTAGTTTTGGAATTAAATTCGAATTGAACTTCATATTCCCTTGTAAAAGTTAATATTGGAAGAACTTTTCTTAATTAATAAAAGGATAAAGAGAATAATTTTCTTTGATAAGCAGCAACAAACAACAAGCTTCATGAAATGAGGAGTACGCCACCATGGGGGCAATAAACTAGTATTATAAAAGCGGTCAATGCCGTCATAATTTTTTGTCCTTTAAAATTTCTTGAAATTTCCATCAAATCAATATAAATACCTTTCTTAAGGATTTCTAAAATATTGAACGTAAATCCAGAGTTTATAAAATATAAGTTGCACCATATATTTATGTCCACAAACAAACTTCTATGTCCATGTAACTGTACAAATAGTCCATAGTTTACCATTCCTAGTCAAATCCTGTTTCAATTCGTCATGTAAACCTACTAATAGAACACAAATATACATCATCTCCCTCACATTTATGCCTACTTCTACAGAACAGGGAAATCTCTGAAAAGACTGAAATTTTACTTAAGCTTCATATCTCCGCCCACTGCTGCTTTCATTCAAAAAGAAGAACTTCACTCTACTTTTGGTATTGAAAACGTGTCTAAAATCAATTCAAATGAATTACAAAGCCTGGAGAAAATTTAAGAGGATTTAACTAAAGTTCAGCCATGTGACGTGCTTCCTTGACGTGTTTACAACAAAAGCGAACAAAATTACAGGAAGCCCTTTAAAATGTACTCATCGTATAGGTTTTTTTTTTGTCTTTTTTTTCGCTTTTTCATTTAAATTTTTGTTAGAAAGTATAGTAGCACAGCAGAACAGTAGCAAGTAGGTACCAATCCTCCAATATCACCCGACAAGCCAACTCATCGCGTTACATCCTTTTGTCCCATTTGATCCTGCACCCGTAGACCCATTTAAATCCGACACAGCACAAAACTTTTGTAGTATCTACATCCTTTGGGGAAAAAACAAAGTATTTCTAGGTCTGGCTCTCAATATGGGTTCATTTCTTGGTCCTCTTTGCTAAAGCGTACCGGGTCTCTTCTGTGTGGTAGCAGTTAACTTTCTTTTCTTTTTGTACACGAAGAGAGAAGGATGTAAATCAGGACATTAAAGAATTGCCTGAAACTGTATATGCATGTAAGTAAAATATAAAGGTTCTATATGGTTTGTGCACTGTAGAATCTCTTTATAATCTACTTCGCCATATGGGTGCCTGCGGAAAGTATGAAGATGTGCGATAACTTCTTTGAATATATATATATATATATGTAGGTACATGGGATAGTACATTATGTAGAAGACTGGAAGGACTGGCTGGGCTCCTGTGAGTTTTCTTCCCATAATTTATCTGTTATCTGTGAATTTTTAGTTACATTACAAGACATGTTTGTCCTTATCATGATGCCAGAAATCTAACAAGTTATTCTAGTTTCTTCCTCTTTACTGGCTTTTATAATATATATTTACACGTTGTGCTCCTTCTTCTTGTGACTTTCCTTTTAGTTCAAAAAGGCCAAATTATTTGTTGCTTTACTTCGATGCATGAACACAATGTCGTCTGAGAAAAGTTTCAAAGATAAAGACGACAAATGGAGACCTAAGGCTGACACCATGTTAATCTCGTTGATCGAGTATGATGAATTTTTATTTTGCTATTGCTGAAGTTGAATACATGCCGGATGAGATCTCATATGGTGAGAAAAGAGCGGATAAAGGTATAATGTTTTGCGGCTTGAACGAAAATATTTCAGATATTATTCATACAATGGCCTAAAAATCAACATACATACATATTATGTAGATGCCTTCATTTATATCAGGTCAATGTTACCAGCTGTGTCACAATCAATCAGTCTAAGCTGACTGTTTTGTTATGAAAATTTATTTTCGAACGAATTGTATATACCTATCCGATGGAAGTTATGACAAGTTGTCAATTTATCATATTTTCAATGACAGTTTTTATCTTCCTAGCAAAACTTTAACATTTTGTTTTTATTCTTCTTTTTTTTTTGTTAAGGAGAAAAATCAAAGCTTAGAAGCAAAATTTCGTATATAAATATCAATTCAAAAAAGTTGAATACCGAAGCACTGCTTAAAATTAATTGAAATTTAATTAGTAACCGGAAATATGAAATAAGTACCTTCCTAATTAGAAATCTATAAACCTAATGTGCCACTTTTTTTGGGAGACTGTTCACGGAAAGATTTTATCAACGACATACAGTTATTGTTTAGTTTCAAATAGCACCCCAATTAGGGATTCATGAAAAAATACGTATATTTTATACTTTTTTTTAAAAAATAGCAATATTAGCATTATGGCTACGTAATTGTAAGTGTGGATATTAACTGAATCCAAATATTTTACCAATCCGGCTGCTTTTAATTTCCGATACACAACATTCTTGGCACTAATATTTCCATTAAGCTAAGCTAGACAGTTCATATCTTCTCTGTTGCCAAGACCAAAAAGTATCGAAATGTCTGACATTTGTGAAAAGGTGTAAGGTCTGGTTTCCGGTGCAAGCATAGCTGTACAACTGAAGGTCACTGATGACTTACGTTTGGCATTAGATAGTGACATGATAACCATTCTCGTTCTCTTGGACTTTTCAAAAGCATTTGATTCCATAGATCATTCTCTACTTATCTACAAACTAGTAACTAATTTTAGTTTTTCAAGCTGCTCGGCATCCAATCTCATTCAGTCTTATCTTTTGATCGGTATCAACAAGTCAAATGTAATGGAAATTCCTCTGCCTTTTTACCAAATAATAGTGGCGTACCTCAAGGCTCAATACTAGGCCCACTACTATTTTCCCTATTCATAAATGATCTGCCGAATGTTATTCTTAATGCTCAATATAACCTATATGCTGATGACTTACAAATTTATATATCAAGGCCAGTTGGCTTAATTGAAGATGCTGTCGATCGCCTTACCTAACCTTTGCTCTATACATGAGAGGTGTATTCCAAATAAGCTTCGTTTGAATCCAATCAAGTCAAATGCAATTTTAATCTGTAGGTACAGACTGGATACGTCGTCACTCCCTTGTGTTGTGCTCAATAGTGTTATCTTATCTTATCGTGAAAAAGTAGTGAATCTAGGAATCATTATTAACAATACACTTTCTTAGTCCAATCAGATTTCTAGTGTTATCTCTAAGGTGTATGGATGTCTGCGTAAGCTCTCACTCTCGGCCTCCTACACTCCACTTTCCACTAGGATGATGTTGGCTAAGTCACTCATAGTACCACTTTTTACTTATGCCAGCGAAATTTGGTCCAAATCTGATTCTGTTTCCCTACGTAAATTGAATATTGCATATAACTCCGTTGCTAGGTATATTTATAACTTAAGGCATTTTGACCATGTTTCAGAATTTGCTAGGACTATCCTTGGATGTCACCTTCAATCATATCATCTGTTTAAAGATTTGCTATTTCTCAATTGTGTTATCTCCTCGGGCAGACCTACTTATTTATATGAAAACGTTTGTTTGTCCCAATCGTCACGTAGTGTTAGTCTGTCTGTATCTGGTGCTAACTTCTCGGTCACTGAGAATCAATATTTTGCTCGGACTGTCAGAACCTGGAATAGCCGACCTTTGATGTTGCGTAGAGAAAGAGGCGTTGGTATTAGGTTCAAGAATGTATTGTTTGAACATTGTCGTAGAAGCTAAATTGTTTCTTTTTCCAATTTTTTCCTATTTTATTATTTCTTTTGCTCTTAAATATGATTTCAGAATTTATTTTTTTTTTTATTTTTTTTATTTTTCTCTTTTTTTCGTATAATTTTAATTACTAATTGTTTTTATATGACATTATTAGTTGTAGAGTGTACGTAAGTTAGACTAAGCTATTTTTGTTTACACTATTATTAGATCTACCTACATATAGTTATAATACCTCTGGCCTTAATTATGTTGAGCATTATAACAATAATAATAAAGAAAAAATAAATAAATAATTCAGCTCATCGAACTTAATACTTCTGAATATGTCCTCTATGGAATACAATTCTTTCCATATTTGGGCCGGATCTGGTCGCACAGCCTTAACTTCATTAGATACTGCCAAAAAGCGAGCAATAAGTTGTCACATGGACTCCTTGGAGCACTGCAGCAATGTCTGATGTATGATTAATGTCCTGATGAAATATCCTGTCTAATGCCTTATAGATTAATTCGTACACTCGTGCTGCAGGCCACGCTCATCGTTTCACCCTTCAAAATATTTTCGGTCGTAAAGGCAACTTTCATGATTCTGCTTCTTTTTTTATCCCGAACATTCACATAGTGGAACAGTCTACCATCTTCTTTTTGTCTTTTCTCGGGATTATAATCTGCAAATATTCGAGAGTGACATACATCAGCATCTACGTCACTCTTATAATGTTTGATAATCCTTTCCTTATTTCGTTCCTGCCATTCTCTGCTTTGAATCAGAGCGTATCCCTTGTGTTTAATAATATTTGTAAAAAAATAGCAAAAAGAAAATGTGAAAGCTATTGTAAAATGTCTGATAATAGTTAAGAAATTAGAATATAAATAAGGCATGTCGTAAAAGTTTTGAGACAAATTTCAATTGTTCGGCCCTGTACACTGTTGCATGAAATGAGTTGAACCATGCACTTAGAAGATGTAACGGTATCTATAGAGCATTTTCAAAGTCAGTATGGCCGGAAAGTTGCCTTAGCAATGTCGTACAAAACAGATTTGCGCAAGGTTGTCGCCAAAGTTTTTGGCAGGTTTAGTACAAGTGAAATTTTGGAAGTGTTCAAAGACAAAGATATTTCCCGTGCAACGATATATCGAGTTATGAAAGATTGTAAAGAAGGCAAACAATCAGGAAATAAATCAAAAAGTGGTCGACCAAAGAAAATGAATGCCAGAACTACGAAACAAGTGCTAGAAAATGCAAAAAAAAAAAAGGTTGGACAGTCAGCCAGGCGATTGGGGCGAAAATTTGGCGTTGGCAAAGATACAATTCATCGTATTTCACGGGAAAAAAATTTCTGCAAAGAAAAACGTAAGCAAGCACCCAAATAAACAACAAAACAATTAGAAAGAATACCGAGATGTTGTCGTGCATTTTGCGAACGACACATTCATCATTTTGGATGATGAAAGTTATTTCACATTTTCGTGTAACAATTTGAGCGGTAACGATTTTTTTATACCGATAATATTGAAACCACACCCGATAATGTCAGATTTGCTCCCAAGCCAAAGGTGTTCGTATTGATTGCGATTTCATTGAAAAGAATATCAGCGCCGTATATTCGACCAATCGGTGGTCCAGCAGTTGATTCTGATGTTTATACCAGCCAGTGCTTGCCGAAATTGAAAAAATTTATTGCTACACATCACGCTCAAGACAAAATAATGTTTTGGCCGGACTTGGCACGGTGTCATTATTCGAAAAAACTATCTTCTGGTTAAATAAGCAAAAAGTGCCATTTGTGGCCAAAGATGACAACCCACCAAACGTTCCACAGGCACGTCCGATCGAAAGATTATGGGCTATTCTCAAACTGGCAGTCTACAATAGAGGCTGGGCAGCTAAATCGTAACAACAATTAGTCGGTAGAATTAAGCTAAAATTGAAAGAAATTGACGTTTCGGTCGTCCAAGCCTTGGTGAAGAGCGTTCGCCACAAGCTACGTAAAATGGAAGATAACGGGCCATTAGCCACAGTTTAAATGTTTAGTGCGATAGTTTCTGAATAAAAGTAAATGCCTTTGGCAACTGCTTTCAAATATCTTGTTTCTATTCCAATCACCAAACTTTTGAATTGAATTTGTCTCAAGACTTTTGCGACACGACTTAAAATAAAAAGTATTTAACATGTAATTATTATCTCAAAATAATCAAACGTTGTGAAGAAGTGACAAGCAGTACAACAAAATGCACTTACTAACTTTAGGTATATCCTGAATTTTCTGAGAGAAGCAGGATGGATCTAGGTAAAGAGTCTTGGAGATATCTTGAGTTTCCTAAGGGAAACAGGATTGATCTGGGGCGGCTAGAAAAGGTTATGGACCCACTATAGGTCTAAGTGATGCAGGCTAGTTGTCTTGCGGCGCCCCTCTTACCTAACCAAAACTTAACCTACCAAAGGCTGGCCCAATATAACCTGGATTTTTAAATTGCATGTCATTTTGAAACTGTCAAATCTAAATTCGCTTCATTTAAATCATTTTATGAAAATATTGGAGGCATTCTTTTGTGTATCTTTTGTTCTGGTCTATTCTGCGGGCACAAAAGAACACAGCTAAAATTTACAATTTTCATCTAAGTACAGTATAAAAACACATAAATTTTTGTTCACAACAAAGTACTAACGTTCGATTAAGTTTAAAATTTAATAGAAAAATTGAAAAACAAAGAAAACTAGTTCAGCTGTTAATAAAAATGCACCGATACATCAGTTTTCAGCATCAAACATCAATTCGTCATCATCGTCAGCAAATAAACATTTTCAAAGCTCATTGCAGCAAATTTTAACTAAAGATTTGAATTTACTACATATGCGTATAAGGTTCAGTTGTGTCAAGAACTTAAGCCACTTTTTGAATCTAAGCTAGTCTGGTACTGTTTTTTTTTTTTGTTTTTTTTTTGACACAGTGGAACAGGAGATCCCATACCCAACACCGGGGCCAGAGCGGCCCATTATGCTGATGCACAGTTCTACATTGTTTCCTTCCGAGCCCCATAAGAAAATCGGAGATATTCCTATTGTGCCCATCAAAAAACAATTTTGTGCACCCACAAGTACTCAGGTTCTCTCATCTCTGATGATGCTTCCTATAAACATACGCTTTGATGAGAGACCTGATACTCGAGGTGGCAATACCTACGGCGGGATTCGGTCCAAGGAACTGAGAATCGGGGCCAGCCCTAGCTAAAAGGTCAGCCCTTTCATTCCCCATGATCCCCATGTGACAAGGAACCCACTGAAGGGACACTTTGTTGTGGATACACAGCTTATCCGCAGGCCACTAAGAGCTATCAAGGCTGCTGACTATCCGAAAGGATAGCAATGTCCTTCCCCCTAATTTGCATATCAAGGGCTATCTTCGCTGCCATTGCGATGGCGAAGACTTCAGCCTGGAAGACAGTGGTGCACCTTCCAAGTTAGTAATCTATCCCAATGTCTGGTTCAGAGAAATAGACGCCCGCCCCGGCTCCCTCGTTAGTGAGAGAGCCGTCGGTAATAATTTATAGACTGGGACTGTCTTACTGTCTTGAATAACTAACCGAAATTTAATAAGGTCACCCTAATTTGGTGCCAGGATATGAAGGCACTATAGCGGACCGCCTTGGAAAGAAAGGAGCTAGATATGTTTACGGGTATTTGCACACTGACATTCAGATATCATCATTAAGAATATAGGTAAGGTCTATAGCTAGATATGTTGGTTCTATATGAAATATTTCGAAACTGATAAACATGTCGTCTTCGACTGTGAACCTGTTCGTCTCATAAGACTAAAACATAGAGAAAGGCATTGCTATTACCACAGAATGTTACAAAGATGGCACCAAAAAATGTTATAGGTTTTGTAAAAGACATCAACGGGCACCCTAGGGTACTTAGGGGTAAAACATGAAATATGCTAAATTCCACCGGAACGCTGAAACGTTAAAAGCAGAGAAAGGGAGAAATTAGCAAAGGTACTCATTCTCAAGAAATTTTCAAGTACGCTGACTACAGAAATTGGTTGTTAGTAACACTTATTTTTTCATCAAAAGATATTCAAAACACAGAAGTACAGAAATTGACTATGTCAGATCAACTGAAGACCTATTGAAAATAACTATGAATTTTTAAACTTACATGGAAGTGTGCTTTAATTCCGGTGATTTTTTAGTTAAATTTCCGTTTATTGGTACTCCTTTCGCTGGAAACACAGCGATATGGAAGGCAGTAGAACTTAATATTTTTCGAGCGAAAACTTAGTTTGCTTCAGACTAATTCGGTGATAAATGGCTGTGCTAAAAAAATGAATAGTATTATACCAATTCGACGAACAAACCCCCCAAAATTTATTTAATGAAAAGTACAGTAGTAGCAATTTTCCGACAGAAAAAATGGAATGCCAAAATTAACGCAAGAGCCAGCAATACAAAACTTAAGCTTTACAGAATTCAATGGCAATTTTCCAACTCTGGTGCAGAAAATGGAAAGAAAAAAACAGTCATATAAAAAAAAACTGAAAGAAGTTTTCCCACTCAATCGCTAATATGTATGATAACGATTTTACCAAGGGGCAAAAATTATCACAATCAAGATCGGAAAATATTCAGAAAATCCTCCGAGAGAGATTAGGTCAGCAAACTTTTACAGCATCTCGAATCTGACAGCCTGCATTCAGTTCAATTATTTTCAATTTATTGCATTTGTGTTCTAGATCTAGATGACGCCGCGATCGTCATATGTCATCATTTGTTAAATTTTTCGCATGACTGTTAGTGGAAAGTTTTTTTTTAAATAAAACATTCACATTTTCATATCAATCGATCAATAAGTAATGACACACCAATTAGTTGAAATACAAACTTTGTTCTGTAGAAGCGTTCTTTTATCTTCTTCTTATACTATTTTCGAAAATATCTGCTACATACTGAACTGATACCGCATATACGTGTGCGATGAGGAGGTTATCGTTGGTTAATATGTAGAATGAAACCCTTATTATTCTTGTCCACAAAATGGACAACAGGGCGATATAAAGTAATTATCCATAGGAATCAGATTTGTGATTAGAAGAAAAAGGAAAAGATTTATAATCGATATAAGTATAAGTATATTTATAGATAAAGACAACACAAATAAGGAAAAATGCTGGAATTGGTCTAACTAAGACCAATTCTTATGATACCCTATACCGTATAAAATTTCGTATTAGATTAGATTAGATTTGTGAAGGGGTGTATAGACGTTAGCCTCGCAATCACTGCGAGCTGAAAGACTACTGTTGTGAGCCCCGTTGGATTCACTCCATTTCTAGGTTCAGACTGTTAATAAAGTCTAGAACCATTCTGGGATTGAGGTTCCACACGTATCTTGGTGGAAGAAAAGCATGTTAAGGTGTAGTAATCTCCGCCTGACTAATGCCTCGCAGTTGCAGAGCAAGTGCTCCGAGGTTTCGTGAGCATCTTGAGAGAAGCGGCAGGATGAAGTCTCAGCCAAACCCAACTTATTTAGGTAATACATCAAGGAGCAATGGCCTGAGAAGAGCTCAGTAATCATTTTGAGCTCTGTTCTCCTAAGAAGTAAGAGTTCTTTTGATTTTCCGCCAAAGGTGTCGATAAACTTTTTTGCCTGACAAAGTCCTTGTAGCCTTTTCCAATACAGGGATTTTTGATTATTCTCCCAGTTATTTAGGGCAGCTCTGAGGTAACACTTTGAAGTACCACAAAATGGCTCTGGTCCGACAAACTGAGTTTCCGTTCCTCTATTGGCTAGGCCATCAGCAATTTCATTGCCTTTATGCCCCTCATCTCCAGGTACCCACTTGAGGATAACATTGTTTCTCCGTGATAAATTTTTGAGGATTTGTAGACATATCCAAACTATCTCTGACTCGACAGTGTAGGACATTAAGTCGTCCGAGAGGATATTAATGGTTGAGACATTTATGGCTCTTTTAATGCAGCTATTGGCGCATTCTTTTATGGCTAATACCTTGGCTTGAAATATGGTAGGGGTAGAGCCTAGAGCCTTTTATATATGGCGTTTGGGGCCGTATACATCCAGTCCGGTTCCACTGTTCGTTTTTGAACCATATGTATACCACACCATCGATCCTTGTTGGAAGGACGGTTTAGTGGAACGTAATTGCCCTCGGTCTCCAAGAACCACTTGGAATGGTCTTACAAAATCCACCCTGGATGTGATTATATCAGATATTGTCGTCATTTGCTCGAAGCATATTTGTTTTCCCTTTTCACCTGAAAATGTGGTGATGGAAGATTTAATAAGGCTTCCATGGCTGCTGTAGGACAGGTTCTGATGGCACCAGTTATTCCTAGACAGGCAAGCCGCTGGGTTTTTTGAAACAGAGCCTCTGCCGTCTATTGTTTAGCGAGGACCGTATAGGTGAACATAGGTTTAACAATCGTGGTGTACATCCAGTACACCATTTTTGGCTTCAGACCCCATGTTCTGCCAATAAAGCGACGACATGTGTAGGGAGATCGCACGGCTCTATCCGTCACTCTGGACAGATGCGAATTCCAGGTAAGTTTCTTATCTAGAGTTACCCCCAAATATTTGACTTCGTCTGAAAATATCAATTCCGTGTCATCAAGAAGAGGAGCCGTTAGTGAAAGCTTCGATCTTCTTGTGAACGGAACGATAACCGTTTTGTTGAGCTTTATGCTAAGGCCTTTATTTAAACACTACGTGCGGACTTTGGAGAGGGCTATTTGCGTGAGGTCGGATATGAGTTGATCATGCTTGCGCCGTATTGTGACTACTAGGTCATCCGCGTAGCCTTGAACATTGAAACTCGAACTGGTCAACTTCTCTAACAGATCATCAATCACGATCGACCATAAGAGTGCAGAGAGAACTCCTTCTTGTGAGCATCTTTTTGCTGCGGTGATCGTGACTGAGCAGTTCCCTGGAGTTGTGGTTATACTCCTGCTTCTAAGCATGGAGTTTATCCAGTTTACTGTGGAGGGCTCAAAGCCTTTATCCTCGGCGGCAGCTGATTTAATTGCATCGAAGGAGGTATTATCGAAGTTTCGTATGATCACCGATCTATGCAAGTTTGATTTTTAAAGTGGTTTTTCGCATATATTGCATATATTTTTAGAACGGTTAGTCGGACAGAAAAAATGATTATAAGAGATTTTATATGATTTTGCGTTCTGAAGAAGTTTTTAGTACATTAAAAATGTCTAGGACTGATAGAATATGTAAAAAACCTAAATTTTAATATGGCAACACCCAGAAGGAGTTTCCGGATTAGTCCCATTTTCAAACATAAATTTACTTTTTTTTTTTAAAGTCCGTGTACAAAATTTCAGCTTTCTAAATGATCGCGTTCTCGAGTTATCGTGCTCACGGACAGAAAGACTGACAGACGGACAGAGAAACGGACGGACATGCAAAAACCAAAATAACTTTTAATATTATGCGTGGGCGTCCAATCCATTTTGCTCTACCGTCATTATTTCTATGCGTTACAAACTGAACGACAAGCTTAGTATATGTACCATTTAGGTTGTTCCCGAAATTATTTAGAGTGTGTGAATAGGCTGCCCTGCCTCTTTGTATCATTTATTGATTCCCTTGGCTTAAAGATATAAATTTGGAGGCATATACATGAAATTTACAGTGTTTGACTAAGCTAAGTCATTAATAAAAATAATAAACAGTAATGGGCCTAAAGTTGATCCTTGAGGAACCCCAGTAAGAGCGGAAAGAAAATGAGAGGCTCTATTTCCACTAACAACTACTTCTGGCGGCCACTAAGATAAGACATTATAAGTTTACAGTATGCGATCCACATTGTCAAAAGCCTTAGAGAAGCCCAACAGTACAAGTACTGTCGCCATATTAGAATCAATTGAAACACGAATGTCATCGGATATTTTAATCAAAGCAGTGGTGCAGCTATGCTTAACTCTGAAACCAGAAGAATATAGAATAGAACAGTATTCTGATAAAGATTTCTTACCTAATATTCAACTTTTGGGAAAGCACGAGGAGGTTATGATAGCATTTAAGTTGTATATAGGACACTGTAGTAAAAAAGGCAGAATACCTACAGCGCTCGATCTTATACCAATAACTGCCACACCTGATTTTCAGTCATATGCACAGCAGGAGTGTTACAGATGAATACAAAGTATATCAACTATTATATGTATCTTCACTGTCTGAATTATACGTTGAAATAAAGTTTTGATTCAGTTCATTAAGATCAACATTCACGTCAATAGGTTTAGATATCTCCACGTCAATATCTTTAAGGTTCTTACAACGATTCTTAGTCATCAAACTTGGATCTTTAGTAAGAGATCTTGGAATGTAAGATTTCTTTTCTTACGTCATTTCGCAGACAACGAGTAACATTCCAATATTCATTGGTGCGAAATCGCTTCCATCTACGGTAAGTAAAGTCACGTTGAGAAATAAGACTTTCAATTCTTCTAGTAAACCATGAACAGCAGGAATTAGTTATAATTCGACTCTTGATTGGAACGTATTTATCGAAAAAATATTCAATGAAACTCTCAATACAACTGATTTGATCACCAAAACTAATGTGAGTAAATAAATAATATCCCAATCAATCTCAGCAGCTTCACTTAAAAAGCTGTCATGATACAACTGAAAACTAGATCTTGAGTATTAATAATTCTATCATGTCTAGAAAGGCTAGGAAGAGAATATTGATTTTACAAAAGAGCTGCTTTTTTGTTAGCAACTATAAATAAGTCAAGCAAGGTAGAGGAAGTAGATGTAAAATGTGTTCGGGTAGAAGTGTTAACAAAATCTAATTCAAATACTTATATTATGTTGGTTAATTCAGTAGTTGAAGAACTGCGTCCAAGAAAATTCGCATTAAAGTTACCACAAGTAATTATATGTGTTTATAGATGTCCAAATCTTGCAAGAGCAGGATCAGATTGAGTCACTAAACGAGCATATAGCGAATTCATAATAAAAATAGAAATAAGAAAAATAGATGCTTTGAACATTAAGATGACAAGCCTTAAGACGATTTCTTTTGTTACACAGAATATTCATACCATTGGATAACTAATTCAGAATTATTTAAGCAAGAATATTTGTTCAGGAAGGAACTTTTTTTGGATTCTCCGGTATATAGCAAAAGCTAAAAAATGTTTTTAATTTGTTATTTCATCACACAAACCCATTATATTTTGGGTGACAAGTTTCAAGTCTTGGTTTGACTCATCAACGGGCCCCCCCAAATAGCGAAATTGAGTGACTTGAAAACCAAATGAAAAAATAGAACAAAGAAAAGTAATGAAAAAATGAAAAAAATTGAGAAAAATAGAAAAAAATTGTTTATTAAAAAAATCGAAAACCTTAAACTCATCGGTGCAGCTTGGTTTTCTGCCTGCTGCAGACGCTTGAAACAGATCAAATTGATCTCTTCTCATATAAAATCAGAATAAATTCTAGGTGTGAGTTATATGAGGCAAAAACTGTTGATGAGTCAAACCAAGACTTGAAACTTTTCACCCAAAATATAATGGGTTCTGTGCTGAAATAACAAATTAAAAACATTTTTTAGCTTTTGCTATATACCGGAGAATCCAAAAACAGTTTCTTCTTGAACAAATATAAGTTTAACCCGGTAAAAAATCCAATAGTGTAATCTCCATCTTTATTAAGCAAGAATAACATTAAGCAGCAACGAATGCAAACGATCTATAGAAAATTACAAATTGGTTATTGAAATTGAGTTAATTAAGTAAGCAACCATTCAGAATTTTAAGAGCGTAAATAATAATAAGTAAAAGGAGCATCACAAGAGCAATTACAAAAGGGAATGCCCATTTTAGGCCCAACACCTGCAGACATAAGAGATGTCTTAAATGATGCATTATGATACTCTGAACATATTTTATTAACAATGTTTATTTCTATCTAGCGAGGGCAAGGGGGGGGGGGGGGTGTCAAAGTGCAAGTACATTTTGGGAAATCTAGTACAGAGCCGAATTCCTTAGGTCCTGGGAACTAGTTTGAGTACCCAGAGTCCTATACTCGGAGGCTTACCCCATATTCACTTTTTAGTATTTCCCTCTTTTTTATTCGAACTGTAGTACAAGATTTTTCGCACATTAGATCGGCTCTAATTCGGTAGGTTATGTCCGATCTGAAAACTGGTCTCACTGTTCGCCTTATGTCATTACTAGCTACAACTCGTAGAAGAACATTTTTCATTTTTCTCTGTATACTTGAGGGGGGGGGGGGGGGGGGGGGGGTTCAAATACAGCATTTTGCATATCAAATTGAAGACCTCCCCTAGTACTAATGAGTGATATACTTTTTTCCTGATTCAGACAACTTTTTCGGATCGTTTTTGCCGACTGTTAATTCCACATTTTCATGTACTTGGGTCATATACACCAAAACTACTACATTTCGCATATATTGTTGTAGCTATGTCTTTCGTGGCCATTAGTGCTCTGTTATTAATAGGTTTCTCATAGGAAATCATTTTCCACGACTGAACAATTCCGCGGAATCACCAGAAGTAGAAAAGTCCACTTTTTCACTCAAGAAATTCGCTCAAGCTATGTACATCCGATCGGCAAAGCTTTCCCACGCTTAATTGAAATAAACATTGTAAAATATGTTCAGAGTATCTTAATGCATCATTGAAGACTATCTCATGGCCGGAGGTGTCGGGTTTAAAGTTGTATGAAAAGTGGACATTTTCCTTTAGGCAATAAGTTATAATATTACTCAAAAAATAATATACTTTATATCAAGATCAATTATCATTATACTACATCTAATGTACCTATCAACCTAATTGTTACAAATCTCTACTTTATATACAAAACAAAATTGTCAGAATGAATAAAATTATATATATACATAATAAAGATACCACAGAGTAGTAATAGTAGTTGTTGTAGTTGTATTATTAACATGCAAATCTCCATCCGCAGTTTACTTACTAAATAATTTTGAAAAATCCCGAAAGTTAGGTTCTTCTTTTTATTTTTTATATATATTGTTTCGTAGTTTGGTTTATGTGTAATATGTGGTATGGAAAAGACCAGGCTCAGCATGCATCATTTCAATTTGGCCAATGTCAATGAGCCGATAACTCGCAGGAAAGGAAACCAATCGATAAGTTATGATGTGGTAAACATACTTTACACGGAACGTGCATAATATTTCGGACAAATAAATGATAGCGTATCAGAATGTGTCCACAGAAAATGATAACACGCATACTCAAATCCATCGGCTTCAGATTATCTGCTTTTGTAGAGACTTCATAAAAATAAGACATTTAACTTTAAATATGGATGGATTCAAAAACGATATGCTACCTTATTTTGGCTGATATGAAGGTTTACATTTCACGTGGATCAATCATATTTTCAACGAATTTCTATACCAACTTCTGCCTACCTGAATAACTCAAAAAATTATGAGCAGATGGACTGGTTTAAAATGTTTCTGTTTTTTCTGTAGTTTAATAGGGATACAATGCAACATAAATTCCTCATGAAATATAAATTAACAAACTACAACACTCTGACCATTCTAATTTTAACTGGAATATGCCAACATGGAATATGTATACAAAAATGCATGCGCAGAATGAATGACTTAGCATCACGACTGTAAAAAAAAACCGCAGTTCGTGTTCCACGAGTTTGCTATCGAGTATCGACATAATTCTTTCATTCGTGCCTAAACGAATAAAATCCATTAACCACATCCATTTTTGTACATTCATCGAAACAAGTTTGTGTTCTGGGGTTCAAAATCCAATCATCTACCCCTGTCCTATCTATTGCAGAGAGCTAATGGGTTTGTGAGTAGTCCATCACAGCGACATGCAACACTTCTTGTTCGCAGTTTCAACGCGTACCATATAACGTACTTTTACATTTATGCATGAAGAAGGTACATTCTCAGTTCCTTCGATTGCATAAAAATCTTCTACGGATCGACCACAATTTTACCTGGTTCTTCTGTCTGTTCGTCTACCGTTTGAGTCCCTTCTTGGCAACATTATTGTCCGTCCATAAAAAAAAAAAAAAAAAATATAACTCAGTCAACATTTCCCAGGTAATGTACTCAGTCTCCAATTGTGCAGTAATCCACATAAATCACTTTCGGATTTTGATTTCGATAAATTTGTTACACGCAACTAACTATAGATACAGAAAGAGACAGAGGAGGGATAAAAAGTTCTATACGGATTTGTGCCTTTGATTCAAGCTTGGGTGGACTGATGGATTATAACGGGTTTGAAGTGGCACATCCTGGGGTGAAAAAGACCAGGAAAATCTGAAGAAAATTATTCACCGATGAAAATGTTCTAAGAAGTTAAATTACTTATGCTCTATCGACTACTTAACTGCACAGCTGTTGTCTTCTGCCCTGAACTCTGGAGTTCGGTATTATTTCGTTGCTGTTTGGTCGAACCAACTATACATATCTTGAGTGAGAATCATTATTGGTATCACAGGTGTGACGGTAATGGTTTTTCTCTTGAACGCAACAACCATATCGAGTCTGTGTAATTTATCCTATCGTATACAAAATGGATTTATATTAGTCAATGCGGTTTACAGAATAACTAGATCTACATAGGTATGTAGAGTTCTCGAATACTAAATCCATTCTATATTATCTATGCAGAACACCGCGTCGCTCTATATAGAAATTCAAAGCATGTCGCGATAACAACAAACAGCAGTGGTTGACAGAGCGTCTAATGATTACGTGTTAAGGAAACAAGTCTGATGGCAGAATTAAGGGCTGGGTCCATCTATTAACCCATAGAGAAGCCTTGCGAAATAGTTGTTAGATGTAAAGCGAGCCCTTTGTAATTAATTTACACGACGTCGGTAATTAAGTTGAGCTGAAACGTGCATGTGCTGTAGAAGAGAAGTCATCGAGATTGCCATGTCATCCTTTGGCGCAGTCAAGCATGACTTGTGGTTTAGTATGGCATTTCAAAGGCCAAAGTTACAGTTGGTCTGGTGATGGATAATATGGATGGAGACGCAAATGCAATCTAATATTAAAAAAAAAAACAAAACAAAAAAAAACAAATACCCACACCTCATTTCCACTGTATTTGACTTGTACTTACCTAAGGGCCCTGGGTATAGGTAGACCACAGTATTGGATCAATTTGGTTCTTTTTTTTACTCTTATTGTTGGTATGCACGGGTTTTATTCATCTCTCGTTGTACATACATTGGATAGCCTCAATTTCTGCTTGTTCTGATTTGCGTTTTGTTTCCTAAAGAAGATTAAATTTGCGGCTTTATACGAAAATATCACATAACGACTGCAACAGATTTAGCTGTTATAGTCTGCTCTGTCTGCTTAGAGGAGGAGCAGGAGAGTATATTGTTTGTTCTTGATGGGCTGCCTCCAAGTGGAAATTGTGGAAGCCAATGGGCATGGCAGCCCCTGAATTGGCTTAGGAAAAATTTAATTGGTAGTTATTCATCATTTCCGCTTTGAATTTATTGCATTTGATGATTGTGAACCATTGGGAATTGGGGAAGGTTTCAGTTCAATTTTTGTTTGTTTTTTCATTAAATTGCGTTCTCTGTTGATTTTGAAGTTCGTAATTTGAATAGGCCTTATTTCTAGTGGTTTTTAATTAGGTTTTCTACCCTAATTTTTGTTTAGGGGTTTTCTATTTTCTTTTTTTGCTTTTTTTTTATCTCCTTCTTTATGTGGTTATTAGTCTTTCTACACTTCTATTAGTTTATTCATGTGCACTAAGTATGTATGGCTTATTTAATTTCACTGACATCATGAATTCATCAAATAGTATCTTCAATCCAGGATAGTAGGACAAGTCCATTCCATATTAACCTTTTGAGTTTAATTAAAATCATCAAAATTTATCAAAGACCTTCAAAATATTCAAGTAATACGACCTGGCGGTTCGGTTGTTTGGTTATTGGTCCAACCGGAAATGATGTTTGCCATCGCTAATGATAGTGCTCGTTTCGAAATATTTTGTTAATATTCTGGTAATGAATGTTTCGAAAATCTTCCATATGATCGAAGTAAAAGCTATTGGTCTTAGTGGGAACACTTATCTTTCTTGATTTAAGAATTTGCGATTAAGCAAATTTCCATGCAATTTGAAAGAAAAGAATGAAAAATAGTTTACGCAAAAGATTAGCCAAGAAAGATGTACAGCGTGCTACGATAATATCCTGCAGATCTAAAAACTTCAAATTGAGAAATCAAGGGAGGAATTTCACGAAAAATAAGTTAGAGGTGCTTGTGTGTGATATAGACTGCAGATGTGAGTATTAGCCACAATCTTAGTAGCAAGGAGGTTAGTTTTATTAATTCTACCAGTCACTAATAATTAAAAAATTAAAGGTGGAATAGAAGAACGGACAAGGAAAAGATCTTAAGATGGTAAATATTTTTATTGATGTGTGGTTAAGAACGTATAAAAAATGTTTGAAATTTTTCATGACTATGTGTCGGATGGGATGATCTCTAGTTGGCATATCCATAAATTCCAGTAACATCCCATCAATCTCTTATGCTAGTCATAGAAGAGCTCACTGATGTTATACACGTCGCTCTTAAAAACAATTTGAGAAGTGGGTAGAAAAATGTATCCGTATCCTCTTCCTATTGCATTATAGAGAATCAAGAGTTTTATCATTTTTTCCGTTATTTACAATTTAGTAAAATTAAAATTGTCTTATAGTCGCATTTTTTAGAGTACATTGCAGAGCTCCTGATCGATAGATAATGTTATGATTGATCTTTCTATCAATGATTCTATACATTAGTCTCCATAATGAGCGTTGGCACACCCACGGAAGATTATTTGCGTAGTTTGGTTCAAGGAAACTACACAAAATTTTATTTGGCTTCCAACTATGGAACTATTCTTATGTAACAATTTGAGGCTCAGCTGTTCTTTTCTTTACTCTTTGCTCTTCTCTATTCCTATCTGTGATAGATGCTAATAATCGAACGTAGTGGACTGATGTTAGTTTTTTGTCAATTTCTTGCATACGTTTATAGAGATAACTATGAGCAGTATCATTGGACCCAACCTTATATTTTCAACTGGTAAACTTCCGGAGGTTTTGTTAGAAGTTCCTTATCGGTCTTATCTAAAAATTAAAAAATTCGAATTTATACGAGAACTTTATACCGGTAAATATTTTCCCTTTGACTGGAAAATGTAGTTCAACTAGAACTGATTAAATATATGGAAGCGCATAGCATGATTGTTGTGTTATCAATCGGGTTTCAGAAAGCAGTATTCTTGTGAAACAGTTTTCAGCTGGATTATAGTGGAATATAAACAAAAAAACTGATAAAGGCAAATTTATTATCGATATTTTCCTAGACATGAAGAGGTCTTTCGAGAGGGTGGATATAAATATTCTCGGGTAAATGAGATAAGTGCGGAGTGACAGAAAAAGAAGCAACAGTTAATTAATTTATGTCAGAAGCAATAAACTGTGACTTAGGAGTACCTTAAGGTTCTATCATGGGAACTTTGCTGTTTATTATTTGTATTAATAAGCACTGTAAATTTCGGTGGTTTTGCAGATGATGTGTTATTGCATTATACGGATGACAATGTTAATTTTAATCAGTCTAGGTAGTGATGTAGGGGGTGGGGGGGGGGGTGTTTCTAAATATTCAAATATGATCTGAACGAAATCATGTAAGTAGTTTACATACATATATCTATTACAATTTTTACCGCAATGAACACATTATTAGATTTAAAATATTTTTGATGTGGTAAACAATACTTTTGAGTCAGTTTTCTGTTAAGGTTTTGTATATTTTCATAGCTCCGAAATCAAAATAAAGCAACATGTAATTTGCTAATATGGGCAATCAGTGATAGGCGCTCAAGGTTTTTTTCCCTAGATGTGTAATTTGTACTCATGTACTAGATTTTACTAAATTTCATAATTTTGTATCAAGATAAACTATTAAACAAAGTAAATTTGTTTTTCATCACATCAAATTAAAAATAGTATACGTGGGGTGTAAAAAGTTAAGAAATATGCAATTGAGATCGGAGACACTTTTGATGTGTTTTTTGGCGATGTGCAAGATTTAGTAAGTATAATAACTATTAATACTGGCCAAGGCTCAGGATTGGTGGGAGACGCAAAGTGGTAAAAAGCTACTGGCAAGCAAGATAATATTATTGAACACATTAAAAATGATTACGCGAACAGACCTAATGTCTTGGAAGAAGTATGCCGTGTAGAGTGTAATCACTGCGCACGGCATACTTCTTCCAACACATTAAATCTGTTCGCGTACTCATTTTTAAAACAATGTGTTATAATGAATTTGTAAGAACTCACACATTTTCTGTTTCCTTACATGAATTTTAAATACGTCACAGCTTCATTTCCATGAATTAACCCGAAGTTTTTAGCTACTGCAACATTTTGTTCAAGGAAAACTGACAGCTGTCAAAAGAAAAATTCTTTTCACATTTGTAAATTTTTAATATCCTTAAAAGTTTGTACTAAAAATATGAAAAAAATGAAAATAGACACACGTTTTGACAACTAAATGTTTTACTACTTGCTTTGGTATTTAGTCATAATTTTCAAAAATTAGACAAGTTTTGATTTGGAATAGCCACTTGGAGCTGCTGCATTTATGAGTACACTGAATCACGTAAGGCCTTTGCTGCAGGATTTGGAGTGGTCTTAGCATGCGCTGCATTGTTTTTCTGCCTTATTTCCATTTTTACAGTCTCTTTACTAAAATCTAAGTCAGATCACGCGCCAAATTTCTCATTTAACCAAAACTGTGTTGCAAAAATAAGCGAACTTTTTAGATACACAACAAAGCACAGATTATATTACGGTTGCAAGTATGTTAACTCAAAATAGGTTCCATTTGACTGAATACAGCGTTTAGGACGATCAAGCAATGCATACACAGATGGTTTTATGTCAATTTCCGGAATATCTTCATAAAACGCTCCTTTCATTGAAATTGTCAGTTTAGAGAATAGAAAATAGTCATACAGTGATAGATCAGGCGAATACGGTGAGTGCTCCATGGCACAAATTTGGTTTTTATTACAGAATTCACGAACTTTTAAGATATTGTATGGTGGAGCATTATAGTGCAATAAAAACAGCTATTTTCCAGCTGGATATTGCCGATGTAATTTGAATAATTCTCGATCAGAAACGATGTACAACTCATAAAAAGTATTTTCCAGTAACATTTTCACCTTCTGGAGACATATCCTTATGGATCTTTTGATTCATAAAAAAGTGCCTTGATTCTTGACTTCAGAAAACGTAATTTCTTGGGTTTTGGTTAGCCTTTCGCCTGTCATCCACTACTTTGAAGTTTAGTCTCTGAGTAACCATCTTTCATCACCAGTTATTATCCTATTTAAAAAAATGCTGGATCGTTTTCATTTGTTTTAATGATGTCCTATATATCACAGTAAAATTTCCATCGATAGCAATCATTTCTCATAATTTTTTAATTACTTTGTTCAGCACTATTTGCAGCCTGTGGACGTCCAGTTTTTGGATCATCCTTTAAATCTTCCCGACCATCTTTAAATCGTTTAAACTACGTATAAACTTGTGTACATACAGTCACTTACATAAACTTGTTTTTAACAATTCGTAGGTCTCAGTAAAATTTTTTCAAGTTTAACATAAAATTTGATATTTGATATTTGATCTTTAACGACATAATCACCAAACATACTGTCATTAAAATTCATGTAACTTAGAAAACAATCATTCGATTTTCATGAACTCAGGAGCATTTGAAAGAACAAGGACGTATATTTCTAATAGTGCTAACATTAAATAGATTGGGCTACGTTTTCTATGATCTAAATTAAAAGTTCGCTTATTTTTACGATACACTGTGAATGTTAAACTAAACTCAATTCTCAAATGTCATTCCAAACTTCTCTTTTGCTTGTTTTTAACAAAGTTGCAGGGAAACCGTTTGCGTACTTTTCCCTATTTTTTACTCCACTATACGAGTAAGTTTTTACCAAGAAAGTTTTTCCACGAGCAGAACGCGAACAAATCTATTAACAAAAGAAAACATTTTAATCGATTCTTTCAAAATGTACAAAACTAAAAAAAAAACGGCTGCAACTTCATTATAATATAATTTATTTATTTTTTCGGTCATTTTGGGGGACTTCGAGCTCCTGGACTCCCCCCTTATATACGACCTTGAGTGGAGGTGTAATTTGACTAGTGACTTTAATAAGCTTTACTAAGGGTTAAAAATTAATAAGTGAAAGCTATAATTAAAAACTTAACATTGTTACTGATATAGTGTCACTATTGAATTGGTTGAAGAAATTAAGTAATTATGAGTCTTTATAGACATTAAACTAGATTTGGAAGATACTCTCTGGGGAATATCCATTGCGACTTCAGAGATTACAAAATAAAGCAACGCGCGGACTATTCTACGTTGAGGTAGAAGGACATTAGTAAATTTAATGCTTGACCGGCACTGCTAGTTAAGTGCAATACAACGAATTGTGTTTAACGTGTTAATTAATATTTTTTAAACTGAAGAAAGCATAACTTTCCCAGATATTTGTGCAGAATTGAAAATCTAGTTAGTGATATGTAATATCACTATGCCGCCGTATCAACTTCAAAATAATATGGATTTCAGACTTGATTTTTATAGAATATACTACAGCTCAGAATATGATTTTATGTACCGAGGCTTGCTTATATTTAATAACTAGTTTACCAGTAAGCATAAAAAATGAGATATTTTTTATTTTTTATTTATTTATGACTTTATAGCTATAGCTTACAGACTAAAGTCTCGATTAAAAGCTGTCGGTTAATATCGAAATCCAAATATTTGATTATTTCATATTTCATTGAAAAGAAGATTAAAATATTAATAATAAGAATTCATTTATAATACTAATTACTAAATATGACTATAGACTAGTTATGTGCAAAAGTATCAGAATAACATCAAGAGAAGTTTTAAACAAGATAGGAATTAAAAAAAATAAAAAAAGCAAAAAAAAAGGAATATATTAAAAAGTAAAAATGATACGAGAAGAATGGAGGAAAAAATACATTTAATGGGTAGTGCAGTGATTATTCACAGAGGGGTGTCTGAATCGAATTTCTAATGATTTTTCTAAAGGTGCAGAGAATAAGACCGAGGATGTCGATTTCGTTAAATATAGGTCGTTATGATTTTTTTTAGATTCTGTAACAAGGGGACTTATACCGTAAATTGGTCCTGGCAGTAGTAATTTGAAAAGATAACGGACAGCCGATGACTCTAGATGGACTAAGGAAGCTAATGTTACGAGATAGCTCAGGGCAATTTATAAGGTTGTATATTATTTTAAATAAGAACATTTCATGCAAGAAAGAGAAAGAATACCAAATTTATCGAGGCGAGTAAAATAGTCAAGATAGTTTCCATCTGTTTTATATAAAAGAAATCTGGTGAATTTTCTCTGAACTGCTTCAATTTGCTGCACATTTACACCATAAATAGGGTTCCATATAGTGCGTGCGTACTCCAGATGACTTTTTATTAGAGAATTATAAAGAGTTATTAGTGATGTAGTAGACTTGAATGATTTACAAATTTGGAGTACAAATCCCAACAGTTTAAAAGCCTCGGAGGTAATCGAGTTAATATGTGGCTGAAATAACAATTTCTGGTCAAAAATTATCCCTAAATCTTTCATTTCGGTAACGCGGTTAAGAGGTGAATCACCTATTAGGTCATAATATAAGGTACATACTGGTTTTTCTGGAAAAGGTTATAACTTAACATTTGGATATATTCAACGGCAACAAATTATCTTTGTTACAATTTTCTAAGGTATGAATGTCTCTTTGAAATAATTTACAGTCCTCTTCTGTGCGTATGGCTTTAAAAATTTTAGCATCGTCTGCATATAAGAGACAATCGGTGATTAGTTGGTGCGGTAGGTCATTGATGTAGAGGAGAAAGATATAAGGACCAAGAATTGTGCCTTGTAGAGCACCGGAGGTTTGTATAAAATGGCAGGACTGATCACCGTTAAGGACTACTGTTTGCAGTCTTCCGCGGATATATAATGCGAACCACGCAAATTATCGCAGAAACCTATATATTAGATATTTTATGGAATATGCGAGAATGGGAAATTTTGTCGAAGACTTTAGAAAAATCGGTTTAAATAGAATCCACCTGCTTCCCTTCATCAAGTGCTATACTGCAATTTTGTCGGTATAAACCGCCAGGTTCGTGGTAGCGGATTTTCCCATAAGAAATCCGTGCTATTTAGAGCTCAAGATAGAGAGGATTTGGGGTAAGAGTTGATTATAAATAAGTTTTTCAAATACAAGGGCCAAGCTATTAGAAATTGATATATGTAGGTCTATAATTATTTACGGATTTAGGATCACCAGATTTACAAATTAGGGTAACGTACGATATCTTGAATGCAGATGGGTAAATTCTGTGCCTCAATGACAAGTTGAATAGCAGGAAGATGTTCGGTATATTGTCAGGCCCAGCTTTCTTACTTAAATCAACACCTAGAATGACAGCTTGCACATTCTCGGGAGAAATCTGAAACGTAGTTATTGAAGGGGAAAAAGAGGTTGGATGAGAAGAGGAAAGTGTTGTGGCATTACTGGATGTTGAGTGATTACTGCCTGAAATGTTGTCAGAATATACAGATTTAAAGTAGAGTGCAAAGATATTAGAAGTATCCTGGGCGGTATTAGAAATTGTATCATTGTAGTACATCTCAGCACGAAAGGAGTTTGAGGAGCCCAGAATGCTTTGACATTATTGTGTAAAGTTTTTTCAATTTCATCCAAATAGGTTCTATAACATTGTTTAATCAAGCTCTTTGATAAGCTCTTGTACATTTCAGGGTGATTCAAGCGTTTATATTCACGACGATATTTTTGTTTTTCTTTTAAAGCTTGGATTAATTCACGACTGTGGATACTTTCCCTATTTTGTTTTTATTACTGGGACGAAGGTTCTTATGCAATCATTTAGAATAGAGAAGAAAAAAATGAGCTCTTTGATAGTATTATAATTCGCTGTACGAAAAGATAGTTTTCGTGTTGACCTCATAGGTAAAAAAAAACATGTCGATTTATTGATACATCAATGTGACAAAGGTGACGGTCAATACGAGAAAATACGCCTTGAGATAGAGCTATACTTATCTCATTTTCCGCCAGGTTGGACCATACTAGAACAAGTGTTCTGTTGTTTAAGAAAATTGAGTCATATAGATCGAAGGAAGAGCTGGGAGGAATATAAATACAATAAATGTACAATCGAAGATGTTTATACTTAACTACCACCCAGAGATCTCTCGCTCTCAGATTCCATTTCCTGCATCCCCGATGTGAGGAAAATGTTTTATTAACAGCTATAAGACAACCTCCGCCATCTTTATTGGAAGCCGTATTTAAATTTCTGTCTTTTCTATAAACCAAATAGCGATGATCAAAACGTTCACCGCTAAGTACGAAATCCTGCAAAAATGTTTAACTGAAACATAAAATGTCATGGTTATTTGATAGAATAGAAAGCTTCACATCCTCCGTCTTAGTTCTGAGACCTCTGACATTTTGATTTTAATTAACATAGATAAGGCGATGAATGGCAGAAAAGATGTTATCAAACAGGAGTTAAGTCAAATTTGTATACTTAAAATGATTTAAATATTATTTGAGTTTGCTTGAATGAGCATGTATTATTACTAGAAAATTATTTATATTTTTATATACCTCCGGAGGTTATAAGTCTCTCAGTGAACACTTAGGTAGAGTTTTATCTATACCAGCACTAATAGCTGCCGCCATTCTAACCTCTTATTGTAAAGATTAAAGAAGTCTATGCAGGGTAGAATAATTATAAATTTCAGGAAAATTTTCATATCTTACGGATAAATTCTGCACACAACTCGAAACATAGCGCGTCTGTTCAATAGCGAAGGAAAACCAAAACCGTATTGTGTGCACAAAACAATAGAAACTTATTATTTGTAACTCAATGCTGCCAACCACACCCACTTCAGAGTTCAATACTGCAGTTTTTCTGTTTTTTTTGTTTTTTTTTTGTTTAGTGAACAGACAAAATAATATCGCCGCAGGATAGCATCTCTGCCACAGTATTGTGACTGATTTCCTTTATCTGCAGAGACACACATCTGTTGCTCTTATCAGAGATACTTTAGCTTCACACTGCGACAAGTTGTAAGAACGAAAGTCTCAACAAAGCGCAAAACAAAGGAACGAACATGAAACACTTTACCCGTATTCAGGATGCGTTCGTCCCTGGAATAGATGGGGCATGATATCTATATTGCCCCGACTTGTATAGAATAATAGTATCACATATAGGACAGGATGCGACTGAGATAAAACTCAGGAGCTTAGGCACATAACTATTCACAAGCATACACAGCATACATAAGTGTGTACATAAGAGTGTATTACGATGGCATATGCGGTGCCCCAGCCTGTCTACGCTCCAGTAGCAATGACCAGGAATGCAATTGAATATTCTCGTACCGAGTACAGTCTTCTTGCACAAAATAAAGGACACCATAAGGCCGCAGGCAGAGTAAGGGAAGTAGGACTCCATACTCTTCTTCTCCTGTTTTTTTTTTTGTTTTTTTGTATAACTTACGTTTTTGCCCCCACACGACGGATGGCTAGGAGCACTTAATCTTGCCGTTATATGCACACACCATAGGGCACCGTCGAGTCGTCGTGTAATAATTCCCGTCCAAAATAATCCCTCAATTTATCCAGTGTGCACTTCATGGATGTAATATCGCGCCATTTATCAGTAGGGGGAAGATAATTTTTCAGCGTTCCGAGAACAATGAGTGCAATTTGGGGAACAATTTTCTCTGCACACACATACTTCACACATACATATTTCTCCGGGACTCGGGTGGTCGAATGAATTGGTCTGGATAAAGCTGGATAATATAGTGAATGAAAATATGCATGTCAAGGATCATTGAATTCGAACAAGCAAAAGAACAGGATGTTTAAGAATAGAATGGCAGGATATCAGGGGCGTAGGAAGTAAAATAAAAATGGGACTTGGATTTGAATAAAAACTGCCAACTTCTAACATTATTTATCTGTGCAGACGACTTACATAATTGTCTACTGCCTCTGTGTGTTCGGTTAAGGAAAATATTCTTGGGTTTTTATACAGAGTTATGCTTAGGGCTAAGATTATTGGATGATAAGTGTGAATGAAATATAGGTAGCTTATCATTTTTTTTCAAATTTAGGGTCAGGTGAAAAACCGAATTTCACCGAATATCTATAATATCAGTCTATTGAAAAAAAAATTGAGTCATATACCTAATTCGTATAGTATTATTTTGACGAGAGAGATATATAGATGTAGAGATAGAGATAGAGATAGAGATAGAGATAGAGATAGAGATAGAGATAGAGATAGAGATAGAGATATAGATTGAGATAGAGATAGAGATAGAGATAGACATAGAGATAGAGATAGAGATAAAAATAGAGATAGAAATAGAGATAGGGATAGACACAACATAACATTCATTTATCGTAGAAATTCATGTTGGAAATCAGTGCTGGCTAATGTTGCGTTGTAGGAAAAAAGCACTAAAAATTTTAACAAAGTTGTATGCCTGATCAAAGGACAATATTAAACGTTGGACTGAAAGTTTCCGGGAAATTGCTACTATCACTAAATATAGCTATCCTCAAACTAAACACTTAGCCGAATATGTTCAAAGAATATTGAATAAGAACCAAGCAACACACTTGCTCATCAGCGTGTTCCGCAATTCGGTCCTTCGTGCACTACTATATCTGCATAAAATTTTCACAAAAAACTTGAAATTGTTCACATACAAAATTCGCATAACTCATAAACAAAAGAAAACTACCATCAACGTAGATATAATGAAGTGATGGTAACCTAAATATGGTCAACAAACAGAATAGTCATTATTGGAGTAGGTACTGAAAATCCTTATCAAATCCATTAACGGCCATTATATCAGTCACAGTGTGTTGCATAATTTATGTTGGCAGTGTTCTTATCTTAGTCCATTGTTTTGAAGATATAGGTGGGAATTCGTTAATAGTGAATGGTATACGTTATAGAGATATGTTGTGAAATTTTGTCTCATTTGGATGAGTTAGAACTGGGAACGTAAATGAGTTCTGCATAATCGCGCCAGAGTTCATACGGTACGTGAAACAAATCAAATTTTAATGATATTGATTGGACGTAACAATTCGTGTGATCTCCTTCTCTGTGGTTATTTAAAATTAAACTTAAATTTTATGATAAGAAACTAACAATAGCCAAGCGCCTTAAAGAATATATTTGTCAATAAATTAATATTTAATTAACTTAAACCAAAAAAGTCTTATAACTTATTAATATAAAATTTCGATAACTGACATTAAATTAATTTTGTCTGACTGGGGTATTAGAAAATAAATGTACATACTCGTATATAATGAAAATGCCACTATATGCATACATAATGTCAAAACGTGACTGCCAAAATAGGAGTGAGTGAATAGATGTGACCTTGCCCTTGACATATATATCCACTCATATAGAAAGCAGACATTAACCATGGAGACTTTCGAAATATCATAAATTTTTTATATAGAAATAGTAAAACCATGGTACAAATAAAGATAGTAATAGATCAGCTTAGATGATACTGGATGCCTTCGAATAGTAAAGTTCCACAAACTAAACTGACTTATACCTGTAAAGTACTTAAGTACATTGATAATTAAGTACTAGTACCAGTACCAGATCTGGACTGCTATTTTTTTAAGTACAAGTACAAGTCCCGGTACTGGTACTTAAAAAATGTTCAAGTGCAAGTTCCAATACTGGTACAAGTCCAGGTACTGGTACTAATAAGTCCCATATGTAAGCGTAAGTACCAAAATACGAACTTATTACAAATACTACCATAACGCAAAGTACTTCAGCTCGTGTAAATTGTTTAAATACGCCTTCTAATAGAGGTTTAGGAGCAGGGACAGAGGTGAAGTACTTCGCATTATGGAGGTATTTGTAGTAATGTAGTAATTGCGTGCTTTAGTTTTTAAAGGGTACTTACGTTTATATATAGGACTTATTAGTACCAGTACCTGGACTTGTACTTCAAACATTTTTAAGTACCAGTATTGGACTTATATACATCAAAATTTTTAAAATACCAGTACCTTTAAAGGATTTTAGGTCCAAGTTCTGGTACTGGTAATTGTACTTCGAATTTTATAGGTCTGCACTGATTTCATAATTTGGTAGAACTCCATCATTCTATTTGTTTATAGAAAATTGCTATGGGAAATAGGGACGAAATATTTCGTTTGGACCAATGGAGTAACTTTTTCCAATAACAAGTCAAAGTCCGATTTTGACATATGCAGCAAATTTTTATACGCAGCATTCTTTAAATCCAATTTTTTACTTTTATTATCTTCATTTAACAATAATTAAGCAGACACTGTAGCTGCCACTTGAACTTATTGAGAAGCCATGATTTTTATTTGAATGTTTTTATGTATATATGTATGTAACACTGCCGAACATTTAAGTGTAAATGAAACATTTTAAGCCAGTATCATATTATTATTTCTGATCTCTATCGAAGCTCTACCAAAATTATAAAACTCGGAGAATGGGTAGACATTCTGTAGAGTTCTAACAAAAATAGCTCTATGCATTTACTTCATAGAGAAACAATCTCCCATATAGATGTTGTGTTTAGAGCTCTATTAATGCCGAATTCTTTTCAAACAATTCTACATCAAGGGATTGGGACTTTTTGGGCTTTTGTTGTTGCATTACAAAAACAACCACACGTCAAGGTCCAATACACCCGTATAGAGCTCATTGAGAAGAATTCAACATAAATGATTTTATTTTTGCTTGCCTTCTCTACAGTGCCGTAGCACGGGCTTTTGTAGACTAAGGCGGACCGTGAAAATATGCCCTAATTTTTATCGTGTCATAAATATTTTCAACACAGGAAATGATGTGAAAAATTTTAATTAACTAAAATCTATATTTTGACATAGGCTATTCTAAAAGGATAAAGTTGCAAATGTTCACAAAACTATTTTTCGAGATTTCTGACTAACAAAGTCGTTGATCACACTCTCGGGGTCGATTAAGACAGTAAAATCTCGTTCAATGTATACAAAATCGCCAGTTTTTTCAATCTAGAATCCCCCATAAGTTTCGACTTTGAGAAACTTCTCTCGCAAGTCACGACGATGATGTTCACGGTAAAGATGATTTGTAGTATAAAGACAATATTCGAGACTGAATTAGCTAGACTGAGCTCTTGAATAAAGTGCAGAAGCTGTAAGGGCCCTTCCGCATTCAGGAATTCAAGATGTTCAGATGTTGGAGAAGTTTCAATGAATTTAATCAACCTTCTCTTCAGCTAAATCGAAATGAATTCTCCTCTCCGCAGATAATTTTGCAGCGCTTTTTGTTTCTGAGGGCAATTTTGCTAGTTGAGCCTCGCGTTTGCCAGTACTTTTGGACGCTATTCACTTCGACCGGATCTGTGCCTAAAATCCAAGAAAACTGAGACAAGAGAAAGATAGCATAAGCACCAAAAGCAAAGCGGCATCAATCCTGGTATTTGCGTTCTCCTTCCTTCCTTAAAGCCGCACTAAACTTCAGAAATTATTGAGAAGTTTGTTCTGACGTTTTGAGCACTCCATCCCATTTCAACCAGGCGCTTTAAACTGTTGTGTTCATCAAAACATCCCAGCAGTTAGTTGAAGAAGAAAAGAAAGCCAAAAGTCGATATAGTGTCATGAAGAAAGGGATAAATTGACTTCAGCTTTCACCGCATGAAAGCCAGCGGGGTTGAGTGAATGGTTTCTGCAAGCACCAAACCTAGCTTTCGGATAAACATCCAGAATAAGCTGCTATACTCCTCCAGTGCGGGTAAAACCAAGCAAAAAGCAGCTTTACTTATCGTCAAAGCTAAATATCGCCACTAGTCATAGGAGCGTCATAAACAGGAATGAGCTCAGCGGGCTCTGAAGAGCTGGACTATCATTTTGATCATCACTGGCACTGGCTTGTGGATTCACAAGTCTGAGCATCGAATATTGCACGGCTTCTTTGGCTTTCGCTTTTTTTCAGCACCACTTTCTTGATGTCTCTTCATTTTTCTAATAACATTAGCAAAGATAAGATAAATTACTTCAAAATCAAGTTCACAAATGAAATCTGTTAATGCTCACCAGAAATTTTATCGCTGAAACATAAACTAGGAAATTGAGAACTACACCAGGTTTTAGATTCACCACTACTTAGCCAAACCTTCGTACTAGTGTTACATTTTGTTGTTAGAACTAACAGCTACTCACAATAATTGTTGATTCAACATTTTTAATTCATCAAAATATGCGATAATACTGTAATTTTTCCAAAAAATTTAGTGCCAGCTTATTGTGGTGTCCCATTCGTACGGCCCCAGCCGCCCCATCCTCGCCATGCCACTGCCTCTCTACCACGATTTCTTTACAGTGGACACGTGCCTTAACGATTTGAGTTCTTGCAATCGAATGTCAAAGAGCAAAATTCTTAACAAAAACCAAAATTTTCGCTACCTCAGTACCCCATGTCCCCATACCCTTCACTGAAATATCATCAAAAAAATTTCAATTAATTTATAGTTAACATTCCAAAATATAAAGAATTTCAAAACTCATATCATATCGAAGCAATCTAACTCAATGAGAAACCCTTCTTATATATCAGAGCGCTTCATATCAATACCTACCAATGGCAATACTTCATTAAACATGATTTTTCAATTTCGTTACGTTGGTATCTTTCAATCAAATAAGAAGAACTCAATGGTAATAATATTTCGGAATATTCTTCACAGTTCTTAAAAGGCTGAACAACATCAGCGTCACCACCCCCAGGAATACCAAGGCCAACTGAATGGATATAGTAGCTGTAAATCGACAGTATTGGGAGAGGGGAGGGGGAACATAAAATTTTCGATGAAAAGGTCGTCAACGCAATAAAATAAACTTTTTCTCTTGTCAAATAGCTTTTAATCAAAAATGGTCGTTTACAAAGTCTTTCACTGAACCAAGCGACAGTAGGGAAGAAACCTCATAAAAATCTAGCGAACAAGAGAGACCCAGTTTTTGATAGCAGCATTTTTGTGTAGCGACGACAGCAAAAGCAGCAGCATCATCAGTGGCAATGGAACTCCTACCACACGTATCTAAGCACACAGTCCTGGACTTGATGTGTAAGAACTCCCTTTATAGCCTAGCCTGAGATGCTTCAAAGTCCAATAAAAATTTTTACGGGGCATAACAATACATCAATGTAATCAATACCGGAGCTATATTGGACCTTTGAGTGCCGTTGGCTATGGGAAAGCGAACATGGCGGCCCCAGAAAAATTGAGTTTACACAAGTTGAATTAGGTTTTATGATGAAGAACCCCACCATCGCCAGCATCCTTCTGACTTAATATGTATTATAGGAATCCCCATCTTATAGTTCCTGGTACTTCCTTGAAAGGTAGTTCAACTTTAGACTTGATACATTTGAAAATAAAACACTGACATTAGAACAGTAGCATGAGTACGAATATGCACAGGCTATACATACACAAAACATTATGCTTACATGCATTCCGATTCAAGAAGTGACATAATTCAAGATGAAAAATATGAGACAAGATAAAATATTGATCACGCTTTAGACCAATTTAAATAACTTTATCGTCCTCTAGAGTTTAGAAAAAAAGAAAAAGGAAAATCTCACTGAGAGAATTTATAAAATGATACCTACATCCATCCTTGGGATGTATTCTGGCACACCTTTAAACACCTTTAAGGTGATAAATTCATCCAAGTATGTATGTATGTACAACGAGGAACAAAAGAATGAAAATTTGCTATGTAGTTTCTTATGACAAAAGCCCTGAAGATAAATGTATCATGCAATTTTGAAAAAGTCATAAATTGAAATCGGGAACTAAATAGGGCTGGAAGGGCGCATAAATAACACCTTAAAATTTTATAGCAGCATAGAATGTTCTGCGCTCCTGACTTAGTAAGTATAGAGATATACCTATATAATACGATTGCTATGATTATTAAAAGATGTTTGGAACTATTGGTTTCTCAGCCGAATAATATTTGTGTGATAAGACGGCGATAAGAATTAGTTTTTTTTTTATTTATATCTTGGACTTATTTGGGGCCTTAAATCTTTTTTCCTTGCTTCAGACCATATCTTAAATTCCACTTTCCACAATCGTTTATCTTTCAGTCATATAAAAACATAAATTACAAATTTTTTTAAAAAGCATGTTAGGTAATACGGCCTACTCGATATACAGAGGGTTCCAGACCAATATGACTATATTTTGCAAAATGAGTCCTCTCGTCTAGACAAGTAAAAAAATGTATGGTAGGAGGGGGCGGGCTAAATGTCACCCTACCGAGTTACAGGGTGATTAGTAAATATACTCTTTTTTCATTAAATACCCTATATCTTGAAAAGTAAAGGGTATACGGTCTATTTTAAGATGGCATTGTGTGCAGATCTTTAAAGTCTTTCATATGAATGTTAAACCACCCCTGCACCTCCAGAGTTATTACGCTTCCATTTCGATTTTTAAATTTTCCTTTATTTTTTTTTAAATACGCCTACTAAAATACATTTTTGTCACAAAATTTTGAAAACCTAGAGTCTCCTCTTTAATTTCATTCAGGTCACAGATAATTTGTTCTCTTAGTAACTGAAAACAGGTGATTTAAAAAAAATATCGTCTAATTTCAGTATGACCTGAATAGGTTAAGAGGATTTGCAAGTTTCGTACATTTTTCAATGCGAATTTCTGACAAACTATTTGATTTATATTTTAAATTAAAGGTAACGAAGAAGTCTAGTAAATAGCCTCGGCAAAAATAAAAAATAAAGATTTATTGGAATGGAGATATTAGCTCGGAAAGTTGTAATAAATGGTAAAAATTGAAGTTTTTCCTGTTAACAGGTATTCTCATTTCTTTAGATTGTGACTAGTTTAGAAAGATAAAGCCTAGATCTAGCAAATAACGTCGAGTTTTTTTCATTTTTAGTTGCGCTTCTTTTAATTCTTTGACTCTAATAGTACTTGTTTTTTCTCCTGATATTTCACCGACGATAAATTGGAGTATTTCGTTGAAAGTTCTTGAAATACAAAGCAAAATACTAGAGGAGAAGGTGGTAATATGGCCCCAGCTGGTTAAATGGCCCTCCATTGAATTTCAAATTGGAGAAGGGCCTTCTATGATTTCGACAGTGCATTAAGGCAAACACCTGTGGCAAAGAATTTTAGTTAGTATGCGAGAGCGGTGTTACGTCGTATTTTGTTTTCTTTCATAACGTCTATCCGCGTGCTGCAATAAAAACCTTTTTGCCGTTCGGAAGTTAATGTGTTTATATTAGAAGAATCGTGTTACGAGTGTTTCAGCGACAATCCGTGGAAAGTTTAGGAAACCTTCTTAAATAATTTCAAGGTAAAAACATCCAATTTTTTCTAATATTTTGTTTTTTGTTTACTGTTGACAATCAGCACATGCGTCTGATGTGGCCCCCTGTTATTGTAGGTATTATGGCCCCAGGGGCCATATTGAATGTGTGGACGGTAACCATTTTCTATATATTTCAAAATTTTGTATCAAATTATTATTTGATATATTTCTTGATTTTATTTCCATACTCCAGATGCCTAGAACGAACTTTTCTTCGAAGCCACAACGAAAGAGGAAGGCGTGGGATGCAGATCAAATGAAAAAGGCTATTGAAGTAGTACGAAACAAAACTATGGGATATAAGAAGACTGTTAAGTTTTTTTCGGTACCAAGAACCACATTGAGGTGGCTGGTTAATGATTCAGAGGTTTCTTTGGATGTAGTTGTGCAGAAATCATTGGGTAGAAAGTGTGTACTACCACCATATCTAGAGCAAAAGTTAGGCGAATATATTTTGTTTATGGAGAGCAATTATTATGGTTTGATACGTATGGACGTTAGACGAATGGCTTATCAGTTAGCCACAAACAATAATATCCCGAACCCTTTTCGTAATGGTGCAGCTGGTCGAGCATGGTTAGATCATTTTTTAAGCAGACATAAAGATCGATTGTCTATCAGAAAACCAATGGGAACTTCGAATGCTCGGGTTCAAGGCTTCAATCGCGAAGCAGTAATTGAATTTTTCGGGCTACTAGAATTGGAATACACCAAACATCAATATCCTCCAGATCGCATCTACAATGTAGATGAAACTGGGCTAACGCTTGTGCAGACAAAGATACCTTCAGTAATTGGTAAAAAGGGTAAGAGACAAATAAGAGCCTTGACATCAGCAGAACGAGGATGGCTAATGACTTTGGTTTGTGCTATGAGTGCAGCTGGTACCTATATACCACCGATGATGATATTCCCCAGAAAGAACTATACCGATCTTTTCATGAAAGTGGCTCCTCCAGGCGCTATTGGGAAAGTTCATCCTTCTGGATGGCTACAATCCAATTTATTTACAGAATGGTTTAAGCATTTTTTAGATAAGACAAAACCAACAGAACAGTCCCGGTTCTTTTAATCCTAGATGGACATTATAGTCACACACGAAATATTCAAGTTTTAGAGCTTGCTCGTGAAAGACATGTGACTATCATTAGTTTACCTCCACACACAACCCACAGGCTGCAGACTCTAGACCGTACATTCATGAGTGCACTAAAAACGCACTATAGTGAAGAAGTACGTAAGTTTCTGCTGCATTCTGATAGAATACTCAAGCCTTATGACATAGCTGAATTGTTTGGAAAGGCTTATTTGAGGTGCACAACTGGCGAAATAGCAGTAAATGGATTCAGAATTACTGGAATATATCCTTTCAACTGCCATATTTTTATCGACGCTGATTTCATAGCTGAATCGTAATCACTGGGAATAAATATCGTGCAACAACCTTCAAATTCTGCACTAGCCAGCAATCAGCCGGCATCATCAGCTGTTGATAAGCAGGGGCCGTCATCAGGTATTTATCAACCGGGCCCAGCATCTGCTATTGATCAGCCGGGACCATCATCAGCAATTTATCAACCGGGATCATCTGTGACCCTGTCCTCGCCTTTAACTGCAAATGAAGTTAGACCAACAACCTCTCTCGTTTTGCCAGAAGATATCTTACCTATTCCTAAACCTAAACAAAAGACATCTAATCGGGGAAGGAAGGCTGGAACTACAGCTGTCATCACATCTTCACCATATAAAAGGCAATTGGAGGGATCAATTAAAAGGTCTGAAGAATCGAAGTGTGGACGAGGACGTGGTCGAGGACGTGGACGTGGTCAAGGACGCGGACGTAAACGTACAGGACAAGGTCGAAATCAATGCATTGAGCTCACAGTCAGGACATCTACAAATAGTGAAGAGAACGAGTTGCCAAATGTAGCAAATGACTCTGACTCCGGAGAAATTTTTATTGAAGCTGCAGTTTCTGAAAATGATGTAAATTGCATCTTTTGTGAAGGCCATTTCTCTGATGATCTATGCGGTGAAATTTGCGTGAAATGCCAAAGTTGTGCATTATGGGCACATAATGAATGTGCTGGAGCAGAAGGCGAATACTATGTTTGTGATTTTTGCCGCTAAATGATTAAAACTTTTTCATACATTTATTATGGCCCCCGGAGTGCCACATTACCCACACAGTTTCTTATAATGGTATTTTGGAATCATTTTTAAAAATATAATATTTTTTGAAAGCTGTGACATTTATTTACATTTGTAGCTTAGTTTCTTATGACCAATAATATAATAAATATTTTAACATTAATTGACTATTAAAATAATAATAAATTATTTCGTTATCACATAAAAACAAATTAAGGGGCCATATTACCACCTTCTCCTCTATATTTAACAATTAAGAGTAAAAAAAACTTTAGGAAAGTTATAATTCTCGTTAAAAATTTCCAATTTATTTGAATTGAAAATATTCATTTTTTATCTTAAATTGTATTGTTGGATTTCTGTCTTTACACTAGTGTTGTCTGTGGTGTAGGTCTAGGCTAATTTTATGTGAATTTTCTCACTTTCAGGATACAAACCTATACGTATAGTCAATTTTATTGCTTACAGGCTCACTGGTATCTATAAATTGAAACTTTTGCTGAGTACTGTCTTTAATAACACCTTAACGGTCACAGATAGAATATGAGTGTAATTGGTTAAATTAAAGAAAAGACTCTATGAATTCAAAACTTTGTAATAAAAATCAACCTGTAACTCGGCAGGGTGATATTTTGCCTTTCCCCCGGCCTCCACCTGTCAAACAATTTTTTACTTGTCTGGACGTGAGGTGTAATTTGGCAAAATATAGTAATATTATTCTGGGACACCATGTATATGTTACACCACAGTTTTTTTAAAGGAACACACAGACCAATTCTGTAGTGACATCAATTGCTGTTGTGTAACAAATTTTGCAAAAGCATAAATATTTAGAAAACTCGTAAGCTTGTTATATTTTAAAATATGTAGTAGTAATAATTATTCGTACCTTATTTTACTATTTTTAATAAGTTTTTTTTTTTATTACAGACACTAAAATGCATAAATTTTATTCTTATGCTAGTAAAATCCATTACACGAAACTACTGACTTACAAATTTTACTAAACAGCAATTTTCAGTTATTTCCATATGAGTATTTAATTCTGTGCAACAGCGCGGGCAATCTGTTTTTCTTTGTTTTAAGTGTAGAAAAAATGGTGATAATAACTAATAATAAGGCTTAAAATATGGTGAAATAAATAAATTATACATAGTTCTGTGACAGGCATTGTTCTAAGCAATGTAATAACCGTGAGTGACGATATTAACAACTATTCCGTCAGGTGAAATAGTAATGATTATATGATGTCAACGAAGCAGGCATACATATGTTAGATTTGACATTGTGGAACTTATTAGATAAGGGAAATCGTTCGCATCTGAAAGCCATATTTGCAGGCTATTTTTTAATTAAATATTTGTTATTTATAGAAAAATTAATCAGTAATCAAGTGCATTTGCTACCATGATAAGTTAGGATTTTGAATATAATTTGTAATATATTTATTGCGTACTATGTGTAGATGCATTAGCCCACACTGCATATAACAGATGTGTCTACTAGTATAAGAGTTAAAAGGCTGTTATTATTATGTGCACTCATTCTTGGTAAACTCAAAATTAATACTTAAATATTTTGAAATTATTAAAGAGATTTTTATTTTGACAATAAGCACAAGTTTTTCAGGAATGAAATATCTAGATAACAAGAATAAGAATAAGGAATGGGTTATAAGGAGGTAGAGTTGTGTAACGTCAATTACTATGTAATGAAATTTATAGACCAATACTTTGGTGTCTTTCATTACATTTTCGATTAAATTTCCAATGAGATTTACTAAAATATGTATAGTAGTTATTATAATTCCCCAATTATTTTCATTACAGCCATGTAATATATTTCACTTTTCAGTAATATATTTATTACACTGTAATAGGATGAAAACTAATTGCAATTTTAATTGATTTTACTTCATATTTCGTAAAATTTATTGCATACTTTTCTGTGTGAAATAATGCATTGGATAGGTAGAAAGTCTTGTTGTGTGATCTACCTTTTCGTCACAGTAATTCAGTCAATTATAGCGAAGCTGGTAAGGTGTCCGAGTACTTTATGACCGAAGATCGATGTTAGCAACTTTTTATCTTATTTTTAGGTGAGCTCTAGTTTTTCTGATGTTAAAACAACGTTTGCTCTCGAAGCGCTCTAAAAGATATTGTGGTCCATTCTGGAATGCACCACACATTTTAAAATCGGTATAACTACTCTGTTCGGGTACCATCTATGATAGAAAACAATTATTATTATGAATTAGCGATGTTTGTATTAAAGCATGCCGCAAGGTAGACTGGAAGGTATTCAAATATGACCCGGTACACTATATTACCAGCGAAGTATATATGTGCGATAGAGTATAATATTAATATTATATTTTTGATTTTGATAATGACGCCCAGAATCTCAAAGAAAATGTTAACATAGGATAAGAAAGCAATGAAAAAGGCTATTGAAGCTGTGAAAGGAATAAAAATGGGCACACTTAAAGCTTCTAAGCAATACAACATTCAAAGAACTACCTTAAGACAAAAGACCTTACAAAAATAGCAATTCCATTTTTGATTTTCCATCCAGAGAATGGTTACAAGGATTCCACTAACTCTGATATATTCACATTTAACTAGGTTTACTTATATTACTGATCGAAGTTAGTGGTTACTTTTTGATGGGGCCTTTCTTAATTATTTTATTTATTATTTCTGTTCTTTTAATGTTATTCATTATTATGAAGAGCTGGGAATATATGTAATTCATCTTTCCACTTACTTCAGCAGTTCCTTTGATTGAATTAATCACAGAGCTCTGGAACCTTCCTTTCAACCAATTTTGTGCATTGTCTATCTTCAAATTTTCTTAAACAAGTTTTGTTTCACTGAAATCCTTTTACTGAGATTAAAAAACATTTTCAGAGGTCCTAAGGGCAGTATTGTTGTTCCGATTCCCTTAATTCTTTAAATGGATGGGCGCATAATAGGTCATTAGATAAAATGGTGCTTTAACAATGTGACGTTAACTGTTAATAAATACACTACCATGAATTTAAGAGGTGCATCTTTTCGGACTCTGGTCAAAACTTCGTGGACAGTCGTGCAGGCAGAACAATGATCTATAATCTTTTAATCCTTTAAACTTGACTTATATAAGAATAAGATTTCTGAAGAGCATGTGAACTACAAAAATTAAGTCACGGTGATCCATTCTCTAGTAATACTTACATTTTTAAAATGTCAACCCTTTTTTCTTATTCGACGTCTATGTAGAATACCCGAGAAGTTCTGAACGGTCACTTTGAAAATTTGCTTAAAATATAAAAAATAGTGATACCCCGTTTTACGGGCTTTCACTTAACACACTTGGGAGTACGGCCATTGACACGATTCTTCAGATTATGGACTCATACTTCACAAGAACGGACACTTAACTGCATAACGCCGCTTTTGCAAAAAAGTTGCTATACGTTCTAGAAGCTTAGTAATGAACGAAGAGTTATGTGACTATGTATTAGGATAGGGGCCTTACCGATATGGCTGCAGTCATCTCGAAACTGCCATGGTTCTTTTTGAAAATCATGATAGGGACTTTGAAAGAAGTTGCAAAGTCAATGTTAAGCTTATAGGGTCAGTCATACTATAGGAATTAAAGTGAATTTCAACCCGACCACACCAATTTAGTTGTTCTTTTTCTGAAAGTTAAGTAGTTATGTGATAAGAATACAATTATTTTTTTTTGTCCTGCGATATATGCTGCCTGAATTAAGGGACTTTCAAATCCTTAAAATTCTCCGTCTACTTAGTTGTATTCACTGACATGTATAACATAGACCGCTGATATTACTGAAATTGCTTACATTATAATGGGTTCTATTTTTGGTTTAACTACTTTATTCCACTAAACTCTAAAATAATAATTTCTATACAATATCTACCATAGTCCAGTCTCAGTCCAGTGGATTATCCAAATGAATATATAGAATAGAAATAGATGGAAATACAACATTTGTAATCTTTTCTATGTCACCCATACCTACTTTTAGGGATACGTAGACAAAAGTTTGAATAATTTTATTTCCTTAAAAATTAAGTTTAAGAAATATTTGATGTTACAGAAGATGAGATTTCAATGAAAATATTAATTTCGAATGTATTTGGAATTTGTTGAACTTGAAATATGAATATTAAAGCGTAAATGAAATTTGACAGCCCTGCCAACAAAAGTTTACCCAAATGAAATAGAAAATCAAGCAGTTTATGTTATACGTGTCAGTGGTTGTATTAAAAAATTCATAACTTTGGTACTAAATATTACAGGCACATGATCCTCATTATTTTAAAACTACAATCTTTCAAGCAAAATTATTAAAGCGATGTCTTTTAGAAGATAGAAAAATTAAGGATATTAAATATATATCTTTTATCCTTGAAGATCTCAAAACGCATCTTGTTAATTTTTTCTTATTATCTAATTATTTGTAAATTAATATTCATAATATTTTTAGTTAAACTCTTAAATTTTCAAGTTGTGTTCTCAATGCGTTTCGGGAAGAGAATTTTTTTTCATCAATTTAGGTCTGTTTATTTTGGTAATAAAAAAATCATACAAATTTATACTATTATCCTTTTTTTTAAGATTCTTGCACCACAGATATAATTTTTTTCTCTCTTAAATGTTACCCATAACAGTCCATTTAAGAATAGGAAGAATTACCTAAATATCTACTTCCGTTCAAAAGTTATTAAAACATTTTTATTTTATATTACCAACACCCCCCCCCCCCCCTCCATGAAATAAGTCATTTGGAAGCTGGGACTAGTTAACGAGTTTTCTTCATATTTTATTCCTCTCATCACCCTATAATTATTGCTCGATATACCCTTGGATAATGACTTAATGGAAGATGAATGTTGGAGCTCTCCAAAAGTAAATAATTTCGTCTCTCCATTCAATAAATTTCATTATGGCAGAACAAGGGCAAAATTTCGATATTCTTTTTCGATTTTTCATTTAATTACTATTTCTTTAAAAGAAAAACTTTCTTGGCGTCACGTTTTTATATATTATCGTTTTCCTTATAGTAGACCAATAATATTAGTTTCAAGGCTTTCCGTTGAATAATGTTTGAAACAATGAAATGTTACGTGGTCACATAAAAACCTGATTTTTCTAACTAAATATAAACCTTTTAAGTATTACCATAAAACTCAGCAAATTTTCTGTTAAAAATCTCGTACACCACCGTGAGGGGAAGTACTAAAGTAACCTTATTGTGTTATTGAATCAAGTTTCTAAGGTTTCAACCAGTTTCCATGTCACTATTAATCTAAAAATCATGAAAGTACGTTAAAAAAAAATTTTGAATATCGATTATCATTTTCTGAAGATATGGAAATGATATCAATTTCGATAAACTTGTACGATATTATAAATCTGCTAATAACGGTAATAGTATACAAATTGATTGAACAGATGAAATACTTGTACCACAACATTACGATAAACGGATAAAAGAACGGACATCCCACGATGACCTGTTAAGAATTTTACCCGTTTTCCTGATTTTCAGGGTAAGAAGTATTTTTACGTAATCTTAACCAATTTATTCGATATACCCATTTTTGGTGGTTTTAACATCTTTCTACTCTAGCGAGCTTCCCAACTTAAATTTTAATTCTGTCTTTAAACACTCTTTATATTGAAATCCACTTTAAAAAAACATCACCTCTCTACAACACTCGCTCGGTAAGCTATAGATCAGTCAAAAATTAAAAATAGAAATTTATTGCGCAACCCTTGTATAGATATACCACATCCCTGGGAGTGATTAGATATGTTCTAGGGTACCGGCTCTAAATGTATCGGAGAAAGTAATTTCAAAGTCTTGCGACTGCTCCTGTAGGTTTTCAGTTCTTGGGTTTCAGGTGTATCAATGCTGGGAATTTTTTTTTTAAATCTTTACGTTTTTACTCCTGCGCCCCGAACTACTTATTTCCATCACTTGCACATTTGCCCGCTATTCCTTCTTCCTTTTCCCACCTTCAATTCTCTGTTCATCCATTATTTCTGAAAAACGATATACAACTATTATTTCCAATCTTCGGGTCTTTGAGGAATGGATGATATAAGGGTCTAAGAAACAAACAAAGAAAAGAAAGCTGTCATGGTTTTACGTGAGCACAGAAGACAAGCGACAATCAACGCCCTTAGCAAGTACCAGTTTATATCAGTGCATGCTTGACATTGGACTTACTGGTCGAAGCGAGACCTAACTAAAATGATATGATATGCCAACCGTTTCGGAGTTACAGGGTGATTAAGAAAATATGCTAGGTTTTCATAAAACACCGTGTATCTGAAAAAGTGCGAGGTGTACGATCACCGGCAAGAGCTTATTTTATGGAGAGCTTCATGGTCCTTCCAATGACTACTAAACCAGCTACCTACCCCTATCTTCTCAGGAGTTATGGCGGTGTAAACTAAAAATTTAGAATTGTCTAACTTTTTGTTTTAGTTTGGTTAACTAATTTTTTTTTTTTTAATTGTAAACTGTGGACTTTCTTCTGTAATTTGACCTATGACACCTATGTCCTAACTGTACCCGTTAAACAGTTATTAGCTCATAGCCTATTCAGGTCATATCGAAATTGGATGATATTATTTTTTAAATGGTGTGTTTTCAGTCACCAAGGGAACAAATTATCTTTGAGAATAAATAGCCTCGAGAATAGGCTTGAAAATAGGTTAATAATAATAATAGTAATACTAATAACTATTTAACGGCTACAAATAGCACATGGGGTGGAATAGGTCAAATTTAAGGGAAGAACATACAGTTTGTAGTTTTTATAAAACAAGAGTTATGTTAACACCTTCTTACAAAAAATATAGTGGTCAGGGTAAAAAAAGGTCAGAAAATCCGAAATTTTTAGTATAGCCCACCATAACATCTGAGAGGAGAGAGGTACGACTTACGAGGCTGATTTAGCAGTCGATAAAAAGGCCATGAAGCTCTGCATACAATATGGTGACCATATAACCTGTCCTTTTCAAATAAAGGGTATTTGGTGAAAACATAGCATATTGTATTAATCACCCGGTAACTCCGAAACGGTTGATATGTGAAGGGGGGGGGATACAATTGTGGGGTGAGTACTATCATCTCCCGCTCTATGGGCCACCATGGAGGAAATACCCTGCATGTATTATTTTTATCAAAACCCTGTGTACAAAATTTCAGTTCTCTACGTCGTGTCGACCCGTTCTCAGGCAGTGTCCAAATATTTATTGAAACACCAAAGTTTTTTTTGGCAACACCATGAACGGGTTGCCAGATTTAGTCGAATTTTGAAAGTTTACTTCTAATTTTTATGAAAACGCTGTGTGCAAAATTTCACCTCTCTACGTTGACAGGTCCTCAAGCGGTTTACAAATTATAGTGAAAAAAGAAATTTTGGTGTGGCAACCCTACGAAGGAGTTACCCGATTTGCCCCATTTTCGAACATATCTATAATTTTTTTTTTGAAAGCCCGTGTAAAAATTTCATTAGATGCGTTCTGGAGTTATCGAGAAGATGGACAGATGGACGGACGGATGGACAGACAGACGGACGGAGATGCAAATATCAAAATAACTTTTAATATTCTGCGTGGCTGTCTAATGCTTTTCGTTTTACCATCATTATTTCTATGTGTTACAACGACAAACTTAGTATACCGTATGAATTATGATTTCATCATTTAGAGGATATAAAAAGGGACCTCATTAACTACATTAACGACAAAATCGTAAATCCTGTAACTTTTAATTTCAATTTCATCAAAAGTACTACTTTCCTATATTCTAATTATTCCTTAAAACTTAGAATAGAATCATTAGGTAATCTCCTTCTCTATAATCTCCTAATTACCATTAATGAATGACATAAATAACAAATTCGATATCTTGTAATACATAAGAACAAAAACTATCTAACGTACGCAAGTATTGGTAGGTACGTAGCTCTATTTTTCAAGCTAATCTAATTTAGTAGCACGCTTTTATAACACAACGTATATATACCGCTGCTTGTCAGGGAGGGGCTTTCCAATTTCCGCCGAAAGTGATTATCTTTTGGGCACACATTTGCTTCTGGCGGCCTACATATTATAGAGCTGAACACTGTCAGATCGGCCTATTTGTTCGGTCTTATCATCAATAAATCATTCGGGAATCACAAATAATCCATGGATTCCCAAGTTGATGGGAAAAAGAATGAATTTTATGCTTCTGTCGATAAGAAAAATCAACAGAACCAAATGGATTCAGTTCATATCACATCGGTCGGGCCGATAGGGCCAGCCACCTCTATTTTCCCTAGGAAGAAAGAATGTTGTTGTCCTATTTTGTATCTTACAGTTATTAGACATACCAAGTATAGGCTATCGAGTACCCTCACGTTCACGGCACAATGGATAACACTTTTGGAGTCAGCATAGTTATTAAATTGAGACTATCATCTTTCCATCCTCCTGGGGATCTCTTTTAAATGCTGCTGGTGGTGATTTCCTGCTAATGTATCGTTTTTTTTTCTTTCTTTGCTTGTTGTTTGGATGGGATTGGGATTAGACCACAGGACAGAGAGCAATTCGAACAGAAACTTCAGAAATCATTCCTGGCATGTGGTACAAAAATGCTTGTCGTTTGGTATAAATTCAGAGAGTTTGCTTGTATGTTTCGTGAAAAAAAAATCCCTCCGGGTATCGGAGATCACGTTCACATTTTCTTGTCCTCCCTTCCCCTCAATTTGTTGTTGCCCTTCCTTCGGGATGGTTTGTTAAACTACTTTTATCGAGCGCAAGGGGCCAACCTTTATGGCATGGCACAGAGAAAAAACGTTGTGTGCTGTGTGACAAGACGAGATGCGATGAGTGGATGACGATTCGATTCGTTTTTCAATTTCCATCAGCAAACAAGAGAAGTTAATTATTTTCATTTCGTTTTCGAGACTTTTTTATTTACATTTTAAGTTTTGACTTGTTTATTTTATCATTTCAATATTTGCTAATGTACACGGTCACATTCGTATTTAGGTATATGTATGCATAGAAAGGCAGTCGAACTTGTCGGTTTTTTTTTTTTTTATAGTGCAGGCCCAACCCAGGCAGACAACATCCATCCGACTATAACGTGCTAGAAATAACGAAAGAAACTGAGCTGTCAACCGTTTGGAGCGTCACGTTTTCATCATTTAAGTGCTGAGCAAAGCGCTCTTATCGCTATCACGCTTGGGGTAACATGACAATGGAATACTCAATTTAGATGTATTTTGTGTTTCCTGGAGATTTCTGATCTTATGATCCTAATTGAATTTTTTATTAGAAAACATAAATGGAACAATACAGTGTAAGTAGGTCTAATTCTTAATAAAAAAAAAATGATAAGAATGATAGTTTTACACCACCCGTGGGTAATTAACTACTTCTTATATATTATTATTAGGCAGACAACAATATTATCTCTTATAACTTGCGATTTTATGTTCGTCTTAGGTATGTAGCAGTGTTGCTGCAAGTCTTAAAATTTTCGGTTCCAAATTGAGAGGAGAAAAGGATCCAAAATTATAAAATTTATTATAAAAATAAAAACGGAATCACATTTGCATTATTTATCATACTTTATTAGTCGATTAAAAGAAATAAATATTTTTCCGTTTGTGCCCATATTATGTTAGTATGTTGTTAATTCAAAAAGTTATCATGTCTGTAACTAAAAAAATCCTACTGGAGGAATCTATAATCCGTTACAGAGGATACTTCTTGGCAAATATTACACTATGTTACAAAAAGAGATAAACTCGATATACCTAGGTACTTTTGACGAGATATAGTGTAGGTTTTAGGTCTAGTGGCATAATAGACATTTTTTTTACATTCTCAAAATTTCATTTGGGTCAAAAAAGTCCATATACTTTTATATCGAACTCCGCTTGGTTTTCGAGTAAATCGATAATATCGATTTTCGAGGTTTTGCATACCTCTTCAGAGTAATTTCGTTATAAGTTCTATTGTAATTAATGGATTGTGACGTTCTAACCTTTATTTAAAATAAAACATATTGGCCTTTCTAAGAAGGCATATTAAGTTATAATTCTGCATTCAGTTATTTAAAAAAACTACAGTTTTCTCTATGATTTTTCATTTCACCATCATTTTTGTCGCGCTTCAGTGTACATTTATTCGAAATATCACCATTGCACGAACTTGGAAAAACTATGAAAAAATTTGCGCATTATGTCCCCTTTCAAAATGACCTCCCTAAGTGCTATCAACAATAACAATCAAAAGTTATAAGCAAACATTTGGAAGATGTGCCCATCGAGGTAATCTTCAGTTTTATCGTAGGATTCTATCTCCTCCTACAGTTTTTAAGCTACGACAACCATTTATATGTCATTGTACGGCAATCTTAACTGGCTATTAGATAGGGTACTTTTCGATTTCGAATTTCGAAAATGGAGAGGGTAATTTCGAAAAAAACACTTTTTTACCAAACTTGATATTTACGTAGTTTTCGTTATTCCACATCTTTTAGTGCTTGCTATTCATGTTTGCGGGATGGCAAGCTCTGGGAGGGGCGGGGATTCAAAGTTTCAACTGTAAGCGTCTATATTTTCTCAACCAAGTATTGTTCTAGCAAGTAAGTCCTAAATTCATAAATGGAAAAGACATTTTTGGTGTACATTGTTTTTATTCAAATATAGCCGCTTAAAGTTGAAACTTTGAACCCCCGCCAAGCCCAGATCTTGCCCCTCCCGTAAAAATTAATAGCACTAAAAGATGCGGAATAACGAAAACTACGTAAATATCAAGTTTGGTAAAAAAGTGTTTTTTTCGAAATTACCCTCTCCATTTTCGAAATTCGAAATCGAAAAGTACCCTATCTAATAGCCAGTTAAGATTGCCGTACAATGACATATAAATGGTTGTCGTAGCTTAAAAACTGTAGGAGGAGATAGAATCCTACGATAAAACTGAAGATTACCTCGATGGGCACATCTTCCAAATGTTTGCTTATAACTTTTGATTGTTATTGTTGATAGCACTTAGGAAAGTTATTTTGGAAAGGGGACATAATGCGCAAACTTTTTCGTAGTTTTGCCAAGTTTGTGCAATGGTGATATTTCGAATAAATGTACACTGAAGCGCGACAAAAATGATGGTGAATGAAAAATCATAGAGAAAACTGTTTTTTTTTTTAAATAACTGAATGCAGAATTATAGCTTATTGTGCCTTCTTAGAAAGGCCAATATGTGTTGTTTTAAATAAAGGTTTGAACGTCACAATCCATTAATTAAAATAGAACTTATAACGAAATTACTCTCAAGAGGTATGCAAAACCTCGAAAATCGATATTATCGATTTACTCGAAAACCAAGCGGAGTTCGATATAAAAGTGTATGGACTTTTTTGACCCAAACGACCTCTACTTTCATCCCCTTAAAGGATTAAAGACATTTCCGGAACACCCTGTATAAAAGGAAAGAGATAGGCTTTTCTAATCATATATTCCGAATTAACCATTTTTTACACATTTTTTAACTTTGACAACAATTTGAAGGCTTATTTTGCTCTACAATATTATTTTTTTTGTCCACATCAATTATAGCGACTTAGATTTAGCTACCAATGAGAATTTGTTAACTAAAACCGGTTGAGATTTGCCTGCGTTCCCGAAGTTTTGCTCATTAAGCAGCTATATTTCCGTATAATATTGAACTACACAGCCAGTTGAAGAAGCACTGGGTTTTAATCGCGAAAACTGTGAAAACGTGAAGAATGCAGCAAATAACAACAACTAAAACAACAGCAACTGCAACAAATACAAAACAACAAATTCAAAAGCCGTTGTCAGCAACACCCATTTAGAATTAAGTTTCATAACGCATGCCCCCGCATGATACAGTAGTTTTAATGACAATTCTGTTTGGAATGTAAGGCGATAATACCAAGTATCCTTGTTATTTTTGTGAGTGGGATAGTTGTGCGCGATATAGGTATGAACGAATTGAGTGGCCACTACGGACATCGTTTCAAATATGAAGGTGAAATGTTTTGTGCATTGGTATGGCCCGGAGAAGTCATCCTACTGCCACTGCATTTGAAGATCGGCTACAGGAAGCGGTTCATGAAAAAATTGAACATCGACAGCGAAGCATTTCGTTAACTAAGATCAAAGGATTGAGTGAAGCTAAAATCAAAAAGGGGTACCCTACATTTTCATTTGTTGGTAATAAGTAGATATTTAAATAATTCAATTGATTTCGGCTAATTTTCAGGAATATTCGTTGGGTCACAATTTCAGAAAATTATGCGGACAACGATTTTGCAACCAAACTGAGCATGGAAAGACGAGTATGAAATAGTTTTGTTTTATTGTACAATAATTTCCTTGCAACAAGAAAGTTCCAACAACGTAAACGATATGCGAGAATTTTTGAGTGCCTACGGTGAAATGGGCTACAACATGTCCATCAACATTCACTTTTTGCACTCACATTTAAATTTCTTTCAGGACTATCCCACTCGCAATGGTAGCAAAGATACTTGGTATTACCGCCATAAATTCCAAACAAAATTGTTTTTAAAACTACTGTATCATACGCTTGGGCATGCGTCATGAAACTTAATTCTAAATTGGTCCTGCTGACAACAGCTTTTGAATTTGTTGTTGTATTCGTTGCAGTTGGTGTTGTTTTAGTTGTTGTTATGTTACATTTTTCACATTTTCACACTTATCACTATTAAAACCCAGTGCTTCTTCAACTTTCTCTGTGTAGTTCAATATTATACGGTAATATAGCTACTTAATGAGCAAAAATTCGACATCGAATAAAAAATGGCGGAATTATAAATTATTATATATATGGATCTATCGAATAACGGGTTTTTGGTGTAAAATGAGGTTTTGTGGGTGTATGAGAAATTTCTAGTATGCCAATACTTTTAGTTCCACTAAACCTACAACCTACACTATGTCTCGTCAAAAGTATATTTTTGCTGTAACACAGTGTTATAGACTTAATTGTGTCAAGATTTTTTTTATTTATTAGGCTCAAATCAGAAAGTTTTCTTTCTATAGTTGCTGAGCTGTAAGGAAAAGTCATCTGGTCCATTGTGAGACTGGAGATATTATGAAATATAGGTTCCAACAGAACATTCGAAGCCTCGACACTTCCAACCGATCCTGTGCTCTGTATTAATTAACGTTTTTTTACCTTGCGAAACGTTGCGAAGTAAAGTAGCCTTTTCAAAATCCGTATTCTGAAAATCAAATCTCTTTTTAATTTGAGTTCCTAGCTTAATATAAAATTTGAGAACACTTTGCAGTACTTCGGTTAATTTCTTATTATTAATTTTGTTCTTTGCAATAAATTCAGACAAATAAATTGAGAAAATCAATTTCAATTATTTCAAAGTCAATAGAATGAATTTGAAGGATATTGCTAATAATATGTCCATAATTGGATATAAGTAGTTTATTATCCAGGCTTAAGCCTAAAACATAAAGATTTGTTGGGACGCGTTTGTGTCGGTTCGATTGAGGTGAATACAGGTGATACAGGTGAATTGACTGGCATATATACCTAGATTTTATAAAAAAAGAGATTTGGATTAAACTGCTTAAGTCGCCCCTGAAAGTCACTCTTTTCGTTTATTAATTATAAATATTTCTGCAAGAAAGAACGAAAATTATTTGAAAAACATTTCGTTAAAGTATTTAATTAATTGTCTAATGAAAATGAATCCATTTAGAACAAAAAAGATTAACTTATCCAAAACAATTATTTCACAAAGCATGAACATGAAAATAAAAACGACTGTGTTCATTTAATTTTATTTTTAGTTCCGGTCGGGACTTTAAAATCGAGGCCTACTTACGAGACGTTTTCCAAATCTGAAGGTGGCTTTCGAATTGGGTTTACGAAAACCCTACAAATTCGGTATGGCTACCCAAGGCCGCTTAAGTCATGTAGATGGCACTGTCAACCGGTCACAACCACAAGCCTCAAGTTTTCTTTGAAACAGTCACTTTCCGTAATTTTTTTTTTATTGCTCAATAAAAAATAATTATTATTTCTTCCTAGCTAGCGGGTGCAAGTGCCCCGTCTTGTACCCACGTCCTTCTACCTATGACCATGTTCAAGTTTAAGCAAAAGTAGTCTACACTACTAAGCAGTTACGAGAGTCATTAGACATTGGAAATTTGTAAAGACTGCAGTAGAAGTCAGCAGTAGGGGCCGCATTGGAAATGCCAGTTGGTATCAATCAATAAAAACTTTTTAAAAGTCAAAACTAGCGAAGGTGAAATTAGTGGAAATCCCGGTGTTGGTAGTTTAAAGAAATAACTTTCACCCCAAGGAAATGTTTTATAATCTTAAACATGAGTGGTATACTCCATTTGATTGTATCACCGTTATTTTTATGCATTACAAAACGTAACTACCCACCACACCAACCGTACGATTATATCTGAGGGAAGGGACATAATATAATCGAAATTTTCCTCCCTTCGTGACTAAATACAGCAAAATTTTTTCCATTAATTATTATCCAAAGAGGGGCTCCATTTGTAGTGTTTCTTATACTTTTGCAATATAATTTTTATGAGTTTTTCGCTTGATGAATGTGACAACAAGAAATTTCACAATTTTATTCCCCGTTGATGATTTTTGTGCAATATTCTGCAATTTTTCCACACTCAAACTGCAAAATTGGTTGTTTGCTGTTCGCTGCATCCATCCATTTCCCCGTGTATAATAGTCATTATCGCGCTCCCTTGGCACCGTGCTAAATTGCATATTTCGGCTGATGAAAGTATAAGTAACGAACGAAATTAAAAGAACTCTTATATGGCAGTGGAAGGGAGGCTAAGTAGAGAAATTCATTTAGGTTTGTACCCGATCGTTGTATAAATTCAATAAACATTTTTTAGCCCATTAAAACCTGCTACAGAAATTAGCACAGCGCGACGTGCCGACGACAAGCCGACATATGTACATTACAGAAAATTATCCCGCATATGCAAGAAGCACTAGAATAAAGTGCGATGCTACTGCTGCTCGCTGTAAATGGGGGTTTTTTTTTTAATTTTTTTCGAGGGGACCATTAAAATGTTTTCTATACTGGCGGGAAGGCTCTCATCTATTTCAAGTGTTCTATAATGGCGTACATCCTGCCAGAGAACTGAAAATAATTGTCCGGCCATAATGCAACATTATTGTCTGCCTAACAAAGCCATTCATTGTGTGACCCTGTCATAACCCATAAATTTCAGTTTCGCTGATGTTCGCTTTGAGTTTATCCCAAAAAAGTTTCAAGTGCAAAGATTGTGTCTGGCCTGTGTGTGTGTGTGTGTGTGTGTTAGAGCTATCTCTCGTATATGGATGGGCTCCTTTGGTACACTCCTCCTCCTCCTCCTCATGTTATAGTTAGAAGTCTATCTTCACTGAAGGCGGGATGTATGTACATATATAATCAGAGCAGAGGATGGAGGAGGCTAAAGTTGAAAACAAAATTACAAGAGCATCATCACATGATAGCAGAAAACTTCTTAAGTGCAAGAACAAAGTCTTCCATCTTTTCTGCATGCTCTACGGCGGTTTTCCTTAGAAATCAGAAGTTAGCACTGCTGCACTTCTACTATCTTCTTGAGAAGTCGTGCAGAACAGAAAAGATGGGGGCAAATATTCAGTTTTGTGCAGTACTATTGCCTCTTCTTCCAATATTGTTGAAGCGATTCTGCTGTTGTCCTCATTTAGAAAACACACACATAACTCTCACATTTCTTCTTTGATGTGCTGAACTGAACTGGACTTGAATGGACTGAGAAACTCTTAAGATTTTTGTAATATGCGCGTGGGTGTGCGCTGAAATGTACATACATTCATATACATACATTTTCATCTTAAATTTGCATTAAGCGATGTGAACAATTTATGAATTTTTAAAACCATTCGTGCGATGTTTAACAATTTTGGCAGCACGGACCTGGCTTACATACTGAAAAGCAAATTTTTTGTAAGAGTTTAGTGTAATTCGTGACCGGAGAACGGGTGCTGGTAATCAGGAAATGGGTTGATTTCGTACTAGAGAGAATTCACGGAATTTACTAATGCTTTATCACGAAATTTTCGTTATTGATCGCAATCAGACGAATCTACTGACGCTATTCAATGGTGTAATCGTGCATATCACCAAATTACCATGCATTACCTCTCGCTGGAATTGATATTAACCAGAGATTCGCTTGTTCCTCCCTGAAATGGGTCGTTAATGTCGGATTTATTTTAAATTGTTGCGTAAAAATTCAGTTTTTGGCGAGGCATGTGTGAGGAGAGGTGGAGAATTATGCATATTTCCAAATGACCCCAGGTAGGTATATAGAATTGAGGAAATTGATTTGCAATTTGTCAATTTTCAGGTCGCTGGATGTATAGTAAATGAATTAAATACCTTTATGGTGTATATTAAAGTGCTTTTGTTGGTAAATTGACTAGGAAAAGTTTTTTCTGCTTTGACTTAATGAGATACATATTGGTTGCAGCAGGTCCTTTAGACTTGCATTAGACAGAACCCATATAGCACAAAATTCCCGGTATAAACGGGAAGTATTCAGTATGTACTTAGGAACTTATTTCTAGGAGTTATTAGAAATTTTCCATAAGTTCTTCCCTGGGATATACAGCAACTACTCTCTATGGGAGCATTCTCAGTATTTTACAGACAAATACATACGGAATGTGCAGGACAATTTTGGGGCAAACATGGGAAAGTCATTTTTCTCACATTTCCAGAATTTGTTTCTGTATCTTCTTTGATTCTCGTGGTTCACGTGGTTCCCTGGTGAAATCAGAACAAAATATGTATGTAAAGAAGCCATACGAGAATTGCGTTGTTTAAGCCAGTTTTGGCAAAGTTTGCTAGTTGTAATTGTAGTTTCAGAACGTGATTTTGTCGTAGCAATTCAATTTGCCTGTGTTAGAAATATTGGATTTATGTTTTATGCAAGTGCATACACCTCTGGCATATACTTTCCAACCATTACTTATTCCTTTTTTTTCTAAAAATGTCTACCCACAGAAAAAAATCTACAATTCGAGAAAATCTCAAAAAATATCCTCAGATATTCCCCCGTATATCCTGCCAACAAACTAGGAGATCCGTAAGATGTCCTATGTACTCTGCAGCGGGAATTTCAGATTATTAAATGCGTTACGTGTGCCTCAGTACAACCACAGAAAATCCCGTGGGAAAGGCATGGGATCTACCAGGGATATCCCAAGTTCGGACATTCGTCACTCCCAGGGATGTCCCAAGTTCGGACATTCGTCACTTCCAGGGATGTCCCAAGGTCGGACATTCGTCACTTCCAGGGATGTCCTAAGTTGTTAACTCGAACCGGACTGGTCTTCCTACGGACAATTAATATATCCTAATAGGATTTTGCCACGGACACATTTGTGCTGTGTGGAAATGCATATAGTTTAAACGTAATTTAATAATCAGATGAGAAATACCCACACAGTACATATGTGTTTCTCTTTCTGGTATGTTAATGGGAAATCCTGTTAGAATATATAAATTGTCCGTGAAAAGTCCTGTATGGCCCCAATTATTAACTTAGGACATCCCTGGAAGTGACGAATGTCCGAGGTTCGGATGTCCCCGACAGATCTTGTGCCCTTGCCACAGGATTCCATGCGGTTATGCTAAGGCACAGTTAATGCATTCAACATTCCTGCTGCAAGCGTAACTAGGACATCTTACAGATTATCAATTTTGTTTTCAGGATGTGGTGGGGAATATCTAAGGATATTGTTTGAGATTATTGAGGGATTGTAGAATTTTTCTTATGGGTAAATATTTTTACAAAAAAAAAAAAAAAAGGAATAAATAATGGCTGAAAAGTATATGCCAGAAGTACAATAAACAATCTCTGCTAAAATAAGAAGAAATTGTAGGCTGTAAAGCTGGCTTCCCACGGCGCGTGGTTTCACGAGCCAACTGGCTGTGGGAAGGGATTGGCTCGAAGTGGCGCAAGCTCGTCTGTGCTGGCGCGTCCGATGCATTTCGAGTTGGTAACTTCAAAGGCGCGTTGCGAACGTGTGCGAGGTCGCTCGAGCTCGTCCGTACTAAGTGGCTTGGTTTGTGAAGAAAATAGAGCTATAAGCATGTATCTGACACAAACCAGCTCTCATATGGCTTCTTTCAATACACGTTTTGTTGTCCTGTCCAAGCAATAAATTAACGCTTTAACGATAGATAACTAGGTAAACCATGAAAACCAGAGCACATAATGAAATAAATTCATATTTTAAGAAGTTTCTGGAAGAGGGAAAGACGACTTGACCTACGCAAATCCCGTGTGTATTTGACTGTAGAATACTGAGAATCTTCCCATATAGAGTAGTTATGGGATATCCCATGGAATAAGTTATGAGAAATTTCTAATAATTCCTAGAAATAAAGTCCTAAGTACAAACTGAACACTTCCTGTTTACCCCGGGAAATATATGAGATATATAGGAGAAGAAAGAGATATCCCTGGGTAATTTTGTGCTGTATGGGTACAACTTTCATAAAAGTATGGGGTCATATCGATATCGAATTGAGTTATAGTAAACTTTGTCGTGATCTTTGTTAGACATGTGTACAATTTCAAAAAAAACTAATCGGAAATATTTTTCAATTTTGTCGACCCATAAGCATCTTATTTCTTCTGGCGAAGGTGCTCGAAAACCTCATCTTTGGTTTGGCGGATCTGACTTTTTGGCAATCTGGGTTTCGTGCTTTTCGCAGCTGTGAAACTGCAGTATTAAAGCGTTTCTACGGATATCGGTGCTGCCATGATGATTTTTGAATTGTATTGGATGATTTTTGAAAATTTTGAACCCACGTCCCCGTTTTTTGACAGACATATAAACAAAACTGGTGACTAATATGTAATAGTGGTGTTATGCATAATTGTTGCTAAACAAACTTCATCAAGCAACTTCATCCTCGCAAGAAAAAAACAGTTCTCTTCTTGGATGTACCGTCAAGTTTTTTATTTCCAACTGTGCGGGTACGGAATGATTTACTATCGCTTATTTTTTCTACCACCTACACATTTATTTACATCATATTCACTCTTCTCTATGTTGCTAATTTCGTTTCGCTATTTAATTTCTAGTTAAAGCTGTGCATTTCATCATCATAGAATATCTCCTGAGTCTTAGCTACTATAAAAAAAAAAGATATAAATTTATGAATTTTTTATTAATTTATGCTCGTAGAATAGCGAACGCAAACAGCATTCTCTCAGGTAGAAATAAATTTTATTAAACAAAGTTAATCAAGGCAAAAACTCCTGCCAATGTATGTTCATAATTTCGCTCTGAAAAAGGTATGCAAGGGAGCAAGTAGTTACACGAACCAACCCCAATCGGTGTTTGGGGAATGTTAATAATTTTCCATTTTTGTAAGTAAGTATGTATATATGTATAGCACTTACTGCAAAGTGCTCTGGATAATTACTATGCAGAAATTTCGAAATGTTCATTTTTCCTGCTGTGTCAACATACGAACGTGTTCTGGATGATTAACAGCTGCATCCGCTACACATGATCTAGCACAGGCTGTGGTATTGGTTTTTTTTTTTTTTTGAAAGGTATTTAACGGAAGGTAAAAAGACATTCAAAGATGTTTTTCCATGCATTTACTATAGTTTAGCCTATTTTTATAATTTTTTTTTTAACCAAGAAAGCAGATATTCATTTCCAGTTGCACGACAAACGACTGACGTTTCGAGAGTTGTTATATGAAGTAAACATCAAAACTCTGTGCAAATATCATCTCAAGTCTGGGGTAAATGCATTGTTCACTAGTAATTAGATACGTTCTGCTAAAAACAGGAAAAATCCGAAAGTTTTTGCTAGAGATAAAGTGTTGGGGCATAATAAATAGATGCTCTGTGCGGTGAAGTATGCATTCTGTGTGAAATGAACAAATCACGCTTTCAGAGATTTATGTAACCAACATGAAGAGGTCTAGATGAAAGATGCCTCTTTGTATTCCCAAGAAATTATCCGAAGATTGTAAATGACTTCGAAGTAGATACACATAACAAGCGACCTCTATATGTAGAGTCTTCATATAGCGTTTAGGGTTAATTTGAATATTTATGTAGAAGACAGAAGCAGGGGGGAAACATATTTATGTAGATAAAGTGTTTCATTATAATGAAATTGAAAAAACAAGCTATCTCTGGATAAGTTCTGCGACTAAGTAGTTTTCATTTGGAAATATTTCCACTATAAATAGAAGATCCTATTTGATTTAGATATATTGAAAAGTTGGGAAATAATTCACGAAGAACCTTTAAATAATTTTCTTTTGATCTATTTTATTAATTAAAGGTGACTACACAATGACTCTAATTTTGGACTAATAAACATTTTATTAAATCCTTATTAATCTTTTTCTTCGCATTTATGAGTATCCTCATAGTTTTAAGAAAAGGGGGAAAAGATGTTTTAGTGTTGGTGATTTAAAACCTTTTTTGATTATAATGGATTTAAACTGGTTTTCCAAAGGGTGAATGGGATCCAAATTTATAAAAATCATAATACAAATTTGGCCTTATATACATTTCTTGAGTGAAATTCCCCAAAAGGTTTCCGAGATATGACGCTTTAAATATTTTGGGGTTGTTTTTAATAGTAATAGTAGAGTAGTAGTCTTCTTTTGGATTGCGGAGTCATCGTCTTGCAGTGCCAGGTTAAAGAAGTAACAAAACCGAAATTTACAAAATTAAGTTGTTTTTATAAACTTTTATTTAACTTTCTTTGCTGTTTGTCTGCTGCAAATTTTTCAATCAAAATTTCGAATAATTGAGCTATTATCTACACACACGGCCCCAAATCTGAAGAAAACACCAGAGCAGGCATTTTCTGCGAGGAGCTTTATATGAAAATTGCCATACACCTTGAAAGCCAAGTCACACTCTTCCAGGCGGAAGTCAAGACCATCCTGGAAGCCGGAATTTAACTCCTCAACTCAGATACTGAGAACAGGGTATTCGTTCTTTGGGTGTCAGTCACAGCGATGTTACCTGGAACGAAAACGCGGATGACTTTGTTCGTATCGGTGCAGCCTCGGAGGAACCCTCCTCCACAATCAGGATTGCAACAAAACACCTTTACGCTAATATTTCTGTTTGTGCCGAAACGGAAAGTCACTTTCTTTGTTACTGTCCGGACCACTAAGGAAAGCGATACAGATTTGTTGGTTCACACCTCCTGAACGAACTGCATGAACCCGGCAAGGAGGGTTGGAGCCCAATATTGAACTTCGTAAGAGCGTACTGTTGGGACCCATGAGCAATTTTTTACGGTTAGTAATGAGTACGTTTCAGAGACCCTCAAGAGGCTTCAAGCTCTCTTCAATCCATCCATCTAATTGAGCTAGATCTTTGAAATTTTGCACACGTGTATAGTTCCCATGACAATAGGGTATCAAATGAACAACGCCCATGATATGGGTATCAAATGAATGGGCGTTCGAGTAGAACAGAATTGTAAACTCGAGTAGAGATGGGATTCACAAGATTAATCAAATAAAAGAGCAGTTCTCTGTTAAGTTTAGCTTTTGCACACTTGATCGGAGAATGCTGCCAATAGTCTTATCATGGGCATCCTAGATGCAAGGTAGTTCTGTAGACCACGCTGTCGTAAATTCGGTATTAAAACTATTCGCAGAATGCCAAGTATGTATATGTCGCTCTTGGCAGAATAGAACACTCGATGGACTTCAAATTAAAGAGCTGGACTGCACAAAAATCACTAGAAAGAAGCCATACATGTGGAAACTAAAATCTTTTGGGGGTAGTCTTACAACACTATGGCACAGTTACCTTGAATGCCCCCAATGTCTTCAAACTAACTTATAAATGGCAATGGAAAATTTATTGCAGCTTTAGTACAACAAGATTAAATTTATTTTATGTACCGATGTATGTAGAACCAAATTTACTACAGATACTTAGCTCAAAATCTACATGTTTACTAATGAAAGTACTAATTATTATTAATATTTTCACTACGCTATTAATTTTCTAAAACTACAAATCGGGCTCATGCGCTGTATATCAGACGATAAGTATTTTCAAGCACGAATAAAACAAATGACTAAGAGTTTTACATTATAAAATAGTAAAATCTAGGCACCAACAAGTAGCAGAATTAAAAATTTCTGACTGATTAAATAAATAATTGTTTTTTTTTTTTTTTTGTAAATTATTGAATGAAGAGACACAAGAAGCCTGCGCAATATGTAGGGGAATATCGTTAGCGCTAGCCACCATTTTGACTTTTGCCCATAAATTCCGTTTAAGGAAGAATTTGGTAAATCGTAGCACATCTTTGGACAGGTCTGGGAAAGGAACATTTTTGCTGAATATTGCAGATTGATTGGATGAAAAATGAAAAAAATATAGACTGTATAGGTTAGCCAGCCGACGAAAAATGTGCTGAAATGATTGAATATGACCTGGAACAAACTTTGAGTGGCACATTATTTACTTTCCATTATACTTTCCATGACTTCAAATGCACTTCTCTCTTGGTTTGTCAAAAGAGAAATTTTTCTGCGGTTCTTTAGGCGGGCTGGATGTTTTTAGGCGTCTTCTAAGCTCATAATCACGGTGGGCCAAACCTGACTACTCAAAGTGGTCAATCTTGACGACAAGCGCCATTGCAGCATCGCGTCACACCACAACACCTAGAATTGAATCTTCCTCTTGGTTTGTTTTCAAGCATGAACAACACAACAAATTCACAATGCTTACCTTCACAATTGCATATCTTCTCTCCATTTTCTGGCCGTATTCACTACTGCTAAAAAAAAACTTTTTTTTTTCTTCTTTCAAACCACGGAGTGCACAATACGTACTTTGCGTTCACGCTCTAAATCTGTAATTTCACGAAAAGTTCGCTGTTACTGTGAGAAGTTTTTCCGCGCTAGAACATTGATGGCGCTAGTGGTCAAAACTAAAAAAAGTACAGATGGCCGACCTAGACGAAAGTCCAATCCTGAAGACATTGGTAAAAGGGGAATCTAGTACAATAGTTGAATTCCACATATAATTTCATGCTAGAAATAACCCAAATGCTGCAGAAACAACCGGTATGTGGAAGTAATAGGCAGCCATTAGTAAAATAGGGAAGAAGAAAAGATCTTAAAACCCACAGACGAGAGTTCACAGATAAAATTGAAGAAGGCAGCCACAAACACCTAAGACCACCATAAATCATCCCAACCATAAAACTTACATGATCACAGCCTTTCATATTTGGATTCAGGAAAACCCCAAGACTCTTGACGCGATTAGTATACCAAAGACCTGATTAATCAAAGCGAATACGATAGAAAGCAACAAATTGCAACTTTTGTGGGTTTAAGACTAAGCCATTGTTAGTTGTTCAATGCGCAACATTTCTCAAGTCAGAGTTTAGCTGGTCAAACCAGTCCTGCATTAGTCCGATTTGGTGATTTAGTTAGAATTGTACATCATCGGCATACAGATGAATTTTGGAGTACTAGAAAACATCAGGGAAGCCATTAATATACACGTTGAAGAGTAGAAGACTAAGATTGGAGCCCTGAGGTACACCACAGCTAAGTGATAAAGTGTTAGACAATCGATCCCTTACTTTTCTTGCTGTAACTGGCAGATTACAAAAAGTTATGAATACTGCGGTCAAATTTACCTAAAAATAAGAGGTGAGGCTGGCTTGATTAGCAGATTGGAGTGGTTATTGGTATCAAACATTTTAGGAAAATCGTGCAGAGAAAGCACACATAGATAATTTCCTTCAAGTGCCAAAAGGGGCATTTTACAACTATGAAATTTGCAGAAAATTACTAAAATTTCCAAATAATCAGTAATTGGCCCCGACATCAGTTTTTCCAGGTTTTAACAAGGAAGTATAACAGACTAATCGGTCGGTGATCATTCATCAGCGCAGCAGTCGTAGCTTTATTGTTCCTAACCACAAATTTTCCAGGCATCTGCGAACAGTGAGGTGGAAGGTCATATATTAACAAGTGAAAAGCTAAAATTGGTCTAACACCAATTCTTATGATACCCTAGATGAATGCCCGTATGAAATTTCGTATGAGCACCGGTCTATGCAAGTTTGATTTTTCAAGTGGTTTTTCGAATATATTTCTAGAACGGTTCGTCGGACAGAAAGAATGATTTTAGCCAATTCTATAGGATTTCGTATTCTGAATAAGTTTTTAGTACAATAAAAATGTCTAGGACTGATCGTTTTCAAAGTACATATATATAAAAAACCTGATTTTTATATGGCAACACCAAGAACGGATTACCCGATTTAGTTCATTTTTAAAATTTTATTTTTTATTACTATAAAAACACCATGTACCAAATTTCAACTCTCTATTTGAATGCGTTCTCAGGCAGTATCTAAATATATAGTTGAAAACGAAATATTTGTGTTGCAACCCCACGAAGGAGTTGCCCGATTTGTCTCATTTTCGAACTTAATTTTACTTTTTTTTTAAAGTGCGCACAGACGGACGGACGGACGGATGGGCCGACGGACGGACATGCAAAAATCAAAATAACTTTTAATATTTTGCGTGGGTGTCCAATCCATTTTGCTCTACCATCATTATTTCTAGGTGTTACAAACAGAATGACAAACTTAGTATACCCCTATAGATTTCATCTAGCTAGGGTATAAAAATATACAGAAGAGGTTACATTATCCATGGATTTTGATGGTTTGAAGCTATGCACCTTATGAAAAAACAATTAAGTACTATATTATTTGAAATGCAGCATAACTGGTAACATGAAAGACGGCCATGCTTAGTAAAGAATAACCAACTAAAAGCAGACAAATACAAACGAATATTCAAATTTCATCCAGTTTCATTTCAATTTATTTTATCGAAAAACTTCAAAATTGATCGATTTCCGCTGGCAATTCAGTTGCATCTGATTGTCATATTCTGTTATGAACAAAAGAACGGAATTGAAAATAATAGCATTTCCCAATTTCGAATAATAATCTCGGAATAATAATTTATCCAAATACAAAACAGCAGGACATAGACAGCTGGTAACAAATGCATGAAGTATCCGTCGCTATCGACCCGGGTTTATCAATCATGTCCAATTTATTATCATTTATAATAAATGGCTGTCTCTGGCGTATTATATGGCGGCGACGTCCATACTTGCATTCATATCTATCTGGTCATAAAATGTATATCTGGATTATAATGTTGACTATCGGTGCAACTGTGGTGGGATGCTGTGCACTCCAATTGAAAGTCAATGAGCACTAGGTACATACATATATAGGGATAGGAGAAGAACAGACAACACCATACCACGAATGGAGGGATAATAATAGCAAGCAGCAATTTTTCCACGGAATAATATTGAATGACGAATTGACGACGACGGGCTGAATCTGGATGGAAGTTTAGACCCTAGGCCCTAGGGCAAAGACTGGCATAGAGATTGAAAGAGAGATGGTTGGTAACACTATTATTAAAACTTGAGTTTCGCATTGTTTTTTGAACGCTCTTGTGTTAAGCAAATTATTCTACGATGAGACTCAGCTTTTTTATCACAGAAATATGTGAAAATCTATACGAGGAGCTAAGTATATTGTTTCCATAGCATATTCACACCTTGTATATATGTATGTACCTCAGCGGCTCATGTTCGTTCTGGTGTTATAAAAGCCGAGACCGGAGACTGTCATTTTACACCACAAGTTTCTGAGAATTACTTTGCATTGAAACATTGAAATCACTTCTGAGGAACCGACCACACTTTTATGACCTTGCAACATTTGTAGTTTACCTGAGCGTAATTAGAACCTATCCTTTATTTAAATAATGCCACCATGAATAATATCTGCATACAGAGATTACATTTCTATATATATATATAGCTAATTGAAAGCGGTAAATATAGGTAGGTATTATATGTAGTTGCCAAGAGCTTGAATCTTATAAATCAAAGATTGAAATATGAAGCCAATTCAAGTATCTTGTGAATAATTGATAAGTAGTTAGAGGGCTTTCAGTGGGAATTACCTATATAGATTAGATGAGCACTCAATATGAAATAAAATGATGTAAGTAAGTGGGTATCTGGGTACTGTTGTACACATTGACATATTTCAATGGAAAGATTGTGATTATTGAAGGTTTGTCTTTGAATCTTAAGTGGAAGCCTACACTGGCGACAAAAGGAGAATTATAATATAAATTGAGCTTTAACTAAATTATTGTCAATATTTATATTATTGGTATGTCAGGTAAATCCAAAATAGCCATGATTGTACAGGATGGTGCAAATGGGTTGCTAGTAACGACAAATTAAAAGTAAGGTCAGTGGGAACATTCAGATGCTCTGAACAAAGCTACTGCTTAGAGAAGGAAAACGTAAACAGTAAAACGTTTTTAGCTAGATTGGAGTTCATATTGCAGTAATATATCTCATAAACAGAAAGGTGAGGGTAATGTGTTATAAATAGGCCACTGTTATTATCCCGGAAAAACACAACTGCCTGCAAAGAATTAGAAGAAGACAGCTATAAGCCATATAAGTAGGTTCTATTCCTACATGCTAACAATTAATCCCATTTGGAATTGAAAGCTTGCATATAGGTAGAAAATTCTACCAGAGAAGTAATTTGTAGGGAGATACTTTAAATTCTTAGTCATCATTTCAGTGCTACACAATCAACGAAATCAGAAGTAATAAGCTTTCGAAGGAGACAAAGGTATTTTAGATTTGTCCATGTGTGTGTCTGAATATGAGATTTCAGTAGAAATTTTGTAAATAAGTTGAACCAAAAAAACTTGACAAAGTGAAATACGACCTTGAATTCACTACTTCGAAAGCGACGAGAGCCAGTTGATTGTTTTCACTTCCATTCCAAGCAGTTAGTTTCGAATTGGAATTGAAGTCATTTCATTCTCTAGAGCATCTGTAGTACCTACTAATAATTTCGAACTGTTTAATAAATTAGAATTCATGTTTAAAAAGCTCCCAAGAATAGATCCCGCAAGGTTTCTAAAACGAAACAAAAATAGATTTCTTTCTTCGTCTGATGCATCTATTTTGTTCCCAAATATATGAATTCGTCTGATTCAATGTAATAAGAGAAAAAGTTACAATAGAATTAGTCCAATAGAATTAGACCAATAATATTAACTATACCCCAGATGAAAAAAAAGTGATAATCCAAAGCCGGTTATCCGATTTAGTTTATTTTTGAAAATGCATTTATTATTTTCATCAGAACGAGGTGTAAAAACTTTCAGCTCTCTATATAACGCGTTCTCAGGCAGGGCCAAAATATATAGTGAAAAACAAAATTTTTGTATTGCAGCCTTACGAAGGAGTTGCTCGATTTGCCCCATTTTCGAATCTAAAATCTAGAATTTATTTGAAAAAAGGAAGCCGTGTGCAAAATTTCATCTCTCTAAGTAAATTCTTTTTTGACTTACCGTGTGGACAGACGGGTCTAAGAGTTCCAAATTTTTATTTCATTGATATTTGAATGCTCGGCATAATTTTTTTTAATTTTGGGGCTGTTGTTGTTATTCACCAATATTTCACCAATTGGAAAATAACTCAACGATACATAACTGAGCGTGTTCTTAAGTAAATTTAGCTGACAGTTTTTCCACTACTCTCTATTAGATTGCAAGAAAACATTTCAACATTTTTCACCACCCTGAGGGTGCACATAGCAAATTTCCGACTTGGTAGGTATATACTTCTCAAGTAAGGCGAAAAAGACCCTCTCACTAATAAATTATAGCCCTAAAGTAGTCCCAAGTTGTAAATTGTGCCGGGTGTGATATGGGTAAGAGGAAAGTTTTGTGACTGATTATTAATTAGAAGTTGTTCCACTTTCATAGGTAGAAAAGTTCTTAAAAAATGTATAAACTTTTTTTTAGCTAAAACGAAGCACGCGCAAAAGTTCTCAACTTAGGCAAAAGAGCTAAGCTGCTGTGTGCTGCTCTTTTTTTTTTACGTTTTTGTTAGGTAATTGTATTTTTTTTAATTAGTTGTATTCAAATTTTTTAATAATTTTTTTTTAATTAAGGCATCAAAACGAGACCACTTTTTCGAGAGCACGGAGCAAAGATAAAAATTACTCAAACACAACGATTCAAAAGCGATTCGGGTGCCTTATATTTTAAATTGAATGTCAAATATAGTAATAATTTATTTGTGAATGTATTAAATATTATAAAACCTTATATAAGCAATAAATATGATTGGATTAAAAAAATTAAGACAATTTAAATTTTAAATGTGTACAAAATAAATTAAAAATGATAGTAAAAAATTAGGAAACGAAAAGTAAAAAAAAAGGGAAGAATGTTCACGACTATTTAGAACTACAGCATATTTTGTTATTACATTTATATAGAATCATCGTGGTAAAGATAAAATCGAAAATCAAATGAAATCAAGCCGCGCACATCCTTTGACCTTTCTAATTCCGAACTGTGCTAATATGGAAGAGTCTACCATCTTCTGTTTTTCCTCGAGCTTACAATCTGCGAAAGTGCAGTATACATCAGCATCTCCGCCACCTTCCTCACGTCCATTAATCCTTTCCCTACCACTTTCCTACCATGCTGTGCTTTGCATTATACGCTATCCCTTGAGATTGGATTAATAATATGAAAAAAAAAACAAAACAAAAAAACAGGAACCATTAGAAACAGAGGATTTCCTCAAAGCGTAGAATTATTGGATTATTGGATGTTTTCTCAAGCGCAAAATTATAATGAAGAAATTATTTGTTTTCAAACGAACCTTACGATTAACAACATCTCAAACAATTTTAACCTTTAATCCATTTTGGGATTAACCAGAAACAAATAATTAGAATCAATATATAAACAGGCTATCGGCACACAAACGTATATATTAAGTCAGCCAGCCAAGCTACGATAAACGCATTAGCATTACACTCCAATGCCTTCACTTGAAAACTGGTTTGGGTATTGCTGTCCTCAATTTACTATGGGTGGACAATAAAGTAACCCTTTGATGGGTACCAGGACACGAGGAGCATGCGAGTAATGAGACCACTGACTATGTAGCTAGTAAAGAAGCGGAATCACCAATTATCGAACCCGACACTTTCTGCGACCTTATAAAAAGGCACCTAATAGGAAAAATAGTGTCCTGAATAGAAAAGCTCACCAGATACATTGCGAGAACGTTCCAGAACTAACACTAAATTTACCGACAATTTTACTATACCTATTTATACCAAAACCAGTCATTTTGACTGGATATGAAAACTTAATATTTTAAATGCAAAAAAATGGTGCGCACATTATAAAGTGTTTTACAAAATTAATAAATATTATTGATACAATATAAAATTAATAAAAATTCATGGTTATTTTGGATATTAGGTTAGTTTTTATTCAAAATAATTATAGCTTGCCACAATTTTTACAAATACAAACTTTTTTTTCTGTGCATTTTCCACGCACATATTTCGGTGCAGTTTGTTGTGGTCTTGTTGTTATTGCAAAGTGCTATTTGGCACCATTTACGGGCGGGGTATCGTTGGAAAATGAGTTGATGGACGTTGAATTTCACCTTCCTGACAGCCAGATGTAAGTTCTTCAGCGAAACGAAAAAAAAAATCCTTCATTGAAACTTTCTTTCCTGTTACATTTTTATACAAAATCCAGGAATTTATGCCGGCTAGATCTAAAATATTAAAAAATACCTGAAGTGGCCACCTTCTGGATCCTGACTTAACACTATATTTGCGTGCCATTTGATCAGTCACATCGACACCAAATTTGGTCTTATTATAGAAATACACAGTTTCAGGCAGTTTCTTGTAGTTGTTTTCAATTTTGACGCCTTTATGCTTGGTATTCAATAAAGCTACATTTTTGCGAGGCTTGCTTTTATAAACTGTAAGTGTACAGTCATTTGTTTCATATAGTAATGTTGAAATACGAGCCAAAGATGGTACTTTCTTTGCTTTGCAAATTTTGGGAAGCTCCCGTTTGTTCCAACCAATGCAATGTAGTGTTTTTGGCCAATAATTTAGAAGCCAAAGAAAGACTGGTAAAAAAGTTGTCAGTTGTTACAGTCCTACCTTGTGTTAAGGCTCCAATAGTCTGATTACTACAAATTCACTGAGAGGTGTGGTGACAAATTTCGTGTCTCAGCTTTTCCTAGGTAAGAAAAGCCATTTATAACATCTTCGTTTCAACATCAGACGCCAGCCAGAATTTTATCCCAAATTTATTTGGTTTGTTTGGCATATATTGTGTAAACCTACATCTAGCCTTCGTTGCAAACAAATTCTCATCTACTGTAATATATGCTCCTGGTTTGAAACAGTCTTGGCTATTGGCAACAAATTTATTCCAAACATTTCTACTCATACTATTTTGATCTCCGGACTCCACATTTTGTTCCATAAATATGATATTTTCAATCCTTTCGCTTCGTATGCACCACCTCCATATAGTATTCCAATGAAAGTCTTCAATTTTTCCTCTGAAAGTGTCCACTTCTTCCCCAAAACACGTGAGGCTTCTAATTCGGTGCAAACTCTGATATGCTCTAATATATGGTGATCAATCAATAGTAAGAAGGCACTCCTTACTTCCCCTTCCATAATATTCCTTCTGGCATATGCTGTAGGCCCAGATGAATCTCTGAATATGCAATAACTTGGTAACCTTCCAACAGTACCTCCTTCTTTTAGGGGTTTCCAAATAGTTCCATTTGGAGAAACTTCAATTTGTGCATCTTGGCTTCTATCACTTTCCTCCTCAGAAGTGGAAGGAATCCGCATACATCTTCGTTTTTGTATATTTTGCAAAATAATATTGTTTTCTTCGTCGCTCAATTCATCTTTATTATTTTCACCTAAATTTTTGTCATCACTGCTTTCGATATGGACACTTTTATCACTCGTATCGCTTTGATTTTCGAAAAATTCGTCCTCAATATGAGAAATATTTATTATCATCTGAACATTCCAAAAGTATGTCTTGTATATCTTTTAATCTCGACTCAAAGTAGCTGGTTTTTTCGCCATTCTTAGCAACTAGAGACTAAAAAAAGGGTTATACTGATATTGGGATATTTTTTTGTCTTTTTTTTTCTTACCAACTAATACACTTCTGAATACTTCAATATTTCACTTTATGATCCAATATTTCACTAGGAACCGAACTCATTGAATGAACGAATGATACTGAAGATTTTTATCTCCAATTTATGGTATGGCGCAATTACTGCGTAAAAATGATATTCCCTTGAAAAGTTGTATTATATAGAATGTATGATACAAAAAAAACAAACTTTCCTGTAAAAAGGGTATTTGCCTGAAAAGTTGTATTATAAAAACAGAAAAAAACACACCAGTCAAAATGACTGGTTCTGGTATAAGTACCACAAACAAAAAATATCTCTTTTATGTTAGACACGGAAATAAAATAAATCATCAAATATGTTTTATTTAATTGTTATCTTAAAAGTCATAACATAGTTTCAGAAAAAGCAGATATTTGCGAAAGAAAATGCAAAAACAGTCAAAATGACTGGTTCGGTAGTTCTAGTGCTAAGGAACGTGAAGGAGTTCAGTAACTTCCCATACAAAGACTTTAAAAAGAGTCATCAACTGTGGTAAGGACCAGATCAGGCTATTCACTGGGCATTGCTCACTTGGGTATACTTGGAGTTAACACGGCAGGAGCACATCACAAAATATGTTTTAGGTTGCGGTGCTTAGGTGCCAGTTCTCCGACCTCATCGACCTATTTCATAATAATAATAATAACTTTTTTGTGTAAGCATATATGACTGTTTAAAAAAAAAAACATTGTAAAATTACCCTTAGTATAAAAACATGTAAACAGTGGCTTTGAAAACAGAAAAAAGGTTCTAACTAAGTAAATCTAAAAAGTACGGGAAAAAGGCTCAAACAATTGAATAAGGAATTTAACAAACAACAAATGATGTAAAAGCTAAATAAAGCACAAAAGATTAAGTTAACAATATAAAGGTGAAGGAGAATTTTCACAATAATTTTGAAAATAAAGATTTAAAGCGAAAGTCAAAGTAATGCTAAAATTTAAAAATCTGCCTATATTTGAAGCGAACTGGCAGTTTCAAAAAGAATTTCCATATATAATTACCAAAATAGCTAACAATAATTTTTGTGTAAATGCCACCAATATTATTATAGAGTCCGGCGAGAGCAGCCTGTAGACCCTTACAAATCACCCCCATCATCCCTCCGGCTCAAAATCTCTAATGGATTGGGTAAATTTAAAGAGGCACTGCCCTAATTAACCTTCTGGTTAAGAACAACAATTTTTGATTTGCATTTATAATTTCTCTTAATCGATATCAATGGGCAATTGAAGTTGGTTATTATCAATTCTAATATTGCATCTCACATGCATGCCACTGCCGGCTATATTTAGTCATTATTATCTTATCTGTACTGGTATAAAATGACTGGATTAGAAGATCCAGCTATATTATTTTTTTTTTATAGGAAAGAATGATTCAACGGAAAATTCTCAAATAATTATTGAAGTGCCATTAATATATGCGCCAAATATACAAGTATCACAGATATTTAGAACAAATTTAAGAAATTGTAGATCGGTATATTCCGGTAAAATTTTACTAACTTTATCTCAACTATAACTTTCTCATAAGTGATAAGATTCAAATATAATTTACTATCAAAAATCCCAATCCAAATGCCATTGTCCTCCCCGACCAGTACCCAACTTTTAATGAAGCAGTAATTTCCACAGTTCCCAAATTAGCAAATTTGAGTCAAGTGTTTTTATCCAGGAAGTTAGTTTTATCCAACCGAATCGCTAGAATAACTTTATTACAGAGATATGTAAAATTTGTTTGGGAACAATTATGTATGTCCAGAACCACTTGAAAAATATTATAATCATAATTACACTGGGCTTTGCTATTCGTGAAATATGGATATATACGTACATAGCTACGTATGTACATTGAAAGTTTCTTTTTGTGGAATAAATCAATTCGAAAATGTTCATTGAACAATGTTATATTCGATAACTGACATCAGACATTGTAAAATTACTTTAAAATAAATACACAATTAAAGGACTCAAGGATTTTCAGTCGAAGCTTATTCATCTCTCTGCTAACATAATTGCGGGTAACAAAATAATTTCAATATCACAACCAGCATCCCGGGTGGCTTTGGATCAGCCGTATTCAATTTAATCATAAACAATCCCTCAGAACATGTTTAATTCATTTTCCATTCTTGTTGTTTTTGAAGAATTTTTACGATTTCTGAGAAGATCTCTTGTATACACATACTATACATAAATCCCGACGTCATTTCGCTATTTTATATATATATTTACATATACACAAATGTACGTGTACATTCCTTGCATAATATCGTATTATAAGGTATACCTACAAGCTAAATACGCCTTAAAATTCTACAAGAGTCGGCTTAAAACCCTTATACCAGAATTGTGATTGAGAATTTCTAGGTAGGGAATGATCCATGGCTCATGAGGCGAGACAAATTAAAATTTAAAGCCGGAGAGGGCAAAAGGGTATAACACAAAAGTTCACTGATAGCGCGATAAGAAAGGGTTCTCTACCGAACTGAATTGAATTGGTTAAGCCCTAGAATTATAAAATCCTTGGGGAATTTGAGAGAATTTCTGAAAAATATGTGGGGTGAACAAAATTGAACTAAAACTAAACCCATAGGTATGTATGTATGTATATAATTTGGTGATGGTGGTTTTTGTCCTATAACAATCAGTCGCGCCCGTCATCGGCGTCATCATCCGTTCAAGGGGAAGCAATTATCACGGACCTTTTGCACAAAAACTCTAGACTTCTTGCTTTGATGTTTAGTTCTTGATTAGATCTTACGATCGAGTACACTTGATTAATTCAATTCTACCTGGAATCAGCGGACCGGGCTCTCCACATCATGGAAGCTGTTGCGCTGTTGGAACAACTGTTTAAGCACCACACACAAAAACTGATTGGTCATTTTAGCATAACAAATCGATATACATAGTAAGTTGGTCTACTACACCATTAAATTTTCCTATTGACTAGTTACGCATGATGTTGGATTTTTCTTTTATTTTCCTTTTTTTTTGTATCTTCCTTAGCAACAGAAAATCTTGTCATCGGTTTCACCATTATTTCTTTTATGGTAAGATCAGCTGGTCGATGATGGTCGAATTGGAGCCACCTTAGCATTTTGAAACGACAACCACAACCATAGTACCTACCTTCATCATATGAATGCCCTGGCTGTCTTCTCGGTTCTGTTGTTCATGCTCTAAGCCTGTAATTTTGAGTGTTCGCTTCAATGGTTTAGCTTTAGAGGAGCCCGTGGTATGAACGAGGATGATGATGATGATGATGCGGTTTAGGTGTGGTTTTACTCACCAAGAAATGAAATTTTTTCAAATGCTTGATTCTAGCATATCTTGCCTAATGCATATATAGTTAGTATACAAACGAACCCCAGTGTAATATCGTTACCGCTGCAGTCGTATACCTACTACTGGTCTGGTACTGAATTATTGATGTACCTAGGTATACTACATATATAGGTAAAATATTTACGGAGTGAACATTTTCAACTTCAACTTGATTCAGACTGCAATCGAACGAAACGAAACGAAACCATTAGCAATGCCAGACCGGGTTCAATTTCCAATTTTCGATGATGATTTTGCTGGTAAACATAACTCCCCTCCTGCTGTTGAATGCTTGCTTTTGGTTCAGTGCCTGATTATTGATCGTTTCCACGGAATTCGACCCCTTCGGGGGTATCCAAAGAGCCGGAAATTTAAAAATAATTGCCCCATCTTAGCAACCTAATGAGCTTTTTTTTTTCTTTTTTTTTTTCAGTGCCCTATAAATCTACATGGGTATAGAGTAGAGATGTATGTATGTATAGTGTGCACCCTCCCCTTTCCTTTTCGATTGCAATTTCATTTCGGACAACGGAGGACGTTAATTTCCTTTCAACGTTCTTTGCTTAAGGTGAAGCCGAAGTTATTATTGCCATTTTGTGTATATAGAAGAAACACTGTAACAATATTAGAGTCTGAATGAAGCATGAAATTATCTTGCCGTAGAATTAGTTCGGTAATGTGATGTTTCCACTAAGCAGGAAAGACCTAATTAATGGGACTGCGTTATTGCGCCTTATTAACAACGAGAAGATGATGATGAAATGTTTCATTACAGTAATATCCGAGAGAAAAAAACAAGTGCTCTTAAGGGAAGTAGAAGTTTGAGGGAATAGAATAGAAGAAATATGCAGATAGGTTGGGTTGGCTTGACTGGTAGATAGTACAAACGTGTCAGATGATTTTTTTTTTGTAAGCAAATTAAAACTGGGCTTAATGATATTTGCATACTTAATTGAGGGAATGAGATAAATACACGGGACAGATTGAAACTGAAGTGTTTGTGTTTTTTATTTTTTACAAAAATCTTGGCAGGGAAACATTTTATGATGCATAAAAAGACAAGCTCGGATTGCGATATTCTAAGTATGTACAAGCTTAAGATTAGTCCCTTAAGTCACGAACTGATTTTAGTTTATCCTGGGATTAAGTTCGAACAATGAATTCCAGCCCTAGTCTTTCCCAGCTATAAGGAATTGAAATAATACATATATATTCAAAACAAATTTAAATCTGCCTTAAAGCCACTATCCACAGCTTCAAAAATATATAGGATTTACCATACACCATCCATACCATCCATTTTTTATACCCTAGATGAAATCTATAGGGGTATACTAAGTTTGTCATTCCGTTTGTAACACCTCGAAATAATGAAGGTAGAGCAAAATGGATTGGACACCCACGCATAAAATTAAAAGTTATTTTGATTTTTGCATGTCCGTCCGTCCGTCCGTCCGTCTGTCTGTGCGCACGATAACTCGAGAACGCGTATACTTAGAGAGCTGAAATTTTGTACACTGACTTTAAAAAAAAAAGTAAAATTAAGTTCGACAATGGGACAAATCGGGCAACTCCTTCGTGGGGTTGCCATATAAAAATTTCGTTTTCGCTATATATTTGGACACTGTCTGAGAACGCGTCGACGTAGAGAGCTGATATTTCGTACATGATGTTTTTACTGCATTAGCAAATAAAATGTTAAAAATGGACTAAATCGGGCAACTCCTTCTTGGTGTTGCCATATTAAAATTTAGGTATTTTACGTATACTTTGAAAACGATCAGTCCAAGACATTTTTATTGTACTAAAAATTTCTGCAGAATATGAAATCGCATAAAATTGGTTACAATCATTTTTTCTGTGCTACAAACCGTTCTAGAAATATATGCGAAAAGCAACTTCAAAAATCAAACTTGAATTAATCGGTGACCATATGAAATTTAATACGGGCATTCATCTAGGGTATCATAAGAATTGGTCTTAGACCAATTCTAGGTTTTTACTTGTTTGTTATCTCATTTAAATTTTCCCATATAAAAATAATGGATAAACTCGACATTTCTAAGTTTTGACCTGCAATGAACGGCAATAAAAAAACTTGTTACGAGGATATCAACAAGGTCGTTCTTTGATTTTTCATAAAATATAGATCAAAGAATTCCTCGTAATGGTGGAATTCAATGGTAGGAGTAACGTCAGGGTAGGTTAGGTGGGATTAATTGTAGAAGCTACTAGCCCATGGGAACATTGCGGACGTCATAACCAGAGTTGATCTATTGTGTCCTTCCCCAAAGTGGTTAAGCTGAATCTAGCCTTTCTACGAATTCGATTATTTCCATTGAGGTTAAATTGCAAACCATATTTTGAGATACATATATGTAGGTAAGTGCTTCTCCAGAGATTTTCAAAGCTGAAAGTACCGGGAACTCACGTATGATACAGTTATAGGACTGGCCTTACATTGAAAGTTTTCTATTGCAAAGTGCTAATATTGACCATCAGATGGCAGATTATTGGAAGAATAAACTTTCTCAAAATTTAAAGTATTTTCCGCTTGATAAGCCAGTTCTATTGCAAACCTTCAACGAAACTGTAAACGTGAACAACATGAACTATACAAATTTGGGAAGATACCAAAAGAAAAGTTGAGAATTATTTTTTGCTGATTTATGGTGAAAAATTTGAAAAATCCTGTAGGATTTACTATGCATACAATCTCCAAAAAATATCTCGGAACCGGAAGATAAGTTCAAATGGAAGAAATAGTTACAATGAGAATGTTGAAAATTTTCGGTAGACGAAATATTAAAATCATATGAGGACGAAATGTTGCATGAGATTCTGCTCAATGATGAAATATAGAAATGTAAGCCAATTTTACTAAGGATAACCTTCACCCACATATATCATCTGAAAGGGTATTGATAAAGCCTATACGGCTGTTTGAAGCTACAATTCTACCCTATATGTTAGTTAAGTTAGAAAATTGAAAATTTAGAAAATTTAGCTCGGTTTTATTATGTTGATAGATGTTGTTGATTTATTTATACTAACTAATAAAGTTTATTGTTACCCACTTTTTCTTCTACAACCAAAGATTCCTTAGGCGACAACACACGTCCGGTGCTCCTTACGATCCTTTAATTTTCTTAACTTAATGGAAATCAATTTTTCCTGATTCTTGGTTGATGGAACTTTAATTGTGTCGAGACGCACTCAACTTATAAATTTTGAGTTTTTAACCGGGCACACGTGATTTATAATTTATGGTAAAAATTCGCTTCTCCCAAAACAAACCGGAAGCCCTGTTTTGTTCTCAATATTTTATTGTCTGATTTTTAAATGTTCAACATTTTTAAGGCTTGGAATAGTGATCTTTAGTGGTGGATCACATAGACCAATTTAATTTTTTTTGTTCGTCAAGTTTTTTGTTTATGAATTACTTTGAGTTTACATTCGAATTTAATTTATGTAATTGTGTTTTTGAAGTTTAAGGCTCAGCTTTTATTGTTTCTTATATTATTGTTATATACAGAATCTTGTAGATTTATGATTCATGCCTATATTCGGCAATTATAAATAATATAAAAATTCTAGGACTTTTCTAATTTTAAGATGTGCCTTGTGCCAAGCACTTGAAGAAGAGTTAGACCTTTTTTACACAAACCACAGTCGTATCACAGGCAGTTTTATGTAGCCGTGCATAAATATTCACATAACCCACAATAAGAAAAATTATATACGAAACGATTATGAAGAATATTTTTGCGGAAAAAGAAAACCATCTTTACTTTAAAAAAAAAAAACAATAAATGCTTGGGGGCTGTGGATTTTAATGGAATATTCTCAGATATATATCCAATTTTGGTACCAAATCGAGTTAAAAAATATTGCTTCAACTTACTAGGAGAATGCATACATTTTATTTTTCGTAGCAAGTTTTAATGTAATTTTCGATTCAAAAGCTAAGGCGTCACCCAGGTGGTGTTAGTAGTACGTACGCAGGTTTTTCTTCTTAACTGGATAAGGGTTAAAAAAACAAATTAGAATCTTATAAGTTGGTTGAAATTTTTTTACTCGCCTGTGACCAAACTTCATAGGTATTATTGTATTTATTGTTCATATAATTCTTGTAGAACGAGAAACACCCAAAAAGAAGCTTAAAACTGTGTCTACATTTTTACCAAATCCATCCTTAGACAAAAGGTCGGAAGGTAAAGATTCGTGTCGTCGTATGTTATAACAGAATGATGAGGATAATGAAAGATGTACTAAATGCCTAGTTTTTAAATTTTCCAATTTTCTAATTGTTATAACTTTCTTTGTACCATATACATACATGAAAAAAAAAAAATTTAAAAGAGAAGGTAAAAGAGAAATAACCACATGTAGAAAAAAGTGCCCAACAACCTTGGACAACAACAGTAAAAGGTTATAAGGGATCGGTTAGATTAGGTTAGGTAAGAGGGTTGCCGCACCACAACAACTAGCCTGCATCACTTAGACCTCTAGTGTGTCCATTGTGTCCCTAGGCCCCATGGCACAGTATATTCATACAGTAGAACAGTTCTGTCAAAACTGTCATATGAATAGGATGCTCCTATAATGTGACTATTCTTTCTCTTTCAACATATTTAACTAATACACTAGTCAATTTTTAATACAAAGATTCCTATGTAAATCTAAAGTGGAAGAAAGAGAACTTGCAGCATGAACAAACTTGTAATAGAGGAAAAAGGGCAAAATGACAAGCAAAAACGCTAATAACAATTTGTTCCACTTCCTATGCCATTCGTCGTGGTAGAACTGTCACAAACATTTTTACAGCCATTTTGCATATTACCCTGTCCATGGCATCTCTATGAACGAATACCACTTTACGGTCTAACAGCTGTTTAGTTTATGGAACAAGTAGATTGTGCAACTAGCTACCGTTCGTCCATTTACTTCCGTATCATACTTAATAGTTCCCTCTTATGGCAGAAATTTTGAGTTTTTTTTTTTTTTGTAATTAAAATTCTAAAATTCACTTTTCTGTAGTTTGTTCTGAGTTGTTCTACTATATGTATAAAGTACCCATGGGATAACGTTTTCAAGCCGTCCCAGACCCATCCCGCTTCCCTTAGAAAACTCAGGATATCTTCAAGACTCACTCATTACCTAGATTCATCCTGCTTCTCTCAGAAAACTCAGGATATATCTGAATTCTTTATTTGCAGCTCCTTCAGACTTGAAAAGAAGTAGCTAACCAATAGCCTTCTTCTTTTATTCATTAAGCGGGGCATTCGGAAAGCACATGTTGGACGGGTTAGATTTCCTCCGAGTCATTACAGCTCCTGCAGAAATCGTTCGCCGCTATACCCAGTCTTCTAGCATAGTCACCTATGGCCTATTGACCCGTAGTGACCCCTACTAGATTCCTGGTATTTGTTCCACTGCCATTAAACAGCTCCCTTGTACATTTGCTGTCATATGCAGGCCACAATTGCCTCGCAATACGACAGGTATCCCTGCTAGTACACCGGACGCTTGCCTTTTGATGATTTCCTCTTATATTGCTCCGATTGAGATTCTCATATAAGCTACCGCTGCCTAACTAACCAATTCATAGCACTTTTTGGCCAACTCATCAGCCATCTAGTTGCCTGAGATATCCTTATGGCCAGATTCCCAGCATAGGGTCACCTTGTGCCTTATACCCAATTCCTAGATGACGAATAAAAGGTACATGAGCTGTACTGATCTAGTGAACTGTAGTTGACGTACAAGAAGAAAAGAAAACAGAAAGTGTAGTGAAATAAGTATTTTGTGAATGCTAGGTTTAGATTTGGTTTTGTAGATAGTTTTGAGTATGTATTTCTTTTTATGTGAAATATTCCTAGCAAAATTTCGCGCCGGTGCGCTTATCATGGCGAGACGCTAAGCAGATGTTGGGGATAAGTCTGACATGAGGGATAAAGCGTGGTGATGTTAGACACGGCGTCGTACTTTTATATCCTCAAGCCCCCAACTACGCCAAAAGGTTGGATATCGAGACGGTGCGTTTAACACGGCGATAATTATCAGCCTGTAAATTCCATTACCAATTCGCTGCCATCATAAACGCAAGCCATATCTGGTATTCGGGTTTTCTCCACACTGCGTAAGAGTGCTTATGGAGTTTTAATTACTCAAACCTTGCCTTTCTTTTTCCTTTCCAGAGAAGACAGCCCAGCAGGTAAATAAAAGGAAGGTATAGACATAATATATAACGATTACCCTGGACCTTGAATCCTGAACAATTTATATATTATCATGTGAACACAAAATTATTATTATTATATAAATCGAAGTAACCGTAACACTTTTGTGGAACATATAAAATGGAATTGAGAAGCGATTAAAACGAATACTTTTTATCCACAATAAAACTTATTTATTTACGTGGTTCGATGCAACTGTATCATCTTCAGAGTGCAAATCGCTACTGAGCAATAAATTGTGCCTACAACCAACAATATGAATATGAGTATGGTTGGCAGGAAAATTAAACATCTGATTCGCAGTTGAATAACATAGAAAAAGTACAGTTTTACCCAAGATTAGTAAACTTATCACAGGTACAGTTTTTGCAATCGAAGGTGAATTTTTTACAGAAAGGAATAAATTTCTCTCCACCAGATATTTTGAATAAAAATGATTTTGTTAATTTGGCTATAGACACGGAGGTTATTTTGAAGAATGCAGACATTACAACTAAAGTGAAATGTGGGGACTTGATTAAGCAGAAATATCACCAATTACAAAGGCCATTACCAAGCACAAAATCAGAAAAAATAATTTGTGGCATTCAACAAAAAATAAAAAGAATGGACTTGGTGTGTAGCAAGGCTGATAAAGGTAATTCACTATATATATTGAAAAAGGCTGACTATCTTCAAAAAGTACAAGGTTTTTTATTGGAAAGCGGAGCTATAGAACTCAAGACGGATCCAACATGTAGATTTCAACGCGATTTAAAAGAATGTCTTAAATCAAGTAAAAGTATATTGGGTGACAATATATATAAGTTGATATGTATGAACCCAAAAGCGCCTGCATTTTATGGACACGTTAAATTGCATAAGCCTGATAACCCGATAAGACCAGTTACCCCATTTGTGAACGCACCTAGCTGTAAAATATGTAAAGTTGTTAAGGAAGTATTAATAGAAGAGACAAAGTTTGTGTCATCTTACTCAGTTAAAAACAGTGTTGATTTGATTCAAAAGATAAAAAATATTGATAAGCCAGAAAATTCAATCTTGGTATCGTTTGACGTTGCTAGTTTATTTACATCGATAGATACCAATTACTAGACTCAAAAAGGTATTGTTTAGTTTATTGGACCGCAAAATTAAGTGTAAAAGGAAGAAACAGGAATTGAAGAATTTAATTAACTTGTGCATAAGTCAAAATTATTTAGAGTTTTGGGGCAATTTCAAGGATGGCCTACCTATGGGGTCGCCATTGTCACCCCTACTAGCGGAGATATTTATGAACAGTTTAGAGAAACTAATTCTAAAAAGTCCTCGTTTTAAAGACCTCATTGGCTTCTGGTACCGATATGTGGATGATGTTCTATGTTTGTGGAAAGGAGACAATAAACAATTGGAAGAATTTTTGAAATACATTAATAGTGTGGAAGAAAATATAAGGTTCACATTGGAAGTGGAAGACTTTTTAGATCTCAAAATTAGTCACATGGATTCAAAATTTAAATTTGAAATTCATCGCAAAACAACTTTTTCGGATAATGTAATACCAGTAGACTCAAAACATCCGTATAGCACCAAATTATCGGCCTTTCATGTTATGCTTAATAGATTGATTAATATCCCGTTGGATAATTATGCCTATCAAAACGAGCTAAATATAATTAAAAATATTGCAATAAATAATGGATTTAAAACGAGCTAAATATAATTAAAAATATTGCAATAAATAATGGATTTAATACTAGATTAATAGATAAAATGTTGTATAGGAAACGTAAAACTGTCCTTTTAAATATTATTTTTCCGAATAATTACAGCTTAATTAGTGACTTGGTGCGGTTTATGGTCCCGCGGGGTCATTGGTCCTTACTTTTTCGAAAATCAGCCTGGAGCAACAGTTACGGTGAATGGATTGCGCTATCGACAGATGATTAATGATTTTTTATGGCCGGAATTGGATAGTATTGATCTGGACAACGTTCACTTTCAACAAGACGGCGCTACGTGCCATACAAGCAACGAAACCATTGATCTTTTACGGGAAAAGTTTCCGGACCGTGTTATCTCTCGAAGAGGTGATCACAATTGTCCACCGAGATCTTGTGACTTAACACTTGCGACTTCTTCCTTTGGGGCCACGTGAAAGAAAAGGTCTACGACAAAAGCCCAGCGTCGATTCAAGACCTCAAAGATGGAATTCGTGAGGCTATCGAGGACATAGGGCAGCCTATTTGCGATTTGGTTATGGAAAATTTCATGAAAAGGATATGGTCCTGTAGGCGTGGTCGTGGTGGTCATTTGGCTGATGTTATTTTCCATTATTAACGGCATACCTTCCTCTTTATAATGAAATAAAGATCCGATCATTTATCTCAAAAAATGGCATTTTTCTTTGAATATCAAAATAACACCTCTTATTGGAAAACCCTTTACAAAGAAATGGGTGAAACTATCTTTCGTTGGAAAAACTTAATATAAAATAGCAAAAGTTTTGAAAGATAAGCTTAATGTTAATGCAGGGTTTTATAATAAAAGCACAATAAAGAATATATTGGTGAATTGTAAAAGTAAGACTGTATATGAAATATGGTGTAATGATTGTGGTTGCAGCTACATTGGACAAACAGGTAGAGATTTCCATACAAGATTTTCGGAACATATTAGATCTTTTAAAAATAATAAACAGGATTCCTATCTTGCAAAACATTTATATGAAGCAGGGCATTATTGTAGCATTGATAATCTAAAAATTTTACATGTAGAGAAAAAAAGGTAGAAAACTGGATATTTTAGAACATAGAACATAGAACAGACGGATTTAATTAGTTCACCACTTTTGAATTGTTTATTATGATAATTAAATTTATTAGCCATTGTAACGCCAACCATACTCAATTCTTGGTTGTAGACGAATTTGTATTGTACTCGCTTAACTATCTGTGGTAGGCACAATTTATTGCTTAGTAGCGATTAGCACTCTGAAGATGATACACTTGCATCGAAACACGTGTAAGAATTAAATAAATTATTATTATATTTTTATTTATTATTATTTATTGTGAGAAAAAGTATTCGTTCTTAATCGCTTCTCAATTCCAAATAAAATATTCTTTTAATAATGTAAAAATTTTCGTCTTTTGAATACATACATATATTTTTTCTAATCATTATTTTCTTTTACCGTTCTTATTATTCATGGCATATTTATCATTAATACTACAATTTGACATCAGGGATAATTTTTTTCTCTTCAACATGGCATTCTGTAAACAGAAAATTCACAATTCACTAAAAACAAAATTTCTCACTAATAACAAAATCTTCCTTCATTTTACATAGCTTTATTAGCTGCCGACATGAGGATGCAAAAATAAATAGGCTGCCCTTATGGTGACCCAATAACAACTCATAATCATAATAAAAATTGCAACACGAACGACAACATTTCTGTCTCAGTCAGCAATATTTAATCGTTCGCATAAATATTAAACACTTTCTATATCCGCCGAGAACTGAAGGAAAAGGGGAGTTCGTAATTAACGATAAACTGCCAGTAAACAAGCAATCAAATATCGCAGGCAATGTAACTACATAAAACAAGATCGCAGTTAATGCCTAACTGGGAAGATTCCATCAATGTGGTACTCACTACAGCAATGTACAAAGGTCTGTTCATGATCAATTAAGGCGGTGTAATTGTGCCTTCAATTGTGCACTATCCCCAGCCTTGAAGCGATGTATTTTTTGAGAAATACGAAAAGAAAGGCAATTAACTCACGTGTAAATGTTGAGCGTCATTTTTTAACTTATGTACCTTCTACGATTCGACGTTCAAGACACGAGAAGAACTGGGAAGAGCGTGTTGGGTGTTGGAGAGTACTGTTGATCGGATGGAATATAGGATCTTAAGTCCCGATCATCATAACAATTAAAACCCAAGTGACAGAGGTAAAATATGCCACTGTACAGAAGCTACACTTAAGACAGCTCGTGACATGCATTGCGTGTGTAGTCAGTAGAATCAGTAGAGTGTTACACGTTTGTGCAATGCTTTAATGGATATGTTTCAAGGAGAGTCAGCCATTTAAGGGTTGGGGAGTACCTTCTGGCTAAAAATTCTATCGCTAAAGAGTGATGATCAAAGAATTCGTAAGGTTTGTTCTCATGCATAACCAAAGTGAATAATAACAAATCTGACAGAAGGCGATCTTTTTTTTCATACTTTTTTGTTGTCGGTATTTGTCACCAGCTGGCTGTTCTTTAGTAAGGCAATGGTTTCACATTGGATTGAATTACACTTACTGAGTGCCCATTATCACTCATAATGGGATAAGATGAGTGACAGTAATTTGAGCTGAGCTAATGCTTTAAGGATACGATTTCAACTGTGCAAATGTGTGTTAGAATATTTTTATTTTTTTTTTTTTGTAATTGATGTGAAAAGAATAAACTGAAATGCGCTCGTGATAGTTAACAAATTTTTAACGCATTACAATTCATGACGATAAATGTAATATTTTGAAAGTGTGTAATTATTTTTCAGGTCCGGAAAATTAATTCTAATAAAGACAGTGTAATGCAAGTTCATACTTACAATGCATATGTACAACGTCCAATGTTAAATCTGTAAAGACAAAAAAAAAACATTGTACTTAACATTTTATTTACTTAAATTAACAATTTGTATTATTTAATATGTACTTTAACTAATTATATTTATAAATTTTAAATTTTAAAGAAACAAAACCCTTTGCGAATTTATTTTTGTCGAAAAATTTAACAATTCCGCTGTTTCGATTCGATTCGTATAAATGAACATATTTCAACTTTGCCTGATGACATAACGTTAACCTAGAAAAATCATCTATTTAAAACCTGAAGAGACTTTTGTTGAGAAAATAAATAAAACGGGTAAAAAAAAAAAAACTTTACATAGATGTAAATCGGAAAGATCAAATCTGGAAAACTTTTGAACTTTATGTAAGTCTTCGAAATCGAACGAAGCAATTGTGTTCGCTTGAACGAAACAGCAAGGACCGCATCGAATCGAAGCGAAACGGCAGAATCGTTTTTGGCCTTTTATTCCGATCCTAAAGGCTTTTGTTTTTGCCCGTTTCGAATGAATTTTCTGGTGAATATATACAGAGTTTTAAAACAGATTATCAGGTACTCAGTCGACAAAAGTTAGAAGTATGTTTCTTATTTTTCTTAATTATACAAGGCGATTTTAAATTAGTGGCCATAAAAGTGTTGGGAACAGCATTGAATGGAATGGGTGTAATTTCAATCGTTTCGGAGCTCTAGGGCGGTTAAGAAAATATCCTAGTTTTTCACGAAAACCACCCCTCAACTAACTTTTTGTAGAGCTTATGACGGTGATTTTTAGCTCAGATGTTAGTAAACTGTCCAATCTTTCCAATATTGAACCTTCACTTCATCCTACTCATTCTTGATTTTTCTTAAATTTTAACGATTTTACCACTAAAATGGCTAATAACAGTAACATCTTCTTGCAAGATTTGGAAACCTCACAATATTACCTTTCAATTCATTGTACATATGTACCTACCGTTTTTGGATAACCTGTTTATGTGATGCCTAATTTAATCACTTTTCATCATTTTGCTAATTTTTCACGGAATTGCATAAAATTGGGCATGATTTCTATCGTTAGTAGTGAAATTTATGAAATTTATAGCCTTGATAGCAGGCTAGGGAAGGAAAAAATCAATTTGCTCCTCGAATATCACGTTGCCTTTTCCTTTGTGCCAATGCCAATGAAAATATTAAAAACAGCAAAATAAAAATTTGTGGACTAAGAGGTGAAGTTCCCAATGTATGTCACAGAGAAGACAGATTTTCTTCTAAGTGATGTAACTCTTTAGTGCTCCGCTTTGAATATATTATTCGAATTGATATTTCAATTATATCGAATACAATAAGAGATTTGATGCCAGCGGGTAGACAGGTACTTAAGCAGTGAGTGGAAATTTTAGAAAATTGAATAAAGGTAAGGTGTATAGTTAGCATCTACGAAAACAAATCAAGACATTTTAAAGTGAGGTTAGTTTGAAAAATAAGTCAGATCCAAAAATGCTACAAAAATTTTTTGACGATACGCACCAAGAAATCTTGAGAATATTGTGATATGAAAAAAGTGCGTATTAGATGGGATTTGTATATTCTGTTTATCCACCGGAGAATTTAATTATCCACACTTGGAATTTTTCACGCTGTAACCGCGCAAACATTTTACGTAAGAGATTGCTTTCTTGAAGTAGTCTCGAAATGAGACTTTCTCCTAAGATTCATTCGTTTCTATGATTCTCTGAGTATCCTGATTTAATAAGTCGAGAATTATGTACACATATACATCGTCGGTGAGACTGAATAGCTGCGAAACTACTAATGCCACTACCGCGTAATTTACGGTGAAAACAAAATTTTCAGCAGACACTAAACTTCTATTTTTTTTTATTATAATAACAAAATAATTGCTACTAAGCTCTTGGACACCCTACAAAGTGCAGCTTGGTGCTCTTCTCCAGAAGACGTAAGCTGGGGTACTTTGTTCTTCCAAAGCTTTTTGGACACACTCTCTCCTCATGTCAAGCACCTTGGAGTCTTCCTTGACTCGAAGCTATAATGGGGAATGCACGTAGAGGAAAACGTTAACGCGGCTATGAGGGTCTTCGCTCAATGCAGGAGAACCTTTGGCTGCACATCAGGCATGAGACCGAGGGTTGTGCATTGGATGTACACCTCGATCGTCAGACCCACGCTCACATATGCCTCCTGTGTATGGTGGCCGAGGACGCTTGTGGGAACTGCGATCCGGAAGCTGGCGGGCCTGCAAAGGCTTGCCTGCTTGAAAATTACGGGCTCCATGCGATCTACGGCTACTACGGCTCTTGGGGTCTTACTCAATCTGCCACCCCAGGATCTTGTCATTCAGGCAGACGCCAAAAGGGCTGTGTGCAGATTGCGCTTATGGTGATGTTGGGAGGGCGGCTGGACTGGCTATTCTCATTGCTCTATGGCGTATCGGCTGTACTTGGAAAACCCTCTGGCCGGTATGCCACGGGACGCAGATGGTACAGAGCTTCGTTTCGGGCGTCGCTTCTCTGTAAGCTTTCCTGCAAGGGAATCGTGGACTGAGGGAGGTGCCTTATCGTGGCTTCCCCGGTCTGCTCTAAAAATCTTCACCGACGGCTCTCTCACTAATGAGGGAGCTGGGGCAGGGCTCTACTTTCCTGAGCCTGATTTTGGAATGGAGTACTCACTTGGAAAACACACCACTGTCTTCCAAGCTGAAGTCTTCGCCATCTCAATGGCAGCGAAGTTAGCCCTCGATATGCAAATCAAGGGGAGAGATATCGCTATCCTTTCGGATACTCAGGCAGCCTTGATAGCTCTGAATGGCCCTCGGATAACGTCTAAGTTTCTGGGGGACTGCAGGTCGTCAGTGAATAAGTTGTGTATTCACAACAATGTGTCTCTCCTGTTAGTTCCTGGTCACATGGGGATCATGGGGAATGAAAGCGCTGACCTCTTAGCTAGGGTTGGCTCCGATTCTCCGTTCCTCGGACCGGAGACCGCCGTAGGCGTTCCCACCTCGAATATCGGGTGTCTCATCAAACCAGACGTTCATAGGAAACATCAGCAGAGATGGGAGAACCTGAGTGCTTGTAGGTGTACAAAACTGTTTCTGGATGGGCCCAATGGGAATATCTCCGATTTTCCCATGGCGCTCGGAAGGAAACAATGTAGAACCGTGGTTGGCATCATCACCGGCCACAGCTCACTTCACGCTCATCTAACAAGGATGAGAATTGTTGACAGACTTGAGTGTCTGTCCTGGATGGAGGGAGAGCCTGAGACAACCGAACACTTTTTGTGTGAGTGTCCGGCCTTCGCCCGGAGCAGACTGGATACTCAAGGGTCTCCCCTTCTATTTGTGGATGAGCTCAAAAACCTTTCTCACCAAGACTTGTTGCGCTTCATTAAGAGGACAGGAAGGTTTTGGTGAATGGGATACAGGATAGCATATTGGGTCGCTGTGGCCTCCGTGCTTGGGTTGGGTATCTCCTGTTCCCCCTGTTTTCAAAAAAAAAAACAAAACTCTTGGACGATAAATATCATGTTTTTGCATTTTAGACATAAAATTGACAAAAAAGTTTTAGTTTTTTACTTATGTTACCATTTTATAGTTAAGCGGCTGCTGATATTGCCAGTCTCGCGGTAATGCAGTATCACCGACGATATGTTGCTTCTACTACGGTAGTAATCTGGTTTCCTTTCGATATCAACTTCAATGTCGTAGTTTTAGCCAGAAATTATATATTAGCATATAATTGGACTTATAATATAAAAATACCGCAATAAAATTCCGAAAACAATAAGACCTTCAAGAATAATTTGTTTTTAAATTGTGCTTATTAAATCTAGCAGACTTCCTTTGGAATAAATTGAACAAGAGAGCCATCTCTACAAGTATTTCTACAATAATGTTCAGATCCAGAACAATTTTGTCCAGACAAGAATTTAGCTGGTATTGGATTATATAGGAGTTACGGTGTGAATACGATATAATACGAAAACTCTTTATTGAAAGACCCAGGCCGAGGCCTCGACTATAAAATTTGCATTATCCTGTTAGAATATCTGTCATTATTCTCAGAAACCAGATTAATATTAATCTTTTGAAAATCCGAGAGTTCAATGCATTTCTACGAATTCTGTCCGCCTTACCAAAGGCGGAATGAAATCCTCCCTCATACTATAATTCAACGCGCACAGTGCTATACAGATATGGTAATAATTTTTGTTGCTTTCTCAAATCATGAAAATATTGTGTCGATACACGTCTGATTCATCGACGAGATTAAACTATCTATCAACTTGGTGTTACAAGTCCGTTTAACTTAGATAGGTACTACAAAACTCCAATCTGCTGAAATTTTTTTGGGCTCCTTGTTTTTAACCAGCGTATTGTTGTTAATTTTAATTTTCATCGAAGGTGGGGGGAATAGCTTAATAACACTCCGAACAGTCTAAACATCCGGAGAGATCCCAACTTTTCCCATTATATTAGTTGCTGCTAAATTCGATTCCGCTCTCAATATACCCTTAATTATGTACATTCCTGTTCTGTAGCCACCCATGCAATACATCCTCTGCGATGTTTCTCATTACTTTCTGAATCCTTAAGAAAATTATTGATCGTTGAAAAAATGCTTAACAAATTCTAGGAGCCTTGGCTTGAATTTTATTGCGGTATTTATGTTTTATAATTTCAGTTGAAATATGTATGCCCAAATTCCGAGTTAATATAATCCAATGCTCCGGAGTATCTATGTACATATACATATATGTGGATAAGATCGGCTTGGAAACAGCATTTCTAGTAAAATTTGGTCTTTATATATCAAGTAGATGTGTTCATCCTTCATATAAAGGATATGCGGGTATGATTTAGAACTGCCAATAATAGTTTACGATATGACTTAACTACTAAACATAATTAAGAAATTAGCTTTCTTGATATACACACACACACTACAATGCCTGCATTTTTATTAAAATGAGCTATCAGTGATTCCTTCTAATCATAACAGATTATCACGATATCATACACGTGTAGTATCAATTCGTAAAAAATATTTCAGATGGAGGCAGACCTTCCTATTTAATTAGTTAATTGAAAATACTCCCGGCTATACGTCCTTAAGCTTTTCCAGACAGGCTATGAAGTCGTCAAAATTGGACTAATTAGCTAACTATTTGCTGTTGGTTATTGAATAGCATTTACACGTTTTCATGGTAGGCATTCAGGGCCATAATCAAAATACTTTTAGAGGTGTCCTAATTTTTTTATTATTTTGAAATCTTTGCATATATTACATGTGCTCCATTTTACTGTTTTTTTGTTTTTTTTTTTAGTCATTGATGGGAATTCTACTGAATTCTCTGGAAAAGGTTTGGTGGCTCAGAGCTTGAAAGAATCTTGAAAGATTACGAAATATCACTATACAGCTGAGATTCGTAAAACGAAATCTTGGTATTTTCGTCGCAAGTCTTTGTCATCTAGTATTGTTTGGAGAAATCATCCCAAAATCTTGCAATAGTAGTAGGATTAACATAGATGAACTTAATACGAGCACTTACTTTGTAAACAATTCCCGTAACTCTGATTTATCTTATTTAAATATGTTGCCCAATACAGAAAATAATACATCCACCCAGTTCTCTTTCAGGAATGTCAATAGGCTCGGATGATATCGATATATAGTTTCTTAAGTTCATCTTGCCTTTTACAATTAGACCAGTTGTGCATATTTTTAAACACGACCATTACAACATCATCTTTCCTGCCACAAAGCAAGGATTGCAAAAGATTATCCGATGGTCACAGGACCAATAAGTATTCTTCCAGTACTATCTAAAGTTCTGGAGAAATTACTCTATGAGCAGATTAGGACTTATATGGTATATTGTCTAGTCGTTAAACATCATTGTGGCTTTAGAGCTAAGCACAGGATACTGCTAGTGCTTTATTACATCTTAATGAATCTGTTAAACGAAATATTGAACTGGGATATATTTTTTATCAAAGATTGATGACTGAGCTCAATTTTATAAGTCTGCAGTGAACTTTATTTCGTCCTATTTAACTCATCGCATGCAGGCTACTGTATTGAATGTGTTCTCTTTAAAATTACTACCTCTCCAATTGAGTGTCCCATAAGGGTCAATACTAGGTCATTTCTCATTTATGTTTTATATTGCTGATATCGTGCTAGTTTCTATATACTCTTCGAATGTTGATGATATACAATTATTCCTATCGTCATCTAAAATTAATACTGCTTTCGATATCTTTCCATTCAATCAGGATCTTTGACTTATAAATAACTGGTCACTCAGAAATATGTTATCATTGAGCCGAATTAAAACTGAGAGTTTAATTCCTTTCAACAACTTGACGTTTCATCTTTTCCATCCCCTTATTTAAATGGCACTCGTATTGAATATAAGACCGTGGTTAAAAATTGGGGTATGTTTATTGATAGTAACTTGTCCTGGCAAAGTCATATTAATGCTACTGTGTTCATATTTGAACACTTCAGAAGCTACGGGGTTTAAATGTGGAGGCTTTAAGTTATTTCAAGCAACTTTGAACTAATCCCTTAACGCGTAATAATCATTACTTTTTATTTATTACTTCCTATTTCTTCTGTATTTGTTGTTTTTTATTATTTTTTGCAAATTTTTATTTACTTATTTTTTTTTTCATTTTGAATTTATACTTTTTATACCCTCCTAGATGAAATCTCGGGTATGTAGGTACTAAGTTTATCATTCCGTTTGTAACGCACAGGAATAAGGCTGCTAGAGTAAAATGGGTTGGAAGCCCACGCTTAATATTAAAAATAATTTTGATTTTTGCATGTCCATCTGCGGGTTAGACCGTCTGTCCGTTCGTTCGTCTGTCGGTCCGTCCGCCTGTCTGTCCGTTCTCACGATAACTCGAAAACACGTTCTAAAATTTAGCATACGGGCTTTTTAAAAAAAAAAAAATTTTAAGTTAGAAAATGGGACCAATCGAGCAACTCCTTGCTAGGGTTGCCATACAAAATTTCGTATTTAACTATATATTTCGGCATTGCCTGAGAATGCGTCACATTCATACACAGCGATTTCATAAAAATAGTAAATAAATTTCAAAAATGAACTGAATCGGGCAACCCCTTATAGGTGTTACCATACAAAATTTTTGTTTTTCACCTTATTTAACTTTAATTTTCATCTATGGTATAATATTTTTGGTCTTAGACCAATTATAATGTTTTCTCTTGTTTTCTATACCATATGCACCATACATTTTTTCTGAATTATGTCATTTATATACATTATAATTTTATCGTTCAACGATGTGTACTAAAGTATATTATACGAACAATGGCACTTATTGTGGCCCACGTTCCAGAGACCCTTGAGGTCTCAACCTCTTTTCAATTCAGTCCAACGCATAGGTCTTAATTGTTGAAATAAATTAAGGACAATTTATTTATTTATTTATTATTATCTTAATAACATATTTTTGAAACGTTCTGATTATTTGCAAAACAGTAGAGCTGCTGTTTACAACTTATGAGATACCTAACGATCAACTTATCAGGATTCGTATTGACAGCCAAGTTGCAATCAAAGCTCTGGAATTGAGTACCATGAGACAGGGGCGGATCCAGGATTCTTGTGTGGGAGGGGCGCAACTTTGGTTTAAAATCGGTATACGCTGGAAACAGATCAAAAGTTCGAAGACACTCGCCACCACTCGCAAATGTCAAATACAAAAAATTTATCATTAAGATACGTGTCGATCAGATAAGTGAATAATTCTGCAAGGGATCAGACGAGATATTTCATTAGAACATTGACCAAGCATATAGCGATAAGGGAGTGAAGGGCATCCATCATTTCGGCGTTGTTCGAGTGAGTTGATATTACAAGTTATTGCCACATCGCCACTGAGCTTGAAGGCTCTCTTTTGGACAATATCCAATGAAGGTAAGACTATGCGAGTAGCCTGGGGCCATGGAAATTGTATTATATTCTAGGTCTGGTGTAGGATTTGCAGAGGAGCTCTAGATTCGGTGGGTTGAAATATTTCTACACCTTTTCAGAAATCCTAGACATTTCGCTGCTTCTTTGGCAAAACAAAAGATGTGATCTGGCCAGCTTAGCTTACAGGAAATATTAAAGCCAAGAATGTAAAAAGACGGTGTATCGAAAATCAGTGCTCCATAAAAAAAATGGGAGTGCATTGCTATGTTTTTGCTTGCATGACAGATGTTAGATTCCCTCTGGAGCCCGTATGAGTATCAAGGGTACTGTCAACGGCAAAATTTGATATTATCAAGGTCGTTATTGAATGATCTAATCAAGCCATCTCGTTTGACAGATATCTGGAGCCCCCAAGAATGTCAAAGGAGTAAGCGTAATCAAGGCTACGATAATAGGCAATACTATGGATTGGATTAAAAGTACGGGAGAGAAGATCATTAATGAAAGTTAAGAAGAGAGATTACAGAGCCCTGGGACGTCTCGGCATTTATAGGGTTAGGTTCTGGTGAAACCCCTTCTAGTACAACCGGTATTATGCGATCAGGTAAAATACTTTCAATCTACAATAGAAGATGAGGGGACAGACCAAGTGCTTTAAGTTTAACTAAAACGGCTGGAAGCCAGACTCTATCAAGGACCATTTAAATATCTAGAGTAACGATTTTGTGACTACAAAACACCGAAATTGTGTACGGTTCGAATGTTCCGCAAGAAAAGTCAGCAAGTTTCCAGATGAGGGTCCCGTTCGGAAGCCATGATGCCGATCATTGATGAGTTGCTTGGTTTCTAGATACTTCATTAATTTGGAGTTAATGATAGATTCAAAAAGCTTTGAAAGAATCGAAGTGATTGCAATTGGTCGATAATTTTAGGTGTTGCTACCCTCAACTTTCTTGGGAATAGGCCTAACGTGAGCTATTTTCCAACCATTTGGAAATTTTCCTGTCGAATAAGATAAGTAGAGTAGTTTGCGCAAAGGTTTAGCCAAAGATGAGGCACAGCTTTTAATTAACAGGGGTGAGAAACCATCAGGACCTACGGCATTGGAGACTTTGATTCCCTTGAGGACCTTGAACACATCCCTTTTTCGGATGTGTATTGGCTGTTTTATAGAGAACTTAAAGCGAGTCTACCAGTGAAAATACAACCACTTCACCGATATTAAGTAGTGAAGATATAGAGGAATTGCTGAAGTTGGTCTTGATGGTCTTGACCAGGGACCAGAAGCCTTTGCTATCTTTGCGGCTTGCCAACATTCTGAACAAAAGGAAACATTTCTCTCCGGATAATGGACCTTTAGCTGCTCTGTGCAGTCTTGTCGACTTGTTTCAATTCTAGACATGCATGCAATTGATACGCGCGAAAAGCAGACTCCTCCGCTTTTCTTACATTACTTGGTTGAACTTATCGTTAAATCAAGAGCTATTTTATTGTTGTTGAGATCTGCTGTAAGAATACCGAATGTATTCACACATGCCAAGACTTCTCGAAGGTTCTGATTTAGAATTTCCCAATCAGCATTTAATTATCTTTTTAAGGTTTTAGCTAAATATTCTACTATTGCATTTTACGAAATAATAAAACTGTTTTTCCAAAATAAATGTCTTGCTTTAAAAGTAATAACTACGTCAATATACAATGATTTGTTTGGCGTTGTGTTTTAAATTAAAACAAATCTCCCATCGCTTTTACCCGAATAAGTTCTGCTTCAAATTGTACGTTTGCAGAAATTTTTATGCCTTTGTAAAAAGTGCAGTAGAAGAATTCAGAAGATCTACTGCAATTTTTTTGTGATCTTCAGGAAGGGGCGCGCGCCCCCCGCGCCCCCTAGCTGGATCCGCCACTGCCATGAGATCGTGCCCCGTGCAAAGGTATCGCTGTGAGCTCGGGAAAGGGGGCTAACTACGGGGTTATGCTTGACTGGGTGCCTAATCACAGTCACATACCTGGAAACGAGGCTTCTGATGCTCTAGCCAGAAATAATTATACGATGAATATTTGTCTAGCAGAGAATCCCATAGGTCGACCGCTAGAATCAGTTAAGAGTATTCTAGATGCACAAGCTTCTGATTTTGCAAATTACAGATGAGGAAAACTAATCACATGCGCGATTTTCAGACAGCTCTCGCACAAGATATTCTCTCGGAAGACTGAATCTCTTCTGAGGAGGTATCGGAATGACGTGGGTAATCTTACTACAGTTATCACGGGACACTGACTTTTTGGAAAACATGCAAAACGCATCCAAGCTCCATATAATAACTTCTGTAGAAGCTTTATAGACGAGGAAGGAGTTGAGAGCATTTAGCACATGCTGGGGGAATGCCTTAACCTTGCTAAACATAGAAGGAATACGCTTGGTAGCTACTTTTTCTGTGAACTTGGGGAATTAGCAGACAAAGAGCTTTAGCTGGTTTCAGCGCACCCCCTAAATCTGAGTATCGATTCCAAGTAGGGTCCCAATACGGTAACATCACAATTGACCATGTGGCTGGTCGTACCTACATTCATGCTCTTAAAACGGCCGTCACTCTAAGCTAACCTAACCTATTAATGTACTTAAACGAACTTAACACCGAACATTTCTGATCCACTTCAGGGTTATTTTCTATATTCCGTTTAATCTCCGCTTTGATTCCCACGGATATATCCTAATGACCTTGTTTACTTTTGAAAAAAAAAACAAATCTATCATCGTGAGTCCTTTGAAATATTTATATAAAAAAAAAAAAAATTCCCTGCAATGACTATCTCTTTATTTTTCTTTCAATAACATTTAAATAACGCATACAATAAGGTCTTAAAAAAAAAAAGTCAATAAAGACAGAAATCTTTTCGTCCTCTCTTATGCAAATTAACTGCAGAAATTTTTAAATTAAATTAAATTCTCTGAAGAATATTTCTCAAAGTAGATAGAACTCGAAATTAAGTCGCTGTGGCAGCATATTTATGTTTAAAATTAGAAACGCTCACGTCTCCATATACTCGTCAAGTCACGTCTTTTACTCCGCTTTATGCATGTAGACTTCAATTCAAAGTTATACTTTCAGAAAGTGTTCAACTCTGCACAGAGGGCTCTTGCGTTCATTCTACGGATGAAGGAAGGTAGATATGATGTAAGCTACGTGGTGGCAGATAGGGTACTGTACCTCCTCCTACTGTATATACGAACCATTTATCCTCATCTCCGTCATTTGTAATGGTAAATAGGAGTTTTCATAAATAATTTATAGCAGGGTTCTGCCGGATATTCTCTGGGATATGGAAAGCAGAATAGTGTTGTTGTTGTTGCTTGAGCCTTTCGAGTTCTCCGTTCATCTCAGTTGTTTTCTGCATTTTCAATAATACTTTGAAAGACACACTGTGGGACGAGATTTATTCACAAGATGCATCAAGCTCTCTCATTCTCATTATTATGGTAAATACTGTATTGTATTATTAAAGGACACCGACCGGCGCGCACAGACACAGACTTTTCTTTTGAAGTTATACGAAATTTTTAAAAGGATCTGATTAAATATGCTGAATCATGAGGGAGAAAAGGAATTAGTTTTTGCTGTCATGCCAGAAAGTTGGAAGGTTTTTCTTTGATAAAAAAAAAAAAAGTTTTCTCCTCCTTGCGCTGCGGTAAAGACATTAGAACCAAATGTAACGAGGATAATCTCCAAAGAAAGAGTGTTTCTTTGTTTTCCTTCCTTCTTTTTTTTCCCATATTTTCTTTTAACGTAATCATTTAGGAATGAAGTAGGTATATAATTGTGTTTTTTATGTTTGGGAGAAAAATTGATTTTTTTTTGCTGATCTGGTGACAGAGGTCAAATTTCATCAAATGAGTCATGACAAGGAAGAGTGGTGGCAATTTTTCGATTTTCGGTTTCATGTATAAATTGAAAATGTCCATAATTGTATATGAAATGAATCTGTCCTATAAAATATTTAGCTAGTCAATGCGGTATATATTACCAAATTATTTGAAAATGATTAAATATCCAATATTTCATTTCAAACATATACATATATAGGTATTCCATTTCTTATATCGTCGTTACGCTTCAACACCTCTGGTGCCCGTGTATTATACCAAACAGCACAGAATGGAGCTAAGGGCTAACCGCCATTATTTTAGTTCTAAATTGAACTGCCATCTACAACCCAAAGTCTTATGGCGCAACCTACGACGAGCTGGTATGTATGGGAAAGATGAAATCAGTCGATTATGGATTCAACCCCGATGAGCTTGTTTTAGATCACTTAACCAAAGTTCGATGGAAAATCAAGCTGGAACGTTCAAAGCTCCTTATGAAGGTTAATTCGGCGCGTCCGAACTTCTGGACAATCATAATACCTTCTCCTTTCGTTGTGTCGATCTCAATAAACTGTCAATTTCCATTAACTCGATCAAATCTGATGCCACTAGACCCGATGGTTTGTCAAAATAAATTTATCTGGCTATTGCTTCCAATTTGTGGTAAGTACATTCTTCATGTGATCAATTCATGTTTAACGATATTAACGTTTCCTTCAGAGTGGAAATCTGCGATAGTACTTCAATACCGAAGAAAATATCTCCTGAATTGCTTGCTGACTTTCGCCCTATAAGCATTTATGTTTCTTTTCTAAGGTGTTGCAAAAGTTAATGCACCAGAGACTGCGGTGTTAAAAGTATCCACTGACATTAGATTGGCCATGGATCAAAACAATTTTAGTACATTTGATATTGTTGATCATAACATCTTTCTGGAGAAATTGTTTGCTGTTTTTACATTTAATACTTCGGCTCTTATACCCTCATTAAAGATTTTTTTGTCACGTCGTCACCAACGCGTTAAGGTAAATAATGATTTCGTAAACTGACTCACTGTATTATTCGGTGTACCTCAAGGCTCTATTTTGGGCTCATTGCTATTTAGCCTATTCATCAATGATCCACCTGAAGTAGTTCGTGACGTCAAAGTGCATATGTATACTGATAATGTACAAATCTATTTGAGTGGGCTCATTGAACTTATTGAAGACGGCCTTCCACGCGTAAACGATGATTTATACAGAATAGGCTTGTGGGCTAAGAGTAATCGATTGATACTGAATCCAGGAAAGTCACAGTGTATTGCTTTTTACAACAGCACTTTCGATAGAAATAGTATTTCTCTGGTCGTTTTGGGTGGTTTCAAGTTAGTTGCACAAAGCAAAGTTACAAATTTTGGTGTTACTTTAAGCCAAGATATGAAGTACTGTGACAATGTGAACGCATTGATTAAAAAAATTAAATTCGGCCTGCGGAGACTTTGTCTCTATGCAAGTATCTTAATACCTACTACTCGTCTTAAGCTTGTAAATCAATTACTTTCCAAACTTTATATATTGTAGTATCATTTACCATAAACTTGATTCCTTTTGTGCCCGTAAAGTGGAGGTTGTCTTTAATGATTACGTTAGATTTGAATTTGAACTTTGCAGGTTTTATTATGTTTAACCTTTTCGAACAAGATTGCTTGGTTGTCCTCTGACTTCTTACCTTCGGCATAGGTCATTGATTATCTTCTTTAATATTTGAAAGTCAAGCAAACCAGAACATCTCAGAGAAGTGTTCAGTTTCACAACATCTGAACGTTATAGGACTATAATAATTCCTCGTTTCCGGAATGGATCATGGAAAGTTCTTATCTATGGAATAGTTTTCCTTTGAATATTCAAACTGTCAACACCTTTATTGCATTCACGAAGCTCATTAGTTTACACATAATATAATTGTTGATAAATATATTTTACTCTATTTTTCTAGTAACCTTCTTAGCAGCTGACCTTATATTCTATTTGACCTATATTGATAGCTTGCTCTTTCTTTTGTCCCTTCGGGATTCGTATAGTTTATATTATATTTTTTTTCCTTCTAGAATTATATATACAGGGTGTTCCGTAAATGTCTTTAATCCTTTAAGGGGATGAAAGTAAAGGTCATTTGGGTAAAAAAAAGTCTAGATACTTTTATATCGAACTCGGCTGGGTTTTCGAGTAAATCGATAATATCGATTTTCGAGATTTTGCTTACCTCTTCAGAGTAATTTCGTTATAAGTTCTATTGTAATTAATGGATTGTGACGGTTAGACCTTTATTTAAAAGAACACATATTGGCCTTTCTAAGAAGGCATAATTAGTTATAATTGTGCCTTCATTTATTAAAAAAAAAAACAGTTTTCTCTAGAATTTTTTATTTCACCAACATTTTTGTCGCGCTTCAGTGTACATTTATTCGAAATATCACCATTGCAACTTGGCAAAACTATGAAAAAATTTGAGCATTATGTCACCTTTCCAAAATAACCTCCCTAAGTGCTTTCAGCAATAACAATCAAAAGTTATAAGCAAACATTTGGAAGATGTGCCCATCGAGGTAATCTTCAGTTTTTTCGTAGGATTCTATCTCCTCCTACAGTTTTTAATCTACGACAACCATTTATATGTTATTGTACGGGAATCTGAACTGGCTATTAGATAGGGTACTTTTCGATTTCGAATTTCGAAAATGGAGGGGGTAATTTCGAAAAACCACTTTTTCCCAAACTTGATATTTACGTAGATTTCGTTATTCCGCATCTTCATTTTTGCGGGAGGGGAAAGCTCTGGGAAGGTCGGGAGTTCAAAGTTTCAACTTTAAGCGGCTATATTTGAATAAAAACCACCAAAAATGTCTTTTCCATTTATGAATTTAGGACTTACTCGCTAGAACAATGCTTGGTTGAGAAAATATAGCCGCTTAAAGTTGAAACTTTGAACTCCCGCTCCTCCCAGAGCTTGCAAAAATGAAGATGCGGAATAACGAAATCTACGTAAATATCAAGTTTGGTAAAAAAGTGTTTTTTCGAAATTACCCCCTCAATTTTCGAAATTCGAAATCGAAAAGTACCCTATCTAATAGCCAGTTCAGATTCCCGTACAATAACAAATAAATGGTTGTCGTAGGTTAAAAACTGTAGGAGGAGATAGAGTCTTACAAAAAACTTAAGATTACCTCGATATGCGCATCTTCCAAATGTTTACTTATAACTTTTGATTGTTATTGTTGATAGCACTTATGGAGGTCATTTTGGAAAGGGGACATAATGCGCAAATTTTTTTATAGTTTTTCCAAGTTCGTGCAATGGTGATATTTCGAATAAATAAATGTACACTGAAGCGCGACAAAACTTTTGGTGACATAAAAAATTCTAGAGAAAACTGTTTTTTTTTTAAATAACTGAAGGCACAATTATAACTTATTATGCCTTCTTAGATAGGACAATATTTGTTATTTTAAATAAAGGTTTGAACGTCACAATCCATTAATTAAAATAGAACTTATAACGATATTGCTCTCAAGAGGTATGCAAAACCTCGAAAATCGATATTATCGATTTACTCGAAAACCAAGCGGAGTTCGATATAAAAGTATATGGACTGTTTTTACCCAAATGACCTCTACGTTCATCCCCTTAAAGGATTAAAGACATTTACGGAACACCCTGTATATAAAAAAAAAGATGGTTAATCCTGTGTACGACTGGAATAATTGATATGTTTATATTTTATGTTATTCGATAGTTATTTAACCGCTGGGCACATAGATACCAGGGGGGTTATCCAAGTTAACCTACTCAAAGATAGAGATCAATGAAAGACTTTCGTTCTAAAACATTAGGAACAATAAATAGTACCATAGATGCCATAAGAATTAAATGTCGCATGCACTACCAGAGTAAGGTATACAAAAATTTTATGTGGGTGGTGGTACATTCCAGAATAGACCAAAATTTGGAAAATGATGTATATTTTCACGCTTCTGCGGTATTGAGGAAGTCTACCAAATGTATACAAAATTGCTGTTAAAGCAACATTTTCTCTCGGGTCTGTCTAAAACATACTGTGGTACATTCCGGATTGTACCACCACCCATTTCATAATCTGTATACTCTGTTCTTGTATACTATGCAACATCTAGTTTTTGTGTCATCTATGCACCTGATAGATAGTATGCACCTTTAGAAAAAAGGGTTTTAGCAGGCAATCTAAGGAAACATCAGAGCTCAGAAAGTAGAAATATCTCGGTAGTCCTACGTTTGTTACTCCTGAAACATGGATTATGGGTACAGGTCGGGAATCTCTATCCTAAGTAAAAAAAATTTTAACTGTATGCTATCTACGGTACCTACCCCAAAATGGAGTTGTACAATTGAACAAAACTGTACCACTGTTTGGTCTATGTATTTTCCGAATTACCAGTAGATACTTCTAATACAAAGGACCTTAGTTGCCACTTTGGATGAGCAGGAGTCCGAGACATGGAGCACTGTTGAAACAACCAAAAGCATTGTTATAGTCTAAATGGTCTCAAATTCAAATTGCATGCAGACCGGGCTGATAGAACGATCTGAAAGAAGCTCCTGGACCGAATGTTTTTTTTTTAACAAAATGAGAATGAATTTATACCTATTTTGACTGCTTAGATAAGTAACAAATTGTTTGGGTGAGGCGGATGGGAGGGGGGGATTCAATATATATGGCCGTTTAAACATTTTTGGGTCATTTTTCATAGATAGTACTATAACTGTATGGAAGTTGTATCTGCTATTCGACAGATAACCTCTTTTCACCAATACCTCTATATTCCTTTCCATCTACAAGTTGAAATAGATCAAAATGGAAAAATTAGAAACTTTTACCTATTTTTTTCAATTTTAGGTTAAGTATTTAGTGAATTCACGTAGTGATCATACCATTTTCAACAACAATAAAGAGTACCTTCCGGCTACCCATCTTGAAATAAAAGACTTTTTATTACCTAAACTTTATTATTCATTTTTGACAATTTTGAAATTTTGTACACGGAGTTTTCATAAAAATTGTAAATAAAATTTCAAGAGTTGACTATATCGGGCAACCCGTTCATGGTGTTGCTATATAAAAATTTTGATATTTTACGTATATTGCATAAACGATTAGTCCTAGATGTTTTTATTTTACCGAAAAGCTCTTCAAAATCCTTTAAAATTGGTCTTAATCATTTTTATTGTCCGACATACCGTACTAGAAATAAATGCAAAAAACCACTTAAACGATCAAACTTGAACAAAGCGTATTCATACGAAATTACATAAGTGAATTTATCTAGGGTAAGAGTATCGTACAAGAATTTGTCTTAATGGTAGACCTTCTATTTTCTTCCTTGTTATCTTTTGAATAACAGCACTTTGGAATTGTGAACTTTCTGACTATTGTTACAAGTTGAAAATTCAATATATGACTTTGAAAAATATTTTACTTGATTGTAACATTTCCCACATATTTTTTTAATTATGACAATTGAATTTTGAGCTGTATTTAAGTCTCTAAGAGTGAAACTAGCATTGTGAACCTGTAAAAGTAATTCAAAATGTCTAAACAACAAAGCCAGTCCTCAGACAGTTAGAATAAATATTAAAACCATCCTTCCCAGCAAACATTACGATTGGCCTACGAATCACTTTCTTATGTTTTCTTATTGCCACAACGAGCATTTTTGTTGCCGGCAATATTGCATTTTTATCGCCTACGTTTAACTTGACGGATGTAAATGTTGCATCGTATATGAATCGTGTAAGTAATTCATTTTATGATCGCCATGGCGATAAATATTCTTATCTTTTTGCGTTCGCTTTTCAATCGCAGGTGAATTGCCATTTTATCGCCTCCAAGTGATTTTTTGTTGCCGGATTTATATGCATTTTGATTGCCTACGTATAATTGGATGGGGGTAAATGTTGGATCGCATATGACTCGTGTAAATATTTCATTTGATGATCGTCATGGCGATAAATATTCTTATCCTCTTGCATTTGATTTTTCTACTCGACCGCACTTGAAGAAAGAACAACTGCAAATGCGGCAATTTCCAAAGGGAGAGTACTGAAATATTGTCGATAACGGTAAAATGTCCGCTCTCATCACATCTAGTATCAGCGATCTAGGCAATAAAAGTCCAATACTATGGCAACAAGAAAGCGATTCGTAGGCCAATCGTAATACTTCCGCGAATCTAATTGACTTTAATTCTCGAGCTATCGCCAAAACATCGTAAGGGCAATAAAAGGGCAACACAATTTTTATTGCCGTTTTTATCGCCACAGCAATTTATCGCCACAATGTTTGCTGGGAAGTCGACCAATATTAGATATGTTAGTATAAAGTTAAAGTTATTGAAGTATGTGTATGATGATATAGTGTTGTGACTAGAATATTGTGATATGAATTATTACGATACTGAAGAAATAATCTTCATAAACCCCAACAAAAAGTATAGGTATGACTATGGATAAACAAAAATTCACCGAGGTCAACTGAACTTACTCAATTAATATACGTCTTCAATTGTGCATAGCTTGTGGGCGAGTGAAATAAGCGATACGGTTATAAAACTGTTTTCATTTAATTTTCATCCAGCCTTTTGCATTTCGGAAAATTCAAACATGGTTTATCTTACCCCATATAGTTAACTTTTACCCACTTTTCCCAATTATTAAAATAATTCGCCATCAAATAAATTTTCCAGCAATTGCGCCTATACTGCACTTTAAAGTAAAAAGGCGTGGATTTTCATATATTTATCTAAGTACGTACCATTTTTTGTATATTTGTATTCTTGCAAGAAATAATGGTTTATTTTATAACTCTGTCGACATGGCATTGCTTCAAAAGAATTTCGGGACGGTGTCAGACGATAAGGTAATTTTGTTAGCTATTCTCAGATTTTACGTAGACTATCAATTTGTTTTACTTGAATTTGCTGGGTAAATCCAGAGCTTCAAAGTAAGTCCAAATTGAAGTGATCCACACAGATTTAAATTCAGGATCAATTGGTTGCTTTTTATTGGGCCATCTTAACCGACCACACTATAAATTCTACGAACATTCTCCTATCCAATCATATTGGAGGAATTCTGCACAAAATAGAGTACGTACTGAATGAAAACTATTACTTATTGCTACATTAATTCCTCAGGGATATAGGATGGAAATGCTAACTCTATATCGGACCCTGTTAAAATATTAATTTTAAGCACACTCTTGTGTAGCGAAGAACTTGTCAGCCGACAGATCTACCTACGTTCACTTGTACCTGAAGGTAGATACATACTGCATCCGACACCTCTTTGCTACAAAATCATATCCAGGATATGTGTGCATGGCTGCACAGCGAGTATGCCGCTAGCGATCAGCCGGCTTGGGGTGGTTCTTGCCACCCACATCCCTTCAATGCTTATTAAGCTGTGCAAAATCGTCAACATAACTGATCAGACAGACGGACGGACAGAAAAAAAAAGATCTAATGCAGGCTTCCTTCTCATGGTGGAACCTGAAAGCCTAAAAAGAAGAAAATTGATTTTATTTATATGCTGCAAAAAGAAGACCTCAGCAAAGCCGAACAAGTGCTAATTCACCCGGAGAGCTTACAACGCTGGCAAATGGACGATTGAGAGAGATTGAGAGAGCTGAGAGGGGTCTCTGATGTTGTTGAGACCCCGGCTTTGGGTAATGTTGGGCCCAATCTCCCCCATCCACCCTGGCTAAGCTTCCAAAGCCGTATCGAAATGCTCAGCCCCATCTGTGCGTGTTTTACATCTATTGCCCTGTGTGTGTGGAAACGACCTCCCTCCTGCCCGCGACCATCCCCTTTATGGAACTACTCACTCCATCGCGCTGAATCCGTTACCAACCTGTAAACAAAAGAAGAAAGCAACTTGGAGAAGGGCGGCCAAAGGTGACCAAACTAAATCATCCAAAAGAAGAAGGAAGGCGTATCAAGGAACTCACAATTTCATCAAGTCCAAATCAAAGTAGTTTATTTATTGAGGATGTTCAAGCATATGAATCACTTACGAGGGAGGAAACCCGATCACAAAAAGACTAACATGGTACATATACAAAAAAAAACTAAAGGAAACAAAGTCTCCGGTTAATACTAATCTAGATCTGAATCCTTACGACTAGCCCTAATAAGCGCTTTCCTATTGTGTGACTTATCGAACCCTGTGATCGACGCCTAACCTTAGATGTACACTAATTGACTTTAACACTGTAAAATTAGGAACAAAAGAACACAAAGCAAATAATAATACTTAGAGAAAATTTAAACTAACCTTGTGGTCCGCTATGGACTTACACAACACCTGATTTAATCATATTCGGGGTTTCCTCCTTTACCAAAAGGGTTGGACACTGGTTTTCCAACTATCTGCTAGCTGCTTCAGGACTACGTTGAAGTCTGAGTTCACCTCCTCGCTTCCCTGCTCCTTCGGATATGTAAGAGCGAAATGTTTTGCCGTAACTTCTGCCAGAGGGATAGTTCCTCGCCGGTATAAATCCAACTTGCCGTCACGCAGGAAAAATTTTCAAAATGATCTGTGTTATGTGCAAGGAAACTTTTACCCAAATTTTCTCTCAGGTTCGCCACTACTATGGTATATAAGTCTCACCGACGCACAGGTAAGTATTTCAAATAATGCAAATTATGTGTGCACAGCATGGTTAAACCGAAATTTGCTCTACAGTTTACCAATATGATGATATATGAAAATCACTGTCGCAGGTAAATATTCTAATTAATACAAATTACGACTGCACAGAATGAATCAACCAAAATTTTCTTTTCAGTTCACTAATAAGAAGATCTACATAAAAAAAATCACTGTCACAGGTAAATATTCTAATTAATACAATTTACGACTGCGCAACATTAATTCTAAAATTTCCTTTCAGTTCACTATTAGAAAGATCTATATGAAAAAATTCACTGACGAACAGGTAAATAATTCAATTAATAAAATTTCTTGAATGCGCAACCTTAATAACAACATTTTCTTTCAGTTCACTGTTAGAAAGATCTTTAGGAAAAATCGCTGTAGCACAGGTAAATATTCCAATTAATACCATTTATGAATGTGCAACATTAATACTAAAATTTTTCTTTCAGTTCACTATTAGAAAGATCTTAGAAAAAATCGGTTAGATTGGAAAACAATATTGGATAAATACCATAAATATATAGATAGTATAAATAATTCGATAATGCAGTGCGTTCACAAAACCCATGCTTCTGGCCTCGATTTAAAAAAAAAAGAAGGCCCAGTAACTTCCCTTCCCAAAGATCACAGCACTAAATTGTCCCTCTCTATGGATATGAAGAGACTGGTTGAACTCATTTTCGTATTTTTGGAGCCCCAAATATGGTAGTTCTGTTTATTTCAATATCTTCATCGCTAGAGATGACTTCCTCGAAAAATTCTCACCCGAATTTTCAATATATAATTTGCCTAGTTAACCGGGGAGAAATGTTCGAATTTTTACATCATTTTATTGATAAGATTCATAATTGCTGAAAAATAAAACGTGATAGCTGTCCAAAACTTACGAATTGTCTCCGCAAAATTTTCACAATTTTTGTAGCGAATTTTTGCAATTCCTATGAAATCTGCCATTGCCGTCTTTATGTTTCAGGTCATGACATAAAGCGATTTTGCTTTTTTTTTTTACTTGCAAGAATACGAAATCGTACTACTCTAACACATTCAAAGAGCGATTTTGTTTTGCAAAAATATACGAAATCGGACTACTCTAATACATTCAAAGAATTTGATGTAACGGCCTAGAACAAAAAGACGGCAATGACCAGGGGCGGATTTGATCACTTGGCCGCCCTAGGCCTATGGAAGATTGCCGCCCCCTACTCCCTGTAAAACACGAAAAATTGAATGATCTATATCCAGTGAAGGGACCCCAGGCTAGAATTAGCGGAGTAGGCTGCCTCATAAATCGGAGTAGATTTGAAAAAAATGGAGTAGAATTAAAAATAACACTTTCCAACGAATTATTTTATTTAAAAAAAAACGAAAAAGTATAAAAATGTAATGAAATACCCACAACTACAAGAAAAAATCAAAAATCATTCAAACATTTTGCCGCCCTAGGCCCGGACCTACTCGGCCTATAGGGAAATCCGCCCCTGGCAATGACTCTGCTCAAGCATATATTGCCACATTTTCAAAAGTAGCTTACTACTTTCCTTATTGGTCATCTGTCAAAAACTGAGTCCTATCTTTTACAAGTAAAAAAGAACAAGGACATTTAATATAACACCTCTTACGGGAAAACTCTGACCTTTTGAATTAGACAATGGTACCATATCAGATACTAGGTATAATCATATGGCGGTACACATCCAGATCCCATATTTATCTGAAAGCTAGCCTGAATTGATAAGACTGCAATAATTTTATTTACTTTGTTTGATGTAACAATGGAGAAAACTCCTCCTGACTGCAGGACAACTGGAGACTTTTCCCTATTGTACACAATACAATTTTTTATAATTAGAAAATGTCTGCTGCAGTAACGCACCCAGGATTTGTCTTGGGGGGGGGGGGGGGGGCATAGGCGTCCCAAGTCCTAACGAGTCGGAAAAATAGGGCTCTATATTCGCGTCCTACACCCATCTGAAACTTTGTAATAATATACAGACCACATTTCATACGTAAATTGTAAATTATGTTCAGCAAACTGACATTCTGGAGGGGACCGATCCCGTTCGTCCCCCTCTCGGTGCGCCCCTGGTTTGCTGATCTACTTTCAGCAACTCGGATGGGATATTGCCAATTTATTCCTGTACTTGTGCCATTGGCCAGCGATTTTTATTATTTCTGATCCAGGTGATACTTCATTGTACCGTATCAGTAGGTTTCATCAAAAACGCCAAGTATATCCTCTATCTAAAAAAAAAAAACTTTTGTGATATTTTCATTTAGGTTTAATTACAAAATCTACAGATAAATTCTTCCGTCTATCCCTCGAATTGTTTAATGAAACTGAAGCATTTTTAGCAAAAAAACATTAATAAGTATTAAAAATTGTTATTAATTTGAAAATTTTATCCAAGTACATGCAGCTATAAAAACTACCTGCTACCAATTGTGTATGCGTATGTATATAGATAATTGATTTAATTTCTTCTTCGCCAAATTTTTAATCTCCGGAAATGATAAAGTATGCAACAATCTCTAAGATTGGCAACTCTAACTAGTTTAAATTAGTTCAATTAGTTCAAATTTCAAGTTTTATTATGTGCGCAATCTTATCTTATGGCATTCATTGCCATAATAAAATACAACAAAGTCAAAAGCACCCAATGTATGTAACAAGCAACAAACAAGTGACAATCCTCTTAACATTGCATTTTGACAAAATGCCAGATCATGAGGTTATTATGTAACTCTACTCTACACAAGTGCGCTAAAGTACCTGTTTGCTAATGGCATTTCTTAAAATTACAACTAGACAATGCAACAAAAAAAAATGTTTTTTTAATTAAACAACTCAGAGACCCCAGTTTGAATCAACTGAATACACACGGGGCGACACCATTATTAGTTCAGTTCAGGGTAGACTTTAAGGCCAGAGACTTTTTTCTTAATCTCAATTCCAAAATGTGTTTAATTTCGTGTTCACGAAAACAAAAAAAAAAATAAATTGTTTTATTGCTTTGGAAATTTGCTTCACACAAACATAAACAGGTCATTCTTTGATGGCTTTAATGCGGAACATCTTCGTATTTTTCTCGCCCTTCATTTTTTTTCGTTTCGTTTCCTTCAAAGAATTCTTAAACAACAGAAAATGAACGGACGCGAAGACATTTACACAACGTTTTTTTTTTGTATTTTTTTTTTTTTGCTTCCGAGTGCGTTTATTTAATACCATTGAAATGGTATGGACCCTGCCTTCATCTTTGCCGGTGGAATGTTTTTACTCCGTTTTTCACTCAAGTCATGTTTACCGAACGCTCGCGGTACAAAAAGTTCCTCCATCATCGAAATGTGTTTAATTAGGCGCACATTTTTACAAAAATGATGAAAATGCAGTCGCTTATACTTCGGCGTGTGATGGACTTTTGTGAAACATACCAAAAATTTAGAGTTTTGGGAAAAGTGTTTATGTTTGGAAAAAGTGTGATTGGATATAAATGGAACGATGCATACCATCCACATCATGGAAGAATGCTTCCTGTGCATTATTTATGTAGGATAAAATTGTACAACAACGAGGCGTTTAGAAAATTTTCAGGAAACATTACTTATGTTAAACGACTAATAAATTTTCACTTTGGTTCGAAAGTTATCTCTGTGTAAAGGAAATGAAGAAAATCGTTGTCGTCTAGTCAGAAATTGCGTTTTAAACTACCTAGATTCATTTATCTAGATTCAAGGGTGTATGGCTCATCAATAAGACTTTTGTGAATCGATTTATCAATGCTGATGATATTAATGAGAATCAGTTTCAAATCGCTGGTATCTCTCTTTGTCTTATTATAAAGGAATTGCTACATATCTATGTCGAGAATGATGTTCGCTTTCTATATTTGCAATAAATTATTCTCCTTTAATCTAGAATTTTCATATATCTAGATAACGTCAAGAATATTATTACAAGCTATTTCTTCTTGCGAGTGATTTTAAGGTCAATAGCGTACTGTGGTTTGGCTATGCTTCAAACATGGATCAGTTAAGTAGTGATGCTGCAACTCATTCAATTTACAACAATTGATAGAATCTTTTTCATACTATCCATCTAGATTAATTTTGTACTATAGTAAAATCTGTTCGTGGCACCAGAAATCACTGTCCCCTCTATTTTTGAGCTGTAAACCTCCTTTCACTAATCCACCTAATCCACTATAAGCGTGCTGAGTTTTAATAACTAGTTACGATGAATTAGCTAATTAGCATATTTCGCCTCGAGGTGCATTGACTACTGCACAGATGCACTTACCAAATAAGATATACGTATATTCGAAAATACGCATCATGGTTACGAAATTATTAAAATAAATAAATCAGCCTGGCTTTTATCATAGTAAAGCCGGCGCCTTTCATGCTTGTAGAATATCCTCTAGTGTGAAATTGAAAGAGATGTACAAACAAAAATGCAATAAATGCAAGACCATTTGTAATTAACCAACTCAAATTAGATTTTAACCTAAGTATTGCGCAGATAATTTTTGCTAGCCCTTAATTGATAATGGCAATGCGGTTGTAAGCTTTTCGATCAAATTTAAAATTCTTCCTGGAAAATTCTTTGCTAAATAACATCCTTCACCGTCGTCGCAAGCATCCGGAAATATCCTGCTCATCAAATATATTGTTAGAGTCTATACTTTTCTGCATGACCGGCATTTTTAATGTGCCTAAAAAGTTTAAGATTACTAAGTCTATTAGACCTGATAGTATCTTCCTTCTTCTATTTAAGAATTGTGTCTACTCATTGAATAAATAACTAATAAGGAAACGGCATATCGGTAGATAACCTAAGCCACATGGCGAAATGTATATTAGTGTGCTGTGTTTGTATTCGTTTCGTCATGGCAGTAATGAATTCGTGACATTTTGAAGGGGGACATTTTTTATAATCCAAATTGCTATGTAAAATAAATAAATTTTTAGCACCCCCTTATTTTCAGATAATATTTCTTGGTGTTGCCTTTGATAATTTAATGCACTTGTCACAATGAAATGCCAGAAATCAAGCAGAATTGTCAAATAATGCACAGCCCTCTTGTCATTTCCACCCACCGATCATGTGGGCTGACTCTTAAATACGTACACTGTATTTGCATGATATCCTGCTTCAGTATTAGTTATTTATTCAATATATCCAATTCATGGGTCAACCCTCTTATAACTTCTTCCATATAAATATGCTATTCTAAGGGAATAAGCGTTGTTGATGAAGTCCATATTGAAGTCATGAACTTGGAAATTGACTTCTACATGGACTTTCTCAACAACGCCATTGAAGAAAATGTCGCCTTCTTTTCCAGTGTAGTGCCGAGCAAACACTTATAAATACAAAAATCTCCCGCCTCAACTGCAAAAATTATATAAATTTAGGCAGAAACTTCGAAAAATACTTAACCGTATTTTTCACCGAACCCTTAATAGCCACAACCCAGCCTACAGAAACGTGTTATCGTAAATTAATTGCTTGTCAACAATTATTGAGGAACAAACGAAAATGTTTCTCGATCAAGAGTTTAGGAAGAAACTGAGCTCCATTCAACCCGGTCCACACTACTTTCAGGACATAAATAGGATTTGCAACAGGAAAGCAAGACTTCCCAAAACCATCTTAAGTGGCTCGAACGTTTACAACCTTCCCCAAGAAAAATGCAACCCTTCCGCGGAATATTTACAATCCACTTTCCAATCCACTTTCCAAGACAACTCATCTCTAAGCGATGCAAACTTTAGGACCACTGTAGACTCGACCGTTGATGACTTCACTGCACTGCACAGGCAGTGGGATCCTCCGCCACAATCTTTAATTCCACAAACACGTCCTTAAATCTGGATTATTTAAGCATTTTTCAAGTCCTGCTCACGTTTTCGCCTTAATCAGGACTATCAGAGGTAAAAAGTCCGCCGGCCCACATAACATTTCAAACAAAGTTATCAAAAACCTCCCACCTGACGCCATAGAATTTCTGACAATTATGTTCAATAATTGCCTCAATAATTCTTACTTTCCTGATGTCTGGAAAACTGCGCGCATAGTCCCAATCCCCAAAAAAGGAAACTCTAAAAACCTTAATGAATTCCGGCCAATCTCTCTTCTGTCCAACCTGGGCAAACTTTTCGAAAAAATAGTCCGCCAACACATTGAAAATACCTGCCTCGACCCAAATGTCAGGCAGGACACCCAATTCAGGTTCAAGCCCCAGCACTCCACTCTTCACGCTTTGCTCAAATTCCTCTCTGATTCTACAAACGCCCTCAACAAAAAGGAGCAGACAGTGGCCTACTTCCTTGATGTAGAGAAAGCGTTTGACTCAGTCTGGACAAAGGGGCTAATATTCAAATTCATAAACCTCGAGTTTCCGCCTTATCTCACCCGGGTTATATATAGCTTTCTGTCATCCCGGAATTTCTACATAGAAATTGAGAATGTCAAATCTCAGGCAACATCAGTCAGTGCTGGTGTCCCCCAAAGTTCGGTCCTCGGACCAAGTCTCTTCAATCTTTTCACCTATGATCAGCCTGCCAACGACTCAAATTCCACCACACTACTTTATGCTGATGACGTACGCTTACGTACACCCACTCCATGTCATCCAATTTCGCTGCTACCAAAGTGGAGCGGCATGTCCTCAAACTCGACGAGTTCTACAGAAAGTGGGGCATCAAAATAAACCTTAACAAATCTGAAATGATTTGCATCCGAAATCCCTCCACAAGGGGAAGACCCAATTTCGCCACACGTGCCAACAACATCGAAATCGAAGTCAATAACGGAAAGCTTCAGCCTTTAAAGAACACCAAATACCTTGGTGTATCTTTTAATAATCTGTTAAAATTGAACAATCACGCCAAGCTAACCATGAGGAAAGCCAATTACACTTACTCCCTACTCAACCCTATTATCAGAAGGAGAAACGGTCTACCGAAAGATACAAAGCTGCTTATCATCCGCTCAATCATCTGCTATTGCTTCCCAATCTGGCACACCATTTCGCCATCCTATATGAAGCAAATCAGCGCCCTCGAAAGAAAGATCCTAAGGGCCTGCACAGGAGTGTACATGACGCTACTTTCCCAACACCTTTTTGTATGAGAGTGCAAACATCACTCTAATCGAGGACTATCTCCTTTCTCTCGCGATCAAACAGCTTGAGAAGATCTCTCAACATCTTAACCTCCTCATTAGCCAGCTTTCAACGCAACTACAAGTTGGAAACTTCCACTACTTATCACCTCTTCACCTAATCAACTCGGAAACGAGAAACATTTATTACCTGGGCGATAGATTAACTTTCTTCACTAGTAAAGGAAGCCACCATCGTGGATAGGACACCATCCTGGCCTCTTGATCATCGTGGGACTTATCAACGCTGGACCATTCTTGACTTTCGGGATATTTCTCAGCATGTTGGAAGAAACGCCAGTCTCCCATCCAACTTCCCTATTCCTCTAAATCCCAAAATTATTAAATAACAGACCAGAGCACAGCTTGCCGTCGCGCAACAAGCTATTAATAATTTTTCGACATCGTGAAATATAAAATTAATAGTTATTCGAACAATTAAATTGTAAAGAGCATTAAAGACAAAAGTGAAACCTAGGCCAAAATAAAAGCCTGTAAGTAAAAACTATCAAATATCCCGGGATGCGTGTGAAGAACTCTTGACTTGACTTGACTTGAATTTTCTAAGAAATAGTCTTGATTACAACAACGTCATTAAAATCGTCAATATAGTTTTCGTTCTGGTCATTAAACCAGTATCCTGTTGTTATAGAATCATTGCCTTCATAAGTATTGCGGGTCTGATATGGTCGTCTTGAATTCCAAGACTTTCGATAAAGTCACCTGAACTTATAACTATTGACCTTGGCCCACTTTTGATTTTTCATATTGCCGGTATACCTCAAGGTTCTGTTCTACTTCCCACCTTTTTACTAATATTTAATGATGACCATAAATCCAACACTTTTATCCTACATATTAATCTCCAGATGATTAAAACCTTGATTTTGTATATTTTCTGACTCTTATTTGAACTGTCCAGTAAACGCTATTGAGACTAACCGACAGTTTATGTCATTAATAAAATTCTCACTTGAGACAGGGCAAATCGACCCAAATTTAATGCGCCTAAAAACCAGTCTTGTCTGCTAGGGATAGTGTTCTTTAATAATCCGACATAAATTGCATATTTCTTTGCAATTGTGAACAATCCGATGATCTACTTTTGAGTTTCCTGCATAGATGTAAAAACTATTTCTTCCCATCAAATCTTGCACTCGTTTACAAAATTCTTGACTAACCTGTACTGCAATATAATTAAAACATCTAGACAGGACCATAGGGAATATGTTCAATGAAATGCCCCAATACTCTCATTTGTAATGAGTCAATAAAATTCACTACGGTTACTTGAGAATAATATCGCCGTAGCATATTGGATACCTTTCTCTGGGAAAATTACTTCATAGTAAATCCCCTTGTACATTGGTCTTCAACAACTTTTATGCTATCCACTAAAGAAATTTTAAATGTAATCTTTAACTGCTTAATAGCAGCAGAGCAAATACCAGGAATCTAGTAGGGGTCATGACGGGTCACTGGGCCATAGGGGACCATGCTAGAAGACTGGGAATAGTGCCAAACGATTTCTGCAGGAGTTGTAGGGACTCGGAGGAAATTGAAACCGTCAAACATGTGCTTTGCGAATGCCCCGCTCTGATGAATAAAAGACGTAGGCTAATAGGTAGCTACTTCTTTTCAAGTCTGGGGGAGCTTCAAAGCATAAAGTTCAGAGACATCCTGAGTTTTTTGAGTGAGGCAGGATGGATCTAGGTTAAAGGTCTTGGATATATCCTGAGTTTCCCAAGGAAATCAGGATAAATCCGCGGCTTGAAGGGTTATCCCATGAGGTCTATGGGCACAGTGGACCCGTTAGAGGTCTAAGTGAGGCTGGCTGGTTGTCCAGTGGCACCCCTCTTACCTAACCTAACCTAACCTAATCTTACACAAATTCCTTCTCCGTCATCCCCCCGATTTAGGTAAATACTATGTCTGGAGTTTGGTAGTCAAAACTAAGTCAAGTATCTGTGGGGCAGCTCATTTAATGGTCTTTTCAGTGCGATACTTTCTGGATACGAAAACATTCTATCTATACGTGGAACTTTAAATGCTATGCAGTTTTAGTTTCTAAATAATAACCAGTTTGACAGTAATATATTAGGTGCATATGGTGATGGATGATTGATTGATTGATTGATTTTCAGGTCGCCCGAACGAAGGCCAAGTCAAGGTCCATCGTTCACCCTCTAGAGCCATGAGCGATCGCTCATATGTCCCAACTGGACGCTCTTATAAACTTCAGTATTGGCTCCCAGCCCTCATTGCCGGCATCATGTAACTCTTCCAGGAGGTGTGAACCAAGAATTCTGTAACGTATTCCTGAGAGTGCCGGGCAGTGACATTGACAGTAGGCCTCTGTTTCGGACTACTCTCCGAAACTCCTGCATATAGGATCATCAACAAGTCTCATCCTGTGAAAGTGGCCCCTGAGAGAGGAATGCCCAATGAGAATGGACACCAGAGCTGTCAGGGTTGGCTTGTTGAGTTTTAGGAGCTTATGCGTTTGATTTGAGTTTGGTGTACCCCACAGTTCCTTTGTTGTCCTACCCGTGAGATCTTCTAATCAAAGGCGACTGTGTTGGCAGTCAGCCCAGCTTGAAATGATTGAGACAAGGTGTTTTGGTGCAATCTCGACTGTAGAGGCATATTCCTCTGAGGCTGCTTCAAGACGAGCAAGTTCGTCTGCTCTTTCATTCCCGCTGATGTTGCGGTACCGCGGCACCCACTGCACTATCACCCTGTTATTCCGAGAAAGGGAATTCAGGGTGGTTTCGCACTCCATTAATAATTTTGCTTGGCTGTCCGAGCAGATGGCTATCTCCTTATTCTCAGTGTCTGATTTAAGGAAGTGCCTCCCCGCTTCAAGAATGGCATTGACTTCTGCCTGGAAAACCATGGAATGGTTTTCAAGGTGCATGGAGAACTCAATTTCAGGGTCCTCACAAAAAACTCCCGCTCCGCTGCGTTCATTGGACTTAGAATGTGATTCCCACTCTGCCCTGGATGGACTTCTATATTCAAAATTGCTTTCCAGCATGGTCTCGAGGAGGTGGTCTCTATCTCTGTCAATGACAGGTACATTAGACTGTACGAACTCATAAACGGATTCATGTGGAACTCTTGTTCCCTCATGAAGCCAGCCAAGGTTAAGATGCAGCCTTAGCGCTGTAGTCGCCGCCCTCTGCTTGATATGTATTTGCACCGGGTGTATATTGAGGATAACCTGCAGAGCTTGGTGCTAGTTGACTTAAAAGCGCCGCTTGCGCTGAGAAGGCACAGCTTTTGAATCTTCTCCAGCATCTTGCGATGGTTGGCGAAGTCCATTGCTTTCCACCACACCGCTGAGCCGTAGGTTAACATACGTCGAATGAAACTAGTGCATATCCATAGGATCATCCGCGGTTTGAGTACCCACTTCTTTCCTACCGCTGTACGGCACATTGCAAACACTGATAAAACAGAGCTCGCTGAGGTAATCACCCGAATTACTCTCTACAGTATACAAAGACTCGGCTCGCTACATTCATCAAGTTCCACACGAAAGTTCATTCAAACTCATATACAAATTCATTTTATTAATGAGACCTGTGCATCTGTGTACATAACTAGAAAGAAAAACTATAATATAAGAAAAGTAAAAGTAGAAGTAAGAGCAAAAGTAAGAGCAGCAGCCCCAAAAAGAGCGACCATCAGCCAGAAGCCTCCTAAATTCACACACGCTCACCATGCTCTGTAATGCAGATGGAAAAGTATTCCATATACGAGAAATTTGAACAATGTAAGAGCCTTCCCAAAGTAAACGCAGATGATGCGATATTGTTATTTTTCTATGTCGCGTCGCCTACAAGAAGTGAATCTTATCAGTAAGTTAGTCGGGACTACCAAATGAGCTTCACCAGGAAAATAACCACTTTACAATTTAGAGAAAAATTGAGATAATAGCCCAATCACTTACAGTTGAACGGCGAGACGTGATGGAACATTTTCAGACTAAAAATGAAATCGAACGTAATCGTTAAAATCAACATTTATTTTTTGAAGACAGGAGCTGTCGAATTTAGGAAAAATAAAGCCACTATAAAAAAGTAAAGAAGGAAAAGAGTTTAACTAATTGTGCCTTAGTATATATTGTTATTATATTGTCCGACAGCACAACCTTACGCAGATCACCATGAACATTACAGATTATGGCATTAACATAACTGCAACGCTTCATAATTGAGTTTAGTACCCAGATTAGTTCATCAACAAATAATAGAACTTGGTACAGTGTCATACATTTGGCCTGAGGTGGATATTAAGAACGAGCTTGCTATGAAGCGACCAATCGTATATTCTAGGTAAGTAGTTGCCATTAATATTCTATCTAGAAAATCCTCATTTAGTCCAATAGATCTACTGTAATAAAGCTGAATAACATCGGCATACAAAATAATATTAACATCTTTTAGAGTATCTGGCACATTATTAATAAATAAACTGAAAAGCATCGGACCCATGAGCGATCCTTGCGGAACACCAGGTAAAGCCGGGAGTGAGCTAGAATATCGCTTATTGGCTTGAACCCACTGTGCTCTACCAGCCAAACACTTTACTGATTACAACGTAGTCGCCAAAGTTGAAATCCGCAAGAAAAAAAGTAGACAATTTGTTGAGAAGCATGAAGTTGTTAACAGAGTCAAAAGATTTTGAGAAAAAAATTTCCAAAAATCTTCTTATGGATTTTTCTACACACCATTTTTATAGTCTTTCTGCTTCTCGTAGTATATTTCTCAATCCTCCTCCTGACGTTGATGAACTACACCAATTGGGAGATATAGAGAAGTATAAATTGCCGAATGAAACCATTCAGAGCTATCACATCCAACCTATTATCTTTCAAGGATCAAAGGGAAAATTCCAATGAAATTTTGAAATTTTCTAACTGTATTTTCAAAATTAGATTCTCATCCTCCGTTTCATGGTTAATCTTCATAACCTTTTTTGTACCATTAAAACTTTGAGTATATTGCGCATACAAAGCGTACATTTTTTGAGAAAAAGTTGTGAAACTCAAATACTCGAGGAGGCAAATTAAATTGTATTAAAGCAACCTCATCAGAGGATCCATGAGAATTGGGTTGGGACCATTTTCATCATTCGCATCATCCCCTCTAATTCCTTCACTCCTCATGTGCTCATTCTGAAAATGCCTGTGGCTGTTCATTAATCAGTCATCGGTGGCACGTTCAATATGTATTTCCCCCCGGATACCTTTATTTGATCCGGCATTGGGTATATAAAATGAAAATCGATAAACGACTGAGTAAACATCATTCAAAAAAGTATCAACAACAACAACACAGCCACCATTCCTATGTTACATTATAACCACCATATGTATAAATAAGGAGGATGGAAATTTTCAGGTTACATCTGTACATATCAACATACCTCTAGATGTGTAATATACTGAAGACCAAAAGTATACATGTGCCGCTCAGTACCTGGTCGATTGAGGTGTAATAAAATGGACGGGACTGGAACAAGATATTTATTAAGGAGATAAGGTGTAAACATGTCTTTTTCTGTTTACTTCTCGAGTGTCATTATTTCTTTTGTCCATCAGACGTACGTGTCAAGTACGTATCTGAAGAATAGGACTATTTGCAGAGTCCAACCAAGCCGGCTACGATAAATACGATACCATGGCGACCTTATTAATTTCAGAATGATTTCACAATACCTGGCAGCCTCTAATGGAAAAACGAGAACAAAACAAAAAAAAATAGTTCTAAAGGTGAACTGATAATAAATACTGTGGCGTTCCATTATGTTAAATTTCAAGTGTTATCATTTCAATAGTGCGGGCATCTAAGTATATGTGGTAATTGTTGTTATACCACCACACGATTCACGATTGAACTCTAGAAAGGCTAGAGATTGATATTATAGAATTTTCGACATGGGAGGGGAAAATAGAAAATTTCAGAAATGTGACCTTAAATCGGTCGGGAGGAATCGATTAAGACAATGCTGCGCTAATAATATGAGAAGAAAAGTTAAAGATCCAAGGTGAAGAGGGCAGGCAGATAATAATATCGACAGAAGGAGACAATATAATCTGAAGACAGAGCCAAGTTCGCTAATGATCTTAAAAGAGCTCACTTTATTCATGCTAATGGCGCCTCTTCTGTTTGTGGGTAAATTGGGTTAACTGGCCCATTAAAAAGGTCGATTCTTGCAGACACCGAACTTGGGATGGGTTAAATTGACTTCGATTGTAATAAAAATTGCAATTTATTGATGAAATTCATAAAAGATATCATTGATAGCAAAGTATAGGTAGGTATAGTACAGAAATAACATTACTTTTGTGTACATTTATGGATGCTACTATTATAGACTGACGTAATTTTCAATTTGCGATGGCAAATCTCTTCATGAATTCGGAGAATATCAACTTCCGCACATATGAGCCTTGTTATTCAATGCTTAAGTGGAGTACAGCCATGTTTTTTTTTTATTGTATTTTATATCCATGTATAGATCAACTCCCATTTAAAATTTGATTGAATTTCTTCAAAACTAAATTCGGTTTTATTAACACTGTGAAACGATGCTTATTAGTCATATCCTCAACAAATTCTTGAAAGGTGTATTGAATGGGTTTCCTCTTATTTTTATAGGACAACTTTCAATTATCTCTCTAGATCTAGATGTAAAGTTCAGTTTTATAATTCTAAATATAAAAAAAACTCTGACCCAATCTATTGACATGAGGACTGAAGAGGACTGAGTCGTATTATGTGGCGTGTGTTTTAATCAAACAAAAGGGGGTTCTGGATTCTAATGATTCTAAAAAGTGCGTGTCCGGCACAAGGCAAAACATTCAAGTTGTTTTGCACTTTTTCATTAAACCGTTGATGTTTTGGACTTTAGATACTTCAAACAGAATATTGAATTACTTGGAGTTAATGGGATTTTTTCCGGGACTTCTACAAAGAGGGCTAAACTCATCTATTGTCTACACTGATAGGAAACTTTAGAGCCAGACATTTGTGGGCTATATATCCAGATCAAGAGCATAGTTAGACTACCATAGATACATAATAATCAGCTAAAGTCACACTCAACAAATGCATTGCAGTACTTGGTATCAAAAATAAATATTGTTACGTGCCACAAAGTGAATCAAGCGACATCTGTTAGGAATGGAAGCAACTTTAGGTTAGTGTCATCTTAGTAAGCTTTGGGTTCGGAGAACGGAATATTCAGGAAGGTTCTAGGATAATTCGTAGAGTATAAATACGGCGCTCTGACAGCTAGGAGGCGGAGTATTATTTCAGACAGCGAAGTGAACGAAGTAAACTATTTGGATTGCGATAATTAGAAGTACAGTACTAGCGATAAATAAAGAGTTGATTTGATAACTATTAGTGAATTTGTGAGAGTAAACAGTAAAGTTAAATAAAGAAAGAACTTTTGAATTATATCTGAAATATTGTGTTTTAAATAACGAACTAAGGCCACGCTCGTAACAATATATTTATCGATTCTAAAAGATTGCTGTTGGCAGTTTGTTGGAGCAACTATACAATTTGTTGAAATTCATGCTGGGAGGAAGGTAAATAACCGGTACAATTAGTAAATGAAATAGGATTTCAAACGCTAAAATGCCCAATTTTTGGTAGACCGTCTTGATCGACATATTTCTGCTCTAGACTGGATTGTTGGTGATGGCACGGTGTTTTTTTGCACATTTTGGGCTATATCTAAATATATAACCAATTTATTTTGGAATCCTTGAAACAATACCTCACACGATACAAAAAAACAAATTTTTTTAAGAGACCCAAGTCACTACCATTAAAAATTAAAAGAAAAAATTCAAAATCTTTGATTGTCGAAATATGTGCACGTCACCAGATTTCAAATTGCTATGACACGTCGTTTTCAAGAAAAACGACTGTGGCAGATAGACGAACGGACGCAAGAATAGGGGTTCTGTTTGCTTGTTGATATGACGTGATAGTTTTGGAATTTCTGCTACATAGAGCTATTAAGATGCAGCCATTAAATATTTTTCTATTTTGACCTTTTAATGCAACCTTCATAAAACTCTGCTATTGGTTCGTGAATGCTGTGAAACCCAGGAAAATCATACATATTCTACGATGCCTGAATTTCAAAAAGGCTATACACTAGTATTTTCACCAACGACGACGCGGTGAGGTAATTTGTAGTTTGTTTAAAAAATGTTATTGTTAGATAGTTTCTAGTATTGGCTACATTTGGGGAAAAAAATTAAGAAAAACGGATCGGATAGAATTGGGTGAGTTAGGTGAAGTTAAGTGTAGATAGGAGGGTAATTCTGATCTTTTGTCGTACTATTTAAGCGCGAAATTTGACATATTTTGTCGTACTTTTTCTTTTAACACAGTTCATTTTGTGTCTTCACTATAATCTACCACAAAATGCACTATAATGAATTTTCGGTGAACAAACGTCAAAAACACGCCTAAATATGCTACAAATTAGTCAACTGCTCAAGAGGTTGTGACAGAAATGTTACACTGTGGTAAATGGAAATTCTACACCTAATTAATAATATTACAAGTGCTCAAATTCGAAATATTATTTTGACATTCAAGTACGACAAAAGAATCAGAATCACCCTCCAGGGGGTGATTCTGATCTCTTTGTTGTAGCTTAGGCGTATATTTTAGTCACATATTTTGACATTTCACCTCAAATTTGTTGTACTTTTATATTCACCATATTCATTTTAATTTATCCCTTTCATCAACCACAAAATAAACTAAAATGAACTTGGAACGAATTAATGTCAGAATACACGCCTAAAATTACAACAAACTGCTTCCGAGGTTGTGACAAAAATTGTATACTGTGGTAAATGGATATTCTACACCTAATTAGAGCAATAGAAGTACTTAACTTCGAAATAATATTTTGAGTTTGTAATGTGAAGTGTCATTTTCAGTTCATTATACGTAGTGCAGGGCTTGCTGAACTGAATGAAAACACGAAAAAATCAGTAGAAAAGTTCATTTCGTTTAGGCGTATATTTTTATTTTGACATTAAAGTACGACAAAAGATCAGAATCACCCTCCAGGTCAAGTTTTCAATAAAAAAAACCACGAATGTATTTTTTTTGCCATCTCTTTCTAGTTTTAATATATGATGTATCATATGATATTTTTGACGTAAATGAATTACGAAGTTGGCCACAACACTTGTCAAAAAGAATGAAATATATTGAACAATAACAAGTAAAAAAGCTAGAACTTGTCTAAGACTAATTCTTATGATACCCTAGATGACTGCCCGTATAAAATTTCGTATGGTCAGCTTTCTCGATACGTTCTCAGTGTCCAAATATATAGTGGAAGATGAAATTTTTGTTTGGAAACCCTATGAAGGAGTTGCCCCATTTGTCTCATTTTCGAACTTAATTTTACTTTTTTTTTTAAGTCCGTGTATGAATTTTTAGCTTTCTAAGTGAACGCGCTCTCGAGTTATCGTGCGCACGGACAGATGGACAGCGGATAGCCATGGGGCGCGCCCCCTTGAAGCCCATTGAAAAAAAATTGCAGTAGATCTTCTGAATTTTTCCTAGCAAAATGATTCACATCGATTCTACTGCACCTTTGGTAAAAAACGTTACAATTTCTGGAATCGTTCAATATAATACATTTAGGAACGCAGGACCTAGCTAGCAGCTTGGCCTTCGGTCATGGTTGTTGAAGTTTGTAGCGAAAGCAGGAAGCGCGGATACCTGTACATGAGCGTCGCTTTGGTCGGGGTGTTTGAAGCAAGACAGAGCCTATTCATGTTAACGCGATGGAAGGTTTGTTTTAATTGAAAACAGCTGCCAAAGGGTCTATGATAATCCTTCCATGTAAAGACGGCTTCTTAGAACATGATCGGCGCGGCGTGGCAAAACAAACATTTAAAAAAACAATTATAACTCGTAATTGGAGAAATTCAGCGAAACTACAAAACGGCGCAGAAGTCATTGTGCATTGTTGTAGGGAGTGTTAATACATTTAAAGCAAGAGATTAATTTTTAAATAATTTTTTTTATTATGTTGTAAAATGTCATAGTTTTTATGGAATACTTAGCCCAAACGATAAATAAAAACAAAATAAATCTGCAGATTGGGAAAGTCTCAATGAGTATCCTAGAGAATTTGATTGGTCGGTCTGTTTTGCTTTAAGGGATGTTGATGAATGCATATTTGAATTTAGTACAATTCTAAGTCTTAGGCATGCGTGAATACATACAGTATTTACACAGCAGATCTTAACAACAGCAAAATCGCTTTTGGTTTAACGATAAGTACAACCAAGCAATAAAAGCGAAATAGTCTAGTCTTTTTATCGCACCTATAAATTGCATCCATGTCCAGAACTGAAACACTATCCAAAGAGACAAATTTCTTTTTGACCAGAATGTTAGAATATTGGCAAGACGCAAAGGCAGCAAGGGTTTCCCGTCCCAGGTCAAAATTACCAGGGTCAAATTCAACAGTTCCTCTATTCCTTTACTACTTTACAATGAAGTGATTGTTGACTCCCTAAAAAACAAAAATATATAGACTGTTAGATTCACCTCAAATTCTTCTTCCTTTTTCACTCACATTACATCTCCATTGTAGATGTGTACAAGAGCCAATACACAGCTATGCGAGAGATATGTTCAAGATCCTTAAGTAGATCAACGTCTCCATAGCTGCAGGTCCTGATAGTTTCAACACCCGTTAAATAAAACCTGTGACTCATTCTTGGCTAAAGCTCTGCGAAAACTATTCTACTTGTGTTATTCAACAGGAAAATTTCCATTTGCTTGGAAACTACCTCACGTTCAGCCTATTCCCAAGAAAATAAGGGGTAGTTATCCCTCAAATTATCGACCAATTACAATCACTTCGATTCTTTAAAAGGTTTTTGAATGTATCATTAACTCCAAATTAATGAAGTATCTAGAAACTAATCAAACCCACAACGAACGCCAATATGGCTTCTCTTTTTCTGACTTTTCATATGGAACGTTGAAGCCTTAGTCTGCTCAATTTTGGTGAGTTCAATATCGTTGCTCTAGATATTTCAAAGGCCTATCATAGTGTCTGGAGTTCAGCCCTTTTAGCCAAACTTAAAGCACTTGGCCTCTCTCGTCCTCTTCTATTATGAATTTTCATTAATGATCTGCTTTCCCTTACTTTCAATCCCATCCATTGTTTTGTCGATGACAGTACCCTTGGTTTCGCTTACTCCCTTGACACCCTTGGTAGCTACAGAGGTAATGCCACATCTGTCAAAAACTAGATTGCATGATTAGATCCGTGAATAACCACGAATAACCACCGTGATAATATCCTCGCTTGGAGCAAACCGAATCGCATCGAATTCAATACATCTAAGTTCCAAAGCTGTCTCATCTCTTTAAAACAAGATCATAATTTTTCCACTCCCGTTTCTTTTGATGGAGCACTGCATGACGATAAACCGTCTCTATCCATTCTTGGCATTAATATTTCCAGTAAGTTAAACTGGACAGATCACATCTGCTCTGTTGCCAAATAAGCAACGAAATATCGTCAAAAAGAGAGCCTTGAGCTCATTGGCGATGTGTCATATGGACTTACACGAGCACCGCCGCAATGTTGGTTGCCCTTGGTTCCTATATTTCTACATGCATGGTCAATGTTCTGATGAAATATCTAGTCTGCTCCCTGATTCCTGTATGTATAATACTCACACTGCAAGCCGCGCACATCCTTTTACCCTTCAGAATACTTTCGGTTGTGTGCGAACGTGGTACAGTCTCCAATCTTCTGTCTTTTCTCCGGAATGCAATCTGCGAAAGTTTAAAGTTGACATACATCAGCACCTTCGCCACCCTCCTCATATTCCCTAATTGCTTTCTTTATCACCTTCTTGCCATGCTGTGCTTTGAATCATAGTTCATAGGATATCTCCTGAGCTTGGCTTAATAATATAAAAAACAAAAGAAGTCACACTTTCTTAGCGTGCCGACGAAGTTATATACGTACAAGGTATGTATTGCATCTGTTGTGTGATTGCTATTGGAAGAAAATGTAAATTTTGAGTTCCTCTATTTTACAAAGATTCAATTTATGATGATTCGTGAATTTGAGTAAAATACATTACCCTAGTTTACTAACTAAAATGGATGATTGGGAAGTTTACACTTCCACCATTTACAAACCAAAACAAAATGAGTAATCTAACATCCCCTTTGACTTTTCGGAGTGGCAAAGAACATTGACCAAATTTCTTCGTTGCTAGTGGTAACCTAATTTGCTCGACTCGTATCTTTTAAATGATAAATTTTGTGCTTTTGACATTTGCGAGTGGTGGCGAGTGTCTTCAAACTTTTGTTCAGTTTTTCAGCACATACCATTTTTAAACCATAGTTGCGCCCCCCCCCCTCACCAGAATCCTGGATCCGCCACTAGGATAGATGGACAGACGGACGGACGGACGGACTTGCAAAAATCCAAATAACTTTTAATATTATGTATGGGTGTCCAATCCATTTTGCTCCACCATCAAATTTAGTATACCCTACATACATACATCTAGAGTATAAAAGGGTGGGGGGGGGGCTATAAATATGCTGAAAAGAAATCAGGAAAAAATTAAATTACCTAAATATACGTAGGTTAATTACACTCCTGAAGGCCTTCCATTTGATACACCACATGACCTAATTGGACCCCCCCCCCCCCCTCCCATTCCTTGCTTATACTATCAGAACTAAAAATCGCCAACACCAATTTTTTTTCACTTATTTTTATGTACCCTCTCCTCTGTATCCAACAAATAGAAATTGTATCTTCCTGCGACTCTCCTATGCTCAGCTACACCCTGCCTATATTGAATTTTTGACATTTCTAGAAAATCACCAGGAAGGAAGTAGGTTAGGAAATTCCAATATAGACAAAACCAATTATAATTAAATAAGAGAAATCATAAGTGCCCGCAAATCCACAAAATATCGAGTACCAACTTACGAAATTCTAAAGAAAAAATTCCAACGAAAAAATAAATAGAAAGTTCAATTCAGCAGTAAAGTAATGTCCCAGTACGGTCGGAACGTCTGAGGAGACCTGGAAGACCTTCGTCAAAATTTTTCTCAACTACTACTTTTCGGTGCACACATTTTTTCGTAGAACGAAATTTTCAAATCAAATTTGGGGCGAGAATTTTCCCATTTTCTCATGTAGGTACATCCGAGGAGTTTGAAAATATGCTTAAATAATTTGAAAAAAAAATAAATTCGCAATTAAAATTGAGTTAAGAAATTTGCATATTGATTAACACTTAAAACGGAGTGTACAATTTTAATAAAAATAAAGTGTTCAAATTTTTAGCTAGCGTTCTCTCTTTGATAAATTACAAACTTAGTATATGATTTCATTTAGGATATAAAAATGGTTGTATGAGGTGAATGTGTCCTAATCAAATCGATTTCTGCAATGCATTTATGCAATATTGGAAATTATTCGTTTCGGTAATAAAAAAAAAATTCAATTTTCTTTGTCGGTTTATTTCCTTCATCCGGCCTACTACTACATACCATACATAAACTCTGACAAAATTTTCTAAAACGTAATAACAGCTGAAATAGAAATGGTTGAATGCTCGAAATTTCCCAAATACTACGAGGGGAGGTGAAGGTGCAGGTGGCATAGTACACAGGTTAATTCAAAAACTTAATTTTAACTGAGCCATGTTGTTTTCGTCACAACAACTTTCGTGATAAGTATAAGAAAAGCTTCGACACTCGTTCAAGTGTTACAATCGTGTCTCGTGTGCTAATTTGTGATTTCATACCGCGCCGTCGAGACAAATCATCATGACGAATTGCTTTAATGGCTGAACTTCGTCGTCGTCGTCTTGGAATTTGCTTCACTTTAGATTCAAAGTTCTGTGCAGAAAGTATAGAGACTTATACATACATATAAATATGCGCTACAAAGTCTGAATAATATTCGTTTAACAAAATATATACTAACTAAAGTTGAGCAGATGTATGAATAGGACACAACTCAACTGAAACTAACAACTTTAAATAATGTGATTACTTTGAAAATATTATAAAACAATCGCCCAAGCTATTGAGTGAAATAATGTTCACAAATATTCTGTAATATCAACAGAACGTGCAACGTATCCGAATCCATTCTTTTCCGGCCTGAATATCCGGTTTTCAATGCACAGTCTGATCTGGGGAACTCTAAAGAGATATATGTATATAATATGATATAACTGTATACATATGTATGTCGGAAAAGGATAGTCAAAGGGGAGGAAGTGCTCCTGTAAAATAAAAATTTATGTTTTCGGTGTGAATTGTTTTGGTCTCGGTTGATTCTATTAATACGCCCTCGCCATTACGACGAACGGACCATTCATTTTCTTAAGAAAAGCTAAAATCCAATAGTGCATATCCCATTTAAATTGAATTGAGTTCATGCATTTATTTCCTGTTCTGTGGAATGAGTAAATAAAGCATGAACCTAATTTGCGAACTTTTTTTCCCGAAATTATTCATCCAATTCCTGAGAGGGTTGAGAGGACTGTTGAGACTAATTAGAATTGGCGACAGTAACTTAAATTAGAAGCCAACAAGAATTCATATTAAGTTCACAAAGGCAACATACATACATATATAGATGGATGGGCAATGTGTAGACACAAGGCATAAAATGTCCATATTATCTCAATATGCATCTGCAATTTATTGTCGTAAAATAAGGGCACAGTGATGACATTTTCATGCTGCCAGATATTATCTAGCAAACAAACGCCCCCACAGATTACATGATTTCTTGGAGCGGCTGAAATAAAAGCGAATTTGCCTTGTTGATCTCTGACACTTTGAGGGTAAGGTCAATCTATCATTTAATTACTGCGCTTTTGAATGCAACGAATAGCTATAGTTACGTATCTTAACATATGACATATATGTACACATAACATACCTATATACATATATACGCCCTCGCTTGGAACCAATTAATCGAAAACAGCTCTCATGTTCTCCTTGAAACAGAAAATTTTAGCTTTGTGACGACATGCCATCAACCGATAAATTCGCTCGCCTTGATAAGTTTGGTTTGCGTTGGCTAATTAAACGCGGAATCATAATTCACGGTATGTAACTAGCAAAACTAATCAAAAGTCTTCCGTTTGTTAGTGCTATGCCTGCAATTTCTCAGTTCTCAACGCGCAAAGATTTCCAGAGTTGTATTCAAACAAAGGAACGTCAGTAATTTATTGAAATGTTAATTCTTTTGGATCTGGCAGACTTGTTCATGTCGACATTACGTTTTTTGTTTTGTTTTTTTTTTTTTTTGCTTTTGATTTGAACAGTTATTGACAGGTATAAAACTTATTATGTTCCAACTTTCAGCCTAAGAGATATTCTGAGATGAATTCATATGAAATGAAACAAAACAATGAACACGACGAGGGTATAACTGCTTTAGGTGATTACTTTTATTTCCTGGAGTATTTGGATTTATTTAATTTAAAGCGTAAGTTGATCAAAAGTAATTGGCAGCTATACAAAATATCATATAAGTAATAAGAATGGTTTTAAAACGTTTCAAAGCGTTTTCTGTATTAAGAATTGGCCTTGAAAAAATCAGTCGGCCTCTAATCTATAGTTTTAGCATATTCCTTTTCTGCTGAAAAAAAGGCTCAAATCACACTCGTTGTAAAAAGTAGTCAATGAGCTATGAATCAATACATTCCCAGTTCAATTTCACCACAATTGTTTTTTTATACCATATAGGGTAGGTATACTAAGTTTGTCATTCCGTTTGTAACGAACAGAAATAATGGTGGTAGAGCAAAATGGATTGGACACCCACGCATAATATTAAAAGTTATTTTGATTTTTGCATGTCCGTCCGTCCGTTCGTGCTTCCGTCTGTCTGTCCGTCTATCCGTCTGTCCGTACGCACGATAACTCGAGAATGCGTTCACTTAGAAAGCTGAAATTTTGTACACGGACATAAAAAAAAAGTGAAATTAAGTTCGAAAATGAGACAAATCGGGCAACTCCTTCGTGGGGTTACCATACAAAAATTTAGTTTTCCGCTATATATATTTGGACATTGCCACAGAACGCGTTGACATAGGGAGGTGAAATTTGGTACATAGTGTTATCATAGTAATAGCGCAGTTCAAAAATGGAATAATTCGGGCAACCTCTTCTTGGTGTTGCCGTATAAAAATTTAGGTTTCTTAGGGATACTGTGAACACGATCAGTTCTAGACATTTTTGTTGTAGCGAAAACTTCTTCAGAATATGAAATCCTATAAAATTGATTAAAACCATTTTTTCTGTCCGACGAACCGTTCTAGAAATATATGCGAAAAACCACTCCAAAAATCAGAATTGCTCAAATGAGTGACCATACGAAATTTCATACGGGCATTCATCTAGGGTATCATAAGAATTGTTCTTAGACCAATTCCAGCTTTTTTACTAGTTTTTCTTTACAAAATTAATGTATAACTATGTCATTAAAATCATCCATTATAAACAATAACCGTTTTTGTTACTACTAGCTCAAGATTAGACCAATGCACAGTTGCACATCGACCCTTTTATAGGTTATGATGATAACATTAATATTGGAATGAATGGCTCTGTTAGCGCTTTTTGATATCTTCAGAGTATTAAATAAACTTCATTCATATTTTCAAGTAAAGCAGTTAAACTGATTTATTTCTCTGATTCCGTAAATTTCTTTCGAAAAATTGTGGGATATCACAGGAATCCATTTTAGGGCCTATGCTTTTCGAGATTTTTATTTATACCAATGACTACATACCGCATTTAAATTTTCACTAGCCTTATAAAAATCGTGTTCCACAATATTTACGAAAAGAGAATGGAAAAATGATTTTAGTGTGATCCTAGGAGCGAATTTTAAAATTTTGTACCTCGCTCAACATCACTGCTACAATATAGGAGCCGAACATTTGCGAACCAAATTCCAGGAAATATGGAAGCGAAATTCCTCAAAATTATCATCTAATTTCTTTTTACCGACTTATAGTTATAGTTTTTAACACTCGATTCGATCTTCACAATAAACAAATTCAAAATATGTACACCGGTATAATTGCATACAAATATATATATGGCAAGAAATTATAGCGTAAGTTTTGACTGTAGGGTTATGGGTGATGACATCGTTCATGCCATACTTCGACAAATATCTCAATATAGGTATTGTAATAAACTGCCGAATAGTTGAACTCCTAGCCCTGGCAGAATTCCCATTGCAGGTATACTTAAGGTAAATTTTCAACCTATAGATGAGTGTTTAAAACGTGTACCTACGGTAAAAAGTAAGGAGTAAAACGACTGAACCTTTTCACTACCATCGAACTAAAGTAGCCAAACGAGGAAATGTATATCGTGCACAAAAAGAAGCCACCTTGAATTGTATTTGATGACCCGATTAAAGAAGATAAAAGGTAAGGATAAGACTTTTATGAGTTGAATGAATAGAGTCGATAGCTCAGAGCAGATTGTGAAATGTCGTTTAGTATTCGAGTTATAGTTGCGGCAGTGAGTTTATACAATACAAAAATTCCATCGTTTCCATAATAATACATATTGAACGAATGACCTAAAATAAATAAACTAACACTAAATCATTCAACATCAAATTAAATTGATCTATACCGGCATGGAATCCTGGTCTTCTGATTTTTCTAAATGCTTATTTGCATGGAAAATCTTGACGATTGTCTTGAAATTTTCTGTAAACTTAATTCAATCGAATGCCGACCGAATGAGGTGCTTATCAAAATTATCAGTTTTTTCAAAAGTTGTTTTACTCTACGATATCAATGGAGGTATAAACTCGCCATCCCAAATGTCAGTTTCAATTAATATTTTTGCAGCTACTTAGCTGCAAGAATCAGATTTTTGATTTGTAAGAGGTGTATAGCCTTACAGTGAAAGTAAATAGAAGTAAAGTGTTTTGATATTTGTTTCCGATGTTAAATTGTACTTATTTGGTGCATGATATAAATACAACAGTTTGATATTTTCAATAATTTTAGTAATTGGTTCTCCAACAAATTCGTCAACTTACCGTGGCCGCGACTTTCAAATCCGCTTTGAAATAGTCCGGCGCTTTTCCTACAGCCTATTTTCCTTTCGACTTTTATAGGTTTATATGTTATACATAATCCTAATTAGCAGGTTGGCACAATGGCACAAAAAAAATATCACTCACTTCTCAACGATTAATATGAGAAGATATTTTGTAAGTCTTTTTGTTAACGCTTTTTCTTGATAGCTAATGAACTTCGTAATGTTAGAAATTTTATAAAAGATGCGAAAAGAGTCAAACATTTTTAAGTGGAACAAAATTAGTGCGCAATTCTTAAAAGTTTTAGATTTTTTTCTTAAAGATGTAGCACCTACACCTACACATGTTTTAAAATAGCTAAATTAGTTGGAGTCGGGCTCCCGCAATCAGGGTTCCGCACCAGAGCTTTATCAATCGATCGCCCGAATTTAAGTAGGTATATTTAAATCTAATGAAAATTTACGTACGTAAATTAGCACCGCAACTTCGGCTGATATAGTTCGGAACTATCTCATAATTTGTCGTTAATCTGTCGTTAATTTGTCGTGAAAACCATAAATTTGTCGTGTCTTTTTTTCTAAAGGAAACTGGATGTGGTGCTAAGTTGACGTCAAGTTAGCACCGCAACTCACTGGAATTGGGCCAAAACTTATCGGATTGGAAAATTATACATCTTGGAATTTGTCGTTAATTTGTCGTTAATTTGTCGTTAATTTTTCATGAAATCCATAAATTTGTCGTGTCCTTTTATTTAAAGGAAAGTGTATGTGGTGCAAGTTGACGTCAAGTTAGATTTGGCCGAGTTCCAGTGAGTTGTGGTGCTAGCTTGACGTCAACTTGGCACCACATCCAGTTTCCTTTAGATAAAAGGACACGAAAAATTTATGGATTTCATGACAAATTAACGACAAATTCCAAGATATATAATTTTCCAATCCGATAAGTTTTGGCCGAGTTCTAGTGAGTTGCGGTGCTAACTTGACGTCAACTTAGCACCACATCCAGTTTCCTTTAGAAAAAAGGAAACGACAAATTAATGGTTTTCACGACAAATTAACGACAAATTCCAAGATGTATAATTTTCTAATTCGATAAGTTTTGACCAAGTTCCAGGGAGCTGCGGTGCTAACTTGACGCCAACTTAGCACCACATCCAGTTTCCTTTAGAAAAAAAGACACGACAAATTTATGGTTTTCACGACAAATTAACGAAAAATTAACGACAAATTATGAGATAGCTCCGAACTATATCAGACGAAGTTGTGGTGCTAACTTTACGTACGTTGAAAATTTTCCTATCATAACTGAATAATATTCAAACAGACGAACGCAAGAGTATTTTTATAAGAGTTGTGCTTACACAAAAAATCATTTAATTTTTGTTCAGAAACTACCCAGCAAACATTACGATTGGCCTACGAATCGTTTTCTTATGGCCACAACGAGCATTTTTCTTGACGGCAATAATGAATTTTTATCGGTTATGCTTGACGGGGGTAAATGTTGCATCGCATTTGAATAGTGTAAGCAAATCACTTCTTGATGATCGCCATGGCGATAAATATTCTTATCTTTCTGTATTTGTTTTTTAATCGCAAGCGAATCGCTATTTTATCGCATAAAAAGTATATTTTTTGTGCCGAAATTATATGCAAAGCTATCATTTCTGTTTAGTTTAACGGAGGTAATTGTTGCATCGAATATGAATCGTGTACGTGATTCATTTTATGATCGTTATAACGATAAATATTCTTATATTTTTGAGTTTGCAATTTTTCCTGCTTTCACGCAGCTTTTCTTCTCTACCTCACTTGAAGAAATAACAACTCCAAATGAGATAATTTCCAAAGGGAGAGTACATACTGAAATATTGTCGATAACGGTCAAAATTCTTCATCACATCTGATACCAGCGATCTAGGCAATAATGTAGCAATAAGAAAGTGATTCGTGGGCCAATCGTAATGTTTTCGGGAATCTAATAGATTTTGATTCTCGAGCTATCGCCAAAACATCGCCAGGGTAATAAAAGCGCAACACAATTTTTATTGCCATTTTATCGTCACAGCAATTTATCGCCACAATGTTTGCTAGGGTATGAGACTGCCGAGCAATTGGGCAGCTTTCCTGCTAACTATGACTCAATTCCTACTAACTCTGACAATATCAAAATTTTAGTTGTAAAGACTAAGAAGCTTGGGGGAACGGTATTTATTCGCACATTTTGGACTACATCTTTATAATCGATCCTCCAAAAACTGTGATTTCTTTTTAATCCTTAAGAGTAGTCCTTTCAAACAATACCACACAAGATGAAGAGGCCCAAACCACACCCATTAAATATAAAAATTTTAATTATTGTTGACCGTTAAAATATATGCGCGTTAAGAAGAGCTAACATTCTGCCCTGCCAAATTTGAAACTCCTACGTCACGTCCGTTTTAGAGAAAAACATCTGCAATAGACAGACGGACGGATGCACGAGTTATAATGGTTCCGTTTATTCCATTTGTTGCAGGTACGGAAACCTTAAAAGAGTAAGATATGGAACAACAGAGTCAGATGAAATTAAAGCATCTTAAGTGGTTTTAGAATTTGTCTTTGACAACAATTTATACATACTTGTGCACAATTAGCTTTGTAAAGGTGTTCTTAAATCTTCTACAATGTTTTGAACAACAACCTAATTGATGTAGATTTTGTCTTACTATGAGAAAACCATTACTGCACAACTCACCAATAACTTGAATGGAATTTATAAGTTTACGATATAACAGTTGGTCGCCCCGGTATACGGACTTGAGTTCCAATGTCTCATATAAGAAATAACAGGAATTAGTAAGATAATGTTAAAGGATTCAAATTTTACCAACGAAGTAGGAAGTTAACATATTTTTCAAATTTTCTTGTGATCAAAAAAATTACTGATACCTAATGATTAGAGCAATAGATTTATTAAACTTCAAAAATTGCCATAATTAAACTCAACAGCTATAATACGGCAATTATAGTAATGCATCTAGACCTACCTTAAGTCAAACAGGTAAAAAAAATATAAATTGATTAGGTCTGCTACTATAGCTAATTCGTATACAATGTATAATTTAAGAGCGAAAACAAAAACCAATTAAATGGCACTCCACAAGGAAAATTGTCTTGTAAACCGACGACAATCGTAAGAAAGACTATGGATAACAAAATGTTTCTAGTAATTTCCGCTGGATAAGAAATTGTTGACATTGAAGTGAACCAGATGTGGTATACCCTAGCCAAGTATGTACTTAACAAAATCTTAAGCAGAACTAAAAGAGCACAAAGTGGTCAAAGTAAGCAGCCGAGTGCATTAAGACAAGAACTAAACAAGGCGATATAGGTAGAACTAAACTGCTGACAACGCGACGCGTATCCATATATGTAAGATGTAGAGCTACAGATAATATGTTACGCACCAATAGGCTTCTTCTTAAGAAACAGCAGCAGCAGCAGCAGTACCATCACGAGAGAATCTAGTCATAATGACGAGCATTGAACACTTATCTTTGTATGGCTGCATGTGAGCCAGTCTCGAACGAAAGTCCTTTTATTTTCGAACAGATTTCTCTGGTGGTTACGCTGAGTGCATTTCTAGATATTCTCTGTAAAACATCGATCAATTCAAGGCATTCAATTGGCTTAGATAACAACATCCTCATAAGGTTTTAACAAGATACTTGAAAAAGAAGCTTGTCCAAATCAGATAGCCGAGGCCAACTTGGGTCAGAGGATTTTTTTTCTTTTTCGCCTCAACTATTTTTGTAGTGTTGAATTACTGTAGGCTACATAGTTACTGTTACAGAGAGTACCAGTACCATTTTTTGTATATCGGCTGTGATTCTTTTTATGATGCTAATGCTAATGCAAGTCAGGCCAAATATTATCAATCAAAGAATATGCAATTTGCGCCTCATCGGTATTATTCGCATCTTATCGACTGAGTTAAAGCTAAAAAAACCGGAAGTAAAAAAAAAAAAAATAAAAAAAAACTTCAAGTCGATTTATAGCTACCTAAATTGGTACATAAATTGCGGAAAAACTTCAGTCGTTGCCGGGGGAAATTAAACTGTCGCGCGGTAGCGGTTTGACCATCAAGGAAAACACTATCTGCAGAAAAGACCCCATATATATACAATGTTTGCAGCTCAGTTATAGTGTTATAGACAAACCATATATTCACACAAGGTGATAGCACGAGGAAAACGTTTTTGTTTTTTTTTCTCCATTTTTGCAAATACCGAATCATGGTAATGGTAGCTGGGAGTGTCATGTAATTATGGCATTACTTAATACGCCCCTGGCTGACTCCGCTCCGGGTAACGTCCATTTATAGCTTTCAGGGCACATGCCGGGTATAGTCATTAGACGGACTATAACTCACTCTACTTTACTCACAAGTGGCTTTTATGGCTATTAAATGTAAGTTTATGGCTCCCCATTGCCAAGAAGTACAATCAGAGAAAATTATTACAAAAGCCATGCTCACATAATGTGGGATATTGTCCTACTAAAAAAAGGATGCTTGGTTGGGTTTGTCTTCTTTTGCATTTTGATAATAATTTGAATATTTTTATTGTAGGCTATACTATGAACAGAGAATTGTTGGTTTTTTTTTTACTTCGCTCTTTGGTCTTAATTTAATGACCCTAGAGAAAATATAATTCATTTTTTACGAAATTTTGACATCTGTATTTTATTTGAAAGTCATGCAGAAAAATGTATAAAAAAGCTCTCAAAGATGAAAACTACTTTTTCGTGTTGTGCGTTTGAATAGAAAGTAAGAAAAACGTTGATGGCTTCCTGCTATTACGGATGTTAATGTCACACATGTGTTAGTAATAATAATGTTAATAACGTTTACCTTTTAGTCATAACAATGATCTGTTTAGTATCTGTAATGTAGATGACCGCCCGTTGTTTGAGTTGTGAGATTATAATGAGTTTTATCTTCTTAAGATGTTTATTGCCGTTGGCAATGGATGTTTGTACGTCGTAGTATATGGACAAAGGACTACAATATGCGCCACAAACCAGAAACGTTGAGGAATTTGTGAACATATCAAAATCCCTTAATATGAGTCCCCTCGTGGATTAGAAATTTGGATAGCGAAACATGTAGAGTTATGGTGATGTGTTTTACTTTATACTATGTTGGTAAACTTTTAAGCCATGGTGATTGATAAGGATGAGTAAAAGTAATATTTGTCAGATTATTTACGTTAACTCGCATTCTTCTTTGACCTTACTAACATATAAATTGTGTCAGTTTCTGTACTAACATATTGAGAATGATCACTTCTTGTAACTACCCCAATATGCTCGAGAACACCACTCTTAAAATCTTGAGGAAGGCTATCAGATCTAAAGTGAAATCTTTATACATCACCATGGTTGGTTTGTTATTCGCAAGTACACCGAAAATGAATTCAAAATCAATTAATAACATAAGCCTCAAAAAGTATGTAAATATTTCTCCGGCAACACCAGCAAATATTTTTTATGGATTAGCAAAAGAGCTCCGCCGATATACAAAATTTGATTACTATTCTCGAAGGAATTTGACAACCTAGTAGTTGTGAGGATTGTTTCAGTTGTTGTTGTTTCTCCATCGAATTTCTAAATTGTCCGTGCTTCCTAACCAGAACAGGAAAAATTAAGTTATCTACTATGTATAGATCAAATCAGTACACATAAACACTGTCTGTGTGCTGGTCCCACCTTTGCCTAGATTACGCTAGATACACTTGGATCTGCCCTCCTATCTGTGGATGAACTGTAAGCTCAACTCACTTAAACCTGATAGACCAAGACCCCGCAGTAAATTTTAGATGTGAATTATAACCAAATAAGTACAAAAGCTAGAATTGGTCTAAGACCACTTATGATACCCTAGATGAATGCCCGTATGAAATTTCGTATTATCACCCTTCTGTGCAAGTTGAAGATTTTTGAAGGGGTTTTTCGCATATATTTGTAGAACGGTTTGTCGGACAAAAAAAATGATTATAACCATTTTTATAGGATTTCGTATTCTGAAGAAGTTTTTAGTACAATAAAAATGTCTTGGGCTGATCGTTTTCACAGTATACGTAAAAAACCAACATTTTTATATGGCAACACCACCAAGAGGCTGCCCGATTTATTCCATTTTTGAAATTCGCTATTACTATGAAAACACCATGTACCAAATTTCACCTCCCTATGTCAACGCGATCTGTGGCAGTGTCCAAATATATAGTGAAAAAGAAAGTTTTGTATGGCAACCCCACCAAGGAGTTACGCGATTTGTCTCATTTTCGAAATTAATTTTACTTTTTTTTAAGTCCGTGTACCAAATTTCAGCTTTCTAAGTGAACGCGTTCTCGAGATATCGTGCGTACGGACAGACGGACGGAAGGACGGACGGACGGAAGGACGGACGGACGGACATGCAAAAATCAAAATATCTTTTAATATTATGCGTGGGTGTCCAATCCATTTTGCTCTACCATCATTATTTCGAGGTGTTACAAACGGAATGACAAACTTAGTATACCCTATAGATTTCATCTAGGGTATAAAAATGTATGAATATGTATTAAGTTAAAGGAAGGGTAATTTCAAAAGCAATCGTCTGGCAAAAGATCCCCTGGGTCTAAGTGAGTAATAGTATATACCCTTTTTTTCATATGTACGGCTTACAAAGTAGAGAGGTTTCTCTGAGGACAAAAATGCAGTTGCGCGGATAACCCTTTTCCAGAAGAAGTTAATTTCATGTGGATATATCTAGTTTATTGGATAATCCAAAATTTTCAGTACTTTAACTTCGTCTGACAAGAGGTTACCCACGCGCAAAATGTCTTGAGACTGCATTTTTGTACTCAGGGAAAAACTTTCTACTTTGTAAGACATACATTTTGAATAAATAGGGTGTTTTCAACATACTATTACTCACTTAGGGCGGGGAGATCTTCTACCAGACGATTGTTTTGACATTGACTTTCCTTAAACTGAATACTTATTCATAAATATTTTGGTTATACCTCACTCCCAAAACTTACTGCGTGCTCCCAGACTATGATGTAAGAGAACAAAAGGTTTTGGTGAGATGGTTTCTTAGATCTTCGACTTCTAGTAACCTGAAAAATCTGGAACTACATAGCTTAATTGGGCTGCATAAGCTTGACTGCTCCAAGAGCAGATCAAGCACTCAAAAGTTTTCAAATTAATGTACATCACCACTTAAACTTCTTTATAAATTATTCTTTTTACTTTTCCCATTCCTATTCAAATATGCAACAACACATTCCTGACATGCGCACATAAGTTAGACACACTTCTTTTAGTGTTATAACTAGTTAATTATAAAGAAACTTTTAACGAGTTTCAAAAAAGACTCAACTGTCACTACATTTTTCGACACAATGGCTAAGATCTTAAAAAATCAGCGACGCTTAGAAATAGTCACCAAAGGCCTTCAAATCTGGGTGTGAACAGTGGACTATAGGCGGTTTTGTTTCTTTTAAAAGGGGTATGTACGTTGGACACTTCAAAAATTTGTACCATGGATATGCCCAAAAAAAGCCACAGCCCGGCCTTTGCATAAATAATAAATTAAATATGTATCTTTAGGAATTTTTTGTTTAGTAAACTGCTTTGCGAGTATTGTTACCTATTCTAGGTTGAATAAATAGTGTTATTTAATTTAACACTGTTGGCACACCATCATTTCTTCTTAGAAAATTACAATTGTCCAACATACAATATCCCACTGTCCATGGAACAGCTGCATGTTGTACCTTGGGCAGGCTTTACCTGCATATTCGACTATTATTGGAAATATATAATTATATAATTATAATTATCGCTTGCTTAAGATTTGTCCGATTAGTTTTGTAAAAAAAAAGACTATTTAAAAGTGATATAAAGGTACAGCACCTTCCTCTACTCTATATATATAGGTGTTAACACTGCTTGCACGAACTAGAAATGTATTGCATATAAATGATGAATACACTGCCGCGAGTATCCAGTCAATAACCATAATGATATTGGTACCAAATATCGGATTCTAAAATGCCGATATTTCAAAATCCCAATCTCCAATATATTCCTAAATGTCAAAATCCTCAAAATAAAAGCCAGGAAAAAGGAAAATGAAATTAAAAGCAAAGCAAACAAGAAAAAAATTCCGGGAAAAAAACCCAGGAAAATTTTTGCATCCCGAATTTTTTCCAGTATTATGGTGTATACTTACATATATCCTCATTTGATAAATCGCGTATTTAGCGCTACCTAGAGCTACGAAAAGGATATAATGAGAATCTGGTTTTACCCTAGATGAAACCTATAGGAATTTTTCTAATGTTTATTAATAAGAGCATCAATATGGGCTTTTTTTGGGGATCTACGATCGACTGATCGAAGATCCCCAAAAAAGCCCACATTCTTGATCATAGAAATCTATAGGGTATTACACTAAGTTTATCTTCCATTTATAATGCATAGAAATAATGTTGGTAGAGCAAAGTGGATTAGACACCCACGTATAATATTAAAAGTTATTTTGATTTTACATATCCGACTGTCTGTCCGTCCTCCTGTTCGTCTGTCCACCTGTCTATCTGTCCTCACGATAACTCGAGAATGCGTTAACTAATTTTGCACACGGTTTTTTTCAAAAAAAAAATATATATATATAGTTTTAAGTTCGAAAATGGGACAAATCGGGTAATTCCTTCGTAAGGTTGCCATACAAAAATATCGTTTTTCACTATATATTTGGACACGACTTGAGAACGCGTCAACGAAGAGAACTGAAGTTTTGTACACGGCGTTTTCAAAAATTAGTGAAGAATAGTTAAAAAATAGACTGGTTTGGGGCAGCCCCTTGTCGGTGTTGCCATATGAAAATTGTGGGGTTTTGTGAAGTCCAAGATGTAGTTGTTGTACTGTACTTACATGGTTATAATCATTTTTACTGCCCGACAATCCAATCTACAAATAAATGCTAGGAACCACTTTAACAATCAAACTTGTACAGAAATTACATACGGGAGTTCATCTAGGGTGTCGTAAGAATTGGTCTAAGAGCAAATTTAGCTTTTTTCCTTGTTCTTTTATATATTCTAAATCAAACTCTAGGCTCGAGCAATTACGCTATGGTGCCAGGAACACGTGAATGGTTAATGATATGAAATGATGGATTAAGGAAAAAGAGGCGAGGATAAATGCCTTGCAAGTTAAGTCATCTACTCCACAAAATCCCTCTTAATATCTTTCCCAAAGTAAAGACCCAACTATATCAGTTTTTAGTATCCAAAAATAGTAGAATAATTGAATTTCATCACACATGAATTGCTTGTTTAATAGTATATCCAATAATTACGTCCGATTTCATCAATAACTAGAATAATCTCATATATACCCCTAAGTAACCCATCCTTTAGACTTTCCTATATATTTCACAAATAAGCTTTCCCAAAGTCAAGAGCCAGTTAAACTTCTTTCTCGTACCTGAAAACCATATATTCTCCAAATTTTTTGAGTTTTTCTGAAGTCGACATCTAGGTAACTCGCTGTCCCGTACCAGAAAACGATAGATTCATCCCCCGTTTCATCAAAATTATCCGGTATTACCTCTTAAATGAGTTTTCCAAAAATTAAGACTAAGTCTATTGTACTCAAAAGCCTAATTTCATCAAAATCCTTCATACGGTCAACAAGACAAAATTTACAAATATACACAAGAATTGGTCATTTGATCGTATTCGATAATAGAATGACATGCCGGATTTATATCATATATTGAAAAAGGAGTTTCCTGGGCCTCTCAAGATCACCTCGCTCTTTCCAAACAACCTAAGCCCGGTGGAAAGCGTTCGGTCTTAGAAAGTAATGGCATCACGAATACAACAAATACAATATGAACATCTGGACGACAACAACAAAATACGCTTACACATCGATCCAGACAGAAAACTCAACGCTGACAGAAACATATACATGGACGACTCTAAAAGTTATGAGGCTGTAGAGATCTCTGTCTACACCATACACTGCGCAGAGGACTTCTCTTTCGGTTCCATGCTGTCAACATGGCCAGACTTTTTCATGGCCGAGCTGACGGAGATCTAGGAGGCGGCCGGGTAGACAGCCAATCAGGCGGGCACCGCGGCCATGTACACAGATAGCTTGTCTTCTTTAAAAGCGATCGACAACCACAAAAGCAGAAATCCGTTGGCAGTTAACCTTAGAAATACCCTAGTTAAAGGGAAAAATACGCTTGCATGGTGCCATGCTCATATAGGCATACAGGGTAATGAAAGAGCAGATATGCTTGCTAAGGGCTGACACAAGTTACAACTAGATATGAAAATCTCCATATTAACCCGGATCAAATTTTTTAAAGCTCTTTAACTTTTCATTCAACCAAAGAAAGCTATAATTGCGAAGAATTTATGTGGCATACTACAGCAAGAGAGAGAGAGAGAGGATGTGTAAAGCTTTCTATTAGAGTGCAATTAGCTCGTTTTAGTTGGGTCGCGGTTTTGTGAGATTTTGCACATCTAGATGTAAGTTGTCCCAGCTGGGGGCATAGTGTAGCAAAACAGGGAGTAAAAAACAACTCCGGCCTTTAAAGCTGCAAAAGCTCAAGCCAGAAGACAGGCATAGGCCGAGAAACTTCTTGTTTGATTAAACTCGAGCTCCTTCTTGGCTAGGCATTACCAACAAGTGACTAAACCAAGCATGTCAGATATGCCTAGGCTGAAATTGGTATCAATTGCAAGGTTGAGATGGTTACTGTCATTGAACGGGGACTGGATCGTGGACTGTTACCTTGGGAGCCTTTCTGGACATCGAAGGGGCTTTTGACAAGGCCACCCCCGAGTCGCTATGTGAGGCAGCTCGTCGACATGGTGCTGACCGCACTGTTGTGCGATGGATCAACCAAATGTTAAGACGACGATACTTCACTGTGGATGTAGGCGGCCGAACCTCTCTCAGTGTGCTGGTGGAGAAAGGCTGCGCGCAAGGGGGCGTGCTATCCCCAGTACTCTGGTGTATGTTGGTTGACTCACTCATCACGGTACTGAAAAACGAAGGATTCTCATGTGAAGCGTATGCGGATGACATCCGTCTGCTCATTTCCAGGCATAGCATGGCTGCTGCCTGTGCCTTCATGCAACGAGGCCTCAATATTGTTGAGGACTGGTGCACCCGTCATGATATGACAGTGAACCCTACAAAGTGCAGCTTGGTGCTCTTCTCCAGAAGACGTAAGCTGGGGTACTTTGTTCTTCCAAAGCTTTTTGGACACACTCTGCAACTCTCTTCTCATGCCAAGCACCTTGCAGTCTTCCTTGACTCGAAGCTGACATGGGGAATGCACGTAGAGGAAAAAGTTAATGCGGCTATGAGGGTCTTCGCTCAATGGAGGAGAACCTTTGGCTGCACATGGGGCATCAGACCGAGGGTTGTGCATTGGATGTACACCTCGATCGTCAGACCACTGCTCACATATGCCTCCTGTGTATGGTAGCCGAGGACGCTTGTGGGGACTGCTATCCGGAAGTTGGCGGGCCTGCAAAGGCTTGCCTGCTTGGAAATTACGGGCTCCATGCGATCTACGGCTACTGTGGATCTTGAGGTCTTACTCAATCTGCCACCCCTGGATCTTGTCATTCAAGCAGAGGCCAAAAAGGCTGTGTGCAGATTGCGCTTATGGGGATGTTGGGAGGGCGGCTGGACTGGCTCTTCTCATTGCTCTATGGCGTATCGGCTGGACTTGGAAAACCCTCTGGCTGGTATGCCACGGGATGCCATGGTACCAGAGCATCGTTTCGGGCGTCGCTTCTCTGTAAGCTTTCCTGCAAGGAAATCGTGGACTGAGGGAGGTGCCTTATCGTGCCTTCCCCGGTCTGCTCTAAAAAATCTTCACCGACGGCTCTCTCACTAATGAGGGAGCTGGGGCAGGTCTCTACTTTCCTCAGCCTGCTTTTGGATTGGAGTACTCACTTGGAAAACACACCACTGTTTTTCAGGCTGAAGTCTTCGCCATCTCAATGGCAGCGAAGTTAGCCCTTAATATTATGCAAATCAAGGGGAGAGATATCGCTATCCCTTCGGATAGTCAGGCAGCCTTGATGGCTCTGAGTGGCCCTCGGATAACGTCTAAGTTACTGGGGGACTGCAGGTCGTCAGTGGATAAGTTGTGTTTTCACAACAATGTGTCCCTCTTGTGGGTTCCTGGTCACATGGGGATCATGGAGAATGAAAGGGCTGACCTTTTAGCTAGGGCTGGCTCCGATTCTCCGTTCCTTGGACCGGAGCCCGCCGTAGGCGTTGCCACGTCGAATATAGGGTCTCTCATCAAAGCGGATGTTTATAGGAAACATCAGCAGAGATGGGAGAACGTGAGTGCTTGTAGGTGTACAAAACTGTTTCTTGATGGGCCCAATGGGAATATCTCCGATTTTCTCATTGGGCTCGGAAGGAAACAATGTAGAACCGTGGTTGGCATGATCACCGGCCACAGCTCATTTTACGCTCATCTAACAAGGATGGGAGTTTTTGACAGCCCCGAGTGTCTGTCCTGCATGGAGGGAAAGCCTGAGACAACCGAACACTTTTTGTGTGAGTGTCCAGCCTTCGCCCGGAGCAGACTGGATACTCTAGGGTCTCCCCTTCTATCTGTGGATGAACTGAAAAACCTTTCTCACCAAGACTTCTTGCGCTTCAGTAAGAGGACACGAAGGGTTTGGTGAATGGGATTCAGGATAGCATAATTGGCCGCTGTGGCCTCCGTGCTTGGGTTGGGTATCTCCTGTTCCCCCGTCTTTCAAAAAAAAAAAAAGTTGAGATTAGGTAATTTTCTGCCAATGAAAAACACCTCTTCCTCAAGCAGTCGTGCCCCTCTTGTGCTTTCTGGCCAAACTCCCTCTTGACGACAGTCCATATCCTGCGATAGTGCGGCGAATTACAGAGACTCTTACCAAAGTTAGATGTTCTTTGCTCGTACATATACCAGGCAACAGCAAGATCCCAAAAGAACTTCTTACTTACAAGAAGAGGAAACGGCCGCACTTCTCGCTGCACTAAATACTTACCCACAAGACAGCAACACGGACTTCAGACAAGGATCTATTTTAATAACAAGTAGCTCCATAGAGACTTTAGTTTTAGAATGTATGAAAACTAGCACTCAGAAAACATAGGTACAGTATAACTTAAGTACCAAATAGTTTCTTTTTATTTAAAGAACTAATTTAGTTTAGTAGTTTTAACACATCTAGAGCCTTAAGGCCGAAATACAAACAATGGTTCCGACACGACAATTACGACGATACTGTCGTCATAAATGTCGCCGAATTAACCCAATGACACCGAGAATCTTATGTTCGTTGACATATCAGGTGGTAAAATTATTTATTGAAATTAATAACAAATTGAGAAAGATATAAAAAAAAAGTTGTAAAAGTGTAATAAACAATTATTAACGCTGAGTTTATGTGGATTACAAAATATCATCTACCACTTATTTTCAACTTCTCTTTTTTCTTTATTTCGATATTGAGGATATCTTTTGTCGTAAAAATGCTTCATTTCCCTCACTAAATTAATTAATTACTCCTCGAAAGCCATTTTTTGCTCATTACTCTCAAAATCAAATTACGACGACAACGACGACAAAAGTTCAATTATTCCAAACTCTGGTTACGGCGACAAATTCGGTCGGCGCCATTGTATACAGCAATTGGCCTTAGGTCAGCACTTAACTTGTCGTCGTAAATGTCGTGTTGGGCTTTAAGTTGCCCAGATGGCCAAGTAGCCGTGGGCTCCACAAATTAGTCGTAGGATGTGAGGTTAGCTTCTAACCTGTAAGTAGGTACCACTAATATTAAAATAAATAAATAAAAAAGTGTCAGTTTTACGTAAATATATCATTTCCGAATATTTAAATGCATAATTTTCAAAGTCTACACTCAAAATTCCTAAAACTATACACCACCATCAGATTTCAAATGTAATAATTCATAGAGGAGCACTCTCAAAACAGTTAAAAGATAGATGAAAATGGAATTTTCATTTTTCATTTAAGTCGCGAATTAACCGCATTACGATGTAATTTAATTCTCGTTCGACCAAGAACAAATTCGTTGCTGGGAAGAGCGGAACTTAAAAATTTTTCAACGTTGGTACCTACAATGAAATAAAAACTGCAGGAATTCAATGCTGAATGTGCCATTGTTACTTTTATAAATTGCCATCGCAGTCGGGGCGTCTGATGGTGGCTGTGATGTGATGTGACCTAACCCGAAATGCCCGCTTTATCTTGCCGTATATAGGATTTATGGCGATGAGTTCGCTATTAAAGCGCGACTTTTCGGAAGAGTGAATTTTTCTCGTTGGGGCTTTGTGAAACAAAATGCCGAAAATTGTTTTGTAATTACCAAGAAAATCTTTTTAAATGTTGTTAGGGTCTCTGATTTTTTTGTCAGTAAGCTTATACCTTCCTTTCGCGATAAATGCCATGAATAACGTTGATTACACGTTTCGTCACTTTGGAGTGCTGTTTTTGAAAAACCGTACAAGTCGTCTAACCGACAAGCCAAGCCGGAATGTGTTTTTGTTTTCTTACTGTGGATTATTTTCAGAAGAATAAATTCGCAGAAAATAAAAGAATGTTTATGGCTTTTAGTTGAAATTAGTTATGTCTTCGTCTTTTGTTTTTTTTTTTGTGTTTTTTTGAAAGAAACAATTAACAAAGCTTTTTCTTTTATATTAAATAGATGTGGTAGTTGTAGGTATAGATCTTTATACATTTCGTACATTTAGCTGCTATTGTCATTTATCTTAAGATACATTTTCATGTAAAAAAATCGGGACCAAAATTATGATACATTGTTTGAGCTAAGAAGATACAATTCCTAAAAAATGACCTTATTTAGATTCAAACGAAAAAATACAGCCCCATTGGCCAGTTAAGACCTGTTATCATTTTACAAGTAAAAAACCTATTTCTGTGGATATGTATATGTGACTTTTACAATGCATATGTTAATTTTTGGCTCTAAAGTGACACACCACAAAACATAAGAAAAGAATTAAGATTAAGAATGGCAGAAATATGAATTGTAATCATAAAAGGTTTTGCAAGTTATAGGTTTGATGCGTAACAAACTCTTCTCAAAAGAAGCAAAAGAAATCTTATTGAAATGGAAAAATTCTATATTGAGAAACGATTACAGAAAAAATATACACAAAATTTCCTCATAAGTGAGAGTTTGGTGAATTGGTAGAAAAACATATTATCTGCGGATTTAGACTATTACAGATAATAGGAAATTATAAAGTTGTGAATATCAAAAAGAGGACGAAATGGAACTGAGAATTTGAGATTTGATTTTTATTTGTCAAATTTCCCCGCCATAATTATTTTAGTCAAAATCTAATCTACATTTTTCGGATTGGTCGTATGATTCATACAATTTTTACTGACCTCCGTTCCACCCTAGAGAACTAACTACAACTATACAGGTAAGATATTGCTTTTCATGCATAAACCAGTTAAAAGTAAATAATTTTGCTGAGCTCTTACATTACGAAATTGGACAAATCATATTCTGATAAATAATCATAGAAGTAACAACGACTAACTGAAATCGAAAATGAAGACAAAAATTTTGAGCCCGGGAATGAAACTCCATTATCTGACCTGACTTGAATCCAGAATATTGAAGCAAGGTAAATTATAGTTAAAATAATTTTATATCTCTTGATAAAAATATATTTATTCAAGTTCATAATCTCTGTATGTGGGGATGTAGATTTATTTTCAGAACTTGAAGATGAATTAACAGAAGAAGAAATTCAATCGCTGTACCAAGATCGTACAAAAAATGTGAAAGGTTTAAAAGATTTCGCTATGTAAAAAACAACAACAATAATATAAAAATTTCAGTTTGCGACAAGACAAATTTAATAGAAGATATGAAAAATTTTTACTTAAAAGTAGAACTATGAAAAATATTAATAAAATATTATAGAAAATAAAATGGTTTTCTTTTTGCTCTCCAATAAATATCTCTCTCATACGGACAAATATTAGATGCTCGTAGTTGTCCGCCTAAAGGTGTTAGGACTACGTAAAAGATTTAAAATTTTCAAAATTTTATAAATCAATATAAAACATATTGACAAATTTCAAAATATTTTTTTTTTGTAAATATTTTTAATATTCGTAATATATATATATATATCCAAATTCACATCTGCTTTGTAGGTACTATAAGTTCGTTTTGTTTTTGTTCTAAACCAGGCGTGTCCAACCCGCGGCCCGCGGGCCGCATGTGGCCCAGGACGGCTTTGAATGCGTCCCAACAAAACTAATATACTTAAATACTTTCTCAATTAATTTTATAAAACAGTTTCTTTATCTATATAACATTCCCATGGGAGTAGTTACTTCGCGACATAATAAATGTATAATTGCGCAATGTGGCCAAAGAAAGTTTTTAATATGAAATTGTACCTAGTCAAATTGACACTGAAGACATTGGGGACATTATTTATTTTTCGGAAGTAAGATGATTAAGTCGGGGTAAAATATTGAAAAGATTTTATGATTTGCGAAATGAAATTAAGTCATTTATGGAATCAAAAATAAAATCTGTGCCAGAACTAGGTGATGAAAACAGGCTCACAGATTTTGCTTTTTTAGTAGACCTGAAAGCTCATTTAAATGAACTAAATTTGCGTCTTTAAAGTGAAAAACAACTCATAATACTATGCCTCAAACTATAACGGCCTTCGAAATGAAACTGAAACTATGGTAGTCACAAATTCAAGCAAATAATTTTATGTATTTGTAATATTGGCTAAACACTATCCTAAGAGTAACGAAAAATATGCAAACTTGATTTTCGATTTGATACAGGAATCTGAGAAAAGATTTCAAGATTTCCAAAAAAACTATCAATTTTTTGACATATTTGCGACTCTATTTTTAATCGACATAAACTTGACAGCAAATTTTCAAATGAAATGACTAGATCTGCAATCTGATGTTCAACTTTAAGAAAAATTTAATAATTTTTCTTTACTGGACTTTTATAAGAATTATCTTCCCAGAGAAAAGTACCCCTTGCATCACAATTTGTGCCATCGCTATTTGGAAGCACTTACATTTATTGGCAGCTATTTTCCAAAATGAAGCACACAAAGAATAAAAGTAGGAGCAAAATAACTTATGAGCACCTTCAGAACATACTGAGAGTTGCAACAACTTCGATCGCAAAATATCGAAGCATTATTGGCTGAAAATCAATGTCAAATATCACATCAATTTCATGTTGCTATTTCTTTAATTTTATAATAAAAAATTTATGAATTAATGAAGCTTAAATTACTTAAAATTGTTAGCTAAGTATGTATATTATTCGTTTTTGTTCATTAGCTATCTTTAAGGTTCGTATATTTTATGTGTGGCCCAATATAATTCGCCTACTTCCAATGTGACCCAGGGAAGCTGAAAGGTTGGCCACCCCTGTTCTAAACTGTATTTAAACTATTGGACATAATAATATTTTTTGATTTACATAAATATATGTATATGCTTTTTATTTAGTTCACTCTTACAAAAAATTCTTAAATATTAATAGTAAAAGGCTTTTAGAGCCTGTTATTAGCTAATCTACAAATAACAAACATAACGGATCAATAGGGACAACGAAAACAAGTTAGACACTAACAAGTAAACCAACAAAATGAAACACTAAGTTCTCAAAAGATACTGCATACAAGAATTTAGAAAAATTCCTAAAAACAAACAAAATATTGTCTAATCATCCCAATTTTGCCAATTGGGTAAGTGGAAGTTGCAGGAAGCTCTAAATTTCAAAAAATAAGTGAATGAATTTTCAGCATACAAATTTTGCAAATTTGCACCAATATCGATTAAAAATTAATAAACGAACGAATGAAAAACTTTACCCGACATCGCTATCGAGAGCAGCCATAGACCTCTACAAACTGACTCATCATTCCTGCGGCTGAAAATCTCTAACGGTGTGCTTGTCCTTTCCACAGCAGTTGCAATAGCTCTACAGTGAGGGGAAGCCCCGTAGACTAGTTTTACAAATGCTGTGGCCTGGTGGTATCACTAGCAAAAGACAAGAACACCGTACTTCACGAACGTCTACTATTCGGTGTCAGATATTCTAGCAACGACGCGCCTTTTAAAAGCCTTTACATGGTGTCGTGGGTCAGTGTTCTGATTCCCATCTTCGAATCTCATGTAGTACAAATTGTCAACATGTCAACATAAAGCTAATCAAATAATTCACCCGGCTACAAACTTTTGATCCCCATAGAGACGGTGTACTAATTCCAAAAATCGGGTGGATCAACTGACACATATCGCGCACGAGTACCATTAGATTGTCAAATCTGGGCAAGTGAAGAATCTGTGAAACAGGCTGCCTTCACCGGCACAAACTGTTCAGATCCTATGAATTCGCCCGTCGATATGTCACAACTGATTAGGATGCAGAAGATTGGGATGCAACAACAATTTGAATTCCACATCAGCAGTTTTGTAATAAGAAGGTTAACTGTAGACTACTCTGTAAGTTATCCCTCCCATCACGCCTATATTCACCCGAGGTATGTTCGGCATCAGCTGTTGTATACTGTAAACTCCAGAGGTTTATAGACATATGCACGGTACGGAGCACACGTATTGTTATTGTACTGAAATCTTCGTGAGATGGTCTGTCAAAAACGGAAACACCTTCCAACTCAGTGCCCAGGTCACTGGTACCAAGTTGGCGAAATTCCATCCGAACAGAAGCAGCCAGGTTGTAGAGTGTTCGATTGTATTCGAAAGTTTCCGGAGATATCTGAACTAGCGCAACTCAAGAAATAAAATGCATAAAGAATAGTTAAAAATAAATAAAACTATGATAAAAAAAAATTTAAATAAAAGTAAGAAATTATGTAGAAAGAATAACAAAAAAAAATTATATATGCATATAGGTATCGTGCTTGACAAAAACAGAACAGTATCATCGAATTTGGTAATATAATCATAGCGTTTCAAGCTATACATACATATATAAATCGCACACAATAATTAAAAGCAGTATTAATTTTGCAGTTGCAAAATTCAAGACAGGGTAGATAGTATACTCTCATAAATGGAATATGTCATCAACAGAGATTTTACAAGACCCAATTCTAGAAGTTTAGCGAATAACCACAGTTGCCCAAGGCCATTATAAATCTTCCCAAAATATTATTTTATGCGGTCATAGCAGCTCAGCTTACTATTTATACGTACTCACAGGCTTTCAGCTTCTCTCGTATATGGGAGAAGTATTCAATCCATTAAGGCATATGGGAGGAAGATCAAAAAAATGTCAGGTTGATTTTAAAGAATTTAGTGTCAATTGGTTCCTACATGTCCAAGCAAATTTGCTCAACATGTTAGATATTCCTCTATCAATGCAGTCCTCTATTAAGTCTATTGGTCGGGATAAATAAATCTGAGCATTATTAGCGTAAAGATGAATCCTAACATCATGAAGGACATACGTTCGGGCAAGTTCATTCATGAACAGACGAAATAGCAAAGGTCCAAGAATAAACCCTTGTGGGGCTCCTATATGTACTCCTTTCCATGTAGATTTTTTATTACCTATCCATACCTGCTGAAATCGATCAGATAGAAAAGCTTTGATTAATTTAAGCGACGACGATGAGAAATTATAATTATTTCTTTTTTAGTTTAACAAGAATGATTAGCTATGTCAATCGATTTGCTTAAATCAAATATTTCCAGGTCCGTGAATTGATTACTATTTATTTATTTAAAAAATGTTGTCTCACCTGATCGATAACCACATTGCCACCAGAAGATTAACTCATTTCGCAGCGACGTAGCAAGGGCCTTTGGGGCTCAGGAAGACCGTGAAAATGATGCCCTAGTTTTATCGTGCCATACAAAATTTCAACACAGGAACTGGTGTGAAAAATTTTAGTTAACTAAAATCTGTTATTTAACACAGGCTATGCTAAAAGGGTAAAGTTAAGAATGTTCACAAAGCTATCTTACGAGTTTTCAGACTAACAAAGTCGTTGATCACACTCTCGATGTCGATTTAGACAGTCAAAGCTCGTTCAATCTAGAATCACGCATCGTTGCCATCTCACAACGACGATATTCGGGACTGAATCAGCTAGGCAGAAATCTTGAATAAACCCCAGCAGCCTTTTACATTCAGTGATTCAAGGTGTTCAGATTTTGGAGAAGCTTCGATGTAGTAAATCAGCCTTGTATTTTCCAGCAGAAACTCATTCTTGTCGATTTTAGCAGCATTCAGCTTTGCTTGAATCAATGCTGATTCTGAAGACCAGAAGATTGCTTGAAGTTCGGAAGTCGATTAGCTTGTGAGTTCATGCAGCTGATGGAATTTTATTTTTACTTCCTGGTTGATGAAATCAAACAGAGAGAATATGTCGCTATGTATGTTTGTTTAAAAACAAACTCAGGATCTTAGCAATTTCTGACAGGCATCTTCTTCTTTCTCCGAATGCGTCGGTAAGGTTGCGTTGTAAAGCCAAGCTCCCCACAATTTTCTTCAGCAAAATCTATACTGCTTTGCGAAATAACGTCTCGACTCTCGTCAGAAAATTTTATAGTGCTTTTAATCTTTGAGCACAATTCTGCAAGCTGAAACCTAGCGCTTGCAAGTTTGGACGCTATTCCTCTCGACCCGAATTTGTGCCTATAACCCAAGAAAACTGAGGAAAGAAAAACATAGCATGACCACCAAAAGCGAGGTAGCATGAGTTCTCGTTCTATCCTGAAAGCTGCTCCAAATCCTTAAAAATTTTTGAGAAGTTCGTTTTGACCATTTTTACTGGCGCTCAATCTCGTTTTAACCAGGCCCATCAAACTCGAACTAGTTTTGTTCATCAAAACATCCCAACGATGAGTTTAACAAGAACAGATAGCAAAAAGTTGATCAAGTGTCCCAATGACAGTAAAGAGTTGACTTCAGCCTTCGCCGGATGAATGCCAGGTAGGTTGAGTGAATGATTTGTGGAAGCAACAACCCTTTCGGATAAGAGCAATCTGCTCTAGTGCACGTACAACTAAGCGCCACTTTTCTGACGTATCCTCATTTGACTAAAAATAGCAGCAAAGATAACATAAATTACTTCAAAATCAAGTTCACAAATGAAATCTGTTGAAGCTCACCAGAAATATAAGGTAGGAAATTGAGAATTAGACTAGATTTTTTAGTTATACCACTACCAAGGCTTGCCTCATTACTAGTGTTACAAAGTCACAAGTTGCAATTTTGTAACTTCATTACTACGAGCTCAAGAGTAAATACACAGGTTTCGATACTCAGATTTGTGAATCCACCAACCGACTATGGCTATTTGAAATTAGAACTATAAAATCAGTTATGGAAATTGAACTACCTGGGCATTTTATTACAATTAACAGCTACTCACAATAATTTGTGGACAAACATTTTTAATTCATCAACACAAGCGATAATACAGTTATTTTTCGCAAAAAAACTTAGTACTCCGTATAGGCCCCAGGTGGCCTGCCCTAGCTACCCCATCTCTGCTACACCACTACATTTTCGAGATTGTTTCGAACTATTTGATTGTTTATAAGTTTTTCCAGATCATTGTTGTGAAAACAAAGAGCATTTAGCTAAAGTTAAAACAATATAGATCTTTTCCAAAAATTGGGAAATTGTGAATAAGTCAGAGAAGAGTTAAAAATATAAACTAAGCTATCGAAAATAATAAGTTACAGAATTTTCAATAATATTATTGTGAGGGAGATAGCTTATTGAAATTTAAATGATGCCGAAGCAATCATTGCAATACCTCACACATACGCTCCCATCTAGTTTTTATGGTAAAAATCGCAAACTGTCAAACTGTCAAATTGTAAATTGTCAAGTTTTTAATCATTTTTTCGTAGATATTGAAAGACAATTTCTAAAATATTGAATGAAAGCACGAAGGAGTTTGAAGCAAAGGATGAGAGTATATAGAAAAAATGTGTCGCAAAATATCAGATGGTGCTGTAATTCAGATCTATAATCAACATTTTGTACGATAACGATATTTATATTTATTATTTATTTTGTAGCAAACAAAAAATTTAGTAACTAATCTGCTAATAGTTATGTAAACGTCAATCCACTTTGACCCACTCAAGTGCTCACATGAAAATAATTCCACTCCACTACCGAACTAACGCCGGTGAAGATAATTCCAGTCCTGTTCGTGTTCACTTGGCGGTTTATCTCAAAGGCGGAATTTTTCTAGCAAATTATAAAGGAATAGGACCACTGCAGTGATTCTGTGGATGCATTGCTCCGTACTTTTGGACGGAAAACTACCTAAGAAATAACTTCAATATTTTCTATAAAGAAATATTTAATAACTTTCAATTTCGCGATATTTAATTACATACTCAAAACTTACTTTTTTTTATTTCAACAAATAATTTGACTTGTTGTTACTATAATTTTATGGCACTTGTTGTTACTATAATTTTATGGCATATACAGATATGTATATGCCATAAAACTATAGTAGCAACATCAATATGTCAGCACGAATAGTCGAAATTGACAAATTAGGGTTGCCAATAACAATGATTTAGTTTCAGTAACTATAAAAACTTACTATGCTTGAGGTCTTTTTATGGTTCCGGACACACACACATTGACAAATCGAGGTCTGGAAAAAATCACTGACATGTATATAAATGTACTGACTGATCTCCTGTTTCATGTGGCACCAGTTTTAATTTCTGAAAGTATGCTCTCACTGTCTATGCTACCAACTGTCGTAAACTGGCGCTTAAATTACTTGGGAATTTACTTATTGGGATTTATCGAATTTACCACAAAGGTATTTGGGACTATTTGTATTGTTAAATTACAATTATGAGCCGAAGAAAGTATTTTTCACAAGGCTGTTTTGGTAGGAAAGTTTAGATTATCAAGTTTTCAGTTCTGGAACTACCGCTGAACTTCAAGCAATTTCTCGTTCCCAATCGTTACGGTTCAGTGAAAAAGTATGCTCTTAGGGAAAGGGACAGGACTATGAGAGTGGTGCACTATTGCTTCAACGAGCAGTCCATTTATATACATATCAGTGGAAAAAATGCAGAACGCGTTTTCTTTTCTCGTCCTTCATAAATAAATTTCCGTATACGATGTACTATCTCCCTCATAATTTCTGTAAAACTTGCATGCCATCATAATGTAAATCCTGCTTTAAGTGTAAGAAAAATATTTGTAAGCTCAATCATTTGTCACGCAATTTATTTATTCAGATGTCAACCGATTACCACAAACATTGCTTGATGACAATAGGAAATTCGACCTAACTTACGATAAGGAAATTTGAAACAAATACATTAAAAAACTCATTAAACAATAAAAATAAAACAGATTTTTAATATTGTCAATTCATTATTTCGGTATGATTTCGTTGTTTTTCATACGCATTTTCTAGTCTCATTGGCTCGCACATATCTTCCACTGGAGATTGACCTGGAGGTGTATCAAGGCAGTAACTCCAGATGTATGGCGTTAAAGAATCGATAACATCCAGCATTTCATTGTAGGTCTTGAAAGATGAACACAGTTTCTCGATGTTTTCGTCATTATGCAAAATATTACAGAACTTTTGTATCAAACTTAAGGCTCTATTCTCATACTCATTTTGAAGTTCTGACAATAACTCTTGCTGTGGATTTTCAGATGTTGTTTCACAATTTATAAGGCTCCAAATTGAAATGATCAAAATAAAAGCAATCATTTTTCCTAAATAGGACGAAAAATTCAAATATAAGCACAAAATATTCGATACAGTATTTATTTTATTTGTAACACTTACAAAAAATTCCACAGATTAGCGATGTTTCCTTGGATAAATTAATGTTACGACTGCTTACTGTTTTCTACTTCTCAAATACTATTTCACTGTAATGCTGGCAAAAACAAATTCACAATTTTTATTTATGCATTGACACAGGCCATCTATTTAAGAACACATGTCTAAATATTTAGACTTCAATGTTGCTCAATATATCTATAATTGCGTCAGTAGCTATTTATTATCGAAAAATGTGATTCGTGGATTTTTGGTTGGTGGTTACAATTTTTACGTTGACATTTTATTTTTGAGATCGAATAACAAAATTTAATATCTGGAGCAAATTGAGGTATACCTATTTAAAATGTCGCAAATCTACTAGATTGCCTTTCACGTGCATCAATACCACTATGCCTAATTTTCGTGTTCTTTTGACAAAAACTTAGAACTAATTAATCAATCATCCATACCCTCAGAAAATATCCGAATAAAACCATCTTACTTAGTCTGTAGTAGATATACTTGACAAAGACCCTGTACTAAAAACAGTATATCTTAGTAGTCTTTGTAAATGCAAGTGCTGATGAAAGTAAAAGACGACAGGAGAAGTCAAATCTTTCGCAATGCTCGCTATACACGAAAATAGGCTGTCCCAGGTTAGAGCGAAAGCTTTAAAGGAGGTAATAGGTTTCTGTGAGAAATGAAAAAAAATTAGGGCAGGGAGCAAGAGGAGCAAGTATTTTTACATGCCTTAGATCTTTTAGGATGGATTGATTGACTGTTTTTTTTTTTTTGAATTTTTTTTTTAATTCATTGACTATCATCTTTCAAATTTTTTGAGTGATTAAAACATACCACTTTTGTATCTGAACAACTAAATGCAATAATAAAAGCACCAAAGATAAGACCGATAAAAAACGTCGGACAGATGTGGTATATTAGAATCGACTGAATTTTCACACTATCAATGTTATGTTGAGAACACCAGTCATGAACGAATTCAGACGGTATTAGTGCGATATAATACGCAATTGTTGACAAATCAAAGTAGTTTCAATGATCGGTGATGAGTGGGTGTCATAGACAGCACCCGCGTTTATTGTATTTAATTTTTCGAATTCATGTATGTCATGTAAATGTAAACCGCCTCTATTCCATTTTAAGTTATTTTGAGATAAAGTAAAAAAGTTTTTAATTAAGAAATGATCAAACGGAAGCTGAATAATTTCGCAAATTATAATGGTAAATGAGGACTATCTTGACTATTTGGCTGGTTCGTTGGTTATAGAGGGAGATGAAAAGCTCTGTGGGCACTAAGAAGGTTTACTATGCTAACTCTGCTATATCCTTAAAGCAAACACATCCCATTGAGTAGGCTTAAGATCCCGCGGGCGATAGGTATATCCAATAATTTACCAGGATTTAGCTGTGATTTTCCAAGGTCTTCCATTCTACACTTAGAGATTGCCGGGCTTTTACACAAAATATGTAAAACTATCTAATCATCCTCCAGACAGAGTCTGAAAATACGATCACAGCCAACGTTTATAGTGACAAGGGGCTTTCTCAGTTAAAAGTGGCCGGTAATTAATCCAGTTATAGGCCTAACATCCATCCTAATGTACCTCAGGAATCGCTATGAATCAGTTGGTATGGTTATATCCCTCTGGCCTCCTCCGGTACATACTATAACCTTCTGACTCACGATTACTGCACATATAGACAATCAACACATCGACCTTGGTCCGACCAGAGTTGTAGCTGAGCCTTGACAAGCAAGTTCACCCACTTGTGGGTTTCCAGCAAAGTCTTGTTGTACCGAGATCCAAAATAAGCTTATCCGATTGGATCTACTAAGTTTGTCAAGGGCGCTTTGAGATTTCTATACGAGCTTTGAATTCATCGCACAGCTCAGTATGGCATAAAACTCGTCTTGGGAGACTTTAGCTTGGCTCCCTGTCCTCAATGATACCCCAAGCCTAGTTGCTGTGCTCCACATCCCGACTCCGACGCCTATCTAAATTTTGGACCAGTCTTATACCAGACTAGTATTTGGTGGTATATGCCAATTTTGTTTTGAGCGAGCAGAAAGAACACAAGTCTTCTGTTTGAGATATACTGGCAGTAAATAAAAATAATTCTTAATGTCAGCTGATCGAAGGGAATTTAAAATTTGAGAATCTGCAGCACAGCCTCTGGTTTGGGACAGCTGGTACTAATGTTGCCGGTTTGGACCACCTAGTACTGGGTGATCAAACGTTAGCACCTGTTTCGGAAATAATATAGAATTCCTTAGACTATCTTGTTTTAGACTAGAGCAGTATACAAACTTGATACGTTGAACGGTTGACGGAATTGCGTACAGGACGTAGATTGTAGACCAACGAACGGTGGTTAGCTTGGTCGATCCTATGTTGACGTGGCGGAAACAACGTTAATAGTTGTGATTCCGGATTATGATAGGACGGGTGCGCTTCTGCAGTAAGTTTATATTCTTGCTCTTTAAAAATAGCTGCATCTCAAAGGCATTAAAATAAACTGCAACTGTTAAATGTTCGGTCGTCTTTATTAGGTCTTGTTAAATATTTTCTTACTTGGAAGCATACAATCATTTAAAATATTCTTTCCTGTCTAGAAAGCTGCTTGACATGTGAATGACTAATTTTATTGTTTTGAATTTATGTATACCTTACAATTTCAGTATGGCTGTCCAAGGTTGGTTATGACATGCAGATAGCACAGTCAAGCCGCCATTGAGGATAGTTGGAAAATTCCAGGTTTCTCGGTCCTTCGCCACTATATTGAATGATTGAAACAATGAGAGTCTCCCAGTTGTATGGGCTGAAGCCATAGTAAGTTCATGAATTTCCTTGAAAACCTCTACGATCGTAGTATGCCCTTAATCAGGATTTTTCTTGAGAATTATTACCACATACATCTTTCATGCAGCACTGAAGTTAACTGGCGCACCCTCCACATTCAGATGGTGGACTGATTTAGTCTTATGTATTTTATTATACTAAAAATAAGAAAACAATGAGTAGGTACTCATTGCATAAATAAACGAAAGGAAACAAAACAAATTATCTCGTTTTTAAAAATAATTCAGTTAAGACCCCACGTTACGGTTCGTGTGCGGTATGAGGGTGCATTTTTCGTAATTATTTTCAAACAAACGATGAATGGAATTTTTTTTATTAATACTCATAATAGTCATACATAATATAGAAGACTGTATACTCGAATCTATACTATAGATTGCGGTGTACGCCGACCGTTTCCAAGAGGACGAGGACACTCCGACGAAATTGCTGCTCGTCGGTTGACAACCATTAGGTCATGAATATATGTAGAAACTAGACATATAGGTTTACAGCACCATGTAGGGAATTTTCGATTTCTAAAAAACAAAATGGCGGATATGTTGAAAAACGTAGTTTTGAGAAAAGTGCGTTCAAAGTTTTGCTGAAGGATAATTCAACATACAAATAATATTTTTTATTTTTATTTTTTATTTTGTTATTTCTCACCGTCGGAATTTTTTCGCACCTTTCTTACAAATTCAACAAAAATCTTGAAAAAAATTATTTGGAATCTTTAAAGTAGGCCTTTCAAAGGATACCCAATAGACAAAAAAAAATTTATTTTGAGTTCGCCCAACCCACTGCCATTAAAAATATAAAAATATGTCGATGAGTTTAAAACTGATAATTTTCAATTCATTTGCTCGACGTTTCGGGTCCAAATGCGGTCCTTCTTCAGGAGCTCTTCATTGTCTGCGCGTACAAATGATTTTCAAAAGTAATAATAATAAATAACTAACAAATAAACAGAATGGAAAACCGATTTCAATAAAATAAAAAAAAATTGTTAATAAATTAAAATAGACTTAGAATAAAAGACAATTTCTACGAAGACAGTATGATATATATATATTTTACAACAAAACGTTAAATTGGTGTTTTTCCTAAAAATAATACCTAAAAATTTGTCAAAAAAATATAATAATCGAAGATTCTGTGAAATTTTTAAATTCCTACGTCTCGCCGTTTTCGACAAAAAAGTCTGTGACAGAAAAACGAATGGACGTACGAACGATCATATAATTGTTCCGCTTTTAGGGTTAGGTTCAAAGCAAACGAGAAGCAATGGCACGCATACCTAGCATATATTGATCTAGAAGTTGAAATGTATTCTTTAACGACAATTTCTTAGACGGCAAGGTAAAATACTTAACCAAAATCTTCGACTATGAAGGAAAAATTTAAGAGCATGCTGCATGTTTCGATGAGCAGTGTAGGGCGATCTCATCAGGACAGCAATGAAGCCCTGAACTGCATGTTGTATATACTACTACATTGAACTCAGATGTCCAAACGTTGTTGGTCGATATATATAAACTTATTTAAACTATGAATCAATTAAAGGAAAATGGCTTGTATTCACATTAAATGATTCTTGGACATCTTATTCTAACTAAATATAAGAGAGAAGGTTTGAGTATTTCGAGACCCGTATATATAAAAGTCTACAAGCAATTTTCCGCCTACTGGGTGCAATGTTTAAAAGATTTTTAAATAAATCTTTATATATCCACCACCAACTTTTGGACACCTGAATTCAGTGTAGTGTAGACAATAGGCAATTCAGGGCTTCACTACTGTCCTGATGAGATCGCCCTGCACTACTGATCGAAACATGTAGTACGCTCACAAAATTTCTTTATGAAATTTTGATTTTCGGCTACAAAGCCAGTAACTGACCAGTACCTCGGTACTTGTCATTTAAACATTGCACGCAGTAGGCGAAAAATCTCCTGTAGACTTGTATATATACAGGTTCCGAAATACTCTATGAAAGGAAAAGTTCTTATTTAGTTAAATAATTTTTTATTCAATTTTTTCCTGTTATGTAGCGCATGTCAGCTTAATTTATAAAATTTAACTCTTTAAATGCAAAAGACAAAAAATCACATTCAAACATTGAAAATTTATAGAATTCAATTTTGCAATCAAGCGAAGAAAGCGTCCTATAAAAAGAACAAGTAAGCATACATCCGCATAAATAACTAAATTTTAAGTATGATTGAATTCGTCAAACGTGTGTCCATTTACTCAATTTATACCTTAAGGTTAACTTCCTTGCAAATCTATGCTTTGAGGGCGAATAAAGTCGTCCAGTAAATTATTCATCCGAGAATATGTACGTCATTTTACGTTAAATTTTGGTATAAATACAATTTCATAGTCCATACATTTCCTTAAATTTAATTTCAAATGACATTTGAGATTAAATTCTTAAGCTTAGTTTATTTAATTTTATCTCGAATTGCTCAAAAGGTCCTCGATGATAAAAAATTCAAACTTCAATGCTAGTTAGGAAACATGCAAATTTCTAATTAGAATTCAAATAATTATGACATTGAGCCTAGGCTTATAAAAATTTTGATTTTTTTTTTAATTATCAATCTACTCATATACATACCTACATATGTACGTATGTAAATATAATCACCATGAACTTAAGTAAAGCAAATACGCAATAAAACATGTAAAAATTATTGATTTATAGCCAAGAAACTTATAACACTAGGTGCACCCATACGATAACGTGCGCCGAGAGTATGATCATAAGGTGCGCAAGTAAATTGAGTATATGTAAATTAGACAAGCCAATTTCAGAATAGCTTAAATTATAGGCAAATAAAAGTATCGCCGTAGTAAACTGTGAGAGTAATTTTCGAAAGCCTTTACATAAATTTTACATTTCAAGAATGTTATGTGTACATAGTATCAGTATACGTTACAATCCACCAAGGCAAACAAAAGATATACACCAAATTAGACAATTTCTTGTTAATAGATCTTTCTAGCACCCGCCATTAGAGGTACACTTCATCTTATGTATCTAATTAACTTCTATACTTTAACCAAAAAAAAAAAAAATTTTTTCAATCTTTTTCTAACCTTAGGTGCGAATTACTTACCTCTAGGATGTTATTGCATGCCTTAATACTTAGCAAACACTTGGGTACGTACCTACCTCCTCTTATATTATAATATTATGCAATGTGAAAGACTCCTCGACAACACATGTGCTAAACCAATTTCTGAGCCATAAACAATTAAAGTCACGACTTTTTACATTTTAGCATCCTTATACTTAGCAAAGTAAAGATGCCGATGATGATGATGGGCACGGCGCGGCATGGCATCGCATACACTACTAACTCAACTTCTTTGTAATTAACAGATAAATAAAAATTTCTCATTGAAATCATTGCAAAATGTAAATATTAATGAACTTTACTTAGTATGATATCTAAGAGAAAAATGGGCGCGTATCTGGCGACGACAGCAATTTTATGCGCATGAAACATGATCCTATACCCATTTACCCTGAAGGAATTAGTTCGTTGCTAGTTGAGAGATAGAGTAGAATTTTATGTAAGTTTCAGAGTGAATTGGATTTGATGTCAACATGTTTTCAGATCTCAGTGATGGGTTCTTTGGGTTTCAGATTTGATAGACGTCAAGCGAAAATTATTGTGTACAGTTAAAATAGATTCTAGGAGCCTATACCTAACCTACACGGTTAAAAATTTTAGGATATTTTTTAAACCAAAAAAAGGAATACTGCCTTTTTGCAGTACAATTAATTAAATTGAAATTACTACAAACAAAAATAGTAATTCCTGATATAACTATAAGTAAAACCCTTTTGGATTAAAATAAAAAGAAAGTGCTCATTTAATTAGAGTTAACTTAAATATAATAATAATTGGTTTATAAATTAAACCAACAAAGTTCCATGTGAACCACGTGAAAGAGCTTGTCGCTGCAATAAATGTATGACGCATATGTGTCCGGCTGAAGTGTAGGAAGTTGTAATACGTTCTGTATTATAAATTAAGCCCCATTGGTATGAAGGGAGAACATGATAAGACTTGATGCTGCATTCAGTATAATTTATAATATAATTTACTCTTCGAAAGAATAAAATTTTACGTTAGAAAGCTGAAATTTTGTACACGGAGATTAAAAAAAAAAGTAAAATTAAGTTCGAAAATGAGACAAATCGGCCAACTCCTTCGTGGGGTTGCCATACAAAAATTGCGTTTTCCACGATATATTTGGACACTACCTGAGAACACGTCCACGTAGAAAGCTGAAATTTGGTACATTGTGTTTTCATACTAATAGCAAATAAAATTTCAAAAACGAACTAAATCGGGCAACCCCTTCTTGGTGTTGCCATATAAAAATTGTGGTTTTTTACATATACTTTGAAAACGATCAGTTCTAGACATTTTTATTGTACTAAAAACTTCTTTAGAATAAGAAATCCTATAAAATTGGTTATAATCATTTTTTCTGTCCGACGATCCGTTCTAGAAATATATGCGAGAAAACCAATGCAAAAAATCAAAATTGCTCAAATGGGTACCGTACGAAATTTCATATGTGCATTCATCTAGGGTATCATAAGAATTGGTCTTAGACCAATTCTAGCTTTTTCACTTGTTCAGGAATACAATTAAGTTCTTTATTTTTCCCGCGGACGAGGCGGTTGTTTTTTCTTCTTGTATTTATAAATTTGATTTAGAATCATTAAAAATAAAAGTTCTTAAATTCTTATTTCTCCAACAATTAATTTCTATATCCATTTACTGTTATTTCTGTGAATCCGTGTGTCATTTCGTAAGTTATAATTATATTTATGGAAGTTCTAAGTGGTTGGAACAGATTAAGCTGCATTTAACTCGGCAAAAATGGAATGTAAAGCGGGAATTTTTGTAAAAGTGTTATATAAAAGTGACAATCAAAAGACAAAGTATGTAGAGTTAAGAAAATTCGCTTTATTTCCTTCATTTAAAGTTCAAAATAGTGCAATAGAGGGACTTGTACGAAAGACTTTATTCTAATTAGTTAATATATAGGTATTTCAAGCTCAATGTTAATTTCAAGACTTATTTTATGATCCTACTTCCAATACGGGATATCTTGCATCCAAAGTAAAAATTCTAATAACAAAAGGCATAAAGTTGAAGGGAATTTGACAAAAAAATTACCTGAGCAGAAGAAACAGAGAACAGAAAAAGTTGAATTAGGAATTCTCGTTGAAGACAACCTTGAGTTTTTTAAAAATTGTGTGGTAAAGGAGAAGGAAGAACTGATAAAATTAAGACTTAAAGCTACTGTTGACATACGAACAAAACTTTTTTTAAATCCTATCAACGTCTTCCAAAGATTTCCTTTCTTATTTTTTGATTCGAACTTGGTAAGGAATATTTTTATATGTATGTAATACTTGTGAACTAATTTAGTTGCTTTATGATTTTGAGTTGAGGTATAAAACTCAGTCTTCTCTATTATTTGATAAATGTAAGAAATATGCTGATTTTGTTGACATTGTTTTAAATGAAACGACAGGAAAAGAGAGCCCATTGAAGAATACTGAAACATTCGGTAAGTAAGTATACATACTATTTCGCAGACGTTATTATTATATATTTTTAATAGATTGGAATAAAGAAGTAAAAAACTTCATATCATTATTAATATTTCTACCGCCTACTTCTGGAGGACCTAGGACTAAAGAAATCAGGAAAACTATTCTGGAAAGATCCGTTAAAGCATTTCTTAGATTTTGAAGACTTTCAAAAAGTAGTACCACAGCATTGGCTAGGAGTATTGAGTTTAAATCGAATAATACGAATTATATTATCCCCAAAAATAACTGCAACGTGTATTGGTGATTTAAAACAATTAATTAAGCTTCACTTAAATATTATAATAAATACCTATGAAAAGAATTCAATTCCCAAACATCACCTGATGACTCACTATCCGGGTCTAATAAAGAGACAGTTGGACAATCCCATACGAAGCTAAGCATAAATATTTTTCAAAATTAAGCTCTTCCTTAAATAATTTTATTAACATTTGTAAGTCATTAACCATTCGACATCAGCAATTTATGGCATTTAAGAAGTTAAAATCACGAAGAATCTATTAGTTTTGGTAATTAATATCAATGAAGTAACCTATGACAAATATATTTTTTTAAATAAAAGTTTTTTAAATGAAGAAACATTCAGTACTTCTTGGGTAGAAGTTAGTCCAGGTTTTCATTATAGAAAAGATACTTATATTTGTATGGATAAGGATCCACCGATTTTGTTTGGCCGTATTATTGATATAATTTACAGAAATAACGAAATCTTTTTAATTGTTAATAAGCACACTTGTATTGGTCTCGATACAAATGTGATTGTTTTGAATTGAATAAAACAGAAGAAAACTGTATTGTTAAACATAAAAATCTACTTTACAAAGGAACTTTTGAAAGCTATTTTTGCAAACATGAAATTATATGTTTTGGTTCCCATAGTTATATCTTAATTTTATGTATCTAGTATACATATGTACTGCATAAGTATAATTTGTTAATTTCATAAAATAAAATGGAAAAAAGAAAAATAGGAAGTGTTTTATTTATTAAGTTGTAATGCAATTACCCCAAGTCTGTTTTTACACGAATTTTTTTTACACGAGTTTGATTTAACACGAATTATTTTACACGATCTGTTTGATTTAACACGAATATAAAAAGCAATAATTTTATTTTTATACGGTTTTGTTTGATTTACAACGATCACCCAAGTTCTAAGAAAACCTTCCTTGGCAAATTATGTGCTCATGCGGTAAAATAAAAGAGAAAGCACACTACTGGTTATTTACAATTTCATAAAATGTGTGCATCTTGTTCATGTGTTATCACATTCAGGTTAATTTTCCCATTAACACTACCTGGAAAATGACCCGATATTTAATGCGGTTATTTACAATTTCATAAGATGTGTACAATCGCACTAACTTAGTAAATTTTTGACGCTGGTGTTTGTACTTTCGGTAGCCTTTGCTTAAAGGGACGTTTCTAATTTTAAAGAAAAGGCATGTGCGGATGCGTAAATTGGTGAATACATGATAACTAAGTTTTTATATTTAGGATAATTGAAGAAATTGGTTTATTATAGAAAACCCATAGAATTCATGCGTATTGTTTAGGTTTATTCAGGTCAGAAAAAAATATGTATGGTGTAATTAAATACAAATGCAAAACGGGACACTTGGGATAATTAACATAAGGATGAGAGGAATGTATGGTACCGTTATGATTTAAGGATTTATCAATAAGCTTCATTCTGGTCGTGAATTTTAAACAGTAACGAAGTAAAAAGAAAATTGGTGCACATATAAAATTAATAAATTTTTTTGGAAAATTTAATAATTGGTAAGTTATAATTTTCAAAGTTTTGTTTATTAATTAGAACTGAACTATTTCTCGCTAGCCCTTAAACAATGTCGGCTATAACAAAAAATAAAAGGAAAGCCATCTCTTTGAATACTAAAATTCAAATTTTGTATCATCTTGCAACTGGACAAGGTGCAACGTCTGTAGGTAGGCATTTTGGTGTGCATAAAGCTACTGTAAGAACTATTAAGAAAAATGAAGCTACTATAAGGAAGTCTGTATGTTCTGGAACCAATTTAAGTGCTAAGTCATCTTCATACACAAGAGATATTGTAAAAGAGAAAATGGAAAAAGCTCTAGTAGTGTGGATAGAAGATAATGCACAAAAAAGAATGCCAGTAGACGGAAATTCCATCAAGCAAACAGCACTAAAAATTTATACACAGATTAAACAAATGGAGCCGGGCACTTCATCTCAGTCGAACAGAACGTATAAATTTTGTGCAAGTACGGGGTGGATGAGAGGGTTTCTCAAAAGATATGCTCTACATAATTTAAAAATTAAAGGTGAAACTGCGTCTGCCGATGAGTCGGCTGCTAAAGAATACCCTCAAAAACTAGCTAAAATAATTGAAGATGGAGGCTTCACTCCTGATCAAATTTGGAATATGGATGAAACTGGTCTGTTTTGGAAAAAAATGCCAAATCGAAATTACGTAGCGAAAGCGCAGAAAACAGCTGGTGGTTTTATGGCAGCAAAGGATCGTATAACACTTTTATTTTGTTCCAACGCTTCAGGAGATTGTATGTTGAAGCCTCTGCTTGTAAATCGATTCCTAAAACCACGATCAATGAAAGATGTTAATTTCAATAGATTGCCAGTTCACTGGATGGCAAACACAAAAAAGCCTGGGTGACAACTGACATTTTTACTAAGTGGTTCCACACATGTTTCATCCCAGAAGACTATATGACAGATAAAGGTCTCGAATTTAAAGTTATTTTGATTCTGGACAATGCACCCGGCCATCTTGGAACACCCAAACGTCCAATTTTGCTTTCTACCGGCTAATACTACATCCTTGATACAACCTCTAGATCAAGGTATAATTGCGACGTTTAAAACATACTATATAAAGCGAACATTCCAATACGTTTTGAACAAAGTGAATGATGATGAAACATTAACAGTTATGGATGTGTGGAAGAAATTTTCAATTATGGAATGTATCAATCAAATTTGATTAGTGTTACCTCAATTAAGACCATCTACTTTGAATGCATGTTGGAAAGCTATTTGGCCAGAATGTGTTAACAGCAGAGATCCCGTCCATCCTAATACCACCGAATTTCCCAACATCATAACATTGGCACATTCAATTGGTGGAGACGGATTTGATGATCTATCGCATGAAGATATTAATGAATTGCTAGTTGATAAACCCCTTAGCGAAGATGAAATAATAGAGGCTGTCCTTGAGACTACTGATCCTAAAGAACATAGTGATAATGACGAAGAGGAACCTATTATCAGTGCAGATAAAATTAAAAAAGGATTAAAACTGGCCAATAAATTGGGTAACCATTTCGTCAAACATGATCCGAATGAAGAACGAGCTGGGAAGTTCCAACGTGAGCTGAATTTATTAATGGCTTCTTATCGGGAAATTTATAAGGGCCTAGCCAAAACATGGACGGAACGATTAACATCAAAAGGAATTTTACCAATGAAGCAAAAAGACGATAACCAAGGAGGCATTTCTTCTGATTCCAGTGATATTGTAGTTTTAAACAAACGCAAACGTATAATGTTATTGTCAGAAAGTGATAGCGAATAAAATATTATTACACATATAAATTAATGGCATTTCTTTTCTTTTTCTAATTATAATTTACTTTATATATATAATACAGTTTTATACACATAATAGGTGCAAGCACATAGAAACGATAACATGCTAACATGAATTTTCATATGGTTAATTGCTTTATTTTGCTGATTTATTAGGTTTGGAACCAATCTCTATTTTTCCATAGGCACAGTGTATTTTTTTACACGATTTTTTTTACACGGAACGTATCTATCGTGTAAAAACAGACTCGGGGTATACTAAAAATAACTCTAAAATTTAGTATTGATCTTATTAAAATTCTAAACTATTAAAATTTAATTTTTAGTACTTTGTGACTAAAATATATAATCCTTTTGGTTTATATTTTAATTTTTTTTTATTACAAATAAATTCCAGGAAAAGGTTATAATTTAATACATTTGGTATTACATTTTATAATACATGGAGTATTAAATTATATTAAGAAAAATTATTGAAATGAATTTTGAATACATTCATATTATTGAAATTTAATCTTTTATTGGACTGGTCATATATACAACCCAAAAAAGATTAAAATTTAGTCCCAAATTTTTAACCGTGTAGGTATATTTGATGTAGAATATTTTCCTGTCCTATTCTATCTGAATAAATTTTAAGTGTATTCAACAAAAGAGCACTATTTCCATTGATGATAATAATTTGTGCTAGTGCTGGGGGAATTTAATATATTTTATCCATATAGTACTAAATAACTATAAAAGGCAGTAGATCATCAGAGCCTTACGATCCCCATCCCTATCAATTTTGTATCTAATGTAATCGCAATTTTTCGACAATATTACCACTCTCATTATTAAGTGTATATGTATGTACTCGTAAGTATGTATATTCTCTTGATTTTTCTGCCTTATCGTTCGAGAGTTTATCTTTTTATGTTTTTTTTTTTTTTATTTTTCCCCCCCATGACAGCTGGCAAATGAATTTATTTCTTGTACATAGCCAGAATTTAGAGTCATAATTTATCATCAAAACACTACTGTTGAGGACATTTTTCATTTTTAATCTTTTTAAAGTATGAAAAATATCATGCCGTGGATTTGACCCCATGGGCTGAAGAAAATTCAAGCTCCCGGGACTGATTTCAATGTTTACGGTACGGATGATGAGGGATCGGTTCTTTTTTCTTATTTTATCTAGTTCTGTCTTAATATGAAAAAAATAAAAATAAAAATAGAAAAACAAAGAAAACTGTGAACATGAAATGTCTTCTCAGAAAGTCACAAAGATTTCCATTTAATTTTATAAGACTATCAATGAACAGGGAGATTGGGTTAAAAATTGCGCGCGCTCTCTTAAAACAAGAAACATGACTAAGTGACTGGCATAGATTAAAAGTTTCGCTGACATCGTCAGAGGCTAATTATACACCATGTTTCTCTTGATGTACCTAGGTACTGTAAATTTATATAGTTAGTGTAAAAATATACGGGTCACCCTTTAGTTTTTTGCATGCTATGTTGGCCATTCAAGTTTGTGTAGACTTAAATTCCATACCAGTTATTATTTAGATTACAGCATAGATGGCATAAGAACTAGATATCGCATGGTATACTAGAGTAAGAGTATAAATATTGGGAAATGGGTAATGCATTCCGGAATGGAACACAAGATGTTTTAGAGCGTGTCAAAAGCAAATCTGTCTTTAACAACAGTTTTCTATAGATTTGATCGACCTCTTCAATACGGCAGATGCGAGAAAATTGGAACCAATCGACCATGTATCCATCATTTCAAATGTTGTGGTCTATTCCAGAATGTACAACCAGCCATATAAAATTTGTGTAGGTATTCTGCTGTGGTATTGTATACGTACCTACTTCTAGTTCTTGTGTCATCTACATATGATTATAGCTATAAGCTATTTAGCAAATATAAAACAAGAAGAGCAACTCTAGGCATAATTACATATTTTAAGTGACTACTGAATATTATTTTCAAGCAATTTTGAGTAATTTCCTTCTGGAAAATTTCCATTTCAACCTCATATTGTAGTTACCCTTGCTGCTAGCAAAGCTTATGGAGGAAACCCTGCAAAATTCTGAGAGTTTAAAGCCAACTCTAGAGAAATGTCGAAACCACCGCCACTTTTAATGCGATACACTTATACCACCACACTATCGTGTGTTACTTTAGTGTTATACTCTTTTGCTTTTCCATTATAAACTGGAGAAGGAACAAGTGCAATTACGTTGCAAGTAAAATGCCATCAAGTTTATGGGTCTCGTGAACTAAGGCACATTCGGTGTTTCTGAAAGCTTTCAAGTTCGACGTACTTTTCCTTTTCCTTTCACATGAACTAAGTGTGAGTTTTTACAAACATACCCATAAATACCCAGATATGTATGTATGTTTGTCGTGCATGCATTACTTCTTTCTACGGTTTATCTATATCTATCTAGATACGTCATGTATAACTATACAAACTGGATGGTAATTAAGACATTTTGTCGGTTTCCGCCGTTTGTATATATAAACCTACTCTGAATATGGCTCCAGTTTCAACTCTGTGTACGACCGCTCTCTTGTTAATGATACTAGAATTACTGCGATTGCCATTAAGGCGCGAGCAGTTAAGCATACTTAGGCAAATGGATTATTTCCCCCTTGTTGTATATGGTTTTAAGTTGTATTTCTTATTTTCCTTTTCTTTTCTTCCATACTTATGTTTGGTATTTTAATTCTCCATCGATGTGTTTATAAGGTTAAAATTATACTGCCGAATGCCGATAATAGTAATAGTAGTAATAATTTGTATATTTAATAGTGTACGCACTGAATAGGATGTTATGCTATTTTGGAATTGCTTCATTGCTGTAACAAAGTTATTTTATGATATTATGATTATGATGTTGCAGCAAGATAAAGGAAATAGAAAAATTTATATGAATTTAATACATATGATCATCATGGAAAAGTCTTAGGAATAACAAAACTTTATATGGATCTAAAGTCATGATAATTTAAAAAGACAATATTGTGATGTGATGTAAGTAAAGTTGTAAGGATTTTGGCGATTTAATAGATGATATAATTACATATGACACTGTAGGTGTGAATTTGAGTCATACACTAGTGCATGAGCATTATATGATTGAATCGTTTTTCTAACTCCCTCCAAGGCAATTAGAATTTTAAAATGTTTATCAAGAAATAGATGAATTTCTCCATCTCGTTGGCAATCTGGTTTCTGCTTAAATCATATTTGCGAAACTGCGCTGCTCACCATGGACCTGAGATGCAGCCTAGATAGAGGTTGAGTGGATGTTCCTGTATAGCTGGATTTTACCAAAGCTTTCGATAGTGTTAATCATCTTAAGATAATTAATTAATTATCTTCAAATTTTGGTTTTCCCCCCTGCTATTAACTTAAGGGGGAATATCAGTGTGACAGGCTGAAAAATTTTGTATTTTTTGGGTTTTTTTTTTTTTTTTTTAAAGCGGCTTGATGAAATTATTTGAAATTTTGTGTATTAATTATAGAAGTAATGAAGCATACAAGGAATTTTTAAATTTTATTTTTAGTACATGTTATTAAGCGGAAGAGCGGTCGCAACATGGCGTCTCAAAAAAAGGCTCCCTGACGGTTGACAGCATAAGTGCCACAGCAAGCATCTAAAATCAAAACTTCAAAAAGATTATTAAATTATAATAGTATAGCTATCGCAGCATCGTAGGAAATTTGAAAATTTTGATTAGTACAAAAATGGCGGCCATTTAAAAAAAAATTCGAATTTTACACAAACATTTTGCAGTAAATTGTTAATAAAAAAAAGTAAACAATTTAAAAAAAATATTCTACGATGCTTCGATAGCGATAAGTTTTCTGAAGAGAATCCTTATTGAATGAAGTCGATTAGACAAAATTTGACAGAGTTATGCTATCAACCAGGGCAAAAAACATGATTTCGAGAAAAACGCGTTTAAAGTTTTGAAGAAACCGTTGAGTCGCACGCTACTCAAAACGTGAATTGTAAGACGCACACTACTCGAAATATGGCTTGTAACTGATCAACTGACACAAATATTCATATATACCTGCTTCATATGCCTGGCTCCCTCTGGCACGCAGGTGGTAACACAGGTATCAATTTTGGCGTCTGAATAGACGAACAAGGGTGGTACGCGTCCGGCCGTATAGATGACTCTGGGATCGTCGACGCTTGGCGCCAATTTCGAATACTTCAAAACCGAATATTTTTTTGAAAATTTGTAGGCATATTCTTAAAGGCCAAAACTATCTATTTAAGCAAAAAAAATTGTTTTTCTTTATTCACACTGATATTCCCCCTAAATCTTTAGCTTCCTCTCTGGACGATTCCAGTAGGCTCGCATTAATGAAATTTTCTCTGAAATGCTTTCCATGTCATCCGGTGTACATCAGGGCTCAGTTTTGGGTCCATTATTCTTTAGTTTACTTAATAAAGATTTGCCAGATGCCATACGTGATACCAAAATTCACTTATATGCCGATGATGTTCAATTGTGCATTATCAGACCAGTTGGTCTCATTGGAGACTGAAACTATTGCAAATGTAAATGAGGACTTGGAAAGAGTTTATGGCTGGTCAATAAATAACGAACATTTTTCCTCGAATTTTGTTCGAGACCGCCATGTGTTCAGCCTTATGTTGAGCAGGCTGCGAATTTGGGGATAAAGATCAACTCAAGATTGGGCTGTTGTGATCATATTTCCTTCTTGATTGGCAATTGGTTATGGTTATGGCTTTCTACACAGATTTTAAGCTCCAGCGCTAAACTGAAGCTCGTCAATCATACCGTATTTTTCCAATGGAAGTTTGTTTTATTCAGTACTTCATTTGTATTGCTGTCGTAGAATTAATGTTGCCTTTAATAACTGCATTATATTTGTTTACGATCTTCTTAGGTTTGATCACATCAGTACAGATATTCTCGGCTGTTCCTTGGAGTCATATCTCAGACACAAGGCACTTGTCTTTTTTTATAACCTAATATGTACGGGCGTCCCGGATTATTTGGCTACCTACATTTCTTTCCTTCAATCATCGTGGAACCGTAACATCTTGATTCTGCAATATAATAGGTGATTATTGGAAGGCCCTTACTTTGTATTAATTGCTCATTGTTGGAATAACTTACCAAGTACAATAAAGAGTGCGGGTACGGTTGGAGAGTTCAGTTCAGATCGATGCTTTACTCCCATATTTCTTAGTGGTGAAGGAATGGCTTCTGCCGATTAGCTATTTAGTAGATATTGTTACGTGCCACAAAGTGACACAAGCGACATCTGTTGGAAATGGAAGCAACTTTAGGCTAGTGACATCTTAGTAAACCTAGGGTTCGGAAAACGGAATATTCTGCAAGGTTCTAGTATAATTTGTAGAGTATAAATACGGCGCTACTCACATCCAGCAGGCGGAGTATTATTGCAGATAGTGAAGTGAACGAAGTAAACTATTTGGATTGCGGTAATTAGAAGTACAGTACTAGCGATAACTAAAGAGTTGATTTGATAATTGTATGTGAATTGTGAGAGTAAACAGTAAAGTTAAATAAAGAAAGAACTTTTGAATTATATCCGAAATATTGTGTTTTAAATAACGAACTAAGGCCACGCTCGTAACAATATTATTAGTTCTTCATAAGTTTGATTGTTTCATAATTATCTAATTATTATTTTTTATTGCCATAACAATTGATTTTTTTGTTTTTTTTTAATTTTTAGAGCATATGTGTTTTTTTTTTTTTTTTTGGTATGTACTTTAAAAGATTATTATTCTTGTGTACTTGTCTAACAATAAAATGAACTGAATTTTGAATAGCCCAAAAATGAGTCAGGTGTTATATGTGGGAGAATTGCGGGTTTTTTGGGTTGATTATACCCCGCTGTAAGAATTATGAAGTATTCTCATATCAAAGGTGAAGGGCGGTGGAGTACGCCAGATTTGAAAATTATAAAAATTCAAATAACGCAATGGCAGAAATGGTTATATTACATTTGGACGACCGAAAAGTGATTGGCAACTAATTTTCTGCCAATTCGGCACATGGTGGCAGTTTTAACAACATTTCAAAAAATAACAAAATTTTATAAAATTTAATGTATACATGGACAAAATTAGGTTGAAATCATCTGTCTCAGTGTAGGGAATGCGGGAATGTTATTTTCTTCTTATATGGATTTACTGGAGGGGGTAAAACCAGACTTTAAAAGTATTTAAGTACATTGGTACTTAAGTTCTAGTACCAGTACCAGGACCTGGACTTAATTTTTTTTTAAGTACAAGTAGAAGTCGCTGTACTGGTATTCTAAAAATTTTCAAGTACAAGTCCCAAAACTGGTGCTCAAGAAATTTTCAAGTACAAGTACAAGTAATGATACTGATACTCATAAGTCCCAAATATAAGCTTAACTACCCTATAACTACCACAGTATGCACTTACTACAAATAGCGCCATAACACGGAGTATTTCAGCTCTTGTAACTGATTGAAATACGTCTTCTAATAATGGAGGTCAATGATTTTTTTAAGCTGTTCAATAACACACGTACTTAGGTACTTATAAGGTATTTACAAGATGATATGTGGGACCTCTAATTACCAGTACCTGGACTTGTACTTGAAAATTTTTAAGTACCATTATCGGGACTTGCATGTTAAAATGTTTTAGTACCAGTACCAGGACCTGTACTTGTCCTTAAAAGATTTTAAATCCAGGTCCTGGTACTGGTATTTGCAGTTGAACTTACCTGCAAAATGCTCACGTAAACCACCATACGCGCGCCACTTTTACCATAAATAATTGAGACTCACAACTAAAAGAAATACTTTTCATGTCATTTTTATCAAAGATTTCCCCACAGCAGAAATCTTCTCCCACATTAGAGTAAAATTTATATGCTATCATTCTGATACTTACCTATATACTATAATAATTTGATGAAATGAATACGTCAGATTGGGAAATCTTGTGTTACGATTGGCCAATTGAAGAAAATTGATTTTTCATTAGTTGTGTGTGAGAGAGACACTCCACGAAACAAGTGGAATAATTTTATTTTTTTACATTTTCAAGATATCACAACAAGAAAATGGAGACAAAAGATTATTTTGCTAACAATCATGGGCCGCCAAGTTTCGGGAACCAAATTTATTCTTTTTATTTATGTGAATTATTGAAATTCTGTCAAACTCCAAGGATTGCCCGAATTGGTAGAAAATTGGTTTCCAATCACATTTCGGTTGTCCAAATCCAACGTAACTATTTCTGTCATGGACATTGCGTTTTTAATTCTTATAGTTTTCAAAATTGACGCCTTCCACCACCCAACACGTATACGATTTATGGGGTCAATTTGCAATAGAAAATGCTACATAACATTTGTCCCAGTATTTAAAGTGTTGGCCAATTTAATAATGTTTCTGAAGTCAGGTGCTTTGTGAATTTACACAATTTCCAGTTATACACATTCAAAGAATTCAAACATGACAGCCTTAATATATTCCTAGCATTCTAAAACTGACAAAAGTTTGATTTGAATAGCTCGTGCGTCATAAACTACTATTCATACAGAAAAATTGTCTTCTGATAATCTTAAGACTATTTTCATATCTTCCCAACCATAGGCAAATTTTCATATCTTTCCAAACAAAGTTATTTAAAAAAATTTATTTTAACTAAATGGCTACGATTTCCCAACCAAAAACTCTCAACTGAGTAATATTTGCATATATGAATGTGTCATGGTCCGATGAATTCAAATCAATCTGCCCGCAGATTCGGACTACGGCCGCACATACACTACACCATTGCCACTATTACTCAGATGAGAGTTATTGAACGTAAAATTGTAAGGTTAATTATTTTGTTAAGTAAGGTATATAGCAAGTGTTGCCTTTAGGATGGTAAAGAGCCAAGCTTGAAATCACAGGAAGACTATTTTCCTGTATGGATAGAAGTTTATTCCTTATGGTATATATAAAATCAATGTCTAGTCACTTTTCTATAACAATAATACAAAACACTTTAGAGAATCGAACTAGCATGCACACGTCATATAGATTTCTGTTTCATGGCTTGAGAAATATTTCCCGAGGGTTTTGATCGACCAAATGCTAAGACGACGATACTTATCTGTGGAACTGGGTGGCCGAACGTCTCTCAGTGTTCTGGTGGATGGAGGCTGATCGCGGGGTAGCATGCTTTCCACGACACTCGGGTGTATGTTGGTTGATTCACTTAGCACGGTGCTGAAAAGTGAAGGGTTCTCATGTAAAGCGTCCCTCTGCTCATCTACAGGCACAGCAGGGCTGCTGCCTGTGCGTTGACGAGCCGAAGCCTCAATATTGTTGAGGACTGGTGCAGCCGTCATGATATGACAGTGAACCCGGCAAAAACCAGCTTGGTTCTTTTGTCCAGGAAACATAAACTTGGGTTATTTATTCTGCCAAAGCTCTTTGGACACACTCTGCAACTGTCTCCCTATGTCCAGCACCTAGGAGTCTACCTTCACTCGAAGCTTGGCTCAATGTAGGAGAACTTTTGGCTGTACATGGGGCATAAGACCGAGTGTAGAGCACTAGTGTACATCTCGATCGTTAGATCTATGCTCACATCTACGGCTACCGCTATCCTTGAGGTCCTACTTAATATACCACCCCTGGATCTTGTCATTGGAAAACCCTCCGGCCAGTATGACACTTGATGTCAAGGTACCAGAGCTTAGTTTTGGGCGTTGCTTCTCTGTGAGTTTACCAGCAGGGGAATCGTGGACTGAGGAAAGTACCTTATCGAGCCTTCCCCGGTCCGCTCGCAGAAATTTTACCGATGGCTCTCTCACTAATGCGGGAACCGATGCGGGTATTTATTTTCCCGAACCTGACATTGGGATGGACTAATCACTTGGAAGGCATACTACTGTCTTCCAGCCAGAAGTGTTCGCCATCGCTATAGCAGCGAAAATAGCCCTTGATATGGAGATCAAGAGAAAGACCATTGTTATCCTTTCGGATAGTCAGGCAGCCTTGATGGTTCTGAGTGACCCACGGATAACATCTAAGTAACTGAGTAACTTCAGGTTGTCCGTGGATAATCTGTGTATCCACTACAAGGTGTCCCTTCAGTGGGTTCCTGGTCACATTGGGTTAATGAAGAATGAGCCTTCTAAGTGAGGCTGGCTCTGAATCGCCGTTCCTCGGACCGGAATCTGCCGTAGGCAATGCCACCTCGGGTATCAGATCTCTTATCAAAGCGGATATTAGTAAAAAACATAGGCAGAGATGGGAAAACATAAGTACTTGCACACATTTTTCTTGATGGACCAAATAGGAATTTCTCTGGTGCTCTCTTGGGGTTCGAAAGTAACAATTTAAAACTTTGGCTGGAATCATCACCGGCGACAGCTCGCTTCATGCTCTTCCAACAAGAATGGCAGTTGTCGACAGCCCTGAGTGTCTGTTCTGCCTTGAAGCAGAACCTTAACAGACCGAACAGTTTCTGTGTGCTTGTCCGGCCTTCACTCGGCGGAGGCTGAATACTAACGTCTGCCCTTCCATCTGTAGATGATCTGAAAAACTTTCCTCACCAAAACCTGATGCGCTTCATTAAGAGGACAAAAAGGTTTTGGTGATAGGGTTTCTAGCAAGTTAGGACAATGGGCCACTCTGGCGTCCGTGCTTGTGATCTATGGGATTAATCATCCCCTTGCCTTTCCCGTGCTTGTGATCTATGGGATTAATCATCCCCTTGCCTTTCTAAGGATAGAAAACAAGTCCATAAAATGATCTCCTTGAGCTATAGATTAAGAAGCGTCATTAGGTACTAAATTTTTTTTTGATACAAGGAAGAATTTAAAAAACAAAATCTATATAGCGTATGCGATTTGCAAATCAACTCTTCTTAAAACATTTTTCCAACCCGGTGAGATACTTCTCATAAATAGAAACATTTTTTTTTATTTCATTATGCCATTATGCCAATATCCCATTAGCTAATCTAGAAACTAAATACACATTCATAAACTGCTGATTTGATTAGGGAACACAAAAAATAAATATATAAAATCATCAAAAATATAGCACTTTCAGACTTTGAACCAAGCAGAGTTATATAATATTTTTGCTTGCAATCAATTTAAGTTTCAAAGAGTAATTGAATTCCGATTATTTCTTCATTTTTTTCTGTAAAACATAAATTTCCTGACGCAACTAGATTTCCCGATAGTTTATAAGTGGTACGCATTTGCATCCGTATAGCACAACGAAAAGAAAAAAAAGAAAATCACAATTTCCTTTCATCTGTTAGAGGCGCGTGAAGATGATCTTTTGCAATTTTATTTTCTGCTGCCTCAGTAGATACTACAGTATATGTAGTAGAAAGAAGATTTTCATCTCAATCTATAAACGAATTACAACTCTGTCCCGCTCCATATTCATTCTGAATGCCCGTCTTAGTCCTACATGACTGGCATTACGAATTCAATACGCTTCTCATCATGCGACTTCGTTTATATTTCTTATTCAAAACGGCTGGCAAATGTTATTTATCTATTCGTGCAGAAACAATTCAAAAATCAATTTCACTAGTATCGGGTCAATTATTATTGCCTCTGACGTAAATTGCTTTTGAATATCGATGTTGGCGACGATTAAATTTGTGCAATGGAATTTGCCAATATTGCAAAATTGGATGTAGCTCTAGTTTAGTATGATATTGAAAAATAAAAATAAATCGAATCACAGATGAAACATTTCCTCCTTCGGATGAACGAAATAATTGAAGTGATCTAGTTTAGTTCGCATACAGGAGTCTCTCTCATGTTATTAATCCTTCCATATTCTTCCTTGATTTCATTCAGTAGTCCCGGAAAGACTTAATCACTTACTTAAGTAAATCAGGTCTAGCATTATGTTTATTTTAAAGTCATCTGAGCAAGTAAACAACAACTTGGCGACGACGCACAGGGCCACTTTATTATAAAACATTTTGTCCGCCACCGACCGGACCACCGACTAACTGGGTGGCATTAAAGACATCTTCTTCTTCTGTAAAATCTCTCACTATATACATACATACAAATGTAGTCACACACTACAAAAGTTGTGTGGGGTCAAATTATAAATTAAAGTCGAACCGGCCGGCCAGTGGCCAGCGAGTGAGTGAGTGGTGGTAACCGTGGACAATGTGATCAGTTTTAAAAGAGTCCAGAAAGGCAGAAATGCCAACCAACTGGGAAAAATAAACAAGCCCTGGTCACTTGACTGATTTTAAGCCTATCAAAGTGTAATTTAAAGCTGACTGACTCTAGCCATATGAACGGACAGTAATCACCAGCAGGGGTTTTAATGGTGGTGTCTGGTGGGAATTTCTCTGTTATTAGTCAGCTGTTGCGTTGTTATTCTATCGAGTAACCATAATTTGATATGCTCGTTCAAAATAGATGAGGGTTTCGGAGGAGGATTAGGAAGGAGGAGGAGGAAGATGAACGTTAACGTTAAGGCTTTTTCATTGATGTAAACTTTTCTAACGAGTTCTATTCTTTGCAAACCTGACACAAATCTAGTTAAAAAGTGCCATCCAACCGGGCGGCGGCGGTGCGATGTGGTTGCACCACCGTATAAAAAGGCTTCTATAACATGAATGATTTTCATTTAATTGGTTTAATGGACAACTAAATGATGTCGTCCGTTACCATCAAATTAGATCGACTTTTCTGGAAAAATGGATACTAATGAGGACGATGAGGTGGCAAGAAACTTTTAAAGTATCTATTCACTGCTCTAAATTTCCTTTTGATGGCTTTTTACAACGGCCGGTCCGAAGATTAAAAACTTTCAGCATAAATTTGCATAAATTCATTAAATTTTCTTTCTTTTGCGCAGACATACCTACCCGAATTGACTGTGATCATCTTTATAAAAGTAATTTTCCGTAAGTTTCAGTCTCACACGTTTCTTTCATTTTAAAATTTACACAAATTTAGACATTTAACCTGAAATATATTTGTTGTTTTTTGTTTTTGTTTTGTTCTATAGCTTTCTGGATATTTATAAAATGATTATGAATATGCAGGGAGAGATTAAAGCGAAAAAATACGGAAAAACTTCAAAATTTGTTGCTTTTTTTTATCTTTTATCGTTTTATTTAGCATTACATAAATGTTAATTTTTGTTTTTAAATTGGCAATTTAATAGGTCATTGGAATTTTCCTAGTATGGGAAATGTTGATATTTTTATTCTAGTGTCATATCTGTTTGATTTGCGTGCATATTTTTATGCCCTAGAGATGATGAAATCATGCGGGGTATACTAAGTTTGTCATTCCGTTTGTAACGCACAGAAATAATGATGTTAGAGCAAAATGGATTGGACACCCACGCATAATATTAAAAGTTATTTTGATTTTTGCATATACGTCTGTCCGTCGTCACGATAACTCGAATACGCGTGCACTGAAAAATTTAATATTAATATAATTTAATTAATTTAAGTTCGCAAATGGGACAAACCGGGTAACTCCTTCATGGAGTTGCCATACAAAAATTTCGTTTTTCACTATACGTTTATTTATTTATTTATTTATTTATTCATTCCTCCTACCGATTTACAAAATCGCACAGACCAACAATAGGAAAAATAGTTCTTAAAAAAATAACATGCACTAAGCTTAAAATATAACTATATATGTACATAGTAAAGGTTGAATTATAGATAAAAATAATAAGTAAATGAGGTAATCAAACAAAAGAAAATTACAGAGTGTTACAGATTTCATAATTAAGCATCTATTTGCATTAAAGTCAATCATGCAACTACAAAGATTAAACTGTCGAACAGAACGAGCAATTGGACCATTAAGGCAGTAATTTGATCTATGAAGCGATTCATGTAAAATGGAAAAGAACCTCAAATTTCTAGAAGAGTGTAAAAGTAAATATGCTCAAGCAGGGAAGAAGAGACAATTATATAATCCAGCAGATCCTTTATAAACATGACATTACAGGTCTTCCGTCTAGTAGATAATTTTCGCAAGTCAATTAATTGGCATCTTGCTTGGTACGGAGGTAGATCCTCCCTCCAGCTTTACTTCCCCAAAGCAACCCTAGTAAATCTCCTCTGTACAGTCTCCACTCTGTTACTATGAACAACATAGTAGGGATCCCAAAGAATAGAACAGTATTCAAGGATAGGTCTGACCAAGGAGATATATAGAATTTTAAGAGTATAGGGATCAGAGAATTCAGCAGCACAGCGCCTAACAAGGCCAAGACGAGAATTTGCCTTACTCACAATAAAATCACTGTCTTGGGAGAAAGTCATATGAGAATCTACTATAACACCGAGATCAGTAGCGAAATTACATTTAGAAACAGGAGAACCATTAATAAATAAGTTAAATAAAACTGGTGAAGTCCTTCAAAGATAATGTTAAGTGCTTACATTTAGATAAATTCAGTGATAAACCATTTAGGTAGCACCAACGAGCGAATCTATCAACATCCTTTTTAAGGCTGGCAACATCGTAAACATTACCAAGCTTGATAAATATTTTTAAATCATCGGCAAACCAAAGGCATGATGAAAAATTGAAAATATTAAAAACATCATTAATAAAAATTATAAAAAGAATGGGGCCTAAATGGCTGCCCTGTGGAACGCCAGATGGAACGCGAATAAAACGAGATGTCACATCATTTATCACAACTATTTGCCTACGATCAAACAGATAAGCAGAAATCCAGCTGAGCAATGAGGAATGAAAGCCGAACTTACTAAGCTTAGCAAGTAGCAGGCGAATGTTAACCCTATCAAATGTTTTGCTGAAATCTATATAGAGGACGTTAACTTGACCAGAGTCCTCCATTACACTTAGGGAATAATTAACAAATGATACAAGATTGGTCTCAGTAGATCTTCCTTTAAAGAAACCATGTTGAAGAGGAGAAAGGTACTCCTGGACAAAGAAGGATATTTTATTGGTTACAATACTCTCAAACAGCTTAGGAATAACACAGAGCTTACATATTGGACGGTAGTTCATGAATCGTTTTTAGTACCAGCTTTGTGGATAGGGTGCAGCACAGAGAGCTTCCATTGATCAAGAAACACTCCTGATGACAGAGAAAGATTGAAGATGAGATACAGATACAACAAAATACAAGGACAGCTGGAATACCATCAGGACCCGAGGAAGACGACGTACAAAGCTTGTTACGGGCAGGCATCAGTAATATCATCAATCGATATAAATAATGACCCCAAATCAACCGATGAGGGGTATGCTATTCAAAAGGTCATCATCTAATGGTTGTCCAGTATCCTCGACGTAAACAGACTCAAAGTAGTCAGCAAATAACACTGCCTGAGAGCACGTCGACGTACAGAGCTAAAATTATGTATACGATGTTATCATAGAAATAGTAAATAATAGTAGTAGAGTAAATAATTTCAAAAATTGGTTAAATCGGGCAATCTCTTCTTGGTGTTGCCATATAAAAATTTAAGTTTTTTTATTTATTGGTACTCTGGTACTAGACGTTTTTATTGAACTGAAAAGTTCTTCAGGATATGAAATCCTATAAAATTGGTCATCATTTTTACTGTCCGATAAACCGTTCTAGAAATATATGCGAAAATTCACTTCAATGATCAAACTTGCTCAGATGGGCGACCTTACGAAATTACATACGAACATTCATCCATGGTGTTTTAAGACCAATTCTAGCTTTTTACTTGTTCTAAATATTTTTAGTAAGAAGAAAAAAAGAAAAATATGTCAATATTCTAGTTAGACTGGGGACAGTTTAGTAAGACGTAAAATAAATGTGGGATCTGATCGTGCTTATACTACATCAAGTCTCCTGAGTAATTTGTAACACGGGAGTTCTACACAAACGAGACGAACTATCATTGCCGGAACGAAAGTGGCCTTCTTCTCGGATTAGCCGCCGGCCAAGGAACATCACTGTCAGATGTACTAAATAAAGTGTGAATTAGTTAAGCACAAATCTTTTAGGTTTCTACACACAAATTTCACCTTATTTAGTTCTTGTATATATATAAATCTTAATTCGGTAAAATAATAGTTACCTTAATATTAAGTCGGGCTACAGCAAGCAGGGTTCTGTACCGAACGAACTTTATCAACGAACAGCCGATCGACCGAATTTAAGTCAAAATAACCGTTTCAAAGAATATCCTACAAGATACAAAGAAAAAACATTTTTTTAAGGGGTCCAGCCAACACCCATTAAAAATAAAAAAAAATATTTAATAATGGTTGACTGTTGAAATATATACACGTCATTAAGACTTAACATTCTGCCAAATTTCAATAGAACGTCTGTGACAGACAGACAGACGGACGGACACACGAGCAATCTTATAACGGTTCCGTTTTTTTACTTTTACTCTACGCAACAAATCAAAATAGCTAAAGAACTAATAATAAAAATAACATAAAATAATTATTTCGAATCAAATATGTAAAAGTGTAGTGAAAAGACATAAAATAAATAATCAAAAGAAAAGAAAAAAATTATTACAAAGTAAAAAACAAAGAAAAATCAATCAAATAAAAAGAGATAATAAAAGTAAAAATTCTTCAGAAATCGTGAGATCAGGTGTAACAATTTCGAGCTATTTGGACAAGATAGGAGCTTTCTAAAACAATTTTTTTTAACTGAGAATTAACATAAATATGTCTGCGTCTGTTAAATTGAAAAAATTGCATCTGCTCAATTATGTAATCTAGCTGCTATGAGGTCTATACCTCCTATAATAGTTTAATGTGGACCCCAAGAGGGCTACCTCATAAGGTGTTATATGCTTAAAAGGCTTGAGTTGAAAAATAAAACGTAAGTAGGCCACATTCATTTTTCGACCACACACTTAGTCTAGTCTATACTGTAAATTAGATTAAGTAAAATGCGGGAGTAGTAGAGCCTTTATGAGTTTCATTCTGGTATTCTTGGTCAGCACATCAGCAGATAACCATAGGAACATTAACACACTATTGAATTTTCGTAAGTGCCCACTAATATGGTCACAGTACTTAAGATTTTGGTTAATTATTATTACCAGGCCCACCAAAATTTAACACTATGTACTTTTTAGATCAAGCAAAAATAAAAGTTTATTGTATGGAGACCCCCTTTAATTTTTACTTTATTTTATTTTCATTATTTATTCCAGACCTGTAAAGTACTTAAGTACATTGGAACTTAATTACTAATATCAGTACCAGTACCTGGACTTGTACTTGAAAAATTTTAAAGTACCAGTACCGGGACTTGTACTTGACATTTTTTTTAAGTACCAGTACCGGGACTTGTACTTAAAATATTTCAAGTCCAGGTACTGGTACTGTACTGGTACTTGTACTTGGAATTTTACAGGTACTTAAGTACTAATAACAGTACCAGTACCGGGACTTGTACTTGAAATGTTTTTAAGTATCGGTACCGGGACTTGTACTTAAAATATTTCAAGTCCTGGTACTGCACTGGTACTTGTACTTGGAATTTTACAGGTCTGATTTATTGTTATAGCGCCAATAGAAATACATACTCCATGAAAATTTCAACTGTCTATCTATTACAGTTCATGAGATGCAGCCCGTTGACAGACAGACAGACGGATAGCGGAGGCTTAGTAATAGGGTTCCGTTGGCACCCCTTTTGGGTACGAAACTCTAAAAAACAATCAAGTAGGACTGACGACAGCAAAAGTATCAAAGTCTAGATTATTCAGTCCTTGTGATTAGGTTGTGTATAGCGAAATCTCATTACTCTGAGACCAGTCAGAAATGTTTCGTAGATTGAGTCATTCAATACAAGCTGTGTATTATGCACGCTATAACCCAGACAGGTCAGTATGCTGCCTCTGCCGCACGAAATCTATAGGTAGAATGGTGCTTAATGTCTGCCACCAACAATCTTCTTACCCATAAAATTTTGTGCGGCAGAGGCAGCATACAGATTCGTCTAAACTAGGTCTATAAAATAATTTGTAATTTTTTTAAATTCCACAAAGGTAACAAGAAATTCGGGGTCATATAAAGAGAACTAAGGAAATTTTTTAGTAATTTTAGCGACCTCTTTTGACCAACATATTCAGCTATGCAATGCAACATTTCACTACACACTCTACAGTGTAGCTTGCACTGTCTAATATATGATTGCACCAGTGCTCGAGACATAAAAGGACACCACTTCCGTTAGCCCAATTTCGGTATTTAAATATATTTGAAGTCATCTGCAATGAGCTTTTACATAGTGTATACCAATCAATGCCATAATTTACATACAAAACATTTAGCGAACCCACACAAAATTGGACAAAGTAAAAGCAAAAACCCTGCGTTAAGTTATTCAGGCATTTCTAAAAAGCTGATAACAAATATGTTACATGTTGCATGATGACATCTTGTTTTGTTAGTCATGTTCAAAAGACACGAAATAATTGCTTTTATTTTTTATTCTCCTCAAATTACCTGTCACTATACCCTTAATTCTATGATCTTCATTGCTGGTGTGAAAATTATTACCTGTTTTTCTAGGTATTTTAGCTCACACCGAATTAATGAAGTGCCCATGTATGTTTTGTCTAGCTTTAATTAATTCTGTTCGGGTTTCTGTTAAAATTGTTCTGTTTGCTTTTTTGTTCAATTCACTAATTATTATATGGATTAAACCTAAATCAACAAAGATAACACTTTTTGTTTAGAAACGTTAAGGAAAGTATATTGCACATGTATCTGTGAAGGGTTCATTAGAAGGTTATCGATTTTCACAGGTCGAGTAAAATATATAAAAAATTTGATCAAAATGAGCTTGTGTGAAGAACGAACAGCACTACGATCTCAGAGTATTCTTTGAAGTAACTCTCGACGGATCCATTCGTGAAGTGCGCAAAGCCATTGCTTGGATGATAAATGTTGCTTTTTGAGTATATATTTTTTAATTACATCTTGAGCAAGCACGAAGTCCGGCTCACGTTGATTTTGTATGCAAATATTTACTTAGAACCTCCTTATCTTATTGATGAAGTGTAGTACTTTCTTGATCGTATGTTTCTCTCTAAATTCAACCCAAGTAGGATTCCAAAAATAATAATTCGGCATCTAGAAAATCCCGAACAAACACACATAAAGCATTCAATAATCTGAGCCAATAATTCTTGAGTAGTTCAGGAATTCTTCAATATGAACGAAAAGGTAAAGGGTAAACTCCATTTGGAATAGTCATACTGGCGATTACGATTATTTTCTCCTTTGAACTACAGACAACCTTTCATCGACATGCAATCTTTCACCTTATCTCCTGATAAAAGGATACAAAGCTTCACATCAAAATCAATATCATCAGGGCGAAGTGATTAAGGATTCTATCAGAATGCATCAGAGTAAAGGATAGAGACACCACCTTTCGGGCAGCCCAACTCTATATTTATTTTGGCTAATTGTTTATTACCCAAAAATGTAATCAGCATTTTCAATGCTAGCATTTAGTGGAGTCAGCTCAGAATTGTGACATCAACCTCGTGTTGTTATAAAAATGTTAAAAATGGAGTGAATATGTTCTAATGGCTTTTACGATTTGATGATAGTGTTATAATATAAGGCAATTAATTCATTCTCCACGTTTAAGAGTATCGCGAAAGGATTCAAATAACCGCAGAACTGTAATAGGGTTAAAAGCTGCCAATTCACCCGTATCAACATAAACTTTCTTAATTGCATTAGAAGAATGGGATACGGATTCATCACGCTAACTTTCTTCTATCATGAAAGTTGAAACGATTGGAAGATGCAACTCTATATATATGTATATAGTATATAGGAACCGTTCAGTTAGATTAGCGCAACCCTCCTCACCGTCGACTTAAGTTTTTGAAAGTTCGTCAAAAATCGGTATATCAGCCAGATGTTTCGATTTAGTGCCAACAATATTGGTCATGTAAGTTAGGGTCTCGAGCAAAAGTCTGTTAATAGGAAACTTGTTGCATTATCCCGATGGTTTTATAAATTTTTAAAATGTTCCTAAACCTGCGGTTCGTAGATTAGGTTATTGAGGCAGAAGCGAGTTTCTGATTCGTAGGATACATTCATGAAAAAGTGGCAAAAGTTGGTTTGACCACTGTTTGCAGTTTAGGTTGCATGCGCAAAGTGGCCCGTAGTGACCCAAAGAAGCGTGTCATTTCTTCATACAAAAGCGGCTGCAAAACTAATGATAATTTTTTTACGCGGCATTGTGGAATGGCACAATGCCCCAAATCAGTTCGGACTAACACTTGCCGTAGAAAGTGTATGGGCGCGGTGCTGCCCGCGCATGCTCGTTCGAACTGGTCTCTCCTGACCCGTGAAACCACGGGCCGTGAGAAGTCAGCTTTACAATGTCCCCTGTGAGGAAGACAGGAAGTTTCAAATTCACCGACCACTGCAGGTTGCTGGTTAATTTTAATTTTGTCTTATAATTTAGTTGGTCACGTGAATCTGGAAATTGTTTTTTTTTTAGGCGAGAGGCGAGAGATCCCAAACACGACTGGCCCATTGTGCTGTCGTGTTAGAAACCCTATTACCATAACCTTCCTGTCCTCTTCATGAAGCGCATCAGGTTTTGGTGAGGAAGGTTTTTGAACTCCTCTACAGATAGGAGGGCGGAACCTAGAGTATCCAGTCTGCTGTTGCTGCGAAGGCCGGACAAGTACAGTACACAGAAAGTGTTCGGTTGTTTCAGGTTCTCTCCCTCCAGGCAGAACAGACACTCAGGGTTGTCAATAACTCCCATCCTTGTTAGATGATCGTGTTGTTTCCTTCTGTGCCTGATGAGAAAATCACCGATATTCCTATTGGGCCCATCAAGACACAATTTTGTGCACGTGTAACTACTCAGGCTCGTCCATCTCTGCTGATGCTTACTATGAACATTTGCTTTGATAAGAGGTGGCAACACTTACGGTGGGCTTCGGTCCGAGAAACAGAGAATCAGAGCCACCCATAGCTAAAAAGTCAGCTCTTTTATTCCCCATGATCCCCATGTGACCAGAAATCGACTGAAGGGACACATTGTTGTGGATACACAGTTTATTCATAGACGACCTGCAGTCCCCCAGTAACTTATATGTTATGCGAGAGTCACTCAGAGCCAAGACTATCCGATAGGAGTTTAAGGCAGAAACACATCCAAGCAAGCCTCAGGCCTGGCCTCTCTCAGGCTTCCTCGCAGCTCGCCTCAAGGCTTGCCTCAGAGAAATGAAAACAAAATGATACCACCAGGCTCGGTGCTGTCATTGTAATTTTGTTAGTACATTTTTTGACAGAAGTAGGCCTGAGAGAGAAAAATTTCCAACATTGAGCAAAGCGCGCTTTGCGGCTTGGCCTTGAGGCTAGCTGCTGGCATGGTTTTGTGTTGCATCATTTAAAAATCCGTGTTGGAAATTTTGACAACACCTCGAGGAAGCCTCGAGGCCTGGATGTGTTTCTGCCATAAGTTCCATCTTTATAAATCGTCATCTATTCGTACAGCTCTCATATGTAACTCTATGCAGCAGTGTTTGGATGGAAGCAAATCTCGTGGCGACATTTTGACGAAGTATTGTTCTCCACCAATTTCTACTCTCGTAACTTCTGAGATTATGTAGGCCCTGTTGTGTCTATAATATCTGTTAATCTTCGTAGGCTTAACATGTTACCTTAAAGAAAAACAAAATAGGCGGTTGGTAGCCAGAGGCAATTTCGAAGTTGTTAATAGCTCCATCTATAAAATTTAAGTTTAGTTTAGTTGTTTAAATATGGCAAAAGCTCTAGATGTATTGAATGTTTGCTTACTCTCTGGGAGCATCATGAGCAGAAGGACGAACAATAGATAGCTGATTTAGCCGACTCAACTAATTCTTTTCAAAGTTGATCAAACCAATGATGGTGACGAAATAAGAAGATTAACGAATAATAACGATTGGACGAACATCTGTTTTCCCTCATCCAGCAGCCCATCTGCCAATTATTTTCTACACTGCAGTCTATATGTTTTTATGAGATCATGGATCATCGTTACATTTAAAAACAATTTAAACTAAATCAAAACGCTTAATATTTTTTTATTCGATATCCACGTATCTAGCTCTGTAAATTGCAGTAAAATATTTAGAACCTCCCTATAACAAAGCTAGCAATATACTTAATAGAAGCATACCCATATCAGTCGCTATTCCCATGGCAATAGCGTAACCACTCTAACGAATAATTTGTTTCAATTGACTTAGGTCAAGTATAATCTCTCTTCTGTGAACTACACCAAGTGTACTCTATGTGCCCCTTGTATGTGTTCAAAAAACGTCCGTCGAATGCTGCAAGAAATACGCCAGCGATAATGTATGAAAATCACTTTCAGCTGGATGAGCACTTTGAACTTCTTTTCCGCTTTTTTTTTTATCCTATACTCGCTGGGCTATCATTAAAGTTGTTAGAATAATTGTAGAAGTGGCACCGTCGCGTCGCCCGCCGTCTTTTCTAGTGCACATCATTCATCCATGCACATATAATTCGATACTCTTTCATGTACACCCATGAGGAGAACGAGTCATTTACATGTGCAAGTAACCAAAAACAAAATGAAATAGAAAAAGGGAAATTTCAATCAGGCCGCTCTGGGAGGCCTTTGTCGTAATTATTCAACCCATCAACAGGAAAAAAAAATTTCAATGGCGTTACTTTGGTCTTAGGCGACTTCTTTTATCTTTGTTTAAGAAATAGGGAAAAACTTTGTATTTTTTACATGGCGACAAAAAATGAGGGAAATCGTTATAACAACAGAGGAGTTGCTTGAGCCAGAGTCCTTTATTTATCTTGGCCAGAATAAAGCTGAATTTATGATGAACTGCAGTGTGCGAAGAGATTGAATTCTTTTCTTTAATGAAAAATAAAACAAGGGAAAAGGTTATAACTGGTCTGAGACTAATAATATTATACCATAGATGAAAATAAAAGATAAATGAAGTGAAAACCCAAAGGCTGTATGATAACACAAAAAAGGGGTTGCCCGATTCAGTTCATTTTTACAATTTTATTTACTATTTTTATGAAAACATTTTGTTTAAAATTTCAGCTATCTACGTCGACGCGTTTTCAGGCAGGCAAAGTCTAAGTATATAATGCAAAAATAAAGTTTTGTATGGCAATACTATGAAAGGGTTGCACGATTTAGCCCATTTTTAAACTAATATTTGCAATTTTTATGAAAATGCCCTGTACAAAATTTCAGCTAGACGCAATCTTAGGCAATGCCCAAATATATAGTGAATAACGAAATTTGTATATGGCAACCCTACGAAGGAGTTGCCCAATTTGTCCCATTTTCAAGCTCGAATTTGTGTCTTAAAAAGACCGTGTGTGAAATTTCAGCTCTCTAAATGAACGCGTTTTCAAGTTATCGTGAGCACAGACGGACAGACAAACGGACGGACGGACATGCAAAAATCAAAATAACTTGTTATAATTTGCGTGGATGCTCAACCCATTTTGATCTACCTGCATTATTTCTGTGCGTTTCAAATGGAGTGACAAACTTAGTATACGCTATGATTTCATCTAGGGTATAAAAAAGTTGGCCTCAAATGGTGTAGAAAAGCATTAGTTGCCCTAAAGTTGACCCCTAACACTATAAAAAAAATAAATCAAGTTACTGTCGGGAGAAAGTGCTACATATACAGTTTTCAAGAAAACCATTCCATATCAATTAGAGAGAGAGAGACAGAGAGGGTGAAAGAGAGAGAGAGAGAGCGAGCTAGAGAGAGAGAGAGAGAGAGAGAGAGAGCTAGAGAGAGAGAGAGAGAGAGGGTGAGGGAGATTAAAATCCTTTTCAAATACTCACAACTTTCACATTTCACAAAAACAATTTTTATACGCTAGATGAAATCACATTTGTGGCTCTTCGTCCGGCTATCTGTTCGTCTGCCAGTTTTTCCGCACAATAACTTGAAAACGCGTTCACCTAAAGAAACGAAATTTTGTATACAGCTTATTAATTTTTTTATGAATATAACTATAAAACTAAGTTTGAAAATTTTCGAAGATTTGTCACGATTATTGGGAAAACGGTCCCTCCTAGAAGTTTTTTAATTTAGTGAAAAGCTCTTCAGATTTTAAAAACCTATTGCGATTGTAAAAAAAAATAGTTGCTAATGAAATCGGAGGGAATTGATTACAGTATTAAAAATTTGATAAAAGAAAATATAGCAAAATAGTGTTCATGTTTCATTGTAATTGCTCTTTCTACAGCCTCCTTTGAGCACATGTCCTTATTTATATGAATTACTAGAATACATCCTTGAGAGTAAAAAAGAGACCCATTGATCTAGAGATTCACAAATTTACTTATCTGTGTTTCAACCAAGTTATCTGTATTTATACAGATCTATCAATGCAATTTCACACTACTATGTTCTGATCAATATTCCGCATCCGCATTGCAAACTATGTAAATAACCTAATAACTATGGAATGGACCTTGGAATACCAAACTATTATCAAGGAATTCATTCCATTTAATTTTCAAGTATATTATCCAGGTACATGTAGTTTCTAAAAATTTTCAACTTTTTTCGGAACTTTTCCTGTTTTTAGAAAAAACTAAACATGTATACGAAAACAACTTTGCACTTTGAAGTTTCCTAGGAAAAGATATCAATTTTGCGGACAATTATATTTTTTGTTTAACATTTTACTTTAAAGATAACTATACTAGAAGCTGATAGCTATGAAATCAATCTTATGTAAATAAACTAAGAGGTACTTTGTAACCTGATAGTTGGTATTTTTCCGATTCGATTTATTTCAAAATCGATAGATATGTAACGAAATAGTTACCAATCAGAGAATGCATTTATTAATTTAAAGTATTAATATTATACCGATATATAGAGATAGCAAGTAACTTCTTTGTCTTAATTATTGTACAACATACTTCAGAGAAATGCAGCCGCTCCAAACATAAATATACATCAAATATGATATGATAAGCGAGCAAGAAAACTTAGTTTAAAAACTAAAAAGTTTTTCATTTTATTAAAAATTTTCTAATTGATCTCAATATATATCTGAAGATCAGGATAGATAATAACTAATACGCAATTAATTGTTCGAAAGAATATTATCGGTATTATTTCATTTTTATTTTACAATTCCATTTTTTATAGTTGTTTAGTACCTTATATGTCACAATACGGAAATTATTTATTAACATTTTAGGTACTAAAGTGCAAGAATCATGATTTGGCTCATTCCAGTTGCATTTATTGTGTAGAAAACTTCAATCTAAGTATAACTAAAAAAAGGTTATAAGTTGCAATGAACAATGAAGTAAGAACATTCATACTTGCAACCAAAAAGTAACTAAATTTTATGTTTACCTACCTTCACCATTTTTAATTGTGAAATTGGATTTGGAAAATGATATATATCTTGAATTATGCGTAATATTTTTATATTTTCTAAAATAATCACTGATTTTACAAAGAACATACAAAAACAGAAAAAAAAAATACTTATACACATATTTAAATAAAATAATTGAAAAAATAAATAACAAAACACAATAGTATTGTAACTAGATCAAAATCTTAAATAATTCTAAATAAACTGTGTTTTCAGCTCTGGAGAAATGGATATTAATAAATTCTATGTGATGATTATCGAAAACTAGAATCATTTAAGTTAAAAACTAATGCAATCCATAATTTTGTTGATGAAGTGAAATTTGGAAAACGTAAAATCTCAGGGTGGGTGTAGACAGGAAGCAAAGCACTTAACAACTCTGAAGAATATCAAAGGCAAAGACAATCTTAGAATATATAGTTGCTTCTCATTTAGAAATTTATCCTATCATAATACTTAGTGTAGGAGGATCACAAGATAACAAAGTAACAATAACAAATATTACTTTATTACGGTCAACTGTGTAAAGATTACAAATCTTATTGGATACAGATCTATAGGTAAGAGAAGTGATACAAAATTATTGTTTTAAATGCAAAACAAGAAAAACAAGATTAAGCAAATTCAATTAAATCAGAGAAAGAGAGGAAAGAAATAAAAAATAAAAAAGAGAAAAAAAAACGAATCATATAAATTCTAGAAAGAAAATAAAAAACAAAAAAAAAACAAAATGTCTTAAATAAAGATAATAAGTCTCCAAAGAGCTTAACAATTCAAGAAAGTCTCTGCCTGAGTTCGTGCTACGTATATTAGATGGTAAACTATTCCACTTACGTGAAGTTTGGACAAAATAAGAGCGCTCTCCGAAATGAGAATGACAGCATGGTAAAAGAATTTTTAAACTTCATTGAGAGCGCAAGAATTGCAGCTTATTGTAGAGATATTGTGGCCTCTTTTTATGAATTAATTTATGTAAAAAAAACAAGTCGCGATGAGCAAAATGGGTGTCAAGGGTGGGTGTCCAAGGGCTGCATTAACTTGCATTGAGATGTGGGCAGTGCGTATTATGTTGAAAACATATCTAGTACAATCATTGAATGCAACTGTCAATCTTCGACGGCAAACTGAGTCTATCTTGGGAAATACTGTTGTGCCATACATTAAGTGGGGTAAAATCAAAGTACGTACCAGTTTCAATCGCATATCTGTAGACAATAAATACCCACAGACTCTCAACTGCCGTAAGGAGCCATATACTTGCCTAAAATATTGGTAACGTGGCTGCAGCAAGTAAATTCAGTGTTCAGGACTACACCTAAATTTTTCACAGAGCTAGAGAATGGTAAGGTAAAGTTATTTAAAATAACTCGTGGTTGCTCTAATGCCTCGAGGTGGTTTCTATATATCGGCATACACACAGACTTGCTAGGATTCAGTTGAAGCTTATTAGCTATCGACCAGTCGTAAATTCTCGCTAAATCTTCATTTACACGAGCAACACAATCTTCTTGTAACCCAATTGGTCTGCTCAAGTAAGTTTGTACGTCATCAGCATACAGCATACAGCATACCTCAGGCAAATCATTGATGTATAGACTGAATAAGATAGGACATAGGATTGATCCTTGGGGTACTCCACTGTATGAGTTCCGAAAGTTCGACATAGAATCTAAAACTTTGACTGCTTGTAGTCTACAGGTGAGAAAACCTTTAATCAGCTTGATGGCTGAAGAGGAAAAATTGAAGCAATTCGAAAGTTTGTAAAGGAGCAAATTGTGATCAACTGAATCAAAAGCCTTGCTAAAATCCAATCATACAAGGATAGTTAAATCATCTACATCTAAGGATTCAATAATATCCGTAGAAACCTTTAGAAGGGCAATTTCGCAGCTGTGTCCACGTCGAAAGCCTGACTGGAAAGATGATAGAAGCTGATGCTGGTCAGGATATTTGGTGAGCTGATTGTACATTACTTTTTCAAAGACTTTGCTGAAGTAACACAGCAAGCTAATAGGCCTATAATCACTAATTCATTAGGGCGAGGTTTTTTTAGGAACAGGCACAATGAGGGCTGTTTTCCATAACGACGAAAATTGAGAAGTTGCAAGACAACAATTATAAATATGTACTAGAACAACAGAAATAGCGGGGAAATCATCTTGATGAATTTCGGGGGGAGAAGATCATGCCCAAGCGCAGTAGATTTTGCAGCAGACATTGCAAAGAGAACATCAGTATCATCAATGCAATTAAACGCAAAACCCTCAAAACAATTATCACCCACCACTAGATGACTATTAGGGGCTATAGGGGTAGAAGAAGCAAAAAACTCACTTAGGGTCTCAGCATCAATATTGCATTGTGGAGTTTCTCTCCCAGCAACGCACAATGAGCGGATGTTGCTCCAAAGTTTTTTACTTGGAAGATCAGGATTTAATTTAGTGCTATTGAAAGCCTTTTTGGAAGATCAAAGTTTACAAGTCACAAGGTTACGAGCTATCTTGTAGCGACTATGAACTAGAGGGTTGTGCTTGGCTTTATACTGACGCAGTAGTAGATCCCTTTCAGCGATAATCGAATGTATCTCCCTGGTTAACCACGGACAGCGCTGTGATGAAACCTTTCGCCTTCGCAATGGTACATGCCGGTTGAAAAGCTGTAGAAGTTGATTGCTTAGAGTATTAACTTTATCGTCAACCCACTCCATTGAGAAAATATCCAGCCTAGGCAAGTATATACAGTCTGCATACAGCAGATCCATGTCAATGTTCTTGTAATCTCTGTAGGAAAATGATTCACAGCCAGTAGAGTGTCGCAGTCCAAAGGAATATGTTAAGTATTGAAAGTCATGATCAAAGTTACTCGTGGGACATATTTGGCTATGAAATAAAACCTTGTCAGCATTGGTAACAGCGATATAATCCAACTGCGATGGGTTGTTCGTATTAAAATATGTTTTATTTATTTCTACAAATTTCATCAAATAGCTGATTACTACAAAATTAAAATAAAAAGAAAATGTACAACATAGAATGATCCCATTTAAATAAATTAAAAATAGGCACATAATACAAAAATATAGACTAGAAATAAAATTGAACAGAAAAAGTGAAACGAAAAAGAAGAGAAAAAAGAAAAAAAGCTACATTAGGTAAGCTGACCATTCAAGAGACGCTTTACTTGGGCTTTAGTTAGATGTAGGTCCAGTACGTGCCAATGAGCATTAAACAAACGAGACATCGACGTAATAGGCTCATTAAAACTGTAATTTGTATCACAAAATAGCAAACCGAAAAAGTCATGGTTTCTCAAGGAACGACAAGGAGCAAAGAAATTTAGCAGCCCAAGAAGCTCAGGGGAATTAATTGTACCATGCAAGCAATCAAAAATAAGAAGGATCCTAAAAATATCACGCCTCTTCTCAAGGGTGTCGATAGAGAGCAACTTGAGTCGATCAGCATAAGGAGGCAAGGCTAAAGGATCGTTCCAGGGAAGGCCACGAAGACCAAATTTAATAAATCTGCGTTGGACTGCTTCAATCCGATTAATATGGACAGAATAAAATGGTGCCCAAACAGGACTGGCATATTCCAAGATCGGCCTAACAAAAGCGAAATAGAGGGTCTTGGTTACAAAAGGGTCATTAAACTCCCGGGACCACCTCTTAACAAAGCCCAAAGCAGTGTTAGCCCTATTGACAATATTTGAAATATGGTTTTCAAATGAGAGCCCGGAATCAAAAATAACCCCCAGATCCTTGGTGCTGTGAAGTCTGGACAATAAACTTCCATTGATGAAGTAATTCAGATACAAAGGACTACGCTTACGATAATAAGACAAAACAAAACACTTATCAATATTCAAAGAAAGAAAATTCTTAGAATACCAAGAGTAGAAGGTGTTCAAGTCAGAGTTAATTAGAGCATAGTCATCGGCATTCGAGATAGTTCGGAAAAGCTTGACATCGTCAGCATAACAAAGAATTTTGGTATGCGGTAGCAACAAGTGTAAGTCATTAATATAAATGACAAACAAAAGAGGACCAAGATGGCTACCCTGGGGCACTCCAGAGGTATTAAAGATGTTCCTGGATAGAATACCACGAAAAGAGACTTGCTGGGTACGGTTAGACAGATAGGAGTTTAACCATAGAAGAAACCGACAAGGGAAACCTAGCAAAGTAAGTTTATGTAAAAGTATCTTGTAGCTAATCCTGTCGAATGCTTTACTAAAGTCAGTATAGATGCAGTCAACTTGTTTTCCTGTATTAATGGCAGACATACAATGATTATAAAACTCCAATAGATTGGAAGTTGTTGACTTCCCCTTAGTAAAACCATGCTGGAAACTACCTATGAACGGTTTAGAGTAGAAATAGAGAGTATCACAGACAATAGCCTCAAATATTTTGGGAATAGCTGAAAGATGAGCAACTGGTCTATAATTATATATGTCAATTCTGTTCCCCTTTTTATGATGTGGAAAAATTAAGGAGTGTTTCCATAACTTAGGAAAGACGCCTGATCGACAGGACAACTTAAATAGGTGAGATAAGATGGGGATAAGCGGAATGCTGCATTTCTTAAACAAAGAAGGTGGGATGCCATCAGGGCCAGGCAAAAAGCTATCTGTCAAATTCGAAATATGTTTCGAAATTATGGCATCGTCAAAAACAAGATCCTTTAACTCAAAAGAAGTCGAAGGAAGCATCGTCATGTGAGTAAAATCGCTACAACTAATATCACAGTTGGAATCACTAAAGGCAGATTCAAGAAAATCAGCAAACAGATTGGCAATAATTGTGGAATCAGCATTCTCAGCTTCACCAAAGATAAGGATGAGGGGAATCCATCAGACTTGCGTTTAGAATTATCAAAGGACCAGAACTGTTTAGGTCTATCGAGCAAAGAAGTCTTCAATTTCGATATGTATAACTTATAAGAAGCATATGATTTACTATCTTCAAGGCTTGGCTTCGCAACCCATCAACATTGAAATCACCACCGACAATAATATCCGAGTAACTTTGACCAAGACAATGGATAGCATTTTGGAGTTCAATGCACGATGCCGCATTAAAGCAGTTTGGTGGGCAATACACCGCAATCAATGCACATCTTTCCATTCCAGACTTGACTTCCACACAAAGAAATTCTAGGGAAGCCCCTTGCTTTAAGTGATGTATGAATATAAATAGCCACTCTTCCACCACTGCGGTCCGTACGGTCATTTCTAAAAAGTGAAAATCGTGGAATACTTACTGCATTCGAGGATATGTGTGGCTTAAGCCATGATTCGTAAATAAGAATAGCCTGGGTATTTTCAAAAGAGAAAACATCATGCAAGATATATATCTTATTATTTAAGCTACGGGCATTGAATGAACAAATATTAAGGCCCTTGGACTGCTTTGAAAATATATTGTGAGAATCGCTCTCATCTTGTCCACGAGAGATAAGACATCACCCATCATAATCACAGCACGAAACCCGGCACAGCAGATCAAAATGAATCACCAAAAGAAGCAAATTAAAGCATATCATGGCTGTACATATGTGAAAATAACTAGGTATAGATTTTTTAATTGAGGTCTTCCCAAGGAGCAAAAGATTGATTTCGCAAAATAGTAAACAACCAATTGTCGGAAATATTCATTTGTAAATTCCCGAGATATGTCATCCTCAAAGAATAACTAAATGAGGCTTAGGAGGCGTATTTTACTTCAGAACTAGTTATGTGTGAGTGCATTTAGTAAGGTTTAATGGTACATGATTAAGTGAGCACCTATCATAAAAAGTCAAAAAATTAGAGTTTAAGAAACTAGTCAGTACCTAGTTTCGACGATTGTACAAAGAAAATATATAAGACTAAGTGTAAACATACATTAAGTCTGCCTGCAAGAATTAATGGACGAGATACAGTAGTTCAACTAAATTAAGTTGTAGCAAATATACTAAACTCCAGAAATAGTTAGCTTCATTTTAGTCCTATTATTTTTCTCTCATGATAACTAAAAAGTTGCAATAACTTTTTGTCAATTTTTTTTTACAATCTCCTTTTTGTTATTTCCGATGAATTTTAACAAAGTTTCAATCTTAAATAGTTACGAACTTTAACTTAAAATCCAAAGTTTCTGGCTAGCTAGTTTCTCTGTAAGTCGTTGGGATTTAGCTAATATTGGTTACGATTTACTTTAAATAAATTAATCCGACTATGGCAGTGTATGAAAGTCTCAGGTAGTCTGTGACATTTAAAACTACTACAGATATGGGTAACCATACAGTAAATATTCCTAAATATTCATTATAAAATTTATACCAGGCATTTTCCTAATTTTGGATAGTATTATGATTTTCGGCAAGCTGCTTCAGTTCGAAACGGTTTTGAATTTTGTACCCAATTCCATTGTTTTAGCTATTCCCATAAATATGTATGCATGAAAATTCTATGTACTTAATGAATCATTGACACAATTACCCAATTTCCCAATTGCAATTCAAAAATCAATAATCCGCCCATACAGTGTGATATAGAGTTATAGAGTAAAGCTCTGATGTCATCTTTGTTACTACTTAAATTTGAGGCAAAAGTTCTCATCGAATCACTGACATCGTATGCATGTATGTATACAAAATCCATATATACATATATGTGCTCAAATAAAATTACCATTATCGATCCTTTTCATATCGATGTATTTCTTAACTGAAATTGAATTACGTCAAATACATTATTGCGAACAGCAGTCAGAACATGTCAAGCTTATTCACGACACCCAGAAGCGGAATGTATTTGAAATTGGTAAGGCGGGGTAGTTTGCAGGAAAATAGTCAGGCTGGATGAGGGTGTGGTGTACCCGTATAATATTATACGCAGTTCCCTGTTAAATACGTATATGAAAAGTAATGGATGAGACGAGTAAGGGTATAAAACGCTTCAACCATCAACTTACGTCAAAATGGGACATGAGTGCTCTCGAACAGGATATTAACTTCATTTCCATATGGTGACTATGGGGTTTATATGCAAAAGTCTTCTACTCTCGGCGGGATTTCGAGGTAGATTGAGAGGAGCTTGACTGCAATATTTGATGACCACAAGGGGCAACTTATATAGGAGGGGCCAACTCTTTTGCATAAAAACTTTCCTCTTTTATTTGCATATATCTACATATGGTATATATTTAAAACGCAGCTGAAATGAGTTTGTTACCATGGAAACACTGTATCAATATCATCACCACTAGCTCTACATCCAGCACAAAAAACCATGCATACACACATACACACACATACTAGCATCACAAAGTTTCAAAAAGTTTCCTTCAATTTTTATCTTGAGACGTGAATAGAGTTTCTTATCGATTACACGACATTTTTGAGGTACTTGTGCAGAGCCAGTATAAGAATTCGTCGTGAGTCGTCCTTTGATATTTTGTTTTCGCTATGTGGTATGAGATCGCATCCTTAACTACCAAAAGTATATGAGAGGACGACAATCGAAAGGAAAGGGGTAAAATTCCAAATGGGATTCGATAAACCAATTATTATATTCGAAGAGCACTTGGGGGTTCAAAGGGCGTTTTACTTGAATGCCGACTGAATTTCTGATATGAGAATACGTGATCATTGCTTCTGGGATAATAATAGCGGGCGGGGGTGATAAAGGAAATTCGATATTTCCCTTTTATGTAACCTGAAGGTGTGCTGTTATTAGAGATTCGTATGCAAAAATTCTCTACATTAGAAGATGGAATTTTGCTGAAAGCATTTTTTTCTTTTTCTTTTTCCTTTTTTGCAAAGCGAATTGAAATTGTGAGAGTAACTTATTGTTGTGCAAAAGGCTTTTGAAAACTATAGCTTCCTTAATATTCCTAAAGAAGGAATTTTACATTCGAAAGTGGAGTTAGCATTAAAAATTTAGATACCATACGGTGCTCAGTTTCACTAATGCATTGCGCAATTATCCATATCGTCGATTGAGGTGGCCAAGCACGGAGTATCTAACAGGAGCAAAAGCCTTGCAGCAAGAATCTTCACTCCTAACAAGGTTAGATGTGCCATTGGCACATTTAAGCTCTTTAAATCTGCTGGTGAAGACGGCATTTTTCCCGCCTTACTACAACAAGGTGTTGAAGAAATACTCTTTCCACTACAAAATATTTTTCGAGCCAGTTACGCTCTAGGGTACGTTCCCCAATGTTGGAGAGACGTCAGGGTGGTATTTATACCTAAAGCAGGAAAAAGAGCTAGTTCTCTAGCTAAATCGTTCCGACCCATCAGCCTCTCTTCATTCTTCCTTAAGTACATGGAAAAAATCCTAGACCTACACATTCGAAGTGAAATTCTGATTAAATCACCACTTCATTCTAAGCAGTTCGCTTATCAAGCTGGCAAGTCTACTGAGACTGCCATTCACACACTAGTCAAAGACCTCGAAAAAGCGCTCGAAGCAAAAGAGGTGACTTTATGTGCATTTGCGGACATAGAAGGAGCCTTCGATAATACCTCCTTCGATGCAATTAAATCAGCTGCCGAGGATAAAGGCTTTGAGCCCTCCACGGTAAACTGGATAGACTCCATGCTTAGAAGCAGGAGGATAACCACATCTCTAAGGAACTGCTCAGTCGCAATCACCGCAGCAAAAGGCTGCCCACAAGGAGGAGTTCTCTCTCCACTCTTATGGTCGATCGTGATTGATGATCGGCTAGAGAAGTTGACCAGTTCGGGTTTTAATGTTCAAGACTACGCGGATGACCTAGTAGTTACAATACGGGGCAAGCATGATCAAGTCATATCCGACCTCATGCAAATAGCGCTCTCCAAAGTCCGCACGTGGTGTCTAAACAAAGGCCTTAGCATAAACCCCAACAAAACGGTAATCGTTCGGTTCACAAGAAGATCGAAGCTTGCACTAACGGCTCCTATTCTTGATAATACGGAATTGATATTTTCAGACGAAGTCAAATATCTGGGGATAACCCTAGATAAGAAACTTACCTGGAATTCGCATCTGTCCAGAGTGACGGATAGAGCGATGCGCTCTCTCTACACGTGTCGTCGCTTCATTGACAGAACATGGGGTCTGAAGCCAAAAATGATGTACTGGACGTACACCACGGTTGTTAGACCCATGGTCACCTATGCGGCCCTCGCATGGTGGCCAAAAACTAATAAATAGACGGCTGAGGCTCTGCTTCAAAAAAACTCAGAGCTACCCTAAATAACTGGGAGAATAAACAAAAATCCCTGTATTGGGAAAGGCTACAAGGACGTCGTCAGGCAAAAAAGTTTATCGACTCCTCTGGCGGAAAGACAAAAGAACTCCTACTCCTTAGAAGAACAGAGCTCAAAATGATCACTGAGCTCTTCTCAAGCCATTGCCCCTTGAGGTATCACCTAAACAAGCTGGGTTTGGCTGCGACTTCATCCTGCCGCTTCTGTCAGGATGCTCATGAAACCTAGGAGCACTTGCTCTGTAACTGCGAAGCATTGGCCAGGCGGAGATTACTCCACCTTGAACATGCTTTTCCTCCACCAAGTTACCTATGGAACCTTAAGCCCAGAATGGTTCTAGACTTTATTAACAGTCTAAACCCATAAATGGAGCAAATTCAACGGGGACTCACAATAGATCTTTCAGGTCGCAGTGATTCCGAGGCTAACGCCAAATTTTGGATTGTTTTTTAACTTCCTCTCTGGATGATTTCAGCATGTTCGCATTTATGAAATGTTCTCTGAAATGTTCTCTTTGTCATCCGGTATACCTCAGGGTTCAGTTCTGGATCCTCTATTATTTATCGTATTTATTAATGATTTGCTAGATACCGTACGGGATACTAACATTCACCTATATGCCGACGATCTTGTGCTTAATCCAGATAAATCAAAATGCCTTGTGATACGTCACGACACCTTAGAAACACCACCGCCCCCCCCCCCCCGGTCATTCCAGACGGCCATGTATTGCCTTATGTTGAGCAGGCGATAAAGATCAACTCAAGAATTGAGCTGTTATGATCACATATCCTTTCTGATTGGCGAAATTTATGGTGGACTGAAGAGGGTATGGCTTTCTACTCAGATTTTAAGCTACAGCACTAAACTGATGCTCGTCAAAGCCATCATCGTACCCCATTTTTCCAATGAAAGTTTGATTTATCTGTTATTTGATTTACATTGTAGTCGCAGAATTAATGTTGACTTTAATGACTGTATTAGATTTTCTTTCGTTCTTAGTAAGTTTGATCAGATCTTTCCGTTCAATACAAATCTTCTAGGCTGTTCCTTGGAGTCACATCGCAGGGGCTAGGCACTTGTCGTTTTTATAAACTAATACGTACGGGTGTCCCGGAATATATGTTCCTTAAAAGTTTCATTGTTTTATAATTTTCTTATTAATATTATTATTTTTTATTGTCATATCAATTGTATTTTTTTTTTTTAACTTTTAGAACTCATGTGTTTCGTTTTTTTTTTATGTACTTTAAAAGATTATTAATCTTGTGTACTTGTCTAGCAATAAAATGAACTGAATTGAATCTCCATACTTTCCCTTTTCATATGTTCGAAGATAGAAAATTGAAGCTACTTAAATGAGCGCCCCGTTACAGTATTGTAATCTTTCACAATAAAAACAACAAAATTCAACATCTTTTGTTAGCTTGTTTTGACCTCTGATGGACTTCGATAAATCCTGATGTAAGAGAAGATAAAGATTTTCATACCCATTTTGTAACAGACGACTTTCCCGTTCTTTAAGGGCATTGGCATATATAAATTGATGGGGGAAAAAAGCTGTGGGCTTTTCTCAATCTATTCTTGTTTCAAGACCATTCGCATTTGATTGCTGAATTACTTTCAAATGAAACATCGGAGTATGTCTTATGCGAATGCGGAGCTATTATATATTATTCGAGACCTTTTTGTCATCTTTCTTAAAGCCTAGCGACTTTGAAGAAACTTCATCCAAAATTATACTACTACTCTTCCTAGGAAGAGTGGGATTGTTGGATGAACTGTAAAGAAAGCGTTGCACAATAAGCCAATGAATAACTGCAGTTCAAATCCACTGGCTCCGCTTAGTTTTAATCTTAATCTTAACTGTCACATTCCTTGGAGGTTATTCTTGTGGAAGTATAATTAATATCGGAATGCCACCGAATTAATATTTCATTTGACGTTTGCGTGCGTTGAGATAACTAAATTAGCTTAAAAAGCAATACATCGTGCTAGTATATGATAATGAATGAGATTATGTTTACGTTCGAATTTTGTAGGACGTAGTTTAAAATTATCGTAAGTGTGTTGACAAACATAATTGATCTTATACTTATTATAGAAATATCTATCTCACATAGACATACATAACTGGGATATACTAAATCTTATAAGTAACTATTTTCCGTCTAAAGGAAATATTCAATCGCACAGTAACTGTTATCATTGTAGGTCATAAGACCCCACATAATTCCTATTCGACTTGATGACTAGTTTACCTCATGCGTTATTGGCTATACGGGTGTTGTTCGTCTTCAGGATATTCGTATACCCACTTAACGGATATTTGCATATGATGGATTCGCACGTTGATTTATGGGTATAATACAGTTCACCGAAATCCTTTCTCAAAAAGATACTTTGCCTATTAAAACACTTAACAAAAAACCCTCTTGCAAAAACTTAATTAACGAATTGAAAATAAATTTTTTTTTTGCAAAAAAGTACCAAATGTCCACTTAACAAAAATACATTTAGTAATTTATTCATTTGCTAATAATAAGAAAATTTTCTTAGCTATGCGAAAAAAGATATATAATAAAAAAAAAAAAGGAAATGCAAATAATTTATTTCAAACTTCGATTTTGTACTGTCGCAAATAATAGTTCTGCCACTTCATAGTCAGTTTTTCTTTCCATAACTCTTTTATTGTTTGGAAAATATTTCCTTCTTTTTACTACAGTAGTAGTCCGCCATGTTGAAATTTCCGATTTCTGTGGGAACTTCAGGAATACATGAAAGCTTATTACAACTTTCACTCATGATCCTATAATAACGGGCCAGGTGCGAGTCGGGTTCCGTACCATCGTACAAAATTTAACACTATGTACTTTTTATTTATTTTTTCAAATGAGAGTAGGATTCAAGTGAATGAGAATAAAACGAGGAAAAAAAGCGCCGAAAAAATCACGTTACTTGTACGGGGGCCCCATTTAATTTTTAATTTTATTTAATTTTTATTATTTGTTATTATAGCGGCAATAGAAGTACACACTCTGTGAAAACTGTTTGCCTATTGCGGTTCATGAGATACAACCTGGTAACAGACGGACGTACAGCGAAGTCTTACTAATAGGGTTCCCATTGTTACCCTTTGGGTACGGAACCCTAATAAAAATTATCTCAGAATTACCTAACCCTTTTACTAAAAAAGTAATAATAAACTCACTTTTAGCGGCCCACAGCCTCGACCGTATTATGGACTAATAGTCTTCTGCAACTAATAATAATAAAATGGCGTTAGACAAAGTGTCTTTTTGAGCAACTTATTTCGACCAACTGTACTTCATATATCCCCATAATACCGCATTCAATTATTGTACTTATAAAGAATTACAAATAAATTTATATGCGCATCAATATTTTCCAATTTCTTCGTTTAAAAAATACGACATTTTCTTGTTTAATCAATTGTTGCGTTGTTTATTCATGATCCAGATCAGAGGAGATCATCGGTTGACGTGGATATTAAAAATGATTACAAATGGATAGAAAATCATCACAATTTTTGTAGAATGAAAACCGGCGAGCGTATACTATCAAGAGAAATCTCTTGAACAGCTGTTCAATATACCCTTATTCATCAGTATGTAAAAAACAAAAGTGATCCACTACACTCTTATTCGCCAGTGCGTAAAAAACAACGTGTTTGCTTATTGGAAAATGTAAACATTTCTCCTTCAGAAATAAAAATCACCCCAAGTATATCTCTCCTTGTCACACACATGCTTACTTTCCTTAACCCATTTCTGCCGTCATATATTTCTCCCCGGTGGAATTCGCCGAAATTCATAAATGTTGTTACTGAATGCCTAAAATAGAAATAAAAAAAGATCCACGAGTATACCTGTACTAATATCTATATCTGAGATAATTAGGGGGTGAAATTTCACCCGTCCGGCACCAGATGTTCCGCAAATACCTAAAATTGTGTCTATAAGGCTAAATATTTAGAATAAGTATGAAAAAGAATTTTTCTGTAAAAACCGTGTACCTGTGACCAATATTTTTGCTCGTTGATGAAGTGACGTATGGAGTGAAGGGTGTTTGCCTCAGATGGAATTAAATCCCTAATTTGCTTATATATAATTCTCCGAACGTGTCTAATCAACGTTCATCATGGGGTGAGGTACACTACAAACCGAACCCGGTTTTCGTCTGTCTCTATCCTCAATCGTGTCTATTCGTCTATCATATAACGAAATTCTTTTTAGATACAAAACCGGTTTTCGTCTGTCTCTATCCTCAATCGTGTCTATTCGTCTATCATGGAACGAAATACCTTTTAGATACAAAACCGGTTTTGTCTGTGTATAGGATAAAGTCTGTCACTCGTGTATCATCGGACCGACACATTCCAAGGTATGCGAAAACACGTACGTGTAAGTAAAAATGGTGCCACAGCCTATCGACAATTTTTGTTATTGACAGTCTTCGTTTTGACTTTGACGCAGTGGCCGAGCTGTTTTCCAGATTTGCGTAATTTTGCGAATTTCATACGAATATTTTCAGTTTTTATTGTTGCAAAAAAATGATTCAGAGACGCGCTGTTTTGAGTACACATGAATTGTACGACATTATTGACAATGAATGGAGTGATAGTGAAGAGGACCGCGACGTAGGGATAGGCAGAGCAGACAACGTCGATGTAGTGATATTGCCGCCGGATCGCGTGAACAATGTAACCGACAATGAAGAAATGGACGACGACGAACAGGTAATCAATGACACCAATCAACACTTACCAACCGAAGTGGCCGGCCAAATGGAAGTGGAGTATACTTATAATGATGACAATCCGACCATCATGACTTTGCGTTCGAAACGTATTCTCCACAAGATAGAGGCAACGTCACCAAATTCTCAGAATGAACAAGGTAAATCAAATGAATATCAAATATCAACTCGTAAGTCAGATAAAGCGACAACAACCTCTACACGCGTGCAGAACTCGCCTGAACGTTCAACTTCACATGGGCTTCCTACTTCCCGTGGTCAACCTAAGATTATCGATAAATTTGCAGACCCGAAATGGAGCCGCCGAAATTATACACTTGATGAACAACCAGTTGATCTCTCTGTTGATAAAATTAGCAGCATCTATGAGAAGTACAGCACATTGAAACCAGAACAATTGCTGGAATTATTCATTGACAACCAGATCATTGAGTTCATCACGAATATGACAAATGTTTATGCCGCTGATAATAATTCGAAATTCAATACGAATGCTGAAGAAATTAAGAAGTTTATCGTCGCAATTAATTTTCTGACGGGCTATAATTCTTTGCCCAATATTCATGCGTGTTGGAGCGGCAACACTTCGTGTGGAAACACTCTTGTGAAAAATGCGATGAGCAGAGACCGACTTAAATAGTTGAAGACATACTTCCATGTATGCGATAATAAGAAATTGAATCAGCGCGACAAATTCGCCAAAGATGCGACGCTCAATGAAATGATGAACAGAAACTTCATGCAATTCGTTGTTTTCGCTCATCATTTAAGCATTGACGAACAAATGATTCCATACTATGGACGCCATTCATGCAAAATGTACATCAAAGGCAAACCGATACGTTTCGGCTATAAAATGTGGTGCCTCGCTTCATCGGATGGGTATTTATACCAATTTACGCCTTATCTGGGGCGAACGACCTGAATAAGCAAGGATATGGCCTGGGTGCAAACGTCGTTCTGCAATTGTTGGATTTCCTCGAAAATCCACAGCAGTACATCGTAACGTTCGACAATTTTTTTAAATCGCACAAGCCGTTGTGTCGATTAAAATTGCTTGGATATTTTGCCACAGGCACTGTTCGCGATAATCGGACAAACCACGCTCCATTGAAGGATATCAAAACAATTGGCAAACTTAATCGCGGAACGTTTGATTGGGTATTCGATACAAGAAACGAAATTTTGGCTCTTCGTTGGAACGACAATTCCGTTAGTATAAATTCACAAATGTTCTCTATTCCACTTAGCTAATTCATTTTTATTTCAGGTTGTCACCTTTCTCACGAACTATATCAGGGATGACCCATTGCATCGCACCAAAAGATACGACCGTAGACAATCGAAGCAGATTTTCATTGATCAACCAGATCCCATTCACAAATACAACCAACGTATGGGCGGCGTCGACTTGTTGGATAATGGTATTGCCAATTATGGGACTCGTATGCATGGAAAGAAATGGTACTGGCCACTGATAACGAACGTGTTAGATGCAGCGATGCTTAACGCCTGGAAACTGCACGTGATGTTTTGCAAAATTGAAAGGAGGAAGCCAATGGGTCAGTTTGAGTTTCGACGGGACGTCGTTGAAGCCTGGTTACCACCCATTGAACGCCAGGTAGTACGATCCAACATGTCATTTCGTACCATGACACCGCAGCAAAAACGCATTCGGGAGGATGGAAATAATCATATTGTCACCACGTTGATAACTATCGCCGATGTAAGCAATGCGGAGGCAAAACATATTATGCTTGCACCAAATGTAGTGTTTGCCTCCATCCCAAAAATTGCTTCGAAAGCTATCATAATGGTGACGTTCCAACCAAAAAGGCCGCTCATTGATTTTAATATCTATTAATTGAAAATCATTTCAATTTGTCAATAAAAGCCATTTGTTTTCTAAATTGAAGTCATTTGTTTTTCTTGTTTCAAATTTCAAATATTTTCAGGTCACCTGGTGCCGAACGGGTGAAATTTCACCCCCGACAGGTATATCGTTCATAGTGCACAGGTAAATACTGTGATTGAGAACAAATTTACACAGAAGTTATAAGACCCTGAGAACCATGTATTTTGGAGAAAACTCCCAAAATTTCAGATGCTTACTATTTTTGCGGATTTTCCAAATGAGAAAATTTCAAAAAAAAAAAATACTGAATTTTGAACGCGGATTTGGACAAGTAAACGGGAGAATTCCGTGAGAGTGTCCAAAAACGGTATAACGCTTCAGCCATCCTCTACCACTTTGCCAAATTTCAGACAAATACCTGCAAGCAGTTGGCCTAGAGAATTTTTAAAAATACTTCCGCATGGGGTGAAATTTCACCCCATCAGGCAGGAATGGGTTAAGGCTGGGTCGCTGTCATAACTAGGACAGCACGGTGCACAATTCGTAAAATGGGACGGGGCGTTAAGATTTTTAAATAAATCGCAAATTGATTAATAGAATATTTATTTAAACACATAAGGCAACAAAATAACGTTTTTAATTTTTAATTTTGTCCCCCAATTTTTATTGAAAATGATTTAAAAATGAAAATTCAACAATTTTTTTGTAATTTTTCTTGTTTGCTGAGCGGGGCTGCCACGAATTTGAACTAAATTAAATAAATTTTTAACATAATCTTTTTACAGTTAATAAGCAGAAAATAACGTTTTCCGTTTTTTTTAAATTCTACTTATATCTACGTCAATTTGACGAAATAAATTGCTTTACCTGCATTTTACCCATTCAGAAAGTAATCTATGGCATCAAATCTTCATAAAAATAAGTAGAATTTATAAATCGGATAACGTTATTTTCTGATTGTTAATTTCAAAAAGCTTATGTTAAAAATTTAATCAATTCAGTTGAAATTTGTGGCAGCCCCGCTCCGCAATCCAGAGAAATTTGAAAAAAAACGTTGAATTTTCATTTTTAAATCATTTACAATAAAAATTGGGGGACAAATTTAACAATTGGAAAACGTTATTTTGTTGCGTTAAGGCAGAACTATAATGGACTTACGTTGACTTAATAAAGACCATCAGTTACCGAAAGTAAACTATAATAGACTTAAGTAAAATTTTGAAAAATTATAAGCTGTCAAAATTCAAATTGGGTTTGTCATACATTATATGTAGTTTGTAGTTGACTACCAGAAAGTAGAATTATGGAGTTTTTGTCGAACTTAAAAAATCTTAATGATTTAGTATGTCTTGTTATTCAAGTATAAAAATTAAAGTCTCTAAAGAAAAAAAGGAAACTTTCATGTTGTGTGAGGAAAGTAAATAGAGATAGGAATATGACGGGGTACTACGTTACAGAATATTTACAAATCAAGGAAAAAGATCCTGCTTTATTTTTTAAACACACCAGGATGGACTCAACCACATACGACATGTTATTAAATTTCTTAAGAAATGATTTAGAAAAGACTTCGATACGTAAACACCAATTGAGCCAGAATGTCGGCTACTTATAACCATAATGTAAGTGGTTTTATAATTTAAATCTGTATAAAACTGTCATGTACTTATAGCTATTTATCGCAAGGAGTAACCATACAATATATTGCATGGAGCTTCAAGCTGGGGAAAGAAACAGTACGCAAAATAGTGTTAGAGACTTGCGAAATAATGTGGAAAATGTTATCTCCTCTATACGTTAGTGAACCTACTTCCACTGATTTTCTCCAAATTTCTGAAGACTTTCTGAATTTATGGAATATGCCCAATTATGTGGCAAGCATATTGCTACGAAAAAGCCAAGAAATAGTAATACAGAATATTTTAACTATAAAAATGTCTGTAGCATTGTATTAATGGCAGCATGTGATGCTAGATATACATTCACACATACATAAATGTTAGAGCGTATGGAGGACATATAGTGATGGAGGTAAAGGAAAAATGTATGAGGTTTTGTTAAAACTTGAAGATTTTTTCGTAGGAGTTTTCCTGGCCAGCAGTATCGGGAAAAGAATTCGACACAAAATGTTGTCAGGACCTCAAGCACTTCCAGGAACCGAGGTTGTATTGCCACATTTCTTTGGAGGTCAATTTCCTGGGAGGTTGTTATCCAAAGAAAAAGAACATTTCAATAAAAGGCTTTCACGAGCCAGGAGAGTTATTGAAAATGCATTTGGGATTTTGACCTCTTGATGGCGTATACTTTTAACAACACTCCAGCTTGACCCACAGAGTGCGGAAAAAGTCATTCTGGCCTGCATTTCGATGCACAACTTTATTATGTTGAATAAAATAAGTCGTTCTCAATATTATTTTCCACAATTTGTTGATTGGACTGATGCCAATGGAAATGATCGCCCTGGAGAGTGGAGATCTCTTATAAATTACAGATATATTTCCTCCATTCCCAGGCTTCAAGTGTCCTTCATCGGCTAGATGGCCAACGCTCTACAGGATATCAGAAACAAACTTTATGAATATTTAGATAAAAATTAAAATGAACACAAGATTTTATGAAATTAATATATTTCTATATAAAAACCATCGGTATTTTAATAACTTCTATTGCCTTTTGGAAAAAACTCTTGAATCAAAAACTAAACATCTTCAATAATACCTAAAAAAAAACAAGAATAAAACAAAACAAATTTGCAACAGTACATCTATTTTGTCGGAAACCTCTTTTCTAAAATTTCTCAAGAAAAAAGTTTATATTCAATAATATGGTTTAGAAAATATTGCGACATACACTTGGTGTTGTGTACTGTTTTTTTTGTTTATTATATAATTGAAAATTTTCAATCTAATATCATCTTTCGATTCTTTCAGTAAAGATGTTAGAGTTCTGCAAAAGTTTTCATCTGGATCATTCAGCGTTCGGTTTCCTTCCTTTGCACGTTCTTTTATAATATTGGCAGTCTCTATTGTTTGCAACACACTTTCAATTATTCCTTTATTTGCAGATTCTCTTGGATTTTCATTTGTGTCTGGGACAGGCGCGTTTACAGGGGGGGGGGGGGAGGGTCACAGGCGTCACGACCCCCCCCCCCCCCCCAGCGCTACCTAACCTTCGCGGTGAATTGAATGTGGCGCTGTACTGTAGAGCGAGCTGTTAAAGTTTAACAGGAAGATTTTAGTATGATACGCTTTGTTTGTCTTCTTATAAATACTAATAGTGGATTGGGTATAATAGTCATTCTCTCGTAGCTCTTCGTCTTTTAAAGGTGTACAAATTTTTTAGAATTTTCTTGCGTTTTAATATATCTAGTGTCGAAAAGTCATCTATCGTAACTAGCACAGGATAGTAAAGTACTTTTGGAATGCATATTTATTTTAGTATTTGATTTTTTAGAAAATGGCACGTAATGCTTAGCAGCCCACCTATGAAGATGCTTTTATATTTTTGTTGCGCCAATTAAAAAGTTTAGAAAGTGTTATTGTTTCTACAAAATTGGTTAGAGATCATAATTTTTTTTTACCTATCTGATTTTCCGATGGTGGACAGCAGCGGGAAATTCGCTATCAAAAAAGGTAGACGAAAAATTGGGAGTACAATCGCAATGACAGGCAGTGAGCGGCGATTGTGAAAGAAGAAGATACTGAAAGTTCATTTATTATTAGTTTTGAGCGTTTTGAAATAAATTTTATCGAAAATATTTTATATTATTTTGAAAGAATTGCAATTTTCCAAAGTGCGGAAAGGAAAAATTTAAAATACAGAAATTAACTAAATGCCAAAAATATCACAATCTTACCATTTGTATTTGAGTGCCTCGAAATATCCATCCATACCACGTCTTTTTTTTCAACTCGTCTATACTGGTTGTCTTGTATATCATAAATTATTTTATGATATCACAATTCCTCAATCAATTTTTCATCAAAATTCATTATTTTAAAATTGCCGCGATATCCTACAACCTTGACAAAAATAAATGCTACAACAAGTTCATTCGTTTGATTTTGTTGGTAGTACTGCAGCGACGACGGAAAAATTAGAAATTGATCAATCCCAACGGCAACTTCGTCGACCGCTGACCGTCGCCCGCCGTAATTTTGGCATTCGCATAAGACGATATGCTTTTAGAAGTTCGACAGCAGCATTTTTTCGTCATTTGCCGTTGCCCATCGCAATTGTATTTTAGTCTTGACTTAACAAATTTTTGTTTTACGGTTCTTCCAGTAGAACCCGAGTTATGGAATCAACGTCTTGCCACCCGTTGATTTTTCATAGCGCCACTGATTCAAGCCTGAGTTGTTCAAAATATTTACATTCGTAGGGAAGCTTTAAATTTTTCTTGGGGTTCGTGCACAACAAGGCGAGGCGAGGCGAGGCGATGCGTGGCTAGGCAGTTTGGCGAGGCGAGGTGAAGATATATCTCGAGGTGTATTGTTTACAACAAGGCGTTCAGTTTCTTGGTAAATTGTGAAGTGAGAGTATAAATTATGTCATCAGATTCAGAAGTAGAAATTTTGTGTTTGTCAAGTAGTGCAGCTATATGGAATTTTTGACCTAAGTGTACTTTCCGCACTTTTGCTTGCCACCCGATAAAGACCAAACGTCTGGAATTTGGCGAATTCATCATACATGTGAAGATTTTCGGACTGATCCTGATAGATTCTTCCAATATATGCGAATGAATAAAAACCCCTTCGATTATATCAATGAAAAAAACCTATAAAAATATGCCGTCTATCAAAATTAGTGCGCTGCACCTCGCGAAAAAATTCTCGAGCGTTTTACATCGAGGTGTCTCCGCACATCGCACGCTACCACAGCATTTTTATGAATTCTCTCATTGTAAATCGTGCAATCATTTTATTTCTTTAACTCTTGATATAGCCTCGCCACACTTCGCCATGTTGTGCACGTACCTTTAGAAATATAGTTGCAAATTGTTCTTAAGAATTTGAATGATTAACTATTCACCGACAAAAGTCCAAACGAATTGGTGTATTGATTCTGGTGGTTCTCTCTTTCGACAGGGGCACAAGCATTCAGTTTTCTTAGAAAGATCTGAAAATTTTTCTTTAGATTTTTCATGGCGGCGGACAATGGTTCCAAAGAGTTATATTGATTCAGGTGTCTTGGCTGATCTGGGTCGGTAAAGATATTTATGAGCGCTGGCAACCATACATTTTGTTCTTAAAAATGTGATTGAACAATTTTCTTTCGAATTTTTATACACTATTGCTTGCTGAAAACGATCAGTTGGATTGATGCCACTAAAATTAGTTCTACAATTTTTCTTCACAATTTTTACGGCAAGACTATAAAAATAAAAACCATTCGCTTTCCTCTGCCTGCTGTCGTTGCTTTTGCTTATACTTTCGTATGAATTCAAGTAGTGTTGGTTAATTTAACTTCACGTTTACTTTTAATTTATAGTTAGCGATGGAGGTAGAAATAGTTGCGAAAGTGGAAGCAGAGGACTGATAAGCATATTGATAACTTTTTTCAGAAGAAAGCAAGATCAATTAAGTTCCCATCAAATGAAATAGTCAGTGACATATCAGGCACTTCTATTCCTATTCCTCTGAATGTGAATCAAGGTGCAAGCTCTCACTCTCTGTCATTTACTTCAGCCTTGACAGAATAGGTTGCATCACATCAATGTCTACAATCTTTGCACGAGAAAGAATATCTGGATATTAGTCCGTAATGTCCGTCCACTCTGAGATCGACATTGATGTGGATAATATTATGGACAGGTTTTCCAAATCAAACCAAAAATTGAATTTTGTGATATCTAACTTAAATATGATAAAAAAAATTTAAAAGTGACTACTTCCGACTTTTTCCTCCCACCTCGAACATTTTAGTTGTGACCCCCCAAGCTGCAGGTCTGGATACGCGCCTCGTCTGTGATATATGTAGAAAAGGAGATATTGCTTGAATCTTCCAGAAACTCCAATTCATCAGTGATTTCATTGCATCGTGCTCTAGTTATAAGAATATGTTTAATAAAAGAAGTGGACATATAGTGCAAGTATTTTACCTTTTCGGTTAAACATAGTTTTTTAAAAACATAAGATTATCGAAAAATATCTAAGGTTCTTGCAGTTCAGCCCCACTACCCGAGGGGCGATCAAGTTTCATTAGTTCCCTCACGAATTTCTCCCTAAGATATTTCCAACTTTTTTTACATTCTTCAGCTATATAATATTTATAAATTAATTTCCTGTTTTTATTTTATTTGTTTATATGCACTTACAGTTTCGACCCAAATTAGCAGAAATCTCTTGCCAAGTTTTTTCTCTCTTAAATTTATTGAAATACATTGGGTGTCTTTTTTTTAACAGAGCTTATTTTTCACGGACACCATTATTAAGCTCTTCGTAATACTTTTCTGTATTTTCCATAGTTAAAAAGGACGTAAATATATCATAAAAAAACGAAAATACTGAAAGGAGCACATACTGTTGAAGTGACACTTGCTCAATTGACAATTTTATGACTGAAGTTAGCCACGAATAACCGTGCAACCACAAGTGAACGAAATTTTAACGAAACTTTGCATAATCACGTAAAGTTTAATATAGTTGCATCCATTTGAATTTGTGCTTTCGTAGTCCTACGCCCGTCAACGTAAGCTATAGTTCAGCCTTTAGGTGTTTAAATAAATATTCCTTTAATCAATTTGCGATTTATTTAAAAATCTTAACGCCCCGCTCAATCTTACGAATTTTGCACCGAGCTCAGGGGCGCACCGAGAGAGGGGACGAACGGGACCGGTCCCCCTCCAGAATGTCAGTTTTCTGAACATAATTTACAAATTACGTATAAAATGTGGTCTGTATATTATTACAAAGTCCGATCAAATAAAAGAAAAGCTTTTAATCTACAATAGCAGTCCTTAAGTGCTCAGATGGGTGCAGGACGCGACTTTAGAGCCCTATTTTTCCAACTCGTTAGGACTTGGGACACTTATGGTCCCCCCCCCCCCCAAGCCAAATCCTGGGTGCGTTACTGACCGAGCTGTCCTATTTAGGACAACGACCCCACCTTAAATGATACATGCAATTCATTCTTTCAAAATTTGCATTCATTTTTTATATTATTTTTTTTTTTAAATGACGCCTACTCTGGTGGGTAATCTGTTTCTATTGAACAGCTGCTCAAGATATTTCTTATGTAGTTATACACTCGCCGATAATAACTTCAAAATTTGAATCAAATATTTTTTAGATTTATTTTGATATTTTGTGAAAATCAACGCAATTTGATAATTTGCCTCATATAAAACATCATGGTTACCTATAGACGTTTTATAGGACAAAATCAATTTGAAATTTCCAATGATCGAGTTCAGTAAAAAAGAAACCCAGAAACAATTCCCTAGGTAAAATTAAAGAAAAAATTACGAAATAAGATTTTGTCCATAATTTGCCAAAAATTTATGTGCAAAGTGGAATTTTGACAATCCGACTTTTGCGAAGTGTCCCATTAGTGTAAATGGCATTTTTGTATAAGGATGTTTTGTTATATGACTGTTTAAAGAAAGAGTTTTGAGAATTGAAATTCGGCGCAAAATGTGTTTGTTAAATAGATTTTAGTAACTGAGCAAACTCATCTCGTGTTTCGTTGATCGCTGCTTTAAGTCTTCTTTCTAACTTAAAATTTTCAGTAATCATCGCAAGTAGCGGAACTTTATTAGTTTTTTTATAATTTTCTAATAAACAACAGCCAAAATACTTCTTTTGATTCCTTCGAGATCTAGCCTTACTGACGAGTTTCTTTAACCCTGTTTCGAGTAAGATTTAATCTCAAATGAATCTTCTATTCATTACTCGTAAATTCGACAACTTTTTAAGGTAAATAAGAGAGCAAAGTGATTTAACGTATAAAATTCTGGATGGCGTTATTCAATTCTTCATTAGTCCTGATTGCGATTATGTCATAATCCACGGAAAATTAAAATATTATCGATCCAATGTTTTCACAACCAAAATGACTAATACTGCTGAGCTTAATTAAAGTATAACCTAATTTCTGATGGTATGAAATGAAAGCCCCGAAAGTGTATGCTGCTCCACTGTAAAATGTTATCTAATATCCCCCACAATATGAATAGGCTTAATCGCAGTCTTCTTGATTAATTACCAGTAAAAAACATTTCATTTGGTTTTAATAAATTCATAAAACTCTCTCTCTCTCTCCGCCCCTTCCGACTAATATAAGTATTTTATGCTATTTGTCTTGCACTATATATATACATAATATATCGCTGGGTAATCTAAAAACCCAAATTTAGTGCATTACGAAAATATTTAAAACAATTTCATTAAAACCAACCACAACGAACAATCCATCCTAAAAGCCACAATAGTAAAACTAGGACGATTCCGAACTTTATCTGGTGATCAATGGACATTAATTTTCCGAAAGGTTTCATTTAGCAATTTTTTGTTTTTGTTAAAGCATTCCGTATGCACCCAATTTAAACCTCCGATTCCCTCCCTTAAGTCCAGATTCTTGGACTCTTCCTCTTTACCTTTAGGTCGCTTCATGCTCGACTACATAATTTCTATGGAGAGTACACAGAATAACCCTAATTTATGGAACGATAAATTTCGTGATTCCATTAGTATCTGCCTTCTTCTTGTAGGCAAGAACTGTACAGCATAACCGTGTGTATTTGTAACTTTCCTGTTTACCTGTACATACTAACTTTAGCCGACAGACCAGTTGCAGGCGCGATATACATAGATGGGGCTGATGTGGTTTAGGTAGAACGTGTAGACTCCTCAATATGGCAGAATAGGGTTTGAAGATAAAAAAGGTATGGGATGAGAGAAGGTATAGTCTAGAGCAACCCATGCGGATATGATGTGTATGACTCGACATGGAGTTAGCTAGAAACTATCTCCTATTCTCTGTTGTATTTTTGTATTTAAGCCGTTTTCGAAATAGGTCTGTGAATTTGTGACGACGAACTTTAAGAATTTCTTTAGAATTCATTACAACGTTGGAGGACATTATGGTGTAAGACGTCATTTCAAAACTATTTCATTTGTTGCTGTTACATAATAGTTTTATTGCAGCCAGTCTCAGTAGCTCTGCTCTGGACAGATATTTATTTCTGTTTATGTAATACAACTGCAATGAACTGCACAATTTGAATTAAGTAAATTTATATATATATAGCCACGTCTGGAATGTCCTCTCTCACATTTTTTCACTTCTGTGGAGTATCCCATTCCCAAGGCTTATTGAAAAAAGAAGTCTTGCTTTGATTTTTTGAATTCAATAGAGGACGAAAGATGTTTGGTTTCCTGTTGTTTGATTTTCTACGATTTCTGAATATTACAAAAGAATATTTTGATCCTTTGGAAAATTATTCATTAGAAATACTAAAAATAAAATTTAAATTACGTTGAAGAAGAAGAAATTATGGCAATAATCAATCAATCAATTCCAGTACAATTTCTGCTTGTGTGGTTTCTCTCAAACTCAAATCAGAATTTGGATGTATCTCCTCAGGACCCACCCACACAAATTTTGCTTTTAATATTTTTATATGAATCCCTTTTATGTAACAGTTTGGTGTTGATTTGTAGGGATTATCAATTTATTCTTAGGTAGTGACTATAATATTACCTATGCACCTACTGAAAATTCTAATAGAGTGTTATTTTTCATAAATGATGGGCATACAATTTAGAGATTTTTTAAAAAGCAAATAGATTTGACTTGGCTGAGTTATTTTAAGAAGTTTATTAAATCTGGGATTGTTAATTTATCACTTCTATACACTCTGAGTTGAGCAATTAAATTATACATATGTATATATACCGGGTGATTTACCGGTAACGTTCAGTTGATTTTGCTTTGAAACGGTGCATTCTATGTTGACTTTAAGATCTTTCATAATTACTAAAATTTTAAGATACAGAGCCTACCTATTTTTAAATGGGTACATGAACTTTTGAGTCACCCTATCGGTACAGCCACTTAGTGAGACAAAACAACTTTTGTATCGAAACAATCCTGCTCCCCTCTCCTTCTCCTTTCCAAGATATTCAGGATATCAGCTTTGTATGACACTTTCAATTTAAAGTGATTCTTTTAGAAAACCCTATTTTTTGTAAATGAGAACTAGAAAGCAATTTCTCAAAGGATATGGGCGAGGCTTGAATTGATATGTGGATATTATTCGTCTATATCAAGTTTGGAAAGTGTACAATGTTACTGAAAAGTGAAACTCTATGTAGTATGTAGGTTGAGGTTGGTCTTATTATTGGATCCTGCTCAAGTGACGCTATTGTGAGAAGAGCAGTCTATAGAGGAACACCACACGGAGGGTGCTATCACCACTCCTGTGGCTACTGGATATGGATGAAATCCTCATCAGAGAGAGGCCTTTAAAGCAGTTGCCTACGCGGATGACATATGCTACCTGGAAACTGGAAAATTTCTCTATACTATTACTAAAAGGTTCGAGTCTGTGCTGCTTAAGCTGGATACATGTGCCAATAATAGTGGATTGAGAGTAAACCCCTCGAAGATGAAGCAAGTCCTTTATACAAGAAAGATGCAGGTGCAAAGTTTCAGACTTCCAATGCTGGATGGAGAGGATCTTCCTTTCTCCAGCGAACAAAGTATCTGGGAATCATACTCTATTCCAAGCTGAGCTGGAAGGTTAATTAAGAAGAACGCGTGAAGAAGGCCAGTGAGTCCTTGTACACGTGCAAAAGATGTATGGGAGTAGCTAGGTGCCTACGCACCACACCCACGACGACACTGGAGGTCATACTTGACCAATTGCCGCTGGACCTCTATTGCAGAGATGTAGCGGCAATTAACTCTGGCAGGCTGAGTGTGGAGGTTGGTAGATGGAGGGGAATTTTGGGCACTCCAATATACTCCAGAAGATAGACTGTAGTGATTGCAGAAAAAAAAAACAGACTACTTTTGAATCAATCTATGAATAACTTCAAATAAATGAAGTATCTAGAAACCAATCAACTCATTAACGATCTTCAATATGGCTTCCGGACTGGACGCGGCATCTGCAGGTTTGCTGACTTTTCTTACGGGACATTACAACAGTAGTCTCACAATTTTGGTGAATTGACAATCGTTGCCCTAGATATTTCAAAGGCCCTTGATAAAGTCTGGCATATTGTGCATAGGATGTCATGTTTATGCTCCACTGAGGCCTTCACATCGTATCCTCAACGAGTACTGAAGCCATTCTAGGCTTAGAGCTACAGAGGGATGTAACGGCTAATATGCTTCGAAGGATGATGATCACACTGCTTCCAGTCTGGGACATCTCAACATTCTCGAGCAGGTCAACATTAAAGACCTAAATGCTCCAACAGATGTTATGGCCAAATGATTTCCCTTCGAAAGCACTTACCAGGTAACCATTAATGAAAGGGAAACATTATCGTATCTTCTCAATACATGAATAAAACAAATGCAGTCATTGAAAGCGACATCCAGTTTCCGCCTACAGATCGAATCCAAGTTAGGGAAGACATTTGTGAAGTAAGGCAAGAGAAGAGTCTTCACCAGCTTGGAACGAAGAGCAGGAGTGAGAATTTCCACAGACAACCACAACCTTCAACGTATTCCATAAAGTTTATCTAGTTTCGTAGGTAACAGGAATGCATTTCGCCACGATGACGGACTGCCAGGTGGCAGTTTATCTTACGATCTATTTTAACTATTCTAAGGGGATTTAATTCTACTTAGGTATACACAAGTGTATTTTTGAGTCTCCTATTACATTGGGCAGCTCATTTCTGTAGATACTGAACAATAAAGGGCCCAATATTGAACCCTGAGGTACCCCATAAATGAGAGGCAACTTTCTCGAAAGTAAATCTTTGACTTTGCCTTGGTGAGAGCGCCCAGTAATAAAGCTTCTGATAAGTGCCATCGAGAATGAAGAAATTCTGAGCTTATCTAAAATGACGGTAAAGAGCTTGGAATGGTTGACGCTTTCGAAGGCTAAATCCAGATGTGTCAGGACTGTCAGGTGATTTTTATCGAGAGCTCTACGAATGTCGCAACATTACGCTGTATCCAGCTCTGAATCTTGACTGCCACGGGGGAGCAGTTGATTTGATTCCAAGTAAAGTAAGATCTGTTCGTGCATGAGCTTTTCAAGCACCTTGGACAAAGACACAGAATACTGATAACTCGAAAATCGCTTGGGCTTTCAGGAGATGTGACCTCAGCAAGGGGTAGCACAATCGCGCTTTTCCAAATTGTAGGAAATCACGAGGACTTCAAATTCACATTAAATATATGGGTTCCTGGAAATGAATGAGTGGGCGTAATCAAAGAGCGGACGAACTGGCTAAAAGCGGAGCCGACAGTCCATATACTGGCCCCTACCCGATATTTAACTTACCAAAAAGCCACTTTAGGAGTGGAACTGCATAAATGGGAAAACTAGCAACTGGATCTAGAGGCCTACTTGCCCCTACTCTTAACCTAACCTAACCTAGTAGATGCGAGGAAATTATAGTTTTTCACTTTGAACTTTAAACGTTGGTTTGAGGTGACATGGAGCGAATTTATATTTAGTTTGACATTATATTAGTAGTAACTAATATTATTGTTCCCATAGTTGGTACATACTTGTTCCTGCCATAAATTCTGTCACACAATTTCTAATGCTTATGTCGCACTTTACTACTAAATGAACTGTACAACGTAATATTCCGATCAGCTTGGTGACAGTCTTTAACTACTAATTATGGAGTGGGGCGTGAAATTGTATCGCTGTAATAGCACTCCATAAGTGTGGAAAAAGTGCTTCTGAAGTTTTGAATTTGTTGAAATCGCTCAAAATAACAAAAATATTTATTTATCGTGCCATAGAACGATTTAATGAATCCTCAGGCATGGATTATACAGCAAGGATCGGCCATCCACGTACCGTTAGAACAATCAGTGCCTTCAAAGCTGTCCGAGAGGGCATCCGTAGAACTCCACTGCGCAAACAAAAAATGTTGTCGAGGGAATTGGAAAATTCCACAATATCGATGAGTAGACACTTTCGAGATGATCTGCATATGAAAGCTTATCGTCGGTCAACAGCCCACATGCTGACTCCACGGTTAAAAGAAATTATATTGGAAAGATGCAAGCGTTCCTTGCTTTGGCACGCAACAAATGGCCATGAGAACATCCTCCTTAACGACGAAAAAAAATTTTCTGTGGAGCAAGTTTTTAATAAACAAAATGTTAAGGTTAGAAAAAGCTAAAACAACGGTTCCCACAGTGTAACGACGCCATCATCCAGCTTCTGTAATGGTTTGGTGGGGTGTATCCCATAAAGGTGTCACAACGCTCCATTTTTGCGCAAAAGGAGTTAAAACCGGTGCGGTAGTGTATCAAACCAACGTACTAGAAGATGTTGTGAAACCTTTATCATACACTCACTTCGCTAGACAACATTGGGTCTTCCAGCAGGACTCTGCTCCTGCTCACAAAGCATCGAGCACACAGGGGTGGCTGCGCAACAACATTCCTGCTTTTATTGCACAAGAAGATTGGCCATCCGGAAGCCCAGATTTAAATCCGTTGGATTATGCTTTATGCTTTTATAGCTAGAGGACAAGGTGTGTAGACTTCCTCACCATAATTTGGACAGTCTAAAAAAATCTTTGGCGAAAGCAGCAAATGAAATATCGTTGGATACCATGCGTGCCGCTATGGACCAGTGGCCAATACGTTTAAAAACTTGTATAAAAGCAAAAGGAGGTCATTTCGACTAAAGTTATTATTATTTTATAAACAATATCTTACTAAAATAAACACATTATTTTTTACTGTTTAGATTTCATGCTACTTTTAAATTGTGACAGAACTTATGGCACGACATATAAACCAGAACCTTACCAAATCCTTATCCCGCATATTTGGCGCTAAGATACGATAAATCAGATTTTTTTTAATTCTTCTTCGAATATGTATAAGATATTAAGAAGACAAAAAAAAATCCTATTTGAAATATTCTCAAACGAAAAAAATTCAAAATATGCCACAGACAAAAATATATTTTATAAATGAAAAAAAAACAAAAAAAAATTTTGAGGATAATCCTAAGGTGCTTAGCTCACGTTGATTTATTATACACACCACACAAGGTCTCATTCAAAATCTTCCACAAAGCCTGCACAGATGCTGTGTGTATGTAGCATTTTCAAAACCGATAGTGACAGCGATGAGATTTTGTCGCATTTCGCATAACCTCTCTCCTGTGGCTATTCGTCTAGATTTTGTCAAAGAAATTTTTTGGAGGTCGTCCAAATTGCGAATGAATATTGCATGTCATGCTATTGTTACGAGTCGTTTGAAGTTGGTACATTCTTCGCACAACTTAAAATAAAATTTTTCTCAAGTCACATGCAGGAAAAGATTCCTTTCTCTAAATTTTCCTTTCTCATAAGCAATTGAGTAAGTAATTAGAGGTTTTTCTTTTGTGAAATTTCACCTACTTAACTACAACGACTTTTGTCATCTGTACTTAATTCAGAAAACATTGAAAAAGTTGCAAAATTTAATTAAGAACGAGAACAAAACGAGGCAATTCCTGACAAATAACTGGGGTTCTTCGTGAGCAATTTATTGCGCGTCATTTCTACCTCAATTAATTCACTATTTAATTTTCATTCATGGCTTGGACTGGATAGGCATTGTTTATTGTGTGAATGTGTGTGTATATGTGTGTGTAGGTGGATTCTGTGTCATGCTGAGAAGATAAAGTTTGATAATAAAAGCAATTTCCAAACAGAAGAATTTTCTGAACAATTTTATCTCGGGCCGAAAAGAACCAAAGGCTATACAAAAGGATAAAGGAATCATTCATGCATGGACAATTATTTTCAAAAAAATGTATAGAATTGCGTTCTTTTCATTTCAACTCTGTTATAAGCTCCATCATATTTTCATAGCAATATTTAAATGGGCGGCTATCATTCTTGCTAGAGGGCTTTGATTTAAAAACAATTCAATAATGCTAATGATATGTTAATGAGATCAAATTTTCTTCGCAGTTTGAAGCTGAAAATTATTGGAGATATTTTATATACCCACCTATATATTGAAGATATTCATCATTATTTTAGTTGGGGATCAGCATATAGCTCTATAGCTTAGACTTTCCTTATACCGCTACCTGTTTCTGACGATATAACAAGTGCACAAAGTATCAATCAAAGGGATCTACCTTATACATAGAAATGTGTCTGCATGAAACAAGAATATTTGTTATCCTCCTATTAACGTAATGGTTTGCAAATATTGCTAAAAGTTCTCATCCAATATAGGTATAAGTTTTCGGTAATGCAAGAAACAACATACAACCCAGTTGGCAAAGAAACGTGCGGTGGACAAGTCAATACAGGCTTGATGTTGACTCAGATCATGAAATAATTTTCATCAAATCTAGAACTTCTTTTCATTTATGACTAGCGACTACTACCCGGGGCTATGAATGACCTCTTCAAGCAAGCTTCTGCGTTTATGTAATTTATGTATATATAACCGGAAATGTCTGACGAAAAATCTTCTGCAACCAAAAATTTGATACCCTCCATTATTTCGTTGTTATTTCTGAGATTGTTGAGGTACTATCAAGAGAGATTTCTTAAAAGACATGCCGCTCTTATCCCTAACTGTCAGGCTGGACTAACGCATAAATTTTAAAGTACCAAAGATTCTATAATACAAAGATATTGCAGGCACATTGTGTAGTTTGGCCTCAGTGAAAAATGATGTGGAATCTCCGGGATTCCACCTCTTTGGAATCTCCGAGATTCCAGCTCTGTTAAGAAATTATTAAAACTTCGCATTGTACATGGCCTCCACTAACCATGAGCACCACAGCCTGGACCTGATGTAAAAACACTCGCAATTTTTTCATAGAAACTAGTAATTTCCCGCTTGCTACGCTGCGCTGTGGTTGAGAAGAGGCAAAAGAGTGGAGCTAAGATGGTTAGCTACTTTATGAAAAAAGAATGAAGAGAAACGGAGCAGAGGCAGTGAAGTTATGAAGAAAAGAGTGGAGCAATGTGTGGATTTTATTTTTGAATTTTTCCATTTTCCATTTCCCTTTAAAGAGGGGGAGAGGGCGAAGGGTTGTCCTATTAGCATCAACTAAATTGTGAAAATGGCAGACATATTAAGGATTAATATGGCTGCAATAACATTTTGGAAATAGTTGAAGAAAGTCCCGAGAGGTGGCATAAGTTAGCAAAACTGTGGATTGAGCGATTAAAAAATATCGGTTCTTTTGGCCAAATCAACGAAAAAGTGAGATGGATTGCAGATTATTGTTGCGATCAAACTTCCTGTCGCACTAATCACTGTATGCATTGCAAAGACTTTTGCGTATCGGGGGGTTTACCCCCCCCCCCCCCCCCCCGTTGCTAGCACCCCATTATAAAAGGCTATACAGGTCGACTTCTTCGCGTTGAGCAAGAGCCGGTTAGATTCAGTCCAAGCGGATATTCGATTTAGATCGCCATTAATGCGAGCAATACAGTCCTTCTGCAATCCAAAAGGTCTAGACAGATAGAGATGCACGTAATCAGCGTAAATCAAATTCGCATCCATTACAACATGCGGAAGATCATTTATAAACAAGGTGCAGAGTAGAGGACCTATAATGGATCCTTGTTGAACTCCAGAATCGATGGAAAGGAAGTTAGCTTTAACTCCATCAACTAGGACTTGTTGGAAGTGATTGGATATGCAATGAAGCTCTGCATACAATGAGCTCTTAACTGGGACCGTATGCCCTATACTCTTTCAGATACAAGGTGTGTTGTGAAAAACTAATTTTTTTTCTTAATCACCCTGTAACTCATAGGTGAGTACTATCTCCTCTTGCTCTATTGACCTTCTAAGGGGAAACACCCTGTATAGTGGGTCAACCGCCCGCCATTTTGATTTTTGCTGTTTATCTACCAACTTGACCAACCACTGCAGAAATATTTAGACCAATTTTAATATTTAGACCAATAGTGCTACGGTTGCAAGATTAAGTGGCGATTTTCGAACGCTTCCATATTTTATTCTGACATGAGAGCACGACTGACAATAGGGGCTTTCGGCAAGCACTGTTTCAGTAAGACAACTGAGACAAAACTTTGAGCAACAGTCTCAGTTGTCTCAGTTCAAACCAATCAGCTGATTTGCCAATTTTGATATTTAAATAGTTTTGACCACAGAAAATGGATAGTAATAAATTGAGGAAAGTTTTGTTAGTTCATCCAAATAGCTCACTAAACTTTAATTAGTAATTAAAATCACAAAATAACGAAACTGAGTCAACTGAGACAAGAAAATTCAGTTTCACTTGTCTCAGTTACTCAGTGGTTGCGTTCGAATTTTGTAGCTCAATATGCAACTAAGACAATTCACCGAAAGTGCAGTCTCAGTGAGCCAACTGACAATATCTCAGTTGTCTCACTGAGAATGTGCTTGCCGAAAGCGCCTAATAATTTCACAATTTTTCAATCTGTCATTTGCCTGTGCCGGGAATTTACATGTTTTAGTTTAATTTCGTGCTTTTGTTACTTTTTTTTAATGTTGTGTTCATTAATAGATTACTGATGCGGGTAAGTCGCATAAAGGTCATGGAAAATGTATTTCTAATACTTATATAATTTTAGAGCAATCTTCTTTTGTTTTCTTAAGGCCTTAGGCCACCCTAGATTTTTCGAAAAATCCATTTTTTTTCTTTGTTTTAAAGGGTCCCTTAGGGCCTCAAAAATGATGTCCCAAAAGATTATGGCCGAGAAAAATCTTTAAGGCTGGGTCTATGTCATAATTGGGACAACTCGGTGCACAGTTAGCAAGATGGACGTGGCGTTAAGATTTTTGAATAAATCGCAAATAGATTAATGGAATATTTATTTAAACATCTAAGGCAACAAATTAACGTTTTCTATTTTTTAAATTTGTCGCCCAATTTTTATTCAAAATGATTTAAAAATGAAAATTCAATGATTTTTTTTTAATTTCTCTGGTTTGCGGAGCGGGGCAGCCACAAATTTGCACCAAATTAAATAAAATTTTTAACATAAGCTTTTTGAAGTTAATAAGCAGAAAATAACGATTTGCGATTTTTAAAGTTCTTCTTATATCCACGACAATTGGACGCAATAATTTGTTTTACCTGCATTTTACCCATTAAGACAGCATTCTATTGCATCAAATTTTCACAACTATAAGTAGAATTTTAAAAATCGGAAACCGTTATTTTCTGCTTACTAACTTCAAAAAGCTTATGTTAAAAATTTATTTAATTTAGTTCAAATTTGTGCCAGCCCCGCTCCGCAAACCAGAGAAATTAAAAAAAAATTTTCAATTTTCATTGTTAAATCATTTTCAATAAAAATTTGCGGACAAATTTTAAAATTAGAAAACGTTAATTTGTTGCCTTAGATGTTTAAATAAATATTCCATTAATCAATTTGTGATTTATTCAAAAATCTTAACGACAGGCCCATCTTGCTAACTGTGCACCGAGTTGTCCCAATTATGACATAGACCCAGCCTTAAGTACTCCGTTTTCGAGCGCTAGCGAGAAGGTCCATTAGGGGACTTGAGCAGGTATACGGCAGATGTTATTGAAAATATTTTTTTCCTGACTAGTCTGGAGAGTTTAGAATTGTGGAACGGCTGTTTCAGACAGTTAGGCAAGGCCTGAGACAATTTACATCTAGATGTGCAAAACCTCAAAAAAACACGGTCCAACATAAACGAGCTAATTATTCATGATTTTCAAAACATTAAAAACGTAGTTGGCCGGAAACATAATTCAGACAATTTCCAACCGATTGATTTGAAATTTGAAATATATCTTCAAAAATACATTGTCTATAGAAGTTCGTATATTGCATAGTTCATTTATTATTAACAATTATCTGACGATTTTTTAGGCAAATTTCTCACTTTCCACTTTAGAAGTGCGCCATTTTGTCAAAAAAATAAATATATCGAAAAAATCCTACGTACTTCTCTAGCTTATACTATATATGTATAATCGAAATAATTCAGGCCCTAATCATGATTCATTAAATTACAGAAGCTGTTATTCTGGCCGTGGAGCATAGAAAAAACAAGACGTCGTCGCAAAAACCCTGTACCGCCGCCATTTTGAAATAAATTGCCTCAAAAAAAAATATTGTATGCAGTTAATGATATGTATAATAAAGTCCCATTTCTTTAGTCTCGATTTATTTCGTAATATTTCTGAAAAAAATTCTCTAAAAGAGCCTATTTTTTCGGCCTCTAGGGTGGCCTAAGGCCTTAAAATATTTGATTAGATTTACAGGCTGCAACAGCATGCGCGTAGCTAGGTAGGGGCACGGGTGGGCACGGCCCACCCTAGTGAACCCGTAATGGCACCGGTGCCCCCCCCCCCCAGAAACTTTAGGCAGAATACAAACTTTACAGATTAGAAAAGATTTTAAGAAATCATATTTATTAAATTCATTTGTTCTGTTTAATATGGTATAAAAAAAAGAACAATTCAAAACTTTAAAAAAAAATAAGCATTTCCAATTATATACATAAAATAAAGCACACATAAATATCCGGGATTGTACAACACTATAAATTAAATTTTAATATTTGGTTGGATAACGGTTAGATTTTAATACACTTTTCAGCCTGTTAGACATTGATTGCAAAAGTTTTTTTGTTAAGTCGGGACTTATTTTGTTCCACTCTTCTGGAAGATGTTATTTTAACATACTTTTGCTAGAAATGTTATATTGAGTTAGGGATCTTTTTAATTCTGGTCATGAATGTTCTATGGAATTCATGTCCGACGACCAAGGAGGTGCTCCCAGCTGTTTACGTACATTATAAGTAGCCATTCCTTGGTTTTTCTGGCACAATGTTTAGGATCGTTGTTTTGTTGGAAGACACAATTATTTCCTAATCCTAACTTTTCTGCAGTGGATTTTAAATTATTGACATAAGCATATTGATCCATACCATAATAGAACCACCTTCCCTCCATGTTTAACGGTTGATTGCAGGTTTTCTTTCTTGAACTCAGTTCCTGCCTTTGTCCAGACAAACTGTTTCCGAGATGAGTTAAACACTTCAAATTTACACTCATCGCTAAATATGACAGTATCCCAAAAGCTTTGAGCCTCATGAACAAATTTTTTTGCGAACTCGATTCTCTTTTTCCTATTTCTTTTATTTATCCACGGTTTTTTCTTGCAATCCGTCTACGATATCCGCTTTTCCTTATCGTTCGGCTAACTTATATTTTTCCCAGTACTTTCACGAATTTCTGCGCATATCTCTTTAGCGCTAGTATGAGGATTCACTTTCGATCGCTTCAAAATGTTTCTTTCTTCTCTGTAATTTAGTATCCTTGGTCGCCCCGTACGCGGTTTATTTATTAATATACCGTCACTTTTATATTTATTAATAATGTCTTTTACTGTATCTCGTGGTATTCGAATCTCCTTTCACATTTTTCGTTGGGAATACAATTTTTCAGAAAAAGAAATAACCAATTTTCTCTCTGGTAAACTCGTTTCACGCTTTTTTGGCATTTTGGAAATTTAAATTTTTAAAAGAAAACTTACTTAAACGAAAAATACGATAAACCAATCGTTATGCTGGGACGATGCTCTGCATACACATATTTATCTAAATTTCTTGGAAATTCACCCTATTTCATGGCCGGATACTTTTGTGTCTTTGTTTTGCGAGTTAATTCATCATTGATAGTTTTTCTCTACCATTTATTTAATTTATATTGTTTTTGAATGTGAGAAGACATAGTACACATGTTGGAGTTTGCATTATATTGTTTACGTAGAAACAAACCCTCAACACACCGATTCTGGGCATGTGTATGCTTGTTTTAACCATATATGTGAAGAAATATGCGCAATGTGCCTATAATGTTTGACCTACAAATTGGGCTCTGTATATCGTTTTTCGTTCTTTCCCATTTCCGCTCGCTTTGCTCATATATTGAAAATACTATGCACAATATGTATGATGCTTGGACCCACACAATGGCACTACATGATCTTTTTAGTTATTGGCCATGCTAGCCAATAGCCTGCGTTTGATTTTCTTATGCGTAGGGGAAAATGTTCCATTTCGCTTGTATAAGCGAAATAGAGTATTTCCAATATTCAATTAATATATAAATCAGAAGACGTACGCAAAATTATACACTTACGTTAATTTATAAATATTCGCCCCTTTACTAAATCTTGCTGGATCACCAATTATCGAAGAAAATCGATCGATGATCCTAAGTAAAAGTGTGTCGCTGTAACTTAGGCAGTAAAAAAAAAGAGAAATTAAGAAGTAACTAAACAAATGTTAAGTCAATAAGTCAAAAATAAAAAACGTAATAAGAAAAACTTAAGTTCTGAGTTTAGAAAGTCAAAATGTCATGAAAGAGGTCTATAGTCGAGGCTGGTAAACTTCTTGCATAAAAGCACTCCCAATCCTTGCTGCAATTGGAAAATGTAACCTCACAGTGGGAAAAATTAGCAGAGGCAGGGTAAATTCTTGAAAATTCCTTAATTTTCTTGTAAATGATGATGACAAATTTCATTCGTCAGTAATTATAAAAAAATCTTAAAAATTGATACAGCTTTGGATACTTAATTAAATTAAAAAAATATGAGATAAATGCTGAAAATTTGAGAAAAAATATTAAAGAAGAGTATATATGTACTTTCTAAATCGGAAATATTACTCCCAGTGAATTCTGCCGGCTGTGAGAGAAGTTTTTCTGCTATGATGTGGATAAAAACGTTGCTTAGAATCACAATGCTTCAAGAACGATTCTCTTGCATGTTACTGCTCAACACGGAGAATGCCATTGTTAAAAAAAAATTACAGCTGTACAGTAAACTAAATCTTATTTAATATGTTTTGGCGATTTCTGTTATGATTATGACGATATTAATTTAGAAGGTAGTGATGGGTGCTGACAAATTCAAATTAAACGATAATGCACTGAGAGAAATTTTCACTGAGACTCTGTTCCATGTGTATCAAGGAAAGTTAAGTGCGATTTTCAGCTTAGCAGACATTTCCTGGATGTAAGAAAACAAATTGTTTCGTCTTATTCAAATGAATACAGAAAAATTAGATTACTTGTAGTAAATATATTTTCTCAATTATCTCCAATTATGATAATAGCAGTAAATTTTATTACAGAAAAAGTTATACATATATATCCTAAGAATAGAATTGCTTAAATGTAGTCTACTTTTCGTTATTCTACAAAAAGATGTATTTTAAACGCTTCAAATTAATTTTTAGTAGGTAGGAATATATTATGTTGACTTCATGTAAAATGTTCTTTATTGTAGCAAGTCAGTTTCGTTGTATAAGCTATAATTATACACTAGATGAAATCTATAGGGGTATACTAAGTTTGTCTTTCCGTTTGTAACACCTCGAAATAATGATGGTAGAGCAAAATGGATTGGACACCCACGCATTATATTAAAAGAAGTTATTTGGATTTAAGCATGTCCGTCCGTCTGTGCGCACGATAACTCGAGAGCGCATATACTTAGAGAGCTGAAATTTTGTACACGGACTTAAAAAAAAAGTAGTATTAAATTCGAAAATGAGACAAATCGGGCAACTCCTACGTGGGGTTGCCATACAAAAAATATCGTTCTCCGCTATATATTTGGACACTGCCTCAGAACGCGTGGACGTAGAGAGCTGAAATTTGGTACATGGTGTTTTTATTGTACTAGCAAATAAACATTCAAAAATGGACAGAATCGGGCAATTTTTTGGTGCCGCCATATAAAAATTTATGGTTTTTACGTATACTTTGAAAACGATCAGTCCAAGACATTTTTATTGCACTAAAAACTTCTTCAGAACACGAAATCCTATAAATTTGGTTATAATAATTTTTTCTGTGGAATAAACCGTTCTAGAAATATATGCGAAAAACCACTTCAAAAATCAAACTTGCATAGATCGGTGACCATACGAATTTTTATACGGGCATTCATCTAGGGTATCATAAGAATTGGACCTAGACTAATTCTAGCTTTTTTACTTGTTTTCTTATCATAAGAAGAATTTTTCTCGTATTTCTACGCATATGAATTAAGTTTGGTTTTTATTAGATTTACGGTTTTATTGCCGTTTAAAGGAGTTTTCTTCTTTCTAGGAAAGTTTTCTCACTCAAGTAGAAATCGTAATGCTAGTAGATTTGAAAAAGAACATCAAATGTATTTTGTATTCGATCTAAAAAAACAACGGTAATCAAAAAACTAGTTTGCTTGATGTAAGGAAACTTGGTGTTAACACTAATTAACGTCTTAGAAATTTTTACACATTTTTGAAAAACAATACTTGATTGAAGAATAATCTTTTTAAATTTTTGTGTCAAACTGGCCTCTACTATGCCCACCCCACAACAAAACCCTGGCTACGCCCATGTGCAACAGGTACTTTATAGCTGAAGTAAATATGCATAGCCTCAAGTTGTATCTACCAGAGAAAAAAAAACAATATTTAATGAGAATCATTATTCGTCAAATAAATAGAGCTTTTCCAACGTTATTATAAAAAAATATTTCACATTTCACATTTCATCAATGAATTCATATTGAGACCGTATTATGTCTCCCTCGAATCAATGTTACTCATAAATCACACTCGAACCCCAAGCGCTTTTAGAAAATAATCTTCTATAAACGAAAATTGCATTGAACCGGAAACAACAAAAAAAATGAAATAAAAATACCAAAGAAATTCACCAAACCACCTGGCTTTACTTATAAGTTCAATCGGGTAGAAAACCCTACAAATTTTTTTTATATTCACGCAAAAGCCTCAGTATCCAACAGGAGCAACAATCTAGAGAAGAATTAAAGCCACCTGCCTGCCCTCAAAATCTTCGTGTCTGTTTTGTCCTCTGAAGAGACTCAGCTTACTTTTGGCATTACAAAGTGTGTATGAAATTAGTTTTTTTTTCGTTTTTTTATCACTTTGTTTTTTAGTTTCCTTCCAGATAAAAACTTCATGCATACCTGTAAAAACATACAAAAATTCATTCACCACAAAACCATAACCATTGGCGGATTTTTATTTATTTATTTTTTCTTCTTGTATTGCTAGTAGATTTTATTCGTAATCACCTCGCGCATGACCGCGGATGGTTTCCGATAATCTTTACCGATCGGAAATTTTTAGCAAGTAAACAACAACAAAAACAACGAAATGCCAAAAAAAATCCAAATAAATTATTCAAGTCGTTTACGCATGGCTTCTGTTTATCACCTTTTTTTTTTACCTTTAAATCAGTTTGAATTATTTCTGGGCAGGTAGATATTCAAGACTTTTTTTTTCTTTTTTCTTTTTTTGTTTAATAGTTAAAATTTTATGGGTAGAAATGGGTTAGACTTAGTAGAATAAATTTGGAAAATGTCTTCAGAACGCAATTCAAATTGGAAACTTTGATTATGAGTTTGGTAAGTAATTTTCTTAATGACTTTAAGACAGTAATAGCCTAAAATTACCTGTGTCGTCTTGTGGTAAATATATTCCCCCATCTGTGAATAGCCACAAGATATATATGTAAGTATATATGTGCAATAGTTGAACCTAATAAAACCTCTTCCGCTGTTGAAAACTGCATGATGAAGTTACCCTCTTACCTGTCTATCATTCACTTCACCCGCTCTTTTGTTTTTTTTTTTTTCTTACTGCACTACCGCCAACATTAATAATTTTCAGACGAAATTACTCTCCCAATTAATGATTCAAGCACTTTCGTAATTAGCGTCAGGTGTTCTCGATATTTTAGACTTTATCAGAATAGTTTAAGATTGTATAGAATGGTGGGGGATTTGAATTATATGCTGATGTAGAGGCCTGATGATAGCCTGCAAGCAATCAAGGAGCGACTTATGGTGGTGGTGTATAATTAAAAATCGATAACTACTTTTAAGAGTGTATATAGACTATAGACATATGTAGGTATATGTATAACTTATAACCATCAACCACATCGTAATAAACTTAAAATTAGTTAAGAACTTAAATTGCTGCGTTGGAATAATATCGGCATTGAAACACTGCCGCCCGCCCCGCATCACATAAGTACATATGGCAGGCAGCGTGATTTAAGGACTCTCATTTCAGTTCGATATTGATTTCTTATTAATTATGCAACAGAAAAAAAGGTGAGGGACAATTGACTGCCAAGTAATAAATGCGTTGCTTGCGTCTGTTTAATTTAAATTTTAAAACTTTATGTCTTTTGTGGTGTAATCAATGCTGATGTGGTTTCCGTTTGAACTGGCGGTTTTTTTTTTATTTTCTTTGTCAGTTTTAATGAAATTAAACAATGAGAATTTTTCCGTATTTAAAAGTTGAATAAACCCTTCTGAAAGGAGTTCCTATACCTAAGATTGTACCCTGCTCTTGAATAGTTAATTGAAAGACACAGTGCAAAGTGCGCTAGTTTATAATAACATCATATGCTCTCTGTAGTTTATGTATTGTTTCATAATTAATCGAATTCAATTGTCATATGATTACATTTACACCGCAATAAATTGAAATGATTGTAATAAAAAATAAACAAAAAATCTTATCAAAATAACTATGACTCCTATGTGGACAACATTAAAACCCACATTACCAGTGGCATTTTGAAAAATTTCTTGAAAAACCATATAAAACACAAAATTTTTTGAAAAAGCATTATCGACTTTTAGGCTACATACTTGGTAGCAGATTTCAAATTTGTTTTTATCCCATCCAAAAAATATGACGATTTTTCAGGGTCAGCAAAATACGTGTTTAAAACAACCTCAATGACCTCCTGATTCATTATTGTAAATGTCTTCACCGCAAGCTATTTTCTCAAATTTGGAAAGAGTAAGAATTGAGATTGGGATAAATTCAATGAATAGGGTAAATGGTCAGCTTAGAGTAGGTTAATAGTGGGAACGAATAGGCCACTGGGACCATGCGGACTCCGCACCCACAATTATGTGCCTAGACGAAATCTAGTCTTTTAACGAGCTCAATTATTGCCCTTGCTTTAGACGGCAAACTTTGTTTGGAGAGATAAGTGTTTTTCAAGTGATTTGCAACCTTAAATCTGCAAGCGCTGGATACTTATATTTAATGTGTTTTGAATTTTTATCATCCTCTTCGCACAGTCAACACGCAATTGCTGTCAGACTTGCCTATCTTCTTAAACAAATAACGGAAGGACTACGTCCAGTGACTGCGTTAATTAAAAGCCTGGGTGAATGCTGGCTAAGATATTGGAGTTCTTGCAGGCGCAGTTTAGGCTTTACTGAGGTCCAACCTGTATAGCAAAGACTTATCCCTGAATAGTTTCACTTCTATAGCGATCACCCCTGCGCCTGTCCCACCATCCTTCATGGATCCGTTAGTATACCAGATATGGGTTCATTGAGGAACTATAGCCCTCTGTCTAGTATCTGAATTTTCTTGATAATGGTTAGCTGGTAACCTTCTTGGAAGGAAATTCTTTTGGTCGTAACATATTGTAGAGCCTCTAGGTCCTTAATGTTGACTCGTTCGAAAATGATAAGATGTCCCACAGCAGAAGAAGTGTGATCATCTGAAATTTTCTTTAGAAGCATAGTAGCAGCTGCTTCTCTTTGGATAAACAGGTAGAGTGGCTCTAAGCCAAGAATGGTTTCGAGTGCTCGTTGAGGACATGGTGTGCACTGGTGCCTAAACATGACTCCCTTTGCACCTTATCAAGGGTTCTGTTGGTGGCTATCTGCATCGTTTTAGGACACCATACATTTACCCTGTAAGAAAATAATAATAATACAATAACATCGCCGATTATGAGGACTCCTTTTCCTTTTCTAACATTGATATCTCTCAAGTCTTGTACGCTTTTTCTTGTCTTTTCTGGTCTGGATGGTATTCCTCTGAAATTTCCGAAGCTAGTTTTTCCTGCCCTCTCTCCATATCTTTAACAGAATCATCACCATTTCAACCTTCCCTACTGCTTTGAAGTCAGGTAAGGTATTCCTATGCGCAAGTGCTTCAATCCTTCACAGTCTTCGGATTTTAGGCCTATAACTATTTTACCCGCACTCTCCAAAGTTTGGGAAATTTTAATTCGGAACCAAATAACTTCGGCATCTGGTGTTCCCATTCTTAGACCCCCAAACAATCTGGCTTCAGCAAAATTGACAGTACTTTGAGTGCCGTACTGGATATTACTGAGACAATACGACTCAACAGAGAGCGCAAGCTGACTAGCATACTCTTGTTACTTGAATTTATCAAAGCTTTTGATAATATAGATCATACTATCCTTGCCATATACGAATATATGTAAAATCCTTTTCGACTTTTCCCGGTCCGCCTGCAATCGGTTCTCCTCTTATTTGAACTAGCGACGCCAGTCCGTTATGTCAGGAAATCGTACATCTCATTTTGTGGGCCTTCACAAGGGTGTTCCTCAGGGGTCTATCTTCGGCCCACTCTTATTCTCCCTATTTATTAATAATCTCCCAGCTGCAATTAGGTTCATTGTCGTTCATATCTTTGCAGATGATGTGCAATTAATTTATTCTGCACCGCTGGCATCTATGGGTCAATGTGTTGGAGTTATCAATGCAAAGCTTTCCTCTGCCTTATCTTTGGCCTTGGGCAATAAATTAACTTTAAATACAGCCATTCCCCAATCGATTGCCTGTTTTGGTCATCCAATCAAGCACCTCCTTGATCCTATCTTCTTTAATGTGGTTACCATCCCATTTTGTGACAGAGTGTCCAGACTTGGCCTCATCTTAGATGAAACCTTATCCTTTTCGCTCCAAATTAATACCTTAATCGGAAGAGAAAGCCTTTTCTATGGTAAATTTTTGAAAAAATAGTTTTTTACTGTCGCAAATTTAAATACGCCAGGGATTGCCTTTTCTATAGTAAATTTTTCAAAAATTATTTTTTTACTGTCGCAAATTTTAAACACGCCAAGGATTGCCTTTTCTATAGTAAATTTTTCAAAAAATAATTTTTTACTGTCGCAAATTTTAAATACGCCAAGGATTGCCTTTTCTATAGTAAATTTTTCAAAAAATCATTTTTTACTGTCGCAAATTTTAAATACGCCAGGGTTTGCCTTTTCTATAGTAAGTTTTTCAAAGATTAATTTTTACTGTCGCACAGTTTAAATACGCCAGGAATTGCCTTTTGAATGCATGATCTGCGCGCTTACACGGTGGATTTAATACGATATAACCTCACCTTTTTGTTTGAGTTAATTCGATCTCACACACCACAATATTTGTTTTCCAGATTTGAGTTTGCTAGGTCTCTACGTTTCCCATTATTTTTATATCCCTCGTCATGCATCCAACTTTCTGAAAAAACTATATCTTTATACGCTTTATTCCCATTTGGAACATACTGAAATTCGCTCACTTCTAGCTAAGTTTGGTGGCATTTAGATCGCGCTCTCTTGATGTTCTGAATGTTGCTCAACTGGAAGTCTTAACAGGTTGTGCTGGCTGCTGCTGCCCTTCGGTAACCTATGCTCCTCTAATTTAATTTAATCTAATCTAATTTTTTATGGACATAGTACGGCCCTTACACACTCTTCGGCTTGACAGCAGATAGTGCACCTGCACCCTCAATTCTCGTTTCTTTACAATTTCTTTTCGCGAAATATCCGTCGAATGCGTTTTGTCGGCATACATAAAATTTAATTTTAAGTTAAGTTAATCATAGTATATTTTCTTGTTGTTTATTTTTATACCCTAGATGAAATCTAAAGGGTATGCTAAATTTGTTGTTCCGTTTGTAACACCTTGCATATCCGTCTGTCCGTCTGTCCGTCCTTCTGTCAGTCCTCACGATAACTCAAGAACGCGTGTACTTAGAGAGTTGACATTTTGCAGATGGACTTAAAAAAAAAAAAAGTAAAATTAAGTTCGAAAATGGAAGAAATCGGGCAACCCTACGAAGGTTTCCATACACAATTTCGCTTTTAACTATATATTTGGATACGGCCTTAGAACGCGTCAACGTTGAGAGCTGAAATATTGTTTAGTGTTTTTATAAAAATACTAAATATAATTTCAAAAATGGTTTAATTCGGGCAACCTCTTCTTGGTGTTACCATATAATATTGTGAAAACGCTCAGTACAAGATGTTTTTATTGTACTGAAAAGCTCTTCAAAATTTGAATTCCTATCAAATTGGTTATAATCATTTTTAATGTCCAACAAACTGTTCTAAAAATATATGCAAAAAACCACTTCAACGATCAAACTAGCACTGATTGGTGACCATATGCAATTACATATGGGTATTCATCTAGGATATCATAAGAATTAGACCCATTTCCAATTCTAGTTTTTTTACTTATTTTTTACTCTGCCACTTATTTTGTTTTCTAAAGTAACAACATTTTTATACAATGCACTCAACAGCCTAAGTCTGTTATCATAAATAAATAAATAAAAAATAAACAAAAAATATTATCCCTACTAATGAAAGTAGCACCACAATTTCGACCGAAACTCCATTTTTCATTAATGATACCTGGCTAGGTAAGTATAGTATAATCAACAATAGAACTTTCAAATTTCTACAATAGCATTCTACACAACACAAACATATTTAAGTAAGTAGTTCTGTATGTATACATAGTTTTGGTTCCGTATCCTCCAAACTGCTATCTTTCTCAAAACCAGAAATACCAAAAATAAATAAAATAACAATTCCCAAAACAAAACGTAAAATTCTACAAAACTTTTTTCCTCCCACAAAACAAAAATTTCACAAAGTATGTTTTCGCAAACAAAACTCTTTTTAGGTAGTATCTACTTCCTTAAAAAGGAAAAAGAAAACAAGATTGTGGGTGCATCGAATTTTCTAAAAGAATCTCAAAGCTTGTCCAACATCAAAGCTCTTCCTTTATTCGTTTGATGATGATATGATGATGAAGACATGCCTGCCTCGTGGGATCAAAGTAGAGAAGACTTTAACAAGTTCCAAACAACAATTTTTTGCAAAAATATTTTAAATTCGTAAAAGAAAATTTGCTTTTAAATCTGCCTATGGGGACCCCTTCCCCCCCCCCCCCCCCCACCCTCTCCTCAGGAAAACTTTCAACAAAGTTGCAATTTGCAAATGCACTGGAATTTTGATGGCCGAGAGGCTGGCTAAATTAGGCAACGAAGTCGTTAATTAAATTTTACTTAATGAAATTAACTACAACTGCTGCTGCTGCTTCTACTATCTACTAACTTATATAAGTGCTTATATTCCAGGCAGGTTGTCACGGCGGCATGGCGGGACGGAAAATTTATAATGTTAATCTCATTCAACTATTCTGTTCACTCTGTTGAAATTTACGGTATAGAAATGGCTTTGTGGTGTACACATAGTTGTGAACTATGAACAAAAGTTCCCGGATATTCTAAACGTGCTAATATTGCCTCATTCGTTGTGAATATTTTATGTGAAAATTAATCAAACTCTCCCCCCATATTTTGAAATCATTTCAGGATCTCACCATTAAATGTTCATGGTGGTGGTTCAGGTATAATTTAGTATGAAACTTTGTACTAAAAATGTACATAATACAACAAAAACAAGAATAACGAGAACTGGTCGAATGAAAATTGAAATGGAAATGAAAATTGAAATGGAAATTGAAATGGAAATGAATATGTCCAGAGAGGCAGACGGATATGATTTCAAGTCAACATTATTATTTTATGTTAAGCATTCCAGCAAGAATTATCTCCAGACCACAACTCCTCCACACACAATCCTAAATTCGGTGCGATTCTGCTGATGATATTTCCGTGGTGGTAGAGTTTTATGATGGTTTCGTTATGGTGTATTACATAAACCTGGATTGACTTGGCTTTGCTGCTGGAATAATTTTCGATTCCAACCACCGCATTTTACTCTTTCATCATCACAAGCAGCAGCAGCTGTTTTTGTATCCTCCTTTGACGTGGTAGGCATGTTTTTCACATGTTCAACGTTTTTTTGTTTTTTTTTTTTTATCCATTTTGTAATAAAATGTAAAATTATTCCAAGCGCATTTACATCAATGCGGGACAAACGAAAGTATACCATCTAACTGCCATACCATTTCAAGCCAGTAGTACCGTGTTGTGTGCATTCTATATAGATCCACTATAGCTGTTGGTGGTCGTGACTCTGGGTATTCTAGCCTGGTCTGGTATATCTTCCAAACAGATCTAGAGCTTGACGAGCAAAACAGATACAGAACTGTTGTTGAACCGAACTTTAGATACTCTTAATATATGGATACCCATAATATACCTCTATAACACCGTTGTATATATGTAAGTACCGAGATATTTTGTAAAGAGCACCTCTGCTACTCTGCTACTATAGCTACATAATCTGATGTGGTACTTTGCCCCATTGCATTGGGGGGCTACATCGGAATCGAACGAACGGATGCTGCATATACATTCTGACTCTGTTGTGTCATATTGATTTTCGGATTAACCTCTACAACAGCTGTAAGAGATGTGTTCTATACTGTAAAGAGGTGATCCGAGGAAGGGGTGGATAGGGGAGTATTAAAGGTTAAATTATGCATTCGTCTTCCAATTGAAATGGAGACATTCAACCCAATCAAGAGAGAATACTGCTTACTTGAAAAGTTCTTTTGAAATACAAAAACAGTTACTTCTACTATACTATATAAGTACTATCTGTATACTGTTGCAATTGGTATAAATACATAATGTAGGTACTCTCCTCCACCCACTGTATAGTCGTCCAAAAAACAGAGCGCTCTGATTTAAGCAGCAATGAATACCCTCGACAGGATGTCTTTGTCAAAGGAAATCATCTGTGTGCTGGCAAAGAAAGTCTTTCAAGCTATCATCAGAGAATCTTTGTCCTTTCAAAGACATTTCCGGTGAATTAAAGCAAGATGTATTGCAATTTGCAAAATGACCTAGATGAGACAAACGAATGACCACAAGAACAAGAAAAACTTTTTGTAAAACTTTCCACATTGAATTTGTTGCTGCTGCTGCTGCTGTTCTATCATTTTCCTCCTGACATTCATTTTTCATTTCTATCTTCAACTGTTAGCTAGCTACATACTAGCAGCAGCATACTTAGTTCATATATAGTTTATTTTTATGCTGTTTTACATATGTACATATGTACATCAAAATGAAACTGAATTTGTAATCAGCAAATAGCAGTCATGCGACAACCGGACTTACCGACATTTGGCAAAACGATAAGAAAACCCCAAAATGACTTCCGCAATTATTTACTGGAGGCCCATCATGGCATGGCAATGGAACCCGTATGGCGTAAATATGTATAGGATGTAATCCAACTGGCAATGGCAGCATATACTTATTACGTCTAAGGAAATTGTATGGTGGTTAGTTGGTTGGTTGGTTCGTTCGTTCTCCGTTCTTGATGAATACATCTTGCGGTTTTGTAACTGCTTATCTTTCTTATAATAAACGTGACGGTATCAGGCCCCAGCTGATACTTTCAAAAGAACATTCCTCCTTTGATATTTTAATACTAAAGCAAAAGAAGGTTTTTAATAAGAAATATATACTTTACCCGAATGGAGGGGCATTTGTGTTCTGTTAAGATTGGGGTGCCATACAATAAGAAAAGGTATCTCTGTGTATATAATATGAGAAGAAAAGAAATATGTTCCTCTGGAATTAAATTGAGATTATCTACACAGGGAGGATGAATAGTTTTTTTGTTTTTTGTTTTTTGTAGCTGTTGTCTGTTATTGTTTAAGACAATATACTAAATTAAGTTTTTATCAATAAAAGTAGGTTTTAAAGCAAAAACATTTATAAAACTCCAAGATTACTATAGTAGTAATATCCAAAAAAGCAGGGCTGTAAATGAGCGGACTCATTTGCCATATCAACTCATCACTCAACTCAAGACTTGAGTCCGCTCAACACTTGAGCGGTGGTTTATCTCTCAAGACTTGAGTGGACTCACTGGTTGAGCGTACTCCCTGCTTGAGTAGCTTGAGCAGACTCAAATCTTCAGCAGACTCACTTCTTGAGCGGACTCATCATTTGAGTTGAGCGGACTCATCATTTGAGTTGAGCGGACTCAAATCATGTTTTAAATAACATAAGGGGAGAATCTGATTTAATTAAAATTGAAACTGCAGCCGAAATAAGAAAAGCTCAGAAAAAACTCATTCATAATATTATATTATATTAATTTAGCTTTTGCTAATCTTCTTAGCCAACATTTCTTCTAAACGGTACGCCATTTTGGGATTCAAATTGTTAAGATGACCAAAATTCAATGGAGGGCTACAAATTGCTCTTGGAGTATAATTTTCCGCAGACAAAACCGCGAGCGTATTCGAGAACAAACGTTTTTCAGTGATAAAAAGGCTTTTTACCGAATACAACACAGCACTGCCTAGTGCAAGGTAGTACCAGTCTTGTACTTACCTCATACTTAATTTAGTAATATATTATTCATGTAATCTATTATACAGCCATCAGCTGATATATATCGATGTATACACTTTGTATTGCCATCTCGTGCTTAACACGTATCGTAGCTTGTATAACTTTAATAAATAAACATCTATAAACTAAAAGCTATTCTTATATTTACATGGTGCCGAAACCCGACTAAATTTAAAAATAAACGTTAGCCAATCTAACGAAACAAATAGTTTAGTGATATCAGAAGGATATTTTCATAAAAATGAGGGAAAACGTTGGAGACAATCTTCTTCGTCCACCAAAACCACTCGTAATTGAGCATAATAAGAACATGTCAAAGGAATGGAAACTATGGAAACAACCGTATGGTTATTTCGAAATCGCAACGCAGATTACAACGAAGCCACAAAATATCCAAATAGCTACATTCATGATTGTAATTGGCAGCACAGCTATACAATTATACAACACGCTGCAACATCGACTTCTAGCAACAGTTGAAGAGGTAACTTTAGAACAGGTAAAAAGTACTTTTGAAAACTTCTTTCAACCAATAAATAAACGTAACATTTGAGCGTTATAAATTTCAGAAAATTTCTCAAAAAGACGGCGAATCCGTAAACGAGTTAATTGCAAAAATACGTTTACAATCACAGAATTTCGCATATGAGCATTTAATCGAAAACATTATGAGAGATTAGTTAATTCTTGGAGTGAAAAGCGAAGAACTTTGTATAAAATTGCTAGCCCAAGACATAGCATTAAAAAAGGCAATACAATTGTGTCAAGCTACGGAAATTTCTCAACTAAAACTAGAAGAAATATCAAGAGAAAATGAACGTTCCATCGAATTGATTTACAAATCAAAACGTAATAATCGCACATTTGACTGTCGTAAGTGTGGTACGCGACATGAAGTACGTAAATGTCCAGCATTTCAACACACCTACAAAAAGTGCAGCGATAAAAATCATTTTGAATCAATGTGGTGAAACAACAGTCAAACAAACAAACAAAAAGGCAAACGGTTGACAAAAAATGTTAACATATTAGATGACAGCATCATACAAGTAGGTTTATTGTCGAATGGTACAGCGAAATCTGACAATTGGACGGAAAATATCACAAATTTGACATAAAATTAGATACACGTGCCCAATACAATGTACCTACTACCGAAAAGTGTAATTGATGTTGTGAATGCTAAATCGAAAAGTATAATGTCAAAACGCTTATGTCTTTCAGCAATCATCGTCTGACAGTTCTGGGACAATCAGAAATTAAATTCTTTACTGCAAATCAAATATGTAAAGTTATGTTTAAAGTCGAAGCTGAAAACATAAAACCAGTTCTAGGTGCCAATGCATGTGAACAATTAGGTCTCGTTCAAAGAGTTCACACAGTGAAAATGGACGATGATACTTTTGAAGGTCTTGGATGTTTAAAAGGATTTGTATATGACATGGACCTAATTTCAAATCCACAGTTCAGGATCCATCCACCAAGACGAGTTCCGTATAAAATCAGGGATGACGTCAAAAAAGAGTTGGAAAAAATGGACGTACTCGAACCAATAAAGGAGCCTACTCCTTCAGTTTCACCAATGGCAGTAGTGAAAAGACAGAACAAAATTCGAATCTGTATAGACCCAACGGATGTTAATGTCAACATTCTACGACGTCACTATCCAATGCGAACTATTGATGAAATCGTAGTGCGGTTACAAGGTTCAAAGTTTTACACGCTTCTCGATTGTAAACGAGGATTTTGCAAGTACGTGTATCAGAAAAACTAAAAAAATTTTAACATTTTCAATACCATGGGGAAAGTTTTGTTGTACGAGATTACCCTTTGGGATTTCATCAGCTTCAGAAGCCTTCCAGGAAACAACAATCAAAAACGTAGAAGTATCAATATGATATATTAATCCTCACACGATCCATATCTAAGCTCAGACGAACAACAGAGGAAGTAATTAAAAAATCAACGGACTGAAATTAAATAAAAACAAATGTGTGTTTGAACAAGTTAAAGTTAAGTTCTTAGGACACAACATCATAAATAGAAATGGAATGACTGCAGATCCAGAAAAAACAGCCGCCATCTCTGGTCTAAAGGCTCCTACAAATCGAAAGGATTTGCAGAGAATTTTGGGTAAGTTCACCTACCTCAGCACATACATAAAAGCTTTTCAGAATTAACAACGCCTTTAAGGACATTACTGTCAAAGTAAACGCGCCCCGTGGGTATGGGACAGCAACAAATTGCGTTTGATAAATTAAAGTCTATAATAGCCAAGCCACCTGCTCTTAAATTATATAACATATATGAAGACGTTAAACTCCAAGTAGATGTAAGTTCCACTGCACTAGGAGCAATACTTCTTCAAAAAGAACAACCTGTCGCATACGCATCAAAAGCCCTAACTGAATGTCAACAAAGATAATCACAGATAGAAAAAGAAACCTTAGCAGTGAAATTTGGATGTGAAAAATTCCATGAATATGTATGGGGTAAAAAGGTTATAGTCGAATCAGACCACAAACTTTGGAAACAATTTTTCGAAAGCCTACACATTCTTTGCCAGCCAGACTTCAAAGAATCAGATTAAGTGTATTGATCTACAATCCAGAAGTCATCTATAAACAAGGGATTAAGATTTACCTCGCAGATTCTTTAAGCAGAGACTGTGACAATCTAAGCCCGGATGACACCCACATAGATGAGGAATTCGAAGTGCAAATGCTGCTTTCGATTTCTGATGAGGAATTAACTAGACTAACAAACTTGACAAAAAATGATGAAACATGCCAAATCCTTAAATCAATGATTCTAAAAGGATGGCCGGACAATATCAAATCCATACCGAATGTAGTACGTCCTTACTGGAACTTCAGGGATGAACTGTCTGTATATGATGGGATCATCTATAAATCGCATAAAGCATTAATTCCAGCAAAAATGTGAGCAGACTTGCTGAAATATATTCATAGCGGACATTTCAACTACGTGTTCGATGATCCAAAGACTGTATATTTTGGACAAAAATGAATAGAGACATATATGACTATATTCAAAGATGTGCATCATGTCAAGCAAATCAGAAAAGCAACATTAAAGAACATCTTGGTCGGAAAGAAATACCGACATATCCATTCGAAATTGTGGCAATCGATCTATTCCATTTTAAAGGAAAAGATTTAATCGTTATAACGGACAGAATCTCAGGATTCAATAAGTTTGAAAGTCTTGATGAAATAACTACAGGAAATATTATAAAATTTCTTGAAAAAATATTCTCAGTTGAGGCAAAATTTGAGTCCTTTACATCCCTGCAGCAAAAAAGGATAGTAAATTATGGTAAATAATTATATAACTATTTAATAAGTACTCTGACTGTATAGAAAATGAAAAATAATATTGGTTTTTTATATAAAGTATCCAAAAGTTGTAGAAGAATGGAAAATAAGGAAAAGTCATTTTATGAATTGTGTGAACTTGCAATTCACCAATAATAACAACATTGGCAACCGTACAAGTAAGATACTAGCTATGTATCTTCTAATTAGTACAAGTATCTAATTTTCTAATTATAATTTAAATTTAGGTAATCAAAATTTGAGGAACTAAAAAACTAAAAACCAAAAAAAAAAAAATAATCGCTAAGTATAAATAATAAGCTAATATAAAAAACAAAAAGTAAAATAATGAGTAAATTAAAACTAATAAGATTAAATAAGAAAATTAATAATAGTACAAGTAAAGAAATAAGTAAATTGGGTTAGGGAAAAAGTTCATAGCGTTGTTTTTTAGTAAAATTCAACTGGTTTTCTTATAGCGGAAAATTAATTTCTTTAAACCAAATATGCTCCATTATTCCTGACAACGTTTCGCCAATTTTCATGTAGAGATGCTTTCGGTGAAGAAATTCTGTGATATCTAGTTGAAAAACTGAATCAGGTGGTTTTCACAGGCTTCTTTTCAAGCCAGCATAATTCCGTTGAGAGAGAGTTTTGCAGAGGTCGGAATAAGTGATAGTCAGAGGGAGCTATGTCTGGACTATACGGTGAATGCATCAACAATCCACAACCAAGCTCTCGAAATTTTCGATGAGTCATCGAAAAAGTGTGTGGCGTAATGGAAGACAACACTTTTTCTATTATTCAATTCGGGTCGATTTCTTTCAATTACCTCTCGTAATCTCTCTAGTTGTCCACAGTTGAGTTTAGAATCAATCGTCTGACACAAACTGGAAGTAACTCATGGTGGGCGACTCCCCAGCACACACAGAATATCATCCTTTTCATCTTCAATCCTGGCTTCGTGAACACTTAAAACCGGTTTACCATCCCTTGTTCATTATCTTTAGCCCTTTCGATTGTCTTACATGAGGCATTTTTCATCACCGGTTAACAAACTTTTCAGAAATGACTGGATTTCATTGCGATTCAGCAGCGCATGTTTTTCGCGCTTAACCAAAACCCTCGAGAAATAATTCCCAAGCCATAAAACAGAATCCCTCTCTAATACATACGTGAGAGCCATATCATAGTCCTAACATTCTAAAATATTTCTAGTGCTCTTATGTAGAATTGACAAAAGTTTGATTTGAATAGCTCCTGCGCCCTAAATTACTCTCCAAACAGAAAAATCGTCTTCTGACAATCTTAAGCTTGCTCTCTTATCTTTCGAACTGAAATAAGATTTTTATATCTTTCCTAACAAAGTTATTAAAAAAAATTTATTTTAACCAAATGACTACGATTCTCCAACCAAAAACTCTCAACTGAGTAATAATTGCATATGTGAATGTGTCGTGGTCCGATGACTTCGAATCAATCTGTCTACAGATTCGGCCGCAGTTATTGAGTTATTAAACGTAAAATGGTAAGGTTACTTCTGAATCAAAACTATTTCATTATTTTGTTAAGTAAGGTATATACATAGTAAAAGTAACCTTTGCGAAGATAAGGAGAATTAGACTAGCACGCACACATATATATTTATGTTTCATGACTTAGGAAGTATTTCTCGAGGGTTTTGGCTCAACTCATGAGGAACCCATACATAGAGTCTTCTTTCTGTATCCAGCTTTGTGTAAATGGCTCAAAACAGTTTTGTGCCCAAAAATATCGACACTGCCGATATGTTTAACTTGCTGAACTTTTTTCAAGAATTTCATCAGCTTTTTCAATGATTGGATGACTAGAGCATGACTCATCTTTCACAAAAAAATTTCAGAACAAAAGCAAGCAAATCATTTCGGCACAGCAGATTTTGATAAAGTCCCATAGCACAATTTTTTTCATCACAAGCTTGCGCAGCATTCTTCCCTTTGTCGTAATAATATTGGAAAATACAGGGTGTTCCCCTATGGTGATCTATAGAGCGGGAGGTGGTAGTACTCACCAAGCCAAGCAAACAATTGTATGGCTGGGGAGAGGGGCTTATCAACCATTTCAGAGTTAAAGGGTGATTAAGAAATTATGTTAGGTTTTCACAAAACACCCTCTATCTTAAAAAGTACAGGGTGTACGGTCACCGTCTAAAACTGATTGTATGCAGAACTTTATGGCTTTCATGGCCCCATACTCCCCTCTATTCAGGAGTTATTGTGATCTAAACTAAAAATTTCGGACTTTCTTAACTTTCTTTTTACTATGACCTCTATTTTTTTTTTTTGCAAAAAGATCGTTAACATAACTTTCTTTTATAAAAATTGTAAACTGTAGGCTCTTCTCTTAATTTGACTTATAACACCCTATGTGCTAACTGTAGCCGTTAAAGAGTTATTAGGTCTTAACCTATTCTCCAAACTGTTCTCAAAGATAATTTGACTGAAAACCGTAATTTAAAACGAAAAATCGACTAATGTCAGTATGACCGGAATATGATATTAACTAACTGTTTAACGGCTACATTTAGCACATAAGGTGTCATAAGTCAAACTAAAGAGAAGAGTACACAGATTATAGTTTTTATGAAAAATTCCTTTTTTGTAAAAAAAAATACAGGTCAAAATAAAAAAAAGGTAAGCAAATACGATATTTTTAGTTTAGACCCCAATAATTTCTGAGGAGAGAGGAGCCCAGAGCTGGTTGAGCATTCGTTGGAAAGGTCATAAGTTTCTGCATAAAACCAGTTTTAGATGGTCCATTTTAAGATACAGGATGTTTTGTGAAAACCTAGAATATTTTCTTAATCACCCTGTAGCTCACGGTTCATATGCCCCCCCCTCCTGCCATACAATCTTTTGTTTGCCTAGGTGAGTACTATCACTTCCCGCTATATGGACCCCCATGGAGGAAACACCTGTATAGAGCAATTTTTTATTATTTTTCTCCATATTCAAATGCAAACAACTTTCCAGCCATTGCACAGATTTCGATGTTGATACACTCAAAGTAACGATCGTATCACCTGTCAAACAAGCGTTTAGTGGTGTCGCTACGATAAATGGCTTATGGAGTTATCTGCAATTAACGCCATCTATCGGGAAAAGGTCACAAACTATTTCCCCAAACAATATTATGAATTATATATAAAAGAAAGGCGACTGCTTAAAACTAGTGAATGTACGAGTTCCCATAGAATTAGAAGGTTAGATAGGTTAGTGAGGTGAATCGTGGTATGATAAGTCTAACTGCTGTTCATGTAAATTTTTAGGAACACGATATTTAACAAGTTTAGCCAAGATCAAAGTATAAGGAAATTTTAAATATAACACAAAGCTGGAGCCAAAAATTGAGGTAACAAGCCGTGAGATATGATCATATTTCTGTGGAGGCTGAAGACTTACATATCTTACAAGAACTTTACATCCATATGTAATTACCGGAAGAAGCAATGAATGCAATAATCATATGGTGAGTGATATACATGCACTAGATACATATGTGCATCGAAGATCACCATATAACCTCCCATGTTATATCTCAACATGATTAACTCACGATAACGTTCTATTGAATATAACTCCTAAGTTTCGAGCGGAATTCATAAAGCATATATAGGTATGTACACACTTATATCAGCACCATTAAGTTTTATAGAGGGGAAATAGATGTGCCAAGCAAGGTATTATAAATCACTATACACTTTGTTTTATTAGGATATCGCGGGAGTCTATTATCCATTAACTATTTGATTTAATTCCTCTAAATCTAGATTCATGCAACATATTGTATCCTCAACCAATTTCACTGGTCGTCTGGACACTGGCAGCTGAGAATCATCAGCATAAAGAGGTAATTAACACGCCCAAAAATTACACAGTACAACAAGAAGTGGTCCATATACGGAACCTTGTGATACTCCAGAATTTAATGCTAGAGTAGAGTAGAATCATATTTGAGCTTAAAAAATCAACAACAAAATAAAATAATAAGTGTAAAAATTAATAGAATAACAAATTTTTAATGACTGATCACCAACAGGATAAACCTTTTAAAGTTCCAAATAATATTCTTGCCTTTCTGAATATTCTTTTATTTTGGAGTTTGATAAAATTACAAGTGGAGCATGAAAATCGATACAGGTAAGCAGTGAATAACTGAAATATGTTCATTAGATTCAAATCCATTGTTATACTCACAAAAGTATATGGTGTTGATTTTATTGACCTTTCTCACTTTTCTACCAAAGTTTTGATATCGCCATGATTTTCAATTTCAGAAAATGTTTTTGAAAAAAATTATAGTATACAACTGATAAGACAGCCGAATTTCGCTTTGAAGACGATTTTAACTAATCACAGATTCGAAATTGCGATGAAATCTTTATGCCGTCCACCTGAGAATTTTCACTTGGGTGTAAGAAACTTTTTTTTTTTCATTACGCATCGATTACAAAAATAATATAGCACGGGACTTATCTTTAATGTTACTAACTTTGAACATTACTAATCGCTTGGATTACTCTTCAGTATAGTCCTTTAGTATCGATTAGTCAGTAATTTGGGTAAACAAAAAAATGAAATTCATGCGAAGATATATTTTAGCTCTGAGCCTTCTTCGTATTTGGATCTAAATGTGCAGCATCCAAGAAGCTAATCCGATGCAGTTAAAAAATAAATTACAATTTACAAATGGAAAATAAAAATTTAAATTGAAAAGGGGAAAAAGAAACGAAAAGTTAATTAGCAAAAGTGGAAGAACAATGAAAGGTGGAAAGCGGAACAGGCATATACTCGGATGCAGTACGTGTGTAAGATTAACCTAGAAAAGTAGACAACCTGAGTTTCAAGGCGCATAAATTTACTAGGTAACTATATGGGCAGTAGGTGTTTTTTTTATTTGATTTTTTCCTTAAATATTGAATTTAATATATTTCAATATTAGAAAAATTTCGTAACTCGTCCATAGCTCAAACGGGTAGTATTGTTGATAGTTAACGTTAAATAATATTGTTACGTGCAATAAAAAGAGACAACTGGTGACATCTACTGCCAATGGAGGGCAAACGACTTCAGGTTCGGAGAATCGATTATGGAATCTACATTAAGGTTCAGGAATAGAATAAATAGATTAGTCAAGAAGCGTCTGGAATAGAACAGTCCAGATTAATCCGGAGAGTTTCTAGGGTATAAATATAACAATATAACAGTTGTCACCGCCAGAAAAAGAATCTTGCCTTAGACGTTGCAGTGTTAAAAAGCGAAAGTAATAAACGGGCGAAAGTGTTGTAATTGGATTGCGATAATTGAAAGTACAGTATTAGAGATAATTAAAGTTGAGTTGATTAATTGAAGGATTGTGAATTTTATAAGATTAGAAGTGGAATAAAGAACTTGTATATTGAATATTTAATATTGTGTATTAAATAACGAACCGAAAAGCCACGCTCGCAACAATATCTATTTTGGAATGGACAAACCTGGGTTTTCTTCAACGCTTTCGGCTACAGCAGCAATATTCTCGGCTGTTCTTGAGCGACGTGCACGGCTTTTATTCTTCACATCACTAACTTGTCCCGACAGCTCGAATTTTTCTACCAATTTCTGTATTGCGGTCCGACAAGGTGCTTCACGACGACCCAAAAATGTTCGAGTTTTACGAACCGTCTCTGCCACATTTTCACCATTTTTATAGTGAATTTTAATAATTTCAATGCATTGTTGAATCGTCTATCGTTCCATTTTTCTTAATGGCGTAGTTTCTACTTGTCAAATGTCAAAATATGACAGCTCCAAAGGTGACATCTACCGAAATAGCGGGCTAATTAAAATAACACCTCTTATTGGAAAGCCCTTTAGTTTGTCCCTTTTGTATATCGGTTTCATGATTTATCGTTCTAATGTATAAAAGATCACGTAGCAAAAAAAATGGTTAATGGTGGCCTTAGTTCTAGAAGAAGAAATACCCTTTGATGTAAATGCACGACTTTGTTGTAAGGTAGGGTATTACCACAGACAAGAAATACGCAGGTATCGACGCTATGTAGTACTCAGAAAGTGATGTATGAGAAGAGCTCACTGATCTCGGCTCAATATATCATTGGTACGAACCAAACAATTTTTTCAATATAGGCAAAATTGAATTTTTTCTTAGAATTTAAATCGAATAATTCTTCAGAATTCGTGTGGATTATTGGTGGCTGAAGAATATTGTGCCTGGGTAGTCGCGACTTCTTGAAAGTTGGATTGGTTTGGTTGCTTAGGCTTGTTAGCTAAACAGTTTTATAAGCGTTGCCCTAGGTGAATCAACACGAATTTTTGTCTCAGGTATAAATTGTATAAATTTGTATTCAATGTAGGAAAGAATTGATTTATTTCTTAGAATTGTAATCGACCATATTTCTTTAGAATTCGTGTGCATTATTGGTGGCTGTAGAGTGTAGACGGTCCGAACAAATTCTGTCTGCCGTTTTGCTGGATTGTTTGATTCTTTTTTGCGGGGGGGGGGGGGGGGGGGGATTAATAAATTAAATTTTTCAATAACTTGCACAAATTTTTTCTCTCTTAATCCCGATATTTATTTTCATATATCACGACTAGGCAAGCAGGGAAGCCGCAACCGCTGAGTTCTTGCAATTACTCGTTCTTTGGCTGTACTTAAGTGCATACGCAGGTAGGTATATAAAATTGAATTATTTTACTAGGCTGGAGATAGCTTTAATTTTAAATGTTGTCTCAAGTAACGTGCGTTCTAAAAAAACAAAGAAAACAGAGAACTCAAATTAAAACAAATAATATCCTTCTAATGTTCGTTTCCTTGTGAGGAATCACGAACTAAGTCTTACTGTATCATGTGTAGAAAAAGTGGCACACTTTGCAGTATTAATAATAACGGCGACTGGGTGTCTCGAACGGGTGAAGGTACCTACGTCCATTTTTTAATTTGGAGATTTCACTAGGCAAAAAAGAGGCAAGTTGGGTTGTTAGCGGCAATCTGGAGTGCTTAAAAGTATACCTTTTCTATAGAAAAACAGGAAAAGAAAGGTTCATTTAGTCAATACTACTCCAATCTAGTTAGTAAGCTGTATGTACCTATTATTAAAAGAAACTTCACATTGAAAGTGTCTTTTGTGTATTGTTTGTGATATATACTGCATACGAGCTCCCACTACTTGGCGTCCACAACACTTCAACGTGACAATTCCTTTAAATTGAGGAAATCTTTCCTAGTGATTGAAGCCCACGATTCTCACATGAGCTAGCTCTCGTGTGCAATTAGGGAAGCGTAAAACTCAGAGAGCAGAAAATATGTTCTTTTACTTTCAACTATTTTAACAAAAATTTATTAAAAGTTTGCAAACAAACATCTATTTATTAATCATGTTCTAATAGATATACCTACTACATCAATTTAAATATTTTTAGCACACCTCTATTGAAACTTTTTGAATTTCATAGGTTATAACAAAAAGACAAGTACAAGTATAATAGCAATAAAAAATAACAGAATCACGTAGGTATTCACTGCCTCTAAATTTGCGTAGCGAATAATTCTTCTTTGATTTATTCGCGAGCGAGAAATATTTTTTTTCTATCGATAAATAAAAATCAATCGCGAGTGATTCGAACTAAAAATAAGACTCTTGAGGATTTAACTCTCGAGCGAAATAAAACTTGAGCTCTTCAAGGATAAAACTCGAGACCGAAATAAAAATTAAAATTTCTGTATATAACTCCTACGCGATCGAATTAAATTTTCTTCACTATCCGTCATGCATTTTTTCCAGATATTATGAGGGTCAAGGGAGATAGCTTATTAAAATTTAAATCTTACAAAAGCAGTCACACGTACACTCCTCACTAGTTTTTGTTGGCAAAAATCGCAAACAGTCAAATTGTGAAAATGAAATATCTATTTCCAAAGAACTTCGAAAAAAAACCACTCCAACGAATTTGTGGATGCGCTGCTTCCTGTTTCTAGACTTTCCTTTCCCAAAAAAAAAAAGTATTAATAAATCTCACTACGTCTAAAACTTAAAAAAAAATTTACAATATAATCTTCCTACTGGTATGCCGTACATTTTTCCTGCTTGTAATTTTAATGCAATTTCAATGAAAATTTTATCTCAATAAAATACTCTATCATATTTAAAACTTTTCTGATGTGCGAAACAATATCTTTCGAGCCCATTTTTTATTAAAATTTGCAATTTTCTTCAATACGGAAACCAAAAAATGCAAAATCTAATTTGGTTGTGGTGATTAGTGATAGCCGCTTAGGCGTTACTTCCCTAAATCTGCGATTTGTACCCATGCCAATAAATTTCGCTAAAGTGTGTAATTTTTTATGCCAATCCAACTATCTTGGATTAATCTACCTCCAACCACCCACCCACCGCCCCTCACAATTAACTCAGCCTACAATACGATGCCAGACGGAATTTGTTCGGACCGTCTACACTCTACAGCCACCAATAATGCACACGAATTATAAGGAAATATGGTCGATTTCAATTCTAAAAAATAAATCAATTCTTTCCTACATCGAATACAAATTTATACCGGCTTGAGACAAAAATTCGCGCTGATGTACCTAGGCTAGGCCTACGCTCAAAAAAATTTTTAGCTAAGAAGCCCAAGCAACCAAATCAATCCAACTTCCCAGACACAATATTCTTCAGCCACCAATAATCCACACGAATTCTGAAGAATTATTCGATTTAAATTCTAAGAAAAAATTCAATTTTTGCCTATATGGAAAAAATTCAATTTTTGCCTATATGGAAAAAATTGTTTGGTTCGTACCCATGATATATTTAGCCGAGATCAGGTACGGTCTGGTGGACGGCACTTACGAGGAACTGTAACCATGATGTGCTGTCAAAAATCCAGAGAGCCGCCTGTATGGGTATAACTGGGTGTCTGTGAACCACGCCCACGACGGCATTGGAGGTCATGCTTGACCTATTGCCGCTGGACCTTTATTGTAAGGGTGTGGCGGCAACTAGTGCTGTCAGGCTGGGAGCGGGGGGCTGGTGGAAGGAGACGGGTTTTGGGCACTCCAATATACTCCAGAAGGTAGACTGTAGGGACTGCAGGGTAGAAACAGACTATCAAGTACCCATCCTGACTTTTGGTGGGGGTATCAACGCAACGATACCCACCAGGAGTGACTGGGAGGGGAAGGAAGTGGTCGTTACATCCGATATTTCTATATTTACGGATGGCTCCAAGACGAGTGCGGGCTCCAAGACGAGTTCTGGAGTGTACTCTAGAGATCTCCAGTGGCACGAGTCTTATAGACTGCCTGACAAATGCAGTGTTTTTCAGGCAGAGCTCATAGCGATTTATCAGGCGGCAACATTGGTATCCATGTGCATATATACTGATAGCCAGGCAGCCATCAGGGCGCTGGATGATGGGCTGGTAAAATCAAAATTGGTGCAGTTATGCAAAACCAGGCTTGAGGAATTGACTGTGAGGCACAAGGTGACCCTAAGCTAGGTACCTGGCCATAAGGATATCTCAGGCAATGAGATGGCTGATGAGTTGGCCAAAAAGGGCTCCGAATTGGATAGCTCCGCAGCTGTAGCTTACGTGAGGATCCCAATCGGAGTTTTAAAAGACGAAATCATCAGGGAAGTCTATTTAAAGGCAGGGCTCCGATGGACCAACAGGGATACCTGTTGTATTGCGAGGCAATTGTGGCCTACATATGACAGGAAAAGGACAAGGGAACTGCTTAACAGCAGCAGAGCAAATACCAGGAATCTAGTAGGGGTCATGACGGGTCACTGGGCCATAGGGGACCATGCTAGAAGACTGGGAATGGCGGCGAACGATTTCTGCAGGAGTTGTAGGGACTCGGAGGAAAGTGAATCCGTCAAGCATGTGCTTGCGAATGCCCCGCTCTGATGAATAAAAGAGGTAGGCTACTAGGTAGCTACTTCTTTTCAAGTCTGGAGGAGCTTCAAAGTATAAAGTTCAGAGACATCCTGAGTTTTCTGAGTGAGGCAGGATGGATCTAGTCTAAAGATCTTGGATATATCCTGAGTTTCCCAAGGAAAGCAGGATAAATCCACGGCTTGAAGGGTTATATCATGAGGTCTAGGGGCACAATGGACCCGTTGGAGGTGTAAGTGAGCCTGGCTGGTTGTCCAGCGGCACCCCTCTTACCTAACCTAACCTAACCTAGCCAAGATCAGTGAATTATTGACGTTTGATATGAGCTGATACCTGGGTATTTCTTGTCAATGGGTATTACCCTCCCCTATTGCTGAAATTTGAAATTTAAACTCAATTCAATATCCTTATTTAGATATAAAAACGGAAGTACTATTGAATTCATTTTAAATCTCTTAATTTTTGCTCTACAGCCTTTTGAATTTTTATTTCCATTTCTTTATGTTTTTCATTTTTATAAAACGTAGTATGGAACGAAAATATACTTGACAGTTCGGAACGAAAATTTGTTTCTCGTACGAATAAACATAAGAATGTGTTTTAATTGAAATAAAACTTTAAATATGGATATTTTATTATTGAAACTGTAATTAGAATAAATATCTAATTTTTTATTACATGTATTGCAGCAAATTTCTGTTAGTTTAGGACAAAATTTGTTTTTTTCGGTCTAGTGTTTTCGTTTTCAATGTTCGATGTACAAACTGCCTTAGAATCTATACTCGTCCGTTTTCACTTCTACTAAAATTTGCAGCCCGTACGGATAGTGGCATATGTATTTAAAATTAGTCAATATAACTACCTACATATTTTTTATATTAATCTTCTGATCTGTTTACTTTTTCCGATTGATAGATTGAATGATAAGAAAATTACTTCACAATGGCGGCGATAACAAATTTAATTAACAATTTAACCAGCACTGCCAAAGTTACTGTGAAACTCGATTTGGTTTAAAAAACTTCGCTTAAACTTGGATAATGGTTTAAACTAAACCTTAGTTCAAGCTCGACTGTAAAACTAGCCATTAGTATATTAAATTTAACATATTAATTTTAAAAGCAGATGTGTCAGCTTTAGAAATTAATATTAGTTGAGTTTTTGATTCATTGGACTTGAATTGGTTCAATTTAACGGGTAAAAAGGCCGATTCTCAATGGGAACGTAAAAACACTCTTGAAAACGCATTATTTTAATTTATCTGGTTTTAATTTTTTGAAATTAAGTGCCATCTATATGTCAGGTATGAAATTAAAACTGATTTCTCTAAACGAAACTTAAAAACAAGTCCACGTGTTTTTGTTATTCTTTTGATTTGTTTCATTAGAAGTGAACTAGTTGAAGACAATAATAAAGTATACATGGCTATTGAACTGTGTGAAGTGTCTGAATGATATTACTGAGAAATATATGTAAGTGGCGTAAATAAATAACGCCGCAGTAAATGTTATTTTCCTTAAAATCTCCAAATATTCTTGCTTTTTTACTATCGTTTTTTTATTTACTTTATTTAATAAAACACAAGAGTTAAAAAGCCAGAATTGGTTTAAGAACAAATTCTTATGGTATCCTAGATAAATAATTTCGTATGGTGATCTATCCGTGGAAGTTGGATTTTTGAAGTGGTTTTCCGCTTATATTTCTAGACCGGTTGTTTTTAGAGCAAAAATGATTATAACCAATTTTATATAAATTGCCGTGAAAGTCTAGGACTGATAGCTTTCTCGGTATACGTAAAAAGCCAAAAATTGTATATGGCAACACTAAGAAAATGTTGTCCGATTTAGTCCATTTTTGAAATTCGCGTTCCACGCGATCTAGCAGTGTCCAAATATAAAGTCAAAAACGAAATTTATGTATGGCAACCCTACGAAGGACTTTCCCGATTTGTCACATTTTAGACCCTAGATGAAATCCAGTTTGTAACACCTAGAAATAATGATGGTAGAGCAAAATGGATTGGACACCCACGTATAACTGTCCAACCGTCTGTCCGTCCGTCCGTCCGTCAGACAGTCCATCCATCCGTCCGTCTGACAGTCCATCCATCCGTCCGTCTGACAGTCCATCCATCCGTCCGTCCGTCCGTACGATAACTCGAGAACGCGTTCACTTAGAGACCTGAAATTATGCACACGGGCTTTTTAGAATAAAAGTAAATTTTAGTTGTGTTATGGTCACCAATTTAAGCAAGTTTGATTTCTGAAGTGGTTTTTCGCATATATTTCTAGAACAGTTCGTCGGCCAGAAAAAATGATTATAATCAATTTTATAGGATTTCGTATTCTGAAGAAGTTTTTAGTACAATAAAAATATCTAGGACCAATCGTTTTCACAGTATATGTAATGAACCAAAATATTTATATGGCAGTCCATTTTTATTTGTTATTACTATAAAAATACCATGTACCAAATTTCAGGTCTCTATGTCTACGCGTTCTCCGGCAGTGTCCAAATATATAGTGGAAAACGAAATTTTTGTATGGCAAACCTACGAAGGACTTGCCCGATTTGTCTCATTTTCGAACTTAATTTTATTTTTTTTAAAAGTCCGTGAACGAATTCTCGAGTTATCGTGCGCACAGACAGGCAGACGGATGGACGGACTTACAAAAATCAACATGACTTTTATTATTATGCTTGCGGGTCCCATTCATATTGCTTCACCAGCATTATTTCTATGCGTTACAAACGGAATGACAAACTTAGTATACCCCTTTAGACTTCATCTAGTCTAGGGTATAATAATAGCTTCTTTCTAATCGTGAAGTATTTTTGATTTTTTAACGTTGACATCTTAAATTTTCAAATCGATGTGCTAATGCTAATTTCATGTAACCCGATGAAATTGGGTTTGAAATTCTAAATTTCGGCTTATGTAGATATATGTGAAGAATATATGAGAATATAATAAAGTTCTGATTTTCGGATTTTGATGGAATTTTATATATATGTACATAACTGGTCCTGCAAATATAACTTCTTTATTTAAAATGAATTTTCGGCGCCATTTGACTTTCAACATAACTAAGAAATTTAGAAGACAAACTGCGAAAAGCGTAATCTTCTTATAAGTATAAACAATTTGATTAACAATTTATTTTACAGAATGTAAACAATTTGGACCAAAGCACGGGTTGAATGAAACAAAAAATAAAACATGATGTAATGTCAAATAAATTTATTTAAATAAATTTAAAAACACTTGGCAATTCATGCTTCACATTATATATAGTTATACCCTGAAACATAAATTGCCAAGTGTTTTTTTAAATATGTTTAAATAAATTCATTATACCTTACATAATGTGTAATGTGTTGCACCAGGTGTCCACACAAAATATAATCATTAAACAGAAAATAAAAAATTATGAATGCAGATCTTGTTTGGTGAAATACAATATGTGGCTAGCTTACGACATATTTTTCAAAATTATTTCCTCTGTTTGCCATTACATGATTATAAAATAAACGACTTCATTCTTTGTACTAAGACGTTTTGGTAGAATTTACGGAAAACAGGATTAATATGGTGGAAATAAAATTTTCTATAATTTCATCCCAGTTAATATCTCCAACAGTAGTGCCAGCATTTCAAGTTTATTCTTGTGCCTGGAAATGCTTTTTTTTTCGTTTTGATTGTAATTGATGAACTTATTTTATCTTAAATCGTGATTAATTAATTTATTGCTACCTTTCAGGGACCGAAAATAACCATTATTTTAGATTTTTCATCAAAAAGATCACATAGAAATAATAATCGGAACTTTAAATGAATAGAACCAATCTTATCCCCATAAGATGAGCTGCCGTAATTTAAAAAGTCCAATAAAATTAAAATTGCACGTTAATGGTTCATTTTTGATTAATTGTTTTTGGTTATCCGATAACCATTATTTGTCCTCTTATGAAATAAGAGTTATCGATAACTTTTACAATTCTTGTCAATAATAAGAGTTATTTTTCGATTTTTATTTTATCGGTTATCTATTCCCTCAAATTGAATTTAATTTTTCGGTTGATCCCCAATAATTACAATTATTGTCGGCACGAGTTCTGTCACATAAATTCTATTAAAACGATTCTTATAAATGTTTGCATATTAAAAACGAGTCCGGTATTCAAATTCTCCGAACTATTGGTCATATATAACTATTATTTCATAACTAAAACTCGAAATAATGGTTATCCGAAAACTAATAAAAATAAATCTTATTTATTGAGAAAAATTAAGAAATTTGTCAATAACTCTTAACTAATTCATAACCATAAAAAAAATAAATTGTGAAATAATGGTTTATGTTTACCGGCAAAAAATGAGTCGAAAGATTACACTTATAGTATCATTTTTATGACAGCTCTCATAACAAGCACGGCTCCTACTACGTTTCATTAGTAAATACCTTATTTACACTTTCACCTTATCTCTTCCTTTTTCCTTAACAAATAAATTGATAAATTCCATACGCAAAAGTCCTTCCGCATAATCTCCTACAGGTTTTCGACCAAAATGTCATCAGAGATGTATTTCACCCTGATGAGGTGTATATAAAGACAGTTATTTTGAGTTATTCGAAAATTTCCGGCTTAATTGAAAGTACTTCTCTAGTGATGCGACCGACACCTATGAGTGAAGCCAGAGACGGAAAACAGCAGGAGACGGCGATACCGGAAGGCAGAAAAGAGAAGACGAAGAGTTTTTCTGGACTGTCAACTGCTACGAAAAGAATAGAGGAATCTGAAAAAAGTTTCGTCAGGAGAAAAATTAAGTAAAAAATCTAAAGGAATCGGAAAAAGGAGGATAAGAGGAAGAGAGAAGAGAATAAAATAGGAAAGTGCCGCATCATAACCATGGCAGATGACAGGTGTAATTATCAATTAATACAATAAATCACTGGGTGACCCCCGTAGAATCAGATTATAAATCTGTAAAAACGATGCCAGGGGATTGATACAACTTGATCATAGGTATGATCAGCACTTTATGTTTTAAATATATACAGTGGTCGATTACTGGGTCGTCTCATCCACGCTGATTTTACATACATTTATAAGGTGGTTGATACAACTGAATCACCATCATTTCAGCATCTTTTCATTGCAAATTCACATAATGATCGATTTTATTCACTGTATCATCCCCATAGCATCAGCGCTTACCATTTCAGATATAAAAAGTGATCAATAGACTACTGGATCATCTCCACTTGCAGTTTTCATGACAATATCGACGTTTCTTGTTCAATCAGAACATATCTACACAAGGTGATCGATTCAAAGGTTCATCCTAATATTAGAATTTTTTTACAATCGTCCATACGAATTTATGTCACTGGAATATTTGTTCGAAGCCTTTTCTAAATTTATAATGGTCATCAATTGATCATATCGACAGAATAAGGGTGGCGTCTCCTTAAAGTTTTTGTCAAGGTATAAAAAGCGATAGAGGGACACAAGCCTTCCTGCCAACACTTGTATAGCATTATGAGAAGTTTATTGTGCATATAATCCAATCAGTGTCCGACAAAAACGTATCGCATCATGCACATTGGTCTGCTTATCACTGTCATTGGATACTTTTTGTCAAGTTTTAATTAAACATCAGCAAATTAAAGCAATCACATTGATTAATTCTTCAGCAATAGTATTGTCTTAATAGTTGTTTTGTTCGTTCGATAAGCTAGATTTTGGTTATTTGAGTAAAATCAGTTTGAATACCTAAAATACTAGCAAAGCGTATATCCTCAGGGGCGCCCCTGCGTTGGATCCTTGCAAACCATATATGTATGTAAGTTATTGCTTTTCTAAAAAAATTTGTAAAAAATATATTTTTTTGATCTCACTTGTTTCGAAACAAAAAAAGGAAACAGAAGGAATAAAAACTTAAAATTAATCCAGATTTCGTTTTTTCTTGGTAGGAACAAGTTCCCTCGTAAATTCGGTACATATCATAACAATTACCTGATAAAAACATAAGATAGAAATAGTTTTTGATAGTGTCGTGCTTGCAGATCGTCTCTGGATGCATTGTAAGTAAATAGTTTCATTCTTTTCATCATTAATTTTTAAAATCAGAATGGAAATAATTTTAACAACCGATTTAGCCCTTGTGTTCATACAGATTTTTACACCGTTAACTTCATGAATAGGTACCCAGGTACCTTCATATATTTTTTTTATGGAAATTTTATTATTTTTATGGAATAACATGTAAATAATGATTTATTTAACCTAATAACTGTTCAAATTTAATATATGTGGCTTCGTTAACTTTAATGTGTGTTTACGTTGGTATATACATGTGTGTGTGTGTGCGTATATATAAGCAGGAGTACTTGATCATACGTAAGAAAGTTTAGTATCTTGACTGCGGTTATGATTCCTGGAGAGTAATAAAGTGAGTGCGTCATGGTACGTTTTAGTATGATCGTAATATTACAGTAACTGATGGTTAACTCACAGTTTCTAACATACAACAAAATGAAAATGAAGATCTTAAAATAAAATCAATTTAGATAGGTAGGCATCATGCATTGCATTTAAATTTACCTGAATCTGAAAGCATTGACTTTATCTACAAAACCCCAAAAATTTTCCAGATGATTTCAAAATGCCTAAATAGATATATGAATAAGACCAATGCACATGCATATCAAGATAATAATATTTAAGCGTTATGCATATTTGCAATTCAGTACAGTTTAAAACTCTATTCTGAAGAAAAGGTGGATTTATTTAAATTTATATTGTGATATCTTTTGGTAAGTGTTTGGAAATTTTTTTTTATATGAATGATGAACATTGCTCTAATGAGCCATTCAATCGGTAATATTTTTTAAATGAAATTCGTTGAAAAGTTATTTGCGTTATCTAGTAATTTAGTTTAGCGTCCTCCAAATTGATTATTTCTAATACTACTTTGTGTTTGATTTTACCTTCGAATGTCCTACGAGATGCAAATGGAGTACTTGCGAAGACTACTTTCAGATGATTTGAATAGTGATCATGAGGTTCACGAATATAGCTCTAAAGATGAGTGGATTCCACCTAAAACACACAGAGAAGAAATACAACAACACCTACTCACGGCAGACGTAGATTTCTCCAGGACTTAGGAAAGCAGTTAGCAATGCAATCAATCCTGATTAGATCCCGAAAATCCCAAGCCAGTAAACATTTTTCTACAAAATTGGGAATTGAATCAATGCTAGGTCGCCCAATTATAGCACAGACATCACTTGCGGAAGCAGATGGAGCAGGAGCAAATGGATCAAGAGATGCCTCTGGACGTATAAAAGTTACCGGAAGCTGCTACATATGCCGAGCTATAACTAAACGGCAGCGCAAAACAAGAAAATCGTGCTGTGCTTGTAATTATCCTGTATGCATTGAGCATTCTGAGCAGTGTTGCCACTTTGGCTACAATCGTAGCAAATGGCTACTTTGGGCAACATTTGGCTACGGGGATACCCCCCTAATGTTTTGGCTACGCTAGAGAATTTTTGAATGCATAGCCAAAATATTTTCAATAATTTTTTTTATATTAATTCTCAGCACTGTAGCAGGGCAAGTGTAGTATTATAATTTATGCTGGCTAACTCGCCTTTCATTGTGAGACACAGCCGATAGCGATTTAAATGTTTATCACATTTCAGGGCTTATTTAATATAATCAAAAAAATGTAAGAGCGAAATTATTAGGACTTATTAAACTCATTAGCACTGCCCCATGGCAACCTTACTCAATTTTTTATCTTAAATAAAAAAATTAAAAACTACTTAAACAAAAAAACTAACTTTACAAAATTTCGACCCCAATGAAATATTTGTAAATATTTTTTGTACAAATAAATTTTGAAAAAAATTTTTAAGACAAATTTTTAGTGAATTACTCTATAGGCTTATATATGTAAGATTTAAATTTTTCTATAAGTTTTTCACGTGCGCCTACTCAAGCCACTTTCGGGCTACGCCAAAAAGCTACTCTAGAAAGATTTCAAGTGGCAACACTGATTCTGAGATTATTACGAAACGCAGTATTTGTGCTATGTTTTAGTTTACATATAAATATATTTTAAATCGACTTAATATTTAATAAATTTTAATCTAAAAAGTCAATTTTGTTTTTTTTATCCTTTCGTATCAAGATTTTCTACTAATATGTTTTCAGATGAAATCATTTTTTACATGTATTAACATATAAAGTATATTATGTACCCAGGTACCTATCTATAAAGTAATGTCAGTATAAATGTAGAGCAGAAAAATTAGTATTTCTAAATATATTTTTAACATTTTGGAACATTTGGAACATGCAAATATCTAAAAAATAAAAGTCAAAAGTTACCCGGGTACCTGTTCATGAACACACGGGTTAAAGAGTTTAAAGAATCAGAGAATAGTTAAGTTTAAAGTTAAAAACTGGTCGCAAGAAATTGGAGTTTCCAGAATAATTTACTGGCAATTAATAAAAAAAAAAAGAAAAAGCTAGATTTGGTCTAAGACCAATTCTTATGATGCCTTAGATGAATGCTTTATTAAAAACGAATATAAAAAAAGTTCAAACTGTTGATTGATAAAATTTATATGTATATACACTGTAATTTAAAGAAAAATAATATTTTACGGGAATCTAAACGCACAACCTACATATGTGCAATACAAAATTATTTCTTAAAGAAATCTGAAATCTTAGATTGTTTTTTAGTATAATTTACGTGTTCTCTTTTAATCAAATTTTCACACTCATTTAGTTTTTGTAATATACTGTAGATACCCATGCTCCTTTTTTTTGCGTACGTTTTAAGGCTACGAATGCTTGAAACATCGTCCTTAATAGTCATGGCCGAAATTTCATTCGAAGCTTCATTTTCAAATTCGACAACATGTTCGGAGGTGCTGCTAGAGTTACTTATAATATTTTCAGTGTTTCCGGTAAGCTCTCATAAGTGGCCAAAAATACATCAACATCTGCTAATTTCCTTACATTTTCCTCTTCAATACTATCTTCAGTAAATATTTCTTCGGTACTATTATCGTGCGTAAAACCACACCTTCGAAAACATTTATGGATTGTTGATTTAATTCCATTGTCCCATGCAGATTTCAAGCCAACTGAGAGCATCAAATGGAGAAATTTTCTTTGCAAGTTCTGAAGAATTTTCAACCTCATCCAAATAACAAATTAAATGGTTCATCAGGTATCTAGTTACGGTAGTTTACTTTTAAATTCTGGATGATACCTAGCCCAATGGTTGTAAACGTGAAGTACAATTTGGTGGTAGATATTGAAGTTTTATATTAGTAAGCTCATCGACCACATGATAGGCAGCATTGTCGAGGAATATAAGAATTTTTCTTTTCTGTCTTTGTATTTTCGTATCTAGTGTATGCATCCACTCACTGAAAATAGTAGAGTTCATCGACGCCTTTGAATTGGCTCTCCATGTAATAGATAAATGCTGTTGAATATTTATTCTGCCAAAAGACCTCGGCATTTTAGCCTTGCCAATTACCAAAAGATCTTCTTTTTCACCAGCTAAATTGCAGAGAAGAGCGACCGTTAAGCTTTCCTTGGATAGCTTCTGAGCATTTTTCATTCTTCAAAAGAAGTAACCTGGTTGGTGTTCCTCGGAAGAAGAGTCCTGTTTCATCCAGGTTAAAAATATTTGAAGGTTCGTGTCACTCGCGAAGGCTTTGAATAGTACTGTAATATGCCTCAACCGTACTCAGATCAACATCTGCTCCCTCTACTGATAGTATACTGAAAGTAATGTTGTAACGCTTGCGGAATGCCTGTAACCATCCCTCCGTTCAATGCCTTAAATTCAGTCAAACTTAATATTTCTGCAAGTTTTAAAGCCTTCTTTTGAAGAAGTGGTCCAGATACTGGTAAATTTTTTCCACGAGCTTTCACAAACCTTTGAAATAAAGTGCTATTCAGTTTTGCATACGGGACGATTAATTTTAAACGCTTTCTTCCAGTTGGTTCAAATCTCTCAAGCGACTTTTTTATTTCATTTTTATTTTTTTAAATTCGCTGCACTTGGCTTTTGCTAATTTCAAATTTTGCAGCAATCTTCCTCTGACTAAGCCTATCCTTTTCAAACGCTTTTATGACTTCTAATTTTTTACTAACGTCCTTGTATTTTTTTTCCATTTTTAAAAGATGTTAGAGTGGGTATTTTTTTTTCCTTAAAATTTACACATCATTAAATATTTGTTTTGAGTTCCGATTTGAAAAAACCTACCTAATTGAAAATGAATCTTCAGGTTTAGTTTCCTATTTAATAAAGGGGTCCTTGTATGTAGCTTGTTTATTTTTATTGAAAAACACCTAATTTCACAAATTATTAATACCACTGCAGTGATGAAAAATTGTATGCTTAATCCTGAGTAAGATCACATAAAATGAGATCCTTACTTACAGTCTATTTATCAAATGACTCATATTCATAGGACTTAAATTTCGGGGAATCACACAAAAACCTACAAAAATGTTTGAGAACGATTCGTGGTCCTGCAAATATGTATGCAGTAGAAATACGTATGCATATTTATGTAATAGCGAAAATTTGCGTCGTATTAATTATGTATTGCAGCAAATGCAAAGTGTGCTTGTGGATCTTAGAATATGGAGCAAAATGGCATAATAATAGCAGAATTCAGTTATTTCAATGTAAAGAGCTTCGATGTAGGTATAAAACTTTGCTTTGTCATACAGTCTCCCTACCTCTAATGTATGCATCTTGTTCTAAAAAAAGTACAGGGATTAAAACAGCCATTTTGTTTCATATTGTAATTAGATACATAAATTTTTCATAGTGTCAATCTCATGCGCATTTATTTTGTTTTGCGATTTTTCTTTACGTTCAAAAAGATCAAAATTATGGATAAATATGTGGTCCACGATCCGATTACACAGGTGCCCCAATTATACGGTGAAGTTTGTTCCAGAAACTCTTTGTGTGTCGGTAGTGTGGTCCAATTGTGCAAGGAAGTGTGTTTGGGAAGTGTCCGAATTGGTAGGATTTACTATATTTTAATATTATGCTTTACCAGGATTATTTCTGTGCGTTACAAAGGGTATGACAAACTTAATATATCCTATGATTTCATCTAGGGTATAAAAATGAAAAGGAACCCCAGTAACGCACCCAGGATTTGTCTAGGGGGGGGGGGGGGGGGGCATAGGTCTCCCAAGTTCTAACGAGTCGGAAAAATAGGGCTCTAAAGTCGCGTTATGCACCCATCTGAGCACTTAAGGACTGCTATTTTATATTGAAAGGTTTTATTTTATTTTATCGGATTTTGTAATAATATACAGACCACATTTTATACGTAATTTGTAAATTATGTTCAGAAAACTGACATTCTGGAGGGGGACCGGTCCCGTTCGTCCCCCTGTCGGTGCGCCCCTGGAACCCCTAGTACCTAATTGTGGACGTGGATAAGAGAAATTCAATATATCTTGAAAGAATTCGGTAGAATTATTATCGATTATATTATGCATCATAACGTATAATTCACTGTGAAAAAGTAGGACAATTCCCTAAATTTAAGACACGTTTTTTCCTAAAAATAAACTTCATTTTCCCTAATTTAAAGGGAAAATCAGTTTAAATTACCCAAATCAATGGAACATATTTGGCACCAGAAAACCTATATATTTAGTACGTAAAATTCCCGAAATGTTAAGCGTTTTCCGATAAGAGAACATTCAATAAATTATGTACTTATTATTCTACATTGGAAGTACCTACATTTTCGAGGGATAAAAAGCTATTCCACTTTTTTCAAGGTGCAGATTTCCCTAATCTTATAAAAAAATACCTAAGCTTAGTGGTACAAATTGTTGCCACTCACTTTAGGGAAAAAAATGTCACTGTGTAGGATACCCTTCAAGTATGGGAGAGTCCGAATTGAACTTATAATTTGTGAACATTTTCTTGTAGTATTTTCATTGAAGAAACACTTTATAACACTGAGGCTGTTTTATTCCTCCTTCACTCTTCTGGAACCCCTTTCGCTTAATATGAAGGTTGTCTAAGTTCACTCCTGCGCCAGTTTCAGTATTTCAGGGGCTTCATAGTTATGTGCCGGCGATGCCATGGGAAGCTGGGTACAGGCACCAAGAGGATCACAAATCATCTTATCCTCACCCAAATTTCTAAGGTAACTTGTGTATAGTTCCTTCAAGACAACATGTGTGTTCTTTCTTGCTTTTTTTTTTCATGGCACGCATTCATTTTGTTTATGTTTTGTTAACCCACCCCATTCTCTCCGCACTTAGTCGTTGTGATAGCGTGCCAGCCTGACTATAAAGCAAGCAACACAGTGCTATCTTTTCTAACCTCGACCTCAGTATAAATTTAAGAACCTCAATCTGGTGAACCTTGCAAACTCACAAATCTTAAGAACTTTAACAACTTCTGTATGATTGCGGTTAATTGGGGTGTGTGGCTGGAAAATTCAAATTATTTGTAATAATTTAACTTTTGATGGTAAATATGTTTCCCAAGTTTTTTTTTCAAATAATTTACCATACACTTTTTTCCGTAAACAATTCTGACATCAAATGATAATAAAAATTAGCTGTCAAAGCTGACAAACCTACAAATAGTGTAGAAACCTAGCCGACCTCAGAAATTTTGCCATTGGGAGCTAGAAAACCTGATCTCATATATTCTACAGAACTGTCAAAATTGGTGAGGCTGGCCAGGTTAGAAAAGTCAGTATACTGTGTTTCACGTTCAATGCTACCACGGACTGAGCTATCAGCTTTAGCTGATAGACTGGACTACACAACCGCCAGTACGCTTACTCACACATAAGTTTCATAACACTATTTTTAATCTTAACTGGATTTAAATAAAATGGTCACGATGCCTGTAAGTTTTCCGAACTACTTTCCACAATTAAAATTATATAATATTTGAAATATTAATTAAATGATAACCAGATTAAGAGCGTATTTATGATGACAGTGGTAATTTAAAATATCGCTGTAATAAACAAGTCCAACTCGAAAGCTAGGCTAGGTAGGTACTGCGATTTTCTCAAGTATTTTTCTTAGAAAAAAAAAGCTTAACTAAACTTTATCCTCTCTTTATGCTCAATAAACAGAAAAATGTCTTCGCATAATTGTAATAGGCTGTTGTAATGTGATATATCTGTTACATAAATATTTATCGAGGTATGTTAACAAATTAAAAAAAAATGCACCAGGAGAAAATTAATACCAAAAATATTTTAACACAACATTTTCAACTGCACCTCGGAACAATCCAAAGGTTAATTCTTGTGTCTGACAAGACAAGCAAGGTTGCTATCTGGAAAACATTTTCAAATTACTGCAAGTGCCCACACTTAAAATGTCATTTAAATAATGTTTTTCTCATTACACATGAAATAACTTTGCCAACTCGTTAAAACAACAACGACATCAGCAGCTACGGATAAAACGACCACGGCAGGCGGCGGCGGTGGCGGTCGAAAGCGGCGGCGAGGCGATGTCATTTCTCTGATAGTGAATGTAACATATAACAGTAGCATAGTATAGTAGGACTGCAGCAGTGCAACATAACCAGAAGGCCTCGATAATTACTACGTGGTTCTACCAGCTCATCTGAAGTTGAAGTACTTCGTGCATGGATCTGACGAGGGAATTGCTAAATTGCAATCACCCAAACTCAAAATTTCGGTTGGAGTTGCATTAAATGTCGCTTAAAATATTTTTGTTTTTGTTTCCCATATTAGACTCTTCTTTCGTACTCGTATATTACGTATACGACCTACTTGAAAATGTGCAGATTGTTGTTCATTTTATGCAAGAATTATACAAAATACGACGTGCATTTGCGCTCTTGCACTATTTAGAGTTTGGGTAGTATGTGTCGTTGTCGTCGTCAGTGAATCCACAAAATTCTACATAGAGATAGAGCCCAAAAGCCACAAGACCCATACGATATCAGTCAGCTTCCGAGTGTAATTTACAGGCCTATAATTTAATGGAAATGGGAATTAAACGACGTAATTGCGAGTAATTTATTGCAGTCATAAAAAAACGACGTTGAATTGCTCTCCTATTGCCTATATACATGCAAACAAACATAGGTGAATATCTGTTTATATAGTACACCCGAACCCGGCCAAGCTAGTAAACCCTTCCGCCGACCGGCACTGTTCCTCTATATTCCATGAGTAATGATGTAAACTAAATGTATGTATGGCTGTTTGTCTGGCTGTCTGTCTGTCTGCTTGTACATGCCGAGCAGAACTGTGGTAAATAATGCACGAGCATGAGTTCCAGTCCTCCTATCTATAGCTAGACAAAAAGAAAAGCCCGGAGAAAGAGTTAAGAAAAACTGAGTCATGTCGACAGATTCTCGTAATGAGATGAGTCTAGGCATTATAGGTAGAGGTCTAGGCTCTGTGTCATAATTAATTTATTTTTTAGCAAGCCGTTTTTTTTTGTATACCTTACCTAGCCCTACCTAGACTAGATGAAATCATAAAGCACACTCAGTTGGTCATTCCATTTGGAACGCATAGAAATAATGAATCCATTTTGGACATATGACTTTAAAAACTATTTTAGATTTTTGCATTTTCGTAGGTCTGTCTGTCTACCTGTCTGTCTATGCATCAGTGCATCAACACAATAACTCAAAAACGAGTTGACATACAAAGCTAAAATTTTTTTGCACCACTCTAACTATATAACAAAATTCTCGATTTAAATTTGAAAACGGATGAAATCAGTAAAATTTTTCGAAGTGTTGTAACAGCTTGTTTAGATGGGTCAGTCACTGATTCAGTACTCTGCCTCTGCTTACTTACTTATAACAATATATTTTTATAACTCAGTGCCTCTGCCGTACGAAAATTGTTTGGGTGGGGGCAGAAATAAAGTGCAACTTAAAATTCGTAGACAGTACAAGCAGCTCTTGAGGCAGCACGTATTTTTATAACCTAGATAAAATCATTGGGTAAACTAAGTTTGTCATTCCGTTTGTAACGCACAGAAATAATGCTGGTAGAGCAGAATGGATTAGACACCCACGCATAATATTAAAAGTTATTTTGATTTTTGTATGTCCGTCTGAACTCGACAACGAGTTCAATTAGCCAGCTGAAAATTTGCATACGCCTATTTTAAAAGAAACAGTAAATATAAGTTCGAAAATGGGGCCAACCGCCCAACATCTTCGCAGGGTTGCCATACATAAATTTCGTTATTCATTATATGTGGGCACTGCTAGAGAACGCGGCGATGTAGAGTACTACGATATCCTATTTGATGTTCACAGAAAAATTGCAAATTTAATTTCAGAAATGGACTAAATTCGTGTTGCCATAGAAAATTTGGTTTTTCACTATTGTATTTAGACACCTGTCTAAGAACGTATCGCCGTAGAGAGTTGAAATGATATACACGGTGTTTCCATAAAAATAGTAAATAAACATTCAAAATTGGATCAAATTGGGCAACCCCTTCTTGGTGTTGCCATACAAAAATTTTGTTTTAAAGTATATATTTGGGCAATACCTGAGAACACGTCAACTTAGAGAGCTAGAATTTGGTACATGGTGCTTTCATAGCAATAGTAAATAAAATTTAAAAAATGGTCTAAATCGGGCAATCCCTTGATGTTGATATACAAAAATTTGGTTTTTCAGTATATACTTGGAAGATGCATCGATGCGGAGAGCTCAAATTTTGTACACGGCGTTTTCATGAAAATTGCAAAGTTCAAAAATGGACCAAATGTTAACATACAAAACTTAAGTTTTTCACTATATATTTGGACAGTGTCTCATGCGTCGACATCATAGATAGCTGAAAGTTTGTACACTAGCCTTGTTTAAAAATTGTACATTTAAGTTCACGAATGGTACCAATCGCGCAACTCCTTCGTAGGGTTGCCATACAAAAAGTCGCTATTAACTATACATTTGGGCACTGTCTGAGAACCCGTCCACGTAGACAGCTAAAATTTGGTAATTGGTGTTTTCATAGCAATGGTATATAAAATTTCACAAAGGGACTAAATCGAGTTACCCCTTCCTCAGGGCACACCGAAATTAGACAATATTTTTTTTAAATGACGTGCAAAAGGAACAACTTATCATTGAGAATAGGTTTGAAAATAGGTTTGAGAATAGGTTTAGAGCTAATAACTCTAACAGGGCTTCAGATAGCACATCACATAGGATGTAATGAGTCAAATTAGAGAGGAGAGCCTACAGTTTTTATAAAAGAAATATGTTAACGATTTCTTGCAAAAAAAATAGAGGTCAAATTAAAAAATAACCATAATTGTTGAGTAGAACGGGTATGGGGCTGGTTGAGCAGTCGTTGGAAAGCCCATGAAGTTCTGCATTCAGCTGTGACCGTACGCCATGTAGTTTTTAAGATACAAACTAGCTTTTTCTTAATTACCCTGTCACTTCTAAGCGGTTGATATCCCCCCCCCCTTCCATACAATTTTTGGTTGTTCTATTGACCTCGTAGTGGCAAACACCTTGTATACTTGAAAGCGCCTGAGAAAGCGAGCACGTGAAGAGCTGATATTTTGTATACGGCGTTTTCATAGGTTTTCTAGGCATCTATATTATCGCGGGGCAACGCCGACGGGCTACCTGTAGTAGTAAATAAAATTTTAAAAACGAACTGAACGGGCAATCCTTTCTAGTGTTGCCATACAAAGCTGTGACGTTCCACTTTATTTAACTTTTATTGTCATCTAGGGTATAATATTATTGGTGTTAGATCAATTACAACATTTTCTCTTATGTTAGCTACTATGTGTCACGTGATCATTTCAGTTTCAATAGTTGTTACTTTACATAATTTCCTGATGTATTTTTTCCACCGACAGAAATTTCATATTTCCCATACATTTGAGCAATGATTGAAAACGCTTTAACAAAGAGACATCAAATTTTGCGGAGCTACAACTACATTGAAATTTCAGGTTGAATTTCAGACATATACTAAATCAGGACTGACAGTACATTTTTGTGCCCGAGCAGGGGCTAATTCGTCTTCTCATCGTTGGACTACCAATTTTCCTTAGCGTACTCTAGAGCTGACCTACAACGCAGTCCAACTAGGCTATAAAAGGTACCGTTATGACGGTCATTTTAGAATCCTCCAGGAATTCTTTGATGAAATGCACGCGTAGCTAGCCTTGCTGATTCAATTTTTTTTTAAATTAAACCCTTGTAATTTTACAGTGGTGATTGATAGAGTTCTAGTTAAGCACTCCTGAGAAATCTTGCTTCTATGGAATTAATTAGGTCACAAGATGATATATAAGAACATACCTTAAAGTCCCATTATCTTGGAAGTCATTAGGAACCTACACCCATCCTACCACATACAGTTTTTTTTGCTTTTCTTGGTCATCCTTTGCGATCCTTAACTGAATCACACTTTATAATAGCGGCTAAAATCTGATCACTAATAAAAAGACCTAGTTGACTTGTAGGAAGAATTTTATATGGAAAAACATCTCATATCGCTGGATTTCTGAAAAGCTGTAAGAGAAATTTCAGTCCAGCAAATCCAGCGCTCCTCTAGCAGTCCTATATCAGACCTAGAGTGGAATACAATTCTCATATCTAGGCCGGGGCTAGTCCAACAGCCTTAGTTTCATTAGATATTCTTCAAAAGAGAGCCTTCAGGCTCATTAGCAATTTGACAATAACTTGTCATATCAGCTCACTCGAACACCGCCCGAAGAATGCTGGATACCTTTCGTTCCTTTATCCTTACATGCGTCATGGTCACTATTCCAAAGAAATATCTAGTCTGATCCCTTGGTAGATTAATTCCTGGACGCAACACTTGCGCTGCAAGCCGCGCATATCCTTGCAAAATACTTTCGGTCGTACAGTAAAACTCTGTGATGCTTTCTTATTCCGAACTGTGTGAATGTGGAACAGTCTACCATCTTCTGTTTTTCCTCGGGCTTAGAATCTGCGAAGGTTCAAGAGTGACATATATCGGCACTTCCGCTACTTTTATCATATCCCCTAAGCCTTTCCCTGTCTCATTCCTGCCATGCTGTGCTTTGCATCATAGCTTACGCTTAGCTTAAAAATATAAAAAAAAAATCGTGTGTGTGTATATTTCTCCTAAGAAGATGAAATTTTAAACACGTTCTTCTACGTTTTCTTTACAGAGTTCAAAATCAACAATTTTCAAGAATTGACTATGACTTTTCATCGAAATAAATCTTATGTTGTAGGTAATGCATGCTACTACGGCGAAAAAATTAATGGCATTGTCGAAAAGCGCAAATGACTTCCGACTCGTATTATGCCCATTTTTTTTAAAACGCTCCCGTCAGAAGAGCCTGTCGGCAAATTTACCTAAATGCGTCATTTAATAGTTAGAAGTTTTATCCTTCTTGAAATAAAATATTACAACAAGATAATTTCTGATCCCAAACTCCAGAAATCACACAAAAAACGATTATTTTGTCTGGGAAGCTCGAGCCCACACTTTTTATTTCTCCAACATTGTCAACCATCAGCAAGTACTGGTCAATAGAATGTCTATAGTAGAACAGAATCCAAAACGAAAGTGGGTTGGAAAAAGGATTGGAGGCCTACTTTTTTTTACAACATACTAAGAGCGCATTTCCATGGCATGATGACCTCTTAAGCATATTGTGTATACATGTACATATATATCGTGGTTTTCTAGGCTACATACCTAGTCCATTTTACACAATTCTACACAACTATAACAAAACAATTCTCAACCATGAACTAAATTTTTGTAAATCTTAATCAAACACATTTCATTAATGACTTTTCAAGTGCTTCCAATTCAATGAATACCCAACTCTGGACTCTAATCAAATTGAAAAAAAACAATGAAATCATAAAACTCCAAGAAGTCTTCCCTTTTGACATTTTCCTTAAAATTCCATTCAAACCTGAAGAGGTTAATTGCTTTCGAAATTAAAATGAAATTATTTGGCAGCTGTGTGTTAGGGCTTCGCGAACTTCAAAAAGAAAAACGGAAAAAATCCGCGAAAATATACTTTTCCTGTGCTTCATATATTTTTTTTTAAGTTGTGAGTTATTAAGAGAAAAACTTGATTTGGTCCATTGTCTTTTATAGCCCAAGTACACAATAGAAGTGCCAACTGACTGTGTAAAAATAATTTCACAGCAGGCTAGTATTAAGGTACCCACTACACCACGACCGGTGAGAAGGATAGTGGAGAGTTAGTTTATTTCACAGTCTAGGGTCATAAACTAAGCAAGCCTACTGGTGGCAGAAGGTCCACATGTCCCGGTCTGTGCTCTGGGTAAAGAATGGCTGATGTTATTGCTGATGCCACAAAAACAAAACAAAACAAAAATCCCAGCGTTTTACCCTTTTTTAGTATGGCACTGATACCATCGTGAATTCTTTTCGTTTTTCTATAATTAAACGTTTTTCCTTTGTGTTCAAAACTTTTCATCTTTTTATTTGTTGTTCGGCATTAAGGAGAAGAAGCAATTTGCCCATATACGTAGGTATGAGTGATAAATGTTATCCGCTGGAGCCTCTCTTGGCCCCATTTTCTTTTTTTTATGGTCGCTCTAACGTTTGTTATAAATAAAAATAACGATAGCATGACAAAATGGATTAGATCCGTAGAGAGATGAGATTAAATCAATAATAATTTTTCAGATTTTTTTTATGTAGTCTAGCTATTTGTTTATTTGTATCCGTGAGCTAAAAGTCGGATATGCTAATTAAAAAAAAAAAAGTATTCGAAAATGGACTAAATCGGATAAGCACGAGGTTTATGTACATATATTAAATTAAAGTTTTTTTATTGCTAGTATCAGTCCAAGAAGTTTTGGAATTTAGGTGAGCAAAAGCGGTTCTATACAACTCTTAAGAACTTCAGAATAATTAGCCTTTTCTAGTTTTTTTTAATATTTTGTTTGACCACTTCCTACACGAAGTAAGATTGTTGCGACCTACACTACATTACCCACGTAAGTCGTAGACCATATTTGAGATCTGTCTCTTAAAAAACTAGTCCGAAGAATTATTTTTTTTGCATATCTGAGAAATATATGGAAAGTGAAAATTCAGGCATTTTTTTTTCCAGTTGGCAGCAATGTTGTGATTGGTTAGCTTCTCATAACTCGGCAAATTTTATTAAGCCTCACAGTCTACAACGTTGTGTTTGTAGTCTCTTTAAAATTGCTATACAACTTCCAAATCCCGCCAAGAGCTAGATGCGTGCAGTTATTCGATTCCTTACTACTTTCCGTAGATAGGCTTATAGCCTCAAAATTAAAATAAGAACGAAAAAAAACTAGAATTGGTCTAAGACCAATTTTTACGATACCCTAGAAGAATGTCTGTATGTAATTTCCTATGTTCACCCCTCTGTTATTGTTCAAGTGTCACAAAAAAAAACATCTAGGACCAATCGTTCTCACATGTGCTTCATATAAGCAAAAAACCTAAATTTTTGTGTGGCAATACCACGATGGCGTTGCCCAATTTAGTCCACTTTTGGAATTGTATTTACGATTTTTCGAAAATACTGTATACAAAATTTCAGGTCTTTGCATCAAGGCGTTTTCTAGTAGTTTCCAAATATACCCCAAAGTTTTGTATGGCAACACTAAGAAAAGGTTGCCCGATTTAGTTCATTTTTGAACTTAAAGCAAAACTTTAGCTCTCAGAGGGTGTTTTTGTTTTTGCTTTGGTGTCAATCTCAAGCACAGTTTGTGTTTGATTTGCCAGAGTCATGGAACTCGTGACTCCTGAAGGCCGAAGCTGTCACTTTATGTTTTTTTTTTTGTTACTTGGGTTAACCCCGGATTAATGCTAGCTGCTCCTGCTCTTGAATAAGGAGGTATGGTACTTCGGAATAAACAGTTTTTGACATGGTTCTGACATGTATCCGGATAACTCAGATGTCACGTACCTAGCAGAAAAACCCCAAAAATCCTTTAAGGCTGCGTCACGCGCTTGTAAGGGTGTAATCTTGTTCGCGCATGTACGATTGTACATCAAAATTACGGAAAGTGACGTGTACGCTTGTTTAAGCGTGTGAGCTAGTAAATCAAATTCATTTGATTTACAAGCGCACCCGCGAGAACAAGTGGCACTCGGATTGAGTGATTAATAAACATTGAATAATGAACAATGGACCTGGAAGTTATGATAAGTGAAGTGAGGAAAAGAAGATTTTTGTGGGATGTAAAAAACAAGGGCTATAGAAATAGACTAGCTTTAAAAAAAGGATGGAAAAAAATAGCGGATGCATTGAAAACTGAGGGCACGTCGTATTTGTAAATTTTTAATTTACATTAAGATCTATTTACAAGAAAAAACATTATTTTAAAAATATTACGATTGCTTATTGCTGAAAAACTAAAATTATTTTAAACACTTTTAGCAAGTGAATGTATATTCGAAGTAATTTGCTGTTGTTGTAGTAACATGGATTATATTATGTATCTAATCTATTATTCTAATCGATTATGTAGCAAGCAAACCGTCTTTGTAATCAGTTTCGCAGTATTCACATTGGTCTCTATCTCTTTCGTTAGTATGCGCCGCTTAACAGTAGTTATACTAAACGGACATTCAATAACATTTCTTGTTTTTGTGTGGTATTCATTAAATACAACTTTACTTCCACTTTTATTGGTGTTATAGGCAAAAGTCCGTAATAAGTAGTTACGAAACGGATACGCTTCATCTCCCAATAAAACAAGTAGAAAAGCTAGAATTGGTCTAAGACCAATTCTTATGATACCCTAGATGAATGCCCGTATGAAATTTCGTATGGTCACCCATTTGAACAATTTTGATTTTTGAAGTGGTTTTTTGCATATATTTCTAGAACGGTTTGTCGGACAGACAAAATGATTACAATTAATTTTATAGGATTTCGTATTCTGAAGAAGTTTTTACTACAATAGAAATGTCTTGGACTGATCGTTTTCACAGTATACGTAAAAAACCTAAATTTTTGTATGGCAACACCAAGAAGGAGTGGCCCGATTTAGTCCATTTGTGAAATTTTAGTACATGAAATACTAGTACAATAAAAACACCATGTACCAAATTTCAGCTCTGTACGTCGACGCGATCTCAGGGAGTGTCCACATATATAGTGGAAAACGAAAGTTTTGTATGGCAACCCCACGAAGAAGTTGCCCGATTTGTCTCATTTTCGAACTTAATTTTACTTTTTTTTTTATAAATTCGTATACAAATTTTAGCCCTCTAAGTATCCGTGTTCTCGAGTTATCGTGCGCACAGACGGACGGACGGACGGACAGACGGACAGACGGACGGACATGCAAAAATCAAAATAACTTTTAATTTTATGCGGGGGTGTCCAATCCATTTTGCTCTACCATCATTATTTCGGGGTGTTACAAATGGAATGACAAACTTAGTATACCCTATAGATTTCATCTAGGGTATATAAAAAGGTGCATCAACGTCTCTGCCAGGTAAAGGTGCAGGAGCAGGAATTCTAAATTCGTCATTTTCTAGCATAGGACAAAGAGATCCCCAGCGCTTATGAAACTCCTCAGCATGTCTGATAATGTCTGATTCACATGGACGCGGAAAATGCCTACGTACAAATTTATCTCATACTGCATTGCACACATTTGGAACTATACCAGAAATTGTATTATGTGGAATCCTGTAGCTAAATGCTAAACTTCTATACGATGAACCTGTGGCAAGATACCTGTAAATTTTATTTATTATTCGTTACTTTCAGATAGCCTTGTAAAGAAGAAATGAAAGGTCTGCGGGATAATTATAGAACAGAGATGGCAAAAGTCAACAAAAAACTGAAATCAGGTAGTGGGGCTACTTGTAATTATTAAAGCAAATGGCTACATTTTGATTTAGATTTCCTCCGTGATTCATTAACACTAGCTAAACTTAGTGGCAACTTAACCGATTACTACTTCGATAGTCAAGTAAACCAAAGTTCGCTAATCGAGCAGGAAAATAATGACGGGGACCAGATGGAAACGCAGATGCAGGAGAATGCTCAAATATATTTCAGAACTAATAAAGACGTTGTGGACCTTAAAAATAATGAAGAAGGTGCGAAAATTTCTGCCACTATAGAGGACTCTTTAAAAAATTATTGCACATTTAACGAGTCGCAATATCTAGAAATTGAAATGGAGAATCTTGCAATTATGATAGAAGATTATGCACTAAAAAAAAGATATTAACTTCAATTTTTTGATGAGTTTGCTGCCGCAAATGCAAATCCTGGAACGAATACAGACAATACATCTACTCCTACTCTTTCAACATCTTGGGGTAATTTAGATCAAAATATGTTATCTTTTGATGATTTTTAAAATACACATAATTTTATTTTATAATGTGCTTAGTTTTACTTCCCTTAAAGTGACCGACAACCTTTCCGCTGCAGTGATTGGGTTTTCAAGACTAGTTTGTTGTTTTTCATTTAAAATATAGTAAAACTAAGCCGAGATCATTCAACTTTTCGTTGTTTTCCCTCAAATAGTCAAATAACTGGTGAAACTTATAACGATCACGAAAAATAGGATGGACAGAATATCTCTTCTCTTTTCTAAACAACACTTTCGCCCTAAAATAACTGATTTCTGCACAAAACATTTCTCTCCTCTAAAGAGCCATAATTGAAAGTAATGCACCAAAATATGCACTATAAATTACATACGAATGATATAGGGTAAATGCTTAGTACCTGTCACAAGCGCAAGTCGCTATACACTAACAAGCGTGAGATCTGACCAAAGAAAGCGTAAACGCTTACAAGCTTGAACAAGCACAACAAGCTGAAACGCTTACAAGCGCGTGACGTGGCCACAGCGTAAGTAAACGCGGAAAATTTAGTGTAATTCCGAATGCTTTTGGATGACCAATACATATGTAAGAGTATTCAGTCTTCAGATTCTAGGCTTGAGAGGCAGTACTAAAGAGATTTATGTTTGTGAACTTATTGAGAGACTTCGAGAGAACTTTAAAAAAGTAGTTAAATACATCAATGTTGAAAGTCTTCAATCAGCACTCTGAATACTAATTAGATAAGCAAAATTTTAAAAAAAGTCTTGTTTTTCACTTAATCTTTATGATGAACTATTTTTGCGAATATGTATCGAAACGAAGTGCAAGGAACATAATATTTCCGAAATTGACTCATTCTAATACTGTTTCCTAGTGCAAGGAAAAACACTTCAAGAAAGGGCAAATGAATTGTTAACTTCTTCATTAGAAAATTCTATGAAACAATGGAACCAAGATCTTGACATTTCGACATCGAAAAACTAATATGGTTGGATGGACAATAATTAGAGTTCAAAAATCGCTAAATACCTAGGTACATAGGTAGTTTCCTTTAAACTCTGTGTGAAACCTTAAAAATTGATTTGAATGAAAGTAGTACTTTAGTAACATCTCTCGCTTGAGACTATGACTAAATCTTTTATAGGTTCTAATTGTTAAAAGAGCTTTTCCAAGTTATACTTTTTGGACAAAAACCCACATTCTTGAAAACAAAAAAATGAAGATTGTTACGTTACCCTTCACGACGTAACAGTGGACTCTGCTGGCCTGTTTGGGAGCTAAGAAGGAAGGGGGGGGGGGGGGGGGTATTTTACTTTAGATTGATCTTTTTTCATTTATTTTTTTCTATTTAGTTTGGGCGCCACATGGTTTTTGTTCAATTAGGAGGGAAACCATGAAACTCAACAATTATTTCAGTAATTCAATGGCAACTTTATTAGAATAAGAGATAACAAATTTTGACACAGTCCAACTAACAAAATCTTGCAAAATTTAGAAATGCTTGAACATTGGGGGGGGGGGGGGGGGCAGTACCGACAATCACTCTCAAAATTGAATATTACAAGATCACGAATTTAACTATAGGAAAAAAAATGATAATAACAAATCACCTGATCCTATTTTATTCCTGATCTTAATTTGCCCCACGATGATGGAACTTCCCAGCACAACCGAAACTCTTTTTAATTGTCGATGTCGTCGATTATTAGCGATAATCCACGACCAAAGTCAAAATTCCTACAAAACTGTCTGCTGCCGATGTGCTCTCGCCTCAAAAAAAATGCCGCGTCTGCCACTTCCGGGTCATAGATCGCAAGGCTGTCCAACACTGATCGAAGTTAATTCTGCTTTCGTCAGGTTTCGAATTATCGAAAGGGGCATTTATAGTGCTCCCCTATTCAGACAGCGTGCACGAATACTTCAGACATCAGATTGGTGAGCTACCATCATCATTCTCTCTGACCTTTTCTTTTACGCAAAACAGAAGTCGATTACGTTTGGAAAACTTTAAAGAGAGTCGGTATAGAGCTGGTGAAGAATGCTATAATATCGAAGTTATTTCAACAGGTACTGCTTGACCCCATAATGCTCTTACAAATTTAGCTATCATACGATTATTGTAAGATGTATCAATTAATATTTAATAAAGCTTTTCAAACGGAGATCGCTTGACCCTATCATACTATTTCAATTTAGCAATACATAAAATTAATTTAAATTCGTGAAATAATTAACAACAAAGAGCAGAAATTCCTTATATATTATTGTTGAGCTCATCCGAATTCATCGAGAAGCGTAATATTTCCTCCCCATCTTCCAGAAGATTTCTCCGAAATCTTCTCAAAACTTACGAGTCCAAACGAATATTGACTAAGTGAAAACCTCCTACTTGAAGGTATTTCTCGAACACAAGACTTTCATTCAGACGTCCCAGACGCAGCCCAAGTTTCTTCTTACATTCCTTTGTGAGTGTTCTCTGTCTGTCCCTGGGAGTGTTGAACGAACCAAAATGAGCCATAGAATTTCCTCGCCCTCCAGACCCCGGAAAAGAAAACGTAAATGCAGTAAAAAAAACCAAAATTGAAAAAAGAAAAAAATTGCTGCATTGACTGGAATCTCAATTGATCTTGACCAACCAGCTGCCGCTATCAAAATCAAAAGCACAAATCCTGCAATCCTGCAAGTCAAAATTTTATACATGACTTCACAACACCATGCAACAAAACAAAAATAAAGAAAGTATTCCTTATCCAAAAAATTAGTAGGTACAGTTATGCAAATAAGTAATTCTCCTTTCCACAACACACTGTTCAACGATAATCGATTTTTCTTCTCATTAATAAAACCTACTCACACATCGCGTCAATCAATTGGTTCTTTGGAGGAATAAGGTTTTAGGTCCTTGCTGTGCCAAACGCCTTGACATTTCCCGTTTTCATTTACTAATTCATATGTCCATGGAGACAAACGACGTGATACTCGGAAAGGTCCGATATACTTTGGAGCTAACTTTGCATTAAAATACTTCGTGACGTCAGATAAGACGAAATTTTTACTCCAGACGCAGTCATTTGAAAAACATACAACATCTCGCCTTCGCAAATCATAAAACTTTTTTCCTACTCGAGCTGCTTTATCTAGCCTTCTCTTAACATCTGCCCGAACTTCTTCTAAACCTTTGGAATGTAACAATGGGTCAGTAATACAACTGCTCGGTGAAGAGATTCTAGACTCACTACCTCTCATAACCATTTCTCTGCCGAACAAGATAAAATATGGAGTTAACTTAGTAGCTTCATGGACGGAAGTACGAATAGCGCACGCTACTTTAGCTAAATGATTATCCCATTCCCTGTGATTGTCTGAGACAAACGCTCGCAACATCGCTTTAACCGTTTGGTTTGTCCTTTCAGCGGGGTTCGCTTGAGGATGGTAAAAGGGCGTATATTTTATCGTGACATCATAAGTGGTTGCAAACTTCTGAAACTCGCGACTTTTAAATTGTACCCCGTTGTCACATATTAGATAGATGAGAACGTCAAATACTAGGAACACATAGTCCTCGAGGAATTGTATTACAGATTTGTTTGTAGCTGAACGAAGCGGGTACAACAGTGGGAATTTGCTAAACTGGTCGATCACCGTGAGTATATATACATAGCCATGCTTGGATCTTGGCAAGGGACCTACAAAATCGACGCAGATGGTCTCCCATGGCAATTGGGCATTTTCTCTAGTTGCCATAAGGCCAACTGGTCTCCTGCGATCGGGTTTGTTACGCTGACAGACTTCACATTTTCGGACATATGATGAAACGTCGCTTCTCATTTTTGGCCAGTAGTATCTTTGTGCTACACGCTCGAAAGTCTTACTCACCCCGGTATGCCCAGAAGTTGGAAGATCGTGTGACCTACGTAGAATTTCTTGACGTCTTTCTTTTGGCATAACTTCTCTCCAATTATCCCCTTCTATTGCCGAAGTGGGATATTTTATCTGTACGTGTTTCCATAGGATTCCTTTATCTACGCGCCAATCAGGATATTTCTTAGGATTCTCAGAAACCTGTTTTTGCATCTTCTTATGCCATTTATCTCTTTCGTCTTTATCGCAACTGTCTCTACCGGTTACACATGCAATCATTGGAACGGATCTTGATAATAAATCGGGCACTAAGTGCTCTTTTCCTTTACGATGAACAACTTCGAAGTCATATTGCTGCATTTTGGCGCCCAACGTTGGGGCCAAATCAGTAAAATTTAATATTCTGCATGTGAATAAAAACAAAAACTTGCAACAAAACAAAAAAAAAATTTGATATTCTCATCAGTATTTGAGAGAACGGGGCGAAGTACATACTGTGTTGTTAAAATTTCTATTTTACCGAGACCAGCTGTACTGCAAACAGGAATTGGGTCAAGTTCAATTTTTTGGTCAATCCATGCTACGTACATATAATACTTAGTTCGCGCAAAAGAAGACAAATTTTAGGTGCAGCAGGAAAAAAAATCGTTTCACCGATTGTCCATTGTGATCCACAGATGCTGATAAGATAACAATTCATCGATCAGTCGATCAGTAATTGCCTGTAACTTCAGCTCTCGGTGTATTTTCAGATAGTTTAATAAATTTTTGTCTGTGATTTAATCTCGAGAAAGCAAGAATTCCGCCAATTATACGGGCATGATATTTAGAGTTACTTGCGTACTTGCATAGTTTATATGATTTGAAGTACCTAATTGGATTTGAAAGCTTCTTTGTAGCTCAATAGAATTTAACTAACATACGAGAGATAAGATTCTTCCAAATTGTACCAGTAGAACCAGGAAAACAGCTTAAATTTGTCCAGAATAAAAAAGATAACAGATAGAATCATTATAATTAATATATCATAGGACAAGATTTGTTAAAGAATATAACTTAAGAAAAAATCTTTATGTTCCTTCAAATATCAAAACAAATTTTTTTTTCACTTTTTAAAATGTTTTGTATTTTTTTCCTTTCAGTTATTATTAAATACATTCCAAAGAAGAACCTTTTATACATGCCATCTTCATCTACATACATTTAGATCCAATCTTTATGCTATCATTTTTGATTTATACAAGACCAAAGACAGCGGCAAAGTTGGAAGCAATTTGGTAAACCTGCTCATACTAGTATTTATCTTGCATGTTGAACTATAATTTTATAGATATAAATTGATTCACCTTATTACTTTGGATTACAGGTAGGTATCTGGCCTGGCGTCACTTTCTAAAGAATTTCCCAAATGTTTATCAGCTTTTTGCTTTTTCAACATTTTCTTTTTTTTAATTAGAATCAACATGCGCAAAAATATTGTATCAAATGGCTACGAAAGATCTAGGTACATTAATTGCAGCATTAAATCTAAAAGGAAACTTTTGCATTTGCTTGTTCTAATTTAAGGCGCGTCTACGTCATACTCTTGAAGTTTATAGGAAAAATCTGAATCATCTTTATATACCTACATACATACTACAAAATCTAAATGGACGCACCCGCGCTGTAAACTTGACTTAACTTGAAAAATTCTAAAAAAATTTTATTACAGTCAGCGTATCGTTAATAAACTTGAAACATATAAATTACAGCAGATTTATAATGGCCTTCGGTAAGTAAAAATTGCAAAAGTTATTTATGAGGAGATTAATATTAAAATTTCAAAAACAGCAGGTAGGTAGATAATAGTCAGGTATATGTATGTTCATAAATGCTTACTTGAAAAATTTTCTGATTTCTAAAACGTAGAAAATGACGCATAAAATTTATACTTCAACTTAATTTAAAAATCAATCATAAAAAATTACAATGTGTATCATCCGGTAACTTTCCTACTGAGTCCAGTCTAAGTTGCAGCATAGTTAATCGCAAATACCATTCATAAGAAGCTGCTGACTTGATAAAAAAAATGAGTAAAACTCGCTTTCAGCTGCTGCCTAAAATATAAATTACTTTTCACCTAACAACGGAAGGTAATGAATCACTTTACGGCTGGCTTACATTTTACTAGTCACCTTTGCGGCACTCGGCTAGGGTAAAATCTTTAGAAAACAACAAAACAAAAGGCTTGCATAGGACAAGGTATGGCACCCTCCGATGACTAAAGCATAAAAAGGAGGTGTACCTACCTTTGTTCATGGAAAGTATGAAATTTTTGTATAATTAGAGGATTTTCCTGCTCTCAATTTTCGAAATTCTTTGATATCCTATAGAGTGCTCCTATAAATAGGGATCATCGCAAAAATTTATCCTTCGAGCACAAACGGTTTTTATTGGATTTTCAAAACTATGAACAAAGCGTAAACTCCCGCAAATGGATATTGCTCGGAATTTTAAATAATAGTCTCACACTGGCTCCCATTATTATTTATTGGAACAAAACGCCAGGCGTAAAATTCTCTTGAAACATAATGGATCGAGAGTATATGTACCTAAATGTACTGTGCTGTGCTGTATGTATGGCTACAACCAAGCGAAATATAAAAAAGGATTCTTAAAAAAGGAGGAATTTATAAAGAAAATAAAAAAATGCTTAAAAAATATCCAAAAACATTTTCTTACAATGAAAAGAAATTATGTATGTAGGTCTATCCTGTTTAGGGGATTAAAAAAGGCGAATGATAAATTTGTAAAGCCACTAGATCTTCTCTTCCCTGTCTGAATAAAAGGAAGAGGAGGAGTAGGACGAGCACTGTCGACATAAAAAAAAAAACGAAGCAACCAACAACAACGACGATGAACGATTTAAAAAAAAAACACAAAACTTCTTTGATTCTTCTTGGACTTGGTCCACAATTTTTCTTTTCTGCACTTTTAATACCTCCTAGCAACTATTTTCGGGGAGCACAAAAGTTATTTAGAACCTAGGCATGTCGGATGTAAAATTCTTTTACGTTGTGCTAAGCATTTTTTATGTTGCTGTCGTTTTATATTTTTCTGCATTCCTTGGAAAAATAAAAACACTGGTAGCATAAAGTCGGTAGAGTAGTAGGTATTTTGTTTTGTATTTGCGTGTATGTGTTTTGTTTATGTTGCTTTTTCTTTTTTTTTTATATAAAATAGAAAAAAAATATAAAGTGGTAACTTGAAAATTATTAAAGAGTTTCGTTTTTTTTCGTTATTTAGATGACAAACGTCTTTGTCCAGATTTTCCTTGTCTCCCTAAATTTCAATGGGACAAGAACATAAATCCTTGTACTTAAAAGAGAGTATAAAATGAGGTAATAAAAGGTCTAAAAATTGAATTAAAATTCCTTTCACAAACTTTTGACAGGATAAAACTAGTGTTAACGTTTAGTGAAAAAATGGATTATTAAATAATAAAATTCCTTTCTAAATTTGAATGGAGCTTTAATCTGATTTACATATATAAAATAAATTATGACAAAACAATTAATCCAAAATTAATTCCAAACTAAATCCATTATGTGCTTTTGGTGCCAAAGTCCTTAGTCAAATTTTCTCGATATTAAAATTCTCAAGAAAAAATTTTTATTAAATTTTCTCGATATGAAACTTCTAAAAAAATAAGGTAATTTAATTTTCTCGATATTACACCAGGTCTATACAGGATTTTTCTGCTGGCAAGAGGGCTATCATAAATGTCATCCTGATATTGGATTAAATTTACGAGTGGCAAAATTCTGTCAAGGCAGCTCATTTTTTTCGCCATGTCATTACAGACTGCAATTTCCTCTCAAGCCTTCACTTTGAGATGTAGCACTTGGCATTCATGTTCCAAAGACATTCCCGTTCCCGATAAAAATTTATTAATTTAACAATGTCGCACTTTTTTTAGTTTCACGTCTGCCATTTTTTTTTCACAAATTTCATTTTTGTGCCCACAGAAAATCCGCTCTACTGTTAACATATCTGGCTTGCAAGAACTACCTTGACTAAAAAACCGGCAGCGTCCAGGTGATCCACACTGGACTTTTAGCAGATAGTGTTACTCAAACATATAAAAAAAAATCCTGTATAAAATCCGGTGTAAAATTCTCAAAACAAAAAAGAGACTTGGAGAAATCTATCTAGCTTAGGTCGTTCCTTTAATCATACACGTTTAAGTGTTATACCGATCTGGAAAAAGTAAAGTTGAAATAAAATTCTTATAATATAACGCGCTAATACGCTCTAATCTCTCAGATATTTTGATATACTTTTTGTTTTTTTCCTTTTTTAATAGTGCAAAATGTTTCTGACATTTTTATCAGATCTCACAAAACTTTTACCAAATACGTTAAGTAGTTCAGTCTATTACGACTATTAGCCCGCATGTCGATATGGAGGTTGTTTGAAAATTCAGGAAATTTGATAATAGTATATGCAATTTTATTTTTAACATTTTTGTCATATAGGATTTATACGTAAAAACGGAAATTTCTAAATAGACCGATCAAATAGAGAAATTTATCGTTCTTTTCTATAATGGAAAAAAGCAAATCCTTTGTGCTAATAAAGCTGTTCTTTTAGCGTGGAAGAACCATTAAAGAAACTGAAGAAAAGCTAAAAAAATATTATGTGGACTCTGGTATGTTGTATGAAATGGCTCACAAATGAAAAACATAAATCCATCTATATATTCCACAAATGAAAGAGCAGTCAAAACAACTGGATTTTTCCTGGTATATGGGCTCCGAAAATGTCAAAAATAATTTCATCACAGCCAATAAAGTTATGGCCATAATTTTTTAAAATTCGAAATGTATAACATAATCTTTATCAACTAAATGAAAAAAGGAATAAGGATCACAGTATAGTTATTATGAATTTTCGTTGGATTGACTTTATATTAAATTTATGGAAAAGTGGCCCAATTTGGTGATCCCCCATTCACGTGTTTCTCCAGTTAGTGACTTCTTTATTTTTACATGTCTTCATATACAGGGTGTCCCATCTATATGGTAAAAAATTTTAAGGGTGAAAAGTACAGGCTATTTGCTATCGAAAATATTATATAACTTTTGTCGAGTTCGCACTATTTTCGAAGTTATAGGTGATTTTCGATTTTTTCGAAATTTTGAACCTTAAGTGACATTTTTGATTGTTCACAGGACGACCATTTTTCTTTTGTTTTATTCGTATAATTACAGGCTCTCATTCGGTGTAACTCGGTTTTGGAAATGCTCGCACATAATAGAAAATATTGGCGACTTGTTGGCGAAACATTTTTTTCGTCAGAAATTCAACTGTTTTCAAAGTCATAATTCTCGACAAATAGCCATGCCAACAGATGATCCGGTTCTCATAGAAAATATCCCTCATTTATTACCTTTTATAAAGTGCAACATAATTAGTCCACCTTAAGTGTTGCCAGAGTTACAGCAAAAACTTGCCTGCAACATACCTCTCATAACTTGAGCAAAATTAATTCGAATTGGATGAAATCTTCTAAGGATGGAAGAAACAATGGACCTGAGGCAAAACTCTCACGATTCTTTATTACAATAAACAAGATTTATTTCTGAGACTGTTGGCAATTTATTTTCAATCATAAACCCTAAACGGTATTTACCAAACCAATATCAAGTGCTCCGAAGAGTTTTACAGTGTTTCGTCCTCGGTCCATTAGCATCGGTAGCTTAGTGGTAAGCGCACTGATCTTCTATCCCACCTAAAGTCAAGTCAAGTGCGTGTGCGCCTTTGGAAATCCTCGCTGTCTTCCTTTTTTTTTATATACCTGATTTTTTGCATCCTACAGTTTCGGACGGTGGGGCTTATCTTTAGCCCTCAGTTCAATTTGATGTCTTCTCTTTTCTTCTTTTAGATCTTTGGTTTGGGGCTGTTCACTTCATATGACTTTTTTGTTTATTCTTCCTACAGCTGCTGCGCCACATCAGCTGTAATAAATGGTTTTTTCGCAAGAGTTTGTTAATTAATATGAAAGGAGCTGAAAGAGGTTGCGAGGTTTGGATATATTTAGGGAGTTTTAGGAAGGTTAGGACTAGAAGGTTCCTGTGTTGGCAGGTTTCATCACAGACATTCCGGGCTCTTGAGAGGCTTACTTGCGATTACCCTCTGCAGTAATCCCCTTTAGTGTCATAGAAACTTATTCTACCATCGTGGCGATAGATGTTTCTAGTATCAGGCTTTGCCAAAAGTATGACTAACAAGTACTAGAAATTTCGCGACGTATTTTTTCGCTAGATGGAACAGATACTCTTTAATGGAAGTTATGCCGGCTGCCTCGTACATTACTTCGTTGCAAAAGTATTTTCCATTGGTTTTTCTATGTAGTCCTGTGCAAGCTCTAAGAATCTTTCTTTCACGCTTGCTATGACGTTCCATATAAATGGGAAAAATTGAATGCCATATGGGAAAGCAGTAAGTGATGATAGGACTTATTAGCATCTAGTACATCAGTAGTTTTTTGTGGGTTGTAAGTTCGTCCCTGACATTGATTATATAGGACTTACATAAGACTGTACGCAAAATTGGTTTTGCATTATAATTAAATTTTAGGACTTCATTGAAATTTACACTTAAGTATTTCGCCTTTTGCGTGGGTGCTATTATTTCCCCATTGTAGACGGCCGTAATTTTTTTGAATTTTACGACTTAGCTGTTTCGACCAGTGCATAGGTTTCCGAATACAGATAAGTTCTGACTTTTGAATGTTAATTTTGAACACCCATTTTTTGTGATAGGAGTCGAGCTTGTTGAGGTGTATATTGGCTTTATTGATTGGGTGTAATTGGACTGAGCGTATATGAGGGATTCATAGCGGCGAAGAAAAGTATTGTGCCGCTTTCATTTTGAGGTTGTTTTAAGGTGAAAATTTTGAAGAGTATTGGGCCTAATATGGAGCCCTGGGGGACTCCTGCTGCAATTGTTTTGAGCGTTGATTTGTAATTATCGCGTTCAGAATTTTCTAAAAGTTAAGAAATTGTGGATAAGTCGGTTCTGCGGTGTAGAGGAAGCCCGATTTGGTTTAGTTTGAATATTAGCCTTGCCGTTCAAACTGAGTCGAAAGTCCTTTCAACGTCAAGAAAGCAGCCGACGGTACATTCTTTTCTGTTTAGGGCTCTGGTAGTATCTGTATGGAGTTTTAGTATAGAGTGGTATGTTGTATGTTTAGGCTAGAAGCCGAACTTAGATTCCTGGTGAATGTACTCTGGGGAGACACAACGAACTTTTGTATAGCTTATAACATCATGCGAAAAATTTTACGATTCTTAAATTAAGGGGCCAATAGATGGTCACGCATGTTGCCCAACTAGAGTGGGACAACGATATTGTCACGCAGATTTGACCATGTGTCTGCCTGTTTGGCGGTGTGACACGCAGTATGTTAACCGGTTTCGACGGAAATCCAGTCAGTTTGACTTTTGGGAGTGAAGCTACGTGTTTGAGAATATATTGTCCGTGTAGGGCATGTTTGTCACGCATTCGTCATTCTTAAATCTTAAGTGAACTCTGTTGAAGCAAAAACAATAGTTAACAGCTTAGCAGCTCCTGATATGTGTTTCTATTCTGATGTTGGACAGCATGTTCGACACACCATGTGTGACACACTAAGTTGAACAACATGTTTGCCAAGTACGATTTCCCTGTCTTATAAATTTTTTATTTGAATTTTGCAACACTACTTTACAATTTACAAGATATGCAGTTGGAATCCTTATGATCTCACTTTCGTGCACATTACATAAAAGAATTACAAAATTAGGCAGCAAAGTTTAATGAATGTGCCACGCTGTCTATGCAACTTGTTCGAATTCATTCAAATACCCACACACGCGCACACACACACATACATACTACTATATAAAACTCTTGCCAACATTCTATTTTTGGCTAATTCAATTAACGAACAAAATCAAACGACTGTGACTTAGTCCATCTAATTAAGAACTGCAATTCTTAAGCATTAGAAGATTTTGTTTAAAATGCAAAGTGTTTGAGCACTGTAAGTACACACGTACGTATGTCTGTATGTGCATTGTTTGCTTTTTATATAATAGCTGCTTGAAGAAAAACAAAGAAAAAAATTCTACAGAAAAACTAGTACCTACTTACACAAGTCCACTTAATCACCTAAGCAATTCCGATGCAAATGTTCCTTTCAATGCCCAATAATCCCACTGAACATAAGGTCACGGATTTATCAAAAATAAACACAAAAATCGCCCGATTTTATCACAATTGATCGCACAAATCGAAATATTCTCACGGATTTTCTGTGGGAAACTGAAACATTTTGAGTAATTGTCGACATAACCGAAAAAGCACTGAAGTGAACTTAGCTCAATTTTGTAATTACACGCAGTTCAATATCACGCCAAACGCTCACAGATCAGCTGTTTTTTGTTGATCTTTCGCCAGAAGAATTTAGAATTTTGTTTATCACTTCGAGGGGGGGAGTTGAAGATAGTTGCGTTGAAAAGCCGCCAACTCATAGTTTTCTTTTTCTTTTTTTTTATGTTATGATGGCACAGCACAGAGATTAATGCGATTATAGAGGTGAGAGTTATTTAATTATCTGCATTCTAGCGAAATAACGGTTGTGAATTTTACTTCTGCTCCTGGGCACTGTATTTTTCCTTTACTTCTTTGATGCCTGCGTGTAGTTATTTCGCAGACAGGTTTTATGATCAGAGAAAAAATAACACAGGATGCATGGGGTGATCCATCAAAGGTACAGCGAAAATTATGGCGATTCAGAAATCTGCGGAGGCACGTTCGACGAAGTCAATTAATTTTCAGACAAAAATTTAGGGAATTTTATGAGCCTGAAAAAATCGTAATTTTTCGACCTGTCGGATTGCGTGTGATTTTTAAATAGAAATTAAAAAGTTTTTTTTTCTTAAGCGGCAAATTCCACTCTTTCACGGGCTGACAATCTTATCTAAATCAAATGCAAAATGTTGGCGGATGTATTGAGAGCGTGGTGTTTTTTAATTTTATTATTTATAATTTGCACTGCTGTTTGAAAGGTTGTTTTTGAGAAACATGATCGTGGCGTGATTATTTTTGTATAGTGATTTGATAAAAGTCAGATTAATTTCGACTTAGACTTTGTGTTTATAATAAATACGTTCGCCCGTGATGCTGACAGTAATGATTGCAGTGACTTAAGATTTTTATTGCCGCTTGTCACTGAAGCAGATTTAAATTAAACACTGGAATCGCTTAATTGCGATCAGATTTTTAGTTGCTTCCATTTCCATGCAAAATGCACGTGGACTCTCAAACTGAAAACTGTTTTTTGCTGCCAATGTCCGAACTGTTTTTCAATGTCAGGCTTTCGATTTGTTTGCAAAGCTGTGCTGTTTTTTTTTTTGTATACCACAGCGCATAAAGTAAAATTTAATTATAATCAATTTATTTATAGGTCTTTTCACTATTACTTGACATATTACGAAAGTCACTAGAAGAAATCATAAGGCAAATATTAAGCTACAAATTTACGTATATGTACAATATACAGTATAGGAATAATATTTGCTATTTAAAACGGTTACTGGATGCATAGAAGCTAGTCATAATGATAAGATAATAAAACCTGATGTGTTCGATCCTCATTTGGGCAGATTGAAAGAAGTAAAAATTTTAGAAAATCAATTCAATTCAATAAATCTTATTTTGAAAATAATGGACGACGAAAGTAGGTGGACAGGAAAAAAATGAGATTATCAAAACATTTTGTAAAATAAAATAAAAAAACAAAATAGATATTACTTTACACCAATACATAATACGTACATATATTGAAGAGAATCTCTAGTCTTATCGGTTGAAGAGAACAATCGATGTTCTTGTTTCTTCTAGAAAATCTAGGGTTGCTGTTATTCTGTTATTTCAGAGAAAATATATTTGAGAACTTTTGTTGGAGGTCTCTAAGTTGTGTCGAATGAAAATGAGTACAGATCCCTGCACGCGTTTCAGCTGTCCTAAATTGTGGAGTCTTATGAACGCACTACTGTTTTTCCATATTCTTCTCTATCATTTCCATCATTGTTAAGATAGAATGTAAGAGGAAATTATCACTCCATTGTAATTATCTTGTAAGTCCTGAGCGAGCGGCAATATTTTCTAAGTCTTTCGTTTCTATATACACATTTCACGACTAAATCTTCCAGGTTTTGTCCGAATAAGACTTTCCGCCTTACTTATTAACCCTTTGCACACCGAACCATTTTTACTAAGTCCAAGTAACAATTTTTCCAATTTTTGGTGACTGAAGGTGATGGGTAGTTTTATTAGGGGTATATAATGGTTACCCGGTTATATAAGAATTTCAGTGGTTATATAAGAGTTTTATAATATTACCAATTGGTGATGTAGTTATATTAGAGTTTTTTAGGTTACTAATGTTTATCGTGGAACTAAAGGTTACTAAAGGTTTTATAGGTTGGTGATGGAAATGTTTCAATCACCGGTCTATATAACTTAGAGTAACCATTACTAGAAGGTATATAAGAAAGTTTTATAATTGTTTTGATCACCACGTTATAAACTTATTGGTAATAAGTATTTATTGCAGTATCCGTGGTTACCCTTATATAACTCGACAACTTTCAGTAATTTAGGTGACTTTAATAAAAATTGGGAACTTTGGGTAATACATATACCCACAATAAAATATCGTAACATTTTTTGGTGGCCCTTTAGTAACTACGGTGATCGTAATAAAAACAAATTACTTTTAGTGTCGAATGGAGCCATTATAAATTTGTTTTTATTTATATAACATAATATAACTAAAGGGTATATAAGAACAATAACGTCTGTTTTTTGTGACTATAATTAAGATATACAACACTACCAAAGGTTACATATTATGACTAAAGGGTATATAAGGACCATTTTCGAAGCATGGTAGTTCGTTTAGTTTATATAATATTTCTAGAAGTTTTATAAGGGTCATTCAGTTTATATAAAACTATTTGAAGTTTTATAATGGTAATTTGTTCATTTAAGTACAAGCCGCCATTTTTTCATCTGTCAATTACAGATAAAAAAGAAAATGTCGGTTAAGCCAATTTTTTAAATTGCAGATATATGGCTTCCGTTTTATTTTTATATAAAGAAAATACATCTTTTCAGGTACATAACAGTTTTAATAATGTTATGTAATTTTTATGAATTAATATCACCTAAGTGAAAATTTTAAATTTTATCATATTTATAATTAAAATTATTAAAAATTGCTTATTTTTGGAGCGATCTGTATTTTTTAGAAGTACCTATGATGATATTCACAGTTAAATTATAATAGCAGCTGAATTGCACCACTTACATACCGAAAAATTCTAATTCTAAGATGTAAAAATATTAAAACATTATAAAAATCCAGCACAAAAAAATATCCAAATTCTATGTCACGTTAAGTTGCGTAAATATTTTCATTATATTGTTTTATAAAGGTAACGAAAAGTAATTTCCCTAACATTTCACTCGCTAAAAGTAATCAGTCTGAGAAAATTCCTAGCGTTGTGGAAACGTTACCATCACAATTATAAACAAAGTTTATAAAGGTAATCGAAACATTACCGCAACCACTGCTATGATCAAAATAAATTAATCGAGAGCACCTTGGGTTATATAAGGGTTATATAAGAAGTTATATTAAGGTAACCAGAATATTTTGGTTACTCATTTTATAAAACTTTTAGTTATATAACGTTACCTAAATCAAGTCACGGTAACCTTTATATAATCCTCCATTTAAGCTCTATAAGGGGTTTATAGTGGTTACGAAGACGTTTCGAGTACCAGTCTATATAACTCAAGTTATATAATTGGGTAATTGAAACCTTGCGGTTACTACTATATAAAAAAAATTGTTTCTTGGGTGAGCTACCAGCTACTCCGGAATATAATCGTCCGTATGTCGTCGAGCTTTTGTATGTGTTGAATGTGAGCTTATAACGCCAGATTTGGATGAAACTTTTACAGCTGACACGTATTTTTTTGTTTCCCCTTACCATGCCCCACCTCCCTGCTAGAGAGCTTAGAAACTACGTGACTTTACAATGAAACGTCATTTTCAAAAAATCATATCTCGAGAACGAAGCAACCGATTTTTCGGATATAAATCCCGAATGAAGCACAATGATTTATATCTTTTACAAAAAAATATAACACCACTGGACGAAAATAAATATTGTTAATAATAGTACTTCGTGATTTTACGGTATACGGTGATTTAAAAATTCATAAAAAAAATAACTTTATGTGGGATGGCCATAGAGGAATGCGGTTTTTTAGTTGAATTTGTGGTATTCGATAGAAGATAGATTAAGAAAAATTTGTCTTGGGGTTTGTGGGGGGGGGGGGGGGGCTGACATGGAATGCAGTTTTAGTTGAATTTGTGGTATTCGATAGAAGATAGATTAAGAAAAATTTGTCTTTGGGTTTGTGTTGGGGGGGGGGCTGGCAGGCATGCCCCCCCCCCCCGGAGTTGCCCGAAATTTGGCGTGTGGGGTATCAAATTAAAGAGGGAATAATAGAGTGTAATCGAGTGGAGAGGTTCTTGTTTTGATCCTGTAAACTTCATACGGACGTTTCTACTGTTAAAAAAGGATTTTTTGGGACTTGGGTCATATACACCCCCTTCCTTCATTTTGCATATACATATATATATATATATATATATATATATTCTTTCTTGCGAATGCATTAGCGGTCTGTTGTGAACGTTCTTTGTTTGGTTGGCAAATCTCGTCAACGTAACGGTTCTTCGCAAACACGAGATTAAAATAAAGCTATTTTTCACCCCAACCAACTTCGTCTTTTCGTAGAAATCTATCTCCTCCTATGCTTTTTAACCAGCAAACTATGATTCTTATGTGATTGGATTCACAACTTAATTTATTCTTCCATAGGGTACTTTCGATTTCGAAAATGGAGGGGGTAATTAAAAAAAACACTTTTTTACCAAACTTAGTACTTACATACTCCACATCCATTTTATCGGGAGGTGCAAGCTCTCGGAGGTGCGAGGCGGCAAAGTTTCAACTTCAAATGATTATAGTTCATGATGGAAGTGACGTAGCTCGAAGTTTGAGGTCTTTAATGAAAGTTCCCAGCGGGGGCTATCATAGATATGAATTTCAAGTCCCTCGGTGAGAAAGAGGTGGAGTCTACGGTGGTGTCGGAATCACAATTTTTGCCAACATGCATATGCAAAAACGGAAAACCCTGAAGCTCCCACAAAAAGAAACCGATTTAATTTTACTGAAAACGGTTCTCCTAATTTTACATCATGCGTCGATTATATACTACGTTTTCCGATCGGGGGAGTGGAGCAAATAACGGTCATTTTACTCTGGCCACTTTAAATAAGCCATTTCACCTCGCCGCGCCGCATAGGCATGTGGGTACTAAGACTGCAGTAAAAAAATACATATTTGAAAATGACTTAGATTAGTCAAATTTCATCCCCTCCCTTCCCGCCCAGTAAACATCTGGAATTTTTTTGGGCCCTAAAAAAAGGTAAAAAGGGGTAAAATTAGATTAAAGATTATTAAAGTAATTAAAATCATATAAATGCCTTCCAGTCAAATTATGCCTTTCGGTACTGGCTAGAATCACGGCTGATCATAAAGGCCGAAAATTAGACCTGACTTTCTTATCTAGAAGTCGTGCTAAGTTAGGAGTGGAAAAGTCTCGAGATCGAAAAATCAAAATTATAAAGAAAAGGAAAAAAAACGGGAAAGAACAAGAAAAGCCGTAATCGAACTGATCCTGGAACTAAGGCTAATTTTTTTTTATTTTCTCAATTGCAGCCCCAAATTGTTTTCTCGTTAATTTTGTGGTTGGTTGGCGCATGGCGAGGCATAGGCATATTTCTAAAATCCGTGATATTCGAGTTATTTAAGATGTTCACCTACATATCCACATAATGAATTAATTAGTAGCTTCCTGTAAATTTTACACAGTTATTATTTTATTATATTTATCTAGGTGCATTCTTATCCTAGTTAATTTCTAGAATTGATCATTAATATAAAATTTATAACGGTTTGAACAAAAAAAAAAAAAGCGTTTTGTGTTTCCTATATAAGAAAGTGAAATGGCGCCCGTCACTATTATTACATCTAGCGAACTACACTAGATGTCGCATGCAATACCAGAGCAGAATATACAAATTTTATATATGGCTGGGTGGTCTATTCTAGAATGGACCACATTATTTTAAATAATGGATACGACGAGTGATTCATATTTTCTCGCATCTGCCATGTTGAGTCATACAAAAGTGCTTTTAAAGAAACATTTGCTCTCGCCGTGCTCTAAAACATATTGCGGCTCATTCCGAGATGCACCATCCGTTTCACAATCTGTAGATATACTCTGCTCTCATATATCATGCGATATATAGCTATTGTGCTATCTATGATGAAAAGAGTTGCACTAGAGATTCGATTTGCTTTTCTACGAAGGACTACTTTGGTCAAGGTGGCGTCACTATCTATCTCGCTCACACTGAATAAAGAGCGTCACCATCTGTCTCGCTCACACCAGTCAAAATAACGTCATTCTTCGTCTCAATCGAAATTGTATGAAATCCGACTTCATTAAAAATTTGTTTTTCCTCAATTAGGAAGTAGCAATTAGTACATTTTGGAATCCTTATTAAACGCGCCATCTTTTAATGTTACTTGCCAAAATAGTGTAGAACATTTTTTTACAGTACACAGTCGGTTAAATTTGGGTAATGTAATTATTTTGTTTATTTTGTATGCAATGTTGGGCAAAAATCTAACTTTTTATTTGAAACTGAGGCAGTTATGTTTTAACTTTTAACTGTAATTTACAGAAGGGTTATTCATGGTTACATTACAGAAGAAAAACTGACGAAAAGTTAATATTTGCAGTCACAGAACTTGAAAGATCATCACAGGGTGTCAGTTTTTACGATTTATTTTTGAATCCTTATAATTGTGCATGACCAAGATTTTTTTCATATTTTTCTGATAACTGTTACGACTTGGTCTATTGCCCGATTCCGGCATGACGTTGATTTCTGAGACACCCTGTATATACCCCATGTCGGATTTTGCATGGTTTCAATCATTTTTTAAATACTTACTTATCTTTGGCAATCATTTATTAAAGCTTCAATATTCAATCAAACAAAAATAAATTCTTTAATTTACCTTTTTCGATTACATATGAGTGCAAATGGCCACTCACCACATTTAGAGAACGAAAAATATAAAAAAGAGTATTTCTCGCTAAAATAACACTCAATTTTTAATAGGAAAATATTAATAAAACTTTAATAGCTTTTGTTATTGACAGAATAGCTGTTAATGACAACTCTTTAACCATTTCGAAGACCTTAAGAAACCATAAACCTCAAACCAGCATGAACAAAAACTACATATAAATGGTGAAAACCAAATATTAATTAGCTCTTGCTATTATTTCTGTACTGTTTCACACTTAAAAGGCCACATCACGACAGAATAAAGCGATCATTTGTTTTTCGCCATGACCACACAAACTCACTAAATCACCGCAATTACAAGCTTATTGTCAGTTTACTATTGGCCTCATTAAGTCTCTTTGAACGGCCACGAAAAAAGTTGACAATAACAAATCAAAAAAACTTTCAAAAGCAACCATTCTGAGATTATATAGGTAATTTTATAAATTTTACCTGTACGTCCATCCTGAACTTTCAGACCAGGGCGGGCAGTCAATGTCCAACCGAAGTTGCTCTGTGATATATTTATGAATGCTCTGTAAGCTGTCACCGTGTCTAGAGACATATGTTCTACCAACATCTGATATAAGTCGAAGAAGAGCTATAAATAGGTAAAACATAGCCGCCTTGTTTGGGGTACTTAGATTTCAACAACTTATTCTGCTCTCCATGTCAGCGAGTGGTGTTTATAAGACGAGAGGAAAATTACTTTAAGGTGTAAGGTGTAGACTAGAGTAACAACAACAATAAGAACAGTAACAACAAATAGACCTTGAATCTTTAAATCAGCTGAAGGAAAAGTAATTTAAGCGAGTGATATATAAGTGAATCATATACGATCACCTAGAACTACACGAAACGTTAGGGTAAAATGAGTCTATTCTTATCCCATTCATAAGTCGTGTGTGTACACGGCTCAATCGTTGATCTTGTTGGAGCCATTTAAACAGAATGTTATCAGTAAAATTGTCTCGACCGCAGTATAATATAAAATCTTAATGGACGCTAGTGACTGAATAGTATGAAATGTGATTAGCGAGGTGAGCCTTCACCAGCATTCAGTGATTAGACAGTGGCACAAACAGTTGTGACATTATCTTATCTTGCATTGAAGTAGAGAAACTCATTTCGAAGTCCATTGAAACTTATTTACAAACTCAAGCGGTAGATATTGAAGGCTCGTCTTTATGAGCGCAGATTATCTGAAGAATTGTCTTATATCATGGGGGGTTTTTTCGATATACATATTTCAATACCACATTTATGCGACCTTTTCTCTTTTATAAAGTGTTTTCACTAAATAAAGAGAGATTATTATTTACTACGAAAGCTTGTTCAAGCATTTGAAATTTGTAAGGATTGAACTTGGAACTTAAAACTGATCACTTGGTTAGGTATATATTGGACTTGAGAGACTAAGCGATTTGCGCGACTTTAGCGATTTCAATGATTGCAACCCAACATATAGAATTAAATGAGAGTGGTCGAACTGCATTTATTTTTTCAGTCGCTCAGAGTTTTAGCGATCTGACTGACTTGTTGGATTTTAAAGCGATTTTTGGAGTGATAAATTAATTAAAAATTAATTTTCGTTTTATACTGGATAAAAGATAAGTGGAAAAAGGACCTATTGTTCGATGAAGCGTCTGTCTTCAAGTACATTTCAAGCATAGCTGATAGTTTTTCTATTGGTCCGGATGGCGTTCCTTCCACGCTCATAAAACATTGTCCATCGTTTCTGTTTTGTGTTATTTATTTAATTTATCTTTCACCTGTGGTGTTTTTCCTAAACAGTGGAAGCTTTCTTTGATTATTCCTTTTCACAAGAATGGTAATAAGTGCGACATTTCTAACTACAGACCCGTCGCTAAGTTATGTTGTATTGGTAAGATATTTGAAGCCATGGTTTGCGATGTTTTGTCGTTCCACTGCAAGCCTTTCCTGAGCTCTTTTTAGCATGGCTTTACGAAGGGTAAATCTACTACGACTAATTTGTTAGAGTTTACCAATTTCTGCATTTCTGCAATTGAAAGCGGAAAGCAAGTTGATTGCATATTCACGGATTTCAGTAAAGCTTTTGACCGAATCAATCATAAAATCTTGATTCATAAGCTGACTCTTCTTGGTTTTCCTTCTGTTTTTGTCAATTGGCTTCATTCTTATTTATCGGATCGTACGCAGCGAGTTATATTTCGCGAAGCTCTTTCTGACGAAATAGATAATACTTCAAGTGTTCCTCAAGGCAGCCATCTCGGACCACTCCTTTTTATTATTTTCATTAATGACGTATCTCTGATTTTGACTAATTCAAGAATACTTTGCTATGCTGACGATGCCAAAATCTTCCGTATTGTTTCTAATGAAAACGAGTGTGGAATTCTAAATTTGGACTTAGACACCCTTCGTAAATGGTGTGCTATTAACTGTCTTCCCCTCAACATCAATAAATGTACTGCTATGTCCTTTTCTCGTAAAACGAGGCCATTGAACTTCAGTTATACCTTAGATGGATGCTTATTATCTAGACTTGACAAAACCAAGGACTTGGGTGTCTTCCTTAATACACGTCTTTCCTTCGAGGATCATATTAATACAATCGTTGCCAGGGCTAATGCTACTCTGGGTTTTGTAAAGAGATGGTCAAAGGAGTTTAATGATCCATTCATAACGAAGGTCCTTTACTGCACATTCGTTAGACCTATTGTGGAGTATACCAGTCCGGTCTGATCTCCTTTTTATGCTGTATACATAAATCGTATTGAGGCTGTGCAGCGGAGATTCGTTCGTTTTGCTCTGCGTGGACTTCATTGGCATAACCCTATTATTTTACCTCCATATGTTGATAGGCTTAAACTCTTTCCATTGGATTCTCTTGAAAATAGGCGAAAAGCTTCCAGAGTTGTTTTTGCGTTTCAGTGTATACAGGGAGCGACAAATTCTCCTGAGCTCTTAAATACTTTCAATATATCTATTCCTGCGGGCTCCTTGAGGAACCACGACTTCCTCGTCGTTCCTCATCATAGTACGAACTATGGTTTTCACGAGCCGATTTCATCAATGTCTCGTCTCTTTAACAGCCAGTTTGATTGCATTGACTTTCATCTTTCAAAAAGTCAATTAAGAGATCAGCTTAGTTAGAGTTACTTTTCATTTTATTATTATTGTTTGTTCACTTTTGGTCATTATCATTGTTTACATATGTATAATTTTTTTAAATTTTTTTTTTTTTTTGTAAACTTAGTAGTCAGATCTTTGATGAAGTTCTAAATAAAAAAAAAAAAAAAAAGTTCAAGTTATACTAGGATGTATGCATTTCCTAAAGTTTGAGTTTTTTATTATGTGACATTATATGTCTTTTCCAAAATGTACACAAACAGTACCCAGTGGGACCTAGAGCCCCACGATCGATGGGGCCACTAGACCCCGCTATAGTAGATCAACCGATGATCAATTTTTCAATCAGTAAAATGACCTATGACCTACTGAAAGTAGATCATGAAATTTATTCGAAATTCTATACATTGCAACAAATTTTCATATAAAGTAACATATATATATATAAAAAAAAATAACCTTTTTCATTGTATTGTGTCAGTGTATACAGCCCCTGTACTTTTTTTTAATTTCGCACCTTTTTTCAAGGTTTACGTATTAACTAAACTCCATTTGGTAATCAGATAAAATTTGTATATACTGTTGATTCATATTACCAAAATACTGGCAACTCTGCCTAACTATAAGGTTACAAAACAATAAGCCGGCTGGCACGATCGGGCCTTCGCTTTACTTTAAATACGACATTCGGAAGGGGATTCCCCTTAACGTCACTTTACGTTAAATTTTTTCTCGGGACTGAAAATCAACTTACCCGTCTTCATGTTATATTTGAGATTGTATTTTACGTTATTATTCCTGTTGATAACCCAAAGTAGTTTAGAAAATAATATCCTAAAGTGGGATGGCCCCCAATTAGCTAAAGACGGCCTTGTACATAAATGTAGTTAAATTCATCCAAAAATATGTGAAAATCTATTTGCCTGATCCACAGGTCCCTTTTTATATAGTGAATTAACCCCACGCTGTTCTTCTTCTTTTAACGCTGCAATTATCATTTAACACGAAATATTTTAGTAAACTATTTTCCAATAAGCTGCAACATCCTTCCTTCGAATTGAATTATGAAAGGAACGATTGAACGGGTTCGCGGAAACGGGTCCAAATTAGATGATCCGGGTTCGGTTCCGGTTCCGGTTCGGAGAATTCTTCAGAACGACACATCTCTAGTACCTATCTAACATTCAGTACTATCGAAAAAGTATCCCTAACAACATGACTTCTTTTCTTTTAAGTACATATACCCACGCAAAAAAACTTCAGTCAACCACCGAATAAGGGACCTAAAATAAAAGGACTTACAATATCTGTGTCTTGAGTATAAAGATGTAAAAGTGCCCCGCAATTGGTATGTAATTCAATTAAAAAACAAAATTATCAGTAACGATTTTTTCTTTATTCTAAATAAAAAAATTGTTGTTTCTATTTTTCTCAAACTTTTCATTTCTTTCTTCTTTTTTTTTCATTTTTTCATTTGTTTTTCAAATCACCCAATTTCGCTATTTGGGACCTGTTGATGAGTCAAACCAAGACTTGAAACTTGTCACCAAAAATTAATGAGTCGTGTGATGAAATAACAAATTAGAACATTTTTTAGCTTTTGCTATATACCGGAAAATCCCAAAAAATTCTTTCTTGAACAAAATTAAATTTATTCTTCAGAATTTAAGTGTGTATTGATTTTGGAAACATAACAACTCCATTTCAAAAAATGTATAACTGAAAAAAAATATTGTTCATTTATTTCAAATGTAGTTTTCGGTCGGTTTTCTTCTGACGGTAAAATTCATTAATAAAAATCGAACTTTTTACAAAACACAAAGTTTTGTCTGTAGGTACAGGCAACCGTGACGGTGTGGTAATATAATTCATAGGAATCCGTCCGTCATTGTTTATATGCTCTTACAAGTTTAATAATGACAAACCTAGTAGACCCTATAATTTATAATTTCATCGAGGGTATAAATATGTAAATATATTTTATAAAAATGCTGCTAAAACATAATAAACCTACGTTTCTCTCCTATAAAGAATTGTAAATTCAGCCCACATAGTTGAAAAAAAAAATAATAATAAAAAGTTATTTGTCATAGGTAGATATATGTAGGCTTATTTTGGGAAAAACTTTCATCATTTGCATGACACATATATATATATACGATGATGGTTAATATAAATTTTTATGTTATATACTTATCCGCAACCACATAAAGCTTTTGTTATCTGTAGGTACTCATATTACCTCTATGCCACCACATAACGAAATCATCAAAATGTAAATTTTATAAAACTTTAAATACCAGTTTTATAAAGCAATTTCCATTCTCGTAAACGCTTTATATCCTAATACGTGTGCACTTTGTATTAGTCAGAGTTGGAGTTGGTTCCAATTTAATTTCGCCACGCAAATTAAAATTTTTCCATAAAACCGTGAAAAATATAAATATAGGTGAACACGTCCAATTGTAATTTACGATATAGCGTGACTCTGGCAGGCATATTATACATTTGTATAATAAGCTAGCCAAGTATTTTTATGCATTATTGCGACATACCTATACCAGGTACATATGTATGTGTATAAAGATATATACATATATTTTATCATTGATCATAATTGAACATAGTTCTAACAAATATAAAATCAAAAAAATTATCATTAAACACCCAAATACTAACGTCATCGTGTCCCCAACAAACTTAATTAACTGCCAAAGAATCAAAGTTTTTAGGAATTATTTGAGCTCTCAATAGAGAACACGTTGTGCTGATTAATCCGAAATTGGATTTATCTAATGGACATTACACACCCATGATGACGAGTATATGATGAATAATTCCAAGAAAATAACTATAAAACAAGTCAAACTTTCATAAGAAAAAAAATTGTGAAATATAATTGTACTAACTAAGTATACATAAATAATTCCAGCTTATATCACGCTATAAAACTTTCACGTCATTTCTGATTCAATTTAAAACAATTATCATAAAAATTACATTTGATTCGATTAGGGGAACTTGATATGATTTTTAATATTTATACGTTCAAGTCTTGTTTATGCCGATTTCATGGACGGACTATCCTTTCGTGTGGGAATTTTTATTTTTATTTTTGTTTCTTTTCTTATTTTTCATGACAGAATCTACGTTTTTAATTTACTTACATATCTTACGTATATCTGTGTGACAGCAGTTTGATATTTAATTGATGATCGCACGTTATTTCTACAACAAACAAATAAAATAAATAAAATAAAATACAACAAGAAAAAAGAACAAAACCACTTAGCTAAAAACTGATTAATTTTAATATCTTTAGCTGTTGATAAAAATAATTTAATTATTTTTATCGTGAGTATATTTAATAACATGTACGGAAATACAATTTATTAACAACATAATGAATTATGGTAATTAACTGGCAAATTTATTACCTAGAAATTCTTCCGCAATTATCATATAATGGTCAGTAGATAGAAATACATGCCTGGTTCCAAAATAAATTTTCATTTTCAATTACTATCCTAGACAGATTGTCTCCATAATGACTTAATTTTTAATTAAATGGAGTCAAATGTGCAGTGTGATTCAGAAATGAGGTCCATCAAGGACCTATTTGCAACATTTCACTTCATTTTCATATGGACCAAATTTTACTCCATTTAGTGAAATCGCAGTAAAACTGCCACCTACCGTCATTTAAATGAGCTGAATTTATTCGAAAGTGGAAAGTTAGCAGTGACAGCCACCAGCTGATCATGAATGAAATTTCTTTGCACTTTTCTTCTATTTTTGGTCTCTTTTAACAACAAAAATTGTCTGTCTCTCTAGGGTTTAAGACATTCTACAAGAACGCTAAGTTCACTTCAACAAGATTTTGAACAGTTTTCAAGTGAATTATTAAATTTCTTTTGGGAAATGTATGACATCTCCCACAACCCTTCAGGTAGTTTTTAAATTTTTATTTTTAGCAAAAACGTGTATTAAAAAAAATCAGAAATCACGAAAATTCCGTCTCCGTTTTTTACTGATTTTCTATAAAAAAAAAATCCATAATTTCTACTAATAGAGTTGTGTGCCGTTGTAAGGATAAAATAAAGATATTTTAAGCGAAGTCTTCAACCGTTTTTTTAATAAAAACAGGGGGAACAGGAGAAACCCATCCCAAGCGGCCCATTGTACTCTCCTGAATCCCATTCACCAAAACCTTCCTGTCCTCTTAATGAAGCGCATCAGGTCTTGGTGAGGAAGGTTTTTCAGCTCATCCACAAATAGAAGGGCAGACCCTAAAGTATCCAGTCTGCTCCGGGCGAAGACCGGACACTCACGCAAAAAGTGTTCGGTTGTCTCAGGCTCTCCCTCCAGGCAGGACAGACACTCAGGGCTGTCAACAACTCCCATCCTTGTTAGATGAGCGTGAAGTGAGCTGTGGCCGGTGATGATGCCAACCACGGTTCTACATTGTTTCCTTCCGAGCCCCATAAGAAAATCGGAGATATTCATATTGGGCCCATCAAGAAACAGTTTTGTGCACCTACTTGTACTCAGGTTCTCCCATCTCTGCTGATGCTTCCTAAGAACATCCGCTTTGATGAGAGACCCGATACCCAAGGTGGCAACGCCTACGGCGGCCTCTGGTCCGAGGAACGGAGAATCGGAGCCAGCCCTAGCTAAAAGGTCAGCCCTTTCATTCCCCATGATCCACATGTGACCAGGAACCCACAGGAGGGACACATTGTTGTGAAAACACAACTTATCCACTGACCACCTGCAATTCCCCAGTAACTTAGACGTTATCCGAGGGCCATTCAGAGCCATCAAGGCTGCCTGACTATCCGAAAGGATAGCGATGTCTTTCCCCTTGATTTACATATCAAGGGCTAACGTCGCTGCCATTGAGATGGCGAAGACTTCAGCCTGGAAGACAGTAGTGTGTCTTCCAAGTGAGTACTCCATTCCAAAGTCAGGCTCAGGAAAGTAGACACCTGCCCCAGCTCCCTAATTAGTGAGAGAGCCGTCGGTGAAGATTTTTAGAGCAGACCGGGGAAGGCTCGATAAGGCACCTCCCTCAGTCCACGATTCCCTTGCAGGAAAGCTCACAGAGAAGCGACGCCCGAAACGAAGCTCAGGTAATATCTCAGGTACCATCTTCAACCGTTACTTATTAAAAACTAATAGAGTGCAAAATTTCTTTAAATCTCAAAATCAAAAATGCCAGAATAATTTAAATAACCCCCCCCCCCTCCTATCCCCTTAAAAGCAGGACAATTCTGTCACATGTTACCAGGACTGGTTTTTTTCAAAAAAAAAAATTAATTCTGTTTATGAAAAATCGGTTAACTGGGAAAAATATAAAATAGCTACTAAAATTACAAAAACAAATTGATCTTCTTCTTCGTTTAACTACTTACTTTAATGACAGTTTTCAGCTAATAACGCAGCGAATTTCTTATAATCGGTCTACGCACTACCACTGCAAAATTTGCATTTTATTTTCAGACTTTGATCGTTGAAGGCTGTCGTTTTGAACACTTGGGGGAGTTGTTTCTGGATCACCCTCTCTTTTCTGGAGCAGTGGCGACAGTTAATTTTACGGCTTCCTTTTTCAGAGCGTAATTTTTTTTTTATATTTGAGAACAGCACTTATCCTTCCTTTTCGTCCTATTTTCATAGCATTTTGAATACCTACGCTCAAATATTTACTTTCAAGTATCGCACTCAAATTTTTCAATTTGTCGCACTACCTCGACAAGGCATTAAAGGAACTGTGGAATCCAATTCATTATGCTTGGCTTCATTAGGATTTATCCTGTTAAGGGTAGCTAAATCAGGATTAGCTCTGCTGAAATAGGAGATCCAATTAACATTGAATTATGCTGCTCGGAAAATACGTAGATATTAGTGGAAAATTTCTGAATTAAAGAGACCAACTCCAAAGCATTGAAACTCAGATACAATGTTCCGATGTATCATGGCGAGAGTCAGGGTCTTATTAATATTTCCGGGAATATTATATATCATCATTGTACGATCTAGGTTTCATGTCAATAAGTGTGTTGATAATTTTTTTCACTGGCAAGAACAAAGATGGTGTGATTCATAGGCTGTTATTTTTTCGAGCAATACGACAGAAAAGACATTAAATTTTACAGCACAGCCTAGTGATCCACCATTGAGAAAGTGGTTTTTGATATTCTACTGGGGAAATACGAAGAAAGAAGTCACAAAATGATCAATCGCTGATATCACCATCGCACAGATCACTTGAGCTCTTCATTATGCTGAAGTTACTCATTCGATTTGTTTTGTATCGTTGTGATTCCCGTCTGGTCCATAAATTAAATTAATGATTTTCAACGGAATATAGAGTGACACCAACGGGGCTAACCTGTCTACACGAAAGAAATGCTACGGTGCGGTGACCTACTATCGGAATTACCGCGAATGCAAATTTTTACTTTGATCGTGAATAAAAATGAAAAAATTATGATTCGTTGCTGGAATAATTTTATAATTATACCAGCGAAAAATATTACTTTTGAGCTGTGCGAATATGTGAATCATTGTAGCAGTTACAATGTGACATGTAACACAAACAAAATTTGTTGAGGATGTGGACACTGTAAGCCGCATTTATTAATGGTAAGTTCCAGATCTCTTACTAACACTCACCCAGATGGGATACAAAGCGGTATGTTATGCAGATGGTAATCTTCATCACCGCTAGTTGTGAGTCCGAACTCTGCGGACTGGGACAAAACGCGATCCGACTAGTCATAGACTGGGTTACGGATTTCGGACTAAGCATCAATCCACTGAAAACTGATGTATGCCTTTTTTTACTAAGAAAAGGAACATTCCCAAATTGAACCTACCCATCTAGGCATCATACTAGACAAAAAGCTGAACTGAAAACCACACCATCGGGACACAGGGAAAAAAGCCCTTAGAGAATTCGAAATGTGCCGCAGAACTATAGAGAAAAAGTGGAAACACAAACTGCGGATGATTCTGTGGATATACCTACCGTTTTCCGACCCATGTTAAACTACGGTTCTGTGATGTGGTGGAAAGCAATGGATTCTGCTAATCATCGTAGGATATTGGAGAAGATTCAAAGATTGTGCTTCCTCAGTGTAAATGGCATTCCCAAGTCAATCAGCACGCGGGCTCTTGAGATTATCCTCAACATGCACCCCAAGAAGGGGGCGTCAATCGCAGCGCTGACACTGTATCTCAATCAGAGCTGGATTCAGACTGGAACAAGGGTTCCACACAAATCCATCTTTGAATTTGTGCACCCCATCGCAACTGATATTAACAGGGACTACGACCACCTCCTCGAGGTTATGCTGAAAAGCAACTTTAAAAATTTCATCTAGGCCAGAATGGGAGTCACACTCTGTGCTTCGACCATTGCCAAACCAACTTAAATGCAAACACCGGAGCAGATGTTTTCTGTGAGGAGCCTCAAATGGAAGTTGCCATAAACCTTGAGTAACGGTCTTCCAGGCAAAATTCACGGCCATCCTTGAAGCTGGATGTTATTTCCTAAGCTCAGATACTGAGAACAAGGAGATTACAATCTGCTCGGACAACCAAGCTATCAAAGCTTTGTCAAAACCCTTTACAACTTCCAATTTTGTATTGGAATTTAAAATCACCGTGAATTTCCTCTCTCGGAATAACAGGGTAGTCATTCTTTGGGTCTCAAGTCACAGCGATATCGGCGGGAACGAAAATCTGGACGAGCTTGCTCATCATGGTGAAACTTTAAAGGCATCCTCCTCCACGATCGGGAATGCTCAAAACATCTTGCCGCTAAGATTTCGGTTTGGATCGACCGCCAATACAATCGTCTTTGGTTAGATAACCCTTCGGGTATAACAAAGTAGGAACAATGGGGTAAATCCGACCCAAATCTAACGAATAAGCTATTGGGACTAAGTAAGCCAACCCTGAGAACTCTGGTGTTAATTTTCACTAGGCACTCTTTTCTGTCAGGGGTCATCTACAAAGAAAATTTTTAATGATCCTACATGCAGTGGTTGCGGAGAGGAATCAGAAACGGTGAATCACTTTCTTTGTCACTGTCGGCCTTCTCAGGAAAGCGATACAGATTTCTCGGCTCACACCCCCTGGACGAATTGCATGAAAGTAGCAAAGAGGATTGGGGTCCAATATTGAACTTTATAAGAGCGTCCGAGTCTGAAGGGTGAACAATTGGACTTGTAGTGGTCTGCGTTCCAAGGATCCCGTTGTCGCCGGGGTCTCAGCCTCTTTTCAATCCATTCAATGACAAGTTCATATGATACACTTAAGATAACCAACAATGACGGAATTACTCTGGCGCAAAAGTCCTCCGTTCGGTTACGGAATATAGCCCTGATTTCCCATACTCCTAACCTTTCCTCCAATGCTACTAAATAATAATTTCCTAATTCATCTTAAAGTGAGTAAGAAGTTTTGGAAAAATTATTAACAGTCACATGACTTCCTTCAATTATGTAAATAAATAGCTTTCTGCGTAATAACTATATGCCGTACTTCATCTAACACAAGGGCATACAAAAAAAAACAAAACAGAAAATCTTCCACTAAATTATCAGAAAATTCATTAAATTTCTATTTATTTTTAATTTGCTATTCAATTTTTCCAGTCGTGAAGCAATTATGCGAATTTTTCCTCATTTTATGTGTCTCCATTATTTTTATAACACATTAGGAGAAAAATACATTAAAAATCGTTTCTTCTTCATTACAAGGATACAGCAGCATACCCACCATAATTACGTTCACCCGCCTATTTTAACAGAGACAGATTGCCTCCACAAATGAAATGAAAGTCATCGTCAATTTATCGTGAACCGGAGAATTTCCATTTTTGTGCACCTTCATAGCATCCACCAATTATTTTCTTGGCATGATCTAATCATCGTAAAGAAGAAAAATGTATTTTTCATTGTATATACGAATGGTGGTCTCGAGATTGAAGTCATCTCTATGACATTAAAAAGAATTGCTTGCTATAGGAATCGAGCCACAAATCATTATAAATGCTTAAAGCCGTCTAGCAGTTGTTCAACCATTGAATTTGATTTGAAACATTTTTCATTAATTCAATCGGTGGCCGTGAACAGTAAAAAGGTAAGAAGTTGGTACTTGCTCCGCAGAGATTCTTAAAAATTATCAACTTATGAAAGAGTTCTCAATTTTTCTAGGACACTGAATTGTAATTAGTAGCAGAATGCTGAAATTCCTGCCAAACGGTATATTTAATAGCAGACTAAAATTGTCTGCTGCTAAATCTCGTCTGCTTGATGGGCAACTGAGATCAAAACTTGAAGATTTCGGGGTATAATAGTGAATAAGATGATCCTCACAGAGAAGTGATGCTGTGCTTGCTGCAATTTATATTTTTAATCTTTTCATTATAATTTTTCGAATTAACAACGGGTTACGGTCGGCCAGCAATATCTACAAAACAAATGTCTGCTTAATTCTGCTACAAAAATAAAATATTCTCCCCATAAATTTTCGATTTAAACAAAATCGATACGTTGGACGGGGACAGGAATTTTATCCGCCGCTATATGTGGAGTGGAGTCTTCTGGACATACACACATACATATATGAGATTCGGGAGGCCAGGCGTTATATGTTCGCGATTCTGTTGCACTGAAGTAATAGGTATTCATCAAGCTATGGAAATTTTTATGTTGAAAGATTATGCTCCTTGGTACATCTATGCGGTTGTAATAAATTTCATCTTTTTATGATAATTTTTGGGAGCTTGGTTTGTTTGAAATCCAAAGAAGCTATTTATCAATAAATTTAAATGCAGTCTAATGCCGCCCAGAAATCTTTTGGATGGAGCGTAATATTTTTGTTGGCTTTTTTTTTACTGGAGATGTATGCTAAATTGGTATTGAATTATTTTTTTTTTTTTTAGGAAGACTAACATACAACAGAAGTAAAAGAAGTAAGGTCTGTTGGTAATACTATACGAACTTGTCAGATTTATTTTTAAAGAATAGTCCTTAGGGATTTACTTATGGTTTTTGGTTTAAGTTGTTATGTTATTATATGTCCTAATTACGAGGAAAAGAGTTGCAGTATCAGAAAAGCAACAAATTTTAATATCTGAAATATATATATATATATATTTTTTTTTTATAGATTAATACTTATCAATATACTTTCCAATGACTCTAATCTGGATTCTGAGGCGCCATAGCTATCGATTTCTCTCCAAGGGCATCTGCTTGAAATATAATTGTAAAGGAAATCACCATACAAGAGATTTTCTTTAGTTTGTCTTTGCCGCGAATCTAAAACCTAAACAAAGCCGGCTAAATGTCACTAGTTACAGATGTGACATTTTAAATTTGCTTTAGAGATATAAAAAAAGACTTGAGCGAAATAAAGGCTTTAAATGTTTCTTTAATATTTAGGTAAGTAATTCTTTTGTAAATAAATAAATTGTAAATAAATTGTAAATAAACTTTAATATTTAGAGAAACGCAATTACGTCTTAATCATTGTCGTCAAATAGTCCAAGCGGCAAATATCATTATAAAACAACATTTTTGCAAATATTCTACAAAACATGGAAATGTTGAGATTTGATTTTGTTGTGAAAGCATCAGCAGATGGAAAATCAAACACCATATGCATAACCTTGATAGCGACACCCGAAAGAGAGATTTTCGGAATACCAGCTGTTCACGGAAAAACGAGCTTTTTCGTCTTTACAAGTTATATTCAAAAATACTTATTTTTTACAAGATAATTTACAATTAATTTCTTTTTTGAGTTGATCAAAATATAAAAACGCTGGATAAAAATTGGTACGTGTGCCGCTGCCGATGATTCAATAATAATGACTCTGCTTCTTGTTTCATTAGACCAACGGAAGTAAAAAAGTTTTCTTCCACTCTGGTGAAGTTAGCGTCAGTGCCACTGTGCCGATCCCGGTAGATGGCGTACCTGACGCTTGATACTCGTATAAATGCGCACACAAATAAAAATTACTTTTAACAGCGTTATATTTCTATAGTTCATATGCCCTAATCTATTGCCACGTTCCGTCACACCAGCTGAGTTTCAACCTGCAAATCTGCACCAAGTAATTACAAATAATCCCAACTATGCCAAGGTAAGAAATTCATTAAATAAAAGCTATCACACAAGAAGAATATGGATAACCTTGACAGATGAAATATCGAAAATATATTTAAATGAAGAACAAAACTTACAGTTTAATGATTTTTACTTAGAAGAAATTTTGGACAAAACAATTAATTCTGTATCCGTACCTAATAATGTGGCTGATAAAATTGAAAGAGGAACTTTGCAAGGAACGGAAGATCTCTACAATGGAATAGGATGATTGGAACATATTGTTGGGAAGAAAAAATACGATAAAAAAAGTAATATATATTCTGACACTAAATCAAAAAAATTTTGAAGAAAAAGAACCATGCCAAATCTGTGTCTGCGAAAAAAGAGGAAAACGTTACCATCCTGAGGAAATTGCTGGTTTAAAGGGAAAAACCAAAAAGCAGTTTTAAAAAGTGTAAATAATTCAGAATTGGAAATTGAACTGAACGAGGAGAATCCAAAAAACTAGAAGTGCCACCATTAATAAAAGTAAAGTTACTATTAAATGATACTTTAAATGTTTCTGGAATTTATGATTCAGGATCAAATGTGTCATTAATTAATGCAAAATTATTGAAGATACAGCCAAAAGAAAGTATATGTAACATATTGTTACGTGCCACAAAGTGAATCAAGCGACATCTGTTAGGAATGGAAGCAACTTTAGGTTAGTGTCATCTTAGTAAACTTTGGGTTCGGAGAACGGAATATTCAGGAAGTTTCTAGGATAATTCGTAGAGAATAAATACGGCGCTCTCACAGCTAGGAGGCGGAGTATTATTTCAGACAGCGAAGTGAGAAGTGAACGAAGTAAGCTATTTGGATTACGATAATTAGAAGTACAGTACTAGTGATAAATAAAGAGTTGATTTGATAATTATTTGTGAATTTGTGAGAGCAAACAGTAAAGTTAAATAAAGAAAGAACTTTTGAATTATATCTGAAATATTGCGTTTTAAATAACGAACTAAGGCCACGCTCGTAACAATATAAAAAGTTAACTTAAAAACTATTAATGGTGCGAAAAAAACAAAACGTATGTTAACACTAAAAATAAAAATTAAAAATATTGAAAGAAATATGGATGTTTTTGTAGTAGATAATGAAAATTTTAACTACGATTTTCTAATTGGCTTGGATTGCATCAAAAGTTTCGAATTAATGCAAAATGAAAAATTATAGATCATACAATGTAACAATCCAAAAGAAAAGAAGGTAATCTCAAATAAAGAGGATACAAAAAACGGAAACTACTTGAAAAATGATATTTCAAAGGTAACAAATGTCAAAATTCCTATGCACTAGGTGACAAAAATGAAGAAATATTTTTTGAGGCTTTAAAAAAAGAAACTAAGCACACAAATAAATGTGAAATAAATTTTAATGAGCATATAAACTCGGATGGATTTGAAATGTCAGTAAACCATCTAGATCTATACCAACAAGCAGAAATTCATAAGTTGATAGGAAAGTACAATCCAGTCTTCGCTAAGGTTAAATATGACATCGGTACTGTACGTGATTATGAACCTCATCTTGACTTGATGGTAGATAAATATTGTTACAAACATCCGTACAGATGCACACCTTAAGATAGAAGAGAAATAGAAAATCAAATCTTAAAACTTTTAAAGAAAAATTTGATTGAGGATTCTTATAGCCCCTTTGCTGCTCCGGTAACTCTGGCATATAAAAAAGAAGATGATCGAAAAACAAGATTGTGTATAGATTTCAGAGAACTGAACAAAATTGTCGTCCCTCAATCACAAACCTTTCCGTTGATTGAGGATTTAATGATAAAAACTGTAAATTGTAAATATTTGTTCTACTTTGGATGTAAATTCAGCATTTTGGTCAATTCCCTTGAAAATTCAAGATAGATACAAGACAGCATTTGTAACACAAGAAGGCCATTTTCAATGGACATATGCCTCCCATTTGGGTTAAAGACTGTACCAGCAATCTTCCAAAGAATATTGGGAAACATCATAAGAAAATACGAACTTTCTAGTTTTGCAGTAAATTTTATAGATGACATCTTAATTTTTTCAAAAACTTTTAATGAACATTTATTACATCTATCAAGATTAATGGGGGCAATATTAACAGAAGGCTTTAGACTAAAATTATCGAAATGTTCTCTTGCAAATAGTTACGCCAAATATTTAGGTCACATAATAGAAAACAGTTCAATCAGGTCTCTGAAAGATTATTTAACTGCTGTGAAAAACTTTCCAGTACCAAAAACAAGGAAAAATATACGACAGTTCCTAGTAAAAGTAAATTTTCATCACAAATTTGTACTACACAGTGCAATTATCCTGGACCCATTACACAATTTATTACGGAAAGATGTGAAATTCATATGGTCCGCAGAATGTCAGGGATCATTTGATAAAATAATAGCGTTACTATGTTCCGAACCAATCTTGAATATCTTTGACCCAAAACTACCAATAAAGATTTTCACGGATGCTAGTATCAAAGGAGTAGGAGCGATATTAAAACAAGTAGATAAAAATGAAGACGGTAAGTCAGTTGCTTATTTTTCAAAAAAACTAAATGAGACTCAAAAAAAGAAGAAGGCGATATATCTTGAATGTCTAGCAATAAAAGAAGCTGTGAAATACTGGTAGCACTGCGTTATGGGAAAAGAGTTTATGGTATACTCAGATCATAAACCCATAGAAAATATGAATATCAAGGCTAGAACTGATGATGAATTAGGCGATTTAACGTACTATTTATCCCCATATAATTTTAAAATTAAAATATAAAAAATGATCAGCACGCAAACCCAGACAAACAAAGCTGGTTTAGCGCTAAGTCGAAGAATGTAGTTTTTAATAAAATAATCAAGTATATTTTTAAAATATTTTTTTTTATCTCATTTAAAGAATCACTAGATGTATGTATGTCTAATTTGATGCCATTTAAGTTTTCCACCCCTACATGGTGAGGCCCCTTGATGGGAGCAACGTAGTGGCTATTGATGGTCCATATCGCGGCCAGAGAGAGTAAATTTTCGAATCTAGCATGTACTGCATTTTCAGATGTTCGGCTCTCGACGTGGAATTGGTCTCATACAACCAGGCACCGTGATCCAAAGATAGGCCACAGCGATGTTAGATAAGCTTCGCCTCTCCATACTAGTAAGAAAGTCAAGCATGAACTGGCCCACTGGGACTCATAGACGCATAAATGTCTCAAGACTTCGCTGATTATCGCATTATAACTAATCCATGCACAAAAGGGGATTGAGTTATTCTTGGCATGGGCCCAACGAAAGCCGCACAGACTTTATGAATTATCAAAATAATGTAGGTACATGAGATCAGGCCCGGACATGAAAACCCCCGGCCCTAGGCAGTTAACAGAGTCAGGGCACCTTCTTCAATAATTTAATAAGAGAAAAATGTTACCGTTATTAATCATTTATTTAACATATATCGACCTTAGAAAATAAACAAGCAGACTTAGAAATATCACAAATAAGTTCAAAATTCTATGCAAGGAAAGTTCGTTGCGTGTAAACATACGCTTAGATTGCCATGCGACGAGCTTTCTTCTTTTCAAAGGAACCTCACTATAGTCCATAGACGGCATAATGTCTAACTCTATGTACACCACAGAGAGTGAATTGAGCCCGATCTTCTTTGTGGTGGATCTTAAGGCGGTCACCCCGTGTGATATAATGAAAAAATTGTTTTTTTTTTCATAAATTGATTCCTAGTTACATGCCTATGCTGATAAAGTAATTTTCAAATATTCGAAGTCGTTGGAAAGTTACAGCAGTTAGAAGACCATGTGTTCGGAGAGCTTAGTCGAACCCTCGACTGAGCCCGGCACCGGGCCTTTTGTGACCTTTCGGTTTCTTACCTGAGGCATTTCAATACACATGTACGATCAAATATACATGTGTTTTCCCAAACTTACTTTCAAATATAACCGTTAGTTTAGTCTTCACTTGGCACCGAAGACCGTAAGGATAAGGTTAACCACAGGCTTCTGTTAAATAAACTGAGTACAATATTTAATTTTTCTTATCCTGCCTGCAAACTTCTTGGGTCATACCTAAGCGGACGAATATAAAAGGTATTTTGTGGGGATACTGCCTCTGAATTTCTACTTTTTCTTAGTGGTGTGCCTCAAGGGTCTATTCTCGGCCCATTATTATTTTCAATTTTTAATAACGACCATCCACTAATCTTGCGTGACTGTGATTCTCACATGTATGTATAGATGACATTCAACTCTACATAGCTACACCTTTAGGGCTTATAGAGAATGCTGTGTACAAAATTAATAAGGATCTTGCAAGAGTCTCCAAATGGGCTACTGATAATTCATCTTAGGAGAAGCATCAGCAGTCGCAGTTTTCACAATGATTTATTTGCATATTTGAGATCTATCCAATAGTTTTTCGTACTTTTTTTTTCTTTTATATTGTAATATTTACAGAAACTACTACTAAGCTTTTATTTCTACAATTCTAAGAATATAAGTTTGTATTGACGGATTAGGGTTTGCTGTTAGATTAATTTAGTATATGTGCTTGTATATATTATGATTTACTTTTTATTTATTTTTCTTTCTTTTTTGATATGTAGTTTAACTGTTACTGTTATTAAGTATATTATTATTAGCTATCCTACACTTACTCATAAGAACGAAATCTTACTAGTGTAGTTGTTGTTGAAATAAATTAATTTGAAAAATTTGAATTAATAACAGCAACTACGAATCAGCTTTTAAATGTGTTTTTCTTAAAACTGCATTTTTCTAACTGGTCTCCACGATATCTCAAAAACGGTCTGACCGATTTCTTTGAAATTCTAACGAAATTTTTCGTAACAAAATAATCGAAAAAAATCACGAAATTAAAAATTAATTTTCAAAATCATGTCAATTATTCAATTTTCAATATTTTCAAGTGATTCTAGCTCATTTGATAGCCACAGCTTCATAGATTGAAACACCGTTTGATTTTTTGATTTCAGATAAGCCAATCAGCCAGAATCATGTAGACCGTCGACAAACATTTTTTTCGATATAGGTGCCTTTGGAATGTGATAAAGATTATGATCTGAAAATATTCTGACTTGCTGTTGCAATATCAATAAATATACAGTGAAAAGTTCAAATTTCTACCTTTTTATTGTTCGTCAAAAAAAAATCCTAAAAAAAACTAAAAACAAAAACCGGCTATAACACAGGGTGACCTCCTTAAATAGTTCTTGACATTTTTTAGCGCTAAAAACGACAGCTCTGCCGAGCAGTGTGACCTAGGTGTACACAACAACATCCACATTTAGATAAATATTCAAAAAACCTTTTTTCCTAATGTACTTACTTGTATAACTGCAGGGTCGATAATCCTTTTCCCCATGTAGAAGCAGCGGACGACAAATAATATCGATGGTGCACACTCTTGTTTTCCAAAGTCCCCTCTATATTTCTATATAGAGACCCTTTACTTTCCATGCACCCGCGCGGATATCTGAAGATTCCAAGCCATCTAGATTCATGAGAAATTCGAGCGTTTTTCTCAAGTTTTCGTAAGCAGAACTGCATCTTTCTAGTTCTGCAATCAATCTGTCAATAAAGACATTGAAAACGGTACCTCTGAATCTGTCCCTGTGGGATAGTGCGACTTCGATCTCGTTTGCTTTTACTTCATCAATTTAGAATTTACCGCCCTCCTTTGCCTATTGGTAAATTTGCCATTGTATGCAGCAGAGCTGAGCAATACTTAAGTAAAAACGACTTAAGTACTACTTAAAGTACATTTTCGTTACTTAAGACTTATTACTTAATATTTTTGAAATGCCCCTACTTAGTACTTGAACATAAGTACTACCGTCTATTTACTTGTACTTAAGGGTTAGTTTTGTACTTAAGTACCAATATTTTTACTTATAAGTATTTCTGAGTCTATTAAGTACCTACAAATATCTAACTCTAACACAAAGAACTGTCAAAGCATGTGCCGCACTCACGCATCAACGCAGAACCTTAGACAAACTAATAACATACAAATAAAACTCGACAAGTAGAACAAAAACCAGTAACGTCTCGCTTGAATATAAAATCGACGATGCCTCGATTTGATAACATAACCACTGACATGTATATTATGAACTGACTGCGATCATAGAAATACACTGCAGAATGTGGGCTCACTTCTATATTGCTGACTTTCGGTCTAAGCACCAAGTACCAACTGAGAGAGAGCTGAAAACAACAAATAAATTAGTGAATTCGTCGAATACATAATTTTAAATTAATCATTTAGGGATATTACTGCGATAAAAACTGTTTCACCAAAGACAATATATTCATTAGATACGCAGAAGAAATGCCAAATGTTTTATTAAAATCACTTTTCGAGCTGTGTGCTCACTTTTTCAACTTCCCGCCAATGATTTTTTTCAATGTTGGCACCGACGTAAGAACTCTTTTTGATAAAAGCAATTGTGCCCACGTGAAACAGAAAAGTAAGCAGTTCATATTATATTCATTAGTGGACATAACCAAGGGTAAGCAAGCAATGCCTCGCTCCAATATAAAATCAACGATGCCTCGACCTGATGTAAGCAAGGCTTCAATTTTTTCTTAGAAATTTACTGGAAATTTCTTCCTTAGAATTGTTATACATTATCGGAGGATAATATGTGCTTGGGCGGACCTCAAATAGTTTTTATGAGTGTAGCAATGAGAGGTGAAAGTTTTACTCTACCTGCAGCGCCGAAAACTATTAAAAACTCTAAGTGGTAGAAACTGGTTTTTATACATATTATAGTTTTCAAAATGTATTTATTTATTAATATATATTAACTGAACTCGATAAACTTCATTATATTACTGCCAACGTACAAAGATTCTAAAAAAGTACTTTAAGAAGTACTTCAAAAAGTACTCAGTACTTTTTATAGACTTAGTAGGTACTTAGTTACAAGTACTTTTCAAACATGCGGTACTTGTACTTACGCTAAAGTACTCAGGCCTTGGATACTTGTGCTTATTCTTAAGTACTTTTTCTTTAGTACTTACCCAGCTCTGGTATGCAGGAACAATATAGTGAATTAAATTTTTTTTCTTAATGTCGAGTGTCATGTATCTTCCATGTAGGTATACCATTTCAGCCGATGGCGAGGCCCCTTCTACAAATAAAGATGTTTGCTGATTTGTTGCTAACTTCTCTGGCTCATCTTGTCCAAGCTCAATGCATTCCTGTAAAATTATCTCCAAAACAATAATTTTAATTCATCATAATCCTCTTCTTTTCCTGTAGGTACTTTATTAACCTTAAATGCTTTGTATGCAATTTTTATTTTATTTCCAAAAATTCAAACTTATCTAAAATAATCTTAAGCCAAATAAATAGAACAACGTCAACAAAAACAACCAAAACTTATCTTCTTTAGCCGTAACATTTCCTACAACAGTCTGTCTATTCACCACTACTACTTATACCAACTAGAAAAGACTGCATTGGATTAAAAATAAAGTTACCATAAAAGAAATGACAAAAAATATATTTATAAAAAAAAAAAAAAAAAAAACAAGGCAGTTCCATAAAAATTGGTTTCTTTGCTGACTAAACCCACCGAGCCCAGGGATTATAGTTTTATTTATTGAGATGTTTGTGAAGCCTCGAATGATAACAGTCGCAAGTAGTACTCTAGCCAGCCAGCCAAAGCGGTTGTTGAGAATATTTTCCTTGTTTCCTTCTACGGGCAAATAAACCGCTGCTGGCACTGATACCGTAAAAAGATATCGTAAATCAAACAGTGTGGAACGACAGGGGCGCGCAGTAAAAAACGTTCAAAAAACCAAAAGGAAAAAATACCAACTAAGCCATGCCAAGCAAAGAAATTGGTGCTTTTTCGTTTTCATGTGTCAATGCATGTGGTCTACTCATAAAGTCGCGTGATAGTGTTATTGCACCTTGTCAGGTTGTCGCAAAGAAAGATAGCATACCTTGGTGCCTATAACTGTATATATGTACACAAAACATCATTTGCGTACTCTGCTTGTACTTGTTATGCATTTCCATGTACGAAACATATACTTACTTTCCTGAAATAGGAAAAATTTGTTTTTCTAGATTATAGCTCTGATACCATTCCCTATAAATCCTCGTTCTCTAATGGTCCATGTCCATTTTAAGCTGCCCTGTGTTTGATATGTGTGACAACAGAGCTCTTATGCACACCACATAACAAGTTCTTATAGATCTCTGTGGAATCCTTGTTTATCGAAATGGAAAAAAAAAAATGAAAATAAGAAAACAAAAAGAAATTCGGTAACGAGGTCACAAACTGGCTTACTTTGGGTTCGAAATCTTTTTCCATCATGTGTGTATGGAGAGTTGTTTGAAGTAAGTAGTAATCTTGTTATCATGGAATTAATGAAAAACTCATTAAGAAATGAACCAACAAGATGGCCTCAAACAAGTTAAAAGATCAGAGATGAGTTTTTGCAGCCATGTCAGTTTTTATACATATTTATATATGTAGTAATTGTCACGTTCTCCCTGGAAAGACTGCACGAAATGACTTTTAACTTATCTCATAAACTGAACTTAAACGAATATTTAGGAAATTCCAGAAGAATAATAAATTTTTGTTATAAAATAAAAATTTTGCACACGCGTTTAGAAATTTTTTTTTATTGACTAATGGAAAAACCAGTTGTGCTGCTTATCAAGGTTCTTAAACACTTGTAATTAGCTTAAACAATATTATAAATGGAATGAATGTACTGCAAACAATATTGAATTTTTTCAAGACAAACCAAAGTTGAATAACAAAAGCGATAAAAGTCCATTTTTGTACAATTATAACGATATTAAATATTTTTTTATGAAAAGTCGTGTTGTCACGATCAAATGACAAAGTAGTTAGCCGAGCTGAGGAGTATAGGTAATCCTATAATAAAAACAAGTAAGAAAAAGAAATTGGAATTGCTCTAAGACCAATCTTATAAAATGTATGCGCCCGTATGTCTTTCATTTCTTATGGTCACCTCTCATTATTGAAGTGGTTTTTCGCATATATTTCTAAAACAGTTCGTCGGACAGTAGAAATTATTTAGACCGATTTCATACGATTTTACATTCTGAATAACTTTCCCGTACAATAAAACCATCTAGGACTGATCATTTTTACAGTATACATAAAAAACCTCAATTTTTATATGGTAAAACCAAGAAGGGGTTGCCCGATTTAGGCCATTTTTGAAATATGCTCTGGGGGAAAAAAGTTCGTAGCGTTTCCCGATAGATGGAGTCAAATGCAAATAACTCACGAACCGTTTATTGCAGCGACACCACTAAACGTTAATCTAAAAGTTCGTGGCGTTTCCCGATAGATGGCGTCCATTGCAAATAACTCACGAACCATTTTTTGCAGCGATACCAAAAATGTTAAACGCTAAGCTAAAAGTTCGTGGCGTTTCCCGATAGATGGCGTCAATTGCAAATAACACACGAACCATTTATCGCAGCGACACCACTAAACGCTTATTTGACAGGTTACGCCTCGAGCGCTACCCGACGGGCACAAGAGATAGTACAGCTTGCATGCAAGCCTCCCTTCCAACGTGATCATAATTTTGACAGCTAAAGGCATTTTGCTTGAAGTCTTATCATCTTGCATGCAAGTTCATTTAAAGAATGGCATTGAGACGTATTACGTATATTGGAAAATTATAGCAATAAAGGAAGTAGCAGAATAATAAAAGCCCAAGAAAAAATGAAGAGGAAGGTGTTGATAAATGACATAATGTGAATGATCCCAGAAAATCTCATTTCTTTTCCGCCATCTTGAAAACTGTATAATGTCAAATTACTATCAACTCAGCTACCATGATTTTTGATCATGCAAGTTCGCTGAAACCTGAGCTGCCTGCATGGAAGTAAAGATTATACGTACAAGAAATATGGCAGTGCAACTGCAAGTTGCATGCAACGCAGTGTAATCGAGTCATTTCTGAAACGTTTGTTAACCGGTAATGAAAAATGGGTCACCTACGATAATCGAAAGCAACGGAGATTGTGAACAAGGGATGGCGAGCCATAATAAGTATTCACGAAGCCTTGATTAACACAGAAAAACATGATGCTGTGTGTGGTGGGACTGAAATGGAATTGTCCATCATTAGGTACTTCAGGTTGATCAGACGATTGATTCCCAACTCTACTGTGGACAACTAGAGATATTACGCCAGGTGGTTGAAATATAGGAATGGTGTTGTCTTTCATCACGACAACACCCGGCCACACACTTCTTTGATGAGCCGTCAAAAAAATGCGAGAGCTTGGTTGGGAAGTTTTGATGCATTCACCATATAGTAGTCCCGAGATGGCAATCTCTGACTATCACTTGTTCCGACCATTGCTGAGCTCTCTCAATGGATTTTAGCTAGCTTCAAAAGAAGCCTGTGAAAGTCACCTGATTCAGTTTTTCAAACAGAAATCATAGAAGTTCTTCACCGATGGTATTATGACTCTACCCGAAAAATGGCGAAACATTGTCGATAATAATGGAGCATATTTGGTTTACGCAAATTAATTTTTACACTATAAGAAAACTAGTTGAATTATACTAAAAAAAGAAAAACGCCACGAACTTTTTCCAGCTCAGACGTTCTCAGGCAGTGTTCAAGTATATAGTTAAAAACGTAATTTTTGTATGACAACCCTATGAAGGAGTTACCAAACTCGTGCCATTTTCGAACTTAAATTAATTTCCTTTTTTTTAAAGCCAGTGTGCAAAATGTCAACTCTCGACTCTCGAGCTATTGAGAGGACGAACGAACGGACAGACCGACATCCAAAATTCAAAATAATTTTTAATATTATGCGTGGATGTCCGATCCATTTTGCTCTACCATAATTATTGGTATGCATAACAAATGGAATGATATGCTTAGTATACCCTATGATTTCATCATGTAGGTAAGGTATAAAAAAAATGCTAACAATTAAATTAATAAATATATTGGATGCCACCTGTTTGTGAGACGAGTCCACAATAATAAATGATTTATAAAAAATAAATAAAAGATTTATATAAAATAACACAAACCAAAGAAATTGAATATGCAAAGAAAGCAGAATTTAAAAAAGAGACAAAGTTATATTTGGTCTAAGATCAGACAGTGCCCAAATATATAGTGAAAAACCAAAGTTTTGTAGGGCAAGACAAAAAAGCGGTTGCCCGTTTTAGTCCAATTTTTTAACGCGAATTTACAATTTCGATAAAAATTCAGTGTACAAAATCCCAGCTTTCTGCATGCAGTGCCCAAATAAATATTTTTTAAAAAAAATTTTGTATGGCAACCCTACGAAGGATTTACCACATTAGTATCATTTTCAAACTTCAATCAAAGATTTTATTATAAATATACACCCTAGCAAATAAGCGTTTTTGTGGATTATAATTAAAAAGTTTTATATCTTTGGACGAATTTTCAAAACGATACTAGTTTTCATCAAAATCAATTAAATTCAGAAATTACTGTTGGTGTGAAAACTGATCCAAATAGATTTCCGTAATTTTGCGATCGTTAATAATAGTAATTCCATTTTAAATCCAAACACGATAATATTTACGAAAAGAAAGGATAAAAAAACAATAGCTTTTTAAGAAGTTTTCGGATCAAAAACGAGAAATTTTTAACACTGATCTGTCACGTTTCTTTAACAAAATTTTACGTGAACGATACGTTTCAGTTACGCAAAAGCATTGCATTTGCCAAAACTTTAATGAAACCAAGTTTACATTTTCATTACGTTTACGATTCACCTTTGTTTATAGAAGGCGCTCGGAATTTCAAAACTTTTGCCACTTGCAAATATCAAAAGTGTTATAATTTTTCGTTTTATGGTTGATTTGGATATGCTTTATTTAAATCAGAAACTATTAAATAAGACTACCATAAAAAACAACACATTCTCAAACCACACTAAGTCTATTTTCATAAAAATTTAATTGGTATAAATACGAGTGGCCAGCGGTTGTGGCGGGTGAATCTGAACTTTTAATGTGATTTTAACTTTCGTCGCTCTACTTCTCGAATTTACATTTGACAAGAGATTTGTTTTAAGACATTCTTACTTAATTTACTGAAAAAAAACAAAAACAAAAAAGTCTTTTAAAAAAAAAAGAAATGGGAAATGGCTGAATATCAAAGCTATTAAAAAAATAATAGCACTAATTCTCACTTTGAAAGCAGGCAATTTTGGTAGAGTTTAAGGTTCCTAAACTCCTGTATCGGATCACGTATTCTGGCGAGAAGTGTATGTTAGAAGATTTACGCTAATATTTCTTTTTTAATATCCCGCAACTAGTTATAGCTGTAAAAAGGACGCAGCTTTAAAGGACGTATGCTAGCGCTATGTAAAAACTGTAGTAAAAAAAATCTCGATTAACAAAAAGATGTCGTTTATTTTCTAGAAATGCATTTATGTCAATATTTCTTTAAGAAATAAGAACCGATAGATACGTCTGTGGAATAATTAGAATAATTAAAGGATGGAATGGAAACTTTTGCAAGAGATAATTCAATTTTAATGTGAGAAATGGAGGAATAAAAATTGTTTTACATACATGTATCTCATATACAATTGTACTTCTTTGATGGATGGATGGATTGAAACGCGGTTGGGATCCGAAATGGGTCCCTTTTACGTAGGCTACAACAAGGCCCACTGTTCACTCTCCAGACATATGAGCAATTGCTCATAAGTCTGAACCGGGTGCTCTAGCAAAGTTCAAAATTGGCCCCAACCCTCCTTTCCAGTTTCATGCACTTCTTAAAGGAGGTGTGAGCCAAGGAATCTGTAACGTTTTCCCGAGAGAGCCAGACAGTGACCAAGAAAATGACTCACCGTTTCAGATTCATCTGCATACCGGATGTTCAACGAGCCCCATCCTATGCAGGTGACCCCTGAGAAGAGGGTGACCAGTGAGAATTGACACTACATAAAGCTCGGGTCGGGTATGCCCCACACCTCTTTGTAGTTCTACTTGATGGATCATCCAGCTAAAGGCGGCTGCTTTGGCAGTCGGCCCAAGCCGGGATAGTAGAGGCAAGGTGTTTTGGTGGGATCCCAATTGTGGAGGAGATTTCCTTCGAAGTTGCACCAAGACAAGCAAGTTCGTCCGTCTTTTCACTCCCGCTAATGTCGCTGTGACCTGAAACCCAAAGCACCAGTAGCTCGTTGTTCCTAGAAAGTGAATATTCAGGGTAGTTTTACAATACAAGCTTGGAAGTTGTAAAAGGTTTTGAAAAGGCTTTGACAGCTGCCTGGCTGTCCGATCAGATTGCAATCTATTTGTTCTCAGTATCTGAATTTAGGAGATACCTTTCCGCTTCAACGATGGCCTTGAACTCCGCCTGGTAAATCGTTACACGGCTTTCAAGGGGTATGGCAATTTCCATGTGAGGCTCCCCGCAAAAAACACCTTCTCCGGTGTTCTCTTTCGATTTGAAGCCGTCTATATATATGATAGGGTCTATCAATGATTGAAGAACGGGATGTGATTCCCATTCTGCCCTATCTGGAATTTTCGATATAAAGTTGCTGTTTAGTATAGTATCGAGGAGGGGATCGCTGTCCCTGTGTATTTCAGATACGATGGACTGCGTGAATTCAAACGTGGACTCATCTGGAACTCTTGTACCAGTGTACTTCTTTAATATGACGGCACTTCAGCTTCGAGACTACAAAGAAACCCAATGCAGCTATATAATTGTAAAACTTCAATGGGTGCCAGGACACTCAGGGATTAATGGGAATTGTAACGCAGACGTGCTGGCCAAAAAGGAGAGGCTCATTGGACCGGAAACATCCATTAAAACACCATAAAACTTATCATCCAAAACTGGATCCAAAACCGAATGGACCAGAGATGGACTTCAATGATAGGTTCCAGATAAGCCAAAAGATTTATTAAAAGACCTTCACCAAAGAAGAGCCTGGATCTTTTGAGGCCGTCAACTCAGAATCATTATAGGAGTCCTAAACGGACACTGCAAACTAAACAAGCACATTATGTATCGGAAAGGTATTTCACCCAGTGGTATATGTAGGTAGGCTATATCTCGAAGAGGATGAAACATCGGAATACATCTTATGCGGAGGTCATTGCACATTGTAGATTCCAGGCTTTTGGCGCATATATATTAAGAAACTTCACCCACAAAAAAATACTGTTATTCCTAGGAAGTGTGGGATTATTGGATGAACTATAAAGAATCATGAATCGGTGATATGAAAACTATTATTTCCTCGGAGAAGCTCAACAGCATACGTTCTAACTTATGAGCATTCAGTTTATTACTGAACTAGTAGTTTATAACATATGATTTCAGGTGAAGATTGCGCATAATATCGATGAATGTGTTCCTCCTACATGAAGTTAAGCATTATATGCTATGAGTCGTCGCTATCACACAATTGTCAAATCCAAATTGCTACAAATTTCTTGACCTACTGTCAGTTTTCTTTAGGAAATAAATGGAAAAATTCCTTGACCGAATTTCTTGGCTCTAGCATTCCGAGCTTTAAAAAAGCAAAGAGAAGTGGAGATGGAGATTAGAAAACTAACTCCTTAAGAAAGGTCCATATGAGGAGCTACGGCAAGATTAGATATGTTGAAAGTTCACAACAATATCCCTGGGCAATATATCAAAATCATTTTGACTAATTTAAGTATACGTAAGCCTTCCATAAAGCCGGTCCATTGTATATTCCATGATTCTACTGATAAGAATGACCAAAGAGCTCCTGCGTCTTCGTCTACAATAGGCAATTGGAATGTAGTATGCAGAAATTCTCAAAGAATCTAACTGTTGAATGCGACTATCATCTCTGCATGCCTGAAACTATCTAACCGAAGCAAATTGTGAATGAGCATCAGTGATCGAGCAGAAAATGCTCACAATTTATTGCAAACAGGACCAAAATGCTGGGAATATGTTATCGAACTTTTATCCGTGGTGGTTGGATTTTCAGCAGACGTACGATAGCATCGACAGATTTCCATTGTGGGCTGTACTGAAAAACATGATCGTGTATCTTTGAAGAGTAACCATTGTCTCACAGGATCGCATTTCAATTTCCGACAATCAAAGGAAAGCATAACACAGTGCAATAATAATTATTAGATATGTTGTGTCTCTTAAAGACTATCCCTAATGAAGCCCAGCATTATTAGGTTGGATTTTTTTCTGATGGAATCAGAGATATAGAGATAGTGATCATATGTAAACGATGATCATAAAATCTACGCTGTTTCTAAAATTATTGCGAACAACGCATGAGGCGATTGTGGATAATGACGAGAAGAATTTTCAGATCCTTCAAGGTACTGATTGATGCGGCGATGTGCATGAAACAAATATCGAATAAGAAGCTTAGTTAATTGAGTTCAAAATTAAAAATTATAATAAAAAAAAAAATTATGATAAATTAATCGCCTTAAAATCTTATGAGAAATTCCTTTGCACCGTGAACTAAACTTTAACCAGCATTTTCTAAAATTTACAGTGTTGTAACCTAGGGGAAAGGAAAAAGGGTGCATAAATTTCTACAAACATTTAAGAAACACTAGCCAATTGTGGGCAAGACTGCATAAACCTCATCTGCCGTCACTCTAGCAAAATAAAAGTAAAGATTATAGGGGTAGACAAGGGTTGTATTGTATTCTTCAGGAATGCACTGTCTACAATGACAGGGGTCAATTGAAAAAAGTATTTACTCAAAATTACTACAGATCCCACAGGATTAAGGCGACCACAAGTGTACCATGTTTTTGCTGGCACAAATTTCATAAGATGCAAGATTAGCAATAATTTGAGAGAAAAAACAGAGATATTTGTGTGTGCTCAAGCTCAGATATCAATTACTTATATAAAGTAGATATAGATTTAAGTTTATAAGGGGGCGAGTGGGATTTGCACTGCAGTCAGTCATTGGCTTATTGTGCATCGCGTTCCTTTATACTTAGTTCATTCAATAGTCCAATTCTTCCTGGTACGAGCAGTATCTTTTTGGATGAAATTTTGTGAAAGTTACATGCAGTAACATCGGATCGAAGATGACGTGGGATATGGGGTATGGGGCGTGAAACCGAATGCTCCTTACTGAATGTACACCTCGATTGTAAGACCCATTCTCACATATGCGTCATGTTCATGTGTATGGTGGCCGAGGATGCATTCTCACACATGCCTCTTCACATTGCTCTTTTCCATCTGGGTTGAACGGGAACACCCTCTGGCCTAGATACGATGGGTCGTTTGTGAGTTCATTTCGGGGCGTGTTGTGGGTTTTCCTGAAAGAGTATCGTGGGCTGAAAGAAGTTCCTAATCGAGCCTTCCCCGGTCCGCTCTAAAAAGGTTTACCGATAGCTCTCTCACTAATCAGGGTGTCGGTGGTGGTGTTTGCCTTTTTGAAACTGACATTAGGTTGGAGTACTCACTAGGAAAGCACACCACAGTCTTCCAGGCTGAAGTTTTCGCCGTCACAATGGCACCGAAGATAACCCTTGATATGAAAATCAAGGGAAAGTTCATTGATATCCTCTCAGATAGTCATGCAATTTTATGCCTCTGACTGGCCAACGGTTAACATCTAAATTACTGGGGGACTTCAGAACGCCTGTGATAATCTGTGAATCCACAACAAGGTGTCCCTTCAGTGGATTCCTGGTCGCATGCGGATTATGGGGAATAAAAGGGCTAACCTTCTAGTCAGGTCTGGCTCTGGTTCAAGCTTCCTTGGATCGGAATCCGCTGTAGACGTTGCTGCCTCGGTGATCAAATCTTCCATCAAAACGGATGTTCGCATGAAACTTCAGCAGCGATGGACGAACCTGAGCACTTACAGGTGTACAAAAGGAAATAATGCAGAACTGTGGTTGGCTTCATCACTGACTACAGCTCGCCTCACGCTAACAAGGATGGGAGTTGTTGATAGCCCTGGATGTCTGTCCTACCTGGAAGGAGAGCCTGAGGCAACCCAACAAACACTTTCTGTGTACTTGTCCAGCCTTTGCACAGAGTATAAGCTGGATACGCTTGGAATCTTCACCTAGATCTGATGCGCTACATTAAGAGGACAGAACGGTTTTGATCAGAAGATGCTTAGCAGGCTAGTACAATGGTCCACATTGGACTCTGTGCTTGGGATCTTTGGTCTCCCTACCTAAAAACAAAAACATCGATACTTTAATTTTATATACATGGTGACCTATAAATTCGAATACAAAAGTGACTTACTGTTTAAATATGAAACAAAAATGTTTAGTTCCTATAGTTACACAAAACAAAAGTCCCTTAGCACATGCTAAAACAAAAATTCAATTTGTATCAATCTTATTTAGATAGCGGAGAGCGATGGAATCCCTACGTGAACTAATTGTTAAAAAATTTATTAAAGGAATGAAACCTTGTAGAATTTTTCGGGACCTAGGAAAGCAAGAGATAAAGCGCGACTTCATATATAAAAGAATTAAACAGTATAAGAATACATCCTCTGTTAAGGATCATAAGATACGTGGACGTAAGAGAGCAGATTCGCAGAAAAAAGGTCGTTCGGTCAGAAAAATAGCTGCGAAATTGGAAATCTCAAAGTTTTGAGCACAATTAATACTCACCAAGGATCTAGGAGCAAACTCTTACAAAAAATACCGAAAATTCATAAAATTTCAGCCTCATCCAAGGAAAAAAGAGCTGCAAGAGTTGAAACCATACTTGCTTGGCACGGTACTGATGAGTTCGTGTTTTCCGATGAAAAATTATTCAATCTGGAGCAACCACACAATCCACAAAATGATCGTGTGTGGGCAGTGAGAATATGAGAGGATATTTCCGAATATGAGCTTTATGTGCAAAGATATCAAAATTTATCCTCAGTCACGGTTTCAGAGCCAGTTTTTGTAGAAGAGGTAAACTTCGCTTGTTTTTATTGAAAAAGGTTTGAATATTACCAGAAGCAAGTTCTTGAAGCAGTTGTCCTTCCAAACTGCAAAAAGTTATTTGTAGATGATTATTACTGCTTTCAACAGGACTGAGCGCCTTCGAATACCGCGAATGTAGTTCAGAGGTGGTGTGCTAATAGCTTTACCGACTTTTTACCGAAAACTGAATGGCCTCCAAGTAGCCCAATTTTTTAAATCCTTTGAATTTCTTTGCTTGGAGCTATATGGTAGCGAAACTCAAGGAGGACCGAAAAATCAATCGCTTAGAGCAGTTCAAGCTAATTATCTCTAAAATTTGGGAGGAAATGCCCATGGAAAACGTTTGTGCCGCCTGTAACTCTTTTGAAAAGAGATTAATATTGTTAAAAAAAGCAAAAGGAGAGGTATTATCAAAAAGAATTTATTGTAGTCCTTTAACTATTCATGAACCATTAAATTTCAATAAAACCATTTGCAAAATATTAAATACTTCTTCTTATATCTCAATATCATTTTGTATTCAAATATATTTATATAACAAATATTGCAACTAAAGGCCATGACACAATGATGGCTCCGGCTCTGGCTTTGGGTTTGAGAGCGAAGCCTGTCAAAATCAAATGTGAGGTATGGCAGTGCAATTTAACACAATGGCAGCTCCGGCTCTGGCTTGTATGTATTAAGAAGCCCTAGCCAGTGTAAGTTGTTAGTTGATTTTAGAGCGGCACGATGTCATCGTATGAGGAATAACTAATTGAATTAGTGAAGGAAAATCCTTTTCTTTATATCAAAAGTGAAAGGGATTACAAAAATAATTTCAAAAAAGATAACACCTGGCAGAAAATAAGTGGGGAAATGGGTATTCCTAGTTAGTGTGTTTTTATTTTAATTGTATTGAATTTTATTATTAAGGCATTTTGTGTTTTTCTTAAAACTCTGAGACAAATATAATATTTTATCGACTTTGAATTTTAAAATTTTTTTTTTTTTTTACTCAAAGAGGAGAAATTGAAGTCAAGATGGAAGTCTTTGCGCAATATGTATACAGGGTGTCCCGTATGTGGTCTGGCACTCGAAGGCTACGGATAGGTCATGCTTAGACAAACAAAAAATCGTATGGGTGGGGGGAGGGAAATCGTAACGGTTTCCGAGATAATGGGATTTTAAGATATTTGGGTATGTTTTTATAGATCACCCTATAACTTCTGAACGTTACATCCTATGCTGATGACTTAAACTTTGCTAGATAGGTAATCGTTGGATCTTTCCAATGGTCTATACATTTTTCCCCTCACCCATTCCATTTTGAAGTAATGGCTCAACAAATTTAAAATTTCGGAAATTTTACTCGTTTTTTTTTATTGAACTATTATTTTTATCAAAAAACACGTGATCAATATCAATTTTTGATATTAAATTTAAAAAGCCCACAAGTTTAGCTTTAAGATGACCTATCACACTTTGTACCCAAAGTGTAACCCTTTCTGCGTTTTTTGTACTTTTTCTTAAGGATCTCCAGAGAAAAAGGCTGAAAAAGGTCATTTCCAAAAGATAATTGCCTACTTTTTGGCACTTATTGAACTTTTTCAGTCATTTTCGCTGGATTTACTTAAGAAAAAGTGCAAACACGCAGAAAGGGTTACATTTTCGGTACAGAGTGTGATAGGTCATTTTAAAGCTAAGCTTTTGGGGTTTTATATTCAATATGAAAAGTTAATATTGATGACGTGTTTTTTGATAAAAATAGTAGTTAAATAAAAAAAAAACGAGTAAAAATTCCGAAATTTTAAATTTGTTGAGATAGAACTTCAAAACCAGACCATTGGAAGGATCCAACGATTACCTATCTACCAAACTTTAAGTCATCAGGTGTAACGTTTGCTTAAGCATGACCTATCCGTTGCCTTCGGGTGCCAGACCACATACGGGACACCCTGTAGAATCGAATTGAGCAAGGCGAGAGATACTCCATCTGGAAGTGGAGCGGTGGGGAAACCAAAGTGGAAGTACTTTGACCAGCTTAGTTTCGTCGATGGCCATATAACCCCGATGTAAGGAAAAAATATTTGTTTAGGCAAAAAATATAATATCTTACTTTTGTAGGAAAACAATTAGCAACTATGAACCATTGCCACCGGAAGTGGAGCGGGCGTAAAGCGCATTTGATTTAGGGATGTTTGATGAATCACCATTGTTGTCATCTACTACAGTAGATGGCTCTTCAACTGTGATAGCAGCGATGGAGGTTAATTCAGGAGAGGTACCGTCTGCCCTACTGCAAGAAAGTAGTTCGACGACAAGAAAATCGTCCGATAAGAATGCTGGCTCATCAACGTCAATAGATAAGCAGTATTCAAACTTTTTACACGAGGCAAGTAATTTTTTAAAGACGACTGAGCTCTCGACTACCGAAATGTTTATGCAAATTATTGCCAAAAAAATCGATATGGCAAATCTTTCCGAGTGCGAGGTAGATGAAATGCAGGAGAGAGTGTTTGACTTTGTGAACAAAAAACTAAAATTGTACCGCGTAAAGAAAAATAAATCATAAAACTCGTTAAAACTCAAAAATCATTTTATTTATTCAATCCTATTATCGCATACGTATTGGCATAGTTGCGCTCGCATTGCAAATGCCGATGTTGAAGCATGATTTGATTTTCCAAAGAGAGATGCAGACTGAAGCTATATGGTTTCTTGTCGCCATTGTCCTTCTTGGATTGAATCACCCATATCGTGGTCTATGAAACGCGGTGAACAATAGTCAACGCATTCCTTACGCAAGTAGTTGTGCACGACCACTGTAGCGCTAACAAAGTTTCGCACATTTCTTGGGTGACAATATATGTCATGCAGAAGAACTTTCCTTCACCGGCAAGACATAATACCGAAAGCATTTTCAGTAGTTCAACTGGCTCTCGATAATCGACAATTAAAGTATTCTTGCTGATCCGTTAAATTTCGCCCTGGAAACGGTCTCATAAGGTTTGTCTTATGAGGGAATGCCGCTCCACCCACAAAATAATGTCGTATCTTCAGCGAACTTCTTTTCAAAATTTTCTCCGGAGGCAGATCCAAATTGTTTCGTAGAAGACGCTGTCCGAAACTATTCTCTACAAACACACCGCAGTCGCTTCTGCTGCCAGAAGCCCTAATATCGATGGCGGTAAAAAAATAATTAGCGTCACATACTGCCATTAGTACAATGCTGTGCCTGTTTTTATAATTGACGTATTCCGAACCGGCATTCGGTGGACAGACGAGACGATATGGATGTGCTTGCCATCGATAGCTCCCACACAATTTGGCAAGTTCCACATTCAAACTCCTGGGCGATTTGTGACCAATCTGATTTACATTTTACCTTCAAGTAAATTGGTGCAAGTCCATCTCACAATACTTGGAACGTCTCCAAAATTATGTTCGCCACAGTGTAGACTCAGGCGCGTATTCAGACCCCACATCAATGTCCATCTCAGAGTGGACAGACATTAAGGACTCACATCCAGATTCTCTTTCTCGTGCAAAGATTGTAGAAATAGATGTAACGCAACCGATTCTGTCACGGGTGAAGTGAATGACTGAGAGTAAAAGTTTGCACCTTGAATCGCATTCAAAGGAATAGGAGTAGAACTGCATGATATGCACTGAGTACATCTTTTGATGGGAACTTAACTGATCTTGCATTCTTCTGAAAAAAGTTATCAATGGTCTTATCAGTCTTCTGCTTGCCACTTTCCTCTACTATTTCTGCCTCCATCGCTAACTGGTGTAGCAAGTTTATTCTTCTCCTATAAATTAAAAGTAAACGTGAAGTTAAATTAAGCAATATTACTTGAATTAATACGAAAGTACAAGCAAAGCAACGGCAACTACCGCAGAGGAAAGCGAATGGTTTTTATTTTTATAGTCTTGCCGTAAAAACTGTAGAATCAATTTTAGTGGCATTAATCCAACTGATCGTTTTCAGCAACCAATAGTGTATAAAAATTCGAAAGAAAAATGTTTAAGTAATTTTCTAAGAACAAAATTTATGCTTGCCAACGCTCATAAATATCTTTAGCGAACCCAGATCAGCCAAGGCACCTGAATCAACATAACTCTTTGGAATAATTGTCCGCCACCAATAGTGCATGAAAAATCTAAAGAAAAATTTTCAGATCTTTCTAAGAAAACTGAATGCTTGTGCCCCTGTCCGAAAGAGTGAGCCAACGGAATCAATGCACCATTTCGTTTAGACCGTTGTTTTAAGAACAATTTGCAAGTGTATTTCTAAGAAAAATTTGATGCTATGAACGTTAAAATTTTGAACAACTCTTGAATCAGTGTCGCTATGAAAAATCAACGGCTGCCTAGACGTTGATTGCATGGAACTAGAGTTTGTACCCAGATCTGAGGGATTAAACCCTTTTTTAAGGGATTTTTCCTTGAAAGTTCGGTTGAGGGACAAAACTTTCAAATTTGTTGAAATTAAGGGATTTTTGACTGAGGAAGCAAATTTAGAGTATTTTCTTTATTAATATCACATGTATAAAATATTTTCTGAGCTTAGAGATTGTGTGTGTGATTCTGAGCTTTGATTGTGTGTACTGCCACTATGCTATACTATGTTATATTTGGTACGTAATAATAAGCCTACCCCAATGCGCTGCGGTGTACTTGTGCTTAGTTTCCCGTTGGTCTATTTGCGGAATATCTTGTATTGGAAATAAAGTGGTAAAGTAGAAAAATAGTAAATAGTGGAAGAAACATTAGATATTAATATGACATATTTCTTCATTAAAGGACATGGCGAATTCTAAATTTCAACTCCTCAAAAAAAAAATTTTTTTTTTAAATAAGACAGTTTAAAAAAAGATGAAAACAAAAAATAGGTCAAGAAATTTTCCGATTGCTGGTTGGAAAACGAAAGTAAATATAAGGCCTGGATTCAAAAGCTCAATGACCGAAAAAAAGCTAAATGCAAGGTTTGCGGTTTTGAAATATGTTTATCATTGAAATCTTCAAATAATTTATAGGCTTGCAATAAAATTCTTATTTGTGGAACATCTGAACTAGAAAGACATTCTACCAGAAAAATGCATAAACAAAATTTTAAAATTATGAGTGTCCCAAAAAGTGAAAGCTTTTACTCAAATGCGAAAAATATTTATTTACTTATTCTTGTTACTTTTTTATTTACCATAGATTTATTCAATGTGATAATTTCGTTCTGAAATAAATGATTTTGTACGAAATTGATTATGTCACTTTACAAACCCATTCTTAAGGTATTTTAAAAGATTTCTTTGAAATATGGTATTAAGGGATTTTAAGGGAATTTTATATCCAAAATTAGGGATTTTCGTTGGCAAGAATCTAGGGACACTCTACTGGAAGATGGAAGAACCGTAAAACAAAATTTGTTAAGTCAAGGCTTAAATACAATTGCGACGGGCAACGGCAAACGACGAAAATATGCCGCTATCAAACTTCTAAAGGCCCACCGTTTTATGCGAATGCCCAAATTTCGACAGGTGACAGTCAGCGGCGGACGAAGTTGCCGTCGGGATTGATTAATTTTTAATTTTGCCGTCGTCGCCAGCAAAATCAAACGAATGAAACTGTTGTGACATTTATTTTTGTCAAGGTTGTAAGACGCGCGTCAATTTCAAAACAATGAATTTTGATAAATAATTGATGAAGTGCCAAATCATAAAATAATTTATGATATACGAGACAACCAATATAGACGAATTGATAAAAAAAGACATGGTTTTTAAATACAAATGGTAAAATTGTGATATTCTTGGCATTCAGTTTGATTTTAATTTAGTTAATTTCTATATTTTAAATCTGTCCTTTCCACCCTTTGGCCCTTTGCAATTCTTTCAAAATAATATAAAATATTCTCGATAAAGATCTGTTTGAAAACGCTCAAAACTAATAACAAATGAAATCTCAGTAACTTCTTCTTTCACAATCGCCGCTTTTCGACTACGTGTTTTGACAGCGAATTTCCCGCTGCAGTCTACCGTCGGAAAATCAGATAGGTAAAAACAATTATGATCGCTAACCAATTTCTTAGAAACAATAACACTTTTTAAATGCGAAATTGTGTGCTTTTTCATATATATGTATGAGTAATGGGCGCAACAAAAATATATAAGCATCTTCATAACTGCGCTGCTAAGTATTACGTGCCTTTTTCTAAACAATCAAATACTAAAATAAATATTCATTCCAAAATTACCTAGTATCCTGTGATAGGTATGATAAATGACTTTTAGACACTATATAAAAACGCAAGAAAATTCTAAAAAATTTGTACACGTTTAAAAGAAAAGAAAGAAAAGAACTAAGAGCGAATGATTATTATACCCAATCCACTATTATACTACTCACATCACCGCGAAGGTTAGGTGGCGCGCTTCGCTTGGGGGGGGGGGGGGGGGGGGCACGACCCCTGTGACCCCCACCCCCTGTATACGCGCCTTAGACTGCCATTCTAAATTTGAGAACCAAGATTTGCCGAAGAGCTCCATACGCCAAATACCTGGAATAAAGCTATCAATTATTTCTGATCTAATAAAATAAATATACAGTGACATACATACATTAAAGTTAATGCCAATCTGCACTCCGGTTCTATTGATGTTTTTATCGAAACTTTCTGTAGCCTGTCGTGAACCAGACCAAGTAAAGCATTGAAACTACTCACTCCGACGATTTAATTAATTTAAAACTAGTTTTAAAAAAAAACCATGCTCTCCTTTGCATGTAAAGTTCACGAACCCAGAAACGTTTTTTTTTTTTTGCAATAATTTTAACAGCAAGCGACCGTAACTAGCCATCGCAACTAAACTTAAAACTTGAATCCATTTATTATTATTCATTTTATTTAATTTTGTTAAATTCTCTCTGTATTTAAAGGCGATGATGACACACGATTTAACTTCTTCTCTACGAATCTACGAAGCCGCCATTGTGTCATAGCTGGCTTACATTTCAACGATTTGACAAGAGGCGACTCTGGGTCTGAACCCAGAGCCGGAGCCATCATGGCCTTAAGAATCAAATCAAATCTGTGCAGTTTTAAAAATACTCAGGCTGTAGTAATACTGCAAATTTCAATAGTTATGCCATGTCTTCATAAAATTTAGGTAGCTCTTTTTCTCAAAACACATATCGCCAAAAGTCTCCATCGATGTTTTAAGTTTAAATTGTATTGGTAAATGCCTTTAGGACTTTCGAAAGTTCCTCGAAGTTCAACAAACCACTTAGTTTAAAATATTAAATAAATCTAAATAACTTTGTATAGAACTTCAACGTAATTTTATTATACAGAACAAGGCAATAAATTCTATTCAATTTGATGAAATCAACGTAAGAATTTGCTAAATTTTAATTGAATCAATTTTTTGATTACTCCATATGGATTAGCTTTACTAACTTCAATACATATATGAGGCTACATAAATAACTAATTCATTTGACCTTAATATAATAAACGACGACATACTGACGATCATACCCGTATCATTGGTATCTTAATCAAAGAATTATTTAACAGTAATTTACGGTTTCACTTTTACATAGATCGAGGACAGTGCTGTTGTCGAAATGTAAACTTTTTAAGAAGACTTCTTGGGAGAGGCACATTTGTAATTTAATTGTCGCAAATGCGGAAATTTTTCGTCACTTAAAAATATACATACATCACATAAATAAACACATGAATTTTATTCCCATAACTTATATAAACACGCTTTCAAGCAATTAATGAAAACATACCGAAGACCTTGAAACGAGCGTTAAGCCATTTGAAATTGGAAACATGGCCTATACGGAGAGCTCCCACAGTTCATCGAATGATACCATTTCAATGCGAATTGCTATTTTGTGGTATTATTTTCAATCGTTTCTTACTTTTCTTCTTCTTTTTTTCTTATAATTCAAAAATTTTTATGTTTATGGTGTTAATTGCAAAGGTTAATGTAAGGTAAATGTCACACGCAGTTAAACTAAATGAAACTTTACCGAACAGGGTCGACCTGAAAGAGGTTAAAACATTTTATTCAGGGTAATTTGAATAACCGCAACTAATGCATGCATTCATTTTGCTTTATTATTATTATTTTTTTTTTCACCAATTTTGTTTAGAGTAGTTTTTCAATTTTAAATAAGAAACTCAAAAAAAAAAAATTTACAACATCGTGCTGCATTGTAAAAAGCTGGCTGGCCCCGAATTTTAAAGAAGGAAAAAAAATTATGCGTGCGCAACTTAAGTAGAGAGCGCGCAATAAAAATTCTTTAAGAAAAATTTTAATACTGAATTTTTGCATATCGTATAAATATTTATTTGAAGCAGAGTAGAATTTCAAATTTGGATTTTTTTTTTTGTTGGTTATTTTTGCGCCTGCGCCTATTTAAATAGGAAATATTTTTGGAGGTAGTTTATCACTGTTTTTTTTTTTGTTTCTTGTCGTTGCGTTGTTGTGATCTATTTTTATTAGGTGGGCACGATTTGAATAATTTACACAACAACTGCTCTTTCTAATCATAAGGCGGATAATTTATTGCTTCGCTAACTCTTTTACGTACTTTTCATTCTAACTAAATATTTTTTTTTCCCTGATATTTATGTTGTATGTGTTTTTTTTATTATTATTCTATTTTTATATGAATGCTTCGTTGCATTTATATGTACGTATTTATGAGCTTACATAAAAAAATTGCTTCTAAGAGTGGAATGTTTTGACCTTGTCTAATAGAAGACAGATGACATAATTTTCAAATTTTGCAACTAATTAGTATGAACAGCTTAGAATTTATTATTTTCCAAAAGCATAAAATTAATATTACTTATTGCGTGATTCAATTGAAGTTTTCATTTTGAAATAACAACTATATCATCACTAAACGAGCTGAGAAATTTTTTTTTTGTATGAAGTTAACGAGAAAAGGCTAAATGAAAAAATTCAACTGTTTCAAGTTCAAAGAATGATCTTAAGCCGACATAAAACTGATTTCGATAGACCCGTCCATGTACCAATTTAGTAGCCAGCTAGGCAATCTGGTTTTCATGTTTAGCTTAAGGGGGTATTCTAGTCTAGAAATTCGAAAAAATCGATTTTTTTTTTGTTTTCATATTTTCAAAGTTTAACTATTCAAGAATATGCCTACAAGAGGATTTTTCAAATTTGTATCTTTATATTTAGTGTTCACTTGCATCCAGCTGCTAACAGTTGAGTTCTAACTTCCAAACCACGTGGACGTATGGACTTTAAGTGGTAACGCCTCTGTAACGGCTAAAAAAAAAGTTTTTTCACGAATTTTTTTCTCGCAAAATTAAAGGTGTATGAATAAAACCTTCTAAGGGTATTATCGGGCATACATTGCACATTATTGATAAATTTTTGACAGCGAATAAAAACCAAAATGGCGGGACCACAGCCATCTTCCAGGGACATGTTTCGGAGCAAATTTGACGCGATTGGTGGCGACCTCCATTTTCAAAGGAAAAAAAAAATTCTCGCACGGTACCTTTTTTTTCTTATTCTAGAGGGTTTAAACTATTTTTTAAGCCAAAAAAAAAACGATTTTCAAAAAATTTACAGTAATGTTAAACCTAAACCGCGTTTTTCTCGAAACTGCCATTTTCAAGACGATGCCCCCACGATTTCTCAAGTTCTACTGGACCGATTTACTTGATATTTTTTTGAGAGTCTTCTTTATAGACTTGTCTATGTCCGGAACTAGCCGCATCCCAAAATTTCAATTTTTACTATTTTTAAAAAATTCGAAAAATCAAAAAAGTGTACAAAAATTGCTTTTTTTTTTTGGCAGCGGCCATTTTGTGAAAAAAATTTGTTTCAACTTTTCCCTAGTTCCGAACATAGCGACATTACTCTAGACTAATAATCTTTTTTATTTATTTTTTTCGGATTGCTAGGCGAGTTGGAATCGTGGGCATGATCACACGCCAATTTTTTGAGGCCCCCACTTCATCAGCTGCTAATTTTTTGAATTTTTAACTTTTTTAATTTTTAATTTTTTTCTGTATTCTTGCAATGTTAATAAATAACTCATAAAAAAATGGATAGAAAAATATTGATTGCCTTTTTTTTACGGCACTTCAAAAATCACCTAAAATTCGGGCCTCTAGACTAGAATACCCCCTTAAGAGATAGCCATGCTTAAAGTAATTTCAGATATCTGTAACATCTTGCATCGGTATGATTTTGTACTAGCGGGTTTGCTTCACTTCTGTATTGCTTCGGTCACTTACAACTACCGTATATTGCTAGAAAAGCTTTCCGCATCTTTCCCTTATATGGATTTTATTTGATGGGAGCTGTCAATATATTTGAATAGGACACTCATATTTCGATTTATGTTTCCCTTTTAATGAAGTAACGCAAGGCTCTATGCTTTCTCCGATTTTTTTTTCATTTTATTGATTGACTACTTCAAAACTTCTGTCGAATATGCTAAGGATCACCTATATGCTGATGATGTTCAGATGTACCTACATCATTTCATCTATGGACCTAATCGAATTATGTTTATGTTTCATCTTCAAATCCATTCTAAATCAAATGCAGAGTTGATAAGCACGCTAAAGTTTGAATTCCATCTGATGGCCTCCCTGCACTTCTCCTTCTACCTACATAGTTTCTTTTCGATTTCTATAGTTTCTTTTTCTCTTCCGTAATACCTACTAACTAGGTACGTAGCAAAAATCCCCCACTCCTCTTTTCCAGATGCCAAATGGCTTCAGATTGGACCTTGTGCAGGAATTTGAAGGTATATTGTCTGATATATCGCATAATTATACAAATGATATAGTCACTGGCGACTTCAATGTAAATATTCGCCGGCAAGATCCTTCAGCCGACCAATTTCTACATTTTCTTACTACCTTGCACTTAATTTTATTAATTCATATCCCACATACTTCAACTCAACAAATCCGTCACTACTTGATTTGATCCTTTCTTCTGATGTTACCGAAGTTAATTTTCAAGATCAGCTATGCCCATTTAGTAACTTGGATCACGATATTTTATTTTTTTCTTATGACATCTCGCTAAACCCTGAATCACCTCACAGATTTTCTTATCGAGACTATAAAAATATCAACGGCAACGCTTTATCTGAAGAGTGTGTGCTTTTACCTTGGCGCTCTATATTTGACTGTTCATCTAACGATGACCAAACCGCAGCTTTTTCTTCATTGCTCAACTATTTATATCAAAAATATGTGCCGTTAAGAACTAAGACATCGCAAATTATTGGATGTGTCCTTGGTATACACGTGAAGTTCAGTCTATTATAGCAGAACGTGAGTTTCTTTATCGCCGCTATATGCGAACTAAAACTGACCATGACTGTTCTCTTTACCGAGCAGCTCTCAACATCGCTACAACTGCAATACGTAGAGCCAAACGCCGTTACTTTAGCTCCAAATTTAATTGTCATCTCCCTGCCAAAGCTATTTGACATAACTTGTGGCAAGCGTGAGTTTTTGGTATGGGTAAAACTAGCTGTGAACTTGACTCGGATGTACTCAATGCTTTCTTTACATCTCCTACTAACAGAGAGAAAGGACTTGTGGATGAAATGCAAGATAATCGAAATCTAACGACTTCTAATTTCACAACAGGTAATGATTTATCTTCTTCCTTCCGCGGAATCGAACGCCGCGAATTAATTGAAACGATTTTTCGGTCAAGTCTTGCGCAATTGGTCCAGATAATATGTCTCCGCGGTTCGTTAAGTTGCTGCTTCCTTTCATAGATACCTACATCCTCCATATCATAAATACATATGTTATGACTTCGTGTTTTCCTAGCGGCTGGAAAACCGCTACTGTGTTGCCAATACCCAAAAAATCTTCTCCTCAGTCCCCTTCTGATTTCAGACACCTATAATCATCCTATGCTTTTTATCGAAAGTATTAGAAAAGCTAATGAATAGGCAATTAGTTGAGTATTTGGATTCGAGGGAGGTCTTAAGCAAACGGCAGTCTGGCTTTCGTCGTGACCACAGCTGCGAAACAGCAGTACTGCGAGTGTCCACTGATATTAGAGCTGCCCTAGATCAAAACAACTTGGCTGCCTTGGAACTGCTCAATTTTTCGAAAGCCTTTGACAGCGTTAATCTTGGGATCTTACTTCGGAAACACAATTGCTGCTTTGGTTTTAGTCCCTCTGCCGTAGCTCTTATCCGGGACTTTTTGGTCGATCGTAAGCATGTGGTGAAAGTGGATCTTAATACTTCCTGTTCCCTTCCTCTTCTGTTTGGCGATCCTCACGGCTCAATTCTGGGCCCTTTGGTATTTAGTTTATTTATTAATGATCTCCCTGAAACCATTCGGGACGTCAGCGTGCACATGTATGCTGACGATGTCCAGGTCTATCTAAGCAGACCTGTTGGTTTGTTTGAGGACTGTATTGCTTGCATTAATGACGATATAGAGAGAATCAATATTTGGTCGAAGGCTAATGGCCTAAAACTAAACCCTGACAAATCCCAATGTATTGTCTTCCATAATGGCACTTTTGACCCGTATGATTCACCTCCTGTGGTCTTGGATGGTACAATTTTAAATTTGGTATCCAAAGTTAAAAATCTAGGCATAATTTTGAATCAACATATGAAATGCTGCGATAATTCAAAGTTATTTATCGGTAAGGTATATGCTGTACTTCGTAGGTTCTGGCTCTCTGCTGACTCATTATCTTTTGAAATCCGCTCAAAACTGATTAAAAGTCTAATTCTACCTTACTTTACTTACGGCAGTTTGATTTACCCTAGACTCGATAATAGCGTTTGTCTTCGAAAGACGGAATTTGCCTTTAATGATTGTATCCGCTTCATTTCGTAAGTTTGACAATATTTCTTCTTACCGTACAAAATTGCTGGATTGCTCAATACTAGATTATCTAAAGCAAAGAGGACTGATTCACTTTTATAACCTATTACGCACAAACAAACCGTATTATCTGCGTGAATTTTTCCAGCACACAGCTTCGGAACGTAATCACAATGTGGTAATACCCCGTTTTCATAAATCAGTAATTGGAGGTCTCTTATCCTGTCCAGATAGCCCGTCTCTGGAATAGTCGTCCGCCTAGTTATCAGAACGCGCGATCTGTCGGTGCTTTTAAGGATCTTCTGAGGGTCCACGCTTTCAATTAATTTTGCCCATTTTCATTTTCATATTGTTATCCAGTCTCACAGCGTAGCTCATTTTCGTAATTTTTATAATTTTTATCTTTCAATACTATTTAATATTTTGTTTTATTTCATGAATATCAGCTATAATTTTCTTTTTATTTAATTTTTAATTTTCCTGCCTCTGTTTTTTAGTAGTATACTTTTTCAGTTACTTTAGTCATTTCCAATTTTTGCTTAGTTTTAGTAGGTTTTTAATTTAATTTTAGATATTCTCTTTATTCTCATGTATTTGTTTAAAATAGTTCCATAATTTTTTGTACTAAAAAGATTGTAAAATCTTGTGTATGTTTTGGCAGTCCAATAAATAATAATAATAATATGTGTACTCCACGGAAACTGAAAAATATTTGCGGTGTTTTAAACATTTGTAATTTCGTCGTGAGCAGAACAAAAATTATTCAAAAAATTGAAGCTGAGCCTCAGATAATAAAGCGAGAAGTAGAAAAACTTAGTGTCAGACAAAATTGTAAACAGGTTTTTTTTATTAAACAATATATATTTTTATTCTCGGTTCATGATTCACAATTTGGGAAAACTGTAATTAACTTTCAATAGAAATTGTCCGCGCATGACCTGCAAGAATAAAAAATGAGGGTGACATTGAACGAGAAAAAATTAAAGCGAATTGGCACTTTTACAATATTACGTAACCAAAAAACAGAAACTATAAATTGAAAATTAGATAACATAAGTAATATACATATAATATGTATCATAAAACCCTGAACTCTGTCTTTGTTGGGTACTCCAGTCCTCATATTCTTGAAATTATTGCCCGCTACGTTAATTTTCCTTGCGCTATGATACTTGGGTTCATAAAACTTTTGTTGCTTTTTTCCTTAATTCTTGTCTCATTTTATGTACAATACCTGGACATCAATCAGTGACGAGATGGATGGGGACACTTCTAATACTACATTTTTCTTTAAATTGTACATAGGCCCTCCCCTAAGATTTATTTTAATCGCTTTCTCGCACCCGAAAAACATTTTTTCACCTTATTTCAACTAAAACGTATTTTCCATGAGGCCTCTTCCGCCAAATTTTCAAAATTGTGAACAGATAAAGCCCAACTTCTTGCGCACTCCTACGAATCGACAAAAATGCCGACCTTCCAGTAACACTAGCCAAAACATCTGCCAGATTTTCTTTTGAACGTACTGGTCTTATTCTTGTTGATGGCGTGTTGTTATGCAGCATTAAGTTGGACTGGAAATTTTCAATAACCTGATGAATAAGACATTCTGATGGGCGATTATTCGGCTCATAAGGTTGGCGCGAGGTGCTCAACAAGTTCTTATAACTGAGTCCTGATTTCGGAAATAAATTTTGATAAGTTCGAATCGTTGGTGCATAGTTTATCTTTTCATGATTATTTGTTAGACTTTACGAAATAAAAATGACAGTGACACTTACAATAAATGACAAACTTATTTGATAAGTATCCCTATCGGAAATTCGGCAACTCTGAAAAAAATACCGAACCACTTCTTAAGCTCTAAATAGCGACTAAATAAGTTTACTCAAAGTAGATTCACCTCATTTCATAAAATTGCGATATTATCCTGTAATGAACCCACAAATGAGTTTTCTACGTCCTAATTAGCACCAAATACCCCGAAATTACGAGTGCTAAAGATCTCTAAATTGCTCTGTTGTATACCCAAATAACACAAATTCATCCCATTCCATTAAAATCATTAGTATAAACCCTCTACATACATATATAGTACTTCTTGTGAGTTTCCCAATGTCAAGATCTAGGTAGCTAAATTACTTGCTCGCCCCCAAAAACGGTGATTATCATTATCTAGGGCGGGGGGGGGGGGGGGTGCAGACAGAACTTTCGTCTTCCATTTAGTCACCTCGGCCTATAAGAACTTTTTTATGACATTACACCATTCGAACTTAAGGTCATTTATAAAGCCTTTTTGGGGGCCATCTTTGCGACATCCTCAAGCAGTGGGAATGACTTTCCTAGATATCTAAGCCTTATGCGGCAGAAAACCTCATAGTCACACAGGACGTCTTCAGCGGTTTCATCATCCTCCATACAGAATCGACAGGTCTCATCATCGACCTTAACCATCTTTTTAAGATGATATCTAAGTGCCCTGTAAATAGGGCAGTTATGAGCCTTACTTCCTTCCCGCTGAGTGTGAAGAATGCGTTTGTCTTCTGTGGCGAATATTTTACAAATTTTGTCGCTTGTCTCAGCCCCGGGGTATTTCCCCAGTTCGCTTGTTTAGTTCTTTCCTCCCAAAGCCTGATCTGAGCTAAGAGGTGACTTTTTGGGTGTCCAAAAATGGGTTAGGGGCCAATAAACATAGATTTGGCTCCCTTCATGTCCTTACACCCAAATCAGCGTCACCTTATTTGCTTCGGCCTGTAAAATGGTTAATGAGACCTCCAGTGCCTTTGCTAAATGGCACTTCGGCCCATAAATGCCCACGCCTGCTCTACCTTCGATTTTGAATCCATCCGCATACCATTTAAGAGATTCATTTTCAAAGGATGGTCTCCAGTGGAGTTTCAAAGTTATGACGTTCCGGCATAACGCCTGAAACTGGATTGCCCATCGGATCTTCCAAGAATTCTTAGAGGACTTTCATTTGCCAAATTGTTTGTGGTCAAGAGATTTGCACTCTGCAGTTTGATTGCACTAAAGATGGCGTCCTAGACATATGATATTCCATCAAATTCCAAATTACCTCCCAGTTGCCCACTAATACCGAGAGTTGCGAGAAATAGTCAGGCTCTTATTAGAAACTCATTTTCCCGACTCTCTCACTCCCGATCAAGGAATAATAGCTCCAGACCCGATTGAGGTGGACAAGCACGGAGTCTCTAACAGGAGCAAAAGCCTTGCGGGAAGAATCTTCACTCCTAATAAGGTTAGATGGGCCATTGGCACATTTAAGCCCTTTAAATCTGCTGGAGAAGACGGCATTTTTCCCGCCTTACTACAACAGATGTTGAAGAAATACTCTTTCCACTACAAAAAATTTTTCGAGCCAGTTACGCTCTAGGGTACGTTCCCCAATGTTGGAGAGACGTCAGGGTGGTATTTATACCTAAAGCAGGACAAAGAGCTAGTTCTCTAGCTAAATCGTTCCGACCCATCAGCATTTCTTCATTCTTGCTTAAGTCCATGAAAAAAATCCTAGACCTACACATTCGAAGTGAAATTCTGATTAAATCACCACTTCATTTTAAGCAGTTCGCTTATCAAGCTGGCAAGTCTACTGAGACTGCCATTCACACACTAGTCAAAGACCACGAAAAAGCGCTCGAAGCAAAAGAGGTGGCTTTATGTGCATTTGCGGACATAGAAGGAGCCTTCGATAATACCTCCTTCGATGCAATTAAATCAGCTGCTGAGGATAAAGGCTTTGAGCCCTCCACGGTAAACTGGATAGACTCCATGCTTAAAAGCAGGAGGATAACCACATCTCTAGGGAACTGCTCAGTCACGATCACCGCAGCAAAAGGCTGCCCACAAGGAGGAGTTCTTGTGGTCGATCGTGATTGATGATCTGCTAGAGAAGTTGACCAGCTCGGGTTTTAATGTTCAAGGCTACGCGGATGACCTAGTAGTTACAATACGGGGCAAGTATGATCAAGTCATATCCGACCTCATGCAAATAGCCCTCTCCAAAGTCCGCACGTGGTGTTTAAACAAAGGCCTTAGCATAAACCCCAACAAAACGGTTATCGTTCCGTTCACAAGAAGATCGAAGCTTTCACTAACGGCTCCTCTTCTTGATAATACGGAATTGATATTTTCGGACGAAGTCAAATATCTGGGGATAACGCTAGATAAGAAGCCAAAAATGATGTACTGGACGTACACCACGGTTGTTAGACCCATGGTCACCTATGCGGCCCTTGCATGGTGGCCAAAAACTAATCAAAAGACGGCTGAGGCTCTGCTTCAAAAAACCCAGCGGCTTGCCTGTCTAGGAATAACTGGTGCCATGAGAACCTATCCTACAGCAGCCATGGAAGCCTTATTAAACCTTGCACCCCTGCATTTGCAGGTGAAAAAGGAAGCGATCTCCAGTACTATTAGAGTACAAACGGAGAAACAGTTAAAGCCAGGCCATCTGGTTGGTCATTTAAGTATCTTAAAACAGATATGCTTCGAGCAAGGACGACAATATCTGATATAATCACACCCAGAGTGGATTTTGTAAGACCATTCCAAGTGGTTCTTGGAGATCGACAACAATGGCGCTCCACTAAACCGACCTTCCAACAAGGATCGATGGTGTGGTATACAGACGGCTCAAAAACAAACAGTGGGGTCGGATTGGGTGTATAGTTCCTCAGATGCCATATATCAAAGGCTCTAGGCTCTACTCCTACCGTATTCCAAGCCGAGGTATTAGCCATTGAAGAATGTGCCAATACCTGCATTAAAAGAGCCATAAATGGCTCAACCAATAATATCCTCTCGGACAGTCAAGCTGACCTCAAGGCCTTAAAGTCCTACACTGTCAAGTCAGGGATAGTCTGGGAATGTCTACAAACCCTCAAAAATCTATCAAGGAGAAACAAAGTTATCCTCATGTGGGTACCTGGACATGAGGGCCACAAAGGCAATGAAATTGCGGATGGCCTAGCCAAAAGAAGAGCGGAAACTAAGTTTGTCGGACCAGAGCCATTTTGTGGCACTTCAAAGTGTTACCTCAAAGCTACCCTAAATAACTGGGAGAATAAACAAAAATCCCTGTATTGGGAAAGGCTACAAGGACGTCGTCAGGCAAAAAAGTTTATCGACTCCTTTGGCGGAAAGACAAAAGAACTCCTACTCCTTAGAAGAACAGAGCTCAAAATGATCACTGAGCTCTTCTCAAGCCATTGCCCCTTGAGGTATCACCTAAACAAGCTGGGTTTGGCTGCGACTTCATCCTGCCGCTTCTGTCAGGATGCTCACGAAACCTCGGAGCACTTGCTCTGCAACTGCGAAGCATTGGCCAGGCGGAGATTACTCCACCTTGAACATGCTTTTCCTCCACCAAGTTACCTATGGAACCTTAAGCCCAGAACGGTTCTAGACTTTATTAACAGTCTAAACCTATAAATGGATCAAATTCAACGGGGACTCACAATAGATCTTTCAGGTCGCAGTAACTGCGAGGCTAACGCCTATACAACCCCTTTACAAACCTAATCTAATCTACCCACTAATACCCCCTCAGGAAGTGTTTTATCCTCTAAATGTCCCCTTACTTAACTTTGATAAGGTCGGAACCCAACTAGCTCGCTCTTTTGCAGCAGAAAATAATCGAATGACTTTATTTTACCAAATTCCAGTAGGTACTACTTCCAAATTACCTACTAAATAGCACCTAAATGAGTTTTCACAATCGAAATCTAGCTACATCGCTTTCTTGCACTCGAAAACGGTCTTTATATATTCGGTAAAATCGGTTCAATATCTATCAAACACAAAAAATTTAAAACACACAAATTTTCATTCAAAAATAAAATTTTTCTGTAAAATGTAATTAAAATTAACGAAGTAATTATTCAAATAATCTGCCACGCACCACTTAATCGTTGACCTTACACGTATGACTTTAAAAACTAATTAAATTCGCAAATGACCCTGGCTAATAAATTCAAATAATTTTTGAACCATTGAAGACATTCAATGGAATTTTACATCAAATTCACCCGATTGGAGCCGAACATGTTATCATTAATTAAAATCGAAATTTTTAAGAAAAAATTAAATAAATTCAACATTAACATGAATATCTGTTTTTTTTTTATCAAAATTTCCACACCATTTATCAAAGACGGACGGGGGCACATTAAAATTGAAGCGATTTAAGCGGAGAAAAATTTCGAGACATGAACACGACGACTAAAGCAAACGATCCAAACAGAAAATCTATAGATAGCGCGCGGCTGCTGAGTTATAAGGTGTACCATTCATAGAGCGGAAATCTATTCGAGCCGGGTAATTAGCTTTTACATAAATGAGGATCTGATTATAGCATAGACGTAGAACTTCATACATATAATAACACACCGTCATCAGTGAAGTGAAGCACAATAACAGGGAATTGCCAGAGATAATACGTGTATAAACGGTTTCCTTTACAGATGCCCGCACAATTGGAACCATTCAATGGAGGAGGCAGAACTGCCCTCGAGAGGCTAGTCTGGGACCATTAACCAAGAGCATTTGCGTTGAATGGGAAACGGTTTTGATTTGGAATAATGACAATAGCCGACGGCTTTTATTAGCAAGGCTCTATATCCAGGGAATTTTATTATAGCTGCGCAAAGAAGCTGAAGAGGTTTGTGTGATTTTAATAATCGATTCAGGGAATAATTTTTGAAAAAAAGTATTTTAAAATTTTCGATTTCTTTTAATTCTTAGTCGACAAAATATTTTCATCCCAGCAAAAACCAGTTATTCAAAAACGAATCAGATTTGAGAATCTTCTGTTCGCGTACAAGTTTTTATAGATAAATGGATTGAAAAGAGGCTAAGCTCAAAGAGGTTGCTGAGCTGCTTGATATTGTTCAACCTTCAAAATTTAGAAGTAGTTAGCTCATAAATCTCTGCCGAACATTTCAATAAAATTATGAATGGGATCCAAACCTATCCAGCCTGCTGCTTTATGCAATTCATTAAAGAAATAGCAGACAAAAGGTGAGAGTACCGGAAAGAGACATTAAACATGAGTCACCGTTTCGGTATTCTCACTGCGCCCTCTGAATTCTAGGTTCCCTAGGCAGACGGGCAAAATCAATGATCATTCGTTCGTAATTGAATTTTTCAAAAATCGATTTACCATTGAATTTTAATTTTAATTATTAAAAATGTGCTGTCAATTACATACAAAAATTGACAGGACTTTCGTTTTAATCAGCAAAACCTTGGGTAACTTGATTTTTGAAAAAATCAATTACGAACGAATGATCATTGATTTTGTCCGTCTGCCTAGGGTATTAGTTGCGCTCTGTATAGCTGATGACCCTTTCGAGAGAAGTTGGTAATAATGGATCTGGAAAATAACGCCCAACGAAATAACGCCCAAAAGTGATAAGTGAAATAAGATCCAAAAGTTCCATATAAACCAAAATTTTTGGGTGTTTTTTCACTTAACGGTTTGGGGCGTTATTTCATAATGATATAAAATCCAAAATTCGTAAATGAAATAAAGCCCAAAAAACAAAATTGATCCTGATGAAATAATGCCCAAAAATCATTTCAAAAAATGAAGGAAATCGCGGGGGGGGGCTGGTGGAAGGGGTGCAAGGCGCCCACCCGCTCCACACACCGCGCGCGATACGCTCTTACTTACTGAATTTTGGGCTTTGGTTCACTTTTTTCTTGGGCCCTGTTTCACTTACTTTTGGTTTTATTTCACATTTGCTTTCGGGCCTTATTTCATTTGGAAATGAGACCCTAAATTATTTGGGTCTTATTTCACTTATTACTTTTGGGTGTTATTTCCCGAATCCGGTAATAATGGAGACATAGGTTTTTCACAAGGAAATGCCTTAAACCTCAAGAGTTTCTTCTTTTAGATTGTATTAGGTTTTTAGTGAGGGCGCTATGCCCCTACTATGAATAAGCGTTGTGTGTGTCTTGACAAGTCTTGAGCTACTAAGTCTGGACGACTGTGCTATCTGCGGCCCGCTAAGTAGCAGGGACACAAGGTGTAAACTCGTTAAGAACGGGTTTAAGTGTTGATGCAGTAGATGCGATCTCCTCTGAGGGATTTGAGGATATCCAAGCAGATACTCACAGTATAGATGAAATCTATATAACGTAGAAGGTGTTGTCCCTTCTAGAGGATTTGTGACTATCTAACCAGATATCCGCCGTATAAGATGCAATCTTGATAGTTCTACCTTATTGTGTATTGATATAGTAGATGTTGTTTCTTCTTGCAGATCGGAGGGTAGACTTTAGTGCTGTAAGCGTGTCGGCTCGGCGATAAGACTGAGATATAGTCTAACTCGTCGCTTCCCACAAAAGTCTGCCGAAAAAGTTCCACTTGGTCTGAAATATAGAGAAAAACGGTGTCGTAGTGAACGGTCAGAGCGCTGTTCACGACTGGTCCTGACCGTCCCTATGACGGTCAGGCGTGTGAATTTTCTGTTGTTGAGGCTAGTCGAAGTCAGTCTCAAGTTAGGTCAATGTCAACCTGCCGACCGGCGCTGTTCGAACTCGACAGCTACAGGCCTTAGTTGTCTGCCCTGCACCAGAGTTGAAGTAGTGCTATGTACCCTGTCGTACGAATAGTTCTTGATAGGCAGCTAAAGGTACCTACTGGCATAGAACAGGAACACCTAGGCTGAAAGCAAAACAATATATAATTCGCCCCAAGGGCGGAGGCATGGATGAAACGGCAGCGGTGTTCGCCCTCCAATTACTCTTGAGGTTATGTGCTACCGTAGAATCCGTAATGATAGAAGCAGGAGGTCTTCTGCGGTTGAGCAGCGGCTATGTCAAAAGTCAAGCGAAACCTTCCTCTGTTCACTCAATGCGTAAGAGGAGCTAATTCGGTGGAGAGATAATAATTGCTGTGAATGGTAAATAAAAATTCCTCTTGTTTGGCTTCATGAAAAAGTCGATTATTTAATTTTATTCTTCGGAGTTGTTCTCCCAATCTTAACTGGACAGCAGAATCACAACTTTTTTATTTTTCTTAAATCTAAACAAAAATCACAGCCTACCTAGCTAAGGTCCTCTGCGTTCAGCAAGGTATTATTAAAGTGAATTGAATTTAGGACAGTGGTTTACCAGGTTTATACGATGGCTTGACCGGAGTTTGGAAATAACGGAGTCAGATCAGCCACGTCGCCACAGGTTTCTCTCATAGTTTTTTGGTTGTTCTATCCATGGCATTATAGGGTTAATGTTACTAATAAGATATCCTGGAGTAACCTCGATTGCGGAGAGAAGAACCTTCGAGTTTGCACTAGTTCATTCGAACTTTTGTTATCTTAGATACTGCTGGCTGTAACCAATAGTAGTTCAGGGTGATTTTATGCGCGTTTATCAATTTTAAGTTAACAAAAGCTTTAAACAAGACTTTTTTCATGTTTTCCGCATAGGACTTGAGGAGATAGTTTCATATTTCCAAAAGCCATCTTAGGTAACTTAGGCCTGAAAAATTATAATCTGGTTTTCTAGACTTATGTACATTTTCACGTCGAGGTCTTTACAGGAGCCGCCTACTTTAGAGTTATCATATAATTTGTAGACTTCTTTCTGCGCAAATATGTAGGTAAGTATGTTAAGAGGCCCCCCGCACCCATTCCGCTGAAGCTAAAATTGCAATTTCAAGCATTGTTTCCAAAAGATATTTGCTGTCGGTGTTGATACCTTGGGCAATCGATTGCAAAAAAAAATAAATTAAAAGGTGGATTCATTTGATAAACTTTTTCCAAGGTAAATTCAGCTGCGATTTTGGTACAATACAGATCCATAATTTCACCTGCCAGATATAGTTTTCAGATCAATTCAGAAAGATATCTTGAAGGCACCTTGTAAAAACCTTAGTAAAACCAGCAAACGTAGATTACTTAAATAATAAGACTCTTTCAATACAGTGGATTACCTCATACATAGTCGTCTCTTTATATAAGCGTAATAACTGTCGCGTGCTTCTGGTAATAGAAATGCTCAACTTCTTCTCTGTAATTAGGTGATTGAAGACACTTCCTATTACGTTTGATATGGATATAAGTCTCCGACAACCAAAAGCAACGGATGGTGGCGTAAATCTTTGATGGGTTAGAGTTAATGAGATCGCAACATTTCATGTTAGAGTTTAAGTTGACACCGAGACTATGGACTTTATCTATACATATCTATAAGGATGCTCGGATATAGTATGAGTTTGTAATCAATCGACCAGGTGTATACGTTGTGCAAATCGAAGTTTACCCGAACCACACCGATCGTCGTCAACATAAATATGGATGTTGACATCTTGCATAATTTCTAGCTTATCACTATACTATGCTATAGGCTTAATAGTAGAGTACCACGAATGAAACCTTGTGGTACTTCACAAAATAGAGGAAGAAAATTTGGAGTAATTCTTATTTCCAAGGGTAGGTCAACTCTTGCGATCGCCCGTTTAAGAATTCATTCATAAAATGAATGGCTCAATAGAAATGGAAGCTAATTAAGAATTTCGCTAGTAAACACCGGAATCTACAAGCCCAGAACATAAATTTCTCTTTTATCACTTTAACGAGAACACTTTTGCAACTATGTTTAGGGCGAAACCCAGATTGATAGCTACTTATGTCGTGCAATCGGCAAGAGTTGGCTGAAGTCCCCTTAAGGTAAAGACCCAATGATGGCAATGCGTGCGCAAATACGTTGACAGATCAGTTCGAGTATGGCTTTTATATCTTGATCAAATAAGAAATACGCTAAACGTATCACATCGCAGTCTATACAAAAGTTGGCTACTTCTTAACTTTTCGCTACAAACGCAGAACTAGTGAATTTTGTTTGAAATTTTAAATCTGGTAATATTAGGAGCGGCAAAGCTGTTTTTTCTTTTTTTTAAATAACACTCTTTAGTATCTAAAAGGGAATTGAACAATGGACAAAAATATATCTGATGAATTAGTAAAAATGTACGGGAGAATTATAGTAATAATAATAACAATAACTTCTTTATTAATTCACACAATTGAGATACAAATCTCTTTACAATGTGCATTCTCTAAATTCTTCATTATTCAAAAGATAAGAATATAATTATTAAAGACAAACAGCAATTTCAAATAGGGTGAGAGTAATTAGTAAAATAGTATAAAAAAAATAGAATATATATGATATATGTATAATAAGAAGTCTGTATGTTACAGAAATGTAAGAGAACAAAAAGAATGAGCCGCCATAAGCAAAGTAATTCATGAAGTAGGTAAGACAAAGTTATTAAATTCTTTATAATTTTATGTTATGGGTAGTTATCTTTGTGTTTTAGTAACAGTATGCAAAATGAGAAGGAAAAGTATATGGGATCGGTTTGTCAAAGAGTACGCAAAACTTCAACTTCCATCAGGAAGAGTGAAACAATTCGAAAAATATAGGTACCCTTTTCTTTTTAAGAAAATAAGTGTTCTTATGTGTGGGTGTCTTTGTTAATTATGATTTTAAAAGACTATACAATTAACGGTAAATATTTCTTTATCTATTTTAGTTGAAACCTTGAAATGTTCTAAATCACCTTCCTTAAGCACTTGTGTAATGTAGTTGGATAAAATCCAGTAATATTTCTGTCTAAATATTGGTTTCTAACCCAAAACTGATGTTCAGAAATATTTTTTTTTTCAAGGACAGGACCAATTGTTAAATCAATGCCCATATGCAATTTCATATGTTCATCCATCTGCGCAAGTTTGATTTTTGAAGTGGTTTTTCGTATATATTTCTAGAATGGTTCGTCGGACAGCAAAAATTATTATAGCAAGTTTCATAGGATTTCATATTCTGAAGAACCTTTCAGTACAATAAAAACGTCTTGGACTGATCGTTTTCGCAGTATACATAAAAAACCTAACAACTTTTTATATGGCAACACCAAGGGGTTGCCCGATTTATTCCATTTTTTAAATTATATTTACTATTTTTATGAAAACATGACGTACAATTTCAGTTCTCTACGTAGACGCAATCTCAGGTAATGTCCAAATATATAGTGGAAAACTAAATTTTTGTATGGAAACCTTACCAAGGAGTTGCCTATTTTCGAATTAAATTTTTTTTTTTTTTTTTAAACAAAGCCCGTATGTAAAATTTTAGCACTCTTAGGAACGGACTTATCAAGAGGACAGACAGACGGACCCGAAATTTATCAAAACCTTTTCTACTTCTATATGGACTCTAAAAATCAATTTAATTCGTAGTCTCCTGTGTTCTGCAGTACACTGAGCGGGACCAAAAAAAAAACACATCTAAGATCAGAGCCAATAGCATTTGATTGATTGATGATCACTTCAAACCACTCGCTACAAACTAAACTAGAATTATATCAGGAGAATCCAAGCTTACTGCGAACAACAACAACTGATCAGTGTCTTCAAACTGATATGATCAACTATGAAGAAATTGTTAAGTTCGTGTGTGATCTAAGGTTGCACTTTGTCATCCTGTAAATTACGCCATAACATTTTCGGCTGAACCTTTATATCAAACTTGCGTTCATAATACATACGTTTAGCCTGGAGAATTTTTACATTAATTCTGCTCATTAAGAGTGTGGAAATATTGTGAATATCACCAATCTATGTACCTGGAAAAATTATATTCCCGATCTGCAATCACGGACTTGATTTCACTACTGAAACAGGGGCAGATGCCGCTTTTAATTGTATTGGTGCGCTTTTCGATTACCTTAATCGAATGATTGAAAAGAAAAACCTGATATATGCGTGTAGCTGTAGACAGTGCTGATATTCAGCCAGTTCGGCCGAATCGGTTGTTAAAAAAAATCAGAGTTTTGCGATCCGGTTGTTAAATAACTCAGTGGTGATTTTCAGCCAGTTCGCACCGGTTCGGCCGAAACGGTTTTTAAAAAAATCATAGTTCTGCGAACCGGTTGTTAAATAACTCAGTGCTGATATTCAGCCAGTTCGCACCGGTTCGGCCGAAACGGTTTTTAAAAAAATCAGAGTTCTGCGAACCGGTTGTTAAATAACTCAGTGGTGATTTTCAGCCAGTTCGCACCGGTTCGGCCGAAACGGTTTTTTTGAAAATCAGAGTTCTGCGAATCGGTTGTTAAATAACTAAAAATTTTAAAATGAAACTTTTAAAATATTATGAATAATTTATTTCTCAAGAAATTTATAATAAGGAGCGTGAGAGACATTAAAAAAATAACATTTTATTGTGTATTTCCGTTAGCCAGATGAATTTCTAAAGTTTGCAAAACAAAATCTTATCGAACTATGTACATAAATAAAGCTTTGGAACAAGGAAAAAAAGCTAGAACTATTCTTTCGATACCCTAGAATCTAGATGAACATAACGTAAATGAATTTTTTAAGTTTCTTTGCAAGTTTGATTATTAAAGTAGTTTTCGCATCTAATTCTAGAACAGTTCATTGGATAGTACTAAATATGATTACAACAATGGATTTTATATGCTATAGAACTTTTCAATACAATTAAAATGGCAGTACAAATTTTGAAATTATATTCACAATTTTTATGAAAACGCTGTGTACAAAAAGTCAGCTCTCTAATTGTCGCACCCCTGCAAAAAAAATTAATCCCACATGAAATAGAAAATCAAGCAATCTATGGTGTACATGTGAGTGAATGTGATTACAAAAAAATTTCATCTATATTTTTGTACTCTTGACTAGACCCTTAATCCGAAGGAAAAATCGACAGTGCTCTACGTCCCTCTCACACAGAGTTATCCGTCCTTCAATATTGCGATACTTCTCACATTTTCCGTAACTCCCGAAGTATGTTAGAGAATCGCGAATGGAGAGTTAGAGAGTTCTAACCGGGAAAACGGGAATTCTCATCTCCCAAGCTCCCAAACTTTCCGAGTTACAGAATCCGGCCCCTGCTTGAAGTTTGGAAAATCTTTAGCAGATTGCGATGCAACACCGTTTGTAAAGTCGTAGTTACAACGTGGCCATCATAAATCCGAAGATAGAGCAAGAAAGAAATTTGATAAAAAACTATTCTGAAAACAGAAAAGCTATCTGGTGCTAATAATTTGATTCGTGTTCCTAAAATTTCTGCTTTTAAATATAATGAGCTCGCTCATTGAATTTTGTTAGTTTTCTAAGTCTTTTCATATATGGTATTCCCGTTAAATGTTCGTGAAATGTTCACATTCTTTATGTATCCCACGTTATAACGTAGCTTTAAGGTGGAGGTTTTTTTTTCCAATAAATTTTCTTGTATTGAATTGTAATTTATCTTGTTTAATACTTGAATAAGTACTTTACTACAGATGTGTCGGTCCGGAACGAAAGAGTTCATGTGGAATGGGTACATGCAAGAATGAACGGAACGGGTTCAAAATTAGTGGAGCTGTTGTTCACCTGAAAAAAACACTTACTGATCTGAGCACATTACACATCGCCTTTTGTAATTGCATATTTTAATATTTTGTAGTAACTTGTTTAATTTTACTCGAAAGTACGAGGGCATACTAGAAGCGTAGGGATGTGGGTATCATTTAAAATTTGTGGAAGTATATGAGTGAAGCTAAAATTACCTCTCTTGGTAGTAACGAAAAGCACAAAATGCAAAGAAAAATTAGATGAAAGCAAAAAAAAATGGCAGCGTACAGAAATGTAGATAAATTTGCACTCCTTCATGAATTCTGCTAGCTGTCAGCTGAGACAACTTATATCTAGATATTAAAACCTCAAAAAGGAGCGGACCGAAAGCTATGCTTTAAAATGAGTTAATGGCCCCTAATAGAAAGCTCTATACATTATCTCTCTCTCTCTCTCTCTCTCTGATGTATTATGCCACATAAATTCTTCGCATATATCCGCCAGCCGTGGGCCGACCGGGGCAATCGCCCCCCCCCCCCCCATACGTAGAGATATAATAAATCAAAATTTATGTTCTTAAAATTTATACTCTAATTAAATGAAATAGAAAAAAAAAATCTATTTTTTAGTGCAGATTTTGAAGCAAAATTCTTTTAAAAAGTTTTTTTATTTAGTCTTAAATTATTCTCAAAAAATTTTCAGTACAAGAAAAATGTTTGCATTTTTTTTGTGATCGAAGATTTACAAAAGTCGGATATATTGAAGAAAAGTAGTATGTTAGGAAAACCATCACCGGGGTAATTGATAGTAGGATCAGTTTTCTTGCAAATATTTAATTTAAAGCAAATAGGGTTATACATACATATTAATCCTACCTAATTAGCACTCCTCGAAAACTTCTTTAACAATAAAGTGTCGGCTTGAAAATAAATTATTGGAAAAAAAACATTTTTAAAAACGTTGCCTTTGATTTTTGCAACAAATTGCAGCCCATCCCAGGAAGTTGTGGTCATTTGAACCGACATAAAAGCCAGCTTTATGTGAAAAACACCAGCAGTAAGACAAGGAAAGAAGTGTATAATCTGTCTATTTTATGTGGTACCAAATTTTACTATGCTTATGGGACGTGAAAAATTTACGCTCTGAAGCGTAATCTATTTGTACACACTGGAGCTTATTAGTTTGCATTCAAAATAAGCTAATATCTGCACGAAATAATCTTGAATTAACAAATTAGCTTCTGCAATAGTTTAAAAAAAAGCATACCAAATAAATTTTATTGTGAAGAAAACGTACAGCAGGAACTTTTTTAAAGTAATAAATTCCAATGCAAAGCAATGCCTGTATTCCAATTTTTCATATTTTATACAAATTGTCCTGTAACTACTTTTTAGCTCCAGTGCCTGAATGCAGCTTAAAATATCTAAATTATGCTCTGGAAGACTGTCAAAATCTAGCTCTGACTTTGCAGAAAATAGCTTACTTGAGAAATCTAGAACGACAGAGAACTTGAATAAGTTCAGAGAATATTTAATTTAACTTATTAATATAAGCAATTGATTTCTTTCTTATTTTCAATACTAATTTTAAAATTAATTAAACAAAAATAAATTAAATTTTAAAAATTATTTACTATTCCACATAAAATATTCAAGATATATTCAAGGATAAATCTAATTAAAATATCATCCAAATGATTTCTTGAGGTTATTTATAACAAAAAAGTTACTAAAATAACTTTCAAGTTATAATTACAACCAAAACGTTGCTCTCAAATAATTTGCAAGTCAAATTTGTAATCAAAAATTAGGTGAAATTTCTTTTTAGTCATATTTATAACCAGAACGTTGCTCAGATAATTATAATATGTGTAAGGGACTGCTACTGATATCATTTAATGTTAATGTTAATGTAAAGAGTAGGGGCAACTAGGCCTCCAGGATCTTGCGGACACCGCGACCATAGTTGATCTATTGTGCCTTCCCTAGAGCGGTTAGGCAAAATCGAGTTTTTTAACGAACTCGATTATTGCTTTTGGAGTTAGATTGCAGACAATATCTGGAGAGATGAGTTCTCTTCCAGTGATTTGCAGCCTTAGGCCTGCAAGTGCTGTTCGCTCACATATAACGTGCATCGAGGTTTCATCTTCCTCTTCGCAGAGTCGACACAGTTCACTTACGCATTTTCCTATCTTCTTCAGAAAGTGACGGAAGGGGGCAATAACCAGTGACTGCGTTAGCAAATAGTCTGAGCAACTGTCTGCTAAGTCCAATAAGTTGATGCGACAGGAAATGAGAAGGATTGAAGAATTTCTTCACCTGCCTCATACCAGGCACGCTACGCCAAAGGAGATTCAGTTGCCTGTTTTCCCAGTTAAGCAGTTCCTTCCTAAAGTGGCATTTCGGTAGGCCAAATATCGGAGAGGGACCAATATACGGACATTTAGCTCCGGTTTTAGCCAGTTCATCCGCTTTTTCATTACTGTCCAATCCTTCGTGTCCAGTGACCCAAACCAAGGTTACTTGGTTGTCCCTAGACAGTAGTTGGACTTTCGAGTAGCAGCTCCAAACTAGTTTCGACTTAAAGGCTTGAGAGGAAAGAGCTAGGTGCGCAACTTGACTGTCTGAACAGATCCCAAGCAGCATTTAAGCCGGCAACAACTAAGTTAAGGTGGACTGGCACATAAAGAAAGTTTCTATAACGTTACAGTGACTAAATTACTAACTTCAGTGTAGATGGCCTACTTGTAAACGCATTCTGTAGTATTTAGAACCAAAACGCCACTTCAGTAAGCCATTTTGCAGTCCCGCGTAGAACAAGTTCCTCAAGAGGTTCCCAGACATTTATTTGTCTACCTCAAGGCTCCTGCCTCGCGGAGGAAGCATTGCAAAGATGTAGCGACGTTCTAACAACTATTCTCTGCTACTTTATAGTAGAAGTATTTATAGTGGCCTTTTTAGTGGCGACGTAGCTTGTGTCACCTTCAATTGGTACTTTATGATTCCCAATTTGTTGAAAAAATCTTCTTGGTGGCAGAAACTCTCACGCGAGACTTTATTGTGTAGACAACTTTGGGGCGTGTTACTACAAACTATGTGCTACGATCCTGTTACAATATAGGAACATTCATTGTCAAACATTTTTTCAGCATCAGTATCTGCACAATCATTTATCTGCTGTTCGGCTCTGAGTGCTTCAGCAAAAGCAGGAATATTTGAGAATTTTAAAATGCAAGGGAATTATTGACTCCATTCACTTTCTGGACAACTCTTTGCATTTGAGCGTAACAATTCCCTTTGCGAATGATTAAGGTTCTCTGGCCAATATAAAATTGAACTCGATTCCCACTTATTGGGTACCGCAGTCAAATAAACCCCTTTCTTTTCCTTTGTTGCTACCACTTTAAAAAAAATCCATCTTGCAAACTTCCATCTACGCCCATATTCGTAATAGACTTTTGACAGCTTTACTTGGCCGTTTTATTGTCACACTTTTGTGGCAGGGACTTTAAAGTTCCGATATATACAATAAAGTTCCGTTTTGGGATGATGGAATGGCATTCTGGGAGCTTTGAAGTAGCTGTCTCCTCAAACTAGCAAATCATGGTTCCAGCTACGAAAACTTTTTGAGCCACGACCATATAGTGGTTATATTTAGTGAATGGGACAATAAGGTGGTGTTTTTTCATGGAAGACATTTTTTAACATGAAATGTCTCCTTTTGTCATTATATTCGGGATAAATTGGAAGCATTAGATTAGAATAACTAAAAAATGCTTAAGGGAAAATTTAAAAACATATATATTTAGCAGTTTTTTAGATTTTTTAGTCATTGATTTTTGGGAATTTTACCAAAAATGTTTTATGGCTAAATATTAATATTGAAATAAAAAGCTATTTGATTTTATATGCGGGGCGTTGTACTTTTTCGAGGTATCTGCTTTACGTTGGACGACAAATTGCGTCCGCATCAATTTTCTCGATACAGATATCGACTAATTTTTCTTTAATCGAAATACATATGAACATATTTAAATATCTTGTATTTAAAAAGTAAATGAAACTTTCTACTTGAAAGCTTAAATCAACCATCATTTATATGTATAAGTATTTATATTATCATTTAATAAAAAATCAATCCATATGCAATTTTCAAATGTGGTAGTTTGTTATTTGTTAAAAAAAAGTCTTCGTGGCGTGTTTGGGACGATGCTGAAACGTATCGGGCAAGTTATCGCAACGTTCCTGCATTAGTTCTAGCCACGAAGCAAACACATAAATCACCACCTGAAAATCAATCCCCATTTTGGAACCGGGCACGTACTCGTTAAGTGCTCGCTGCGTTCCTAATCCAAGTCATTGCCTCTAAACGGTTGTACATTTTGAACCAGCTACGTACCCGGGACGTAAAATGCTGCTTGGGATCAGTGATGCCAGATGCCCAAATGAAGAAAAAAGATCGCCCAAAAGGCGCCGAAATGTATTTTTTTAATAAGGGTGAATTTCTGATAAAGGGGTTGCCATTTGATTAGTTTTTAATGATTTAATCGATTGTAGATTGCATGATACTAGAAAAAGTATACCCGCGCGATACTTTTCTTTACAAACAAAAAAGTGCTGCCAAATCACAAAATTGACGCCCATGTCCGAATTTTCGTTTTAAAAAATTTATAAAAAATAGAAATATTCAATTTTTTAAAACTGTTTTCACTGCAATAAGCTGATAACTATGCTCCCTTAAAATGGAAAAGAAAATATATTGTCAATGTAAAAAGTTATGAAAGGAATATTGAAACGGTTTTAGTGACAGTCCACCCAACATCGCACCAACTGCCAAATTCACTATTTTCGATTTGAGCGTCTGCAAACATTACTGAATCTGACTGAAATTGTGCATAGAAGTTTGAAATTACATTATCTAACATATTCTAAATGAACATTTTTGCACTTTTGCAAATCCATACATTTGCGAACCACACTTACCTAATGTATATACATATGCTTTTGTTTTTGCTGTGAACTGAACATTTTCTGAACCCATTTTCCATATTTAGATTTTTAAATAAATCTTTATATATCCACCACCAGCTTTTAGACATCTGAGTTCCCTATAGTGTAGACATCACGCAGTTCAGGGCTTCATTGCATTCCTGATGAGATCGTCCTGCACTGCTAATCGAAACATGCAGTATGCTCTCAAAATTTCTTTACGAAATTTTGATTTTCGGCTACAAAACCAGGAACTGACCAGTACCTCGGTACTTATCCTTTTATCATTGCACGCAGTAGACAGAAAATTGCCTGTATACTTGTATATTATACGAGTCTCGAAATACTTAGCCCCACCCTTTTTTATTTAGTTAGAATGAGATATCCAAAGATCATTTAATGTGAATAAAGCCCATTTTCCATTCTATTTTATATCTTTAAATAGAACCCAAAAAGCGCAGAAAAAACAGTGTCGCGCCCAATTGGGCGTTGGGCGCTTTTCCTGAAAATCAAAGCGCAGATTTTTTAAAAAGATAGCCCAATTTGCGGAAAAGGGCCCAATCTGGCATCACTGCTTGGGATGTAGATGTTGGAGATCTTACAGCCCTTATTTAAAATGATATATAACAGCAAAATATATATCACTCTTCACTACTGAATTCATATATTTTATTTATTATTTCAATATGTAGTGTGTAGATATAAAATGATTGCAAAATATAATTTAATTCTTTTATTGTTCAGCTTTGATATAATTTTTTAAAATCACAGCGCATCCAAATTAGTATTGAGCAATGGATTTCTTTTTCTTCTTAACAAAATCCTTCGGAATAGTAAAATGACGTTCATTACTAATTAATTATTGCACAAAAGATCTCTAAGTATGCAGTTCCAAATTTGTTTTTCTTGTACCCGTTGTTTGAAATATATTGAATTCTTCTTTAATAATTTTCAGCAACACCAGAGCTCACTTCTCTGGCATTCTCTGTTATATATATAAATTTATGTTGTTCTTGAAGTTGCAGTTCTTTTTCCATTTCCATTGGTTAGAAATTCGTTAACTTCTGCTTCGTCAGTATAAAACTGTTCAAAACTAACAAATTATCTATTTAGATTTCTTTTGCAATTGTGTTCATATAATGTTTCGAGAATAGTCTAAAAAATGTGTACATACATCTTTTTCTTCTCAAGTGAGACGTCGTAAAGATTTATGATGTTCTTGTTAATTCTCTTACTTATTTTATCTTTAATTGCAATTGAAAACTTCTAACATATGCTCATTGTTGACATTTTCTTTTTGATCATAATCTCCATAGTATGCCAACTGTCTTATAATTCAAAAGTAATTACACTTCCTTTTATTTATATTCATAATTTCGCAAAACGATATTTATGACAGGGGAGTTTTTGAATATTTTTGCAATTTTCCGTAGGTATACAGTACATATACGGAAAATTGTAAAAATATTCAAAAATTCACCTGTCATAATTGTAATTCTATAAGATTTCGCATTTGCAACTCTCTGTTTCTCACTAATTCAAATTGAAAATCCAATTCATATTCTGGAAAAGAATCTTCATCTTCACTATTACCGTTATCTTCTTGAATTCGTTACTTTCTTTCTTCTTATCAATGTAAAAAGTTTTAAAAAGTTTCAAAATAGCTAAGTGCAAACCATGATTATAGCATAGCTGCTGATATGCAACACACAACTTTCCAATTGAACTTCCTCCGGCCTTTTTACAAGTTCGACGAATTCCTGTTTCGACGTGGTCTGCTTGACCGAGACATTGCTGTGTGGGAAGATCGCTGATGAAGAGCTTTTTGGTCCCGAGCTCTTGTTTTTTCGCCGTGACCGCCATCGTCTGTCTCTGGATGCTCCTGTTGGAGGTGGAGTACTTTGTGCTGTTCGTCGCGACCTTCCTTGTTTCTTGGTTGACTTTGTTGATTCCGGTGATCTGGAGTTTATTTGTGTGGCTCTGAGGCTTTCACACAAAACCGTATATATTGCTACAGTTTATGTCCCTCCATGCCCATCTGCTGATATATTTGATTTGTTGGCTTCATGTATAGATAGGCTTACTGAAGTTCTGCTGCCTGCCGATGAGCTGTTGCTTTTTGGTGATTTTAACCTGCCTAATGTGAGTTGGGTACAGTCTCTGGACGATGAGGGCTTGCTGCCCTCTTTTTTAGCGACTCCTCAACATGCCATATCTTTTATTGACAACATTATTTCTTCAGGCCTAATGCAGTCTAGCGGTGTGACTAATGACTCTGGAAAATCTCTTGACCTGGTATTTTCTTCCGATTCCAATGGAACTCTCGTCAAGCCTTGTTTAACTCCTTTGGTTCCTGAAACATGTCACCATCCAGCACTACATATAGTTTTGTTTTTTGATCCTGTTACTTCATCATCTAATGCTTCTATTAACTACGAGTATTGTTTTAACTTTAAAAAAGCTGATTTTAATAAAATGAATGAATGGCTATCCGCTTGCGACTGGACCAGTGTTCTGCGTGAACGTGACATTGATAAAGCTGTGAGCTCGTTTTATGACATCCTATTTCTTTGTTTTACTCACTGTGTACCACTTGTTAGTTCGAATCGTACTTCGCATTGTCAACCGTGGATCAATGGCTCTTTGAAGCATCTTAAAAATTTGAGGAATAAAGCTTGCAGGAGGTTCTCTTCCTCAAGGAGCGATGCTGATTACGTAACTTATTCTAATTTGCGTACTCAGTAATATCGTACCTGACTGATTCTTATAATGATTATATACAAAGAATGAGGTCGGCCTTGCATACGGAACCTAAGCAATTTTGGAAGTTTGTGAACTCTAAGCGCAACTGTGATGGATACTCTTCATCGTTGCGTCTTGCAAACATAGATAGTGTTGATCCCTTGGAGACTTCCAATCTTTTTGGTGACTTCTTTAAAACTGCCTTCTGTGATAACCACTGTGATATTAGTTATAACGATTTTATCCATTTGACGAAGCTTCCGATGACTTCTCTTCAACCTAAGGACCTGTTGTTCGATGAAGCGGTTGTCTTCAAGTACATTTCAAGCATAGCTGATAGTTTTTCTATTGGTCCGGATGGCGTTCCTTCCACGCTCATAAAACATTGTGCTACGTCCATCGTTTCTGTTTTGTGTTATTTATTTAATTTATCTTTAACCTGTGGTGTTTTTCCTAAACAGTGGAAGCTTTCTTTGATTATTCCTTTTCACAAGAATGGTAATAAGTGCGACATTTCTAACTACAGACCCGTCGCTAAGTTATGTTGTATTGGTAAGATATTTGAAGCCATGGTTTGCGATGTTTTGTCGTTCCACTGCAAGCCTTTCCTGAGCTCTTTTTAGCATGGCTTTACGAAGGGTAAATCTACTACGACTAATTTGTTAGAGTTTACCAATTTCTGCATTTCTGCAATTGAAAGCGGTAAGCAAGTTGATTGCATATTCACGGATTTTAGTAAAGCTTTTGACCGAATCAATCATAAAATCTTGATTCATAAGCAGACTCTTCTTGGTTTTCCTTCCGTTTTTGTCAATTGGCTTCAATCTTATTTATCGGATCGTACGCAGCGAGTTATATTTCGCGAAGCTCTTTCTGACGAAATAGATAATAATTCTGGTGTTCCTCAAGGCAGCCATCTCGGACCACTAATTTTTATTATTTTCATTAATAACGTATCTCAGATTTTGACTAATTCAAGAATACTTTGCTATGCTGACGATGCCAAAATCTTCCGTATTGTTTCTAATGAAAACGAGTGTGGAATTCTAAATTTGGACTTAGACACCTTTCGTAAATGGTGTGCTATTAACTGTCTTCCTCTCAACATCAACAAATGTAAATTTCTCGTAAAAGGAGGCCATTGAACTTCAGTTATACCTTAGACGGATGCTTATTATCTAGACTTGACAAAACCAAGGACTTGGGTGTCTTCCTTAATACACGTCTTTCCTTCGAGGATCATATTAATACAATCGTTGCCAGGGCTAATGCTACTCTGGGGTTTGTAAAGAGATGGTCAAAGGAGTTTAATGATCCATTCATAACGATGGTCCTTTACTGCACATTCGTTAGACCTATTTTGGAGTATGTCAGTCCGGTCTGGTCTCCTTTTTATGCTGTATACATAAATCGTATTGAGGCTGTGCAGCGGAGATTCGTTCGTTTTGCTCTGCGTGGACTTCATTGGCATAACCCTATTATTTTACCTCCATATGTTGATAGGCGTAAACTCTTTCCATTGGATTCTCTTGAAAATAGGCGAAAAGCTTCCAGAGTTGTTTTTGCGTTTCAGTGTATACAGGGAGCGACAAATTCTCCTGAGCTCTTAAATACTTTCAATATATCTATTCCTGCGCGCTCCTTGAGGAACCACGACTTCCTCGTCGTTCCTCATCATAGTACGAACTATGGTTTTCACGATCGATTTCATCAATGTCTCGTCTCTTTAACAACCAGTTTGATTGCATTGACTTTCATCTTTCAAAAAGTCAATTAAGAGATCAGCTTAGTTAAAGTTACTTTTCATTTTATTATTATTCATCTTTCAAAAAGTCAATTAAGAGATCAGCTTAGTTAAAGTTACTTTTCATTTTATTATTATTGTTTGTTCACTTTTGGTCATTATCATTGTTTACATATGTATAATTTTTTTTTTTTTTTTGTAAACTTAGTAGTCAGATCTTTGATGAAGTTCTAAATAAATAAATAAATAACGGCAGCACCATCACTTATTACCTACAGTACAAATATCTTTTAAAATAGAAATACCAGGTTCCATCTAATTGTTGTGTTATAGCAACTCTTAACTAACGTTTTTTTCTGCAGAACACCTACCGACCCAAGATTTGATTCGAATCTTTAGAAATTTTTTATATATGATAACATCCATGTATTTTTTATTTATAATGGTAGTTAATACGTTAATAGATACACTAAATTTTTTACTTCATCCTTTAGATTCAATATGGTCTAAGCTAACTTAACTCCTCCTTTTTACAGTACAATATATAATTTCAACATCAGTTGCCTTACTTTTGTAGGATTACGTTGCACATTGACTCTCTTTGTGGCTTTTAATAAACATTTATACCTTAAAATTATTTGATCAGTAGTAGGGCTTTCACCTTCAAATCTCCTTTCGGTTTATTGCCGTGAAGAGGAACTATTTGGCACGATAATTGATTCCTTCAATTTATAATCGTGTATACTTTCAAACTGTATGAGAAGATAAAGTTTTGCTGAATATTTACAATCTTATTGCAAACATTAAAAGTTGCCAAATTCTTATTTATACCACACACAACATACAACTAGATATGAAAGTCTCCATACAAACTCGGATCACTTTTTCAAAATTCTTTAACCTAGAGAAAGCTATCAGTAAACAAGTGAAAAAACTAGAATTGGTCTAAAAGACCAATTCTTATGATACCCTAGATGAATGCCCGTTTGAAATTTCGTATGGTCTCTCATTTGAGCAATTTTGATTTTTGGCATTGGTTTCTCGCATATATTTCTAGAACGGAGGCTCGTCGGACAGAAAAAATGATTATAATCAATTTTATAGGATTTCTTATTCTGAAGAAGTTTTTAGTACAATAAAAATGTCTAGGACTGATTGTTTTCACAGTATATGTAAAAAACCAAAAATTGTATATGGCAACACCAAGAAAGGGTTGCCCGATTTGGTCCATTTTTGAAATTTTATTTGCTATTACTATGAAAACACAATATACCAAATTTCAGCTTTCTATGTCGACGCGTTCTCAGGTACTGTCCAAATATATAGTGGAAAACGAAATTTTTGTATGGCAACCCCACGAAGGAGTTGCCCGATTTGTCTCATTTTCGAACTTAATTTTACTTTTTTTTTTTTTGAATGTCCGTGTACAAAATTTCAGCTTTCTAAGTGAACGCGCTCTCGAGTTATCGTGCGCACGGACGGACGGACGGTCGGACGGACGGACAGACGGACATGCAAAAATCAAAATAACTTTTAATTTTATTCGGGGGTGTCTAATTCATTTTGCTCTACCATCATTATTTCTGTGCGTTACAAACGGAATGGCAAACTTAGTATACCCTATAGATTTCATCTAGGGTATAAAAATGTTGCGAAGAATTTATGTGACATCATACAGCAGAGAGCGAATGTATAGACCTTTCTATTTGCGGGCCATTAGGTAGGAAAAGTTAGTTAGTAAATCTTTTAATTGCTACTACATGCCTGTACTGAGCTCTGAAGACAGCAGTAACAGCATCTAAAATTACCAGAATTTATATTCTAATGAAAAATCAGACGACAAAAGTCGAGAGCTCACCGCATATTTCTTCATGTTTTTGCTACTGTCGATTTTCGATTTAATTTGTTGCGTATTCCTATGAGTTCTATGCAGTCATGTTAGCCACAGGCAGCTCGGGACTATTAGGAAAAAAGATCTCCGATATCATGGTTGCGACTTGAGTATTGAGAATAAACTATTTTCTCGAGAAATGAGGAAAACGAAATATACTATTTTCTCGAGAAATTTGCGAGAAAAAATTCTCGAGAAGAAACACTAGCTAGTATGTATTTGAATATGGCAATATGATTTTTACTCCCACAATTTCTGGTGAACGTCGTTTTTCATTTAATAAAAATTTTTTTTCAACATAACTAGTTTTATTTAGCAACATATAAATCACTGTAGATGCTCGCGGGGACAATTCTACACTATACAAGAAAACATTTATGTATGAACACTCCTCGCATATGACAGGATGTGAAAAAGTACAGCAATTTTGTTATGCATAACTAAAGAAAGAATCTATCTGGAAAATGACAAAAGATGATTATCCTGAGATTACCTGTTGGAAAATGATTAATTGATCTAAGAAACACCTCATCTGAAATACTTGTTGTCGTAGTGTATATGTAGATGATGTGAAGGAATTAATACAATCTCAACTGTTCTCCTTTTAACTACACCATCAACAACCTCCAAACTGTAAACCAATAACATTTGTATTTGTATTACAAATTTTCTTACACTAAAAATACGAAACCCTAACAATAGAAACTTTTGTCTGAAGGAATTCTCTGATGTTAATAAAAATTCAAATTCAATGTTGCAAATTCTTATGAAATTTCACAATTCTAAAGCAAGAGAGAACCCTCTGTAGGTTACCTTGCGATATCGAGGTCATTAAAATATGTACAAGCATCGATTTTTTTTTCTATTATTTTTTATGCTCTCTTATCACCTCTAAGCAATATTTATATTCAGAATTTCCCCCCACATATCGACCGGACCCACCACTCTATGTATTATACGCAAAAGAAGCTCAACAGCATTTTACGGTCGTGAACTGATTGATTGGAATATTGGCAGCCGCCGAACGTTGAATACCTAAAAATATCTTCTTCTTCCAAGACCACAAGCTCATGAACGTTTAAAATATGTCGGAGTCATAAAATTTTTGAAAGCTCATAAAAATGCCCACGAGTTTATGTTGTTGTTATGTTGATGAAAAATTCCTGTTCGAATGCGGTACGCACGTTTCTTGCTTTTAAATAAATGAGTGAGTCTCAAGTTTTCGCCACACGAGAATTTTTTTTCCCATCGATGAATTTCACATACTTATTATTGTTGTTAGTCGTTAGAGTTAGTGTCTCTGTGGAAATGATTGCGTCAATCAATATTTGCGCTTAAATTAAATGAATTATTTGCCTTCGTCTAGGAATTTAATTTTGGTTTTTTTTTTTTCTGTAAGAAAATTGTCCTTAAGGCAGCAAAACATACTCGTCACCAACACCAACACACACACACACACACACACACACACTTCACAACAAACTCGACTGTCGAGTATCGTCAAGAAAATTACTTGCTGTTTGCATATATTTTGTGGGGATGTTTTGATTGAATTTTTTGACCTTTTAAGTAATCGACTTATTTTTTGTTGTTATTGTAAATTGACGTTTTACAATCACTTACTTGGCCTGAATTGGCATTTTATTATGACTTGGGTTAAGTATAATAAGACATGTCTTACCCCTTCACCCGTTCCGCGCATTTTCATATTATTACTAGTATAACCCCATTGACCAATGAGTCTTGTCTGGACTATTGTGTTTAGCTCACGTCGCTATCTGTAAGATGATTCAAAGTAAAAATTCCAGTGATAACAAGTAAATATGAGAGGAATTCTATCATTATCGTAATGATACAATCCAATTATAACCCGAGACCTCAAGCATTCATGGCATTTGTTTTTATTTTTATTTTATTTTTTTATTTTCTTGTTTTTTTTTTTTTGTTTTTTTAAACGATACTTTTAGGCTCATATGACTACAGTCTACTTTGTAACCAGCTCGCATACAACATTTCATGAATGAGACTCTGACTGCGGTGACCTCAATATAGCAAAGCGCGTTGACTTAATTACACGGAAACATAACTTAGTATTTACACGCAGTTGTAGAGCAGCTCTTGCATGGTTATTAGTTTCTGATTACACAAAAAATATTCAACCTAAATTATTTATAAAATTGCTTCTCAATGAGAGTTTTATTGAATTTTGTATGCGTCAATAAAACGCAAATTAACATAATAAAAAAAAAATCGTTTCAAGCAAAAACACTCATAATATGATTCCATCGCGAAATCAGTACAAACACAACTCTATCCAAGAAGGCTTAAGTGCAATTTTACTTCAAACTTCACACATTTCACATTTGGCACGCACAAACTTGGTGTTATTCATACATATGAAATCATGCGTACAAAGTTTTTCTTAATTCATGTTTTAGCAAAACAAAGTAAATTTTCATGAAATTGCGATATACGCACGGTGACGGGATAGAAAACATCATAATCATCAAATTATGCTTTAGAGTTGCGCACACTGGAAAATTCAAACAAAAATTAGAACGAACATTTAAGAGTACTTCGACAGTACGAACGTACGTGACCGAAAGGAGTTTTCAAGAATCGTTCATTGGTAGCATATTAATTAAATATTTGCGGAGAGTAGGTAGGTATATAACTAGGTAACTAGATATAAGTAGCTGTAAAAGGTTTCAACGTAACACTTTTTTTTTTTTATATGTTCTTTAGAATGTTCAAATAGATAAGAATTTTGTGTTTGTGGTTTTGTGGGTAAAATAAAAATTGATTTCTTTTGAATTAAGAGTATCGAAATAACAGCAACAACAACAAAAATGAAAAGAGGGCACATAAAATAATTACCATAGGTAGATATAAAGGGTTTTCCAATAAGAGGTGTTATTTTGATATTCAAAGAAAAATGCCATTTTTTGAGATAAATGATCGAATCTTTATTTCATTATAAAGAGAAAGGTATGCCGTTAATAATGGAAAATAACATCAGCCAAATAACCACCACGACCACGCCTACAGGACCATATCCTTTTCATGAAATTTTCCATAAAAAAATCGCAAAGTGGCTGCCCTATGTCCTCGATAGCCTCACGAATTCCATCTTTGATGTCTTGAATCGACGCTGGGCTGTTGGCGTAGACCTTCTCTTTCACGTGGCCCTAAAGGAAGAAGTCGCAAGGTGTTAAGTCACAAGATCTCGGTGGCCAATTGTGATCACCTCTTCGAGAGATAACACGGTCCGGAAACTTTTCCCGTAAAAGATCAATGGTTTCGTTGCTTGTACGGTACGTAGCGCCGTCTTGTTGAAAGTAAACGTTGTCCAGATCAATACCATTCAATTCCGGCCATAAAAAATCATTAATCATCTGTCGATAGAGCAATCCATTCACCGTAACTGTTGCTCCAGCCTCATTTTCGAAAAAGTAAGGTCCAATGACCCCGCGGGACCATAAACCGCACCAAACAGTCACACGTTGAGGATAGAGAGGCTTTTCAACAATAACTCTTGGGTTTTCCGAGCTCCAGATGCGACAATTTTGTTTGTTGACGAAGCCATCGAGGTGGAAATGGGCCTCATCTCTCAAGATGAGTTTTCGGAATTCCGGATCATTTTCATGCATTTCAAGGACCCAATCAGCAAAGACTCGACGTTGTTGATGATCGGCCGGCTTGAGTTCTTGTGTTAACTGACCTTTATAAGCCTTAAGACCCAAATCTTTATGCAAAATACGGTGTAATGACGTTTGTGGAATGCCTAATTCCAAAGAACGACGAGGAATGGACAAACCTGGGTTTTCTTCAACACTTTCGGCTACAGCAGCAATATTCTCGGCTGTTCTTGAGCGACGTGCAAGGGTTTTATTCTTCACATCACTAACTTGTCCCGACAGCTCGAATTTTTCTACCAATTTCTGTATTGCGGTCCGACAAGGCTCTTCACGACGACGACCCAAAAATGTTCGAGTTTTACGAACCGTCTCTGCCACATTTTCACCATTTTTATAGTGAATTTTAATAATTTCATTGCGTTGTTGAATCGTCTATCGTTCCATTTTTATTAATGGCGTAGTTTCTACTTGTCAAATGTCAAAAAATGACAGCTCCAAAAGTGACATCTACCGAAATAGCGGGCTAATTAAAATAACACCTCTTATTGGAAAACCCTTTACTTCTTTACGTTTGGTAATATTTATTGAGGATTTTCTCCAAATTTTTTTAAATTCCCTGCGTTGAGTCACGCTATGAAATAACCTACATGGAAACAGTCCCTAATGATATCTATCCTAAACTTGAACAATATTTAAAGTACTCCCAACAACACCAAAAACCCAAACCAAAACCCAGTAACTTCTTATTAACTGAACATAAAAAATATTCTCTTAAAAAATATATACAGGGTGTCTCAGAACTCGCACCTCTCCTCTATACAGCGTATTCCTCAGTTAATTTCATCTGTTGTTAAGGTGAATTTTTTATTGAAATCCGGGAGCCTGAGAATTGGTTCAGATGTAATTAGAGTTTTTAAAGAACATGGACATGCTCTCCATCGGACCCTGTTTCGTGCGACAGCTTTTAGTTCACTCCACGACATTCCGATTACTACTGCCTCTGTGAGAATAGACCTTCTCTATATGTTTCTTGATTTTCCTTTACGGCGGGCTCTTTGCGAGTTCCACGTAGTAGCGTGTGGTCAATCCATTGCAGTGCTGTCGTTTGGAAAATTTCATGAGTAGTACAATTTGCTGCCAAAGAGGAGTACTTTCGGAAAAAACGGAGTACACGACTAACGAAATTTAATGAATTCAAATTAATTAGAATGGGATGTCCAGAAATCATATTAATGTAAATAAAACTCATTTTCATTAAAACTATTCTTATGTCTACTATTATTACATTATTTATATTTGTTTTTTTTTTATATAGAAACATCTGGTTTTTATTTGAAGATTTTCACATGCATTTTTTTTTTTCAGCAATAAGAATTTCTTAAGTTTAGTTGATTTAAAAGATTCATTTGATTCAGATCATACTTTCATGAAGTAAAAAGGTTCTGTTATGAAAAGCTTACCTCGATCAATAGTTTAATTATTTAATTATTAAAAACTTTTGAATTTTGAAGATTTGTAAGAACTTTATACACTCATCATGCAAAAATGTATTGACAACTTCAGTCGCTTTAGATTTTCTGCATTTTAAATCTTTTACAATATTTGAATCAGTAATGCACAGAAATAATTCTTGTAGAGCAAAATGAATTAGACATCCTTGCATAAAATTAAAAGTTATTTTGACTTTTGGATGTCCGGCCGTCCGTCTGTCCGTCCGTTCGTCCATCCTCACGATAAAACAAGAGCGCGTGTACTTAGAGAGCTGAAATTTTGCATATGAGTAACTCCTTCGTAGGGTTGCCATTCAAAAATTTCTTTTTTCACTATATATATATATTTTGATATTGTCTGAGAACGCGTCGACGTAGAGGGATGAAATTTTGTACATAGTGCTTTCATGAAAATAGTAAATATAATTTCAAAAATGGACTAAATATTGCCCTATATAAAAAGTTTGGATTTTTATGTTTACTGTGGAAACGATCAGTCCTATATGGTTTTCATGTACTGAAAACTTCTTCAGAATATGAAAATCTGTAAAATTGGTTTTAATCATTTTTTCTGTCCGACGAGCTGTTCTAGAAATACCTATATGCGAAAGACCATTTCAAAAATCAAACTTGCACAGATGGGTGATCATACGAAATTACATACAGAAATTCATCTAGGGTATCGTAAGAATGAGCAATTCGAGTTTTGTTACTTGTTTGTAATAACTTTAAAACAAATTTTACAAAACCGCCTGTTATTTATAAGGCTGCGTGCATACAGAGCAACATTTTTGAACACGATTAGTTTGTTTATTATAAGTATTATTTTTGTTGGCGACAAAACAGATTCCATAGAATTTCCAAGAATGGTTTCTTGACATATCCAATCGTCGTGCTCTAAATGTGTCGATATACTAGAAATTATGTTTTCTATATTATTTATGTTTGTTTGAATTTCCAGGAATTTTTCTAGATTGTCGTATTTGTCATATTCATATTGCTTGCACCACAACCAATATATTTAGAAACTTGAATACTGTGTCTGCAATATTGGTAAGAATTAACTTTAGTACTTTACCTATGGACATACATTTTGGATGCTTTGACACTTACTTCTCTATTAGTTGAAATGATTTTGATCACAATAGTATATTACACTGCACTTCACAGTTCTGTATGACGTTCTGTCCCCCCCCCCCCCCCCCCGCCCGGTAAATGTAGAATAGTTGGTAAGTAAGTTAGTAGTTATGAGATAAATACAACTATATATATTTTTGTGCTGCGCTGCATGCTGGTTGAATTAAAGGACTTTGACATCCTTCAAATTCGCCGATTTTTGGTCTGCTGAGTTATATTAATTTAAAAATGAAAGTACAATCCTTGAGGGAATATTATAAAAATATATGCGTTTTAGAAGAAGAAAAAATTAAGGATAATAAATATATCCTTTATCTGTGAATATCTTCAAATGTATTCCTTTAATTTTTCCTTGCTTTATTTTTAAATTAATGCTTATAATGTAAATGATTAAATTTTTAAATTTTGATCTCAATGGATTTGGAGACGAGATTTTGTTTTTTTTTTTGAGGTCTGGTTTTTCAGGAAAAAAATGTCATACAAATCTACTTTGTTGTCCTTGATGCCGTAAGAATTTTTCACCAAGGACATATTTTTTATCTTCTTAAATGTGACCCATTAACAGTCCATAAAAATAAAAATGATCTCGCCTCGAGACCCATTGAGATCCCAACTAGAAAATTTAACTTATTACTAACAATATTATGAGCATTAATTAAAACGATGGTGCTAGCTAAGTTCCTTGAATTTCGTACTTTGGAAAATTTTTGCTCTTTAATCAAATACCACTCTGTTTCTATGGAATTGTTCAAAAGAAGTCAAAAGCCCTATCTCAATCGGATCATGCAAACTAAACTGTTGTTATATTAAATCGACGGGGTCTACATCTAAATCATATTTAAAACAAAATTTAAAAAAAAAAAAAACTTATACAAAAAATCACCTCTACTGACGAAATATTTCCTAAGTTTTTCCACAAAAGAAGACAATCTTAATCGTCGTCACTAAAATTTTCCACAGAGATGGTGTTGTAAGCTGTAAGTTCCTTGAATGTCGTATTTTGAAAATTGGGAACTATTCTCAAGATTTTTCCTTTGTGTCACAGTTCACAAATTCTATATTGTTTTATTACAAAAAATCAACGTTTTTGAATTAAAGTAAACAAATGATATACATAGGTAAATTAAATCACTAAATACCTTTGCCATTAACAAAAATCCAACCTTCCATGAAAAATTTACTGTCAATTGAATGAAGAAAATAGGAAAGACATAGGAGAAGGCAAAGAGAGATTAAAAAAAAACGTTTTCTGGACTAAAATAGAATTTCCTGGAGTTCTTCAAAGTAGAGAGCGTTCCTTATTCACTTCATAAACATCAATCACAGCGTTTAACGAACGAATCATAATGACATTACTGGATAGGTGTAATAGACTAAAACAAATCAGATTACACTTTAGTACGCTGAACGCCAACGCTGAAAAAAATTATAAAACATCGATGTTTTAGCTCTTAGGTGCTGTTTGGTATATTTCATCAAGTACAACGTAGTACCAAACCAACATTACAACCGGACTCGTTAATAGATTTTATTACTAAAATGTACTACGAATGTAAAGTTTTAAATGAAGGCGAATAAACCTTTTAGATTATTTGCTAGCAACATATATAGAAGTTTTAAGTATGAAGAAATGAAAAACGGAGTAATTTTATAAAAGGAGTCGTACCGGAGTACGCTATTAGTTTTCGGAGTACAAATACTCCGATCAGAGTACAAACGACAGCACTGATCCATTGCCATTTTCTTCTTATTATTCTCCTCGTCGATTCTGTCAAGGCTTTAGTTAAATACTCGATCTCCCTAGTGAGTTTTTAATATTCAGCGAGACAACTATTGACATTGGTTTGCAGTTGGCGGATTATGAATTGAATAATCTTCCACGACTCGTACTCAAATAGCAATTACCTGTTTTCACATTGGAGTTGAAAAACCGTAATTATTTTAACGGAGATCACACTGGATTTCCATATCCCAGACAGCTGGTAAAATGTTCGGTTTGCTTATAAGGGCGCTTGATAAATTCTTCTGTACTATCAGATTCGGTAATTATGCTACCGAGATTTCAATTTCAATTCAATTTATTTATTTATACTGGTTGACTATGTACAACAAGACTTACAATCTTTTGTTTGCACAATTAATTTTAATAACTACAAAATAATAATTTGAATTGAGTTTCAATATAACCAAAATATAATTAAAGGTAAGTGACTGCATTACTAACTAATAAACAAATTATTACAATTCAGAGGTAGATAACGAGAGCCGAAAATGGAAGGAAGTTATGAAACTATGAAGAAAAACCATAAGAGCAGCAACATACATGAAAACTATATAATCATTGAAATACATTCAAGAATGTTTTTAAACTTTTCCTGAATCGGCTGGCCGAAGTCGTCCGTCCGTTGAATGTCCGAAGGTAGAGAGTTCCAGATACTTGTTACATGTACAAAGTAAGAACGCTGCCCAAGTAACTAGAGAAAGCGAGGCATTAAAAGTTGCCGATGCCATTCAGAAAGAAGGAAATATAAATATTCATAAAGATACGCAGGTTCTTTCGTATATATAATTTTATGAATGAAGATTAAACTCTTGTATGTGCGATAAGTTTAGATGGAACATCCAAATATTTTGTGCTGATACAGACTGATGTGCTCAAAACGACGCAATCCATAGATGAAACGTACACAATCGTTATAGGCTACGTCAAGTTTACGACTGCAGATAGAGTCCAATGACGGAAACATTAGACTGCCATAACTAAAATGTGACATAACCAAGGTTTTCATAAGGTTTCTATGGATATTACCGCTGCAGTTAACCATAACTATCGAAGACAGCTATAGACTTTCCTGATAAGAGCCTTGATAAAGTCGCAACAGGTCATATTATCATTCAACATGACACCAAGATTCCTGACTGTTTTCATGTACGGCAACCCGAGAACCGTTTAGAGTTATCGGAGGTACATCATTTACATCAATGTCATTTTTATATTGCAAAATACAACAAGATTTACTGGCATTGAGTGCTAGATTATTTACGATTGACCATGAGTAAATTCGTTGAAGATCGTCAGTCATGCATTATACCCCATCCTCGATCAAACCAATCGGTCTATTATGGTAAATATTTGAACGTCGTCAGCATACAGATATACTTTTGAATCTTTAATAACACTAGGGAGATCATTTATATATAAGCTAAATAGCAGTGGTCCCAGAATTGAGCCTTGGGGACCCCACAAACTAGTGGTAAGATCTTAGAACAAACTTTTTTACTTGTTAGAACCTATCAGACAGAAAACTATATATACTTGCAATGGCTGACGAAGAAAAGTTATACAAAGAAAAAAGGTATGTTAGTAATTTAGAATGATTCACACTGTCAAAAGCCTTCGAGAAGTCCAACAAAAAGAGCAAACCAATTTCACCTTTTCTAGAGCCTTTGGTAAATATCAGAGCAGACTGATAGGACGGAAGTCTGAAGGTAATTCCGGTAATTCCATTGGGTGGGACTGGTGTTGAAAATATGGGTTACGAATGGCAATATGATCGGGAACAAAAGCTTCAAGAAGCAGCGAGAGAGATTATCGGAGCCAGTAGCGTCAGATCTTATTTTGTATATGGCTCGTAGTACTTCATCTTGATCGAAATTTCTGAAACTAAAACCATCATCATTTAGTATTGGAGGTACAACATTATCTACAGAAGGTCCGTTGATTGACGATAACGTATTACTAGCATTTAGGGAGTATTAATTTAACTCATCTGCATTGAAGTTACTACTGCTTTGTCTCCTTTTATCTGAAGTTTACACAAATTGGCCCAGAAATGTTTCGCAGTGAAGATTGGGATCAAGCCTTTCATGATAGTAGCGACGCTTAGCGCAACGAATTTTTGATGTTACTAGATTCCGCACTTTTTCATATATCTGTTTTGCAGTAACAGTTTTGAGTCTTTTATATTTTCGATACAAGAATTCCCTTTCAGCTATTAAAACTTCTTATTTCTGCCGAAAACCAAGGACAACGATATCGTTTTGGTAAATTTGACGCGACTGCAAGGGAGCATGAATATTTAGTAAAAATTTTAAGTTAGTATTTAAGATATCCACCTGTTCATCAACATTTGTACAATGGTGTATTGCTTCCCATGGCAAGGATGAACCATCACGCAAAAGAACGGTGATTATGGTGATTGTATTTACGAAATTGTATAGTTACAGGATGAGACCGTGCGCTGATGGATATATCATAGGTTAGAAACAATATATCATGGTCCAAATAAGATAGCAGATGTTCTGCACTACCCCCACTCTCTCGTTCTAAATGCTCAATATTTGAGTTTCACGTTCATGCGCAATTGATTTAACATTGCGCAGGAAAATTAAATTTTGTGTGTCAATTTTAAGGAAATATTTTCTGAACTTTGAATGTTTGATTTTACTCATAATTTTTCACGATATTATCTCCTTCTCCCTTTTTAAGTTTTTTCAAGCAAGAAATTCGCACAATATGGAAGAATTCCCACGATCTCCCAAAACTGTCGTACAGACATACAAAATTTGTATACTCTGCTCTCGTATTATGCTACATCTAGTTTTTGTGATATCTACATATGTCCATAATCAATGCGCCTACTGAATTTTGCTGACCGGATACTGGAACGTATGCATACCATAGTTTTAGTTTAATATAAACGTTTGTTTTAATATGTTGTAACTAAAAAAATTTAGGGTCCTTTTACGCAAAGGTACGAATTTGTATATTTTATAAATCAAATAACTTGTGGTGACTGGGTTAATATACCCGTAAAGGAAAATATTTTAAGTAAGGAAGCTATAAAATTCTCTGGAACAGTCTTAATATAAAGAAACAAATGTAAGAAATTTAGAAAAATTCTATCGGAAATTTTTGGAATTTATATGCACTCAAACTTAATAATAATTTTTCTCAATTTGACTTTTAGGCTTTTAGGGCAGGCAATGTGTAGGTTCTCTCTTGCAAAAGGTCAAGGAAAGTTCTAATTTGGTAGATTTGTACAGTTTGGTGTCCTAATTAATATTCCGAGTTTACAACCATAATCGACCGTGACCCGCTCGGCCCGCCATATTTCAAAAATCGTACTGAAAACTATTTTTTCGAGAATATCTTCGCTCCAACGATAGGTCAAAAAGATCTATTACAAAAATTATAGAGCATGCAATTTTCTGCAACATTTCCGCAACACCATCATGAGGTAGAGTTAGATCTCTGCACTGTTTTCACCTGCGTCACCGTGTAGATAGCAGAGCACTTCAAGCCTCATTTCCCACACGCACGGGCTTGATCGCATCCCTTCTAGCACTTACACGAAATGAATTTCAGGAGTGATTCGGGAGTGGTTCGGGTACCGGATCTTTTGTTATTTTCACTGGACTAAGAACAATCTTGCTTCTTTCCCAACTCCATTGCTCTGGACTCTCGTGTATATCGTACCAAGTTTGAACTTAATGGTAGGTTCGAAGGGAATGTTGCCGTACAGAAAGTTTGAAAGCTTGTATAGTCGGGCTAAAATATTCGTTCTTTTGAAGTGTTTTTATAAAATTAATTTTTCCTACATTGAAACCAGCAGAAGTAGTATCACAACCGCTGAATGCATACAAGAACAATAAGTTCTCCGCCACTATTTCTCCATACTGTAAACTTCAACGAGAGTAAATTTTTAAACAATTCTTCGTCTGCTTGCTTTTCGACGGCAAGCATTTCGAAGAAAATCTCGCCAGTGATGTTAGCAGGCATCAGAGAAGATCTACATGTGTCAGAGGGTTGCTAGACTGCAACAAATAGATTATCGTACCAACTTTACAAAAATCTCGTATGTAATGAAAAATTCTCGTAAACTAAGTTTGTTGCGAAATTAATAAAAAATGGCGACTAAATTAAGGCTGGGGACATTTTAGTAACATTTTTTCTCATGTTTTTATAACAAAATAATGGATATCTCTAAAAAAGTCTTATTTGATCAGTTTTTTAAAACAATTTTTGTATTAAAATGATCTTGAAATAAAAAACATCTCAGGCTCAGATTATCTGGGTCCGAGTCTCTATTTTGGTTGAAATTTTCATCATCAGGTGACATGACAGGGGACGTCATGCGACTTATCATTTGGGTAGTAGATTTGAACCGAAAGAAGCAATCTTTCGACAGTTTTTTAACACATTGCGGGTTCTTTTAACGGTCTTTGTTGACAGCTTGTACCTTAATTTGCATTTTGTTAGGCTGTTCTTGCTAAAAATCCGCTTGGTATCGGCATTGGAATGAGAGAGAGAGAGAGAGATTCGGGAAAGTTTGTGCCAAATTATGTTAACTTCCTTTGCTTTGGTTCAATATGTTTTCTTCCCAAAGATGTTAGAAAAAAATTGCATGTAGAACAAATTTCTGTTTATTTATCTTAAATTTAGTTTTTACAATTGCTTTTTGTTTGTAGTATTCCAACTAACTATTCATTTGATTTCATGTTCTATCATTTTTCTAATACCACATTTTAATCTAGATGGCGCTGGAGAGAAAATATTCTCCATTTTTATAATATTGTGGCGCGAACGCGGCGGTCGTTCGAGGTCGCAAACTCGGAATATTAATGAAGAGACCAAACTGAGAAAATCTACCAAATCTACCTTCACGTTTGTAGCGAAAGCCCTGTTTTATGTCTACAGTGCCAGGACTATTAAGGATCAAAGTAGAATTCAGTCGGCAAATAGTCAGGAAATTATAATATCTGTAGGTCTTTACAGACCCAGTAGCGAACCAACACGGGTTACCAATTCAAGTTCTTCGCTCCTTGATATTTTTCTAATCGCTGATCAATCCAAAATCAACTTCATGAACCAGGCTTCTTTGCCGGGTATATCAGACCATGACCTAATTTTTCTCATATATAATCTCCATTTGCAGGCACCTTCTATTCAAAGTTTCCCTTCCTTCCGTAATTATAATGCAATTAATTTAAATGAGCTTCATCACGAGGCTACCTTCTTCTCTTGGGATACCGTTAATTATCTTCATGATGTTAACGATCAAGTTGAATTGGTAATTAATGCGATCAATTATCTCCACGATAAATATGTGCCTCTTTGTCACTAAACGTGTTAGGCGAAGGGACTGTCCTTGGTTTTCCGAAAATATTAAACGCTTGATTCAGTTACGCAATAGGGCATATTCTGTATGGAAACGATACCGACTTAGAGTTTTTTGGAACCAATTTCGGTCCTTACGCAATCAGGTTACCAATGCCGTCCGTCTAGAGAAGAAAATATATTTCTCATCTATTCTAAACGTCAATCTTCCTTCTAAACAACTATGGAAGAATTTAAAATCTCTAGGCATTGGTTCCTCTAATAATTTTTGTTGCACAGAAGATCCTGATGAGCTTAATAGACAGTTTCTATCTCATGCGAGGTTGTATAATGGTAATGCAATTGATATCTCCTTGATGACTACCCATGCTTCCAATACTTTTAGCTTCTCTCGCGTTACCGAAGTTGACATATTTACTGCAGCTTCCAGTATGAAGTCAAATGCGGCAAGTATCGAGGGCATTAATCCACGATTTATCCGTATTCTGCTTCCTCATCTTCTTGCAACTCTCGCTCATATTTGCAATAAATGCATTATGAGATGCCAGTTTCCAAATTACTGGAAAACTTTCAAAGGTCATACCAATCCCTAAAAGCTCTGCTCACACTGACTATCGTCCGATTAGTATTATTCCTTTTTTTTCCAAAATATTTGAAAAAGTAATTTTTCTTCAAATATCTGAATACGTTGCTGCCCACAACTTGTTACATGATTGTCAGTCTGGCTTTCGACTCAACCATAGTTGTAACTCTGCTTTACTGAAGGTAACTAATGATATTCGAATTGCTCTTGATGAGGATAAGTTCGTGGGGGGGGTTAATTTTTCTCGATATTTCCAAGGCCTTCGATACTGTTGATCACTTACTGCTTTGCAAGAAACTGGTATAGATAATTTTCAATTCTCGTTGCAGGCTACGAAATTTGTCTATTCTTACCTTTCTAATCGTGCACAAATGGTTTTTTCAGCTGATAGGTATTCAGCCCCACTTTCTGTTGTATCTGGGATTCCTCAGGGATCAATTCTGGGTCCATTATTCTTTTCTATGTTCATAAATGATATTTTTACCTGTGCTAAGCACTGTCATATTCACATGTTTGCAGATGATGTGCAGGCGTATCTCTCAAGCCCTATTGGTTTAATTGAGGATGGCGTTAGCTGCCTAAATGAATACCTCGCGAGTATCCACCCATCCCCACCATCCTAAATAATATTCTAATTAAACCATCGAAATCGAAAGCTTTGGTTATTTACAGGACTTCTATTGACACGTCGTCGTACTTTCCTCCGATCATTCTTAATAGTAGCACAATTCCATATGTTGAATCGGTTCGTAATCTTGGGGTAGTTTTTAATAAGACCTTGAAGTCGAACGACCACATTAAGTTTATCATGCGTAGAATTTACGGTGGCCTTCGTTCGCTTTGGGCCACAAGCTTCTTTTCACCTACTGAAACGAGATTGCATTTAGTGCGTACACTACTGGTTCCCTTAATAACTTATGGATGTGAAATCTATGGCAGGCTTGATTCTTTTTGCTGGAGGATGCTTTTAACTATATTTAATTCTATGATTAGGAGGTACATATATATAACCTTCGTAGATTTAAGTACGTCTCACCGCATGCTTCTGCAGTTTTCGGTTGTACTCTTGAAGCGCTTACTTGCAGCTTCGATTGGTTACTTATGTCGCTAAAATCATTAAACTTGCGCAGCCCAAATATTTGTTTGACTTACTTACGTTCGCTCGGTCCACCCGGACAATAACTCTTATTTTGCCTAATGCTTGTTACCTTGTTAGTAGACGCCTGTTCTTCATCCAAGCTATCAAATTATGGAATTCTTTGCAAGCTGCGTTGCGAAGACAGGCGAAGCGCGCCACCTAACCTTCGCGGTGATGTGAGTAGTAATAGTGGATTGGGTATATTCGCTTGTACCTCTTTTCTTCCTTTTCTTTTAAACGTGTACACATTTTTTTAAATTTTCTTCCGTTTTTATATAGTGTCGAAAAGTCATCTAACATACCTATCACAGGATCGTAAGTAATTTTGGAATGAATATTTATTTTAGTATTTGATTGTTTAGAAAATGGCACGTAATACTTAGCAGCGCAGTTATGAAGATGCTTATATATTTTTGTTGCGCCCATTACTCATATGAAAAAGAACACAATTTCGAGTTTAAAAAGTGTTATTGTTTCTAAGAAATTGGTAAGCGATCATAAATTTTTTTTACCTATCTGATTTTCCGACGGTGGATGGCAGCGGGAAATTCACTGTCAAAACAGGTAGTCGAAAAGCTGCGATTGTGAAAGAATAAGATACTGAGATTTCATTTTTTATTATGTTTTGAGCGTTTTAAAACAGATTTTTATCGAGAATATTTTATATTATTTTGAAAGAATTGCAAAGGACCAAAGTGTGGAAAAGAAAAATTTAAAATAAAGAAATTAACTAAATTAAAATCAAACTGAATGCCAAAAATATCACGATTGTACCATTTGTATTTAAACGCCTCGAAATATTCATCCAAACCATGTATTTTGTGTCAAATACTGGGTGTCTTGAATATCATAAATTATTTTAAGGTTTGACACTTCATAAATTTTCTCATCAAAATTCATTGTTTTGAAATTGACGCGCGTCTTACAACCTTGACAAAAATAAATGTCACAACAGTTTCATTCGTTTGATTTTGTGGCGACGACGGCAAAATTAGAAATTGATCAATCCCGACGGCAACTTCGTCCACCGCTGACCGTCACCTGTCGAAATTTGGGCATTCGCATAAGACGCTGTGCTTTTAGAAGTTTGACAGAGGCATTTTTTCGTCGTTTGCCGTTGCCCGTCGCAATTGTATTTAAGCCTTGACTTAACAAATTTTGTTTTACGGTTTTTCCATCTTCCCAGATTCTTGCCAACGAAAATCCCTCATTTTGGACATAAAAATCCCTTAAAATCCCTTAATACCATATTTCAAAGAAATCTTTTAAAATACCTCAAGAATGGGTTTGTAAAGTGACATAATCAATTTCGTACAAAATCATTTATTTCAGAACGAAATTATCACATTGAATAAATCTATGGTAAATAAAAAAGTAATAAGAATAAGTAAATAAATATTTTTCGCATTTGAGTAAAAGCCTTCACTTTTTAGGACACTCATAATTTTAAAATTTTGTTTATGCATTTTTCTGGTAGAATTTCTGTCTAGTTCAGATGTTCTACAAATAAGAATTTTATTGCAAGCCTATAAATTATTTGAAGATTTCAATGATAAACAAATTTCAAACCCGCAAACCTTTTATTTAGCTTTTTTTCGGTCATTGTGCTTTTGAATCCAGGCTTTATATTTACTTTCGTTTTCCAACCAGCAATCGGAAAATTTCTTGACATATTTTTTGATTTCAACTTTTTTAAACTCTCTTATTTAAACATTTTTTTTTTTGAGGAGTTGAATTTTAGAATTCGCCATATCCTTTAATGAAGAAATATGTCATATCAATATCTAATGTTTCTTCCACTATTTACTATCCAATACAAGATATTCCTCAAAATAGACCAACGGGAAACTAAGCACACGTACACCGCAGCGCATTGGTCTTATTATTACGTAACAAATATAACATAGTATAGCATAGTGGCAGTACACAAGTCCCTCACAATCAAATAGAAACAGTCACTCGGCTCAGAAAATATTTTGTATATGTGATATTAATAAAGAAAATAATCTAAATTTGCTTCCTCAGTCAAAATCCCTTAATTTGAAAGTTTTGTGTCTCAACCGAACTTTCAAGGAAAAATCCCTTAAAAAAGGGTTCAATCCCTCAGATCTGGGAACACTGAAAAACCCTAGTTCCATGCAATGAACGTCTAGCCACCCGGTGATTTTTCATAGCGACACTGATTCAAGAGTTGTTCAAAATTTTAACGTTCATAGCATAAAATTTTTCTTAGAAATACACTTGCAAATTGTTCTTAAGACAACGGTCTAAACGAAATGGTGCATTGATTCTGGTGGCTCACTCTTTTCGGACAGGGGCACAAGCAATCAGTTTTCTTAGAAAGATCTGAAAAATTTTCTTTAGATTTTTCATGCACTGTTTGGGGCGGACAATGATTCCAAAGAGTTATGTTGATTCAGGTGCCTTGGCTGATCTGGGTCGCTAAAGATATTTATAAGCGTTGGCAAGCATACATTTTGTTCTTAGAAATTTTTCTTTCGAATTTTTATACACTATTGGTTGGTGAAAACGATCAGTTGGATTAATGCCACTAAAATTGATTCTACAGTTTTTACGGCAAGACTATAAAAATAAAAACCATTCGCTTTCCTCTGCGGTAGTTGCCGTTGCTTTGCTTGTACTTTCGTATTAATTTAAGTAATATTGCTTAATTTAACTTCACGTTTACTTTTAATTTATAGGAGAAGAATAAACTTGCTACAGCAGTTAGCGATGGAGGCAGAAATAGTAGCGAAAGTGGCAAGCAGAAGACTGATAAGACCATTGATAACTTTTTTCAGAAGAAAGCAAGATTAGTTAAGTTCCCATCAAAAGATATATTCAATTACATATCATACACTTCTACTCCTATTCCTTTGAATGTGATTCAAGGTGCAAGCTCTTACTCTCAGTCATTTACTTCACCCGTGACAGAATTGGTTGCGTCACAACTATTTCTACAATCTTTGCACGAGAAAGAAAATCTGGATGCGCCTGTGCGAAGATCGCTTATGTCAAGCACGTTGGCCACCTTCAATCGTAATGCTTTAATTTACTACTCTTCTTAGAGTAATTCTTTATTATAATTAAATTTTAAATTCTCTTTCTACTTAAATTAATTATTTTCCTTGATCTTTCTTAGCCTTGTAGTTTTGTAAGTCTAAATATAAGTTTTGAGTTACTATGTAGTATAAAAATCTTTGTTTTTCTTTTAGTTATTGTATCCTTTAACTTGTGCAACCCCAAAAGAATTTCATATTCTCATTTGTACAATAAATTGAATTGAATTGAATTGAATCGAATTGAAATTTTGCTCGCATTAAAATCGGTGAAATTCTGTTTTGACACACTAATTGAATATAAATCACAAAAAAAACCTCGCTTTCTACTCTTTCATGAGGGTATACATACCTCTCTAAATCATAATTAAATGATCTGATAGATAACTGTAAAATATTAATTTAAGAAAGAATACTGCGAACTCCATTCTATGCATATGAACTGAACCGTTCAGAGTGTACAACAAAGACGCATAATACTACGGCGATTAGAAATTCCATAATTAATAAAGCAAAAAACAAAAATAACAGAAAGACCTTCCCGAAAAATTTGCCCTAAAACCTTTTTTTTTTCCTAAATATTATCCCACTACACCAGCACCAGCAGCACCAGCAGCAACGATAAGCCACGATGCATATTCATGAAACGCTTTCTGTACCTTTCCTTTTCTGCTCATTATCGACCAGCACAGCACACTACTAGCAGAGCAGCATAAACTAGCGCGACAATGCCATTAGGCAGAATAATCCCCCCAGAGTTCAGCATGCTAATAAACCTTCAAATAAAACGCGCACACAATTTTTTTTTATCACTTTTGCCATGCGGTTTCTTTCCGCTCTGTGTGGAATTTAAAACAATCGAAAAATGACAAAGCACACAGCCGTCGTCGTTGTTAGTTGGACAAATAAGTCCCTGAATTGAGTACGACGCAAGCAAGTACGACAGCAATTTCGTTTTTTTTATTATTATTTTAGTCTTTTGCTTTTGACTATGGTTAATTTTATGCAGGCAAACAAACAGACAGACAGACAGACAGAAAGAAAGAGAGAGAGCAAAAGTTTATCAATAATTTGTCAATCATTGAGGGTTAATTAACAACAACAAAAGTATACAAAAGTGCGCATATGGAACACAGAAGAGCCAACAGAAAACGGAAGAAATGCAGTTAAATTAAGTTAGCCAGCCTGAATAAAAAAAAAAAAAAAAAAACAAGATACAAAGGAAAACTTAGAGAAATGTCATCGAAAAATCGTCGAACAGCAGTACTTAACCGCTTACTGGTTTTCCTGCAAACGTGAATAAAATTGAGGATGACAGACGACGTCGTCGTCGCCGGCCGTGTCATCGTGGTCGTCTTTGTTTTGGTAATAAGAAGGCGACAATTTTTCCGTTTCCATTGCTTTTGCTTGCTGCTCGATGGAATTGTCTTTCAAAAGCTACTTAAGAGCGCCTAAAGTCTTAGCAAATGTCGCTTTTATTCTTCTGTGTGATTACGAAGCATTAGGAATTTGGGTCTCTCCATCTCCTCTCCAAGTACCTACAACAACACAATACTCAGTCAGGCGATTTAGGCCTTTTTATGGCAGCCAAGCCACCAAGCACTAAGCCATAAGAACGATCGATTCATGCGAAAATTCCTTTTATTTTATATTCCCTGCTGTATACATCGGAGCTGGTTTTTGTTATCTAATAATTTATTGCCTCAGTAAATCTCTCCCTGCGGATACACAGTCCCTCCTGATACCTGCCTGACTGAGCACAAATACCGCCACCACACCGTTGCACGGCGACCGCCACCTTTCGTTTTCGACGTCCTGGCTTATTTTATGTACCTATGCATGTACGAATGTATGTACTATGACATGTTTTAGAGGAGACACCATCAGAAACAGGAACGAGGCTGCTATACCTACAGAGAGAACAGAACGTGTGTGCATATTTTATAATAGAAGTCACACACGCAAGCATGGTGCTTATCCGAAGATTTTAAATTGAACTTTGTGGAACGAACGAACGGAAGGGTGCTCCACGTACATATATACCAATTACAGTGCAACTAACAATCGACTTAATGACGTAATGACACGTTCATCTAGCCCATTCCCATACAGTCGATTGTCGGTGTCGGTTAAGAAGATTTTACCGGAACAAAAGTGACTCAGTCAGTCAGGCAAGCAGGCAGGCAGGCAGACAAGAATAATATTATAGAAGAAGAAGAAGACACAGCAGAAAACTTATCTTCTCTCCGCCCTCTGACGGATTTTGATATGAAAACAACAACAACTGGATGAAGGCAAAAGTTCTACAAAAAACAGCTGACATAAAGCCGTACGTATGTTGCCATGTGGCATTAGTGGCCTCCTTGCTTATATGTATGTAAAGTTTTTGTTTTTTTTTTTTTTTTATTTTACAATAAACCAAAACTGACTTACTCCAACGGCACCACCGCTGATGAACTGTGCTCTGTGCTGGGGCTGGCTTTGCTGTAAGTGGAGTACACCACATTTAGCAAGCGAACGAATAAAACAAAACGCAATTTAGCGTCTCTGCATGGCTTCCGGGCACTGTAAACAACAACACCAGAAAGCGCATGAGGAAAAAATCTAAAATGCAATAATGGCGGCGAAGCAGTGTTGCATTAGTAAACAAGTTGTGTACGCTGCTGCGCTGGCTTGCAGTGCAGTGGAACTGAATAAATAACAGAAAAGAGTCACAACAAATTTTATGAGACAGTTGACAGTCTTCTATGTCGCGTACTTATTCTTTGCTTGACGTATTTACATTGTGCTTGCTGGTAGTATCCATCAGGGTCGCATATTTTTCCTACTTTAGATGTATAAAGGAAAGCCGCTGCTGCCATCTTACACGCTTATCTGATATTATATTTGTGTGTAGGTACTACGACATCTCAAGAAAATTTCAAAGGTGACAAAATGTAACTTCTTTTAGTTCGTCTAAATATTTTGTACTCTATCTGAATTAAAAGAAACCAGCAAGCATAGCCCCTGACGAGAACCCAAGACAAATGTGACTTCCTAATGTGGGCTCCATAATGCCCCAAGTTACTAATTAATGTAAGTGTGGGGTACACAATTGTGCATCACTCTACTTGTCGATAAGGGAAATAGCAGTTAGTCGTTAGGGAAAACTATTGAACATGAAGAGGGAGGTACAACCACCCACGAAAAGTTATTATTTACGTCAATGAGTTTCTAAGGATTCTAAGGTAAACAACGACTTTAGTTAGGACAAAGTTGAATGTTCTGTTCTTCTTCCAGAGGCCGTTGAACTGAAGGTTATATCGATTTTCTTTCGTCAAATATTTTGCACTCTGGTGTGTCTGTACTGTGTGCCTTCGAACCGGACTGATTCTACTATCCATAGGTTGACCACCTCTTACATAGCACACAACAATGGCCTTGAATTTTTATAAGAAAATATGGTATGACCCCTTCGACCTATGAACCTATGTGTGGCAACTAGGGTTTCCAATCCGGATATCCGGATATCAAATTATCCGGATTATCCGACCCATTTTGACTATTCGGTAATCCGGATATTTTTGTTTAATTATCCGATAATCCGGATATTTTTTGACATTTTTTTTTCAAGAAAATACAGTTTTCTTTCTAACTGTTCAGCTATTTTCAAAAGATTATTCAATTACTTTCTCAAGTGGAAGTCTTATTTATTATTATTATTATTATTTATTTATTAAAGTTTCTTTGAATAAACAAATAAGTTGTCTTGGGGATGTTTTTTTATCCAAATTTTAAATAAAACAAGTAAAGCTAGAATTGGTTCAAGAGTAATTCTTATGATACCCTAGATAAATGCCCTTATGACCCGATTTAGGCGGGTCAATAAGCTACCTCTGCCTCACGAAAACTTCTCGGTAATATGATGGTTGGGGGGCAGGAATGAAGTATCACCCAACCTACAGATTTCGTGCGGCAGAGACAGCATACTGAGACTGACCTGTCTAAACTGGGTCTTTGTAATTTCGTATGGTCACCCATCTGTGTAAGTTTGATTTTCTAAGTGGTTTTTCGCATATTATTTCTAGAACGGTTCGTCGGATAGTAAAAATTATTATAACTAGTTTCATAGCATTTCATATTCTGAAGAACTTTTGAGTACACAAAAAACGTCTAGGACTGATTGTTTTCACAGAATACCTACGTAAAATATCAAAAATTTTATATGCCCCAATTTAGCTCATTTATCAAATTATTTTTAACTATTTTTATGAAAACGTCGCGTAGAAAATTTCAGCTCTCTACGCTGATGCTCTCTATAAAGCAATGTCCAAATATGTAGTGAAATCGAAAGTTTTGTATGGCAACTCCTTGAAGGAGTTACCCGATTTGTCCCATTTTCGAACTTGAATTTACTTTTTTTTTTAAAACAACAAAAGCTCATATGCAAAATTTCAGCTCTCTAAGTACATGCGTTCTCGAGTTAACGTGCGGACACACACACAGACAGATAGACGGATGGACGGACGGACATGCAAAAATCAAAATAACTCTTAATATTATGCGTGGGTGTTCATTCCATTTTGCTCTACCATAATTATTTCTATGCGTTACAAACGGAAGGACAAACTTGGTATACCCAATAGATTTCATCTAGGGTATAACAAAACCTACTAAGCACTGAAATTACATGATAACAATGTGGTTAAAAATTAAATATATTTATAAATAAAATATTGAGTTAATCACCCAAAAAGGTAGTATATACATTGATTGTGGAGTAAATAGATGTTTCCAGATTCCGGTGTAGGAGTTTTCTGTTACCCGAATGGCGTTATGACTCTGGAAAGCATAAATGTCGAAAACGACCAAAATGACGAAAATACGATATACCTATACACCATTTGAATCAGAAAAAAAACTGCGTTGAATGGTCTCGTTCTCATATCTCTACGATGAAAATAAAATAATTTACGCCATTGAAAACACCTCTACTTTTTCCAGTAACTTCGACTTGATTTGCAGTAATAGGTTCAAAAACCGCTACTTTTTAAGCACATGTCGCTTAAAGCAAAGGAAGGTTTGCAAATTTTTAAGCGAGTTACATACAGCATCCGAAGTTTGACGGCTGGAGAGGCTTACGCCATTTTTGCGGATCGTAAAATGATGACTGCTGTATTAACTTTAGATATTGTTCGAAGTTACTACATTTTCAATGACTTGTTGTCTATGAAAAAATAGCGTGTAATGCATTTTGTTATTGCTTAGTTTTGCAGGAGAGATGAAATTACTCTATTCTTTTCAACCTATAGATAACTCAGAATATGGTGTTACTACGTTAGAAGAGTATTAAATAAAAACTTTATAGTAACTACAGCCTTTTATTTAAACTGCCTATCTTGTTCATGTGCTAGTGTACATCAAAAGTAAGATTCTGTTTTAAACATAGAACTTGGATACAGCTCACATATATCATACAAATAAATAAGGTATATTTGATACAGCATTACAGTTGGCATAAGTTTTTTAACATTGATTTCGTTCCATACATTACAACTATTCAGATACAGCATTCTTGAGGTCCATAAAACAAAAAACCGGATTGCTGTAACTAGCAAAACTAATACTTATACTTACTTTAGCACAATTCTACTTATTGCATATTGTGGGTATAATTTTTAAAAAAAAATCTGTCCAAAAATAGCACTTCTATCACAAATAGTTTAGAAATTATGATTTTTTTTCTAATTTTGAAAAAGTTTTTGGGCTCTAGTAAAAAGTTTCATTTTGGTCGGTTACGACGTTTATATGCTTTTCAGCGTCGATATGACGTGATTATCTATATAAAATCGACGGTGGCTCGACTTGTTGACGTAACCGCAACGAGTAAGCCAGCAGTCAACAATGCGACATTTAATTTTTAACCATTTAACGACAATCAAGTTTAAAAGAATTGTTAGATATCCTATTACCACTAAAGACTGCAGCAAAGGAATTAAATAAAAATTCAGCGAAACTTTTGACCGCTGAATGTGCTTATAAATTTCTATTTGAAAGCTTAGACGAGTTTAGAACGAACTTAGGTTAAAATTTATCGAAACAGAATAAAAACGAATGGATGAACGTCGAGATAAAATGCTTATGAAATTAAATCTTCTTAGAAGCAGGCAATATACCGTAAATTCCATAAATATTTTGATTATAATTCAAAAGGTGCTCCCATTACATTGCCAGTCTGCAGGGATAACTGAAAGTTGCAAATTCTTCTGTTGATGAGCAGAGAGCAACATAAAAAAACAAATTATTCAATACATTTCTTACAATAAAGCCAGCATTTACAGTATCAATCGTAGCCCTGACTAAGACAAAATTTAGAACTCGTCTGAATTTTGAAATTTTCAATGCAGTATTAAAATATTCTTTTTTCAAAACAAAATAAATTTAAATCATATATTGTTTTTTCAACAATTTATTAATTATTAATGTACATAATTAAAATATTTGAATAAAAAAATTATAAAACACCATGAAATATTGGATTCAAGCTATTTATTTATTTTGTTTTTTGTTATCCGGATATTTTTAGTTTTCAGTATTCGATATCCGGATAGTCATTAATGTCGGATAATTGAAAACCCTAGTGGCAACCATGATATTTTCATTGAATGTTGCGGGTCTCATACACAATAAAAAATGTTGTCCCTAAAGTCAGTGGCAATATTTTATGCCACCAGTTCTAGGTATAAATAAAGAGATTGCTCTACTTCAGAAATAGGGATAGGTTTCTGTACCTAAAATGATGGTACATACTTCCATTTCAATTGTAGGGAATAATTCCTAAAATGTAGTGAATAGGTAACAGTTTATAACTACTTACACCTTTAAAGAAGCTCATTTCTTATGTGCCATACTACCATAGGGTAAAGTAAGGATAGATGTCCCGGCCGGATAGTTGCCACGGTACTCAGATCTCTTACCCGAAATAACCTGCGGCGAACCGACGCCATTGCTTACATACTAAGACCCTCCACTAACTCCGTTACGAAGCGATAGTTACAGAAAGTTGACGCGCTCCGAGTTGTGATCGCCTAAAGATATTAATGCGTGAAATTTTACCTCAAAGTTTTTTTCATAGTCGAATCTACTGTGAGAAGAAGCGAGACAAGTAATCAAAAGTATCTTCTTTTTTTTACGTGAATTATGTAAATAATATATATGTATTCAATTTGTTTTCTAACCTCTCTTTGTGACAGTTTTATTAAAATGTGAGATGCCATCTATCCGTACCAAAAAGGATAGTTGCCCTGGGTTATGTGCCGGATAGACGTCTATAGAGAATAGACGCCCATTGGGTCGCAGTGTTTATATGGATTGATAACTTTCTGATTTTCGTTATATTTTACTAGTTGTTTAGTTCTTTCTTTTCAATGCATAATATTTATACTGCAACAAACTATGCTACTGTGTGAAGTATTATTTTTGGTTATTAGACTAAATTTAGAAGAACTATATTTATTTTTAAATAATATATTTCTCTTAAATCTATTTTTGTTAATTTTGCTAGATTTGAAATTGAGTTTTTTTTAAATAAACTGATAAAATTTTCATTTATTTTCCCTTAGGGCATCTATCCAATCGTTTTAAGGCTCTAACCCACCCCAGGCGGGATCACTGACATATATAAAATGGACTGCTGATACTACTGAAATTCCTTACATTATTTGACATTATTATGGGATCACTTTTCTATAGTTGCCTCTTTCTCGTTTAACTACTTTATTCCGCTAAACTACAAATAATAAGTTCTATACAAAATACACCATAGTCCAGTTTCAGTTCAGTGGTTTTCCATATGAATATATAGGATAGAAATAGATGGCAGTACAATATTTGTAGTCCTTTCTCTGTCCCCCCATACCTACTTTTAGGAGCAGGTAATTAAAAATTGCTTAATTTTATTTCTTTAAAAATCAAGTTTAAAAATATTTGACGTTGTAGGAGATAAGCTTCCAAGAACAGAAACAATTTCGAGTGCTTTTATAATTTGTTGAATATTAAAGCAAAAGTAAAATTTGAAATTAAGATAAAAAAAAAATGTTGACCCATATGAAATAGAAAATCAGACAGTCCATGTTATATATGTCAGTGGGCGGGATAGATGCCCAAATTGAGACCTTTCTAATTCTTGTTCTGTTTCATTAATTAATGAATTTAGCGAAATGAATGTCAATTATAATAAAGATGAAAGATAACAGTATTGTATAGACATATAATTGTTTAGATATAAAAGTATATAACGGATTGGGAAGTAGACACTGAAAACGTTGGCAACTATCCGTACTTTACCCTATAAGTTTTTTCCCATTAAGGGGCACTGGTCACGCTCAAACAAAATAATGAAAAACAATGTATGACTTGCTTTCAAAAACAATGTGTGAATTGTATTAACGAAAATATATTTCTACCTACTTTACGTACCTAATTTATCCAATGTTCTCTTCCTAATATCCGCGAAAGCTTAACATTTCTGGTGCCATATTCATTGAATATTGAATATTCCATTGATTTGGGAAAGTCAAACTGACTTTCCCTTTCTATCAGAGAAAATTACATTTATTTTTACGAAAAAATGTGCCTTAAATCGGAGTTTGAGTATCACACTCCTATACTCGAAGGTTTACATAGCCTCACTGTTTTAGTATTTCTCTCTTTTTTATTCAAACTGAGGTACTATATTTTTCGCACCGACTCTAATTCGGTAGGGTTATGTCCAATCGGAAAACTGATTTCAATGTTCGCCTTAGCTCATTACCAGCTACAAATTATAGAAGAATTTTTTTTCTACATACTGTTAAGGTGGGGGTAGGAACTGCCAGCGAGGGCGGGGTGGGGGTAGTTCCAATAGGGCATATTGTATATAAAATTAAAGGTCACGCCGAGTATTATAGGGTGGTATACATTTTTCCCAATTCAGAAAACTTTCTAGGGACGCGTCTGCCGCCGGAAAACCCATTTCCATGCATTTAGGTCACACACACCCCAGTTACTACATTTCGCATAAATTTTTCAAGTTCTTTCTTCCATGGCCATAAGTGCCCTGTTTTGAACATTGTTCTCGTAGGAAGTCAGCACGCACCAATTCCGCACAATCATGAGAAATAGAACAGTCCACTTTTTCACTCACCCACTCACACTATACATTCGATCGCCAAAACTTTCCCCCGCTTAATTTAAATAAACACTGTTAATAACAAATATAAAAAATCCATCGTTTAAGACGTCTGTCATGACTGTTCATGTCAGGCGTAAAGTTGTATGAAAAGTGGGCATTCCCCTTTAGAGCATAATTTGAAATGATTGATTTTATCAAACGCCTTTGAAAAAATCAGCTAACAAAGGATCATGAGAGATCACGATTATCCGGACTCTGTTTAATAGATTCAATCAAATATACATAAGAGCAGACACTTTGAAACTAAAACCAAATTGTTGAGTCACCATTAATCCATGATCGTCTATGAAAGATCATATAATAATCGTCGGAGCACTTTAGATAGCAGCGGTAGTATATATTTTTATCTTGAGGACCGCGTACCTGATTATTCTGCTTAATGGAAAATATTTTAACATTTTTTTTTATTTAGTAGGAAAGATAGAAGTCATAATTGCCAAAAATATTCAAGATAGGTCCAAACACTAGCAGTACCTAGTATTAATTTTATAAAATGGGGATCAATATTTTGAAGCAAATATAGACCTGAAGGCTGAAATTAATTCTTCAAATGAGATATTACGAAAGAGAATTATTGAAAATCATATTATTGGGAGATGGTAAGGAATTAAAGCTTACTGGAAACTAACTGAAATAAATCGGTGATTGATATTACTTTGATTATTATAACCTTCCTTTAAATTTTTCCAAAGAAGTCTTGCCGGCAATGATGCTACGGGTTAAGTTTGGAACACTTAAAAATTAATTTAAATTTAGTAAAATGAATGCTGTAGTCCTATTATGTGAATTACTTGTTCCAGAGGATGATATCCAATACACTCGTATGACTAGTTCTTTAGGGTTGCTTTATGTCTAAACTTATAGTGTCTCCACTTGAAGATGATTGCGATGATTTTTAGCTTGAAGGACCAGTTTCTCAAGAGAGCATGAAGCGGGTAAGGAGGGTTGGAGGCAAATTCTAGGCTGGGATTTGCGCAGCTAGTAGCAATTGCGGATAATTTTGCACAGTAAGCAATGGACCTTATTGTGACCTAACTTGCAGAGATTCAATAGGTTTCTCAACTTCTTTTCAATTCATCCGTCCATCTTCTTCAAAATTTTCTCCAAAAATCATAAGCAAAATTGCGTACAAAAATAAGATTCTTTATTATATTTTTCATACCGTGGAGAATAGAGTATATATTAACAGATTCTTTTGGAAGTATTCTAAAATTATTCCCATCCCCATGAAGTCTCGTAGCTCAACGGAGTATCGTACAATTTCCACACTGCCGTTTTCTCTAAAGCCTTTGATAAAATCTTACACAGCCAAATCACCATTTTTTTAGATGGGGAGAACCTCCTATCTAATCTTCAATCGGGTTTTAGATCCAAGCGGAGCTCCACTTCAGCGTTACTAAATATAACATATAATATGTATTAGGAAATCATTTGATAGTGATAAATTTACGGCGCTCGTCTCCTCGAATTTTTCAAGGTCTTTGACACAGTTGACGACATATTGTTGTTACGTAAGCTGGCTTTTAATTTCATGCGCGTTGGTTTGGTCTTACCTTTGCGAACGTAATCAAAGTGTGGCCCCACAAGGCTCAATTCTGGGTCCCTTATTATTCACAATCTTCATTAATGATGATATACAGCTTCACATTTCTAGGCCGTTGGAATTGCTGGAGGATGCCATATACCGTAAGAAGAAAGACCTCGCCGATGTGCTTGATTGGGCTGTTAATAATAGTATGAGCTTAAATTCCTCTAAATCTAACGTTATCGTGATCTATAAAATTGAATTGGAAACTTCCTGCTTTCCGAATGTTATCCTAAACAATGCAATTGTTCCATACAGTAGTACCGCAAAGAATCTTGGAATAATTTTGGATCGCACGTTAAACTGGTCTAATCACATTATCGCTCTAGTCTGCAAGGTTTATGGAACGCTACGTTAACTTTCTGTCACTGCAAACTTTACTTCTGTCGACACGCGGATTTTATTAGTTAAATCCGTAATTGTTCCCCTCATGTCTTATGGATGTGAAGTTTTCCGTGACTCTGATTAAATTTCATTGCATAACCTCAATGTGGGTGGCCTTTAATTCTACCGTACGGTATGTGTTTGGTTCGAGGCGATATGACCATGTATCAGAATATTTAAATTCAATCTTGGGATGCACTTTGGAAACTTACTTTAAATATCGTGCGATATTATTCGTTCGTAATTTGATGATTACCGAACAACCCGACTACCTGTATACTAGACTGGATTTTTCCCAATCCGTAAGAAATTTTTCTCTAAACACCCCTCGATCCACCTGTTTTTCAAGTGGTCGTCACTTTTTTGTTCAATCCAAAAGACTTTGGAACTCTATTCCTCTGTACCTTAGAAGGAGCAGGAACTGTCGTAATCTTCGGAACAATTTAATTGAATATTTAAGATCTGCATAACTGTATACCCTAGTAGTAAAGCAAAGACACTTTATCATTATTATCATTATTAATTTACATTTCAGATATCTTATTTGGTAAAGTTTAGTTTAGTTCAGTAATGTTTATATTCAAATTCGTTCCATTATCCTATCTACACGTAACTAGAAGCATTGTCTTAGTTGTGTAGCGGTGAAAATAAACTTTATTTGAATTTGAATATTGGAATAGAATTAATAAATAAATTAATACTTTTATTATTGAAGAACTCTAGTAGTTCGTTCACATTATTGACACGATTGCATACCCTTAGTGAACAAAAAAAATCGGATGCCTACCTGCCTACTTCAAATACAACTAACTTTTCAAGTCATTAAAGCTTTAAAACATGTACTAAAACTTAATTTTCCTAATCCATTTGTTTTTACTCGATAATTATTAATGATCATTGTAAAATTATGCAGTTTTTAACCAAACTAGAATTAATCAAAGTAAATTAACACATGCAAGCCGTATTCAAATATATGTTTTTACCCCCATTCATTCCATTTAAACTTTATCTGATTCTTGTTTTATTTCTCTCTACAATAAATTTGAATAAACAAAAAAAAATCAATATTTTTTATCTAATTTGAATAATTCAAAATATATTATAAATAATTGGTGTCGAAATTGAATTATTAATCAAAAATTAAATTTATCCCGTTCGTCTGTATATTTCAAAACTTTTTTAAATTTCAATTTAATTGAAAAAAAAAAAAGAAAAAAAATGAAATGAAATGGTTTCCTTTTAAAAATTGCACGATAAAATATTCAACTTGGTTCTCTGTTTATTTTTATTATTTGCTTTTATAGCGTCGTTTTACGACTTACATATATTTCAAATTCCCAAAAAGCATGTTTTTTTCGTTCCACGTTTTATTACCTTTCCTGGGATAAATTTCACATTTAAAATGGGACTCTGAGCTCTTTCTTTTTAGTGGCGACTGGCGCGCAACGCGATGATGGCCAGGATAAAATTGTGTGCGTGTTTGTTTAGTTCGAAGAGGTAAAAATACCATGCCCATAAAATATTGTAAAATTGATGGCTTTCCAAACGAAATCTAATACAAAACCAAAACCGCATCCAACAGAAGGAGATAAGGAGAAAAAATACAATAATTGTTCACAATTCAAATTGTTCCAGGGAAAAATATCGGATTTCAGAAAGAATGTGTTTTTTTTTAATTTTTAACCTTTTCAGATTGTTTTTCTTTCGGTTTTAAAGAAAGTTCTTAAACGAGAGAGAATATAAATTTCTAACACTATTTATGATTTGAATATATAAAAAAACTAGAAAACCCAAAAATATAGAATTCAATAATATTTTATGTCCTTTCTCCTAAGGTATAAAGGTATCCTGAAACTAGTGATTGAGTGAATGCAGATCATAGATGGCACAAGAACTAGATGTCGCATGACGTACCAAAAAAGTATACTAAATTTATATGACTGCATGGTCCATTCCGGAATGGACCACAACATTTGAAATGATGTATATGTCCAGTGATTCATATTTTTTCGTATCTGAAGTGTTGAGAAGGTCGATCAAACGAAAACAAAAAAACTGCTATTAAAGAAACATTTGCTCTCGGCATACAGTAAACCATGTTGCGGCCCATTCCAGAATGCACTACCTGCTCTAGTATGCCATGCGACATTTAGTTCTTGTGCCATCTATGATGCAGATGCATTTCATTTCATGATGTAGGTAACATAAACCATGTCAAGGACAATATATAACAGTTGATTGTAGCCTAAAGTGTCAAACACAATTCCGCCGTTCCGATTCAATTCAGTTCGATTCAATTCGATCCGTTACATGCATGAGCACAATTGTTCCGTTCAAACTTACCATCAGTTTTAAATTTCTCATTGAAATTTTTCCAGATTTTGTCTTTTCTTTTTACATCCATGTAAAATTTATTGCCTTTGTAATAAAGCTCTTCATACTTTTTAATTTCTTCAATAAAAACTTCTTCATCCATCTTGAGTTATACACAAACATTATACTGGTAATTTTTCTAGGTTATGTCGTCCGTAAAAGTTGAAATTTGCTCAACTTCTCCGATTCGATTCGATCCGTTTCGATCCATTTCGGTGTAATGTGTCTCAGATAAGCAAATTTGACATTTGTACGTATCGGATCGAAACAGTGCAATTGTGTTTCCCACTTTAAAATTCATATTTTAATTTTTGGTATAACAATTAAGCAAATATACATTGTATTAAAGCTCGTCCTTTTTAGGCGGAAACATAGTACATTTCTACATTTCTAGGATTTATTATAATATTTTTATTTAATTTCTAAAATGAACGTAAATTTTATTCCCCCCTGATATACTCGGTATAGATTTTGAATTTCGTGAGCTCATAAAAGATTTGCTTAAAATTACTTAATTTTAAAAGTCAAAAATTAAGAACTGAAATAAATGCTTAATTTAAAATTTAACAATTTAAAAATCAGCAAGGAATTCTTCGGTATGGCAGCATTAATGTTGAAATAAAATAAACTGTACAAAAATTATAGACAAAAATAAAAAAGAGAATTATACAAGTTTACGTAGAAATCTAACGATACTCACGCCATCTACTTTTAAATAAGTAAACTACCTCTATAATTTATCAGACTGCAAAAGGAGAAACAGGTTAACGAGATGATCTGATTGGTCATTTATATGTGTCGATGATATATAATATTATAATCACATCCAAGGTGACTTTTGTAGGACCGTTCGACGTGGTTTTGGGAGACCAACAATAATAGCGTTCCACTAAACTGTGCTTCCAACAAGGCTCGATGGTGTGGTATACATGGCACTCAAAAATGAACAGTGGAGTCGCACTGAGCGTATACGGCCCCAGATTCTATATCTCAAAGACCCTAAACTCTACTTAGCCATAGAAGATTGCGTCAAAACCTGCCTTAAGAGAGCCATAAATGGCTTAGCCATCAATATTCTTTCGGATAGTCAAACCGCTCTCAAGGCCTTAAATTCCTGCAATATTAGGTCAGGAGTGTCTGCAAAGCCTTGAAAATTTATCAAGGAGAAACATAGTTATCCTCATGTGGACATCAGGAATATAAATGCAATGAAATTGCTGATGGTCTAGCCAAAAATGGAGCGGAATCTTCATTTGTTACACCAGAGCCATTTTGTGGTTGCTCAGAGCTACCCTAAATCTGCCAGTTATTTATCGTTTCGGACTTACAGCGTGATCAAAAATATTTGCTGGTTTTTTTTTACAAAACACCGCGTATATTAAAAAGTATACAAGGTATACCTAGACGAAGCAAAAATTGTATGGCAGGGGGGGGGGGGCATATCAACCGTTTAGGAGTTACTGGGTGATTAAGAAAAAAAACTAGTTTTTTCACAAAACACCCTGTATCTTAAAAACTACAGGGCGTACGGTCACAGCTAAGAGCTCATTGTATGCAAAGCTTCATGGTTTTTCCAACGACTGCTCAATCAGCACCACACCCCTCTCCCATCAAGAATTATGGTTGTCTAAACTAAAAATTTCGGATTTTCTTACCTTTTTTTTTTAACTTAACCTCTATTATTTTTGAAAAAGGTCGTTAACATAACTTTTGGTTTTGAAAACTTAAAGAGGAGAGTCTACAGTTCACAGTTTTTATAAAAAAAAGTTATGACCAGCTCAATTATTAGTAAGCACCTTTTTTACTCTAAGCTTGTTTATTATGGAATAAAACCCACATTAAGAAAAAAGGTAGTGATAGATCACCCTTCTGAAGATAGATGGCGAAAAATATGCACTCTAAAAGAAACAAGTGAAAAAGCTAAAATTGGTCTAAGACCAATTCTTGATACCCTAGATGAATGCCCGTATGAAATTTCGTATGGTCATCCATGTGTGAAAACTTGATTTGTAAAGTTGTATTTCAGATCTATTTCTAGAACGGTTCTTCGACCAGTAAAAATTATTATAACCATATTTATAGAATTTGATATTCGACAGAACTTTTCAGTACAATAAAAACGTCTAGGACTGATTGTTTTCACAGAAAGCGTAAAAAAAACCTTAATTTTTATATGGCAACACCTAGAATGGGTTGCCCGGTTTATTCCATTTTTTAAATTTTATTTGCTATTACTATGAAAACACTATGTACCAAATTTCAGCACTCTATGTCAATGCGTTCTCAGGCAGTGTCCAAATATATAGTGGAAAACGAAATTATTGTATGGCAACCCCACGAAGGAGTTGCCCGATTTATCTCATTTTCGAACTTAATTTTACTTTTTTTTTTAAAGTCCTCGTACACAATTTCAGCTCTCTAAGTATACACGCTCTCGAGTTATCGTGCGCACGGACAGACGGACATGCAAAAATCAAAATAACTTTTAATTTTATGCGTGGGTGTCCAATCCAGTTTTCCCTACTAGCATTATTTCTGTACGTTACAAACGAAATGACAAACTGAGTATACCCTTTAGATTTCATCTAGGGTATAAAACCAAGCGGGATCAATTCGATGATGTATAGGGAAGAATAATGAAAAAACCGGCCAAGTGCGAGTCGGACTCGTGTACGAAGGAGTCCATACCATTCTACAAAATTTAACACTGTGTACTTTTTATTTATGTTTTCAAATGAGAGTAGGCGTCATTTGAAAAAATAATGCCTACTTATAATAATAATAATAATGAATGAGAATAAAACGAGGAAAAGACGCCGAAAAAATCACTCACGTTTCTTGTATGGGGGCCGCCCTTAATTTTTAATTTAATTTAATTTTTATTGTTTGTTTTTATATCGCCAATAGAAATACACAGTCTGTGAAAATATCAACTGTCTACCTGTTATGTTTAAAGAGATACAACCTGGGGCCGGATTCACTAACCCGGAGAGTTGTGGAGTTATGGAGATGAGAGTTCTTGTTACACTTAACTCTCCACTCAGAATTCTGTAACTCAGAGAATTTGTATTGAAAATGACCAAACTCTCTATTCCACCAAAATCCTGGAGAATACTTCCCAAGCCATGATACAGAGATCTATATGTGTGCGTTGGGAGTCCGTTCTGTAAAATGTTCTATATTGATACTTATGGAAAAGCGCCAAACATGACTTTATATATGATATAGAGCCCAAACTATTATCCATACAGGCAAATAGTCTTCCAGTAATTTAAAGTTTGGTTCCTTACCTTCCCAAAGGCTACATTTACTATATACCTTATTTAACAAAATAATAAAATAGTTTTGATTACAAAGTAACCGTACCTTTTTACGCTCAATACCTCTCAGCTGAGTGATAATTGCATGTGTGTATGTGCAGCCGGAGTCCGAATCTGTAGGCAGGTACATTCGATATTATCAGCCCACCGTCCACATCATGCCATGACGGAACAGTTGAGAGTTTTGTTTGAGGAATCGTAGTCATTTGGTTCAAATAAATTTTTTTAAGTAATTTTGTTAGGAAAGGTATAAAAATTTTATTTCGGTTCGGAAGATAAGAATGCAAGCTTAAGATTATCAGAACACAATTTTTCTGTATGAATAGTAGTTTAGGGACGAGGAGCTATTCAAATGAAACTTTTGTCAGCTTTCCATAAAAACACTGCAAATATTTTAGAATGTAAGGACTCCGTTGGGCCTCGCATGTAGTAGGGAGGGAGTCTGTTTCATGGCTTGTGAAGTATTCTCGAGGGTTTTGATTCCACACTAGACAAAACTCTCGGCTGTGTTAGTTGTGGAGAAGTAAGAAGAACATTTTTCAACTGACAGTAATGTCTGTTTTTGTTGTGTTTTGTGAAGCTACATATACATAGGTACCTAGGATTTTCAAATTAAATTATGGACTCACCACATATCCTGGCTATGTTTACAAAAGCATATTATAGAAATCCTTGCAATACTTACAGAGAAATATGGATTTTGGTGTCTCAAGGTACCCGTTAAAAATTTTAAATCACGCGAAAATGGTCAATTTGGTCGTCTTCCAGTACAGAAGAGTTGCTATAAAAATTTTAAATATGCACGTTAAAGCTTGTATGTAGGATTAAATCGCATCTACATTTTGTCCCCTAATTAGATATGTGATGTCCTTCTTAAGATGAAAAAATGGCCTTTTTTTGTTCAAACTTGGACATATTTTCAACTAAGTAAGTCGTGGGAATTCACTTTCCATGAGAAAAATGTTCACAACAGAGCACTAATGGATGTGAAACAAAGAACGGCAGAAATATATGCAAAATGTAGGAACTGAGGTGTATATGACCTAAGTGCAAAAATCCGTCTATCGGCGGTAAAAAGCAGCTATGAAGTTGAAATGATAAAAAAAAAACTACGCTACTCGATTAGTCGCTTCTCCCCCTTATATTTGATACCAAACATGATGTATTTTGGACAACCATCAATGAGGGGTGGTACAACCCCCCATCCCCAAAAAATTGTTCATCTATATTTTTGTACTCTAGACCCTGCATCCGTAGGAAAAAACCCCAATGCTCTACGACCCTCCCACAGTGAGTTAACCGTCCTTCAATATTACCACAGTTCTCACGTTTTCCCTAACTCCCCAAGTATGTTAAAGAATCGCGAATGGAGAGTTAGGGAGTTTTAATCGGGGAAAACGAAAATTCTCATCTCCCAAACTCTCCGAGTTACAGAATCCGGCGCGTGACGGATGGACAGCTAAGTCTTAGTAATAGGATTCCCGTTGTTACCCTTTGGGTACAGAACCCTAAAAAAGATCAAAGTCTAAAAAAAATTAAAAAAAGAAGTACAAGCAATATTTTAATTAAATTACAAAGCGATGTTGAAGATGACGTTTTGAAAGCATTGGTTGGGGTTCTTGCACTAGGGTGTTGGTGGTACTACCCCAAGTACACTCCAATGTTTTCATTATGTTACGAGGCGCAAGCAAAGACTTCATGTGCTCGAAATATTAACAGCAAAACTGATATGCGATAACTTTTTTGAAACTATTGTTTTTTTTTAGTTATCTACTTTATAACATTTTTAAAATTACTCAGATATTTTTTTCAATATTACCAAGTTTATTTATTTTTTTATTATTCTTAGTCTACAGATTACAAAATCAACAGACCATGCATATACTAAAACTAAAATTATGTTTTGGTAAGGACATAAACTAAAACTAACCTACTACTTATGTAATATAAAAATATGAACATATCTAATATTGTAAACATAGCAAGCTTTCTAGAAAGTCCGAAACAGAGGCTTTAAAAGAAACTCTATCTTGACTAAAGTCAATTATGCTGCTACACAAATTAAACTGCCGAATACAACGACTTAATCGACTACTGAGGCCATAGTTTGTTCTATGGAAAGTTTCAAAAAGAATGGGACGCAGTGTTATCTGCTTAGATGGCACATATAAATGTATAAGCTTTAAAATAGCAGGAGAAATAATCCTGTTTTCAATAACATCTCTAATAAACATAGTATTATAAATTTTACGTCTGAGAGAGAGTTTCTGTAAGCCAATCAACTGGCATCTGGCATTATAAGGAGGTAAATCACCGGTCCAATTAAGTCTCCTCGATAGACATTTCAAAATTAATTGGTGATACTTTTTTAGTAGCCATAAAGTGCTTACATTTAGAAGAATTTATCAACAAATGATTAAGATGACACCATTTCGCAAATTTATCGACTTCTGATTTGAAATTGAATACTTGAGACATATCAACAATATCCATGAAAATTTTTAGATCATCAGCAAAACCTAGAGCAGAGGAAAATTCAAAGATGTTAAAGAAATCGTTGATAAATATAATAAAAAGAAGGGGCCCTAGATGGCTCCCCTGAGGCACACCGGAATGTGCCAAAATCGGCCGAGAGTGCACCTCGTTAATTTTGATAATTTGTATGCGATTAGTCAAGTAGGAAGCGAACCATGCAAGAAGAGCAGAATGGAATCCAAACGCCTCAAGTTTGTGTAAAAGCAGGCGAATATTGACCTTATCAAATGCTTTAGCGAAATCAGTATATAGAGTTACAACCTGACTACCTTGTTCTAGGACATTTAAGCAAAAGTTGACATAGGAAACTAAATTGGTTGTTGTAGAGCGTCCTTTTACAAACCCATGTTGGTGTATAGAAATATACTCCTTAACTAGAAAAGAAATTTTTTCAGAGATAATACTTTCAAATAGCTTCGGAATTGCAAAGATTTTACAAATAGGACGGTAATTACTGGCACAGTTTTTAGCACCCGCTTTATGTATAGGACGAACGAATGAAATTTTCCACTCATTGAGGAACAGTCCCGAGGATAACGACAAATTAAAAATATATGAAAGAGGCATCGAAATAGGATTACGGCATTGACTTAGAAATATCGCTGGAATGTTGTCAGGACCAGAAGAGTAGCTGCATTTAGCATTGGCCAATGCTAAGTTTACATCCTCCGTAGACACATACATTGAAGCCAAGTTGACCCGTGAGAAGATATGTGTGGTAATCTCAGTGTCAATGGGAAAGCCTAGGTCCTCCACATATACAGACTCAAAGTATTCCGCAAAAAGGTTACATGAATCTGAAATATTATCCGCAGTTTTATTCTTAAAGCCAATAGAAGAAGGAATTCCATACGAATTACGCTTACTGTCTAGAAATGACCAAAACGCTTTTGGATTTATCTTTATACTAGCCTCCACCGATGCCAAATATTGACTATACAGAAACTTATTTAAGAAATCATATTCTTTCGGCAATCTTTTAAAAAGCATGTGATCCTCAATCACACCAGACAGTTTGAATCTCTTATGAGCCTTGTTCCGTGCATTCCTCAGTCTCTTCAACCTATAGTTCATCCACGGAAAACCAGAATTATTTCTCCTTCTAGTGGAAGGAACATACAAAACAAACAAGCTGTAAAGAACTTCCAGAAAATATGAATAAGCAGCACTTACAGTATTCAGCGAAAACAAAGATTCCCAATTATGCGCACTTAAGGCTTCATTGATAGCAGCATAATTGGCTTTCCTAAAATCATAAAAATAAGACAATTTGTTTTGGTCAATAGCATTAGAGGAAGAGTTCGAAAATTCAACAAAGTTAAAATTTAAATCTAAATGTGTTAAATCTAAAAGTTTGAAGTATTTGCCTGCATAGATTCTTTAAATTTTTTTTAAGAGATAATAGCCATAAAATGTGTTCATAATTCTTTCAATTCATAAAATGTATGTAATTTTCTGAAAAATCTCATTTGTTTTTATAATTAACAAAAAGTAGGTATTAAATTTCTTCCAAAAAACATATGTGCGGACACTGACACGGTACTGTCCGAATACTAAATGTTGGTGTCCGAATATTAGCTAAAAGCGAACTTTTTTTTCCAAACCCCAAAACTATAACAAAATATTATAAAATTACCAAAAAATATTTACTTTCTAAATGTAAAAAACTTAAATAATAATAAAAAAATAAAATATATTGCACAAATTCTTATTAGTAATAAAATGATTAAGCAAAAAAGTAAGATGAGACGTTAGTGTCCAGATACTAAACATTTATCCCATCTCGGTAACCGTTAGATAGCAATATCCTTACACTCACATAAGTTTTTGATTGTCTAAGCATAAACTATCCATAGCAACCGGGTGTATCCTTAGACGGGGCGATTTATGCAAGGAGTGTGTCATATTTTTCTTAAATGTAAGGACCCCATATTGATGGTCATTTTTATGCTCTTCCTGAATGAATTTAGTTTTTTTTTTTTTTTATGAAATCAGAGGGAAAAATATATTATTTCCACTTACTAAATTATTTGCATCAAGGCCATGTTCTGTTGATTGTTTTCTTTTAATAGGTAATAAAATAAGTGAATAATTAAGAAAAGTGTTCCATCATTACACGGAAAATTAAAGACAGAAGAAAAAGAAAGTTAAATACCCAGAAACAGAATTCCAATTGCAGTAGGTAGTACCAATATCCTTTGTTCTCTATGCAAAATTTCACGGCTTCCAAAGACCTATGTAATACCGAAACCAAATGCTTCTTAGAAAATACCAAGGATACTTTCAAATATATATCTTAAGTGTCGGTTCCATTAACGCTAGACAAATCAATACTTGCATGAAATAGGTACCTGCACGAAGTTGTATAATAACCCTCCTCTATAAGAATGCTTCTCTTCTTAACATATATAAAAATTTATTTTATAGTTCACTGAAGAATGGGGAAATGATAACTACTGGTTCGCTCTTTACCTGAGAATGTCTCTTAATTACTACTAGCTCTAAGGAAACCATATAATCTTCACTTTTCCCGTTTCCACTGATCAGGTCACCCAACAGCAGGTCGAATATCCAGGGTTAAAGTGATTCCTCAGAATTTGTCTTATTGTGAAATTCGAAAATCTTTTGTCAATATAATTTTATAGAGAAACCAAATCTAATTGGGCTGAAGTATGTGAAGTGAAGTGAAGTGAGGAAAAGTTAGATATGAAAGTTTTCTAAGAAAGGACTTCTGCCTGAATAGAAAACAGTCCCTTCCAGAAGTGATTTCCTTTCTTTTCCGTTTGGGATTTTAATCTCAGCATTTTATCGAAAAAAAGATTTTGTTGTTTCTAAATTTTTACCTACCTATACCTACCTATTTTGACAGTACTAATCTAACGATTCGTAATTTTTCAGTGAAGATTATGTTGTACAAGTGCAGCTCTATAAATAGCGTAATAAACTGATTTTTTTCTTTTCTTAATCTCTATGATTTATTATAGGACAATGCAGGAGCTTCCTTCTTTCTGGAGAGCTGTATGGCAATTAAAACTCATTGTTTAAATGTATTTCGAATAACAGAGAATAGAAAAATTCGAAATACAGAGGAGAGTTTTTCAATTTAAATGAAAGTAGTTACGAACAAATCATGGTTGTTTTCGAAAAAGGGAGACTCTAGATCGTAGGCAGATGAATTCATGAAGCTGTTGCCATTGATGACAAATCATTCTGGTCATCAGGTTAATGGTGATTTTTGGATTTTGGTCATTAGCTGTTCTAATAGAAAAGCAATTACCTGTAAAAAGTAAAATCGCTCCCCAATTTGAATAAGGAAACTAGGCCATAGCAGATGACAATATCGAGTGGAGTCCAGAAATTGAACACGGTCCCGGAGATAAGCTGACTGTTTCGCATAGCTCAGATTATACCTGCAAGAATTTCAGACTTCTGTTCATGCGGCATATTTTGAGAACGTACGAAGGAAGGAGTCTACATAGGATGAAATATGAGAAAATATGGGCAAGCCATTGAAAGTTACCGTTAAGTTCTGTTCCCATAAAGAATCCAGTTTAAGACTCCCGAAGGTAAAATTGGGTAGCATGAGAGCCTTAGAAAGCCCATGCGCATGCATTGTGACCAGGGTTGTAAATGAGCGAACTCATTTGACAATATCAACTCATCGCTCAACTCAAGGCTTGAGTCCGCTAAACATTTGAGCGGTTGTTCATCGCTTGAAATTTTAGCGGACTCACTGTTTGAGAGGATTCAAGTCTTAAACGGACTCACGGCTTGAACGGACTCAGTAGTGGTTGGGCGTACTTGAACGGACTCACTGCTTGAACAGACTCATAACTTGAGTTGAAATAAGAAGCGCTCACAACAAAGTCATTCATTCTAATATATTAATTTACTTGAGTCCGCTCAACATTTGAGCGGTTGTTCATTGCTTGAAATTTGAGCGGACTCATTGTTTGAGTGGATTCAAGTCTTAAGCGGACTCACTCTGCTTGACCGGACTCAGTAGTGGTTGGGCAGACTTGAGCGCAGACTCACTGCTGGAACGGACTCATAATTTGAGTTGAAATAAGAAACGCTCACAATAAAGTCATTCATTCCATTATATTAATTTACTTGAGTCCGCTCAACATTTGAGCGGTTGTTCATTGCTTGAAATTTGAGCGGATTCAAGTCTTAAGCGGACTCAGTGGTTGGGCGGACTTGAGCGAACTCACTGCTTGAACGGACTCATAATTTGAGTTGAAATAAGAAACGCTCACAACAAAGTCATTCATTCTATTATTTTAATTTACTTGAGTCCGCTCAACATTTGAGCGGTTGTTCATTGCTTGAAATTTGAGCGGATTCAAGTCTTAAGCGGACTCAGTGGTTGGGCGGACTTGAGCGAACTCACTGCTTGAACGGACTCATAATTTGAGTTGAAGTAAGAAGCGCTCACAATAAAGTCATTCATTACATTATATTAATTTACTTGAGTCCGCTCAACATTTGAGCGGTTGTTCATTGCTTGAAATTTGAGCGGACTCACTGTTTGAGTGGATTCAAGTCTTAAGCGGACTCACTCTGCTTGAACGGACTCAGAAGTGGTTGGGCGGACTTGAGCGGGCTCACTGCTTGAACGGACTCATAATTTGAGTTGAAGTAAGAAGCGCTCACAATAAAGTCATTCATTCCATTATATTAATTTACTTGAGTCCGCTCAACATTTGAGCGGTTGTTCATTGCTTGAAATTTGAGCGGACTCACTGTTTGAGTGGATTCAAGTCTTAAGCGGACTCACTCTGCTTGAAGGGACTCAGTAGTGGTTGGGCGGACTTGAGCGGACTCACTGCTTAAACGTACTCATAATTTGAGTTGAAGTAAGAAGCGCTCACAATAAAGTCATTCATTCCATTATATTAATTTACATGAGTCCGCTCAACATTTGAGCGGTTGTTCATTGCTTGAGATTTGAGCGGACTCACTGTTTGAGTGGATTCAAGTCTTAAGCGGACTCACTCTGCTTGAACGGACTCAGTAGTGGTTGGGCGGACTTGAGCGGGCTCACTGCTGGAAGGGACTCATAATTTGAGTTGAAGTAAGAAGCGCTCACAACAAAGTCATTCATTCTATTATATTAATTTACTTGAGTCCCCTCAACTTTTGAGTGGTTGCTCATTGCTTGAAATTTGAGCGGACTCACTGTTTGAGTGGATTCAAGTCTTAAGCGGACTCACTCTGTTTGAACGGACTCAGTAGTGGTTGGGCGTACTTGAGCGGACTCACTGCTTGAACGGACTCATAATTTGAGTTGAAATAACAAACGCTCACAACAAAGTCACTCACTCTATTATTTTAATTTACTTGAGTCCGCTCAACTTTTGAGCGGTTGTTCAGTGCTTGAAATTTGAGCGGACTCACTGTTTGAGTGGATTCAAGTCTTAAGCGGACTCACTCTGCTTGACCGGACTCAGTAGTGGTTGGGCGGACTTGAGCGCGGACTCACTGCTGGAACGGACTCATAATTTGAGTTGAAATAAGAAACGCTCACGATAAAGTCATTCATTCCATTATATTAATTTACTTGAGTCCGCTCAACATTTGAGCGGTTGTTCATTGCTTGAAATTTGAGCGGACTCACTGTTTGAGCGGATTCAAGTCTTAAGCGAACTCACAGCTTGAACGGAATCAGTGGTTGGGCGGACTTGAGCGGACTCACTGCTTGAACGGACTCATAATTTGAGTTGAAATAACAAACGCTCACAACAAAGTCACTCATTCTATTATATTAATTTACTTGAGTCCGCTCAACATTTCAGCGGTTGTTCATTGCTTGAAATTTAAGCGGATTCAAGTCTTAAGCGGACTCACTGCTTAAACGGACTCAGTGGTTGGGCGGACTTGAGCGGACTCACTGCTTGAACGGACTCATAATTTTAGGTGAAATAAAAAACACTCTCAACAAAGTCATTCATTCTATTATATTAATTTAGCTATTTGCTAATGTATGTATAACTGTATTTATTCAATAATGGATAAAGACCGTATGGTATTTTCCAGGGATGTAAAGGACTCACATTTTGACTCAACTCATCGCTCAACTCAGGATTTGAGTCCGCTCAATCATTGAGTCCGCTCAACAGTTGAGCGGTGGTTCATCGCTCGAAATTTGAGCGGACTCAGTCTTGAGCGGAGTCATTGCTTGAGTTGAGCGGACCCAAATCATATTTTAAATAAGGAAGGAAGGAGGAAGAAGAAATGTTAGCTAAGAAAATTAGCAAAAGCTAAATTAATAAAATATAATATAATGAATGACTTTTTTATAAGCTTTTCTTATTTTATTGAAATCTCAGTTTCAATTTTAACTAAATCGGATTCTCTTTATGTTATTTAAAATATGATTTGAGTCCGCTCAACTCAAATGATGAGTCCGCTCAGGCAGTGAGTCCGCTCAAGACTTGAGTCCGCTCAAGTCCATTCAAGCAATGAGTCCGCTCAAGACTGAGTCCGCTCACGATTGAGTCCGCTCAACCAGTGAGTCCGCTCAAATTTCGAGCGATGAACCACCGCTCAACTGTTGAGCGGACTCAATGATTGAGCGGACTCAAATCCTGAGTTGAGCGATGAGTTGATATGATAAATGAGTCCGCTCATTTACAACCCTGGTATTTTCCTATACTTGAAAATGATATGATTCAATTTATGGGGATTCTACTTACACTTATCCACAGACATAATTATGAAATATGAAGGGAAAGAACTATGCACATGAGAAAACTCAGTTTTATGAATTGTATTTAAATTTTACAGCAGAAAATAAGTGTTAATTTCAGACTTGAACAGTTGTTTAGTTATGACCATTATTATTGTCATTGTCTGATTTTTATACCCTAGAGCTTTTCTTGTTTCATTGAAATTTCCAGCTAATTAAATTCTTCTTATGTTAGTTAAAACATGATTTGAGTCCGCTAAAGACTTGAGCCTGTTCAAGCTCTGAGTCCGCTCAAGTCCGCTCAACCAGTGAGTTCGCTCAAATTTCGAGCGATGAACAACCGCTCAAATGTTGAGCGGACTTACTGCTTGAGTTGAGTCAAAATTTGAGTCTTTTACATCCCTGATTGTGACAATATATTTGCAGACATTCTTAACAGGGAAGAGTACACCTTTCCAACTGTATTACATCTAGATATAATCACAACACAAGTAAACTCGGTATTTATCTCAACATGCCCAGATTTTTAACCGACCTAGCATATGGTATGACGATGCCGTTGATCTTATCTACTGGTATAGGTCATTTAGGTCATAATCCCTCCTATTCACAAATAGAAAATTCGACTGGCTTGGATTTAGAATTAGGTTTTTTGCGATTTGCCCAGTCACAGATCCTATCAAGGTCATCGTTAGGAAGAATGACGCCATCCTCGATTAAGGCAATTGGCTTATCTAAATAAATTTTTTACGTCATCAGCGTAAAGGTGGATCGAAAGATCTTGTGAAATCGTTGATAGATCATTTATGTATAAATATAAGAGAGGTGGTCCGAAAATAGACCCCTGAGGTATACCGTAGTAGGGAGATAGTACTGATCAAGACTTAACCGATTTTTATGAGATTGATAGTTGTAGACGAGAATCTGAAATTTTGCCGCAATTTAAGAAGCAGAATATCATAATTAATCGAATCGAACGACTTACTGAAATCCAGATGGACTAGTATGACTATCCGATCTCTGTCAAGAATTTCACCAATGTCCGAAACCACTTTGAGTAATACCGACTCACAGCTATGCCGTGATCTGAAACCTGAGTGGAAGCGAGATAATAAAGATTTCTGATTCAGAAAGAAAGAAATTTTTGAATGTAATTCTTTTTCAAGAACCTTGCGGAGGAAGGAGAGTAGGCTAATTGGCCGGAAATCGGCTGGTGAAGAGCATTTGCGAGACTTAGAAACTGGCAAATTGATGAAACTGCGAGTTAGTTAGACACATATTCAGCACATGCACTAAAATATGAGCAATGGATGGAATAATAATTTTTATAATTCTTGGCGAGATATCATCTGGACCAGTAGCAGATGACTCAATTTTATTAAACGCATTTAATATTTCATACAAATCTGAACGAGAAACCCATATTATTATTAATCTAAACTACTACATCAGTGCCCGATGGATGTTGAGCGGGGTATATTAGCCGAAGATTTAATAGAAGTGAAAGCGTTGTTTAGGTCATTAGAATCAAGTTCATAAGAAGGCGAGTCTTTGTAGTATTCACCTAGCTTGAGCAGGTTACTCCACAAATTTCTAAGGTGCAAAACAGGATTTAGCTTCGAATTGAAGTACCTTTACTTGGCCAAGTGAATGACATAGGTCACTCTATTTCGCACCACTCTGTAGTGACTCAGAGTAGAATCAGAGCCACAAATCCTGAACTGATAATACAGCAGCTTTCTGTCTGATATCAGATTATGAATTTTATCTGAAAACCAAGGGCATCGACCGAAACAGTGATTGCAGATCCGTTTTGGGAGGTACTTGTCATATAAATATTGGAGATATTCAGTGAAAAGTACATTCTTCTTATCCACCGATTGACATTTACCTAAACATATTGTCCCAGGGCATCGTCGCATTGTAAAAATGGGAAAACAAGCGCTCTGGAAAACTTTCCTTAACCCTCATTGGCACACCCAGATTCTCGGGTAACTACTTGAACTTTCTTCTGTGGCATTCATTACGAAAAAATAATTTCTCGAAGTTGTTCTTCTATAGTTAATCTCAAATCAAGTAGGTAATTCTAAGACGATTAACTAGTTTTTCTACTAAGAATGTAAAGCCAGGCATTCCAGAATGGATCACAATATGTTTCACAGAGTGCCGAGAGAAAATGCAGCATATGTGAGAAAATAGTAATCACTCGACGTATGCCTCAGGTCCATTCCAGAATGGACCACCTAACCCAGCCATATAAAATTCGTATACTCTCTGCTCTGGTATTGGATGCGTACATCTAGTTCTTGTGACATTTATGATATTTTATGCATGATTTTCGCGATTTGCAATATCTCTTATTTAGTGGTGAGTTGCATACATGGCTGCTGCTATTTACTGCCAGACAACCTGAAGCATCCCGTGCAAGAACTCCAGCTCCTGTTGTTGTTGAAATCGGGATGTTTATAGGATGGCCCAGAATATTTTCGATCTCATTTCTCATACTGAAATTGGCTAGTTGCTTGCTGGATTATTTTCCAGAAACACGATGTATGTAGCCAGTGCTGCAATTTCTAGGATAATATAGACGAAAGCCACTACAGGGCTTTTCACTTTGTAGTATATAGGTTGCAAGCATTTGATCTAATGTATCCACTCCGCCTCTCGTTCTGTAAATCCAAAAATGGGTGAATGAAACTTTGCGTGATTTAAATGGCAGCATCTGCAGCAGAGTATAGCCTTTGTTTTTTCTTCAGCTTCCCCACTTAAATTAATTCCCACGCCATTAGAAACCATGCGAGTGGGTGTGATCCGAAAAAATTGTCAGGAATAATATTTCGACCAGAGTATTCTTATACCATAGACACAAATCTCTCACCACACGCTTTCCTTGATTTATTTCACGTATCGTACCCGTTTTTCCCAAATAGATTTAACCTTGTAATTGATATGAATTTTTGACATCAAAAGCTCACCGAACCTTTATGCCGTATTTTCCTGGTTTGGACGGCATATATAGCATAAACTTAGTGCTATCCCGGAATGGGAACAGCTATTCATCAATTTTAATGGAATCCGTGCGAATTGTGTCTCAACACTAAATTAGCGTTTCATTATAAAAAATAAATCCGAAATTGTGGCTGCTTTATCGTCCTTTATACGCACGCTCAGGGCTCCAGTTGGGATTGTCGAAGAGAGAGTTTTGCTATGAGATAAATTCATAGCAAATTTGGTCAATATATGAAATTGACCGAGTTTGCTGCTAAATTCACAGCTCGAAAATTGAGCGGAAAAAACTCTTTTTACGTCGAAAAATCTTGGAAAAGGAGGCGTTTCGTATCGGCAGGAACCCTATGCTCATCAGCAGACAGGAACCAAGCCGTATTGATAAGTGTACAGTTTTCTGCCCGATACGAAACGCCCTCTTTTGAAAAGAAATTTCTTTTTCAAAAATTTTATAAAGATTCGTATCTTCTAATAATTTTTTCATAGATGTGATATATTCTTGCTTATACATGATTACTGTTAAATTGCCCTTATCGCTATTAAGTATATAGATATCACACTATTGTTTTTCACAACATTTTTTGTTCTATTCTAATCTTTTATCAAGTTATTGTGTTGGTCAAAATGAGTAATGTTATTATAAAAATTGGTAATAATATTAACAGCTTTATTTCTCATACTCCCTTATCTTGGTATATGTTATCTGTTGCCGATAAATTGTATCCGATGATATTCGGTACCGAAACTTCCTTTTTAGTAAGAGGAATAGACATTTTTGGTCCTGCTGCTAGAATTCTCTTAGCTTCTATTGGTATTTCAACATCGGTGTAATTGTGTATAAATTTTTCACACACTTTAATATCCATCTTGCCATATTTATTTTCTAGAGTTTTTATTTTCTGTTTTATTTATTATTTATTTATTATTTATTATTTATTTATGCTTACTTTTTTTATTTTATCAAAAATGTAATTATAATTATTACGGTCTACAGAGGAATCTCTCTTACAGACTAGGTAGAACAAAATTTAAACCTTATTGAACAATTCAGATTAAATAAGGTATACAAAGAATAATTATAACACGCATGTATTATGTGAGTTAAACTACAAACTTTAATCTTAGAAGTTCGTTAAGTTTTGATTTAAAAATAACTCTATTGTTATTCAGATCTAAGGACTTGTAGTACTGGTTGAATTTTATCATTTACCTCGTAAGCGGCTCTCTAAAGTCATAATTGGTTTTATGTTGTGGGATATAAAGCAGTTGCCGAGAACGGATATTTCTTTCCGGTGCATATATATTAATCAAATACAGCAAATCCATGCAATCCACCTCATTTCACAAAAGATCCTTAATGAATAAAATTGCAGCTATTTCTCTTCTTGCTTGGAGAGATTCGAGACTCATAAATAAGTACCTAGCTTGATAATACGGACAAAGTCCTTGCCAACGGATTTTGTTATAAACATATTTTGTAAATTTTTTGTGAATAGACTCCAACCTAGAGTCCAGATTGCAAATTGGAATTCCAGACTGGGGATGTATATTCTGACACAAAACGCACCAAGGCAATGTACAAATATTTGAAATTAAACGGGTCCGTAAGGTCCTCCTTTAGCAGCTATTTAGTTGTAGCCTTCACTTAATTTTTTGTCCTTTTTTTTATATTTAGTCGTCTCTATAAAAAATATCATTTATATATTTCAAAATCTAAAACTAAATCACATCATTTTCCTATTTCATGAATTTGTCTATTCTAATTATTGTTATGCCACAAACAAACAAAAACCGCAATTGGCACGTAAAAAAACCAGATGCTGTGCATGTATGATTTCATGTACCAAAGGGCATAGGCAGGTAAACCTACCATGTACCTCAGTCATAGGATAGAGTTATGCCCTGCCAATTCAATGCTGCTTGCTACTAAACACTTATTTGCTTTTCCAAGAATAAATTAACTTTATTGCGTACTGCACACTGCGGACTTTCAACACTAAATGATATATAAAAGGAATATAATTGGACCCAAATGGCTACCTTGAGGTACACCTGGCTTAGGTTCTATAACCTATGAAGAATGCCCATCTAGTAACATACTAAATCTTGGCATGCATGAATGCATTCCGTATTCTTACAGCAGATCTCAACAACAGCATGATCGCTCCTAGTTTAACGATAAGTGCAAACAAGCTATAAAAGCGAAACAGTCTGCTTTTCGCGCCTATCAATTGCATCCATGTCCGGAAATGAAACAAGCCTACAAGACTGCACGGAACACCTGCAAGCCCATTATCCAGAGAGAAAAATTTCTTTTTGACCAGAATATAAGACAAAGAATCTTGGCAAGCCGCAAAGGTTGCTGGTCCTTGGTCAAAACCATCAGGAACAATTTCACCAGTTCTTCTATACCTTCACTACTTAATAATGGTGAAGTGATTGTTGACTCCCTGGATAAAGCTAATATTTTAGCTGCTAGATTCGCTTCAAATTCATGTCTTCCACCCACTTCACAAACACCTGTTTTACATCGCCCGTGTGAATTTGTACAAGAGAAAATACACGTTCGTACGAGGGATGTGTTCAGGGTTCTTAAGGGGATCAACGTCTCCAAAGCCGCAGGTCCTGATGGTTTTTTCGCTCCTGTTAATTAAAAGCTGTGCCTCATCCTTGGCTAAACCTCTGCGCAAACTATTCTACTTGTCTTATTCGACAGGAAAATTTCCAACTGCTTGGAAACTAGCTCACGTTCAGCCTATTCCCAAGAAAGGAGAGGGTAGCGATCCCTCAAATTATCGACCAATTGCGATCACTTGGATTCTTTCTAAGGTTTTTGAATCTATCATTAAATCAAAATTAATGAAGTATCTAGAAATTAATCATCTCATCAACGATCGCCAATATGGCTTCCGAGCTGGACGCTCATCTGGAGACTTGCTGACCTTTCTTACGGAACGTTGGAACCGTAGTCTTCACAATTTTGGTGAGTCTAAAATCGTTGCCCTAGATATTTCAAAAGCCTTTGATAGAGTCTGGCATCCAGCCCTTTTAGCCAAACTCAAAGCACTTGGTCTCTCCCTCCTCTTCTATTATGGATTGAAAGTTTCCTATCTAGTCGCCAAATACGTGTTGTATTAGATGGCGTTACATCTGAACCGCATCCCATAAATGCCGGTGTACCTCAAGGCTCTGTTTATCTCTCCAACACTCTTTTTAGTTATCATTAATGATCTGCTTTCCTTTACTTTCAATCCCATCCATAGTTTCGCAGATGATAGTACTCTTGATTTTGCTTACACCTTTGACACTCTTGCGGACTCCAGGGGGAATGCCGCATGTGTTAAACAAGATTGCATGATTAGATCATTGAATAACGATCTTAACAATATCACCGCTTGGGGCAAAGCGAATCGCGTCGAATTCAATGCATCTAAGACCCAAAGCTGTCTCATCTCATTAAAACAAAATCAAAACTTAACCACACCCGTTTCTTTTGATGGAGCATTAATTTCTGATTCACCGTCACTAAGCATTCTGGGCATTAATATTTCCAGTAAGTTAAATTGGACAGATCACATCTTCTCTGTTGCCAAAGAAGCATCGAAATGTCTTGGATTTCTGAAAAGGTGTAAGAAATATTTCAGCCGTCAAATCTAGCGCTCCTCTACAAGTCTTACATTAGACCTAGAATGGAATACAACTCCCATATATGGGCCGGGGCTGGTCGCACAGCCTTAGCTTCATTGGATATTGTCCAAAAGAGAGCCTTCAAGCTCATTGGCGATTTGGCAATAACTTGTCATATCGACTCACTCGAGCACCGCCGCAATGTTGGATGCCTTTCGCTCCTTTATCGCTATATGCATGGTCAATGTTTCTGATGAAATATCTAGTCTAATCCCTTGTAGAATGATTCCTACACGCAATACTCGCGCTGCAAACCGCGCATATCCTTTAACCCTTCAAATTACTTTCGGCCGTACAGTAAAATTCCGTGATGTGTTTTTATCCCAAACAGTGCGAATGTGGAACAGCTTACCATCTTTTGTTTTTCCCCCGGCATACAATCTGCGGAAGTTTAAGGGTGACATACATCGGCACCTCCGCCACTCTCCTCATATCCCGTAATCCTTTCCCTATCTCCTTCCTGCCATGCTGTGCTTTACATCATAGGGTATCCCCTGAGCTTGGCTTAATAATATAAAAAAAAAAATCTATTCTCACTATTAATTTGCGGTTTGTTAAAAAGGATTGAATCCACTCTAAGAGCTTAGAATGAAAGCCTAGAGCCTCTAGTTTTTTTTATTAATATCATATGATTGATTCTATCGAATGCCTATGAGAAATCAGTTTACACTACATCAACTTGGGTACCATTTTCTATTGAGTTTAAAATGAATTTAGTGAAACTTATTAAATTAGTTACGGTAGATTTTTTATTCATAAAAGCCATGCTGATGTTCGGATATTAAATTTCTTATAAGAGGAAAAAATTTATATTTGACAACGGCAGCAAAAAGTTTCGGAATTATGCTTATATCTGCTATTTACCCGGTCTTTGAAATTACTAAATAACTGGGTTTCAACTTGAAATCTCTTTTAAGTTGCTGTCTTCTATTGATAGTAATTTTTATTTCTAAATTTATGTATCAGATATCAGAAAATTTGTGTTTCATGAGCTGTCTGCTCCTTTCTGCTCTTTTCTGCTCTACTTTTAATTTAACAGTTAACGTAAGTTGAGCTGCTTTGCTCTGCTCTGCTCTAAACTTTTTCCGAGTTCATTAAACAGGCCTAATATGTACTTAGAGTAAATCAGAGAATATGGTCGACTATGCTAGGCATATCTTTACTTATATGTCATAGAATTTCTCATCCCTTTTACCTCTGGTCCATAACATACAGAAAGCATTAACAATGAATTTGCATTTTTGAATTATAAACTCATTCACATGGTTATTAATAATTAAAAACAAGCTTAAAATTAATAGATACTGAAAAAAATAATTATGTGAAGGTAATCAAATTTCCATAGGAAATATATCAGGTACCCAAGTAGCATGGACGTGCCCATTCCGGAAATTTTTCTCGTATGCCTACAACATTTAAGGAAGCCATTGATTCACATCTTGGACTTGGCATCATATTATTGGAACCACATATCCTCTAAGTCTACTTTGTCCAATATCAGTATTAAAAAAAACAATGTATTGCCATGTCTCGGTAATGATCGCCATTAACAGACACAACTTTACCATAATTTTCCTTGAAAAATATGATTACATCACGTGCTCTGAATAAATGCCGCAGAGAACTGTGATCTTTGGTGGATGTTTGTTACGGTATAACTCAGATAAATAATTTTCGATTCCACAAAAGCGCAAACTTTTTTTCTTAAAATGTCCATCCAGACAGATAAAAATTAGCTTCATCACTCATATAATTAATATTAAGTAAAACTCGTCAATTTTATTATTGAGTTGTAAAACTTTTTGGTAGTGCATATATTCGCCTTCCAGACTTACGGGATAATCTATTAGTAATAGGTGGTGAACTAATTAATCATCATCTGAATTTTGTATGAAAATGAAAACATGTGTGTGTGTGTGTGAAATGATTTTTCGACATTTTACTTTTTACGAACGGCTACTTCGTGACCTTCCAGGAATATGTTTAACTCGTGTTGTGTCAGTCTCTTTAAAATGGGGTCGCTAAATATCGAATTGTTTATGCAGTGGGTGCCGGAAGAATACAAAAAATCTTTGATGAAATGCGCGTCTTTTTAGGCATACTTTTACCAGTATAAATTTCTAATCTGTCAACAACAACACAGGTATCGAAATTTGAATGAAATTAGTCGTTATTTGCAACAATTATAATTTTTCCATAGAGTGATACTTTTTGTGTTACGTATTACTAGCCTTTGGTTTGATATAAGAACTAACTTTTGAGATAATTCCTGCTTGGCTACCTCAATGGATGTTATTTTACAACTTCAGTCAATCTTCCGTAAATACTTTCCCGGTTAGTATTTTTTCTCCATTGTTCAAGAATCTGTACCTGAAAGGTCAGTCCAGATTTACCCCTGACTTGTCAGTGAGATCTTCTTGGTCTACTATGCGCAAGACTATTTCTCTTATAGATAGTGTTGAACTCAGTGAAGGAGAGCCTTATCGTGCATCCCAGTGTTCGCTCTAAAAAATTTCACTAATACCGATGTTTAATTCCTCGAGCCTGACATTGGGTTGAAGTACTCACTTGGAAGGTATACCACTATTTTTTAGGCTGTGGACCTCGCCCTTGATATAGAAATCGATGGAAAGGACATTTCTATCCTTTCAGACAGTCAGGTAGCCTAGATGGCTTTGAGTTGCTCTCGAATAACATCTAAGCTATCGGAGACTACCTTTTGAATAAGCTTCTTATCCATAACACAATGTCTCTATAGTGTGTAGCTGGACACGCGAGATTCATTGTGAATAAGAGGGCAGACTTGCTAACCAAATTCGGCTCTAGTTCTTCCTTCCTTCGACTAGAATCTGAAGTTGGCATTGCCATCTCAGTGATCGAGTCTCATTAAAGCTGATGCGAAGCATCAACAGCGATTTGCGAACCTGAACACTTGAAGATGTACTATCAAAAATTTTTCTTTATGAGCTAAATAGGAATGTTCACTAACATTCTATTGCGACTCAGAAGAAAATAATGCAGAGCTTTGGTTGGCGTTATCACCGGCCACAGCTTGCTTCACGCTCATCTAACAAAGATTGATGTTGTTGACAGCCCTGATTGATTGTCTGTCCTATCCTGCCTGGGAGGAGAGCCTGATGTAATCGACCATTTTCTGTGTACTTGTCCAGCTTTTGCCCGGCATTAGCCTGGATACGCTTGTGTCTGTCTTCCTATCTGAGGTTAAGCTGAAAATCTTACTTCACCTGGAACTGATGCACTTCATTAAGAGAACACAAAAGTTTCGGTGTGAGATCTTTTCTTTTCATTTTATTTTGTTTTAGCAGGTACCCTTAATGGACCGCCCTATCCTCTGCTGTGCTTGGAATCTATGCCTGGGAAAAAAATCTCCAATATAATTTGACTTGAGACGGACTGAATTTTGATACTTCCACTATAAGGAATCTATTCATCATCAATACTTACGTTTATTTCAACTTATCCTTTACAAGACTAATGTACGAACTGCCTACCTAATCGATTGATAACATTCATAATTTCTTACTGTCTTCTGTTCTGGATGACCTCAACCTATCAGTTAGCAGATGAGAGTCTTCAAATTGAAGCTGATGGGATGCTAATTTTTTTCAAGGTGTACCCCCAAAATTACTACATTTCACTAATTTCAGTCAGTCCTTCGGTAGAATTCTTATTTCTTAAATATTTAAGCTTTAGCCCTTCCACCCATCTGATTGCAAGTCTTTTATATCTTGGCTCTCCCTTCAGGAGTATCGCAGGGAAATTTTCTTGGACCTGCTTTTTTATTATTTTCATAAATGAAATTCCAAGCATCGTCGCTACACAGAGGGACGACCTAAAATATTTCGCAGTTTTTAAAAGATTTCTGTGTTCTTTTGAATTCTGACTAGAGCATTTTTTTCAAGGGGTTCAATAATAAGCCCGTTTTCCCTTGAATTTCAATAAATGCACTACACTGCATGGAAATCAAATTAAAACACTTACAAAATCATTTGGTTGCAACTTGAATTGAGCAAAGGATTTCCACTATATAAAAAGCGAAAGCTGTATTTTAGCTATTATAAAACTTTATGGAATATGTCAGCTACTTAATTCGTGTAAAATACTTTAATAAAACTATACTTCACAAATATCATTTATAATCTGAGGACGAGGTTAGAAATTACTTTAAAAAGTGCTTTGTAGAAAAAAACCATGGATATTTTTGAAGAAGTCGACCCAAATTTAGAAAGGAGCTCCAAGGTGAATAATTTAATAATAAAAAACGCTTACACAAGTTATAGAGAAATATAAAATAAGGAAAAAATGGAAAGAGTAAAGCAAACAGCAATTTATGACTTTTTCAAAAAACTAGGTACATATAACATAATGCATAGAGTGCTATTTTGTTTTATTTTTGATTTAATAATTGCCTATAATATATTTTTCTTTCCCCACTACCACATGAGAGCCCCAACGGAGTCCTAACATTCTAAAATATTTCCAGTGTTCTTATGTAAAACTGACAAAAGTTTGATTTGAATAGCTCGTGCGTCATAAACTACTATTCATACAGAAAAATTGTCTTCTGATAATCTTAAGATTACTTTCATATCTTCCCAACCATAGCCAAACTTTCATATCTATCCTAATAAAATTATTTAAAAAAATTTATCTTTACAAAATGACTACGATTTTCCAACCAAAAACTCTCAACTGAGTAATAATTGCATATGTGAATGTGTCGTGGTCCGGATGAATTTGAATCAATCTGCGTACAGATTCGGACTATGGCCGCAGTTGTTGAGTTATTGAACGTAAAATGGTAAGGTTACTTCTGAATCAAAACTGTTTTATTATTTTGTTAAGTAAGGTATATAGTAAATGTAGAATTTGGGAAGGTAAAGAACCAAGCTGTAAATTACTGGAAGACCATTTTTCTGTGTGGATAATAATTTAGGCTCTTTAACATATATAAAGTCAATGTTTGGCACTTTTCCATAAGCATCAATATAGGGAACAGTTTAGTGAACGGACTTCCAACGCACACGTATAGGTTTCTGTTTCATAGCTTGGGAAGTATTCCCGAGAGTTTTGAGTGTGCCACAACGTTTTGAACAAACATCTCATAAAACAGGAAGTTTTATAACGAGTTGTCAGGAGAACATTCCCGTGGCCATAATAAAGTATAAACTGTTCATTGGGTGGGCTGTTTGTTATCTTACCTTTCCATTTTGACCAGCTTTGAATTTGAATTATAAAGGGTTTTCCAATAAGAGGTGTTATTTTGATATTCAAAGAAAAATGCCATTTTTTTGAGATAAATGATCGAATCTTTATTTCATTATAAAGAAGAAGGTATGCCGTTAATAATGGAAAATAACATCAGCCAAATGACCACCACGACCACGCCTACAGGACCATATCCTTTTCATGAAATTTTCCATAACCAAATCGCAAAGTTGCTGCCCTATGTCCTCGATAGCCTCACGAATTCCATCTTTGAGGTCTTGAATCAACGCTGGGCTGTTGGCGTAGACCTTCTCTTTCACGTGGCCCCAAAAGAAGAAGTCGCAAGGTGTTAAGTCACAAGATCTCGGTGGCCAATTGTGATCACCTCTTCGAGAGATAACTCGGTCCGGAAACTTTTCCCGTAAAAGATCAATGGTTTCGTTGCTTGTATGGCACGTAGCGCCGTCTTGTTGAAAGTAAACGTTGTCCAGATCAATACCATCCAATTCCGGTAATAAAAAATCATTAATCATCTGTCGAAAGCGCAATCCATTCACCGTAACTGTTGCTCCAGCCTCATTTTCGAAAAAGTAAGGTCCAATGACCCCGCGGGACCATAAACCGCACCAAACAGTCACACGTTGAGGATAGAGAGGCTTTTCAACAATAACTCTTGGGTTTTCCGAGCCCCAGATGCGACAATTTTGCTTGTTGACGAAGCCTTCGAGGTGGAAATGGGCCTCATCACTCAAGATGAGTTTTCGATGGAATTCCGGATCATTTTCATGCATTTCAAGGACCCAATCAGCAAAGACTCGACGTTGTTGATGATCGGCGGGCTTGAGTTCTTGTGTTAACAGAACTTTATAAGCCTTAAGACCCAAATCTTTATGCAAAATACGGTGTAATGACGTTTATGGAATGCTTAATTCCAAAGAACGAGGAGGAATGGACAAACCTGGGTTTTCTTCAACACTTTCGGCTACAGCAGCAATATTCTCGGCTGTTCTTCAGCGACGTGCACGGGTTTTATTCTTCACATTACTAACTTGTCCCGACAGCTCGAATTTTTCTACCAATTTCTGTATTGGGGTCCGACAAGGTGCTTCACGACGACCCAAAAATGTTCGAGGTTTACGAACCGTCTCTGCCACATATTCACCATTTTTATAGTGAATTTTAATAATTTAAATGCGTTGTTGAATCGTGTATCGTTCCATTTTTATTAATGGCGTAGTTTCTACTTGTCAAATGTCAAAAATTGACAGCTCCAAAAGTGACATCTACCAAAATAGCGGGCTAATTAAAATAACGCCTCTTATTGGAAAGCCCTTTATATACAATCGCTCAAAAAGAGAGAAATCGGTAATATTTACGAAATTGTTTTTACTTTTTAATATCTTGATAGAAGTAATCAACTCACCTGATTTTCTTAATGCCACAAATCGGACTAGGGGTACCTACCTAGCTGCTTGAGGTCTGATTGTAAGGTTCATCTGGATATGTCTTAAGCACTGCTTGCATTTCAACTATTCTTTAGATTGTAACCGCTGCCTCAAGTGAACAATTTATTTGCATTGACATACACCTACAATGGATGTATATAAAAAAAGTAAGCAATGAAAAGAATCCCCGACATTTTTCTTCTTTTTTGTTATTTAAATAAATCTAAAAAAAATAAAACCAAAACCCTAAACCATTACTTTTTGAATCCAGTCCTTTTTTTCTCTGAACATTTCTCTTAAAATTAAATTAAAGCCTATAACACCACAAAACACATTTTTCTACAATTCTCCACCTTTCTTCAATGTTTTGTTACCTTTGAGCAGAAAATATCTTACATCCCCCCACCCCTCCCTCCCCGGCCATAATCAAGAACCGCAACTACACATCAAACGTTTCCATGAATTTCCTTTACAAAATGAAAGTATCCCAAGAACGTCCAGAAAAGCTTCCCAAAACATATTTACTTCCCGAAAACAGAAAACACAGCACCCTTTAACCGCTCACTCCCTCGTCCATTCCATAACGAACGAAACGAATCCTCCAGACAGTGGATAACAGCGCCTACAGTAAAAAGCATCTTTAATCTGCTTCATTTCATTAGAAAATTTCCAGATTTCTTAGCAGCTAAGAAGAGCCAACAACCAACCATTCAAAGTGGCCGGTGGTTTTGCTTTAAGGTGCAGGAGAATGTTGCAAATTTATGTCGAATCATGCGCATTAAACGGGCGTGGTTCATCCCTATTTCTTCCCAATGGGATATTATTGTACACTACGCGGCGATAGAGTGGGTATGTTCGAAATCGAAAAAATCGAATTTTCCAATTTTATGACCATATGTTTCAAATTTCGCCACCATTTTGAAAATGTTTCATTTTTCGTAAGAGGAATATATTGGACCTCTGCTGGCACCAACAACAACGGCTATATATCCGTTCTGTAATGTAACCGTGTAGCCGGCACTATTAGAGTGGTAGCAAACCATACAAACGGTTGCAGTACGAAAGTTGTAAAATTCTTGCATCTCTATATACATACCTACGTACCTATATATGAGTCTAATGTATACAAATCCCTACAATACTCCATGTGTAGTTCTTCAGTCAGTCCAGTCCAGTGTCACATCAAGCGATAGACATTTCCTTCCTCTTCTTTTGCAGAACCGTGGGATCTTTTTCACCACCGCATACTTGCTGATATTAGATATATGTATATCCATACTACTGTTGAAATTGCTCCAAACAGCTGGTATTTCCCCGCTTTTTGTGCAGTACCGTATTCAGCGCTATGACCAATAAGCTTAATATCGAAAGAGTAACACTATGAAAATTAGTCTCTTCCAATTTTCGAATCTCATTCTTCTCTCTAAGAAGCCACAACAGTCTCCCTCTCCTGATGCGAATTGGGGATGCGATGCGCTTTGCTTTTGGTATGGAATGGACGGAAGAATGAAGATGGCACGAAAACGAACGTTCTCAATTCTCACGGTCCCTCTATTCTATGCACACATACGTGAATACGTATATACAAAACTATATCCTTATGTAAAAAACAAATTCAAGTAATGTCTCCTCGCTCTGGGTTTTTATAATGGCAGCCATATTCTCGCAAATATGAGACAAGAAAAATAAACAAAAACAACAGAGACGGCGTGCTTTTGCCAGTTGGGTCTGCTGCTGCTTGCTGTATATCAATCAGCTGAGCGATAACTTGACTGGCTCGGCTAGAGGAGCTCATGGCTGCCGCCGGTCTGACATGACACAAGAAACGTATATATGAAAAAAACCACAGCAGAATACATGCGCAAAAATTTACTGCCCTTTTTGTATAATTGAATTATAATAATTTTTTATGTATATGCATATATTCTCTATAGTATAGGTATAATTGTATAATTGCATTAAACACAAATACTACGAAAATTACTAACGTGTATTTGTGCTATGGCTTTTTTAGTTTAGCTTCAATAATCGAATTTTACCGACGGCTAATTGTACTTTCTTAACTTTTACTTTGGGAAGTTTTTTTTTTCTTTTTGTAATTTGATAAGAATTGTTGGATATCCTAAGGAAAAATTTAGTGTTATCTTTTGTACCTATTAGTTGGAAAAGAAAAACTAGAAATTTTGCATGGAAAATTGTATAAAAGAATTAGTTGTAATCTTCCAGACGGTGACAGATTGAAGCTGGGATGCCAAATTAGTGTCTTCTTGCAGGAATGATGGTAGGTACCTAAGGTAAGAATTTTCCAGTAAAAGTCTCCTAATAAGACATCATCAAAGAAAGGTAGGTATATATGCCTTTATTTAATGTTCGCGCCGTGACAGAGCTACCTGTACGTCGTAAACGGCTTGGGCAGGCTTAACCTTTGTAGGGTTTTCGTAAGTCAAATTCGAAAGTCACTTTGACAAGTAAAAGTTATTTTTATTCCTGAATTCTTTTCTTTGTAAACCGTTTTTTAAAGGAAAAACAATAACCGGACAATTGCGAGTCGGACTCGCGCACGACGGTTTCTGTACCATCGTACAAAATTTAACACTATTTAGGAACTTTTTATTTATTTTTACAACTGAGAGTAGGCGTCATTTGAAAAAAAAATGCCGACTTATGCTAATAATAATGAATGAGAATAAAACGAGAAAAAAAAACGCCGAAACGAACGTTTCTTGTATGGGGGCTCCCTTTAATTTTATTTTATTTTTATTATTTGTTGCTATATCGCCAATACAAAAACATAGTCTGTGAAAATTTCAACTGTCTACCTATTACGGTTCATGAGATACAACCTGGTGACGGACGGACTGCGAAGTCTTAGTCATAGGGTTCTCGTGTTTACCCTTTCGGTACGTAACCCTAAGAAGGAAATGGAATTATTGTCAAAGTTCTAATACTAATAATATTGAAAGGAAAGGAATACCTGTAGAAGATCTGCATTGTTTTAATCGAATACCTTTATGCTTGCAGAAAGAATTTATTTCCAGATATTCTGTTTAAAGGTTGTCCGCGAAGGTATCCTGAACATAAGTAAACCGAAGAGTTCCTGTACTTAGGTCGCACCCAAGAGCTCGGGCACCGAGATCCTTCCAAAAGTTCCAGTAGTTCGATATTTCCAGAACCTATCTTTATCCAGCATGGAGTCGAAGCAAAGCTCGCCTACCGTTGTCCAGCACTTAGATTTCATTCCGTTGACCAATACTAGCGAAACAAAGCTAATATTTCATAGTCCAGCTCTAGGCCACAACAAGGCCTATTGTTCACAGTTGATAATACTCCCGCCAGATCGTTACAGGGTAGATTTGTTTAATTCTCACCTCGAAATCTGCAACTCAATAATGTTCCGACTCATAACAATTCTTCCTGGACGCTCATCCAGGCTTGTCTGGGTTTGAATGTATTGTCTATCCAAACCATCACAAGAGGACAAGAAATCGACTTGGCTGGAGACCCTAAGTCAGGCTTGTCATAGGGACATTTCGCGTTCGAAAGGAATAGGTGGTTCAACGTTTCTATCCCATTTCTAAGATTGGTACTAATCGTTCAACCCGAATGTGCACCGAGAGTTTGATCGCCTAAAACAAAGACAAAAAACTAATCTGAGATTGTGCTTCCGCTAACGAATTGATTTTTGCTGCAAGTCGATCGCAGGCAGAAGTGAAATATTTCTTCTGTTGAGGACAGTCGCCATTTCTAGTAATCCAGTCAACACAAAATTAGCCTTAACAGCTAAAATAACTGCTTAGGACATTTTTTTGGAATGCGATGTAGGAAAAAAAGAAGAAGAAAGATTTGCTAAATGTCAAAAGTGAAGATTAAGTGGTTGCAATTGAAAAATATTCCGAATACAAATTATTTTGTTGACTGTCTAACAAAATATTGAAGTTTGAATTTAGGAGTGAATTAATTGAAATCGGTGCCAAGGACCATTTTTCTAAAAAGGGATGACGTTAGATGAATCGAGACTGGCGAAGAAACTCTATAGAACTGTTATGAACACCCATTTTCCTGGGAACTCTGAAGTCATTCATACTAATATCATTAACGAGTATACAGATACTCCGAACTTTGAGGGTATACGAGATATAGTATCCAAGAAGAAGGTCCTCTGGGAAATTCAATATTTTGGTCCCTATAAATCAACAGGAATTGATAGCATTATTCCTATAATGCTGCAGAAAGTACAAGAGCTTGTAATTCCGGGGTTAATGGCAATCCATAAAAGCTTCCCATATCACTCCTATGTCCCCCGCACCAGGAAGCAAACCAACGTGATCTTCATTCTCAAGGAAGGCCGAAGAGCATACATATGACTGCTAGAGACTTCACACCTATCAGTCTAAGGTCGCTTTTATACCCTAGATGATGAACACCTGGAAATAATGATGGTAGAGCAAAAATGGATTGGACTCGCACGCATAATATTAAAAGTCTGTGCGCACGATACCTCGAGAACGCGTATACTTAGAGAGCTGGAGTTTTGTACACAGACTTTAAAAAAACAAATAAAATTCTTTTCCTTTGTGGGGTTGCCATACAAAAATGTCGTTTACCACTATATATTTGGACACTTGTGGAGAACGCGTTGACGCAGAGAGATGAAATTTGGTAAATGGTGTTTTCATTGTACTAGCAAATAAAATTTCAAAAATGGACTAAATCGGGCAACTCCTTTTTGGTGTTGTCATATAAAAATTTTGGTTTTTTACGTATATTGTGAAATCGATCCGTCCAAGACATTTTTATTGTACTAAAAACTTCTTCAGAATACGAAATCCTATAAAATTGGTTATAATCATTTTTTCTGTCCGACAAACCGTTCTAGAAATATATACGAAAAACCACTTCAAAAATCAAACTTGCACAGAAGGGTGACAATATGAAATTTCATAAGGGCATTCATCAGGGTATCATAAGAATTGGTCTTAGTAGGCCAATTCTAGCTTTTTTACTTGTTGTTTAAAACTTTTGAAAGACTCATAGAGACGACAATGGACAATCTGCTCAAGGTATATGAAATTTCTAAATCAATGCACGCATTTTTAAAAGGTAAACGGCGCGCTACATGGCGTAGTGGGAAGAACCCAGGGGCGGATTTCCCTATAGGTCGAGTAGGCCCGGGCCTAGGGCGGCCAATTTAGGGAGGCGGCAAAACTTGGTGAGATTTTTTTTTTAATAGTCGCGCCCTCTGTGAACCCATACGTCAATGTTTAAAATTTCACAAAATGTGTCCATAGCATCCCGAAATGGAAATTTACACGTATGGAGATTACAATTATGAAAATTTTGAATCATCGAACTGGATCTTTGCTTACTAAAAGTTCAAGCGCATCATTTTAATTTTGCTCCACTATAGACTACATATATTAGTACTGGGATATTTTGTATTTACGCTGCCACTTTTCCTGATTTACAGGGAGTAGAGGGGCGGCATCTTCCATAGCCCTAGGGCGGCCAAGTTATAGGTGCATTTTCTGATATCGAGGAAGACTTTAATAATGTTAAAATAGATGCCATTCAGGACGCTCTGATCGGCCTAGAAGTCGTACACAATATATGCAGATGGATTAACTATATCAATGCTCAACTCCACAAGGAGGAGTAATTTCACCTCAACTGTTCTAATTGGAGATTAATGGAATTCTGATCTCTTTACAAAGGGAGGAAATAAAAGCTGTAACATATGCTGGTCATTTAGAGATCCTGGTTTGAATAAGTTCTTAACGCCGATCAGCGAACAAACTCAAAGAGCATTGGAAATGCTTCTTAATTGGGGTATAAAGTGTGTTCTGGGACTTAACAACGCAAAGACCGAACTAGTCCTATTTACATGGAGGAAAGTTATTCCTACTTTCGGTCCCCCAGAACTGGGTAACATTACTCTGGGCCTTAAAACTGAAACCAAATAACTACCTAGCAGTGATACTAAACTCCAAATCAAATTGGAGGATAAATGTTAATAAGCTAGGCATAAAAAGGGTGGTCAATGCACTCCATGCTTGCAAGAAAACTTTTGGAAGATATGCGGTATACCCTATCGGATGGTGCACTGGATGTACACCGCTATTGTGAGTCTTATCCTCACAAGTGGAATATTGGAATTCTCTAGAGAAAGCGACTCACCTGAAAAGCCCTACTCAAATACAGAGAGCTGCCTCTATAGGAAATACAGAAGCTCTCCAAACAATACCAACGGCAATGGAGATTATACTCCGGCTCTTGCCCCCTGGACATCCATGGGAAATGTATAGCTGTAAAAAGTGTAGTGAGACTAAGAGAATCGTTCTGTTGAATAACTGCAAGCCTTGATCATAACAGAATACTAAAGATCTGTCTAGAGGACTGTATACGAGGAGAAACAGAATACTCTGTCCCAATGATAGACTTTGAGAAAGGTTTCTCAACTAGAACTTCTAGTAGAGAGGACTGGGATGATAATCGCATGGCAAACGACTCTGATATATGTGTCTTCACAGATAGTTCAAGAATGGATGTGGGAGTGGGAACCGGGGTATACTCAACATTCCTTCAAATACAAGTATTGTACCACCTACCCAAGTAGTGTGTCCCAAGTGAAGGTTCTAACTACCACTAATACAGCAAGGCTGCTGGAATCAACGTATCTAGTGATCTAGTTATCACGACTTGTATTGACAGACAAGGTGCAACCAAATCTTTCGACTAGAACAGAAATTGCGCCTAGTTCAGCGTTTTCGCAGTGAAACCATAGAGTTATTCTCTGCTGAGTGTCTGGTCACAGTGATATACCTGAAAATGACGCAGCTGATGCTCTGAACAAAAGGGTTTAGCTATGAATGTGTGCTTAACGGAAGACTTCATATATCAGCAAAGAGAATTCTAGACTTACAGGCTTGTAAGCTGGTTGAACGCAGATGTGGAGAACTAATCACATGTGCGATTTCAAGACAGCTGTGGCCCAAATTATGTCCTAGGAATACAGAAACTTTGTTAAGGGGGAACCGTAACGGCATGTAGAATCTTGGTAGCTACTCTTTCTGCGAATTGGTGGAATTTGTTGTCGAAGAGTTGGAGGACCCTTTGAGGCTTATTAATTCTTGCATAGTTGGTATAACGCACCCCTTAAATTAAGGCAATTTTTTCAGGTAGGGTCCTAAAAATTGGTGTGAATTTTGAGATATTTACCTTGAAACGCGGGGTAATTATCGGCTCGGCAACTGTGCTGAGACTATGGGGGTCGGCTCAGTTAATAGATAGAGACCCGTACCGGATGTTGGAGAATGGAGACTCGTACTAGCTGGATGCTGTGGTGCTTGCCCTTTTTGGAGAGTCTATAGAAACTAGTACATTTTCTGATAACAATTCTTGCCGAAACAATGACGTTATAGAAATCTCATCCAACTTAATATGGTCGTCGCGTGTGAATGCAGCATCGGGAATTCCAGTCCAGCTGGAGTATATCCCTAGTTATTCCACCGAGATCTAGATGTGGATGTATACACGGCAAGCTGTGAGAGAAAGATGTCGGAAATGAAAAGAAGAAGATTTCAGAAGGATTGGCAAGAAAGAAAGGTGATAGGTGGCAGAGAGTTTTTGGGGTGGTGATCTGGAAAATGAACGTGAAATCCTGAAGAGATTGAAAAAGGGAAAAGTGTAGGTATAATAGTGTTTGAGAGGAGGAAAGCGGTGGGGAAGAAAAAAATATTAAAATCTGCTTGACGTTTGGAAAAATTGTTGATAGGAGTTTTTTTTATTTTTCAAGTCATCATCTGTGAGCGTGCTCAGCACCTGGTCACCCAGAAAAGGGAATAATTCATCAATATCATCTGGTGTTTTGGAAAGTCCAGTTTTTTTTTTTGCCTCATTGTAAATTGTAATCTGGATTACTGTTGGTGATCTCTTATAAATTATACCTATAAATAATATTACAATTTGATGCGTCAACAGTGGGATAGCGGAGCTTCCACGGAGGTGCCTCTGCGGTAGATCCTCAACCTATAATTGATGTTGCCCTCCTATGCCCTACCGTTTCAGGTTCTTATCCCTTTAAGCCTTGACGCTCACAGGGTGAATCGACTCCACTAGTGCTTACTGACCTGGGTGGTCTTGGACCTTCAATAGTTTTGAGATTAGTTCAGACTCTTCCACCCCACAGCTTTGTTTACTTTGATCGGTATTTCACCACTATTCCTTTATTGGAAAAGTTGAATGTAGTAAAAATTGAAGGAACCGGTACAATTATGGCAAATCGAATCAAGGGGATAAATCTTACAGACAATTGTAAATTGAAGTGTTGTGAAAGTTCTGACCATGTTTCTTCTGATTCGAAAATTGTAGTTGTCGAATTGAAGGACAGCAATAAGGTTTTAATGGCATCAACGTGCTCTGGTGTTCGTCCGACCGAAATTGTAAAACGGTGGTCTAAATTTGAAATGCGCTACATAGAAGTCGTATGTCCATCTGTGGTTCGCAAACATAACCAATGTATGAGTAGAGTGGACATATGCGATCAATTGATAGAGCACTACCCCGTATATGGTTCAAGATGCGAAAGTGGACATGGAAATGTATTCTTCATTGATTTGGCAGTATTGAATTCATGGATACAATCGAGATGTTAAAGCCAACAAAATTCCAAATAAGGACCGAATGAATCTGCTGAAATTTAGGCTACAGCTTTCCGAGGTTATGATTGCTACTCGACGCCACAGAAAAAGGATATTGAGCGATAGTGAATGCAGTGATGAGGAAGCTGCAGCAGTAAAATGCTCGAAATTTTATAATATTAAAAATCCTCGTGTGTGCAGAATGGAGACCTGTACAAGTCGTTCGAAGTAGCGTTGTAAGTAATGTGACGTATATGTATGCGTTTTTAAAAATAAGACCTGCTTCAAATCACACAAATATATTTAATAATTAATTATAAGCTGTATATTAAAAAAAAAAATCTCACTCCAATGATATAAAAAAGGTATTATTTCTTACTTTTAATTCATCCAGTTTTTAGTACACATAAGGCCCACACCGGACCCACATGATCGTGCGAGTGAGCTCAAAAGTCTCACAGACCAACAATTTTTCTTACTAATTTTTCCATTCTTTTTCCGGTCTTAAAGGGTTATAGGAATCATGTGCCAGCGATGCCATGTTAGGCTGGGGAAAAGCACCAAGAGGATCACATCCTCACGTAAATCTCCAACGTAAGTGGTGTATAGTTTCTTTCAGGATTGAGTGTTGTACTTCGGCTTTCTTTTCTTTTTTTTTTCATGGCACGAATATTTTCGTTTATGATGCGTGGTAGTAAAGGGTTTTCCATTAAGAGGTGTTATTTTAATTAGCCCGCTATTTCGGTAGATGTCACCTTTGGAGCTGTCATTTTTTGACATTTGACAAGTACAAACTACGCCATTAAAAAAAATGGAACGATACACGATTCAACAACGCATTTAAATTATTAAAATTCACTATAAAAATGGTGAAAATGTGGCAGAGACGGTTCGTAAAACTCGAACATTTTTCGGTCGTCGTGAAGCACCTTGTCGGACCGCAATACAGAAATTGGTAGAAAAATTCGAGCTGTCGGGACAAGTTAGTGATGTGAAGAATAAAAGCCGTGCACGTCGCTCAAGAACAGCCGAGAATATTGCTGCTGTAGCCGAAAGTGTTGAAGAAAACCCAGGTTTGTCCATTCCTCGTCGTTCTTTGGAATTAGGCATTCCACAAACGTCATTACACCGTATTTTGCATAAAGATTTGGGTCTTAAGGCCTATAAAGTTCAGTTAACACAAGAACTCAAGCCGGCCGATCATCAACAACGTCGAGTCTGTGCTAATTGGGTCCTTGAAATGCATGAAAATGATCCGGAATTCCATCGAAAACTCATCTTGAGTGATGAGGCCTATTTCCACCTCGATGGCTTCGGCAACAAGCAAAACTGTCGCATCTGGGGCTCGGAAAACCCAAGAGTTATTGTTGAAAAGCCTCTATATCCTCAACGTGTGACTGTTTGGTGCGGTTTATGTTCCCGCGGGGTCTTTGGACCTTACTTTTTCGAAAATGAGGCTGGAGCAACAGTTACGCTGAATGGATTGCGCTATCGACAGATTATTAATGATTTTTTATGGCCGTAATTGGATGGTATTGATCTGGACAACGTTTACTTTCAACAAGACGGCGCTACGTGCCATACAAGCAACGAAACCATTGATCTTTTACGGGAAGTTTCCGGACCGTGTTATCTCTCGAAGAGGTGATCACAATTGGCCACCGAGATCTTGTGACTTAACACATTGCGACTTGTTTCTTTGGGGCCACGTAAAAGAGAAGGTCTACGCCAACAGCCCTGCTTCAATTCAAGACATCAAAGATGGAATTCGTTAGGCTATCGTGAACATAGGGCAGCCACTTTGCGATTTGGCTATGGAAAATTTAATGAAAAGGATATGGTCCTGTAATCGTGGTCGTGTTGGTCATTTGGCTGATGTTATTTTCCATTATTAACGGCATACCTTCCTCTTTATAATGAAATAAAGATCTGATTAGTTATCTAAAAAAATGGCATTTTTCTTTGAATATCAAAATAGCACCTCTTATTGGAACACCCTTTACATGTTTTCATTTTTTTTTTTACCCATCCCACACTCTCTGCACTTGGTCGAGGTGTTTGCCATTGCTACCACGAAGTGAGCTATCACCTTTGGCTAATTGATTGGACTGCTCATCCATCGCTACTCCCACGTCTAGTACCATTGCAAACTCTCTGATAATGTAATAATATTAAAACAGAAATTTTACGTTTTTATCTTATAGCACAAGGCAGGATTCGTCACGAAATATTTAAAGTAAATCATTTATTTTTATTGTTGTGCAACTCTGTTTAAGTTTGGACCATAAATTTCGAGAAAAATAATTAATTCTGTAAAGATATTCCCATGACTTCAGATCGGGATCTTTGTTTATCACCGATCGAGATAAATTTATAAATTCAGATGAACATCTATGTATAACGCCACCATCAATCCATACCTACTCCAATCACAACAAATATCTACGAAATAATGTTTTAAAAAAGAAAAATAAATTAACTAAAAATATAAAAAGTATGAGTCTTCGAATAAGTTTTGCCACAGAGATCTTAAAAAATTTGTTTAAAAATAAAATCAAATAAAAGCAAGCATTTTATGAGAAATTTCCCAAAAATTTATACGAGTTACGAGAAGCAACTGAAAAAATTAATTATAAAATGACCAACATAAAAAAAAAACGAAAGCACACAACTGCTACGATATAAATTTAAAAATTTTATCAAATACTTACGAGAGATGTTCATGAGAAAAATTAGCGGATTGCACTTGAAGGATGCAAGAAATATTCAAAATCCAATTGAATGATGATGATGCTCAGTAGGTACCTGCCTGATGCCTGAAAGAAAATATTCACGAGGTAAAGCAATTTAATGACTTTTGTGAAGTTCAAGTGGAGCACTCTCTCAGATGAGTAAGATACATGCTGGCCTTGTATAACCATCTGAAAATCAAATCATATCTATAGATTTTTGAGGTAGGTATGTGTGTACGATGAGATAACAAAAAGATATCATGAATATCCTTCAACCATTTGCCTTTGCGAATTTGTTAATATCATAAATAAATTAAGCAGACTTCTCCACTAGTATGCATTTTATGTGGCAATTTTTGAGCATGGTATGGATGGATGGATTGAAACGAGGTTGGGATCCGAAATGGGTCCCGACAACGTAGGCTACAAAAAGGCCAATTTTTAACTTTCCAGACTTATGAGCAATTGCTCATAAGTCCCTACCGGATGCTGTAACAAAATTCAAAATTGGCCCCAAACCCACTTTTTCGGCTTCATGCAGTTCCTCCAGGTGGTGTGAGCCAAGAAATCTGAGTTCGTTTTACTGAGAGGGCCGGACAGTGACAAAGTTACCGTTATGGATTATTTTCCACATCTTCTACATACTAGATCTTCAACAAGCCCAATCCTATGCAGATGACCCCCGAGAGGAGAGTTTTCAGTGAGAATTCACAATTGAGTTCTCCAGGGTTGACTTGTTTAGTCCTAGTAGCTTTTTCGTTTCACTTGAGTTGGGTGTGCCCCACAGCTCCTTTGCAGCTCTTCCTGAAGGATCATCCAACCAAAGTCAACTGTGTTGGCAGTCGGCCGAAATAGAGACAGTAGAGGCAAGGTGTTTTGGTGCGATCCCAATTGTGGAGAAGATTCCTCCGAGGCTGCACCAAAACGTGCAAGTTTGTCCGCCTTTTCATTTCCGCTAAAGTCGTTGGCACCCAAAGCGCCAGAGTCCCGTTGTTCCTTCCAAGAAAGGGAATTCAGAATACATTCCAATACAAGTATGGAGATTGCAAAAACTTTTGAAAAGGCCTTGACAGCTGCTTGACTGTCCGAGCAGATTGCAATCTTCTTGTTCTCAGTATCTTAGTTTAGGTGATACCTTCCCGCTTCAAGGATGGCCTTGACTTCCGCCTGGAAAACCGTTTCATGGCTCTTCGTAAAAACAACCTGTTTCGGTGCTCTCTTCCAATTTGGAGCCGCCTGTATATATGTATGACAAGGCTTGTCAATTGTTAAAGAATGGAATGATATTCTCATTCCACCCTATCTGGAATTTTCGATTTAAAATTGCTCTTCAGCATAATCTCGAGAACGTGATCCCTGTCCCTGCCTATGTCAGGTACGATGGACTGCACAAATTCAAAGATGGACTCATGTGGAACTCTTATACCAGTGTAAATTCAGCTCCAATGGATATGCAGCCTCAGCGCAACGAATGACGCCCCCGTTCTTGACGTGTATATACATAGGGTGTATGTTTAGGATGACTTCAACGACCCCCGATCTGGTTGACTTGAGAGAGCCGCTGATACTAAGGAGACACAATCGTGGTATAGAGGCTCGAATTTATAAAATAGCTGCTCACTTAAAATCTCCAATTCTCCGCCATATAGAATTAGATATGGATTTTCGATAATAGTCCAAGAGGATGTAGCGCACATACACAGACAGGGTTTTGCCTGGTGAAAGGGTCAAAGTGAAAGAATTGATAGTACTCACCTATAGGCAACCAATAAATTGTATAGCAGGGTAAGAGCATCTCTGAATAGGTTCGGGGTTACAGAATGATTAAGAAAATATGCTAACTTTTTATAAAACACCATGTATCTTAGAAAAAGTAGGGTATATGGTCACCGTTAAGACCTCCTCATTGTATGAAAACATCATGGCCTTACCAACGACTGCTAAGCCAGCCTTATAGATACTTCGTTTTTCCTTAAAATAAAAATTTCAGATTTTTTATCTTTTTCATTACTTTGGCCTCTTTTTTTAAATTTATTAGCATAACCTTTTCTTTACATGAGCTTGGCCTATTACACCAATGTTCCAACTGTAGCCACTAACGTATTATTACGGTGTTTTGTGAAAAACCAGAATATTTTCTTATACAGGGTAACTAACTCCGAAACACTTGTGATGCCCCCATCCCTCCAAGAGACATTTGCCAAGCCATGAAGAAAACGGCACGGTCCTGAGCAAAATGGAAATGTTTTTTTTTAACAAGTAACTCTGATCAGTAAAATACAAATGTTATCCTACTCCTATAATGCCTGAACTATTGTACAATTTTCTTTCAGTAAATTTGAACTTGAATCTTGTGACTTTCCAGAAGCGGAGCCTAATTTATATACACGCACCTGTCTTAACGAAATATTATAATCCTGGGTCTTCGGTGTCAGTTAACTAGTCGGGTACGCAAATAGTGAATAGTAGAATCTGGCTCGCTATCAGGGTAACTCTGAGTAACTAATAAAAGAGCGCCGGACCAGACTTCCCGAATTTGTGCCGTCCAAAATCCCAAAAGCACCTAGGTTAGTAGAGGTCCAAGAAGAGTATGGGCACAGGGGCTAGAGTGTATAGGTACTCCACAGACTGCCAGTAGGAAGAGTTTTATAGGCTGCACAATTACGTCCATGGGGTCATATTGGACCATGCTAGTAGACTGGGAATAGCGGCGAACGATTTCTGCAGGAGATATACGGATTCGGAGGAAATCACATCCGTCCAACAGGTACTTTGCGAGTGCCCCGCTCTGACGAATAAAAGAGGTATATGCTATTAGGTAGCTATTTCTGTTCAAGAATGGAAGAGCTGCAAATTAAAGAATTCAGATGTATCCTGAGATTCGTAAAGGAAAATCTATGACGGTTTCAAAGGTCAAGGGACACAATGGACCCACTGGAGGTCTAAGTGAAGCAGGCTAGTCATTTCTAGTGGCACTCCTTTTACCTAACCTAACCTCAGTACAGATTTACAGTGAATGCACCCTGATTGTCTCTAACTCTCCCATTCCTTATATGTTGTGTGTCATTAGAACATGACGGCACGTAGCCGTATTCACGTTAGATTACATATGGCTTGGTCATGTCCTTAATTACAGAATTACATGTCTTAAGAAAATTAAAAAAAAATTCATTAAAACGAAAATAAAAGCTCTCAACTCGGCCAGCGCTGCTTTGTATTGACCTACAGAAATGCTGCTGTGTGCTGTTAGTGCCATTTTGTGAGGAAACCGTAATTGTCATCGATTGAACTAAATTTTTTTACATAATTTTATTAAGTAAGGCATAATAAAAAGGCTAAAAAATAGCCAGAGACAAATTTTCCGTGTGGATGATAGTTAACCCAATTGAACATATTTTAAACGGTTGATTTTTATGCTTAAGTAACAATATAAGCGGCGTAGGAAAAGTTATTCGTGACTGGAAGTGGAACTTAAACGAACGTTCATTTTCGCGCTATTGAAAATTCCACACAGGACAAATATTGATCAAGACATGCTTAATTATGTAGACATACTTTGCGAGATAAATTTCGACAATGTAATTGTGGAATTTGCTATGAGACAGGCAAGAAAAAAATGTTTTCCATTTGAAATTAATATTCTAGGGAGTGTGGGCGCCCGAGACGTCCTTGCTTGAGGCCTCCATAAGTTTTAATCAACCATAATGCCATCAAGTATAGATCCATAGAGTTTCTAGGGAATACTTAAAAAAAACTGGGATTGAAGTTCAGATTTGAATGTGAATTCCATCGAGCATTTATGATCATATTTGGACACGAAAATATATCGATCACATGTTTTTTGTAGGTATTTTTATGATGGAGAACACATCACATATCATTACAGGATTTATCGTAGATTATAACGCAGCGACCTCAAACGAGTTCTCTGGTTGGCAGAGAACGCAAAGACATAAACTCTGAATTTGGAGCGGCTGCTAGAGCTCTTAAGGTGAATTTAAACATCTAGATTTTTTGCTCTACCTAGAGATCTTTTGATCTACGTAGATCGCTCTACAAGTGCTCTACTCCTGTAAGTAAACGGCTGCTAGATTACTGCCCTAGCTAAATCTTTGTTACTCTATAGCTTAGAGGAAAGTAAAAACGCACATTTTGCAACTCTAACTAGAGTTATACTAAATAATTCAGTACAGCTAGAGTGCTCTATAGGTACATTCCTTCAACATGCAGCGATTATCTCCTGAATTGTAAGATTATATCAATAATAGAGCTTTATTAAACTGCTTTAGCTAGACTACCTAGAGCTCGCGAGCGTAATTTTTATTCAAGTGTAAATAGCATAAGCTAAAGCGATTTAGCTAAATTTTTCTCCAGATGTGTAAATGTATCTTTACTCCTGCGAGACTTTACAGAGGAGATGAACACCAGCAGAACTCACCAGTGAACAATCACAATTTGCATTCTCTTATGCTATTTATACCTACAACTTGAATCCCTACTCGATATTCGATAATTATTCTAAAATGTCTTCTTAAGGTGTTATAGCCGCCAAGGAATTTTATAAAAATCGATTTTTTGAAATTTTACATTTTCTTAAAGTATCTGAATTGTATTTTATCTCAAAATTTCTAGTTGATCCAATAAAATGTAATGAAGTTATGCTAGTTTGAAGTATACCTTACATTGAAGGTTTGATTGATTGATTGATTGATTTAAGAGGTTTGGGACCTTATTCAGGTCCCCCGAACGAAGGCCAAGTCAAGGTCCATTGTTCACCCTCTGGACCCATGAGCGATCGCTCATAGGTCCCAACCGGACACTCTTATACAGTTCAGTATTGGCTCCCAGTCCCAACCCTCCTTGCCGGCATCATGTAACTCTTCCAGGAGATGTGAACCAAGAATTCTGTAACGAATTCCCGAGAGTGCCGAGCAGTGACATAGAAAGTGGGTCACTGTTTCGGACTCCTCTCCGCAACCCGTGCATATAGGATCATCAACAGGTCTCATCCTGTGAAGGTGGCCCCTGAGAGAAGAATGCCCAGTGAGCACCAATGCTCTCAGGATTGGCTTCTTGAGTTTTAGGAGCTTATTCGTTTGATTTGAGTTTGGTGTACCCCACAGTTCCTTTGTTGTCCTACCCGTGGGATCTTCTAACCAAAGGCGACTGTGTTGGCGGTCAGCCCAGCTTGAAATGATTGAGGCAAGGTGTTTTGGTGCATTCCCGACTGTAGAGGCAGGTTCCTGTGAGGCTGCTCCAAGACGAGCTAGTTCGTCTGCCCTTTCATTCCCGCTGATGTTGCTGTGCCCCGGCAGCGACTGCACTATCACCCTGTTATTCCGAGAAATCGAATTCAGGATGGTTTTGCACTTTATTAATAATTTGGAGGTTATAAAGGGTTTAGACAAAGCTTTGACAGCTGCTTGGCTGTCCGAGCAGATGGCTATCTCCATATTCTCAGTGCCTGAGTTAAAAAGGTGTCTTCCCGCTTCAAGGATGGCCTTGACTTCTGCCTGGAAAACCGTGGAGTAGTTTTCAAGGGGCATGGAGAACTCAATTTCAGGCTCCTCACAGAAAACTCCCGCTCCGGTGCCTTCATCGGACTTAGAACCATCAGTATATATTATAATTGGGTTTGTCAATGGTTGAAGCACGGAATGTGATTCCCATTCTGTCCTGGATGGAATTCTATATTCAAAATTTGCTTTCCAGCATGGTCTCGAGGAGGTGGTCGCTATCTCTGTCAATGCCAGGTGCGATAGACTGCACGAACTCATAAATGGATTCATGTGGAACTCTTGTTCCCCCATGAAGCTAGCCAAGGTTAAAATGCAGCCTTAGCGCTGTAGTCGACGCCCTCTGCTTGTTATGTATTTGCACCGGGTGTATATTGAGGATAACCTCCAGAGCCCGGGTGTTAGTTGACTTAAAAGCGCCGCTTGCGCTGAGAAGGCACAGCCTTTGAATCTTCCCCAGCATCTTGTGATGGTTGGCGAAGTCCATTGCTTTCCATCACACCGCTGAACTGTAGGTTAACATGGGTCGAATGACACTAGTGTATATCCATAGAATCATCCGCGGTTTGTAGTCCCCGCTTCTTCCCTACTGCTCTACGGCACATTGCAAACACTCTAAGAGCTTTGTTCGCTCTGTCTTCGAGGTGTGGTTTCCAGTTTAACTTTTTGTCTAGAATAGTACCTAGGTATTTCACCCTGTCCTTTAATTCCAAGCGTGTGGAGCCAATCAGGGGCAGGTTTAAACTGGGGATATTCCTTTTCATCGTGAATAGGCATAAGCCAGTTTTCAGTGGATTGATGCTTAGCCCGTAATCCGTGGTCCAGCGAATGACTAGTCGGATCGCGCCTTGCACCAATGCACAGAGCACAGGTTCATAACTCCCGGTGACTAAAATTGTCAAGTCGTCCGCGTAACATACTGCTTTGTACCCCATCCGGGTGAGTGTTAGCAGGAGATCGTCCATGATAAGCACCCATAGCAAAGGTGATAGAACAGAGCCTTGAGGGGTACCCCTGTGAACTTTTTTAACTCTGCTTGCCCCGCCAAGATCAGCAAAGACTGTTCTGTATTATGCAACATGTGTGTAATCCAATTTTTTAGAGATCGGTTCACTCCATGTTTTGTTAGTATTTCCGTGAACGTATGTAGAAGAACATTATTAAAGGAGCCTTCTACATCGATGAAAACAGCCAGCGTAGATTGTTTAAAGAGGAAGCCTTTTTCAATTGAGTGAATCAAGTCATGCAGAGCCATCTCAATGGACTTTCCCTTCGTTCTGCTTCTGGGGATGGAGCGTCTCAGCTCCCACTCACAGATGCGTTCTAAGGTTTTAAGTAAGAAAGAAGTCAAGCTTATAGGCCTATACGCTTTTGCAGTTGAGTAGTCTACCCGACCTGCCATTGACATTGAAGGTTTAGAGCAGGTCCATTTTTACGATCATTTAAATCATGCTTCGTGTGCTAATAATAATTACTCCATACCAGACCTGTAAAATTCCAAGTACAAGTACCAGTACCTGGACTTGAAATATTTTAAGTACAAGTCCCGGTACTGGTACTGTTACTAGTACTTAAGTACCAATGTACTTAAGTACTTTATAGGTCTGCTCCATACAGATAGTTTAGACCCACTGACTTATAACAATGGACTGAGCGATTTGCTAATTCATGTGGCACACATTTTGTGTTTCGGTAAATCAGGATTTAAGCACCCTTTAAAATCTTTACTACTTACATAAAAAAAAAAAACATGTAAAACTCAACCAATCAGATGAAATTTTACACCCGAAAATCGAATTAAATAAAAAAACAAATATTTTCTTGTGTCCAAGTGATATTTTAATCGGTTATAAAGAATTAAACTCATTCCGACTTCAATTTTCAAAAGGTTATTTTTACCTGAATCCTGCGTATGGGCCAGAGAGACGGAGCATGGTAAACACTACCTTTACCTTATTCTTCCTGCGGTCATTGCTTCTGCAGCCAACATAAAAACATCAAATGACATAAGAAAACGTTCAGTAAGCGATATTTTTTGTTGCTAGCTCCAACTCTGCCATAGTGCGAAAGAGAAAACTATAAAACTTGTGCCATTCTTTCCTATAGGGAAATGACAATACGCTCAGTCCTTTGGTTATAAGTCAGACCCGATAAAATGCACAAATACGTGTTCATTGTATAGTTTTTGATATACAGGTATACCGAAAATAGCGGACAACTAAGAAAATTACGGAAATATTCGATTAATTATTTATATTATTTGAAAAATGAAATATTAGCACAAATATTCAAAAATATATTAATGTAAACAACTTCAGCAATTTTAAAATAATAATAAAAATTAACAGATAGATACATGTCCATATGGGGGGCATAATCGGGCAGCTCAAAGGGCATAATGCGGTGTCTTTTTGTAACATTTGCTTAACTGCTTTCACTCGAAATTGTCCAAGTCTTCTTCAATCCACTTAGTGCAACTCTCGTGCGTAAATCTCCTGCAATCCCCTAGCACTGAATCCAATCGTCACTCGCCTTAAATAGCATAAAATAAGATCAATCACCTGTCAATATTGGATTTGCTCGCTAGAATAATTCAGTAGTGTTGTCACTGTCCGTTTTTTCTCCGGTGTCTGGTATTGCCCCATCTTCCCCTCATTAACTGGCGGGTGTATATGGCAAAGAAGACTGGAAAGATGACTGTAGTCTAAACCCTGACGAACTAAATGAATTTTTCATTTCCGCTGGAAACTCACCTGTGATAACTAGCCAACCCGGCCTTCCTGATTATCTACTAGAAGAATATGCTACCCCTAATCCTTCTAATACATTCTCGTTCCGTGGGACTGATTTAAATGAACTTATCGTGGCTATCAGTAGTATTAAGTCTGATGCAATCGGTCCAAACAGCTTGTCACCGCGGTTCATCAAAATGTTATTCCCGTACATTGGTAAGAACATCTTACATATTATTAACTCTTGCCTAATGTCATCTACGTTCCCTAGTGAGTGGAAAATAGCAACTGTACTGCCGGTGCCCAAGAATACCCCTGCTGAATCTCACGCTGATTACAGGCCAATAAGTTTACTATGTTTTCTGTCGAAAGTACTAGAAAAGCTTATGTACAAGCAAATACTACTTTATGTGAAATCCTGGAACCTATTAACGAGTTGGCAATCCGGCTTCCGCGCTTCCCATAGCTGCGAAACCGCAGTCTGAAAAGTATCTTCAGGTATAAGATTGGCTCTGGACCGAGACAAGTTCACTGCTCTGGTTCTTTTGGATTTTTCGAAAGCCTTCGACTCTGTAGACTATCGCATTCTTCTCCAGAAGCTGTCATTCTCCTTTAATTTTAGCACCTCAGCTGTTTCCCTGATCAACAGTTTTTTATCTCACCGTTGTCGTCAACAAGTCAAGGTGAAAGACATGCTGTACCGTGAGCGGCCGCTAGAACGAGGGGTTCCCCAAGGATCTATTCTGGGTCCTTTGCATTTCTGCTTATTTATCAACGATTTACCGAGAGTTGTTCATGATATGCTGATGATGTTCAGCTGTATTTAAGTAGACCTATTGGCCTCCTCGAGGATTGCGTGGCACGAATAAACTCTGATTTGGACCGAAATTGCACCTGGTCTAACTATAATCGGCTGCTACTAAATCCGGGAAAGTCACTCTGTGCTATCTTTTACAATAGCACACTCAATGAAATCGACATACCGCCTATACTGTTGAACGGCGTTTCACTGCTTATGTCAAATAAGGTTACGAACCTTGGGATAGTACTAAACCCCAATATGAAGTGCTGTGATAACATTAATAATACGATCAGAAAAATCTATGGGGGCTTACGCAGACTGTGGCGGCTTTCAGCCAATATATTATCCAGTCGTTCTCGTCTAAAGCTAGTAAAAACACTAATCGTGCCTTATTTCACTTTTGGATGTTTGGTCTTTCCTAAACTGGATAGTATCTGTACACGCAAGATGGAAGTTGCCCTAAATGACTGTGTGAGATTCATTTATGGGTTGCGTTGGTTTGATCATGTCTCTCATCTCCGGTCTTGCTTGTTCGGATGCTCTTTTGCCTCTTACCTTAAACGAAGAAACTTGGTTTTTTTGTACAATTTGTTAAAATTTAATAAGCCAGATTACCTAAGAGAACTTTTCCATTTTACTACCTCCCCAACGAAATAGAAATTTGGTATTGCCTCGCTTTCATAAGACTGTAATGGAAAGCTCTTATCTTGTCCAAAGCATCCGTCTGTGGAATGATCTCCCTGTCAGTATACAGGCGGCTGGTACCATCAATGCATTTAAAAAAACTCGTTAAAACGCACATAATATAGCTCCTTTTTCACATTCTTTTCTTTCTCTCCGCAAGGGAATACTAGTTAGTTGATAGTTTCATAGTATACATAATCATTCATATTTTTTTATTTTTTTATTTTTTCTTTACTCTTTGAATTTCGATGTAAATGATTCTAGCTCCACTACAATAGTTATACTCAATATGATTTCAATCTTGTGTACTTTACCGAAATAAAGTTTATTCTATTCTATTCTAATTAATTTTTCTGGATATCGAACGATGAAGGACTAAATAATCCAACGAATTGACTAAATTTCATTTAAATTTTGACGTCAGATAAACGTATAGTCCGCTTAACATAGTGAGATGCATAAAAAAACGGGCCTTATTAAAAAAAAAAAGACAAAAATAGAATAATAACTTCAAAATTTACTCTTGCAAAACACAACATTTTTATTTAAAAAACTCTTAACGTTTTTTTTTTTTTTGTAAATAAATTAAACATGTCCTTGCAAGTATATGTATATAACCCCTCTTAAACCGGGTCTTACTTTCTCACCCCATGATACTGATTGACCACCAAGAAGAATTCACGTATGCTGGAAAAATTTGACTCAGAAATGTAATGCTGTTTGCCCACCTTTGACGTTCGTACTTACTACGCTTTGTTTACAACAAAAATTAAATATCGCTGACCATAATACTTGTGCATGAGTCAAAAACAATACGTTGCAGATTTTTGTGAATTGAATTTCCATCACTTCGTTCAGCCCCAATTATTGTCAGGTAGACATATTACTCTCTCTCTCTCTGTGTTTGTGTTTTTATTTTTCTAACTCTAGCTCGTATATTAACTCTTTTCGAATTCGGCAAAAAAAAAAACTGACTGGAAAACAGAGCTGTGAAATTCAAGTACCATTACCATTACCAGTACCGAGTATTTAAGAATTGTCAATTCCCAGTACTAAGCTTCCTGTACTGGAATTAAAATTTTACAGTCCCATTCCCGGAATGACAAGTAATACTTTAAAATAGCGGAAAGTAATTGAATTTGCGATTCCATTACAAAAATACCTATAAATTGCCAAAAGTATTTAAAAATTATTTGGCATTACTATATAATTCCTTTCAATTCTTTTCAAATACTTTCAATTACTTTTAATTACTTTGACAACTTTAGTATTAAACATGAATTATGCAATGAACTGGATCAATTGTCTTTTTAATTTTATTGCAATAAAAGCTTTTCCCTGTTTTCGATGTTCTCAAGTTGCCGTATAAAATTAAGTAGTTTGGAGAAGTACGTTTGCTTTAAAAAAATTGTAGGCCAAGAGGTTAAAAAATACAAAGTCACACTCTAGGAAAATATTTACTGTTTGCTATTTCTTCATATTTAATAAATAGTTAAACTTAGTTAAATGTACTTTATTTAAACAGAAATGGCCCATCAAATAGTTATTTTGAGTTTTTAAGCTTTATTTTATTTTTGGCAGTGATTTCTACTTTTACAAGTAAAATTTACAATTCCAGTTTAACCTTTCAATTAATTTTTAATTTTCCCCAAATTCCACTTTGCCTTAATTAAGACTAATTTTTCAAAGGAGAAATCACTAAGAGCCTGTCTTTTCGGATGGCTGATTAAGCCTGCTAAGGAAAAAACCCGCTCTACTGCGCCTGATGAAGGCAATGATGTATTGTACTTCAATGCGCCTTGTTTAAGTCGCGGATACTTGTTCCAAATACCCACTTCGTTTATGTATTGGTAGAAATCCACAGCGATCGTTCTGGAATTAAAACTTGTACATCACCTAAAGTTTGGATTAAATTAGGTATTAAAATAAAAATCTAGAATTGGCAACATTTATCATTACCAATATCGTCAAAATCAAAAAATCCGTATTCATTGCTCGTATTGCATGTTTCGTCAAAGGTTTCACCTGCAGCCGTTGCCATTTCTGTTACATTTTGAATCACTAAACTCTCAATTTCGTCAGCAGAGCGGTTGACGTTGGTCTTCAAAGCGTTGAACCACCTCATTTTGATTTTCGGTCACAGGACGGATGCCACTATTGCATCGTCTGCTTCTGAAGACAACGTGAAATAAGGGGAGAATCTTTTTGCCAACTTATCTCTTATTGCAATTGTCACTGTCTTTAAATATTTTAAGTTATTGTACATGCTGGTTTTTGCATTTTTTACATTCAGTGTCACTAAAGACGGGATGAGACACCCGAATAGAAAATTTTCTTCGCCTTGAAGAAAATCAAGTGCCGCGGCAATTGGACCCATAAATACACAATATTCTACTAAATACTTTATATCTGTGGGAGAGAATTTGGAAATCTCTAGTCTCTCGCACACAGATCGCACAGCTTTTCCTAATGCGTCAGAGGTCGAGAAACTGCGTCAAGCCTGTTGGCCTACAATTTTTTTAAAGCAACTTGAAAACATCGAAAACATGGAAAAGCTTTTATTAAAATAAAATTAAAAAGAGAATTGATCCAGTTCATTGCATAATTCATGTTTAATACTAAAGTTGTCAAAGTAATTAAAAGTAATTCCTGTACATGTACGTAGTATCAGGATGGATGCTGGTTGCCCATGGTTCACAGCTGAAATTAGATCCCTTATTGCAGAACGAGATTTTTTGTTTCGCAGATTTCGACGTTTAAGAACCATTGAAAGTCGATTATACTATAAGGTTATGCGAAATAAGGTCAATACTAAGATTCGTGCAGCCAAGTAGCAGTACTACGGAGCAAAATTTTCACCAAATCTGTGTACCAGAAATCTTTGGACTAACCTACATAAGGCAGGTGTATACGGCAAAGATATTTCCGTCAGCGATATTGATCCTGAATTATTCAAACATCATTTCTCTTCTTTGCAAACTTCTTCCACACAAAACGCATATTCAAGCCATCGACGTACTTTGGATTCGGGTAATGATAATGACGATGATTTTAGTTTTAGATGTGTGGATGAACATGAAGTTATAAATGCTATTTTGGCTATTAGATCCAATGCCACAGGACCTGACGGCATCTCCCACAGATTTGTGAAAATTCTTCTCCCATTGATTATCGAGCCATTGCGACGGATTTTTAACACATGTCTAACCACCTCTCAGTTCCCCTCTATATGGAAAACTGCAATAGTTTTAACGGTTCCTAAGATTAAAAAAGCAAAGGAACCAGCTGATTACCGCCGTATAAGTATTCTCTGTTTCTTAGCCAAAGTACTTGAGAAGCTATTGTATCTTCAAATAATTGAATATTTGGATTGTCGTAACCTCCTCAGTCCTTACCAATCTGGTTTTCGTCGCTTGCATAGTTGCGAAACGGCACTGATTAAAGTCACGTCTATCATCAGAAAATCACTTGACATGAATCATCTATGTGTCTTAACTTTACTCGACTTATCTAAAGCTTTTGACTCAGTTAATCGTCCAAAATTACTGTCTAAACTAATGCTTAACTTTAATTTCTCAAATCCGTCTGTCGCCCTCATCGGTAGTTTTCTATCAGGAAGATCTCAACGTGTGAAAGTTGGTGATCTTGTATCAAGTGCTTGTTCTCTAAGTTGCGGTGTACCACAAGGGTCCATACTGGGTCCGTTATTGTTCAGTATGTTTATAAATGATTTGCCGAATTCAATTGACAATTGCAGTGTTCATTTATATGCTGATGATGTGCAGATTCAAATTAGCAGACCTATCGGCCTCTTAGAAGATTGCTTAGATCGCATGAATTCCGACCTGGAAAATGTTTCTCGTTGGGCTACTAAAAATAATTTAAAGCTGAATCCACTCAAATCACAGTGTATTGCCTTTTATCGGAATGATATTATGCTCTCTGATCTCCCATCTGTCACTTTAAATGATTTTACTCTGCCTTTTTCTAGACGTGTCAAGAATCTTGGTGTGTTAATTTGGTACGAATATGAAATGCTGTGACCATATCGGCAATATGATAGGTAAAATCTATGGTGGCCTTCGGCAGCTGTGGTTATCGGCCAGTATTCTGCCAATTGGCACCAGATTGTTGCTGGTCAGATCACTTCTTCTACCTTATTTAACGAATGGTAGCTTAGTTTTTTCACACTTGGATTCCATTTGCTTAAGAAGGTTGAATATAGCTTTTAATGACTGTATAAGATTTGTGTATGGACTTAGACGGTTTGATCACATCTCGTCTCTTAGTAACAACTTGCTGGGTTGTTCTCGCAATGAGCACCGTCAGAGAAGGCTATTATTCTCTCTCCATAAAATCATCTATACAGGCAAGCCAGAGTACCTTAGCAATCAACTGCGATTCTTAAATTCTGAACGGCATTTTAACCTGCTTATTCCTGTCTTCCATTATTCTGTTCAAAGTGACTCTTACTTCGTTCAAGCTTCGCGTTTGTGGAATCGTCTGCCGACAAATCTTTAGCGCACTAGTTCGATTGTTAAATTCAAGGAGATTATTAAAAATTGGAATTTTTAAACAGAAATATGTCCGGGATTGGTTCGGTAGTAGCGGGGCAGGGTCTTCATGGGTAAATCAGTAAATCAACTTACCATATTTACAATTTTGTTCAAAATTTACAAGAAATCTCATTAGTCTTTTTATCATTGTTTCGTTCTTTAAATTCGTAAAAAATTCTTTTATTTACTTTTACTTTTATTTTTATATTTTTTTCATAATTTTCTTCTCATTCTTTATTATTTTCTTTGTTTCATAGGATTATTTTTAGTTATTAATTAATTTGTCTTATTATATATTTTATATTTTATTTTATATTATATTATTCTACATGTTGGCTACCACTATTTTTGTGTACTAGTTATAAGAAGTAAAAAATACTGTTTTGTACACCTGATTAAAAATAAATTGAAATCTATACGTGAAATCTAATTGAAAGTATTTGAAAAGAATTGAAAGGAATTATATAGTAATGCCATAAATAATTTTTAAATACTTTTGGCAATTTGTAGGTATTTTTGTAATGGAATCGCAGAATTCAATTACTTTCCGCTATTTTAAAGTATTACTTGTCATTCTGGGAATGGGACTGTAAAATTTTAATTCAGAGGTATTAAATCCATTAAGTAATGAGTATTTTACAGCTCTGCTGGAAACACTTTTCTTACAACCACTCAATACCATCTATATAACCACTAAAAAAGAAAAAGTCATCATAAATTTCATGGAAACAAAAAATCAAAAACCTAAAAAAAAAAAAATCAAAATTAAATAAAACAAAATATTTTTTTTTTAATTAATTTTTTTATTTCTCATCTTCTTCCCTCGCACTTCTTCTTCTTCTTTCGTCTGTTTTCCTTGTTTATTTTTGTTTGTTTTTTTTTTGTTTTTGTTTTTCTTATTATTTTCTTTTATCATTCATCATCATAATATATAACTAAATTTTCATTTTTAATAATAATCATAATTATCAATTAATTTATTTACTATTTTTCATTATTAATAATTATTTTCTTTGGAACTTGAATGCTTTTTTTGCTTTTTTATTTTTCTTTTCATGTTTTGTTTATTTACTTTTTTATGTAATAATTCATCATCATGCATATTTTGTTTTTTTTTTTTTTTGCTTAGCATTGTTTATTTTCGACTTCTATTATTTGAAAAACATATATACGCTTTTGCATTATACATACATATATATATAGTATATATATATAATAGTTTTATTAATAATTATACACAAAAGAATATAATTTGAAAGAACGAAAAAAAAGACAGATACAAATTATGAATGCAAAAAAAATAAAAAATACGGAAAAGTGAAGTTTTTAATAGAAAAAGGGAAAAAATAATTTTTATAGAAATTCTAAAAAAAAAAAACAAAACAAAATTTTAATATTGGTGAAATGTTTAGAAGAAATAAAAGATCACGATATTATTTTTTATCTAATTTTTGTTTTTCTTCTTCTTCTTCTTTTTTTTTATATTCTCATTCATTCATCTAAAAAGCATTTTCTGATTCTAGTCAACTTTTATCTCATTCTAAATTCAAATCTAGTCAGTTTTTTTTTATTATTATTTTTTAAGTAATAACTAATGAAAAATAAAAAAGGAAAAAATTTGTTTTTTTTTTTTGTATATAATTCTTTTTTTCTCATAATCATCATGTTTTTCTTCTTCTTTTAAATTCGAAAAATTACAATAAAACACAACAAATTTTCTTTTCTTCTTGCTGTTTTGCCGACATTTTTTCATTTCTTTCTTTCTTTCTTTTTTTTTTTTGTTTTTTAATACACACATGTTTACCTATATACATAATAAATATATAAGTTTTATACATTATATATATTTGTTTTTGTCTGATTTTACTTCTACATTTATTTGTGATTAATGATGTTTTTTTTAATAATAGCAATATAGTCGCGTAGATGTTGATGTTTCTCTGGCATTTTTTGTATGTGTTTTTTATCCCTCTCTCTCTCTCTCTCTATCTATCATTCTCGAAATATGCATAATAATTTCTTAATTCCTCTTACATTTTATACAACATATATTTTCACATTTGTGTGTGTGTGTATGTGTGTGTGTAAATGTGTTTGTGGTAGAATGTATAAAGTTTGTATTTGCTTCATTTTATTTTTTTAATCCTTTTTATTTATTTTTTTAATTTAATGCAATAGGTGAATGAAAACAAGAACATAAATGAGAACAAAATAGTATTATACACATTATTTTATATAATATACTTAGTTAAATGAGATGACAAAAATATATACACATATATTATAATAATAATAATAATAATAAAAATTAATAATTAGTTAATAATTAATAAATCTACTATCACATTCAAATGCAACAGAAAAGTTGCGAAAAAATTTTCTCTCATTTTTAATTGTTTTTTTTTGTTTTTTTTTTTTTTTAATTATATTTTTTATGTTTTCTTATTTCATCAGTTTTTATACTTATTTTCTCATCATTACTATTACTATTATTAATTATTATTATTAGATATTATTCTGATAATAATAATAAGGAATAGAATACAATATAATCGTTAAATTGGTTATTGTGTTTCCATTTTTTTTTCTTTTTCTTCTTTCACATATATATTTATGTTTATATGTAATATATATATATAATATATAGATTATTTCCTTTTCACATTTTTGTTGTTGTTGTTGTTGTTTTTTTTTAAATATTTCGCCTACCAATTATTATAATAATAATAAGACACAAACAAAGAGATATATTTATTACTTGTGTATGTGTGAGTGGTGTGTCTGTTGTTTTGTTTGTGATTTATTTCTTCTATTTTTATAAATTTGGATTTTGGTTTTTATGACTGTTATAGAGCAATTTTAGTTTTTTTTTTTTTTTTTTATATATATTTATGTATATTTTCATCGGAAAATTTTTAATATTCAAATTTTCTATAACACACGCTGTTTTTATGATGAAAGAATTCTCATTGGAGTAGACTAGCTATTGGCTCATGTATAAGTCTTTAAATATATTTATTTATACTTTTACTTTTATTTTTTGTATTTTTTTTTGTGTGTTATTAAGTAATTTGTTTTTCTCTTTTTTTTTTATATATAATATATATAGTATAGTAAAGCTGGCTAATGGAATTTTATTCCTTTTTTTGTTTTTTTTTTTGTGTTTTTAAGTTATTTTTTTTTCATCTTTCTACTACGAATTTTTAATTAGCGTCTCTCTCTCTCTATAGTTTTTATCTACTGCTGACTGATGTTATAAATCTTTTCTCTTTCTGTTTTGTTTATTCTTTTTTTTTTAGCGAAAAATTCCAGAGATTTTTGAAATGATTTTTTCATATCATAAATTGTCGATCTTTTAATTACAGAATTTTCAATGAAAATTAATGAAATTTATTATTTGACCCTTTAGACTCGAGCTTAGTATCGAGTTCGAGTTAAATATGACATTTTCATAAAAATTTAAGAATTGGAAAAAAATTTATTGATAATTTTACTAGTGCAGTACTAAGTTTACCGATAAAAACTGAATGTTTTCTTTTTATAAAATAAAAATGGCACTATAAACTCCGCACAACAGATTTTTCTATAAATTTTAATTATGCACGAAGCATTTAAATGACTGGTAAAATTTTAACATTTCCTATTTCTGTGACAATTGGCAGATCGTTTTTGATTGATTGAAAAGTTTAATTATAAAAATATAAAAATTAATTACTTTCGCGATTTTGGAGACGATGTCATTTGTGGTCTGCAAATTAATTAAATTTGTATTGTATTTGTAAATAGTATTTGGTAATGGTTTTAAATTTTATTTTACCCGAACTCGATACTAGATTTAAGAAAAAAAAAACATGTAAAATATTTCAATATAACGAATTTTTGCAAATTTTTATTAATTTATATTTTATGTTCGTTCGATTAGTCATTGATACGTGTATAATGTGTTTTTATGAGTTTTTATAAATCAACGTGCAGAGATAAAGTAACTGAACATAAACAGGTTGTTTTTGTGTTTTTAATACCGAAAAGAAAAATTCATATAAAGGCAATTTTGAATATATTTAAAAAAACATAAAAAATATCAAACCATAATTTTACATTGAACTGAAAGCAATTTTTTTTGATTTTGTTTCTTGTCAAGTTTCACATAAATAAATTATACTCCTTTGAAACTTGATTTTAATTATCAACTAAATCAAAATTTATTACCCAAGATTTACATAAGAAAAAACAAATATAACCTCTATACTTGTCCAGAGTTGCATGAAGTATAGTTTTGAAAAATCTTTTGTTTAATTTGTTTTGAAACTAATCAAGTTGATAAAATATCTATATACACACACACTAACTATATTTTGCTGACATAATCAATGCAAATAGCTGTCCATATGTATGTGTGTTCAGAAAGTATAGTTTAGTAGATGGACTTAACTTGAAAAACATTTTCCTCATACAATAAATAAATTTTATAAGACAGAAATCATAATTTACACGAAATGTTTTTTTGTTTTTTTCTTATTCATATTGAAAAAGATTTAATAAAAAGAATAAAAGAATTAAAAGGGGCTTGTGGCTTTCGAGTCGTGTATAATCAGTTGCATAATGATACTAAGATGATTTTTACTTACTATGCAGGTTTTTGGTACAATTCAGTTCAATTTCAATATAACTTTTGTGATTAACGTCTTATCAACCTTGAGAGGGGGGGGGGGAGTTTTTCTAACTTGATATACATTTATTTTACAGGAATTCTTGACAAATTTCATTGGACCCACCAAATTATTGTTGATTGCTGAAGAACATAAGTTACGGAATATTTGTTGATGATGTTAGTGACAGCGGCGCTTTAAATATCAACGAGCATGAAGAAAGCACATTTTTGATCAGTACTGGAAAATCTCACAGATATTCACAGACAGCCGAAGTTTTATTGCGAAATATGTTAATATCAATATGAAGAGTCGACAACGACTAAGAAGACCAACCGATCATGACATTAACCATGAAAATAGGAACAGCCGCAGAAAGTTAACATATCTATATTACTTACCCGATATATCACAACAAAATCAGAAACGGAGAGTTTGCCAAAAGTTTTTTTTTTTGAACACTCTATCAATCAGTCATCAAATGATCAAAACTATTGCGAGGAAAGGTCAAGAAAAATGTACAAGCTGTGCCTGAAATCGATAACCGAGGAAGATTTGCTTCAAAGATATCGTCTGCCAGCCAGAATCAATCAAGCAATCTGTAAGAGATCAATCACATCAATAGCATCCAACGAGTTGAATCTCATTATTCCAGAGAACGTTCTGCAAGACAATATTTGCCTTCTGGTTTAAATCTATCGAAAATGTATGCGCACTTTATCAAAGTTATTGCTCGGAAAATAATATTAAAAGTATCGCGAAATTGTCTATGTATCGTCAGATATTTCTTAATGAATTTAACTTGTCCTTTCACATACCTAAAAAAAATCAGTGTGATCTGTGCAACAAACTGAAGAAAATGAAAAGACAAACTTGCAAGCTCAAATTGACGAGCATCTCAGACAAAAGGAGTTAGCCAGAGCAAAAAAAAACAGCACGGCAAAAATAAAGCACAACAGAGCAAAGAAGGTTAATGCGTAGCTGCCTTTGACCTCCAAAAGGCTTTAATTTCTCCAAAGGATGAAATCTCCCAGCTTTATTATAAAAGAAAATTATAAACGTATAACCTTACTTGTATATGGCATAGCAAGACGAGACGGTTATTGCTACATGTGGCATGAAGGAATATCATCTTGAGGAGCCTTCGAAATTGGTAGTTGTGTTCTATCCTTTATTAAAACTAAGATGGATAATTGTATCACAAGCTTCAGTTTCTACACCGATAATTGCAGTGAACAGAACCGCAATAGGTACATGTTTTGTTTATATATGATGTGCGCAGCATCGTATGGAGTAAAGATAACACATAACTTCTTGGAGGCCGGCCATACACAAAATTAAGGAGACTCCATGCATAGTATAATCGAAAGAGCTGTAAAAAAAACATCCCATATATAGTCCAGAACAATGGTACCACACTGCTCGAGTGGCTTGTAAAAAAAAGCCTTATCTAGTAAAAAAAGAAATGTCCTGTGACGATTTTTAAGACTTAAAAGCCATGTTAAACAACACAACAAAAAATTGGGAAAAGGACCAGAAGGGAAAAGAAGTTATGTGGAACAAGGTCCGAGTAGTGGAGATAGATCCCGAAACTCCCCACATTATTAAAAAAGTGCAATATCACTATGACGGTGATATAAGCATTGTCGACACATTATTGGAGCGAAAAACTAAAAAGGTCCTGAATAGTTTGAAACGATATAATTTAGCACCGTTAAGAACCGCTCTAGAGCAAATTTCGAAAGCAAAACTTGATAACTTAATGCAACTGTGTCGCGTCAGAGTTATTATACCTGCAACGTACCATTGCTTTTATTCTAGCCTGAAATATCTGCCTAGCACTGATACTGCTGACCATTTAGATACGGATAACGACGACACATAGAATTCCGTATAAAGTGTTTTGTGTTTTTTATTTAAATGAATAAGCATATTGTTTATTTCTATAAAGGTTGTTTTGTTTACGTTTTAAAAAAAAATACTATTTGTCATAAAAAAACCTATTATTTGTTTGCAAATGAAAACTATTTATTTTTGTAACTAAATGAAAAAAAACATATGTTTGGTAAAAATGCAAAATCGTTAATTTTTTTAATCCTAAATAGTCTGTCTATAATACAAAGTGTTATTAAAAATACAAAATTTGAAAAATTTCTAAGATCAGATAAAACCAATGTTCATTTTCAGCACTTTTCAGGATCATTTAGATTTTAAAATTTGAATTGTCGGAATATCTTATGTCCAAAAATTGTTAATAATACTTTGTTCAAACAATCTATTTCTATCTATTTTATTATGCAAGAAAAGCTTTCCTTATATTATCTATGTATAATGGTTTTTGAACAGCAGGGATTATAAAGTTTCAAATGGATCTCCTGCAAATTTTACAAAATGTGACATAAGATCATCCTGATCTTAGGTTGCGAATTGGTTTAACGAAAATTATTTTTGATGTAGGTTTAAGTTTAAAAGATAAGCCCAGAGAATTTTGAGACAATCAAAATTGAGTGAAGATCACCTAAGTGAAATTAATTGAACAAAATCTTTTTATAACCTCTAAAAAAACAAAAAAAAACACCCCCCTAAAAATTTATCAAGGAAAAACAAAATTATCCTCATGTGTGGTATACACAGTAAAAAAAAATATCTACCTGAAGTGAGTGGCAACAATTTGTGCCACAAAGCTTAGGTATTTTCCGATAAGCTCCACCTTGGAAAACGTAGATTGGATTTTTTCCCCTAAAATAGAGGGAATTTTCATATTTTTTTTCCCCAAAATGTAAGGAATATTCCCTAAAATGTAGAGAATATGGTAATAGTTTATAACAACACATTTGAAAAACATGATAAGCAGAATAATATTTATTGAATGTTGAATACGAGAAAGCTTACCATTTCGGGAATTTTACGTACTACAGGGTCTTTCAAATTGGGTTTTCAAAAGTACGCGCGACTGTGTAACACACTTCAAACATCGAACGCACCCATATTATATGTCATTTTGACAGCTTAAGGTTTGCCATTTATAAAAATGGATTCGTATGCATTACAACAACGTATTGAGATTATTGAATTATTTTATGAAAATGGTCGCTCTGTGAGAAATATATTTCGCAAATTACGCAATGTTTATGGTCGGCACAATCGTCCAACTGAGCAACAAATTGGTAATATTGTGCAGAAATTTCAAGAAACTGGTACAGTACAAGATCGAGAAAGACGTCAATATGCTTATGCCGGTCATTCAGAAGAAAATATTGGTGCTGTGAGTAATAGTGTTGCAGCTGACCCCAACACGTCAATATCCGCGACGTTCACAACAATTGGGACTTTCTGAGACAACTGTCAGCAGCCTTGAAGGCCTATAAAGTTCAATTGACATAAGAATTGCTGCCACAAGATTATTCCATGCATCGAGACTTTGCCAATTGGATACTGGAACAAAACGACGATTTTTTAAAAAAAATCATCTTTTCGGACGAAACACATTTCGAGATCGGTGGCTACGTTAATAAACAAAACTGCCGTATTTGGGGAGAGGAAAACCCTCGCGTGATCCAAGAGAGGCGAACGCATCCACAAAGAGTCACTGTTTGGTGTGCATTGTGGTCTTGTGGTATGATTGGTCCGTACTTTTTCGAAAATGCTGCTGGAAGAGCCATGACCGTTAACGATACCAGATATCGCGACATGATCACAACTTTTTTATGGCCAAAACTGGAAAATATTGATACTAAAAACATGTGGTTTCAACAAGATGGGGTTACGTGTAATACAGCCAGAGAAAATTTGCAATTACTATGCATACTAAGTTTCGAGACCGTATTATTTCCAGATTCGGTGATGTGAATTGCCCTTCAATATCCTGTGATTTGACACCGTTAGACTTCTTTCTCTGGGGCCATGTGAAAGCACAGGTCTACAAAGATAATCCTCGAAACGTTGAAGCATTGAAAACAGAAATTATTCGAGTTATTGGTGAGATAGAGCCACAACTATGCCAGAATGTGATTGAAAATTTTGATAAGAGAATCAGGTACTGTGTAGAGACGCAAGAGGTGGTCACATGAGAGATATCACTTTTAGAGTATAAATGGCAAATATTGTATTTCAAAACTAAATAAAAACTTTTTCAGTGTCAATTCAAATTTTTTTAATTATTTACTTTTGAAAACTCAATTTGAAAGACCCGTTATATAGGTTTTCTGGTGCCAAATACCGAAATTTATTGACTGTTCCATTGATTTGGGCGAATTAAACTGATTTTCCCTTTCTATCAGAGAAAATAACATTTTATTTTTACGAAAAAGATTTTTCTTAAATTTAGGGAATCGTCCTACTTGTTTTTACAGTGTACCTGAATATTAGGGCAATAGAAGCAACCCCCTCGAATATGCTTTTCCTACACAAAACTGGTTCTAGACTATATTAACAGTCTAAACCTAGAAAGTAAGTAAATTGAACGGGGACTCACTATAGAGCTTTCAGCTCGCAGTGAATGCGAGGATAATGCCTGCACACCCCTCCGCCTAACCGCCTCTACACTCTAAAAATATTGTTTGAGCTAAAAATAAATATACAAGTTCTTTATTCCACTTCTAATCTTATAAAATTCACAATCCTTCAATTAATCAACTCAACTTTAATTATCGCAATCCAATTACAACAAATTCGCCCGTTTATTACTTTCGCTTGTTAACACTGCAACGTCTAAGACTAGACTCTTTTTTTTTTGGGTGGTGACAACTGTTATATTTATACGTCCTAGAAACTCTCCAGATTATTCTGGAGTGTTCTATTCCAGAAGCTTCTTGACTATTCTATTCATTCTATTCCTGAGCCTTCCCGAAAACTCCATCATCGATTCTCCGAACCTGAAGTTGTTTACTCTCCATTGCCAGTAGATGTCACCAGTTGTTATATCTTTCTATTGCATGTAACAATACTTTATGAAATCAGAAAAAAAATGTAAATTTATTAAACAGAATTTCATGTTGCACCTCGCTCCTCGCTTGACAGAAGAATGAACCCCTTTTTTCTGAATCACCTAATTACCAGAGATGAGAAATGAGTTTTTTACAAAAATCTAGTCCATAAAAGAGCTAATGTAATCCTCACGCATCCTATGTAATACCAAAAAAAACTTATGTCGTATTGTTAAAAGTAAAGGATTGGTGTATTATGAGCTCATGAAACCAGGCCGATAGTTATTGTCTAAATCTGGGGAGGGTGTGAAATTCAACAAAAACGACAACACGGAATTTTTAACTTTGTCTTCTTGCCTGAAAAATTCTGTTAGGTACTACAAAACAGATTTTGTTGGGAGCTTCTACAGTACTCGTTTGCTGTTTTTACTTCTACTGACCTTTTTGTCAGATTTCTTGACAGGTTTTAAGAAGATGGAATTCATTTTAGATGAAGGTATACAAATGGCATATTCTGAATACGTCAAAAAAACAACTACCCATCGGATTTCAAACAATTCTAATAGACGAAAATTAATTAAGTAAATATTTTGAAATCACTTCAGACATTTCCCTACCCCTAAAATATTTTAGTGAGGAGTTATTGATGAATTGTTTTTATGAAAGTGAGTCTGATATGAGATACTTTGATGAATTGAGTTAAAAATGATTTAAAGTTTAGTTGATTTAAAAATCCTGGAATATTAGGAATGGTATGTGGTCTAATCAAACGCGTAATTAGTTTTAGGAGTCGGCTGAGACTGGAGAGTCGGTTTTTAGAATCCTAATATCCATATAATTTGTGTGTAACACAAATGAATCCAGGACAATTTTCTAACATTTGGGTTCAATTTTAAATGAAGCAAACTTTATTTCATAATAGTGAAATCGAAATTTTAAGTGTCATTTACCGCCATTAAAATGTACTGAATTTATTGGAATTCAGTTGAAAGATTATCCAATAAAGTCCTCAACAGTGACAGCCATGAAATTTGCTATTTTTGATGAATCAAACTGGATGGTGGAAGGAAGAAGGGGGGGGGGGGGGGGGGGGGGGGTATGAAATAATAATTTAACCCAGAGCGGCAAAGTTAATCGATTTGTGGTGGGCTGAAAAAATAAATAAATTACGAAACCGAAGGAAAAATATACAAGGAAGTTGCGTTGAAAGGCCAGAAATATTCAAGTCAATGACATTTCAAATGAAGTCATTTTCATTCGCATAATCTAATACATCTTCTTTATTTTTTTAAACGATTCGAGTTTGAAATTTAGTCATTATGGGGACAGTCTGGAAATTATTGACTGTTGTCGTCTCAAAGATTTATGTTTTTTTTTTTTTTGAGAAAAAAACAAAGTTTGGATTTAATATGTGCAGTTGAAATGATTTAGAGTTAGCTCTCTCAAGCCAGTCGCTAGTTTATTTTTATTTTTTTTAATCGGAAACATACCCCTTGGTCCAGGATGTCCACGAAACATAAGGGACAGGATAATACCTCCATGTCCTCTCAACAACAAATAGCTAGATCTGTGTTAACCTTCTTGACCGCTTCCTCCTTCCCTTCCAATTCCTGTTCTCCTGATTCTAATCATTTTCTTTATGCAGGACATAATTTTTTTTAGTTTGTGTTTTTGTTCCGTGGCAGCAGGCAGGTTATTTAAAATAACCCATCCAATTATGCCCACAAATAAAACTGCACAAAAATACCAACATACCCCTGTTATAGTTGCGTGTGAATGCGGCCTTAGAAATTCCGGCCCGGCTGGAGTATATCTTGATATACATATGCATATGCATATATGATTCCACCGACACCCAGGAGTGAATGTGGACACGGGAGATATATAGAGACGGAGATACCGGAAGACGAAAAAAACAAGAGGGATATTTAGGGTTGACAAGAGATGACAACTGACTGGATGTTTTTTTTTTTTGGAACAAAAGGAAGAGATCAGACAAAAGGAGTCGAATCGAGCAGGAAAAGGAGAAAAACCTGAATAAACGGGGGGAGGGGGGTCGCATACGGCATCTTTTTCAAAAGGAATTTAAAGTTCGAGTCTTCAGCGAGGAAAATTTTTGCTGTTTGGAATCATATGAAAGATTTGAGTGTCGAAATTCACTAGCATTTGACCATTTCTATTTAATCCATGTTCGTTCGGTAAAATCATGTACCAGTGATGCCATTAGAGGCTGGGAAAAGCCACCAAGAAGATCACTGTCATCCAATACTCAAACAAATCTCGAAGTTATGTGGTGTATGTCCCTTCACCACGACCAAATGTGTGTTTTTGCTTCTTTTTCATGGCACGAAAATGATTGTTTATGCTGCCTGGTAGCACAGGTTTCGTTTCCTTAACCCATTCCATACTCTCCGCACTTAGATCAGGTAGGTACTAGTGTTTGTTAGCCTGAGCATAATGCTACCACGGATTGAGCTATCAGTTTCGGATTATCCTCTCGGCTACACTACTCACTCACAAATAAGTTCAATAACACACTCATTTTAACCTTGCTCAGATTATCGAATAATTTAATTTGATTTATTCATAAATTAACTGATAATTTTGCAGCATAACAATATGCGAATAATTGCACACATAATCGCAAACAATCGCAAATCAACTGTACTTTAATTATCGCTAGTACTCTACTGCAAAATTATTGTATGTAATCCAAATAGAACACTTTCGCCTGTTTAGAACGTTCATTTCACTGTGTGAGACAATACTCGCTCTGGACGGTGACGAGTGCTGTATTTATTCTCTACAAATTTTCCAGAACTTTCCCAAAAATTCTATTCTAGAAACATCGACTCTCTGAACCTAAAGTTGTTTATTGCCCGAACCAATAGATGTCGCTTGTCCGGTTCGAACCTAAAGTTGCTTATGTCCGCTGCTTAATAAGTCATTTCATGCGAAGTATCCTTTTTCTGGTCCATTTTTATTGTACGTAACGATTGTACGATTATAAGTTTTGGAACGACAATAATTCCTATAAATCGTCAACTACGTCAATAATTTAAGAACGACAGTTAGTCAGCGCTTTAGATTAACTAGAGATGGTGCATTCCAACCTGTCAATTGGAAGGCCCGTCATATTATGGTGAACTTTTCGTTCAATTTATTTTTCTAGTATGCATGTTGAACAAAATTTCAACTTCTCGTATACACCGGGAATAACGTTTCTGGTTTCTAGTTCTGTTTTTCTTTTTGGATTTTTTGGACGCGTAAAATATGTGAAATGATCGATTTTAATCTAAAACAATATGTTTATTATAAATTATCACATGAATGGCTAGTTTCATATAATTTAGAAGAAAACGACAAATCAATGTTTTTTTCTTGCAATGTTGTTGGAGAATCAATATTCAATAACAACTCCCACCAAAACGGTTGTAAATACTGCTGACAATAAATTAAATGGGTTTAGTATTTTCTAAACAGAAGTCATAGTTTTTAGGGGATCATCATCCCAGTTTCCAGGCACATCCGTCGAGGATCCAACAAACTTAGGGGAGGTGAGTGAAAACTAATCCAAGTATTAGTAGTAGAAGTACTAAAGTATCACAATGCATTCATAACTGATTGTTGAAATGTATGCAGTTCGTTTATAATTAAAACGTCAAATTATCTGTAGACATTAGAGCTCACATTTTCCCCCGTATTTTATAATACTACTACTACTATCAGTAGGGAAGCAGTCCAAAATATGTTGGATGGATAATTTTGTAAAACTTAGACTTAAATTTTTTATCATTTTTTCACAAATTAATATAAAAACAAGTAAAAAAGCTAGAATTGGTCTAAGACCAATACTTATGATACCCCTAGATGAATGCCCTTATGAAATTTCGTATTTTCACCCTTCTGTGCAAGTTTGATTTTTGAAGTGGTTTTTCGCGTATATTTCTAGAACGGTTTGTCGGACAGAAAAAATGACTATAACCAATTTTATAGAATTTCGTATTCTGAAGAAGTTTTTATATTCCAATAAAAATATCTAGGACTGATCGTTTTCACAGTATACGTAAAAAACCTAAATTTTTATATGACAACACCAAGAAGGAGTTACCCGATTTAGTCCATTTTTTTTAAATTTTATTTGCTAGTACAATGAAAACATCATGTACCACCTACCAGCTCTCTATATCGATGCGTTTTCAGACAGTGTGCAAATATATAGTGGAAAACGAAAGTTTTATATGACAACACCAAGGAGTTGCGCGATTTGTCTCATTTTCGAACCGAATTTTACTTTTTTTTTTTTAAAGTCCGTGTACAAAATTTTAGCTATCTATGTATACGCGTTCTCGAGTTATCGTGCGCAAAGACGGACGGACAGACGGACGGACATGCAAAAAAACTAAAATAACTTTTAATATTATGCGTGGATGTCCAATCCATTTTGCTCTACAATTATTATTTCGAGGTGTTACAAACGGAATGACAAACTTAGATTTCATCTAGGTTATAATAAATTTAAGATAAAGATTTCTTTTCGTTCCCAGGATGTCCGTGAGATGGCATGGACTAATAAAATAAGGCGACCACTATCATTGGGTCTATTCAACAACAAAAATTCAAGCCTATATTGACCCTCTGCTTCCATCAGATTTCCCTTTCATATTCTATTCCTGATCCTGCTCTTATCTTTATGGCATGACATTTTTTTGTTTATGTGCCATGGCAGCAGGCAGGTTGATTTTTTTAAACCCACAACCAGTGATAGGACTTCTGGTACAATTGTACAAGTTCTTGTACACTTTTACCATTTCAGTACTTAAGTACGTACTAACTAAAATCTAGTACAATTTGGTAATATTCCATATCTTTAATTTAATTTATAATTTTATCGATTTTAAAAGAATCTTTGTAAACGTAGCCCCGACTTTCCATTCAATTTAATTCTCGCTAATTGGTAATACGATTTTTTTTAAGGAACAAGATTATTGTCAGCCTTCGAGACTACGAATAAAGAACAAAAATTAATGGCAACCAGCAAAAGTCATCACTGACAGTCAGATTAGACTGCACTTTTTTGTTGTTGAGTTTGTTTAATTCTAATGACAATGAAAGTCCGTTTTGTTTATATGTAGTTTGACAATATTAACAATAGATACCACGTAGTTGCGGTAAGGGAATAGGAATCGAATAATGCATATATGTATATGTGAATGTGATTCTCCAAAATCCAATAGAAAACCTTTAAAAATTTAAATATTGCTTTATTTAACTTATTTCTGATCTGAGTATCTGGCGGACCAAAAATGGGCAGTTTATTCAGTTTTTTTCATTAAAAGGTGAGCGAAGGTTAATAAATTATATTTAAATGATGTTCTTTTGTAATTAGTGCAACACAAGATGAAGACGGAGCGGAATCAGGCATGTTTTTTTTTTTTGCGGGGATGCAAATAAAACCAAGACGTGGTCAAAAAGAATATACGAACAAAAGTATAAAACAGAATGGAAGATTGGCAGACCCTGGTTAAGCAAAATGGAAAAAGGAGCCGGAGCTTTTTGCAACATCTGTCAGAAAGCCATAATGGTCAACAAATTTCACATTGAGCAACATTCTAAAAGTAATTTGCATAAAAGTAAGTTTTCGGCAGCTAGATCGACGTTAAAACTTAGCGATACAATGCAAATTCATCCTTTTAATATTCAAAAGGTAAAGAAAAATATGACAAATATGAAATGACAACTAAAATTCTTGGACATTTTACAAAAAAATAACATCGTTGATGATTTTAAAAACCAAAGGTTTTCTTTAGCAGTTGACGAAACTACAGATATCACAGAACGAAAATGTTTAGTGCTAGTTACAAGATACAATGATTAAAGATTGTGTTAAAGACAAAACTTTTTGATATTATAGAATTAGAGGCCGCGACTTCTGAGGCAATTTATGGGAAAATTATTAGAAGATTTAAACGCAAATAATATTTCTCTTACAAGTTTTGTGGGCTTTGCAACAGATAATGCCTCACTAATGAGAGGAAGTATAAAGGGCATCAAAACTAAATTGCAGCAATTAAATCCAAATTTATTTTACCTTGGATGCACATGCCACAGCTTACACCTTTGTAGCTCAGCTTCTTCTAAGCATTTACCGCAAGAGATCAAGCTGTTATGTAAGAATATATATTCATATTTTAAAAAGAGTTCAAAAGGTCAAAAAGAATTTTATAAATTTCAAGGGTATTTCAACCTACATTTTCATAAAATTCTAAAACCAAGCTTTAAAAGATGGTTGGCTTTAGTAGAATTCTAGAGCAGTGGTCGGCTCTTTTACATTTTTTTTTTTTTTACTTTAGAATAATTCGAAAATGTAAAAGCGTCGAATTTGACCTTGATAGTTGAACAGTTGCAAAGCCACAAAACAAAACTATATTTCTTATTCCTACAATATTTTCTTAAAATATTATGTGTAATATAAACAAGAATTTTCAATCGGAAAAAACTCAAATACATGTAGGGACTGAACGCAGCCTACATAGAATAAACGCAACCGATCCACTGAACTGACGGCTACGGAATTGACAAGATGACAGTAGAGAATGAGCTGCGAGCAATCATCGAAAGAGGAGACACCATCCATCAAGAGGAAAAATCCCAAATCACCCGCAACAATTATCACAGTATCCATTCAAATCGTTTTATTAAATTGTTAGTATTTAATTCAAAGTAAATAAACTTAATTGAATTTATCACGTAGAGTGCGTTTTTCTAAGAATTTCTACATACATCTACTGTATAAAAAGTTATTACTTGCCTATTTGAATATTTTAAAACACTTTGTTCAACCTGATCTTGTTGGCGCTGAATATTGATTTTTCAAATCCCATTAACCATATTAACACATATTTTGTGGTGCAGTTGCAGTTTGTGACTTTTATTAAAGATAATATTTTGCAATTGCAGGACATTTTAGAAGTTAAAGGAATTATCCATATTTATTACCAGGAAATGTGCAAGCAAATTTGATTTTGATGATGAGAAAGTTATTCTTTTAAAATACTTATGTCCTTTATAAATAAAAAAGGGTAATATTAGTAGTATTTTACCTCTAGTGCTAACCATTCCGTTTTATAATGGGGATGTTGAAGAAATAATTAATCAAATTCGCTTGCTAATTGGCGAAAATCCATACTTGGAAAATTATGAAAATTCCAGAGATTTTGTAAAATTTTGGTCGAATTTAAACAAATCGAAAAATGCTCCTGAGCCTATATTTAAAGACTTAGCACCGTATATTCTAAGTCTATCTATTTTGCCAAATAGTTCTGCAAGTGCAATAAACTGCAAACCAATAAACTGAACATTAAAACTGTGAGAAATATGATTCTCGCAAAGGAGTTGACTGAGAAAAAATGTAGTAATGAAAATCTGTGGAAACCTAGTAAAGGACTACTTAAAATACTTTTCAAATTGTAAATCTGTCGATGGATAATATGTATCTAAATCTTAAGATAGTTACTATCACTAAGCATACAGTGTATAGAGAAGTCGTCTCGAAAAAAATATTCGTCGAAAACTATGTCTTCTTGAATTCTCTGGGTCACACAGTGAATTTCTTCCTGAAAGCTTTAATTTAGTCTTTGAATTGAACTCCAGCCTTTTATTTTATGGCAATGAAACTATTAAAAAATAAAAAATAAACTTAAAATTTCACAACTATAAGGAGAATTTCCCTGTGGGACCTAATATACTGAGAAAAAGAATTTTTTCTCCTGAATGAATTCTCTATTTACTGTATGCTTATTGGTAGGTACTACTCACTATTCAATTCAATTCAATTCAATTCAATTTATTTTATTAGGGGATTGTACAACAAGATAACAAAATCTTTTCAGTACTAAACTAAAGAGGAAGTATCTATACCTATCCTACTTAATTCTAAGCAAAACAATAGCTAAAAATAATTTAAAATATAAAATTCAAATTCAATTCAATATTAGAATACAAATCATAGAGAGAAAGAAAAAAGAGAAAGAAAAAATATTTTCATATAATTGTAAATATAATGAATGAAAAAAGTCAAAGATAATGAAAAATTGAAGAAAAACAAATTAAATTAAATTAAACTAAATTAAACGAAATTACATTTACATACATAGCAAGACTGCCGGAAAAACCAGACCCAAAAAACCACATAATCAACCATCGAGTGGCAAATACTGGAAAATAAGCCTCTTAAAAGCTCTCGCATCGCTCGTCCTCTGAATAACCGCTGGAATTGAGTTCCAAATACGTACAACTTGAACAAAGTAGGAGTTTTCATATATGGAATATCTATGACGTGGAATAGAGATGTTTAAATTCCTTGAAGAATGCATGAAATTCAGTTCGTCACTGAGATATAAAGGCTTTTTGTGGTAAATTAGCTTGTGTAAAAAGATAATTTGTTTGCGGATGAGCATCGTATTTAAGGAGCAACCAGACAAAGCATACCGAACAGGTGAGATGTGGTCATAACGTCTCATCCCAAATATAAATCTCGTGCAGTCGTTAAAAGCTACATTTAACTTTCGAGCGCATGTGGAATCTAAATGCGGGAATACTAAACATCCCGCTGTAAAATTAGGTTGGAGTAATATTTTTACAAGCCTCATACGCATAGATCTGTGCAGTACATCAGCACACAACCATAGCCGTCGAAGTCCCATGTAAATCTTAGCAACGGTACTATTGACTTGGTCACAGCAACTCATTGAAGTATTAAGGAGAACTCCAAGGCTCTTAACCGTATTGACATACGTCAAATTAACAGAGTTCAAAGCAATAGGGGGAAGATCGGTTGTGTCCAAGCTCTGCCTATATATTGCCATTGCTTGTGATTTAGTGGGGTTTAATACTAAGAGATTGTCTTGTGCCCAACTAACAACTCTATGCAGATCCGAGTTTATGCGGTCGACACAATCTTCGATCAGACCTATAGGCCGGCTGAAGTATAATTGTACATCATCGGCGTAAAGATGTATATTACAATACTTAATGTTGTCAGGGAGGTCATTAATATAAAGACTGAAAAGAAGGGGACCAAGAATGGAACCCTGCGGTACCCCCGAAGACAATGGTAGTAAGCTTGACAGATGGTCAGCGATACTCACTTGTTGATATCTCTCAGTTAGAAAGTTGGATATTAAAAGTACGGCCGAGGATGCAAAATTGAAATGAGTGCAGAGTTTCGACATGAGCCTAGTGTGGTGTACGCTGTCAAAAGCCTTGGAGAAATCTAGTAGAGTTAAGACAGTTAACCAGTTTTTATCCAGCCATTTACGGATATCGGTAGTCACTTTCAAAAGAGCAGTCTCACAGCTATGAGAAGGCCGAAAACCTGACTGCCAACGGGTTAGGAGATTGTTGGTGTCTAAGTGCTCCAGGACCTGCGAATACAGTAACTTCTCTAGTGCCTTGGACAGAAAACATAAGATGCTTATTGGCCTATAGTCATTTGGGCTTTCGGGGGACTTTGATTTAGCTATAGGTAACACGTTTGCAATTTTCCATGATGCAGGAAACTCGGAGGTAGTGAGACAAGTGTTGAAAATGTTAATAATGGGAGAAACAATCAACGGAAGAATAAGCTTAAGAAATTTAGGGGAAATTTTGTCCGGTCCGGTCGCATCCGATTTTATGGAGTTTATAGCATGGATGACTTCTTCAGCATAGACGCAGCGAAAAATGAATCCTCCATTCTGATCTGCCGAGCTTCCAATTTCTGCAGATAACACATCGGACGCCGGGGCTAGATAATGAGAAGAGGTGAAATGAGCATTTAATGCCTCCGGAGTGAGGTCACAACTCAGTTTTTCTTTACCAAAAACACCTGCATTTTTTAAATTACTCCATAGCTCCTTCGAAGAGAGATTACAGTCAAACTTCGAACTGTAATATCTACGCTTTGCAGCACGAATCCTGGAATTTACCTTATTTCTTGTCGCTCTAAGGCAATTGTGACTTTCCGTAGTCCTAAGACGTAAGTATCTTCGATACAGATACTCACGCTCAGTTATTAAGACTTTGATTTCACGAGAGAACCACGGGCAGCCACCCAGCTTAATAGTTCGAGTTCTTAAGGGAATATATTTGTCAAACAAATAAATAATTGTTTCACGAAAAACTTCGACTTTGTCATCCACTCGGGGAAGTCGGTATAGATTGTCCCATGATAACGACGCACATTCACTGAGTAAGGCTGTGGTGTCAGAATTCTTAAAATCTCTAAAAGATATTAGCTTCTGAGGAGTATCTGAACTGACAGCAAAATCATAAGTTAAAAATAGTATGTCATGGTCAAATAACGAGGTCGAGTCGAGTTGATTGTGGAAAAGCACTTTTTCGAGTTCGGGAACGAGGAATAAGTCAAGTAAGGATGGATTAGAAGTGTTGTGATAAGTAGGGAGGCTATTCACAATGTTTAAGTACAATGCTTGCATTAATTGTGTGAATTCCACTGTTCTAGTGGTTGAACCAAGAACATTCACGTTGAAGTCACTATGTTCCTAACGAAACATTTTTTTTTTTTGTGCAATTGTGAAGACTGAAGATTTTTATGTTCCTTATTAAGAATAAGTACAGCAAATATGTGAATAAAAATTTATTAAAATGAAAATAATTTTTTAGTACAGAACATACTGATTAGTACAATTTTCAGATAAACTTTAGTACAAAATATTTTGCATAAGTCTGATCACTACCCACAACCTCTTTACTCTCCTAACGCTAGCGCTATCATCAAGCACGCCGCTGCCGAAACCAGTTACCGAGACAGTGTTTTCCACATGATTTTTATTTTTTGGTAATTTTTCTGCTTTTCCGTTCTTTCTCTATTAATTTGCTCAATTAATTTTCATCGCTGTATTTATTACTGCAAAACTATGGATATAAAAAAATTTATTCTTAAAGTGCAACTTTTCTTTTTGAATTTTTCCATAATAGAAAAATTCCGTTATATTCGATTTTATAATTAATTCGAGGGTTTTTTTTTCTGTTTTTTCCGAATGATTGATTTATCAATTAGCATTCGTGACAAGAGTTTTTACTTCGCGAAAATCATTTTGCACTCAACGTGATTCGTGTATTCTTCAATATAAGCTGAATACTTTGTTTTTTTTTCTTCTTTTCGTAATCTCTTTCATTATCACCGCACGCAAGATTTAATGGCTGTGATGACTACTTCTGAAATTCCGCCCTGTCCAATTTTTTCCTTCATACGATCTTCTTTCTAGCCACGTTTGTCGCCTAGAGATAGTCAACCAATTCTGCAACTGATATAGAATAATTTAGGCCAGACTCGTATGTGGACGGGGATTAGGCGCACGATCATGCTGTTTTTATAAATAACCAATTTGTAGTTATATCATAAATTCCAGACAGAGTTTTCCTTTCCTTTTTTTTTTTTTTACTCACTCATAATCATGAACGTTTTCAAAACTATAACTTCACTCTTTTCGATATCTGAATCGGCTTAGTATCTTTGATAGTCTAAACAATTCATTCGTAACTATATATCGATAGTCAGGTGTCAAATTGATAATTTGAAATGTTTAAGACGTCAACGAATGCCATGGGTTTGGTTGGAATCCTATACAATAAAAACTGTATTGCAAAAATGTCACACAATATTACATGAACAAAGATTACTGGAAAAAAATCTCTTGGAGATGATAAGAGTTTTGGTAAAAAGAAATTATGCTTAATAATTTTGGCTTCTTTCGTAATAGAAACAAACTACAATTTCCACAAATTTAAGACACTAATTCGGGTGATAATGGATTTTGACAAGTTTTCATCGTCTGACAAGATTGCGCAAACCGGTTTTTAGGTCACTGCATTGTTGTGCATCTGATCGAAAACTACTTTATCAATAAATTTTTAATTGCGAAAATTCTATCAACCGAAATTCGTCGTGTTAATTAAAAGTTAAAATAAAATATTATAAATCGCATAGAAAAAGGCGATTCTTTTCGAAAAATCGGGTTCTAAGTCATATTAATTGCAACAGATTTTTTACCAATTAATTTAGGCTGATGATGTTGAAGCCCCAATACACAACGATAGCAAATAATCACATTTTTTTAATTAAATTTTTTTTTTTCAAGCTTCTAAATAAGAATTTTCAGGAGACTTATGCTCTATAGATCATATTCACATACATATTCAATGTGATAAGGTATTCATGACCCCATAATCTCTACTGAAAGCAGTATCAAATACATTTCTTCATATTACACGGTTGATTTTTATCCTTTACTGATATAATGTGCAAAAACTACGGACTCTAACTGTGCACATTCTTACTTCAAAAATGGCTCAACTTTTAAGATTATTTACCCCTCACATAAAAACTGTGTTTTTTTCTGTACCTTGTTCTAGAACTCGCGCATATACTAGAGAGAACAAATTGTTCTGTCGATTGAAGCGAACTATTTGTACTGTTCGCTTCATTTAAATATTTCTAGGAAAAAGTATGCTGAGCCGTTCTTTTATGTATATTTTTTGTTCTGCTCTGTTCTGTCGGACACAAAAGAACACAGCTTATAATATCTCCTAAAAAAAATTTCATTTATCCCTAAACTATACAAAATTATTGAAAAAGTGTTTTGGATTGGAATGAAAAACAAATAAGATTTTTTTTTAATTAATCTTTTGCTATGGCTATGTGCTCGTTACGCAGTACTTTTTTTTTTTTTTTGTACAACAACTGGTACTAAACTTGAACAAACAGAAATGATATCACATTGCTGGAGTAATTATACTAAAGTACATATTCGTATGCATTTCTTATATATTCCAATTAGCTGTTTATATAAAATGTTAATTAACTTAAGGGGGTATTCTAGTCTAGAAATTCGAAAAAATCGATTTTTTTTTGTTTTCATATTTTCAAAGTTTGAATATGCCTACAAGAGGATTTTTCAAATTTGTATCTTTTATATTTAGTGTTCACTTGCATCCAGCTGCTAACAGTTGAATTCTAACTTCCAAACCACGTGGACGTATGGACTTTAAGGGGTAACGCCTCTGTAACGGCTAAAAAAAAAAGGTTTTTTCACGAATTTTTTTCTCGCAAAATTAAAGGTGTTTGAAAAAAACCTTTTAAGGATATTATCGGGCATACATTTCACTTTATTGATAAATTTTTGACAGCGAAAAAAAAACAAAATGGCGGCTCCACAGACATCTTCCCGGGACATGTTTCGGAGCAAGTTTGACGCGCTTGGTGGCGACCTCCATTTTCAAAGGAAAAAAAAAATTTCTCGCACGGAACCTTTTTTTCTTATTCTAGAGGGTTTAAACTATTTTTTAAGCCAATAAAAAAAAACGATTTTTCAAAAAATTTACAGTGGTGTTACACCTTAAACGCGTTTCTCTCGAAACTGCCTTTTTAGAGACGATGCCCACGATTTCTCAAGTTCTACTGGACCGATTTACTTGATATTTTTTTGGGAGTCTTCTTTATAGCCTTGTCTATGTCCGGATATAGCCGCATCCCAAAATTTAAATTTTTACTATTTTTTAAAAAATTCGAAAAAGTCAAAAAAGTGGTATAAAAATTGCTTTTTTTTAGGTAGCGGCCATTTTGTGAAAAACAATTTTTTCAACTTTTCCCTAGTTCCGGACATAGCGACATTACTCTAGACTAATAATTTTTTTGTATTTTATTTTTCCGGATTGCCAGGCGGATTGGAATCGTGGGCTTGATAACGCGCCAATTTTTTGAGGCCCCCCACTTCATCAGCTGCTATTTTTTTGAATTTTTAACTTTTTTAATTTTTTAATTTTTTTCTGTATTCTTGCAATGTTAATAAATAACTCATAAAAAAATGGATAGAAAAATATTTATTGTCTTTTTTTTACGGCACTTCAAAAATCACCTAAAATTCGGGCCCCTAGACTAGAATACCCCCTTAAGTAGGTATACTGCATCCTACTTCGTATACCTAATGAGTTTTTTTAAGAGAGGTGATAAGCGAAATATCTCATCTTGCCCAGAATCATTTATGATTGGTTAGTTATATTAATTGAACGTAATCAGGAAGAGGTCGTTAGTAGCTTAGATCCTAAATAATTTTGTAATCTTTAATGTAATGGATAGAAAAATTATTATTATGTTCGTTTGACCAATTGACAGAGATGTATAGATCTAAGTTTCTCTCTGTATTTCTCTCCCGGAGCCCTCCAATTGCACTTGGGATCATTTGCGTCGATCGATTTTCTTTTCACATCCTAGGGATATCCAAATAAGTAGTTTGGGCCAAGGATATCATGGGTGGTTTAGGGCATGGCCATGATGGGGAATCACCTTTATCAGGTACTCCCAACAACAACAAAAGCGTAATCAATGTGGATTATCCTTCTCCTTTTAGATCCTACTTCTCCACCTCCAATTCCCCAATTTTGTTCTGGTGCTGTGGCGGAGGTAGATTTCAGTAGCCACCCCCCCCCCCCCCCCATCAACCTTAACGCCTAAAAGCTAGCAAACAAGCATAACAGCCTGTCGACAACTGTCACGGGGTGAGCGACTGATAGAACTTAGCGCCGACAACTGTCACGGGGTGAGCAACTGATAGAGCTTAACGTTCTCAATCCCTCACCCTTAAAAAAAACTCCAACTGCATATAGTCATAAGAAGATTTTTTTTTTTATTTGATTTAGTCAATCCAGATTTTTTTTTTATTATTTTTTTATGTATTTATTGGCACAGCAATGGATGCCATATAGTTTTACCGTCGATTGCTTTGCCGAAATTTATAAACAATTTTTTTTATTTTTTTTTTATAAAATATCAAATTGTTGCCTGCGAATCTAGATGGGAAGTTGAAAAGACTTTTTTTCCACTATACTGTTACAAAATTCACAAACAATTAGGTACCATAATCAACTCTACTTTAATTATCGCAATCCAAATAGAATACTTTCGCCTGTTTACTACTAGCAACATCGATTCTCCGAACCTAAAGTTGTTCACGTCCGTACTGAATTAGTCATTTCACACGAAATATCCATTTCCAATAGATGTCACTTGTCCTTTTCTATTGCACGTAACAATAGCTGTGTTCAATTGGGCTGTGTAAAGTACTCCTTTCCGAATGGAACTCAAGTTTGTGTTGTCAAGAGTAAAACATAACCTCCAATTTCAAACATTTCTGTTATGTTTCTGTTATATCAAGTTTCTTATGAAAATAGTTAGGATTATTATTAACTATATTACTCAAATTAATTTCATTAAAGGCAACTGAAAATAAAATTATGCAAAACTGGACATATATTGGAGCTACTTTCCTCGAGCAGTACCTACTACCTCGAAAATTAAAATTTAAGGATAAAAATTCGTCTCTGTTCGATATTTATTATATTAAAAGTGTTATTACCGTATTTATTTTCATAACGATAATATATAAATTTGAATAATTCTCGTGTTCTCGATGAGTTAATTGTATCTTTATAAACATTTTCTCTCAAATTTCATCTAATTGACATTTCAATAACCACACTTAGCATCCAAATCCACCTAGCGGAAAATTCTTGCGAAACTACTCAGCACATTTACTCGCGGACAAGAGCATGCGTAATCGCGAGTAGGTAGAAGTACTTGGGAGTACTTTACACAGCCCAATGGAACACAGCTTTTAAAATTCAATTAAAGTTTTTTTTTTTTTTAAACCCGAGGTGAGCTTCATTCATAAAGAATTTTTCGTATCGGCTTGGTCGGGAGTACCTGACGGTCTTTGTCTTGTCCTATTTATTGTTCATTTAACTTTTGTTACTAGTCGAAATAGTTCTTTTCCCGGTCGTTCCCATTTGTTTTCAGGGTTATGTCCAAATATTGGGACCTGCAATACTCACTTTATAATTCTGCTTCTTTTTCTTTTCGTACGCAGGGATTGCGCTTTAAGAATGAGATTCGTGAGGCCCATCAAATAGCCGGGGATGGTTAGAAAATTTCCTTGACCATAAAAAAATTTGAAAATCAAGAAATTTTTAGTATAACTGAAAAATGTTTTCTCCGTTGGATTAGTAGCCATCAGACTAAAATTTAGTATGACATTTCGGAATGGTCACTTCATAATTGACATTCTGCAGTGTAAAAAAAAACTAGTTATTACATTTATCTGCATTTTTTCAGTTCGTTTTTTTTTTACAACAAATTCACTAGTGGCAACACTATCAAAACACTTGTCGCGTCGCGTTTACTGTATATTTTAAATGCGACATTGTCGGCAACTAAAACACAAATTGTGTTGTGTCGCTCTTATTGTGTTTTGGGCTTAACAGTTGATTGTAGTCAACCATTTTGATGTTGTTCGGCACTGTTTTTTTTTTTTTTTTTTAGAAGGAATGCTATTTTCGTAGTGGAGTTTATTGCGAAATGATAATTTGATTAGCTTCAAAATGAGCACACATTAGTAATTTTAAATCATAATTAATTATGAAAATAAAAGGCAATTTAATGCTTCCCTTTTTCCGCTACCTACGTTTGATTTTGTGATGATTTTTTTTCGCTATCAAAATCTTATAAAATGACAATGGCTGTGTGTTATGGTCGTAGCGTATTGCATATAGCAATATGCTACACGAAATGCTGACGCGTGTGAGCCGGCAGCGATCAAGCATAAAAATTGAATTCACCCCGACCGAGAGTAATGCTTCCTCACGCTCAGGTGCCATGTTGACATGACTGGGAAGTAAGAAGAAGACGATCGTCACACAGTGGTGTCAAATCTTCTTCAACACGTCGAGTTAACTACCTAGCAAGACTTTTCCACAAACATCGGCGAGGAATTATACCCTGTAAGTAATATTAGACCATTTTTATTTTCTAGTAATAGCTTATTTCTCATTAGCAAAACAATTTCACGTCACCGCACCTAGAATTCGTCAAAAGTGAAGGAAATAAAAATTCAGATTACGTCAAAGTTAGAGGAAAGAAAAAGGGACTTTGCAAACAGTGCCACCCAAAGTCAATGGGAGGATGGGGCTTGGCAAGAAGGCAGACCATCTGCGCCTTCATAAGAAATAGGTAGGTGACGTAAGGGTCCCTTCAGGACCGAATGTGTGCTGGGTCGTTTTTGGTATGTAGGCACGAAAATTTTTCTTGTTTATGATTGATGACAAGCGGCAGGTTATCTCGGGAACTCCCCCATACTCTCCGCCACCCTTAGCCGAGGTGCTAGCGTGCCGCCCTGTGCTATCGCTGTCATCCAGTGATCTGTCAGCTCATGCTGGCAGTTTGGACTTCACGTCCTAGCCAGTCACTCCTTTAAATACTACCATAACATGTGCAGTACGAACTGTCAAATTATGTGAAACGTAGATTGGTACGAAAAACTGAGATTAGATTAAGCGTAAAATTCATTTATTTCTTCATTATACGCGTAAATATTAAAGAAAATCGATTTAAAAAAATTATAATTACTTTTATGCACTTTTTACAAATGAAATCTTGCCTTCTTGTTTATTTTTCCGAAAAAAAAGAATAAAATAAATTTCATCATTAAAAAAACATAAAAAGAGCATTTCTCAGATATGAATTAAAATTTTGAGCGATTTTTTGAATATTTTAAGGCTCAAGAAATTCATTAGTAAATTTTCAGATCTCAATATGATGATGGAGGAAATGGGGGGAATATAATTACGAAATTCCCTCAACTAGATATGTAGCATGCATCAAAACAATCTAGAAATAAAAATGAATATGAATCAAAACCGGTTCGAAAAAAATTAACTCCAGAACAACAAATCCTAGCGTTTTTCTTACAGAGTTTTTTTTTTTTGATCTAAAAGTATCTTTTCTTTCGGAAATCGAACACCTAAAATAATACACAAGTTTTGAACACATTTCTTGGTGCTGTCACCATTTTTCCTATAATATAATATCAAGTTTCACAAAATAGAAATAATTCTTTAATTATAAAATTTTCAACATAATTATTGTCAAAAATTTTAGACCAATATGACGCAGCAGAAACCAAATTTTCTTGCTTTAGGCCGTGGTTTCAGACATTTATTGGCAAGCATCGAATATGGCCATACAATATTGGAGAATTCAGTATAAGTTTCGTTAATTTTGACAATTTCAGGTGTGTGTGAAGAAAAAAATTTAAATAACTTGTAAGAACATGAACGATTTTCAAGAGGAGTACTGTTTGAACTCATTCAAGTAGGAGAAGTAGGTGACTCATCCAAATAAACAAATATATTGCACGAGTGGAACTCACAGGGATATGCAATTTCCCTGATTGGAAATTTTCCGAAAAATATACAGTTTGCAGGATTTTCATTCAAATAATCATCAAAGTCTTACATTTACAACTAACAACACAGGACTCGTCAATACCAATGATATTGAAATTGCTTGACTTTCATCAATATCAAGAAAAGCTGTGTGTCATCCCAACATCATATTTGATGAGAGAAACAAAATCTCACGTGTATTCGTTAGTCTTTTAGCTCGGGTCAAATATACCCACTCTAGCCGGAGCATAGATGAATGCCGGACTGAATATTCATAATTTTGGTAATCGCCTCTCGTCATCATCCCACGTGTCACCTTTTTGTCTGTTTTTTTTTTGGTTTTAAATATTCTGCGATGTGCGTGTGATAAGACCGGTTTTTAAAAAAATGCGTACATGAGGTTTTTTTTTTTTTGTTTTTAACCAATTGTCAGAAAAGCTTGAATCTAAAAAATTGCAAAAAAAGTCGTTTTCAATAGCACAATCAAATTTAATTTCAGGCCAAAAAGAAAAGTATGTTGATTAGGCTGTTTAAGAGTAAAAATAACGGTTTACTTGGTGAATAGAAAGTGAAAATTCAGAAATTTCTATTTTAAATCGTTAGAACTCCTATAATTATGAAAAGAGATTATAACAGTGATGGTTCTACTAATATAGCGAAAGATTCTTAGTTTAACATCGCATCAATGAGGACTAATTTGAACGTTACAAAATGTTTGATATAAAACGCTCAGAAAATCCTTACCACCCTTTAGGTATTATTCAATCAAATCCATTAAGACTTGGAAACCATATTCGATGTAATTTCCTGTTTATCTTGAAACAAGGAGTTTGATTTTTAAATCTGTATTAAAAACCTTATTAAGCGAGTTAAGCCATCACTAAATTAAAGTGTGATTGATTTTGAATTTAGTTTTGAAGTTCTTCAGCTTCCCCCCAGCAATTCCGGGGGATATATATTTTATTATCTAAACAATATTCAATTTTCTAGTATCCACATATAGCTCGAATCCTTCGCGAAATCAATATAAAAACAAGTGAAAAAGCTAGAATTGGTCTAAGACCAATTCTTATGATACCCTAGATGAATGCACGTATGATATTTCGTATGGTCACTCATTTGAACAATTTTGATTTTTTGTATTGGTTTATCACATATACATATTTCTAGAACGGTTCGTCGGACAGAAAAAATGATTATAACCAATTTTATAGGATTTCTTATTCTGAAGAAGTTTTTAGTACAATAAAAATGTCTAGGACTGATCGTTTTCAAAGTATATGTAAAAAACCAAAATTATTATATGGCAACACCAAGAAAGGGTTGCCCGATTTAGCCCATTGTTCAGCTCTCTATGTCAGCGTGATCTACGGCAGTGTCCAAATATATAGTGGAAAACGAAATTTTTGTATGGCAACCCCACGAAGAAGTTGCCCGATTTGTCTCATTTTCGAATTAATTTTACTTTTTTTTTTTTAAAGGCCGCGTACAAAATTTCAGCTCTCTAAGTACAGACGGACAGACAGAAAAGCAAAAATCAAAATAACATTTAATTTTATGCGGTGGTGTCCAATCCATTTTGCTCTACCATCATTATTTCTCTGCGGTAAAGTAAGTAAAAACTAGAATTGGTCTAAGATAAAATTTCGTAGGATCACCCATCTGTGCAATTTGGACTTTTGAAGTGGTTTTTCGCCTATATTTCTAAAACGGGTTGGTCGGACAGAAAGATATAATCAATTTTATAGGATTTCATATTCTGAAGAACTTTTCGGTACATTAAAGTCGGATAGGACTTATCGTTTTCACAGTACACGTAAAAATCCTAAATTTTTATATGGCAACACCAAGAAGGGATTACCCGATTTAGTCCATTTTTATAATTATATTTACTATTTTTATGCAAACACTACGTACAATTTGTCGTGAAAAACGAAATTTTTGTATGGCAACTCTACAAAGAAGTTACCCCATTTGTCTCATTTTCGAACTTAAATTTACTTTTTTCTAAAAGGCCTATGTGCAAAATTTCAGTTCTCTAAGTACACGTATTCTCGAGTTATCGTGCGGATAGACGACGGACGGACTGACAGAAGGGCCAGACGGACAGACGGACATGCAAAAATCAAAAAAACTTTTAATTTTATGCGGAGGTATTACAAACGGAATGACAAACTTAGTCCACCCTTACCGCTAAAAAGAGGTATCTGGTTAAAAGAGTTCAACTTCCCATTCATCCCTTTTGGATCCACATTAAAAGCAATATTTGTCCGCTCATAAAAGGGTCCGCTTGTAGGTGGTGCCCGATCGGAAAGGTTTCACTGTATATATATAATTTAATAAAATATTTATACACTATAAGAAAATTGGCTTTCATTTTCCAAAAAAAAAAAGTGTGAAATTACTTTCCGAACAATTGCGCTTTTGTGAAATTTCTTTTTAACTAAAGTAAAATGTGTTCCTACATAAGAAAAGTACAAAAAATATTCTTTATGAACACAGTGAAAAATTAAAATTAATTTTTCCCTTAAGTGAGTGGCAACAATTTGTGCCACAAAGCTCAGGGAAAGCTCCACCTCGAAAAATGTAGATTAGGTTTTTGTTCCTAAAATGAAGGTAGGCATTTTTCCCAAAAATTTAGGGAATTTCCATTTTTTTTTGTCCCCTAAAATGTACGAAATAGTTAATAGATTTTATAAACTATAGTTCCTGGTTTAGTTACCACACCTTTAAAAAAACATAAAATACACAGTAAAAAATGATTCCCTAACGTGAGTGGCAACAATTTATGCCACACAGGTTAGGCATATCGATAAGATTAGGGAAAGCTCCACCTTGGAAAACTAAAGGCTGAATTACAATGGACGCAACGGAACGCAACTGAACGGAGAGAAATGTCAAACCGGTTTTCTTTGTATGCTTTTCAAATGGAGTTGCGCACAGTGGACGGACGAAAACGCAGTCGAACGCAGCAAGCTTAATAAAATCTGAAATTAACGCAACTGAACGGATAAACATAACCTCAAATTAGCTTTGGGATTGTTATTTTGTTCCGTCAAGTGAAACTGTTCTGCAGTAAGTGTGTAATAAGCAGAGAGGAAATGGAATGAAAAGAGTTTTTTGATTTTATTCATATTTGTTTATAAATTTTGGGTCAAACATCACTGCCACTTTCAATTAATCATGCGTCCATTGTAAGCAGCTAAACCTCGACGTCCGTTTTACTCCGTAAATTTGACATTGTCCATTGTAATTCCGCCTTAAGACTAGGGTTTTAATCCCCAAAATGTAGGTAGGTTTTCCTCCCTCAAATATAGGGAATTTTGGTTTTTCCCCTAAAATGTAAGGAACATTCTCTAAAATATAGGGAATTTTAAATTTTTGTTTTGTTTTTGTTTTTCCCTAAAATGTAGGGAAAATTCCCTAAAATTTAGATAATATTCCCTAAAATGTAGGGAATAGGTGATAGCACCGCACCATTCTCCACCATAGTTCGTGAAGGTGATAGGAAACCACCCCTTTTAAAAAAACATAAGAATGGGCTGAATAGCTGATTTCATATGGTCCATACTACTAAGTTATATTGGTGCACTGAGCACGCTTACACAAAATTTTGAAAAACAATATATGACTTGTCTTCAAGAATAATGTGTGAATTATATAAACGAAAATATATTTCCATAAAAAATGTAGCATAATACCAAATTCGTTGAATGTTTTCTTCCTTATATCCAAGAGAGCTTAACATTTCGGGAATTTTACGTACTTTACAGGTTTTCTGGTGCCAAATATCCTAAATTCATTGAGAGATACCAAATATGGCAAAAGTTTATAGTGAAAAAATTAATTTCAATTAATGCAGGCTCAGGTAAAATGAAAATTGCAGTCTGAGGGAAATTTTTCAAGTCTTGAAATCAAAACTGTATTCAATAAATCTGTGGTTTTTTTCAAATAACTCGTTATCTGCAAAATTTACAATTTTGAACTAAATATACCATACGACATAAAATTTCATATTTTAAAATCCTGCGTACTCTGGTATAGCAATTACACTATTATTAACAAAAGAATAACCACTTAAGTACCCAAAAATCTTAAATTATTTTTTCAAGAAACAGCACAATTAGACATGTATGCTACCGAGAAGTTAAAAAAATTGATCAAATATCAATGTAAGTGCAGATAAGTTTAGTAATTTTAAAATGAAATTCCGACTTTTTTTAATTTTCATTGTTTTGTTTGATTTTTCTTCAATTTTTGTTTGTGTATGTATTAACAACAATAAAAAAAAGATGGCGTTTATCAATACCAGTATTAACAACATTCATTTTCATTCTCAGTCATTTTGCCTGATAAAATTTCATGGCTTTCGCGATTTTTCTTGTTTTTAAATAAACCGCATAAGTGAACTCCTGTAGCGTTTACTGATTTCAAATAAATATTCATCTTCAATTGAGTCGTTAATTCGCACACAGTATATCGAAAAAAGTGTTATAATTGAGAGCGAAAAGCATTGTATGTGCAACTTTTTTGGTATATTTAACATTTTTTGAAAAATAGTATCCGTACTGTTAATAAAATTTATTTCAAAACGTCCTGTGAGAAAAAGAAGAAAAAAAATTCCACAAATTGGAGATTTTCCAAAACTTTTTCTCACTTTTTTCGACTTTTCCCTTGCTTTCTCAAAACTAGCTTTTTGTGCAGATAACGAGATATTTGAAAAATCCACAGAAATGTTATGTATACAAAACAAATGAGTTTTAATAATGCCACAGAAGATACAAAAAATTAAACTATACTTTCTGATTATTTTATCATCATTCGATACTGTCCTACTACCTACAATTACTGTCCTAAAAAAAAAAACTACTCTCCAATTTATATTGTTTTTGTTTTTTCCTGTTCCTATAATTCGCAAAAACGATTTTACTTTTGAAAATTGAACTATTTATTTATTGTTTGTTGTTTTATTTATATGTAAAACAAATGTTTGCAAATATTAACCCGCTTTTTTTTCAAAATCTTATCGAAAGAAACGTTTTTCAATACCAGACTCGACTCTATACAAGTAATTCAAAATTTTGATGAAAGCGCCATAATCATTATCATCAAACAACAGTCACAATTAAATAACGGTTATATTATTATTATTATTATTAATAATACAAGGCATAACTTTGACATTTTGAATTTGAAGTGTCTTCTATATGAATTATTAAAATTATTATATAAATATTCAAAAAGGATCAACTGTGATTAGGCCGAAATCAATAGCATGTCCAATAAAAATTGCAAAATTCTAGGTAAGTATTATGTGAAATACAGTCATCTCCAAATAAATTAACCATCTTATCTTCAATTCTTGTTGAATGATTTCAAAAAAAAAAAATATATATATATATATATATCAAAAATATCAGTCACAAAAATCATAATCTAATTAAAATAAAAAAAAAAGTGTTTTTCTATAGAATTAAGAAATAAAAAAATAAAAAAGAAAATTAAAAAATGACTAAACTTACGTAATTATATGACTTTTACCATGTTTTTTTTTTTTTTTTTTGTTTTTGTTTTTAAATGTAATCCACAATTTTATTTCTCCTTCCTTTTATATATCCATCTTTGGTGTTCTCGGTTAGATCATGTATGTAAAAATAGTGTTACGTATCCAAAAAAATTGTGTTGACTTTAATTTCGGTTTTTTTTTTCTTTTTCGAATCACATTAAATATAAAAACCGTTATCTTCTCCACACTCTTCGAAGTAAAAGACGGTTTGAACTGAAGATAACAAAAAAAAAAAATCACAATTTTTCCTATACATTTTTTTTTTTCATTAGCAAATTTCTCTTCCACATTTTGAAATAATTTTTTTAATTTTTTATTATCATTTATTATCACTATTTTGAAGCACATTTCAATATTTTTTTTTTTAATTTCATAAATAATCGCTTTCTATTGATTAGAAATGTTTTTACAACATTTTTAGGTAGGTAGATAGGTGTAAATGTATACATTCCATTTTTGATTGATGTTTTTCATGTTGATGACTGTTGATGATGTTAATCCATGTTGCCATAATCCTTGTTGCTCTGTTGCGTTATGTATGTAAAAAAAAAAAATCCTTTAAGTTGACGAACACTACTGGAAACATGTTGATGAAGTTTTTGAACAAAAATATCGATAACATGTTGATAAAGTTTTTTTTTTTTTTTGTTTTGTTGAAAATTGTTTATTATCAAATTTTAATTTGGATAAACTTTTTGAAAAAAAAACTATTGTGTTACACTGTCAAATTATTCAAAAGCACATAAATTCAAACTATTTGGAATTATTTTTACCATTTAGGTACAAAAAACCAAATAGGTTCATCAAAATAATTAAGTTTGATATTGATTTTCTATTTCTCTTATCAAAACGATAGGATTTTTTTTCTTTCTTTTATTGGATTTGAAAAAAACATTGGTGTTCACAAAATCTCACATCAAAACGGAACACATTTTAAAACCACTTCAAAAAAGAAGAAGAAGAAAAAAATACAAATTGTCAAAACAAATCAATCGAAGCGATAATCAACACACGTTTCAGCGTTTCCAATTTATATGTGTTGGTTTATAACCGTTGATAAAATGCTTCAGCAAGGTCAACATGAGATGACAAAATATAATTTTTTTTTTGTCTTCATATAATTCGGACGTTTTCTTTTTTTCTTTTCTCCACCAACAACACTGATATCAACAACACACAGAGTTTGAATTTCTTTTCGATTTTCCTTTTTTCTTATTTTATTTGTCAAAATCAAGAAAAATCAAGCCAATCTGCAAATCTGCACAAAAACAACAAAAAGCTTCTTCTAAGTGATGATCGATCTATATAGGTATATGTATGTATGTATGTATATGTGTATGTAGGTACAGATATGGACCAGATTTAACATATTTATGATGATCTCAAAATCTCTTGTCAAATTTTTCGCTATGTTCTGCTCTGATTGATGCATTCTTCACATATGTATGTATGTATAATCACCAATATTTCTCCTTGTGTGTTTGTTGTTTTTCTTCTACTTTTCACCAATTTCCAAATTCTAAACAACATAATTTGTTGATCACACATTATAACAAGAAACTTGTTGCATTTGATGTTGGAATGATGCAGCTGCAGCGGCTGCAGTTAATTGTGGAAAAGATGAACTAGCTGTCATCATATATGGATGAAGTCTATGTGATCGTAAATATTGTCGATATTTTCCACTATTAATTACGGTATTATTATTATTATTATTGTTGTTATTGTTATGATGTTGTTGCTGCTGCTGATGTTGTTGTTGTTGTTGTTGAACTTGATGCAGTTTATGTGGAGTTTCATCACGTGTTAATAATGGTATCGTTTCTGGTCCAGCTTGATAATTACTAGGTACAGCTGCCATTGGACTTCTATCCGATTCATTCCATCTCAATTGTGATAGAGAATTATTTGATAGTGCTGTTGTTGTTGTAGTACATCGATTACTGATACTACTAAGATCTGGTGTACAATGTAAAATGTTATTATTATTATTGTTGTTATTGTTGTTGTTACTAGTTGATGTTGTATTACCACCGGTATTACTATTAGCTGGATTTGAATAAACTCCACAGCCACCAGATAGCATTGCATCACGTTTACCAACTGGTTTACTATACATTGACTGTCCTGTTATTGATGATGGCATTCCTACTATTGTCGGCATTGTTGATGATGTTACAACAGCAGCTGCTGCCGCTAGTTGATCCCATGATGATGAACTTTGTACTATATGTTGTTGTTGTTGTTGCTGTTGTTGTGGCTGCTGTTGTTGTTGTTGTTGATGTAGTGGCTGTGTTGATTGACTTTGGTTATGATTTCTTTGACTTTGGCTATGCACAACAGCTGCTCGCCTAGTTTGCTGTTCAATATATTGAGCAGGTGTTGATGTTACTGCTGCTGCTGCTGCTGCTGTAGGTTGATGTTGCTGTTGAACAGGATAATGAGCCTGCTGTGACATCTGTGACATTTGTTGTTGATGAATTTGTTGACTAAGTTGCTGTTGTTGATGATGATGATGATGAAAATGTTGCTGCTGTTGTTGCCGTTGTGTCTGTTGTTGTTGATGTTGCTGCTGGTGCTGCTGTTGTTGTTGTTGCTGCTGTTGCTGTTGGTGCTGTTGCTGCTGCTGCTGTTGTTGTTGTTGCTGTTGTTGCTGCTGCTGTTGTTGTTGCTGCTGTTGTTGTTGTTGCTGTTGTTGCTGCTGTTGTTGTTGCTGCTGTTGAAGTACCTGAGATTGTCTTGCTATCCGTCGGGATGTTGATGATGTTACTGACGGTGTTGTTGATAAAGTATTACTTGGAGCTACCAAAGCAGCAGCAGCAGCAGCAGCAGCAGCAGCAGCACTACTTCTTGATGAATTTGGCATATTATTTATAAATGGACTTCGTCTTGCACTTTCGATTTTTCTAAAATAGCATGGATGTATCATTAATAAGGGTTCAACACGTGTACCAGCCGGTGGTTTCGGTTGATTTGGCAGCTCATATTCAACACTACAATCAACATTAAGTGGAATGGAAAAATCTTTTTGACTGGTAGCAACAATCTGTGACATACGTGCTTGAATTTGACGCTGTTGCTGTTGTTGCTGTTGATGTTGATGTAAATGATGTACAACGGTTGTTGTTATCGGTGATATAACCGATGTATGTTGTGTTGCATGATGATGATGTGGCACACTTTGTGGTATAGACATCTCATAATTAGCATAACATGCAGCCATCGTCATGATTAAATAATAATTTTTTTTTGCTTTTTTTCTTATTTAAAATATACTTTTTGTTTTTTTTTTTTTTATATTTTAATTTAAAGCAGTTATGTATTGCATACAAATAGTGTGTGTGGGTGTGTGTGTGTGGGTGTGTGCAAACAATGAAGTTAAACAGCTGATCACTCACAATTATAAAATGGTCTTGAAACATTCACATATTTAAGAATTGAATGAATAATTAAATTTCTACATAGATCTTGGTAGATATTTTAATATATTTGCCGAGTTGTTTTTTTTTTTTTATTTTATTATTATGATTCTTCACACATATTAAATTTGGTTTTATAAACTTTTCCGATTAGTTTCGGTTACTAATATTTTTTTGTTTATTAAAATTGGCACTGGTAATCCATTTTTTTTTCTTCTTTCTTTTGTTAGGATTAACTTTCACTTTTTAAACACCAGAAAAATATTTAGTATAGCTTTTTTTTTTTGTTTTAATGCAAATATTACAGGATGATTTTAAGTATTAACATTCTTTTGCATTCATTTTTTTTTTTTATATAGGTAATATATAATTATTATTTTTTAACACTAGCAGGAACATTAATCCATTTACAGTAATGTAGTGTATGTGTGTGGTGGTGATGTAATTTTTTCTATTGTAATCCGCCACAGTAATCCATGTTTTTTTGATTTTTTCTTTTACTATAAATTTCAACTTTTTGTTTTTTTTTTTTTTTTTATTATTATTGGCTACAAGAACTCAGTCTTTAAATTTACCGATTTAAATTTTTTTTCTTCCTTTTTTTGGTTCTTGAGCTCAGTCTTCACTATTTAAATGTAAACACATCAAATCAACCAAACTTTATTGTAATATTTTCTTTGAATTTTTTATTTTATTCAATATTCTACCGGGGCCGGGGTGTAGATACATATATAGATAGATACCATATGTATGTGGGGTATGTTCCAATATATAATAATATTACTACAAGTCTGGTGAGTTAAGTGTTCTTTTATTTTATGTTTTTTGTTTTTTTTTTATACTACTAATGTGTATCGTGCGCGATACGTACCGAAGAAAAATATAAGTTACAATGAGCGAGCCTATCGAAAAAAACGGAACAAACCGAACCAAATGCAATGAAATCAGATAAATTCAAATTCAGCCGTATATAGATCGAAAATCGAAATCGAATTCGAACACATAAAATGAGTACAGCAGGCAGACGAACAAACGGCAGACCGACCGACCGACACGATTCACTCACTCACTACTAGAGCGCGACACGGATTCCCCTTTTTTTTCGAAGATCTTGTCTCTTTTCTGTCTGCTGAGGAGTTTTTTTTTTGTCTTTTAAAAATCGTACTTATGTCCATCCGTTCAAGGATACCGGTTCGAATAGTCTTTTTTTTTTTTTTTGTATGTAATATTTCCGAAATATGTAATTACAAAAAAATGAGAAATTTTGATTTTAGATGAATGACATTAGAATTTTTTTTTTTTTTATTCTTCGATAATCATATGTATATAATTACTAAACAAGCGTATTACTTTTATTTATTATTTATTTATTTATTTTACTTTTATTTTAGTATTATTTTATTATTATTATTATTCAAAAAAGTTTTTGTTTTTGTCTTTTTTGATATCACAAACAATAGTTTTTTTTTTGTTATTTATTTATTTAAAAATAGAAGAAGAAAAAAAACCCAAGAAATATGAGCTCTAAATTAAGACATTTCTTTCTTATCAAAGTTCACTTTGAATAATAAATACCGATTTTTTTCTCTACCGCACAAACAGTTCACAACTTGAGCTCAACTTCTCGACTGATTCGGTTCCTCTCCATACAGTTTTTAGCTGGCTGGCTGAGCTGCTGAAGTTCAATCGAAAAGTTTAACTCTCTTAATTCAGCTATTTTCGATTCCCCGAGTTTCGAGCGACATTATTATAATAAATAAATAACAAAAAAAAACATTGAACAATGAGATGAGATTAAGATGAGGAGAGCATCACAGTGGAGAATGTTGAGAGATGTAGTGTTAGTGAAGAAAACATAATTTTTCCTGGGCAGCCCCAAACCGATTTATTATGTTTAGTTAAAGTTTATATAAAGGTGTGTGAAAGGAAGTGAGGAATAATCTCTAATTATGTTACTCTCTATATAGCTCTGACAAGTGAGTAGGAGAAATATGAACGCCCCAAGAACTGAGTAGATTAAAAATTCTACTCTACCTAACGGCAAGAAAAAGAAAACAAGAAGAACTAGAAATCTCTAACTGGTCTAGGTCAACAAAACATATGATTTCAATGGTAACCTTATAGCTGAATAGATATTCACGGCTGTTTCAACATAAATATGCGCGGCTTAACTACATTCATACGTACTACGAATTCTGCTGAGAGAATATTGCTTGACGTTTCATGTTGATTTAGGATGGGCTTTGGATTAAGATTACATAAATATGAGTTGTGATGTGAGAGAGTACCGAGAAGAGGCCTACATTCTTCAATATATAAAAAAAAAATAATTCGAGTGAGACCGGAGAGTAAATTATAATTCGTCATAAATTCCTACAGCAGAGAATTTGAAATTTTGATACCGATATATACATGTGCATAAAATTCAAGGTAACATATGATTATGGGCGTATGCATACGACGAGTAGGTACACATATATATGTATGTATAATCTGCAATTAATGATTCCCACAAAGTACCTAGGTATCGCATTCTTGCATTAATTAACAATTTCCAAAATTGCTTCAATATTAACCGATTTTAAGTGGATAGGTATGCATACAGTAACCATACAGCATAAAATAAAGGTCTCCACTAGAGGATTTTCATAAATATACATAAAACATAATATGTACAAATAACGGTTTTGCTATTACATATAGGTAATCAATCAATTAAGATAATACCAAACATTTTATCAATAATTTATGGGTGGGTGGTATAAATGGCTTAATGAACAAATGATTCACATACCTACAAATCCGGATATCATTTTTGGAATTGACGGAAAATAAACATGCGATTTCAAAAATTTCGTATTTAGTACGTAATTTTAGGTGTTTTGTTTGGGAATTTTCCATCATGAAAATAAACGAATTAGCTAAATATGTAGGTAGGTAATATGTATGTGTATACAAGTTGTGCGTCATTTAGAAAAAGCTTCATTAAAAATGCAAATGAACACAATAACAGAGGTTGATTATATTTAGTCTGTTTATGATGATGAATTTGACACTGCGACTGTGTGACATATTAAGTATGATTTTTTTTCTTCACATTGTCGTCATATCTGATTGCGGAAGCTATACTATATTGGTATTTAGGTATATGTCAAGCATTTGGGATGGTTCCTGTCGAATGAGACAAGTAGAATAGTTTGCGCAGAGGAGGTACAGCTTTTAATTAGCATGGGTGAGAAATCATCAGGACCTGCGATTTTGGAAACGTTGACCTCCTTAAGGAACTTGAACACATCTCTCGTACGGATGTGTATTGGCTCTTGTTCACATCCACACGGACATGCAAAAGAAGTGCCTGTGAAGTGGGTGGAAGACAAGAATTTGAAGTTAATCTAGCAGTCAAAATATTATCTATATCCAGAGTGTCAACAACCACTTCACCAATGTTAAGTAATGAAGAAATAGAGGAACTGCACTTTTATTGCTTGGTTGCACTTATCGTTAAGCCAAGAGTGATTTTCCTGTTGTTGAGAACTACTACTGAAATACAGATGTGTTCACGCATGGGAAGACTTGCTACAAGAATATTACTAACCCCTAATGTGCATTCATCGACATCCCTTGAAGCTAAACAGACCGATCAATCGATACTGATTGAGACTTTCCCAATCAGCAGATTTAGTTTGCTTTTATTTAACGTTTTTTTTCGGTTTTTTCGTTTCGTTGAATTTCTACAATTACGAGCTATGATTGTTTCTTTACATATTTGTTTCGCCACACCGATAAGATTCTAATAAGCCGCCTTTACATCGAAGACTTATCAAAGACCCTTTGGCAGCTGTTTTCAATTAAAATAAGCCTTCCATCGCTTTTACATCCCGAATATGCTCTGTCCTGCTTCAAATACTTCGAGAAAAAGTCACATTCATGTTCATGAAGAATCAGCACTTCCTGTTTTCTCTACAGGCTTCAACAGCCACGACCTAAATTGGAGCGAAGACCACCAAGCTTCCTAAATGTATCAAATTGAACGCGGTTTTACAAAAAGTCCAGTACAACACTTTTACTGCAGAGTGAATCATTTTGTTAAGAAATGGTTCGAGAATGTACTAAATCTGTTTTTCAGTGGTTTTCTGGAGGGGGGGGGGGGGGTTTCCCTTAGCTGGTCCGCCACTGAGTGGACTCCAATCGCGACTTACTCGAAGAATAGGCTGAACCGAAATGGCCGTAAGGAACTTTATGAACTTCAACGAGACTGAAGTTTACTATCGAATTTAATTTTTGACCTTTTTGCCCTAAACAGACGTCAGATTCCGTAAGAGTTATTATCTTGATATTTAATTTTTTCAATTTTAAAAGTGGTAAAAGCAAAACATTAATAAATGGAAGTTAATTTAATTGAAGATTTGTGCCTTTTTTGGACATTGTATAAAAAATATAAGAAGAAACTCAAGAAAAATCGGCAGCACTTCCAGGAGCAATATCTCGTTTTCTTAGCTCCTTCGCAAACTTTTCTCTTAGAAGTGACCATCTCTTCTCGCATTCTTCTATAATAAGAGTGATAGCGATTTTATTAATATTTCACTAATATCATTAGATAAACAGACGAGTAGGTACTTACGTAATGAGCGACTCTTACCGCACTTTACTTATGAAAAATTTGACATTTAAACTTAAAGAAAGTTTCTTACCGATGCCTTCACCGTGAAACACAGTGTTGGCTTTTCCAACCTGTCTGTCCGGCCTCACCGCAGCTTTGACAGTTCTGTAGAATATATGAGATCAGGTCATCATTAGCTCCGAATTGGAAAGGTTGATGTTGAACAGGAGTAGGTCTACTTTCTACTCTGTTGTAACTTTGTTATAGCTTTGACATCTAATTTCTGATATCATCTGATGTCAGCATGTCAACTTGACTTGAAATCCACTTGAAACTCAAGTTGGGTTTTTGGTTGAATTAATTCCAATTAGTTAATTTGAAATTTTCTTGAAATATATCAAAAATCACAACCTGATCTGTCAACAATTTTGTTCCCATTTTTTATTTTCATAACTCGTTGACATGAAAAATGTTCAAGTAAGTACCTAATGCAGTTGCGATTAAATTTTTTCATGTAAATTGAACAAACATTTTGTGATTTACTTGACTCAAGTATTACTTGAAGTCAATGCCCGTTTACATGTTATTTTGATTACTTGATCTCTGCTTGAAATATACTTTAAGTATGGGAAATTTGTTGAAAAAAATTTGTGAAACATGTTTTCCGTCAAAAGTTATTTCTGCTGTGGTAAATTATTACAAAATAATTTGAATTTTCCAAGCCAACATCCCAATTAACTGCTTGCTACCATACAGAAGTTGTCAAGGTTCGTATTGTGAGTTGCAAAATTTTGCAAGGCTCACCAGGGTAATGCAGGCGCGCATAAAGGGGGGGGGGGGTCACGGGGTCATGACCCGCCCCAAAGCGCCAACTCACCTACGCGGTGAATTGAATTGGGAAACAAAATGTGGTTCTGGACTGTAGAGAGAGATGTAAAAGCTTATCAGGACGATTTTCGCATTGTACGGGCCCAATATGTAGCTGACACCGGCGTTTAATGCTAGTGCTGGAGCGTACTTTTCGCAATTTTTAACTTTAGCGCTGCTGCGTCAACAAAACCAATCTGCGGCAACGGCTGGCCATATGCTTGTCTTCTAATGAGTAGTAATCGTCGTTATAAAGGCCAATCTACATCGAGAGTTACACGCTGCAAGCTTCAAGCTAAAAATGTCATTTTCCACATATGGCGTACCGTAGAAACTGCTACATAGAGAGGTTCAAGCTACATGGTGAAGCTGCGGCTGATTTTAGGCAAATTTATAATTTTGTAGCTGCAGCTGCATTAACACCACTATGATAATGAAGTAAAAGTCATGCTTAGTTTACGATTAGTCAATACGGATAAAATAATTAATTTTATGCAACGAAATACGATATAATGGCACTAAAAACTTCAAAAACTCTCAAAGAAAATTTCACTTTATTCATGTTAAGTTGTCAGTGGGAATGTGATTGCAGATTGCACTTCATGAGATCTGAAATAGAGCTTCGTGTATCTTGTAGTGTGTAGCCTTCGACAGGGGCGTATCCAGACCTGCAGCCTAGGAGGGAACACAACTAAAATTTTCGTGTCGAAAAAGTCGAAAAAAGTTGTTTTTAATTTTTTTTTTTATCATATTTACTTTATATACCAAAATCCAATTTTTGGTTTGATTTGGAAAACCTATCGATAATATTATTCACATCAATGTCGATCTCAACCAGATACGCCTTCTTGTGCAGAGATTGTAGAAATAGATGCTGATGCAAGCGCTTCTGTCACGGGTGAAGTAATTGATTGAAAGTGAACTTGCACCTTGAGTTACATTTAAAGGAATAGGAGTAGGAGTGGATGATATTTCTTCTGATGGGAACTTAACTAGTGTAGCTAGTTTATCCTTCTCCTACAAATTAAAAGTAAACGTGAAGTCAAATTAAGCAACACTACTTGAATTAATACGAAAGTACCGCAGACGAAAGCGATGGATTTTATTTTTATATAGTTTTGCCGTCAAAATTCTGAAGAAAAATTGTAGAATCAATTTTAGCGGCACTGGAATCAATCCAACTAATGGTTTTCAGTCACCAATAATAAAAATTAAGAAATTGGTCAGCGATTATAAATTTTTTTACCTATCTGATTTTTAGACATAAAATCGATGACAGAACAACTTGGTGGCGCAGTGTTGGAAGCAATGTTCCCTTTAATTTTTTCATTGACTGAGCGGTGCAAAAGTATATGGGAGCAAAAATTTTCAAAATGTATGTAAAAGTGCGAGGGGGGAGGGGCGAGGGTCCTGTGCCAATTTTTTTTTTTTTAATAAATGATCTTGAAAATTACGAACAAGAAAGGATTTTTACTTTTTCGTTCATATCTTTGTTTATACCCTTTATTTATTAAGGGCAAGATCTACTATTTTTGAACGACATTTTACGATAAACATTAGAATTAAATCTTATTTCTAAATGTTAATCAGAATGTTTTAAGTGGAATTTTATAAAAATGAATGTTTGTTAAGTACCTACCTAATGAAAACTTTTATTATAATACGACATTAAATGTAGAATAAACATTAAACAAATTTTCAACAGTTATTTTTATATAGTAAATAATATCTATAATTTCTATATAAATTATATTATTTGAATTAAGAATTATATTTACGGCTCACAAAAACCTTAGCACTACATCTTTCCCGCCTGTCTTTCATACTTGTCCATTCATTATAAACTTTATCTATATATTTTTTAATCAAATCATTTAAATGATCGACATTTAATCAGTTCCTAAGTTTGGATTTAATTAGATTCATAATTCTGAATCTGCGCTAGTAGTTAGCACTAGAAGCTTAAAAACTGCCCATTATATCATACAGTATCGCTATATTTTCAAACAAAATTTGTAGTACATAATCTATACACTGTTGCTAAATGATTTTATTGCTCATGCCTTGGTTTTTTTTTTTGTGAACTCAGAAAATTAAGTTCAGAATATTCTTCACATATTTTATCACGGTTTTCTGTACTTGAAAAATGGTGTGGATATTTATCTGCACGGCATGCCACATTGTCTTTTCTGAAAGTAAAGTTATTAATTTCATTTGATATTGGCCTGTATTGCTGAATCCGCCCCGGGTGAACTAAGTATGCGGATTTTCCATTTTTGTGATTATCGAAAATGTTCTAAGTGAAAAAATTAAGTTTCCCTTGATTATTGAAAACAATGAATCGAATCCTTGATACGGATTGAAAAATCGCATCGTGAAGGGGAAGTGAATCTTATTTGCGACGGGATTCATTAATCCGGCGGATTGAGCAATACCGGCCAATATATTATGTAGGTATATAAAAAACTTACAAATTTTTTACCGCTTCATTAGGAATTCTCATTTCCAAGTGATTACACACTACTCGTTCAATGAAACGGATTATGGAAGAATTTTGTCAACATCATTTCCAACCTTTGTTAAAATTTTTTTTACCATTTTCATTCCAGAAAATATTTTCTCCCAGATACTGTGCTTTTAATTTTTGTCTTTTTGCTTTTACATATGTAATTATGTGCATCAATAATATTCAGCAACTTTTCTGTAAATATTTGCACAAAGTTTTTAATTCACTTAGAACATCGTTAAGAACAAACAGCGCCACAGTATATTAGGTATTATTGTATTATTTAAAATTTATAAACAATGTTTACAAATTGGATCGTTACATAAATTCACTTGTTCATTACAATATTCAATTAGAGTGTTGTAATTTTTAATTAAAACATTCACTGCAAAATGACGAGATAACCAACGTGCACATCGTTTCATGGTTTAAATGTTACCGAATCTCGATCCATTACAGGAGCCAATTCTTCAAATTTTCCTATTTTAATTCATGATCTACTGAACATAGCGTAAACTGTCCTAAGGTAGGTTTCAATATCTTGCATAAGAGATTCATGTTTCTATGCATCATCCAAACTCAAATCCTCTCGGTGTGCAACACAATGTTGTTCAGTGAGATAAGGTATATTTCCTTTGTGAGAAGTGCTGCCACTCTATTTCTTCGTCCTACCATAACACTTGCTCCGTCCGTTGTAAACTTAACCATTTTCTAACCATTTTTCCAAAATAGAAGCACTGTCTGTATGTATTAGCTTCAAAATACCTCCAAATTCTGTTTTTTAGGTCAATTCATTTTTCATTCGAAATTTAAAGTATATAAAATTAATGATTTTTGAACTAAAATGTCTGTCCTTTCATCTATTATAAGTGTATGGAGATCTGCTTCTAGCAGTTCATTTAAAAAAAAATTCCATGAAAACAGAAATTTAGATTTTTGCCATTTTTAGATACAATTCTTTTATAAAATGACATAAAACAAATTATGAACAAGCCCATTGTGCGCAGAATACAAAAACGGCTGCGCAACTTTCGCAAATTTAGTGCGCGGCCGCGCATCCGCGCAGCTTAGAGGGAACTTTGGTTGGAAGTGGTTGTAGTGAAAATTCCCTCCAAAAGTGGAATTTCTGGATACATCTCCCACAGATTAGTAATTTTTCAACATATATTCATTTTTATTGATAACAATTTATAAATGAAATACATACCTAACATTTAAGCAAATAGCTCAGTCATAAGAAATCCTTCTTCCTCTATAAAAGTACATTCGTGTTATTCGTATTCTTCATTACATTGTGTTAATTATCTGGGAAAAAGAGTGCTCTAAAAACCAACGTGGAGCACTACCTTGGAAGTTTGCAGCGTTTCTCTTCTATATCCCAGCTCATTGCTTTTTTACAAGGCATATCCGTAGAGAAAGTGTTCTAAAGAAGCACTCCAGAAGGTATGCTAAATGATGGGTGAAGAAGACGTCTTTTGAAAAGCTTTAATGCGCTTTTTGAATAATCATCGCAGTGCTTCTTCGTTAATCTCATAAGAAGCCTTCAAGACTGCTTCCCGAGAACACTATAAGGCGCTTGCAACTTCAGGAATGCCTATGAGGCAAGGAACTTAGATAGAGAAAGATAGCGGTGCATGCTTCCGAAGAAGTACTTCAATACACTATTTAAAAATGAGAAATGCGTTATTTCGCATAGTACCACTATTGTTGAAAAATTCTTGGAATATTAAATGAAATCAGCCTTTGGTACACTTCTGCTGGAACTCATTAAATAATCTTCCAAGTGACGGTTATAGAGGGTTTTGAGTTGCTTACTTGCACCTTTGCTAATCGTTCTGCTTAGATCAGTGAATATATTTCTACAGACCTTTTTGCCTATAGGGAAGAGCTTAAATTCTGCTACTTTCAGAAGCGCTGCTGGTTCTTCGTTTCAATTCTCTCAATTTTTTTATATTTTAGTAATATTCCATGCTCAATTAATACATATTATCTTAATTATACAGAAAAAATCAATTGTTTGTGTAGAATTTAAGATAATATTTTTGTACTTTGGATGTACTTATAATTTTTCCCACGATTTGTTCGAGAAGACGCGATTATTCCTCCTTTTTAAAATTTTTGAGGGTGAAAATTCCCTCAATCTCCCAACACTGCTTGGTTGGGATCTCGCAACAGGAGCAAACAAACTGTCTTAATAACTTTTCTTCTAGGGTTTGTCTAGTAGAACCTTAGTTCCACATTCCATGCAATCAACGAATAACCACCCGTTGATTTTTCATAGCGACACTGATTCAAGCCTGAGTGAGTTGTTCAAAATTTTTACGTTCGTAGGGAAACATTAAATTTTTTGTTAGAAATTTACTTGCAAATTATTCTCAAGAATTTGAATGAGTAACTATTCACCGACAATGGACCAATCGAATTGGTGGATTGATTCTGGAGGCTCACTCTCAGAAAAGGTACAAGCATTCAGTTTTCTTCGAATGATTTGATAATTTTTCTTTAGATTTTTCATGCACTACTGGTGGCTGATCAAATGGTTCCAAAGGGTTATATTGATTCAGGTAGCTCGGCTGGTCTTGGTCAGATTTGTACGAGCGTTGGCAATCATACTTTTTACACAATTTTAAAAGTGACTTCTTCCGAAACCCCCTCGAATATTTTAGTTGTGCCACCCCCCCCCCCCCCCCCAGGTTACTGGTCTGGATACGCGCCTGGGGTATAGGCTCTTCAAGTTATACTAAGGTCGAGGTTGGTTGGAAAAGCTAGCAGTGGGTTTCTCGCTTTAAATTTATTTCGGGTAGGATACGTCTGTTTAATTTAAAGGGCGCGTTCGCCTAACTTAAGTATCTTTATGTCAATTTTCGTTCACCCAAACCCTTGGAACCATTGGCGTAATTAGGACTTTTTTCTGGGGTGGGCCAGGTCCTCCAATTTTTGCACATAGGTTTTAACAAACATTTTGTTTGTGAAGTATATCAGCTCATGAGTATTCCCAGCTTTTGACTGACATTTTTAATGCATTGCTCCGAGCACTTATATGATAAAGTTTTTCAAGTAACAGAGAGAACAGAGAATCTATAAATTACAGAACCCACAAGAAACATAATCTAAATTCTAGAACATAATTTCCGCTAAAATAGCTCTGCACACAAAAAATAAAATAATTCGCTATAAAATAATTCTCATTTTACAAATCGCGTCACAATTTTTGTAATATGTAGTCTTCCGACGTGAAACCTTAACTCCGCTCCCAAGAAAGCAAAAAACTAGATTTAATCTACTGTAAATGCAGGTACGTATGCACATACGGAGCGATTTTAATAAGAAAAGCTTTTGAGATATGGCAGTGTTTGTCGAGGTTCCAATGTTAGAACCAGAGGAACAATGAACAATTTTCAATTGTTTTCCAATCTTTATTATAATTCTCGTTAAATGTTATTGAGCACCCGGAGAGAGAAAACCATGATACATTTACGAAATTTACGAAATAAGACTTGATTCCTATTTCTATTTGGTAATTTCAGTTTAGTCTGACATTTAAATTATTATGAAAATAGATTAGTACAACATAATGTGGACGAATTGAGTGAAAATTTTGCACGATTTTAAAAGAAAAATAAAACAAAGTGGTGTCGTTTAATTAACAGAGACTTCTGTTTTCCACATCCCCTCCTTTGCTTCTCTCGCGTTTTAAGAAAAATAAATCAGAATCCTCAAGTCCCATACACGAAACTGATATGATAGTGACGCCCTGCCTAATGTCCAGTATTTATTCCAAGTACCAATACAAGGACCCATACTTCAAATCTTTTAAGTACAAGTTCCGGTACTGGTACTGGTATTTATGAGTTTCAAGAGCTTTCGAAAACTCAAATAAGAAAATTTTGAAAATCTATAGTCAGTTAAATAACTGAATGAGGTTTCTATTTACGACATATCATAAAATATCGTATAAGATTTTGCTGTTTTAATTTCTACATAATTTGGAAGTTGTTCATACAGCATTTGAGTTTGCCTTTAGAAAAACAAATGTCACATCAGATAATGATTGCCTTTGTGTAGCATTTACAGGACTTACAAATGAAAATCAATGCTGTGCGGAGGAAGAAAGCGGATTATGGCACTTGCTTGCCAACCTTCTCAACAAAGCAAATCTATTCAGCATGTCAATTTCTGTCCTACAGTTACTCATATATTGCGCTAATTGGCGTATTTAAATAATTTACAAGAGCTGAAGTACCTTGCGTTATGGCGGTATTTGTAGAAAGTGCGTTAAGTACCAGTAGCGTGACATGTACTTAAAACATTTTAAGTCCAGGTCCTGGTACTGGTAATAATACTTAAGTACCAATGTGCTTAAGTACTTTACCGGTCTGAAAGTTTTTTACAGGTCTGAAGTTAGATACAAATTTTAGATCAACTATTTACGTTTTTATTAAGCAGCAAGGAAGAGATATTTAAAGTCTGTGTACGCTTTAGTTTACGTCATTTTTTCTGCATACTTATTTAGCACCTGTTACGCTGTTAGTTTGATTTTAATTATCTTGATTTCAATATATAGAAGTGCCATATTCGTAAGCCTCTCCTGAAGCTGTTGTTCTTAACCAAGTTTTAACTCGATGGCAAAGCTCCGGTCACAGCCGGCCGAGCTGACAGGAAGACCCAGAGCTGCTTGCAGCAACTAATATAAATTTGTGCAGAAGTCTTTATTAATTTCTGTTTTCAGTATTTCCAAATTTACAACAATGCTCTTGTTTTGGAACATATTATTTATATTATTTTTGTTTCAGCCTGTAACACTTTTATAATTTTCTACAAATGCCTCTCCATGTTTCAGGTACAACTTTATAAATGAGTCAACTGACAAAGGTAGATTTGCAATCCTATTTTTGAAGTTAATGATAATGTTGTCCATCACTCTTGGTTATATATGTTCCAATATTCGGATGGCCTTGGCTTTGTATCTGATGGAAAGTCTACTAAATTACTTTTACCTAGACTGGATTTTATCAAAAAGTCTTTTGCTCTCTCTATCTTTTTGCCTGCTCCTTTTCGAGACTGGTTTAGGTTCTAGACAAATTTAATGTTTTTATGTGAATTTCTCGATTTCCCGAAGAGTGCTAATATAGTTTTATTCCATTATGTAACGTAATAAGAATATTATTTTCTTCCCTATAAAGATAATCAGCCGTATTACTTAATCCGTTGGGATTAGAATCGAAAAAGGTTAAAAAAAAAATTTTTCCGGGAAATTAAACAAAGTTTTACGGAATTTTCAAAATTTCATTGATATCAAAGGTTATCAATTAAAATTTCCCCACAAACTGTCAAAATAGTTCTGCATGATTTCAGTGGAATCTAAGCAATCTCAGGATAGTTTTTAAAATTTTTTAAAAATTTTAATAGGTTTTCTTGAAAAAAAAAAGAACTTGTTAAGGCTTTCCGATTCCAATCCGAACGGATTCAATTTAATTAGGCCATACTTGTACGAATAACCGAATGTTTTTTGGGAATTTTCATAATTTCCTGAGGGGGGCAGTCTGCATTCTGGGGGGGGGCACCCTGGCCCTTACCCCAGTTACGTGCTTGGAACAGAATGAAAGTAGCCATCATGCAGGAAAATGTCAAGCAGAAGTAAGTTATAAGGCAATGCCATTAAGTGACCGCAATGAACGTATAGGCATCGTAGCCACCACGCAAAATTTGGTCGGCTTTCAACTTTAGCGCAATTATCCTACGTTGATATTTCACAGCTGATTAACATTTTGTTTGTTTTAAAATTTTGTATACTGAGTTTCATGAGTTTCAAAGAAAATTTAATTATGGTGGTGAAAAATTTTAAAAATAATTATATTGTGGTCCCAATTTTAGTATTAATACAGTTAACAAAATTCATTTAAATTTCATCTTGACGCAGTCATCACCATGTTTGGTGGTTGTGATTCATTCTGTTCCAAGCATAATTTTTCTGAATTCATTCCATCCATCTGACACATTTCTATAAAAATCAATCTGGTGGAAATTTTGTGTGTGGCATGGCAATGGTTGCTGGGTCTAGGTATGTAGGGAAAAATTCACCAGTTATTTATATGTCAGTAAAATAGGTCTTACCTATATACATACCAGCAAGGCCGTATATATACACTGCTCAAAAGTGTATAAGCAAAATGTGGTTTGTGGTTTGAATTGTAAAAATTGGTTTTTGTCCCATTATAAATATATAATACCTGTTTTTACCGTTATTCCAGAATTTTGTTATTGTTGTCTGCGCAATAGATGCATCTACTAAAAACAAAGAACAGAACCAAAATCAAACCAAATTCCAGGAATTGGCAACCGAAAACCCACATTTTGCTTATACACTTTTGAGCAGTGTAGATCACGAATGGGAGGGGTTTAGCCCAGTAATTAATACCCTCTAGAAACAAAAGAATAACTGAGAATTAATCTAAACTTAATAATCGGAGTTTGATGTAAGTTTAATATAATTAATTTATTAAGCATATAATTTATGTAGACATTCCAATTGAATCGAAAAATTCTAATCATCTACATATAAGTGCTATATATGTATTAAGATAATTGAGTTCACGATAATTCTCATTTAAGGTCCCGTGAGTCTGCAGAAATTTAAAAAGATATGTTTGAAAACATGTTGTTTAACCCTTATTTATATTCCAAGAAAAAAAATTATAAAGATCCACTTTTTATACAAAAAAAAAAAAATTATTACAGAATTAAATGTTTTCTCTTCCTTCTTGCCGTAAAGAGGGAAAGTACTTCATTCATTTCAATTTTAACATTTCAATGAATGCTTAGCAAAGCGATTCTATTGAAAATATTAGTTACCAACAAAAGTTGGTGTTTTAAGGACGAAAAACAGATTAAACTTAGACTTAATATTCCCTTTAAAATGTGAACACAATTTAAAATACCACTACGATTAAGCTACGGTGTATCGAAGTGTAAGCTACCCTGGTAGACAAATCATGATGAGCTCATCAATGAGCTCCTCATGAGTAATGAGATGAACGTCCTGATGAAATTCATTCGCGTTTGAAACAAAACCGGGAAAAATCATTTATTTACTTTTTTACAGATAGTGTGCATGAGATATTGTATCTCTTTCACTTATTTAGAAATGTATACTTTGCTTCCCTTTCACTTCGATGAGTACATAATAAGTGTCACGATGAGCTTATTAATGAGCATGTCAATGAGTGTCACGATAAACTTATTAATGAGCATGCCAATGAGTATCATGATGAGTTTATAAATGAGAATTTGATTTTAAGATTGATTTCATATATTTTTCCGAATTCAAACTCTGACTGCAAACCAAACTCTGAGACGCTGAACCGTAAGGATTTGGGCATTACGTCTTGTTCAGCATGTGGGCGACAGTCTGTCCGAGGAAGAGCAAAACAAATAATTAATTTAAAAGCAATAATTTAAAAATTTTACTTTAAATCCGATAAATCACAAAAATTAATTCAAATTTATCTAGTAGAAATGTCATCTGACACGGTGATGACAAAAATAAATATTTATTTATTGTCGGTTTAGTACCTACATATATAGGGAGCAGTTTCATGATATCCAATTAACTCTTCGATGAGTTTTAATGAACGCTCATCGGAAGGCTCATCGGGACTTAATTATCTTCTATATTTTTCTTCATTAATTGCAAAACACCTTGATGCTTTCAGGAAAATTTGTATTGGCTCACATAATCCCCACCACTTGAGAGACGAGAGACAAGGTCAAACTATGAGCAATTTCTTCCAGGGGTACCATCTACTGATGTGTATATACGTGCAACCATACTGGACTGATTATTTTCTTTCTCTATTTAGTACACGTTTTTCCTAAAGTTCCTTTATCTGAAAGCAGAACTGGGCAAGTACCAAAGAAAATGTACTTAAGTACAAGTACAAGTACCGTATGTATGAAAAGTACTTGTAACTAAGTACTAAGTCTATAAAAAGTACTGAGTACTTTTTGAAGTACATACATACTTTTTACAGCACTTTTTTAGAATCTTTGTACGTTGGCAGTAATATAATGAAGTGTATAGAGTTCAGTTAATAGATATTAATAAATAAATACCTTTTGAAAACTATAATATGCATAGTAACCAGTGCGGCTACTATTTGTAGTTTTTTATAGATTTCGGCGCTGCACGTAGAGTAAAACTTTCGCCTCTCATTGCTACACTCATAAAAATTATTAGAGGTCCGCCGAAGCACCCATTGTCACCTCCAATAATGCATAAAAATTCTATGGCAAATTTCCAGTAAATTTCTAAGACAAAATTGAGGCCTCCCCTAAACCAGGTCGAGGCATCGTCGATTTTATATTCGAGTGAGACGTTACTGGTTTTTGTTCACTTGCCCAGTCTGGTTTCTATGTTATTAGTTTGGCTTAGGTTGTGCCTTGTCGCACATGCTTTGACAGTTCTTTTCGTGCTTTAAAACTCAATAAAAAAGGAGTTGCGCTAGTGATTGTGTTTGCTTTTCTACGAAGAGTTAGATATTTGTAGATACTTAATAGACTCAGAAATACTTAAGTAAAAATCTTGATACTTAAGTACAAAACTAAGTCTTAAGTACAAGTAAATAGAAGCAAGAGTACTTATGTTCAAGTAGGGCATTTCAAAAGTATTGAGTAATAAATCTTAAGTAACGAACATGTACTTTAAGTAGTACTTAAGTCTTTTTTTACTTAAGTATTGCCCAGCTCTGTCTGAAAGGGCCACGGAGGAAAGATATAAAATGACAAAACCAATTGTTGTGAGCCGCTACATTATAAAGAATTGTGCGTAAGAATTTGGCTTGTCATATTAACGAAAGTGTAGGCTACACCGATGGAGGGGGTTTGAACTCCTCAAACCCACCCCATATACATATACGGCCTTGCATACCAGTAGATATGTACCGATGCATGACCAAAAAACTTAATCGCAAAAATTCAACATTGTTGTACCTATAGGTAATCAAGCCTAGCCTAAACTTTTGCTTACTTATGAAATTCGATTTCTCTGAAAATAGCATAATAAGAAGGGTAGGCTCCCTACCTATCTACATACATACATACACCGGATACGCATTCCACATGATATAAATAAAAGCTTTTATCTTTAATCTCTTTTCAAGCTATGTACATACATGCATACATACATACATACCATTGTGTAAACATCGTATAAATACATCTAATCCGTTCAAATAAGTCCCAGGCTAGGCAAAGAAGCATTATCAACTCGCAATCTAATTATAACCTGAAATCGTTAGATCCGCACCCAGAATTCATTCAAACAAAAAGGACACGACACTAAAAAAAAAAAAAACATGAAGAGCGCTCTCTCCCCTAACAAGGCGCATTACTCCACGAAATTGAATAGAACCAGACCAGAGCGACCGACACGACAGCCCCGATATGATGCATGCATACCCAAGCTCAAAACTCGTCGCCCATGATGTCGATATCCCGTTTAATTTGAAAATTTCATTGATTGCTGGCAATTTCATTTCAGTTTGACTTAAAAAAAAAAAAAGACAAAACAAAAAAGTGCACACAACCATTTGGAGCGCCGCTCTTATAAAAAACTCGCTCCGAGCATCATCTTCATCGTCTCGCGGTATAAAAATGGCAAATATAGCAGCTATGAAAATGAAACAGATCATCGCACAGCGACGCGACAATGAGTGTACATACATAAATGTATCGCGCCCACCGCACACCGCATTATCGACGAAACCATAAGTATGCAACGAGTTATAGATAATTATGTATGTAGGTATGAATGGATATATAAAGCTATAGCGATACACAATAGAAAGAACCTCCACCAAGTCTCCAACCAATTTAAGAGCAATCTAGCTCTGGCGCGGCAGCTCTAGCAATACACCACACCGGCGGCCCGGCAGGCCCGCCGAAACCCAGGACGACCCAGCAGCCAGCGCCAGTCCCCCACCACACCAGCACCAGAGCGGTGTGACGGCAGAAAAAGCAACGAAAGCAATCAATCTCTCAACAACGGCAATGTAAGCCAAGTCAACCGGAAAGGAAGTTATTCGAGTGAATCAGCTGTTTCAACTTAAAACTTGTTCGGATTTGGTTTTCTCGGGGGGAACAAGAAGGCGGAGGAGAACATTTTATTTCCTTCCTTCTTCTTAGGCAATACGGCCTTGCCTTGCCTTGTGTGTGTGTGTGTTGTTAGATGTAAAATGAGTTCAGAGTCGGGTGGAGGCGTGCGAGCGAATCCCCATTTTTGTGCAAATTCTCTTTTCTCTGATATGTCAATGCAGCAGCATCCATCCAGCCAGCAGCATCAATCAAAGAGCAAATTAAAAAAAAAACGTTAGCTGAATTAGATGGAGCTGATTCAGCGATTAATTATGAGTTTTTGTTTGAGAGGTTATTCGATTTCGAAGTTCCGAGTTGGATGTTGGGGTGGAACTGTGGAAGGGATGAAATTGCATTCATTACGCTCTTTATGAAAATTATGAGCAGAAAAATTGAGGAATTATAGCGCACGATTAAGCAAGCGATTATGTGACGACGACGCACCTTGAACCTTTGATATCGGTCCGAGATCAGATGTGAAATATCAAAAATTTTGACAGCGCAAAGATCGTGTATTCTGGACGGGACGGGTGTCCTTTTATGATTTTATTCGGGAAAAGATATCACGTCAATCACGTCCGTTATCAAGCATTCATGTCACACATAATGATAATCAGGCGGCACAGGATCAAACAAAACACACACAACACAGAGAACAGTGTCGGTGTGGCTGGAAATATTACGTTTGTAGGAGCGGTGAATCGTGTATGGATAATATAATTGCATAAATCTCTATTTTATTCAGATAGCTGAATATGCCCTCTCTAAGAGGAGAACTCAATTATTCGTTCTCAATTTGCTTCCTCCAACCAAAATCCAAACTAGGAGGGGAGATAGGAATGCCTCTAAACAATGAAATAAAAAAATTCTCTTTCTCTCTCTCCAATCTCTCTCCAATTTCAATCCCACCCAAACATAAACAAAATGCAGCAAGAATCGCATTGCATTGCAATTACAGCAAACAGAATGGGAAATTGTAGAGAAGAGAGTATAGACCTAAATATAATCTCATTCTCCTCAATTCATCAATTCACTCGGCCAAAGTATATGCATATGTTGCTATATAACTAGTATAGAGAATGTGTACATATTTTCATTACTCTCTTACTCTCAAAGGCTACTATTGGTCGCCGAAATCAACTCAGCCATTTTACATCGTATATGTAACTGCGCTATTGCACCATTTGCATCACAGTTCACAGACAGCACGGGTTTGTTGTTGGTGACTCTTTGCTGCTGATGTGCTTATAATACTCCACCAGGGTCGGGTGTGCAGAACGAAACAGATACCGACCGGGTAGTGTAGTAAAAACAGTAGCTAAATATTCAGCAGAGTCAGGCCAGGAAATGAAAAGAAAATGATAAAAACGTGCAATTGAATGCCTCTTTTGAGTGCAATAAATTGTCTCCTCCCACCGTTTTTGTTTTTTTTGTTTTGCTTTGTTTTTATAATTCTCCCCACCTATGTGTGGTGTTTGGTGTACCTTCTTCATACCATATGCATGCATATGCTTGGCTAAACTTACCGTGCTTTCTGTACTTCTTGTACTCATTTTTGAGAAAGATTTTTGCCCGGGAGAGGTGACATGCATTTTGCATAATTTTGTCACTTATGAAATGGCCGTAAGAGTACATAATGTGCAATTGTAGTTAAGTAGGTAGGTATGTATAAAAAAGTAGTACCTAAACGGTAATTTTTTTATTATTTACGTTAAGTAAAAGTGATAACTTCGGAAAGGAATAGAATGAATGAAAAAGAAAAGAAGTCGAAGGTCGGAGTGTTGATTTGATTTATAATTTGTATTTATGGAATTTAAGAAAGAAAACAAAAACAAAGAAATGTGAGTTAATTCCATGCCATAAAAATGAACAAGTATGAATGCGAATGCGAATGCTGTATCGAACTGTCAATTGGAAGCAGGTACTCACCGTTAGATTGGGGGGGGGCGGATCGGTAACCCAGAAGGTCAGTCTTTTTTAACATAATTTACAAATTATTCATAAAATGTAATCTATTATTACAAAGCCCGATAAACCGATAAAATAAAATAAAACCTTCAAATATGGGTAGGTACAATAGCAGCTCTTAAGTGCGCAGATCGCGACTTTAGAGCCTTATTTGCCTGACTCCTTTGAACTTAGGACACCTATGCAACCCCCCTCAACCTAATCCTGGGTGCGTTACTGATAGGTAGCCTCATTGCGTCGTATGGCAGACATTTCACTAGTTTCAATTTCAATCATTTTATAACTAGCGTATTCCTCTACGAACGAAGGGTGGCCACAGGAGATCACCAAATAAATAAAAAGTTTTTTGAACAATAGATTTACCTCAATTTCCATTTTACAGCAGACTTCGAATGTAATTCAAATCAGCTCAGTGGTTCCGCCAGTGGCGGATCCAGCTAGGGGGCGTGGAAGACCACAAAAAAATTGCATTAGATCTTCTGAATTCTTCTACTGCACTTTTTGCCAAAGCCATAAAAATTTCTGGAAACGTTCAATTTGAAGCAGAACTTATTCGGGTAAAAGCGATTGGAGATTTGTTTTAATTGAAAACACAACGCCAAACAAATCATTGTATATTGACGTAGTTATTACTTTTAAAGCAAGACATTTATTTTGGAAAAACAGTTTTATTATTTCGTAAAATGCAATAGTAGAATATTTAGCTAAAACCTTAAAAAGATAATTAAATGCTGATTGGGAAATTCTAAATCAGAACCTTCGAGAAGTCTTGGCATGTGTGAATACATTCGGTATTCTTACAGCAGATCTCAACAACAATAAAATAGCTCTTGGTTTAACGATAAGTTCAACAAAGTAATGTAAGAAAAGCGAAGGAGTCTGCTTTTCGCGCGTATCAATTGAATGCATGTCTATAATTGAAACAAGTCGACAAGACTGCACAGAGCACCTAGAGGTCCATTATCCGGAGAGAAATGTTTCCTTTTGATCAGAATGTTGGCGAGCCGCAAAGATAGCAAAGGCTTCTGGTCCCTGGTCAAGACCATCAAGACCAACTTCAGAAATTCCTCTATACCTTCACTACTTAATATCGATGAAGTGGTTGTATTTTCACTGGTAGACTCGCTTCAAGTTCTCTATAAAACAGCCAATACACATCCGAAAAAGGGATGTGTTCAAGGTCCTCAAGTGAATCAAAGTCTCCAATGCCGTAGGTCCTGATGGTTTCTCACCCCTGTTAATTAAAAACTGTGCCTCATCTTTGGCTAAACTTTTGCGCAAACTATTCTACTTGTCTTATTCGAACAGGAAAATTTCCAAATGGTTGGAAAATAGCTCACGTTCAGCCTATTCCCAAGAAAGGTGTGGGTAGTGACGCCTCAAATTATGGACCAATTGCAATCACCTCGATTCTTTGAAAGCTTTTTGAATCTATCTATACCTCCAAATTAATGAAGCATCTAGAAACCAAACAACTCATCAATGATCAGCATTATGGCTTCCGAACTGGACCCTCAACTGGACACTTGCTGACTTTTTGGTGTTTTGTAGTCACAAAATCATTGCTCTAGATATTTAAATGGTCTTTGATAGAGTCTGGTATCCGGATGTTTTAGTTAAACTTAAAGCACTTGGTCTCTACCCTCATCTTCTATCATAGATTGAAAGTGTTTTATTTGATCGCATAATACCAGAACACACCAGAACCTCACCTTAAAAATGCCGCGACGTCCCAGGGCTCTGTTATCTCTCTTCTTAATTTTCATTATTGATCTACTTTCCCGTACTTTTAATCCAATCCATAGTTTTGCCTTTGACAGTAGCCTTGATTTCGCTTACTCTTTTGACATTCTTGGCGACTCCAGAGAGAATGCCATATCTGTCAAACCAGATGGCTTAATTAGATCATTCAATAACGACCTTGATAATATCAAATTTTGCGGTTGACAGTAACCTTGGTACTCTTATGGAATCCAATGGGAATGCCACAGCTGTCAAACGAGATTGCGTGATTAGATTAATGAATAACGACCTTGATCATGTTCTCGCTTGGAGTAAAGCGATTCGCGTCGAAATCAAGGCATCTAATTGCCAAAGCTGTCTCATCTCTTTGAAGCAAAATCATAGCTTTTCACTCCCATTTCTTTTGATGTAGCTCTGATTTGCGATACACCGTCTTTTTACATTCTTGGCATTAATATTTCCTGTAAGCTAAGCTGGAAAGATCATATCTTTTGTTTTGCCAAAGAAGCAGCGAAATGTCTAAGATCTCTGAAAAGTTGTAGAAATATTTCAACTAATCGAATCTACTAGAGCTCCTCTACAAATCCTACACCAGACCTAGAATATAATACAATTTCCATATCTAGGCCCGAGGCTGATCGCACAGTCTTATCTTCATTGGATATTGTCCAAAATTGAGCCTTCAAGCTCACTGTAATATCTACTCACTCGAACAATGCCGTCATGATGGATGCCCTTCACTCCGTTATCGCTATATGCGTGGTCAACAACGTTCTAATGAAATATCTCATCTGATCCTTTGCAGAATAATTTCTGGACGCAAAACTCGCTCAGCAAACCGCCCATCAAATTACTTTCGGCCATGCAGTAAAATTTCGAGATGGTTTTTAACCTGAACTGTGTGAATGTGGAACAGTCTACCATTTTATGTCAACATACAATCTGCGAAAGTTTAAGGGTGACATTCAGCACCTCTGGCGCTCTCCTCACGTTTCCTAATTCGTTTCCCTATCACCTTCCTGCCATGCTGTGCTTTGCATCATAAGATATCCCTTTAACTTGCCTTAATAATATATAAAAAAAAATCAAACTTTCTTGACTTTAGTAGAGGTAAAGTACGTATCCCTTTAGTTCCTGTATTTTGCAAAGTTACAATTTATGAATTTGAACAAAATGTGTTTCCCTATTTTTACTAACTACAATGGGTGATTTGGAAGTTTTACACTTCCATTATTTACAAAGCAAAACAAAATAAATAATTTAAGGCCTCGTTTGACTTTCGCGAGTGACAAAAGCTGAACGTTGAGCAACTTTCTTCGTTCCAAGTGGTAGCCAGTCACTTATCTGATCGACACGTATCTTAATGATAAATTTTATGTATTTGACATTTGCGAGTGGTGGCGAGTATCTTCGAACTTTTGATCTGTTTCCAGCTTATACCGTTTTTAAACCAAAATTGCGCCCCTTCCTCACTAGAAGCCTGGATCCGCCCCTGGGCTCCGCACTGATCAATACAAGGTCCACAACTTTTCAACATTTTCATATACGATTTCACAACTTAGAAATTTCGGAACAATTAGACCAGCAGCCATACTATGTATATGCTGACGACACACTAATTCTAGCAGAGATCCAAAGGTTTATAACCGAGCTGATCAAATAATTATTATAATTCGGACTTCAGAATAAAGGAGTAAAACACCGGACTCATCTTTTTTCGTAAAACAAGCAGTGGCGGATACAGCGCAACCCGCGCCCCTCCCGGAGGACCTCTAAAAAAAATTGCAATAGATCTTCTGAAGTTTTCCTTTTTGTTAAAAATATCAAAAATTTTTGGAAGCGTTCAATTTGATAAGAACGCAACCCTTATGGCTAGCGGCTCAGCCAGCGCTCCACTTTATCTCGTGGCTGTAAAATCCTATAGAGGATACAGGAGGTGCTGATACCTATAAAATTCAGTGTATGTACATGTGCGTGGCCTTTCTCGGGGTGTTTGGAGCAGGACAAAGCTTATTCGGATAAAAGCGATGGAAAGCTTTATTTTAATTGAAGACAGCTGCCAATTGATGAGTCTTCGTTATAAAACAATTACAACACTTAATTGGAGAAATTCAGCGAAACTACACAACGGCAAGCAAATCATGTATACGCAAACGATTTATTTTGGAACATATTTTTTTTTTTATTTCGTAAAATGCATATAATACTTTGCTCACACGGTTAAATAAAAAGAAAATATAAATGCTGATTGGGAAAGCCTAAGAAATTGATTGGTCGGTCTGTTTTGCTTCGAGCGATGTTGATGAATGCACTAATTAGAACTTAGTGACATTTTAAGTCTTAGCATGCATGAATACATTCCTTATTCCTACAGCAGACAGCAGGTCGCAACAACAGCAAAGTTGCTCTTGGTTTAACGATAAGTTCAACCAAGTAATAAAAACGAACGAGTCTGCTTTTGGCGCGTATCAATTGTACTCCTGTCCAGAATTGAAACAAGTCGTTAAGATTGCACAGAACGCCTCCAAGTCCATTATCCGGAGAGAATAATTTCTTTTGAACACAAACTTGGAATCAAGGATAGCAAAGGCTTTTGGTCCCTGGTCAAAACTATCAGAAACAATTTCACCTTGTTGACTCCCTGAATAAAGCTAATATTTTGGTTGGTACATTCGCCTCAAGTTTTCGTTTTCTATTCATATCACAGACACCTAATATGCATCCTCACCGGAGATACAAAATTGCCAATTTTGTATCTCTTGTGTGGATGTATACAAGAGCCAATACACATTCGTAGAGGCGGTGTATTCAAGATCCTTAATAGGATAAGCGTTTCTAAAGCCGTAAGTCCTAATGGTTTTTAACCCCTGTTAATTAAAAGGTGTATACCTCATTCTTGGCTAAACCTCTGCGCAAACTATTCTACTTGTCTTATTCGACAAGAAAATTTTCAACTGGTTGGAAACTAGCTCACGTTCAACCTATTCCCAAGAAAGAAAAGGTTAGCGATCCCTCAAATTATCGACCAATTGCATTCACTTCAATTCTTTCAAAGATTTTTGGAATCCTTTATTAATCTAGAAACCAAAGAACTCATCAATGATCGCCAATATGGCTTCCGGACTGGACGCTCGTCTGGAGACTTGCTGGCTTTTCTTACGGAACGTTCTGAACCCTAGTCCTCACAACTGTGGTGGTCCAAAATCGTTACCCTACTCTAGATATTTCAAAGTTCTTTGATAGAGTCTGACATTCAGCCCTGATCTATCTCCCTTCTTCTATTATAGATTGAAAGCTTTTAATCTGATCGCCTAATACCGATTGTAAGGAATAGTGTTTCACCAGAACCTCACGCTATATAGGTAAATGGCGGTGTGTCTCAGGGCTCTATTATCTCTCCATTCCTCTTCTTAATATTCTTTAATGATCTAATTTTCCTTACTTTTAAGCATATCCATTGTTTTCACTATCACTGTACCCTTGATTTCGTTCACTGCTTTAACACTCTTAGCAACTCCAGAGGGAATGCCACAACTGTCAATCGAGTTTGCATGATTAGAACATTGATTAATGTTCTTAATAATAGCATCGCTTAAGGTAAAGCGAATCGCGTCGAGTTTAAGGTATCTAAGCCCCAAAGCTGTCTCATGTCTTTAAAACAAAATCATAACTTTAACAGTCCCATTTATTTTGATGAAGCACTGATTTACGGTACACCGTCTTTATGTATTCTTGGCATTAATATTTCCTGTAAATTAAGCTGGACAGATCACATCTTCTCTGTTCCCAAAGAAGCATCGAAATGTCTTGGGTTTCTGAAAATGTATAAGAAATGTTTGATCCCATTGAATCTAGCGCTCCTCTATAAGTCGTACATCAGACCTAGAATGGAATACAATTCCCATATCTGAGCGGGGGCTGGTCGCACAGTTTTAGCTTTTAGAGCCTTCAAGGTCATTGCCGATTTGGCAATAACTTGTCTGATCGACACAGTCGAGCGCTGCCGCAATTATTGATACCTTTTGCTCTTTTCTCTATGTTCTTGCTACCATGCTGTGCTTTTGCATCATAGGATATCTTCTGAGCTTGGCTTACTAGACAAATTTTCTTAACTTTTCCATGAAGTTATATACTTACAAGGTCTGTATTGCATCTGTTCTCTGACTGCTATTTTAAATAGACGCAAAGTACGTAGCGCTTTAATTCCTGTATTTTGCAAAGTTACAATTTATGATGAATTCGTGAATTTGAATAAAATGATTTCGCTATTTTTACTAACCGAAATGGATAGTTCGGAAGCTTTACACTTCCACCATTTAGAAACCAAAACAAAATAGATAATTTAACACCTCGTTTGACTTTCGAGAGTGGCAAAAGTTGAACGTTGAGCAACTTTCTTCTTTGAGAGTGGTAACTTATGTGTCCGATCCGGATCTTTTAAATGATAAATTTTGTTTACTTGATATTTGCGAGTGCTGGCGAGTGTCTCGGAACTTTGACATGTTTCCAGGCTATACTGTTTTTAAACCATAGTTGCGCCCCCTCCTCACAGAAATCTGGATCCGCCCCTGAATACAAGTGACAAGGGAGACTACTCTGCAGTGAGAGAAAGTAAATCCTTCTCGTTAAGACTACCTAAATAATAAGTAAAAACCGCTAAAAGAAGAAATTAAGTACTTGGGAATTAATTTCCATAGCATTCTCAGTTTTAATCCATATGCCAGGAAGGTACTAAAGAAAGCTAAAGCTACCACATCTGTATTGAGAGCACGCCTTAATGCGAAAGAACTATCCAAAGAAACAAAACTACTCATACATATCCAACCCATATACGGATTCTCGTCCTGGTTTCAGATAATTTGCCACATTGCCAATGAATTAGAAATATTCGATAAATTCAGGAAACCCGACATCTATAAATGGTTGGTACTCAAACAACTATTTGTAAATTAGCCTCAATAAATATACCTTGACTTTGTCTTTCTGCGAACGAAGGTATCTAAACCAGATTCCTTTCCCTGATTTAGTAGTGAAATTGAATCCATGATTGCAGATCGTGAATTCCTGAATTTCAGATATCGAAGATTGAGGACTGGTACAAGTCGCAAGCAATACACGTGTTACTAAGGAATAAAGTTAATCTTAAAATTCGGCAAGCTAAGCGAAAATACTAACTTTAGCGTAATCTGCGAAAGGCTGTTAACTACAACCTGAGCCCGAGTAAGCTTAAAAAATTTTTTCGCAGCTAATCATAATTTGCAAGTCTGTAATCAGTCTCCATTAGAATGTTTAAAAGTCTCACCTAGTTCAGATGGAGGCACTAAAGGTTATATTCTCTATTAAATCACATGCCATTGGGCCCTGACAACATATCTCCGCGATTAGTGAAATTAATCTCGCCGCTTATTGTCGGCCATCTTTTTTTCATATTTTTAATTCCTGCATCGCTAAGTCAGTTGTTTCCGAAGACCTGAAAAATTATGCATATGATCCCTATCCGCAAGAAAGCGTTAGTATAGATAATTCCGTCAACTTCAGGTCTATCAGTCTACTTTTTTCTTCTATTAAGTGCTCGAAAAGCTGTTGTATTGGCAGATTTAACAGTTTATGCTCCAGAAGGATCTTCTTAGCCAATGGCAGTCTGAATTTCAACCTAAACTTAGTTACGAAGGTGTTCTCGTGAAACTTACAACCGATATCCGCTCAGCTCATGATAGGCGGGAAGTGTCAATTATGATACTTCTGGACTTCTTCAAGGCATTTGATAATATCTGCCATAGTCCAATAGTGCCAATGTCCTGCAGTTTCGACTATTCGAACCGAGTCACCTTCTTAATAAAAGAATTCCTTCACGCTCGGTGGCAGAGGGTTATTTTGAGGCAAAAAAATTCATCCACCTTGTTTCGCTTATTTTGTGGGGTCCCACAGGGCTCCGATCTGATCCGCTTCAATAATTTGACCGAGAAAATTCGCGACGTCAACATTCACATATACGCCGATGATGTGCAATTTGTCCTATTCAAGCCTATGAGGATTTTGTTGTTCGCCTGATGATAATGACTTGCAAAACATTTTCATCTAGTCCTTGAAAAACAAGCTCAGGCTGAATCCGAGTAAGTCACAGTGCATTGGTTTTCATTGTAACCCTATTGACCCAACAATGCTTCCTACCATTTCATTAGGCGGTTGTCAACTCAAACATAACAAAAATATGTGGCACTTCCCGCCGTTTTTAGCTGTGTAATAGTTTTCTATCGCCTAAGCTCAGTTGTCATCTTGTTATGTCCCTCATTCTGCAACATTTCACTCACGCGTCTCTTGTGTTTCCCAACCTCGACACTGCTCAAGGAATATGAATATCTCGCTCTTAACGATTGTATTAGATTTATTTTTGGACTGAGGAGGTTCGACCATGTATCTCACCTTAATTTCACCCTACTGGGCTGCTCGCTTGATATATATTTGAAGTATAGTTTTAGTTTTCCTATTTATAAGTATTGCATCACACTTCTCAACCGGTCTATTTGAGTACCTTCTTTCAACCCTTAAACTCCACAAACTGCTACATGCACAGTTCCAAACTTCCATATTCGAAGGATCTTACATTTTTCAACTAACTAGAATCTGGAACTCGCTGCCTCATCATTTCCAGACAGATAACACGCTCGGCAAGGTGATCGCGTTGAATTCCATACGCTTAAGATCTTATCATCTCTTAAAAACAAGATCATCACTTAACCACTCCCATTTCTTTTGATGGAGCATTAATTGAAAACATTAACATCTGCTGGTTGTAGCATATGTGTTGTGCTGGGAGGAAGTGCGTATAAAAATATCCCGTTTGCTTGAAAAACTCACATCGGTCCAATGTTAAATGGGACTTGTGGCCGTCAACAAAAAAGTTTACATATTTTTGACTTTGTTCAGTAATTAACCATTCGCGATATATTTTCATGCAGCCTGACTCAGAACGAACTTAAAACCAGTCTTCTGGCATGGCTATTGAGTACATATCTAGGTGGGGCCGTACGCAGGAAAAGACAACTGTTTCTTTAAATATGTCTCCTGCATTCATCTGCTTTATATAATTATACAGCTCATCTAACCATTTTCGAATAACCTCTTCAGAAAACGTATCTCTGGTTTCGGTTAGGCCTTCGGAAATTCGATGTGCTAGCTCTGGATTGCATTTCAGGAAAAGCTGATACCATTTTCGCCCTGGTCAATCATTTTTGAAGGACGTATTCGTGTCATCGCCTTGCTCATTTCTTGGGTTCTGTACCCGTATTAAGCCCCCGCTGTTCGTCTGTCTGTCAGTCGGCTGTATCACATGAACCGCAATAGGTAGAGAGTTGAAATTTGCACACTATATCTGCTATAACAACAAATAATTAAAATAAAAAATAATAATAAAATAAAAAGTACATAGTGTTCCATCTTGTACGATTGTACGGAACCCTTCGTATGCGAGTCCAACTCGCACTTGGGTGATTTTTTTGAACTGTGCTTAACTGACTCACACCATTTAACTAGTTTTTTCTTCTGTTTCCGTTAAAATAATTTATGGTCCAAACTATCCTTTAACACCATCCGGATATTATTTCAGACAATTTATCCTGTAATGATGTTTTTTGGAATATTTTATTTGATGCTAGCTGTTCTAAATAGAAAATATTCCTTGTCATTTGTCCGACAATATTTCATTTAGTGTTGCAGCAGTATATCCTTCCATATTTTCTTGTATGCAATGCATTAAATCAGACTAATTAAAGAAGAGCTGCTTGTAGGCCGCAATTTGGGGCGAGATAGAAAGATCAAGTTCAATTTGCGGCCACCAGTCACGCGAACTGGCTCATGATAGTTATCATTGATCCATTTCGCGTCCACTAAAACTAATGTGGTTATTCCGAAAATTAACTTAAATTTCAAACAATATTATATTTATTTGAAACATAACTACTTAAAAAACTTTCTCATGAAATAAAAATGGCAGAAAAAGCTCAGTCCGTTACATTAAAAAAAATATGTTTTCTTGCATTTTCGCATTATTTACATACCAACTCCTAATGAACTGAGCTCTGACGACTCAGATTTAACTCAACGATCGCATTGCTCACTTTAGGGGTAGCAGACACATACACGAACATGAGGATATCGTAAAATCTGCATTTTAAAGAGATTACGTCGTTTTATGAAATGTTATAAAATAAAGTGGACGTGAGTTGGGTAGTGGACGTGAATTGGTGCATTTATCCTACATGCTAGATGATTTCATACCCCGAGTTGTAGGTAAATAAACCAATTTGAGAAAAATCTTTGAGTGCGCTAGTATTTACCTACCTATGTGACTAATAGGGAACTAGGAAATAAAAACAAGTAGGCAACCCACCTTGAACCCTAATAATATTCTCAAGAAATGATTTCTACATCTCGATCGAGTTCAGCCGATAGTTTGAAAACGAAAATATTTATGAAGATTTGTTATGGTCGCATGTGAATGCACCAAAAAAAAAATTGCTAGTTACTCGGCTGACATCTACCGGTAAAAGAAGAAAACAAAACAGAGGTGAATAAAGACGAAAAAGGAGAGTTTGACACTTCCTGTCAAGAGTCTCGTTACATAGTGAATAGAGGACAGAAATTTTGGTACTGTAGTCGTGTGTTTAGACAAGCGATTGCTTAATGCATTGGAAAAAGTTGGCGACAGCTAAATCCGAGAACGAGAAAATTGCTGCTGTGAGATTGCTAAATCGACACACGCATAACCTAAAAATTTACCACGCGTTTCTAGTGGTACGGGAATTTTAGCTCAGCCTGAGGACATCAGGAAATGGATGAACTTGTGTCAAGTTCAAGTTCCACGTTAGTGCCTGAGTCTTTGCACGTTGGTAGAAGAACGAGCGTGAGCCCCGAGAGGAGGAAAAATTTGGCTGTAAATACCCCTGCTATTGAATAGAGATAACCTGACTGCTGCTGAAAACCAGAAAATAACCTAATCATTTGGCTCGTTGTCCGCAGCTCAAAAAAATAAAAAAATACGATACTTGTAATCTATCCAGAGAGGGCATGTTCTCCCTGGACGCTATAATGCGGAGCTCTGCATTTTGTTCGTGGCAGACTAATATTGAGCATGAGCCTGCTGATCGGAGACTGCTGAACGAGATACCAAGGCAATATTGTTGTCAATTGCTGCACAGTTCTGTACCAAAAAGATTCCTGATAACGTAGCAAGCTTGCGAGTTTCTGTCTTATGGGTGTGGAGGATGTTTGAAAGCATTTGCCGTTTTCACCACGTCGAATTGAGAAAATCTGATCAGCAACAAATTGTGCTTTGCAACACAAATTCCTAGATAGATAAACAAAACACCCCAGGAGAAAGCGCCCAATCGATCAAATGTATTGACATAAACCAGTGAACCAGTGAATTTTTCTGTTGTTTTTGGAAAGAAAAAGGATCCTGTTAACACTTCTTGTTGAATCAGCCAGCAGAGTCTCAAAAGCTGAAAGAGAAGAAAAGAAAAGAACCAGGACACAAAAAAGGAAAATGAAATTGTCACTTATCTAATAAGTAAATCTTGAAATACACGAAGAGCTGGTTTCATTTCCACGTCCCAATGGTTCCAATAAGCCCTTCACTAGACCACTAGTATTCCCCGTACATATTTCCTTTCCCATTTGTCGAATGTCTAAAATCAAAGAACAGAAATTAATTTACATTTTTTATTAATAAATTGAGCAAATAAAACCATCAAATCGACAACATAAACAGAAATACTTTAATAAACACGATAATTCACAAATATAACCTCACAATTATACATATTCAAATGTTATTAAAAGTTTTAAACATTTAACATATATTGATTGTTAAACACATAAAATAAATAATTTACTTACCATAAATCACTAAAAACACAAATATTCGATTAAATCCGACAGCAAATCATGAGTACGAACTTCAAACTTTAAATGAATTTGACAGCGCGAACTTTAATTATTTTTCGAGGAAAGTACATTGCCCTAAGAAATTTTTGTACGCGGAATTTAAAAATCGATATAATTTAACGCGAAATCTAAGAAATAACGCGAAATTTAAGAAAAACAAATAATTTAATTTATACAATAGGTAAAAAAGAGACGAACAGATAAGAAAAAGAGACAATTTAAACAATTTCACGAAAATACACGAAGTACAAAAATCATGCGCAGTAAATTAGTACCGCCATAGATGTTTTCTATGTTTTCGACATTAGTTTCTTATTCACCACAGCATTAGAATTATCACTTTTGATAAAATTTGCTGCAAATACGCAATAGTGGCACTTGAATTTATTAAATTATTTTATAAAAACAATAGTCGAAGCAAAGAAAACAACTTAATCAATTTATCTGTCACATTTTTTGAGTTTCATTAATTTTTATTTTTTCTACTGTCCAAACAGACGAGCAAGATTGGCATCACCAAGGAAAATGGCCGAACAGGGTCTATAAAAGTCCGAAGAAAGCTATACAACCTCTCTTAGTTATTTGGTCAGTGCAGCAGAAACATCACGGCAACTTAAAGGGACTCCAGCAATATTTTTCAAGTGGTTTGTACAACAAATAAAAACAGAATTGGAATCGGTCAACGGTTTACACGTTGTCCGAATATGATCTGTTCATCAAAAATTTAGATTTAAGAAGTGAAGTGAAGTGTGAAATTAACTAGTTTTAGAATTAAAATTAATTATAGGAATGTATACGCGGAAAAATGTGTGCTATTAAAATTGTAATAATTAAATAAAATTAAATATTTTTTGATAATTAATAGACTTTAGGAATTTTTGAATTTAGTTTAAGAAGTAACAAGGAAAATTTAACTCATAGAACCTCAAGAAGTGCATAATATTATTAAAGGTTTTTAATCGTGATTAAATTCAATTTTTTGCAAACGAAAATCCACATTTTTTTTAATTATTTTTCCAAAGAAGTATTTCCCTTTTTCAGATCGAATGAAAGCTTTTTTTTTTGGTATTTTATCACATTATGATATTTTAACACTTCTCTTGAGAATGTTTACTATTTATCTTACGGAAGCGTCTTTAAAAAACAAATTTAAGAGTAACGACGAGTTAACATTAAAAATATTTTTTTCTAATGTAAAGGCTGCTTAAAATTCATTTCTCCTCTCACTCTCCTGGAGCCTTTTTGATTTGAGGGTCGTCTAGGTCCGCTGATCTTCTCTCCTTTCAGGTCAACATAGGGACACTGTACACAATCTGCCCTCAGTGTCGTTGGGTGGATGGGGCAAGCATTAGAAGGCAGTCAATCTGTGCCTAAGCACAGGTAAGGGTAAGTGGTGTCAAGTCCCCTTCAGGGCTGGAGTGTGTGCTACGGCCTTTTGGTAGTTGGCACGAAATTTTTTGATTATGACAGGTGGCAGCGGCAGGTCTTCGTCGAACCCCACACTCTCCGGCAATAGCCGAGGCGAGCTAGCGTACCGACCTGCAGTCAACACTGTCCACTGAGTTATCTGTCAGCTCAAGTTGGCAGTTGGGACTTCACGTCACTCTCAACATAGTTCCATAACAGATTCAAGATCATTTTTGTTTATTTCTTAGTTCCTTATTCTTTTATACGGGGTCGAGGTATGCATGAATAACGCCTACGCTTCCATAATGAGGCTCCTGAATATATACAGGGTGTCCCACGTAACGTGTTCCCTGGGCATTTTTCTCGAAAATGTACGCAGATATTGAAAAAGTCCTAATAATAAAAGTTACGTATCATTAATCAAGGTATCCTTTGGCATAGGCAAAGTCCTTGAAAAAGAACTTGGAAAAATATATATATTAAAAAAATCTCCTTTTCGTCCTCATTAAGGATACATTTAGATTACATTTTTGAATTCCGCGAGTAAAACTAAAACGAAAGTGTTATATTAAAAATTCCAGTTTAACCCTTTGTTATCGAGATATATGGTATCAAATTGTACTCTATGCACGGTATTCCTTTGCCATTTTTCTCGAAAATGCACACAGTCATCATAGAAGTGCTAGTACCAAAAGCTACACATCATGAGCCGGATATTGTATGGTAAACATTTAAAAAAAAGCCACGTGAAAAAAGGATATCTTCGGTTTGGTTCTTTTCGTCCTTTCTGAGGATGCATTTTGGCTACATAATTATGACAACATATTACATACCTGTAAATCAGTGGGCATTCAGTCGATCGCGATCGACCAGTGGACCGCCAAGACATTTTTGGGTGACCGCCTTTACTAAGACGTAAGACGCGCATACTAAAAGACCCATATATACGGAAGACCGACGCTAACTAGACTGGAGAATCGGCTTTTCACAATCGATGTGATTGTGTTTCAGGATTGCCACTGAAGTTGAGCCTGAAATAGAGAAAATGCCAGCAACCTGGTGAAATGGTAGAGAAACTACTTAAATACTTTATTCAAAGCGTTCGGATCATATAAGAATTTATACCTTATAAAACATACCATATTCGGACATGATTACAAAAGTAGACTATGACTTTATTTTTAGAAGGGTGGAGTACATACATATAATAAATTGAAAGATATCTGTAAAAACATGAACAAAAAACGGCACTATAATTCCATTAGGCAACTGGAATAATTGGGGTGTTACTTTGGCTGACATAATAAATAAATCGATGGTGAGTGGAGAATTCCCTAGTTTATGGAAAATCCCTTTTCAAAAAGTAAAAAACACAAAAAAAAAGAATTCAGACCAATAAATATTGTTTATGAAAAAGTGGTTCAAAAACAGTTAGAAATTTACTTGGAAACAAATAAATTGATTATATTAGAACAGTCTGGATTTAGGAAAATGGCGATTAAATGGGTAGTGCGCCAATGGAAGGAGGAAATAGATGCCTCAAATAGGTTGTTGCTGTGTGTTTTTAGACCTAAGAAAAGCATTTAAAACTGTAGACCGGGGAATTTTATTAAATAAATTAGCAAAATTTGGAATTCGTAGGAAGGAATTTCAATGGTTTCATAGCTACTTGTATGAAAAGCAAAGCACCAATCTAAATGATACAGTTTCTAGTAAAATAGAATTATCGGTGGGCGTTCCACAAGGATCAGTACTTGGAACTATCTTGTTTATTATATTGTGAATGATAATAAATCAGTGTTGATATTCTCAAAATAGTCCTTTTTGCTGGCGATGCATTCTTGTATATATCAGGGAAAGACACCAATGAATTGAAAATAATAATAGAACGAGATTTAGAATTATTGTGTGAATAAATTGAAATTGAATATAGATAAAACAAAAGCTATGATGATAAATAATAATACGGATGTGTGTGTGAAATGCATGGTGAACTAATGGAATGTGTGAATGAATATAAATACTAGGAGTGGTTTTTGATAAAAAGTTAAATTTTAAATTACATATAAATTATATTGATAAAAAAATTGGTAAAAAGATTGGATTTTTGAATAGATTTAGATAGAAAGTTACGATGGCTACCGCGATAAATATTTACAACAGTATTATAAAACCAAATTTTGAATATTGTTTATATGTAATCAAGGCGATTTGTGCACGTTATAAAAATTACAAAATAAGGCAATGCGTGTAATTCTAAGTTGTAATCATTTCACTCCTATTAGTAGTATGTTAAATTCTTTATTATGGCTTGATATTAAACAAAGAATTGAGCTAAATATATTGCTTTTTATATTCAAAATGAAAAATGCGTTGGTTCCGGAATATCTTCTAAATTAGATCACTTGGGTGGCAAAGGCTTAACCATATAATCTAAGAGGAGCGTCGGAGATCTTCAGACTACAATTATACAATAGATCGAGTACACAGAATTCACTGGTATACCCCCCCCCCCCCCCCCTAGAACAATGTGGAACAATTTTTTGATCAGCTTACCTCCAGGAATCGCGTGGTATACCGGAAGGTATCTTGATCTGAATCACCCTGTATATTAAAAATATAGCAATATTGTAAATTATAAAATTTATAAATTTGTGAACTTGTAAATGTGAGGTTGTGGTATTGTATAGCGATAATATTGTTTATAAATTATTATTATTATTTATAACTAAGGTGGTAGATTTACCACTATTTAAGGTAACATTGTACAATATACCACTTTCTGCGATAGATTTATGACTATTACAGTACAATTTATTTTCAATTTTTGTTTTCGATTGATTACAAATCTATTGTGCTAAAAATTTCATGAACAGAAACGACATAAAAAGATTCAAAGTGGTTCTTTTTCTATTCCATTCTTTCTCTTGTAAACGTCTTTCCGTATAACAAGGTATCCATTGAAGAATTAAATTCTCAATGAAAGATCCTAATTTTGCTCTGAAAAGAACAAAATAGATTCCTTTTACAGTGAGTATATTATACAAGTCAGGAAAAATTTAGCTAAAGAAATGATTACTCTTTCAACATTTATATTTGAAGAATTGTCTTATTAAATGTGTGTGCATTAGTTGTTTTCCCACGGTAGTGCCGCTGCTGATTGTATCATGAATGACGTGAAGCGGAAAAAACGAAATCGGCCTAATGTTAAAACGACAGGAAGAATTATGTATAGAAAGCAGGTAATACTTAAGTCTAGTAGTGAAATATTTCAGCCTCCACTAGAACTTATAAAATACTTTCATAATTTTAAATTTATGGATGGGAATTATGTAAAAAAATAATTATCATTAAATCAATTATCCCAGACCCCAAAGTCCATTGCCAAATGAAATAGATGCATTAAAAAATTTTCTTATGAGACTGCAACATATTTATTTGAGTAGACCTTCTTTTTAGCTCACCACACCTACGCCACTTAGTAGACCGCAATACCTTGAATAAATTTGAAGTAGCCCGTACCCTGGAAAAGTCTGCCCACACCTGCTGTAAATGATTCAACTTTGCGAAGAATTTTCATTTGGTATACCACTTTTTTTCTAATTTAATTGCAGTTATTCAATGTATACTTACGTACAATTGTACGTTTGGTATACATATGTATTCCGACATGCTACGTAGACAACATCTTTCTGTTTTCAACGTTAAAATCCCGGAAAATATATATTTGAGGCTATCATAGAATTTGAACTTGCCGCAACAAATATTCCAATTTCAAATGGCAATTGTTTTCTCAGCAAAGGCACATTTGTACCTTAGTGTAGATTTTAGGGTTAAATAAATATCAATTTCAAAACGATATTGTTCACATTTGAAAATATGTCATGCTCTCCTAATATCATAGAGTCGCTTTCGGTTCCTCATGATGGATCAGATGTGGATAAAATTTTATCTCTTCATATTTCTTTTTTGTAACAAATACGTTGACCTAAACATTATAAAATACACAGCCTATTTAAAAAAGAAAACGCCTTTCACTTAAGCTTATATATGTACTTACATACGACAAACATTTACCGTCACTTCCCTTGAAAATTTCAAAGGATAACCAGTTCTAAAATGTTTTACGCCTGCAGGATGTTTTCCTCCTCTCAGAATTTATGTACTTTTTTCAACTCATCTTATGGATTTCGTACTTGACCCGGTTAAGTTTTTTTTATACGTTTTGCCCGTCTTTTGCCAGGAAGTCGCAAGTATTCCTTCCTTTAAGAAGAACACACATGCCCTCATTCACATCACAGTGTTGCTCCTTTAGTCCTTTGCAAGCATCAACTGAAAAGACAACAAAGGAGAAAACTTACTTTTTTTTTCGTTTTAACATGTAAAGAGAGCAGCGATATAAGCGCGCATACAATCATATTGTGCCATATACCTGCATGGGATTTTTTTTGAATTGAAAGGAGCTACCATCAATTTAAAAAAATAAAAGTAAATAAAGTAACAGAAAAACGGTAAAACGAACGAAAAAAAAAACAAACTTTATCAGCCCCCATATGCATTAATAACAAACGACCGAAAAACTTTGAGGGAATCATAACGAAACAGGATGGATGGATGGATGGATGCCAGACAGTGGCTTCAGGCTTTTGTATATGCAATCGCAAAATGAAATCTGGTATGTGCCTGAATTTTATTTTAGGTATAAATAAAGGGCAATCCTTGTACATATCACTGAACTCTTATGCTATGCCTTATACCCATGTACATATAATATCCTGGCCTCAGTACGTTTTTTCTTCATTTTTTTTTTACATCCGCTGCCGTTACAACAGCGCCAGCCCTATAATGTAAAGTGAGTGATAAATAATAACGTAATTCACTTCCTCTCAGATATGTTGTGGATTGTGTAAAGCGCTACAAGAGTGCTTTTCTCTAATGTTTCGAAATTGCCACCATAAATTTGAGTAACGTCCACGGTAACCCCGTTTTTATGAAAAAAGAATGGAAGCGCAATGACTGCGGAGAGGGCAAAACTTGTTCAACGAAAATTTTGAATTATAGGCAATGACCCCTACCTACCCACCACACCACACAAAAATAAATTGAACGAGTTTTATCGGCACAAAATTATGGAATAAATTTTGAGTTTTTGGCATAACTACAAGTTTGAGAATGTTTTTTTTTCTGTTATTCTTTGAATAAATCGTGTTCAAAGAAAAATGAAGCAACTTATAATTAGGAAAAGCGATTCGTTTTCCCAGAGTTCCCTAATTTATCCAGAACTATTAAAAGTGGGAATACGAACGAGATATACATAATATTGAAGTTTTGCAGTTTTGCTATTTCTTGTAAGATGTCGCTCTTGGAGATGTTTTTCTTTTCCAGCTTTGACAGCTCAAAAATAAAAATGGTTGTTTTTGTTTTTATCCGCGTGCTCTTAAATTAGGATTAACATCGGAAGATTTTTAGCTATAATTTTTTATTTGTTTGTATTCGCAAAACGGGTATTTGATGATAAATCACCTTCTTCGGCCCTGTAATGGTCACAATCAGACACAAGAAGGACATTCTGGTACTACCCTTAAACCTAGTATCGACTTTGGGCAAGGTTAAATTTTCCACGGTCTCCAAATATTTCATATTAAAACCGCTGGTAAGATTTTTATGTACCTATATGTCAAAGAAATTAATTTTTATATTTTGATAAAACAAATTTAACCCTTCCATGAAAAAAAAAAACAATTTGTTAATTGTTATAAAAATGGAAAACGTCAAACTTTTACCAGTTAACATCTTCAGTTTTTAATGGTGAACTTTGTATAGGGCTGTTGATTTTCGAAGCCTTGGAAGAATATTCGAATATCGAAGCTTCGACCTTCAAGCGAAAGAAGCTCGAGCCTTCGACCTTCAAACGGAACATCCTCGAACTTTCGAAGCTACCATGTGACCGGTATTCAACATTTGTAACGCTATTTTTACCCATTTTACGTTTTAGCTATAATATGGCACACTAATACTCGTAGATATTGCATGACGATACATTTTTGCACATTTATAAAATAAAAACCCAAGATGGTGGCTACTTTATGGTGGACGAATTGTTCCATTAATGGTCCAATTCGATTAAAAATTAATATCTGTTGGCTATCGGGGTCGGGGGCTTACAAATTTCTGGGAAAAATTTAGAAATTCAATATGGCAGACAAATTTAGCTATTAATTGTCCAATTTAATATATTGGTGATATGGAGTTGGGCATTACGTTTTATTATTTTTTTTTTTTTTTTTATAGATAAAACAAGGGCAATTGACAAATTCTCACACATGGAACTAAGGTGACTAATTGTGCTGTCTCACTGTCTCGCTGAAACCTCCGCATCAGTTAAGCGAGCAGACCCATTACTAATTGTAGTGAGTAATTAAATTGCTTGTCCAAAAATCTTTCAGACACTAGCGGACGCATACAGGTAACATGAACAATGGCGCCAATACAGAGCTTTTAATAATTCTAATAGGAACCCTATCAAGATATTCTGACCAAAGTACATAGCCAGATTAGTCACTAAAAATTAAATCTTGATTCCCAGGAGTTCACAGGGCACTAAATTAGACAGAAAATAGACACTATAACATAACCCAAGTAACATTTCCCCTCTTTTTCAGGTCGAATTTACGTCTATTCGACGTAAATTAGGGCAGCGACAAATTGTGGTTAAGCTGAAACGCCACTGTAACGGCCAAAAAAAAAAGGTTTTTTCGAATTTTTTCCTGTGAAATTAAAGGTGTTTGAAAAAAAACCTTTTAAGGGTATTATCGGGCATACATTGCACTTTATTGATAAATTTTTGACAGCGAAAAAAAAACAAAATGGCGGCTCCACAGCCATCTTCCCGGAACATGATATGCTTGCAGGACTCCGCGGCACGCAGCACCACTGGTGTACATTTGAATCTAGACCAAAAAAAAAAAACATTAATCTAGAGGCTTATAGCTAGAGAATGCCGTACGGATTTTTAAAAATAATAAAAGTTTGATTTTTGACGAAAAAAACGGCAGGTTTTTTGTTAATAAAAAATCAACAAATAATGTTATTGAAAATCCTGTACGGCATTCTCTAGATAATGTTAATTTTCATAACTGGTCAAAATTTCAAGTCGAAAATATGAAAATTGTTCGAGTTATGTTGCGTGCCATTTTGAAAAACCGTGTTTCGATAAAAATGCATTTATAGTTTTGAGAATAGTTTTTTATTGGTAAAAATAATAAAATGTAGGTAAAAAAATTTTTACCGTTAGTCTGTAATCCCAGTTGCAAATGTCAAAAAGGTCAGTTGTGTTTAATTCGGCTTTTTCTGTTAGCTTTAGAAGAAAGCTGGCGATAAAGCTGGCTGAAAACCACCAATTGTGTTTCAAGCTTCAGGTAATCGTTTCGGAGCAAGTTTGACGCGCTTGGTGTCGACCTCCATTTTCAAAGGTAAAAAATTTTTTTCTCGCACCGGACCTTTTTTTTCTTCTTATTCTAGAGGGCTTAAACTATTTTTTAAGCCAATAAAAAAAAACGATTTTTTACAAAATTTACAGCGGCGTTACCTAATATTAACGTCCGATTTACGTAAGTGGAGAATGAGAGGACGTCGTATCGACGTAAATATTAGGGAAATTAGGGAATATTTCCCTATAAGGCACTGGAATCATTTCCTTGATTTGGTAAATTTAACGTAAATTTCCCTTGATCTCGACCTATTTTCTACCTAGTTTAACTAATATTAAGGTGTGTGTTAATATAGAAGGAATTACATTTTATAAGAATTGTATATGTGTATATTTGCCCTATTAGGTAATGTAAATATTATGAACAAGGCACATAACTCCAAAATTGAAAGATTATGAGAAGTATTGCTTTAACAGCCATGGCAGCCATGTTTTGTTAAAAAATATGGCGGATATTACATTTCTCGACCTAGAAGTTAGTTTGACTTATAATTTTTCCTTATACGACGAATTTCCTGGATTGCAAGACGAAATAACCAAATTTTTCGACTTTGAGGGCAAAAATCCTTATTTAGGTAAATTTGTGTTCAAAGGTTATGACAATTTTTTTCTATAAATAAATTTCAACTTAAAATAAGGCATTTCGCCCTAAATTATGGAATTTCGCCTTAAATAGGTAAAAGAGATTTGACAATTGAAAGAATTGTATTGATGTATTTATATCTTAAAAATAATAAACCATGTGTTTAGTATCATCATTTGGATACAAGATTTATTAAAAATCGGGGGAATGCAAACGCATTTGAATATGCGTATATTCCGCATCGTTGATGGGAAGCAAATAATTAAGTGTACCTATTGGCCCAAGTCAAGTGTAGCATCTATAAGAAAAGATGCAAATGGTATTCCAGAGTCTGACTGAGTCTGCCTATCGTAAATAGGAACAACATTTGTAATCTTGATGAAATGATTCAATGGGAGGAGCAGTTCAATAATTCCAGTGATAATGAAGCCAAACAAAAGTAAATGAACTTTAATTTTTGGTTGTATTATTACGTAATTTCAACTAATAGGTATTTCGCCAAACGTGGTTATTTAGTCCTATTTACTTTGAGGTTAACTTTTTTGGGACTTCGGACTTTGAGGGTGAACACAATCGAATAGGAAATTATTTAGGGAATATTCACGTTATCTTGCCTTGAATTTGGGAATAGATCTAACTACAAAGTCCACAGATTTCCTTAAAGTTGACCACAAAGTTAAGTAAAATTTAGGTAAAAAGTAAGGAAATTTGCCTCAGATTTAAGAAATTTTCCATATTTATTTCCTTATTTCTCCTAATTCGTACGAGATAAATTAAAAAGGAATTATTACGTAATTTTTCCCTAATAATTAACTACAAAGTCAATATTACTTTGAAGACCTAATTTAAGGAAATATTAAGTAAAATTTCCATCCTAATTAACCTTAAAGGAGAGTGGCCTTTGAGGTTAAATTCTTAAGTCTAATTTACTTAATTTTAACCAAAATAGGTCGATCGGCCCTCAGAGATAGCAAATTCACCATTCAAAGTTACTTGGGAAGGCGGTCGTATACTGCTTTTAAATCTTCATAATGTGGTAGCCCAAGCAACTTATATTGATCTATGGATAGATATCAAGTAGAAGTACATCATTCCAATGCTAAGGTTAAAAAAGGAAGTTCAATAACACTACACGTCGTAAATTATAAGGGGATAGAAATATACCTGAATTGCCCGCCAATTAGTTTGGTCGATCAGATAAAGTGACTGCCATTAAGTTCGTCACCCTCTCAATGTATGGTAGAGGTTGATTGCGTATAAGAGACAATTTCTAGACAAAACAGAACTAACGGGAGAAGTCATGTTGGAGGTTTCTATGTACTACAAAGAAGGTTTTTTCATTCCTTCTTGTAGCTGCTGCCGCCATTAGGTAATTCTGTGTCGCAAATATTCAATTTTTCGTGCTGAGATAACACTTCAGAAAGTCAAAATGTTTATCACACATTTGCCAGAGCTAAAACTCCTAATTGACCTCATTAGTGGATGTAGCCGTTAGCGTAACTCCCGCAATATAAAAGTCATAAAATAAGTCTCGAAAAGAGAGTAGCGGGCCGGTTAGGAGGGGTTTTTGATTTAAAAGTAGCCTGAATTTTGTTCAAACACTATAATTTCCATAAATTTGTTCTACATGCTATTTTTTTTTAAACCATTGGAAAGAAAAAAAAATTTAGTTGCAATTTGTTTTAACTTAATTTTTCTGTGGGAGTGATAATTTTAGTATTTAGGACATGTTTAAGATGAAATCTTAATTCTTCCTCCATGAAGGGAAGGTCAACAACAACAAATCGGCTTCAGTTTACATCTATACCTGTATCGAATCGTTTGAGCATGGTTGCGAAACTCACTGTATTTATACAGACTTCAGCCAGGCGCGTATACAGGGGGAGGGTCACGGGGGTCATGACCCCTCCCAAAGCGCTGGCTCACCTTCGCGGTGAATTGAATGGAACGCTGAACTGTAGTGAGTTGTAAAAGTGTAACAGAGCGTTTTTCGTATGGTATGGACACAATGTGTAGCTGACGCCGGCGATTTATGCTGGCGCTGACGGGTAATAATTGTCAATCGCTCATAGCTCTTCGTCTTTGAAACTTGTACGATTTCTTTATAATTTTCTTGTGTTTTATATAGTGTCGAAAGTTATCTATCATACGTATCACTGAATGAAAGTAATTTTGGAATACTACATATTTATTTTAGAGTTTGATTGTTTAGAAAAAGGCTGCGTGCCTTAGCATGGCAGCCCGATTATTATGATGCTTTTATATTTTTGTTGCGCGGTTTACTCCCATAGATGAAAAAACACACAGTTTCGAGATTTGAAAGTGTTATTGTTTCTAAGAAATTGGTCAGCGGTCTGATTTTCCGACATAGAATCGATGACTGGACAACTTGGTGGGGAGCTCGCAACAGAAGCATGCAAACTGACTTAACGAATTTTGATTTAGGGTGCTTCCAGTAGAACCCTAGTTCCATGCAATCATCAACGTATAGCCAACCGTTGATTTTTCTTAGCGACACTGAAAAATACTTGCAAATTGTTCTTAGGAATTTTAATGAATAACTATTCACCGACAGCGGTCCAAACGAATTGGTGGATTGATTCTGGTGGTTCACTATTTCGGACAAGAGCACAAGCATTCAGCATGGTTCCAAAGAGTTATATTGATTTAGGTGCCTTAGTTGGGCTTGGTAGCTAAAGATATTTATGGGCTTTGGCACTCATACATTTTGTTCTAAGAAGTTTGTTTGAAAATTTTTCTACAATATTTTTATACACTATTGGTGGCTCAAAACCTTCAGTTGGATTGATTCGAGTGCCACCAAAATAGATTCTACAATTTTACGTCAGAATTTTTACGGCAAAACTGTAAAAATAAAATCCATTCGCTTTCCTCTGTGATAGTTGGCGTTACTTGGCTTGTACTTTCGTATTAATTCAAGTAGTGTTGTTTAATTTAACTTCACGTTTACTTTAAATTTGTAGGAGAAGGATCAACTTGCTATATTAGTTAGCGATGGAGGTAGAAATAGTAGCGAAAATGTAAAGCGGAAGACTGATAATACTATTTATAACTTTTTTCAGAAGAACGCAAGATCAGTTAAGTTTCCATCTGAAGAAATAGTCAGTAAAATATCATGTACTTCTACTCCATTCCTTTGGATGTGACTCAAGGTGCAAACTCGCTCTCAGTCAATCACTTCACCCGTGACAGAATTGCTTGCGCAGCAAATATTTCTACAATCTCTGCACGAACAGGCGTATCGGTTATGAGTCCTTAATGTCCACCCTGAGATCGACATAATATTATCGATAGGTTTTCCAAATCAAACCGAAAATTGGATTTTGTGATTTAACGTAAATATGATTAAAAAAACATTTTAGGAGCGACTTCTTCTGACTTTTTCCTCCTCCTCGAACATTTTAGTTGTGACCCCCCCTAGACTGCCGGTGTGGATACGCACCTGACTTCAGCAAGACTTTTGACAAGCTTCCTCACTCTGTTTTGTTATTTAAACTGAGATCTTTAGGTTTACCAATTTGGCTGTTTGTTGAACTGGTTATAATCATCCTGCCTTAAGGATCACAAACTTAGGATTCAGTTCCGTTATGCTCTGTCTGAAGAAATAACAGCTTACTCCGGTGTTCCACAGGGTAGTCACTTAGGGCCCCTTCTTTTCATATTATTCATAAATCATGTTTCCTATGTAGTTACCAAATCTGATTTGCTAATATACGTAGATGATCTAAAACTATATAAATCTATCGACTCGCATTGCGACTGTCTCAATTTGCAGGATGACCTGGACAGACCTGTTTGAATGGTGTGAAAAGAGTTCCCTCATTTTAAACGTTGATAAATGTAACGTAACCATTTTCTCTCGTAAGCGAGTCCCTTCGAATGTTGTCTATGCTATGAATGGGTTATTACTTTCAAAAGTTGATAAAATATGTGACTTGGGGATATTGTATGACTCGAAACTCACCTTTAACTTTCACATAGATCGCATCGTTAATAGGGTAAACTCAATGTTAGGCTTTGTAAAGCGTAGGGCAAAAGAATTAGATAATATCTAAATTACTAAATTTCTTTTTACCACTCTTGTTAGACTCATTTTGGAATATGCCAGTCGTGTCTGGTCTCCCTCTTACAAAAATCACTCCGATCGTATTGAGAGCGTGCAGAGGAGATTCTTACTTTTTGCTCTAAGAGGTCTTGAATGGAGGGATAGACTTCATCTTCCTCCTTATAACGAAAGATTAAATTTAATACACTTTCCTACTCTTGAGACTCGTAGAAAAATTTGTGACATTAGCTTTATATTTCAACTTGTGAAGGGTGACATCGACATGCCCTTGGTGCTTCAGAAAATTAATTTCAATTCACGATCTCGACACTTGTGATCTAATGACTTTATTTATTTGTGTTCTCATCGAACCAACTATGGACACTTTGAACCTATGACTAGAATGTGCTGTACTTTTAATTTGAATTTTCATTCGATAGATTTTAACATTAATAAGACTGAATTAAGAAAAATCCTTAATAATTGCTCTGTACTTTAGCTTAATTTAAGTATTGTATCCTGGGACCATTGTAGACATTTAGCGAAATAAATAAATAAATGATGAGTGTACAAAATCAGTGAGAGTGAGCTTTTACTGCATGGCTATAGCTAATGCTTTTTAAATGTGTTAGTGTCATCGCCGACTTCATGGCTTGTATTAAGCTAGGCGCAAACTGACGCGGTGGCGATGGCGGAGGCGGTGGCGGTGGTAAGGCGGTTGGAGTAACGAAGCGGTAGCGGTGGTAACCACTCACACTGGTGCGGTGGCGATTGCGATTTTTATTTTTTAATTTGCTTCATTTTAATCAGATTTCTGAAAGGAATCAGTAGGTACTACTGAAATGAGTGTTAATACTTTTGTTATTTATGTTTGCATTATGCGAAGATGAAGAAAAGTAAGTATTTGTGATTATATTATAGTTCACCTTTATGTATGTAAATTTTTAAACTATTTTCCAGTATAGAAACGAAGTTAAAAAAAGCAAATGGAGCTGTGACATCAACTTGAGCCGAGAAATCAAAGGAGAATTTTACACCTTGTTCGCAGATTTGCAGAAAGATGAAAAGCGGTTCTATCAATACTTTAGAATGACGGAGCCCAGTTTTAATGAAATACCGGGTTATATAGAACAGGATATTCGAAAAAATGATACAAATTTTCGTTGTGCCATACCTGCAGTACAACGTCTGGCAATTACTCTACGGTAAGAAAACTATATATTTTAATGTTTGAATTCATATGTATTTCACCAAACGCGTATATGTATTACATTTTATTTATTTTCACTTTTAAATTGAATTGTTAAATTCATCCATATCAGCATTGAAATTTTCATACCAAGAAGCAGCAGAAGCAGAGGTAGTAGTGTTTGAAAAATTTTGAAAATTACGATTTCCTAAGCTCGCTATCGAGTTTTCTTCGTCCTCTTCCATTTGCAAAAAATTTTGCTCCATTACGATCTGCGAAATTTTCAATTTAGTATGCGCTTGTCTTCTCGCTGAAAACGTTTTTATTTGTTTCGCATATCCCAAAAATATCAGCTCTGTTGCATCCATGCTTTCTGTGTCTGATTTCCTTTCTTTTAAAAACGATATGACCTTATCGACTCCTGATGTACAACTACTTTCAGCTTCTTTTATAAGTTTCTTCTTTTTGCTTGGAATGATGTGTCCTACATCAGTATCAACATTTTCAGACTCTACCATGGTTTTTTTAGGAATTGGTGTTGATGGAATGAGTTCTCTTTCTAAAGTGGTTGATGCTGCTAAATTATCTGTTTGCGATAAATATTCACTTTCAGGCAATTCATCATTAGACCCGTTACCATCGCTGCGAACATTTAGTGCAGATTTAGCAAATTTTAAAAAAAGGCCTTAGAAAATCCATATGTTTTGCCCATGGCCAAGTTTTGTAAGCGTTCGTGCTTTTTACTGCTTGGCCTGTATGGGTTTTTATACTTCTTAAATGTTTGCTGTAAGAATCTCTTAAATTTTTCCAATGTTTTTTTAGTTCTTCTCCTGAAATTTAAAAAGAAAAATAATTAAATTTATTATAATTAATAAACAAAATATGTTTTCAGATTTCTAGCTACTGGTGACAGCTTGAAGACAATTGGCAGTAGCTACAGAGTAGGATTTACTACATTAGGCTGCATTGTTCGAGAAGTCTGTCAAGCAATTTGGGAACGAATGCAATCGACTTATTTAGAAAAATGGAAATTTCCGAACTGTGTCGGAAGCATAGATGGAAAGCATGTTACAATTAAGTGTCCTCAAAAAAGCGGATCTATGTACTTTTCTTATTTGAAAAAGTTTTCAATTGTTCTATTGGCTATTGTTGGACCTGATTACAAATTTATATGTATAGATGTAGGCGGGTACGGGAAAAACAGTGATTCTGGCATTTTGGATGAATCAGTTATGGGTAGAAAATTTGAAAATGAACAGTTTGCCCTTCCATCAGCAAAATCATTACCGAATCAAACAACAGCTACTCCTTATGTATTGATTGGTGACGAAGGTTTCCCTTTGAAAACATACCTTATGCGGCCATTTCCTTACAGAGCTTCGAGATATAATCCAGAAAAAGAGAGATTTAATACTTGTCTCAGTACGTCTAGACGTGTGGTGGAGAATGCATTTGGCATTCTTTCTCAAAAATGGAGAATTTTTTTCAGGCCGTTAGAAACCAATGTAACAACAACAATAAAAATAGTTCAAGCAGCTTGTGTATTGCATAATTTTTTAAGATCTAAAACTTATGAAGACAATTATTTTGCAGTTTTAGAACCTCCTGAATCTCAAATGAAAGCTTTTTCAAATTTTAAACAAGATGCAAAAAGATCAAGAAATGAGGCTTTTGAGATACGCCAAAACTTTGTAAAATATTTTAATATAGAAAAAAGATAAATACATTTTATGCACTAAATATAAATTGAATGTAATGTACTTACCAGTTTTTCCCGTTTCCTTTCCAATTTCGTCCCATATTTTATTCTTTTTTTTTAAATTTTTATAGTCTTCATGACGCAAATCATACAAAATTGGATATTATCTCACAATTTCAATCACTTGTTCACATTCCATTCTGCACCTGCTACTTATCTTATCAAGTTCAGCGTGATGTGCGATATCGAGTAGACGTATCTTCAATTGCTCCTGTAAATTTTTCCTTGTTTGTTACTGCCGCGCTTTTGTTTTTTGTGTAAGCTTACTTAGTTATTGGCACACTCTTTGCTCGAGTGTGAGTAATCTTAAATTTAATTTTTTTTTTCTCTTTCACTAAATTTTATATTTTCCATTTGTACTGTACTAAAAAAGATGTAGTCTTTTGTACATATCCATGAATAAATTATAATTATTATTATTATTATTATCTACTTGCGATCACGCGGTGAAATGGTGCATGCAGCGGTTGGTGGCGGTGGCGATTTTTAATCGCCGCACCACCGCTCATCGCTGTTCAGTAAATCGCAACAATGTATGCTGACACATTTGAGAACACATGCAGCGATTAACCGCCTTACCACCGCCACCGCTACCGCATTCACCACCGCGTCAGTCTGCGCTTAGATTTAATTCTGCGGGGGTTACGGTGTGGCCCTTTTGTATATCGCCTCAAAAATACTTCTGATAAATATGGTCGTTTATGAAATTGCTATCACAGCATAACAAGCAGGCAACATTAACTATGAATCATATGCGCAGACACAATTACTAAGAAAGGCATTTCGAAAATTCTTTCCTGCCTGATATGCAATTTCAATTCGCCCAAATGCTTAAATGAAATTTATCGACAAGGCTTTAAATAAAAGGCGCCATTAAAACACATCCTCTTCATTAATCTTAGTAAAAAACAAACTCGAGCAGAATAAGAAAACGAGGAAGTCATTTTATTGAGACCAAGACAAGTAGGCATACAAAAAACATGAATTTACAGGATAGGCTTACTATAAGAAGCTCAGCAGAGGAAACTAATAAAAAACATTTTCCTAAAAAAAAAAAATCATCATCCACTTCGAAACAGACGAAACCTACTAAATTATAAAAAAAAAAACAAAATTCCTTCTGATCCCGTACCGTAAATTATTAAGTCAGTGCAAAAGTCTCCCATCCCGTCCTTATCAGTAATTTCAAATGGGCTCTTTCCAGATATTCTTCTGAGGGGTTCCTTTAAATCCGTGGCAACTTTTAACGACCCCATAGCGGCGCAGCAAGAGCGGGAGCTTCACTAAGGAAGGTTCAAGTTCTTATTTTTACATCGTCGTTTTTCGTCTCTGTCACATCGTTCAATGCTCATCAAGAAAGATGCCTTCTTCAAATACTTTGCGATGGGCATTTTGTCTTAAATTTTATCTTTCCGAGCTGAAAAGTGAAGTTTTGTGTATCAAACCCGATAACACCGAATACATATAGGGAGGCATATAACAAAATATATTTCATGTCACTTTTATACTATAGCTAGCCTGCGGGACTGAAACTGGGATGCGTAATTTAACAAAAACGTCGGTTATTGATGAAACTCGTTTCCTGGACAATGGACAAAGGTTCTTCACAGTATCATTTCAATCGTTTGTCGTTGACATTGGCGTTGTTGTCGGTCGTCCTCCCAGAATTTCCAGTAGAGAAGACAAAAGCCTTCATCCAGCTCAGCGTGTATATAGATAACATGTAGAACAAAAAAAAAAAGGAGAAAAAAAAAAGAAAAGAAATTATTCAGCTCTTAAGCCTCACTCACAGCACTTATTTGGTTTTTCAAGTCTTTGGCCTGTTGTTGATACATAAGTACCCCCTCGACGACGACGACGGTTATTCTTTGAGACACGCACAATGCCCTCCTAGGGAACTAGTTTGGATTTTGCAATTTTTATGAGCTGATTCACAGAAAACTATATACATATATAGTAATAAACCCCCTTAAAAAGCCAGTAAGACATGGCTACTGCCTGCATGGGGGTCATGATGGGACATTGTGCAGATTTTTGAACATAAGTCAAGATAAAAAAGCAGCCCACATTCAACACGAATGAACGGAATAACAACAGAGTTTTGCACTTATTTTTGCAGCGACCTGTGCTAATCCCTTTGCGCAATTAATTTAGGGTGATCTGAAGCCGAGTATTTATGCGTATAATTCGATATTGAACTGTGCGGCTATTCTTTTGAAATGAACTCGTTTAGATCCGAAAATTGCTGGTTTAAATGTATTAGTTGTGATGGTAGTCATTGCGACCCTAACTGGAGATGATTAATTATTTTAATGGGAGTACGGTAATCTCAAAACAGCCACAAAAGAAAACTTACTAAGTCACCTAACACTTTGCCCGCTATTTCCTCAAATTCGCGCACGAAGTGATTATCAAGTGACTTCCTCAATTCTTCAAAACCTATCAATCAAGCCCACACATTGAGCAGCAGTTGGTAAGTTATTCCAGGCACGAATAGATCGAACAAAGTAAGAGTCCGCCATTATGGAATGTTGAAACCTAAGTAAGTTAGGTTAGGATAGGTAAGAAAGGTGTGCAGCTAGAAGTACCTAGCCTGCTTCACTTAGACTTTCAGTGCAGTGATTCCATTGGGATAACCTTTAAAAACCGCCCTAGATCCATCCTGCCCCCTCTAGGAATCTCAGGATACATCTGAGGTATTTACTTTACAGCTACCTCAGAATTGAAAAGAAGTAGCTACCCAATAGCCTACCTTTTTTATTCATCAGATAAAATCTAAGTATCAATAAGTTAAAACGTCTGCTATAGTTTAGAAATTCTAGTTGCTTAAAATTATACCCAGACCATTTGGAGTGCATAATTGTATGAAGGTATGAAAGAAGTTTACGCTTTAAATTCTCCTTCAGAGAACAACCAAGCAGATGGTTACCATGCAGTGAAACATGATGAAATCTTCTTAGACCAACCACGAACCTAGTACAGTCATTGAATCCATCCAACTGTTAATTTCATCGAGCATACAGAATCCAAGTGAAGAAATAATCAAAAGCTAGCTATAAGATAGGGCAGATGCAGGGACTTTACTTGCATTTAACTAATGTTGAAAAGTAAAAGACAACCACAGCCGCCGAGGTCAACCATAAATTTGATTAATATGAACACAACATTTCATCCTTGAGTTGTGAAAAATGCACAAGATGAGTAAATGCTAGAGATTGATTAATAAAAAAAAAAAACAAAGAAAAGAAGCAGGCAACACATCATCAATATCAGGTGAAACGGAAAACCATTATTAGTCGCTTATTTCGAGACATCCTCAAGTCAAAATGTAATCGCGTTCAATACAATCCACCACTACTAATATATAACTGTACATTATCAGCATATATGTGAATTTTACAGTCTTCAATAACCTCAGGATGGATATACATGCTGAATAATTGATTGATTGATTGAAGCAGAGGTTTGGGACCTTTTTCAAGGTCCTCCAAACGAAGGCCAAGTCAAGGCCCATTGTTCACCCTCTAGACCCATAGGCGATCGCTCATAGGTCCCAACCGGACGCTTTTATAAACTTAAGTATTGGCTCCCAACCCTTCTTGCTGGCATCATGTAACTCGTCCAGGAGGTGTGAGCAAAGAATTCTGTAACGTATTCCTGAGAGTGCCAGGCAGTGACATAGAAAGTGGGTCACTGTTTCGGATTCCTCTCCGCAACCCGTGCATATAGGATCATCAACAGGTCTCATCCTGTGAAGGTGGCCCCTGAGAGTAGAATGCCCAGTGAGCACCAAAGCTCTCAGGATTGGCTTCTTGAGTTTTAGGAGCTTATTCGTTTGATTTGAGTTTGGTGTACCCCACAGTTCCTTTGTTGTCCTACCCGTGGGATCTTCTTACCAAAGGCGACTGTGTTGGCGGTCAGCCCAGCTTGAAATGATTGAGACAAGGTGTTTTGGTGCATTCCCGACTGTAGAGGCAGGTTCCTGTGAGGCTGCTCCAAGACGAGCAAGTTCGTCTGCCCTTTCATTCCCGCTGATGTTGCTATGCCCCGGCACCCACTGCACTATCACCCTGTTATTCCGAGAAAGGGAATTCACGATGGTTTTGCACTCCATTAATAATTTGGAGGTTATAAACGGTTTAGACAAAGCTTTGACAGCTGCTTGGCTGTCGGAGCAGATGGCTATCTCCTTATTCTCAGTTTCTGAGTTAAGGAGGTGTCTTCCCGCTTCAAGGATGGCCTTGATTTCTGCCTGGAAAACAGTGGAGTGGTTTTCAAAGTGCATGGAGAACTAAATTTCATGCTCCTCACAGAAAACTCCCGCTCCGGTGCCTTCATTGGACTTAGAACCATCAGTATATATTATAATTGGGTTTGTCAATGGTTGAAATACGGAATGTGATTCCTATTCTGCCCTGGATGGAATTCTATATTCAAAATTGCTTTCCATCTTGGTCTCGAGGAGGTGGTCGCTATCTCTGTCGAATTACATGTTGAATAGTAAAGGGCCCAAAATAGGTCCCTGGGGCACACCACGAGTAAGAAGCAAAGTATCAGAAAAACTGTCCCCTATTTTTAATCGTTGCAACCTGTCAAACAAACAACTGCCGATAAGGGAAACTGCAGTCGAATGAAACTTAAAATGGTCAACTCTCTGTGCAAGTTTGAGTTTTGAAGTGGTTTTTCGCATATATTTCTAAAACGATTCCACGGACAGAAAAAATGATTATAACTAATTTCATAGGATTTCATATTCTGAAGAACTCTTCAGTACAATAAAAACGTCTAGGACTGATCGCTTTCACAGTATACGTAAAAATCATAATTTTTTATATGGCAACACCAAGAACGAATTACCCGATTTAGTCCATTTTTGTAATTATATTTACTATTTTTATGAAAACACCATGTACAAAATTTTAGCTCTATACCTCAACGCGTTCGCAAGCAGTGTTCAAATATATAGTGAAAAACGAAATTTTTATATGGCAACCCTATGAACAAGTTGCCCGATTTGTTCCATTTTTGAACTTTGATTTAGTTTTTTTTAAAAAGCCCATGTAAAAAATTTCAACACTTCTAAGTGAACGCGCTCTCGAGTTATCATTAGGCGGACAAACGGACATTCAAAGATCAAAATAACTTTTAATAAGTATTATGCGTGGGTGTCCAATCCATTTTTATCTAGTAGCATTATTTCTGTGCGTTACAAACGGAATGACAATTAGATTAGATTTGTGAAGAGGTATATAGGCGTTAGCCTCGCAATCACTGCGACCTGAAAGATCTATTGTGAGTCCCCGTTGAATTTGCTCCATTTATAGGTTTAGACTGTTAATAAAGTCTAGAACCATTCTGGGCTTGAGGTTCCATACGTAACTTGGTGGAGGAAAAGCATGTTCAAGGTGGACTAATCTCCGCCTGGCCAATGCTTCGTAGTTGCAGAGCAAGTGCTCCGAGGTTTCGTGAGTATCCTGACAGAAGCGGCAGGATGAAGTCTCAGCCAAACCCAGCTTGTTTAGGTGATACCTCAAGGGGCAATGGCCTGAGAAGAGCTCAGTGATCATTTTGAGCTCTGCTCTTCTAACGAGTGGGACTTCTTTTGTTTTTCCGCCAGAGGAGTCGATAAACTTTTTTGCCTGACGAAGTACTTGTAGCCTTTCCCAATACAGGGATTTTTGTTTATTCTCCCAGTTATTTAGGGTAGCTCTGAGGTAACACTTTGAAGTGCTACAAAATGGCTCTGGTCCGACAAACTGAGTTTCCGCTCCTGTTTTGGCTAGGCCATCCGCAATTTCATTGACTTTGTGGCCCTCATATCCAGGTACCCACATGAGGATAACTTTGTTTCTCCTTGATAGATTTTTGAGGGTTTGTAGACATTCCCAGACTATCCCTGACTTCACAGTGTAGGACTTTAAGGCTTTGAGGGCAGCTTGACTGTCCGAGAGGATATTAATGGTTGAGCCATTTTTGCGCTTTTTTAATGCAGGTATTGGCACATTCTTCTATGGCCAATACTTCGGCTTGGAATACGGTAGGGGTAGAGCCAAGAGCCTTTGATATATGGCATTTGGGGCCGTATACCCCCAATCCGACGCCACTGTTTGTTTTTGAGCCACACCATCGATCCTTGTTGGAAGGACGGTTTAGTGGAGCGCCATTGTTGTCGGTCTCCAAGAACAACTTGGAATGGTCTTACAAAATCCACTTTGGTGTGATTATATCAGATATTGTCGTCACTTGCTCGAAGCATATCTGTTTTAAGATACTTAACTGACCAACCAGATCGCCTGGCTTAAACTGTTTCTCCGTTTGTTCTCTAATAGCACTGGAGATCGCTTCCTTTTTCACCTGCAAATGCAGGGGTGCAAGGTTTAATAAGGCTTCCATGGCAGCTGTAGGACAGGTTCTCATGGCACCAGTTATTCCGTTATTCCTAGACAGGCAAGCAGCTGGGTTTTTTGAAGCAGAGCCTCAGCCGTCTTTTGATTAGTTTTTGGCCACCATGCGAGGGCCGCATAAGCCACCATGGGTCTAACAACGGAATGACAAACTCTATGATGTCATCTAGAACGTACCTAATATTTTGCTGGGTACATTCTCTGAGTGATTTAGGCAGCACATCTCCTCTCCTCTGAGAATACCAAGTCAGCCAGGTTTCAGGACTAATTTTGTAATTCCGAAATATACGTCTTTTTATGATAGCCTACAAATTTTTTATCGGGCTTATATCGAGGCTTTGTGGGGACTACCCAGTTATGAAAATTTGGCACTTCTCAAATCATTCCCTTATAAGGCGAACCGTATGATATTGTCCTTTTGGAACATTCATTGACGGTATGCTGAGAGTGGAAAATTCTCTGAGAATTCTTCAAGCTGGTTGGCCATTATGCTTTTATATTTTATTTCAATAATTGGTCTAACACCCTGAGCGCTAACGCATCCCCAAACCATGACTCTATCCCCTCTAAACTGAAATGTCTTCCTAGAGTACTAAGGGTCCAGTTCCTTGTTTGGTGGACGTCGCACATAAGTTAATTCATCCATCAGGTCCGCTCAGATTATATTTGGATTCATCACTCCAGAGTTCAGATGACCGCGAATCCCAAAATGATTTACATTTGAATCGATGAATGGTTTCTAGCGAAATCTATACGTTTTCTTCGATTAACTTGTGTAACTTTCAGTTTCTTGAGATTCTGATATCCTCGGAGATTATGGTCAAGTAACCGCTGCTGTCTGATAGGTCTCTTAGAGATGTTAACGCCATAATTTTTCCTTCATTCGAGTTCTTATTTCTACTGAAGTGGCGAAAGACTTCTTCAGAGCATATACCAGACTATCAGACTGCCCTCTCGATTAGAAGTTGCTCTCGGCCTAGATTGTCTTTGATTCTCAAAAGCTCCACAATTTTGGTAGTGTTTGAGAGCATTTTGCACTTGTTTCCTCGAATAGCCCATTCAGCTGCAAATTTTGATGATGTTTTGTTCCTTTTGGAACAAATTCCAAATTATTCTCCTTTTTTCATTAGTAGAATTATTTTGATTGCCTATAACTGTTCTAAATTCGAAAAATAAAGTAAATACAAAAAAAAAATTGTATTCTAATGTGGACTAATTAAAACACCGAAGCAACAAGGACACTTTTACTATTTACACATCGCACGACGCTATTGCTCAATTGTTTACTTAGGACGTAATTAAGCAATACGAATGACACATCTTTCAAAACCTTTTACAGTTAAAAACTCATGAGTGAATCATTTTATGGAAAAAGGCAATACATTACAAATCCATAGGGATGTGCTAATTGACTCGCCAGCGCTGTATATCAAACGGAAACAAACAAAAAATTACATGCAAAACCGAAATGATATGAAGGGAGCAAGATGATTAAGTCATTTTATTTCACCTACAATAGTAGCTTCAAGGAAGATTATATATTTACCAGCATGTATGTATACATGTATATCTCTTAAGAAAAAAGTGTATGCAAAAATTAAAAAATAAAAATAAAGAAGGCACCTTTACTACCGTCAAAGTCATTCCATTCAAACCTTAATTTTCGTACAAAACTTAGATGATTATAACTTAGAGGCAATAAAATCACAGGGTGGCTTGAAAAGAACCTTTACTCTAATTGGTTTCCAGAATTCGTTCTCCAATATTTTAACCATCTTTATTTAGATCTTTAAATGCAAGAGCACACCACACCCAACCATCTCATATCCATAAATTATTCTGAAATTAAAAGCCCATTGAGCGAAGAAGGTAATCCCTGTAATTCATGTATGACAGCGGCACATAAAAGTAAAACAGCTGGGCCCTTTAGATATGTAGTTCCTACCTATTCATGATTCAAAAATCTAACTTGCTGCATATCTATGCATCTGCATGTATGAAAGTATGTTTGTTTGCATGTATGCAAGGGAAAATTGTATTAAAAGTGATGCATATACCTACATACATATGTAGCGTCCTTCCCAGAAGTTTTTGATAATTATTCTTCTTCGCAAAGCCTTTTTCAAATTTAGTAATTCTGAGGGATTCTATAACCCTCTTTATTTCCAATTTCAATTGCAGTAGGTACATATTTCGACCTATCCCTTGCACATCCTGTGAAAATTATTTTGTAGCAAACAATAAACAAGAAGTTACATATATACATCTACGGAGAACAATTTTGATTGCCCAACCCAATTTTGGGATAAGTTAGATCCTCATGACAATGAATGAGTTCTTGTTTTTTTTTTAAAGGGATACCTCTACATTTTTACTGATGAATTTGAATTGGAAGTGCTTAACAGGAAAAAAGGTGCTTAACAGTAAAAGAATGATGAAATCTTTTGCACTATATAATTCTATGGGGCTGAAACGCTGAAACAGATGTATGTAGCTAAGTGTCTCCAAACTCAGATCCTTGTTACAGGTAAAACGTGTACAAAAAGGGTTTGATAGGAATATTTGTAATTCTGTGATTGTGAGAAAAAAAAGTTGCCGATGTGGGGTGTCCTGCCAGGTAATTTATATTGAAGCAATCCAGTTTCAGGATTTGGTGTGATTCCAGTTTAGTCAAATCTCATTGCGGATTTAGAACAGCTCATGGGACAGTTAATTCAGATATCTCTTATGTTACGTCACGCACATATATTAACATGGCACTCATTTAATAAAATTTATGCTGGACGATCCTGTGCAAAGTTAAAATTATTTGCAACAGTTATTTGAAGAGACAGTTATAATTATAGATTTTTGCTGTGATTTACACTCTTTTTTAGCAGAAAACATATTCCGGTGCCTATTTTCAGGGGCACACCGCGAATGGACCCCCCTCCCAACCGAGAGGGTCAGTTTTTACCTCACACCATTTTAGAATAATTGCTTCTGACATTTTATGAAATTTACAAAAAACTAAAAATTTATTATGAGCAAATGCATGCATGATTGGTGAGGCTTTCGTGATTTTTGATTCTCTGATCCCGTTTAGATCCCAAGTTGAAATTTTGATAAGTTTTAGTGGATAATATAAGGTTGAAAATAAAAAAAAATTAAAAGTTCCAGGATGTTCAAGGATAACGGATATAATCCTTATCCTTGATATCCGTTTTTTTCATATATTTTTGAGATGGCATTTTTCTTAGATAGCCTGAAATCCTATCTTTCAAAGGAGCCATATTTTTTTATTCTAGCATGAATAGCAAAATATGTAAATTTTTAAAGAAGACCAGGACAGCATTGTCTTGAACTTTTAAAATGCAATTACGCAACGTTCAGGGAGAATTTTTAATTTGAATTTTTGTTTTCACAAACCCTCCAAGTATGTAAAATTTAAAAAAAAATTGGTGATAGTCATATCACACAGGTCGCCTATTTGATATGGAATGACCCCTCAAGTCTGTGAGTATATGTGTTTGGATGTTTTCGTGTGTATAGATTTTTCGTGTGCCGCTATGTCATCGGAGTCGCACCTTACGTCCAAGACACATTTTAGCAAATAAAACTCAGATGGGCTCAGGACGCGACTTTAGAGCCCTATTTTTCCGATCCCTTTTGGGCTTGGGACACATATGCCCCTCCCAAGCCAAATACTGGGTGCGCCACTACCTGTTTCATGCTCCTCTTATTGTTCTGGCAAATTGTATGGTCAGTGCTGGATGGATCCAGGAATGGCGAAATCGATCAACACGATTAGATGAAATGAAACTGTTAATGAAGTTTTTGATACCTGCTTTCGACCAGCAGCGATAAAGTTCATATAATTCCTGCACCCACCATCTAAACGAGGTTGGTTCCAAAATTCGATCAAATTTTCGGACTAATTCCCTTCGATACACTTTGCACAGCAGTTCCAACTTCTTTAAGCCTTAAAACCAAAAACGATTTCTTGAACTCTGGCGTTTGCTTCACAATTATCTTCTCGTTCGATACATTTTTTCCCATCTAGCCATACACAGTAAAAAATTTGGAGTTCCATGAACACCGAAAGGGTATTTCAATGAGGTCCGTACATTCTCGGAGTCCATTTATCCGTTCAAAGCGGTGCAACTATTATTACTCATAAATAAAGCTCCGGAATAGGATAATTTTTACAGTGTATGGGGAATATTTGGAGTTTCTTCAGAAGTATGATATACCTGTACCCCGATCGGAAATGCATTCTAAACCTCTATTTTGGGTAATTTTACACCAAATCGCGTACAAATCTAATTTTGTTTCCTTCGGACATGAATTGCCGAATAGGTATGTGTTATTGAAAATTAAATATAATAATATTCTAGGTAATGTCCAAAACTGTTCACTGCATCGAAGTAAAATAGCTTTGGATATGATCTAAAATTAAAATACTTTTAGTCTGTTATCAAAGAAGAAATGCGCCTTTATTTTTGTCCAAAGAAATTTTTGAAGTTGTTTTACGTTTAAAAAAAAATAAAACTAAATACTATCTTGACACTTGCAACTTGCACTTGTAAAACACTTGCTTCTACAAATATCACACTATTTCATATTTTTTTCTAATTACGGTACAACCTGTTGCATTCTACACCAAATGGAGTTTAGATACAATTCTTTTTGGGAGACTACAGTTAAATTACACCGAACGGAGTTTTAAAATAAATATTTTCGAAGTTTTCTCGAAGATAGAACTCTGGTGGGTGTTTTTGTTATCCGGATGGATAATATTTTTGAGTTTTTCATACAAAACAAGTGTCAATCGGATATAGAAGGGAATTTTTACAAAATTGGGGGTAAAAAATTTAAAACTCCATGATCATGGGGTGTAAATTATTTAAAATTATACGAAATTTCGTTATCCAGCAAACTTTTTAAATTTACACCGACTTTTTTACTGTGTAAATATAAGAAAAGGCCAAACACTGTCTGTAATGCGTTCGAGTCCCAGCATGCCTTTTATTTAAATAAAAAAAAAAAAAAAAAATAAATAAAAAGAATAAAGCAAATAGGAAAAAATTAAAAAAATTTAAAAAAGTTAAATTTTTTTTTAAAAATTTAAAAAAGTTAAAAAAAATTTTAAAAATAAAAAAAAGTAATAAAAAGTTAAAAGAACAAATAAAAGAATAAAAAAAAAGATTAAAAATTAAAAAGGAAAAAAAAATTATAAACTTAACCATAGTACGCTGATCAAGCGAAAATTTCGTTTCTTATACAAAATCTATGTAAAAAAATGTGGGCGCAAAGTGCCTCGGAAGCTTCGTTTTGATATTTCGTAAAATAGTACGCCATTAGAAAGAAAAATGCGGATGGCGCTCATACGAAGTGGAGACATTTTTCCGCAGCGATTTATATATTCAGATATTTATTTCGCACCAATTAATTATAATTATTATAATTATTGATACCGTTTGATGTTTGGCGATTTGGCACATATAACTAATTTATGTTATTTAATTTGTGAGATTACATCTATTAGTTCAGTTCAGTTTAGTGTTATTTATTAAAAATTTCAAATTGAAAAATATTGCTGACAATTATTTTCTCAATTATTCACTTTCTACTTCTATTTTACATTTGGAGCCATGATCAATCAGAGGTAATAAGTGATTTGATTCATGAAGAGAAATAATATTCAAGAGAAATGTCCCAATCAAAAAATCTGAGTCCACCTCTGTGTGTGAGGAAAAGTTTATTTTGTACTTTTTCATGCGGCTTGGCCTCAGTTTTGTTTGAAAACTCGTTTTTTACTTATTTTATTTTCTGCCTTTTTCACGTTAACTAAATTGTTATTACGTGCTGCATGGAGATATTTTAAAACAATTTTATGACGTCTGAAAAGACACTGATTTACCAGTTTTTCAAAAAAATTATACGAGTAAAAATTATTATGCAACTCATTTCGCTCTACAACTTTGTCTTAGGTTGCAAAACGCTCAAACGCTTCCTTGGTCTGAAAAACTCCGGAAAAGCGTTTTACATGAATTTTCCTCGATTTTTTCTGCAAGTTTTCACCATTGTCGGAGAGAAAGTAATGATGCCAGTTGATAGGGAACTTGATCTTGCATAATTTAGAAAACTTTTTTACCGGGAAATTTTCCGGAAAAGTCGGAAAATTTTCCGGAAAAGTCGGAAAACAAAATTGTCGGAGAGAAAGTAATGATGCCAGTTGATAGGGAACTTGATCTTGCATAATTTAGAAAACTTTTTTACCGGGAAATTTTCCGGAAAAGTCGGAAAATTTTCCGGAAAAGTCGGAAAATTTTCCGGAAAAGTCGGAAAATTCCGAAATTTTTTTTTGGAAAATCGGAAAACTTTGCATTTTTCCTGAAACGGATTTATCACTAATCAAATTTGTACCAAATTTTCAAATGATTTTTCCCGATTTTCCGGGTTTTCCATGGAAATTTCCGGTTCAAATTTTGATAGATTCAATTGTTACGCGACATGAACCTGTGTGCCAAATTTCAGCTCGCTGTGATGACGAAAAGTGGGTCTACGAGAGTGTCGAAAATAGTAAAGAAATAGACAAATTCGTGTACGAGTTAAAGGGAATGGCTGGCCTCAAAAAACCAATATTATCATTTACTTTTTATCACGATAGACGTTTACAAATTGGTTTTTATTAAATAAAATTCTTTCGGAATTTATACAGTTTTTGGGCCACTGAATAAAATTACCTCAATCTTGAAAAATGACAAATGAAAATTATTAACAAATTTTGAAAAACAGCTCCGGTAGTATTTACAAATATGTTAGGAAAACCTATGTACGAAAAATAATAAAAATTGGTCTATACATGAAAATGTGTTTAGAGGTGGAAGAAAAATTACACGGTTTCGTGCGATTTTTGATTTTTAGAAAAACAACGCTACATCTTTTTCAAAAATCTAAGCCCGGTAGCATTTGAACTGAAGAATTTCTAATATTTTTCCGAAGGTTTTAAATCAATATTATAAAAATTGTGGAAAATAAAAATGGTGAACGAAATGCTTGCAAATTTATTCAGCCTCAACATAACCCTTTTGCATAAAAAGTGTAAGCTCTCCTCTTTAATTTGACCTATTACATCTATGTGCTATATATGTAGCCGTTAAAGAGTTATTAGTTCTAAACCTATTCTCAAACATATAGTGACTGTAAGCATGTCATTTAAATCAAATATACCGTCTAATTTCAGTATGACTTTAATAGGTTAAAAGCTAATAACTACTTAGTACACAGGGTGTAATAGATCCACTCCAGAGTTCACAGTTTTTATAAAAAAAGTCACCTTTTACAAAAAAAAAAATTGAGCTTAAATTAAAAAAAGAAGTAACAAAATCCGAAATTTTTAGCTTAGACCCCCATAACTCCTTGGAGGAAAAAGGCTGGTTGAGTAGTCATTGGAAAGGCCATCAAGCTCTGCATATATATATTATGCTTTAAACTGTGGCAGTTCACCCTGCAATTTTTAAGATACAGTGTGTTTCCTGTAAAACTAGTTTTTGTCAGAATCACCCTATAACTCCAAAACGGTTGATAGGGGGGAGGCGCATGCCCTGCCATACAATTTTTTGTTTCTCTAGATAAGTACTATCACCTCCTGCTCTATTGACCACCATGGAGGAAACACCCTGTATACTTATTAAGTTAATGTTATAAATCTGAAAGGGAAGCTATCACTCATTTACTGGAAAAAACCCGTCTATCTCAAATCCTAATCACGCTGGTATTCTTTCAACATACATTTCACTCATGCTTAACTTAACCTTAAAAAACCTTACGTTTCTAAATTAAAATTTATAGTTTACCACATTTTAGCACTTAAATTTTCTGCATTTTCTCAATAGAAGTTTTCGTTAAATTTCGTTGAGACTCACATTAGATTTATTCTCTCCACACTGAATAAAATATTCGCCGAAATACTTTCTATCCTAATCCTTTCGCAACTGTGCTGCTGTAAAGTGTAAATCCTCTTGTCTACTACTAGATAGAAGATTTAGGGGAGCCCGAGTGAATTATTACATTTTATGTAAGTTTGAAAATGTCTGTTTACGCCTGAAAAAGTAAATAAACGTCGAGAAGAAAAGCGATGCATATAATTTCTCTATAAGTTCTGAAGTAGTAAAATTCCTTTCCTTTGATAGTCCTGTTTACGAGCTTCTGCTATATACATATATTCACTAGACTAACAAAATCCGTCGACCCAACGAAAGTGTAACATGAGTAGGGAACTGGAGATGTCATGATTTTATACACATATTAATTTCTCGTACTTCTATTCTAGAAACTACTAGAACGTGTCATTATAGCCCATTGCTGCAAGGAAAGCCGCATAAATCACGAAGACGACAGAGATCGCGTTCATACATTCCTTATTTCTGCTATGCTCTAGAAGATTCTGGTTTAACTACAGATGTGTGTCTGCATAATCCCTGATTCCAGGATTGAGACAAAAAAAAATGATGTAAACATAAAATTATCCACAGGGATCGGAACAGCAGTGAAAACATAGGGAACCAAAGTAGAGAGGGTTAGTGTAAAAGGGAATTCTACAGTAAAGTGGAAAATTGCAGGACGGGGGCGGTGGAATTTACATCCAGATCTAAATTGAACACAGACTGAAGCACAATAATAGGCCGCAATGTTACGTGACTTGTACGTGCCGTGCCGTGCGTATATTAGCCCTATATTTAAGGCAAAACGATGATTACTGTAGCGGCAAAAAGGGTGATGACGTGGACGATGAGAACAGCAACAGAAGGAACAAGAGAGCAGCAATTCGTGCCTTTCTTCAGGTATTCAACTCTGGATGAAATCTGGAAAGAAATTTTTAATTAAAGTTTCAACTTTCGAACGTGTTCTTATTCCCTCTACAGAGCATATAGAATTACTGTAATGAGAATATGTACGTACGGTCCGGACCCTTTTCTCTTCAATCCCTATTTTATCGTTCATTAATTGGATGGACATCCGACGGTTTTGCTTCTTCAAAGTAGCGCAGTAACATCGTATTACGCAATAATTTCAAAAAGGTGCTACTCTTGCGAAACATTCACTACATTTCTTTTGGTTAGCGCATTATTGATTGACATATTTTCCAGAATTGGTTTTGACATGAGACACGAACAACATCGGTCCAACAATAATAGTAGCTGCTATAGGATGCAACGATATTTATCTGCTCAAATCTAGTCGTCGCCGTCCGGAGGCATGGTGTTAATGTTTTCACCATGTTACGTTCGCCTATTCCGCAATCCTATGTCAGCGTATGCCCTATGTAATAATAATTTTCCCCCATTTCATCTGACAAAACATGTACCATGGAAGCAAGGATATGGATAGATCTCATTGCAATTTATGCTGCCATTGTATTTTGAGTTTGAGTGCGATTACAGGGAATGTTGGCAGTTTAGGAGCGCGGCAGGCAGGCAACCTAGACGACAGGCTGCCAAGCACATCCATTCAAACAACATGTCTCCTCAGTCTCAGGCTAACATAATATTTCGCTTTTGTTATGTAGTTGCCAGAGATGATTTTGAAGTTTCTATTCTGTTACACTCCGAGGACACATTAATAACACATTCACCCCAGAAGGCCCAACTTTAAATGGGTGGATTTGCAGTTAAACAGGATTAGATCCATATGAAAGAAAGAAAGACCTTCAGACTGTGTGGAACGAACTTGTTTTTCTATGTAATTTTTTTTTTTTTTTTGTATAATGCGCACATTATTGTTATCAACCTCAATGGAAATCCATTGAAATTACTTAGAATTCTGTGAAAGAATGAAAAATGTGCTTAGAAGCGTTTCGAAAATAATTTATTTCATTGATGAGAGAATAGCGAAGGGCTAGGGAAGAACAGTAAATTCAGCTCAATTTAAAATTGAAAGGATTAGGAAGGACGAAGGTATTTCTCCTTTCCATGAATGATTTCGTCATAAACTTTAGATTACATCTAAAGGAAAAGTATTAATGAGGAGACTATTGTCATATGGAGAATGTCGTCTTTAAAGAGCAGCAGTTACTATGTATGTCATTAATAGTTGTGTATTTGATAGCAAGCATTTTTCATGGGTATTGACTTATTTTTGGTGTTGGTATTGGGAAGTATTAAATTCCATTTCATGATTTAATAATTAGTAACTTAGTATAATTTTAAGGATGCGGTGGTTAAAGGTGAATGAGCCTACTATAGGAGGTGAAACAACAACAAGAAAAATGTCGCTGGAATGATCAATGGTCTAGGGCCTTAACCTTGTAGGGAGGGAAATTTTATACATGAAGAGTCATTAAAAAAAAAAATTAATGGGATTTATTGTTCCTGCATACAAGGGCGAATTTACCAATAGGTATAGCAAGGCAGGACGGAACATTTTTTGGCCTACAAATTATCAATTGATCACATTATACACGTAGAAAAAATTAATATTCGGTGTGTCATAGCACTGTCAAAACATACAAAACTTATATGTTTTATGTTTATATGGGACATGTTTGTGCACTTCGTTTGTGATTTGTCTACGGTAGGTGAAGTTATATTCTCCCTGTTTGGTACACAATATACTATTGTTGAGTAATTCTTGGTATGGTGTCGTCATATAAAAACTACCCAGCAAATACAACTTTCCGAACTTCAGACAAATCTGAAATTTTTCGGAAAACTGAAGAAAGAAACAAAACTTCGCTTCCGATGGTTCTTTACGAGTTCGTGATGATGTACGAAGTGCGAATATTCGTAACCAGCGTTGCCCCCCTTCTTGTATACTTGAGTAGCAGATTAGTGAAAAAAAGGTAGTAGATAGGTTTTTTTGGTAGTAAGACTATTTCTAAATTTGATTTTATATCATTTATTACTATTAACAAAATAAATAAAATACTCCAACAAAAACAATAACATAAACCATTTCTTTTTTCATTAAACAAATAGAAGAAATAAGTATGGATATTATTATAAAAAAAATTTTAAATAAAAAGGTACGAACACGTGAAATTGCAAATTATTATTGCCAATCTTAATTTAAAAAAATAAAATAAGTAGATTAATTTTGTTCAGTATGAGAGCCGTTGTGGTAAGAAAATTTTTTAGCAAAGGTTATTAAATTGTGTTCCGGTTTAAATATATTACGTTGATATTTGGTTAATTCCTTAGAGAACATGATAGACTCGACTGTGGTTATCTCCAACTTATTTCTGTTGTCATTTTTTATTAAATTCAAACTTGAAAAGCACCGCTCGGCAGCTGCACTGCTGTGAGGCAGACAACATGAGGTTAACATGTATTCACATAAATGTGGAAATGCTGGCTCCTCCAAATAATTTTTAGCTTTTTTAAATTTACCCAAAATTTAGATACATCATTATCTTTATATCTGGATACCAGTTCATGAGCTCCTATTAATGTTCGCCATTCATTGTTCAATATTTGTTTATCTAATAATGGATCTGGCACAAATTCCTTTATTAAAGGAACAATAGACTGAAGTTTTCCATCCGCAATTTCCATAGGATCAATATATCTAAGAAGACTTATTTTACTGTCACTTAAATCAAATCGCTTTTTAATTTGTTTACATAGTTCTATGTAAAATGTACACAATGTTTTTCGAACTTTAAGGGAAATCTCATCATTTACTTCATGTGTTAAGCAATACTCTTCAAAGTTATAGCCAAAATACATTGATGAAAGGGGTAAGTGATGTGAAGCATTTTCAACATCTACCAAAATTGAAACATATTCTACTTTACAAAAATTCTTGTAAATTTCTAATAAAAGTGCCTCAATAGTTTTATTTATTAGATGAACTTTAGTACTTTCGTTTTGCAAAAGTGTATTAATGTTGTCCAATTTTTCCAAGATATATGAAAGGAAAAGTAGGAATAACTTGCCTTCAACAGCATTTAAAAATTCTAAAATTGATCGTATATTTGAGTTAAGAGTACCTTCAAACGAAATCAGAATAAAGTAATGAAGAAGTGGCTGATATTGTTCAAGGATACGATTGACACAATTTCCGAATGAGAGCAATCTTGTTAAACAATATTTAAAAATTTTATGCTCTTTGGTATTAAAGCATTTTTGGAAATCACGAAAATCTCCCTGTTGCTTTGAGCTGTGCGCAAAATGGTTGTATATGTTTCGGACTGATTGTTCTATTGAACTTGGCAACATCCTCATAGCATTAGAAATACATAAATGAATCAAATGACACGTACATCCTATAGAAAATAGATGTTGTTTCCTATTGCGCAATTTCGCTTCAACCCCGTTTATTGTACGGCGCATTACAGCGGCGTTGTCTGAAGAGAATCCTATTAAGTTTTCAATTGGAATTGAATCTTCATTTAATCGGGCTATTATGGTATTAAAAATTTCGTCTGAGGTAGATTCCGTTAACTTTAATAAACCAAAGAATCTATCTAGTATGTATTCCGATTTACTGCAGAAATATCGAACTACCAAAACTAAGCACTTGTCACATGAAACGTCTGTTGCTTCATCTATTATTAAAGAAAACTTAACCCTTCGCAATACCGAACTAATTTCATTTCTAGCAAATGGTCCTATTATATTTTTTATAAAAGAAGTAGTTTTTGTTCTTCCGCATTGAATACTTTTTACGACTTCACTGTCTGTGCATACCGATTTTAATAATTCAGGCAATGAATCCATTTGCGTATAAGGTAAATCATACTTTAAACAGTACATTATGCACATAATTTCACAGGAAATTTTGGAATTTTCCATCGCATCGGATTTTTTGAAACAAATTTCAATGAGTTTTACGCTACTTCCTAAATTTAACCTATCTTTATGAAATTTACGCTGCTGATGACGTTCCAGTAATGACTTGTTGTTTGCATAATTTGCAATAGGAATTTCCATTTACACATCTCAACCACGGAAAAAATTGTTGCCACTCACTTCTATAATTTTGATGATATCTCTTACATTTGTCACATTCTCATTATCATCGCTAAAACATAACAATTTTTTTTTCTATGTTGAATATTAAGTAACATTAGCTTAACATATACTTACAGCTCTAAATTCGAATATTCATTTTGCTCTTGGCTGTCATTAGGTTCACCAAGTTTCTTGGAAACTACACTTTCTTCATTTTCTCCAATCGGACTTGTTTCCTCGCTAAATCATTTAGATATTTAGAGCACATAGAATTAATAAAATGCATCTATAGCTATGTAATTAGTGTTACCTGTTTATGCTCCTATCAACAACTTTAAAATACCTTTTCATCGCGTAAATTTAAATTTTTTCACAAATTAATCAGTACCACAAACTTCAAAAAGCCAAGTCACCTTACAAGTCAGACACAAACAACAGTAAAAATGACAACACAAGATGTTTGTTAAGTGTTGGCAGTAGTCAGGCCGCCAGCCTACCTTCGAGATTATTAAACCTAAAAAGGGAGGTGTTGGCATCTTCAGACTGAACGCAACCAATTCAAGACGTGGACACTGACAAGTTTGAGTCCAACTTCACATATTGTACCCGCGTCTTGTCGGCTTCACAGAAATGTATAATTTTAGTATTCATGTAACCTTTTGTAATTAAATCATTAAGGACGTTTGCCAAACGGGCTAAATGCTGGCTAAATTCCAGTTTGCATTGGAAATTTAGCCAGCTAATTCCAGGGCTGTGCCAAGCCAAAGTGGAATTTAGCCAATTGCTGAGCTGTCATTCTTTCATCGGTCGTCCCTGAAATAATTAAAATGACACTATTTCAATACGGGAATATTTACAACAATTTATTGCTTACTTACATCGGTCATAACCATTTTGTTTGTTCATTTTACAAATAAATACTTCTAAAAGCTTTCAAATAAACCGCACTTGTCAAATAATTAGACGAATGTGAAGAAGAAGAATTAGCAAGCTCGAAAATTTACTAAATGGAAAAGTAATAGATTTAGCCAGCATTTAGCCCGTTTGGCAAACGTCCTAAGTCAGTAGTCGGTCTTTAATTACGAAGTGGGTAACATTAAGTTTGCTGCACTTTCTGATTTTAAATAGTATTCCCAGATAGCTAGATGAATACCTTATTATTGGATTGGGTATGGGGTTGGGTCATTTTATTGCCCAATATTGAGACATACATAGATGGCTCATATTTTAAAAAAAAGGTAGTGAGTTAGAAAAGTGCGGTAGTAGATTATTTTAAAGAGAAAAAGGTAGTAGATTTACTACTATTGTAGTATCGGGGCAACGCTGTTCGTAACATTCACGCAACAATGTCATACGAACTTTCGCTACGAATTCGTGAAGATTTCGGAAATGCGAATTTCAATTTCAATGTCATACTACTAAAGAAATCGACATTTAATGCACTTTTACGGATCCCTGAACTATATCGTAATAGCACAATGTGCAGTTAAGCATGTTCGAAATTGTTTGAAATTGAAGCGCGCAGCATTATAAATTGTGATTTCTTCTAGTGCGGTTTAGTGTGTTCAAGTTTTCTTTTAAAGTTAAATAAATAAAAATTATAAAGTGGAGTATAAGTAGAAGAAAAAAAAACGTAAGTTTGTAAACCTTATATAAACAATTAATATTATCTAGAAAAGTAAAGTGTACGCGCATTTAATATTTGAATGGCTGATTGTGATTGAACATTTGAAACCGTACTGTTTTCTTTATTGTTATTTTTCACATTACAAGTCCAGTGAACATTCAGAGAACTTAAATTAAAAATATTTTTGCTTTAAAGGGATAGAAGGATATTCAAAAACAACTGGTGGGAATATATTGAAAATTGATTATTATTGGTTTTTGTGGAATATTTCAAATTAAGTTTTAGAAATTTTCACAACACGGTTCCGAAGACATTGTAAAAGCTGCAAATTTGAAACTAGTTTTTGGATGTGACAAATTTGCTAGGCACCTCTCCTGGACAGCAGCTAACAACAGCATTTGTATTAAGGACTCGATTACCGTGGAAGTTCTTAAAGATATTGAAAAATTCTTCATTTTAAGTACTCAGCCACTGACGTATATATATATATATATTTTTCAGATTCTTGCATCCAAAACAATATTCAAGCTAAGGTTTCTTTTATAGAAACCCTTATAAAGAAATATTTCAACGGTGCCAAGGATCGGATTACAAAATCGTTAGAAAGACGGTTGAAATCGGCAGTATCTAATAGTGTAGGAAAAACAAAAAGTAACACTGAGCCCTATGATTCTGATTTCCATAAGGAAACATCTGAAGAAGACATATTTTCTGACAATAAAACCAACTTTGTGTAAAGATTGCAATGTATTCAGTGCACCTGTTATTTACATGTTTTGATAACTGCAATTAAAATAACATTAAGGTTAATATAAATATTTTTCTAACTGAACTGATTGAATCTGTTATTATAAGCTGTCAACATATTTTTGAAATACTTTTGAAGTATACCATATTTTTATAAAATTCACTATGATTTTTACTTTGATTTTTACAGGTGGGAGCTCATTTCTGGCTGCCGGTGTTACATCAATAGATGCAAATTAAAACGCTGAACAGAAAAACTCATTTTGCTACCCTGCAACATCGAATATTTCCAACTAAATTTATTTTAAAAGATCGGAAATATTAAAGAATAACAAAAGAAAATGATTAATGGGAAATATTCGGTGTTGCAGGGTAGCAAAATGAGTTTTGGGTTCAGAGTTTTGAATTTCGTCTATTAATGTGACAACGGCACCCAGAAATGAGATCCAACCACGCCACTGGCAGAGTTATGAAAGTTGTCGAAGGGGAAAGAAGCTTTTAGAAATAATTCAGACTTTTCTTACCGAAGTCGTAACTAATTTACGAAGTCGTGTCAACCGCTTCACACATTTTTCGAAATGAACTAGGGCCGAAATCTATTTCGAAGATTTTTCCGACATTATGTTACGACTTCGAAAGGGAATCGAAAAATTTGGTTTGCTGGGTAATAACATACTGTTACGAGCGTGGCCTTAGTTCGTTATTTATAATACAATATTTCAGATATCATTAAGAAGTTCTTTCTTTTATTTAACTTCACTATTTACTTTTATAACATTTACAAACAATTATGAAATCACTCGCTAGTACTGTACTTCTAATTATCGCAATAGTTTACTTCGTTCATTTCACTGTCTGAAATAAGACTGCCTCCTGGATGTGAGTTATGCCGTATTTATACTCAACAAATTATCCTTGAACCTTCCTGAATATTCCGTTCTCCAAACCCAGTTTACTAGGATGTCACTAACCTAAAGTTGTCTCCATTTCCAATAGAGGTCGCTTGTATTACTTTGTAGCGCGTAACAATAGAAAAGAATGGACAAAGGCAAGTAGAATAAAGACCAGTACAAAGTACAAAGACGTGGTTATGCTTACGAGAAGTTGAGTAAAAAATTTGACTTTTTCATGAAGCTAAATAGCTAAGAATTTTAAGATACAGCGGGGGTGCACGGAACTAGAAAGGCTTCTATCAAGGAGACTTAGAAGGGACTTTGAAAATCAGGTGTCTGCACCTGCGAGCTCATTCGTCGTCTGCTGATGCAACACGGAAAAAAAATATGGGCCCTGTTAAATGTGGAGATAGCGCTCCGGATGTTGTTATCTACACCACAAAGGCAATTAAGCTCAATTCACTCTCTGTGCTGTAGAAAATTCGTCGTATGTCAATCTAAGCGTAATATTTACATGCAACGAACTTTCTTTGCATATAATTTCAAACTTATTTGTGATATTTTTAAGTTTGCTTGTTTATTTTCTAAGGTTGATGTATGTTAAATAAATGAAAAATAACGGTAACATTTTTCTTTTATTCAATTATTTAAAATAGGGGCCCTGACTCTGTTTCCTGCCTATGGACCCTGCAAGAATATTTTTAAATCAAATGCAAAAAGCTTTCTCGAAACTGTTTTACAAAAATATCGTATACGTATTCTTTTAAAACCTGACCTGTAACTAAGAGATAATGGTTTGTGCCAAACAAGATCCTTGATTGAGATCATTTTAAATAATAGACTAGAGCTTGTATCTTGGTACTTGTCGTGTTCATAACGATTTTTCGAAAATGGAGGCCTTTTTATACCCTAGATGAAGTCACAGCGTATACTAAATTTGTCATTCAGTTTGTAACGCAGAAAAATAATGCTAGTAGAGCAAAATGGGTTGGACTGGACACCCACGCAAAATATTAAATGTTATTTTGATTTTTGCATGTCCGTCCGTCCGCCTGTCTGTACGTCCGTCTGTCCGTCCTCACAATAACTCGAGCACGCGTTCACCTAGAGAGCTGACATTTTGAACATGGGCATTTTTTTATAAAATCAAGTAAATTTAAGTTCAAAAATTAGATCAATCGCGCAACTCCTTCATAGGGTTGCCATATAAAACGAGCGCATCAACGTAGAGGCATACAATAGTAAATAAGTTTTCAAAAATGGACTAAATGGGGCAACCCCATTCTGTGGTAGGGGAGGGGGGAGGTGAACTTCTACTTCGCATTGAGTTCATTCTTCTGCCCACATTATTTATAAACTTGGTTTGTGTTCTTCACTATTTCACTATTCACTTGACTATTTTTAGTTTCGTGAAAAATATGGAGCGGCTTCCATGACAGACAGGTACAGACGACATATGCTAGATTAGATAAGAGAGACTTGCACTTATACATAAAATTTGTAGACTTGCATAGTCGCAGTTATTATTTTCAAAGTAACGTCATTATGATATTTATTACAATTGGTCCACATATTTAAATGAATTAAATTTTTTTTCTAGTCATTCATTTTAACTTGTATTGGTTTGAGCTATATCTGACTGATATGTATGCTATCAATATTGGTGTACCCCAAGATTCAGACCTCTCTCCTACTATCTTTATCATTTTTTAGATGAATTTGTAACTTTAATTTAGTTCTCACAGTTTTGCATACAATAGTACCTACTCTTGATTTTGCGTATTAATTCAACTCTATTGATAAATCTCGCAAAAACATTGTAGATGATGAGAATTATCACATATGTTTAGTTCACCAAACAATGACCTTACTAAAATGTTTGCTTGGACCAACGTTAGACAAAGTCCAAGGGAAGCCCTTTCGGTTTATTAGAGTTGATATGATAAATTCAAAAGTTCATAAAAAATAGCTTTGATTTAAAGTGCACTAAATAGGATAAAATATTAAAAATTAAAGTGTTTTTTTTTCATTTATTTTTTTAATGCAATTATTTATTTATTTTTATTTTCCCATCCCGAAGTTTTCCAAATAACTCTCGAAAGTTAAATCAGGCCATTCATGTCAAAAATAGATTGCCATCTTGAATTTTTATTATAAATATTATAAAAATGCCAACATGTATTAAGAGGCGAACCATGTAGGTACGATTTGCGAATTTTCAAGTCGGATCGGATATGTGGTGGAAGAAGTTCCTCGAAGTACCTACACCTTACACAATTTTATTGCTACTTATGTCACGAATAATCTACTCTGATTTTTTGTAGAAGTAATTTCTGAACTCCTCTAATACGAGCTCAACCCTACACCATTGAACTCAAATTCGGCTTTATAGTGAAATTTCGTGAATCCTTTATAACTTGAACAGTGAGGAACATGTTATCATTTTCTGATAAAAAGCTAGAAGGAGGAGATCAAGTAAAAAGTTCATCAATTCTCGCAACTGATTTTAGTTTTCCCGCACTTCTAACAATTTTCAGATAGATTCCAACGAAGTGGTATCACAACGAACCATTGCGAAATCTAACTATGGCTGACTGCAAGTTATTTCTGCAGCCGTCACTCAATCTAACTTAACACCTTGGACATTTTTAATATAAAGTTAAGTACAATTTCTACGAAATTTCTATATGAATTTCACGTGATATTTTTTACATTTTCTACCTAGATGATCAGTCTTGTATACATAATTATGTCTGTTACTGTCCCGCTGTTGATATTAATTAATTGTAAATTCTTTGTATAATGAGGAAAATCATAAAATGCATAAAAAACATCAAAAACAATCAATGCATAATATATAGAGGGTGTCACGGAATTTGCACTTTTCCTCTATACCACATCACTCAATGTGGAGGAAAAATTTGTACGAGAAGAGGAGCGGAAAATAGCGTGGGTGTGTTCCCCCAACTCCCCGTATCTTTCTTGTTATACAATCTATGAAGCCGGCAGTAAACCGTCTAAGCTTTTCAACAAATGTCGAACCATCCCTCCCTTCCCATCAAGTCTCCAGTTTAGAATGACAACTTCAAAAATTTGGAAAAAATTCATAGTTTTTTTAAATTTTAACGATTTTCCCGGAAAAATACCTGATAGCCATTACCTACATGCCAGACCTGAAAAGTACTTAAGTACATTGGTACTTAAGTACTAGTAACAGTACCAGTACCTGAAAATTGTAAAGTACCAGTACCGGGACTTGTACTTGAAATTTTATTAAGTTCCAGTATCGGGACTAGTACTTGTACTTAAAATATTTCTAGTCCAGGTACTGGTACTATACTGGTACTTGTACTTGGAATTTTACAGGTACGGACCTGTAAAGTACTTAAGTACATTAAATAACTTAAAATATTTCAAGTCCAGGTACTGGTACTGTACTGGTACTTGTAATTGGAATTTTATAGGTCTGCTACATGCAACGGTTTTTGAGATAATCTAGTTTTTATGATTGTTTATTTCGTTAATTTTATATATGGGAAAAGCACGAGTTTTGGGACACCAAGTTCAATACAAATATACTAGCTGCTAGTTTTCAAGACAGCTAGAAAACACACAAATTCAGGTAATGAGTTAAGTAAACTCAGTCAGGTTTTGAGCTAGTGGGGGAGGGACTAATAAGATTGGGTTTGCTGATAATTTTTTTTTAACTTTCTTTTCGACCATCTCCCGATTTTCTTTAACAATATTTTGATGCACTCTCATCAGGCATAATCTGGTCAGCTTTTCCTCTTCCACATTCCTCCTAGGCTAGGTCTTCACTCTTAGAAGTGTATTGAATGACCATTCTACAGTCGCTGCCGTGGGTGGGATTGCGCTCGCTCAAAATCGTACAATAAAAGAATTTCGGAATATAAAGACCCATTTTTACCATCTGAGGAACTTAAGATATAACTAGCACTTGTCATAGGTACCCTAGAGGAAATCTATAGGGTATACCTACTAAGTTTGTCATTCAGTTTGTAAACGCACATAAGTAATTCTATACCCACGCGTAATGTTAAAAATTATTTTGAATTTTACATGTCCGTCTGTCCGTCTCCACTTTAACTCGAAAACGCGTTCACTTAGAGTGCTGAAATTTTGCAGACCGCCTTTTATAAAAACATAAATAAATTTATGTTCAAAAATGGGACAATCGGGCATCTACTTCGTAAGGTTGCCTTACAAAAATTTCGTTTTTCACTTTATATTTGGACACTGCCTGAGAACGCTTCTTCTTCTTCTTCCAGGGGGCAGAGCACTGCAAGGCCCCTTTTACATATAACACATACGACAGGACTTGGCCAGCCCTATAGTTATCTGTTGCGCCAGCCAAAAATATAGACTGCCTTCCGTTGAGACAAACAAATTAACGGAAGCATTCGTCACTCGACATAGGTGTTTATTTATTTATTTTTTTTTATTTTTTTTCCTTATTAGTGGATAGTAGATTTTGTTATTATTTTTTTTTATTTTTTTCACTTTCTTTTTGATTCTGCTCGATTGTATGTTTAAAAAACCATGTCTTTGATATGTTTTATGAAAACCTTAATCGCGTCGATATTGCCCTCTCTCAGCAGACTTGTATGATTGGTGAATGTTGGGTCAATGGATATAAGATCGTTAAGAAGCTTCGTTCTTGCAGGTAGTGAAGTATTGCTACAGTGGAAGAGTTTGTAGTCGATATTTTCCGTGGCACTCCCGCATGAACAAATGGGAGAGTCTTTTATGTTGATTTTGTGGAGGTGCTCGTTGGTAATTACATGACCAAATCTAAGCCTGGTTGTAGTTGGGATGATTACCCGCGAGGGAGTCCTAGGTTGGAAAACCAAGACATTTTCCCCTCTGACTGCTCTCAGGAGTGGAAAGACCTGCCCATCGGTGAGCTGTTCTATTTAGTTTGCCAATCGCCGACCTTATCCTTCCTTAGAATAGGAAGAAGTTCATTTGGATAGATTGATATTTCGGAATCCGAAGAGCTGCTCGGGACATCCCTAGCCAGAGTGTCTGCAAATTCGTTTCAGTCTATTCCCATGTGGCTTGGTATCCACAGAAAGTGTAATGAGGGTGCCTTTATTTTTTACGCTGAATAGAGCCTTTTTGATCTCTAATAAGATGGGGTGGGGCTTAATGCAAAGTGGGCCTGAGAACGCGTCGACATAGAGAGGTGACATTTGGTACATGGTGTATTCATAGGAATAGCTTATAACATTTTAAATATGTATTAAATCGGGCAATCGCTTCTTGGTATTGCCATACAAAACTTTGGACTTTCACTTGGACCTGTTAATATCATCTATGGGGCATATTATTGGTCTCTTGTTTTCTAGTCCGATCACAGGCATGATGTCTTCTTATTGTTCAATCGACTGTAAGGGGGAGGCAGCTGCCACCTCTTCCACCCCTCCTTCCTATAATTGCCTCATGAACTCAGTCTGTGTATTAGTAGAAGCTTTGGTGAGCTAAAATTTACGTTATTGTAATTACCAGGGCCGTTTTTAAACAAAAGGAGGGTCCACAACATTATAGGATTTGGGGCTCTCTAACTGACGTTTTGATTATCAACAGGAATAATAATGTAAAATACAGTCGTAAACACCATAAAGGCGAATAAACTGATTTTCAGTCCCGAGAAGAGAGTTATCGTAAAGTGGTGTTAAGGGGAATCCCCGTCCGAATTTCGTATTTAAAGTAAAGAGAAAGTTCCGAACGTACGAGTCGGTTTATTTATTTTTTGTAACCAAATGATTTAGGGAATAACAGCTTGGTCTCAGCCAAATCAGTAATATTAAGAATGGCATGGGTAGGCAGCTAGACCTGGTATTTTCTACTGACGCTGGGAACTTATTAGTTGAACCTAGCTCAGTTATAATGTCTACTCTTGACAAATATCACCCTCCTCTACTAATTACATATTGCCATGAAACCGAAAAGCTCGCAAATTGTGACGAAACACAATACTTTTTCAATTTTAGAAAAGCTGACTTTTCGGAACTTTCTCTATTGATTTCAACACCTTGCTGTCTTGCAATAGTGTTGATGAAGATGTTTCTAAGTTTTACATAATTCTTTTCGATTTATTCGCTTCTCATGTTCCCCGTGAGCGTCAGCGGATCTCTAAAACATCCCCGCCATGTTTCAATAAAGAGCTGAAACGCCTTAAAAATAGAAAGAATAAACTGTGGAAAGGATATTTGCGCGACAAGGACATTATAAGTCACAGCAACTTCCTCACATCCTATAATGAGTTCAACGAACTTTCCTCTTCACTCTATGATGAGTATATTCAAAGTATGCATGTGAAATTATTTAGTGACTCACGTAACTTTTTTAGGTTTATTAATATGAAGAAAAAAACCCGACAACTACCCCAATACCATGAGGTACAAAGATTCTGCTAGTGACGTTTCGTCTGAAATTTGCAATATGTTTGCTTCATTTTTTGAAAATGCATTTTCCTCTTCAAATTTCCAACCTCGTAATAGCAACTTTAATTATATGAACGACTCTCATAAAGTTTCATTCACTATCCCTACAATTACACATGAGGAAATACTGGATCATATTAATGGGCTTCCAAATGACTTCGCAACGGGTCCCGATGGGATTCCTCCAGCCTTTCTGAAGTCATGTTGCCTCTCCCTAGTAGGCCCGCTGAGAATTATTTTCCAAAAATCGCTCGATAGTGGTTGTTTTCCGCAGCATGGAAAAATTCTTTCATCATACCTATCCACAAAACAGGTAATAAAAATGATATTTCTAACTAGAGGCCTATTGTGAAATTATCATGCATGCCCAAATTATTTGAATCGATCATTTACTCTCAGCTATCATTTTCCTGTAAGAATTTGCTTTCTTCAAACCAACATGGGTTTATTTCGGGCAGGTCTACAACCACCAACTTATTAGAATTCATCTCGGATACTAATGGCGGGTTTGCAAAAGGCTTCCAAACAGATTGTATCTATACTGACTTTAGTAAAGCTTTCGACAAGTTATCTCACTCCGTGATATTGTTTAAAATGGAAAAGTATGGGTTTCCCCTAACATTCCAAAAATGGACGGAGTCATATTTAGATAACAGAACATACCAAATCAATTTCCGCCATTCCTTCTCTAGAGTCTTGAAAGCTTCGTCCGGCGTACCTCAAGGGAATCACCTGGGCCCGTTGCTCTTTATTCTATCTATTGACGACATTGTATCTGTTGTGAAGCACTGCAAAGTCTTGATTTATGCTGACGATATTAAACTTTTCGCTCAGATTAAATCTTTTAACGGTTGTGAACTTGTACAGGGTGACCTCCACAAAATTTACGACTGGTGCAAAAGCAATAATTTGCTACTCAATATCGACAAATGTGAGGTTATGACTTTCCACAGGAATCTGAAACCAATCACTTATGATTATGAATTATCGAATTCCTCGATTCGCCGTGTTAGTTCTGTTTGTGACTTGGGTGTCAAATATGACCAAAGATTGAATTTCGTCTCCCATATAAACTTCATGGTATCAAAAAGTAGTTCTATGTTGGGCTTTATAAAACGTTGGTCTCGAGAGTTCTCGAATCCCACGATTACATTGCATTTGTACACTTGCTTTGTGAGACCCCTTCTTGAATACGCTAGCCAGGTCTGGTCTCCATTTTACGGTATACACATCGACCGTATCGAGTCTGTTCAGCGGAACTTCTTACGATTTGCTCTCAGGCACCTACCCTGGAATAATTCATTAATTCTTCTACCATATAAGGATCGCTTGAAGCTTTTAAATATGCACTCGCTAGAGAAACGTCGTATGGTTGCCGATATAACGTTTGTGCATCAACTCTTAAACGGGAATATTAATTCTCCATTTTTACTTAACAAAATCTCTTTCCGTGATAGTAGGCACAATTTAAGAAGGCTACCTTTGTTGCATGTTAACTCCTCAAGGTCTAACTTTAGCAAGTATGAACCTGTTAATCGCATGTGTATTACTGTTAATAATATGGCTGAGCATTTTGTTCTCGACGTTTCTAAGCATATTTTAAAAAAACGTCTATATAATATTTAATCTATTTTGTTTAATGTTTTGTGCATGTAATTTGATTTGGTGTTTGGTTTATGTTTAGTGTAACATACTAATACTAACACCGACTAAGTGATGAATCGCATGTATTGTTGAGACGTTTATTTATTAAACGTGTCCATGCAGCGAGCTTGTGTTAAGCTGGTTCTGATAGTCATTTAGTCAGGTAGGGTTACTAGTATTTTGTTAACATGAACCAACAGTATAAAATTTCTTCTCTGATTACCAAATAGAGTTTGGCTACTAAAAGTAAGCCGCGAAAAATGGCGGGAAATTAAAAAAATAACTGGGCTGTAAACATTCAAATTATGCAATGACGTGTTTTTATATGTTACTTTGTATTCAAAATTTGTTGCCATTTATAGACTTTCGGATAAATCATATGCTCTACTTTCAGTAGCCAAACACTAACATCTAAACTAATTTCTAATAAGTCGTTTTACTGGTTAAAGAATTGGTTATCGATTGCTCTACTATTGCAGGGGCTAGGTGGCCTCTTGGATTGCAAAGACTTGGGCACATACGTAAAGTTGGCACTGGTAATTACTTTTAGATTAGTAATATTAGTTGAAAGTAAATTCCTCTTCACTAACCCACCCGAAAATTCTTATAACTCAATTCCTAATCATTTTTCGATGTACAAACTTAATTGCACTCCAAGGCAGATAACTATAATGCATGACTAAAATGATTAACTCTAGTCAAACGTAATCGCTTATACTAATGTGGCGAAACCTTCCACTTAGGTCGATACTTACATGCAAATATAGCTCTCCTATTATAACACCATTATCAGTCTGTTCCCCTTCTTGCTCGATACTAGTTTTTCATGTCATATTAATCGCCGAAACTATCTACGGTTATTTTACTATAGTCTAATCGAATATGGGTAGTAATTTAAAGACAATTTGTGGTCCTCCTGAGCCTTCTTGCTTGCCTGCTTGCCTGCCTGTCTGTCTGTCAATCAAATTTCGAACGCATTTGTAAAGTTTACTTATGCTGCACGAAGTGTCCCAGTTGCTTAAGTTTTGTCTGTAATTCTTGCAGCTTTTGTATTCCCCGTGTGTCATTATGCTTGTTTCAAAAGCACGTGCATGTTTTCTCACAATTTCTTGTACGTGCGTTTGAGAAACAAAAAGGTATGTAACCTGTAGGTATATACCTAAACTATTGTAGGTAGATATAGGTAAGTACATCTGATGGCAACGAGAATGCTATCATTGCACTTAGTATAGTAAGAATATGTTTACAGTACCTAACTACATATGTATGTAGGGTATGTAGGAATGGGGACGGGTATGACGTTAATGGATAATTTCTATCTCGTACTGCCTGATACACAATATGATGATCAGAGGCTGTGAAAACGACAAACAATATTGCATTCTATACAGCAACGTGTCCGTTTCGCCATCTTTTTGTGTACTGAACTGATGGAAAATGTTTGCAACATGTGCAAATATTTGTTGGGTACCTCATATCTATGCTGCATATTATGTATGCTTACATAAATACATCCATATACATACATACATATACCGCCGAATAGAAAGGCAAAATGCCGACAAACATTTTTGTGCCTTTAGTGGACATTTTTCCTTCTTGACTTGACTGCTTTTTTTTTCCTATATATATACACACAGACAATACCCATCGCTTCCTCAACTCAACTCAGACCATGTCGAGTTTTCCAATAACGAAATAATTTAAAACTGTCATGACAATGGAAAATGCAGAGAAATAGCAATTTATTTTCGAAGAAAAACTTTTTATTGTAGCTCTAAATGTCATTGATATCTGATGGATAGCAAAGATATTTTGTGCTTAAGTTTCCCTCTTTTTTCCTTTCCTCTCTGCTATAGTCCTCCTCTGGAGTTGATTGTGTAGAAGATTACTCAGTGGTTGGTGTATAGAGGTAATTTGAAGTTGTTCATAGTTTTTTTTTTCCTTCTCTTTTATCTTTTCTTGAATAATGTCCAGATCTCTGAGATAGATTTCAGCTGCTAAATGTACTGGAATTAGACCAAGGACCAAAAGAGTGCAGCATAAAATACATATACCTACATACATATGTATGTACATACCTACATTAGATAGATTTTGGTTTTCAAAGCAAGCAATTTCTAAAGACGTTTTTGCTGTTTATGTGTCACAATGAATTAAAATAAATCGATGAAGTTGTCGCACTTGATTGCCCTGATGTCGGGAATCATTTGTGCATTTCAGATTGTAGTGGAAATTTATGGCAACATTAATCGAATAAAATATGGACGAAGAAATATGTTCAGTTTCTAACATTATCTTGCATCATATACATAGTTACTCCATTAGAATGGTATAGATTGAGAAGAGGGGGGGGGGGGGGGGGGGTTGAAGACTAAAACATGACATGATTTAACTAATGTTCTACTTTAGTGATGACCTTCATGATGTTCTGTAGGTTTTAGAGTTAAATTTTCGATATCAATCAATGTTTGGGCCTTGAACATTGAAAATATACTTCTGCAAGCAGTGGCGTAGATAAGAGTTCAAGGGTTCAAGCGCCCGTTTTATGCCCTAGAAGAAATTTATAGGGTATACTAAGTTTGTCATTCCGTTTGTAACGCATTGAAATAATTATGGTAGCGCAAAATGGATTGGACACCCACACATAATATTAAAAGCTATTTTAATTTTTGCTTTTCCGTCTATCCGTCTGGCCGTCCGTCTGTCCCTCGGTCTGTCCGTCCGTCGTCTGTCCGCACGATAACTCAAGAATGCGTGTACTTAGAGAACTGAAATTTTCCACATGGGCCTTTTAGAAAAAAGTAAATTTAAGTTCGACAAGTAAAAAAGCTAGAATTGGTCTAAGACCAATTCTTATGATACCCTAGATGAATGCCCGTATTAAATTTCGTATGGTCACCGATCTATTCAAGTTTGATTTTGAAGTTGTTTTTCGCATATATTTCTAGAACGGTTTGTCGCACAGAAAAAATGATTATAATCAATTTTATAGGATTTCGTATTCTGCAGAGGTTTTTAGTACAATAAAAATGTGTTGGACTTATCGTTTTCAAAGTATACGTAAAAAACCTAAATTTTTATATGGCAACACCAAGAAGGAGTTGCCCGATTTAGTCCATTTCAGAGATTTTAATTGCTAATGTAGTAAAAACATCATGTACGAAATTTCAGCTCTCTACGTCGACGTGTTCTCAGGCAGTGTCCAAATATATAGCGGAAAACGAAATTTTTATATGGCAACCCTACGAAGGAGTTGCCCCATTTGTCTCATTTTCGAACTTAATTTTAATTTTTTTTCTTAAAGTCCATGTACAAAATTTCAGCTCTCTAAGTATACGCGTTCTCGAGTTATCGTGCGCACGGACGGACGGACGGACGGACGGACGGACGGACGGACGGACAGACGGACATGCAAAAATCAAAATAACTTTTAATATTATGAATGGGTGTCCAATCCATTTCGCTCTACCATCATTATTTCGAGGTGTTACAAACGGAATGACAAACTTAGTATACCCCTTAGATTTCATCTAGGGTATAAAAATGGGACAAATCGGGTAACTTCTTTGTAGAGTTGCCATACAAAAATTTCGTTTTTCACGACATATTTTGACACTGCCTGAGAACGTGTCAACGTAGAAATTATACGTAGTGTTTGCATAAAAATTGTAAATATAATTACAAAAATAGTCTAAATCGGGTAATCCCTTCTTGGTGTTGCTATATAAAAATTTAGGATTCTTACGTATACTGTGAAAACGATAAGTCCTATACGATTTTAATGTACCGAAAAGTTCTTCAGAATACGAAGTCCTATAAAATTGATTATACTTTTCTGTCAGACAAACCGTTTTAGAAATATATGCGAAAAACCACTTCAAAAGTCAAAATTGCACAGATGGGTGACCCTACGATATTTCATCTTAGACCAATTCTAGCTTTTTTACTTATGAAATATAGATTTAGAAATGGAAGTCACGCAATTAAGAACACCAGTGGCGTGTACATATCTGTCAAATGACTCATCAGCAGGGTGGAAGGAAGGAGATGCAGTTGTGGTGGAGGTACATAGAGGGTGATCTTCCAAATTTTCAAAAATCATCGAAAAGAACTCATGTAAATAATTTACATACATATATCTATTATAATTGTTATCCCGATAAATACGTTATTAGATTTAAAACATTATTGGCATATTATAGCCGTTGTGGTGCATCCCTCGGCAATAATTCTTGGGCCAATTGAATTTTATAGGGAAACATCCTCAGATCAACTTTTAGAATACGTCGTAGCGATGTTCTGGAGATACCCAATTGAGTAGGACGTCGACGAGTAGACACAGTTGGATCCGTGTTAACACTTTCTCGTAAAGCAAGCTGTAGATGCTTCAGTGCGAACAGGTCGAACAACATTTCTTCGTGGTTCATCACCTACTGAACCCCAATTCTCTAAACGGGTCATTAAGCTTCTTATCATGTTTACAGTGGGGGCCGCCGCAGTATAAAAATACTGACGGTATTTTCTTTGTGCTGTAATAATTGATCGTCCAGAAGCATAATAAAATTCAACAATTTTTACACGTTCTTGCACTGAGTATGATTACATTATAAAAATAAATAAAATAAAAAACTTTAAAAATAAAATAATTATAAGCATTTCAAATCAGTCAGTCAAAGTTGGCCCACCCTGTACTTACACTGGCCAAGGCTAATATTTGGCGGGTGTCACAAAGTGGAAAAAACCTAATGGCAAGCAAGATAATGTCATTGAACCTGTTTTGCAAATTACATTGTACACGGCATACTTCTTCCAACACATTAGGTCTGTTCGCGTACTCATTTTTGAGACAATGTGTTTTTTAATAGGAATTGCATGAATTATCCCAAAGTTCTTAACGATTTTAACATTTTTTCAAGGAAAACAAGTGTTATAAGAAAAGTTTTTGTACGAGTAGTTCGCGAACCGAACTATTCATTATATTATAATTCTTTTATTTCTCAGCCATTTGAGGGGATGTTGACCCCTAGGTCGACCATCCCTTTATACACGACTTTGCAGCACATGTCTTTATATTTTTTAGAATACATATATGTATGTATATTATTCTAATTAAATTTCTCATAATATATGGACTTAATTCCTTTAGTAATTCGCAAAAGCTCAATAAATCCCGCTTTAGGAATGTTAAACAAATTTTTGGCATCTCTTATAAATCACGCCTATGGACCCTTAGAATATTCCTTCGGTCCTAAATATTTCCATATAACAGCACAGATATATTAGCGATTTGATTTGTTTTATCTTATCCTATACGTTATTCAAACTCACAATTGGCACAAACTCCTTTCCACTTGAATCACCCTGCAACATTCTAAAATTTATTCCGTTAGATAATATAGTTTTGTCAGAACTTTCTTTACTTGGGTAATCAGTTTTGCATGTAATTTACTCCGCAACAGTAGAAAAATAAGTGCAAGTTAATGAAGAAGTGTATCGAAAAATTATAAATTCATATTGGTGTTTGACACCCATCAGCCTCTAAATGGGACATGGTGAGATATTTCCAAGATGTTGTAAACAGACGGAAAAAATACATATTTCGTTAAAAAAAAACAAAAAATGAATCGGTCATATAATCCTTTTCGAAGCAATGAAGACGTGAGCTGAAGAACATCACAGTGGGAAAGGTTGCTAAAAGTTTTTGAAGTTTAGGAAGAAGGTTCAATTGTGATCACAAGACCGTGGAAAAAATTTATTTTCAATGAATATAATGCATAAAGCTCGAAAGAAGTGTCCTAAAGTGTCCAAAAAGAACGAGGTTGTGCTAAATGGAAAAGTGAAATTGATGGCAAAAAATATTCTTTACCCACAAAGTAAAGTATTCTTGGTGGCAAGGGAATTATTACTAAGAAACTCCTCAATTAGATGCTGCTCCTCGTGTGACGAGCTTTCCCACCATAAAGCTCGCAGAAAAAATCTTATTGTGGCTGGCCATCAGCTCTAAGCCTCTAAGGAAATGTCGTGGTCCAAGTTCTTTTCATCGAATTTGACCGTAAATTATGACCGTTATTCTGAACTCAGTCTACCAGAAGTTCAGAACTATAATTTAAAACATCATAGCACAGATGAGGAGATTTTCTCGCCTCGAGCTTCTGCACACTCAGCTAAAAAGTCAATAGATAAAATGCATCAGTTGAGCATCCCGTTCGTAGTGAAAGACCTTATTTCCCGATTATACTACAGCTTCGGCAAATAGAAGATTTGTCGTGGACCAATTTATGCAAATGGATTTTGGGCCAAAATAAACAAACAAAATCTCGGAAATAGGATCATGAACGTGCATAAAACTCTGAACATGGAAATGAAATAGCTCCCACTAAAAATTCGTAAGGCTAAAGCGGCGAACATGTTGTCCAACTTGATGTGTCACACATTAAAGCTTTTTCTACCACACACACACTGTCAAACATGCTGTCCAAAATCAGGACAGAAATACATATCAGGAGCTGGTAGAACTGATTATCTTTTCTTCAATAAAGTTCACTCAAGATTCAAAAAGGGGGAATGCAAGACACACATCGCTCCTACATGGTACAACATGTTGTCAAACACGTAGATCCACCCCCAAAAATCCAACTAACTTGATTTTCGTCCAACCGCTTGACACACTGCGTGTTACACCGTCAAACAGGCACGCATACGGTCAAATCTGCGTGTCAACATCGTTGTTCTACTCAAGTTGGCCAACATGCGTGACCGTGTATGCTTATACCGGAGAAGCAGATAAGTGAAAATAAATTCGCATTGTTGGCCTCGGGGGGGGGGGGGGGGTGCAGCCCCCTTAGTGTTATCCAAAATGGATGTGTGGGGTATCAAATTAAAAAGGGAGCAGAGTGTAAAGTCTCAATCGAACGCAACTGAATACCGACCTATTGCGATACTGCCGTTCCTGTCCAAGGTTTTTGAAAAACTCCTTCATCTGCAAATTGTGGACTATTGTGAACGTCATAGCTACTTGAATAAGTTTCAGTCTGGTTTCCGGTGCAAGTATAGCTGTACAACTGCTCTACTGAAGGTCACTGATGACTTAAGTTTGGCATTAGATAGTGACATGATAACCATTTTCGTTCTCTTGGACTTTTCAAAAGTATTTGATTCCATAGATCATTCTCTACTTATCTACAAGCTAGTAACTCATTCAGTCTTATCTTTTTGATCGGTATCAACAAGTCACATGTAATGGAAATTCCTCTACCTTTTTACCAAATACTAGTGGCGTACCTCAAGGCTCGATACTAGGCCCACTATTATTTTCTCTATTCATAAATGATCTGCCGAATGTTATTCTTAATGTTCAATATCACCTATATGCTGATGATTTACAAATTTATATATCAAGGCCAGTTGGCTTAATTGAAGATGCTGTCGATCGCCTTAATAATGAGCTTTGATCTATACATGAGTGGTGTATTCTAAATAAGCTTCGTTTGAATCCAATCAAGTCAAATATAATTTTTATCTGTAGGTACAGACTGGATACGTCGTCACTGCCTTGTGTTGTACTCAATACTGTCATATTACTTTATCGTGAAAAAGTAGTGAATGTAGGAATCATTATTAACAATACACTTTCTTGGTCCAATCAGGTTTCTAGTGTTATCTCCAAGGTATATGGATGTCTGCGTAAGCTCTCACTCTCGGCCCCCTACACTCCACTTTCCACTAGGATGATGCTGGCTAAGTCAATCATAGTACCACTTTTTACTTATGCCAGCGAAATTTGGTCCAAATCTGATTCTGTTTCAATACGTAAATTGAATATTGCATATAACTCCGTTGCTCGGTATATTTATAACTTAAGGCATTTTGACCATGTTTCAGAATTTGCTAGGACTATTCTTGGATGTCCCCTTCTATCATATCTTCTGTTTAAAGATTTGCTATTTCTCAATTGTGTTATCTCCTCTGGCAGACCTACTTATTTATATGAAAATGTTTGTTTGTCCCAATCGTCACGTAGTGTTAGTCTGTCTGTATCTGGTGCTAACTTCTCGGTCACTGAGAATCAATATTTTGCTCGGACTGTCAGAACCTGGAATAGCCTACCTTTGAAGTTGCGTAGAGAAAGAGGCGTTGGTATGAGGTTCAAGAATGTATTGTTTGAACATTGTCGTAGAAGCTAAATTGTTTCTTTTTCCTATTTTTTCCTATTTTATTATTTCTTTTGCTCTTAAATATAATTTCAGAATTTATTTTTTATTTTTATTTTTTTTATTTTTCTCTTTTTTTTCCGTATAATTTTAATTACTCATTGTTTTTATATTACATTATTAGTTGTAGAGTATACGTAAGTTAGACTAAGCTATTTTTGTTTACACTATTTTTACATCTACCTATATATATAGCATTTTTGAATTAAATGAAACCATTTTCGAATTAAATGAAACCATTTTCAGATTAAAAGAAACCATTTTCACATTGATTGAAACTATTTTCAAATAAAATGCAACCTCGGAGAAAAAAATATGAATTTATTGCTTTTGTACGTTTTTATATTCATTAAAAAAGTAAATGTACTTTTAAATTCTATAGCCCAGTGTATCTAATATAATGTATTTTGAAGCCAAGTAATTCTCCCTTAATTGCCCATTACACCGTTATGTGCTCTGCAATCAATATATAATAGATGAAATTAGTGAATTATATAACGGTACTGAGTTTTATTTACCTTGCTGGCATTAGTGAAGCGGTTGGCGATCTGCAGCTTGTGGGATTTGCAAAACCATATTATCTTTTTTTGTGGACGATACCTCTATTCTTCATAGCGACATGTGCTGGGGAACGCACTGTGTAAATTCTGGCGTAATTTTGTCGCAGCTGCAATGTTCTTTCGTTGTTCATTCTATCAACTTCAACCGAAGCCAATTTGAAAGTAATTTTTCGCTCCCTCAAACCACTGAAAATCGTAGAGAACGACCCAGATATTTTTTTTTCGAATAATTTCCTTCTGATGTTTTCCAGAGTAATTCTTTCTACAAAGGCTTCAATGTGCTCGAATTATTCTAGTGCCAACGATTACCACCGCTTTTGACTTCTATTAAAACGTTTCACTCCTTTTATACCGCGATAATATAGTTTTAGCCGAATTTGTATTTGTCGAAGTAATTCAAGCAGCTTCTGAAATCGTTTTACCTTCTTCATACAATTTTATAAGAATAAATTTCATGTCTTTTGTAATTTTCGAGTACCGTCCTATTGTTCTTCGTCCAGAAATTCTTTGGGTACCAACTTTTCTTTCCCCACAATTTGAATTCAATTGCTCCAGATTACCTTCATGAACCACTTTACTATGGCTTAAATTAATAGAAGATTCCCCGCTAGGTTGCCAGTAATCGGAACTTCTAGAACTAAAATCTTCACCACTCATTTTACAAGTAACTTTCAATTGAATATCTACCACTTATTTGCTACACTGCTAAGATTGAAATGACTAGTTATCAGTTGCATTTGCATGTCATCTATGTATATACTAATTGCAGAGCACATACCGGCTTAATGGGCAATTAAGTGAGAATTACTAGGCTACAAAATACATTATATTATTTGATACATACACTGTACTATAAAATTTAATGTACATACTTTTTAATGAAAATAAAAACGTACAAAAACATTAAATTCATATTTTATTCTCCGAAGTTTCATTTAATTCGGAAATGGTTTCATTCAATCCAAGAATGCTATAGTTATAAGACCTTTGACCTTAATTATGTTGAGCATTATAACAATAATAATAAATAATAAATAATCGAGTGGCGGAGTTATTTTCTTGATCCTGTAAATTTCATATGTACGTTTACACTGTTAAAAAATGTTTTCTGGTACTTGGGTCTTATATCCCCCCCCCCTCCTTCATTTTGTTACGGTTGCAAATTTGCCGGACGTAACGGTTCTTCCGAATTAGATTAGATTAAAATAAAGATTTATTTTAACTCAATAAACGGCCATTTGCCAATTTAAAAAGTACAGGATCACTTTTTTTCGAGATAGCTCTGAAATTAATTATCGGATTGAAGAACTAATTATATGTATATGTGACTAGACAACAAAAGTTGATGGTTGTTTGAATTTTGTGTCGATTTAATTCCCTAAACGTTAGATGGAATTTTTGAGAAAGTCTATTTTCAACGATTCTAAATTAAATTATAAATACAAGAGATAAAAAACTTCGTCGTCCGATTTTTTCTCTCTTGTATTTAAAATTTGATTTAAAATCATTAAAAATAAAAGTTTACAAAAATTCTTCTGTTCCACATTAGCCATATTCATTAAATATACAAAGTAAACAAAATATTTTTCATTTTATACTGTAATTCAATTAATAATAATAATATTACAAATATGTATATAAAATGAATATAATAACAATAGCCGTGAATAGCCAACAATACTAGCATACAAAAAAATAACAAGATTTGACATTGCGTCTTTCTCGATATCTGCTTTAACATCGAAATTTCCTTTCCCGCATCCTATACAATTCACCATGTCTTTCTCAACTATAAGTATTTACAGGAGTAAACTCTACCAGTAGAGCTAAGGATGGTAATTTTACTTGACTTAACATCATCGAAAAGAGAATTTTCTCAATTGCAATTACAGAAACGAGTTACAATATTATAAAAGTATAGCACTCATGAAATGGATAATTATGGCTCTGAATGCATAAATTTATTGCAATTCTATTCCAAGTTAATCTAACGAAAGCTGCACAGTTTATGTTATCAATTTTTATCCATTTTGTAAATTTCAAAACATTTAAAAATGAACTATTTTCTTCCAGAATTACGCATAGCACTATAGCAGAGACATACCTACATATTCGCATCAATTTCTCAGTGTTCTAAATAAAATCAAATCCATTTATTATAGAGTCACATCCCACTGCCGCCACATTAAATTTTTGCAGCTAAACAAAAACTTTAATGAATAAGCAATTAAATCAAGTAGTAATTAGCTGGCACAAAATAAAGCGGACTTTTTGAAAGTCTGTTACCGAAATTGCTACATAAATTTCCTCAATTTTTCGGACATTAACTGTAACGAGTGCAGAAGGCAGATAGATACCAATCCGCCTCTTGTGGATGCCAATTTCAATGTTTTCATGGCTGCTGAAACAAAGCGCAATTTCGGCCTTTTATGATCTTCCATTAAACGTTTCATTAAAAATTACAAGAGCACACACATACACAAAAACATACAAGCACACACACACATACAGTTGAATAAATATTTGTTGTTGCTCCTCTTGCGTTACTGTAATAGCAGTAAAAAAAAAGAGAAAGGCAGCAGATTTTAAAGCAAACAAAACAGTCGAGAATCTACAGATTTTCTCTACCAATGTATTCCAGTTATATTTTCGAAAAATCGTCGGTTTTTCTATACCACGTCAATGTATTAGTATATGGGCAGATAGTATGAGTGCAAAAAATATTATCGTTGGAAATAAGGGCGAAATCGGAAGGGGATGACATAATCATGATTTAAAAACAACGAAACGCCAACAGCGGAAGCCGCCATCAATTTCATACAAAATACTTTTATGAGTTTTTCCTGAATTCTTGGATGGGATGTATTTATGTGTTACTACTATACATAAGAATCCACATACTTTTGGGCTGGATGGATATATGCTGGATTCTGGATACTCTGTGTTCTGTAACTATAACTGTACACCGTTATTTGATGCAAAACATCTCATATATCCGCTAGTTTGCGTTGCTCGTTTATTTCCTCTCGTAAAAATCGTTTTTATCTCTATAAAAATTTTATGATGTTTCATGTGCTTTCCTTACATATGGATATGAGTTGAGAAAGTTCAGAAAATCTATGATCTCCTTTCTGGAAGAAGTTTTAATATTTTTCTGGAGAATTTGTAGCAGTTATGGATGGCGAAGCAATGATTGCACAGCTGCATTTTAAACGGTGAAATGTTCGTTCTTTGTAATAAATAGCTAGGAAAATCTAGGAATAATCGTTTGAATCGAAATTAATATTTTTTTTTCTTTTTTTGAATATGTACAGGGTGTCCCAAAAGAATTCTTCAATACTGAAACTGGTGAAAGTACAGGTGATTTCCAGTTGAATTAAGTCTTATATACAATTTTTTTAATTTCGGCTTAGTTTTGGAGAATTTTATATTTGGGGCACCGACTAATTGTGGTTTAAGTTGAGATTACTTATTATTTTCGTCAAGGCGAAATAAGCATAATTTTCGATTTTGAGGGCAAAAATTCATGTTTAGGTAATTTTATGCTTAAAGGCAACGTTAGTTCTTTCCTATAAAAATATTTCGAATTAACATAAAGAATTTCCTTCTTAATTTACCTCATAGGAGAGTGACCAGTCATTTTAAGTTCTTTAATTCTAGTTTACGTAATTTTAACCAAAATAAGTCGATCGGCCCACGATGATAGGAAATTCAACCTCCAATGTTACTAAGGTTATTTCTATGTCAACTAATAATTAGCCGTAGTGGTGTATTTTCAGGGGGCCCGTTAGGGCCCCTGTACTTCCCTATTAACTTCTTATAATAATATTAACACAAGCAATAATTATTTCAATATTTAATATTTAAGCGCTAGGTACATAAAAACAATAATATTATAATCAACGTAAAAGCTAGGCAGACTTTGTTCCTGTTTTGACGTGTCGATCGATTTGGTTATTAAATATTATACAGGGTGCCCGTTTATAGTAGTCTAAATGAATAGCAGCGATAGAGGACATCATTAGTCATATAGGGTTATAAAAAAAGTATACGTTTTAGAAGTTATTCCACATCCTACGATTTCCGAGATATTTCCTACTTTCAGTTACAAACACTGTGATAAAACTTTTCACTAGATTGCGCTGAAATTTAGTACCTTGTAGTTATAAGATCAAGCAGTAAATTTTTATTCATAAATCTAATGTGAATACCGTTAAAACATATTTTGTGTATTGAAATCAGTTCGCGAAATTTTTGTTTTATTGAAAGGCATATATTGAAAGGCAAAAATTCACTACCCGAGATGTGCACATGATCTTAAAAACTATCTTGTGCTAATTACACGGCAAAAATGTCAATATCCTACTACAATTGCAACAAATTTTAAATTGACGTCATTCATGAAAAATCAAATCACAAATAATATAAAAACATGTTTATTTAAATTTACATCAAATGTACCTAATCAATGTCGGCTTGCAACTGAAATTCACATAGTCTGTGTATTAACGTAAAAAATTATATCGCACTCTAATGAATTTCTTACCGGTTTTGCTCTGATATTTTCATTTACCAGTTTAATTTTGTTTGGCAAATCCTGTTCGGAATCAGCTTATCTGGCATAAGCAATATAAAAAAAATCAATGGAATTTATAGGTCGGATGATATTGCTGGCCATGTAATTGTTCCAACGCGATCGATTCAGTTTTGTGAAAAGGTGCATATCTTATGTTGTCGTACACGTAAAGCATAGTAGCAGGATGTAAAAATGTAAAAGTTGTAAAAATAATGAATTATTGCATATTCCACGCGATTAGTAAGCAACACGTGCACGATTCTGGGTGATGGTCAGAGCTGGGCAAACATCAAAGAAAAAGTACTTAAGTACAAGTACAAGTACCGAAGACCTGAGTACTTCAGCGTAAGTACAAGTACCGCATGTATGAAAAGTACTTGTAACTAAGTGCTAAGTCTATTAAAAGTACTTTTTTAGAATCTTTGTACGTTGGCAGTAATATAATGAAGTTGCTCGAGTTCAGTTAATATATATTAATAAATAAATACCTTTTGAAATCTATAATATGTATAGCAACCAGTGCTATAGTTTTCTGCGATGGAGGTACACCTATTATTGCTACACTCATAAAAACTATTAGAGGTCCGCCCAAGCAACTATTATCCTCCAATACATAACAATTCTAAGGAAAAATTTGCAGTATATTTCTAAGAAATAAATGAGGTCTTGCCTACATCAGGTCGAGGCATCGTTGATTTTATATTGGAGCGAGGAATTGCTTGCTTACCCTTGGTTATGTCCACTGACGAATATAATATGGACTGTTTACTTTTCCATTTCACGTGGGCACAATTGCTTGTGTCAAAAAGAGTTCTTAAGTCGGTGCCAACATTGAAAAAAAAAATCGTTAGCGGGAAGTTGAAAAAGTGAGCACGCAGCTCGAAAAGTAATTTTAATAAAACATTTAGAATTTCTTCTGCGTATCTTGGTGAAACAGTTTTTATCTCAGTAATAACCCTAAATGATTAATTTAAAATCATGCATTTCGACGAATCCACTAATTTATTTGTTGTTTTCAGTTCTCTCTCAGTTGGTACTTGGTGCTTAGACCGAAAGTCAGCAATATAGAAGTGAGCCCACTTTCTGCAGTGTAATTCTATGAACGTAGTCAGTCCATATAGAATAGAATAGAATAGAATATTTGTTTATTTGGGAGAGATACTACAAGATTTACATATCTTTTTCTTAGCACCAATTAGAGTGGAAATACTGAATAGAAATAAGTAAACTAAATTAAATATTAATACTACAACAATGATAATAGATGGGAGAAAAAAAACAATATAAACAATAATAACAAATAAATTATACATGAATATATACATGAATGAATTACGAAAAACAATTATAGTCAATGAAAATAAAATAGGATAAAAGCAAATTAGATAGCTTCGATAACAAAAAAATAATCTGCGCGTGTGGGTCGCAACAGCAAAACTACTTACGTCAAAAAATTTACAACAAGACGCCTGAAAGTGCCGATCGAGTTAGCCTTCTGGATATTGTGTGGTAATGAATTCCACATTCGTGTGACTTGAACAATGTAGGATCCATCAAGTACAGAGGACTGAAAACGAGGTATTTGCAGTTTATAGCCTCTGGCAGAGTTCAAGGGTTGAAACATGGTCCTCAAGTAAGCGGGCTGAGAGTCATGCAACAGATTGAAAAGGAAGAATAATGCTCTACGCTTTAGATATACTTCAATAGAGCAACATAGCAGTGCAAAATTCAGGTGAGAAACGTGATCGAATCTTCGTAGGCCGAAAACAAACCTTACACAATCGTTAAATGCAACATGTAATTTTCTGGAACAGTGCGAATCTAGCTTCGGGAAAACAAGTAAACCGTGTGTGAAATGCTGTAATATTAGGGACTTGACAAGATGAGAGCGCATTTTAGGGGTGAGCATTTTAGTGGACAACCATAGACGACGGAGGATGGCGTAGATCTTAGATAAGTTTGAGTTGACGAGATCACAGCACTTCATATTGGAGTTAAGGGTGACCCCAAGGTTACGGACTTTATCCACATAGGGGATTGAAGATCCATTCAAAAGAATCGGAGGAAGGGATGAAGAGTCAAGAGTGCCGAAGGAAAAGGCGATACACTGTGACTTGCCTGGATTAAGTTCAAGTTTATTGGTAATCGACCAGGTATATATATTATGTAAATCGTCGTTCATCCGAGCCGCACAGTCTTCGATAAGACCAGGTGGGCGACTGAACTAAACTTGAACGTCGTCAGCATAAATGTGAATGTTGACATCTTGAATTATATCCGGCAGATCGTTAATATATAGACTGAAGAGTAGAGGACCAAGAATGGAGCCTTGTGGTACTCCAGAAGACAGAGGAAGGAAATTTGAGTGCTTACAGTCCCCAAGAGTAAACTTTTGTGATCGCCCGATTAAGAACTCCTTGATTAAGTGGACAGATCGACACGAAAAATGGAATTTATTAAATAATTAAAAATGGTTATGTCATCAAGTCGAGGCATCGTCGATTTTATATTCGAGCGAGACGTTACTGGTTTTTGTTCTACTTGCCCAATTTTATATGTATGTTATTAGTTTGTCTAAGGTTCTGCCTTGATGCGTGAGTGCGGCACATGCTTTGACAGTTCTTTGTGTGGTTTAAAACTCAACAAAAAAGCAGTTGCGCTAGAGATTGTGTTTTCTTTTCTACGAAGAGTTAGATATTTGTAGGTACTTAATAGATTCAGAAATACTTAAGTAAAAATCTTGGTACTTAAGTACAAAACTAAGTCTTAAGTACAAGGAAATTGACGATAGTACTTATGTTCATTTCAAAAGTATTGAGTAATAAGTCTTAAGTAACGAAAATGTACTTTAAGTAGTACTTAAGTCTTTTTTTACTTAAGTATTGCCCAGCTCTGGTGATGGTCTAGGTCCAGACAAGATAATCTGCACTCGATTCCGTTTTGATCTGAATGACGTCGATTTGAAATTTTTGCCATGTAATTAACACAAATCAAGGTAGTTTTTAAGATCATGTGGATATCTGGGGTAGTTGTTTTTTTTTGTCAATATACGCCTCTGAAAAAAATTGAAAAATGTTGCCACGAAATGTGATTTTTTTAAAAAAGCATTAAATAAAGAATAACAACTAAACCGTGAACTTTTTTTATAAACCTGTATGAAATTCAGAGGGTAGTTGATGATCCTTTGAACTACTGTAAACGGAGACACGCTGTATACACCCCAAGTCCCAGGCACCCCACTAGACTTTGTTCTAAATACGCCACTGATGAGCCTTTATTGTGGTAAGTAATATATTTTTTAACTCAGCTACCATATATGATGATATTTTTCCTAAAAACTTGATATCTTGTATTTTATAGTTGTACATATTGGAGTTACAAGGTTATTAAGAAAATATGTTAGTATGTCACAAAACACCCTGTATCTTAAAAAAAACAGAGTGTACTGTCACCGTTAAGAAATCGAAAAGCCTTATAGCTTTTCCAACGACTACTTAACCAACTTCGTAGTCATTTCCTCTGTGAAGTTATGGAGGTCTAAAATAAAAATTTCGGATTTTTTAACTTTTTTTTACTTTGATCCTTTTTCGTTATTTTTTCGCACATTTCAAGCTGTATCTTCATAACCAATTCATCACAAATTTTGAAATTCTTTTTTTTTGAATCTTTGAAAGTAACCCTTTCAAAACATGCCCCACAAGATACAAAAAACAAATTTTTTTTAGGGAGCCCAACCAACCTCCATTAAAATTAAGAAAAAACTTTGACTGTCGAAATATGTAGGTACTCGTCACAAGGACCTAACATTCTGCTAAATTTTAAATTACTAAGTCACGTCGGTTTCGAGAAAATGTCTGTGAAAGACAGACAGACAGACGCACAAGGGCTCCGTTTTTGTTGTTTTCCTTTCATTGTATGGAACCCTAAAATAACAAACTGACTGAACTTCCCTTTTACTTCGGGTAATAATTAAATCGGATGCTATTGCTCGAATAATTTATTCTGTTATAAAATGCTAGGTAGCAGCACTAATTAGAAATTATAAGTAATTATGGGAGTAGTTCATGCTTCTATCGCGGCGTACAGTGCAAACAGTGATTTTTCACTACAATCGGATATGTGTTGTAAAAACTTAAGCCGTTCGCTTGGAACCTCCCTAGTATTCATAATGTTCGAAGTAAAGGTACTAAATATACACTGCCTTTGAAGTATATGGCAACTATGTAGACTCATTTAGAATAGTTTTGCATAAAAAATAAAAAATAAAAAAAACTGTCGTTGTCCTTTCTAAAAATAAAATATAAAAAAATGACATTGCATGCTAGAAATAACATCATCCCTGAGGCCCATAATAATGGAAGTGAATTATATAAAACCGCAACGTTTTGTTGAATTTATTTATTTTTGCCTGCTCTTCTCAACTCAAGTCTTTATTTGTCTTATAAATGGGGGCTGAACACTCGTCAATATTAGAAGCCCTGTCCCCCCCACCATCGACCCATTCAATAAAGAAACTCTTCGTGCTGGCTGCTATTAGATTAAAATTCCTCCCCTATAGACTGAGCTCATTAATGATGTAAATCGGCCCTGCTGCAATCAAAGTCAATCCTAGTGGAATAAATTACTGCGAGAAACGGACTGAACATGGTAGATAGAGATACGACCGAGAAATAAGCACACAACCAATATTCAGTGAGGCCTTTTTCACCCGCTGGCATGAACTCTATTATCAGGGGTCCCCATCATAAATGAATTTAAAACTTAAAAAAGCGGATAAAAACTCACCGATGAAGATAAAAAAAAAATAAAAAATCAAACATGAATGGGGAATGAAAAGGGGAAATTTTGTCACGACGACGACGACGACGATGAGTTCTGGACGAATAGCTGGGTTATTTCTGTTTAGTAATCAGGAATAGGAGGACGAATGGCATTTTAATTTGACATCACTATGGGGCTGACTATCCCTCGGGTTGCTTTCTATATAACCAAAGATCCCGAGGCTGATGTGATGGCTGGTTTGATGGATGAAAAAGCTATGGAAGGGGCCGCACCGGTGCTAAATCACGAATACCCAATTGAGTTATGGTTTTTTCGCATGAATAAATCCAACCAAGCAAGAAAACATCACACACCAGGGGAGTTCGGCCGAAATAATAAGGAGAACGAGTATCTGAAATGAACTGAATCGCCGAAAAACATGCAATGCAAACATGTTCGTTGAAAGAATCTCATGAGAGAAAAGTAAAAAGGGCCACTTCCTTTTAGAACAGCCTGGCTCTGCTTGACATGAATAACGAAATAAAGCTGGATACGGCATACATACATAAATACATTTACATGAATACTCGAAATTTAAAAGGTCTCTCCGCATAATAATTCAGTTTCATTCGGCTCACATTACACAGACCTCGTCTCATTAAATGCGTAAAATTTACGCAGGGTTTCCGAAAAGAAAACCCTACAGAGATTCATATACCTAGTATATGTATGTACGTGTATATCTCTACAACAAAGTAGTGTATTAAATACTTGGAGGACATTGTACTCACTATGAGTGAACTAAGAGCCCTGAGGTTGGCGACTTTTTACACAAGAAACCCCTTCACCAGGGCGGATATTCAATTACCCGCTTTGATGGAGTGATATCAACTTATATATCCAGCCAGCCAGGCAACCAACTTCCATCATTGAGATAGGAAATACGTGCACCGCCTGGATATGTCGTAAATCGGGCATCGACGTTGAATTTTAAAATGAAATGTGAACATGACTGCCATATGATAGCCTGAATTGAATGTAATTAAGAGACGACGACGACGACGACAACAACAACTGTGTAACAGCAGAACTTTAGCAGCCGACAATTGTAGTATTGTACTCTAACCAGGCATAGCAACAACAGCAACAGAATCAAGTTTAGAGATATTTTAGACGTTGGGGGATCTAAGAATGCGTGCTGATATCAAATACGCCTCCTGTTTGATTATAATCTTTACACCATTCAAGTTCTCTTCGAATGCTTTCTGTTTATACTAGATATATATGGTGACAGGAGATAGATAAAGGGGGCGGTTTTAGATAATTACAAGTTTTTCACAACATATCACTACGAATTTTGTTATTAATTTTGCAATAGAAATTTGTGATCAAAACCCCTCCAAATTAAACATCCGCTCATAGATTTGATGCATGAATACAAAAATTAGATAAAAGGCAGTCTGTCTACTGAGGAGCTGGTACGAATTTTTTGAATTGAAATAAATTTGTGTAATTTTACTAGACCTGTAACATTTCATTCTCACTGAAATATATAATAAGATCATTGGCAACATGCTGAGAGCTTATGTTGAGGAAAACCATAAGTTGTGGAATAAAGAGTTACCAACGAGACGACATGTGAGGAAATTTAAATACATTGGTAATTAGTACAAACTTTTGGAATCTGGTACAGATCCCTTGTTCACCATTCTGAATCTTTAGAAAGATTTGCTTTAGACAGAATAAGAGCTCCAAATAGATTTCATGACAAACATAAAAGATATAAACTTTACTATAACATTTTAGTCCGGACATGAGCAGGACATGAGAGGTGTCTTAAACGATGCACTGTGATACTCATGAACATATCTTACTAATAATGTTTATTTCAATTAAGCGGGGCAAGGTTTTGAGGAGGATCAAAGTTTGATCTAGTACATTTTGGAAATCTGGTATAGAATCGAGTTTCTTAGGCCTTGTTAAGAAGTTTGATTATGCACACTACTATACTGGCAGGCTTAAATACCTTCCCCCTACTCACTTTTTTAGTATGTATTTCCATAATTTTTATACGAACTGAGGTACTAGATTTTTCGCACCTTAAATCAGCTCTAACTCGGTAGCGTTATGTTCGATCGGAAAACGAATTTCATTGTTCGCCTCAGCTCATTACCAGCTACAATTCGTAATACAATTATTTGCATACTTTCCGGGTGCGGGTAGGAGCCCCCGGCGAGGGAGATCATGTTGCATATCGAATTAAAGGTTTCGCCGAGTACTATCGGGTGCTGTACTTTTTTCCCGATTTAGAAAACTTTCTAGGCACATTTTTGTCGCCGGAAAACCCATTTTAATTCACCTGGGTCACATACACCCCAGTTACTACATTTCGCATATATTTTTGCATTTCCTTCTTCCCTAGTCATTGTTGTAAATATATTTCTCGCAGGAAGTCATTTTCGACGACACCCACAAATTTCGCACAATCACGAGAAGTAGAAAAGTCCACTTGTTCACCCAAGAAAGTCGCTCAAGCTACATTCGATAGCTAAAGCTTTCCCCCACTTAATTGAAATAAACATTGTTAATAAAATATGTTCAGAAAATTATAATGCATTTTTTAAGACATCTCACATGTCTGTTGATGTTTGGCCTAAAGTTGTATGTAAAGTGGGCATCCCCCTTTTAAAATAGGAGAAGTTCTCTTAAAAGCAAATTATCCAGTGTCTGACAAGTCGATAAACTTCTCTGCTGTAAAACTAATACGACAATTCGTTCAATGTAGTGTGTTGGAAAATGTTATAGGTTAAGTGATGAGCGTGGAATTGATATTAGCCTGTGGTACATCAAGGATTTAAACAAATAAAAATTCATTTTAGATAAGAGAAAGGTTGGTATAGTGGAAAAATCTATTATTTTTATGAATTCGCATATTAGTACGAAAAAAAAATAAAAGTAGGAAACAGCAGGTGTATGCCTCCTGTTGAGCCTCATTAACTTAATTATTTTGAAATTAAAATAAAGTGCTGTTCTGCATATACCATGAAGTAGAGACTTCCAAAATAGAAATGAATTCAAGGAAAATTGAACTTTTACAACTTAGTACAATTTTCCTTATTTCTGGGTAAAGAGGTAATGTAACGATTCAATTTCGACATTTGCAAAATAATTAATGGTACGTACCTCTGTACGTATATTACGTATACGAATAAATTTATAAAATTTTTAAAAATTCAAATCTAAAAATTTCATAACCAAAGCAATATAGTCAACAATTAAAATGATGGTCATAGACTTCCGTTTGGATTTTTCCATAACTACCAGGGAGTGAAGCAATAGTACTTTTCCAATAAGAACCTCGCCATAGCCATGTTAAGTAAAATGTGATTTGTTATATAAATATAGTAGCATATTGAGTATAGTTATATTTAAACAAAAAAGAAAGACAATTTTCACAAAGAAAAACTAAATCAAGGGGAATAAAATCGCACAACAAAAATACAATAAAATTTAAAATGATTTACATATAAACTTACTGGTAAGGGATTTTCTATAGCTCTATACATGTGATCAACGCAGATTTAAGCAAGCACGTGGATGCACATATTAAATCGGCCTCAAACCAAATTGGGATCCCAATAGGCCGACACTGAGTCCCCTTTTATATAATGTATGTTTGTAGAAAATGATTACCTGCTTTGTACTGTCGATGTGTATAAAAAAAAATCATACAACGATAGAGATGTACATAAACCGGACAAAAGAAAATATATAGGTCAAACTAAATATACATAATTTGGATACGATATATATATATCGGATAACTCGACGACGCTCAAACGAACATCGAGAGACCTTAACGGATCCGACGTTCAATTTTAGGCAAACAGAATCTCTGCTGGTGTTAAGGAAAGAAAAATTACTATAGACCACGAAACAAATCGATTAAAATTTGTACTCCTAATCTGTGACTAATTTTGAATTAAACTAAATTTCTTTAATACATTACAGTTTTTCGTAGTTACTCAAGTAACTTTTTTTCATTATGCTATGTAACCCTATACACTATCAGTCAAGTATCCTATCTCTATCCAATATAGGCTTCCAAATCCAGACTATCCCTATGACAGCTTGGGTGAACGTCCAGAAAGAGTCGAACCTAGGGTCCTCTCTAGTTCTAGAGCCGGTGAAATGCAACGCTGAGTTGGTCGAGTTAGTCGACCGTATGTAAACCAGGCGGGAGTATTATCAGCTGTAATAGCAGCCTAGTTCTGGACCATGAAATGCGAGTTTCGCTTCTGCTATTATTGGACCATGAAATGTGAGCGTCACTGCTGCTACAGGTCACTGCTAGATCCTGGGTGTATCTAACTGTGGGAACTTTTAGAAGTATGTACCTAGGTACCCTTACTCTTGTGTGTACCTAAGCACAGGAGCTCTTTGGTTTGCCTACGTTCAGGAACTCTTCGGTGTACCGTATACCTAAGAACAGGGTACCTGGAATAACATATTTTGGGAGCATAAAGGCATCCAATTAAAACGCTGATTATATACAGGTCTTTTTTACCTTTAATTTAAATTGAGACCTGCGCCCTTATTAATATTGGACCTTGATAACAATTCGTTCTTTTCTTAAACACAGAATTACAAAAAAAAAAGGATTCAGACTTTTAGTTGCTTTTTGTATTTGTTTCGAATATTAAAATAATGGCCTACTCACATAACCTTTTTCAATTCTCAAAGTGGCTTTTGAATTGAATTTATGAACACCATACAAAGGTCAAGACTGCCCAAGGCTGTTCACAACGTGCAGATGGCTCTCACAAGCCGACATAAATCTCCCAAGTGCTTAAATTAATGATGCAAGCAATGTTGCTCAACATTTTCCCGCTAAAAATCCCTAATTTCGTACTTGTTGAGACAAACATATTGGACAAAATGTATGTAAGTTCCATTCAACTTTGTCTAACTTTTTGTTAAATATCCCAAGCTTTATACTCGTAAACACAAAGCAACTTTTTCGTACCTCTACTACTTATAGAGACGAACATTGGATGTACTCAATGCAGATTCTCCTCAATTTTGTCCATATTTTGTCAATCGGTGAGATAAACACAAACATTGGATAAAATGCGAAAAATTTTTCAACCTTTATCAAGGTCACGCTTACTCAGTTATTTGTGAAGAGTGATGCAAATAGGTCGCTGTGTGTAATTTCTTATAGTAAATATAGTAACATTCTTAATTGTGTTGCTTTCTGAAGAATTTTTTTTTTCATGTATATAAGAGAGAATATATTTAGAAAATATTCGAAGGGGTAACCATATCATTATTTCATTATTTTTTTTTTTATTCACAGATTTTCCCTAGATGCCACTATTTAATCCTTGCAAAATATTGTATTGATATCCGAAGAAATTCCCGTGGTTATTTAAAAATTAAATTAAATTGTCGTGATATCCTCAGAATTACCATATTGGTTATCCGAAATGATTCCATTCATTATTTAATGACCTGACTATCTATAGAATTTTCTATGATTTTCTCCAAATTTAATCCTTGGAAAAGTATGGTTTATCGTGAATCCACGGAATGTCCTTGCCTATTTCCGAATATATTCCATCAAAATCCGTCGTGATTTCTAAAGAATATCCGATGATTTCGTCCCAGTACATTCTTGGGCAGCGTTGCATTTTCCATAGTATATTTCCATTAAAAGTCTACAGTCTGAGCCAGGCCATGTACATATAAGGAATACAAAGACTGGGCGCGAAAAGTTTGTTCGAGTATTTTCGTACCTACAACCCTTGAAAATGGTTATTTAGGATAATCGCTTAAAAATAAAAACTTTATATATCTCAATCCCGTGAGATGCTTCAATTTTTATACTAATATTCTAAAAAATTTCTACCAAAATATTTTCGATTTTACACAGTACTAAAGCGTATTGTTCGGCGGGTAGTTAAGAAGACTACGAAGATATAAGTAAAGTACTGGTTTTAAGAGTAAAATTTTTTGGATCCTCTTTAGTCCAGCGATATTATATATAATTCCATAATTCAAACGAAAAATAATAACAACTTAAAACAATACATCTAAAATATCACCCTGTACAACTTAGATCATGTGGGCCAATAAACGTTAATAATTAAGTAGATAATTAAGAATTAGGAAAAGCACCTGAACTAATTCAACTTACAAAAAATAATAACACAAAATGACTGTATCATTATCGAAATGCAAATATTTTCAAAATAAACAGAACAAAATTTGTTATAGTCACTGGCGAGGCACCACAAGTTGTTAACGAAAATATTTTAACAGCTTAATATAATTTCACCATATAAAATAATTCGTGCAAATTTACTACAATAATCATGGGAATAAAATTTCAAATATTTGCTGAAGTATTTACATTTTCAAAACGTGTTAAATTATTCTCCTTGTGTCAACTTAGTAACTTTTCCTATTGTATAAGAAAAACATTTATTGCATAAATACTAAACAAACGCAACATTTCAACGATATAAAGTAAAATTAACTTGTTTTAAAGTACTTTTAGTTCTTCATACATATTCTTACTCCATAGAAATGTAATTTTACTCAACATGTATGGGCTCTCTCTGCTGAAGATGATCTTCACCCTGAATTGCAATGGGAAAAAAGAAAATGTCAGCCAATGCATTAATATATTCTTCTTCTTACTAAAAAGTATCAAAATATACAAAATAAAATATACAAAAATAAATAATAATTTTGAAAGAAAGTTGTAAAACAGTGCAAATCTTAACAGAAAATAGTTTAAATAAATTAAGCACATTCGTATAGTCAATTCCTTCTGCTAACCACTTCTAAATTTTTTTCTTATTAATCTAAAGAAAAACCCACCTAACTAGAATTAGGTGGTGGAGTCATGAAAATGAAAAAAAATATTAAGTTTTTACTCCTTCTGTGTAAAATTCACCTCTGATGAGGAAGGATTTCAATTTACATTCCATCATCCAAGAAATTATGTATTAGATATTATCAATTTTCGGTGTAAATTTGCTCTTAAATGAAGAAAATTAGAAAATTACACTAAAAGGTTTTGTTTCTAAAATTTTTTTGATAATACAACATTACAACATTACAGGAAATGAGCATTTATATTACGTAAATGGTTGAATTTTATTTGCTGAAATAGAGAAATATTATGCGAACGCAAAAGTAGTCACCGCATTTAACCAAATTTTATGCATTTTTCAACAATCTTTGAATTTAATCATGAACGTAAAATTTTGTGTAAATTTACACATTTTTATACCCTACAGAGCTCGAGAAATTAGAGGCAATAAAAACAAAAAATTAATTGTAATAAAATTTGAGAAAGTAGCATAAACAAAAACACTGTGTAATAGGGAAATATCATAAAATACATAAATAAATAAATCTATGTAGCAAAAAGGCTTAGATTATATAGCAAAAAGGATAGGCTATGCTGTGATTCGTGAACGTGTGATAGGCATTTTTTTTTGTAGACACGAGGTGGAAATGACAAGAGAGCTGGGTTATTTATTTGTTACCAGTTCGATATGTTTGACATTTCTTAAGGTCACTGGGCAATTTACTATGAACGTTTGACTCACCGCGGACATGAACGAAATTGATAGGGTGGATTGCTATATGACTCTAGTTAATAGTGATTTGGGTCGTATCACTGTGAGGCATGGGAATCTCAAAAAATCATTAAAAAAAATACTTAGAAATGCATAAATATCCATATAATTTCGAAATCTATGAAACCGTTACTATTTTACACGTGTCGAATAATAGATAAAGAAACTTTGTCGGAATCAGGGTTGAATATTCCTAACTACTGAAACTTACAAAAATTGTTAGAGTGATTTTAGTAGTGTTGGCTAATTTGTAGGGTTTTCGCCGCCTGGAGTCTGGTTGCTATGATTGGGTTGGCGGTATTGATATTTTTAACAACACAGTGGCGTGCTACAACTTGGAAAACACGATAACGCACAGATCACAACGACAGATGACGAAGGACTGCGCAGTGGGCGGGTTATGACGCGAGCGCACCGCGTCAGAACCAGTTCAAGAACCTTACTAATATGCGAAAGAGAGAGCTAGTATTAATTTGTGTAGGTACTTAACGTCCGTAAAAAATAATATGGCATCTAAATAGTCTTATAACAGAAAATATATTACTCAAATTGAATATTTTTTAAATGAGCAATAACTTTCCCACCAGTTTTCAATTAAATTACTAATTACCATTAAAAGGTAGTGAAATCTATTTAACTTAAAACTATTTTGAGTGATATACGCGATTCCACGCAAAGTGGAATACATATAGTGTCAAATAAATTATAAATGAAATAGTTATAAAAATAAACAGCCGTGGCAATAAAGTTGAACATTTTCCAATGCCGGTTTGTATGTTTACAATTGAATTATCATTGTTAGTTGACGGAAAGTTTAGGGTTATTTATATAATGTCAGCCATACAAAGGCACCGACAAGAAATATTACCAGAAAATAAATGGGGCACTGGAAAAATTCTTAAAAATATAAAAACTTATAAAAATATTATGAAATTATATATTTAAAATTAATATTTAAAAATTTTGCTATACAGAGTGTTTCCCACTAGGAGGTCAGTAGAGCGGGAGGTGATAGTACTCACTTAGACGAACCAAAAATTGTATGGCTGGGGGGGGGGGACCATATCAACCGTTTAGGAGTTACAGGGTGATTAAGAAAAAAAGCCAGTTTTTCAAAAATACCCTGTATCTTATAAACTACAGGCTGTACGGTCACATTTAAGATCTCATTATATGCAGAACTTCATGGACTTTCCAAGGACTGCTCAGGCACCTCCACACCCCTCTCCCATCAAGAATTATTGTTGTCTAAACTAAAAATTTCGGATTTTCTTACCTTTTTTTTTAATTTAACCTCTATTATTTTTGAAAAAAGGTCGTTAGCATAACTTTTTTTTATAAAAACTGTAAGATACAGACTCTCCTCTTTAATATGACCTATTACACCCTATGTGTTAACTGTAGCCGTTAAACAGTTATTAACTCATAACCTATTCAGGTCACACCGAAATTAGACGATTTTTTTTTTAAATGACGTGCTAAGGGAACAAATTATCGTTGAGAATTGGTTTGAATATAGGTTTGAGAATAGAGAGCTAATAACTCTTAAAGGGCTTCAGATAGGACATTGGGTATAATAGGCCATATTAAAGAAGAGAGTCTGCAGCTTACAGTTTTTATAAAAAAAAGTTATGTTAACGACCTTTTTTCAAAAATAATAGAGGTTAAATTGAAAAAAAAAGGTAAGAAAATCCGAAATTTTTAGTTTAGACAACAATAATTCTTGATGTGAGAGAGGTGTGGAGGTGGTTGAGCAATCGTTGGAAAGGGCATGAAGTTCGGCATACAATGAGCTTTTAAGTGTGACCGTGCACACTGCAGTTTATAAGATACAGGGTGTTTTGTGAAAAACTGACTTTTTTCTTAATCACCCTGTAACTCCTAAACGGTTGATATGCCCCCCCCCCCAGCCATACAATTTTTGGTTCGTCTAAGTGAGTACTATCACCTCCCGCTCTACTGACCTCCTAGTGGGAAACACCCTGTATATAATGGGAATTTTTCTATTGAATTTCTTCACTACTTAACAAGTTTGAATCGCTCTATCGTTATATGTATTATGAGCCTGGTTTAAAAATATCGTAGTTTTTACTATCTCCATGATTAAAACGAACACATCAATGCGATTCTACTGCATGAAGAAAAATGCTTAAGTTTTTCTTCCTCATAGCCTATCCCTTTTGCTATATAATCTAATAAAAATAATAATAATAAAAAACTAAAAATATAAAAAGAAAATAGAAAAGATAAAAAAATTAACTAAAATAATCAAGACAAAAAATAGTTTATTAAAAAAACTATTTTAATTATAAATACAAAAGAACTTGTCTTTTTTTATTAAATATAAAAAAACAAACATTTTAATTTCTCTTTTTCTTATATGAATATCTAATCATTCGAAGAATCGATGTAGTGGTAGAATATTGATGAATTGACGTCAATAAATCATCACAGGACATTGATAGCAATACAAAATTTGTTCATATGTTTGTAACGCATAGCGGGTATTATAAAAATAAAAATAAAACAAGTAAAAAAGCTACAATTCTTATGAAACCCTAGATGAGTGTCCGTATGTAATTTCGTATGTCACCATCTGTGCATGTTGGATTTTTGAAGTGGTTCTTCGCATATATTTCTAAAACGGTACCTACGTCGGACAATCAAAATGGTTAGAACCAATTTCATAGGATGTTATATTCTGCAGAACTTTTCTGTACAATAAAAACGTCTAGGACTGATCGTTTTTACAGTATACGTAAAAATCCTTAATTTTTATATGGCAACACCAAGAAGAATTTTTACTTCTTTTTAAAAAAAAAAGCCTTGTACAAAATTTCAGCTAAATTTTGCATGGGTGTCCAACCCGTTTTGTTCTACCAGCAATATTTCTGTGCGTTACAAATGGAATGACAAACTTATTACACCCTATGATTTTATCATCTATTCTAGGGTATAATGGATTCGAAACATGGACATGGAATTATAAGACTCACTCAAAGTGTTGCCATATAAAAATTTGAATTTTCACTGTATTTTTGGAGATTGATCAAGAAAGCGTTGAACTAGTGAGATGAGATTTTGTAAACGACGTTCTTTCAATTATTTCAGATCTATGTTCGAAAAGTGGAAAATCAGGCAGCTCCTTCATCAACCCTATGAAATACAAAATTTCGTTGTTTCGTTAGACTATGATTGAAAATGTATTGACGTAAAGCGTTGCGTATTCGCAGATGAAATGCTCATTATAATTGTGGATTTAAGTTTGAAACTTCTCGAAAATGAATAGAAATAGGAAAAATTTTCCACATTTGCCGATTTTTCAGATGGAAAATTTCAGCCCATCAAATCTAGTATTCGTCTACAAGTCCTATATTAGGCCTAGAATCGAATACAATTACCACATCTTGCCCGGGGATGGTCGCATAGCCTTAGATGCAATATATATATCCAAAATATATATATCCAAAAGTGTGTCTTCAAGCTCATTAACGATATGACAGGCAATAACTTGTTATATCAATTGAGTCGAACACCGTCAAAATTGCGGATGCCTTTCGTTCCTTTATCGCTACATGCATGGTGAATTTTCTAATGAAATATCTAGCCTGATCTCTTGGAGATTATATACGTCAACGCAATACTTGCTCTCCAAGCCGCGCATCTTCATTTCACTCGTCAAAATACTTTCAGCTGTACAGTAAAATTTCGTGATGCTCTTTTATCCCGAAATGTACGAAAGTGGAACAGTTTACCATCTTATCTGTCTTTCCTCACATGCTGTGCTTTACATCATAGGTTATGCGCTGAGCTTAGCGTAATAATATTAAAAAAAAAACATCCTCAGTATACCAAACATTTTTAACGTGCTGAAGAGTTTTTTGGAATATAAAAACTTACGAAAGTATTTATTAGCATTTTTAATCTCCTATAAGCTGTTTTAGAAAGAAAGGCGAAATACCACTTTAATGATGTAACCGTGCGTGTTCTTTATTCTTTAAGTTTTTTTATAGTGTTGAAATATCTGGAATGTTTCTTTGCCCATAATAACAATTGTCGCACAAATTTATTTATCAATAAATTCATAGATTTCAGTACTTGTTTAATTATATTGTTAAGCACTCTGACTGGTATTAATGTTGCACCTTCTGCCTTCACTAAAGTCTTACCAACAATGATGCTAGATGTGGGGTAAGGCTCCACCAGATAGAATCGGCAGATCCCGATGTCATCAGTAATTTTGTCCATATTAGTGTCTCGGAGCATGGCGAAAGAGTAATATTTTCGCAGACCATCGTCCTTACTTTCGCAGGATAATCTGCTCCTTCTCCTAGTCTCATAGGAATTTCTATATTCCCATATTTGAGAATCCGCTCTCCGACATCCAGATTTATTTTGTATGTGGTCATGAAGTCTATTCCAAGAATGCATTCATCCATTATGTCTGAAACCAGGAAAGTGTAAGGAAATAGTGGTTCGCCTAGTTGAACATCTAAGGTTATTTCTCCAAACACCTGTGCTGCTGCTCCAGTTGCTGTTCTTAGTAGATATTTGGTGGTGTTGTAAAGCCATTTGTTCTTCACAAGATCTGCTCTAATAATTCATCTCGAAGCTCCAATATCGATAGTGACTGCGCAGTCATTTTTTCCTACACTTCCATTTATAACAAGACCGCTATTATTTCTCTCCCTTGGATATCGCCTATTGTTCTGGTTAGGATAAAAGATGGCAGCACCCGATTCTGTGTAGACTACCGCCAACTAAATAATGTGACGAGAAAAGATAGCTATCCATTACCAAAGATTGATGACACGTTGGATACCCTTTCCGGAGCACAATGGTTTTCCACGCTGGATTTGAAGAGTGGTTACTGGCAAGTGGAAATACATCCCGAGGATCGAGAGAAAACTGCTTTCTCAGTTGGCAGTGGCTTATGGCAATTCAAAGTAATGCCATTTGGGTTATGTAATGCTCCAGCCACATTCGAACGACTAATGGAATGTGTTCTACGTGGTTTAACCTGGAAAACATGTCTTGTCTACTTGGATGACATAATAGTAATCGGAAGGACATTCGAGGAACATAAAAACAACTTACGGGAAGTACTTCAAAGACTGTAAGATGCTAAATTGAAGCTCAGTGCGAGTAAATGTGCTCTATTCAAAAATAAACTTAAATATTTACGGCACATAGTTTCATCACAAGGATTAAGAACCGATCCAGAGAAGATAGAAACCGTCAAATATTGTCCAGTTCCAAAGGACACCACGTGAAGGTGGGCTCTGTGATGATTGCACTCTGTTACAAGTACATTCTTCCACTGAAATTTCTCTTACTCGTACTGCACTCCGTGAAGCTTGTCTGGCGGATTCGTACGTTAATGCATAGGCTAGTGCTTCTGCTGTTGATTTCTTTCCTGCTAGCCTAAAATCTTGTTGTAATTTTTGATCTGCAACAGCGTTCACAAATGCTTCCGTCGCCACTTCATTGAGAAAATCCGTATTCATTAGGGATGAGCAAAATTGGTCTTGGTCATGCAGAATATGCAAGACCGATACCAAAACCAAGATTGTAAACATGCTCACAAGACCAACACCAAGACCATGTGTACGTTAACAAGACCAAGCCCAAGACCACATTATGCAAGACCAAGACTCATTATGCAAGACTACATTATGCAAGAAATCTATAAATCTGGTAATTTATGCCATAGCGAACCATAGTTATGATCGGTACGTACTTTACCGGAATTTGAGAGAAAAACTGCCTAAATACAAATAAGCAACGCTTTTATACATGTTAAGTCTTGATTTGTAGACCGGCGTCAAAGTGGCCGAGTAGGAAGCGTACTTGGTTTCTACTCTTGGGATCTAGGTTCGAATCTCGGCGAACGTCACAAAATGTCGTTTCTGTTGCTTCCTTTCTCTTTCATTTTCATAGTTCAATCATAAGTCATAGCACTATTGTATTTTATTTATATAAAGATTAAAAGGACACAAATAACACATCCCGTGTACAGACAAGATTTATTTATAAATTTATGGCATGATACATCAATTATAGAATTGCGCTAAAAACCGAAATCCTAGATTAAAACTAAAACCAAAAGTTGACTGTGTAGCCCAAAGCTAAAACCTACTACAAGATCACAGACAATACCAAAACTGAATTGCAAGACCAAGAGCTAGAACAAGACCAAGACCAACACCAAGACTTTACTATGCAAGACCAAGACCAAGACCAAATTATACCAATCTTACCAAGAGCAAAACCAAGACTAAGTTTGCAAGACCACGACCAACACCAAGACCATTACAGTATTGGGCTTGGTCTTGTATTTTCACATCACTAGTATTCATGTTGGAGTATGAAAGATGCCCTAATCTATCCCACTTCTGACACCAGTTGTTGCGAGCGTGGCCTTTGTTTCGTTATTTAAAACACAATATTAACTATTTAATATACAAGTTCTTTATTCCACTTCTAATCTTATAAAATTCACAATCCTTCAATTAATCAACTCAACTTTAATTATCGCTAATACTGTACTTTCAATTATCGCAATCCAATTACAAAACTTTCGCCAGTTTATTACTTTCGCTTGTTAACACTGCAACGTCTAAGACAAGACTCTTTATCTGGCGGTGACAACTGTTATATTTATACCCTTGAAACTCTCCAGATTATTCTGGAGTGCTCTATTCCAGAAGTTTCTTGACTATTCTATTCATTCTATTCCTGAACCTTCCCGAAGATTTCATCATCGATTCTCCGAACCTGAAGTTGTTTACTCTCCATTGCCAGTAGATGTCACCAGTTGTCTCTTTCTGTTGCACGTAACAATAATTTATGGCCTCCAGCTGGACTCTATACTGTGTAGTACCTACTTAATACAAAAATAGAAAAGATTTACAGGTGCGTATATACGGAGAACGAAAACAAAAATACTCTGCCTAAAAACACACTTTTCTGTACTAGAACCAATTCCGACTAAATCTACATTAAAAGGTCGGAAATTTTTCTCATTCTTTCATTTCTTGTAAGAATTTGTTAGTACAATTCTCCTAGGAAGCACTGAAAAGTGCTTTTCTAAATTTCTCGCATGAAAATATTTAACGAAAAGATATATACATATATTTTTTTTTCAGTTATAAAAGGTGTTTCAAATTCAATAGGAACTTACTTACGACTATTCTACAATGTTTAAGAGGAACTTATATAAATATTGGAATAAAAAAAAAGAATCCACCCTCAGCTATTTTCTTAGATTTTCCATTTTCCTCAAAATCGATATTCTTTTAAACTATTCATCTTCAATTTTGAAGGAATATATTTTCTATTTTTATCTCTATCTATCTTTTCCGATACCCTGCTCCATTTTATTTCCATTGTATTTAAATTCAAACAACGTTCGGCAATCAATTCCATTCAAAGATTTCAACAGCCTTACAATTCGGTGGAATAATGAGAAACGAAAAGGCGGCAGAAAAGGGGAAAAATCAAACTAAAGGAAATAGGAATAAAACGAGTTCTATCTAAAATCGATTTGCATCAATCAATGGCGAAAAAAATTCCATTACTACAGCACAATGGAAGTCATAATGAAAGGAAATTAGCATTCGGTGACATTATTGTTGTTGGAGTTTGTTTCAGTTTTTATATTCGATATTCAGTTTCAAGTTCACTTTATATACTTACATAAATAGTAATATTGCTAAATATATGTGCATGTATAATTACTAAATTAAATTACAGCAATTTTATGTGTTTGGACAAATTGATCTTATGCAGCTCAGTTGATAAGTGCATTAATTACAATCCTGGATGTTGTGGTTTTAATTCTCAATCTCGTCACGATCCAGCGGCTTTGTTCGTACCTAGACTCCATTGAATATTTATGGTTTTTCCTCCCCAAAATCACCTACTATCTTAGCTATCAATAACTCCCACACCCCACTCTTCCAGCACAACCACAATATGTACTTCAGGGAAACGGAAAAAATGTGTGGAATTTTAAATATTTGTAAGTTGAGTTAAGACGTCAACCCAAAAAAAAAAAATTATATTTATAATATAACAAAAATGAAGAAACTTTCCTATAAACGGGGTGCGCTTTTCCTAATGAGAGACTGATGACTATCCCACCATTAGATACCTAGCTACAATTAAAGTTAATTATACTACAGAACTTGTGAAACTTACAAAAATGTTGGAAAATTACTGATGCTTAAAAGAATGCATTAAATCAAGTATCAATGCATGCGCAGCAAACATAGCTTAGTAAATGCTCCTATTGTCAGATTAGTAAAAATTTACTTTTGGTACTGTGTGATGGACCATTGAGGATTATTTTATGAGCACAGGATGGAATTTATACTTTCCGTACAGATATTCTCGAAAATCTGTTTAAGAATTTGCCTGCCAATTATCACTACAATTAATTTACATAGACAAGAAGGAAGCCTCTACGATCTCTTTATATACGTTCTTTGCTACTCTTATTATTTTCTAAAGTCAGACACATAATTGAAAGCTCTCAAACGAACACCTTCACTTCTCTATCAATACATTGGAACATCTAAAAGCTCGAATTCTAGAACTTTAATTTCTTACATCCAGACTTAAAATTAAAAAACATACAATTTAAGGATCTTTAGAAAAACGAAATCTTGTAGACGGCCCTTAAAATTTCGGGGGCCTTAAACAGATGCCTTACCTTGCTTCATTGTAGTGATAATATATTAAGGCTGAATGATAAAAAACTAAGCTCACGAGTTTGAGCTTTCAATCTCAGCTTTCACTTAAGCTTTTGTTATATTTCAATGCACTGCAGTAAAGCCCAAGAGAAATGTTCAACCTGACACAACTTACATCTAGATGTGCAAAACCTCACAAAAACGCGGTCCAACTAAAACGAGGTAATGGCCCTAGAAAGCTATACACATTCTCTCTCTCTCTCTTGCTGTATTATGCCACATAAATTCTTCGCAATGATAGCTTGTTTTGGTTGAATAAAAAGTTAAAGAGCTTTCAAAAAGTGTTCGGGGTTTATATGGAGCTTTGCACATCTAGTTGTAAGTTATCTCAGGCTCAACACAGCTGATGTCAGCAAAATTCTTAATTGCATTCCACCGCAAAGATAGAGATTGCAAGGCTAACCACGAGGGTAAGTAAGAAAGTAACAGATGTTTTGGCCTATGGTGGCAGTGGGAGAAGCTAGCCCCGCCATCTTGACGTTAGACGGTTCCTATAATCTGTACGCATCCAGCTGTAGTAGCGTGAGGTCTGTGTCACTCTTACTTTGCTCTCTGTGACGTGTAGGGTTTCCAATCCGGATATCCGGATATCAAATTATCCAGACCAATTTTGACTATTCGTTAATCCGGATATTTATTGGTAATTATCCGATAACCCGGATATATTTTCGCATATTTTTTCAGGAAAATACTGTTTTCTTTGTAATTTTTTTTAACTATTTCAAAATAATATATATTTAATAAACAATTACTTTCTCTAATATGGCAGTTTTATAGTTTAAATTTTAAGGAGAGGTTACCGTTTATGACGATGAACAATTCGATTTTATTTTTTTACGTAATTGTCATCCTGAAAATGTTTACAGCACGTGGGTAAAAGCATATTTCATATCTAAAGCACTTTAGAATTCACAGCCTGTTGAAAGCGCAACCATCCGCTGATGCGCTCGGAGCGTGTTTGCTGGGAGACCTTGTCTCGCTACCTGAGGTACCCTCAAAAATTTCAGGGAACCGTTAACCTTCAGATTCAGCATAATCAGTTCATGGAGGAAGAAGAAGTGCCTCTGTATGATGCTGGAATAGCTGGATTAAGCTGTCAAAGATTTTTTATAACGTTAAAATTTATATGAGTTTTTCTGGGAACAAAATTTGTCAGCGCGCGGGGCGCTGTACAGCTTCAACGGATGAATCGATTCACATGAATCTTTGCGCAATTAAAAGGAAAGTTGGCGGGGCCTTCAGGAAGCGATTTTTGTCAAAAATTTATTTAGAAATAGTTTTTTCGTCCGTTGAAAAAAAATAGGGCGAAAATGTTTTTTTTTCAAATGGCTGGCATTTTGTTATTCAGAAGTTTTTTTTGAAAACAAAAACCGGTAAGGCCCCCCAGAATTTTATCAAGTTTAATCATTTTCAAATGAATTGGCAGTGTTGTGGAGCCCCCCGCGCAGACCAAAACACACCCCGCGCGGTTTGGTTTATGGGTGCTGGAGCCACCATTTTGGATTTTTTTTTATAAATATAAATGGAATTTACTCTCCATTGATAGAAGAATAAAGTACGTTAAAACCCATTTCCAAAAAAAGTTTATTTTATGTAAAAAGTTCATACATTGTTCATGCCTCTCGACGGTAACCTCCCTTTAAATAAAACAAAACATATAGTAAGCGTTGAAATTGTTGAAATTTGCTCAAAAAATATCTATTTATTAAAGTTAGCTTTAAGAAATTTTTAAATGTCCTATCACCACTAGAGACTGAAGTAGAGAAATTGAATATAAATTCAGCGATACTTTTGACCGCTAAAAATGTTTATAAATTTCTATTTTGAAAGGTTAGACGAATTTGGAACGAACTTAAGTAAAAATTCATCGACACAGATTAAAAAACGAATTGATGAACGTCAAGATAAAATACTTATTTATGATATTAATAATCTTCTTAGAAGCAGGCAATATACCATATTTCAAAAATATTTTGATTGCACTTCAAAATGTGCTCGCATTACATTGGCAGTAGAAATTTTTCGAAGAATCAATGTATCTGCTTATGACGACATCAAGAAAGTAGCTGAAGAAATCTCAAATGGAGTGAGTTTCAAAGTCAACAAAAAATTCTACAACTTTATTTAAAAATTCCCTGCAACGACAGCTCGAAGTGGCAATTTCTTCAATTATATACCCATGGTGGAAAAGCAGTGCAACGCAATTACTACATTGCTGAAAAAAGATTTCATGATACAAAAATAAGGGTAGATGATTTAAATATATTATTTGATGTACTTCTTACAATAAAGCCAACACATATACTTCAACAGAACGCGTATTTCAAATTGCAGCCTTGACTAAGACAAAAATTACAACTCGCCTGAATTTAAAATTATCAATTAAATAATGTTTTTTAAAATTAAGTACAATATATAATTTTCTTTTACTATTTATTAATTATTAATGTATATAATTAAAATATTTGAATAAAATAAAATAAATGAATTATAAAAAAACCCTGATATATTGGATTGAAGCTATTATACTTATTTTGTTTTTTGTTATCCGAATATCCGGATTATCCAGATAATTCCAATTTTCAGTATTCGATAGCCGGATAATCATTAATTTCGGATAATTTGAAACCCTAGTGACGTGTTATAATGTGCGCTGCAATAGAAAATCCCGCCAATTGTGAGGTGCGTTCTGTGATTAGGTTTTTGTTGGAAAAAAGGCAAAAATCTATTGAAATTTATCGCCAACTTTGTGATGCATACGGACAAGGAATAATGAGTGAAAGCCCATTGAGTCAATGATGCATTGATTTTTAAAATGGCCGTTCCAATGTTCACGTGGAGGACCGCTGTGGTAGGCCTTGAAAATCGCCACTTCACAATTAAGGAACTCTCTATACTTTTTCCTCAAATTTTATAGAGTTTGTTGTATGAAATTGTTGTGGAAAAGCTTGGTTACCACAAAATTTGTGCTAGTTGTGGTCCGAAAATCTTAATGGAAGATCACAAAAATTGAGACTGGCTGCAGCACTGACATTCCCCGAAGGCGGCAGATTTCTACAGAAACGGTATTGAAAAACTTTTGTAAAGGTATGATAAGTGCATTAATTTAAACTGCGATTATGTAGAAAAATATCTTAAAAATGTACCATTCAAATGTCAATAATAAAATTTGGTTTTATTAATTTTGTAATTTTTTATTTCAAAACGTCTGTTACTTTCTGAACGGCCTACGTAGAAACACTGATTTCTAATGATGAGTCTAATATTGAAGTCATTTATGCCCTAGACACACAGCACTCTTAATGAAGAAATAACTAACGACTCATTAGTCTATAATGATTCATTATAAACTGCGGACACACAGCCATTTCTTTAATTAAGTTGTGCTGTCAAACTGGTTTTGATGAACTTATCACCTTAAAGAAGCAATATGGATCGAATTAAAGCGATAAACTTTGTTTTCATTTATTTTATTTTCAATTTAACAATGTTCAAATGAGAAAAACATTATATTTAAAAAAATATTAATAATATAATTTGTGATTTGCATCTCTTTGCATTTCTTCTTCTTATTTTTCAAATCGGCAGATGCACAGCGGAGCTCCAGATTTACATTATATGCCAAATCTAGCACATTTTTCCTCATTATAGCTATAATGAAGGAGGAAAACACTTCATTAGTGTACTTCATTATCATCTGATTTTCGAGCTATAATGACATATACTATTTGACACACGGCATTTTAATGAATAGTTAGTACAAATGATTCATTAGTTCGTGCTGTGTGTCTAGGGTATTATATCGTTGAGTCTTTAAATTTTGTATGTATCTTACTTCGGTCTCCGTCTAGCTACACCCCCAACACGACCCGGAAAAACCAAACATGATAAATATATGTTCTAATTATGTGCCAGACTGAAAAATTTTAAGCTCGAAAATTTAATATTATTTTGAAGTTGGTATTCAAGCCAGATGGCGTCAAGCTGAACCCTGCTCTGGTATTAACTCTGCCAACAAAGATGTATTTATGTGCTATTTCTAAGCCAAATCTAAAAAATTTTGACTCAAAAATTTAATGCGGTTTTTATAAAACAACATGGGGGGTGCAAGATGACATCATTCTCCACCCCGCCATAGTGAAAATACTTTCAAAATTGTTTTGATTCACTCAGGATTTATATGCTAATTATGTGCCAATTCTTTTCCTAATTGAAAAATGTCATACTCGAAAATAGTGTTTTTAAGCAATCAAAATGGGGATGCAGGACGATTACGTCCGCCACGCTGCAATAGTAAAAATAGTAAAAAAAAAATTTATTCACTCAGGATTTATGTGCTAATTGTTTATCAAATCTAGAAATTTTGTATTTGAAAATTTTATGTTTTTTTAAAACAAAATTGGCGGTAGGGGAGGGGGTTGGTTTTGTGGAGGGTACAGCATGACGTCGTCCTTCAACTCGTCCTAGTTAAAAATCTATCAAAATAGTTTTGATCCACTTAGGATGTACATATATGCTAACTCTGCGTAATCTGAAATTATTGTATTCGAAAATTTTATGGTTATTTTTCCGTGGCATTCGACGAGATTTAATGTTATACTCTCATAAAATGCTCCCGCGCTATTGTGAAAACAGGTTTTTCTCAAATATTGAGTTGTTGCTGTAATGAAATTTTGTATACGGACTTTAAAAAAAAAAAGTAAAATTAAGTTCGAAAATGAGATAAATCGGGCAACTCCTTCGTGGGGTTGCCATACAAAAATTTCGTTTTCCACTATATATTTGGATACTGCCTGAGAACGCGTCGACATAGAGAGCTGAAATTTGGTATATTGTGTTTTCATAGTAATAGCAAAATTTTTTTCAAAAATGGACTAAATTGGGCAACGCCTTCGGTAATCCAATAATATTTGAATGCACGTGCTTCTATTTACAATGGTTTTGCTCTGAAGAGATTAAGTCGGAGAAACTCGTGCTGAATTACCTTAGTGAATTCTTTTCTGTGGTTCGGTGTTAACAGTGCCACCGAATCTGTCATTCTCGTGCTCTTTTCTACCCTACTGGTGTAGTGGAAAGAAAAGAGTCGGGAAATGACAGACTCGGTGGCGGTGGTTACACCGAGTCGCAGAAAAGAATAGTGAATATTTTCGGGGGAAATGGGAATTTTATTTGACAGAAATTTTACTTCTCCTTTCAGCATTTTGGCCAGAGCGAAATTTATCTTTTTTCTTAAAAACTGTAAGATCTGCGTGCTATTTAGCACTGGGACTGGGTGGAATTGAAAGTCAAAAGTTAATATCGTTGATGTCTGAGCCTTTTAACACAAGATGCACAAAGATGCACTAGAAAAATTTGAAGATCATCAAAAGTGCGAGTTCCACAAGACTTCAATTATAAAATCGGAAAACCGACTTAGCGTTGATGCTGGAAAACAGCTTCCTGTGAATGTTTTAATGGACGGTATCCAGAGCTTAGGACGTTCCACAAATTCGAAATTGCCTAGGAACCATAGAGACAGTTTACATCTTTTTTAATACACCGAAGAGGCAAGCTGCGTTACAAGAAGAAATTGGTGCAGATTCAAAATACCAGAAGTTGAAGAAACTATGTCCTACCAGATGGGTGGAACGACACGAATATATATTGAGCTACAACCAGCTGTAATAAAAGCATTGGATAAAATTAAGGGATTAAAGGACACACAAACTTCGAGTGGAACTTTTCGATTGCTGGCGGCTATATAAAATTTGGAATTTCAGGTAATATCATCCACTAAATTTAATTTAAGTTAATCTATTTGATCAATAGGTTTCATGCCAAGTAATGCAATCAGTACACTCGATTATATTGCTGTTAAGTAGACAGTTGCAAACGGAGGGTATTGAACTAGTACAAGCGTTGCGATTGGCCAAAAATGCTGAGGATGAAATAAATACATAAATACAAATGGTATTTTTCAAACAATTTATAAAAAAGTAATAGTAAAAACGAGATAGCTGTACCCATTAAAACCCCTTGCATAACAAAAAGACAAGCTCATCGTTCAAATATTGAAATGGACACTACTGAAGATTATTTCCGTGTAGTAGTTTTTGTGCCATTTTTGGATACCTTTTAAAGGATAGATTCATCAAACATGAAAGTATTCTTAACAGTTTTAAAATTATATTTAAAATGAACGTTTCAACAAGTGAAGAAAATGAGGCTACAACCAAATTATTTCATATGTATCAAAATATTCTTGATTGTTCAAATGAATGTGAATTTGTTGGAGAAGTAAAAATGTGGCGTCGGTACATAAATTCTACTAATTCGGAGATACACGATGCGCTCGATGCACTGAAGGTGGTTATTCTTGTTTTATTTCTTGAATAGAGTATAATTATTTTGTTTATGATTTATTATAATTTTAGATATGCAACTTCAGTACATTTCCGACAGTTAACAATATATTGAAGATACTTGCTGTGCTGCCTGTTACTACATGTATAAACGAGAGGTCTTTTAGTACCTTAAAGCGGCTTAAAAATTATCTTCGTAATACAATGGCTGAAAATCGACTTAATGGTTTGGCTTCCCTAAATATTCACAGGGAAATTGACACCAGAGGAAGTTCTTATGGAATTTAGTAAAAATCCGCGTCGCCTAATTTTCTAAGCAAATGTTGATAAAAATGAGAATTGTGAAAGTCTATTTGCTATTTTTACTTTTTGTTACTTTTATGTAAAATGCGACAATTTTTGTAATTCTGCGGATTAATTAAGTGAATTTTTTAATTATGTAAATTTATTTTTGCCGCGGACGGGAATCGAACCTACACTTGTTAGAATCGGTCAATGATGGAGAAATAAGAATTTTAAGAACTTTTATTTTTAATGATTCTAAATCAAATTTATAAATACAAGAAGAAAAAATAACCGCCTCGTCCTGGATTTGAAACCGGGACCTTCCGCAAAACGTGGCTTAGTAGGCTAGTTACAAATTTGATAAATGCAAGAAGGAAAATCATCTGTCTCGTTAGCTCAGTGGTAAGAGCAGTCGCCCGGCAAGCGGAAGGTCCCGGTTTCAAATCCCGGACGAGGCGGTTGTTTTTTCTTCTTGTATTTATAAATTTGATTTAGAATCATTAAAAATAAAAGTTCTTAAAATTCTTATTTCTCCATCAATTATGTAAATGTATGTAGTTATACCAATGAATCGTTAAACTTTCTTTCATATTGTTCTTCTTCACCAATTTTTCAAACCACCCCCCCCCCCCCCGATTGAAAATTCCTGCCACCGGCCCTGCAATCCTGCAATCGACCAATGTGCTGCCTTAATTTTACTATTACAATTTTTAAATAGGGATACAAATACAATATAATATAACAATATACAAGGGTGATTAAAACTACAATTAGTATACCTATAGTAATTGTACATAGGTATAGTAAAATAAAAAGCTTTTAATGATATAAATTCTTCTAACTTCATTATATCTTTGAAAAACTTAATTTTTCTAACCGTATATATGTATAAGGAGATTTAACTAGATGTACACTTGCCATATTTCACAGCAGATAATTAACATATTTTTCCTGATTATAGAGCCCACAGCTGGTATACCTTCAGATTTTCTAGTTCCCATAATAAATGTAATTAACTTAACTCACATCGTCATACCTTTCCCTCGGGCTGTGTAACCTACTAATTGAAGAATTTTATGCTATTAAATGTATCCCAATGACCTTACTATAGTTGCCGGTCATCATACATAATCACCTTGTCGAACATGTCTTATGATTATTACAATACAAATAGGAATCCCCAACAGAGGGACCTTCGGTTTTTGCGGTGTAATGCTGTTTTTATATGAATAGATGTAAATATGTACATACATTCGAGAATGTTTCCAACCGCTTTTTCTCGAATAACAATAAAACACGTCATCCATACTATTCTAGTAGTATGCCCGATAAAACACCCAATAGCAAGGCGCAACATTTAATGAGTGCAATTAAGGTTTTATCATAAATAAATGAAATTAAAAACTACCCTCCAGCTTTTCTTTCAAGTATACATGTAGTCAGAGGAATGGGAGGGATGATTGAAAATAGGATATATATGCACCAGCTGCAGAAATTCTGAAATTTTCCCTATGCTCCTGATGACGGTACTTCATGTATCTACATGTAACTATATTGAGGCCGTAAATTATCGTCCTTGCTCTGAATTGCAAATAGAGGTGCTCTGACCAAATGTAATTAGTCGTGCACCCGTTAATAATTGATAATGACATAAAAGTTATTCGAAAATATGTCAGCGAAGCTATTAGAGGTTTTCAATAATTATGCACATATTACCTATACCTGATTGAACCTATGTATTTACACTTGGCATTCAGATTTAGTCAAATGACTCAAGCTACTAATGAGTCGTATTGAATCACCTGGTGCACATGTTGATGGAAATCCCTTGTGTATGGATCCATTTGTTGAGCCTGAAGTTGATTTACAATTAATTCATCCTTGTTCGTTGATATTTGAAGGAATATTTATTATTTACAATGTTGGTAATTGGATATTGGAAGGGATGAGGGGAATCTATGCAATTAGAACAGTTGATATCGAATTTACTTATACTTACTGCGCTTATTGCGGGGAGAATCTTTATTGCATGCAAAGATTATATATAGAAAAGACCGTTCCTGCGTAAATAACAGTAACAATTCGGATCTCATGATTAAGCAAACCACAAATCACTTGTCCATTCCCTTAGATCTTTATATCATAGATGATGGTTGGGGTTGCCACATAAAAATTACATTTTTCACTATTATGTATATTTGGGTATACTCCCTGAAAACGCATCGCGTAGAGAGCTGAAAATTTCTACGTGGTGTTTTAATAGCAATATTAAATACAATTTCGAAAATGAACTAAATTTGGCAATTCTTCCTTGGTGTTGCCATACAAAAATTTATGTTTTTACGTATACTGTGAAAACGATCAGTCCTAGACGTTTCTATATACTGAAAAATTCTTCAGAATATAAAATCCTATGAAATTGATTATAATCATTTTAACTGTCCGACAAACCGTTTTTGAAATAGATGCTAAAAAGCACTTTAACTATCAAACTTGCTCTCGAGTTAACCATTCGAAATCACATGTAGGCATTCATCTAGGGGTATCGTGAAAATTGGTATAAGACCAATTCTAGCTTTTTTCCTTGTTTGTTGATAAGGCGCATCAGCTGTAATGGAAAAAGAAGACAATAAAACGTACAATAAAACGTAAAGTTCGAAAGTCACAAAGGACACCTGTCAACAAGAGGAAAAAAGACGACATCCAACCGAACTGAGGGCTAAAGATGAGCCCCAACGAACAAATGAGGACAAATAGAGAAAACTTCGAGGGAAACTACGACAAAGTAAAAAAAAAATTCGGCGCAAAACACACTTGACTTGACTTGACTTTTCCTTGTTTCAGTATAAGAAGGCCATCCAGGTACATTGTACAAATTATACATAGATATGTGGAAAGCGCTACATAAATGTAAAATGTATACCCATAAAACATCCCATGTGAACTTTTACATGGACACAATCCCAGGACTTTACAAACTAAATTTTGACTTACGAAATTTGCATAGAACAAAATTCTAGTGAAGGAATTGATAAAGTGTTTTTTTTTTGAAAAATCAGCGAATTTAATTGATTGATTGCTGAAGAGAGCGCTTCTTTAATCAAATATTGATGAGTCATTAACTGGTGATAAATGAGAGTTAATTCTATGCCTATGACATGGAAACAGATGAACAATAAAGAAATTGCGCTTTAAAGGTAAAGCAAAAGGAAAAAACCGGTCAAGAGTAAAGGCTGAATTACAATGAACGCAACGGAACGCAATTGAACGGTGTGAACTGTCAAAAATGTACGCAGTAAAACGGACGTCGAGGTTAGCTACTTACAACGGACGCGTGATTAATTGAAAGTGACAGTGACGTTTGACCCAAAATTTATAAACAAATATGGATAAAATCAAAAAACTCTTTTCATTCCATTTCCTCTCTGCTTATTACACACTTAGGTTAGGTTAGGTAAGAGGGGTGCCGCTGGACAACCAGCCAGCCTCACTTAGACCTCCAACGGGTCTATTGTGCCCCTAGACCTCATGAGATAACCATTCAAGCCGTGGATTTATCCTGCTTTCCTTGGGAAACTCAGGATATATCCAAGACCTTTAGCCTAGATCCATCCTGCCTCACTCAGAAAACTCAGGATGTCTCTGAACTTTATACTTTGAAGCTCCCCCAGACTTGAAAAGAAGTAGCTACCTAGTAGCCTACCTCTCTTATTCATCAGAGCGGGGCATTCGCAAAGCACATGCTTGACGGATTCAATTTCCTCCGAGTCTCTACAACTTCTGCAGAAATCGTTCGCCGCCATTCCCAGTCTTCTAGCATGGTCCCCTATGGACCAGTGAACCCGTCATGACCCCTACTAGATTCCTGGTATTTGCTCTGCTGCTGTTAAGCAGTTCCCTTGTCCTTTTTCTGTCATATGCAGGCCACAATTGCCTCGCAATACGACAGGTATCCCTGCTGGTCCATCGGAGGCCTGCCTTTAAATAGACTTCCCTGATGATTTCCTCTTTTAAAACTCCGATTGGAATCCTCACGTAAGCTACAGCTGCGGAGCTATCCAATTCGGAGCCCTTTTTGGCCAACTCATCAGCCATCTCGTTGCCTGAGATATCCTTATGACCAGGTACCCAGCTTAGGGTCACCTTGTGCTTTACAGTCAATTCCTCAAGCCTGGTTTTGCATAACTGCACCAATTTTGATTTTACCAGCCCAGCATCCAGCGCCCTAATGGCTGCCTGGCTATCAGTATATATGCAGATGTGCCGTGCGGGCTCTCTGCACATGGATACCAATGTTGCCGCCTGATAAATCGCTGTGAGCTCTGCCTGAAAAACACTGCATTTGTCAGGCAGTCTATAAGACTCGTGCCACTGGAGATCTCTAGAGTACACTCCAGCCCCTGTGCCCCCACTCGTCTTGGAGCCATTCGTAAATATAGAAATATCGGATGTAACGACCACCTCCTTCCCCTCCCAGTTACTCCTGGTGGGTATCGTTGCGTTGATACCCCCACCAAAAGTCAGGATGGGTACTTGATAGTCTGTTTCTACCCTGCAGTCCCTACAGTCAACCTTCTGGAGTATACTGGAGTGCCCAAAACCCCTCTCCTTCCACCAGCCCCGCGCTCTCAGCCTGACAGCACTAGTTGCCGCCACACCCTTACAATAAAGGTCCAGCGGCAATAGGTCAAGCATGACCTCCAATGCTGCCGTGGGCGTGGTGCACAGACACCCAGTTATACCCATACAGGCGGCTCTCTGGATTTTTGACAGCACATCAAGGTTACAGTTCCTCGTCAGTGCCGTCCACCAGACCGTAGAGCCGTAGCAGAGGAAGGGCCGAACTATGGCTGTGTACATCCAGTGTACCACAATGGGTTTTAATCCCCAGTATCCGCCAAATATTCTCTTGCACGTGTAGAAGGCCACACTGGCCTTCTTCATGCGTTCTTACAGATTAGCCTTCCAGCTTAAGCAGCGCGCACTCGAGCCTTTCGCTAATAGCAGAGAGAAATTTGCCAGTTACCAGGATGCATATGTCATCCGCGTAGGCAACTACCTTGAAGCCCTCTCTCTCTAACTTGATTATTACACACTTACCGCAGCACAGTTTCACTTGACGGAACAAAATAACAATCCCAAAGCTAATTTGAGGTTATGTTTATCCGTTCAGTTGCGTTAATTTCAGATTTTATTAAACTTGCTGCGTACGACTGCGTTTTCGTCCGTCCACTGTGCGCAACTCTATTTGAAAAGCATACAAAGAAAACCGGTTTGGCATCTCCCTCCATTCAGTTGCGCTCCGTTGCGTCCATTGTAATTCCGCCTTAAGTCGGGCTCACGCAATGTGGATTCCGTACCAGAACTTTAACAACGAACAATTTGCCTGTGATAACTGAAGAATTTCATATAGAGCATTTTAAGATTTTCGCTGGTCAAGTATTGGCCAATGCACCCCGCAATATAGTAAGGAGCTTCATCTTGTATAAACGTGTAGTAGGATCGAACGTAGTTCAAGAAGTTTATTTATATGGCAACGAAACATCAGACACGACAGATTTGTATTGCTCCTGGCGCATCGTTCTTTCAGCGAAACATATCGGATCGGAACTCTCTCCGCTCCAAGTCATTGCAGGTGGGTGGATGTTTTACAGTTTGTACGATATTCTTGTTTTCGTATCTTTCTCCTGGTCTACTCCTTAAAAATTGGCTCGATTCTGTCACAGCTCCATGCGGTATTCGTCACTAAATATGAACTATGAGTTTAAAAAATTTGGTTGATTCAGATTCATAAAATATTTGGAAAAATATATGGCAGTAAAAAAAAATAATTAACCTTTCTTCACTTCACTTTTCCTTATGCATTCAGCAAAAAAATTCCATTAATGCTAGAAAGTAGGCAATTATTTTTTGGGAATGAGCTTTTTAAGCAATTTTCGATGGATATACTCAAGAAAAAGTGCAAAAAACCCAGAAAAGTTTATATTTCGGGTACAAAGTGTGATAAGTCATTTTAAAGTCAAGCTCTTGGGCTTTTTAAATCCAATAGGAAAAATTTGTGTTGATGACGTGATTTTTGATAAAAGTAGTATTTAAATAAAAAAACGAGTTTAAATCCAAAATTTTAAATTTGTTAAGCCATAACGGAGGGGAAGAGGGGAAAAGTTTATAAACCATTGGAAAAGTCCAACGAAACAATCTCTTTGAGCACTGATTGGTGGACTATAAACCATAAACGGATAATCTGCATAAAGTGAGATCGCTCTCCAATTTGACTTTGGTAATTAGGTAGTACGAGTTTGCGATGACGAGCAGATCTGAGGGAATGAACCCGATCATTAAGGTACGTCGGTTCATTAGATTAGAATAGATTGTATAAAAATGTTAGCCTTCTATGCATATGATACGCTTCTAACAAGCACTCAGTCTCAAGCGCATTTGACGAGACAACAAGTTGGCGGATAATCTCAGATGTCAGCTGTCAGGCAGGCATACACCTTCCCAATAGAATTGGAGACATGATTGCAACAAGTTAACTTCCGATTCAGCTCAACGCCCAGATTCCGAACAGAAGTAACATATGAAATGACGGTATTATTAATCTTGACGGGCGACAGCTCTTCTAGATCATAACTCCCTCTATATATAGGCATACTGGTAGACTTTTTTGGGTTAAGTATTAGATGGTTATATTCAGCCCAGTTGCTTATTCTAATCAATTCATCATTGATCCGAACAATGCAATCCTCAATCAGACCTATTGGTCTATCCAAATATATCTGGACATCATCCGCATAGAGATGGATGGACGAATGCTTCACGGACATCGGTAAATCATTTATGTATATATAAAGAGAAGAGCAGCGGACCAAGTATAGAACCCTGGGCTATACCACGACTGAGAGTCAAGGGAGTAGAAAGTTTATCGCAGATCTTGACAGATTGAGCACGACACAGCTGTATTCGAGAAATTGAAATATCGACGAAGCTTAAGGAAAAGTCGGTCATAGTTGATCGAATCGAACGCCTTGCTGAAATCAAGGAGGACCAGAATGCACTTTCGATCACTGTCAACTGCATCTGTCAGGTCGGATACAACTTTAACCAAGGCTGATTCACAGCTGTGCCGTGGCCTAAAACCAGACTGCAAACAGGACAGCATACGACCTTGACGATTTAAGAATGCATAAGCTTTTCTAGTACTTTACTCAAAAAGCAGAGTAAACTGATGGGACCAAAATCTGCCATTTTGGAGCACTTGCGACACTTGGGAAGAGGAATGATAACAGCCTTCTTCCAGAGCGATGGATACTGGTGAAGTTATTAAACATGTATCAAATACATGCAGGAAAACTGGAGAAATAAATGGCGCATTAGTTTTAATAAACCTAGGCGGGATATTATCAGGTCCAATAGCAGACGATTTGACACCATTCATGGCAATAAAAACCTCGGACCAATCAACACATCTAAACGAAAAGGTCTCCTCGCTGTTTCTTCGCATACCACCATCAGAATTAATATGTTCTTGTGGGGAGATGTATGTAGGGAATTGATTCGACGTAAAAAAATTATTTAAGTCATTAGGATCGAAAGCACAACTTGGAGAGTCACTGCCATACACACCCAGCTTTCGCAAGTTACTCCACAATTTTCTATAGTAGGAATTCCAGGACCAAGCTTCGAATCGAAATACTCTATTTTAGCTGCTTGCGAATGGTAGAATTTACCCTATTCCGAAAGCCCTTAAAACGGATTTTATCAGCAGTAAACCCAGAAATTTTATAGCGACGATACAAAACATCCTTTTCCGCGATTAGCCTGCGTATGTCGCTATTAAACCAGGGACACCCCCGGGTACGCTTTTTACAGATTCTGATGGGAACATACTTATCATATAAATATTTAAGAGACTCGGTTAGACAATTCGCTTTTTCGTCAATTGTGGGACAGTTATATATATTATCCTAAGGCAACATCGTGCATTCATTACAAAGGCCATCATAGTTCATGTTACCGTAATCGCGATATGTAAACTCGCTTGACTGAGGAATATACTCCACCTGAAAATCATATGTCATATAGATAAAATCGCGGTCGAAATTATCGGGCGGACTAATTTGATTCACAAGACAGACGCCTTCGGTGTCGGCAGTTAAAAAAAAGTCTAGTTGAGATGGATTTTGAGTATTAAAATATGTTGGAAGCGAGTTCAATATTTTCATATCCAAAGTTTGTAGAATATATTTCAAACTACATGCGGAACTTTGATCGCATAGAACAGCAACATTAAAATCGCCGCCAACAATAATATTGTTGCATTGTGCCAATAAATCTGCTATAGTGTTTTGAAATTTAGCAGCCACATCTTCATCAAAGCAATTAGGTGGACAATAGATAGCTGCCAAAACGCATTTTTGTGCATTTGAATTAATTTCTACGCACAGAAACTCAAGCTCGTCTCCAGGATCAGAGCTGATAATTAACATGGCTTTCAAACAATCTTTCACTGTATGACTCAATACCTACTAATTGTGATAATATGAACAATTTAGTCAGAGAAATCTAAAATATCGGGGAGGGGGACGGAATTTTTTCGCACATTTTGAGCTAAATTTTGAAAAAATCAAAATTTGAAATCCTTGAAATGATATCCCACTCGATACATATTTTTTTAAGGGGACCAAAATAAAATATTTTATATTCTTTGACTGTCGAAAATAAAGGTACGTGGAACTGGGTACGTGTCTTTCTAACATTTACCAAATTTCAAATTCCAATTATGTAGTTTTCGGGAGAAACGTCTATGACAGATATTCGATGGAGTGACGCATGAGTAGTCTTATAAGGGCTCCGTCACAACTATTTATAGGGTAAATGCAACTAAAGTCGGCCTGCTTATAAAGTCGACCATTTTTCTATTACAATGTAAAAAAAAAGACAAAAACCAAAGTGTGACTGATGAAAGGCAAACAGTTGCGATACCCTTTTTCCCATTAAACTGGTTCCAGAATTTTAAGTCGGTCTATCACTGGCCACTTTGGCCTACTTTAGAATTGTTTAATTTGGGATTTGTCCTTGAAATCGGCTACCGTGATCTCATAGTTTCTATTTAGTAATTACCGATTAATTTGAAAATATTGAAACACTTACATTTAATCATATTTACAACTTAATTAATAGCTGCAAAAGGAAGAAAACTTTGTCTTTATATATAAAAAGCACTACTTGACATAAGGAAGAATAATATTGATATAAGAGAGGTAACTCGACAATTTGCGATCCCCAAGACAACACTTCAAGATAGATTGACCGAAAGAGATCCAGAAAATATAGAGAAAAAGAGTCGTGATCCTGTACTGACTCCAACAGAAGTACAAAAGCTCATTGACTGGTGCTGCAATATTGCCAAATGTGGATTTCCTTTGAAGCCAGCAGATCTTCAAAACACCGTTCAAAATATTATTGGAACAGATAAGCGGCAATCTGCTTTCAAAGATAACTGGCCAGGAAGAAATTGGCTTGCAGCTTTTATGAAAAGACGCCCTGAACTTTCCTCACCAGAAAGTGTCCCAAATGGTTTTACAGTAAAGGAGCAAGACATAATGATTTGTTTGATGGCCTTCAAGAACATTTGATGATAAAATACGTGTTACAGTGAATGAATCATTGCCAGAATTACTCGATTACGGTTTTGACTAAGGCAACAGTCACAGTATAATAGTAAATTTTTTACTGTTCCACGTTCATCCACGATATTAATGTATTTATTTAGTATAGTTGTGATTTCATTTGCTCCCCGTTTACCGTTCACTTCATTCCAATAGAAACAGAAAACCTTACGAGTGCCACTTTCATAAAACCATAAATTATATACTGAAAGTTTTCGTGAGTAGTACAAAAGCATGCTTTCTCCATGGGGGATATTCAAGACATTCTGTAAGTCAAAACTAACGCACAAAGTATTGAGATAAGTTTTATGAATATTCTGATGTGCTTGAAAGCGAGAATAGGTATGGACTTTTTCTGTTTCACGCTCCATTCTCTCCATGATAAGGCTTGGATTGTCTTCAGTTGATCCTCAAAATTTCAGACATTTCAAACAGTTATATTTTTTCGGAACATGGATTCCAATGTTGAAATTGTCATGAAATATATTGCGGAATACTCTCTCACTTACAACATCGACTCCTTGTTCAATATAAATTTTTTTGTAAATTTTATACAAATTTGACAAATTTTTAAATTCTTGTGGAAGGTAGACTTGATTAGAGTCTTTACGACAGTAGTGTGATGGCATGGCTGGAAGACTTTTAATATACTTCATAACTACAGCCTTTGTAGATACTTTTGTTTTGTTAGGTTGTTCACATCTCCCACGTAAATCTTCTTTAGCGGTTCCGAATTCAGCGTGACTTGTAATATATTAAATGAACTTTTCCGTAACATCTAGCGTCGAAGCCAAGAATTGAAGACATACAAATCGTCCTTTTACCTTCGCCTTCGTTGATATAAGTGAAATTACCTCACCTCCTCGCCTATTACTGACCCTAGTCCTAGATTCTGATCGTCGTCGTACGATGCGTGGCAAAGTACAAAACAAAAGCAGCCCTGTTCATGATTCGAACACAATAACCGTTATAACTTAATAAAAAAATGGCTGCCAGCATTTAATCAAATAGAGATATGCGGCAACGTTTTCGAAAATAAAAATTAGGAGACGCAGTCTAAGTGCCTTATTTGCTTTTGGAATTGCAGGTAAAAAGGGATAAATGCCATGTTTTTAAAATGTTACTGCTAGGAAAAACAATCTAAGCGACAACGATTCCGGTAATAAAAAATAGTAAAAACGTTCTAAACGCCATACGTTTTCTCAAAGGTGTCAGGTAGAAAATGATAAACACAATATTTGTAAAATTTTACTGCAAGTAAAAGAATATAACTGACATCAGTCACATGTATAATATCGAAGTAAAACTAGATAAGTTGGGTACGAACACAATAAAAGAAGGGGTAAAAAGGCCTAAGACTCAATTTTCATTTGGGCATTTTATCTTACCGCCAGAATTCCCAAAATTGTCGAAATTTCTTTCGGTTAGTAACAAAAAAACACCCTTCGGTCTCCAAATCACAGTTGTGGGCTAAGTGACACAAAAGTCATCGTATGGGAATGAAACCTAGCCCATTCGATGTAGAAAAATCGTGCGATTCTAACGGTATATATAACTTAATTTCCCAAAAATTGTCGCGTATCCCATTTTGCCTTTCATGCGTCGCTATGTATTTAATTTTTTAATTTTTAATACATATTTTCGTTCTTATCTATTTTTTAATGCATATTTACTAATAAATTTTTATTTCGGTTTCTTTGAATTTTGGTTTTTCTTCTTTCCATAATTCCCTTTAATACTCATGGCCGTCTTTTCAAACATATGTAACCGATTTTATATTTTCAATGGCCGACTTAAGGTGAAAACGATGTGATTCAGAATTTATCTAAGTTTTTTTTCCAACTTTTTCATTTTATAGTAGATAAGTACTTTAGATGAATTAAAACAACATGGAATAACAGAAAATGAAATCCTTGATTTCATATAGTTTTGTGGAATAATCTGGTATCCTACATATAATCATAAAATATTGGAAGGTGGCCGACTTTTGGTGCACTTAAGGCTCATTCAGACTCGGCAAGTTACATGCACAAGTAGAGACTCTCTTCACTTCCCTATGCCCCTCATAGATCCAAATTCTTACTTGCGACAAGTTGGAAATCTTGTTCCACTCTTTTCTACTTTTTAGAGCAAGTCCACAGTTTTAACTTCATTTTTATGTGAATTTCAAACATGGCGGATGGTGTAAATTGTCAGATGAACTAGATTTGTGAAAGCTGTCAACCTTGTATGACATTTAAAAAAAAAAGTTAAAGTTTGTATTCCTCAAAATGAGCAGAAAGAGGTTGATCCAAAAAAGTGTTATGGAAATATCCGAAGTGATGAAAGAAGATATTGAGGACACATTAAACGAAAGAGAAAATAAACGTGTCTGGGTACGAGAATGGATAAACCGAAGATCTGAAGAAGAAGCACCTAACTAGTACTCTTCTTAAAGAACTAATTCTTGAAGATAAGCAGGCTTATCGGAATCATTTACGGCTATCTCCGGAAAATTTTGATTGGCTCTTGCATAAAATGGCGCCTTCAATACAAAGAGCTCATACAATGCTAAGGAATGCTTTACCGGCACAATTAAAACTAGAAGCGACATTACGTTATCTTGCTAGTGGTGATAGTTTTGCTTCAATTGAATATCTCTACAGGATTCCCAAATCCACAATTTTCAACTTTTCTGCCGGAGGTTCTTGATGCAATATATGCAAGTTTAGGAGAATATATTAAGGTTAATATCAGTTATAAAAGCTTCTTTATAATGAAATAAAAATTCTTAAAATGCTTATGTGCACTGTTTGTGCTACAGGTGCCTCAGACCACAGAGGAATGGAAAAAAACTCAACGCCAATTTAGTTGTAAATGGGATTTTGTAAATTGCTGCGGAGCGCTTGATGGGAAGCATATGACAGGCACCTTCAGTGTTATTCTATTGGCACTTGTTGATGGTGATTATTGTTTCTCATATATTGATGTTGGTAGTAATGGGCGATGCAACGATGCCGCAGTGTTCAGCCAATCAAAATTATCAGAATTTTTGTAGGTATTATAGTTGAAGCCATATTTGTTAAAACCGTACAGCCATTCTGGTAGCTTAACTGAACAGGAAATGATTTTTAACTACAGGCTTTCTCGTGCCCGAAAAATTGTGGAAAATGCTTTTGGCATTATGGCTGCAAGGTTCCAAATATTTCAAAAACCGATATTAGTTTCCTTAAAGACTGTATAGACAAAGTTGTAAAGGCTTGCTGTGCTTTGCACAATTTTCTAAGGAAAACATCTGCAAAATATTACTCACCGCCAGGTACAGAGGATACAGAAGATTTGGTGAAAGGAAATTTAATTCCTGGATCCTGGCGGATGAATTCTCCAAACTCACTACGTCCGGGAAAGTTTGGCACCAACAATGCGAGCAGACTTGCAATGATGACATGAAATCATTATGCCGAGTATTTTATGAACGAGGGAGCAGTGCCATGGCAAAGGAGAATGGTCGGATTAGAGTGAATACATATCCACTGACGTACTCTACTAATGCATTAGGCAGATGGAGCATGTAATGATCATTTGTATGAACATATTTAGAAGAGTATTCCATTAACAATGGAATTTTATTTAAAATTAAAATTTTAGCTCATTACGTAAATATTTGAACTAAAAAATAGTGGATAGTCATTGCATTATTTCGCTAATTATGTTCTCGCAGATTATGGTTAAATTCTCCGTCTGCCAAAGCTATTATATATACTTCTTTAATTATAGGTAAAACTTCTGTTCAAGAGAGAAATGAAAATGATATTATATATCCTGGTACGTTCCTTTCAAAAAACAAAAACAAATTATATAAATTTCATATAGAAAACAAAGTTAACAAAAACATCTTATATATTAAGATTTACAAAATAACCTCATATATGTATTTAAAAAACTATGTTAAAATAATTCATTGAAAGAGATAACAGCAAGTACAAAAGTATGCCGATGATAGCTAGTTAAGTTATAAGCTATGCATATATTCTAAAAATAAAATAAATTCAATGTTTACAAAACGAAGTAAACAAAACCATCTCATAATGTTATTTAAGATTCATCCATTAATACAATTTCAAATTCTTGCGGGATGTCTTGATACGATTCTTCTTCCATTCTATTCGTCCTAAGAATCGCTGTTATTTTATCCTGGATGTTATATGCCTTTCTCAGTGGCATTTTCCGCATTTCGCTAGCAATATTTAGCCCAAAATATTCGAATTCATCTTCATTGTCCTTGTTTTGTTGAGTTATTTTCTCAAGTCTTCCCAGAGCGTGAGATATATCTCTCATCCTATTTGTTCGCTGTCATTTACTAACCTGGACCAAATTATTTGTCGGTTGGTTTTCTTCTTTTTCTACTTCACTTGCAGGCAAGTCAATTACATCAATTCCCTGAAAGACAGATTTATAAATAGATTTGTATAACCTATGTCACAACAATTAAAAGTTAATTGTTCGATAATTATTCTTACCAAATTATTTTCTGAGGCTCTGGTTACAGTAACATTCTGCAAAAATGAATGTGCCCTACTGAACCATTTGAGTTTTGGAATGTAAACGTCATTAGTCCCCGCACCGGATTTCTTGGAACTGGCTATTTTCTTGAGTTCTTGTGCATATAAAGTGCGAATCATTAGCACTTTCTTTTTTACATCGTCTAATGTTAAATGTTAGGTAAGCCTGCACTTTTGGCTTCATCCAATAACTCGGCCCAGGCGATATCCCTTTTTGATCGCACTTTATATTCTGCAGATCGCATATTCCACAATATCTGAAATCTTTCGAATATTTCGACAAATTGCAGGATTTCTTCCCCACTCCACTTTGTACTACTCATATTCTTTATAATTTTTTAGTATCCCTATATGCAGAGCTGGGCACAAGACCGTTAATCCGTTAATCGTTAATTAACAAAGTTAACTTTTCGAGTAACAGATTAACGTTTAAGAATATTAATGGACTCTTTAACTTCCGTTAACTTTCCATAAGTCCGTTAAGCGTTAATTGGGTACCTACTATTTATGACGAAACTGACATGTTTGGGTCGTACATGTGTGTGGCTACGCGTAGGTTCCGTGCATAGAAGCCATCACGCATAGAATACCATATATCACGCTTGAAGCTCAAGCATATCTCGAATCACTCCTATCGACAATTGCAGCAACTGTATTTAAATTAAAGAATATCAGGGCTAGGGGTCTTGTGAATTGTACAATTTTAGCCAATGCCTTATTAAAGAGCATTAGATAAACGGTTTGGACCTCTTCTGGACGATGAACAATACCAATTTGCTGCTGTTTTTCACCAGTAATCTCCAGTATTTTGATTCTCCCGTAATTTTAATTTGATTTCGAAATAATTATTATAACAAACTAAGATTTGTATACTGTTTTCTTATTTATCTTCCATGTCCTACCTGAACTTTCCCAACCAAAATATTTTTTTTATAAGCAAGGGTATTATACCCGAGGCACATGACGCACTAGAATGATCAGTGATCCAATTACGTAGTTAATTGAATGATCATTGCTTGGTAAGGCAAGCACACGATATCTTGACGGTAATTCGATTTGACAGATGACAATTCTCAATTTTGTGAATTGTAAAGTAATTTGTGAAAAATTGAATTGGGCCTTGTATTTGATATATGTATAATGTGAGAAAGTTTTTCAATAAATCACTTTGGAAAATATTCAAAATTTACCTTGAAAAATGTATTAATAAATTTCACAAATGACATCTGACCGTGATGGCTTGAAAATCAGCTGATTTTTTCAAAACTTGCAGTCCCTCACCGCTGAAAGCGCACTTATCGACAAAAGGAATGACAAGTAATGCGTAATTGCAAACGAATGAGCTTGTGCAGGCGTAATTTGTACAATGACGAAACGAATGATCATTGCGCCAATGATGCAATAACACACGAGCTATGTAATGGTCATAGCTCCGCCAATGATCGTTGATATGTTTCTTGTGTCTAGGGTATTCGCTAATTATACTTACTCATTTCACTAGTCCAATACTATAAAGATTACAATTACTATTAGGAGTTAACGATTAATGTTAACTTCCGTTAAATTTTCCATAAAGTAACGCTTTAACGTTTAACGACGTTAACTTTTTTAGTAACGAATTAACGGTTAACGAAGTTAATTTTTTTATTAACGGTGCCCAGCACTGTCTATATGTAATACAATGATAAAATGGAAGAAAAATTATTTGCCAGTCTTACAAATTAATTAAACTTTTAGTCAATTACATATATGTCTAATAAAAACTACCTTTTCTTTTAATACTCCTCTCTAAGTATGTCTGTTAATTTAATTTTGAAAGAAATGACAGCAATCAGCTGTTTTAAGTTAACGTTCCACTTAAGTTCCACTTCAGACAAATGCCTGCAAAAGTAGTTCGACTTTAGGCAAATTCCCGCAAAAATACTTCATCGACTCTCACCTGCCGATACATTTTCTCTATATCGGCCGTGAATACAAATCGGGGCATACGAAACCTTAATAGAATGGAGAACACGTCATCCTGGATGGTCGGCCCAGTTGACAGTATGTCCTTCAGAGAAATGTTGGACGCTGTTTTGGCCGAGGCATCAAATACAACTCGCAGCTTAGTGCTACTGCTATTGGGTTTGATGACGCTATGATGAGGCATGAAGTAATGGGGGTGATGTTGAATCTCGTTGAAGTTTACTTCTTTCATGTGTCCAAGATTTATATATTCGTTCATGAATTGAATGTACTGATCTCTCAACTCCAGGTGTCGGGAGAGTCTTCTTTCTACGGCCAATAATCGCTGAAAAGCTATGTCCTTGGATTCCCCTAATGCGCCGGGCTCATTGATAAATGGTAGTCTGACAACGAATCGACCGTCGCAGTCTCGTCTGGTTGATGAGTTGAAATGATTTTCACAACGTTCCTCACTGGGGCGGTGAAATTGTTTTTGGAAGCTGACGGCTCTTCTAACTTCCAGAATTACTCAATTTGCTGATCTAAATCTTCTTCATTGCATATTCTGCAAGATGCCACTTTAACTTGACCTGAACTATATGTTTTTCCAGCTGCTGTCCACCCGAAGACGGTGTTTTGCAGGATTGGCAGATCGTCTCCCAGTTTTATCTGTCCAACTGACAAGAAAGAATAGTAGAGTTCGGCTCCAATCAATAAGTAGTCTATTGAATCTGGATGATTGAAGTGAGGATCGGCTAGTTGGATGTTGTTTGGAATGGACCATGTTGCGGTGTCTATTGCTGCTTGAGAGGGTTGTGACGATATTATTCGTGGTAGTACATGAGCTTCTAGTGTTGACGTGAAGCCATTTATCCTTGACTATAGAAGGATGCTCACTCTGCGTTGACTTTGCTGCTTCCGTAAACCGATGCCTTTAATGCACAAGAGTTCAGGAGTCATTGTCAGTTGCAATTTCTTTACCATCCTTTCGGTAATCAAATTAATCTGTGATCCCGAGTCAAGGATGGCCCTGCATTCGGTGGTGATTCCCCTGCCATTTGATAGTTTTACTAAGGCAGTACTAAGAAGTGTATATCCCCTGCTCATATGTAGCAATCTAATTGTTCAAGTAACTTGCGAAGTCTGAATGGGTCTTTACCCTAATAACCAATTGTTATTCTTGACCAAATTAGTCAACATGGTTAAAAAGGAATGAATAGATTTTAGTATAAATAATTATTATAGATTTTATGAGTTTTCATTTTTGAAATCATTTTTCTTGCTAATTTTTCTGATATCAATCCTACGTCAATCACAAAATGATATCTACACCATTTTCAGAATGCATTTTTTTCTCTCTACTTTCAGTGAAATTGTATTATTATTACATAAAAAAATCACCTTAAAAAAAAAAACAAAAAGATCAACTTTTTCGCCCTAAACCCAATTTGTATATTTACCCTGACACTATTTAAGCGCTTACTTAACCCCTTTCTATAAAACTTAGGAAAACATTCACCCTCCGGTCATTAAAGTAAAAAAGAAAAAAAAAGAAAAAAAATCTTTTCAAAGGTTACATGCATAGATACAACTTCAGTTTTCCTTCAAAAGTTTTCCCATTACAGATAACTTAGATATTTGAATTTAGCCACTTTTATATTGCTTACTAGCCATATTTGAAAGAGAACTCATTACAGAGATAATCTGAATCAGATATCAGGGTCCAGCAGTGAACAGCACACAGCATAAAGCTGATCGGTTCTAAGATGCCAAGAAATTGAATGCATTATGCACAGCCAGCCCAAGGGGTCACGAGTTAAAAGAGAGGTTTTCGTAATATATGTATAAAATGTGTTGCCTGTAGTTGGGTTGCTTGTGCTTGCTTTAAAAATCCGACAGTGGTTATACTTGCAAATGCTATGCTATAACAATTATTATGCCTTCTAGCGACTATACATCCATACATACATCCATATATTGCTAGGTTAGTTTAAATCCATGGAAACAATTAGAACCCGCGGCACGTTTTTGAGATCTGGGGAGAGAAATATAATTACCATCATCCGAATTCGACCCAGCATGAACTTACTTTTATAATCTCATCCGCTATGGAATAGAGAGCTAACTATATACATAAGTTGATGGTTGGTGGCCATGGCGGCCACATTGTTTTTATTTATGCTATCGCAGTCTCCAGTTATAAACACAACAATACAAAAATTTCACATTCCCTCTATCATGGATGTTGTGGCAAGAGGAGAGGAACGAATCTACCAGATATTCGACCGGATTTATGTAACATAATCCTCCTGAACAGAACAGGCATCTCCATTCCAAGTGCCGATTTCACTGCCTTATCTACAAATATACGCCCCATTCCTCTGACAGCATAAGATATGAAATCTTTCAAACTAGCGCGTTTTTCTTTAACTTCTCCCACAATGAAGGCCTCAATTTTTCGAGTGCACCAAGATAATTATGCTTAAGATATATCGGCAGGATTGTAGTAGTGGTAGCATAGTAGTATATGACGCGACTATTGAGGTAGGTGAAATCCATTTTTTTTTTTAGTTAAACTAAATAAATTCAAGTTACTGATTTCTAACCAGCATTGCTCCATCTATGAACCACAATACATATCAAACATGACATTAGGAATATGTCAATAAATTCTATAAAAAAATCCCAACCTAAGCCTTATTCTTAGGGGGGGGCTAGGTAGAGGTATAGATTTTTTTAATCCTGACAGAATGAAAATGCATCCGTGACCATTTTCATTCAGTTCAGTCAAAAGATGCTAAAAATCTGATCCTAGGCTTTAAGCCAGGCTATGGGATTGTCTGAGGCTGCTGATGACGATGATATACCATTAGCAGCCCAGGGGGGAGACACTGAAATGGGAAAAAGTATAAAAAGCCCTGGAGAGGAGGAAGAAAGGGTTGTTCTTTGTATAATTCTTTCTTTTGCGATTTCGTTTATAAGCACGTCCCCTGAATGCTCCTCAGAGATATGAAAGAAAAGAAAATATCTTAAGCTTCGACGTTTTTGTACTAACAGTGTATTTGTATTAGTTAATATTATATATATACGGTTCCTGATCTTTCGGCTCTGCTCTGGGTTATATATATTATATTAGGTGTATGTAGCTATGTATATATATGCGCATACAATCTAGATATTTCTGCTGCCTTAAATATATGAACTGAGAGAACTTTTCTGCTGCTTATCTGCGCACGATGGGATGCTATCTGTCTTGGCCCATTCTTCTATTGTATTCGACAACGAAAATGTTTTTGTGATGTCGTCCCTAAAGGAAGAATATTATCGTCTTGAATGGATAACATTCGGTGCTGGTTCGATGATTAATTATTATCCTCTTCGGCATTGGAATATTAGAGACAATACTAAAATTAACAACGGAAATTATCACGTATACTTTTTTGTTAGAGGACGTAGAACGTATATAGACGTTGGTCGGTGAAAACCACATACACACACACACACATGCACACACACACTGTTGAAACTAAGTAGATAATAATAATGATAATTCAGATTGAAAAGGTGAGTAAGATTCTTAATGGTTCGTTATTGGTTATAATGATGGTTTTGTAGGATTTCTTTTCTTTTTATAGATAACTAACTAACTTTTGTTATAATGACCAGATCTATTCATTAGCTGAGGTTGAGGTTAAATATTTCGAAGTAGGATATTACAGAGACAGAGGCTTATACATTATTATCATTGCCTGGTTTCCTCCATAATATGCTTGGCTCTGAGAGGTTTAATTTCTAAGTTTTGTATGGTCTTAATAATATTAATCTGTTCGTCATATCAAATTTTGTAATTAATAAGCTGAACCACCAAGAATTCCACGGTATTCATTTCTAAATATGTCATAAGGATATACTATAAGGATTTTTATAATCAAATCGATTAATTCCTAGATATTCTATAAAGAAAATAATCGAGCTTGTGCTAAAGATCGACATCGTTCCTGCATGAAAAAAACTAGTTAAAGTTAAAGTAAGCTTTAAGGAAATTGATGTTTTTAGATAAAGATTTTTGTTCAGTTATCTTTACTAATTCGTAAAACTTTCCACATTGAAAACCTTTAAAGAAATATTTAACGATCGTTATCGATGCCATTTATGTGAATTTGGATAAAAATAAAAATATGTATGATTTTATATTTTTGTTCCGGATATTACTGAATTATTTATTATTTCTTTCCTTTCATATCATTACTATGTTTATATTAACCACTAATATCATTTTATTAATATACTGAATTACCTTACCTGATACTAACGGACTATCGCTAAACTCGAACCCTGGTGTCGTAGTAGTTTAGAAATCCTAAGCTTTATCCACTGAACCAAGCAGACGCTACGATTCTGTTCACTATTAAGCTTTAAGAAGTAAAATTTACATTTGCACTAAAGATCTTTAAAGATCGTTGCATGCCATTTAAAGATCCTTAAAAGACGTTGAAAGTTAGTGATAACTTGACATTTGTGAATTTTGACGCAAGGTCGTTGATGTATCGAAAAAGGTGTTTAAGAAAATATTGAGTAGACCGTCCCGGAAGAGTAAAAAAAGCGACAGAGACTACGTTATCAACAAAAAAGTGTGTTTTTAAATCCGTTCTACATGCAGATGCGCTAGGAAATGGAAACTTAAGTTCATCTTATAATTGTTCATCAAGTTCTGAAGAAGCTCGTTCTGAAATACAGTTTAGCGATGAATACCGTAACGAAATTTTCACACAAGCGGACTACAATGAAATCGAGTCAACAATAAAAGAAAATGTATTTTTCAAATATACAGGTTTACTTTCATTATCCACACGAATTTAGTATTTCCCCATTTCTTTTAGGAGTCTCAGAATATAAATGTGAATAGTTTGTCACAGCTTCATGGGCTATTGAAAGCAATGTATCTTTAAATGATTTATCAAAATTGCTCAAAAACCTTACTGAAGATGGGAACCACAAAAATTTACCTTTCGATGCTCGGACCCTTTTTAACACTCCAAGAAATGTATCAGTAAAAAGCATGGATAATGGCCAATATATTTTTTTAGGAATAGTATTACTTCTCGGGAGAATTTTTTAAATATAGAACACTAAACACTGATACAATTCTCCTGTCAATTAGTGTAGATGGTACTCCTATATCTTCAAGTGGAATCAATTCTTTATGGATTCTTTTTGGAAGCCTACATTACAGTTCATGCTCACGACATGTTTTTGATATTGGCTTATTTTTTTGTCCAGGAAAACCAACGTCATTTAATAGTTTTATGTCCGAAACGGTAGAAGAATTGCGTGAGATAATCAAGAGTGGCTATACAACTGTATACGGCAGAAAAAATGGCGTAAAATTAAAATGTCTATTAGCAGGCGATCCTGCCGTAGCTTGCCTTAAATACGTGAAATGCCATGGTGGCTATTCAGCTTGTATCAAATGTGAAATAAAAGGTAATTTTTCTTCGATCAGCAATTCTGTGGTGTGGTGAAGAACACACTGTATTTGAAGGTATTGTAAAAAGAATACTTGTTCTTGTAACCAAAAAGTTAATAGGCAGAAGTTACCCCCAAGAAAAGTTGGAATAATAAATCAACGTTTTGAACAGTGTCATCATTTTATGCCCATGGAATTAGCTTTCTATGAAATAAATGCGAAACTATTTTATTTGAACTTTTATTAAACACAACAAAATTAAACAAAATTAATTCATTAAAAATAACAAAAATTGTTTACACTTCTTTTCAGGATCCATATTTCATCCAATGTATTTTGGCGTATATACAACTTCCGATTGAATATCATCATTTTCTATAACTATTTCCTCCTCGTAACCTTTTGGGAAATGTTCTGCGTGCATAACATTTCCTATTTTACCTTGAGTTAAGTTACTGTAGATCCTCATTTGCAATTGGTTTTATACATTTTAAAGGGCTTTCAGTGTCTTCGTCACTGGAAGATGAATCTCTTCCCTTCTTTTGAATTTCACCGCCAGAGTCAATGTCGTCGATTTCAATGTCTGTTTTATTGAGACTTAGGATTTTATTCATTGAAGCCTTAGCCTGCCTATAAGTGTCTGCAGATATTTCAAATTTTAGTAAATGGTCGCTCAAACAATTTCTTACATAATTAAATACTTACCAAAAACAATCGATGTAAGCTGTTTAACTTTGAAGGTATTCCATTTATTTTTTGGAAACAATCCCTTTTTGCTGTAGCTTGGTGAATATATTTCATTGCACTTTACCTGAATTATGTCCTTCTTTCGCAAATAATTAGACTGGACAATTCCTTAAGGCGATGACACAATGGTGGCTTCGGCTCTCGCTCCGGCTTCGGAGCCGAAGCCAGCTACTGTCAAATCGTTGAAATCGAAGCCGACTATGACACAATGGCGGCTTCGTAGATTCCTAGTCGTTAAATACAGAGGGAATTAAAGAAAAGTAGAATGAATAATAATAAACGGGTGCAAGTGTTGAATTTAGTTGCGATGGCGAGTTACGGTTGCTTGATTTTGAAATTTTTAAGAATTTTTTCATATTAAAAAAAAATAATATTATTTTTTCCTTACATTGGGGCTATACGTGCATCTACAACATTTAGCAGATCAAAAAATCTCCATTTGGGCTTATTAACCGCTCCACTTCCCGACGGAGTAGTCCGCATTTTGGCCAACTCAAGTCTATACGTATCCCTCAGAGACTTCCACCTCGCTTTCAATTTCTCCTCTAAGTAAAAAAATATTTTTTTTAATTCAAATAATACATACTGCTTCATAATCATAACTTTAATTTATATTATTAAGTTATCAAATGTTTAGAAAAATTTTGAAAAGTAATAATTAATTAAAAAACAATACAATACAATACAAAAATGAATTAAAATAAAATACCAATTTCCCCGCTTATTCTTTTCCTTTTTAAAATTATTTTTGTAGTCTTTTTCACTTTTCACATACAACAAGGAATTTTCCTTCACCATTTCAATTAACTTTTCTTCGTATGACATTGTGAAGCCGCTGAAAATCAAATATCAACTGATAGCGGCTGCGGCTCCCAAATCGAAGCCAGAGCCGGAGCCGCCATTGGGTTAAGTAGCACTGCCATACTCACATTTGATTTGGGCAGGCTTCGGCTCCGGAGCCGGAGCGAGAGCCGAAGCCACCATTGTGTCATGGCCTTTATGGAGTCAATCTGTTTGGCTTCTGAATCATAGATGAGATCTTTATAAACTAATTTAAGTCGGACAATGCTGTGCTCAAGTAATATCTCGAAGGAAATACCCCTGGTATATCTACCTAGTCGTTACTTGGTCTTTAGAGGCGACTGAATGCCATATTATACTATGCAAAAACAAACCTATGTGGAGGAAAGATCAATCAGAGGTCCACCTACGTGCTTGTAAAGGATCATTTCAAAAGAGTTAGCTTAGCCTGGTAGTTTAATATTCTTCAACTGACATATTCATAACGTCACCAAGAGTTACTGATACCACAAAAAAAAAAAGACCCGAAAAAACTATCATTATCAAAAAGTTGTAATAGCGCACTTAGGGCTTAGATAGAAGATCCTGTTCAGAATCTGAGCGAAAAATTTTCAACGGGAATCAAAATGCCGACTTTAATTAAGTGAAAGGAGGGTGGTGAGGTGCTATAAAAACCTTCTCAAGAGAGTCCTCTCGTTTTCGACAACGAGCACATAATACCTATTTGGAACAGCTGAGTGAAATTATTTCAAATTAACGTCATCAGGGCTTGCTGTTATCATTGATGTATACACAACGACATTACTCTACGACTTATTTTGATTTTATTTTTGTTTTTCATTTCTTTTTTTCTTATCTATTGAGCTTCTATGTTAATATAACTTTTCTTTTTGATTTTTTAGTTTTTAGTATCTTTAAATCTTTTGTTTTCAGCCCGATTGTCAAACGCATACTAGTTACTTCTTTATCTTTATTCTGTCTGGAGTTGACTTATTCATGCATGTTACTTCTTTTGAGAATTCTATTTCTGCTTTATCTCTGTGGATCCTCGTCTGAGTTCATAAGTTCACTTTAAATATCAATAATATTACAAGTTTGGACAGTGTTAGAGCGATGCTTAACTTATTTTCCTCCAGATCGAATGGTTTGAACATTTGTCATCTGAATGCGCGCAATGTAAGAGCTAAGATGTTTGAAATGCATCAAATATTTCACGACACAAAATTGCACGCTCTATTAGTTTCTGAAAGTTGGCTAAACGAGCATATTCCTTCCAGTATGGTAAACATCCCAGGATTCAAACTTTATCGTAACGATCGAAAAGATCGTGTTGGAGCCGGTGTGGCGGTATACGTAATGGATGAGCTTAAATCTAGAGTTATAAAACACTCTAGCATTAACGAAATTGAATTTATTTGTGTGGAAGTTGGCTGCGGCTCAGACAAGTTACTATTGGCTTGTATCTACTGTCCTCCTAACAAATTCTGCGCCGAGAATACTATTGAGCTCGAAGAGATATTCACCCAAATCTCCCATCAGTATTCTAACGTAATCTTGGGTGGAGATTTTAATGTAAATATACTACGTAGAGATCAAAACGTGGACTCATTTTTACACCTTCTTGAGTCACTCCATCTTAACTTGGTAAATTCTACTGAGGCTACCTATTTTAACTGCAACAATCCTTCACTCTTGGATATGTTCTTCAGCTCTGACGTAAACAAAGTCTTAATCTTCAATCAACTAAGTCCGTTTAGTATTTTTGATCATGACTTCATCTTCCTATCCTACGAGTTCCATTTCACTATTCAGCCCAGAATTCTAAAGTCTCGCAACTACAATAGAATTAATGTTGAGAGTTTACTCGAAGAGGCATCAGTGCTTCACTGGGAGGTTATTAAAAACTATGACTCTGTAGATTGATCAATTAGAAATATTTTATATATTGGTTAATTATTTACATGATAAATTCGCGCCTGAGCGGACCAAGCGCATAAAAGATGTCGGATGTCCGTGGTATTCTCCTGAAATTGACATCATGATTGCTGAAAGAGAATATCTTTTCCGTCGTTACAAGTTGTTCAAAACTTCTCAGAGTCGTGCAACTTATAAATCCGTAAGAAACCTAGTAAATGAGAAAATCAGAAGTGCAAAAATGGCTTATTTTAGCAGATTACTCGACCCTTCTCTAACACCAAAGAAACTATGGTCTAATCTGCGTAAATGGGGTATTCATGGTAGCGATAAATCAACGTGTTGCATAGATCCAAACGCTCTTAATAATTTTTTCACAACGTCTACGCTCGCTCCTCCAATAGTTGATCATGAAGCTCCTTTAAACTTTGCAGAACAATCAGTAAACTTCAGCTTCCGATTTGTAACAGTTTCTGAGATGTTAGAGGCCATTGATGGTATCAAATCTGATGCCACTGGTGATGATAGTATCCCACCTAGATTTATTAAGCTTCTCCTTCCAGTTATATGTAGCTCTCTGCTATACATATTCAATTCTTGCCTCACGTACTCTCAATTACCTCGTAAGTGGAAAAATTCTGTAGTATTACCACTGGCAAAGAACTCTGCTCCTAACGGTCCGAGCGACTTTCATCCTATAAGTATACTATGCTTCCTAGGGAAAGTATTGAAGAGGTTAATGGCCACGCAAATAATTAATTTTATCGATCGGAATGACATGCTCTTCAGATGGCAGTCTGGTTTCCGCCCTGGGCATAGCTGCGAGACTGCTTTATTGAAAGTCACTACAGATATTCGAGGCGTGCTAGACAATAATCATCTATCTATATTAGTTCTGCTTGATTTTACTAAAGCTTTCGATAGTGTTGATCACACACTTCTTCTACACAAGTTGCATGATAAATACTTTTTCTCCCGAACTGCAATTAGAATGATCAGCGAATTTTTATCCAACAAGTCCTAGTTAATGGAGTTAAATCTAACTTCCTTCCCTTCGATTCTGGAGTTCTACAAGGATCCATTATAGGTCCTCTACTCTTTACATTATTTATAAATGATCTTCCGCATGTGGTAATGGATGCGAATTTGCATATATATGCTGATTACGTGCAGCTCTATCTATCTAGACCTATTGGATTGCAGGAGGACTGTGTTGCTCGCATTAATGGCGATCTAAATCGAATATCCGCTTGGGCTGAATCTAATCGACTCTTGCTCAATCCGAAGAAGTCGACCTGCATAGCCTTCTATAGTGGGGTACTAGAGACGGAGTTATTGCCTCCCATTCTGCTGAATAATGAGATAATACCTTTCTCCGAAAAGGTTACTAGCCTTGGAGTTGCCCTTAACAGCAAACTAACCTGCTACGCTCAAGTTTGTAGTATAGTCCGAAAAATCTATGGTGGCCTCCGCAGGTTATGGCTCTCAGGGAGGTTATTGTCAGTTGGTCTGCGACTCAAACTGGTCAAATCTCTGCTTGTCCCTCATTTTGTTTACTGCAACACTATCTTCTCTTTCCTCGATGCAGCCTGTAATCGTAAGCTTAATGTAGCATTCAACGATTGTGTGCGTTTTGTTTAAGGACTACGTCGCTTTGATCATGTCTCACAATATATTCCCTCAGTTCTAGGGTGTTCGTTGAATGCTTATCGTGATGTCACGGCCCTAAGTTTCTTACATCGTCTAATAAACACACGTTCACCATTGTACTTATTCGAACACCTGGGTTTCTTGCAATCGCACCGACACTTCAGCCTACGTATACCCCGGTTCCGCACACTAGTTGGGCAACGCTCTCACTTTGTCCATATTGCACGTAAATGGAACTTTCTTCCCAATGATATTAGAACGATTGGCTCGACGAGGATTTTCAGAGAGAAATCAATTCAATATTTAATATCCACTGAAGTGGTTTGAGGTCGCAAATGCATGAGCTGGGTCCGCTCCTAAAACAACTCTAGGTTGATCTTCATCTTTCTATTCTTTTTATTTTCTTTTTCTTATTCTTCATCTTTATATTAGTTTGATAATTGTAAGCACATACTTGTAAGATAACTTACATTTTTTTCTTTTTTATTTAATTCTCTCCATTTCATATCTCGTATGCATAATCAAAAGATATCATCTTGTTGTATACATTAAATAAATTATTGAATTGAATTGAATTGAATTGAATTGATTTGAGTGCATAGCGATTCAAAGGACGAATCAAGGCATTTTATAATTCTTCGATGGAAAAAACTAATCTGTTTGATCAACTGTAGAATATTGCCATACGCTACTACTTTGAACAACACCAGATAATCGGCAATTGACCCGTAATAATTCTAGAATGCCTACACCTTAAAAGAAAAGGTTTGTTTACATTTAAAACTTAATTTCATTTTCAATTATTCATTTAAAATTCTTCAACTTTTAATGGGGAAGGCTAAAAATTCTCTTCATGGACACAATTCATCATTGGAGTAACACGCTAACCAGAACATCGAATAGCCTCTCGACTATGTTGTAAATGACAATTTGTAGATATTAGCAAAGCAGCCGCTTGTGCTGGGTTTGTATAATAATACCGATACCAACAGGATGAAGTCTCACATAGTTTTCAAAGGACCTCAATCATCATCAAGCTATACCTCAACATCTATACTAAATTTAGGGCAATAAGGCAAGGGCTTAATGTTATAGTTATTGGCTCGGCTAAGTTTCTCTTCCGCTCATTAAGAGGCAGAAAATCTACTTAAAATACTTCTCAATTTCCTTTAGCATTAATTGCTTGTAATTATAATCCTTGTCAACATTTTTATGAACCAAGGCCATGTTAAATGCATTCAAAATCCAGAAATTGATAAATCGCATTCATGCGATTTTGTTGATAGTGCGGGTTCTGCAAATGGTAAACTGAATTGCATGTTCGTATCATCTTCTTCGAGTGGACTGCCGACAATAAGAAAAAGGAAAATAAATTTTGTTGCAACCAAAAATGAGTCAGAGGAGCAGAATGATGATTATGCAATAATCTCTAAAAGACCACGGATGAACTCGAAGCGTTTTAATTTTACAACTGTGAAAAAATAGAATAACTGTCAGCTTGAGCTAAATTTGGGACCTTACAAGATCTGTAGGATTTGCAAGTAACGACACTTGGATTGAAACATTTTTCCTAATCAACAAACAAAATATTTAGTTTGGGAATAAATTGTAAAAACAAATAGCCGTTTTAGCGAAAGAAGGTTTTTAAGATTTGGTCAGAGTATTTCAAAAAAACTTTTATACAAAATTGGAGTGGCTAAAAGAGGATGGCGATGCAAATTTATTCCAACCACAGACACTATGAGATTTTATGGAAGATTGGAAACCTCAACTATCCAAAAAAACAATGAAAATTATGTTCCCTTTATATAAAGGGATCAGGCTAGATATTTCGACAGAACAATTGCCATAGAACGATAAAACAGAGCTATACATCCGACGCGGTCTTCTAAAGAATCAATAGCTTTTCTATTGTTATGTCAATGTTAATAAGGCGAAAGGTGTTCTTGTAGAGGTAGGTCTTATTTTTGGATGGGAATGATTAAAAAATTTCCAAAAAAACAAGTTGTACTCTGCAATAACTTTATTTACTTATTTATTTTATTAGTTTTATTCCCATTACACGCAGTCGTCACGATCTTCTTTTAAAACCTGATTCGGCGACAACCATTTGACTTCAGTAATTCCAAAACCTTTCTCCAATGCTCACACTCACCTAGTTTTAATCTGTTACTTAATATTGTAGGATCACCGAAAATAGTACATTTTTTGAAATTTAAATTGATCAGTATTGCGAAAGTAAACAATCGATATCTTACAGGTCGCGCAATTGTTTATCTGGGTTGCATATTACTGATCAGTACTTAAAACAGTAACTACCTTGTACACTTTTGTACTTTGTCTACTAAAATATGGAAATTATATTCTAATCTAGGCCTGATATGAGACTTATAGATTTGCGCCAATTCTGATGGAGTAAAATATTTGTTGCATTTTTGCAAGAAGCCCATAGCACTTTTAGCAATACCAAAAATATTAGAATTAGAATTAGAATTTATTAATGTAAAGACGTACACAAGATATTACAATCTTTTTTAGTACATTGTTATTTGGTAAATACTAAGAAAATCAAAAATCAAAAACAAAAACAAATTAAAAAGATTAACTAATAAAAGAATAATATAATACTAAAAACAAAAATAAAAGATATACTAATAAATAAATAAAATACTAACTTAAGGTAGAACAAAAAAAAAAACGACACGAAGACTAAATGTTAAACTATAAATGAATAAACAAGCTATGTTATAAAGATAAAAGAGAAAAAAAGACACAATAGAATAAATGCAAAGGAAAGAAAGACAGTAATTAAAATCAAGTTAAAAATAATAGTTAATTTTTTAAAGAAACAATAAAAGAATGAAAGAACCAAACATCGAAATTGTTGCCAGCGTTCAGGGAGCTTAGGTCACTAGGCAGCAGCCCAGATAGAAAGATGGCACCTTAGTAACCCCTTGAATATGCCGAAGCAACCGGCGCGTTTTGAATATTAGCTGGTAAGTTATTCCATAAACAAAAGATCTGAACATAGTAAGAATCCTCAAAGATGGCTCTGCGAAACCGTGGCATGACCAAATTTCGATTCCTGGCTGATTGAAAGAACTGAATATTATCAAGCAAATATTTTGGGGTGTTCGTGCGCAGTAAATTAAATAAAAAGTAAAGCGCTTTTAGGTTGAGATACGTGGACAGTGAGCAACCAAGAAGCTGTAATTTATAGGGCGACACATGGTCGAATCTGCGTAGGGTAAAGATAAATCTAATGCAGTCGTTGAAGGCAACTTCAAGCTTACGTCTACATGTGCTGTCAAGCTTAGGAAACACTAAGCTACCAAACGTGAAGTGTGGCAAAAGAAGGATTTTAACAAGCCGTAGTCGCATTTCTTTGCTTAATATATCGGCCGACAGCCAAAGCTGCCGAAGTCCATTATAAATCTTACGTATAGAAGTATTAACATGATCACAGCACTTCATAATGGAGTTGATAATTATGCCTAGATTTCTAACTCTATTCACTAATGTAAGATTAGTTCCGTTGAGCTCAGCTGCTGGAAGTTCATAAGTATGAAGACTATTATTGTGGGCTATCATATATTACGATTTGGATGGATTCAACTTAAGCTGATTATTTACTGACCATTTGTGTATATTTTTGAGGTCGTTATTTAAGCGAGCAAAGCAATCCTCTATTAGCCCAATAGGCCTGTCTAGGTATATCTGAACATCGTCAGCATACATATGAATTTTTGCATCCTTTATAACTTCCGGGAGGTCGTTAATAAATATACTGAACAAAAGAGGTCCAAGTACTGATCCCTGAGGAACTCCGCAATAGAGAGGTAGAAGACCAGATGAACTATTTTCCACTTTAACTTGCTGCCACCTATCAGTTAGGTATTTCCGGATTAGCTGAACAGCAGAAGAACAAAAGCCAACATTTGAAGACAACTTATTCAAAAGCATATGATGACTAATACTGTCGAATGCCTTAGAAAAATCCAAGAGCACAAGAATGCTAATGTGATCCTTATCAAGTGAACATCGTAGATCATAGGAGAAACTTCATCCGCTCCCACCGCATCTGATCGTATCGCATGGATAGCCCTTAACACCTCACTTGCATCAACACAACGGAAAGAGAAAGCTATTTCGTGTTCAGTTAAAGGAGAAGAGTCATAAGAGAGATCTGCTTGAGCTTAATCTGGGCGAACGGAAGTGAAGAAAGCAATTAAGTTATCCGGGTTAAATTCGCGCACAGGACTAAACTCCTTTCCACTAATGCCGGCCCTCTTAAGATTTTTCCACAGTATCCTTGGGGACAAGTTGGGGTTCAGTTTCGATGTAAAATACAAACGCTTTGACCTTCGAATTTCCGCAGTAACTCGATTTCGAGCCAATCTGTACAATTGCCTGCTGTAACTAGTTTTAGCATGACGATGGAGCCGATAGAGATACTCTCTCTCAATAATAAGAGTAGATGTTTCAGCAGAAAACCATGGACATCCAGTGGCCAAAATGCGCTTTCTTTTCAGCAGAACATGCCTCACCATGATCGCACCAACTAAGATTGTTGGATACTGCAATGCTTCTAAGATGTTTAAGTTTAGAGAAATATGTTTAGCGGGTGTTGGGGTACGTTTGAGGTGATAACAGACAACATTTCGTTTTGGAAACATTAAATAAGATCCGATTTGCTCTGCCACAAGTGAGTATTATTGTAATGAATTATATGATGACTTAAACATGTAGCTACGTTTGTTAACTATATATAACATTCCCGGAGGAATTAGTTATACAGTCGAACGACTACACGAAATCAGGGGTGTTGTCATCTGCAAAACTATGAATAAGATTGAAAGTGAGATCTGGGAGATCATTAATTAAAATGAGAAAGAGATTAGGGGTGAGAATAGAGCCTTGAGATACACCGACAGTGATTACAAAAAGATCAGACGGAATTAAGCCCAACATAATTTGTATTGAACGATCAGAGAGGAAATGTTCAATTTATTTTAAGAAGAGAGAAGGCTCTTACCAAATGTCTAAAGTTTAGCTAACACAGCAGGATGCCAAACTCTATCAAAGGTCTTCGAAATATCTAATCCGATGATTTCTAATTTGCCAAATTTATGGACATTGATTCCAACGGTCGGTAAGGAATTTTAGTAAATAAATACGTAACAGCGGTCGCTAATTAGATGGTTAGCCTCTAGAAAGTTCGTAAATTGGGTGTTGATGATTGTTTCGAATACCTTGGAAAGAATCGTAGTAAGGGCAATCCCTTGCCTTTCGTTTTTTTGAATATTGGCTGAAGAACTTGAGCATGTCTCCATGCCGGAACATTCCTGGCGAATAGAACAGCTGAAATAGGTTACGTATTTAGCTAAAGAGTGACTACTTCGAAGACCTCCATTATGTGGAAATGTAACGGTCTTTGACTGTAATTAAATATTGATGGAGTAGGAGTTGCATGGGAAATATGGTGGTAGGAAAGAATTTGCAGCAAACTTAGTTGCAAATAAATTGGATTTTCCGAATAACTTCGTGAATTAGGCGTAGTACCGATGAACTGGTGAAGATGTTCTTGACTGTTTTAACAAGAGATTTGTAACTCTTATTACCCTTTCGACATTTTGTCTAATGTTTTGATCAAATTGGAGCTTAGCTCGCTGAATAATGGATTTCCAGATGTTACGCGCCTCTCTATATAAATATGTCTCAATTCTGCTGATTGGCACATCATATATGCCTGAAATTCAGCTTCCTTGTTTTTTATGGGTGTATAAAAGTCATTCCAAGATGGCTTGTTTGGTTTAATATTTTTGTATCTGTGCGGAATGAAGTTGCATACAAGCCATAAGATGTTTATAAAGCATTTAGAGCAGCACTCAGTTGATTTCAAAAATTTGCAATTTTGAGTTGCTTAAAAGTATCCAAAGCCAAAATTTTGCCTAGGCAAAGAAGACAGATTTCTAGGGCCCAACCTTGTAAGGGGGCCCTACCAGGAAATGAAAAAATGTTTTGAAATTTCTATAAAATACTTTTATATAATATATAACGGTTACCTCGCTTTTTCGTGCGTCTCTACGGTAGGTGAAGTAGGTATCTTAGCGACTATCGATGTTCGCGCGATGATAAAGTCCTACTCTCCCTGTTTGGTACACAATATACTATTATTGAATAATTCTTGGTATGGTGTCGTCATAGAAAAACTAATAACATACAAAGAATGGGCAAAGGCAAGTAGAATTTAGACCAGTAACGCCTAACACAGAGCTACAAAGACGTGGGTATTCTTAAGAGAATTTGAGTAAAAAATTTGATTTTTTCATGAAGCTACATAGCTAGAAATTTTAAGATACTGCGGAAGTGCACGGAACTAGAAAACCTTCTATCAAGGAGACTTAGACGGGACTTAGAAAAATTAGTGTCTGCACCTGCTAGGTCATTCGTCGTCTGCTGATGCTACACGGAGAAAATATTATGGGCCCTGGAGTTATATAAGTACATCCTGGAAAAAAACTTTTTGAACATATAGCCAAATGTGGAACTAGCGCTCCGGATGTTGTTATCTACACCAGAGTCAAACTGCTCGACAGAACGGTCGTTTTCAGAGCTAAAACGAGTACTGAACTACACAGTAAAAAATATCTAGGAAATCTCTATTCTCAAAGAAGTAAAATTTTACCAACAACAAAAGTAAATTTACAAACATTCTTAATAATACAAATTCTTGTGTGTAATTTTCATAAATGTGTAATTACACCCATATAATTGCTACAATTCAAAGCAAGGCGTAAAAACACAAACAATTTCTGGAAATTTAAAGTCGATGCAGCAAAATTGCTATTCCAATCATAAATTTAAAAGTAAGTAAAATTGTACATGATTGTGTAAAATCGCTTATTTATGCAGTAAAATCTAAACAGGCTTGCTCTTGAAAGTCATTTCTGGTACGGACGTGGAAAGTTTTAGTTGATTAGCTTTGTGGTTTCAAATAGTTTCAGCTTATTCCTAGTTTCAGGTTACTTTCGCGGCATGAATTTTGAGTATATTAAAATATGCATATCCATCTCATCATCAGCATAAGTGCCGTAAAAACATTAATCAATAAACACATTTTTATTACTTTTCGCTCCATATTAACTTTGCCCTATAAATAGAATGGGGAAACTTGCAAATGACTTGTCCAGTTCAGAAATTTTTTTGTAACTTTCATGTGATGCTTTTATAAATCTTTTGGTGAATTTATAAATTTGTTCATTACTAGATACGCACAGCATAAAATTAATAAATTAGGTGTAAGAGAGTTCAGCTTTATTTAAGAATTCTACATACAAATATTTATATGAATTACGTCTGCATGTAATTTTACGTTCAACTATTTACACCTATTACAACTTTTGCGTAATTTTACAATCGTATAGTAAAATATTTCCTCTAAAATGTGTAAATTTCAATCAGGTGTTTACATATATTTTGAGCTAGTAAAATTACTACACTTAGAGTAGGCAACCTATTGCCTACTCTATAAGTAGTAAACATATTTTACTGTGTATTTAAGATCCACCACAAAGGCAATTAAGCTCAATTCACTCTCTGTGATATATGTAGAAAGTTCGTCGAATGTTAATCTAAGCGTAATATTTACATGCAATGAACTTCCTTTGCATATAATTTCAAACTTATTTGTGATATTTCTAAGTCTACTTGTTTATTGTCTAAAGTCCATGTAGTACGTTAAATAAATGAAAAATAACGGAAACAGTTTTGTTTTATTCAATTATTTAAAAAACGCACCCTGACTCTCTTAACCATCTCGGGGCGCTGGGTCTTCATGTCCAGACCTGAAATTATTCAAAAGTTCCGTATTTTAAATATTGCAAGATTCTGGCACCATCTTGTGATAACAGAGGCTATTAAAAATTTGTATAATTAATCTTTCAGTTAACTTTCAATTTATTAATTAAAACTAAGCTTATTACATTAATTTTCAAATAACTCCACAGAAATGACACTGTAATAGGTACATGAAACATATACTCAAACAAGTCGCGTCAGAAATGAACTTTATACCACAAATCTTAGAAAAGTCTAATTAAAATAACAAATACAACGTGAATCCTTACATACCTATATGCAATTATAACATCCAAGGGAAAAATTCCTATACTTATATAGAAAATTATCCTCTGCAAGAATTAAATTATCGCACAGTGCCGGCAAAATGGAGAGGAATAAAAACGTAATAAACATAAAATTCCATCAGAGGTTTCGGGCTTGGTATGCATAGAAGAAAACTGACCTCGAAGAAATTCACTATAAGGAAATGAAAAGACAACACTTCGGAGAAAATTTATAGTTATCTAAAGGAAAAGCGAAAGGCTGTGAATTGTATAGCGTTGGATTGAAATTTAGGACGCTATAAAAATGTAAGTTTTACTGCTGCATCCCTATTTCGTTAGTTACTTTTTTTTTTCTTTTTTGCATGACCTGTTTGTCTAGCTATCTTGAAAGCCCCTGAACAAGGAGGGTCCCATATTCGTTTAACTTGCGGACCATTTCACTTCACCACAGGGGTGCATGTGACTTTATGGACCACTATATTATATGCCATTCTCAATGTATATACATTGTAGGTAGGTAGGTAGGTAGGTAGGTAGGTAGGTACTTTGCTGTTGATTTGCTATTGGAAGGTTCAATTTTAACTTCCAACAGAATATGGGAAGACGGTAGCACCGCACGACTATCACCAGAACTATTATATATGTATTTATACATAAAATTGTCCATGTCTCCTGCAGATATCCTTTACAAAGTTCACTATAATAGCAGGGGTGAAGTATGATACAAATTAGACGCGTATGTCATATGCAGAATTTGATGTTCAAAGGAAAGAGACCAGTCAAAGGATATCACAAGGGAAAACATAAAATCGATTTTTTTTCTTGTATATGAATTGGATATAATTCAAAATCAGAAAATAAGGTTCTAAAAACCCACAGGAACTAGACCTGCTGCTGTAATAATACTCAATAATTTATCTCCCTTTTGGATATGGTCGGCGATTGTTTATTGGCAGGCGAAATATTCCCGGATGATAACAATAGTAATGCATCCATCAAACAAAGTAGAGTAGAAAATTGTCTAAGGACTACCGAACGTCCCGATATCATCATCATCGTTTCAACAGACAGTCATCATCGATTATAATTCGTATTTTTTCACTGCACCCTTCATGAAAGAGCTTACCAAACACAAACAAAATTTTAATTGGCATGGAACTCAGCTGTTTGTTTAAGAATTTCAGTGAATATTTTTGATGTATATTTATGTAGGTAGGTAGGTATTTTTTTTTCTGTATAATCTCTTCTATTCCTAGACTATTGCCACTCCCATCCCGTATTGAACATTAAACACGTACCATTGATGCAGCACGGCTAGTAATAAGTAAAAAAGCAAGAAGCACTTGAGGAGCGAACTCTCTAACCATAAAAATGGAAGAAAAAAAAATAAGTAGAATCCTTTCAAACCACTAAAAAGCACTTGCTAACAGGAAATTTGATCACAGCAAAGATGAATCTGTCTGTCTGTCTGGCTGGACAGAAGATATACGAAGAGATTCATAAGGCTTTGAGAATTTTCTTGTTTTGTTTACTTCTTCGAAACTGCACCTATAGAACAGAGAACGCCATCAGTTAGGACTTATGAAAGCACCTCACAAAGCAATCAACTATACAGCCTTAGCCATCTCCCGCAGAAAACCCTCGTCAGAGTGAATTTCATTAAAGTTTAATCCATGATTAATTACTTTTCTGGAAATCATGGATTTCCTGTTTTTCTAAGAAAATATGAGATTGGGTGACAGAAAATGGACCTACACAGACAAGAGGTCAAAGGATGGGTGGGTACCGGATTTAATTAAAAATGTTTTTTTTTCTTTCTTGAATTTGTCTTTTTCATCCACCTTCCGGAATGCTTGAAACTAATTTTAACAACGTTTGCATTTCTTATCTTCTTCTTGGTTTTCAACTTATTATTGCATTTGCCTTGCCAAGTAGGCTTCCTGTTATGCTCCTCTCATACTAATATATATATATACAACTAAATTGCGATATTATGCGGGTGATCCTTTAAAACAGTCAGCTGCAAATTCTTCTATGCATACACAGAAAATTGTTCATAAATACTTACAGGAAACCATCTCTGGATAAATATATATATATTTACAAAAGTAAAAGGAGGTGGTGGGATGAGTGACATTTATATGATAAAGATGGTTTGGTGGGTGGATGGTAGGTTGCCGCCACCTTCAAATTTAATGTCCTACGAAAGCTTCTTATATGAAACTTATTTCGTGACTTCCCTCGCCTCCCTCCGAGACGACTTAGAAATTTCCAAAACGATTTCTGAAGTTATTCCAGAGAAATTAATGGCATTCAGGGTCGGGGCTGGGCTCTATAATTTTGCAAGCTCTAGGATTCTCCCAATGGACTGGCAAGGAAATAGGCGGATTTTGATGTCATAAATAATTATTAGTGATGACATGGATTTTTACTTTTTGTTTTTTTTTTTGCTTTGAAATGTTAAGTGGAATCTTTTCTATTGGAAATGGTTTGTTCGATAACGATAGGTTTCTTTTTTATTATGAAAGGAAAGCTTGATCTGAATTTTTGATTTCCTAGTGGTTTTATGAATTTTTTAAGGCGGTTGTTTGTATACTGGAATCGATTTGAAGGATTCAGTTAAGGAAATAAATTTAATAATAAATTATTGAACTGTAATTTATTTTTTTGATTTAGTACATTATATGTGTCCATTAGAATCAAACCCTGGTCTTTGTCATGCTAAGTCATTTTGAGATAAAATAAAAAAACCTCTCAAGTATAAATTAAAGATTCTTCCCAATGAATTTTTTTACATGTCTGTTGGGAATGTAACAAAAATTTATATTTTGAATTTTAAATAATAATATTTTTGTTAAGTAGTCCGTAATTATTTAGAAAATTATAGAAAAGACGTGATTTGCATCTCACTGATTCAAAAGGATTGATTTGAAAATTACTTTACTGGAAATAACTTGATATGAAAAAAAGTTAATGTAAAAGTCGTGGTTTGAAATTTTCTTCTGATAATATTGAAATATTGAAATAGTAGCAGATAAACAGAATTTTTTTCAATGTATAAAAAAAACTTTAATAATTCATCTTTAAGACATAAAAGTAACAAAAACACAGAAAATTCATTTCAGTCTTATAAACTATTTAAGAATTACCAATTATTTTTCTCATATATACTTTTTATTGCACTTGTTGCAATTCTAAATTAATAAATTTGACAACCAACTCCGTCATCCGAGATCATCTCGGATGAGGCAGTTGACTTTTTTCATCTGTTCAAGTGCAATTAAAATTAATACATTAATATTGTAATCATAAATCAATGTTAGAAAATCAAAGCAAAGTCTATATATTCTTAATCCCTTGTCTTCCTCTTGGAATTCACAAATTGGGTAATCTTCTGCAGTTACATTTTCCTGGTTTCTTAACTCTAAAATATTTTTATAAAATGATAAACTTTGTAAAGTTTGCCAATCGTTTCCAAAGTGGTTCTTTAGTAGATTTGTAATATCACTAAATTTTGCTGCTATGATTGGTATATTTCCTGATGACAAAGGACGAGGTTGCATATTTGAAATTAATTTTACTTTCTTTATAACACTTTGGGCAGCTTGTATATCAGATTTGTAAGAAACCTCTCCATGTACACGAATATTACCTGCTATAAAAAAAAAAGGAAAAAGTGTTGTTGTGTCACGAACGAAATAAAAAAAATATCATTATCTTTGATTTAGTTAAAATAAGGTGCCAAGCACTTGGTGGCTTTAAATATTCGAAGGACAAAGATTTCCAATCCATTACAGGACATTCAGTACTTCCAAACATTACAACAGTGCCATACGATTTGTAAATATAGAAATATTCCTCAGGTAAAATAATAGTTTCTCTGGCCCTCACATTTTTTTCAATCCTTGCAAACACTCTATCAGGTGGAATATAAGAGTGTCCTGCAACTGGAAACACTGACGCGGAGCTTTTCTCAAAAACCAATACATGCACATTTCCATCATTGCGGAGTTTTTATTTTGTCCGCCACATCCATCTGCAACAAGGCGAATATGTTTTATATCCTGGAGATTAGTACAACAAAGTCATCAGTGATAAACAGATGATGATATTTCATTAGATCCTTTCGGTCTATCTGTTTCACCCCAAACATACAAAAATACATTATCTTTTGTTAACGTAGACCTTGATGATTCTTCCACTATCCGGAAATTGTATAAGTATAATTGTCGGCTGTAATAAGCCGCTTGTTCTTTTGGCAGTCAAATGAAATTTTTTTAAAATCTGATTACTTCTCTCTTAATAATTCAAAAACGCTTTACTTCGTTTTTTTGCACTATTTTTTCTATAATTAAAGTGTTTGTAATTGTTGAATCTTTTTCAAAGTTTATTCTTTCTCTGTACATTAGACACAATGAACACATATCAGTTGATGGAGACTTGAAGCCGATATTAAATTTCGTATTGAATATCTCTCTGAAATATGAATTTGTTACTTGCAGCTCTGGTTCCGTTATTTCTTTTTTGTACATTCGATACATCTTATTAATTGATAAAAATGCAGGTAGGTATTGCCTTGCAGCAATTTTGGTTCGACAATAATGCACTTCAATGGTGTTAAATTTTTTAATAAAATTTATAACCGCATTTTTCTTTGCCATATATTTGGCAGTTTTTCTGTCTCCACCGCGATTCTCAGTCGGGGTTGTACCTGTGGCCAAATGACGTTTGCACACTTTCTGAATACGTTCTGTCCCAATATTTAAAATATTCTGAAATGCAGTTTGGCACACCCTTTTTAATTTTCCATGACGATCTCTTATATGGTAAAAAATGCTCATGCTTCTAGGTGTTCCTCCTTTACGTCGATCTGTACGACTAGGTTTCTTGATCGTACAATAAGTTAACAAAAAGGAATCTTGAGCGACTTTATTACGCGATTCATAAAAGCTTTGCGAAAATTTTAAGGCATCAGCTCCTCTTATTGTGCTACATTTTAATTTACCTTGCGGATGTTTGCATTTTTGGCAATGATTTTTGAGAATATCTGAACGATATAAAATAACTTGCCATAGAAATGACATTGCAAAAGATAATTTATAAAACTATCCTTAATAATTTAGCTTTAGCTCGTTTAGTATTATTTCCATTGCGTTGTCTTCGTCTTGCCATACCGATCTCAATTTCAACTGGACATTCTAACGACTCCATAATAAATCACTGTTAAAAGTTAAAAATTCACACTAAATTCAATACATTGAAAAAGAGTAGTTTCTTCCATATCGCACAAAGTGCCGCATTACACTAAGTTATTTTCTTTAAAACTATATAAATAAAAAGATTACTCTTTTGGACTTTTTACCGGGTTAAACTTAATTTTGTTCAAGAAAGAATTTTTTGAGATTCTCCGGTATATGGCAAAAGCAAAAAAATGTTCTAATTTGTTATTTCATCACAAATGAATCATTTTTTTCATTTGTTTTTCAAATCACCCAATTTCGCTATTTGGGACCTGTTGATGAGTCAAACCAAGACTTGAAACTTGTCACCAAAAATAAAATGGGTTGTGTGATGAAATAACAAATTAGAACAGTTTTTATCTTTTGCTATATACCGGAGAATCCAAAAAATTCTTTCTTGAACAAAATTTAAAACTAAACTATAAAAAGGCATAGAGCGTACACTAAAGCAGTGAGACGGGTCCAAGCTTAACAAAACTGTACTGCGAGTTGTATGGAAACTTACCCCAATTTGGAAAAAAAAAAAAAATTGTAACGGAAATGACTTGTTTTGAAACTGAAAATTATTTGACGTCTTTTGTAACCAATTTTTTTTGGAAAAGACTTGGCTTTGAATGCAACCTGTATTTTAATATAATTTTTTTTATGGGAATGGAATGACTTTGCCGCAAAAGAAAACGCTGTTAGATAGCTATATGTCAAACAAATAAAATGACGTCACTAACTCGTTTTTTTTTTTAAATTTGGCAAAGATGGGGGTTTGATTCTAATAGACACATATGTAAAATAGTAGGTGCATAGTTATGCAGTTGAATTTGATATTTGTTATATGTATTTAAATATGTAGTAACTTAGTGTTTCGATGAGAAGAGTTGATTAAAAACAATACCCTAAACCATTGCCCTACTGTACATAGAGTCAGCTAATGCTAACCTTTATTAGATGGATTTTTTCTCACTGATGATTTTAGGTATATTTTTAATAAATCTATCAATTGGTGAAAGTGACTTACCCACTTAGCACATTCTGTAAAAAAAGTCCTACAACAAAGACGGTTATGTTTGCTCCATAAGAACTGATTTCTTGTTTTATTTTCGTCTATCAAAACCTTTCCCAGATGTATACACAAAATTGTCTCATCCACGTGCTGCTAAGGTATGAAAAATCTTTATGTTCAATTGTCAGTGATTTGTGCCAGCAAGCGCATGCGTGAAAGAAGTAGCACTTTTTAACTGAACGAAATATGGAAAATAAGTAAGAATAATAATTGTTTTTAAGAACTTAGTCCTTTATAGTATGTTTTTCTTACAGTTATTATATAGTCTTCCAATATTATGTAAAATTAGTTCTTTTTACACCCTAGATGAAATCATTAGGTATGCTATGCTTGTCATTACGTTTGTACCGCACAAAAATAATGCCAAGTGGGTTGGACACCCACACATACTAAAATTATGTTAAATATTCTGTGTAAAATGGTCTTAAGGTTTGTCATCTCAATGCTCAAAGCTTGTTTCCCAAAATTGACGAGTTTAGAAATATTTTCACCAATTGCTCCTTAGATGTTATTTGTATCTCGGAGACATGGTTGAAGCCGCATATATGTGATGAATTGGTAGACCTCCATCAGTTTGCAACTTTTCGTAATGATCGTACTGCAAGAATGGCAGGTGGAGTTGCTGTTTTTATTAAGAATTCGCTACATGCTCGTTTAGTGACTCAATCTGATCCTATTTCTGAAATTGAGTATATATTTGTTGAAATTCAGGTTAACTCTGCTAAATGCTTGATTGGCTCTGTGTACAAACCGCCGAATGTTTCCAATTGTGCCACTTTGGAAGCTGTCCTTGATGGATTTGGACATCTATACTCACATATAATTATTTCTGGCGACTTTAATGCAGATCTACTTGGACGCAGTACTACAGCTACTGCGTTGACTAATATGATACAAGCATATGGATTAGATTTCGTTAACACTACTACTCCAACACATTTTACATCTACTTCCTCTACCCTGCTTGATTTATTTATCGTTGCTAACAAAGAAGCTGCTATTTTTTTAAATCAAATCTCTGTTCCTAGTTTTTCTAGACATGCTTACGATTTAGAGCCTGTTTCCGCTACTAATCAGTTTTTTTCATACCGAGATTTCAGATGTGTTGATCATGATAGCCTTTTAAATGAAGCTGTCGAGCTTGATTGGGATATTATTTATTCACTCACATCAGTTGATGATCAAGTTAGTTGTATTGAGAATTTCATTGAATATCTTTTCGATAAATACGTTCCAATCAAAACTCGAATTATAATTAATCCCTGATGTCCATGGTTTACTGGAAGAATTGAAAGTCTTATTTCTCAACGAAATTTTGCTTACCGTAGGTGGAAACGATTTCGCACCAGTGAATGCTGGAACGTTTTTCGATCTCTGCGTAATGCCGTAAACAAAGAAATCTTACATTCCAAGATCTCTTATTATAGGTCCAAGTTTGATGACAGAGTTTCCACTAAGAAACTTTGGATGAACCTTAAAGATATTGGCGTTGGGAAATCTAGGCCTTTTGACGTGAATGTTGATCTTAATGTACTGAATCAAAGCTTTATTTCAACATCTAGTTCGGGCAGTGAACATGTATTTAATAGTAGATATGATGAATTCATTAGTAATATTCCTGCTGAGGGGTTTTCCTTTGTGCATATGACTGAACAGGAGGTATATGCGGCAGTTATTGGTATAAGATCGAACGCAATGGGTCTCGATCGCATACATCCTAGATTCGTTAAAACCATTCTACCTATTTTGCTACCGTATCTTACATACAACTTAAACGCTATAATAACTTCTTCATGCTTTCTAAAAAAATGGAAATTAGCTAAGATAATACCAATTCCTAACAAATCTTCATCAGCATACCGTCCTATCTCTATTCTTCCATTCTTCTCTAAGGTATTCGAGAAAATACTGCATAACCAAATCATATGTTGCATTGAAAATAATAACCTGATATCCGAATATCAATCTGGCTTCAGAGCTAAGCATAGTTGTACAACTGCTTTGATTAAAATATCCGATGACATTCGTAATTCAATTGATTATAATATGGCGACAATACTTGTACTGCTGGACTTCTCTAAGGCTTTTGACAATGTGGATCATATAGTTTTGTTTAATAAACTCGTAGCTCACTTCAATTTTTCCTCATCCGGCTGTAAACTTATAATGTCTTACCTTAGTGGTCGCCAGCAGCGAGTTGTTAGTGGAAATAAAGCTTCTCATTTTCTTCCCGTTCTTGCAGGGGTTCCTCAAGGATCAATCTTAGGCCCATTACTGTTCACTATGTTCATTAATGACTTAACCTTGGTGGTCAAGCATTGTAAATTTCACGTGTATGCTGACGACTTTCAACTTTATATCTCTAAGCCACTGGAATCTATTGAAGATGCAGTACACTGTGCCAATACCGATCTTATGCACATACATTCTTGGGCACTGCAGAATAATCTAAATATTAACGCTTCAAAGTCCGCCTCAATAGTTATATTTAAAGTTGAGCTTGATACATCATTTTTCCCTGCTTTGAAGATTAATGATGAGGTTATCCCATATAGCAAATCAGTTAATAACTTGGGTATAGTATTCAACCAAGCTTTAAGCTGGAGTGCTTATATTAACCGTATTATTTGCAGAGTTTTTGCTACCCTCCGCAAGCTCTCAGCATCTGCAGTATATACTCCTCAAAATACCCGCATGTTTTTAGTAAAATCACTTGTAGTGCCTCTCATAACGTATGGATGTGAGATCTTTAATGCGCTCGATTCTACCACTTGGAGAAAGTTGAATGTTGCTTTTAATTCTGCCATTCGTTACATATTTGGTTTGAAGCGCTATGACTATGTCTCTCCATATATAAAGTCAATCGTTGGATGTACACTTAAGTCGTATTTGGGAGTAAGAATACTACTGTTTCTGTGAAATATAATTTATAGCCAGAAGCCCATTTACTTATTTAATAAAATTAATTTTGTGCAATCATCAAGAACACTTAATTTAATTCAGCCGAGTTTCAAATATCGGACTACTGAACGCCAATTTTTGGTACAATCTGCGAGACTGTGGAACGCTCTCCCAAATAACATAAAGAGAAGCAGCAATGGACGTAATTTCCGATCCTTATTATGTAACTTTTTTCAACAGTAAAACATACAATATTCTTTAGTCAATAATGTAATTTCTTTATTTACTACTTAGCATTCATAATATGTATTAATTCAAAATTAGCTTAATTAAATATGTATAAATATTAGTGTATTATTAAGTATTAAGTTTCATTTTTCGAATGTTCGTAGTTCCTACACATAATTATAAATTGATAGATTTAATTGTGTAGTTGTTCAATAAAATAAACTAAACTAAAAAATAATACTTATAAAAGTTATTTTAATTTTTCCAAGTCTGTCTGTCTGGTCTGTCTGTCTATCGGTGTGGCTGTCCTCATGATAACTAGAGAGCGCGTTCACCGTAGAGCTGAAATTTTGCATACGGAAAATTGTAGATTCATTAAGTTCGAAAATGAGACACATCGCGTAACTCTTTCGTGGAATTGCCTGAGAACGCGTCAAAGTAGAGAGCTGAAATTTTGTACACGGTGTTTTCATAGAAATATGCCTGATTTTCATGTCGACGCATTTAGTCGCAACTTTTTCTTAACAGCCAATCATCGGTGAGCAGCTACAGCGAGCAAGCAATGTGATTGATTTTCATGGCGACTTATCTTTTTTAACTGTCAATTGAGCTGTCAAAACGGTCTAAATAAAAGTGATTTCAAAATGAAACCACCCTCGAAATTGCTAAAGTATAAGTGTAAGCAGAAAACTAAATTATTAACGATAATAAGAACACTGCAACTAACATTGCTGCTATCAGTTTTACCCAAAAAGTACAATCCAAAAAGATTTTGGGTACGAAATATTTACAGAAAAAGATAAAACCATGGAGCATATAGAACGCTTGTATAGGAATTAAAAGAGGAAAATCCTAATGAGGGAAGAAATGAAAAATTTTTCAATTACTTTCGGATGACTCCTAAGGATTTTGAAGAGTTGCTAGCGCTTGTGAGTCCTCACATTAAAAAACAGAATGTGGTTATGGAAAGCATTCCACCGGAAGAAAGATTGGCTGTAACCCTGAGGTAAGAATAATAATAATTGTAAAAGTTTTGTAGTACATATTATAATTGTAGATATTTAGCCTCCGGAGATATGATGACATCTCTTGGATTCAGTAACTCAACAATTTCAAATATAATAAGGGAAACAACTTCAGCAATTTGGAATGTTCTGTCCAAGGAAGTATTTCCCGTATACACCAGCGAGCAGTGGCTGAAAATATCCGCAAAATTGGTAAAGTGGCGAGATATAAATGCAAATGATAGCGGTATTTCTAACTTGTTTGGACGTAGCTCTAATGATCCAGCTAAAACAAGTGTGCAAGTCCGAGAGACTCTCAAGAATTACTTCATGAATGAAGGCACTGTAAATTGGCAATATACAAATATTCTTTAGAGCATATGTACAATTAAATAAAGTTTTTTAAAAGCATATTAATTTTTACAAACAAAGATTAAGTTTTATATATGGCGTTTTTTAAAGTTATCGCGAACTTATATTTAACGCGCTCCCTCTCGGTTAAGTTCATAACACGCAATGGTTCTGCTAGCGAAAGACAATATATATCGATGCAATCCATTTCATCTTTTTTAGCGACTGTGTTGCACAGTTCTTCCAATTTTTGGACTGCCTCCAATACAACACGTTTGCTGTGATTTGATGTTGATGTTTTCTGCGAGTTGCCGGGCAAAAACTTCTTGCCAGATGGCAGTGAAGTATCCTCGCTTTCTAAATTTTCCGCAGAGCACGGAGAAAATACTAGTCCAAAACAATCGTCCGTTCCATCATAATCCTCTCCAATGAAGTTGCTTTCCGTTTTTCTGAAATACGATTAAAACTATTATTGGTTGGTTCCAAATACGAAATAGCTTTCAAATGTCAAAAATATTGCATACTACCTTTCTCCAATTGCAAATTTCTTGAGAAATGAAAGGTCCCGCGAATACTTCCGTTGTTTGGATGCACTTCTACTTGGAAGTTTGCCCTCTTTTAAATTTTTATAATACCTGTATCATAAGTTTTTCCACCTTCCTTGACATGTTTTTGCTGGAAAACAATATTTATTATTTATTTATATAGTTACTTATAGTAAATCGTTTCGTACCATCAACACCTAAATTCTCCGCAATACTGTTCCATGTTGCCTGCCGAAGCGTATTATTTTTATAATTTGCGTTGAATACGTCGTACAGAATTATATTTTGTTCCACGAGATCAATCAGATCATCTTCTACAAATTAAAAATTATAATTCGTATTAAATATTTTCTAAAAGAGTTAATCTTACCAAAACCCATTGTGTTTGATATTTCAAAAAGGCGCGACTTATCAGCCATGACTAGAGACCTCATCCAAGTCACGGCTCAGAATACGCGGCTCATTAAAAATGTCTTCTGATTGGCTAGGGAAGGCAAGCCGTGGCTTGTGAGCCGACATGAAAATCAGGCAATAGTAATTATAATAAAAAAATGCGCTCAATCGGGCAACCCGTTCTTGGTGATGCCATATAAAAAAATTTGGTTTTTACGTATACTGTGAAAACGATTCTTCCTACACGGTTTTGTTGTACCTATACTAAAAACTTCTTCAGATTATAAAATTCTATGAAATTTGTTATAATAATTTTTACTGTCCGACGAGTCGTACTGGGAATATATGCCAAAAACCACTTCAAAAGATCAAACTTGCACTGAGGAGGTGATCATTAGGATATTGCATATGGGCATTTATCTAGGGTATCATAAAAATTGGTCTTAGACCATCTTTTTTACTTGTTTTTATTAATTTAAAGAAATTTTGGCCGGCCGCGGTATTTGAAAAATTATTTTCAGTCAAATTTGATTCTTGTCCGGCCGTGGCTGGAAATGGAAGCTCTGTTTCTTTTTGCGCTTGGCTACTGAAATTTGTTTAGTATTTCATAAATAGGAACCCTAAACTTGCTTTTAAAGGACGGCGTAGGTAATTGTTATTAAGACATCTGGCATAAAAATATCACATACATCTAAGAGAAGCTATACAGCGGAGGAAGGACCACAAAATTTGAATCAGAAAGGAATAGAGAAGAGAGTATTGATAAGAAAAATCAACCAAGTTTACAGAATTCCTAGATCTAAGCCTTAAGAAAAAATTACAGGGAAACTACCAGAAGTTGTTGCAATGTTCTCGCAGAAGCGGAAGAGGAAAGAAATGTTGATTAGTGTAGGTACCAAACTGATAAAAGCAGCTTACCACTTAGCTCTAAAGACTTAGTTGATATTGTCTAATGACTAAAGAAAAACACCTTGCAAAGGATGTCGACCGGATAAATCCCGGTTGTTGTAATTTTGGAAAAAAAACATCCTGAGATTTCTGTTTTTACATCAAAGGAAGAGTTAATAACTCGGTGATAGAATGAAAAATGAAAAGCCAGTTATTTTCTTTGTCGATGCGTACAAGTCCCATCTAATAGTAGAAATTATAACCGACTTTTGCCATAATGGGATAATTTTGTATGCTCTTCCACCGAAGACTACGCATATCCTGCAAACTGCGGACGTAAGTGAAAAGGATTAAAAAAGTACTGTGGTGAATTGGGAAAAGTAACCTGAAAATGCACATAAGCTCTAGGAAAAATAAAATTTGTCCCATTTTTGAAAATTGTTTTAGAAAAAGGAAGCTTCCGCTTGGCTTGTGGACTGCTTTCATTAAATAAAGGTGTTGTCGTTTCAGTATTAATCATGGAATTTCGTACTTCTTATTATCATTCTTCGTTTCTTTCAATTGAAATTATTAATTTTAGACAGAGTAAGTTAATACTTTATGTGCGGGAAAGGTAGTTCTACCCGCGCGCCTGACTGCTGCTAAACGGCGGGACGGGTAGCTCTACCTTTTTAGCAGACTCTACTTTAAAGGCGGGGAAGGTAGAACTACCCGATTTGTGTATACGAATGTTGTATACCAATCTCTTGGTAAAGGTCCAAGCTACATCTATATGTATAAAAAATCCCATTATACGTCCACTACACCCTTTTGTCTTCGTGCCAATTATGTAGTAAATAATAAGTAAAAAAGCTAGAATTGATCTATGGTGCACTATGGGTGCACCACGCAGGGTGTAACAACTGGTGCGCCTAGCTCAAGGGTTTGATAGCTGAGGTGGAGTCAAGCAAAAAATTATAAGGTGAAGCGGGCGGTAAGACGCATCGTTTCGGAGGTAGGGGGAGGGGGCGCACCAATTATTACACCCTGCATAGTGCACCCATAGTGCACCATCTTGCACATCGTGCCACCTGCACCCTGCAATACATGCGTGACATATGTGATTACCTCAATATATTTTTAAAAATTTAGGCGACTTGTTGACAGATAGTATACAATATCGAGGACCATACTGTGGTAAGTGAGAATTCCAAATTTCATTAAAAAATAACAAACGGTTTGGAAGATAGAACGTTTTTCCTAAAGTTTGTTTTTTTATCACATTCCGATGGTTTTCGACCGCTACATGTACTAGTGACTCGGGAGCGGCACCCCGCACATAAAGTGTTAAGTACAAGTACAAGTACCGAAGGCCTGAGTACTTCAGCGTGTACAAGTACCGCAGGTATGAAAAGTACTTGTAACTAAGTACTAAGCCTATAAAAAGTACTGAGTACTTTTTGAAGTACTTTTTTTGAATCTTTGTACGTTGGCAATAATATAATGAAGTTTATTAATAAATATATACCTTTTGAAAACTATAAAATGTATAGTAACCAGTAGCTACCATTTATAGTTTTTTATATAGTTTTAGGTGCTGCAGGTAGAGTAAAACTTTCACCTCTCATTGCTGCACTCATAAAAACTATTAGTGGTTCGCCCAAGCACCCATTGTCGTCTCCAATAATGCATAACAATTCTAAGGAAAAAATTTCTGGTAGATTTCTAAGAAAAAATTGAGGCCTTGCCTAGATCAGGTCGAGGCATCGTTGACACTGACATATAATTAGAATGGAGTAATGGACTGAGCCATCCTACCTAATTCCTATAGTCAAAAATGGCACAAATTTTGGTTAAAATCTGTTTGTCTCTTTCAAGCTCAAAATGTACCAATTTTGGAAACAGTATGGCTGTATTAATTGGAATGCATTGGAATTGACATAAAAATTCAGACAAATAAATTGTTTTTATACGTCTATCTCTTACAAGCTTAATGCAATTTCACAACAAATCTGCAGAGGAGCACATTTTTCAGTAATATTAAAAATTAATTTTTGGGTTAATTAAAGCAAGTTTAACTTCCTAAATAATTTTAATTTAATGCAATACTATTTTATAACATCTTTAGTTCCAATCGACAAATAATAATAAATTATAAATCGGTGTGCAATTGTACGAAATAAAAGGTTTTCACAGCCTGTTCAATATTTGTGCCATTTTTGAAGCAAGAAAGCTCAGTCCATTCTTATTATATGTCAGTGCATCGTTGATTTTATATTGGAGTGAGGCATTGCTTGCTTACCCTTGGTTATGTAAACTGACGAATATTATATGAACTGCTTATTTTTCTATTTCACGTGGTCACAATTGCTTGTATCAAAAAGAGTTCTTACGTCGGTGCCAACATTGAAAAAATCATTGGCGGGTAATTGAAAAAGTGAGCACCTAGATCGAAAAGTGATTTTAATAAAATATTTAACATTTCTTTTGCGTGTCTAATGAATATATTGTCTTTGGTAAAACAGTTTTTATCGCAGTAATATCCCTAAATGATTAATTTAAAATTATGTATTTCGACGAATTCACTAATTTATTTGTTGTTTACATCTCTCTCTCAGTTAGTACTTGGTGCTTAAACTTAAATTCAGCAATATAGACGTGAGTCCACTTCCTGCAGTGTATTTCTATAAACGCAGTCAGTCCATATTATCAAAGAAACATAAAGACATGTCTTTATGTTTCTTTGATATTACACATGTCAGTGGTTATGTCATCAAGTCGAGGCAATCCTCGATTTTATATTCGAGCGAGACGTTACTGGTTTTTGTCTTCTTGCCCAGTCTTGTTTGTATGTTATTAGTTTGTCTAAGGTTGTGCCTTGATGCGTGAGTGCGGCACATGCTTTGACAGTTCTTTGCGTGCTTTAAAACTCATCAAAAAAGCAGAGATTGTGTTTGCTTTTCTACGAAGAGTTAGATATTTGTAGGTACTTAATAGACTCAGAAATACTTAAGTAAAAATCTTGGTACTTAAGTACAAAACTAAGTCTTAAGTACAAGTAAATAGACGCTAGTACTTATTTTTTTTTTTTTTTTTTTTTTTTTATATTATTAAGCCAAGCTCAGGGGATACCCTATGATGCAAAGCACAGCATGGCAGGAAGGAGATAGGGAAAGGATTAGGGGATGTGAGGAGAGTGGCGGAGGTGCCGATGTGTGTCGCCCTTAAACTTCCGCAGATTGTATGCCGGAGGAAAAACAGAAGATGGTAAGCTGTTCCACATTCGCACTGTTCGGGATAAAAAAGCATCTCGGAATTTTACTGTACGGCCGAAAGTAATTTGAAGGGTTAAAGGATGTGCGCGGTTTGCAGCGCGAGTATTGCGTGCAGGAATCATTCTACAAGGGATTAGACTAGATATTTCATCAGAACATTGACCATGCATATAGCGATAAAGGAGCGAAAGGCATCCAACATTGCGGCGGTGCTCGAGTGAGTCGATATGACAAGTTATTGCCAAATCGCCAATGAGCTTGAAGGCTCTCTTTTGGACAATATCCAATGAAGCTAAGGCTGTGCGACCAGCCCCGGCCCATATATGGGAGTTGTATTCCATTCTAGGTCTAATGTAGGACTTGTAGAGGAGCGCTAGATTTGACGGGCTGAAATATTTCTTACACCTTTTCAGAAATCCAAGACATTTCGATGCTTCTTTGGCAACAGAGAAGATGTGATCTGTCCAGTTTAACTTACTGGAAATATTAATGCCAAGAATGCTTAGTGACGGTGAATCAGAAATTAATGCTCCATCAAAAGAAACGGGTGTGGTTAAGTTATGATCTTGTTTTAATGAGATGAGACAGCTTTGAGTCTTAGATGCATTGAATTCGACGCGATTCGCTTTGCCCCAAGCGAGGATACTGTTAAGATCGTTATTCAATGATCTAGTCATGCAATCTCGTTTAACACATGCGGCATTCCCCCTGGATTCCGCAAGAGTGTCAAAGGAGTAAGCGAAATCAAGAGTACTGTCATCTGCGAAACTATGGATGGGATTGAAAGTAAGGGAAAGCAGATCATTATTGAAAACTAAAAAGAGAGTTGGAGAGATAACAGAGCCTTGAGGCACACCGGCATTTATGGGATGCGGTTCAGATGTAACGCCATCTAATACAACACGTATTTGGCGACTAGATAGGAAACTTTCAATCCATAATAGAAGAGGAGGGGAGAGACCAAGTGCTTTAAGTTTGGCTAAAAGGGCTGGATGCCAGACTCTATCAAAGGCTTTTGAAATATCTAGAGCAACGATTTTAGACTCACCAAAATTGTGAAGACTACGGTTCCAACGTTCCGTAAGAAAGGTCAGCAAGTCTCCAGATGAGCGTCCAGCTCGGAAGCCATATTGGCGATCGTTGATGAGATGATTAGTTTCTAGATACTTCATTAATTTTGAGTTAATGATAGATTCAAAAACCTTTGAAAGAATCGAAGTGATGGCAATTGGTCGATAATTTGAGGGATCGCTACCCTCTCCTTTCTTAGGAATAGGCTGAACGTGAGCTAGCTTCCAAGCAGTTGGAAATTTTCCTGTCGAATAAGACAAGTAGAAGAGTTTGCGCAGAGGTTTAGCCAAGGATGAGGCGCAGCTTTTAATTAACAGGGGCGAAAAACCATCAGGACCTGCGGCTTTGGAGACGTTGATATCATTAAGGACCCTGAACACATCCCTCGTACGAACGTGTATTGGCTCTTGTACACATTCACACGGGCGATGCAAAACAGGTGTTTGTGAAGTTGGTGGAAGACGAGAATTTGAAGCGAATCTAGCAGCTAAAATATTAGCTTTATCCAGGGAGTCAACAATCACTTCTCCATTATTAAGTAGTGAAGGTATAGAGGAACTGGTGAAATTGTTCCTGATGGTTTTGACCAGGGACCAGAAACCTTTGCTACCTTTGCGGCTTGTCAAGATTCTTTGTCTAATATTCTGGTCAAAAAGAAATTTTTCTCTCTGGATAATGGACTTGCAGGTGTTCCGTGCAGTCTTGTAGACTTGTTTCATTTCCGGACATGGATGCAATTGATAGGCGCGAAAAGCAGACTCTTTCGCTTTTATAGCTTGGTTACACTTATCGTTAAACCAGGAGCGATCATGCTGTTGTTGAGACCTGCTGTAAGAATACGGAATGTATTCACGCATGCCAAGATTTAGTATGTTACTAAATTGTAATGTGCATTCATCAACATCCCTCGAAGCAAAACAAACCGACCAATCAATTTCTTTAAGATACTTATTGAGACTTTCCCAATCAGCATTCTTATAGTGCCAAAGAAGCCTACTTGTAGGTGGAGCAGTTGGGCGGCACAGGTTTGAGGTGGTAAATTGAGCCGTGATTAAACAATGGTCTGAATTTCCAAGAGGGGAACCGACTGAAATGGAATATTTGTCAGGATGAGATGTTAGAAACAAGTCGAGTAAATTAGCTTTATCTCCAGCTGCATCAGGAATTCGCGTTGGTGCATCCACTAGCTGTTGCAAATTAAATGATTATGTTCAAGTACTAAGTAGGGACATTTCAAAAGTATTGAGTAATAAGTCTTAAGTAACGAAAATGTACTTTAAGTAGTACTTAAGTCTTTTTTTACTTAAGTATTGCCCAGCTCTGATTTTAGAGTTATTAAACGAGGGAAAAAATCGCGGCAGATGAGTTTGAAGTAATACGCTAATCAAGTATCGATACAATCTGATATGTTTTCGCGGCTAAATTTAAAAACATCGATGTACTAGCTAAAAATGTACTAATCGATCGATTTTAATACTGTCAATTTGAGAAAATCATATATTCAATTTTTTTTTTTATGGAAGGTATATAGTAAGTGTAGCCCTTGGGAAGGTAAGGCGCAAAGCTTTAAATTACTGGAAGACTATTTTCCTGTATGGATAGTATTTAGGCACCATAGCATATATAAAATCAATGTCTAAGTCTCTTTTCCATTAGTATTAATAAAACACAATTTCCGATCATCGGACCAGCACTCACACTTCGATTTCTTTTACATGCTTTGGTCGTTTTGGGAAGTATATTTCTCGATGGTTTTGGCAAAGTGGTAGTTGAGGTTATATCTCCGCTTTTTCGCTGATTTACTGTGCTTTTCACTCCGCTGGCACCTAAGCCTTGTCACCTTCATAAAAAGGGCTTGCAATTACTTAAAGCGTAGACCGTTATCTTGCTAATGCTCTAAAAATAAATATAGCACACTAAACTAAATTATAGAAATTTCTACGTTTAAGCGGAACGAATTTAGAGCCAAAAAGCAGCGGCAAATCGTGTGGTGTTCTGCTTATATTTTTTACTATGTGCATTAGATATTTTTATTTCATTGGCAAGATTAGAGTCATAGTTTTAGTTTAGTGGTATAAACATTTTTCACAGATACATATTTTGGGTGCTTGCGAGGATCAAATTACTCCATTTTTGTGTCCGTTAGTTTTTTTCTTTCCATGACTTGTAGGTACTGTAAAATTCCCAGTGACTGAAAATCTACGATCTCTGTAAAAAATTCTAATGCCAAATAGAAATGATCGAGCAATTTGCAAAGCTTCGATCGCATCGAATGGTTCTATAAATTGTTTTTTTTTTATTTTTACAATAAACTTTCTTAGTTTCTGTGCAATTTGTGTAACCTATGAATGATACATGTTCGATTTTTTTTAATAATTGAAAAATAATAATTCCATAAAGGTTGCCTTCGCAAAACCCGCTCCTACATTGGTATTCTACGCCTTCATCCCCGTTTCTACATAAAAAAAGAAAGCAAAGTCATTTTCTGGGAAAATCTATTGATCAAATGAGTATATTCCAATATTGGTAAGCATTACCACCTATATATGTATGTGTGTATATTGTCTTAAACGGTTTTTTTTTGTGTAGCATTCCATTATATCCTGTACCATATGCGTTACAGTGGTGCCACTGGTCCACCCAGTGTTAAGCGCGCTAGTCTATATCGCATAGATCATGGTTTCGAATTCTAACCCCTGAGATTTCTCTACATAGCCTCCTTTCGCATTTTCTAGTATACCTCCCATTATCTATCCCAACTTTTATAATCCTCCTCCACGCTAATAACAATAAAATATGGGACCCTATGGAAGGTAGAGAGCAGTTTTAAGTTATATAACATAATACGAAAGATTTCATCACAAGCAAAGACGTCAAGCCAAAAAGAAATCTACTAACCAGTCTCCCCAGCTTAGTAAGCTTTAACTAATATGCGACAGATGGCAGGCCCGTCATTAGGATAGGTACTTTGGGGTAATCACCATCTGACATAACGAAATATACGATTCAAGAAACTGAAGACAGAGCCTCAGATGTAGATTTTAAACGAGATATATCAAATGCAGAAGCTATATAAAAATATTATGCTCCCAAGGAGAATGAAAATGAAAGAAAGAAAAATTAATAATTAAATCTTCTCAAATCGGTTCCCACGATTATTAAAACAACATTATATAAAATAGCTAAGTGTTTAACCTTCAGATAAGAGATATGAGGACGGATAAACTAAACACGCAGATGGTCTGGACATAATTTCTGCTAGCCCGCATCTCTTTACACATTACTGAGAGACATCATTGAATGCAAAAAAGTGTCGCAAGGACATAATTAGGTCCAGAGATATGGGTAGGGTGTAGGTGATATTAGTTACTTATATGAACACTGGTATGTGCGGATATTCTAATCATATTATAGTTTAAAGCGGGCTTACATATTTCGGCACTGTACAACATATATGATATACAAATTCCAGGAGACATTTTTGTCAAATAAGCGATCCACTACATATAGTCAAAATCCGTCTGACCTGCAAGCTACATTTTCTCCTCTTTAGTGTGATTAATATACAAGAAAAAAAGTTATAATTGGTCTAAGACCAAAAATGTTATACCCTAGATCAGGGGTCGGCAAACTTATTAGCCAAAGAACCAAAGAAGTACAGTACAACTATTAAAAAAACTTTTGAGAGCTAAATCTGTTTATTCATTTAGTAAACCTTTAGCACAACCTTTAAATTACGGGGACACTGGATAAAACTTGATGTCATATACTTAATAAAGATGTTATTCATTGTTAAAAAATAATATGTAATTAAGGAATCCATAAATTTAAATTGTAACAATTATTGACAAACAATTAATGCGCGCAATATTCTTGCATCACCTTGAAACGTTTGAGTTGAGTTATGTTGCTATTCTTAATTTTAGGCACGATTCCAAATTCTCATCATAATACGCTTGATAAGGTTCATGCTTGAAAAAGATTGTTCGCATGAATATTTAGAACCGAAAATGGAAAAAAACAGTAAACGTGAGTTTTTTCAACTGGACAAAAGAATCAGGAATACTATTCCAGGCGTTGTTGAATAGGATCATGTCTTCCTTCTCCACGTCTTTCAAAGCAGACCACTTGTATTGTGAGTGAACTAAGCTCAGATTTGTTCTTCTCCAATATTTCCAAATCAACACAAAGACGTTCAAATTTGGATTTCCATGTTTCATTGTTTTTTTTTTTAAATTCAGCAAATGTATTTCAATGTCAATGCCAAAAGGAGAAAATTTCAAATGGTAACGTCGCTCTGCTATTTTTTTATATTCCTGAAACCTTCTGAGAAATACTTCCGTCATATTTAAAATGGTTGTTTTGAAATAGCATTTTTGTCAGTAGAGGAATTATTTTCTTGGTGATGCTTCAGCAGACTCTGAAAGTGAAACAATGTTTCCCTTTCAAAATCTTGAGCAAACATGGGTAATTTATTTTTGACTTCCAGCATCGAAAAATTGTGTTTTCTTTCCCTTGAAGTTTATTATTAAGCTATCATGAAATAAAAGTTTTGGATCTACTGATCGTCTGTTATTTCTGGATAGTGAACAAACTTCTTAAAAAGAAATGCCTTGATTTCTGATAGTAGAAATGCGAAACGTTTTAAAATGTTCCCTGTTGATATAACCAACGTATCTTGTTATGAAGCAGAAGATCAGCGTATTCACTCTCCATTTCAATTAAAAATTCTTTTGAATTGGCGATGATTAAGAGCTTTAGCTAAAATGGAGTTCATAATCGTAATCACCAATTCCATAACTTTACAAATTTCTTCTGGAAATGTCTGCGCACAAAGCACTTTATTTTTTTCTTTCAAAATAGCAACAAACTCTTTTCTTACGCCAGTCATACTTTTCTATACACTCAATTATAACATTTGCGTTATCCTCTCCACGCGTCTGAACTTTGAGTGGCAATAATCCTTAAAGTTCTTCTTTAGGACCTGTATGAACAGTAAATCTTACAAAAAGTGTAACTTGTGTTGTATCATTTATGTCTCGAGACTAGTCAACTGCTATTGATACAGCCAAAACCAATTTTTGATCTTCGATGTGCTGGATGGTTATATCCGAAGACATCGTACTTGTTCTATCTCTCTTTAATTTTTTTTAGAATATCTACTGTGCTCTTAAAATCCCGAAATAGATCTTCGGATGCGTTTATAAAATTTTTTTTTAAGTATTCGCCATCTGCGTATGGTTTTCCTCTCTTAGCTGGACTAACAACAAAACTAGCCATATTAATATTGCTGAAAAATTGCACGCATTTATTAAATACAGAAGTCTTTTGACTCTTCTTTTGAAGCTCCTCAACTGCCTTCTTCTTTGCATCACCAACAACAGACAACAGGACATTTAATGCCAACTGACGCATGTTTTTTGTAAAGTGTCTCTCCGAATTTGACTTCTTGTTATGCGTGAATTTTTCCTTACAAATAAGACATGTCCGATGGCCATTCAAGTTTTGAATAAACGCCAGAGTTTCGAGCCACTCAATTCTAAATTTTCGGTTTTCATCTTCGTTTTTCTTTAATAAAAAAGTATTATTATTATTAAATTGATGACAAAAATACTTGTAGAATATACAGTTGGATAAAAAAATACAATAACTTTACTCTTCAAAAAAGTACCTTTGTAATACAAAGACACGATAATCGCAGACCACTGTAGATAAGATTTTACGATCATAAAATGCTCCCGCGCTTTTGTGAAAACATGTTTTTCTGAAATATTGAGAGAGTTGGTTCCAAAGTTGTTGCTGTAATCCTATGTTGTGTTGTGGTTCCAAAGTTGTTGTTGAATCGTATGTTATGTCCCAAAGTTTTTGCTGTAATCCTGATATTTGAACAGCACGTGCTTCTGTTTACATTTGTTTTGCTTGAAAGGGGAAAGCTCATACTGAATTCGAGGAGTTTTATTAGACAGAAATTTTACCAGTGCGTTGTTCAATGCAAAATTTATCTTTTGCTTGAAAAATTAAGGTAATGTGTTCCGATGTTTGTATGAATAGTTTGAAAGGATTTTGAAGGAATTCAAGTAGATTTTGCCATTCGGGTAATTCTACGTTCTCTCTATTTTTGTTTGTAATTCGTTGTATCAGTCGCACTGCAATAATGCATAGCCAAGTTCTTTTCCCCATGCCCATTCATGCAAAAGACATAAGAATTTGACATTACTTCTTTCTTTTTAGAAAACACGAAAAACCGATATTCTCGGCGCGTAATTGGCGCCTGCCCGTGGATATTTGTGGCAGAGCCGCACTTAAGGGGTCAAAGAGCCGCACTTTGCCGACCTATGCCCTAGATGAAAATAAAAATTCAATAAAGTGAAAACAATAAATTGTACATATATGGCAGGGATGCCCGATTTAGTTCATTTTTGAAATTTGTTTTACTATTTTTTGAAAACGTTGTGTACAAAATTTCAACTCTCTAGGTCGCACAGTGGGATGAAAAGCAAGTTTTGCGGTCAAAACCCTGTAGCTTCTGTAATAGTAAAGATATTTTAACTTTTCTTTTTTATTTTGTTACTAATGAAATCAGAGCTTTGGTAAGTAAAAAACAATTTAATTGTGGCGATACGTTCCTGAAACAAACAAAAAAATACAAAAAAAAATAAAAATAAAGAAAATAAAAATAAAAGAAAAAAAAAACTTAAAAACAAATCCCGTTCTAAGAGAGGACAACTTTGACTAGTTTGATATAATAAAATATCAATCATCTTCATTGAAAATCCCAAAGTATTATATTTTTGAATTCACTTAAAATTTATTTTTTTACATCAGCACCAGCTTAACACAAGCCTGTCTTTACTGGAACTTCTCCGATCCAGTTCTTGTTGCTCTAACGCACCTCCACTTCCATTTGCAAAATTTTGTTTAAATATTTGTTGATCTGATGATCCATCCACCATACCTCATTTGTTGAACAAAACAATGGTCTGATTATTAAATTTTACACGTTGCTCTTAACATTTCATAGAAAATATTATTCTTTTCGCGATATGATCTAAAGGCGACTGTAACTTTATTTTTGCTCCGTGCTCAAATATTTCTATATTTTCCGGATACCAATCTTTCTTTGCGGAGGTGAAGTATCGTTTCTGTCTGAAGAGGGGAAAGCATATGCCAATTGATCAAAAGGTACTTCTGAACAAAGCTAAGCTTTTCTTAAGTGGTTGGCTCTTTCTGAAGATTCAGAATAGTGTTGCCTCGGGCGACCACCAATTCCACTTGATAAGTTGCCTTATGTTAAAGAATGCAAGACGTTATTATTACCAGCCGAGCTGCGTGTACCTGGGCGCATCCCTCGCGATTTGATAACTATTCAAATTTATAATTAAGTCTTTTTTTTAACCACGAACTATTTTTATGCACAAACTTGGTTTTTGTTCTTGAACTTTTTTCAACAGTAGGTACACGGTACATAATAGAAAAAAAAAGTTTTGGGATTTTCTCTTTTATATAATTTTTAATGGTTCTTTATTATACCTATATTCATCACTTATTATATTTATAACAGAATTACGTGAGCCATCACCACTCCACAACCAATCACATAGTTTTTTACGCTGTACCGACAATTGGTGCAATTTAAAAAAAATTCTCTTAGCTACGCTTGCTTTAAAATAAAACTTTTTTACGTACCTACCTATGTATTGCTTAAAGTTTTCAAAGGTTCTACCTTCCACAAAATTTGTATACATAATCTACATAGCAATGTATCTATATGTACCTATATAATCCGGCCCATTCCTAATTCGGATGACTCCTCGCAAGTCCCTAAAATATTTTTATAATGTCTTATCTATATTGTGGGTCGATCTTTATGCTATTAATATCAATTTCAATTTAGTTTATTTAGGTGGATTGGTACACAAGATTTACAATCTTTTGTAAGCGCTCGAAAATATAATTTTAGAGAAAACAATGTTCAAATAGTTACTAATAGAGTTAGTGTCATATGTTTATAATAATAAAATCATAAGTAAAACTAAATTTAAGTGAAATTATGCAAAAATACAAAAATATGTTAAGGGAAGCGATAAATGATTCCATTGTGTTTAATCACAACTATAAAAAAGAAAAAAAGAACAAAACTTATTATTTAATTAATTAGCAGCACTCTCGAAACCATTCAGACCTGTATTGAAGATAGCAGCCTCTTAAATTCACCGACAGTAACCGCTCTCTGCACGGTTGCAGGTAACAAGTTCCAAAGCCGTGGCATCTGAATGAAGATGCAGCCTTCCTGAACCAACCGACTATGACGTGGAATCAGAAGATCCCAACGTCGTGGCTGAGATTTGAGAAACTGGATCTCATCCATTAATCAGGGCGTTTAGTATGTATAAGCTTGAAGAGGAATAGAATTACCGGGCCAGTATTCTGGGAATAAAATTAGAGACATGGTCAAATCTGCGTAAATTGAAAATAAAGCGAATACAATAATTATAGGCCACATTTATACAACGAGAGCAATAACTCTCCAATTTTGGAAAAATCAAATAGGGCAGGAATCAATCTACATTTAATGTCTACGCTTAATAATTTCGCAGAGAGCCAGAGTCGACACAAACCTCCATACACCTTACTCAGCACTACACGTACATGATCACAGCATTTCATTGTCCCATTAATAGCGACACCGAGATTCGTAACTTCGCTTAACCTAGTCAATATATCACCCCCAAACATGATCTGCGGAATATCAGTTTCCAAGCTGTTATTGGAAAAAATTATATATTTCGATTTATTGGCATTTAACATCAAAAGGTTACGTTGAGACCAATCAAAACTTCGCATTGAGTCATCGTTAATCCTTACAATGGAGTCTTCAATCAGCCCGAGAGGTCTGCTATTGTATATTTGTAAATCATCAGCATATAAATGTGCACTAACCTCTTGAATAATGTCAGGTAAATCATTGGTGAATAAGGAAAAGAACAGTGGACCTAAAATAGACCCTTGGGGAAGAACACCACAGAAAAGCGGCGGTAAATCAGAAAGATGATCGCTGACTCGCACTTGCTGATACCTATCGCCTAAGAAGCTCTGTATCAATTGGACGGCACTAAATGATGAAAACCGGAAAAATGTTTGAAGTTGAAGTTTGTTGAGGAGCATAGAGTAATTTACACAGTCCAGGCCTTTTCTTATGTCTGTAGTAACCTTTAGGACAGCCGAATGACAGCTATAACCTGGTCTGAAACCTGATTGACAGCGTGAAAGCATTCTGTTGTTATCTACAAACGATTGAATCTGAGTGTACATCACCTTTTCCAAAGCCTTCGCAAGGAAACACAAAATGCTGATGGGTCTAAAATCAGATGGGTTAACAGCAGATCTTATTTTAGAGATAGGTAGCACGGTAGCAATTTGCCATCTAGAAGGAAAGGTAGATGATGTTAGGGAGGTATTAAAAATAAATAGTATATAGCGACTAATGTAAGGCAGCAATAATTTTAGGAACTTAGGAGATATGTTATCAGGACCAGTGGCACTACATTTAATAGAGAATATGGACTCATAACACTCTGCATTAACAATACACCGAAAGGAGAAAGAATTGCTATACTCAGGGTTATTTAAGCATGGTGTGCTGCCAGGTAATTATGAGTGATTCATATTATGCGACACATAAAATCTGTTTAGGTCATCAGGATTGAGTGAGGTTTTCTCCTTGGTTCTTCCACATACTCCAGCTTGCTTGAGATTTTTCCATAGAATCATGTTAGAAAGCATTGGGTTGAATTTTTGTTTCATATACCTATATTTGGCCGACTTAATGCCCGAGGTTGCTTTATTCCGTACTTCTTTGAATAACGCCTGTAAAGGAATTGTCTTAAGGCGTCTAAACTCCCTATAGAAGAACTCCCTTTCTGAAATTAGACGGCGTGTGAACCAAGGGCAGGCATTTAGCCTAACTCTTCTATATCGAACAGGTAGATATTGTTCATACAAATAATGGAATAAGCTCTCGAAGATTTCGACCTAATCATCCACTACACTGTAAGATAATATGCTATCCCAAGGCAGCCTATTGCACTCATCAGAAAGCTCAGAAAAATTAATGTTGTTGAAGTCACAATAAGGAAAATAGTCTAATATTTGACTGGGACAAGGAGCAAAATCATACGACAAAAAAATTAGAACCTTGGAATTCCCTAGAAAAATTAGAGAAAAAGATCAAAAGATCAGAAAAATTTTCTCATGGAAATCGATCTTACTTAAAATGCTATTAGGAAAGGAGAAAATTGAGACAGGTGAAATTTATACGTTCTGGAGACAACGATTCGAGATATACTCTTGCGTACGTCTAATCATTTCGAACAATTTTGCTTAAATAATATAGACTTCAAAATAGTGTTTCTCGTGATATTTCAAATTTTTTTTAAAACTTCTACTTTAACGTATCAAAAATTAAAACCAAAAGTAATTTGCTCTATCAAACTCAGTCACACAATTAAGTATAAATATATCTGTAAATCTTCAAAGTTTTATACATATGTGTGCGCACATTACTGAATTTATAAATACTTCAACATGCAATATTACTTTCCTTTTCATATGCTCCATAGGTACTAAAAGTATACAACATCGGAATAAAAAATATTAATTTTTGTGTGTAATTAATAAAGCCTTGGAGGTAATTATCTAAATTTCTTAAAATAATTTATTATAAAAAAAAATGAGCTTTGGTCGTCCTTGTCGTACTCTGTGCCGACGAGTTCTCAGGCAATGTCCAAATAATAGTGAAAAACCAAAGTTTTGTATGGCAATACTAGGAAAGGGTTGTCCCATTTGGACCATTTTTGAACTTGAATTTCTAATATTTATAAAAACGCCGTATACAAAATTTAAGCTCTACACGTCGACCGTTCTCAGGCAGTTTTTAAATATATAATGAAAAACCAAAGTTTTTGTATGGTAACATCAAGAAGGGGTTGCTCGATTTAGTTCCTTTTTCACATTTCATATACTTACTATTGCTATGAAAATACCATGTACCAAATTTCAGCTCTCTACGAGGACGCGCTCTCAGGCAATGCCAAATTTTATAGTAAAAAACGACATTTTTGTATGGCAACTCTACGAAAGAGTTGCCCGATTGTTCGCATTTCCGAACTTAAATTCACTTTTTCTTAAAAAAGGCGGACAGACAGACGGACATCTAAAAATCAAAATAACTTTTAATATGTGTTACAGATGGAATGACAAACTTAGTATACATTATGATTTCATCTGGGGTATAAAAATAGATTCCTCATCTGTCTGGGGACATATTTTTCTACTCCCTTTCTTCCTACAACAATTATCCGGGATTATTTAGAATCACAGTAAAAACATATTCTTTTTTCCTTTCCAACCTCAATCAATATACCGAGAACAGGTACAAGGGTTAAAATAGAAAATCATTTTTTTAAAGTATGCAATGCCTCCTCTCCCCAAACCCCCCCAAACAACAAATATGTAATCCTATATCCATCGTTGATGGAGCACTTTAATTTCATTCAATAGAAGCATATAGAGAGAACCTGAGCCCATCAGACCGTCAACTCTACGGATATTGGATACATGTGGATATGAACCGCCATACCTACCATATAATAAGGAAATCCTCTCCACACACAATTCCTCAGCGAATACACAATAATCTTGTTCAAAACGGGAATGAGGATGTAAGGTGACACATGACAACGAGGAGTTAAAAAAATACCTCAAGTGGAAATGTCAAATGACCTGCCTAAGTTGCCTGGCTAAGTATGAACAGCAGGCTAAATGCAACCACGCAATCAAATACATACACACGATACCGGACAGAACCTGTGTTCACATTTCAATGCAATCTGAGGAGAGTCCATCCGAACCGAAGCCTTAATGAGTGTGATTACACACGATTTCAATCCGGTGCCGCCAGCTGTTTGTGCTTAACGAACGGATCTGTTAAGGGACTTATTATTAAGAAAAATATTTAAAAAAAAAAAAACGAAACCCTGAAAAAGAGGAGGAAGGCCCTCATCCCTATGGATATCCCCTGAGGTACGCTTTATTTTCACGGAAGATTAGTTGCTCACTATTAAAAGGGATCAGCAGAGTGTAGACGAACGAGATGATGGTGATGGCCATGGACCAAGGTAGAGCTATGGTTTACTGGCAAACGTTCTAAAATTGTAGAGCTGCTGAAACGGTTCTCGATTTTTATATGCTTTGCTTTGTTTTGTTTTTTTTTTTTTCGTGAAGCGAAAATAATTGCTGAAATTCGCTGTTCGGGATAATGAGGGAAGTTTGTTTGAGACGGATCAGAATTGATGGTCGTGAATTGGCAGTTTCTTGTTTATTGATTTCAGATAATGCGCGTATACTTCTTCATAATACGTTTTTTTTTTTTTTATTTCTTCTCAGATAACTAAGAAAGCAGCGGCATAAAGATAAGCCGAATTCATGTGGGCTGGCTTGACTGATTGTAATTTCAGATTTGTAGATACCTCTACCAGAATTGCGTTAATTTTTTATATTATTTAAGAAGATAATCAGCTTCGAGTTTATATGATCCTTTAAACGATGTTTTAAATGAATAGGATGTTGGCAAAGTTTAATAGGTTCCCATTTTTATTAGAGTCCATACGGCTTTAGTTTTTTGAATGAAGAGAATTCATTTGTTATATAAATGAGTTTATATGTATGAACGAGGAGTAATTAGGTCTATTGGAGCTATTTTGTGTTGATAACTTGGGTAGAATTGATTAATCAGGGATCTGTAATCTTTTGATCGTTCAATTTTTCACTATATACGATTCAAACGAATCCAGATTGAACTACAAATTTTGATTAATAAAACTAACGAGAATTTTAATTTTTATCAAAAAGTACATATTTATGTAATCTGTGGCGACGTTGATACTAAATTTTTTTGTAATTAAATACAATATGCTTTCGGTTCTTAATTTCCACTTCACTCGATATTTCCTTTCGTCAAAGTTTTACTTTGTTGGTTTACACTATGTTACGTTTTTGAAAGATAATTTTAGGTAGGTCTTGATTGATTTAAAAATTGTTTTTAAATTAAAATGTCATTCTCGATTTTTTGCTGTCTCGTGATAAGCTGCAAAAAAATATAGAAAATAAAATAATAATGTAAATAAATCAAGACAAGAATTTAAAGAATAAAAGTAATAATAAAGTAAAATATAGTTCAAACCATAAAAATAAATAAATAAATAATTTAAACAGAAAAATTAAGATTCAAGAGGTGCCTCTAGCAGTTCTGCTAGGTTTCCCTTAAACTATTCTTCAAAATTAGTAAAATTAGTCCCCATTAGAAATATAATGCATTTTTTGTTAACGTGTTCTCAAATTTGTCCTTTATCTCTCTCTCTTTCTAATAGTCGCAAAATATTATCCGTTCAATGTCTTCTTCATATTTGCGAATATAAAAAAAAAACAATGTGCCTGCAACATTACTGTGGTACTATTTTGGACAAAAATTCACAAATTAGTTATGTGTGAGATATAAGCTACGGCATTATACAAGGTGTTTCTCACTAGGAGGTCAATAGAGCGGGAGGTGATAGCCATACCAACGGTTTAGGAGTTACAGAGTAATTAAGAAAAAAAGCTAGTTTCTTAAAAAAAAACACCCTGTATCTTAAAAACTACAGGGTGTACGGTCACAGTTAAGAGCTCATTGTATGAAGAACTTCATGGCCTTTCAAACGACTGCTCAATCAGCACCACACCCCTCTCCTATCAAGAACTATTTTTGTCTAAACTAAAAATTTCGGATTTTCTTACCTTTTTTTTTAATTTAACCTCTATTATTTTTGAAAAAAGATTGTTAATATAACTTTTTTTTTTATAAAAACTCTAAACTGTAGACTCTCCTCTTTAATTTGACCCGTTGATATGACCCCCCCCCTGCCTTACAATTTTTGGTTCGTCTAGGTGAGTACTATCACCTCCTAGTGGGAAACACCCTGTATATTGGGAAATCCAAGAGCTGTTTTTCACACAATTTTAATAGTTTTTTATCGGATTGCCTCACATAAACAACGTAAAAAGGTAATACTTATCATTAACCGCTTCCTGCCTTTGAAGAAGAAAAAAAGTCAGCAAACTTCAAAAATTCATTACAAAACTTCCATTGGAATTATTAAGCCTTTGTTTCCATGTAATACTTTTACACACACATTTGTATTAGGATTTTACGATAATGGCTTTGGTTGAAAGTTCCGCAATTTTGAAATGAATTTGTCTACCAATATTTTAGTGTCCAACACATTAGAAAAAACTGCTTCACATGAGCCATATGAGATACTTACCTGATTTATAGTGATTCGGCGATTACTAAGAACAATATCCTTAATTTTTTCTTCTAATTTTCATCAGTTAATGACCTAAAGTGCACAGCTCTCTTATCATCTTCATGTCTTGAAAATGTTTATAACATTCATAATTCTTTTCCTTCAACATTTACATCATTAATGGAATAAAGTTCAATGAAGTGACATTTTATTGCATTATTGATAAATAAAAAAAGCAATTCCTTTTTTCTGTCATTTTCAAAATACAAAAATTCACCGATTGTACCTTAGAATATAGAGACAACAGGAAGTGTTGATACCTGTAAAATTCGTGTGCATGATCGTGGATTTTTCAGCATGCCGTGAAGTAGCTCAGCATTATATTGAAGAAAGAGACAAGTCTATGTTTAGCTGTCAAACGAAGTTTGTTTAATTTGCGAAAGATTTGCAACAATTCAAATATAACTTAAAACTTGTGAAAAGTGACTTAAAAATAGTGCTAAACAAAGCAAATAGTGTAAGTAATTATCTGTTGAAATTATAGTGATAAATTTCTAAGTGATGTTCATGTAATTTCAGAATGAAGTGTTCGGTAAAAAATTTCCACAAAAACACCAAGGAACGACGTGGGAAATCATTTTTTAGGCAAGTATAGTTATAAAATATTATTTTGTGTACTTTACACACCTTTTTATATTAAATTAAATTAAAAATTCATAACAAAAGCGATGAAATATCAAAAAAATCCTTCCTCCACCGAGATTTGTTTACGTTTGTGACAGCTGCGAAATTCCCTGAGTATGTTTGCATAGTGACAGTGAATAAGAACATTTTCCATGGGAGCAAACGTAATATTTTCAACCATATGTCTTGTTGCCCCGCTCTCTATATGGATTCTACTACACGGCTGTACGGAGCGTTTACTGAAGGGGCAACAGATACTAACACAACCAGAAATTGACTACACAAAATTTGACTTATAACACTTCCAGTACTCTCTATATTCTAAGGATTGTACTGAAATGAGCTGTCAAACATGTAGGACGCTTCCGATTTGGCTGAAATCTTGTATTGCAGATAGTGAGTGCGTTCACCGACAGAAAAATAGCGACATAATGTCACTACCGAGTCACTACACAATGCTATCGTGCATTCACTGTACACAGCAAATGACAGATAGTCACTTTCTTTTTCTTTCTCACGCGTTCACTGAGACGGTCAAGAGTAAAAGGTAGCGCATTATTTCACTACCCCTATTAAGGATAGTAAAGTTGTGCGATAATAAATTTGTGTTATCAAAGTGACATTGATATGGAAATGGAAACAGAAAATATATCAATTTTGGTTAATGAGAACAATATGGCCTGTGTGATGGGCCAACAAATTTTTTATTATAAATCAATTTCAATGCATTAACTTTATTTCCTTGTTATGTCGAAAAAAGTTCATCTTCCATCGATAACGCTATTTGCAATTTGACGTTTATGTTTACTTTTAATTTACTTATTTTTTGCAAACGTCAAAAATATTTGATTTGCTACGTTTCTCTCTTTTGCGTTCACTGCAATTTAGTTGCACAAGAGGTAGTGACTGACTGTCAAAGTAATTCTTTTAATATTTGTTCACAACACATCGCTATCAAAACGCCACAGGACGCTATCGTGTCAGTGAACGCACCCAGTGATATCAATTTAAGGAAAACAGGTGGTCTCAATCAAACACGAATAGCTCGCGAAATTCAAATAGCTATTTTAGGAGATTTTTGAACTTTAAAGAAGATAATTTTTCGAAGGAAAAACAATTTTTGAAATTATATCGTTAATTTTTTCTAAACTTTTTTGAAAGAATGAAGTAAGACACAAACGGCATTTCAGTAAGCAAAACAAACTTAGTTACAGTCAAAAAAAGCGTTGCAAGGATCACATTTTCAAAAAAAATCTAAAATCTCTTGTAATTTCGAAAATAACATGAATTCGAAAAAAATTAACTTAACATTTTCGATTGAAATTCACCTCTTTTAGCGGTTTCAGTATTGCATACATTTCCTAGAACATGTAATGGTGTTTCCGTCTATGGTGGGACGGGGTCCACATCAAGCGTTTGAGAGATACAGGGTGATTAAGAAATTATGCTAGTTTTTTTACAAAATATCCTCTATCTTTAAAAGTACAGTGTCTACGGTCGCTGTCAAGAGCTCATTATATGCAGAACTTCATTGCCTTCCCAACGATCAGTCAGCCCCGCACTTCTCAACTCTTCGGAGACATGGTGGCCTAAAGTAAAAATTTCGGATTTTCTTACCATTTTTTTGACTTTGAAATCTTTTCTTTTACAAAAATGTGTTTTTTTAAGGCAAAGGGACCAGAGATCCCAAGCACGGAGGCCAAAACGGCCCATTGTCCTATCCTGCTAAAAACCGCATCACCAAAACAGTCCAGTCCTCTTAATTGGTGAGGAAGATTTTTCAGTTCATCTACAGATAGGAAGGCAGACCGTAAAGTATTCAGCCTGCTTCGGGCAAAGGCCAGACAAGCACACAGATAGTGTTCGGTTATCTCAGGCTCTGCTTCCAGGCAAGCCAGACACTCAGGGCTGTCAACAACTCCCATCTTTGTTAGATGAGCGTGAAGCGAGCTGTGGCAGGTGATAATGTCTACCACATTTCTAGATTGTTTCCTTCCGAGCCCATTGAAAAAATCAGAGATGTTCTGGGCCCATCAAGAAAAATTTTTGTGCACCTGCAAGTTCTCCCATCTCTGCTGGTGCGTACTATGCACATCCGCTTTGATGAGAGACCCGATACTCGAAGTGGAAATGCCTACGGCGAGTTCCAGTCCGACGAACAGAGAATCAGAATTAGCCCTAGCTAAAAGGTCCGCCCTTTCATTCCCCATGATTCGCATGTGACCAGGATCAAATCGGTTGTGAACCAAATAGATCGCACATTCATGCAGGGTAATGATCCGAAACATACAACCAAATCACGAAAAAAGTGGCTCTTCTATAATAAAATTGTTGTTCTCAAAAGATGTCTAAATTCTCCAGAAAATATGCGGACGATATGTATTAAGATTAATACTAACATTAATGGAGAGTATGCCCAAATATGGAATTTTTTGCAGTGTTAAAATCGAAAGGAGGTCATGTGATATATTAAAAGTGTTAATTTATGTCAATTTAATAGGTGTTCACCTACGACAAAAGTTTTCACAGGAAATTTAATCGCATAAATGTTTTCGTATTTCTTTTATAAAAATTTTGATTATACCGTACCTATTGAACTAAAAATATATATTCACCGATATCAATCAATGTGAACAGTTTTATACCTCACAGTATATATATAGGTATGCTTGCACGTGTCAAAACTTCGTGTCAATTAATAAAGAAATATTCATTTTTCAAAATCATCTCGAAAAGCAGGTACTAACTATGTATGTATAGGTAAAAAGTGTTCAATTTTAATTCCCAGAGAAATTTTCCATTTTTATATCCTCTCTGAATACCCACCGTTCTATTCCGTTCACATAATCCGCATTTTTTTTCGTCTGGGTCAATATTAAAAAAAAAAAAAAAAAAACTGGTCCCACAGTCATCAGAAGGGGTGATCAATTCAAAAACCGAAAGGAAATTGAATGTGTTTCACTCGAAAATTTGGAGCTTATCAATAATAATCCATAAAAAGTATTTACCTGATGGATGTGGAATAAATTACTACCTTCGTACATATGTAGTATGCCCTCGAGCCCAATTATATTGGCCTGGATATGCATTCAGGTTTGGTTCGCATTATTAGGAATATAGCTACACGAAATTCGTAATTTTCTAGAGTCAGACACACAAATCCATCCAAATCCTTTACATCACAAAAACGGAAAATAAAAATAACTTCTAATGCCATCTGGATTTAGTCTACTGCACTAAAACTATCGTCATAACCGAAAGAAGACAGGTTTTAATTAGACACAAAGTCATCCAACAACTGACTATGCGGGATTCCATTGAGCTCATTTCTCTTTTATCATTATCATCATGGCAAGGAAATTTTACGGACTATTGTACGACCGACGACAGACCGGACGGACGTACATACATATATAGCCTTGATGCTGTGTGGGTACAGAGTAATTTTATCTCTGCACGTTTCTTTATTTTATCGATTATCTCGTTTACGACTGGTAAAAGAAAATGGTAGTACACTCCCAAGGATAATAAAAACTAAGAAACAAAAACTATGGCAAGTGAAAAAGATGTTAAAAGACAGTAGATAGGTGGGTAGGTAAGGTAGGTAAGTAGGTAGGTTGGTTGGATAGGGCTCACCAGCAAAATACCTATATATATGTAGGTATAGCCTGAAGTGGATGTAAAAAATTTCAAAATTCCTTTAGAGATGGCGAATTTTATGTGCATAGGGTAAGTGTTGTTCGAAAGAAAGGCGAAAGATGTTTAGCTTTTGTTGTCGATCTCCTTCCTTTCATTGTTCTCGGGAAATATTCTTCTGTCGAGGGTATTAGTTTTAATCTCATTGCATTCTGCGAATATTTCAAAGAGAAATGAAGTAATATGGTGGGTTGGCTTCTTTTTTTCCACAATTTCTTGGTTTTATTACAACCATTAAACAATTACCATAAATAGGTATATCTAATGAATCTGTGGCCTTAAGCATTGATTATAAAGTATAATCAATGCCTTAAGTCAATCTACATATATATGTGTAGATCACAAAAATATATAGGTATAAGACAGCTCTAACAAGGATAACCGCGAAGGGTAAATAAAATATAGACCAGTGTGGATGTTTGAGTGGACATTTTCGGCTTGTTTTTAAATCTCAAATGAATGCAGACTCTAAATAGCAAGAGATATATAAATTCCGTAGACACGAGTTACTTTGTCCCATTGGGTTTAACTTTAATTCACTACCAAAAATATTGCTGTTAATTGCACTTCCTACAGAAATGTATTAACTGATACCAGATAACTGCTGCGCAAGTGCTGTGATAGGCATATAAAATGCGCACTGGTCTAGTTTTTACACGTTAAGTAAAAAACATCAGTCTAGGGTGAAAACTTGTTATATACCTAGGTACATAACTAGTTTGAAATTTCTTGTATGTCCCATCCAAACTCTTCCATTAGTCAATTCGGTGTAAAAACAGGAGAAAAGCTATAAATGGTTAAAGACCAATATGTTATATTATACCCTAGATGAAAATAAAACTTAAATAAAGTGAAGCCCCAAAGTTTTGTATGGCAACACCAAGGAGGGGTTTCTGGACTTAGTTCATATTTGAAATTTTATTTACTATTTTTATAAAATCGCGGTGAACCAAATTTCAGCTCTCCATGTCGACGCGTTCTCAAGCAGTTTTCAAATATATAGTGAAAAACCAAAGTTTTGTATGGCAACACCAAGAACGGGTTGTCTGATTTAGTCCATTTTTGAAATTTTATTTAGTATTGCAATGAAAATATCTTGTGCCAAATTTCAGCTATCACGAAGCCGCGTTCTCAGGCAATGGCCAAATATATGGTGAAAAACGAAATTTTTATATGGCAACCCTATGAAGGAGTTACCCGATTGGTCCCATTTTCGAACGTAATTTTACTTTTTTTTTCAAAGTCCGTGTACAAAATTTCAGCTTTCTAAGTGAACGCGTTCTCGAGTTATCGTGCGCACGGATGGACGGACAGACGGACGGACATGCAAAAATCAAAATAACTTTTAACGGAATGACAAACCCTATAGATTTCATCTAGGATATAAAAAGGCAACCGTAAATTTTGAGTACTGCAATGATTTTGTTTTTAATTCCGTAGGCTGTGGGGGGGGGGGGGGGTCGACCGTGGGTTTAGAAGCCTCCGTGGGACTCTGTGCAGACCTTGGTTTTTGGCCGCCATCTTGAAGATAAAGGTGCATTTAGATATTTTAATTTACCTCCGTAACTGGTAGACAAAACAAATTGACGAATTTTTTTTAGATACTCGGACTCTCTACAATCATTATGTTCAGACGTGGTTGGAAAGTTGCAAAATCCAAAATCTTGTGGCTGAAAATAAAATCATCCCTTGCACATTATACCAAAACGCTCCCTCGCCTTCCGACCTTCTCAAATTGAAATTTTTTTACAGGCACAAAACCAAGTGCGGATGCTTGAAGGCTGGGTGAAAGTTCTGTGTCAATTATCAATATTTCCGTAGATCTAGTTGTCTAATACAGATTGTATAAGATGGCAATATCATTGAGTCTCATCTCATTAACGTCTACCGGTGTGCCACAGGATTCTGTTCTATCTCCATCTGTCTTTTTAATTTTTAACAAATATTTGCTGCTTTCTACTATCAATTACATCTATATATTTTCTGATGATTTTGTTTACTTCTTTGGCATAGAAATTATTACAAAACTTTTAGATTCCATTGTAGCATCCAAATTGTGATTTATTAGAAAATTACGTATATAGGTATATATTGGTTCCACAAAGATGTGAGCCTATCTTTATAGTATAAATTTGATATTTTCTTGAAGTATTATATTAGTAGTATTATAGTAGTAGTATTATATTAGTATTAGTAGTATGTACAAGTGGATACTAATTATATAGACTTTTCTAAAGCCACAAAAAGATGAACGCAGTCCTCTAAATCAATAAATGTATTATTTGGTGTTCCTTAAGGCAGGCAGTGCGGCCCTTTACTTTTCCTTCTATGCCAATTGATTACTTAAAGCTGTACGGCAATATAAATTCATTTGAGTCTTTTGGAATCAGTTCTCATCTCTAAGCTGGAGACGGTCATACAGGCACACCAATACTTAGGGCTGCCATCTGTAAAATCATTAAACTAGGGCAACAAGTTCGAAAGCCCCGGACATTTTAGCTTGAAACCCGGACATTGTTGCCAAAATAATTTTCTGTTTTACTTACTAATGAAATAGGTTGAAATTGTTATGCATAGTGTTTTTTTTTATTTATTTATTATAAAATTAGTCAGTTTACAAAAAAAACAGTAAAATAAAACGATGTGAATGAACTAAATTAAATCTCTCTTACATTTAGGAACATAAACAAATCTTCTAAAAATTAGAAATACAATTTTACATTTAGTGTGCCATATAGCTTTCAAAATAGCTTCATTTCTCGGGAAAGGTGAAGCTACATGGCGAGAGACTTTAGCTTCAAGATACCACTTTCTCGATCTCTGGACACCCATAGAGCCATGCATACACTTTGAAGATGCAAAAAAATCTCTAAAGATACCAAATTACTAGAAATCCCGTCGTGTGTTTCAAATCAATCGGGTTTCCATGCTCGGTCTCTAGTCTTCGAAGTTTGCTCATTTTTCGTCTCTAGATTTCCGGACACTACTGTGTGTTTTGCTGTTAAGTTAACTGTGAAGTGAGTTTGGCAAGGTTTTTTGTTAATTTTTATTTAATTTATCATGGGGTAATTCCATCGATAATCGAACAAAATTTACACTTTCCCAACGGGATGAGTATTGATGCTTTAATCTTTTGCTTCTTTGGGCCGCAAGTGGTAGAGATGACTGTTTCTGGGACGTGTATTAACAGGACATAATTTGCCTCTGGCTGGAAGATTTCGGTGTTTGTAGTCTTCTCATGTAGTTCGCAGTTAGCTGGCTTGTTGTTTATGAGGTTTCCGATACATTCAGAATCAGTCGTTCTTTCTGTAAGAGTTGTTTCTTGGCAGTAATAGGTTTCTTCTATGTTTGGGCATTTCTTATCGAGATATTGAATATTGCTTAATAAAAAGCCACATAACTTTACGATATTCCCTCGTTGTATTAACTGGTTTGTGTTTTTATCTTGTCTTTCAACGATAATCCCTCGTTGGATTGTACAACTTTCTTTGCGAAGATTGATTTTCTCCTTTGTGGTTCCTCTTTTTTCTTTGTTCAGGTTCCTTCAATTTGTTCACAATAGTCGTTAGATCGAACCGATAAACCGTCGATTATTTGTGAAATTTAAAATTTAGAACGCGAACAGAAGAAAAAAAAATCCGCACGCTTGCCCTAGTTACGTTTGTTATTAAATGGTTTAATAAAAAAAATAAACTTTTACTTTTAAAATTTTAACTTTATTGAACTAAAACGTTTTAAATAAACAGCGAACGGAAAAAGACTGAACTCTGCTAGCAATACAATTATTTTGTAGCTTTCTGAAATACGACGTTATTTTATTTGCAGACATTACCCTTAGTATTTTTCAGGCAATTGAACTCAGGTGTGCAAGAAAATTTATTACAATGAACTTTACTAAAGTACAATATTGAAAAGTTTTCGCTGACAAAGATTTGGTAACTGTAACTCGTTCTCAGGCATTGTGCAAATATACAGTAAAAAACGAAATTTGTGCATGGCAACCCTAGGAAAGTGTTACCCGATTTATCCCATTTTCGAACTTAAATTTATTTTTTTTAAAAGCCCGTATGCAAATTTTCAGCTCTTTAAATATACGCGTTCCTAGGCTATCGTGCGGACGGACTCGCGGACGGCCGGACAGATGAACAGACCGAAGTCTCAAGTTGGGATAATAATGGCTTTAGAGAAGAGAAATTTTTTCGTCAATAGGGGGCTGGTTATTTTTGAAAAAAAAATCACGCTTTGTTGTGTTGTCCTTTATCCCGTAAAATTTCCGGATACATTTTTTAAAGCTCTTTCACTTTCTTTCTAACAATGTTTTCCTTGACAATTAATACAGATTTCTGGATATCGATATCATCAGCCCACGGCATGCCATGAAGGCACAGCGACATTACAATGATTACTCAGCTGAGAATTTTTGTTTGAGGAATCGTAGTCATTTGGTTAAGATACATTTTTTTAAATAATTTTGTTAGGAAAGGTATGAAGATTTTATTACGGTTCGGAAGATAAGAAAGCAAGCTTAATATTATTGGAACACCATTTTTCTGTATGAAGAGTAGTTTAGGGCGGAGGAGCTATTCAAATCAAACTTTTGTCACTTTTACATAAGAACACTGCAAATATTTTAGAATGTAAGGACTACGGGGGGCCTCGCATGTGGTAGGGAGGGAGTCTGTTTCATGGCTTGTGAAGTATTCTCGAGGGTTTTGACTGTAGTAACGAGATTTGGGGGGGGGGGGGTCGCGGTACATAAACAAACACAGGTACACAAGGCAAGTTACACAAGCAATTGGTCGTACTGCTAGCTTCGTTACTGAGCTAAGACTAGGTGGGACCAGAAGAGAGAGCTTGAGTGAGAGCCGAGTCGGTTTGACTGTCGGCATTATCAACTACACTGTCCATACACAAAAATTAAATTTTTATTTAATTGGTTTCCAAAATTTTAAAACCCGGACAGTATAGAAAACTTCGCCCGGACTCTCCTCGGACGCCCTCAAAACTAAGACAAATCCGGGGAAACCCGGACGGATGGCAGCCCTTATACTACATCAGCTGACAACATTCTAAACAGAAGTCTTAAAATAATTGGCGATCTACCTACCAATAGCTTATCATATCGACATACTAGAGCACTACTTCCCCTTTATACCTACATACATGCTCAGTATCCTGATTAAATATCTATTCCGATCCAGCAAGCCGTCCTTTTTCCTTCATCCTCCAATAATACCTTCTTTGGTACAATAATTTTTCTCTGAAATTTTTTTATTTTTTATTTTGAACTGTGCGAATATGGAAATGTCTACCATCTTAAATCACAAAAATTTTACATTTAGAACTAGCCAAAATTTATATAGAGGCAAAGATCAACGGTAACTTAATGTGACAACAAAACGAATCTTCAATATCAGTCAGCAGATTGTAGTACTGGGGGCAATGCTTCCTGTCTAAGCAATTTGTGTATAGATTGTAAATAGGGAAAATTCACATTACGGTACGAGTTTCATGAGCTGAGCAAAACGTAATAGCATCACTTATTCATGCTTTTCAAATTCAAAACAGTTCTTCAGATCACCACTTCACATTAAGTGCGGCACTTGAGATCATAGAGTAATACAAATGAATGGAGAACTCAATTAGTAGGTCGGTCACACTGTGCCAGTCACCGGATTCCCATATTGAATGTGATCACCCGTCGTCGTCGTCGTTGTTGGCGTTGTTATCGTCTTCGTCTTTCTCAAGTATTTTTCTTTAATTCATAACGAATGAAGCCGATGAGTTAGTTGACTAGAAATTTACAAAAGTCATGCATGGTTTCGTTGAGCCAATCATTAACTTTTGAAAGACTCCTTTGTATTTGAAATAAATGCACAAACCATCTGGCCACGCAATGTTTAACTGAACTGAAAATGTGTGTGTGTTTTTTTTTTTATATGACATCTTAGTCTCAACTTAACACCTTCCTAAAAAAAAAAAAAAAATGGAAAAAATTTCGTGTTTTGATTTTCAGACCCCGCAAGATATTCGTGGTATAATAAATTCGCATTTCAATTTTCAAATCACGTTAGCTCTTTCTCCGGCCTTAAAACCTACAAAAAAAAATATAATAAAAAATTATAAATTTAGTCCTGTGCGCACAAGTTTGAATCGATAATTGCCTACCTGAGGAGAACTTCTACATACTTCTCCCTTTATACCTACCTGATTCTTCCAGTCGAAGTGCCAAAGCATTCAAGAAAGAGCGACCGAAAAGCAGGATTTTTTTTCTTTTTTTTTCTAAATGAGCCCATTCATCCAGAACCTGAATAGAAAAGAAAAGTTCAATTTAATTTCTTATCTGTTGGAATTTTTATCAAGGCAAAAGTCTTAAGAGGAACCCCAAGAATGGATATTGAGGTTTGTCATGCACTGCATTCACCGTTTTTCATTTCTTATTGCCATTGCTAGGTATTGCTTGCTTGCTTGCTTGCTAGGTAGCTAACTGAGCCTGGGCGGCTGCTTATCTTTCAGATTCACGTAACATGTGCTGTACGTGAGACCATTTCATTTTCTGAAATTGGGAATCGTTGTGAAGCTCACATGGCAAGAAGGAATATGTAGTTACCTACCTACCTACCTACCTACCTTACCTATCTAAAAAAGAACAAACTCTTTATATTTACATATATATGTACGGGACCCAACCCTATAACGACGATATCCCCAAGGCATTTTCGAATCGTATGTCAAATATGTGGGATTCATGCATATCGGCAGAATATTGAAATTCGTTCAGGAGACAACACCACATGGGATTCATTGAAGTATCCTCGTAAGAAGAGTGTAGGAAGAACGTTAACGGGAACACACTTATTGTGTTAATTTTATAGAATTAAAGGGAAACTCTGTATTTGGTGTCACTTTTCCGAACTGAAATGCTTCCCCTCATTTTTATGCTCATTATAAAGTGATAAGGATCTAATTTTAGTATTTGGTGTTGCTCTCCTGCTGTGACTGTCTTACGCAGATTTCAATTAGACATTATAAAAATACATTCTGACGTTTAATGATTTTGAGTTATTATTATTATTTTCATTGTTTGATTACGGCCAAGTTCCAAAATTCATTTAAAGTAAAAATTTAATACTTTCAATACTGCAATCGTACTGGTACTGCCTGTATTGCTGTGATTTTAAATTAAAATATCCCGGTGGGAAATATGTCAAGCGCTTGTAAAAGGAAGCGCTTCCACAACATAGCCAGAAAATATCTTTTCTGAAGTGCTCTCTTACCATAGCCAAAGGAATCTTTGCGGAAGCAGATCTCTTCTCTGAGTTTCGGCTTATTCGTTTTTTTATTGTGAAAGATGACTCATATCATAGATGTCACAAGAACTAGATGTCGCATGGTATACTAGAGTATAATATACTGATGAGTATTGCATTCTGGAATGGACCATAACATAATGTAGAGCATGCCGAAAGTAAATGTATACATTTGATCGACTTCCTCAATACTTCAGATATGAAAAAATATAAATCACTCGACGTTTCCATCATTTCAAATGTTGTGGTCCATTCCGAAATGGACCATCCAGCCAAGCCCGTATATATGGGGTGGGTTTGAGGGGTTTAAACCCCCTCCATCGGTGTAGCCTACACTTTCGTTAATATGACAAGCCAAATTCTTACGCACAATTCTTTATAATGTAGCGGCTCACAACAATTGGTTTTGTCATTTTATATCTTTCCTCCGTGGCCCTTTCAGACAGAGCTGGGCAATACTTAAGTAAAAAAAGACTTAAGTACTACTTAAAGTACATGTTCGTTACTTAAGATTTATTACTCAATACTTTTGAAATGCCCTACTTGAACATAAGTACTCTTGCTTCTATTTACTTGTACTTAAGACTTAGTTTTGTACTTAAGTATCAAGATTTTTACTTAAGTATTTCTGAGTCTATTAAGTATCTACAAATATCTAACTCTTCGTAGAAAAGCAAACACAATCACTAGCGCAACTCCTTTTTTGTTGAGTTTTAAAGCACGCAAAGAACTGTCAAAGCATGTGCGACAAGGCACAACCTAAGCCAAACTAATAACATAGAAACCAGACTGGGCAAGTGAACAAAAACCAGTAACCTCTCACTCGAATATAAAATCGACGATGCCTCGACCTGAATTAGGGGAGGCCTCAATTTTGTCTTAGAAATTTACTGGAAATTTGACATAGAATTTTTATGAATTATTGGAGGTGACAATGGGTGCGTCGGCGGACCTCTAATAGTTTTTATGAGTGTAGCAATGAGAGGTGAAAGTTTTACTCTACGTGCAGCGCCGAAATCTATAAAAACTACAAATAGTAGCCACTGGTTACTATGCATATTATAGTTTTCAAAAGGTATTTATTTATTAATATCTATTAACTGAACTCTATACACTTCATTATATTACTGCCAACATACAAAGATTCTAAAAAAGTGCTGTAAAAAGTAAATATGTACTTCAAAAAGTACTCAGTACTTTTATAGACTTAGTACTTAGTTACAAGTACTTTTCATACATACGGTACTTGTACTTGTACTTAAGTTTGCTTTCAGATAAAGCAACTTTAGGAAAAACGTGTACTAAATAGAGAAAGAAAATAATCAGTCCAGTATATGGTTGTAAGTATATACACATCAGTAGATGGTACTCTGGAAGAAATTGCTCATAGTTTGACCTTGTCTCTCGTCCCTCAAGTGGTGGGGATTATGTGAGCCAATACAAATTTTCCTGAAAGCATCAAGGTGTTTTGCAATTAATGAAGAAACATATAAAAGATAATTAAGTCCCGATGAGCCTTCCGATGAGCGTTCATTAAAACTCATCGAAGAGCTAATTGGATATCATGAAACTGCTCCCTATATATGTAGGTACTAAACCGACAATAAATAAATATTTATTTTTGTCATCACCGTGTCAGATGACATTTCTACTAGATAAATTTGAATTAATTTTTGTGATTTATCGGATTTTAAGTAAAATTTTTAAATTATTGCTTTTAAATTAATTATTTGTTTTGCTCTTCCGCGGACAGACTGTCGCCCACATGCTGAACAAGACGTAATGCCCAAATCCTTACGGTTCAGCGTCTCAGAGTTTGGTTTGCAGCCAGAGTTTGAATTCGGAAAAATATATGAAATCAATCTTAAAATCAAATTCTCATTTATAAACTCATCATGATACTCATTGGCATGCTCATTAATAAGTTTATCGTGACACTCATTGACATGCTCATTAATAAGCTCATCGTGACACTTATTATGTACTCATCGAAGTGCTCATAGAATATTGTAAAATGCACAAAAGGGAAGCAAAGTATACATTTCTAAATAAGTGAAAAAGATACAATATCTCATGCACACTATCTGTAAAAAAGTAAATAAATGATTTTTCCCGGTTTTGTTTCAAACGCGAATGAATTTCATCAGGACGTTCATCTCATTACTCATGAGGAGCTCATTGATGAGCTCATCATGATTTGTCTACCAGGGTAGCTTACACTTCGATACACCGTAGCTTAATCGTAGTGGTATTTTAAATTGTGTTCACATTTTAAAGGGAATATTAAGTCTAAGTTTAATCTGTTTTTCGTCCTTAAAACACCAACTTTTGTTGGTAACTAATATTTTCAATAGAATCGCTTTGCTAAGCATTCATTGAAATGAATGAAGTACTTTCCCTCTTTACGGCAAGAAGGAAGAGAAAACATTTAATTCTGTAATAATTTTTTTTTTGTATAAAAAGTGGATCTTTATAATTTTTTTTCTTGGAATATAAATATGGGTTAAACAACATGTTTTCAAACATATCTTTTTAAATTTCTGCAAACTCACGGGACCTTAAATGAGAATTATCGCGAACTCAATTATCTTAATACATATATAGCACTTATATGTAGATGATTAGAATTTTTCGATTCAATTGGAATGTCTACATAAATTATATGCTTAATAAATTAATTATATTAAACTTACATGAAACTCCGATTATTAAGTTTAGATTAATTCTCAGTTATTCTTTTGTTTCTAGAGGGTATTAATTACTGGGCTAAACCCCTCCCATTCGTGATCTATATATACGGCCTTGCATCCAGCCATATAAATTTTGTATACCTACTTTTCTGGTAGGTACTGCATGCAACTACTAGTTCTTGTGCCATCTATGCTTATATGGATATGAAAGCGCAGCAGAAGTTTCAATCTTTTCCGAAGAGCTCTCTTACCATTGCCAAAAGAAGCTGTGCGGAAGCAGATCTCTTTTCTGAGTTTAGGTTTGTTCATAATCTGTCTGTTTTTTGTTGTGAAAAGATGACTCATATGCATCTGAAAGCACAGCAGAATTTTCATTCTGTAGTAGTCAATTGAAGTGTGCGGTTAATTGAAATTTAATTTAATTTAAAATAAAATGGAGCGCATTCAGAATAAAACTAGAATTATTCATAAAGCCCTTATCCTGATTATCTCTGTATTACCCAAAAGCGCTCCAAGACTGCTACGGCTACCCTAAAAGCACTCCAATAATGCCACCCTGTAAGCGCTCCAAGAGTGCCACTCTACAAGCGCTCCACTCTACAAGCGCTCCAAGTGCGCTTCCCAAGAATCTACAACTGAGCGCTTCCTTCTGCGGCATGCTCACGTTAAAAAGATATGAACAAGGATACGGTGGGGAGGCGCTCTTGCATTCGTCTCTGAGCGGGTCCATTCCCCGCTGGGATATTTCTTACATACACATGCATCAAAATTCCAAATAAGGTTACATAATTTTCAGTGACATACGTATAAATAAATGGAGGCAATTATCTTGTCGAAATTCATACATTTTAGAAGCATTTCCATCGCATGCTCCCTCGATGGATTACCCTTTCATCATGACTGACAGCTAAAAATAATAAAAATAATTTTTCAATTTATTACGTTGACGTTTTCATAATTTTTGCTTGAATTTGTAATTTTTCATATCGAATTAGGTTTCGGTTTTGTGATTTCAAAGGATCCACAATCGGCTTTTAATATTGAATAAAAATACTGTCATGAAAATATGTGGTGGCCCTTTTAAGAAAAAAACAGCTATCTACAAGTAAAGCCTATTGGCGATAATTTATCCTGAATTTTAGGGAGACCCAGTACTATGGTCAACACGCTAAATTTGGGTTGTAGTTTTTAATTACAGGTGGCAACACTAGTAAGTCTCCAAACGATTTAACTTTAATAATCGGCCCGAACCAAGGTATATAGAAAGAAGGTATGCCCATTAAAATTTTGACACATAACAGCTGATAGTCTGTGACGTACTTCAGTGAATGAGTAAAAAAGGAAAAGGAAATCTGACAGTGACAGTACAGAGTATTCTCTGTTAAAGTTCTTCTAGAAAATTATTTCTTTTATGTAATTAAGAGATTTCGAAAGTTTCCAGTGTATTTTAAATATCGAGTGCTATCGGTCAGAAATTTAAAAGCGCTCTGAAATTAATTTCGAATTTCAATTATACAAATTGTTGTAAATATGAAAGAATTTGGTGAAATTGAAGAGAATTTTTTCGAACATTATTTGCGTTGGACTGCTTTATTATTATTTATTACCTCAATTACCTTCGATTTTGTTTATCGCACAAAGTGAAACCGTAATAATTATTGTTGTTATTTGTATATATATAGGTGTCCTTATCGAGCTTGAAAAGGAAGAAATGTGTGATATTAGTTGTGAAAAAGGATTCAAGTATATTGTGGATCCGTGAAAATGTTGCGGAAAATGCGTCCAAGTTATGTGTATTTTGGCAGATCAATACTACAAGCCTGGAGATGAATGGTTTAGTGAGGATAATTGCACCAAATTCACTTGTGCTGATAGAGTTAGTTTCCATTAATTTTTATTTATCCAGAATACAATTTTCAATAATTTTTTTTGTTTAAAGGGAAATCAACTTTCTATTACGACTTATGAGAAAACATGTCCTGATATTAGCGATTGTCCAGAAAAATACCAGTACATAAAAGGATGCTGCACACTATGCAAGCCTGTTCCAGTCTCTATGTAAAAATCTAAGAAAATTAGTGAAAATTTGATTTTTGAAATTTTATCTTAATTTTAGTGAATTGTCTTCCTGAATCGCTGTCTGAATCTGAAACAAAAGATTTAGTGCAAGTTTATCAACCAATGCATGGATTGTGTATCAATAAGGAACCAATCAGAGGCTTTACCGAATGTCATGGATCTTGTCCGTCAGGCTCGAAATATAATAGATGTAAGAAAATTTAAAATAAATGATAACAGTTTTTTTTTTTTTTTGAAAATATTAACTGGATTTCTTATGTGCTTTTTAGTGTCATATGGACAAGACAAAATCTGTGAATGTTGCTCAATTTGTGACTTCCAAGAGAATTTGAATATTGAATATCCTTTACATAATTCATCGCTGTGGCTACACTGACTCAACAGTTGGAAAAAGTAGAATGCTACTAATTGCAATGGAATTCCTCGCAGAAATTATTCTACTCTTAAACATTGTAAGAATTGGAACTATGTGAATAAAATAAAACAACAATTGTACAAATTATAATCAGACACTATCTGCGTCTACGTTGTTGATTTAAGTAAGTAAATACTTTCTAAATGGCATATATAACAAAAACAGACTATCAAAACCACGGTAGTATAAGCGCAAACAAATGTTGACACATTACAGGTGATGCCCTGTGACGTACTTCAGTGAATGAAGCAAAATGGAAGAAAAAATTTAACAAAAATGGCGGAACGGTGTTCGAGTCGGGAATACCTTGTCTTTCTATATACCTTGGGCCCGAACACTAAAAATATCGCTTGTCAGAGTCCTGAGAAATGTGAGCTAAAAATAAACTAAAAATTTGTAAAAACTTATTGAAAAAGAGTGAGTAAAATATCTTCTTCTTCATCTTAGTGTCTCTCATCTCTGATATTCCGCTGTCATATTTTAGCTGCTAAATGAACGGCCCGGCAATAGAGACTAGCTAAAATTTAGTTTAGCGTAGACCTCGAAACTAGACTTAAATAATAAATCATAGTTAAGACGATCATAACTACGGTCATGACATACCAGAATATCAAAATTTCATGGTAATTTGGCTGCCTATGTTCTGTAGGTTATGCAGGAGAACTTTCAATGCTGAGCAATTCCAGCGATTGTACCAAACCAAAGTGTTATTTGTGGTTAGCAGGGTATTGAAAAATTTGCGATGCTGAGCAATTGCATCTGATGGTGATACAGAATTGGATTTTAATCTTCCAGGTTATGTAGAAAACCACTTTGATGTGGAGTTTCAAGCGGCTTTATTCGGACCCAACGTGAATATCCTTGATGACGCTAAGATTGTGTTCCATTCCTAGGAGCTAGCTATTGATCGCACATTAATGTCGTGCCTACTCTCTGGCAGATGTCAGGGGTTGTATTCAAGATTGCCTCGACTGTCTGGAACTCTTAAAGTTCCCGTCACCATGCGACTGTAACACTTGATCTTAGTTATTTGGACTTTTTTGAATTTTCAGAAAATCACAACCTTGTGTTATTTTTATAATGCCGTTTCTACAAATTACCTTTGTTTATATTTTTATTTATTCTTTTAAATAGGTACTCTTGAGTGGTTGAGCTTATTCAACGCACTCAATTTTTTTCAGAAATGAATATGGATTTAAAAGATGACAAAGTTCTTTTCAACTTTTGGCTCCATCAAAATTTCATTACTCAACTTTGATCTTCTATGACGAAAAAATATTGTACTTAACTGCATCGGAACACTACTCTAAAAACTTCTCCATTTAATTTAATTTAAAATGGTACAACACTTCTGAATTTCCTACAAAGAAAACGAAATATTGTTATTTTTGCTCGAAAAAGGGGCTGATTGTGATGAAATGACAAAATTGAAAGCTAAATTTATACTGACAAACTTTTCAAAAATTTCCTATGTCTACAGCAGGCAGAAACTCAGCCGTACTGAAGAGTATTAGTGTTTCTGCCGATACGAAACGCTCATTCTCCGCTAATCCAATTCAAAGTTTAAAGTTTGTAATTTTAAAATTTCCAATTGACAATCGTCATCTAGCATAGCTTCTTCCTACCCCATTCGAAGTATAACCCACGTTCTAGGCGGTATTGGGCTTCCTAGATTTTATCATGATTGATAATTAAGTTTCCTTCAGATGTAATTGCCATCAAATAAATCTCATCTGTATTATATCTTCCTATTAATACAATAACAACAAAGATCAGAAATGAAATAGGTAATAGGTTAAAGTGTTACGAACAAAAGAAAAATTGTTTTGCAGGGTTGAGGGGGGCAATATCAACCGTTTCGGGGTTACAGAGTGATTAAAAAAATATACTACTTTTTCACGAAACACCCGTAACATCTTTGTTGTACAACCTATGAAGATGATTTTTAGATCAGATGATAGTAAACTGTCTGGCTGTCTGAACCATCACTCCAGCCCTCATATTCCGCTATAGGACGTCAAAGTTAAAAGACTGGATAAACAATCCATTTTTGTTTTTAATATTAACTATTTTCCTGTCAAAATTCCTGATAGCCGTGACATGTTTTGCAAGATTTAAAAACTCCAGAATGTTACCTTTGATACTACAAATGTACATACTACATGCATGCAACCGTTTTTCAAGATAAGCCTGTTTTTATGATGCGTAATTTCATTAATTTTGCTACTGACGATAACAATCACGCCTAATTTTATGCAATTCTACGCAAAATTAGCAAAATGATGAAAATTAATGAAATTATCCATCATAAAAAAAAATGTAACCCTTAAATCATGCATTTTGGCGGAAAATTTAATTTTTTTTAATTACTTTAACTAGCGTGGGGAGGGGGGGTTGAGTGGTGTTCGGCAATAAGGAAGCACCGGCGTCTTTCATGAAAATCTAGCATATTTTCATATTTTCTTAATCGCCTTGTAACTCCGAAATGGTTAAGATTACCCCCAAACAATGTTTTTTTTTTACTACTTACTATTTTCTTATTATGGATTTACCAAAAATGAAATTTTAAGGCATGTTATTGGGCAACCGAAGATGGAAATAGGCTTACTAGGGAGCCAGGAATCTCAAAAAGTTGTTTTGTATTACTAGCGCTCACTATGATGGTATACAATTTTGCCTCTTACTTTCAAAAACCGCGCCAAAATTCCTTGCATAAGCATTTTTTCCATCCGCCTGCAATGCGAATTTTTTATAGGATGTGTATAAACTTAGACATTTTTGAGATTGGCATGAAAATTGTTGTTGATGGTAATTTCCTTTAGTTTCTTACTCGTAGGGGAGTACCAATTTTTTTTTTTTTTGGCAGGGTTGTGACAATTATCTTAATTTCGAGATTCATTTTTGCTTTAATATCACATTACAAGTCAAAATCCAAAGTCCAAATACATTCAAAACTATTTCTTTTATTGAAAGTTTATCCCTGCAGCATCAAATATTCCTTAAACTCGATTTTTAATGAAATAAAATTAAGCAATTTTTGTTTGCCCAACCCTAAAACGTATGCGGCACAGAGAAAGAATTACAATTAATATTGTTGCGAACGTGGCCTTTTGTTCGTTATTTAAAACACCAATATTAAGTATTTAATATACAAGATCTTTATTTCACTCTAATCATATAAAATTCACAATCATTCAATTAATCAACTCAACTTTAATTATCGGTAACGCTGTACTTTCAATTATCGCAATCCAATTACAACACTTTCGTCTAATCTAATCTACAATCCATGGTTAAACCACGTCGTCAAAACGATATTGTTTGCTGAAGAATGCATATAAAAACGCGAAATATGTAAGTAGTGGTAAACTGCCAAATTAAACAGCTGTTGACCTGTCAATTATCATAAATGTAATTCTTTGATTTCATTGCAGAATTACATCAAAGGAAGTATTTGGTCTCAATAATTTATACTATGATATAGTAAACTTAGTAAACTAAGAAATTGCTTGGGACAAGTCGAATAATATAAAATATTGCTTTCAAGAGTGAAAGTACAAGTTCCAGTTTACAGCTGTTTTGTTCTAAATTCCCCTACATGGTTCTAAATTATGCTGAATACACCTGAGGTATTACTATATCGTTTTTGCTGAATACTACTACACATAAGCTCGTGCTCATGTGGTCAAATGAATGAGAGAGAACGGACATATTTGCAAGCATAAATTTTCAAATGCAAGAGTGGGAAGCAAACACAAAAATCCATATGGTTTTGACGACGTGGTTTAACCATGCATTGTAGATTGGGCATTACTTTCACTTGTTAGCACTGCAACGTCTAAGAAAAAACACTCTTTTTCTGGCGGTGACAACTGTTATATTTTTAGCCTAGAAACTCTCCACATTATTCTGGAGTGTTCTATTCCAGAAGCTTCTTGACTATTCTATTCATTCTATTCCTGAACCTTCCCGAAGAGTTAATCGTCGATTCTCCAAACCTGAAGTCGTTTACTCTCCATTGCCAGTAGATGTCACCAGTTTTCTCTTTCTATTGCACGTAAAAATATTGTATTACAATTTATTTTATGTGGTCTGGGTCCCGACACAAACAAAACATTGTATGGGTTCGGCGGGGGGGGGGGGGGGGGTCCTAACGTTTTAGTTTGACACTGCTAATTTTTTTCAGGAAAAGAGTAAAGCATTTTGGTTCATTTGGCATTTGAATCAGAAAAATTGGTTGCTCCGTTCTCGAGATACAATTTTTTTTAAATTACGTTTCATTGCAAGTTCCCGAGATTTCTAGCCTTAGACATTCATCATTGTAAAAGAACATATAACTTAGCAAAAAGTCATATTAAACAATCCCACACTTCCTAGAAAGAGCAGTATTTTTTTTAGTGAAGTTTCTTCGAAATTGGCAGGCTTTAAGCAGTATGAGCCAAAAATCCGGAATCTACAGTGGCCTCGCATTCGCAAAGACTTGCTCCGATGTTTCATATTCTTCGAGACATACCCTAGGACTCCTGTAATGATTCTGAGTTGATTCCTAGGCAGCCTCAAAAGATCCAGGCTCTTCTTTGGTGAAGATTCTTTATTGAATCTTTTGGTTTGTCTGAAGCCTATATCCTATCATTGAAGTTCATCTCTGGTCCATTCGGTTTTGGATCCAGTCTTGAATGATAAGTTGTACGGTGTTGTAAAAGACACCACAAAATGGTTCCAGTACTGTAAGGGGCATGCATACTTTCTTTTTTTGGCCAGTATGTCTACGTTATCATTCCCATTGATTCCTGAGTGTCCTAGCACCCATTGAATAAGTGTTAGGTGATTCTTTGTGCCAAGGTTTGTTAATGCTTAAACACATTCCGACATTAACTTCGTTTTGACCTCAGGAGATGGGATGGCTTTCAATGCTGCTTGGCTATCTGTATAGATATATATTTTCCTGATAGTGTAGGTGAGGTTTTCGTATGCACATCTAGTGATGGCATAAGACTCTGCCTGGAATATCGAGGGACATTTTCCTACTCTTTGATAGATATAAGCTCTTATCTTTATAGCGTATATTCCTGCTCCTACTCCTTTCTCGGTTTTAGAACCGTCGTTGGTGTATCAGATTAGGACTTCATTTTCTAGATTGGTATCTATTTGCTCCCTATTTGGTATCTTTATTTTGAGGGGCAAACAGAGGTTGTGTTTAGCGACCATCCTGTCTGATATCATATCCAGTTTTGGATTTGCTTTCATTCGTTCGGTTATAGTGCGCAGACTTTTGGAGTCCCATTCACTGTACCCATCTATCCGGGCTCTGTACACCATTAGTCTAGCCTCTTTTTCAAAAACGTTACTTTACTGAGTGCTGGTAAGTTTAATAGTGTGGTAGATGTGTGAGCATGGTACCACTTACACTTAGACAGACCATTCTTGTTTAGCTTGTTTAGCTTACTAATGGTTGTTTTTGTGTATATTTGTTCCACCATGATGCAGCAGCATAGGTACCTGGTAGCCCAATCATCATGAGCGCACTGATGAGCTCATGATGATTGGTTGGATGAATGTAATGCTGATTTTTGTTCTGGCACCGGGACTAAACTCATTTATATACTTCGCAATTCTATGATTACTCAAAACCATTTGACTCTCTTTCACTCGTACATTAGATGCACTAGAGCCTAGACATACAGATCAGTATCCATATCAATTTATTGGTGAGCTGATGGATGAGTTGGCAAAGATACTCATCGAGGCACTCAGTATAAAAGTTACAATACTCACCTGACTAAAAAGTTATGTTAGTGAACATTAAAATCCCTACCCGCACCGGCACAAAATTTTTGTAAACTGATGAGCGATGGCTACCAGGGGTGATCATGGGTCTAACTATACTACTTCGTATAGTCAAATCATATGCTTGGCTTGAGTGCCCATGTTGAGGGAGCCAGCAAGTTTTCTGTGTACTTTTCTACCCTGTCTTGTCAATATGTTTGTTCTAATTTAGCTTATCATCGAGAGTTATCCGAAGGTATTTAGCATATTTGGACATTAGAACCTCCTTACTAAAGAGGATATGGCTAGTTATATTCCTCATTATCCTTCTTCTGGTAAAGGGTATAAACTGTTGTTTTACTGGCGTTGACTGATAACTTGTGTGCCTGATCGTATATCGCCACACTAAAACCCGACTAATATAAAAGTTTCATTGAAATCGGATTCGAAATAAATAATATAAAATGTAAGCAGGGTACATAAAATTATATAGTCGAATAGACTTTGGAGAAGAAAAACAAAAAAACTCAATCCAGGTTCAATAAATTTTTATTTATTTCATAGGAATTTATTGGTCGGTGAGCCTTGAAACCAAAACGTCTCATAAATCGACTTCTGTGTCCGACAGCAATGCATTTACAACAGTTGATTTTCCAGCGAGAAGGCAATAATTTTCAGCAGAAATATTCAAACAGACAAATTACCGCGGAAAGAAATTTACGAAAGAGCGATAATTTCTTAATTTCACCCGTAAAATTTCCCATTTTTCCTTCTCTTTACCAGGTCCGCCATGACCATTGAAGTGTAATTAATGTTCACATTTAAAGCAGCAAAGGTAAGCCCCTAAGTATGTGTGCAATTTAGTACGCCGCAACGCATAGCAAGTTGTTGTTGTTGTTGGTGATTACATACGGCTCAAATCACCAAGCACGGACAAATTCTCCAGTGATTTTTTTGTTATTTACAATTTATTGTGTTTTTCAATTGTTTGATTTAAAAATTTTCACAGGGTTGCGGTCTATGTTTTGTTTGATGGTTTTTATATGCGGATGTAGGCTATCCGTGGTGTGTGTTACACTCTAAAATAGTAATGTTAATTCAATGTAAAAAAAAAATGGCCGAAATAAATAATAACGATGACAGTATAAAAGGAGCTGAAACAGACCAGCATGTCGGCAATTATTATAATACCCCAGCTGGGTTGACGATGACAATAATGAAGAAACTGAAATACGACATTAATGCGACTCCAAGTGGCATTCTAAGGCAAATATTGCTTACATGTGCAACCACACACAACCAGCTTTTGAAGTGAATTGATTCATTCATTTTTATTCTTTGATGTGAAAGGAATGAAAATTAGAGAGAGGGTTTGGCTTCAAAAGATAAAAGATTTCGCAGAGAGAAAAAGGACATTGTTAGGATGGAATATCTCCCTTTATAAGATAAGTGTGCACTTTATCATGCTTTCATGCGATTGCGTTTTAATGTTTAAATTTGGGGATTATAAAAAAGTGCTCTGAAAGATTGCGGGTAAACGCTCCAATTCACGTCCATTTAAGAAAATTTCAAGAAGGGTTTTTAGTAAAATTTATTTACCTAATGTCGGTGTTTAAATTTTTGTAGTACAATAGTAAACTGTAAATTTCTTCTTTCGTTTAAATTAAAAACTCAAAACATTTATGGAGAGGTTTGCTATGAAATAAATTCATAGCGAATTTAGTCAATACGAAATCGACCTAGTTTTCTGCCAAACCCGCAGCTCGAGAGTTGAGTGGAAAAAACTCTTTTACAAAGGAAAAATCTATCCAAAAGCAGGCGTTTCGTATCAGCTGGAACAGTATACTCATCAGTACGGCTTATTCCTACACTACCATAAACGCCAAAGTGACCTCATATATAGGGGAGTGTCGTCAGTGTTGGACACCATTTTGGCTTTTGACCATAACTTCCGTTTAATGAAGAATTTGGTCAATCAAAGCACATCTTTGGAAAGGTCTCGGAGACACTTTTGCTGATCATTGCAGAATGATTGGTGAAAATGAGTAGGCATTAAAAAAAAAAGTGAAATTCTGTCAAAGTTGGCTAGTGCGTCGACGAAAAATGTGCTAAAATGATTGAAAATGACATGGAAAATTAATTGAATGAAATAAAAAGCTGAATTTGTTGCATTAACTCTTCAATTCCCAGTGTCACTTGTAGGTGACAGAAGTTTAATTTTTTTTTCTACCACAAGGCATTTTATTTTTAATTGCTACCACTATTGTAACAAAGCCAATTAGTGACACTTTTAATTTATTCTATCTGAGAACACTAACCATGCGTCATTTGTCAAATTCATTCAGTTGTTTCGCGCGTAATTGGAGCAGTGTTAGCTTGTGTGATTTCTTGCGAAATAAAGTTAAATAAAAATGCCCAGAGTGTAAGTATTGTTTTTTTTTCTTATTACATGTAATTAGATAATATATAAGCCATAATATAAATGTATTTCACAATAAAAAGAGCTTATGGCATCATTGCTACAACGGTGGAAATAAACCCTGGCACGTGCGGGTTACACTGGACAATATAATGTTCTGAATTCATTCTAAGTAATAACAAGTGACTATTATTGACATTTGGTCTTATCGTTTTGTGATGATGTTGTTTTAGAGATTGTTTACGTATTACAGGCTGACGTTAGATGAGGTTTTCGAGGAGTTGTAGACCGAGGAGGACCCAGGTGATATAATTTTATTTACCCCTGATGATGATGTGGTGACTGATGAAGACAGTGGGGTTGAAACGAAGCTAATATTGTCATCTTCCCAGTCGTATGTATCGATCTCAGGTTGAATTACAAAATAGACCTTCCATCTCTAGGGAAAATCGTGTACATGAGATGGAAAAAGAAGAAATCGACGTACCTGCACCGAAGAAAAAAAAAGAAAAAAGTCAACACTATAGAAAAGTGGTATATCAATGTCAGCAATACTTCTTTTACTACTTGCGGTAAAGGGGACCGTGATGAAGAAGTTTTTACTAACGGTCAGGAGGAGATAACTGCCGTCGAATGTTTCGAATCGCTCTATAGCAACGACATAGTGAACTTCATAGCTGATATGAGCAATTTGTACGCTCTACAGAGAAATCAAACGCTAAATGTATGTTGTGATGAAATTAGAGTGTACATTGCAATACTGCTACCTACAGGTTATTTGACGCCAAAGTACATGAGAATGTTTTAGGAACTAAAAAGTGACACGCATAATGACCTAGTAGCATCTAGCATAAGGCGCAATAGATTTTTCGAAATTCAGCAATATCTTCATCTTTCCGACAGTACATCCTTGCCGCCCAACGACAAATTTGCTAAAGTTCGAGAATACTTCACGAAACTAAACGTAAATTTTCACTGAAAATTTCAAAAAAGCTGGTTCTTCACACAATTCCATAGACGAAACTATAGTACCATACTTTGGAGGACACGGTACCAACCAAGACATCAACGGAAAACCAATAAGGTTCGGCTACAAGCTCTGGTCAGCAGCTACTCGCCATGGATATTTAGTAAATTGTGAGCTTTATCAGGGCGCATCCGGCCCTGGCCTCAAGATGCAGTCGGACTTGAACCTAGGAGCTGCTGTTATTTTAGAGCTTCATTCTAGATTCCCACAAGAGTTAGGACCATACAACTTATACTTTGACAATTTTTTTAATGGTTTACCATTGCTAAAGTATTTGAGAGAGCAGAATATTTGGGGGAACAGGTACTATTCGGGAAAACGTCTGAAGAATTGCAATTTGCCTAACTCAAAGGACATGAAAAAAGATCCAAGGGGTAAGCTATGTCATAAAGCTGCTGAGGAAATTATTGCAGCTAAGTGGCATGACAATAGCATCGTCAACATTGCATCCAACTGCCACGGATTGCATCCTATCACAAAAGTAGATCGGATCGGATTTGTGGATAAAAAGCGAGCAAAAATTCAAGTTGATTGCCCAGCCCATTATCAAGATGTATAATAAGTACATGGGCGGGGTAGACCGTTTTGATGAAAACGTTGACTCCATGAGGGTAGCTCTTCGCGGCAAAAAGTGGTGGTTCCCCCTGTTTGCTTTTGGCTTAGATGCAGCTTGCCAAAATGCATGGAAAAGGCAGTCGGATAACAATTGGACCTACTGCGATTTCCGGCGAAATGTGTCAACTATCTACCTGCAAAAATATGGCAAGTCTTCGACTCGTAATTCTGCTTGTGGCATTCCTGTGCAGATAAGAGTGCCTGCCGAGGTGAGGAGTGCTGGAAGTGCAAACGATCACTCGCCAATCGATTGCTCTCAACGAAGATGCGGATTTTGTCACCAACGCACTAGAAAACTGTGTGCCAAGTGCAATATCGGTTTGCATCTAAAGTGTTGGTACAGCTTTCACAATAAATAAATTTTTCAAATAAATAAATATTTTTATAAATTCGCATTCGTCCTTTAGAGCCTTAACTTCACACAATGCCCAGTGTCACCTGCAGGTGGCCGCGCCGTAAATAAAAACGAGGGGTAGTTTTTTTATATATATATATTTTTGTCCTAACTGAATGTATTCAAGCTATTTGATTTAAAGATATAGCAAAAAAAATATTAGCTTGGACATAGGAATTGAAGGGTTAAGACGATTGCTGATAAGGAAAGAGAATGGTAACAAAGTTTCTAAATAGACAACCCCAATTGGGACGAAGAGCACAATTTAACCGCTTCCCTAAGGATCATTTGAAAGCTATTTAGAAGAATATTCACTGATCTATCCGGGAAAAATAAGCAAAGGCGAGAGGAAGTAACTCACGAGGTTCTATAGCCATCACTTTGAAGCAAACTCTATAGAGCATTGTTTGATGAGCTCCAGCTACAACAAGGGCTGATTTCATTTAATTTTCCATGAATCTAAGCTATGTCTAAAGTAACGCATTTCTCATTTTTAATGTGAAGTTCTGAGTGATTAGAAGTATAATCTGAAATTTTAGTTATATAATTATATTTTTGGGATCAAATTTCCTCGTTCTCTATAGCGCTCTAAGTAGTCTACTGAAACGGTTCTTCGGATATATGTACCGCTGCTTTTCTCCATCCAGCTACGTACCTGAATTATTAAGATGATGATCATTAAAGCTTTTGAAAATTCAAAAAACTTTTCGTCCGTCATTTATAGCTCTTTATAAGAACAGCAGTAAAAAATCAATGAACTTGGATAGAGAAAGGAAGCGCTGCGACTTGCCAGCTTCAAGCGATGCTCTTCAGTGCTCTTTTTCCCAATGGGACGGAGCTCAAACTGTCACTAACACTATAAAATTTGATAGTTCCTACGGGATAACTCAGGGTAGATTTGGTACGATTGTAACATTTTGACTTCAACTGCTTGTAAAAAGGCCAGATCAAATCTGATAAGTGTTCGAAAAAGTGTAGTTATTTGGCTAAAAACTGACAATACTTATGATCTTTATAACTACAATTAGGATCGCAAGAGGTATTAAAAAATGTGACACGCAGGTACGTATCCAGGAGGGGTTGCGTTGGGAGGGGTTTCGAAAACCAAACTCTTTGCTTTCAAGTCTCGTTCCACTTCTTAAATAACATTTTGTTCGAGAAAGTTTTCAGTTGCATTGCATTGTTATGGCTAATAAAAATCCCCGTAAACTTGCTCTAAAAACAATTGTAGTTTTTATTAACATTTTGATATTATTCTTAAAGAGCATTATTGTGCCTTGCATAATTGTCATTTTCATATCTATAGATTGAGGAACAGACATTCTTGGACCCACTCGAAGTCAAGTTCTGGATACATACCTGGTGAAAGGTAAATATTTATAACTGACCGCAGCATTAAGACGATTGTAGGTTGTAGGGGTGGGGTTTTTTCTTTTGTATTTTTCAATGCAGTGGAACGAAGAGATCCCAAGCATGAAAGGCAAGCAGGCCCATTGTGCTAACCTGCTAGAAATACCCTCTCACCAAAACCTTCCTGTCCCTCTTAATGAAGCGCATCAGGTCTAGTTGAGTTTTTCAGCTCATCCACAGATAGGAGGGCAGACCCAAGCGTATCCAGCCTGGTCCGAGCAAAGACCGGACAAGCACAGAGAAAATGTTCAGGGGGTAGCTTAGAAAAAAGAAAATACATATCTAAATTAGTAGGAAAATAATGTTTATTGGCAAAAAATTACAATCAGTCATCCATAGGGCAATTATAGTACGTAAAATTCAATATAGTTTAGGAGTTTATAACGCAGCTATAACTAATCTCAGAGAATAGATCCTGAGGAAGAGTGTCTACAAATTCATTTTCATCGAATGTTGTCTTCTTATAACTTCGTTTTCAGTAGTAGTAATGTAAATTGTCGTATTTCTTGTTCTCCTTCAGCTGTTTGTAATCTTCCTTTCAGAAAATTTTGGAAGAGGCCTAAAGAGTTCAAGCGAAAACACTTTTTTTGGAACCATAACAATAAACTATGGTAAAAGCGCTTCGAATCTGCTTTTTTCTGTGCTGCTCTATTATTAGGGGTTTTCCATGAAAATCATAGTTTTGAATTTTTGAATTGAAATTTGTTAATAATTTTATTAATTAATGTATATAAAAACTAGGATAAAAATTATTCAAGGATCATCTAATTGTTGTGTGGAATACTTGGTGTCAAGGATAAATGGAAAGTTTTAGCTAGTATGTCCACAACTAGAATGTTCGACAACAAAAAATTAATATATTCCCATTAAGTAATTCAAACGAAATTCCGGTCATTTTACTTGTCATTTTTGACGAGTTTACCTGGAAATCCGTACTATTTGCGGACGGATTTCCGCTTCTTTAGCCGTAGTGAACTGCGTCCAGATTCTTTAATTGTATTGGGAATTGGAAGCTAAATGGAAGTAATAGAGAGTTCTAAGGCTTTTCCATGGCGTTTCTACATGGAATTCCTAGGGATTTCAATGCTTTTTCTGCATTTTTTAATTCCCTCAGCATTTCTCGCAATTTCTGTCTGTAACATAGATAAGAGGCGGTGTTCCGAAATATGTCCGCGATTCCTTCAAGGCCAAGCATATATTTTCCTCCAAAGGGGATGTAATAAAAATTATAGGCGTCGAAATTAACGCTAGCTATGACAAATGTGTCTTATCAGCAGTGTACTGTCCCCCAAATAGCTAAAAACAGCTGTTAGTGTGAGAATGCCGTCACTTTTTTCCACTGGAATTCTATGAGAGAATTCCACATCTAGAATTTTTGCTTATTGGGCTGCAGTTTTTCAATCAGGCTTTAAGATTTTCGGATAACTTCAAGCTGACTGCTATTTCGAATTCTTTTTGTTTAGATGTTTTTTTTTTTTGTTGCTAGTTTTAATAAATTGCATTTTATCATAAATTAAGAGAAATATTTATCTTTAAATTATCCAAAATCTTCTTGAAAACTCGCAATGGGATTTCTCTCTTGAACTCGAACTTTTAAATCGTCCTTTCATAATATTATTTGTATGTATCATGCGCAAGAAAATATGAAATTGAATTTCAGTGTCATATTTAAGTATAAAACTTGGCAAGATTTTTCAAATTTAATTTTATAAAAATTGTCAAACAAATAATTTATGCATTTCGGGTGGTTGCTTTATTGGCATTTTGTTTTATTTGTCACATTCGAGTTGAAATCAGGTTGTTTGCGTACTGTCCTGAAATTTTGTATATAATAATATAATAATACATACTTAAACTCCATAGATGAGACACAAGTAAACTCAAATACAAAATTGGTTAGATTATTCCAAAACACTAGAACCTAGAACTTCACCTAATTTGCGAACATAAAATTTAGCGAAATAATAAGTTTATTTCCGCTTTCATCTTTACCCAATTCAGTTACTTAATCAACAGTCATATTAATATAATAAATGTCAACAATGGCCACGAGGCCGTCTGTCGAGTTGACAAGTTTCCCTGCTAAATGTAAACGAATGAGAAAAAAAAAATAGAAACAAATAGATATAAGTAAAACAAGGAAAAAGACAACAAAGAAACTTAAGGTATATATATATATACAGAAAAGAAGAACTATACCGACAGCTACAATTCCAATCTTCACACTGATTACTTTTATATTAATAATTGAACTCTTGAATTAATAACTGTCTATACATCCAGGACAATTTCGCGTATTGCACAAGCACATCAAAATTGTTACCGTTCAGGATCGCGATATCTTCATCCTCCGTGCCAAGTAGTGCATAAAGTTTTCATCCACTTCCAAGTTACAAAGGGAACACATTGACTTTTCTTCTGTACACCAAAGAGTTGCGTTTAGTTGTAACATACCACTAATATGCATTAAAATTAGCTTTATATTCATTTTATAATTAGTGTCTTTGAAATAATTACATTCTCCTAAACTGTAATTGAGCTTATCGTACAATCCATTACGTACAGTCTGTCTTGCTCGTTTCTGTGCCTTCATCCAATGCCATGGTTCCTCTTTTTCTAGAATAGTATCCAGAACGGACGGAAGGTTTTCTACATTTTGCCATGTAGTACAACGTTGTATATCGTGATTTTCTGCTAGATTTAGCCATTCCTCAAACCAGTAGATCTTATTATCAACGGTCTTTAAAGCCAATATTCGTGGTAGTCTGTTTTCAGCATATAAGTTCAAAACTCTCTGTATATATTCAAAATGACATTTGTTGGTAAAATATATATAAATTAGATAATCCTGTCTCTAGTGTTAGAACGTAATTTGGCGTTTGTCTAGGCTGCCAAAATAGTTTTTTTTATAAAGAAACCCTGCAGTTTTTCATCTTCTTCATAATACTCAAAACCCCATATTTGAGCACCATAACATAATACTGCCATTGAGGAAGCAGAGTAAATCCTATACTTAGATGAATTACTTATTTTTACGTTTCCTATAAAGTTATTCCAAGTGCTGTTCAGGACCCCTTTGGCTGCTCTTAAACGATCACTTATGTGGTCCTTAAATGAGAGCTTTGGTGTTAACTTGATCCCAAGATACTTAAATGTCTTGACTACTTCGATATTCTTCCACCTCTCTTTTGGAGGATCAATATTTTGGACTTATCTAAATTGACCACCAGATTCCAGTATCGACAGTATTCCTCTAGCTTCGATATCATTTCTTGCAACACTGTCCGGTCTTCAGACAATAAAACCAAGTCATCTGCATATAAGAGTGCTTTAATGACAAGTCCATCAATATTCACCCCCCCCCCTCCCATATCATCCTCAATGTCATTAATGAATAGTGAAAACAGTAAAGGGCTTAATGAGCATCCCTGCCTAACTCTCGAGTTTGTATAAAAATGTTCAGATAGTTTCTCACCTTTCCATACTTCTGCGCTGGTATTTCTATAGATACCCTGAAGCAAACTAATCAATTTTGTTGATACTCTAAGTTTATACAGTTTATAAGGGAGAGGAGATCTGTCGATCGTGTCGAATGCGGCCCTAAAATCTACAAAGAATGCATAGACCTACTTGGAACTTTTCCCGCTGGAATCATTACTATGGACGACCGTGTATTTTCAGTGTATTGTGGTTAGAAGTCGCCTTTTCCCGCTACTTTAACTCTGGGAAACACAAATATTGGCAGTATGCCATTACACAAAGCACTAATAGTTAGAAGCAACTACTATGCAAAAAGTGCTCCATGTTTAGCCGGGATTATAGCTCCTACTTGGAATACTATTCCGTCTATTTTGTGGACTGTTGTAACTCTAACCGCATTCGTACTTTAAATATATATTTTAGGGCTAGAAATGATGATGATTCATCATAAAATGATAAATAATTAATAAATAAGTAAATTATCACAAAAAGCTTTAGAGTTTTTTGTTGCGTTGAATCATAAAGGTTGCTCTTATCGATTGTATTCATGAAAAAATTATTGTACACCACTGAAATAACTTCAAGATGACAAAGATGACAACAATATGACTTCAACAAAGCCTCCAGATGTTCCTAACAAGCCGTAAAGCGGAAATAAAACTTAATTTTGTGCATAAGCGATCTGATGTTATAATAAGATCCATCAAATCGCCATAATATCGTTTATCAAAATCAATTAAAAATGGTCTTCAAAGCATTCCACCGCCGACTTATCATTCCTACGGAAAAATAATTGAATACTTTTATTTTTGTATCAAAGGGGAATGCCTATTTTAAGCCCGACACCTCCAGACATGAAAGATATCTTAAACAATGCATTACGATACTCTGAATATACTTTATTAACAATGTTTATTTCAATTAAGCAGGGGGGGAAGCCTGGGGGAAGGGTAAAAGTTTGATCTAGTACATTTTGGAAAATATAGTACAGAATCGATTTCTATACTCGGAGACTTAAATAGGTATTTATAGCCATCCCCATACTCACTTTTTTAGTATTTCCCTCTTTTTTATTCGAACTTAGGTACTAGATTTTTCGTAGTTATGTCCGATCGGAAAACGGGTTTCACTTGTCGCCTCAGCTCATTACCAGCTTACAATACGTGAAAGATAATTTTTCTCTGCATACTTTTAGGGTAGGGATAGGAATCCCCGGTGGGGGGAGGGTTGATTCCAATACCACATATTGTATATCAAATTAAAGGTCTCGCTGACTATTATCCTTTTTTCCCGATTCAGAAAACTTTCTCAAAACGATTTTTCCCCCGGAAACCCCATTTTCATGTAGTTGGGTCACATACACCCCAGTTACCATTTCGCATTTCTTTTTGCTCAAGAAAAGAACAAGAACAGGTCAACAAACAGGATTCATACAAATTCCATTATGTTAATTTTGTCATTAATTTCTTACCAGACAAACTTCTCCATTTACTGATTTTCCGCAAAAATTAGAATAAGGTAATCTTGCTTCGTCAGTTAAGTAGATAATGGATTGAGTTCCAGGATACATCATACATATATAATATTAATGTTTGTTATGGATGTATGTTGAGTGATGAATGGTCAGGACGTGAAGTCGTAACTGCCAGCATGAGCTGGCAGATCACTCGATGACAGCGTTAGTACAGGGCGGCACGCTAGCATCTCGGTGAAGGAGGGCAGAGAGGCATCGACTGGCTGGATTTTTAGGGCTACCAGCTTGTCGATGTACCTCTGACTTCCTGCACGGAGAGGGATGTCGAGGTCTGGTCGAAGACTGACGGTACTTCGGGTATGTGACTTCGATGCGTCATCGGTCAAGTAGAGTTCGAGTGATGAGGAATACGCATTGGGTCGTGGGTCGAGATACACATTGAGCGCCCGCAGAGATGAGGCCTATGTTTAAGACCGGCTAGCTCAGTTGACCATTTTTCAGCGTCGTCTGAACCACGAGTGGTGTAGACCACTCTGCATTGTTATGGTCGTAGCGTATTGCATATAGCAATATGCTACATTGACGATACTGAAGCATGTAGGCCGGCTGCTTGAACGCACCCCGACTGAGAGTAATGCTTCCTTCAGCTCGTGTGACATGCGGGTTTGAAAAAGAAAAAGAAGAACAAGACGTCTCTGTCTTGTCGAAATTTCTGTAGTGAGTGCACGGATGAGAACAAAAACTTATTTTCCAAAAGCATCGGAGAGGACGTAAAACCTGTAAGTAAGTGCAAATAATTTTTCATCCTTACCGGTGAAATATTAGCAATCGGTAAAATTATTTTTCATTTAGATCCGGCATAAAAAGAAAAAAACAAAACCCGCACCGGCAAAAAATTTCCCGAAAGGAGCGAAATTCCAGAGGGACAGTCGCGGAACAAAAGACATTTAAAGTTACGGCTGCCGTGACCTGCCCTTACACCTAGGTTTGGCAAAGTGGATTATCTATTGCTTTTGGTGCTCAGAGCTTTTAAGTGCGACCTCATTAAAGAGGAATTGTGCTTTGGCAAAGTGTGTTCGGCAACTGTGTCTATCCAAAGGACAACGTCGCGTCATAGGCCGCTGTCGGTCGGTAGTTCAGAGCAAGTTTTTTTTAAGACAAAGAAAGAAAAAAAAACTCCACCAGTGTTAGAAATCCAGTAAGATACACTGGCATCAAAATAATTACAATATTGATTGAAAATCACATAAAGTAGTGATCTCAACTTGACATTTTGCGCTAAGCTTTTAGTGCCTATATACATCCTTGTATGTTTGACTGCTTCTGAATACAGTGTGTACGCTTAGCGCAATCGATATAAAAGAAGTCGAACATAAATAATAAGAGGTCAGATGGTAAGCTGAACCACGGCCGCCTGGAGACGGGATACAACAGCAAGGGATAAGGAACCAGCTAGTAAATTTTGCAAACGCTAAAAGATATGCCGCACGCGGAAGGAATCAACTCTGTTTATCAAATTGTTTCGCACGGAGAACATGTTCGTCCAACTATGATTCAGTCTAGTTAAGTAGATTTGTTCTTTTTATTATTGTATCTTGTGACATAGGTAGGACAGTCCGTTTACATTACGAATATTTCTTTGTGTATCTCCTTTACCGCGGAGAGCTGTAAAGAAATTTTTTTTTTTCATCCAGTGACATGATGAAACCTCATGGGGCGCCTCAGCGAGGGAGCATCGGCAACAAAAGTATGTAAGCTGTGTCACCCATTTATCTTTTTTGTTAAAGATTTACTTACTTTAGTTTTGGACTATTGAATTCAAAATTATCATTAACTTATAAGATTAATATCATAAACAGATGCTAGTATTATTCGTACTTACCTTAGTTTTGGATTATTGAACTTGAACTTTAGCACCACAAATTTTGAAATAATTGAATTAGAAGGTCTATCGTCGTTCGTCTGGCATCACGGGCCATCTTGCTCTTTCCTTCTGAAGAGTTAAACATCTAGGCAACTATGACGTCCGCTATCATATGATCTTGTCACTTAAGTGTCTATTTTAGTTAGATCCTATTGTCACAATGTATTTGCATAATTAAGTTTAGATTCGAACAATGCTCAGTGTACCTAAAATAGGTCTAGCATCATGTATGGATGAGAACTTGTGAAATTTTATTATTAAAAGAACTGATTAAAGTACTTTGCTAGACAGAATGAATTTATAACGTAATGGCGAGTTGATTTTTCTCATTTCTTCCTTCACCATCCTGAGGTCCTCACACGTGGGATGACGGTGGCCTAGTCTCGTTTGCTCTCTTTACAGGTCAATTAAGGGACTTTGGACGATTGTGCCACCCAAAGTCAATGGGAGGATGAGGCTTGGCCAAGAAGGTATGCCATCTGCGCCTTCATGGGAATGCAGGTAAGTGACGTAAAGGTCCCTTCAGGACTGAGTGAGTGTGAGGCTCTCGTATGTAGGCACGAAAATCTCTTTTTTGATTATGGTTGGTGACAAGCGGCAGGTTATTTCGGGAACTCCCCCACATTCTCCGCCACCCTTAGCCGAGGTGCTAGCGTGCCGCCCTGTACTAACGCTGTCATCGAGTGATCTGTCAGCTCATGCTGGCAGTTTGGACTTCACGTCCTGACCATTCATCACTCAACATACATCCATAACATGTTTCACTTTCAATTCATTTTATTACAGTTGCCTTTTTTTTCCCCCCGTTAAATTATTACATGCGCTCATACTGATAGCCTAAAAATTAATCTCGGATTGTTTTATCGATGACGGTAAAACAAACACGTCCAAATCGCATTAGGTCTGATAAATCTGCATAATTCTAACTAGGCTTTAAATTATTCAGACAGCAAGTCTTGTGGTCTATAAGTTTGTATCACCGACACTTCTGCACCTACATAGAAGATGAAAATTCGAATTAGAAAGAACCCAGCAAACAATTTGGCGAGGTTTTGCCAAAAGTAAGGAATGAGCAATAGTTGTAAAACAGTGACAGTATTATGGCAATAAAGTTTATATATGATTCCCTCTCTTTCAACTATTGCCTATTTCTCGCCTTTAGCAAGCCTCGTGAAAATCAATTCAAAACATGGAAAGAACGAAGAAAACATAAGCTTTATGCAAGTTTTTTTTCTGTTTGTTTATTTTATGTCCAAAAACACAATCATAATTAAAAGAAGAAAAATAATAATAAGATATTGTGGAAAAGATTGCCCTTATGAATTAAAAATGTCAATCCAGACATATTAAAAATAAGTTTAAATTAGTAAATTAAAAGTAATTTACTCAACCCTCGCATTTGGCAAGTATATAAAATATATATACTTGCTTTTGGTAAGGAATATGCGAATTACTTATAAATTGCCTTTTTTAGCTTACTTTCGTATGTCCGTTTAGTCCGCCGCCTAAATTACAAACGAGCATTTGGCAATATCGTTTTCGAGGGTTATGCTTGCCCATGGCAAGTTACTTTCGAGTTATTTTCGATTCAATTTGTTTGCTGGGAAGTGAGCAATCAAACCAAAATCAAAAGTCAATTTATTTATAACTTTACCAATGATTTTTTAGTAATAAGGCTGCTTTCCAATGGTACTTTTTAAGCATTTGTAAGTGCTTAAATTTGTCTGAGCTAAAGTGCTTCCATGAAAAGAAATCTTTAAGGAGCATTTAAATGATTTTCACCGTTATCCATGAAAAAATCGGAAGCAACAGATGTTTGTTAATTTACCAGTTCGGAAATTAAACTTTTTTTTTTTAATTTAATACTTTCTGTTTCAATAGTACAATTCAAGTAGAAGACTGGCTGGCGGCCCAGAGAGAGAGAGAGAGAGAGCAGTATCTAGGAGAGTACACATCCCGGAAGCAGTGCGGAGAACAGAATTAGAAGAAATTTTCAAAAAGGATCCACGTTTTCCCGACAAAATGGCAGAAGACGATCCTTGAAAATTTAGTTAATTATGCTATCGCTATATGAGAAAAAAAAACATTATATTCTTGGTGTAAAAATTTTACTGGATCAAGGATAATAATTGTTTGTGTGATTTTTTGTTTTTTTCAAAAATAATCAGAAATTCCTATTGATAAAAAAAATTCTCTTTCCTACTAATCATTTTAAGGGGAGTGAATTAAAAAAGAACACAACATTTTTTTCTGTTAGAATAAGTGTTTAATACAAGAAAAGAAAAATATAATCAATAAAAAAGTAGCATGAAAAAGGGTATGAATTACAATTGTAGACAAAAGTGAGGTTTGACTTATTTCATGGTATTGTTGTTATTTTCTAAAGTGTTTCAGCCCTTTACCTATAAAAGTGTCCTTCATCATGAAATCTATCATGACTTCAAATTGTTTTTTTGTTTTAATTTTTACACTAACAATGCAAAAGAATTAATTTAATTTATAAAAAAACTATTGAATTGTATTTATTAATGAACACCTTTAAAAGACATCACCAAATTTACCCTTTTTCCGATTGTATTTCCGTTTTCCTTATACACATCTTACACATGTCAATTACAAAAACCAAGTGAATGAAATTGTCAATAAACTATCACTTAATATGACAAGAATAATTCGTCCAAGGAAAATCATGTGTTCGACAAATATCAATTTAAACGACATTTCAGTGTCGTGACGCCATCTCTTGCTTAAAGCAAAGATAACCTAATAAGAGGATAGGAAGCAGCCGAACAAAATTGAAAATTTTTCAGTTTTTTAGAATAAAACAAATAATGTCATATACTTTCGTCTTTTGCCTTAATGGGAGGAAAAAACTTGGCTTTGGCTATGCACTATTGTAGTACGACTGAGACAACGAGCTAAAAACAAAATCGAGAGAAAGTGGGATTACCCGAACGACAAAATCTTATTGAATCCCTCAAAATCCTACCAAACTATTTATAATAACCTCGGGTCACACTACGTCACTTTTTTAAGAAAACGATAAATTTCGCTTTGGCGAAGATGCTGAAAGGAGATGTAAAATTCCTCTCAAATCAAATTCTCAGTTTTTCCGAAAATATCAGAGAATCTAGCGTGAATTTCTCCCACTTAATCTCTTCACAGCAAAACGAAAGTAAACAGAAGCACGTGGTGTTCAAATAGAATAGGATTACTGCAACAACATGCGACTAAACTCTGTCAATATGTCATGAAAACCGGTTGTGACGTACCTATATATATTTCATATTGCATAAACAGAATTATATTTATATTTTTCCTATAATCATTTACGTTTTTAGATTACAGCTAATACAAATAGTACTCAGTAATTAATATAGTCTGGCAAGATTAGAAAATAACACTAAAGCCCGAAACACGGTGCTGGCTTCTCCAGCCTCGACCTCAGAATAACTTTAAGAACCTCAACCGGATGAGCCTTGTGGGTGGCGTCATGATTTCGCGTGTTACTTCATTCATATCAACATTAGCAAATGTCGTTGCGGGTGATGGTGTCATGATAATAGGAGGCGAAAGCAAGGAAGTGTTGCTTGACAGGCATTCATCATTAACAATGTCTTCTTTCCTGAAGTTTCCATAGGTCCTAAGGCATATTCAAATTAAACACATTTTTATATTTAACAAAATACTTTGAACTCACTTTCTGGGTTTTATTGAATCCTTCAGAAAACATAAACTTTGGAAATGCTTCCACTCTCCGCGGTCCTTACGCACGCTTCCTACTGGTATATCATTAAGTGAACATTCCTTCCGAAATCTATCGCGTAGGCTTTTCCATCTCTGCTTGCAATCTGAAACTATTTTTATTTTTATTGCACATATTCATTAATTTATATTAACAAACCATATCTTACTTGGATCTTTTAATTTCTCGGAAATATTTTTCCATACTTCCTCCTTTTTATTGGCATTTCTATAATGCCGGCTTTTCAAATTAAATTAAATCTCCTTATCACGCACCAACGACATTTTCTTCATCTCTCATCTCTCTCTCTCTGTGTAACCGTCATAAAAGCAAAACGGCGCGATTTATAAATCGAAAAAATGGAAAATTAAAATCATAGTTCATAATAATTTGGTTGTTTTATTTTCGAGATATTTAATTGTTGAGTTGCATAATTAGCAACAAACGCTCTGCACCCAACAACGGTTTTCACAAATGCGCGGGAACATTTTATGAGAGGAAAACTCCACCTCTTCTCAATTATTTACGAAAATGAATCATTTGCCATTCTGTTTCGTTGCATGTAATTTGCGCTTTTACATTTTTATCTTTATTCATAAAGGTTTTAAAGAGAGTTTGAGTTTTATTTTTTTATTTATTTTTTTTATTTCTTTCTTCCTTTTCTTGCCGTGTACATTTTAAATGTAAAGCACTCGGAAATCTCTCCAGCTTTTTAACTTATTGTTAAGTTAATTTTGCTTTAAATGACAACAATACTAAGGTTGTCTATATTTTCTCTCTCTCTCCCGAAGTCCTCTTTTCTGCTCCGCTCTATCTTTAGGTAATACGGGCATCAGACTGATCAATGTTCACTGATGACAAGGGAGGCTGGGGATCGACATGGTGAATATCATCACCATCCTCTCAAAGGTTATGTGATGTACGGTCCCTTCAGGACCCGGAGTCAGAGTAGTCCCACTGGCTACTGCGGTTTTAAAACAGATTTCAATAATATACAGGCCTTTCCCATTCAAAATTTTTGAAGCCAGCATAACTGTGGGGGCAGGGGTAAAACATCCCAAATTACTGTCATGTTGCGGGATATTACATAATTAGAACTACTATGATTAGCTAAAATGAAGGGAAATTTTCAATTTTGTTTTAAAAATTAATTCTATACGCAGTTCTTAAATAAATTGTTGCTAAATATTCAGAAAATATTTTAAGTACTAACGTTTTTCCCGTTTCAAATGTAAAGCAATGCTTCATATGTAATTTACCTCTACAATACTGTAATAAATTTTATATTTCATGAGAAAAGTAAGAATTGATAAATCTGTGGTGTATAGAAATCTTAAATGTTTAGATGTTTCTTCACGAATTTTTATTTCATGGTATTCCTTTTAAATTTGAGAAACAAATACTGTGAAAATTCTCTCTATTCTGTGTAGTTTCCTTGAATCAAAGTAAGAACTGCAACAATTTATGTGGTGGGGCATAGAGTTTTAAAGTTATTAATACCTATCACTTTATAAACTTTCTGAATAACCGAAAAAAACATTCTTCTGAGTGACGATATTGTCAACCTTGATCGATTTTTATATATCATTAGATAGTCAGAAAAACGAAGGTAAGCAGAGGTACTGTAAGATTCTTAATTTTTCTTGTGTAGCTGCAGTTTTGGCATCATAAAAAATGAATATATAAAATAATGATATTGGAATAATTCTAAAATATTGTCGACGACGAATACATTATAATTTCCTAAATAAAGGAGCAAAATAGTTTATACCCTGATGTCAGAATACCTAAACCATTGTTTCGATTTGTTATAAATTTTAGTCGTTATAGCCAGAATAAAACCACCATTTTTACATCTCAGGTTGGAAGGTGAATTATCTATAATATCGATCAAGTATCTATGTGCGAATCCAAATAGCTGAATAATGCTTGGTCTAATATAAATCATTTCTACATACCTACCTTATAAGATCATAATTTAGTCGTCTATCAAATTTTTGGCTTAAGTTTACATCCGGCACCAATACCGAATTTCTTTAAACTTTGCACACTAGTTGCTCTTCACTCACAAATCACAAATATGAAATATAATGGACTTTAAAATTCCCGAACTTTGTACTGCACTTCACAACACAATTTGACATTCTCACAATTAATTAACTCTTCTTCTTCTTTTTAGTAATAAGTATACAAGTAGTGTAAACATACCTTCCGAACATTCGAGTTACCAGCATTGCGTTTTTTTATTCATTACAAATATTCAATTGATGTGTAGTAAAGCAGCGTTTAGTTAGAATGGAATAGAAAAACATTTATTAACGAAACACAAAGGCAGGGGCACACACACACGCAAGCACGCGGAGCGAATGAATAAAAAAACGCAATGCTGGTAACCCGAATGTTCGGAAGGTATGTTTACACTACTTGCATACTTGTTACATGTCGAAAAAAGTGCAGTTTTTACTTTTGGTAATAGCCAGAAGTCACATGGTGCTGAGAGTACGGTGGATGTGGACAAACAAAGGCTTTTTATTCGTTCTTCGCTGTAAACTATCAAAGAGAAGCAATAATAAAATCACCCCCATCTGAACAAGTCAAAGACAGATCAACCGAAGAACATGCTACGAAAAGAATAGCATTCGAACACGTCTGAGCTCTGTCTATGATATCACCACTGGCTGGAGGAGGTGGTTTTATTTTGCTTCCATCAACAAATCTCGAACAACATCCAACAAAATGTATGGCATTCGAACACGACTGGGATCTACCTATGACGTCACACATCTGTGTTGCTCATTCACCACTTATAGTGTAGCTACACTCTATAAGAAATTGTTTTAAGTCTAAGGGATGCAATTGAAAAAATGCTTCTATGGGACCTACAAACACTGCTATACCGGTAGCATGTATTGGCATTAATTTCATTCATATGTTAGATCAACGCCGGTTGTGAGCAGGCAAATATATTCAAGTCTTGAGTACCTCTCCATATTCTTAAAACCATTTAGCATTGCCTTCGTTTTCGAGAAAACGGAAAATTTCACTTTTGTTTACAGCCTTGATTGCAACAGAGTATATAATATACACAAATAAATTGCGACCTGACTATGGTGATTGCTTCAATTCCTTTTATTTTAATAATTTGAAAGCAGAAGGCCAATGTCCTCGATCGTGGGTTCTTAAGCTTAAGGTTAATAATGCGACCAGAGTTGATCTTCCCCTAAGGTGGGTAAGCTAAATCTCTATATTTTACGAGGTCGATAATTGCCTTTGAAGTTAGCTTGCAAACCTTATTTGGAGAGTTGTTTCTCCAGTGACTTTCAACCTTAAAGCTGCAAGTGCGGGACACTTACATATGCTATGTTTCGAGATTGCACCTTCCTCTTCGCACAGTTTACTATTTCAGTTGCATATTCATTCAAATTTAAAGTTTCTTTATTACAAACCCCGGCATATGCGCCACACAGACAAGTGTTGAGTACAGCAACTATTTGCTTCAAAAAATAACTCCTGGGGTGCTTTTATAAAATTATAATTTGATTGCTTCACCTCGAACCAAGTCGAGGACACTAACATGGGTTCAGAAAGCTGATAGATATTTACGTAAGTAAAAGATTTGTATGGAATGAAATTACTTACGTAAGCTACCATTGTGCCGTGTAAATGTAGCTTTAATGCAATTATATATCCATACAAAACGTAAGACATACGCATTACCATTCAATATACCCCCATTTATGTGTATCACAGGCTATCCAATTAACTAGGTAATTCAATCACTCTAAAGTTAAATTTACCCTATGTCGTGTATTATAACCATAATATAGATACGGTACGACGTAATTTTCATTTAATTTCCAGAAATTTCATAAAACTGCCAAGATTTTACAAAAATTCCAAGATCACACATTTTTACATAAAACCATACCAAAACCAATAGGAAGTTTTATAACCAGAAAAATCACTCTTCCAACGGTACCAATTATATATGTATATGGCAGAAACTTCTTATTTATAATCATTATCATTCAATGCAATTCAAATGAAAAAAAAAACAAATAACAAATTAAAAAAAACAGAATTACTTGCGGTTTCCTCTACTAACAAAAAATACTAGCACAGTTATGTACTAATAAAAAAATTGCCAATACATGTCAATAACTTTTAAATATATATTTTTATTTATATCACCTGTGGTGAACTTGTTTGTTTCTGAAAATTTCAGTTATTTTTATTAAATAGGAAAAATTGTATTCTACAAATTGCTTAACGATTTCTTCACATCCTTTCTACTTATTTTCCATAGACTTTGCTTGTTTTTCACCCATTATCGGTCATAATAAGTTTTTGTTTACTTTTTTCTACTTTTTTTTATATATAATATTATACTTTTATTACTGTTTAAAATTCTGCTTAAAAACATTTTTATACTTAATAATTTCATCTTCTATGTATATATAACAACAACAGAACGTTTATATATAATTTCATAAAACATATCATAAAAAATTACTCTATCTTTTAAAAGTACTACAATCAAATGGAAAAACATTAAAATGTTTAAAATGATAAGAAATAAAAATTAAGATAAAAATTTGCCTGGAATTTTATTAATTGTTTAACATTTTTCCTTTATTTTTCTACATTTACCTTTATATTTTATGTATGTAGGTATGTATATATATATATATGTACTTGTATGTGTATAGAAATTCACTATGAAAAGAAAATTTTACAAAATTTTTATTTTTATATAAATTCTTTCCTTTTCCATTCGAAAAATTCCTCATTTTGGTCCAATCGATTTATCATAGAATTTTGTGTCCTATTTATGCTCGACATTTTATCTTAGTTCTAGATTTTTATTTTTTCTAAATTTTCTACAAAAATACATGAGTGATATTTAAATATTATTTTTCTATGTATGTATGTATATAAATACGTTTAGTGTTTAGAAAATAAGTGGAAAATTGAGTCATTCATAAGATTTTAGATAATTTTTATATCTTTTAGCTGCAGTTTTATCTCTAAACAATAAATAAAAACAAAGGATAACTCAACTGATAAAACATATTTTGACGATTGCTTTTGTATTAGTTCTTTATATTTTATTTTTAGAATATCTTTTTATGTAATTTTAAATTTATAAACAACTAGAGGCGCATTCTATAGTTGTGTTTTGTCGTTAAAAAAAAACACTATGGTTATAGTGTATAATAACATTGAGTATACTATTATCCTTTTACAAAGGACTGTATTTCAATTGTAATCACACTCCTGATCATGGTCATATTAGGGTAGCTAATGCTTAGTTAAGCAACACATATAAAAACGTTTTAAAAGAATTAAAATGGAAATTCTCATATCTATTTAAATTTTATATTCTATTTAAATGGCAAATGTCGAGTGGTTATAAAAACAAATTAATTTCCAACGAAGAAAAAACATTAAAATTTCTTCTGCATTTACAGATGTGTGAAAAAGAAACTAACAAAGATAAGGAGGTACTAAAATGAATCTAAAAGGAGTCAGTAATTAAAAACATTGATAAAGCACAATTTTTGTTAGTATCGGCTGTAGTTGATTCAACATAGAGAGCATCATATCCAGTCGAATTATTGCTTTTTTCTAATAAAACTACGAGAGTAGTGTATAGTCGTTTCATTCCCTAAGGCAATATCAATTCAATCGGCTATAATTCATTTTTATACTATATTCAAAGATACATTTAATTGGCTTGTAAATTTACCAATTATTAAATTTGTAGCCATTTCCACTTTTCCATTTTGCATATTTCTTGCTCATACATATGGTAGGATTATATTAACGAGCAAATTACATTGAACGTCTAAGCTGGGTTGGCAAGCGAAATTTTCATGTCTCTTTCAGTCTACTTAATTTATTTTTTTCGACTGTTGAAAGTATCAAACTTAAATCTAAACTCAATATTAAATTTAGCTGGCGCATACACATTTCGTTGGATAACTTCATCCACTTTCTACAATAGCTGCGTTTTTTTATCTCTCTAATCTGATACGGTTTAATTTTAAGTATGTAAAACAACAACAATGGAGGATCACGCATTGTTGTTTTATGTACATAAAATTGAACCGGATTAGATCAGAGATAAAAAAAACGCAGCTAATATTGGCAGCAATGGAAAGGCGGTGTTCAAATTAGGATTAGAGATAAGTTGACTTTGGCGTGAGCAATATAATGTAATGCAATTCATACATGCAGCAGTGTCTCTAAATATTATTGACATAAAACGACAACCACGCCGGCAATGTTAATGCAATTCAGGCAATAGAATTAAAATTGTGAAATGCCAAATATTTGAAACCAGAAATATACAATACAATACAAATATATTTTATTGAAAGACCCTGGCCGAGGCCACTCCTTCTTATCATTATTACGGTTAACGTTAATTATCAGGCGTTCCAAAAAACTTTTCGGATCTGTAGTTATGTGACGTCAAACTTACTATGTTTGGATGGCCACTGCAGCAGTATAAGGGTAAGAATAGCTTAAGAGACCATTAAAATAAAATAAAATACCAATATTAAGATTTCCCAGCCGCCTTACCGATTGATTTCAGTCCTATGAAAGTTGATTGCAACAAAAATGTTCTCAAATTTAGTAGGTAAGCAAGAAATCACTGGAGAACTACCGAAACATAAATTTACGGAATTTCTTGGGAAGACATAAAATGAATAAGAACAACATCATTTCTGGATTTAAGTTTTTAGGTAGCTATCGAGTAGATCAATAGAAGGTTCCAGTAAATGAGTACAATTTAGGTGATTTTCAGAAGATTCAAGCGCAAAAACTATAGACCATCTCTCCAAAAACAAGCAATGCGTCGTCATCTCTCGTGGATAAATCACACTACTCAACCAGTAATACTAATGTAATTACGAGAAAATTGATCAAGTACCCACCACCATGCATTCAAATCGAACCAGCTACGTCCGTCCGTAGCGTACCTTTCTAAAATATCAACGAAATATTTTTATAGTTATGCCAAGGCTAACGGGACAAAATCTTTCACTTTTTACATCCTTTTATTGAGTTTTTTTGTCGGGAGCTCTTTTTTGAAGGTTTTTCGTGCAATTTCCCTGCAATTTCCATATTTGGCCCCTAAATTTTCACGGAATAATTGTGCGCTAATAGCTTTCTTATATAAAAAAAAAATTGCGTTATCTCAAGATGAACAATAACACAGGTAGATATCAACTACTTACATACGTGTTTGCTGAATACAGAAACTCTTGCACACCAGTATTTTCATAATTGAACAACAACGAGACAATGTTCGTAAAATTTATCCTTTCGTGATCGTAATATATGAAACATTCCATTCATTTTGGATTATAGGTTTTCTTCACATTTTTCACTTTTATTCTAGAATAAAGAAAATTGTCCTTCAAGAAGAACAGTAATATCTAAAATGTTTGCTCTTAATACAAAACCAAAATTATTTTAACCATAGAAGAAATTCTAGTAAGTTTGAAGGACGCAGAGAAAAAAATATATAAGTAGATAAAGGACAAAGTAGTTGTGATAAGAATAGCAAAGCAATCTAAAAAGAAAAAAACAGTCTAGAAAAAAAAATTGTGTTAGGAATCGTCATCGTTCATCGTTTAATTAATCCTGCACTTATTCGCATGCTATTCAGAAAATTAAATCAATTCTAAATCAAATCTCTCTCTGTCATATCGTCTCCACTCATTTATTTAATTTCATCTGAGCATATGGAGTGTGAGTGCATTATTCATTTGCTAAGACTTTGGCCTTGAAATGAACCAGGAAGATGTATTTAATCGCTTATATCATATGTGCTGCATGAACACCTGGACACAGCGGACAGTGACATTAAAAAATATAAATTCTTACAATCATAATATACATGTGTCTCCATAATCCATTTTGTGGGACTTTTATTGGGCCATGAGATACCAGAACCCAAGGTAAGTAGATCGCTTCACTCTATTCAATATTCTGTCACGAATTTTCCGACTGTTCTGTCTGTGTACTTTTGTTTTGAGAGGATGGTCAGCGACTTTTGTAGGGAACAGGATGTCCTCCCACTGTAGAATTTTTCTAACGGTTGTGGTGGTGGACATAAGGTAAAATGAAAATAAACCTCCATAAAAAGAAGGCTCTTGCTTAAGGATCTATAACCCAACACTAATGTCGTATTCCATTGAAACAGTTCTACACTAATACAGTGTAGCTCTATGGGCTGTTCTTATTGCATTACAAAAACAACAATACGTAAAACTGGACAACACCGGTGTAGAGCTCGTTGAAAAGAATTCGACAGAAAGTCAGTGCAGTTTTTTTATTTGAAATTTCAAAATCCAAACCAGACTGTTCAATGCTTTGCAGACTGTTTACCTTATAAGTCTATAATTTTTTTTAATGAACAATTTCGTTATCCGGAATTTTCTTTCTTGCAAAAATGAATATGAGAAAATTTTCCGCAAAAGGCCTACCATGCTCTTCGTGCAAAAAGGTAATCTTCTAAAATAGACGCAAAAATTATGGAGAGAGTTATATAGGTACAATGATAATGTAGACATTAATGTCATTAGAAAAGCTGTAGTGGTTCTTCTTGAATTAAACCTGTAAAATTGAATGGAATGGAAAGCAGCTGCCAAAAATTTTACAACAATTAATGTATCGAGGCACATAAAAAAATTACACGAAGAAATTTCAACGTTCTCAAAGAGTTCTATCGTAACTCGACTGAGGTTAGTTTTGAGATTTTAGTACATATGTAAGTTTTGATATAATACATATAATATACCTTCTGACAAAACTTCATGCTTCTACATAAATTTGCTCTAAAAGGAAGACTATTTCCAGAAAGTTACTTCACAATTTTTCGGAGTAAAACCATCGATTAGATTTTCACCTCCATTTTTCTGAGCGAACCTTAGAATATATAGGTGGAGAATTTCTCATCTATAGTAGACCGAAACTCACTAAAAATAATTTGAATGAATTTGAAAAATGTATTGAAAATGCAGAAAAAATAGAATTTTTCGACCTAGCGATCAGAAAGTTCTCATCAGTATGGTTACCTCATTCGATGATGGACTTCACCCAATTGCCAATATAAATACTAATCCTAATAAAAATTCTAATTTATATGGGCAATCGTAAGAAAATTCGAAATTTTTAGTTTAGACCCCCATAACTCCTGAGAACAGAGGGGTACTTGTTGAGCAGTCGTTGGAGAGTTCAATAAGCTCTGCACACAATGAGCTCTTGACGGTGATCGGACAACCTGTATTTTTGAACATAGAGGGTGTTTTGTGAAAAACTAGTAGCATATTTTCTTTATCACCCTGTAACTCCCAAACGATTGATATGACCCCCCCCCCCCCTTTCGATAAATGTTTTTGTTTGCTAGGTGAGTGCTATCACCTCCCGCCCTATGGACCACCATGGAGGAAACACCATGTATAACAGGCAGATTTCTGTTAAACTTAAGTTTTCTAATGTAATAGCAGAGATAAACCCAGATGTCCAGACCTTATGGGGATCAGGGACGTTCAGTCATCAACTGAAATTGAACGAATATTGTATAAAAAAAAAAAGCTTTATAGCTTGTCTCATTGAGATTAAATTATGTCGGCCGGCAGCAATAACATAATAAGAGCGCCACGGCTTATTTCGTGCTCTGGCGAAACATTGCTAGAGAAGTGAACTAACAGCATCCCAATGACATTATTAGCATTTATATGGGCAAGTGGGTGACCTCTATAATCGAACTTCTTAGAATATATAACAAGCAGGAATGCTGGCTGATGAGCTAAGTTATGTGAAGTCGGACCAATATTTGTGTTAAGTTTTCTAATGTAATAGCACATTGTACGTGTAAACAGCTAGCAGAAGTCATGAAGGAGCAGTAAAGTTATTCTAATAAGAGTATAAATTTGTTCAAATTCTTACATGCTGCTATTCATTCATCACGCAGCTATTTTTTGTATATATTTTCTAAGGTGCAAACAACATACTACATACAATTTCCAAATTCACATTTTTTTTTATACATAGATTTGGGTTTTGCAGAAAATTTTGTTGTTGCGCAAACTGCATACTAGGCGTAAGCGTAGATAAATACCAGGTAATATTGAATTTTAATACATATTTTCCTTGGTCCACATAAATTATTCTAAGTCCTCCTTTTTTTTGTAAAAAGTGCTGTATGCATTGAGTAATATTTCACTCTTCTCCAATCTTGATTTATTATTGCATCATTTCCGGTCAAATTGCAATAATTTGATATAATAGAATGCGTCAAATTTATGTTTGCATTTTAGAAATCTCGAAACAAAAACAAAACATCTGCAATTATTGGTCTCCATGTGACATTTTGCGAAAAACTACCAATCTACTCCAACTTCAATTATGTGCTGTAAAGCTCTGTGCACATTTAGCGCGTAGAGTAAAAGGAGACGTTAAAGTAGGACCAACCCCATGTTGTTACCGGACTGTCTCAGAGATCGCCTTCAGCATTCGCATTACTCTATACATTTGTGGCGAACCGTGTGGCTCCAATTCAAAACATCAAATATGTCTAATTAAGACCTGGGGTCATGTATATCTAATAAATTATGGGATTCGTGTAATTTTTTTTTATAATGTTGTGAAAAACACTCACTAGAGGCGCTTTATTTTCCTGTAATTTTGTGCATTTATCAATGTCAGTATTATTACCTTCTCTGTGCTTTGAATATTAATATGAAAGATATCCTTTAAATAAAAAAAACAAAAAAAAAACTTCTTTTATAACAACGACATCACACAACACTCATAACAATATACGACAACAATGTCGTCAAAATATGTTGTCTGGTTACACATTTATACTTTTCAATTTGTTTTTCTTTTCTCTTAATAATATTCAGAATAAATTTAGTAATTTCATAAGGTTGGTGCTTAGAATTTCAAAAATTGTTTTGCTTCATTTGTAAAATTCTAAATGTAAAGATGAGGCAATAAGTTAAAGCTTTTTTTTTTGTTCTTCTCATAATGGGAAAACTATTCAAAAGAAAACATCTTGAAAATCCTAAAATATATACACAACACTTTATATATAATATGTATATGTATGTACATAGATAGGATAAATAAAAGAAGCTTTATAACTTGATTCCCTTTTTATATATTGATCAATAACATTATTATGGGTGGTGAAAGAACACTGTAAATAATAAAGAAAATCTTGTATAAAACTTCTGTTAATTTTTTTCTAAAAGAAAATTAAGAATTTACTTTGTTTGTAAATTTATGTAGAATCATATTTTTTTCTTAGTAACTGTTGTAATTTTTATATTAATAAAAATACTTTTTATAAACATAATATTCCTTTTAAATAATTTCTTAAAAATGCATTTCATGATTAAATTCTAATTGTTTTTAAAAACACATCCAAATCCTATATATAATTTGATGTTGTTACAATTGCTTTATGATTTCCTCTTTATTTAGTTTTCTTCTGCTCTTAAACTCTACACATTTAATTATTTTATTAAATTCTTCATTTATACTGTACTAATATTTACATACTAGTAAAAGTAAAAGTAAAAAAAAAAGAAAACGGGGAAGGTGGAACGGAAGTATGGAGTGAAAAATAAAATCGAATACAACACACATTTATATCATCTTTTTGAATTTTGTTTTGGTTTTGCTCGGATATATGTAAAACTTTTCAGTGTACAGCGTCAATATCACGTTGGGCTCGTGATATTTTCAATTTATCTTTTGGTGTTTGATCTTCTCCAGATTCTAAGGCAAACATTTTCATTTTTTCTTTAAATGAAAGTTTTTCCGGTACTTCATCACTTGATTTTTGTTGTTGTTTTTGTTGCTCTTGCAGTCGTTTCTGACGTGGATCTCTGTTCATAAAGAAAAAAAATATTTTTATTAGTTTTTTTTATCTTCAATGACTGAGCTTTTTAGCAGTTTTTAATAATGGTGGCTTAGTAGTCTATTAATTCAAATTGTCAGGGCTTGTTACTAATATTGAACTGTACAGAAGTATTGCTTATACCCTAGGCTGGAAAGGACTGCTCATGGCGACAGGCTTGCTAATTAAAGGCTGGCAGTTGAATTACTAGAACAGCAACACTTCTACCGGACTAGGTACCGTAGACCGCATTTCTTATCTACGAAGCCCCTGCAAATTGTTTCTGTTTTAAACACAGAGCACGAATGGGATAGACGAAAAATCGAAAAATACAAGTTACACATATTTCGATTCAGCGAGATATTATCGACAGATACAAGAAAGACCTACATACAACGGTTGAATCTTTTTAAACTCTGATATGGAAACTCTGATATGGAAACTCTTATTATAAAACTTAAATCAAAGTTCTTAAGAATAACACCAACAAGAATGAAAGTATGCTGATTGATCTTTATAACCCCATAAACATGGCAATCGATCTTGGAGATTATCTAAAAGTGTGTAACATTAAAAAAAGCAATCATTTTGCTGTTTGTTGACATTGTAGGTGATCAACTTAAAAATTCTTGGGAGACAACAAAGGGGTCGTAAGATATTGACCAAAACATGGCGTAAAATTAATGAAAAAAAAGCTCAAAAGCGCGCTAGCTTAACTCCACACAAGGTACAAATTTGAAAAGTACTGAACACTCTGTTCTCCCAGTTGCAAAAAGCATTAAGAAAACTTCAAACACAAATGTATTCAGAGTGGAATGAATGAAACATAGTCTATATAATAATTGAATAGGATTAATATGTCTTCTTAAGGTGGCTACGATGTTTATCACGAGGCACAATTTAGCAAACACATAGAAAATAGAAGATATGGTGGTTTATGTCTAATCTACAATGCGTGGTAAAACGACATGGATTTTTGTGTTTGCTTCCCACTCTTGCATTTGACAATTCATATTTGCAAAAATGTCCCTTCTCTCTCATTCATTTGACGACATGAGCACGAGCTTATGTGTAGTATTTAATCAGCAAAAACGATGTAGTAATACCTCAGGTGTATTCAGCATAATTTAGAGCCATGAAGGGGAATTTAGAACCTAACAGCTGTATACTGGAACGGGCACGTTCCACTGCACTCTACCTACATAACTTTTTAGTTTGCTATAATCTAATAGTATAAATTTTTGAGACCAAATATTTCCTTTGATGTAATTCTGGAATGAAATCGAGGAAGCAATTACATTTATGATAATTGACAGGTCAACAGCTGTTTAATTTGGCAGCTTACCACTACTTACATATTTCGTGCATTTATATGCATTCTTCAACAAACGATATCGTTTTGACGACGTCGCTTTACCATGCATTGTAGATTGGGCATTAGGGTCGATCAAGTTTTCATCGATCATATGAAGTCAATTCCCTGAGAAACGTTCTCGACCATCAACATTTTCGAAATTGTGTGCTTGTTCAACTCATACTTTGGAAGATTATCTCTTAAACCCCCAAAAACAACTCGTCAAAAATCATTTAGATACTGATTTCATTGCACACAAATGAGATATAAATGTATCATTGTTCGCGAAAGCACGGCATGAGTTGCTCATGTTGTTAGATGGGCTTTACATTTTCAAAACGTCCCCCAAAGGAAACACAAATAAATACACCAAGATTTGAAGAAAAGTGTTAAAAATTAACGCCAGTTGACTTTCATCTTATTCAAATAGAGCAAATTTTTACCGTTGTTCTTCAACTTTGGCTAAGTTTGTTTGTGACACCTTTCGATATAAAAGCCTCCTTACTTTGTGTAGATTGGAGCTTTTGCAGTCGGTGCTAGTATATCATTGGAAAATATAGAAAACCACCGGCAGCGTTATCAGTTGACAATTGGAATTTTCGAGGTGATGATGGATTAGTTTAGATTAGAATGACGGCGAAATAATTTTCAGTCAACCACTATTAAATTTCAGAATGGTACGTTGGTTAAATTGCGGGGAAATTCTTTTAGTCTTAGGGCACTCCTTGCAGCTATACATAAGAAACAAGAGCATAACTTCTATTATATTTTGGTCACTTTTGCATTAATGTCGTTTTCGCTTGAACGTCAGGTACGTTCTGGAGACAACGCCGTGCTTGTGCATGTATGTATACCAACGTCCAAGTCAGCCGTTTCTTTGTAGGCAATGATCCTAAGGCAGAAAATAGTAAAAAGTCTTCCGCTTACAAATCACTGGAACTGCTTGAAGATGATGAGTCCTTAAGCTCACTAATAATTTCTTCCATTTTTAATAATTATTGCTTATTATGTCCATTGTTAAAATATCAAATGACAACTAGTTTTTGTTTGTGTGAGTGAACTCACAATGGGCGCGTTCACTGCCACCGAAATAGTGACTTTTGTCGACTACGAGTCACTACCGAGCGTTCACTCCGCAAATTTTGACAGTAAACGACTACGCTTGACTATGACTATTGTTCACTCCGTACTTTGAATGTACCAAATAGTCGACTACATTTGACTACGCTCAGGAGGATAGTCGATCGTAGTCGGTTTGACAGAACTACACTACGACAAAGACTACGCTACCGAAGTGGCAGTGAACGCGCCCAATGAGCCCGAGAAAATTTTCAGAGCGACCTGATGCTTTTTGGGTTTCCTCCGGAGACAACACATGACGTAATTTTTGTTCAAACGAACGTTTTGACAGCACTTAGGCTGCCTCCAGAGCGAACATGATGTTCAGACGAAAGCGACATAAATAAATCTTTGAAGAAATAACGCCATTAACGCTAGCTATAAAAAAATTTACAGCATAATATAAACAAATTTGTTGAAGTGTTGCTGGGATTGTAAAGTGGGAAATACAATTTCACCGTTTCGATCCGATTCGTACAAATGTCAAATTTGCTTATATGAGATATAACGAAATGGATCGAATCGAAACGGAGAATTTGAGCAAATTTCAACTTTACGGATGACATAAACTGGAAAAATCATCTGTAAATAATTGTTTATACTCAAAGATGGATGTTGAGGAAAAAAAAGACATAAATTATACGACAAAAAAAAAGTATTTTTCATGGATGAATACAAAGTGGAAAGACAAAATCTGTCAAAATTTTAAAGTCAAGTCTTTGAAACCGAACGGAACAATTGACCCTGTGAGAGTCATAGTGGCGTAAGTCAATAATTTTCAAGACCAAATTTTTACTTTTTAACGATCACCCGCTAAGCACCATTATGAAATAAGTCAAAATTTAGAGTTACAGCTACTGATGGCAGTGTTTCATAGTCATTTTCAACAAAAGATGTCCATACTTTTTATGGGCAGAGGTGCGAAACATCAATTTGCTCTAAACTATGCAAACTTGACTTACGCCGCTCTAATTCTCACCGGCTTAATTGTGCTCATGCATCCGTTGGATCGAATCGAAGCGTCGGAGTTATGTTTGACACTTAAGTAGGTATACCCCAAAATAACATAATACTTCTCATATTTCGAAGTTTTCTCAGAGTGCGTGAATAAAGAAAGCGGACAATGTACAAGTTTTAAAATGTATACGTAGGTAGATAATTGCTATTATTAAGAACTTACCGATAAACTTCCTGGGCACCAATAACACCTGGCGTTGATTGGGTGGTATTATTCCAAACATCTGATTCAGGAGTAGTAGGAGTCTGAAGCATTGCTGTTGTTTCCTGGATGAAACGCTGAAAGTAATTAAATTTTTTGTATTATTAAAAAGATCACCATGGTAAGTTTACAACAAAAATATGATATAAAAGTAAATAATAATAAAAAATGATAGCGCGTTGGAAACTACATAATACAGAAAAATAATTTTGAAAAACGTCGTAACTGTACATGAGCTAATAGGTTGAACCAATCAGGGAAGCATACTGACGATTACTTCGGACAGACAGTTTTGGAGAGCTTGGAGTTTCTCATTAAATATACACGTTTTTTTTATTCTTTCCATCGAGGTTTATTGCTGTGAGGCGATTGGAGAATTTTTTATATATATCTACACATTAAACACATTTCCCTCTTACGGTATCAGTGCTCATTGATTAGTTTATTTTATGTGCGAAGTTCAATGCCTTTTGTGTGTAGGTATGCTTCTTTAATGCGATGAAGCTACCTGCTAATTGAAGCACGTAGCTGTAATTGCAGAATGGTGGCTCAATTCTATGGAATTCAAATTTACTTTTGCAACATAGTTAATAAATCTTAAAAACCAATTTGACTACTCGCCCGTTCACAATCTATAACGCTTGAGGGTTCAATTTGAACCTCGTATACCTTTATTTTGAAAATACTTCCAACATATATCTGTTGTATATACCTCTACCACCCACTACCTTCTTTATTACAAGCCATGGCATTATTAATTGCTTATGTATGAGAAACGTGTAGCCTTTTAGCTTCCGCCTTTGTGAAATCAAGCACGTTTCATGTTTAAAATAATTTATACTAAATAAACCACGCTTATGATGACGATAGCTCTCACGAATATTTATAGATCAAAATGTTTACTTTTAGAAAAGTAATATCAATTGTGATTATTTCAACAAAATTATGATTTGGTTCCGCATTTTCCTAGACTCTAGTCAATTCGCTGTGAAGTGAGAGTATGTACAGCTTTCTACTTCGATTTGAATCGCAAACACATTATGCACTTAAGCGTAATAAATAAATCAAAGTACCCTTCGAATTACTTTTCCCTCTTTTCTTCTCGCTTCTAAACAACTTTTCAAAAATTAGAGAATGACAAATTGAGGTCAAAAATCGTAAAATTGATATTTTTCACGGAATCTAACAATTAAATCAAATGCAATTGAAGGCAATTAAACTATTACAAAAAAATTAAGAAGTTTTATTTGTATTTGAATTTGTAATTCAGTTGAAAATCATATTCATGATACGCAGCGGAAAAAGTCTCTGACTTATCATTAAAAGACTTCGCTTTGAACAAAACAGATAATAAATAAAGACAGAAATTTCTGATTGAATCCATCCCTTCGCAGAGCATCTTTTCAATTAGTAAACTGAGCCCATTATGTATGTCTCAGCTGGCCAATGAAGAAGTTTTGTAGTTTCTTTAGTTTAAGACTATAATTACAAATGTCGCTAACACTTTGGAATCAATATTTTCGGGACTTCTAACTGACTTCTAATTGATACAAGAAAAGAAAAATGATACGCACCCACCACATGCGTCATGCGATTAAAAAAAGTACTAAAAAACGATTAAGCAAGCAAAACTATGGTAGTAACTCCAGAAGCAAATGAACAGCTTACAGTATTAATACGAAGAAAATACTCATAAAATTGCTTTTTCATTTTAAATCTAGGGCAGTTGTCCGTGGAAACCCAGGAACAATGGTAACAATCTGTCAAAATGGTTTGACAAAAGAGAAGACTACCAGAGAAAACAGAAAACGAAAAATTGCTAAATTAATTCAAAAGAGCTCAAGGCCAAACTTAAGAATGCTTTTTTATACAGCGGCCACCGTGTAAGAATAAAAATTCAATGATAGCGCCGGAACTGACAAAGTAATATAAGATGAAAGTTGACGTCCACTAGTGTAGGATGGATGAATTCTTGTAAGAAAGATCATTTTAAAAAAATTTCATATCGTATAATATAGAGCCATAGGGGAAGAATTTACTCAATTAGTAAAATGAGTGCGCAAATAAATTAGATTAGTTACGCATGTGCAAGGCGATGATATGTCAATCAATGAATTGAATGAGTTTAGGGCAATGACTTACGACATGGACTGAGCGATTTGCTATGTCATGTGGCACACATTTTTTGTTTCTGTATATCAAGGTTTTAGTACCCTTTGAAAGGTTTACTACATAAAAAAAAAACATGTAGAACTCAATCAATCAGATGAAATTGTACACCCGAATATCGAATTAAATTTAAAAAAAAATATTTTCTTGTGTCCAAGTGATACTTTAATCGCTTATAAAGAATTAAACTCATTCCGACTTCAATTTTCAAAAGGTTATTTTTACCTGAATCCTGCGTATGGGCTAGAGAGACGCAGCATGGCAAACACTATCTTTACCTTGATCTTCCTGCGGTGTTTGCATCCGCAGCCAACATAAAAAAACATCAAATGGCATAAGAAAACGTTCTATAAGCGATATTTTGTGTTGGTAGCTCTCTGCCATAGGGCGAAAGAGAAAACTATAAAGCTTGTACCATTCTTTCCTATAGGAAAATGGCAATACGCTCAGTCCATTGCTATAAGTTAGTGGTTTAGGGTATTAGCAGGTGATTGTGGAGCATATAGTTCATTTAATATTATTAAAGTGTGGAGATCTCCTAATAAAAGTTAATCATAGAGGCATAGATATGAGCATAACTTCAACCATAACATTGCTGCAAGCTTTACTTCAGTGAAAGTCAGTTTAAATATAACATTGAAAAACTTCCACTATAAAGATAAAACAAAACATTTTAACTAACTAAAAATGTTCAATGCTGTAGTTAACTATTTTATTGTGAAGATAAAAGATAATTTTTCGAAAAAAATGCTTCAACTGCTAATGATCCTGTTGGACATTTACACACCTTCTATACTCTGAAAATTCATTTCGAATATGCATTACCGAAATTGCCGACAACTAAATTTTATGAAAAAGAAAAGGCTTAAGTACAGTTGTGACGGCCGACGACTATTGCAGTCATAGCCACAATTTCCTCTAGGAACGTTTTATAGAGCGTATATTGTACAGGAATCTGCAGTGGCCGTCGGCCGTTCTATTCGTCACAATTGTGTTTAAACCTAAACGAGTATAACTTCCGGGCTAGTGAAATCTTAAACTAGTTCGATTTTTGAAATACTGTGAGAAATAATTGAATAGCGAGTCAGACACAGTATGCCATTTTCCAAATTCACAGCTGAAATTGGGCCCCTCAAATTTATAAATCTAATAAGCATGTAAAACGAACACGATATAATAATTCAAAGAAGCTTTATTACTTACGTCTGGATCTTCTCGGATGACTTCAAGATCAGCTTGTTCAGGCATAAATTCAGGGGACGGAATAAGATTGTTCTCTTCATCATGAAAGGAAACTCGTTTATTGTCTCGATTGATGCTCAGAGAATTTGAATTGGATATTTGATTGTTGCTACTACTACTACTACTGATGATGGTTGTGTTATTGATATAAGAAGATGGTGGCTGAATATTTGCAGAACTTCCAATAATTAGATTGCTGTTGTTATTATTGTTCAGAACAGGTCCACCTGATGATGCAGACCTTTTCGGGCCAATTGGAATATACCCGCCAGATGTTGCACTCAACGTGTCTGAAGCATTTGTGATTACAGTTGATTTCATAGTTTGCTGATTACTGTTACGGTTTGTATGTTGCTTTTGAGACATAACCAAATATGAACTGTTACGCTCTGGTGGTGGGGGAGGTGGTATAATTTGTTCTAATGATTCTCGAGGAATATGGGGAGGATTCGGTACTTCTGTACTTAAATTGACACTTGCAATGTCCTTAGTGATTTGAGATATCGAGTGTTCCGTTTGTAATCTACGGTCGTCAGCAAAACTCGCAGATTTGTGAGATTTGGATGGAGATGATGGTACCGTAGTACTTGCTCCATCATAGCGGTTATGTTTAAGAATACTCTTCGGTTGAACAGTAGGAGTTGGTACAATTTGACTTTGCTGGATGGGATAATTTTGAAAAGATTGTTGTGAATCTGCCATTGTAGTTACAGGGTCGTCCGTTGATGTTGTATATGTTGTGCTTTGTGTAGTCGGAGGCACTTTAACATCCACCTGACGGAAACTTGTAATCGGCGTTTGGATTGTGTTTGATTGGGTAGCTAATCGTATCACTTCCTGAACATTATCTTTGTTGTAAGTTGTTTCATTGTCATCATCAGGATCTTCAACTTCTAGTGCCCTCCTTTCGAAATCACGTTCCAATGCAAGAGTTCTTAGTTGCTCTTCTTGTTGAGGAGTCCGATGAGACGATGCTGAAAGCTCCGCAATTTGTTGATCACGCCATTGTCGTATGTGATCTCTTCGCAATTCGTTTTCTTTTTCACGCTCCTCTCGTTCCCAAGGATTTGAACCAATGAAATTTTTAGATTGATGAACAGACGATGAAGATGTTGTCACTGGATAGTAAGCTGCTTTCGGAGGATCAAGTGTACTCGCAACGTAATTTATATCTGAACTATTAGTAGATGTTTTAAACAACGGATGTGTAGTAGTTGGAGGAAGTGGCGGTGTTGATTCTTCATGACCATGAGCAGTAGCTTTCTGCGTATAAATTGGCATCTGTGTTCGAATACCCTGTGGTTTTGGAGCAGTAGGAGGTAATTGTTTTATTGGACTTATTCGCTGCATATTTGGATTATGGAAAGGCATGTTTGTTTTAGGAATGTTACCCATACTTGCTGTTGGTGACACTAGCTGGCCATCAAGTGTATGCATTCCTATATCATGACGTTGATTACGTCGATTAACAAATTCTCCCATTTCAGCTAATTTTGCTTGAGCTCTCATTTGTGCAGCTGCTGGATTTTGAATACGTTGTTGCCCCTGAAATTCAGATTGATGCGATGACATTATATTATGAATATTAGGTGGACTATTCGGATATCCACTATGTGTATGCAAATCAGATTGGCCTTGCCCCGGAATCATGTTGACATTTTGCATACTTTGGCTGGCTGATATGTTTGCAGCATAACCACTTGAATGTGCAATATTTGGCATAGATGGCGCCATCATTGGATTCATTCTTACATTATGTTGATTTTGAGCATCACGACCAAAATTACTAGTACTTTTTGATCGTGTCGCAATTCCTATTGATACTGATGGCGGCATATGATGTGATGGATGCTGCTGTTGAATATGTTGATGATGTTGATGCTGAGCTGTTGCCCCAGCTGATATGTTTCCATTTGTTGTAGAATTATTGCTTATATTATTGTTGCTCCCTTGAGACATTAAATAGGACATGGAATTTGCTGAAGGCATGGTGTTTATAGTGTTATTGCTATTATAATAGGCTGATGTTGGACGGCTTAATACAGATTGATTGGTAGATGTCGTTGTAGGTGTTCCTCCAATAGAATTTATTGTCGTTTGGGATGGCATTTGGGATCTATAGAATAGACAAAAATATATATATTTATTTCAATAAATTATAAAAGTGATGCAATGAAATTGTAAATAATCTTTTAGTTAGTACAAAGAATGTTCGAAAGTGTGCGCGATTGTGGTGCTTGGTTTAGCCGTCGTTAAGTTGTGCCAATAATGAAGTTCAGATTTGATTTCGTGCTACATGTGTGCCTGCTATTTACTTACATCTTCTGTTGGCAGGCGTATATATACTCGTCTGAAAGGTACAATTCCTCTGTGAAATGTTTTGAAATGTATTCGTGCCCTAGAAAGTAGGGAAAATTGTATATGAAAATTATTGAATAATTTATATTATATAATCTTTATCACAGCTGTCTGTCTGTCTGAGCTTTGAGATAATTTCTTTGGTGTTACCATTTTAAAAGGGTATTTAGAAATAAGATATTTATATGGAATTATCATTCGAACTTTTTGACTGACGATTTATGTGTATATAGATGATTTAATTGAATTTTTTTGTGCTGCAGACGACTTTCTTCTACTGTCCGCTTCATTTTTTCGATTAATTATGTGCAATCTTAGGAACGTCACTGGTCTTAGTGTAAATTTATCTTAAAGCAACTTACAATATTTATATTAAACGTGGAAATCGTTATTGCAAACCAATTTCAATTACAGTGACTACAGAAAACGAAGTTAACGGATGTCATGCAGATATATTTTATATCTAATTGCTTAGCCATATATAGAACCAACCTTATTAACGCAATATATTGTAGAAAACGCCGTATATCGTAAATAACTAACTTTGATACAATAAGGATACATTCCTTTTGGTCTAGTAGAGCTCAGTTAAGTTCATTATAACATTACTTAAACTTTCCCTTATCTAACTCACAACGTACATATGTGAAAATTCGTTAACGCAATTGACAAGACATAAGTCTTAATATATACATCGATGTTATGGTGCTTATAGCTTTAGTTCGTTCTTTGTTCAGTATTTTTTATATTCTTGGCTAAGGGTACACAGAATAAAAGATATGTTACATATCGGCGTGACGTAATATAGACGGATTTCTTCATTGGAAACAATACCAGTATTACAAAAACCATTTCACGTATTAGGTATAAATGTAGACACAAGCAACAACAATACAATTCTTTCCTGCCTGCAACATGGCAGAAGATGTTCAGTGTATGGCATACCTTATTCTGTAAACCTTTGTAAACCTGTGTAGTTGGGTTGGTTAGGGCCTATTCAGAATCACCAAAACTATCCATCAGGCTTCAGACAGTCAACCGTCCATCAAAATATTCTGCAATTCACTTGACACATCACATCACGACAGTCACTATCAGGAAAACTGTCAGTGATGATTCAGTGGAATACGCGTGTCCAATATTACTCTGAGATTTGCAGACGATGGAGGAAAAATGATGGGACAGATGACGGTCTAGTATGAATGCAATGAAATTGACGGAAAGCTGATGAACGGTTGACTGTCAGAAGCTAGATGAATAGTGTGAATAGGCCATTAGGCGTAAAAAATAAATTGACAATGGATATGATGCGTGAATTTAATTAACGCCCTTTGTCGCTGTCTGACGGTGTTTGCTGCCACACCAAAAAGCAGCCTTTATGATATCACGTTTTTCAAACGATTTTTGTTAGCCTTCCGGCAGACTTCCAAATCAATTATCAACTATGTTTATGAAATGACGAATGTAAGTATTTTTTTCGTCAGTTCTTAGTCTTCTGTGTTCTGCAGTGCACTGCTCGGAACCAAAAGAACACAGCTATTATTGTAATATTAACTCATTGAAACCACAACTCATAATTACTCGCAATAATTAAAATAAATCAAATCAAATTTTTCGAACACCCTTTTCTCTATAAGATGTATAAAAAATATTTCCAAAAAGCGTTGCCTTACCTTTCACCCAAAACAGGTTGACTTTGATTCTGAGCTCTATAAACGCTCAAATTTTGGTAAAATCCCTGTTCATTGTTATTTACAAGACTGTGAATACTACGAGATTTTGAGCTGGTCATACCTGTATCATAAAAAGGCGCAATATAAAAAAGGATTTCTCTAATATAAAAAGTGAAAAAAAAAGAAAACTGAATCTTACCGATATTCCCAGCATGATGTAAAGCGGGAACAGATTTGCTATTTGGTAAATGTTGGTTTGGTGTATTACCTCCTAGGGAAGTTTTTTGCCCATCCGTACCCATTCGGTTAACGTCTCTTTCAGACATCCTTCGATTGCCTAAATTGAAAAATAAACAAAAACAGTAGAATATACAGTTTTACGATATAAATATCTACAAAGAAATATTATATAAAATAACGTGCTATCGAAATAAAATAAGAATTTTTTTGCGTGCTCTATTCAAATATGTATAGAACGAAGTATGAAAAGAAAAATTTCAAAATGTCTGCATCTTTTTAATTATAGCGAACTGAAAACAAATTCATGCAGTCAAACTAGTGAGTGTATGTGTTTGTGTTTCAGCAAACACACAAAAAATATATAGGAACATTTCAAGGCAGCATAAAAAAAGTTGATAAAATTCGTCTATTTTCAATAACATAAAAACGAAATAAGGAACGAAAAGTCAGCTATGTATGAATTAATTACTCTGTCATCTTGGTTCGATTTCTTCTGATTCCTGCATTAGTAACGATGACAGGGAAGAAGATATTAGTCCTGATGATTTTTGTTTTTGATTTCTCTTTATTTTCCTTGGTGTCATAAATTTTGAAGAATGAAATGGACTAAAATTTCTTGATGACGACGATGATGGTGGTGATGATGGTTGATGATGATAATGATGGGAATATTTTTGCTTATGGTAAATATCAGGACAACTTTTGTGAAACAAAGATTGACTGCTATTACTGTGATTTGAAGCGGTGGTGGTGGTGGATAACAAATTTTTACATTTTCGTGCTGTATGAAAAGCACAAGAGGAAAATATATCGGATATGTTCATTTCTTTGTTGTCATAAGCTAAATCGAATTGATCTAAACATGGCTCACTTCTCCAATAAGATTTCAATGGAACTTTATCGATTCTGTTTAGAATATGTTTGTCTGTTTCATTGATAGCTACAACAGTATAATGATGATAGTGGTGATGACAATGTTCTGCAATGTTCAATTTTTTTTTAGATTCAACATTTTTACCCGTTGTACCGTATTTACTCCACTCTTTGAGTTGTTTCATAATTTTCTCTTGTTCATCTATAGTTAATTTTTCCTCTTCTCTATTATATTGACTTAATTCGGGGTTTGATTGGCTCTTATTTTTCATCATACAACGTGGTTGAATAGCATATTTTTGTTGGTCAAAGAATTCAGCTAATTCCCTTACCTTTCCTTCGCCAAATTTTTTCGGTCTTCCTTCGTTGTCTTTAATCAAAGTTGGTATCCATCGCACTTCAAAGGAACTTTTACATTTTTTTAAAGGAACTTGAAATTTCTTAGCATTTAATTTAGTCATAGTATTTGTATTAATAATATTAAAATTATTATTCTGAATTCCAATTCTTGTTTTTATATCTTGCACTTTTTGTTGTCCGCTATTAATTGAGGAACTCATTTGTGAAGATAAAGAAGAAGATCTTAATCCAGTTAAATCTAGATCTAATTCAGCTTGATCGATATTCATAACTGACTGAGTATTAAAGGTGGGTTCTGTATCACTTGATTTCGTTGTACTAAAACTATTATTGGTCCCTAAGTTTTCACAATTACTAACACTTGTTATTGCATCACACGTTTGAGATTTATAAAAAATGCTATCGGCAGTACTGTAAATACTTTTTTCTTTACAATCGATTAGATCAAAACTAACTGTTTTACGGTAACCTGTTGTTGGACGCCGTCGATTTGTTGCACTTTTATCAATCATAATACCGGAAGTTGATGATTTCATTGGCCGATTTTCATGAGTTTCTTTCATTGCCGAAATCGGTATGTAAACTCCTTCTTTTTCTTCTGGAGAATTATCATCGATGAAAGGAATATCATCGGAATCAGCGCATGATGCTATACCATCTTCATTGAGTGGCTGATGAGCATCAGGATATGAACTATTATTAAATGATCCATTCGAATGATTTTCGATGTTATCATCATCATCATTATATTGCTCAATATATATTGACGGGTTTGTATCCCATCTAGATGGACTCTCTACTCTTAATAAATTCGATGTACTAGACACAAATGGTCGGGTATCTCTGTATCGTGGATCTATATGAAGTTGATGTCCTTGTGCGCAAAGCTCTTCTTGTAGTGATGATGAACTACGCCTTCTTCTCGGATAATCATAACTAGTTGGTGACATTGAACGTTCATTATATCGAGATGCAGGATATCTTTCGAGAGATTCATTGACATAACGATTTAAACTTTCCTCAGATGACCCATAATTTCTTATTAAAACATTTGTTTCACATTCCTTTCTAAGATCTTCTTCCATATCTAAGGCAGCATTTTGTTTAATTGAAATTAATTTTTATACAATTAGTTTGAAATCTAGCTTAAGGGGTTCCTTTTGCCGTGTAAAGATAAAGGGAGAGATTTTATATGTTTATATTATTATTATTCTTCACACAGCAAAAAATTTCTAAAGCTTAATTTTGAGAAATTTATTATAAATTTTACACACCTCTTTGTATTATTGGACTTGGCTGTTGGAGAAGTGTTGCTAGACCATGATAAATTGCTCCTTGTTTTGCTACTTCTAGAGTTACAACTGGACCGGTTCGCACCAAGTAGTCTGCAGCTCTAAAATTTAAAGATTTTTTTTATTTTTGTTAAAAGACCTAATTACGTTGATTAAAAGTAAATTTATTGTAGAGTAATCTAAAAGATATCTTTGGACAAAATTATAAAATTAAAGTAGAAAGATTACAAAACAAAGTTGTAAAAACAAAAACGACATTAAAATATTATCCTTGCCATTTTGTTAGATTCTCTTGAATTTACATATATTTATCTACTTACTTAAAGAACTAATTCTAAATTACTTATTCCATACCGTTCTTGAGTAATACCAATCAGGCTTTGACCATCCACTCTTAAAAGTTGGTCACCAGCTTGTAATCTTCCATCTGCGTCAGCAGCTCCACCCGGTACTACCGATTTTATATATATTCCCAGGCGTTCTTGACCTGCACCCTTAGCTGCAACAATAGATAGCCCCATACCATTGGAATTTTTATGCAATTTAATTACTTGCACTTCAGGTTGAGGCAATTTATTTGACATTGCACTTGGTGATCTTGTCTAAAAATGTAAATTTTAGGAATATGAAAATTTGTTCAAGCATGAAAAAATTATACTTACATTAAATTGATGCATATATACAGTCCATAATCCAACACTTGTTGGTTGTGCTGCTAAACGACACATTCCGGCTGCTTGAAGCGGATTAAGAAAATCAACTAATCCAGATGGTATACCTCGAACAACATCACAGCTAAATCCGTCATCAGGAAGTAATAAAGCTAAATGAAGTTCTGGTGATTCTTCAAGCCGAACTTCCCGTCCATCAGCTCGTGTCAATTCATCTGCCACAGATTCTGCCATTCGAATTGCAGTATCTACGAGATTTCTTGGAATTTGCTCCTGTTGAAGTAGAGCAGCCATTTGTAGAGAATTTAATCTAAAACAAGAACAAGCCAATTGCTGAATTTCTTCAACTGTCGTTTTTGGAGCCTAAAATTGGAAAAAAAATTTGTTATACATCTTTTCTTCTTCTTCTTTGAATAAATACAAAATATTTACTTGTAAAAACTGAGCGCATTGATTCATTTTTGCAAGATGACAGTCAGCTGCTAATTCAAGTCCTTGTCGTTCAGCCCAAAGTTCGAGTAACTGTAATCTTTCTGACATTACTTTACCCCATTCGGCGGTACACATGTGTGAATTGGATACAATCTTTATATTAAAAAAAAAAAATTAATTAATGTATTATAAGAGTGTATTTAGGTATTCTTACCGTATTGAAGCAGATCACATTTATATAGTGAAAAAGTTGTGAAAATAATTGAATTGTTAGAGCAGCATTAACTCTACATCGTCGAAGAAGAGCCATTGCAGATCCCAGAACAGTAAGAACTAAACCAGCTGCTGATTCATGATCAATATTTTCCGAAAGAAATTGATTAAGAGTTTGTGATAATTCAACACGGAAGCAATTAACCAAATTTCTGAAAGCGGTTTGTACACATTCAGCAAGAACTTCTTGTGCTTGTACACTGAACGCTGATATGTGACGATCGGATTTTAGGAAATGAAGAAATTCTGAACTATTAGCCATCCAAAATGCCAATATTCTCGGATCTGTATACTGTTCTTGGATTACAGAATATATTAGATTGGCTACATGATGAAGAAATATGGTCAACTTGTGTGCACGTTCGGTTGGTTGTAGTTCTGGACGATAATGAGTAGATGCACGATATCTGAAAAATACAAGTGATTTCATATTATACATTTTTGTGGAAGATTTAATTACTACTCTGCTAAAAGATTAGAAAGAATTAACCTAAAAATTTCTAAACATATACCGTCAGTTCTCGACTTACGACGGGGTTCGGTTCCGCAACTTCGGACGTAAGTCGAATTTCATACATAAAAATTAATAGTTTTTTTCCTGATTTTTAATTGTTTACTACATCAATCACCAGAAACGAGTAAGATATGATATATATTTGGTGAAAACTATAGAAAATTGATACATTTTTGTAATTTTATTTAATTCATAATACGGGATGTTTACACTAATTTTTGTATTGCAATAGGTCTGTTCACGTGCTCAGATTTGCGTGAAGGCATTTTAAGATTTTCGCCCAAAAGTACCCAAACTCTTTTCACGTACTCAGAAAATACAACACTTTCCCTTATATAAAAGGAGCTTTCGGCAAGCACTGTCTCAGTGAGACAACTGAGACAAAACTTTGAGCAACCGTCTCAGTTGTCTCAGTTCAAACCAAACAGCTGATTTGCCAATTTTGACATTTAAATAATTTTGACCACAGAAAATAGATAGTAATAAATTGAGGAAAGTGTTGTTAGTTCATTCAAATAGCTCACTAAACTTTAATTAGTAATTAAAATCACAAAATAACGAAACTGAGTCATCTGAGACAAGAAAATTCAGTTTCGCTTGTCTCAGTTGCTCAGTGGTTACTTTCGAATTTTGTAGCTCAATATGGAAGTAAGACAGTTCACCGAAAGTTCAGTCTCATTGAGCCAACTGAGAATATCTGACTTGTCTCACTGAGAATGTGCTTGCCGAAAGCGCCTAAAGTTTTAGTCCAAATCCACCCAAGGAAAAACTCGGAGTTATTTGTGTAACGTCACACAAATTAAACAATAAGTTTAAATTTGAGAATTGTCGAAGTAATGATTGGCAGCAAATGTTGCCAACAAATTTTGGCACCAATTTTAAGCACCAATTTGTGGCCCCATTTTTACTAATTAAATCAAATTAGTATTATAACAGTGAAATTTATTGAATTTGCATTTAACACTTGGTAAAAACATGTTTATTTTTATTTTCATTTCAAGTATAATTATGTGAGCTTGACAGTTCGTATTTGTCACTTTGGCTTTCTGTCCAAGAACACACAAAGTTGTTCATGTACTCTCGAAATTTGATAGTAAGATTTTTACCCAAAAAAGCCCAAGAAAAAATTCACCCGCGAAGTACGTGAACAGACCTATTATATTTATGATAATTAACTAATTGTCAACATCAACTTTATTTGAGTAATAGTTAAATGGTTCTTGAATTTTTTAGTTTCTTTCTATGCTAGGCTGCACAAAATATCAACTGCTCAATAAAACTCAGACAGAACTTAAACCAAAGAACATCTAAATTAACAAGAAGCCTCATCGGGCCTATAAATATGGTCGAGAGGTAACAGACAGGAAGAAGCAATAATTTGAGACTGTGAGAATATTTCTCTGTTCTGTCTGTTCTCCGCCACTCCACAGCTGTACACACGCCGACGCGAGCACAGCAGCCATGCACAGTTTTATGTTTCACTATGCTTCCGTTGCCTGGCTGAAGTGGTGAGCCGGTTTTTCTATTAATTTATGTTACTCGAAAATTTTTTAAAAGAACTTTTGCATAGCATATTTTGGCTATCTACATTCATGAAATTGTTTAACCCAAGCACACGAATAAATGCAGCTGACTGTGATTGTGGACTAGATTACTTGTCACCCACCAATTTCTATCCCATCCGCTCATCTTACTATTCCCTCTGTTCTACCGCAATGCAAAGTAAGTAAATGAAAATTCTCTCAAACAAAGTATTCTTGATGAAACCGGTTTCTTAAAGAAGAGGTAAAAGAAGTAAAGAGAACAGGCAATGCAATGCAGGGGTATAATGCGGAGTGTAGGCTTTTATCTCTCGTTTGTGCTGAGTGCTGGTCCTTTAACGACCCGCCGTTCGCCACTCAGCACTGGTGACTGGCAGCGGATCGTCAAAAGTTTTCGTAAAATTTGTGAGAGCGGATCGTAATATCATCACCGGTGAGTGGCAGGTCGTCAACAAGCAGAGTTTTCACACAATTTGTGAGAGCGGGTCGTAATAGAACGACCCGTCATAGGAAACTTTTCAATATACGAGATGCGCATTCTTCCTGTTAAATGTTCTTTGGTTGAACACTTGGATGGATGAATTGAAGAGATGTTAATGCCCAATCTACAATGCATGGTAAAACCACGTCGTCAAAACGATATGGATTTTTGTGTTTGCTTCCCACTCTTGCATTTGACAATTCATATTTGCAAAAATGTTTCTTCTCTTTCATTCATTTGACGACTTGAGCACGAGCTTATGTGTAATAGTTAATCAGCAAAAACGATGTAGTAATACCTCGGGTGTATTCAGCATAATTTAGAACCATGAAGGGGAATTTAGAACCTAACAGCTGTATACTGGAACGGGCATGTTCAGTTTTTAAATTAAAGTTTTATATTAATTGTTTTCTTCTACTGCACTCTACCTACATAACTTTTTAGTTTGCTATAATCTTATAGTATAAATTTTTGAGACCAAATACTTCCTTTAATGTAATTCTGCAATGAAATCGAGGAAGCAATTACATGTATGATAATACAACAGAAAAGCAAAAAAATTATTTATTATTCTAACACAATCTTTGCTTTAGGACGGCAAAGTTTCAAGTCTTCGTTTGTCTTAACAATAGGTCCCAAAACAAAATTGAGTGATTCAAAGAACAAATGAAGATAGGAAAATGGAAAAATATAGCAAAAAAAAAATATTAATAATAGAAAAAATTTGGAAAAAATAGAAAAAATCAGATTAAATCAAAATGAATTTCATCTGTAAAAGCCCACAGTGGGCTGGAAAAAGAAGGCAATCGTTTCGAATTTATAGAAACCCCAATATTCTTCACTGCGGCTGGGTATTCTGCCTGCAGTAGATAGAATAATTATTTTTTTGCTTATTTGTTGTACAGCAGAATGCTAAAGAGTAGCCTAATTAAACAAATATTTGAAAAGATAAAAACAGAAAATGGTGAACTAAAGCGGCAGCAAAGAGAATAACAATGGCAGTTTGGATTGACATTTCAGAAAGGCTTAATAAATATGTGGAGTGTATCAGAGAAAAGTCTGAGAGATGAAAGAATGAGAAAAAAAAGGAATCTGAATACGAAGCCAAGATTTGATGTAAAATTGTTCCATATTTATTTAGTGAAAATTAATAAAAGCTCAATCCGAGCTTTCTGTATGTAAAATAAAAGTAAAATTAAAATCGAGCTCAAGACATCTGTGATTCTAATAATTGCAAAAAATACAGTGACATCAGGTGTGACATAGAAATATTCATTAATTTCATCGATAACACCTGTCATCTAAATAGACAAGATTGTAGAATAGAATTCTAATTTTCATATTTTTCTCACATTGCTCAGTTTTATTATTTTTATTTTCTCCCATTGCCCACAGTTTTATTAGCTAATATATTTCTTTCTACAACATGTTTCCTATCCCAAAAGAGGAAAAACGAATAGCTTTTGAATAAATTTTCTATATCAAAGAACACAAAGAGCAACCCTAGGTGAGGGTAATTATTTTTATTTTCTATTGATCCGTTCACTCCTAAAACATACACATTGGAAAAGAAAAAAATACTGAAACACATTTTCCAGTCATGTTTCATTCAGTCTACTTTACATTGACCCATATACCCATTCCAGAAATGTTGAATACCGAACAGAACGGGAAGTAATAAATAAAATATTTTTTCTAGTTGATTTCTCTTTGTGGAGAGAAATTTTCTAAAGCCTACATTGAAATTTGTTTTGGTATATCTTACCAGCAAAGGCATTTGAAAGAGAGAACTAACCTTTGTGCGAAGAAGGAATAATATTAATGTAAAAGTTACTTTTTAGGAACGTATATAATTGGGCTTTTTGTAATATGAAAAGTCAAAAACCCTAGAGATTTCAAAAACGTTAGAATGCGTCAGATAATGACACTTTGATGCTGATGAACTAGTTAGTGATGATGATCAAATTCGAGTTATTTTTCTTACATCAATCGTTACTTCGTTAGGTCAACCTGCGGCTAGAATATAATCTAGTAAAAAAAAACATAAACATAACAGTTGTGTTCTTTTGTTTCCGCAGAGCAGAGCACAACAAAAGATACACAAAAGAACGCCTCATACACTTTCATAGAAAGATTTAAATGAAGCGAACAGTACAAATAGTTTGTTTCAATCGACAGAACAATTTGTTCTCTCCAGTATATGGGAGTTCTAGAATAAGGTACACCAAAGAACACAGCCAACAAGTAAAAAAGCTAGACTTGGTCTAAGACCAATTCTTATGATATCCTAGATGAATGCCCGTATGTAATTTCGAATGGTCAAATGGTCACTGTGCAAGTTTAATTGTTGAAGTGGTTTTTCGCAAATATATTTCTAGAACGGTTCGTCAGGCAGTAAAAATGATTATGACCAATTTCATAGAATTTTTTATTTTGAAGAACTTTTCAGTACAATAAAAACATGTAGGGCTGATCGTTTTATACTGTAAGTATACGACAAAAACCTATATTTGTATATGGCAACACCAAGAATGTATTTCCCGATTTATCCCATTTTTGAGATTATATTTACTATTTCTATGAAAATGCCTTGTATAAAATTTCAGCTCTCTACGTCGATGGTAACCCTATGAAGGAGTTACCTTATACCTAATATACCTATTACCTATTATATAATTTTAGATTATAATATATATAATAATCGTGGTTAGCATTTTAAATACAAATAAATATTAATCCGCTCAAATTATTCATGCTCAGAACGTAGAAAATAGCAACAACAATAACAAAATATCCAAACATAAATGCCAACACCCCATATGCCATGCATAATAAATAAAATTCAACTTACCTGGCACATAAATATAACGTATAAACTGGTGCTAACTTAAAATTAGGAGCATTCACATCCAAATCGGTTATAACTTGACGCAAGAAATTCTCCTGATGTGTTTCAGGGAACTCAAGAACAGCTGGTAAAATTGGTTCCTGTCCAGCCTGGATTTCTGTTGCTACTATGTGCACAGATTTGCTGTTCCTTCGAAAAGTAAAATTATAATAAATAATTATTTATTTACAAGTTTGCTAAATTAAAAGCAGTGCTAACAATAACATTTCCAGCAGAACATAATGGCTTTATTAAAGAAAAGTAGTGTAAAGAAATGATGAAAAATGTGAATGAATGAATGAACTGCAAAACTTTATAAATAAATAAGCAAATAAAAAAGTAAAGAGTATTTTTACCTTGTCGCATCCTGATTAGATCCACTTGATCTTATACTTGAAATTGATTTTGTTTCAGTTTCCAAATTATTTTCAGGATCATAATTAAAATCAGTTTCTTTGGGTCTGCCAGCATCATTGTGCGTCACAATACCTCCATGAGAAGTACTTGGAGGTAGATGTCGATTCTTTTCATCATTTACCGCTTGCATTGTGCTTGTTGTTGTACCTTGTTCTTGACCATGTAATTTTTCAAAGTCTGTCTTAACATTCTGCTGTGACATAGTATCACAGGTGTCAACATATGTTTGCTTATGCAAATGATTTTGTGTTTGTGCTAGCGAGCTTACCGGACTTAAGGCTCGTTCATCATCATTCCAAGATGTTGGTGAAGTTGGTGAACGACTGCTTTTAGTTGCAGTGCAAAGTTTTTTTTTTTTTTTTTTTTTTTTGTGTTTTTGCAATTTTAGCAAGGTTTTTATTATGATAAGTGGTGTGTGAACAAAACACGAACAAAAAATATGAAAAATAAATATATAATAAAATATGCGAATAAATAAAGCGTGATTAAAATTAATATTTTACGTATTCATCTCGCAATTGTATGTCGAAAAGAATGTGATCGTTAAAACAGATCTTATTTTTTTTTAAACTTAATTTCTTACCGGGATCAAATTCTTTAGACATAGAAAAGCAAAAGATAAAAATTCTACGACACGTAAATGTAGCAGACAGCGACACAACAACAAATTTGTATTAGAGATTTCTAACTAAAACTATGAAATAAAATAATATCGAATCATACCTTTCATACAGACATGCTGAATCTAATTGTGACTGTGAAAGTGCCAAATTATAACGTCCATCGGAGGGTGAATCAACGAACCGATAAGATGCAACTCGTCCAAACATAACTACAGAACCGTTCTGAAAAACAAACACAATATTTAAGATAAGATTTCATTATTAACATAATATTTTCATCGTTATCAAGTCAAAAAATTCAAACATAAATCAAAGCTGTACAATGTAAAATTGCTTATATCCATCATGTAATTGCTTTGTGTATAAAAAAAAATTGCATCTGTTAGTGCGAAACACTAGTAGTAGCACTTGAATCAATTAAATAATAAATATTACATATTTACTATAACAAGATGAAGTCCAAATACAAAATACCGGATTTGGACAGGACTTTATTTTTTAAATTTCCGTCATCAAATTTAATTTGCTACATGCACAAAAAACGTTTACCAGAATACAATTTTCTCGGTAAAACAAGGTATCCTAGATATACCTTTGATACACAAGAATTTTTTTTTCTGTAGATACTAACTATATCCACAAATAATTCGAAAACACTTGCGTAATACGATAATTACTTCAAGAGATTAAAACATTTAATAAAATTTAACTTTGCAAAATTATTCAATGAAATTCATGTACCGACTAATTGCCTTAAGCAGAAAATCGTTCCGGTCTTAATATTAAAAAGGGGCGTAACTATTTATCAGTGAATCAAATTACAACGTGTAGGGTTTGTTATGAAAATATACCGAAATTATACATTAATCATAAGTAATTGGAGTTCATTGCATATTATGATGAGAATTTTACCACTAATCAAAAATCGTTTATTCTCAGAGTCACGTACGTGATTAAAATGCAACTTGATATTGATACGTTTAAGTAGATCTGTAAAAACAAACTTCATTTTCTGATGTTTTCACTAAAGCTACAAATTCGGCAACGAGCCAGTATGAATATGAGAGTTTATTTTTATGACGCCATAAAGTAGTAATGTGCTCCGACATACATATGTATATACATATATATGTAAAAAATTATTTGCACTCGTTCGTATATGGGAACTTAATTTCCCACACAGTATAAGCAGAATCAGTCAATAAAACCATAGATATCACAAGAACTGGATATCGCACAGTATACTAGAATATTGTGAAATGAGTAGTGCATTCCAGAATGGCCTACAACATGCTTTAGAGATCATACCGAGGGCAAATGTTGCTTTAACAGAAGTTTTGTATACATTTGATCGACATCCTCAATATGACAGATGTGTGAAAATATGAATCACTCGACGTATCCATAATTTCAAATTTTGTGGTCCATTCCGGAATGTACCACCAGCCATATAGCCATATAAAATTTGTATACTTTGCTCTGGTATTGCATGCGACATCTATGATAAAACACAATAATTGCCGGACGACGATATAAAGTTGGAAGTTATTAGAATTGAACAACAACAATTCCTTGATCGTCATCTAATGGGTGACTATATTTAATGTGCAAGTAAAATAGCTAAATGACAATAGCTCGCAAAGAACTGTACTGTAAACACTGTGATGAATTGTATTAATTTATACTCCTTTACCACATAAAGGTCAGCAAATAGACATGGAAGTGTCTAGATGAACCGTAAAAAAAGATTGATTACATCGGCATAAGAAAAGGCTGACAAAATAAACTAACCATAAACAGTGCAAAGAATTCATGTTAAAGTTTAAAAAAACAATGGCGGTTTACGATACTAACAATTTAATTAGAGAACTTACATTTGATTTGTCATTTGACTTGAGAAAGTTCCCCGCACTTACAAAACGCGAGCAAATATTGTGAAATTACATGTCTATATGAAAAATAAAAACGAAATAGAACCTTCAGTTTGACAAAAGTGTCAAATATTAAATTTCAGAAAAAGTTGTAGCTAACATTGCAGTATTAAATTCGATTCTAAAGGGTTCGTGTATTAAATGATTATGGTTTATAACTAGGGTCATATTGCAATAAACTCGTATACCGCGTACGTTTTTCGCAATTTCAATATTGAGCTCCAATGTACTACATACTGAGTGTAACCGAGTGTATACCGAGCTGTTTCTCAATATATAGAGTTGAGCGCAAAATACTATATAGAAATTGCAAATATCCGGTATTATTAACACAATGATAACAAATTAACAATTTAAATTATATTAGAGATTAGTTTTTTATTTTTGCTGCTCTTCAATATGAATCCTCTCTGCTAAAACTACTAAAAATTGAGACGGTTTCTAAAAAACTCTGGGTAGGAATTCTGGCAAACTGTCATTCAAGTTGAAAGAATTTATCTGATTTTTTACTCAGATTCAAAGGCCGTAACTCCGACTAAAATTGGCTAAATTTAGCTGGCATAAAAATAATTTTCTGGTAACTCTAGACTATCTTGTTTTTTTGAAAAACCTGGGCTACCCCGAGCTTACACCAAAAATTTCTCGGGGTAATGGTTTGACAGTTGTCACTTGCAATTTATTGCTGATTGGGACATATAAATTACTTCTTGAGCAAAACTAAGCAAAAATTAGAAAAAAAGAAATAGAAAAATAGCTAGAACACATTTTATTTGTCTTCATCCATTTTATAAACAACTTTTTACAATTAATTATCCTCAGGAGAACTGTCGCAGAAATGTCATTATATTAGGTTTACCCAGTATTTTAAAAACTTGTTCGATGAGTGCACAAAACCCCGGGTAAATCTGGGGAAATTTACACGATGTTTTCATCGAACAGTGTCTTATATTCGGCCTACATTCGAGGTAGGATTGATGGATGGTGGAAAACATAGGGTTGCCAGCCACATTTGTGCAATTTTTGAATTTATTTCATATGATACAAAGGTACAAGTTGAGAATTTAGCGGAATTTTTAGTTTAATTAGCTTACGCAGACTTAGAGACTTAAATTTAATAGACAGTAAACTGATTCACTGTATAAGTATAAGCACAATTGAAAGTATGATATCAGCAAGGAAGCTTTTAGATTCCGACTGAAGTGTTAAGTATGGTCTGAAAAAATTTTCCAATTCTTGTCATTAGATTTTTTCTCGTTCAGTTATGTGTTCAGAAGCTCGTCGTATTGCCGCCCCCTTAAAACTAGCGCCCGGGGCAAGTGCCCCCCCCCCCCATAGATCCGGCGCAGTGCACGTGTAACCTCTACTGCCATGCTGGCAGCTCAGCTTTCAGCGAACTTGCATGATGAAAAACCATGACAGCTGAGGTGATAGTAATTTGACATTATTCTGTTTTCAAGATGGCGGAAAAGAAATGATTGAGAGAATTTGATAAATTTATTCTGGGAAAATGAGATTTTCTCAGATCATTTGCATTACATCATTTACCATTTTTCTCATTCTGCTATTTCCTTTATTGCTATAATTTTCCAATATACGCAAGACTTTACGTCTCAATGTCGTTTTTTAAATGAACCTGCATGCAAGATGATAAGACATCAAATGAACTGTCTTCTGCTGTCAAGTTAAAAATCGCGTTGCATGCAAGCTGTATTATATCGTGTAATCCCCGGGTAAGGCAGCAAGGACAGCAAGTTGAGGTACCTCAAAGTGCAACTCATTCTGACCCGTCTAAAAAGAGTCATACTACCCTGATAGAAATAGTGCAGAGTTTTACCATGTCTTCTGTCTTGCAAGGGGCACATTTTATGTAAATCAATACTAATTTGACACTAAAAGCATATAGAGGTTAGTGATTGTTTAAGAAACATAGAAAGTTAAGTCTTGATGAACCTTCCAATGAGCATTCAGTAAATTTATTTGAAGGTCTATTAAATATCACGAAATTTCTCACATGAACAAGTAAATAAATGACTTTTTTCCAGTTTTGATTTTATTAACATTTCCTCATGACGTTCATCTGAGTACTCATTGGGATCTCATTAATGAACTTATCATGATTTGTCGATTAGCGTTACGCTGCAATAAAATCATATATATACCACCACAAATCATGGCGCAATATGGAACTGTACAAATAACTAAAGTGTAAACGAATATCAAACAAGTAAAAAAGCTAGACCAATTCTTATGATACTCTAGAGATGAATACTCGTATGTCATTTCGTATGGTAATCATCTGCGAAAGTTTGATTTTTGAAGGAACGGTTCGTCGGACGGAAAAAATGTTTATAACCAAATTTATAGGATTTCATATTCTGAAGAACTTTTTGGTACATTAAAATCGTATAGGACTTATCGTTTTCACAGTATACGTAAAAATCCTAAATTTTTATATTGCAACACCAGAGGGTTGCCCGATTTAGTCCATTTTTGAAATTATATTTACCATTTTTATGAAAACATTACGTACATTTTCAGTTCTCTTCGTAGACGCGTTCTCAGGTAGTGTCCAAATATATAGTGAAAAACGAAATTTTTGTACGGCAATCCTACGAAGGAGTTACCCAATTTGTCCCATTTTCGTACTTAATTTTACTTTTCTTTTTAAATGCCATATGCAAAATTTCAGCTCTCTAAGTACACGCGTTCTCGAGTTATCGTGAGGACGGACAGACGTTCAGACGGATATCCATTTTTCTGTACCATCATTATTTCTAGGTGTTACAAACGGAATGACAAACTTGGTATACCTTTTAGATTTTATCAAGGGTGCATATGCATGATTATTACTATGAAGTATATCCAAATATGCACCGACAAATTGTTCTAAAATTAAAATAAAGAAAAACCAATTCATGTCAGCAGAATTCAGAATTCAACACTATTGATAGTATTCATAACATTACTACATGTAAGTGGAGAAGAAGATCACCAAGCGAAAAATGAAAGATTTTATAAGATGTTGGGCAGTGTGGAAGGAAGGAGAAATCAATTATACTGTATAAACAAATCAAGAAAGTAAATTCCCATCTTTATCTGAAATAAATTCGAACAGAGACTATACAACTTCTGCAAGTACGCGTTTAAATCGAATGAAAAAAAATCCCTGGAAGGATCGAGTCTAAATTGAAGAACATTGAGGCACAGTCAGTATCTTGGTAAAAATAAAGAGATTAAATTTAATTTGATAAGCCACCCATTTTACAGGATAGTAGCAGAACAATGAGTGAAATCTACAATGAACATATCGAAAAAAGAAAACTATTTTCATAGAAGATAATCAAAAGTAGTCGCACGAAAAAGAATCCAAACTGGAATTTAAATTTGTCTCCCTTTGAGAGAAGGAGTGCTTGCAATAAAAATAAAAGATGTTATAAAAATAACTATAATCCATTGCGTAGAAAAATGTGTCAAATCATATAGTCATTTCTAAAGATAGCCAAAAACTCTCAAATTGTAAAATAACTGCCCTTACTAGGAAAAGAGTTGAAAAATGTAGAGATTGACGCTTGCAACAGCTATGTGTAACATAGACGTCCATTATCTCTTTTAAAATTGAAATGGTAATAAGATCGCACTTGCTATCATCCAAAAGGTAAATAACCCGGAAAATGTCTTAAGGGAAAATGCGTAATCGATGTGAAATTGGAAAAATAAGGCAATTCAGCATACTAAATGTTTGGAGGCAAATGGATTTGGGATAGAAAGTTTCATTCTGTAATTGAAAATTTTATGGTAGACCGCGGAAAACTACCCCTAGGGTAAAATTATTTGTCCCTTTTGAAAAGGAAAATCGTCAGTAGCAAAATTCACCTTCTTAATCAGAAAATGGTGAATTCACACATACCTACACAAATAGCGTCTTCTAGACAAATTGAGTGCGGAATGAAAAATGCAAATTTTGTGTTCCGTGGATTTGTAAGGAAATAAATAAAAAGGAACGAGAGGTAAGAATAAATAGGTTAAGGGGTAAGAAAATTTTTCAGTGAATAGATAAATTGTAAAGAGTATATAGAAAAATAGACATCTTTACAGTAGACACAAAAATATGTTAATTATGATTTGGTGGACATTCGGTGTTATATATCATGTGAAAAATACTATCAAGTCTAACTAAAAAAAGAAAATGTGGAACCTAAGCTAAACAAGTAAAATTAAGATCAATTCTTATGATACCCTAGACTAGATGAATGCCTATATGTAATTTCGCAAGTAAGTAGGGTTTTTCAAGTTGTTTTTTACATATATATATTTTTAGAACGGTTCAGCAGATAGTAAAAGTGACTATGACTAATTGCATAGAATTTCATATTCTGAACAACTTTTCAGAAGAATAAAATCGTCTAGGACCAGTGGCATGGCGTGGACTTGGTTCGAGGGGAAGTAATCAGATTATAATTTTACAAAAGCGTTAAATAACCATGCGCAAAAGTTATACCTTAAGCACCCCAGGAGTTATTTTTTGAAGAAATTAGGCAACTGCAACAGGAAACTGCGTGTGTTGTGCGAAGAGAATACTGAAACCGCGAAGTATTCCGCGAGTGCATTTTAAAGTTGAAAATCACTGGAGAAACTTTTCTCCAAATAAGCTTTGCAAGCAAACACAAAAGGCAGTAATCGAGCTCGTAAAAAAAAATTGATTTAGCTTAATCACTTTAGAGGAGGATACAACAGATCAACTCTGGTCGGGTTGTCTGGAGCGTCTTGTGGCTTAGTCTCCTCTACTATTAACCTTAAGCTTAAAATCCCACGAGCGAGGCCTTTTGCTTTCAAATTATTAAAATAAAATAAATTGAAGAAATGACCATAGTCAGGTCGCAATTTATTTGTATATTATAGATATACTCTGTTTCAATCAAGGCTATGATAATGACATTTGAGCCTCTGTAAATGAAATTTCAAAGAATTTGCAAAATAAGAAAATGGAAAATTTGAAATTCGTTTATAACTTCATAATACACTCTATGAAGTAGAGTGTATTATTCGTAACCTTCATGAAACTGAGAAATTAATCTTTTGAGATGCAGTAATCTAGAAGTAAAAGTTTTTCCAGCATTTGTGTTCATTCTTGAAAACGAAAACCGGGAATATCTTATACATTGGTAAAGTAATATAGATAAGACTTACAGAATAATAGAATATAAATTAGATTTTCATGAGTTACATGAGTACGGCAGATCAAAATAACCAAAAAAGTAGATTCGCGATTATGGCATGACGGCGACAAATAAATTCTAAATAAACTGAAATAATATATCAATAATTGCAATTTGCTTATTTGCCCCCGACTGTACATTTTTCTCATGAATATCATATTTCAAGACGCCTCTACTCTAAAGTGAAATTCCCCTCAAGAATTTACAATTTCCTCCCAACCATGCGGCTTGAATATATTTGCCTGCCCACAATCGAAATACTTTCTAATCGATCTACCGACATGAAATCAATGGAAGTAAAAATAAAAACCAATTCCCGGTTGAAACAAATACAGCGATGATCTAACATAAGAATAAAAAAATGAATGAAATTAATGCCAATACATGCTACCGGTATAGCAGTGTTTGTAGGTCCTATAGAAGCATTTTTTCAATTGCATCCCTTAGACTTAGAACAATTTCTTATAGAGTGTAGCTGCACTATAAGTGGTGAATGAGCAACACAGATGTGTGACGTCATAGGTAGATCCCAGACGTGTTGGAAGGCCATACATTTTGTTGGAGGTTGTTCGATTGTTGATGGAAGCAAAAATAAAACCACCTCCTCCAGCCAGTGGTGATATCATAGACAGAGCTCAGACGTGTTCGAATGCTATTCTTTTCGTCGCATGTTCTTCGGTTGATCTGTCTTTGACTTGTTCAGATGGGGGTGATTTTATTATTGCTTCTCTTTGATAGTTTACAGCGAAGGACGAATAAAAAGCCTTCAGGGAAAATATTTAAAAAAAAATGATATGCCGTAATTTTTTATTTACTTTAATTAAATTAAATCGGACAACCTAAGGGAAGCAATGCTTTTGCTTCCAAAGATGCCACGCCACTCACCGTGTAAATGTAGCTTTATTCAAACGAAGCGTCAGCAGGCGATGCAAGTTTCGAATTGCCACTTTTCATGTCCATTTTTATTTTGACTTGTCACTGTTTATCGCTGAATATGTGCTTACAATTTCTAGCGACTACCAATTGGCGCTGTTATCAGGGTAACTGCAATTATCCAGCAATTTTTGAAGATATTAAATAACCCGAAATTACTGGCTCGTTTTTCGGGGTATTTTTCAGAATACTCAGGTTATTTATTTGGTGACACACGGAGTGAGAGCAGGCTAATTTAAATACCCAGCTATATTTACCTTATGTGTATCACAGGTATTACATACTTAGCGTTATCAGTGTTCGGCTCGTGATAAAATAAACAAGCGGCCCAGGAAAAAGTATTTTAAGAACATTTAAATAAAATTTCTATATGATAGATTTCTTATTTACGATTCTACATTTTTCTCATGAATATCATATTTCAAAACGTCTCTACTCTAAAGTAATATTCCCCTATCCAACATGAAACTCCTCAAGAATTTACACTTTCCTCCCAACCGTGCGACATGAAACATATTTGCCTGCCCACGACCGAAATGCTTCCTAATCGACCTACCGACATGAAATTGATGGAAGCACAAATAAAAACCACTTCCCGGTTGAAACAAATACAGTTGATCAACATAAGAAAAACTATTAATAGATTTGTATTGCTGAAAATATTCCGAAGATGATAACTGGAAAATATCCTCCAATTATCGCGCTGATTATTTTTCATCTCAATGTTTGCTGGGCTTAGGCTTAGAAAAATTCTTATTGTGGCGAACGAGCAACAGAGATGTGTGACATCATAGGTAGATCCCAGACGTGTTCGAATGCCATACATTTTGTTGGATGTTGTTCGATTGTTGATGAAAGCAAAAATAAAACCATATATCATAGACAGTGCGCAGACGTGTTCGAATGCTATTCTTGAGGTTGCATGTTGTTCGATTGATTTGTTTTTGTTCGTTTTGTTCCGGTGGAGGTGATTTTGTTATTGCTTATCTTTGATAATTTAGAGCGAAGGGAAAATATTTTGAAGACATTTTTTGATGTACTTTTTTATATGCTTAAATTAAATTAAATCGGAAAACCTAAGGGAAACAATGCTTTCTTTGCTTCCAAAGACACCACACCACAGTCTAGGACTGATGCGTTTCCACAGTATACGTAAAAAACTTAAATTATATGCAACACAAGACGTTGCCCGATTTAGCCCCTTTTTGAAATTTATTTAATATTTTTATGAAAACGCCATGTACAAAATATCGCTCTCTAAAGCCTCGGTTTCCAAGAGGTTCAGCCGACGCAAATATGCAACGCAAACGCGTAAATGCGTTACCGTTCGACGCCGTCCCGTGTGGTTTCCAAAGAAATAGTATTGTCGCTTGTAAAATTTCTAGTTGATACAACAAAACTATTTATTTTAATAGTAGAATGAGTTTTAAAAGTGAAGTTGTTTTACTGCATGATGAAGATATATGTAGATAAAGAAGATCTGTTATTGTTGAGTTTAGTTAAAAGAAATTCCGTAAATGAAATGTTTCAGCACAGATAAACCCAGATGTCCAGACCTTATGGGGATCAGTGACGTTCAGCTTCAGTCAACAACTGAAATAGAAAGCACATTGTTTCGAAAAAGAGCTTTGAAGCTTTTGCGAGAGATTCTATGCGAGAAACATGTCTCTTTGAGATTATTCCGGGGACAACGCTTACGATTACGATACATCACCTCAATGGATACATGTTTCTCCCTGCAACACTGTACCGTACGATCGCTGTTTAACTTGATTGTTTTGAACTCTCTCACAGCCCTCCGCTTTTGCTTTCTATTTTATCTTTACATCTCTCTCGAAAAATGAGAATTTAGTAGATGGCTTGTGAGAGAAAAGCTTTAAGCACATGTTTTTCGGTTAGCAGCAATAATTGGTGTCAGTTTTAAGTACGGTGGATGGTTATCTGTATTTTTCTTATTTGTGGTTTCCGAAAAGAAGAGAAGAAGAGGTCTTTGAAATATCAACTAAAAACATTTAATGGATAACGATATTTTACTAAATTAATGATCAATCTTTGTAAAATTCTCTGTTTTTGTGATATGAAATGCAAATGTCGATTGAAAAAGCTGACGCTAATGCGTCGGAATCAAATAATTTTGATTTCGATGCACTAGAGTCCGCAGATGCGAGCGCAAGTTCGTTGGGCGTTTTCTTGGAAACCATTCAGATAATTTCCGTCGTGTTTGATTACAGCGCACTGGCGCTGGCGCATTAGCGTCCGCGCATTCACGATGGCAAAATCTCTTGGAAACCGAGGCTTAAGTACACCCGTTTTCGAGTTATCGTGAGGACGGACAGACGTGACAGACATGCAAAAATCAAAATAACTTTTAATTTTATGCATGGGTGTCCAATCCATTTTGCTCTACCTTCATTATTTCTATGCGTTACAAATGGAATGACAAGCTTAGTATACTCTATAGATTTCATCTAGGTTACGAAAAGTGCATTTCTGATTGTCTCGGAATAATACTAAACATTTCTAGAAAATTTGTAGAATTCGAGTCAAGATTGCTGCGGCATAGTTGGAAGTGATAGCAACTATGGATATTTCCGTGCTAATCAAAGTGTCAGCTTTAATTTACATACATAAATCCTGTATCCAGCAGTCGAAGCTTTATAGATAAGTAGACATTGGAATTGGCCACCATAGAGTCAGTTCTGCTATAAAACAATCAACAAAATTAACTGAAATGTTTAAAATAACATCAATTGTACCAACGACCCAAACCGATGCAAGAATCTTCCGGGTTTTGCAGCCGGGACCGTCCGTTTTCCGGGCAGTGCTCTGACCTCTTATCCTAACGAGATATATGCTTTTCCTCTTGTATTGTGACTTCGAGTCCCGTATAGGAAAAGATAAAATTGGTCAAAATGACAATTTATTTGTACGCTTTCATCGTTACTGATTAAGTTGCTGAAAGCAACTGTGACTGATGAAAAAAAAAATTGCAGTGCTCTGCACAATAAATTGTGCCCACTGGTGCCCACTGACATATATACATATAAATGGACTGACTGATCTCCTTTTTCATGTGGCACCAATTTTGATTACAGAAAGAATGCTTTCAATGCTACCAACTGTCGTAAACTGGAGCTATATTTAAATTATTTGGGAATTTACTTATGTGCATGTCAGTGGGATTTACCAAACTTATCACAAAAGTATTTGTTAAATTTTAATTATGTGTCGAAGGAAGTGTTTTTCAAGGCTGTTTTAGTTGGACATACTGTTGAACCTCAAGCAATTTCGCGTTCCGAATCATTACAGTTCAGTGGGAAAGTATGCTCTCACGAAAAGAGACAGGAATATAAAAGTGCTGCCATTTGCTTTCACGCATTTTTGGTTCAACGAGCAGTCCATTTATATAGGTATATGTCAGTGATTGTACCATATAAATTAACTTGCACTAAAATTCTAAAACACGAAAAAGCAATGAAAACAGTCAAATGTCGAAACAAACGAAAAGTTTCCATGACAAAATTGGACGACATTTATCTTAGTCGAAATTTCGAGAATGAGAATTTTAACAAGTGGAGAGGAATAAATTGTTCTACTACAGATCCTAAAGTTGACTAATAAAATAAACTGGATTTACAATAGGACACTCCTGAATAAATGTAATTAACAATTTAATGTTAAACGTGGAATAGCACACAGAATATTGCTTTACCTTACCTCTTTTGAAGTAAGCATCGAATTCATTTGAATTATGCAAATATTTAAATCAAGAACCACCGCTACCAGCCTTAAGAGACTAACCGACTGTCTCTAAAATTAAAGGGTGGAGTAAATTTGCGTGCAAGCTGCCTTCAAACGGGGTTTCATTGATTGTTTATACGATTATGCTCCTGGAATAAAATCCTTCTTTGAATATTACGTTCGATGAATATGAAAGAGCATTTCAACACACAAATCGAGGAGTAATATAAAAAATATTTCTCTCCAGCCACAATTGTCAGTCTATGGATATATTGCCTTATGCAATGTTTCAGCTCGCTATAATTCAAAGCGCTCGCAACAGTATTTAAAATGGGGAGTAAAAGCAATAATAAAGAGGGTTGACCTGATTTTGCACATATTTGAAGCTGAAATTACTTCTTTTTTTTTATAATAAATTTCAGCTCGCTTTAACCAGTTATACGAAAAAGTGTAAAAATTATATGACTGACCACATTACAAAAGAGTAGGAAGTATTCGAAGCTGAACTGAGCGCCTTCTCTTTTCAAGTAGTGTCCAAATGTATAACGATAAGAAAAACGTTTGTAATACAGCGGTTTAATGATTGCACAACTTCCCCACAGAATACCTGGAATCTCTCAAGTATAAAAAAAACAGCTGCTCGTACTCATAAAACACCTAAACAACACAAATTCTTTTCACAATAACGCAAATGAGCTTACCTACTATTACTGACTACCTGCCACAGCTATTTTATAACACAGTACAATGAGTGCAGTTTTCAGAATTTATCTTTATCAATAAGTCATCATAAAACAAACTGTTGATTCTTAAGAATAAAAAGATATTTCCAACCCAGCCATAAGAAATGCAACCTATATGCACCCTTAGGATTAAACTCAGGTAGCTTAAATAATTCTAAATTACTGAAGTGTTAGCATTAGTCATCTATAAATTCTAAACTGGAATTAAGATTCACTTTCCTTTTACCTCTAGTCTAAGTCAGGTATCGCGAGTTTTTTTTTTTTTGTAAGGCTATTTTTCTCGTACAATAAATCAACATGGATTAGCCACAAACATTTAATTGAGTAGGACAACTTTACGTAGAAATTAGGGTAAAGAGAGTAAAAATCTCTGTATAATTATAAGAGCTTAGGAGTACCTAACAAGTAAGTTAAAATTGTCACATTTTGTACGCTAATAAAAAATTGTTTTGTATTACAGCACTACGAAAGATTGTATTCTAGATATTTGCATTATTGTGATCAAAATTAGATAGATAAATATGGGTTAATTGCACAATTTTCTACAAATCGTTTTATTGAGTGACCGAAATGCATTATGTCTGGAGTTTGAACATCTGAGTTTTCTTATCTGTTGTAAAATTAAGTTTAGTCAAGCAAATTTTTATGAAATAAATAATCCTTTTCACGCACAAGAAAAAAAAAACAAGAAGCGCTTTCGATTGCAGGTGTGTGGCGTTTCGAGAAAATCGCAACGGTTCCTGATTGTTAGTTAATTCTCTCCAAAAGGTAACTAATCTATGTACATCCAGGTTGATAACTTTGTCCAATTATCAGTTTAGAACAATTTACCAAGCAATTCAGAAGAAGCTTTTATAATATAAAAGCAAATTGCAATTTCTTTTGGAATAGTTAAAAAAATTACTGGTTACACCAATAAAAGAAGAGAAATAAAAGGTGTGCTCATTGCTCGAATATATTAAGTATTTAGGTGCCTATTTTAAACATCTTGTTATCCATTTAAAACACCTAAACGAAGGATCTTTAATTATGAGATAAAAACTTAGTACTAAAACGCGTGTAAATATACACTTTCAGTATAGAAATTACTCTCACGAGACAAATTTAATTTATAGATAGCCCGGGAGCTGGGAAATTACTAGCTGACACGAAACAACACGAAAACAGTTTTTTTGACATTTCACTTCAATAAAGCTAATTCAACTCAACTAACTATTTTTTTTTTTTTGATAACACCCTCTCTGACACTCGTTTCGCCACACAATTTCCATTTATAATATAACACTTTGAATTATATAAGAAATACTGTAATAAAATAAAAGTAACGGATACTCACATGAAGGATAGTAGGCTGCGTTATATGGTGTCCATTGACAAAAGTAAGAGCATCCGCATGTAGTGGAGTAACTGTACAAACACCATCTAGTAAGGATATGAGGCAATGTCTAGGTTGGATTGAAGGTCCAAATAGCTGCAACGTGTTAGTATTTGCAGATCCGACCTACAAAAATTAAACAAAGTGTTCAAAAATGAAAAATGTTCTATTGAAGAAAAGAAAAAAAACTGCAATCTTACTTCAATTGGATCAGTTCCCAATTTAAGTCTTCGTCCACCATCACCGCTATGTGTTACTTCAACTAGCATAGGCCCCTCTCGTTCGCTTGTTATGTTATTGGTCCCATTCGAAACTCCAAGGGGTTTCTTTTTTCTACGTCTTGGTTGTGAGTCTGCTGGTCGTCGTCGCACATGAAACATTATCGAACCTAGAAAGAATTGACAATAAAAACACATTTTGTTACAATACTCAATAAACATTAAAAATAGAAGAAATAAAAATACAAAAAAAAAATATATAATAGAAGAATCATTCAAAGCTCTCTACACCAGAAATAACGACAAGGCAACAGTAATGTGTATGCAAATTTAGGTTAAGCGATGGAATCATCGCACACACAATTGTTCATTTGAATTTGTCTAAAAATGAGTTTCAGGTAAATTTATTTGCGTTCTTTAGCAAATCAACCATGAAGAAGTTTAATAATTACATCGCTATTATTCGATGAACGTTAAGTAAGTGCTTTTTAGTAGGTTGTTTTGATCGATCAAATGTCACTTGTATTACAGAAAAAAATATTGTAAATTTTTGCGAGTCCTTGGAAAATTATTCTGAATTTTAATAAAATTCTTCAAAATTCTATAATTGGAACAGCATGCACAATTTTTTCTATTGATCGAGTTGATGGAGGCACAAGAATGCTCATGCAATGTTCGTAGTGTTCAATTATCATGATCAAATAAAATAAATACTACAGTATTGACAGAAAAAAGGTCGACCGAAAAAACAGGACATTCTTATAAGAAATCTCATCTCCAGTACACCTAAATACAACATTTGTATTGAATTACTTACATACTTCACTACACTCTCTGTATTACCTATCACTTTTCCTTCTACAGTTTATTTTTCTACTTTTAATGTGGATAAGCGGCAGTTTGTACCTCTGGATCATCGAAATACATAATTACTACTTTAATTTCACTCGCCAAAATTTTGACTAAATTTTAATTTAGACTATTTAAAAGAAGAATTAAAGCTGCACTGGAGTTGGGCGCTGCAATAAGTAAATGTTATGAGTAAGCAACCAACTCTAAATGTTGGAAATTTTGACTTGTACGCAGCCAAAACTGCCGGCTGAGGGCTACTTTTCAGTCAATGCATATTTTAAAACACAGTGCGCAATTTTTACAGTTGTAACCTAAAAGTGACATAGTGTAAACACTGTAATTTTATATGCAGTCCTTTCTACATTTCAGTACTATACTCGCCATAAAAAATATCGATTTTACTGTTTTTCTCAATTTTGTAGCTGCGATAAACCCACAAGTACCATATTTTATTATTTTGGTGTAATTCGTTGCTGATTGTAATTCTCGCCACTCATTTTTATTTTGTTTCGCTATTGACACTCTTCAGGAAATAGGTCTTTTTCATTACATTTTTTTACGTTCAGTGCGAAATTCATTTTTTTTTTAATATTCTTATAACAAATAAGCCCCGGGAGTTATGAATTGCAAATTTCACAACTCAGAAGGTAGTTGTGGCAAAAAAGGTTTGGCGTGGTGTCAGTCCGCGCAGAGAAAAAAGTTTGGTCCAGTGTATTCTTAATTGGGGCGAATGCTTTTTCCAATTGAGATTGACTCTCAAGTGGACGCAATTAAATGCTTATACAAATATTTATTAAGTATAATGTTTGTCTAGAGGTTATATCCTAGCATAAATTCTATATGAAATGGAACACCTGATGAATGGAAAGAGCTGAAAGGAAAAATAAACGTTTGCTTTCAGTATCTAAGCGTGAATTCTTTATTTATCTATCATAAAATGTTGTGTAACTTCCAAATATGCTTTCGTAACGACGCAAATTATTGACTCAACAAAATTGAGTGTAATTTTTTTTTGGTTCGATAGACATCCGATAAAGAAGCGCCATGAAGACGAACGTGATAACAAACACAGTGACGCATAGAGAGAAAAATTCATATAATAAAATACTATGGCATTTCATATGGTATATAACTACGACGTACGACTCTTAAAAAAAAAAAGGGGGAAAAATCTAAAGAAAATATTGGGCTACTTCTATAACATTACTTCGATATTATCAAAAGAATTGTTTTTCATAAGTTACCCAACCGTCCACTGAGAGGTACAAAAACTTAAGAAGATAGAGTGGTTCATAAAGAATCATTGACCCAATATAACTCCTGAAGAGAAAGTTCCTCTCATGTCATACAATTTTTCATCCTCTCATTAAGCTTAATTACCCAGCAGTGCCAAGTTTTCTAACTATAATGCAAATCATTCTCAATTATATATACATAACTGCATGGGTCTTACATGAAAATACATTTTTATGACGTAGGTACTATATATCACAAAAACTGGAAAAGTAAACAAATAAAAAAAGAAAAGAAAATTAAGTAGTTAGGATACCTAGGTTACCCCAACAACAACTTACAAATTAGTTTTATTCGCCATAATAACACTATTTAGTGGTACTGTCTCTATAAAAAAAAAAGTTCCAGGCACCATATTTCTAATGTAATTTTATTATAGTAAACAAATATCAGTTTGGATATGTCGTTGAATGTGTACGTTGGAGCTATAAATATAAGGACTAATAGAGAAAAACCGACCACCCATGAATAATGAAATCAACACAAAAACATTTTTTTTTTTGTTAACAAATAATTCTTATTTAAAGATTACTTAATCAAATGACATGATATAATTACAACGTGCTATAAAATTGAGACTTTTTGCTCTATGTTTTTCATTAAATTTTGTACATACATACACAGTATCGAACGTATTGGACGCTTTTTTATACTGGCCTTAGAGTACGAGGCGTTTTTCCCTGTTTTTTTGTTTTCTTTTAATATTAGGCCAAAAATTTTCGATTAGCTTTAGTTCCAGACAATTTGCAAGATTCATAGCGGCAAGTTGCTAAATTCGGTTAAAAGAAATCTGATACATCATGCTTTCTAAAGAATGGAAGTAGACGCTTCTGAGGATACTCCTTAACATATACATCCGTGTTGATTGAGCTTATTGTCACGAAAAGTGCGGGTTTTAGGCTACAAATACATATTGCTTACCAAATTAAGTATTTTACGAGACATTTGGTGCATCGACAATTCTTAAACTTGTGATCTGTGTCACCCGTTTTTTTTCCACATAAAATTCCTGTTCTAGAATCTGGTTGAAGTTTTTTTCATCTTCTATCTTCATCTTCGTTAGAAAATTTTCATACAAAGTTCAGCTACTGGATTTTGCAACTTGGTTCTTTTCTGATGTTCTGTCCTGTGTTTTCTGAACATGGAAATTTCGTAGGCCGATGATGCTCTAGCTTTATCAGCCATACCACTTCTTTGGCCAATTTTTGGTCTACTGAATCTAATTTCTTTCCTGCCCCAGACTTTCTCTGGACACTACAATATTCCCGAAATTTACTGAGGACATTTTGGATAGCCGTCTTCGGGATTTTCAACTTTAAAGTTGAGTCTCTTTGAGCCATATTCGGAATTTCCATATTTGTGGAAAGAATTTATTTGCGACGTACTTCTTGACTAACTGGGAGGGGATAGGTGGTCGGTTTTTTTCTGAATCAGTCCTTACAATACGCCTGCCATATATGGAGGCTCTATCTAAACAACGTCAAACAAATTCTTCAATTAGAAAATTTGGTCAGAATCAGTTTTAGCGTTATTTCTGTTTGTATGAAAAACTCACTGTAAACATTGACTGATTAGAAATGAATCCCATTCGTACATAAGTAGTAACCACCATGTACTTATCTATATGAAATTTATTGTGTTTTATTTCTATATAACTGTTCAATTCTGGTTTTAATTACATGAGGAGATGAAATAGCCAAAAATGTGTAGAATACGGATCTGACAGTTGGGTACGAATTGTAACATGAAGCATAAATAAGTTAAAGGTTATAGTTTTCAGAAGAAGAAAAATAATAATAATAGTTTCTCTCTAAATAAAAATAATATTAATTGTATTAATTTAATTACATTAAAACTTTTATCCAAAAAGCAGGTTATCATTCCATGTTTTTAGCTTATGAATCTACCTATATATTAGGACATGACCCAAGTTACTAAATCAGTATGGAGGTTCCAGCCGAAAAAGGGCTAAAGTATTTAAATTCAACAAAACCAAAGTTGTTATATTTTTCAGGGGCATTTGATTTAAAAAACTACATATTTTATTAGATTTACCAAGCGTTTTATGGATCTATCGAAAAAGAGATTAACATATGTATTTGTTTCCTACGACTTAATTTTGTTTAACAAAACTAACTTTGTGAAGGATGGAATATATACATGAATTTATTTGGTTATTGTATCCAGCAGAGGTAAAGTTTATTAAATAAGGGGCACAATGGACTCACTGGAGGTCTAAGCGCTGCAGGCTAGTCTTCTACCGGCACCCCTCTTATGTAACCTCAGGTTTTTTAACCAAAATAATGGAATTATGGACTTTGGATCCATATAATTTAGTTATACTTATTTCACAAAAACCATTCGAACGCTTGAATGAGGCATCCATATATGAACAGCCTTGTCAAATTATTTGGAGGACGATACCATAAGTGATGTTAAGTACAACCAAAGAACAATTATTAGAAAGAATACTCATCTTGTATATTGAAAAGTTTAATATGGCGGGTCGTATTATTACGACCCGCTCCCACAAATTTTACGAAAACTCTCTGCTCTTTGACGACCCGCCACTCACAGCCCAGTCACCTGTGGTGATATTACGACCCGCTCTCACAAATTGTACGAAAATTCTCTGCTTTTTCACGACGCGCCACGCACCACGGTGGCGAGTGGCGGGTCGTCAAAGCATCAGCACCAGAACCTGCACTCCGCATCATGCCCATGCATTGCATTGCGTGTTCTCTTTGCTTCTTTCACCACTTCCCTTGGAAATCGGAAGAATACTTTGTTTAAGAGAATTTTCATTTACATTGCGCACCGCAGTAGAATAGAGGGAGAATAGTAATATGAGTGGATGGGATAGGAATTGGTAGCCGACAAGCAGTCAGGCAAGAAAGTGAAATATGAAACTGCATGACTGGCATCGGCGTGTGTACCCTGGTACATGTACAGCTATGGAATGGCGGGAACAGAGAAATATTCTCTCAGTCTCAAATCTGTGCTACTTCCGGTCTATTACCTCCCGACCGCAACAACAATTAAGCATACGACTTGTGCATTTTTAGAGGCCAGATGAAGTTTCTTGTTAAGATATATGTTCTTTGATATAACCAAACATATAACTATAAAAACTTTTCGATATACGAGATTCGTATTCTTTCTGTTACATGTTTTTTGGTACAACACAGTTGTGACTTTCAAGCAATTTGGTTCTTTAAAAATCAGAGAGAACGCCATATTATGTATGTTTTTCAGTGTAGATATTATTTGAAATTATTTCCCAAATATCACTAACTGGTATGGTATTATATTAAGACGAAGATAAACCCATAAAACATATCTATGTAAGTATATAAAAATGTTCAAAACATTACATCATCAAAAAACAATACCCAAACAAAAAAATATTATGTTATTAATTTAAAATCAAACTTTCGCTCATTCCACACCATATAGTACTTTCTAACCCTCTTGATTTTACCACTGTGAAAAAGTAAGAACCAAAGTTAAGGAGATGATAAATTTCAAACTTCTAAAGGATTCCAGTAAACTTCATCGTCAATAGAATTGATGGCACAGTGAAAAATCTCATCGTATATAATTTTATTTCCTGCCTTAAAAGCTATTGATTGTGGATGAAAATGAAGCTCCTTGTTTGTGAAAGAGTCATAAAAGCTATTGCGAATAGCATAAACGGAATACGGATGCACGTACATAAATTCTTCAATTGCTTGGATGTTTTCGTATAAGAATAAAATAAAAGTATACTTTTGTTTTCTTACGAAAGTATCAAGTCGCGGTAATCCTTACCTGGGAGTAAATGAAAACTTCTCTTGTAATGTATAAGTAAACATAAAATGTGGCTTGGTTACGAGTGATAATATTATATTTGGGAAATGTGATGATGATATCGCATCATTTGAAAAATAATTTTGGACTAAGCTGTACAATTTGATTAATTCTGAAGTGTTTTCTTAATTGTGTATTAGAAATTTGAGCTTTTTTATAATAATGAATAAAAAAAAACTTTAATCTTAGTTAAAAATAGGAAAAGCATTTTTGAAATTGATTTTTACTTATGCCGCAATATGAAAAAAGAACATTTTGTTGTTGTTGTTGAAACCAAATTATATAGATCATATTGATTTCACTATTTTGGATTTTCTACAAAACTTATGATAAGAACCTTCTAGATGTTACTCAAAACAAAATCCTATATAAGAGTTACGATAATTCTCAGGTTCAGTTCTATTAGCTAATGATGTTTGAGAAACTGTTTGCTTATGTACCAATTTAAAAATTGTGCAATGCTATGCTTCTACTTATACTGGTTTTGTAAGTACCCCTAGTGGGGTATTAGTGTATTGATCCCTCCACTATAGCTTAGTGTCGTCCACCAGACTAGGCCGTAGCACAGGATTGGTCTTATTATTGCTGTTTACATCCACTTTGGGTTTAATTAAGGCCCCAGCTATCTATCGCCAAAGATTTTCTTAAACTGGTAAAAAGCCACACTGGCTTTTTCTTTGGGTTTTCTTGTACATATATTAATTCTCCAGCTCAGCTTAAAGTCTAGAGATATAGAGAATCGCTAATAGCATCTTCAAATTATATGCACAAAGCCATAGTATAGAGATTCTTGAAAAGTTCTATAATTGTTATGTGGTTTTTCCAGGGACAGGAAAATAACTGGTATTTTGAAAACTTTAAACAAAAAAAAGCTAGGATAAATCATAATCGTGGAATTTTTGGAATATACTAAAAAATGTCTCGTGAAACCCGTTTCGATTCCTGCAAAGCTTTTGGAAACAAAACTTTTTATAAAAAAAGCTACAAAAACCAAGCTGGAAAGGCTTTTTATTTTATTTGGCAAAAGCAAAAAGCCAGCTTGACTTTTTATTTTTTCGGGTTGGAAGTAACAGGTTTTGAAGCCGGAAGTATAAAAAGCCAAGCTGGTTTTTTTTATATTCAGGGTCCGAACCAGTTATGAATTTTTTTTTCTTATCCGGTATCCGGTAATAAATGTGTAGTTAAGTATTATCAATAATAATAAATAAAGGAAGGAAGGTATGATTTACGATGTGCCTTGCTTATTTTAGGATGTCGTCATTAACTTACCGAAAAGCCGGAGCTCTTAAAACTTTAACAACTGCACGAGCGCGGCTTATCGTTGTCGGCTACTTCCTATCTTTTTTTTATGTTATTTTTGCCGTTGCCGCGCTGCAGTGCCGACAAATTATTTGAAAAACGATTAGCGTTCCCATATCCGAATTATTTTTAATGGAAAGGAAATTTATTTTTTCTAGCCAAAAATGATACTCGGCTAGAAAAAAGAAGAAACCAACTTGACTTTTTATACTTCCTCAAAAGAAATAACCACCTTTTCAAAACCTGTTACTTACAGCTCGAAAAAATAAAAAGCCTTTCCAGCTTGGTATTTTTAGCTTCAAGTTATTTTCGGTCAGGAATAACAGGTAAAGTTGGTTTTTTTCGTAAAAAATCATAACTAATTCGGTCCATGGTTTTTCCAAAATATCATTACCGACAGAACTTTAAAATTGCTATATACAGGGTGTCCCATACTTACCGCATGTCCTTTATACCCCGGATTCCTCATTCAATTTCGAGAAATAAATTGTATGGGAGGAGAGCCGGAAAATGCACGGTGTGGGCGGTAGGGGGTTTACGATTTTTAGTACTGTTTCCACTTTACACCCTGTAAATTTCATGATATACACCCTATCAAGGCTAGATTCATCTCAAGTGATAACAAACCGCCTGAGTTTTGCAACGAATGCACAACCAGCCTTTCTGTCGTTTTCCATCGTCAGTTTTAGGACGTCAAAGTCAGAAAATTGAAAAAAAAATCCTATTTTTTTCAAATTTTAACGATTTTACCGCCAAAATGCATGATAACTATACAGTTTATTTACAATATTTAGAAACCCCCGAATGTTACCTTTAATTTGACTATGCACCTTTTTTGAGATATTCCTGTTTTTATAATGCAGATTTTAATAATTTTGCTAATAACAATAGAAATCGCGCCTAATTTTATGCAATTTCACACAAATTAGATAAATTCATGAAATTATGCATCATAAAAACAGGAATATCTCAAAAACGGTAGCATTTAGGTAGGTACATGATCAGGACCAAATGAAAGGTAACATTCGGAGGTCTCGAAATATTGCAGGAAAGTGCTATCCATATCTTGCCTTTTAGCGGAAAAATCGTTAAAATTGAAAAATAAATTGCAAAATTTTCCAATTTTTCGGTTTTGACTCCTATACCTGCCGGCGGAAAGGGGGTAGAGAGGTGGTTGGGCATTTGTTGGAAACCGTAGAGGGTTTACTATCATCTGAGATGCAAGTCACCTTCATAGGGTGTATAACAAAAAAGTTAAATGGTATTAGCATAAAAAGCACCCAAAATCTCAAAACGCCCCTACCGCCCAGACCGTGCATTTTTCGGCTCTCCTCCCATACAATTTATTTCTCGAAATTGAGCACATGGAAACTATTCGAAAAAGTTAATATGAATAAAAATTTTTCTGGAGAGTATTTGGTTTTGGAAAGTGTCCCAATATATATTAGAAAAATTATGTTGGATTACTCTCAATAGGTTCACAAAAGAGTACAAAAGGAAAATTTGACTTCATTCTAAGAAAAAAAAAAACAAAGGACTTGTGGAGGTCGCCAATTTATACATCCCATCCCCTCATCATCTAAATTCTTTTATATTGAATCCTGCCCTTATCTAGCACCATTTTAAAATAAGGCTCACCGGATGCCACCAGAAAATCTTCGCGTAAATGGGATAAGTTAACACCACTTTTACAAGTTACACTTACTAAACCACTTGAAAACATCAATGACCTAATGGTAATCAAATTAGCTAATGGACTTGCGAGACATGGGTGAGAATCCCACCGGCCCCATTATGGATGGAAGTAATTTACTGCCACTGAATATTCTCTATAAATATGCCCTAAAATCTCTCATTTAACTACGAAAATTGTCAAGTAACAAATTAATTACTTCATCAAGTCTCATGACGAAAAGCAAAAAACGAGCAAAAAGACAAATAAATACAAAATATTAAAAGTTAACCTTTCCGAAATTATATCTGCCTGGAGATTTACCAGATCTATACATTAATAAATACATTATAGTATAAGAGAAATGTATGTATACATGTATCGAATTTGCTGATCCAAGAAAATAATAAAAAGAACCACTAAGGGATATAGTATATCTAGAGATAATCGTAAAAATCTCATGAAAGTGTATAACATTATGTACATATATCCTACGGAAATCATATGAAAGAAAGCACTTGTTATAGTAAATGAGACCGTAGAATAGAGTACCTGGGAAAAACGAAGACGAACATAGAAGAGGACAGGTTATTTAATGTTCAATTAGTATTAGGGACGCAATGTGTAGCACGTGACCAGTTTTTTGATATTACATTGTACATATGTACGTAAATTTATTACAATTTCAAAATAATGATTCTACCTCTGTTTATATTGAGTACTAAACTTATTTCTTATGTTAAATTTGTACTTGTATCTGCCGAAAACCCGTTAAGTGTCACTGCAGTAGAAAGTCTAGCATCTTTGGTAGCAAATCTTTATTTCACTACTTCGTGGTGTTTCTAGGTCCACTCAATTTGACGAATACTATAATAACGCCCGTTTAACCCAATTGTAATAAAGTTAGTTTAAGGGATTAAGTGTATGCAGATGACATGATGTGGGTGAATATATTTTGGCAAACTGGTGAATCCTGATTATATTCTAGTAAAAAGGACATAATTCGAAATAATAATAAAGCAAAATGCATCTCTCTCGTTCCATCCCATTTACGTAATTAATGTCACCTCAAGTGAAGATTTTGAAAGATTTTTAATTTTATTGTTGGAACACAGACTTTTTTATTAGCTATTACTTAATTGCAAAACTTTGACAAACCATATATTTGTAAGTGCGGAAATGAGATATATAGTTGTACATTGGTATATTGAAAAATGAAAAAAACAAACAACAAAGCAAGGGCGGCGATTCCTCATTGGATGCAAAGGAAGCACTGCTTCCCTTGACAAAATAAAAAAAATCCAAACATAAAAGACAAATCGTTTCATATTCAAAAAAAAAATGTATAAAATTCAAACAAGTTTACTCTTCTGGCATCACTAGATACAACCTGAAATATTTTATAAGTAACACCCAATTTTCTCCTACAAACTAAGAACATACCACCCAACCCATTATATCGCTACTAACATACTGTATGGTACGCTGTCCAAAATGTAGCGTACGACCCACCCACCATCATTCCACCCAACACCAGATCTGCCCGGATTTGTCTTGTCAAGCAAGCTACATAATATTCGGGTGGTATGAATGGAACGGCATTAAAATCAAACACCATTGCCACTGGCATCGCAGTTACTCTGAAATCCCTACAGCGTATTTACAACAACAAAGTCAATGTAAAAAGTTAAATACATTTCACTTTTTAGACTCATATTCACTCAAGAGTTTGCATGCGTACGTTGCTATGCAGCGTAGCGTTTGGCAATTGATTCACACCCCCCTGATAGTAACTTTCATTGATAAATTCAGAAGTATATGCAAGTGCGGGTGGGTGTCGGTCTTACTCACGATTTATTTAAATGCTGCCAGATGTTAATAAATTCGTAGCTTTTTTTTTTAAATAACTTTTATCCGACCTTCGTGACGAAAATTGTGAAATTTTAGGAATAGTTTTAGAATAGTAAACGTGGATGAATTTACATGAGATTTTTTGTTTTAGAATTAGTCAGTGGTGCTGACTTATAGCAATGGACTGAGCGATTTGCTATTTCATGTGGCACAAAAAATATCGTGATTCTATATATCACCGTTAGAGCACCCTTTAAAACGATTACATAAAAACTCAACCAATCAGATGAAATTTTACACCCGTAAATCGAATTTAATTAAAAAAATATATTTTCTTATGCCCACGTAATATTTTGTTCGCTTATAAGGAATTAAATTCATTCCGACTTTAATTTTCAGAAGTTATTCTTAACTGAATACTGCTTATGGGCAAGAGAGACGGAGCATGGTAAACACTATCTTACCTTATTCCTTCTGAGGTGATTGCATCTGTAGCCAACATAAAAACATCAAATGGCATAAGCAAACGTTCCAGAATGCAATATTTTGTGTTGGTAGCTCCAAGTCTGCCATAGGGCGAAAGAGAGAACTATAAAACCTGTGTCATGCTTTCCTATAGGAAAATAACAATACGCTCAGTCTATTGTTATAAGTCAGTGGTCAGTGGGCTTAATTTTTTACGTTTTTGGGGATTTTGGCCAATGTATTTTGGCCGTGTGTAATACCAAATTGAAGCTTTTGCTGAGATTTATTAAATGGCGTATTTTCTTTAGTTCTGTAAAAAAATTTATAATGCGTGATTTTCGAATTTGTGTACAAAGGGGGGTGCAAGTTGATTTTTCTTTGAAACATTTCAGCATAATGTTTTACATATGTCATGTGAACATTTAAATTTTATATGTTTAACCGATGGGTTTTGATGTGAAATAAATTTTCCAGTTTTTTCGTGTAAAACGTTTTTACATGGAAGAACTTACATTAAAGTGCGATAATCTTCTAAACTATACTACCGCAAAGGTAAAAAATTACATTATAACATTCGCAAAAGAACGTAGATGCGAGCTAATATGCATATATTAGATAGATTATCACTACGTTTACATGAATACTTGAAGTATGCTTGAAGTAATGAAAATATCTGAAAACGCTCATTCAATGCGAAAATTTCAACTTAAGTAATTGGAAAATTAAATTCAAGAAAAATTCAACTCAAGTAATTGGAATTAATTCAATCAACCGCCCTACCTGAGCTTCAAGTGGATTTCAAGCCAAGTACTCAAGTATTCATGTAAACGTACTGTATGTCCTGTTATATGAGTTTTTAGCAAAAATGTAATGACTAGAAAATAAAATATATTAAAAAAACTTTTTAAATAAATAACTTTCATAAATAAATTATAGGCTAAGTAAAAAATTATTTTTTCTTTCACCCAAGAAAAGTTTCATTGCAAAACTGAATCTACCCTATAACAATATTTTAAAATTATATTATCTCGTTTGACTTTAAATGTTTGAATGTTTTTTTATTATACATTTTTTTTTAAAAATATTTTATTCATATTGTGCAAAAATAAGACTATCTATAATATTACGTACGTTTCTGTTTAATTGCGAGAGAATGTAGAATTCTAGTTTTTATTTCAGTACGGTTCAGAACGAGTATACTTAAGTACAATATTATTTTAATTGAATTGAAAAGAATGAATTAAATGATTAGATTTTTTGCGTACGTTGTGAAAGGGGATATTGAGTGAAATTTTTGTATTTGCTTAATTATGGGCAGGCAGTATTTGCTGTGAATGGATTAAATGAAAGATATGATTGCATCGCTGATTTATTTAACATTGATAATGGCTTCCTTCTCTTTCAAGAGCAAGAATAAATATGAATATTTATATTGTGTATTATTGACATCATTGACCTTGATAGATGTATAATTACTTATAGTAGCAATGAAATAGTCTGAAAAGCGGAGCTATAATTTACACAAAATGTATTGCTTCCCTTCTTCTGAATCGCACGAACAAAGATTTTTCCTTCATATTTTATGAATCATCCTATAACTTCTGAACGATACATCCTATGATTTACAATTGGTTGGCTAGACAAAAATTGGATATGGTTAAGACAAAGTACAATTTATGCTTCCTCTAAACTGCATTCAGCAAAATGGATTTTTTTCTTGTTTCTGACTTTTGTCTTTGGAGATTCATCTTTGAAAATGTTTACTTCGCTCGCGTACTTTTACAAATTTATGGATAGTAGATTGTCGGCAAAAAATAATTTGATTTTACATTCGACAAAGTTTAGAAAATATAATTTTAAATTGAGTAGAAAGCAGCTGTGAATTGAATGTGTTAACAACAACTACAAAATATTCAGAACAAAACCGTTTTGAACTTACATAATGTAAATCAAATAATGACTAAATGACTAAAATGCACTGCACATTATTATTTTTATTTTCACTGATAAAATGTACATACTACTTCCCTTTCCCTTATTAATATTGTGTCACCAACATCGAAATAAAATATTTACGTTATCGAATTTTACAGAATACTACTACTATCATATCTTCTAGTGTATTATGTATGATAACTGTGATGACACTAAGGCTTTGTATTTCTTCAATAAAAAAACTGATATTATTATCGTCATGAACGCAAAATGCTTAAACCTGCCTCCTCCCCGCTCCATTCTAATCGAACAATTTTCGGATTTTCTCGATCGCAGTTATCTTTCCTGCTAGATTAACCGAATTAACTGAAACACCCTGTACTATACATATATGTACATACCCGGGCTTACATTTGATGAGGACTTTGTCAACATGATTTTACCATTGAATAGTAACAGTGCGGGGAGTGAGCCGTAACAGACTTTGAACACTTACAAGCACAATAATGTACTTACGCCACCACATTCTGCGCATATCGAAAAACTCTGAATCCTACACGCCAATAATAGCCGTTTTCTTTATTCACTGAACTGGCTCAATCTTATTTACACACAAAATAATAATAACATGAAAGCCTGATCCTAATCGCCATAGCTATCGCTCAAGTGAACCGGAATCTAATTTCATGATTCATGTACAAATGCCACTTTTATTAAAAAAAAAACTAAGAGAACCTGATCGTTTTTTTTTATAAGATAGGCTGGACCAGTCTAGGCCATTGAATAAAAAATACCAACTAAACTAATATCAGCCGTGTTCTTTTGATCCAGTGCAGTAAATTGTATTGCACTGGCTGTTACAAATTCAATTGTATTAGAAGGCCTTTGCAAGAATAGGAAGTATGTTTTGAAAATTGAGAAAAATACTCAAATTGCCATGATAAACTTCGAGACAAAATTTGAAGGGCTTAACCTTAGAATATAGAGAGTACAGGAAGTGTGACAGGCCAAATTTAGCGTAGAAAATTCTGGTTGCGTTAAAATCTGTTGCCGTTGCAGTGAGAGCTCAGTACAGGCATGTAGTATAATGAACATTGAAAGCGGGAAATCAAAATATATGATTGAAAATACTGGGGTTGCTCCCACCGATAACGCTTTTAGTCGCAAGCACTGCACCAAAGTACCCAGTGAGTTTCTCAGCTGTTTCAAATGTAGGCAGCTGAACATACATTTCTCCAATTTCCCCCATTCAAAGACCCTAAAGAAAAGTCACGGTCATGTACACGAATTTTATAGGTATCAAACATTCTGTTCTCTCTATATTCTAAGGGCTTAGCGTTTTGTCAGATTTAAAGTGATTACACGTTGACTACATTCTCAATACTATTCTGTGTAGACCATGTACTGCCCGGAATCAAAAGTATACAGCTATTAAACAGTTAGAGATAATAGATCATTCTTTCATTTCCATAATTTTTTTTTAATTCTTACATCTGTGTAGGCTTTGAAAGTAAATTAGAGAAGAAAAAATGTTAGGCAATATGTTATGTATGTATATATTTCATTGTTCATTCTTCCCTTGGTAGAATAATTTAATTAAGAAACCTACAAAAATAAAATTTTTCAAAATTTCCTCAGTAATATAATTTTAAGAATTTTTATGAACTCAAGGCGCGAAATGTTTTAATAATTTAAACTGTGCATTGTGAATATAAGCATCGAAATAAACTTTTAAACAAAAAGTGGACTGCATCAAATTTAGCTCCCATATAGTAATATGACAAGTGGTCCATTTATTTACTACCTTATACATACATATGTATTGTTAGCAAAAAGATAGCAATCAGAGAGTAGTCTCCAATTCAAACTTTCATTCACGCACCTGCTCTTGCCTACTTCTTTGCCCAGTTGGCTTTTACTTATATGCAATATTCCAATTCCAATTATTATTATTGCAATTTGTTTTTTATTGTATGGGTAATTAATATGTAACAAAGAACTGAATTGAAGGCCCCCGCACAGATCAGAGTATGTGGGGAGGCAATTGTTTCCCATATATCTTTAAGGAGATAAACCTTTCTCTTCTACCATTTTCCTCAACTCAAATAGAATATGAAATTCTTAAAATTAATACAGCCGGCGCGGCGGTTACAAAATTCCACGAATAACAAATTTTCGCCACAACTACAAATACTATATTATACGGCGTACCACAAGGTTCTATTCTGGGCCCTTTGCTATTTAGCCTATTCATCAATGATCTACCTGAAGTAGTTCGTGACGATGTACAAATCTACTTGAGTAGGCCAAGTGGACTTATTGAAGACTCCCTTGCACGCATAAACGATGATTTCGCTTGATACTGAATCCAGGAAAGTCGCCGTGTATTGCTTTTTACAACAACGTTTTTGATAGAAATAGCATTCCTCCGGTCGTTTTGGATGGTACCAATTTAGTGATGCAAAGTAAAGTTACAAATCTTGGTGTTACTTTAAGTCAAGACATGAAGTGCTGTGAGAATGTTAACGCATTGATTAGAAAAATCTACTTCGACCTTCGGAGACTTTGTCTCTATGCGAGTATCTTAACAACACCTGCTCGTCTTAAACTTGTAAAGACGCTTCTTATGCCATACTGTACACATTGTAGTACAATTTATCCTAAGCTTGATTCCTTTTGTGCCCACAAAGCGGAGGTTGCCTTTAATGATTGCGTTCGATTTGTCTTTGGTCTTCGCAGGTTTGATCATGTTTCCCCTTTTCGGACAAGTTAGCTTGGTTGTCCTCTGACTTCTTACCTTCAGCGTAGGTCATTGATATTCTTCTTTAATCTTTTAAAGTCAGGCAAACCAGAGTATCTCAGAGAGCTCTTCAGTTTCGCAACATCTGAACGCAATAGGAATATAATAACTCCTCGTTTTTATAAGACGATTATGGAAAATTCTTATCTTGTCCAGATCTCACGCCTATGGAATAATCTTCCTATGAATATCAAAAATGCCAACTCCTTGATCGCATTCAAGAGGCTCATTAGTTTACAAATAATATAGTTGTTGATATTCGGTCCATTAAATTTTTGCCATATTTTTCTAATTATCTTCTTAGCAGCTGAAAGTAAATTCTAGATGACCTTTCGTAGCGCACTTACAAAGTTTCTGTAATCTTGATAGTTTGATCTATATTTCTTTCTTTCTTTCTGTTTTCTTCAGAATTAGCATAGTTTAGTTTATAATCTTTCTTTTTTTTCTTTTACTTTTTTCGCCATAAATTATGTATTTAGAACCGTAGTTACTACTTATTGTACAAAAAAAGATGTCTAATCTTGTGTACGACTGGAATAAATGATATGATATTTACATTGACCTAATTTCACTAACATTAGAACGAAAAATTTTAGAAGTACCATAATATATTTGTAAAGCTCAACAAGTTCACAAAAACTCACTATTCAAAGGGAATTTTTAATTAGGCCGTATTCCATTCAATATTGCATACCTACTCTTGAACATAAAGAAGACTTGAACCCATCTACCACCTAAAGGCATGAAGTTACATTTTAGTTAATTTAGTGGCATACAAGAAATTGCACTTGGAATGTATTATATACATTAAAATTATAAAATTTACTACTACTTTTTTTTCTTTAGAAATAATGATTTTTAATAGAAGAAATGGAGGACAAAAGTATTAACTCCCATTAATACAATGACTTTTTCACTAAGCATAATTAGAACAAATCCGACTGGCATAATACTTTTGTACTCTCTATCTATTATTTTTCTACGTACATTATATATGTATTACTCACGCCCCGTATATCCTATTCTTGTTCCATGGTATACTCACAACAAATTTATAAGGAATTTACACTTTAAAAGAGAATATCGCCTTAAAGATGAACACTACACAACAAAAGGTATAAACAGAAAATAAAGCTATTGCGTGACTTTCTTTTCATTATTGTCCTTTTTTCTGTCACTAATAAAGAAGCACTAGTATACACGACATTTACATGGTAAAGGAAAAACAAATATAAGGAAGCCGATTATGCTAGTAGGTATGTATCTAAAATATCTCGTGCACGTGTAGTAAAAGAAGAAATGAACTACATACGTGAAACAGTTATATTGTGGTAATCAAGAAATTGAGAAATACTATCAGGTGCTATATTTGAACTGTCAAAGAAAATCGATTATCAACAACCAGTGAAGAAGACTCCCAGAAAAAGATACACAAAAAAATTTCACCAACTCAAAGTTATCGAAAAGAAATGCAAGTACACAGCGAGCGAGACTGTGTCTTTTAGCTTCCCGAAAAATTCTCACTATTAAAAAAGTACATTGAATCTCAAAGTTGCTTTCGTGTGCGGATATGCCGGAATGCAGGAATAATATCTGAAATTAGAGAGAAAAAAAAAGAAATAACAGAGCTATTATACTTGTGTCACATACACACACATTATATTTAGACAATGATCCCTTTTAATTAATCTTCACATAAACCTTGCAGAAAAGGGAATAGCAATGACTATAAACACTAAAGGTTACAGCATTCGTAGTACGTTGCGGCATTTTCCTTGTCTTCTCCCTATTGTCTTTGGATCCACCTTTTTTAAAGGTCAAATTGAACAGTAGTAAAGGAGCGGCCTTAGAAGAATATTGTCCTTTTATACTCCTACCCGATGATTATTCGAATAAGCGATAGAACCGTTAAAGTAAACTATTATTATTATTGTTAAGTCAATTGAGAAGAAACTAAATCACCATTAATCGTCGAATAGGAAAAAAAAACACAAAACAAGAAATCTAAGTATACAAGATAACGATAATGAACGGATTTTTCGTGATAAGTAAACATTTTATTTTATTTCCTCATTAAATACTTACGTCGAATACCCCAATCCATCATTTTTGCAGTATTTTCTTGATGAAGTCATTAACTATAGAAAACTAAAAGAATAACAACGAAATCTAGAATGATGTTTATGATGGGAACAATTATCTAACATGACACTACGTTCTTTTCTTGTATTTATCTACTACCAATCGCTATTTATTTTGTCCCCCACCATATATTCTAGGATCACACTTGAAAGCGTCTTATTGCAAGGAGCACCGAAATGAAACTAACAACGTAACAGGAATATAGAATAAATGAGCTCCTTTTTTGATACTCCAGATTAACCACTCAAGTAGTACAATTTGCACTCGATAATAGAGGGGGAAAAGATACGAATCGCCCTATATTGAAGGGGTAGTAAAAAGGTATACTGTATGAAATCTCTTGTTCCATTTCAAACACCTAGAATTCTGTATTTGTCTCTATTCCATTTCGTTATCTAAACATATGTAGTATATATGAACTTGTGTGCGACGCCGCATCGGTTAAAATGTGATTTCCATTCCTTTCATTAATTGTGGAGGGGCAATTTTCATTGACATTTTAATTAAACGAAGTATAATTAGTTCCTGGATAGATTATAATAGGAAAATTCTCTGAAATAACCGCATATGCTTTTAAAAGCTTTCTGAAGAAATTTACTGATAAGAGCTTAGTAGGTATACTGAACAACAGATGTCACTATCTACACATAGAGGACAATTTGAGGGATTTATTTTTGTGGTAATCGAAAGATAATTCAGCTTTGGAATTTGGGTAGTTTTTTTTTTACCTTAAGGTTATAAGAATTAAACAAATTGAATAACACATTCTTCCACTGTTCCTTTTTCCAGTTATTCTTTGCCATTCTATGTGAAATTAACATAATCTCAAAATTGTGTCACTCATAGCTTTTTGTATTTTTGGTAATATACACTTTAAAAATATGACTCGAAATACATATAACTCTGATTTGCATCTAGAGTCGATGTGTAAAATATTTGTAACTACACATCATTTTCTTATCTTCTACTGTTTCAAGAGATTACAAAACAGCACAGCTGTATGCTACAAGACAAGATCAGAATTGTAAATAAACCGGGTTTATTCCTAATAGGATCTGTCCGCAATTTATCCGCGCAAGATAATTTGAACTTTAGCTTAAACTAGTATAAAGTCACAAATTCAAGCTTGTGTAAACCAAATAAATAAATCGAAAAAAGGTAATATCTTAAACACACGGGCAAAATTAGAGTTCACTCATTCTTAATCAATTTTTCAAAAAAAATCTTTTTACATTTGAATTTAAATTTTATTTTGAAGACATTTGCGTGCAGTCAACAAAATAGATTTTGATTTAAAAAATTTGTAATGGTAATGGGATTTTTGTAAAATGTAATTCCATACGAATAAATGATCATTGATTTTGTCCGTTTGTAGAGTATATTTTAAGCGTAGAGTAATCTGTCTTTTTATACCCTAGATGAAATCTATAGGGTATACTAAGTTTGTCATTCCGTTTGTAACACCTCGAAATAATGATGGTAGAGCAAAATGGATTGGACACCCACGCATAATATTAAAAGTTATTTTCATTGTCCGTCCGTCTGTGCGCACGATAACTCGAGAGCGCGTATACTTAGACAGCTGAAATTTTGTACACAGACTTTAAAAAAATAAAATAAAATTAAGTTCGAAAATGAGACAAATCGGGCAACTCCTTCGTGGGGTTGCCATACAAAACTTTCGTTTTCCACTATATATTTGGACACTGCCTGAGAACGCATCGATATAGAGAGCTGGTACATGGATTTTCATTGTACTAGCAAATAAAATTGCAAAAATGGACTAAATCGGGCAACTCGTTCTTGGTGTTAGTCCAAGACATTTTTATTGTACTAAAAACTTCTTCAGAATACGAAATCTTATAAAATTGGTTATAATCATTTTTTCTGTCCGACAAACCGTTCTAGAAATATATGCGAAAAGCCACTTGAAAATCAAACTTGCATAGACCGGTGGATCATACGAAATTTTATACGGGCATTCATCAAGGGTATCATAAGAATTGGTCGTAGACTAATTCTAGCTTTTTTACTTGTTCCCTTTAATATATTCGTTTAAAAATCTAGTCTTATGGTTTACTTAAAAAAGATTATGAAATATCTATATAGGGGATGTAACCTTTCTTAATTAGACGATGAAAGATAATTTGTCGATGAGAGGGACTAATTTAGATACTATTGCTAATTTTTTATTTTTTTCTTTAATTTATACATTTTGAAATTCACATTCCCATTAAGAAAGCGGCATCATAGAACTAAGTTTATTACGTAGAGCCTGTTAATTAATTAAATACTGAATATCTCGAATTTATTCAGTTACACAGCTGCAATTATGAATTTACGAAAAAGTTGAACCCATCCAAAACTGATTATTTATGAAAATCTCCATATACATTTGAGAGAGTACAAACAACAGCTTTTTAAAGCTAATGAAAGCTCTAGGTTCAAACACACGAATAAAGCTTTTTTGGTCTAAAATGAATCTTATGTCGAATTCTTTTCAACGAGTTCTACACCGGTGTGGTGCAGCTTTACGTGTTTTTGTTGTTGCATTACAAAAACAAAAACAAGTAAAGCTGCACTGCACTGGTGTCGAATTCGTTGAAAAGAATTCGACATTAAGCAGGCCATACACCATCCGTATTGCCGTGGTTTTACTGTAAAACCACGGCAAAACTGATGGTGTATGGCGAACACTACGTTTTGAGGTTCGGATATCTACTAAAACCAGAATTCTGGTCATGCCAGAAATATCTTTCTCAAAACGTGGGTAATACGTGGGCAAGGCCATACACCATCCGTTTTGCCGTGGTTTTACTGTTTTGCTCGTTCATAATCAAAGTTAACTTAATAATAAGCTAAGTAATAGGCGAGATTTCTGAGTGTTTTACATTTAAATGTACACGGCAAGAAAAGGAAGAAAGAAAAAAAAAATCAAACTCTTTAGAACTTTTATGAATAAAGATAAAAAATGTGAAAGTGCAAATTGCATGCAACGAAAACCGGTTTTGATGAAATAATCACAATGTTTCGTCACATGTTGTTGCTGTAAATGGACACTACAAGATGAGGGCAAGACGTGGTGAAGTTGGATGGTGTGTGGGGCTTTTTCTTGACCACGTTTTAGGTTCTTATCTCGACTAAAACATGGTTTTTAAAACCACGGCAAAGCGGATGGTGTATGGCGCCCTTTAATTTATATAGTTATTTGTAGCTTTTTATCAAAAATTAATAAAATTGAATACGAAACACATATGTAAGGTTTATTTCAAAACAATCTCATCATGTGAGATAAAATTTCACAGAATATTGAGGCCTCAGCCCCAAAACTTTTGCAATTATTTCTTTTTCAATATTCTCGTTACCATATTAAGAAAAGAAGCTGGAGGATTCAAGGAAGAAATCATTAGAATTAAGAAGAAATTCTCTGTAGAAACAGCAGTATGTACCTACTTGCTAATAAATTTTTCTCCTACATAAGCAATAAGCATAAATTCCAATTCCAATTAATCTAGAGTAAGATTTGTTAACCCACTTGAACAGAAAATATTTCAACAAAGGACTATTATTAATTCACTTATCATAAAATAAATAAATATAAAATTTCTTACAACACTGCACCTGATACTGTGTAAATTATTACGCACTGCTTACAAATATTCCTTGAGTAAATATTTAACTTTAATTTTTTTTAGGTGGAATTTAGTCAACCTTATATTCTTGGTAAGACACCTTTTCAATTCAATATCGAAATCCGAGTGAATAAATGGAAAAATTGATATTATCTTATCAGTACGGATTGTTCAAGACACTCGAAGAGTCACTGTTTACTTGCAGAATAGGGAAAATCTGATTCCCGCTTATCCTCATGTTTAACATATATCGACAAAACTTATGAAAAGATACATAAATTTGGGGACCCAAATTAGGTAAATAGGTAGGATTCATTTCATTCATAAATTCAATAGAAATATTACGTTTTTCCGTTACGTTTATGACCTTTACAAAACAACTATGTTTGCAATTAATATTTGTAAGACAGAATTGCGTGCAAGAATTTTTTTATTATCACGTTTATATTTAGAGGTAAATATTTTGAATTTCTAAGAATTTGTTTGTTTTTATAATTTTCTTGTTAGAAATTTATTTATTGTTTTTTAGAAAGGGAAAAATATTCGGTGATTTCAATACTAACGTTTGTCATCAGCTATTTATATTTCTTGTTGGAGATTTTGCTCTTTCAGATAGGTCTATGATTTCTATATAGAATAGAAAATGTTGGAATTAATGTAAATAATGTTTAGGTGAAGCCCAGTTTTATATTATGTATTCCTAGGGGTGGTCCAATAAACGCCACACGTTGGAAATTAAATGAAAGCATTTAGAGCATTAATTTTTCATTTGTTTAGACAAACCGATTTTTTCATATAGATATTTGCTTGGTTTTATTCATTCATTTCATTTCTAGATACAATTTAGACTTTTTTCCATACAAGTCAGTTATCGTTTACTCGTAAATCTGAACACAGTATGGTCACAATTACTTGTACAAGGGATCTGTGTTAAGTTATTTTTTTTTAATTTTTACCAAAAGTATCTTGATACAAATGCATTCAAAAAGTTTTAAAATTTTACAGAGAAATTCATAATTACGTTTTTGGTATATTTTCAGATAGTTTTGATCTAATCATCTATTATTATAGAGAAAAACTGCCCTATTAAATGCAGAAACCAAACTAAAACTGCGCTTACATCGAATAGAAAACTGCTTTAAGTGCGTATATGAGTAATAATCAAAGGGACGACGTAGAGGGAACATCTTAAAATACATTGAGCAAATGGGAGCTAAAAGTGTGTGAAGTTATTGATATATCTATCTACAATCGGGCAAATGCCAAACATCTTCTCAAAAGTTCATTCAAGAGAAATCGATCTTTTCCCGAAAGTAATACTTAAAATCTCATTCAATCTCCTCAAAAGAATTATAATATTGACTCCGAGTACTTAAAAGTCATCGCTTAAATCAATATCAGTATGCTTATCAATTGCGGAGATCTACCACAACGTCCCTTCATAGTCTGATATTAAGATTGGAAAATGCCTAAATTATGGGAAAAGAGGCAGCTCTATGCGCATTAAAGACACCAAGTTAATAAATTATGCAGATTGAGAGGGTAAACGGAATCGACAAATCTCCGCAGTAATCCACTTATGTAACAATTAATCATTAAAAGAATCACAGAATCTTAACAATTTTTACGTAAACATTTTCACTTATAATTTAAAAATCTCTCAGACGGAGTTCTGGTGAGCCAATTGGTAGGATATAAAGTCAAAAAACTGATGTATGGATGTTCAAATAATTTTTTCAATTTCGACATGAGTACATGCATGCATTACATAAACGTACAATTTCGATCGACTAGACATTCTTAGAAATACCAATTTCTACTTAACTGAAATTTAGTTTTAAATAAACTACACTTTTGAGGGAAAGAAAATGTTGCAATAGTTGCATAGATGATTTGTATTGTAGATTAACCTCTTGATTATAGAGCTCTTAAAACCGTTCTATACTATCATTATGGAATATGTGAGTTTAATAGTTCTTTTGATTGTTTATACCTACTACTTATAAAGTGTGAAAAAGTAAATTGAATGCATGTGCATTAGATGATAGCCGATTATGGTTGATGATTTAGTAGAGCGCTTTTTTTTTTACTGTGGACTACGCGTGCTGAAAGCCACAAGCGGTTTTTTTACATTGAGTATTATCGAAAGTTTTAACGAACTCATATGTATGTGTGGACGGATTTTACACTTTTAACGAAATTTTCAGAGCTAATTAGCTGATAATCTATTTTGTTTGAAAATCAAAATTATTACAAATCAGTTGATTTGCTTAAGTGTATTGGAGAAAGAAAGGTTTTCTATTTATTTTCTTTGATAGATCCTAGAGCTCTGAAGCTTTGATTATGAACTCCTTAAATAAAAAGCAAGCTCAAGTTCTAAGATGGGTACGATTCGACCCTCCACTTATTGATCTAACAATGAATAATAGCTATGCATTAGAATCACCGCTTAACTACTAAAACTAAGCTGTGAAGATGATTTTTTTTATTTGTATGTTTGGATTATTGGCAGAAATACAAGATTTAGTTTATCCGCTCATTGAAATATTCCCAAAAAAATTCGAGTTGGACATTCTTTTATCATCAAATATTATTCATGGATGTACTGTGGATACTTTTTTTTCTACTACGCCATCTATCGCTTACTAATACCTTTAAGATTGAATTGCAAATTTGTTCCTTTCAAACCATGAAGATTAGACTTACCTCGCGATGTTGGATGATTCATTAAAATTGATAAGGGACATTCGTCATCATCCAATATATACTCTGTTCCATCACTGTTCACCTAGGTAGAAAATTACTTGATAAAAGAAAAAACATTATAAAAATAAGATAATTTTAATTACTTGAACCAAGCAGTAATGCAAAGGATCTGTCTTATCTAAACCATATTTTGATAGCATTTCTCTGACCACAGCTTGAGCACAGTCTCGAATTGATAAAAGAAGTGTTTTATACGGCACATCACGACATAAACTTTCACCATAAATTTTTAGTGTACCACCTGTAGTAAAGAGATTATTAAATTAGTCATCTTCAAAATAGTAATTTAACTTGTTAAAATAAGAATTACCAGTATCAGGACCTCCGTCTTTCGATCTAAATTGTTGTAATTTCTTTTCAAGTTGTTGCTGCCTTCTTCTTCGCATAACAGCTTCAGGATTCGATATGGACCTTGTAAAAGATGTTTCTGGCAATTCTGTGTATAATTTCTCTGCGACATGATTTTCACCATCACCCCCAGCGTCTGAATTAAGTTTGGCTAATTTCTCTTTCTTTTTTTGTTCCTTTTTCTCTCGTTTAGATAATTTCCTTTTAAAATTATTGTCTGCATTTTCCACGATCTAGAAAGATTTGATTGTTTGTTTGTTTTTTATTGTTTTAAATATTTCAATTATTTTCTTATAATATACTTACATGGCTTTTTTGATCGACATTTCTAAGAAGAAATCTTCCTTCTCTATCATCTATGTGCCAATTTAATTGAACAAGAAGAGGTTTCTCATCAGGATTAAGTCTGCGTTCTTCACCATTTGCGTGGACCTCATAGAGGGCATAATTTGGTACAGAAAGCATTCTCATATCAGGACGAAATTTTTCAATAAGGGTTTCTACAAAAGAAACAATAAACGATAATTATTAAAATGACAAGTTTTTACCAATGAAAACATTTCTAACCTATCACATCGGAAACTGTAGCATCTGATGCTACTCGTATACATTTCGTAGCAACTTTTTGTCCTTGATCTTGAAAATAGAAACGCATAACACCATGAAAGAGAAGATTCTGCAAAAGTAAAAAAGAAATGTTTTAAATAATATGATTTAAAATAATTCCAAGATATCAATTATATCAATAGTTAACTCACTTCATCTGGCTCAGAAAGTGCAAATAGATCAAGACGGTTGGCGTTCCATTGTTGGATAACGGAACGAACCGCCTCTCGGTCTAACATTTTTTTGTCGTGTGCTGACATTCTGATGTTATTCTTGTCCTAAAAATTTAAAAGAAAAATGTCAATTCATTCTTAAAAATTAATAGCGTATAAAAAAGATGTCCAAATGTCAAAAATAAAGAACTTCGAGCAGTTTAATATAATATTGTAATTTGCATGTTTTATTGGGTTTTAATTCAAAAGGATGTGATTTATAGGCCGAAATACAATAACACCACCACAATCATTTGCAACGACAAATTAGGGCCCTTCTTGACGGTTCGGTACGTTATCGGTTACTAAAAGTGCCGCACGTTGAGCCACTTCCGTCACCGTGTATTTTAATCAGTAGGTACTTACACGTGGGCCCTGCACTGCGCGGCTGAGATGCAACAAGTTTTCGGAATGCAGCGTTGCGGCACGTCTTGTCAGCCAATAAGCGGCATTTACCGAATAGACTAGTGAATTTTGTCGTGAAATTAACAAAATATCTGCTGATTTAGCCCATAGCTATGTATGACGTGTGACAGTTCAGGCAGTACGACATCGACGGGACAAATGTCGTACCGATACCACAGTATATTCATAGAACAGCTCTGTCAAAACTGTCACATGAGTAGGATACTTCTATAAGGTGTCTATATTTTCTCTTTCAACATTTTTAATTAACACAATAGTCAATTTTTAATATAAAGGTTCCTATGTAAATCTAAAGTAGAAGAAAGAGAACTTACCGCATACACAAACTTGTACTAGAGGAAAAGGGGCAAAATGACAAGCAAAACTATTTCTACAAGAAAAAAAAAACAATTTTTTCCACTTCCATGCTATTCTGCTGGGTAGAACTGTCACAAACTTTATTACAGCCATTTTGCCTGTTAGACTGTTCATAGAATGGACACTACTTTGCAATCAGTAAAGGAACAATACATTTTCAGTACTTTTTTCCGAGATGTGTACTTACATAAAACCATAAATGGCACAAAAACTAGATGTCGCATGCAGTACCAAAAAAGTATACAAAATTTATATGGCTGGGTGGTCCATTCCGGAATGGACCACAATATTTGAACTGATGTGTACGTCGAGTGATTCATATTTTTTCGTATCTGAAGTGTTGAGGAGGTCGATCAAACGAATACAAAACTGCTGTTAAAAAAACATTTGCTCTCGGCATACTCTAAACCGTGTTGTGTTGTTGTTGTTGTGTTCCAGAATGCACTACCCATTTTACAGTCTGTATACTCTGCTCTAGTATGCCATGCGACATCTAGTTCTTGTGCCATCTATGATAACACTAAACTAAAACTAATACGAATCATATTAATAGTTCCCCCTATGGGAGAAATTTTAAGGTTATTTTTTTGGAATTAAAATTCTAAAATTCACTTTTCAGTAGTTTGTTCTAAGCTGGTCTACTGTATGTATACTGTGCCGATGCTGTGTCGCTACCGTACCGATCCGTCAGAAATGGGCCTAAATGTATGACACAGGGGCCTATTCTTGAATAACGAAGGCACATTCCGTATTCGTTATACTGTCAAAACCATTCGGAATCGACACAAGTGGTATTTCTGAAATCTGCATTCGTTATATACCGAATGCAAACCCTTCGTTATTTAATAAGTGGGGTCAACCATTCTTTATCCCAAACGAAGAGTGAATCAGCTGCTATTTTACGGATCATAATGGGAGATAAAAGATGTTCGAAAATGTTATATGCTCAAAAAACTAAAATATTTAATTGAATTTTTAGAGGAAAACCGGAAATTGAAATTTGGTAAATATGATAACTCTTTCAGTTCAAAAGATGTCATGGAATTATGGCAAAGAGTAGCATCAGTATTATATTCCATTCCCGAAGCACAAAAGGGCTGGAAAACTTGTAGAAAGGAATGTACATAAATTCATATGAATCTTTTTATGATATTATATTAAAAACAAAGCTAATAGAAAATTTCGGGAGTGGTGAAAGGAAAAGCTGCGGTGGCAAAATATTCAATTTGTAAATTGACAAATTTAATCCTACCACACTCGTTATGTTGAACAACTTTTCACCACTTCGACCTTATAACGATGAGGTTCAAGAATACGAATGGGGTATTCGATTCGTTATCAACCATTCGTTATATAACGAATTCGTAAAAACCATTCGTAATTCAAGAATAGGCCCCCTGAACTTGACTTGAACTTTTGTCATGGTAGTTTGAGTTTGGCAGTTCTAATTGGAAATTACATTGCTTTCCCTGACGTGATTTACACGGTTTTTTATTAAATATTTAACCGAATGTTGCTTTTGCACCTTAACACTACAAAATTCAAACAGTCTTTCAGTCAATCGTCCAAAACGTATTAATCTTTGTACAATGCCCAGCATGTCCTTTTATTTTTCTTATTTAATTTTTTATAAGCTTCGTATGGTAAACAACTTACTTTCAATATTTTTAATAGATATTTTTAAATCTTTACCATTTGGTCAATAAACATATAATTTTGGTACCTATATTGATGTCAGCAAACATATCAGTCTTATTCGATTCAATTGTGGTATAATCTATTACAAACATTCCCTAATACACCTATCTATTACTTCTTCTGTATTCTCTGCTCAGTTGAAAGTAGCTAAAAATGTTTACCCGTAAAGAAAAATGTACACTGAGCTAACTATAATTAGGTACAACAATCAGAGTAATTTTCAAATTCTAAGAAAAACTTTTGGAACGACTTCTACAAGACCAAACTTACGATTATCTGTAAACAAGGAAACCACTATTCAAGCATCAAACAGGTTATTTGTTTTTTGCAACTCACAAATAACATTAGAATTAACATGGACCGAACAGCAAACTTGTTTCAATTTTATAACTGTTTGATTTTTCAATGGATCTTGTTCCTGTTAACTTCCATATTTTATATGATAAGCGAGGTCCGTAAATCATTTTTTATTCTTGTTCGGTCAATTATCAAAATTTCGAAGAGTTATTTGTAAATTTGTAAACGGGATTTTGGTAAATATTCTATATTATAAAATCTATCATGAAAGCAACAGGGTTCTGTCTTGGCCTTGCTGCACTTCCCCTTTTACATCATTGATCCACATTATCTAGTTCATACATTCTTAGAATTGTTTGCTTGATGATGATCAGATAGTTTAAAGATATTCACATTTTTTGGTACTTCCAATTATTAGATATGGTGACGTTAAGAAATTTCAACAACTACGTCAGATACGTACCTATATCGCGTGAGATGATATGATTATGTAAATCCTTATGCGACCAATATTTTGTACGTAGATTGAATGTGTCTCAATATTTGAAGTTTTTATTAATCTTAAGCCCATTTATTTGAAAAAAAAGTATAAGATCTAGCCGCTCCAGGAAGCTAAATATATGTAAATTTCTCCAGAGTTCTAGAATGATCTTCATTTACGGTATCATATGGCGGAATACATATGAAAAAAAACCGAAATACATCGCAATTTTACAACGACCGTTCTATTATGAAAAGTGTTATCTTTTGTTAATTGGTCTACTTCAAACTTTTGTTTTAAGCAAGTTAAGTTTTTTTTTAGTAAAAAGAATGAATTCCAATTTTTCAATGAATGACTTATTGAAATATCACACTTTGGTATTTTTTTTTTAATTTAAGCTAATATTAGCAAAACTTGGAGTGTACCATATGGTAAAATACAAAAGCTCCTAAATGCAGCGAACAGAAACAAAATACACATAAAAAAAGCTAGAAAGAAAATTCGGGCGATTACCAGATCTCAGCTCGTGTATTCTTTAAGCTAATAAAAATTGTCCGAGGACACTGAATGACCAACAGGATGAGGCCTAATTCTATAAATCTAATACTACGATTAAAGAGTCACATTTGGTACATAAGTCATGAGAAAACTATAAAAGATATAACCATAACAGCGCACTTATTCCCCCGAGATGGCGTTCTGGGATGACATTGACGTATGACTCCTTGTATCCTATTACAAAGCTACGCGACAGAATTTTTACTAGCCCTAGTGCTAAAATCAATGCGATTATCAAAGTAAAATTAAAACGTCTGTATCCACCGGAAAGTTTCTGACACATAACCCGCGTACTAGGCGGAAACTAAGCGTTTTCGCCAAAAGCAGCGCGGTCCTGCATCTTGCTCATTCGCACGGTAAGGGATGTAACATGCGCGCGGTTCTTTCGATTGCATTTTGCTTTTCAGCGCGCAAGCTAGAGACCTAAATGTTGCCCGCAATCTATATGGATGCAGAAAACCTTGATGGAGATATGATGGATATGCACAAACTTATATGCTTCCCTCTTTCGTATTCCTCTTTTTATACCCTAGATGAAATCTATAGGATATACTAAGTTTGTCATTCCGTTTATAACGCACAATATCGATAGTAGAGCCCACGTCCGTCCGTCTGTCTTCACGATAATTCGAGAACGCGTTGACTTAGAAGCTGAAATTTTGTACACGGGATTTAAAAAAAACAAGTAAAAAAGCTAGAATTGGTCTAAGACCTAAGGTTTTTCGCATATATTTCTAGAACGGTTTGTCGTACAGAAAAAGTGATTATAACCAATTTTATAAGATTTCTTATTCTGAAGAAGTTTTTAGTACAATAAAAATGTCTTGGACTAATCGTTTTCACAGTATACGTAAAAAACCAAACTTCTTATATGGCAACACCAAGAACGAGATGCCCGATTTAGTCCATTTTTGAAATTTTATTTGCTAGTACAATGAAAACATCATGTACCACCACCAGCTCTCTATATCGATGCGTTCTCAGGCAGTGTCCAAATATATAGTGGAAAACGAAAGTTTTGTATGGCAACCCCACGAAGGAGTTGCCCGATTTGTCTCATTTTCGAACTTAATTTTACTTTTTTTTTTTAAGTCCGTGTACAAAATTTCAGCTGTCTAAGTATACGCGCTCTCGAGTTATCGTGCGCACAGACGGACGGACAATCAAAATAACTTTTAATATTATGCGTGGGTGTCCAATCCATTTTGCTGTACCATCATTATTTCGAGGTGTTACAAACGGAATGACAAACTTAGTATACCCCTATAGATTTCATCTAGGGTATAAAAATGCACTAAATCAGGCAACCCCTTCGTAGTGTTGCCATATAAAAACTTAAGGTACTTACATATACTGCGAAAACTATCAGTCCTAGACCTTTTTATTGTACTAAAAAGTTCTTCATAATATGAAATCCTGTGAAATTGGTTATAATCATTATTACTACCTATGCCACAAACCGTTCTACAAATATATTTGCGAAAAAAATCACTTCAACAATCAAACTTACAGAAAGAGCTGTCCATACGAATTTACATACGGCCTTTCATCTAGCTAGGGTAACGTAAGAATTGATCTTAGACCAATTCTAGCTTTTTACTTGTTTAGCTTCCTATTTATGTCGTCAGCCCATGTATGAGATCGGAGTCGACTATAGTAAACTATATAGGCAAAAGAAAAATCAAACGAAATTCCATGAAATCTGACAGCAATCATCTACAGAAGTGAGCAGACGACTGATTTGTAGATTATACCGTCAATTAGCTCAATGACATAGATGTGCAAGGGAGACGACGCAGTTTTTCACAAGCTTCCGAGAAGCTTATGGACTGAATCAAAACCCTCGAGAATACTTCCCAAGCCATGAAACAAAAACCTATATGTGTGCGTTCGGAGTCCTTTCTCTAAAATCTTCTATATTGATGCTTATGGAAAAGTGCTAAACGTTGACTTTATATATGCTATAGAGCCTAAACTATTATCCACACAGAAAAATTGTCTTCTAGTAATTTATAGCTTGGTTCCTTACCTTCGCAAAGGCTATACTTACTATATCCTTTACTTTACAAAATTAAGAAATAGTTTCGATTACAAATTAAATTTACCATTTTACGCTCAATAACTCTCAGCTGAGTGTGGCTGTGTATGTGCAGCCGGATGCCGATCCTGTAGCTACATTCGATATCATCAGCCCACGGCATCCCATGAAGACACAGCGACATTACAATGATTACTCAGCTGAGAGTTTTTGTTTGAGGAATCGTAGTCATTTGGTTCAGATGATTTTTTTTTAAAATAATTTTGTTAGGAAAGGTATAAATTTTTTATTTCGGTTTGGAAGATAAGAAAGCAAGCTTAAGATTATCTGAACACCATTTTTCTGTATGAATAGAGTAGTTTAGGGCGGAAGAGCTATTCAAATCAAACTTTTGTCCGTTTTACATAAGAACACTGCACATATTTTAGAATGTTAGGACTCCGTTGGAGCTCTCATGTGGTAGTGAGGGAGTCTGTTTCATGGCTTGTGTCGTAACCCCCGGAATATGCAAGCCATGATCAAAGTCGAAAAAAGATAGCAGGCGACATCCACAGTCTTGTTCCCTTGTCTTACTACAGGATTTTTTCATATAAAAGTTGCTTGTATTTTGTTCAAACGCTATAATTTCCACACATTTGTTCTATATGTTTTTTTTTTTAACTATTAGAAAGAAAACATATTTGGCTGCAATTTGTTTTAACTTCATTTTGCTGTGGGAGCAACAGTTTTGGGCTTTAGGACTTGTTTAGTTGTTTTAGTTTTTCCTCCATGACGAGTATACAAAAAGCAGTAAGAGTGAGCTCTTACTGCATGCTGTACCCGGCACGTTAATGCCTAGTAATCAGTGTTGGGCAAAATACAATCTGATTGATGATTAATGATTACGATTACAATCTGTAATCTGTAATCATGATTACAGATTGATAAAATTAATCAGAAAAGTAATCATTTTTGACGATTAATGATTGATCAATCGTAACCGTAATCATGATTACATGGTTACATTTTTTGATTACAAATTTGCAAGAGTTTTAAGATTGTAGTTAAAAGAAAACAAACATTGTTGTATTTCTATTCCGAAATCGGTTTGCACATACTCTAATGTTTGTAAGCACATATCTGTAGTGGGATGGTAATGGAATATCTGATATCTGTGGATTGCGTTTACCAATTATTAGTAATTAAGAAAGGGAGGTAGAGTTAGAATCTTCTGATATCAAAAACAATACTGTATCGTTTTGTTAGTAAATCTAATCTTTCATCCTCACTCTTGCTGTCATGTCAGTAATATTTACCCATTGCAGCGCTTCGAGCATGCTTCTAACTGGCGTATATATGCTGCATTTCAGAATAACTCATTTTGTCTTATTCTACAACAGTTGCATTTTGCCCTTGGATTCATTCGAACTAGCATATAACAATTTGGAGCAATATGAAAAGTGTGGTATAATCAAAGCGTTAAAAGGCATTATTACATTTTCCGTGCTCAACGACTTCCTTATACGCCCCGGAAATTTAATCTTTTTCGCTACCTTTTTTCCTACATAATCAAGATCCTGGAATTTAAGTTGATGATCAGATATGTGCGTGTCTCTATCAATCGAACCACTTACATTCTTTATACTGACTCCAATTAATACATAATTCAACAGTGCCTTGGAGTTTTCTACAATAAAAATTCTTCCTTACGATGACAGATTGTTTGTTTGCTTAGAAATCTCTTGAAGTTTCATTTGTAATCAAAATAAATGTAATCATGTAATCATGATTACGGTTACATTTTGCTAAGATTACTCGATTTAATCATGATTAATGATTGATGGGTAATCATGATTGATATGTAATCCTGATTGATGTAATCATGGTTGATTTAATCATGATTACTAATCTGATTACAATTGTAGTTGATTACGCCCAACACTGCTAGTAATGTGTCGGTGCCTTCGGCGACTTCATGGCTTGTATTATATTCCGGGGGTTACGCTTGTGTAGTATTCTCGGGGTTTTTGCCTGAATACGTATATAGTGTTCCACTGAAGAATAATATGTAGAACACGTGGATACATGTCTTAATACTCCGCCACCAGTCATACTATCAAATTAACTATAAATTGATTAAATATAAATGACATCTCCTTCTTTACTTCTAAATAATAGATGTCATCAACCCCACATGCACCTCAGTACGAATATTTTGTTTTTGGGTTATCTGACGTTGCTTTACAAAAACAAAAAAACAAAAAAACAAAAAAATTGGATATGCAGATTTTTTTAATCACAAATCTAATTTCTCACGATCGTTTAATCTGTGTAAGGTTTTTTTAATATTTAGATTCAGGAAATTTATTCTAAACTGAGCTATCTCACTTTTTCTGATCCAAAAAATCGACGTGCTCCTCACTTTAAAAGGCTTTCTTATAAGTATGTACTACAATTTCTACTCTCTTGAACAAGAATCAAGAATTCTTTAAAGTAATAAATTTTTGTAAAATAATAATAAATAATTTGTTTAAAAACATGTTTGAAAAGTTAAATTTTCTAACAAATTAATTATAGATATCCATAAAAAAAAAATAAACACAAGTTAGAGCTGTTTAAAAATAGAAAGAGCTTAGCTAAAAAAAAAAACAAAAGAAAATCAAAAATTTATTGAAAGTGACAGCTGTTTTTGACAGATGTTTTCCAGAATATCCACATTGCCTCCTTTCTACTTCTCTTTATTGCTACAATAATCGCTTTATAAATGCCTTCCAATAAAGAATATGCCCCCCCCCCCCCCCCTAAATTTAGTCGAATCAATTTTTATGGCCAAAATATGTTTCATAATTTATTAAGCATCCGAAGCTAAATTTAGAAATTTAGAATGGAAAATCAGAACTGTGCAGAGATCATCAAATTCAATAATTTACGTAAAGAGCACGATCATGCAGTTTCCGTGCCTTAAAATGTTTGAAGTGCTTTCATATTTTGACTACCGCCACCACAATGTGCAACATATTCCAATGATGCAGATGCTTTTAAATATCCAGAATCCAAATTCAGAAATAATTTCAAAGATAACAAAACATGGAATGGCGCCTGAACAGACAGACGACCTGTTGTTCTGAACATTCACAGTTCAGTTGTATGCTTAAGGAGAATTCCTTGAAATACATTCACTTCGATTTGTGGAATGTGCACAGCACACAGCATTTGGATTCTAGTACAGATTAGTGGTTAAGGTTTGCCAGAAACGGGCATAGAATATAAATTGTATAAAAATACGAAATTGAAATATTAAGTGATGATCAAGCAATCGAGAATTCTGCATTCTTTAAATCAAATTAGTATCCATATAGGAAGAGCTAAATTAGAATTCCTAAAGGCACTCTAAAACTAATTTTCTTCTGTGACTCTTGGTAGCAATAGGGTTACTAACACTACAAAAACCAGGGCAATTATACTGTTGGTGCGTTGTGATGCATGAAGTCGTCTTATACCCACCGTACTACGGTGAATGAGTTGACACAGGATGAAGAAAACTTGTCCTAAGCATGAAGGCAATATCTCTTTAACTTACTCGCTTGCTCTACTTTTGAATGATGCAGAAAGCCGGTGTAAGACTAACCGCTTAGTATAGTATCAGCAGGCTAGCAACAGCAGCATCGACAACACCAACATCAACACCACCATCACCACCAACAGGAAAACTATATTTCCAAATCATCTAGACGTAACGGAAACGTCGTCATATGTATACAAAACAAGAGGTAATTCTATGATCTATGTTGTTACGTGCAATCCGTCGTTGCTAACTTTAAACGTTTTATGTGCTTTGGTGCGTTCACATGACTAACCTCTCGTGGAATTTTAATTTCTATAATTTTTGGGGTCAACGAGAAAAGGCGCTACTCTGTCTGCAATCAAGTTGAAAATTACACCGGACGGTTTTTTTTTCTTCTTCTTAATTCTTAGTTTATTTTTTCAATTACTTTACAACGCAGCGTTCATCTTATGGGGCGCTTTAGTTCACACACGATTTTATATTAGCCTGTAAAAGAGAAGGTATAGGTAGCTAAAATCTGTAGCAAATTTAAGATGAACAAATTTCATTCATGGATTACTAATGAGCCGATTTCGATTTCCGGCAATTTTTGTTTATTTCTCAAGAATCTCGTTAAATATTGTGTAGTCGAGTGGAAAACGTACATATATGTATCGACTTATAGTTTTTTTTTTTTTTTTGTGTACGTATTGAACTAACCTAATTTTTTAACAAAAGAAAGCTGATATTAAGCTGAAGCCACTAACTCTTATTGACATGATAAAATACAAGTTTTCCTTTTATTATTTTTATAGATAGAAGAAGTTCTCAATTTTTTCAACTCTTGAAAGATTAAATCTTTAAGATTTTTTTTTTTTTCGAATCATAATCAAAAACCCACCGGAACTGTGCAAGCATGAATCCTGCTGCTTATCTGGTGCGATTATGTGATAAGAAAAGAACAAAGAATTGAAAATCAGTTGGGATTAAAAACAATGAATCAGAACCATTTCTTAGAAGTATGAAAAAGATTTGAGTAAGAGTAGAAAGTATCTCACTTGGCATGGCACTACATTTCGAATTAGACGAAGGGAAATTTGTCCAATATGAAAGATTTAACGCGCAAGTAGGTATAAAAGAAGTGTAAAATTTGATTCAATCTTTTTAGCTTTTATTGTAAATATGTATATCTACCTACGAAGGAAAAATAAATTGCCAGACTAGAATAAGAATAAGTTTACAACAGCTACCTACTATAAAAAAAAACTTAAAATGGTCTATAACTTTTCTTCTCATAACTGTCACCAATGCGTCACATTTTAATTTCATCATGTCTCGCAAATTTCTCGATATCGTAGATATCAAATGCTTACATTCTTTGGCAGTGAAAGAACTCCACGTTGCCAGTAATTGGACTACAGATAGGCGTCCTTTATTTATGGCGTATAGTTTCTTCTTCATCCTACCCCATAAAGTATCTATGGGGGAGAGGTCAGGACTTCTAAGGAGCCAATTAAGTAGAGGGTATGACGTATATAACCAATTTTGAGGTCTAATTATGGTGACTCATCTATTCAATTGGTTTTGAGTCTATGTTCTTCGAGTTCTCTTCTGCGCTTGGGTAATTATTGTTTTTTGTTTTGTGTGAAGAAAATGAAATATTAACTAACTGGGTTTTCCAATAAGAGGTGTTATTTTGATATTCAAAGAAAAATGACATTTTTTGAGATAAATGATCGAATCTTTATTTCAATATAAAGAGGAAGGTATGCCGTTAATAATGGAAAATAACATCAGCCAAATGACCACCACGACCACGCCTACAGGACCATATCCATTTCATGAAATTTTCCATAACCAAATCGCAAAGTGGCTGCCCTATGTCCTCGATAGAATCACGAATTCCATCGACGCTGGGCTGTTGGCGTAGACCTTCTCTATCACGTGGCCCTAAAGGAAGAAGTCGTAAGGTGTTAAGTCACAAGATCTCGGTGGCCAATTGTGATCACCTCTTCGAGAGATAACATGGTCCGGAAACTTTTCCCGTAAAAGATCAATGGTTTCGTTGCTTGTATGGCACGTAGCCGTCTTGTTGAAAGTAAACTTTGTCCAGATCAATACCATCCAATTCCGGCCATAAAAAATCATTAATCATCTGTCGATAACGCAATCCATTCACCATAACTGTTGCTTCAGCCTCATTTTCGAAAAAGTAAGGTCCAATGACCCAGCGGGACCATAAACCGCACCAAACAGTCACACGTTGAGGATAGAGAGGCTTTTCAACAATAACTCTTGGGTTTTCCGAGCCCCAGATGCGACAATTTTGCTTGTTGACGAAGCCATCGAGGTGGAAATGGGCCTCATCACTCAAGATGAGTTTTCGATGGAATTCCGGATCATTTTCATGCATTTCAAGGACCCAATCAGCAAAGACTCGACGTTGTTGATGATCGGCCGGCTTGAGTTCTTGTGTTAACTGAACTTTATAGGCCTTAAGACCCAAATCTTTATGCAAAATACGGTGTAATGACGTTTGTGGAATGCCTAATTCCAAAGAACGACGAGGAATGGACAAACCTGGGTTTTCTTCAACACTTTCGGCTACAGCAGCAATATTCTCGGCTGTTCTTGAGCGACGTGTACGGGTTTTATTCTTCACATCACTAACTTGTCCCGACAGCTCGAATTTTTCTACCAATTTCTGTATTGCGGTCCGACAAGGTGCATCACGACGACCCAAAAATGTTCGAGTTTTACGAACCGTCTCTGCCACATTTTCACCATTTTTATAGTGAATTTTAATAATTTCAATGCATTGTTGAATCGTGTATCGTTCCATTTTTATTAATGGCGTAGTTTCTACTTGTCAAATGTCAAAAAAATGACAGCTCCAAAAGTGACATCTACCGAAATAGCGGGCTAATTAAAATAACACCTCTTATTGGAAAGCCCTTTATAATAACAAGTAGGAATTGTCTTGAGAGTGATTTTGTTGTAGTGCGTCTGGGATCTGGGTACTATCTCATGTAACCCCCGGGTTAAGTTTAAAAGTCAAATTGCAATCAGTAAAGGTGCGGTAAGAATCGCTCATTCCGTAAGAACGCGATGTGTCAAACAATTAAATTATTACTAAATGATTAAAAGTGCAAAAATTAAAATGGAATAAAAATGGTACTGCGGCTTAATGGAAAGCACAAATCTTCAATTAAATCAACTTCCAATTGTTAATTTTTTCACTTTTACCACTTTTTAAAATTTAACACATTAAATATCAAGATAATAATATATGTAGGGTAAAAATATCAATTTTTCATAAGTAAACCTTAGTCTCGTTGAATTTCGTAAAGTTATCTACGTCCTTTGTAGTTCAGCCTAAACACTTGGTTAAGGCTGGGTCTATGTCATAATTGGGACAACTCGGTGCACATTTATCAAGATGGGCGGGGCGTTAAGATTTTTGAATAAATCGCAAATTGATTAATGGAATGTTTATTTAAACATCTAAGGCAACAAATTAGCGTTTTCTAATTTTAAAATTTGTCACTAAATTTTTATTGAAAATGATTTAAAAATGAAAATTCAATGATTTTTTTTAATTTCTCTGGTTTGCGGAGCGGGGCTTTCACAAATTTGAACTAAATTAAATAAATTTTTAACATAAGCTTTTTGAAGTTAGTAAGCAGAAAATAACGGTTTCAGATTTTTAAAATTCTACTTATTTTTGTGAAAATTTGATGCAATAGATTGCTTTCTTAATGGGTAAAATGCAGGTAAAACAAACATATTGCGTCGAATTATCGTAGATATAAGTAGAACTTTAAAAATCGGAAACCGTTATTTTCTGCTTACTAACTTCAAAATTAATATGTGTATATATATAGTTAATTATTATTAGTAAAAATTTATTTTATATATTAAAATCCTTTATATTAAATATTATTAAATATATTATTTATATAAATTATATAGATATACATATATATATGCTTATATAAGCTTATGTTAAAAATATATTTAATTTAGTTCAAATTTGAGGCAGCCCCGCTCCGCAAACCAGAGAAATTAAAAAAAAATCTTTGAATTTTCATTTTTAAATCATTTTCAATAAAAGTTGGGGGACAAATTTAAAATTAAGAAAACGTTAATTTGTTGCCTTAGATGTTTAAATAAATATTCCATTAATCAATTTGCGATTTATTCAAAAATCTTAACGCCACGCCCATCTTGCTAACTGTGCACCGAGCTGTCCCAATTATGACATAGACCCAGCCTTAAGGCAAATATAACCTAATAAGAAGATAGGACACAACTGAAAAAAATGGAAATTTTTCGTGTGTGCAGTGCAATGTAAATGAAAATTTTGTCAAACAAAGTATTCTTAATGAAACCGGTTTCCTTGAGAAGAGGTAAAAGAAGCAAAGAGAACATGGGCATGATGTGGAGCGCAGACGCTGGATCTAGTGCTTTGACGACCCAACAGCTGCCACCGTGCTGAGTGGCGGGTCATGAAAAAGCAGAGAATTTTCGTACAATTTGTTAGAGCGGGTCAGCGGGTCGTCAACAAGCAGAGAGTTTTTATACAATTTGTGAAAGCGGGTCGTAATAGAAGGACCTGCCATATAAAGCTTATGCGGAATAATTTTTGTGTGATAACACACAAACGGTGAAAGGTACAAATTGAAAACAAAGTGCGTTTTAAAGAATACAATCTTAGCTTCTAACAGGAGTAAGACAGGAAAAAAAATTATAAGGTTTTTATTTTAGGTTTTTTTCTTCAAACACATAAAAATGAGGTACAAATGCTGAAATTAGAAAGTTTCGCAGACCGTCTCTTCTAAACTACATACTGTAGAAGAAGCAGTGACACATTGAATCAAAAGGCAGGAGGTTCTCTATAAATTAGCACCCCAACGATCTTTCTACTGTTTGTCATTTAGGAGATATAATTGTTTTAGTACAAACCTACGTTTCACGTACCCTTAGTCCTTTAACCCCCGTTTATCTCGGAAAGGGTTGAGAATGCACCCCCCTCTGCCATACAATTTTTTTCATTTCTCGACATGACCTATCGCCTCCTTCATTATTATCCACCACTTGTGAAACACCCTGTATATCATAAATATCCGATATTTTGATATTTATAATAAATATCGGATATTTTCGAACCCTGCTGTAGGCGTATCAGCACCCTAGTCTCGTATTATGTATGTTATCTATTTTTTTTCTTATTTTTTAACATTCCTAAATGACCCTAAATATCATAATTAATTTTCATGAGGTAGGTACTTATTCAAAATGAATGAAAAATTATCCAATTATCGGCATTGTCTACAATTTTTAATAGGGGTTCTTCTTAATATGTATGTAAAGCATTGAAATTCATCAGAAAATTAGATTCAGAGCATGATGGTATTTCAATCAACTTCTTATAAAATATCTTAATTAATTATTCGAAACACATATAACATGAAAGCCATTGTTCAAGTTACATACATATACATACATATGTTTTTACACCGCCAAATATAGTAGCTCTAATACCAAAAACTATAATGACTATAAAGCGACATAAATAAATAGTAAAAATTCTTTTCATATTTAATATTTCGATTCGTTCGTGTTTGTTGGTGACAAGAGAATTGTTATGCGCCGGAAGCCGTATTCATGTTACAGCAATATCTTAGGTTTTTTTTTTTTTTATTTAGAATGACTCACCTGTAAAAAATGCATACCTAGTACAACGTTACACTTGCGTGTACAAAGCAAACACAAACCTGAAATGATATTAAGTCACTTATGTTTATACTAAGAGATAATTTCTGGCATGAAATGTGAGATAATTTTGGTTAATTCTTTTTCCTTTAAGGTGATTGTCTAATTTAAACAAAATTATTAAGAAATTTTATTTTCATTTCAAATCGATTAAGATACAAAATTCTTAAAATCTTTTATTTTTTTTTATATATATGTAGGTATGTATGGCTGTATGTGCATTTGTATGGTCATCCATCACCTCAACTTTAAGAGGATGCTTTTTTACAAATCCAAGCACCGGAAGTTATTGTGTCTCAATTATTTTTCATTTGTCATCGAGACCAGCTTAAGACTCCAGCAGACGTCTTAAGTCGAACCGTTCCGAAATTAATGCAGACCGCAGAGTAAGAAGAAAAGAAGTTTTGTTTAATTCATCTTAATATTTATAAGTTCTAATGCTGAGTCGGGTGTCTGGTGTCAGTGTCACCATCATTTGTCTCTTTGTTCTCGACCGGGAAATGTAGGTGGGAGAGGGTCTGTTATAGTGATTCTCTCATCTTAGCCATGGTAGGTAGGGTCGGTCATTTGAAGTTGACCAGAAGACGCAATCATAACTAATACAATAATGATATTATATGTGAAATGTATGTATGTATTTATGTAAGTAGATATGTATGCGCACAGCGCATATCAACAGCTTGCTGTCCGTCAAGCTCTATACTTAGTCAGGAATAAATTTAAAGTCAAGAAAATAAAGCCAATTTAGTTAGACGATGAATGATTCAATTTGTCTTTAACCTGTGTCGTTAACCCCATTATAAAAACAGCTGGGCAACCCCTTGTGACATGGATTTGATTAAATCAATCAGCGGCTAATTAACGTTAATGTATAAATTAAATTCAAGAAATGTCGAGTCAATTTTAAGAAAATATGATGAGGCATGTGGGTAGTACAACAACGACTTTATGAATGTATCTAAGATCATTTGTGTTTTTGGTCAAAAAGTCAATCGAAGGTGATAATTGAATAAGGAGAGCAAGTAACTTTAATTGCAACAAGTCGGGCGCCTATCCAAAAAAGATTATTAAAAAACTGACAGCCCGTATACGAGTTCTTGACTTGATATTGAGCTTTGTATTTAAGAACATGAAATAAACTTAATTTTAGTCGATCAAATCAAATGAATATGGGTTGCTGCAAAATTCAAAAATCAACAGAAGTAAGGCAATCATAAACGCAAGTCGACATTTTCTTATGTTGAATAGTAAAAATATTTTTTTTGTTTTACCTAATCCTGCAATAAAAATACAAAAACGTTGGCAAACAAGTATTTCGCATTCAAAATGGTTTCATTTATTTTATCATTATTTTAATTAATAGAGAAAAAAAAACGTGCTGACTACATTTTACTTTAATGCAGGCCCTTAAAGAGATATGACCACTGCAAAACTGCGACACACAAAATTTAGACTCTCTAAATTTCTGTGAGCAGATCATGCTCTGTACCAGCTCTAATCGCAGAAAGTAATGAAATGGATTCAAATCCGAGCCTCCCACATCTTCTGCTGCAAGAAAATCGAAAAAATTACCCCAGCGGGAAAATGATCGTGCATGAAAGTTGGTATATACATAGGAATTTGTCAAGGAAATAAGTACAGTAATAAAAATATGTGTACACGTCCGGCGGAAAAGAAGCAAAACCCGACTTTGAAGTTCAAAATCACTTGCATGTACATACGTTTTTTTTTTACTCTTTTCTAGTTGGTGAGTTATCTGCATAAACGCCACAGAAATATTTACTTTTTCACTTTCCAAAATAAAAAAAGTGATAAAAAAATGATATTTTGAGTAAATGTATTACTATTTTTTGAATTTTCCAAATTTCCAAACTTTTCCCTGGTATTGCAGTAACCGAATAAATTATCGACCAATTGCGATCACTGCGATTCTTTCAAAGGTTTTTGAATCTATCATTAACTCAAAACTAATGCAGTATCTAAAAACTAATCATCTCATCAACGATCGCCAATATGGCTTTCGAGCTGGACGCTCACTGGAAACTTGCTGACCTTTCTTACGGAACGTTGGAACCGTAGTCTTCACAATTTTGGTGAGTCTAAAATCGTTGCCCTAGATATTTCAAAAGCCTTTGATAGAGTCTGGCATCCAGCCCTTTTAGCCAAACTTGAAGCATTTGGTCTCTCTGCTCCTCTTCTATTATGGATTGAAAGTTTCCTAACTAGTCGCCAAATACGTGTTGTATTAGATGACGTTACATCTGAACCGCATCCCATAAATGCCGGTGTGCCACAAGGCTCTGTTATCTCTCCAACTCTCTTTTTAATTTTCATTAATGATCTGCTTTCCCTTACTTTCAATCCCATCCTATAAGTTTCGCAGATGACAGTACTCTTGATTTCGCTTACTCTTTTGACACTGTTGCGAACACCAGGGGGAATGACGCATGTGTTTAAACGAGATTGCATGATTAGATCTTTGAATAACGATCTTAACAATATCCTCGCTTGGGGCAAAGCGAACCGCGTCGAATTCAATGCATCTAAGACCCAAAGCTGTCTCATCTCATTAAAACAAGATCATAACTTAACCACACCCATTTCTTTTGATGGAGCATTAATTTCTGATTCACCGTCACTAAGCATTCTTGGCATTAATATTTCCAGTACGTTAAACTGGACAGATCACATCTCCTCTGTTGCCAAAGAAGCATCGAAATGTCTTGCATTTCTGAAAAGGTGTAAGAAATATTTCAGCCAATCAAATCTAGCGCTCCTTTACAAGTCCTACCTAGAATGGAATACAACTCCCATATATGGGCCGGGGCAATTCGCATAGCCTTAGCTTCATTGGATATTGTCCAAAAGAGAGCCTTCAAGCTCATTGGCGATTTGGCAATAACTTGTCATATCGACTCACTCGAGCACCGCCGCAATGTTGGATGCCTTTCGCTCCTTTATCGCTATATGCATGGTCAATGTTCTGATGAAATATCTAGTCTAATCCCTTGTAGAATGATTCCTGCACGCAATACTCGCGCTGCAAACCGCGCACATCCTTTAACCCTTCAAATTACTTTCGGCCGTACCGTGATGCTTTTTTATCCCGAACAGTGCGAATGTGGAACAGCTTACCATCTTCTGTTTTTCATCCGGCATACAATCTGCGGAAGTTTAAGGGCGACATACATCGGCACCTCCGCCACTCTCCTCATATCCCCTCATCCTTTCCCTATCTCCTTCCTGCCATGCTGTGCTTTGCATCATAGGATATCCCCTGAGCTTGGCTTAATAATAATAAAAAAAAAATTATGTTTTCTATCTAAAGCTCATTCCTTTCTCGCTGTCTCGAGACCTGCTGGAAACTCCATCTAACTCCATTAAGGAGGGAGTTAATTAAACTCTTCACAGCGCCTTCTGGGATTCCTGTTAGTACATTTTTTCCCCAATTTTAACCCGTTTTCACAGAAATGTGGAGATGTGACACCTCACCTTGATGAGAGACTCCCCATCAAATCATTCCGGAAACAGTATGATGACCACGTTGCGTTGTTGTAATTATCTCGAATAGAACTCTATATGGATCTCGTTGAAATATCCAATTCACTAGACATAATTTTCTGGGGATATATACGAATCCATTCTGAGCTCAGCTTTTACAACCACACTGGTATGGACGATACACGGACGATCAATTTTTGCTCTGTGATCCACTTCAGACGTTGCGCCAACGACCAATTGTTGCTCGGTCTTCTACTTGAAATGATTCGGCGAAACGATCAGAAGCATGGTAAATGAAAATTTTTGATATTCCAGGTTTATCATGTATTTTAAAACCAAAAGTTTATTGGAAAGATCTCTCGAATGTTTCTAGGAAAAATTCTGATTTATCCACCTCCCTAATTACTTCTAACCTAAAATACAGGGTTGTAAATGAGCGGACTCATTTATCATATCAACTCATCGCTCAACTCAGGATTTGAGTCCGCTCAATCATTGAGTCCGCTCAACAGTTGAGCGATGGTTTCGAGCGATGAACCATCGCTCAACTGTTGAGCGGACTCACTGGTTGAGCGGACTCACTGGTTGAGCGGACTCAATCGTGAGCGGACTCAGTCTTGAGCGGACTCATTGCTTGAGTTGAGCGATGAGTTGAGTCAAAATGTGAGTCCATCCCTGCTAAAATATTTATAGGGTATACTGCAAAAATGTGCGCAAAATATTTGGCAATCATCCATTTAAACAAATTATCAGTCCAATCATAAAAACTGGGTTGGAAGGGGGGGGGGGGCAAAATTGAAGTACACAAATATATACTCTTCTGTATTTCTGTATTCGGAAACCTTGCATTCCATTCGACGAAACCGCCAAGTTACAAAATTCAATTTATTAGGGCCGTCTGAAGCATAAAACACACATAAAGAGCAAATTTAGGTGTCAATTTCCATGAACTTCTAAGATTCAATGGTCAAGCAATAGCGATATTAACAAAGCCAATTTCGCTTACAGACAAACTACATAACTTTTGCTGTACAAGCATCTTATAAGAACTGTCGTCCGGTAAAAACTTCCAGTAGTTAACGAGGTAGCCATCATCACTCCAATAAAAGAATTACCTATTCGAACAAGTTAGAAAAATCCCTATCCACCCTAATCAAATCATATACAAATCCAAATCCGGAGCTTCAAGTAAGATCTATTACTCGTAATTTTAGCAAAGCTCGAGAATCGAATTATCTAGTTTTCACTTTCATGCTAGAATAAGTTTCTACGGCACTAAAGTGTATAACAACCGAGGATAATCCCAAATAATCCCTCAGGTACTCAGAAATTTTACTGATAAAATGCTATGAACTCAAGAACTTTACAGACCTTACTCCCTACCAATCTCACAACAACTAACTCTTGCGAAAAAAAAATCATCCCGGTAAGACAAATGGGATCTATTCCCATTGAATGTATTTTACAAACGATTCCAATACGAATTTTATGAATCGATTGAGGAATCAGAGCTTGGCAGACGACTAACCGGGGCCGTAATCGATTTAGTCTCGATTCCATACAAATTTTCGGATCTTCAAACGATAATATGTGTGCTTAGATAAGTCGAATAGGTCATGAAACAAAAGAGATTTAATGTTTGTACTTTATTGAGATAAGTGAAAAATATAACCTAGAAGCAAAGAAGACATTAAAAGTCTTAGGGGGTTTATTCCACCAGAGGTCGCAAAAGATTTTAATTTTATTTATTTACAGATATTTATTTATTATTCTTAGTCTACAGATTACAAATCAAATCAACAGAACATGCCTATACTAAAACTAAAATTATATTTTGGTAAGAACATAAACTAAAACTAACCTACTACTTATGTAATATAAAAATATGAACATATCTAATATTATAATCATAGCAAGCTTTCTAGAAAGTCCGAAATAGAGGCTTTAAAAGAAACTCTAACTTGACTAAAGTCAATTATGCTGCTACACAAATTAAACTGCCGAATACAACGACTTAATGGACTACTGAGGCCATAGTTTGTTCTATGGAAAGTTTCAAAAAGAATGGGACGCAGTCTTATCTGCTTAGATGGCACATATAAATGTATAAGCTTTAAAATATCAGGAGAAATAATCCTGTTTTCAATAACATCTCTAATAAACATAGTATTATAAATTTTTCGTCTGAGAGAGAGTTTCTGTAAGCCAATCAACTGGCATCTGGCATTATAAGGAGGTAAATCACCGGTCCAGTTAAGTCTCCTAAGAGCAAACCTGGTAAATCTTCTTTGCAGATATTCAATTCTGTTAGAATGCGTCAAATAGAACGGATCCCATACAACCGTGCAATATTCCAAAATAGGCTTAACGAAAGCTGAAAATAATGCCTTAAGCGTGTATGGATCAGTGACGTTTAACAAACCCAAGCCGAAAATTAGCTTGACTTACTACATAATCAATGTGGTAGGAGAAAGTAAATTTACTATCTAGAATAACACCAAGGTCCGAAACTATACTACATTTAGGAATATTAATCCCATCGATAGACACTTCAAAATTAATTGGTGATACTTTTTTAGTAGCCGTAAAGTGTTTACATTTAGAAGAATTTATCAGATGACACCATTTCGCAAATTTATCGACTTCTGATTTGAAATTGGATACTTGAGACATATCAACAATTTCCATGAAAATTTTAAGATCATCAGCAAAACCTAGAACAAAGGAAAATTCAAAGATGTTAAAGACATCGTTGATAAATATAATAAAAAGAAGGGGCCCTAGATGGCTCCCCTGAGGCACACAAACCCATGTTGGTGAATAGAAATATACTCCTTAACTAGAAAAGAAATTTTTTCAGAGATAATACTTTCAAATAGCTTCGGAATTGCAGAGATTTTACAAATAGGACGGTAATTACTGGCACAGTTTTTAGCACCCGCTTTATGTATAGGACGAACGAAAGAAATTTTCCACTCATTGAGGAACAGTCCCGAGGATAACGACAAATTAAAAATATATGAAAGAGGCATCAAAATAGGATCACGGCATTGACTTAGAAATATCGCTGGAATGTTGTCAGGACCAGAAGAGTAGCTGCACTTAGCATTGGCCAATGCTAAGTTTACATCCTCCGTAGAAACATACATTGAACCCAAGTTGACCCGTGAAAAGATATGGGTGGTGATCTCAGTGTCAATGGGAAAGCCTAGGTCCTCCACATATACAGACTCAAAGTATTCCGCAAAAAGGTTACATGAATCTGAAATATTATCCGCAGTTTTATTCTTAAAGCTAATAGAAGAAGGAATTCCATACGAATTACGCTTACTGTCTAGAAATGACCAAAACGCTTTTGGATTTATCTTTATTCAAGCCTCCACCGATGCCTAATATTGACTATACAGAAACTTATTTAAGAAATCATATTCTTTCGGCAATCTTTTAAAAAGCATGTGATCTTCAATCACACCAGACAGTTTGAATCTCTTATGAGCCTTGTTCCGTGCATTCCTCAGTCTGTTCTTCAACCTATAGTTCATCCACGGAGAACCAGAATTATTTCTCCTTTTGGTGAGAGGAACATAAAAAACAAACAAGCTGTAAAGAACTTCCAGAAAATATGAATAAGCAGCACTTACAGTATTCAGGGAAAACAAAGATTCCCAATTATGCGCACTTAAGGCTTCATTGATAGCAGCAGAATTGGCTTTCCTAAAATCATAAAAATAAGACAATTTGTTTTGGTCAATAGCATTAGAGGAAGAGCTCGAAAATTCAACAAAGTTAAAATTTAAAGCGATAGCAATATGATTAACAGTATTTTTTGATAATAAATGACAAGCCTCAACTACAGTGTATAATTCAAATTATCACTAATAAAAACTAAATCAAGAAGCCGACCTATGGAGTTTGTAACATTATTATCTTTGAAGGATAAAAGCGAAAAAAAAACCTTTAAATATTTATAAAAATTTAAACAAATGCCTCATTGGCAAGACGTTACGGATTAAGATCATTAAATAAAAATTATTATGTTTCCGTAGATATTTTAAAAAGCGTCCAATTCCGAGAAATTGAATGTCGAGAAGAAATAAAAAAAGGCATTGTAAGCTGCAAAACAAAATTTCAACAAACAGAATGACTAGCGCGACACAAAATTTAGGCCCGAACGAAATGAATTCTGAGTAGGTTTAACAACGATTGAATTCCTTTTATTTTTGAGGCCATTCATTCCCTTTAACTCGTAACGAATTTGTCTATTTATATATTTCTTTACTATTTTCGACACTCTCGTAGACCCACTTTTCGTCATCACAGCGAGCTGAAATTTGGCACACAGGTTCATGTCGCGTGACAATTGAATCTAATCATTTGAACCGGAGATTTCCATGGAAAACCCGGAAAATCGGGAGAAATCATTTGAAAATTTGGTACAAATTTGATTATTGATAAATCCGTTTCAGGGAAAATGCAGAGTTTTCCGATTTTTCCGAAAAATTTTCCGACTTTTCCGGAAAATTTTCGAGTAAAAAAGTTTTCTAAATTATGCAGGATCAAGTTCCCTATCAACTGGCATCATTACTTTCTCTCCGACAATGGTGAAAACTTGCAGAAAAAATCGAGGAAAATTCATGTAAAACGCTTTTCCGGAGTTTTTCAGACCAAGGAAGCGTTTGAGCGTTTTGCAACCTAACACAAAGTTGTAGAGCGAAATGAGTTGCATAAAGTTGCTTTTGTGGAAAACTCCGTGGAAAACCCGGAAAAGCGGGGAAATCATCGGACAAATTTTCATCGATATGATTAGTGATAAATCTGTTTCAGGAAAAGTGCAAAATTTTCCTATTTTTCTGGAATTTCCGAAATTTTCCGACTTTTCCGGAAAATTAACCGACAAAAAAGTTTTATAAGCTCTGCGGAATCATTTTTTTTCTGTCCTACTGGCATCAATACTTTCTCTTCAACAATCATGAAAACTTGCATGAAAAATCGAGGAAAATTCATGTAAATTTAAAAAAAAAATTTCATAGTAATCGGAAAAGTCTGTGGAAAACATGGAAAATCGGGAAAATTCATGTTATATGGGATCAAGTTGGAATACAGCTATAAAGCGCTGTTTCGAATTTGACACTTTAACAACTACTATATTTTCAACTTTTATTGCTGAAAATATCTCTTAGTGAGCATTTTCAACTCGCTCACGCACCTTCAACTTACGAGAGAACAATTTCGACGCCCAAGCTCTGCAGTTGGTTATGGTAAAATCAGTAAATTCAAATTTTTTTTTGAAAATCTTTTAAATGATTTTCATTACAGACACAATTTGCATCGTCCCAACATATCATCTCGAGAGCATCACTAACCATGGCGGAGTGCGTCGAAGCCGTGGAGAAAACTCAGGCAACAACTAGAATTTAACTTTCGTTGGTGTATTTAGAAAAAAAAGTGTCAATTAAAAGCTTTTGTTCTTTAGCGACATTTTGACGCAAAAGTTCTGTAAATAAAATGAATTTTTACTCGAATAAATTTTTTGAAAAACTGGTAAATCAGTGTCTTTTCAGCCGTCATAAAATTGTTTTAAAATATCTGCATGCAGCACGTAATAACAATTTATTTAACGTGAAAAAGGCAGAAAATAAAATAAGTAAAAAACGAGTTTTCAAACAAAACTGAGGCCAAGCCGCATGAAAAAGTAGAAAATAAACTTTTCTTCACACACACACAGAGGTGGACTCAGATTTTATTCGCTGACAATCACCGATATATTTCAGTATGATCAATCAGAGAGGTAATAAGTGATTTGATTCATGAAAAGAAAGAATATTCAAGAGAAATGTCCCAATCAAAAAATCTGAGTCCACCTCTGTGTGTGAAGAAAAGTTTATTTTCTACTTTTTCATGCGGCTTGGCCTCAGTTTTGTTTTTAAACTCGTTTTTTACTTATTTTATTTATTCTTATATTTAGAAATTATATTTTTATTTACAAGTTTTTAATTACTTACATATGTATCGCTTGCATGATTTTCATCGAAAATTTAAATTTCTCTTTTAGTATGGGAGATATGCATTTCATCTAAATATTGCATGAAAATTATGTTATCGAATAGTCAAAGCCATTCAACCTCAATTCTTACCAATTCTATACCGATACATTAATATATTTTTAAATCGACTCCATACCGATTTCAAGTATATATTTCGGGTGACTTATGAAATATATTTTTCAATGACTCAAGAATCAATTTGTAATCGATTATAAGACCAATTTTCTACTGGGTATTGTATTCGGTACTGTTTACACCAATCAAAGAGATCAAAAAGCTGACATTATCCAGATAAAATAATTCATTTTGACACTAAAAATCATCGATCCTTCGATAGGTAAAAATTTAATTCTGTCTTACTGCGATATTACACCTGATATAGGGTGCAGCAGCTGTAGGAAAAAACCATAATACTAATACAACATGAAATTGACAACGTCACAAAAAAAAACACCGACCATGCAAGAGGCAGCTTATACATTTAAAGGAAGACGATGATTTATAAGCGTAAGATGAAACTGAAGATTTCACTGAGGTACTAGAATTAGCAATGACCTCAGGGCCGTGCCTAGCCCTTGGGGCACCTAGGTCAAGTTGAGAGAACCAGCCTTTTCCGATTAAATATTTTAAAACAGAATTAAAAAAAAATTATAAATAATTGATAGTGCACCCGGTGGTTCGTCACTCCCACCGTATTTATTGACTCCAAACCACTATAATTTTCAAGTCTCTAATAAGTTCCTGATAGTCGATGCGATCACATAATTCGCTTTGAATAGATATATGGTGGCTAATCCTACTAAGCGTTCCTGGTTCATTGTCGATAGCAGATAATTTTTAATAATTTTCAGTTTCGGGGTAAACTTAATAATATCCGCAAGGCAATGACAACGTTGGGTACAATCGGCAGAATATACGATTTTACGATGGAATTCATACTCCCATTCCGGATTGATCCAGCAGATCCAGCAAGATCATAGCCAGATTCATAATTTCGTCACACAGATCAATGTCATCAATATCAATGTTCTCCCCATCTGTTAATATTCTATGCAAATCTTTCAAATCATACAGAAATTTGAAGTCAATGGTGTGCGCCTGAAATCTGTCTTCCATTGATACTACTGCTGTATCAACGATGCGATAAAAGAATTCTGCTAAAAATTGTTCTTTCGGATCTATTACACTTTCATCTCCAGCTTCGTATTCGGAATTACGTTTCTTACGCCGAACGCGGACCGTGTTGTTAAGGGCAAATATCGACCTCAGATGCTAAGTCCTTCGATTCGTTCAGTATTGAATAATATATGAATAATTTCACTAGTCTGAACGGAGTGAGAGTGTTGCTGAATATTTTCTGTGCGCAGGCGATGGGCTTTAATGTTTGTTTACTTAATGGTGGATGAGGCAATTTTTTTCAGGATCAGAGTTACATGCTGTGCTGGTCAGCGAGTCTTGGCTGCAGGAACATATACCATCATTTCTTGTTTCCTTTAATGACTACAAGTTGTTTCGAAATGGCCGCAAAAACAGAGTTGGAGGTGGAGTGGCCATTTATATCAAAGATTATTATAAGACCAAGCTTATAAGCTCTTCATCTTCGCAAGGGTGTTGTGAATTTCTGCTGGTGGAGGTCAGTACTGGTATGGCGACGTGTGTTTTGGCAGCAGTGTATTGTCCACCTGGTATTTACAACGCCAAAACCATCAAGGAATTCGAGCAAGCCATTTCACGCGCCACTCAGACTTACAGCAATGTGATCGTAGGGGGCGATTTCAATGTTGACGTTCTCCGAAGCGATTTGCATGCTAGAAATTTTCTATCTGTGATCCAACAATCACAACTAGAAATCGTTAACACTTTCCCAACTTTTATGAACTCAGTCAACCCATCCATGCTGGATTTGTTTCTCACTTCTGATGCGGAGCGGGTCGTTTTTCATAATCAACTTTGTCCACCGAGCTTTCTCGATCACGACATCATTTTCATGCGCTCTCCTCTACAACCTCAATCGGTGTCTTTTCGAAACTATAATGGTGTAAATTTGTCGGAATTAGGAGACGAATGCAGTCTTTTGAATTGGGGGGGGGCATTTATTTGAGTTTTTCCGTCGACCATCAAGTTAAAATTTTTAGTGCTTTAGTTAAGCACCTGCATAACCGACATGTTCCTCTGATACGTAAAAGATCGCAAACTTCTGGATGCCCTTGGTTCTCGCCCGAAATAGCATCTCTTATATCTGAGCGAGAACATTTTTATCATCTCCACAGACGGGTAAGATCTGACAATACGAAGCGCTTGTATAAATCTGCTCGCAATCGTTTTGTATCGGCTATACGCAGAGCAAAGCGTCAGTTTTATAAAAACAAATTGAACCCTAGTTTGCCACCCAAGTTGCCTTGGAACAATCTGAGGAGGGCTGGTGTCAGTTCTAATAAGGATAGTGGTCCTACTTGTGATTTATGCCCCAATGATCTAAATATATTCTTCACCTCTACTCAGGGTATTGTCCAGGATTTAGCGGATAATCGTGATCACTTTGTTGATTTTCCTGGATCCAGCTTTGCCTTTAGGTGTGTGGATGTTGACGAAGTAGTTATGGCTATCTTCTCTATAAGATCTGATGCGGTAGGCCCAGATGAAATACATCCTCGTTTCATTTAATTAATTTTACCCATGATTATTAGTCATCTGGTCTATATTTTAAATTCATGTCTGACCCATTCTATTTTTCCCTGTGTCTGGAAGGTGGCTGGCAACTATTCTCGCACTTCCCAAGGTATCGTCTCCTAAAGAGTTGAGCGATTTCCGCCCCATTAGTATTCTTAGTTTCATTTCCAAAGTTCTGGAAAGGTTAATGCATGCTCAAATGGTCGAACATTTGGATGCAAACAAACTACTCACGGCATGGCACTCTGGTTTTCGCTCCCAGCATAGCTGTGAAACTGCTCTACTAAAGGTAACTAATGATCTGAGCTTAGCTCTTGATAATAACAATATAGGTCTTCTGGTTTTACTCGATTTTTCTAAGGCTTTTGACAGCGTAAATCATCTGATTCTGCTGTCTAAGTTATCTGCTCACTTTGGTTTTTCGTCTTCGGCTACTGCATTGCTAGGTAGTTTTTTACGTGACATGACTGCAGCCATTCAAGATGCCGGTTCCCTCGATAAGTTTAAATCACGTTTAAAATATCGTTTCGCTGGTGATTATTAAATTAAATTAACTTATATTAAATAGGGAATGGTTTCAGTTATGTTCGTCACGATATCTTCGACTCGGCAATGAATTGGACATTTTTTTTTATACTGTAATTTTCGATTAATTTTTAACATTATTACAGTTCTGTTGTTGTGTAAAATTTACAAAAAATTTGTTTAAACTTTAAATTTTATTTTCTTAGTTTATTCTTCTTTCACAGCATGTTCGAAATTTTAAAGTTTGTTTTTTCTTTTTATTTATTTTTTTGTTACATTTATTGTATATTTAGTTTTAAGTAATTCTTTTATCATGTAAACCCGCGTTTTTGTTATTTTTGAACTTATTTATTTGGTGTTGTTAGTTGATTAGTTATTAGTCGTTAGTTTTAGTTTTTGTTCTTTAAGATACAGTAGTTTATTTAGGATGTAGATTTTAACTATATGTCATCTCTCTTCTCTCTTTCGATTAATGCCTCCATTCTTACTTTGACCTTTTTATTATTGTACTTACATTATAAGTTATAATAACTTGTGTACATTCAATGAATAAATGCTAATTTGAATTTAAGTATTTTAGAAAAACTTTCTTCAGATCTGTACTGCTTCAGAAAATCTGCGGTTCTGTCTAGCATGTTACAGCATTCAACTATATTCAAAGCAAGATTTTTAATAATTTTGAAGCAACATTAATTTTGTGTAGAATATCAAATCAAATGATCACACTACAAATTAATTTAAAATTCACGATGAATTGAGCTAAGCACCGAGCCTCATGTTTTGATAGATTATCTCTTTTTTCATCGAGCAAAATTTCCACAAGTGCATCATAGATCTCTCCAAGCGCACGAATTTGATGGTATCAATCCTATTTTCTCAAGGCGTTTCACTGACAGCATCGCATTCGCATGAAATATTGAGGCGTAATTCAATGGCGCTTTTAAAACCGTCTGGTGCAAACAGTAGGAGCCGGATCACTTGACTCACTTTAGAGATCTGGATCTTTGAGTCTACCCAGATCTGAGTTACTCATCTCTAATTGAAAGCGGATTGTACATAGTGTTGCTTAAACATCGATATTCTCTGACTTAGCGATAGTATTGATAGTTTCGGCATACAACTATTGATACTATCATATATATCGATAGTTTTTGTCTATAGTATACATAAATATATACGTATAATCTTATAATAAGTCTCATACAGTACGATCATCGTATAGACGTCATAAATACATTAGGTTGGGTTTTGTTGGGTTGTATCGAATAGATTTTTCGATAATTCGGTGAATGATTTTCGACGAATCATTTTTTAATTTTAATATGTAGATTCAAAATGGTTTTATTTTATTAAAAAAATATATGACCAGCTCCAGATACAGACTCCCCTCCGTATGGGAAAAAATACAACAAAAGGGTTGCATTTTGGGTAGAGCGTGATAGGCTTTTGGTCGTAAGAGAAAAGACAAAACAAGAAGGATTAAGATTCCAAACTTTTGACTTTACTAAACCGCATTCTCAAAACGGAAGGCAGAAGAAAAAGAGAAACAGCTAAAAACCATTGGATCAAAGGTTATCTATTAATTTTTTATTTTTTTTTAATTATCTTCATAAGGTGTATCTTCCAATAGTCGGGTGATTCACAAAATATGAAGGAACAATTTTTAGCAGTAGTACTACAGCTAACCCCCTCCCACTAACTGTTTGTGTTTTATTTTTATTTTTCTTTTGATAAGAGTAATCACCTGTCAAAAAATGAATATCTTAATACAAAACATAACTGTATGCAGGTATATAGAACTGAAAGGTCCTCAATCTTCATCACTTCTGGCTACCTGTAAAGTTCGTCCAACAATATAGAAAGAAAAAAAACTAGCAAGAGGGAGGATGGGAGTTATAATTAGCCTAAGAAGACAAGCCTTGACAATACCACGGTAAAAATAAATTATTTTAGGTACAATTTTTACCAGGGACCGAATCAGTTATGACTTTTTACGAAAAAAGCCAACTTTACCTGTTATTCCTGACCGATAATAATTTGAAGCTAAAAAAAACCAAGCTAGAAAGGCTTTCAATTTTATCTAGTAAAAATAAAAGGCCAGCTGGGCTTTCTATTTTTTCGAGCTGGAAGTAACAGGTTTTGAAGCTGGTTATTTTTTTGAGGAAGTATAAAAAGTCAAGCTGGTTTCTTACTTTTTCTAGCCGAGTATCATTTTTGAAAATAAATTTCTTTTCTATTAAAAATAGTTCGGATATGGGAACCCTAATCGCTTTTTAAATAATTTGTCGGCACTGCAGCGCGGCAACGGCAAAAAAACATAAAAAAAAGATAGGAAGTAGCCGACAACGATAAGCCGCGCTCGTGCAGTTGTTAAACTTTTAAGAACTCCGGCTTTTCGGTAAGTTAATGAGGACATAAGATAGAAGCAGAGCACATCGTAAATCATACCTTCCTTTAGTTATTTATTATTATTGATAATACTTAACTACACATTTATTACCGGATACCGGATAAGAAAAAAAAAAATTCATAACTGGTCCAGACCCTGAAAATAAGAAACCAGCTTGGCTTTTTATATTTCCGGCTTCGAAACCTGTTACTTCCAGCCCGAAAAAATAAAAAGTCAAGCTGGCTTTTACTTTTGCCAGAAAAATTAGCAAGCCCAGCTGGCTTTATATTTTTGACAGAAAAAATAAAAAGCCTTTCCAGCTTGCTTTTTGTAGCTTTTTTTTTTAATAAAAAGTTAAGTTTTCAAAAGCTTTGCAGGAATCGAAACGGGTTTCACGAGACATCTTTTGGTTTATTCCACAAAATTCCACGATCAGGATTTATCCCAGCTTTTTATACTCTAGATGAAATCTATAGGGTATACTAAGTTTGTCATTCCGTTTGTAACACCTCGAAATAATGATGGTAGAGCAAAATGGATTGGACACCCCCGCATAAAATTAAAAGTTATTTTGATTTTTGCATGTCCATCTGTCCGTCCGTCTGTCCGTGCGCACGATAACTCGAGAACGCGTTTACTTAGAAAGCTGAAATTTTGTACACGGACATTAAAAACAAAAAGTAAAATTAAGTTCGAAAATGAGACAAATCGGGCAACTCCTTCGTGGGGTTGCCATACAAAACTTTCGTTTCCACTATATATTTGGACCCTGCTTGAGAACGCATCGATAGAGAGAGCTGAAATTTGGTACATGGTGTTTTCATTGTACTAGCAAAAAAAATTTAAAAAATGGACTAAATCGGGCAACTCCTTCTTAGTGTTGCCATATAAAAATTTAGGATTTTTACGTATACTGTGAAAACGATCAGTCCAAGACATTTTTATTGTACTAAAAACTTCTTCAGAATAGGAAATCCTATAAAATTGGTTATAATCATTTTTTCTGTTCGACAAACTGTTCTAGAAATATATGCGCAAAATCACTACAAACATCAAATTTGCACAGAAGGGTGACAATATGAAATTTCATAAGGGCATTCATCTAGCTAGGGTATCATAAAAATTGGTCTTACAAGGACAGGGTCCCTACTCGTCATCACAGATTTCATCCAAATTCACAGTATATGTTTAGCTTGACTAGAAATGAAAGTGACGCAAGTGGGAGCGCCGGATGGCCAAGCGAGACCGAAATAATGCATAAAGTAGGTGATCCCGGGGTTAAAATTAACAGTTTTTGGAATACTTTGATAATTACCATCTTGCAGGTATATTCGCAACATTAAACCAAAAGAGAAAACCAAAAGTTTTGGAACATTTTCCAAAATATGATTGCGAGGTTTGCTAAATTTCTTTCAACTTACATTAATTAGCAGCATATACTTTAAAACTACCACCTTTATCTCTCGGCCAAATTCCAACCGATTTTCAAAATTCTTTTTATTAAGTTCATTGTGATTTTTTTATAATATCTTGAAACTATTACGAGAATCGTACGGCATCGGGTTACAGAATGGTAGCCCGTGGTGGGTTACATATATATTATTATAATAAAAAAAAACATATGTACATTCTTCTAGGGATGGGGGTATTTATTTTATACTCTACCATCTATGTAGAAAATTCGTACACAATCTCATCAAAATCAGATGATAAATTCAATGTCAAAAGGTCTTTCTTGTACACCAATGGGAAAAAGTTTCTTATTTCCAAAATTCGGGTATTCTGAAGAAGGTGGGGTAAATATTATCCGATTTACAAAATTCCTTTTACTAGTTTTCTTGTGATATTTTTCTGATTTTTTGAACATGTTTTCCTTCTCCTTCTGATTAAATTGCGAAATTTAATTTTCGACGACCAAAATTCTGTCTGAAAAATTTATTCCGAAATGTTTTTCTACAACTTATCGATTAATCAATTTTTTGTTTTTTTTATGGATGTACCTAATTTTACTAAGAGATTATCTGTACAAAATTTCAAGGATATCGGATGTCATTTACCTATTTAAAAAAAAATTAAAGCTTTAAAAATTTTGAACGGAAATGCCACTTACAGAATCAAAAATCGACATGGCATTTTACTCGAATAAATTTGGTACTTTCGTTCAAATTCTGTTGCAAGTTAACAGCGACAACTCCCGCGAAAATTTGCAAACCCCGGGGATCCCCTACATTAGGCATTATTTCTGTTTCATTTGGTCATCTGGAGCTCCCTTTTGCGTCACTTTCATTTCTAGTCAAGCCCAACATATACTGTGAATTTGGATGAAATCCGTGATGACAAGTAGGGACCCTCTCCTTGTTAGACCAATTCTAGCTTTTTTACTTGTTTTGTTTAAAGTTTTCAAAATATCAGTTATTTTGGGTCCCTGATTTTTACAACTTATCCAAGGTAGATTTACAAAATGTAAAAATGTAAACACTTTTCTAATTAAGAGACCATAAAAAAGATCTGTCACTTCAAATATGTGCAACAAATCAATGCTGAGCACTTTTCCCTTGACCCAGCAAACATTTGAGATGAAAAATCATCAGCGCGATTATTTGCAGCATATCTTCCAGTTATCATCTTCGGAAGAAAATTGCATTTAAGTTGCTTAAGCAATAATCGATAAGCCTGATTTTCCAGAGGAATTTTCTGCATGCTGCAAAAGTTCGCATCGAAAAGCGCGATCAAAAGCCAAGAAAACAAATATTCCAACATAAGACATATCATAATCTAAAATATAAATGTAAAACCATTTAAAATTACATAAATAATGTCGTTTTTATTCCAAAATAATCCAATTCCTTTTATTACTTATCATGGCGAGATTATCTGAACGTTTTGGCGTTATCACTTTCCTCTCTTCCAGGCAATGCTCATAAGCGTATACTTTTATTTTAAACCGCCGCGTATCTGCGGACAAAAGAGGCATGGAAAGAGAAATTTACTGATATTAAGAAAATGTTGATAAATATCAAGTAAAAAAACTGTTGATTTTGAGCCAAGCATATTTTTATTATATTCTAGAAAACATATTCTTGATTCAACTTTTGTTTGGTTGTAAATTCAAGGTGTCATATTTTCTTACTTTTAGCTTTAGCATTAAAATAATAAAACTAGAAATGTGGAAAATTCATATTGATGTTATCTTTCCTTTAGTCAGAAAACGTTTATGCTAGATTCAAGCGATCTGTTTACTTGAATTAAACATTGAAAGATTAATATAAGTAAACGAAATGTTTATAAATAGCTTATTTTGCTAATAAATTGAATTTTAGTTTTGCTAAAATGTATACCATGAAACGTATAAATAAAGAAAACTAATGATAGATTTTGTTTATCGTAGCAGTACCTGTATATACATTTGCTTTATGCAGGTGTGCTTTTCTCAAGAATATAGCTTTTCATGACAGAACCTTTATGCTTCATGCAGGTATGATTATCTGAAGCAAAATAGCTATTAATTATTGAATCTTTTAAATCAACAGCTGTCAACTGTAAATTTGAAACAGAAGAAAATCTTATTACTGAAAAAAAAAATCGTGGGAAAATCTAAAAATAAAAACCAGTTGTTTCCATATAAATCAATCATATTATGCAGTACCTATATTAAAAAATATATATTAATAGATTGCACTCCACACACAAAACACACACAATTTATTTAAATATTTTTCCCCAGTGCGAAAAAGAACAGTATAACTTATGAATTTGGCTCAATTCTATAACTTCTTTCCTTGCATAAAGCTGGCGTTCAAACGAAAATAAATGTATGAAGTTAGATTCTGAAAACAAACTTACTTGTGATTTGTTGTTGTTTAAATAGTCTACTAAGAACAATGGATAATTAAATTCGTTTTCAGAAACCAACTTGCTGCAATTTGTTTTCAAGTCAACAAGTATTCGTCTTAAACATTGGCAAGTAGGGGCCAGGGTGGCCCCCTTAGAATGCGGACTGGACCCCCCCCCCCCTTCAAAAAATTATGAAAATTCCCAAAAAACATTCGTTAACTCGTACAATCTTAGGCTTAATTAAATTGAATCCGTTCGGATCGGAATAAAAAGGAAAAGGCTTTAACGAGTTCTTTTCTTCAAGAAAACTTATTTAAATCTTTTTAAAAAATTTTAAAAACTATTCTGGGATAGCTCTGATTCCACTGAATTTTGACAATTGCAGAACAATTTTGACAGTTTGTGCGGAAATTTTAATTGATAGCCTTTGATATCAATGAAATTTTTAAAATTTCGTAAAACTTTGTTTAATTTTAATTTTCCCGAAAAAACGGTTTTTTAAGCTTTTTCGATTCTAATACAAACGGATTCAGTAGTAAGGCTGATTATCTTTATAAGGAAGAACTTTTACTGCGGAATTAAAAACTTCAGTAATATTCTTATTACGTTACATTATGGAATAATTTTCTAGAACCTACTCGAGTCTCGAAAAAGGAAAAGGGTAGAATCCACTCTAGGTAAAAGTAATTTAGTAGACTGTCCATCAGATACAAGGCCATTGAAATATTGGAACATACATATTTACAACCAAGTATGATGGACAACATCATCACTAATTTCAAAAATTGGTTTGAAAATCTACATTTGGCACATTCAGTTGACTCATTTGTACAGTTGGACCTCAAACATGGAGAGGCATTTGTAGAAAATTATAAAAATGTTTTTAATTATAGACATTTCCACCTTACAAGCTGAAACAAAAATAATAAAGAATATGTTCCAAAACAAGAGCATTGTAGTAAATTTGAAAAGACTAAAAACAGAAATTAATAAAGATTTCTGCGCAAATTAATACAAGTTGCTGCAAGCAGCTCTGGGTCTCATTATCAGCTCGGCCGGCTGTAAACGGAGCTTTTCCATCGACTTAAAACTTGGTTAAGAGCAACTGCATCAGGAGAGGTTTTCGAACATGGCACTCATAAATAGTGAAAATAAGATAATTTAAAACAAACTAACAGCGCAACAGGTGCTAAATAAGGTTGCAGAAAAAAACCGTAAACAAAACTACTACTTCACTACTTCAACTATCTTTTTATTAGTGCTTAATAAAAACGTAAATAATTGATCTAAAATGTTTATCTAACTTCAGACTGTCAAGTACTAAAGTACGTTGGGACTTAAATATTAGTACCAGTACCAGGACCTGGACTTAAATGTTTTTTAAGTACAAGTATAAATCCCGGTACTGCTACTCAAAAAATTCTCAAGTACAAGTCCCGATACTGGTACTTAACGCACTTACTATAAAGAAAGAAAGAAAATTAGCGCAATATATCAGTAACTGTAGGACAGAAATTGACATGCTGAATCGATATCCTTTGCTGAGAAGGTTAGCAAACAAGTGCCACAATCTGCTCTCTTCCTCCGCACAGCATTGATTTTCATTTGTAAGTCCTGTAAATGCTACACAAAGGCAATCATTATCTGATGTGACATTTGTTTTTCTAAAGGCAAACTCAAATGATGTATGAACAACTTCCAAAATGATGTAGGAATTAAAACAGCTTTCGCTGTTATACGATATTTTATGATATTTCGTAAATGGAAACCTCATTCAGTTATTTAACTGACTATAGATTTTCAAAATTCCTGATTTGAGCTTTCGAAAGCACTTGAAACTTATAAATACGAGTACCGGAACTTGTACTTAAAAGATTTGAAGTATTGGTCCTAGTACCTGGAATAAATACTGGGCATTAGGCAGGGCGTCACTATCATATCAGTTTCATGTCTGGAACTTCAGGATTCTGATTTATTTTCCTTAATTCGTGAGAAAAGCAAAGGAAGAGATGTGGAAAACAAAAGTCTCTGTTAATTAAACGACATCACTTACTGTTATTGAGGCCATTCCCTTTAACTCGTACACGAATTTGTCTGTCTATTTATTTATATATTTCTTTTTTACTATTTTCGACACTCTCGTAGACCCACCTTTCGTCATCACAGCGAGCTAAAATTTGGCACACAGGTTCATGTCGCGTGACAATTGAATCTATGAACCGGAAATTTCCATGGAAAACCCGGAAAATCGGGAAAAATCATTTGAAAATTTGGTACAAATTTGATTAGTGATAAATCCGTTTCAGGAAAAATGCAGAGTTTTCCGATTTTTCCGAAAAAAAATTCCGGAATTTTCCGACTTTTCCGGAAAATTTTCCGGTAAAAAAGTTTTCTAAATTATGCAGGATCAAGTTCCCTATCAACTGGCATCATTACTTTCTCTCCGACAATGGTGAAAACTTGCAGAAAAAATCGAGGAAAATTCATGTAAAATGCTTTTCCGAAGCTTTTCAGGCCAAGGAAGCGTTTGAGCGTTTTGCAACCTAAGACAAAGTTGTAGAGCGAAATGAGTTGCATAAAGTTGCTTTTGTGGAAAACTCCGTAGAAAACCCGGAAAAGTGGAAAAATCATCAGAAAAATTTTCATCGATATGATTAGTGATAAATCTGTTTCAGGAAAAATGCAGAATTTTCTAATTTTTCTGGAAAATTTTCCGAAAATTTCCGGAAAATATTTTAAATTATTTTCATTACAGACACAATCTGCATCGTCCCTACATATCATGTCGAGAGCATCACTAACCTTGGCGAAGTGCGTCGCAGCCGTAAAGAAAACTCAGGCAACAACTAAAATTTAACTTTCGTTGGTGTATTTAGCAAGAAAAATTTTCAATTATAAGCTTTTGTTCTTTAGCGATATTTTGACGCAAAAGTTCTGTAAATAAAAATAATTTTTACTTGAATAAATTTTTTGAAAAACTGGTAAATCAGTGTCTTTTCAGCTGTCATAAAATTGTTTTAAAATTTCTGCATGCAGCACGTAATAACAATTTAGTTAACGTGAAAAAGACAGAAAATAAAATAAGTAAAAAACGAGTTTTCAACCAAAACTGAGGCCAAGCCGCATGAAAAAGTAGAAAATAAACTTTTCTTCACACACACACAGAGGTGGACTCAGATTTTATTCGCTGACAATCACCGATATATTTCAGTATGATCAATCAGAGGTAATAAGTGATTTGGTTCATGAAGAGAAAGAATATTCAAGAGAAATGTCCCAATCAAAAAATCTGAGTCCACCTCTGTGTGTGAAGAAAAGTTTATTTTCTACTTTTTCATGCGAATTGGCCTCAGTTTTGTTTGAAAACTCGTTTTTTACTTATTTTATTTGAATTGATATTCAAAAAAAAAATTATTTGCTATGTTTAATAAATCGAAGATTTAATATTAGTAAAAAATTCTTTCCGTATACGAGGCTTGTTGATCAACCGTTGGAAAGGCCATGAGGTTTTTCATACAATGGGTTAACGGTGACCGTACACCTTATACTTTTTAAGATATTTTCTTAATCACCTTAAAACTCCAAAATGGCTCATTTGCCTGGGTGAGTACTATCACCTCGTGCCCTATGGACCGCCCTGGCGGAAACACCCTATTATTTACATGATTTCTTTTTGATGATTTTTCAAAATTTGGAACCCTCCCTCCCGTTTTGGATATAAATATGTATATACGGCACTATATCTTAGGTAATTTTATCTCCAAATAATAGGTATCATTCCCTAGAAGTTGGAAGAAAGAAATACTTCGAATGGGGTAAGATTACCCTAGCCATGTCTTCTAAAAATATCGAAAGTAGGGAAAAGTACTCATTACTTTATAGCGCTAATAATCCATAGTTTATGGAATATAACCTAAAATATGAAAATATGCAGCTTATAGATTGTTAAGTGTGTGGGACTGACCCATTTCTCAGTATACATGTAGGTACATGTAGACATTTTTATATGACATTGGCAACACTACGAGGAAGGTATACTCGGATTCGTACATTTTCTACAGTTTTCTACAATTATTACGAGAATGCAGTTCAATGTAATATTCTCACGGAGTGTCCAAATATATTTATATAATACAAAAAATGCAAACCTTGATATGGTAACACTATTACAAAAATTAACGGATTTCACCCATCTTACGGACTTGACCTTACTGTTGTCATAAAAATACTATTTATAGGTAAACAAAATTTTCAACTCGTTGGGTCAACGCCTTCTTAAGTTATAGCGTGCAGACAAGACAGACGAAGGGAAAGACGAGAATGTTTGATGATTCTATCTATGCATGTGCGTCACATTATTTCTTTTTATACGATTAATTTTTCTTATCTAATGCTACAAACGTATAAACATACTTGGAATTTCCTATGAGATTTCATCTCAGGTACATATAACCTTTCTAAGGAAGCTTAACAGTAAGAAATTTTTTTGGTAAATAATCTAATCTTATAATGTCTTCTAATCCAAAATGAAAAAGACTCGCAACTTACGTACTTATCTTCACTAATTATCTATACTATCACCCTCCTTCCATGCTCCCAGCACAGCATGAATTAGTCTGAGGTTAAGGAATTTAAATAAAATTACCCAGGAAAAATATTACGCAACAAGAACACTATTTAATTTGAAAGAACTGATTTAATGGAAACTGCTGAGACTTCTGTTTGTTTTTTTTTTTTGCAATATTCCGACATTCCAGGAAAATGAAAAATATGCGAACCACACAGTGCGGTTTCACGAAAGGTTAATACACTTTCGCACGACACCTCTTCTGAAAATCAATAAGAGGTAAAAAGTGTTTCAGTTAGCAGCAGAGCGGTACAAAACAACCCTTTCAACACCGCTTGCTCGACGTCATATTTAGCGACGTGTATAGCGAGGGTGAACTACAGTTGTCTTGTTTTAGTTAATTTCAAACTTGTTTTCACCTTGCCGGTTAATAGGATTTGCCTGAATAACTTTCCCGCTCAATCGACCGGTCTTCTCCTACAAAGAATATTTAAACTGCACCATTGCAGCAACAGTGGCTTCAGTTTTATTGTAATAGGTAGGTATGTACCTACCTATGTACCTATATACAATCGGCACTGTGAGAAAATTCGCTATACGTTTTATAAACAAAGCCGTTACAATGACTGGTTTGTATAGTGCTACTGTGATAACAGGGTCGATCGAAACGCCCAAAACAATAATTTCTATTGGTGATGTACCTATAACCAGGCCCACCCGCCAAGCCACCACCCATGATATAGTGACAAAATCACACGAATTTGTCAATGTCAACGGTCGAGTGGCTATGCAGTACGACACATACTAGGTAGGTAATATGTTTTACCCAGGGAAGGAAGAAACAAGAAAATTTTTCCCACAATTGTGTAAAATAGAACGACAGTCACCTTTGCAAGTTTCTGTGCTGCAGCAAATACCTACCTGTAAAAAAAAAACAAAAAGATACAACGGTAGGCTGCAATCAACCGCAGAAAACTAAACTACTTAGCTCACTGGCAAAAAGCGTGCATAGCGTGTATCTGAATTATAACTCGGTTTCCTATACACTTGAGTTTGCTTTTGCTATACATATATGCTATACTTGGACTCGATGTGCCTGGCGGGAAAGACAGGAAGTTTTCATTCATCCGCAAAAGCCGGTTTATTTCTCTTCTAGTCGAAATAAAGATGAACAAAAGCTATGAGCAAGAAAGAGGTAAACAGCCTTCAGGAGGGCCAAGTCTCCATCCACAACAACCCTCTCGGTGCAAATAGATCCAGATGTGCAGGGCCAAATGGCATCGAACTGCTCTCAAAGAACTGCCAACTGTTTTTCTTTTTGTTTAATTTGCCTTTTTTTTTTGTATATGTTAAATTGGCCCGGTTGGAAGGGAATGTTTTTTTTTTTTATATGGATGAGGAGTCAATAACTCAGAGGAGCAACTTGAGAAATTAATATATCCTGAAAATTGAAAATGCGTTAACTTTTGAAACCACTTTGATTTTATCTAGACGTAAATCCACTTGACATTCTTTTACTGAGAGTCTGTTGACTAACTATTTTCTGGATGGAATACACGGGTGGTGGTGCAGTGAACTGTTATAGGGGAGGAAGTACCAAGTATCAACTATAACAATGCCGGGGAAGCTTGCATCGGAGAGGAGGATTTAAAGGATACCTCGCACCACACTTTTGTTAAAATGTTTGATCAATAAGAGTGAGTGAAATATTTTAGGTGAAATTTCGTCAGAGTTTTGAGTATCCCTCGCAAATTTTAAATCGGTTTTCGATTTTTGCATGCTTCAATAGAATGGAGAAAAGTGCAGGTCGAAGGGGAGTAGAATATTATTGCAATGGGAAACTTTATAATTTCTGTTGATTTATTGATTTTTTTGATTTTTTTTTGTATTCGGCACACTGGTACGGGTGCTCTTTAACCACAAATAATCTCCAATTTAGTACGACCTAGTAAGGTATTTTGTCATTGACAATAATCTAAAGCCTTCTTACAAAAACCACGATAAATATGATAAATATGTGTGCATGCTGGTCCAATTCTCTAAACATGTTCTAGATGTATTGAAACTTATGGAAAAGTGACTGGACATTGACTTTGTATGTGCTATAGAGCTCAAATTAGTTATAAGTACTATCCATATACAGCCATTTCACACGCAACCGATTACCTTGGAACCCGACCATCTTCGATTTGGATGAAACTTTCACAGTTTGTATGGAATACCAAAATAGCTCACCCATATTTTTTTTTGTTTTTCCCTTCCACCACAAAAATACTATTATTAACATAAAATTTGTTTCGTTTAGTGATTTAGATATATTTTTTTGTCATTTGGCATTAGAATCAGAAAAATCGGTTGATCCGTTCTCGAGATATGATTTTTTGAAAATCACGGTTCATCATAAAATCGCAAAATTTCTAGCCCCCTAGCGGGGGAGGGGGAAAGCAAAAAAATATGAGTGAGCTAGTTTGGTATTCCTTACAAACTGTGAAATTTTCATTCGAAACGGAGATGGTTGGGTCCAAACAAACAATTTCTGATCGTTTTCGTGTGGAATGGCTTCTTTTACCTTCCCAAAGGCTACATTTACTTAACAAAATAATAAAATAGTTTTGATTAAAAAGGAACCTTACCATTCTACGCTCAAATAACTCTCAGCCAGTGTTGGCGAAAATACAATCTGATTGATGATTAATGATTACGATTACAATCTGTAATCTGTAATCATGATTACAGATTGATAAAATTAATCAGAAAAGTAATCATTTTTGGCGATTAATGATTGATCTATCGTAACCGTAATCATGATTACATGGTTACATTTTTTGGTTACAAATTGCAAGAGTTTTAAAATTGTAGTTAAAAGAAAACAAACATTGTTGTATTTCTATTCCGAAATCGGTTGGCACATAAACTAATATTTGTAAGCAGACGGTAATGGAATATCTGATATCTGTGGAGTGCGTTTACCAATTATTAGTAATTAAGAAAGCGAGGTAGAGTTAGAATCTTCTGATATCAAAAACAATACTGTAACTACTAGGATGCAGTAGTTACTGCATCCTCACTCTTGCTGTCATGTCATTAATATTTACCTATTGCAGCGCTTCGAGCATGCTTCTAACTGGTGTATATATGCTGCATTTCAAAATAGCTCACTTTGTCTTATTCTACAACAGTTGCAATCTGCCCTTGGATTCATTCGAACTAGCATATAAGAATTTGGAGCAATATGAAAAGTGTGGCAAAATCAAAGCGTTAAAAGGCATTATTGCATTTTCCGTGCTCAACGACTCTCCAATACGCCCCTCTATCTAATGTTTTTCGCTACCTTTTTTCCTACATAATCAAGATCCTGGAATTTAAGTTGATGATCACATATGTGTGTGTCTCTATCAATCGAACCACTTACATTCTTTATACTGATTCCAATTAATACATAATCCAACAGTGCCTTGGAGTTTTCTACAATAAAAATTCTTACTTACGATCACAGATTGTTTGTTTTCTTAGAAATCTCTTGATAAGTTTCATTTGTAATCAAAATAAATGTAATCATGTAATCATGATTACGGTTACATTTTCCTAAGATTACTCGATTTAATCATGATTAATGATTGCTGGGTAATTATGATTATTAATCTGATTACAAATGTAGTTGATTACGCCCAACACTGCTCTCAGCTAATATACTCGATTTTCATGTCGGGGCTAACATAGTCGCGGATTTATCTTAACAACCAATCGTCACTGAGCAGCCACAGCAAGTCAGAAGTGTGATTTTCATGGCGATTTTTCTCATTGAGCTATGAAACTAGTCTAAATAAAAAGTTTTTTTTTTCGCATATATTTCTAGAACGGTTGGTCGGACAGTAAAAATGATTATAACCAATTTCATAGGAATTTATTTTAAGCAAGTTTTTAGTGCAATAAAAATGTCTAGAAAAAAATAAATTTTATATTGCAACACGCAAGAAGGGGTTGCCCGATTTAGTCCATTTTTTGAATTCTTTTATTTGCTATTACTATAAAAACACCATGTACCAAATTTCAGCTCTCCATGTTGTCGCGTTCTCAGGCAATGTCCAAATATACAGGGTGTTTCCCACAGTAGTGCCCTACTTGGCTGCTCTCTATACAGGGTGTTTCCCACTAGGAGGTCAATAGAGCAGGAGGTGATAGTACTCGCCTAGACGAACCAAAAAATTTTGTGCGGAAAGGGGGAGGGGAGGGGGGGGGGCAATATCAACCGTTTAGGAGTTACAGGGTGATTAAGAAAAAAGATAGTTTTTCACTACAGGGCGTACGATCACAGTTAAGAGCTCATTGTACGCAAAACTTCATGGCCTTTCGAAGGACTGTTCAACCAGCCCCATACCCCTCTCCTATCATGAATTATGGTTGTCTAAACTAAAAATTTCGGATTTTCTTACCTTTTTTTTTTAATTTAACCTCTATTATTTTTGCAAAAAGGTCATTAACATAACTTTTTTTTGTAAAAACTGTAAACTGTAGACTCTCCTCTCTAATTTGACCTATTACACCCTGTGTGTTAACTGTAGCCGTTAAACAGTTATTAACTCATAACCTATTCCGGTCACACCGAAATTAGACGATATTTTTTTAAATTACGTGCTAAAGGAACAAATTATCGTTCAGAATAGGTTTGAAAATAGGTTTGAGAACAAGTTTAGAGCTAATAACTGTAAAGGGCTTCAGATAGCACATTGGGTGTAATAGGCCAACTTAAAGAGGAGAGTCTACAGTTGACAGTTTTGATAAAAAAAAGTTATGTTAAGGACCGTTTTCCAACAATAATAGGGGTTAAATAAAAAAAAAAGGTAAGAAAATCCGAAATTTTTAGTTTAGACAACCATCATTCTTAAGGGGAGAGGGGTACGGGGCTGGTTGAACAGTCGTTAGAAAGGCCATGAAGCTCTGCATATAATTAAATAATTAACTGTAACCGTACGTCCTGTAGTTTTTACAATGCAGGATGTTTTGTGAAAAACTAGCTTTTTTCTTAATCACCCTGTAACTCCTAAAAATGGTTGATTTTGCCGGCCCCCCCCCCCCCCCCCCCTCTGCCATACAATTTTTGGTTCGTCTAAGCGAGTACTATCACCTCCTCTCTATTGACCTCCTAAGGTGCGTTCACCGACACGATAGCGTCTTGTAGCGTAGTGTTAGCGTAGCGTAGTGTTAGCGTAGCGTAGTAAACATATGTCAAAAGAATTACTTTGACAGTTAATTACTATACGCTACCCACTTTGCCACGTGGTGAACGAAAAAAAGCGTAGCGTAGTGTAGTAAAAACTTTGAATTTTTAGAATTCGATTATTTTAACATAAAATTATAAAATATGTTCGAAAATGTATGAAGAAATATTTAAAACGAATAAATACAATACAATGATCCTAGAAGATTTAATATTGCTATTTTCTTATAATTTCCCAATCTGGCAAACTGTCTCCTAACCTAATCCATTCCATTATACTTAAAGGCTTTAAATATATATGTAGTTTAAATTCCTGGAGAAATAATAAACACTGAACCAACAGAATCGTTCTATGTAGGGCATGAAGAGAACAAAACTAGTCCATCCTACTAGTACTAGGCAAAACAATAAAATAAAAACTGCGATGCTTTGTGGTTGACCTCCTATTAATGCCGTTTTATCATAAAGGCAGCCAATATAGACATGTTATCATTCCAACAATCTTGACGAAGATTTTTTCATATAAAATAAAATAAGATAGCCTTTATAACTGTATAAAATAATACGTTTAACTTTGGCAAGACATGTTAATTGCCTTTATTTACATAACTTACTAACAATCATTAAGAAAAATATAATAAATGCTCGAACTGTATAAGCTAACCTATAAAGTTGCCATGTTATTGTCGTACTTCCTTCTGTATCCATGGTTACACATCACTTCGCTACATCTTACTATCCAAAATACGATAGTAAAAGGTAACGAGCTAAAAGTCACTCTCAGTCGAGTCAGTGAACGCAGAAGAAAGTGAAAGGAAGTGTTTCGGTAGCGTTCATCTGTCATTTTTTGTGCTCAGTGAACGCATGTTTGGTAGTAACGAAAAGTCACTTTTTCTGTCGGTGAACGCAACCTAGTGGGAAACACCCTGTATAGTGGAAAACGAAATTTCTGTATGGCAACCCCACGAAGGAGTTGCCCGATTTGTCCGTGTACAAAATTTCAGCTTTTTAAGTGAACGCGTTCTCGAGCTATCGTGTGCACAGACGGACGGAAAGACGGAAGAACAAAAATCAAAATAAATTTTGCTCTACCATCATTATTTCGAGGTGTTACAAACGGAATGACAAACTTAATGAATACCCTTTGCATTTCATCTAGGGTATAAAAATAGTGGAAACACTACAAAATTAACATTGTTGCTGTCAATTTTACCGGAAAAGTATAATACTATATGGCATATCAAGAAGAAGGCACTTTATCCTAGTCACGGATAACAAGTCGCGACTCATTAAAAACGTCTTCTGATTGGCTAGGGAAAACAAACCGTGGTTATAGTAAGCTAACATGAAAATTAGGCATAACTATTAACGGAATGAAGGAAAAATTAGCTGCTGACAGCAAAAAAAAAAGTCACCTCGAATTGATTCAGGAAATCAAGCCAGTTCTGAGGAGAGTAATGACAGTAAAAGTCAATGCAGCAAAGATTTTCAAGATAATAAAAATGATTCATTCGAATTCATCCGACCATGCCACATTTCCATATGCATGCTCATCTGAGAGTTTTTCTTTGGGGAATAGTAGTCATTCGGTTAAGATAAAAAAAATTTGAAATAATTTTCTTAAGAAAAGTAGGTATAAAAATTTGAATACGGTTGGGAAGATAAGAAAGCAAGCTTCAAATTATCATAAGTTAATTTTTCTGTTAAGTATTAGTTTAATGCGCAGGACCTATTCAAATCAAACTTTTCTCAGCTTTACATCAGATCGCTGCAAATATTTTTTTCTTCTTATCCATGCGACGATTTTATCTTTCAAATTAGGTATGTGTTCCGTTCGACGTTTAATGCAGGTGCGCCTCTACATAAACTGAAGCAACGCAGTTCCTTTGTCCTCTTTTTACCTCGATATTCCTGACTAAAAAACCACGGTTCCGTGATGCCTTTTGTTTTTAAATAACACCAGAAAGTCACATAATAATTTTCTTTTATCCCCTGAGTAGGTCGGAAACGGTTGCTCTCCAGTGAATTCTGTTCCGCGTGGCAAGTTTCAGGACTGACTGCAGGATCTCTCAGTAACTCCGGCTTCTGCTTATAATGTTCTTTTCCATGCGATTCTTGACTTTCTTGAGGATCCTTAGTCAAGAAATTGCTTGGCAAATTTATTTTCTTCACATCGCATCGTTGGATGTAGACAATCCAATTCCATTAAAAAAACAAACAAACAAAAAAAAAACCCCCCCATAGGATCGCTCTTGCGTTTGTCTCTCGTCACAGACGATTTTTTCGAAAACGCCGTGGCATAACATAGGAACTTAAAATTTGGCATAATGTTAGATCTTTGTGACAGTCAAAGATTTTGAAATATTTCTTTTTTTGGTTTTAAAATTTTTTTATGGGGGTGAGTTGGGTCTCTTAAAAAAAAACATTTTTTTATATCGTATGGTGTGAGGTGATAGTTTGAAAAGCTTATTTTCAAGGATTCCAAAAATTTTGACTTCTTGACTTAGTTATAATGATAAAGTCCAAAATATGCGAAAATGCCACCCCCCCCCCATCCCTGATGATTGATATTCTCTGAATTAGTAGGCATTGAGTGAGTCATAGATAGCAGGAAAACTACCTCCTTTTTTCCGTCAGTCTCATAGTTGTTGAAAAACATTGTTTATGTTAATTTCTAAGACAACTCTTATAAGATCACTCTTGCTTGCCCGTCTTTAAATATTTAAATTTCACAATACAGTAATGTTTAATACATGCATATGAAATTTAGAGTTAACTAAAGGAGAAACAGAATAATCGATAACGTATTTACTATATTGTTTCAGTCATTTTTCATTACATCAGGCAAATTTTGAGTAGAATTAAATATAGTTCAATTCGATCCATCGACTGTTGGCTGATAAAGCTCTCGTACAGGTGCCGAATTCACTAACTCGGAGAGTTTGGGAGTTTGGGAGATGAGAATTTTCGTTTTCCCCGGTTAAAACTCCCTAACTCTCCATTCGAGATTCTCTAACATACAGGGTTTTCCAATAAGAGGTGTTATTTTGATATTCAAAGAAAAATGCCATTTTTTGAGATAAATGATCGAATCTTTATTTCAATATAAAGTGGAAGGTATGCCGTTAATAATGGAAAATAACATCAGCCAAATGACCACCACGACCACGCCTACAGGACCATATCCTTTTCATGAAATTTTCCATAACCAAATCGCAAAGTGGCTGCCCTATGTCCTCGATAGAATCACGAATTCCATCGACGCTGGGCTGTTGGCGTAGACCTTCTCTATCACGTGGCCCTAAAGGAAGAAGTCGTAAGGTGTTAAGTCACAAGATCTCGGTGGCCAATTGTGATCACCTCTTCGAGAGATAACACGGTCCGGAAACTTTTCCCGTAAAAGATCAATGGTTTCGTTGCTTGTATGGCACGTAGCCGTCTTGTTGAAAGTAAACGTTGTCCAGATCAATACCATCCAATTCCGGTCATAAAAAATCATTAATCATCTGTCAATAGCGCAATCCATTCACCGTAACTGTTGCTCCAGCCTCATTTTCGAAAAAGTAAGGTCCAATGACCCCGCGGGACCATAAACCGCACCAAACAGTCACACGTTGAGGATAGAGAGGCTTTTCAACAATAACTCTTGGGTTTTCCGAGCCCCAGATGCGACAATTTTGCTTGTTGACGAAGCCATCGAGGTGGAAATGGGCCTCATCACTCAAGATGAGTTTTCGATGGAATTCCGGATCATTTTCATGCATTTCAAGGACCCAATCAGCAAAGACTCGACGTTGTTGATGATCGGCCGGCTTGAGTTCTTGTGTTAACTGAACTTTATAAGCCTCAAGACCCAAATCTTTATGCGAAATACGGTGTAATGACGTTTGTGGAATGCCTAATTCCAAAGAACGACGAGGAATGGACAAACCTGGGTTTTCTTCAATACTTTCGGCTACAGCAGCAATATTCTCGGCTGTTCTTGAGCGACGTGCACGGGTTTTATTCTTCACATCACTGACTTGTCCCGACAGCTCGAATTTTTCTACCAATTTCTGTATTGCGATCCGACAAGGTGCTTCACGACGACCGAAAAATGTTCGAGTTTTACTAACCGTCTCTGCCACATTTTCACCATTTTTATAGTGAATTTTAATAATTTCAATACGTTGTTGAATCGTGCATCGTTCCATTTTTATTAATGGCGTAGTTTCTACTTGTCAAATGTCAAAAAATGACAGCTCCAAAAGTGACATCTACCGAAATAGCGGGCTAATTAAAATAACACCTCATATTGGAAAATCCTTTACTTGAGGAGCTAAAGAAAACGTGAGAAGTATCGAAATATTGAAAGACGGATAAATCTATGTGGGAGGGTCGTGAGCATTGCGGTTTTTTCCTACGGATTTAGGGTCTAGAGTACAAAAATAACGATAGTAAGTAAGTGGATTTATCTGTTTACTATCGCATGAATTTCTTAAATAAATAAATAAAAATATAGTTGAACAATTTCCGGGGGAGGGGCTTTTGGGGATGGGGGGGGGGGGGGGGGGGGGGGTCGTCCAAAACACGTCTGTTTGGTATTAAATTAATAAGGGAGAAACGGGTAATCGAGTGGTGTAGTTTTTTTATCATTTTAACTTCATAACTGACTTTTTACCGCCGAAAGACGGATTTTTTGCTCTTGGGTCATATACACCCCAGTTCCTATATTTCACATCCATTAGTACTCTGTTGTGAGCATTTTTCTCATGGAGAGTGAATTTTCACGACTTACCAGTTCTTCATAATGATGAGTTGAAAATAAGTCCATTTTTGTACCAGAAAACGACCATTTTTTTCATCTTAAGAAGGACTGATTCACTTCTTTTGCAGTTACGTCCAAAACCATTTATTGGATTGAAAAAATAATTACATATTAGGGGACAAAATGTAGATGCGATTTCATCGTACATACAAGCTTTAACGTACATATTTGAAATTTTTATAGCATCTCTTCTGTACTGGAAGACGAACAAATTGACCATTTACGCGTGAATTACAATTTTTAGCGGGTACCTTGAGACACCAAAATCCTTATTTCTCTGTAAGTATTGCAAGGATTTCTATAATTCGTTTTTGTAAATATAGCCAGGATATGCAGTGAATACATTGAAAATCCTAGGTACATTGGTACCTTCACAAAGGACAATAAAAGCAGACAATACTGTCAGTTGAGAAATATTTTGCTTACTTCTCCACAAGCACAACTAACACAGCCGAGAGTTTTGCCGAGTTGAATAGAGAGTTTGGTAAATCTCAATACAAATTCCACGAGTTACAGAATTCCGAGTGGAGAGTTAAGTGGCAAAAGAACTCTCATCTCCACAACTCCACAAGTGTCCGAGTTAGTGAATCCGGCCCCAGAACGCTGATTGCACGAACATATAACTCGCTTCCGACCGAATTATTTTTCATTTAATTTCTTCAATCCTGTATTCACCTGAGTCCTACTAAACAAAGAAATGTGCACAGGACTCTATCTAAAATCTATCAAAATCTTGTTCCTTAAATCCATATGGAATAATTTTTACTCAAGCGACATATAGTCAATTACGTAGCAATTGCGAGGCGAACAGTGGATTCTCAATCCAAGAAAACAAGAAATGTGGAGTAATCTTAAGCAGAGATTCACAATTGATCTTTCAGGTCACAGTGAGTGTGAAGCTACCACCTGTACAACGCCCGATAAATTTAATCTAATCTATAGGTACCTACCTAAAGTAAGTGAAATTGTGATTATGAAATAAATATTTTTGTTGTCATTGTTATAGGGTGAATGTGACTCAGTTGATAAAAATTCAGCGGAACTTCGAGAGTCAGTTACGCATTTTCAGATCGGAAGTCACGCAAATAAACCTTTAATCGATTCCAAAACCCCCTTATCGGAATGCAACGAAAAAAAAATCATCTACGAATCATAGCGGTTAAGTAGTCAAATGTAAAGCAAAAGTATTTATCGATTGGACATATCCCCAGCAAATTATAATATCGCCAATGATCCTAAGAATGTTCATTATCGAAAAAATAACAAATTGTCATCTGTTCCTTCAAAGTGGGCTGTCGTAATTTTATGTAAGAATTTTTTTCTTTCTATATGGCAATAAAGAGCATTATCTACTTTCGTTTGACAGTTCCCTATATATAATATGTGTGCACAGAAATATGCTCGATTGACTTCAGTGCTCCACTGCCAGAAAAAGTGCAACACTGATTTGGTCCCATCGAAATCGACTTTAGAGGGCTGAAATTATCGCGCATGAAATCACTTATCCCCATCTGCGATTTGCCAGCTTGCAGGCCTGTACATCTAGAATCCTCTTCATTGATTCTATGGGCCGACTTATGGGTTCCCCCCTGCTAAACATATACTCATAGCGGAACCCTTTCTGACCAATCTGGCCATCCGCTGCCTCGTTGTTAGGTATATCTCTGTGACTAGGCACCCAGCAGAAAATAGCTCTGTGGTTAGTACCCAGTTTTCACAACACCGATGAACTAGGCGAGTTCAAAGCTTTGATTGCAATTTGGCTGTCAATACAAATCCTGATGACTAGATTGCTAGGTACGTTATAAGTTGTACGCAGCAGCCTTACTGCTTTGAAAATGGCCAGGACCTCCGCCTAGAACACATGAAAGTAGACAGGTAGGTGGTACGATTCCTGTATTTGAATGAGCGCTGAGCACACCCCGGCTCCCACTCTCACATCCATTTTCGAACCGTCCATGAAGACACATAAAATATATCAGAGTCAATTGCCATGCGATTCTCATCCCACTCCTCTCTGCTAGTAATGCTAGTTGAGAACGCTTTCTCAAAGTCTAGTCTTGGACCAATGTTATCCGTAGCAGATTTTCAGTATTCTGCTGTAACCAAAGTCTGTTGTTATCCAGCCACCCGATTCTTTGATGTTGTACGAAGAGCACCTGTAATAATACCTAGACAGGCAGCTCTCTGTATTTTAGTAAGACTTTCCAGGTGCATCGCTTTCTTAAGAGTATTCCATCAGATCCAATATGTGAGGATAGGTCTTACGATAGCGGTGTAGATCCCGTGCACGGTACGAAGGTGTTATCCCATCTCTTGAGAAAAGTTTTCTTGCAGGCATATAGTGCAATGGCCGCCTTTTCGACGCACTCATCCACGCTTATCCTCCAATTTAATTTGGAGTCTAGTATCATTCCTAGGTATTTGGCTTCAGCTTTAAAATCAAGAGTAAAGCTATCCAGTTTGGGGGTGCGAAAGTCAGAATAACTCTCCTCCTTCATTCTTTGCGGGGTTAAGACCTAAGACAGCAGCTTATGGACCAGGCAAAAAGCGGTAGGAATTTTCTTGAGATCAGGATAACTAAGTCATCAGCATATGCTACCGCTTTTCTACCTTCCCTTCGTAAAGAGATGAGAATTACATTAACTACCAATAAACCACAGTCGAGGTAACTGTACTCCTCCTTGTGGAGTTACCTATAGACACCCTCCTGCTAGCTTTGATGCTACCGAGTTCTACGTTTATTAGGCGATTATTGAGCATTGAGCTAATAGGATTCAATTCCCAGAACAGTCAGGGAAGCCTGTATGGCTTCTAAACTAACATTAGGCTCCTTCGAAATCAAGGTGTATTCTTTTTTCTTGATTAATTTTTTCAATGGTTCCAACTACGTAATGTAGGGCAGTTTCAACCGTTTCAACCAATTTTTCTTTAAGTATGCACGCTGTGATGTAGAAGTCTCCTAAGCAGTCCACTATGCTTCCAACAATCTCTCAAAAATCTTCAGAAGAAACGCTGTAAAGGCACTTTCACATCAAAAATAAGAACCGAAAAATGTAAACCTAAAAACTCCAATTTTTACTTTCTGTATGTGCCCCATGGACCAGATAGGAACTATGCTAAACATTTTTCGCTCAAGAGTGGATGGCCTAATATTGATGAAATGAGAAAAGCTTTTGCTGCTTCCGAAATACACGCTCCTGTGGTATCAGAAACGTGGCTACATAGTCATATTCCGACAAAATTGGTTGACATTCCTGGATTTAAGCTACATCGTATTGATAGACATGGTCGAGTCGGAGGAGGCGTTGGCATATATGTCAGAGATAGTCTTAAGTCGGTTACCATTGGCTTCTCTTCGTCCCAGTCTTACGAATTTATAAGTGTTGAAAATACGGAAGGCTAAACGGAGATATCTCGGAAGACTGCTTAATCCTGACTTACCTCCCTTTGGGGTAATCTAAAGCGCCTGGGCATACATCGTAAGGAAGATTGTGTCTGTGAGCTGGATCCTGATGAACTGAATACATACTTTTCATCTGCATCTCATGAATCTGTGCCGGCTGATAGAAACAATGGTGATATTCTGCTATCTCCATCTGATGGTTTTTACCTTCCGCTGTGTTACTGACGATGAGACGTTGATTGTCATTAATTCGATTAAGTCGAGTGTCATTGGTCCAGACGACATTCCTCCTCACTTTTTAAAGCTACTCTCGTACCTGTGGTGCTTCCTGTAATAACTCACATCTTTAATACAATTTTAACATCTGCTAATTTCCCTATTAATTGGAGGAAAGCTTTTGTTATTGCTATTCCTCTAAAATAATTCTCCGAACAGTTTATCTGATTACCGTCCTATCAGTTTGCTGTGTTTTCTTGCCGAGGCTATTGAAAAACTTATGGCTTATCAAATGCTTAACTATATTGAAGAAAATTCATTACTATCACCTCTTTGCAATCTGGTTTTCGTCGAAATCACTGCTTTATTAAAAGTGAGCTTTAGATATACGTATGGCGCTTGATAAAGATGATATGAGTATTCTTGTTCTACTAGACTTCTCCAAAGCATTTGATAGTGTAAGTCATAATAATCTAAAATCTAAGTTAGCTAATGAATTTGGCTTCTCTACCTCCTTCCTAGCTTCCTGATGGGACGTTCCCAGCAGGTTAAACTTGGAAATCGAGTTTCTGAACCGATACAGCTTAGTTAGATGCGGTGTACCGCAAGGATCAATCTTAGGTCCGTTATTATTCAGTCTGTCCATAAATGGCCTACTCAACGTTGTACATGATGCTAAAGTGCATCTGTATGCGGATGATTTGCAGGATTTCCTGAGTTGCCCCACTGGTATGTCGGAGGATAGTTAAATATGGACCTTGAACGTATACGTGAATGGTCTGCTGCTAACAATTTATTATTAAATACCGGGAAATCTAGTTACACAATCATATACAGGATGGAGTTGGAGCCTACTGACTTTCCCCCGGTTGTTATGAATTCATCTGATATACCACACTCTAAATGTGTTAGGAATCTTGGTGTGATACTTAACTCACAGATGTCATGCTGCGACAATGTTAAGAAAATATTAAATAATGTTTATGGTGCCTTGAAAAGACTTTGGCTTTCGGGATATTATCTCCTCTCAATCAGTGCTAAACTTAGGATAGTAAAAACCCTGCTTATACCGCTTTTCACTTATGGAAGCAGCATCGTTTTCCCGGCATTAGACCATAATTGCTCTCGTAAATTAAATGTTGCTTTTAACTGTTGTATTCGTTTCATTTATGGGCTACGGCGATATGATCATCATGTAAGTCCTTACCGAAACGTAATTCTGAGTTGCTCCCTAAATACGTATCTTCAACTTAAAGTCTTAATATTTTTACATAAGCTCGTGTATACTTGTAAGCTTGTTTATTTATGGGAACATATTCAGCTTGCCCAATCTCCAGGGCATTTAAATTTAATTATACCTCGTTTTGCAACGTTGACTGGCGCTCGTTCCTATTTTGTCCATATTACCTCGAATATGGAATTCTCTACCAGTTGAGATTCAGCGGACGTGGATGGTTGGTGCATTCCGGAAGAAAGTATTTGAATTGTTGACTACTAGTGATAGATTCTAGGTGGAGTTAGTTAAGTAAATTTGAATTTGAATCTTAATTTTATTTTTATTTTTATTTTTTCTCCTTTGTCTCGTTTTCCTTTTGTGATAACTTCTATTCTGTAATATGCAATTGGATATGTCTAATATTGTACATATACAGGGTGTTTCCCCCCTTAGGAGGTCCATAGAGCGGGAGGTGATAGTACTCACCTAGACAAACCAAAAATTGTATGGCAGGGGGGGGGGGGGCAATATCAACCGTTTAGGAGTTACAGGGTGATTCATAAAAAAACTAGGTTTTCACAAAACACCCTGTATATTAAAAACTACAGGGCGTATGGTCACAGTTAATGGCTCACTGTATTCAGAACTTCATGGCCTTTCCAACGATAGCTGAACCAGCCCCGTACCCCTCTCCCCTAAGAAGTTATGAAAGTCTAAAATAAAAATTTCGGATTTTCTTTCCTTTTATTTTACTTTGACCTCTATTATTTTTGAAAAAAAGGTCATTAACATAACTTTTTTTTATAAAAACTGTAAGCTGCAGACTCTCTTCTTTAAGTTGACCTATTACACCCAATGTGCTATCTGAAGCCCTTTAACAGTTATTAGCTCTAAACCTTTTCTCAAACCTATTTTCAAACCTATTCTCAACGATAATTTGTTCCCTTAGCACGTCATTTTAAAAAATATCGTCTTTTTTCGGTGTGACCTGAATAGGTTATGAAGTAATAACTGTTTAACGGCTACAATTCACACATAGGATGTAATAGGTCAACTTAAAGAGGAGAGTCTGCAGTTTACAGTATTTATAAAAAAAAGTTATGTTAACGACCTTTTTGCAAAAATAATAGAGGTCAAAGTAAAAAAAAAGGAAAGAAAATCCGAAATTTTTAGTTTAGACCTTCATAGCTTCTGAGGGGAGAGGGGTACGGGGCTGGTTGAGCTGTCGTTGGAAAGACCATGAAGTTCTGCATACAGTGAGCCCTTAACTGTGACCATACGCCCTGTAGTTTTTAATATACAGGGTGTTTTGTGAAAACCTAGCTTTTTTTATGAATCACCCTGTAACTCCTAAACGGTTGATATTGCCCCCCCCCCCCCTGCCATACAATTTTTGGTTCGTCTAGGTGAGTACTATCACCTCCCGCTCTATGGACCTCCTAAGGGGAAACACCCTGTATATTGTAAATCTTGTTTTACAAACCAATTATATGAATAAATAAATATGAAATAAATATGAAATGATTAATAAAATCCAAGGAAATAGGATTAACTAAGAAAATAATATATTTATCTCAGATTTTTAAGAAAAACACAATTTATATGTTTTTTGTCGACCAAAAAACTTTTGGGACCAAAAAATTCGGCCGATAAAACATATTTTCTCAGTAAAATTTTTGGTTTATCCTATTTCCCATGATTTTATTAATCATTGGAGCAAAAATCTTGTTTTAAAGTAAAATAAATTGAGTTTTTCGGTTCACACTTTTTCGATTCTTGTTTTTGATGTGAAAATGCCTTAAGGCTGATGGGTCTTAAGTCCTTAGCAGTCATATGCCCATTACGACCTGCCTTAGGAATGAACATCACTTTAGTTTGATTCCAGATACATGGGATATAGGTGTGGAGTAGGCAACTTCCAGGGTCGGACTGGGTCTTAAATTCGGCCCGGGCAAAAGGCAAACAACCCAAATTAAATAAGAAGAAAGAAATAAGAAATTTATACAGGAAATATGTATGCACAGGATATGTGTAGAGCGGTTGGCCCTTTCACACTTATAAAATTAAAAATAAAACAGGGTTTCTCAGTAGAAACAGTATCCGAGAGACCAACAATTTTACTTACACAGCTGTAACAAGAGAGTAAGGCAAGGGAGCAAGACGTTGAAGCTAAGGGGCGCTGCCCGCTAAAAAAAAAATTATTGTGGACGAAAAAAATAATATTAATAACATTTGCCTTTGACAAATATAAAATATTTTTGATTTTAAACTGTCAAATAAACATTTTGTTCTAGATTTAAATTTAACCGGTTGACAAGGCTGAGGTTGGTTCGTGATACCGACATGGAAGAAATTTTTGCCAGTTCTACAAAATTTTCTAAAGATATGGTTATGCCAGCAAACGTTAAAGAAACAAGAAAAAAGAAGCGACTCGAACTTTTTGAATCACAAAATGATGTGTAATCTCAATATTGCCCAAAACATAACCAATTTTTGAATCGACTAGCGTTCTTTTATTCTAACTGACGAGGAGGTACGAAATGTTGGGACAAGTTTCAGAAGATTTTTGATTCCTTTCTGGCGATCTTCTTAGGAAAATGCACGCCGACAGTCTGAGAAAAGACGCTTTTGGAATTTTCTTCAATCAATTCATGGCTATAGCCTCCAAGAATCCTATCTAAATGTTAAAATCGCGTTCAGAGTTTTTGTGATATTGCCATTGCTTCATTTGAACGAAGTTTCATAAAATTGAAGTTAATAAAATATCACCGGTGATATAAAATGTGTCAAGAAAGGTTGTCAAATGTCGCTATTTTGTGAAACGAAAAAGAAATGACAGGAATGCTTTTCAAAAAATTAATATCAACTAATAATTGTATGTGCAATAAATATTATTTACTATTCTTCTCATGATCAATTGCTGCTCAACTTTCCTCAGAATATGTAGTTATAGTTAAATAAGGTTATGTTGAACATTTTATAGATTAGGGGCGCAAATTTATACGTTTGTGGCAAGAGCCAAAACGAGTTGTTATGGCTCTGCGTGAAGAAAGAAATGAACCTTAACCCCTTCCCATACTCTTTGTTTTTGGAATCTTTTTGTAACCGCTTAGTAATTGAATCGCTCCTTCACTTGCTTATATGGCCCAAAATAGTAACAAAAACAATGCCACTGCTTCGCCAAATGTGAAAAAATTGCGACTGTTTCTAATAATTGGGTACTTTCTAATACTGTAAATATATCATAAGTAAAAGCTAACTGTAATATAGCATAACCATGTAGTATACAGGGTGTTCCACGTAACGTGTACCCTGGGCATTTTTCTCGAAAATGTGCGGAGATATCGAAAAAGTCCTACTAGCACTTCGATGATATCTGTGTGCATTTTCAAGAAAATGGCAAAGGATCACGATGCATAGAGTACAATTTGAGGCCTTATATCTCGATAATAAAAGGTTAAACTGGAATTTTCAATATAACACTTTCGTATTAGTTTTATTCGCAGAATTCAAAAATGTAATCTAAATGTATCCTTAATGAGGACGAAAAGTACATTTTTTTAAATATATCCTTTTCCAAGTCCTTTTTCCAGGACTTTGACTATGCCAGTAAAGATGCCTAACTTTAATATTAGGACTTTTTCGATATCTCTGCACATTTTCGAGAAAAATGCCCAGGGAACACGTTACGTGGGTGGGACACCCTGTATAGTCTGCTACAAAACTGATTTACATGAAATAAATTTACTTTTTTTTTTAAAGGTTAGAAAATAAAAACTAAATTTAAAAATCTAAGTATTTTTATATTTGTTCTTCAATTTCGAATATGTTTTAAAAGTACACATGCATATGTAAGTATAGCAAACCTTTTAAAGCCTTGTTGAACCCTCCTGATAAAAAACACATTTGACGTGCGTTTGTCGAATTAAAAATAATATGGTGCAAAAAATAATATAAAATGCTTTACAAAAAGTGAATGCTTTTGAAGTCACGAGAATGCCAAAATTGCCATATATAATTCTATCTTGGCTCCCCGTCCTTTCAGTGTTTATAAGTTGTGGAACATTTCTGAAACTCCTCTGAATGACCTCCAAATGACCACGTTGCCATAGGCTAATTAGCTTTATTGTTTTAGGCTTTTAGGTTATGCAGTAGAGTAGTTTTTCAATTTCGATTCAATTTCATAGCTCTCTTCCCACCGCAGCCGTAACATTCGTCCAGAGTACGTGGTAAATACGTGTGGTCGCGTTAACGTGAAGACCACCGGCTCATAGACCAACAGCCCACCAGGCAAGCGCCCGATCGCCGGTAACGCCAGTCCAGCTCTGGCAGCTTCTGTAGATCACTATCAGCCCCAGAATTACAATTTCTTGCAGTTTCTGCAGTATGATAGAAATGATGCCATCGATTCTTGGTGATTTACAGGGAGCAAAAGATTGAACTACCTAATTTTTTTTTTCGTGACTATGGTCAGTATTGCATTACGAGCATTTACTTCAAAACTGCTGAAGTATACTGAGCGAAAATACTGCCGTACTGGAAAATTGAAGTACAAGGTGTCTCAGAAGAAAGTTTATAATCGATTAGCATACTGTGTAAACGCAACACATCTGAGGCGCGCGGGAGGTATGTCAATCGGTTGCCTGGTTTCTAGGAATTTACGTCAGTATGGAGCGTTTTTCGGGAGCGGACCGCGCGCGCTGTTTGCGTGAATTTTACAAAAACGGTGATTCGGCGACTAAAGCACAGAGAAAATTTTGCAGCCATCGTGGTTTGCATAACTTGAATGATGCGCCACGCGTTCCCCTCATTCGAAAATTGGGACTGCTTCAATACTGGAAAAACCGAAATCTGGACGACCAAGGTCATCAAGAACAGACGAGTCCGTGGAGAGCGTAAATCAGTCTATTCGTGACGATCCGAACCTTTCCATTCGTAAACGCGCAAGTGCTTTAAATTTGCATAGATCATCATTACACCGTATTTTACGCAAAGAACTAAAACTTCACCCCTACAAAATCCAATTGGTGCAAGAATTAAAGCCCCAGGATAGCAGTCATAGGCTTCATATCGTGAATCAAGCTACTGAGCGCTTTTCAACATTTAACAATATCTTGTTTTCCGATGAGACTCATTTTCACCTTAACGGGCATGTGAACAAGCAGAATTGCCGTTACTGGATGGCAACTATTCCGAAACGCAAACACCAGAAACCCCTACATTCCCCTAAAGTAACTGTATGGGCTGCGATGTCGGCGAGAGGAATAATCGGTTCGTACTTTTTTGAAGACGAAAGGGGACGGACAGTTACAGTCAATTCAGAACGTTATGTGAAGATGTTACACGACTTCTTGGTACCTCAAATGCAAAATTTTCCTGGTTATCACCGAAGAACATGGTTTCAGCAGGACGGAGCCACGTCACATACGTCCAATATGTCTCTGCCACGAGTTCGTGAAATTTTCCTCCAGCAGAGGTGACATAAATTGGCCCCCACGCAGTTCCTATTTGAGCCCTATGGACTTTTTTTTTTTTTATGGGGATATCTCAAATCAAAAGTGTACGTCAATAATCCGACTACTCTGGCGCAGTTGAGTGAAAATATCCATTATACGAAATGGGAGCAATCACGGAGTCTACATGCCGAGCCGTCATGGGAAATTTCGCTGTTCGTTTAAATGAGTGCCGTCAGCGTAATGGTTTACATTTAGATGACGTTATTTTTAAGAAGTAAATTCCTAAGCTGTGTATTTTAATAATTAATAAATATTTTATCAACAGACGTCAAGATTTCTTTTAAATTGATAAATCAAATATAAACTTTCTTTTGAGACACCTATTATAAAAAAAATTTGCTTTACTTCATAGTAATTCACTTTGAGGTAGGGTAAATTTACCTATTATCGGCCAACTAAATTTTTTTTTTTTTAATCGTTCCTTTATATAATGGTGGAGTATGCTTTGGTGAAACATGTTATATTTTAAATGAATAAGTATATTTCTCTTTTATCTATTTCTGTGATTTTCTTTGTACACAAAACATTATTCTAATCAAATAGTATAGAAAACATCACTTTCGTTAGTTTTCGGCCACGAAAATTCTATTTCCGGCCAAGAGCGCGTCTATTACCGGCCAGAAGTAAAAATCAATTATTTTTCAAAATGCAAAGAAAAGACTAAAATTAAAAGTATCAAAATATATTATTCAGGAAAAACAAGTTCATTTTCTTAAAGTAAAACACGAAAAAATATAGGAATTCAGTTGATTAAAAGATATTTTCTTAAACAAGGAATAAATATATATACATATGTAAATATCCTTATTGCTATATTTTTTTTTTTTAACAAAAATAAGGCAAGCAGGTAAATTTATTTTAGATAGTCTTGCCGATAAAAAGTAGAATTGATGGCTACTTCAACGTTGTTGAACTCCGTACATTTTAGGACATTTGCCGCAGCCAATGTTCTTCAACTCATCATTTTTTACGTCACTTATCAGTTCATCGTTACACTTTGCGCGTTTTTGAATTGTCTTTGGCCGTTTCTTTAATTTTTTTAATTCTGGCTTTTCCCTTTTCATCAACCTCTCTTTTCTTCTCTTCTTAGTAGCTTCAAGTTTTTCTTTCTTTTCATTTTCCTTCGTAACAATAATTTTTCTCCAATCTATGGAAGTTATTACACTTGGCATTTTCTGACCTTTCTTTCTTTTGTTTGGAAAAAATATCTTTGCTAGAAGGAATGGACAAAATGCTTATTCACACTCGGGGAACATTCTCTTGAATACAGCCTGTTTTGAAGAGAAGGAGTACTAGAACGCGACGCAAGCCGACTAGTTGACCTTGACAGTGTTGGTGACCCAAGGTATGCACTAATTTTCGATGTTGACGCCTTAGGACTTGCATGTTTTTTTTGGTGAAGATGTTAAAATCGGTGATACAGATTCCGATATAGGACCTGCTGACAAATTCGCCTCACATGTTTGGATCAGTAAATCACTGGGAAATTTCACACATCTGAAAACTGCTGTCCAGAACATTTTACATTTCGAAGTCATACACTCCGGTGCCGAGGTCTAGGTTTAAAGCGTCTAAAACGGTTCGGTTGGCTTTTTCAATTTCTTCCAATAACATGTCTATGTACATTTATATTCCTCAGCTGTAAATTTGGGCCAATATATTTGATGACTTTTGCAGCAGCAGCATCATAGCGATCTGAACCTTCTTCAAGTGGTACGTTATCTCTTATTTCTTCGGCAATAAAATCTCGTACACACTTTTTTGTAATCAATGGCATCTAGGTTAACTGGATATAATCCGCATTTTCTAAAGCCATTACGAATAGTTTCTGGAAGTGTTACCATTCTTAACACAGTTGTTTCTGATAGAGAACAGAATGTTAGTTTCGTTACATTTCAACACTTCCTGCAGACCTTTGCCAAGTTGACACAGTTTTTCTTCACTCTGACTTTAACTGTCTCTGAATACGCTTACATCGGTATAATGCATATAGCTGCATAATGTACGCTATGTTGGGTGGTAAGGCATATAAGATAATTTCATTATCATGACAATATTGGCTTAACTCCAGTGTTAAATGGGTTTTATGACTGTCTACAAAGAATATAATTGGTCTTTGAACCTTATTATCTTTCAGCCATTTAACTAACCCCTTAGCAACTTACTCAAAAAATATGTTTCCCTTAATCCATCCAGAATCGGACAATCCTAAGTACCAATTGGACGGAATGCTGTTAATCACATCTTTGGGTGGGGAAAACTACACAAGTTGTAATGACCTCTCCGGTTACGTTGAAGGTAAATAACACGGTAATAGTATCTTTTCATTACCTGGCTTGATGTCGTATACGTTGCGATATCCTTTTAAAGCCAATACTCGTCCAGTTTTTGGACATAAGCTGAACCCAGTTTCATCCCCATTTAACAATCTTCTGGAATCATTTAGTATATTTTCAGCTTCAATTGATTTCAAATAATGTTTCAATTGTTCGAACCACCTCTTCACCTCTTCTCATTATCTAGCCCCGGCGTCCGATGTGTTATCTGCAGAAATTGGAAGCTCGGCAGATCAGAATGGAGGATTCATTTTTCGCTGCGTCTATGCTGAAGAAGTCATCCATGCTATAAACTCCATAAAATCGGATGCGACCGGACCGGACAAAATTTCCCCTAAATTTCTTAAGCTTATTCTTCCGTTGATTGTTTCTCCCATTCTTAACATTTTCAACACTTGTCTCACTACCTCCGAGTTTCCTGCATCATGGAAAATTGCAAATGTGTTACCTATAGCTAAATCAAAGTCCCCCGAAAGCCCAAATGACTATAGGCCAATAAGCATCTTATGTTTTCTGTCCAAGGCACTAGAGAAGTTACTGTATTCGCAGGTCCTGGAGCACTTAGACACCAACAATCTCCTAACCCGTTGGCAGTCAGGTTTTCGGCCTTCTCATAGCTGTGAGACTGCTCTTTTGAAAGTGACTACCGATATCCGTAAATGTCTGGATAAAAACTGGTTAACTGTCTTAACTCTACTAGATTTCTCCAAGGCTTTTGACAGCGTACACCACACTAGGCTCTTGTCGAAACTCTGCACTCATTTCAATTTTGCATCCTCGGCCGTACTTTTAATATCCAACTTTCTAACTGAGAGATATCAACAAGTGAGTATCGCTGACCATCTGTCAAGCTTACTACCATTGTCTTCGGGGGTACCGCAGGGTTCCATTCTTGGTCCCCTTCTTTTCAGTCTTTATATTAATGACCTCCCTGACAACATTAAGTATTGTAATATACATCTTTACGCCGATGATGTACAATTATACTTCAGCCGGCCTATAGGTCTGATCGAAGATTGTGTCGACCGCATAAACTCGGATCTGCATAGAGTTGTTAGTTGGACACAAGACAATCTCTTAGTATTAAACCCCACTAAATCACAAGCAATGGCAATATATAGGCAGAGCTTGGACACAACCGATCTTCCCCCTATTGCTTTGAACTCTGTTAATTTGACGTATGTCAATACGGTTAAGAGCCTTGGAGTTCTCCTTAATACTTCAATGAGTTGCTGTGACCAAGTCAATAGTACCGTTGCTAAGATTTACATGGGACTTCGACGGCTATGGTTGTGTGCTGATGTACTGCACAGATCTATGCGTATGAGGCTTGTAAAAATATTACTCCAACCTTATTTTACAGCGGGATGTTTAGTATTCCCGCATTTAGATTCCACATGCGCTCGAAAGTTAAATGTAGCTTTTAACGACTGCACGAGATTTATATTTGGGATGAGACGTTATGACCACATCTCACCTGTTCGGTATGCTTTGTCTGGTTGCTCCTTAAATACGATGCTCATCCGCAAACAAATTATCTTTTTACACAAGCTAATTTACCACAAAAAGCCATTATATCTCAGTGACGAACTGAATTTCATGCATTCTTCAAGGAATTTAAACATCTCTATTCCACGTCATAGATATTCCATATATGAAAACTCCTACTTTGTTCAAGTTGTACGTATTTGGAACTCAATTCCAGCGGTTATTCAGAGGACGAGCGATGCGAGAGCTTTTAAGAGGCTTATTTTCCAGTATTTGCCACTCGATGGTTGATTATGTGGTTTTTTGGGTCTGGTTTTTCCGGCAGTCTTGCTATGTATGTAAATGTAATTTCGTTTAATTTAGTTTAATTTAATTTAATTTCTTTTTCTTCAATTTTTCATTATCTTTGACTTTTTTCATTCATTATATTTACAATTATATGAAAATATTTTTTCTTTCTCTTTTTTCTTTCTCTCTATGATTTGTATTCTAATATTGATTTTGAATTTTATATTTTAAATTATTTTTAGCTATTGTTTTGCTTAGAATTAAGTAGGATAGGGATAGATACTTCCTCTTTAGTTTAGTACTGAAAAGATTTTGTTATCTTGTTGTACAATCCCCTAATAAAATAAATTGAATTGAATTGAATTGAATGATCTAAATGACGCCTCTGTAATCACAGCCCTCCCCTTCCGGTATACGCTGCACAATTTCAGGATGTCTCTTTTTACAAATGAATCAAACCATGTTCTGCCTGGTCGTTCATTCTTAAGTTTTCCGGCCATCGTCCTTTATTATCTTCTGTACTGTGTCCACAGTAGACCATCTCTCTTAATGGGATAATGTTGATACACCATTTCACTCTATTTTTTCTTCTTCTAAAGGATTAAGGATAGTAGATGGGCCAGGAGTCGAAATCTCTTCAGGAACTTTTCCACTTAGCTTATCCTGTAGTATAGTTTCTTCGCACCCCGAATTTTCAGCTACCTTCCCTCTATCCGAATTCTATCTAAAGCTGCTTTTAGACTATCTTCCATGTATGATCTCGATTTTGAAGATATCATGTTAAAAGAAAAACAAATCATCTAACAACTGCATTCCAACTACGAAATTTGTACTGTGGCCGAAAATAAATACTTCCAAGCAAAAGCTGCGTTAGATACAGGCCACAAATTTAATTCATTTGTAAAATGACGACACAACTCCATAAAGCATTTATTTTATATTTTACTTTATAATTTAAATGACTGTAATGTGTAGTGCTATATGTACGTAGGGCTAGCAATATACAATTACTGTACTGCACATCTGTGCTAGCTGCTATCGTTCTCTGTTTCAATGTTATCTCTTGCAGTGTAATATTTAATGTTTGTATGACCGACTGTTTTAAGCTACCGTTAGGACAATGAGTAGAATCAGACAAGTGCTGTGATTTTTGTTAGTTGATTAAGAGGCCTCAGTGAAGTAAAAGATAACTCATCCGAAACACTAGTATTTTTATTTAAAGAAAAACCCTCACAATTTCAGAAGTGGGATGAACGGGAAAAAGCGGTAGCGTACATTTATTTTAATTTATCCGGAAATTTATTTTGCTCTTGAGAACTCGCGATAAGTTGCGCAGGTTATATTTTCCGAAAATTTCATTAATTGATCGGTGGATCGGTCCATTTAAATATGTGTAGTGCATAGGTGTACGCAACAGAATTTTTTCTAACCGATAAAAACTTATTACCTACCAGTGCTTAACGCCAGTGTACAGAGGGTCACGGCAATGAGATTGGCATTAAACGAACACGTGATTCAGTGAATCAGATAAAGTTTTAATGATCGGAAAATAAGCCGGGGGTTTTTGTGGAAAAATTGTTTTATCTTCAAGAAGGATTGTGCCCGTGCATAACATTTTTACTATATTTAAAAACTTTAAGATAATTTCCCCGACATGGCTGCACGTGTAACTAGATTTATCGAGAAGGCCACTGTTCAGCAGCTAAAAGACAAATTATCCGAAATGGGACAAGCTTCTACCGGATTAAAAAGTCAATTGCAGTTAAGATTAGAAGAGACCGTAGGAAGATTAACCGAAATAGAAATTTTGCAATATTTTCCAAATAACAGATTCGAGGAAGATGGTGAAGACAATAACGGTGTCGGGGAAGAGCAATCTGAGCAAAACAGTCATACTGAGACGCGGGAAAATTCATCTGCGCAAAATTTAGATCAGCAATTGGATGATTTACGAGAAATGGTGAAAAAAAAGCAGGAAATCTCCGAGTTAAAAAAAAAATTACGGGCTTTATGTGAAGAAGAAGTAGAAAATGCCGCTACACATCAACCCTCATATAGTTTTAGAGACGTTGAAGAATCTCTCCAGACATTTAGTGGTGATGACAATTTCTCGATTCAGAGATGGATACAGAGCTTTGAGGATTCGAAACAAATTTTTGGATGGGATGAAAAGAAATCATTCATCTACGCCCAGCGACTATTAAAAGGAACAGCAAAATTATTCTTAAGGTCTTCATGTTGTAAATCATGGAAGGACTTAAAATCGGCTTTAAGTAGGGAATTTCATCAGCATGTCACGGCAGCAGATATTCACGATACTTTACGTTGTCGGAAGAGAAAACGGGAGGAAACACTTCAGCAATATGTACTGGCAATGCAAGAAATCTCCATTTTTTCCGATATCCAGGAACAAGATCTCATGTCTTACATTATACGAGGAATACCAGACTCGACTGTTAACAAGCAACTCCTATATAACGCCAACAATATGGTAGAGTTAAAACAAGCTCTGAGGAAGTATGAGAGAATGAAGAGGTACACGAGTTCTGAAGTTTTATCTCCACAACCAACATCATATCCTAGGACCAGATATGTGCAGCAAGAACCACAGCGTAGAGTGAAATGTTTCAACTGTAATGAATTTGGCCACTTAAGCAGCAATTGCCCTAAACCGAAGAGGGTAAGGTCATCTTGTTTTCGATGCGGTCAACAAGGGCATATCGCGACAAGCTGTCGTCAATCATCGACGGTTATGATGGTACAGGACAATAAGCCCAACGCTGAAGAAGCATTACCGGATGACGGAATTAATCAATATGAGTTCCTTAATAATGCTAATGATTTCCATTTTTTACTTAGCTATTCATTCGTCAGTGAATCAACAGGGAGGGCAGCTGTATCCATGAAGGCGATGACTGTTCTTGATACTGGAAGTCCCATCAGCTTTATAAAAGAAGCTTATGTACCACGATGCTTAGTTTCGCAACTGGACTCACCAACATCAAGAGGATATTACGGAATCAACAATAGTGAGTTGAATATATTAGGTAGAGCATACTGTAGCGTTAATTTTAAAGGTAATTTAATTAAGTTATACTTACTAGTAGTGGGAAACGATAGCATGAGGCACCCTATAGTGTTAGGTAGAGATTTTTTAAGAGCCAGTAATATAAAACTCGTTATTAATAACAACGACCAAAATATTCCGAGCTGCACGAACAGTAATACTATTACAGATAAGAATATTACAAATATTGACACAGCTAACGATATAAATAATTTTAAAAATAGTGACGAAAACTCAAGTAGTACTGGAAGGGATTTAGGCTTTTCAGATCCAAACCTTAACGATAACAATGAAAATGATTTTTTAAGGGATATTTTAAATATTGATACGTGTTTAGATAACTCCCTGGAACAAAACATATGTATGAATAACAATTTAACGTTTGGACAGAAACATATTTTGAAGCGTATTTTAAAATGTATTCCGAATGACGACGATTATCCAATTAAAGAAAATTCAAATTACGAAATGAAAATAGTACTGACCAGGAACGATGTTTTTCACTGTACTCCGAGACGATTGGCTTTCGTGCATAAAATAGAACTGAAGAAAATATTAGATGATTTGCTTCAGAGGAAAATAATCCGTGAAAGTAATTCACCTTTTGCATCCCCAATAGTCTTAACAAAGAAAAAGAGCGGCGAGCTTAGATTGTGCGTAGATTTTAGAGAGTTAAATAAGATAACCCAAAAAGACAACTATCCACTACCATTAATAGAAGACCACTTAGATAGATTGCGGGGAAAAAAATATTTTTCAATATTAGATCTGAAAAACGGTTTCCATCATGTCAAGGTCAATGATGAATCAGTAAAATATATGTCTTTCGTAACACCATTTGGACAATACGAATACTTACGTATGCCATTTGGCCTAAAAAATGCACCAGCTGTATTCCAACGTTTCATTAACTCTATCTTTAAACATCTGATAGACGAAAGCAAGGTGCTGATATACGTAGACGATCTATTGATAGCATCAGTAACTATAGAAGGACATTTTGAAATTTTAGAAGAGGTAATGAAGGCGGTAACTGATAATAATTTGAGACTTCGGATAGACAAATGCAAGTTTATGCTCCAGGAAATAACTTACTTAGGGTATCAAGTAAATGCTCAAGGCATAGGTCCGAATACGGAGGGACTACGAGCCGTTAGAGAATTCCCTATACCCAAAAACGTGAGAGATGCCCATTCTTTCTTGGGTCTATGTTCCTATTTTAGGAAATTCATTAAGGATTTTGCTATTATTTCAAAGCCATTATATGATCTATTAAGGAAGGATGTTGTTTTTCATTTTGGACCAAATGAGCTAAAGATTTTTGAAAATTTGAAGGATAAGCTGCAACAATCTCCATTGCTAAGTATATATAACCCGAACGCGGAAACTGAATTGCACTGTGATGCAAGCAGCTTTGGGTTTGGAGCTGTGTTACTTCAATACCAAGAAGATAAAAAGTTCCACCCCATTTTCTTCTTCTCGAAGCGTACTACTCCTCAAGAGGCTAAATATCATAGCTATGAGTTGGAGACTCTGGCAATTATATATGCCTTGAGAAGGTTCAGAATTTATTTAATGGGAATCAAATTTAAAATACTGACTGATTGCAGATCTTTAACTCTTACATTGAGCAAGAAATTATTAAATCCTAGAATCTCTCGTTGGGCTTTAGAGCTCCAAGATTTTGACTATCGTATCGAACATCAAGAAAGTGGGAAAATGACCCATGTAGACGCGTTAAGCCGATGTCATAATATCCTACTGGTGGAGAGTGAATCATTTGAGCTTACACTGGCTTCTGCTCAGCATAGAGACCATATAATCAAGAACTTAGCTACTATGTTGGAACAAAGGGAAAGTCAATCCTATGAGATGATTAACGGATTAGTCTATCGAAAACTAAACGGAAAAGTTTTCTTTTACGTACCATCTCAAATGGAAAGGAATGTCATACAAACTCATCATGATGCATTGTGCCATGTGGGGGTTGCGAAATGCCTTGATTACCTAAAACAAACATATTGGTTCCCATTCATGAAGCCAAAAATCAAAAACTATATAGATAATTGTGTAAAATGTATTCATTACTCTCCGCATGTAGGCAAAAAAGAAGGTGAATTGCATAGCATACCTAAAGGTAACAAACCCTTTGAAACTGTTCACGTTGACCATTATGGTCCTCTCCCGACTTCAGTACGTAGCACGAAAAAGTACGTATTCCTGGTCGTGGACGGTTTTACCAAATTCACAAAGTTATATCCGGTTAAGACTACTAACACGAAAGAAGTGGTACAATGCCTACAAACATATTTCGCTTCATATAGTAAGCCATCTAAAATTATTTCAGATAGAGGCAGTTGTTTTACATCGGATGACTTTTCAAAATTTTGTGATGAAAATGATATACAGCACATCAAAATCGCAACTTGCTCCCCTCAATCTAACGGGCAGGTAGAAAGAATAAATCGATCCCTAACACCCATGTTATCTAAAGAAGCCGAAATTGAGCCTGGGGAATGGAGTAACCACCTAAATAAAATAGAATTTGCCATTAACAATACCGTATGTCGGAGTACAGGTAACACGCCGAGTGTATTGTTATTTGGAGTTAACCAGAAGGGTGATGCAAGTGATAGGATTCGGGAATATTTGCAAGAAAATGTTTTGCCAGATAAGCCAAGAGACTTAAGTGCGGTAAGAGAGGAGGCCAGTAGAAATATCGTTCGTGGTCAAGACGCAAATAAAATTTATTTTGACAAGGCACATAAGCCGCCTCATAAATATAACATAGGTGATTATATCATGATAAGGAACGTCATTAACTTGCCCGGGATCAACAAAAAATTGCTCCCTAAATATAAAGGGCCATACGAAGTAATCAAAGAATTGCCAAACGATAGATATTTGATTCGAGATGTCCCGAATATTCAACTGTCGCGTATTCCTTACACAGGGATATCTTCGCCCGAAAATATGAAACCGTATCTAAAGGGTGAAAAATAACACGTATCAATGTTTCGTTTAAGTTATGTTTCTATGTAATGATCTATTAATTATATGATAAGTAATAAATCGAGGTCGATTTATATAGTCAGGATGGTCGAGTTGTAGTGCTATATGTACGTAGGGCTAGCAATATACAATTACTGTACTGCACATCTGTGCTAGCTGCTATCGTTCTCTGTTTCAATGTTATCTCTTGCAGTGTAATATTTAATGTTTGTATGACCGACTGTTTTAAGCTACCGTTAGGACAATGAGTAGAATCAGACAAGTGCTGTGATTTTTGTTAGTTGATTAAGAGGCCTCAGTGAAGTAAAAGATAACTCATCCGAAACACTAGTATTTTTATTTAAAGAAAAACCCTCACAAATGTAAACTACTACAATAGCCTGGAGTTTATTTAATTAAAAAAAAAACTTTTCGTTATCCTATCAAGATGGAGTCTCTCAAAGAACGCGTCGTTTCCAAGGGATTTTATTAAAACGTCAATTTTATATATCAAGTAATTTCGTTTATTAATAAAATAAGCCTCCGATTTTCTAAAAAAATATTCATTATAATTATACTAATAAGTTACTTCCTTCTTTAAATTATTGGCCGGTATATATGTACATAATACAATGAAATCTAGACTCCGGCCATTTGTGGCTGGTTATTAAAAATTCAGCAGAAAACTGTTCAAAAACCGGCCAGGATAATTTTGCTATTACTACGTAATTTTAGAATAGAATAGAATAGAATAGAAGTTGTTTATTTTCAACCCCGGCCACTTAGCCACGTCCTGACACGTTGGGTATTACGATGTTACAAAGATTTACATTGAACGAGTCTTAATTTAAATGAATACAAAATAAATGTTAAGATTATACGATAGCATATAGATAAAGATTTTAGTTGTATTAAAGATACAATGAATATAGGTGTTGCCGAACAAGACTAAAATAATTATGTTGAATTAAATAAATGAAATAAATGAATGAGATACATGTAACACAACAAAGTTCCCTAAACATTTGCACCGCGAAGATGCCCTGATTCCATGAGCATAATTAATCCAAACAATATATGCAAAAGTGAATATCGGGCTGGTTATACCTACCAGCAATAACTAATGATCAAGCGCGTTACAACAGAAGATAACTGGATGACTTATACTGGAAAAAAGAACAACCCAACGTCAAACGTGTTGAGCAAAGACATTAACTTTGCTTAACGTGTGTCTGTTAAAATAAAATAAAAAGTAGTGGAAAGTAATGGATAGCAAATTGGGCGGTTTGAATGGCTCGGATAGACTCCAAACTCCGAGATGTGCAACCCAGCATCACAGAAGTCAATATCACAGTCATTTGTAAAATATACATTTGTAATTTTTTTTTTTTAATGATAATCAATTTTTTCATTAATTAGTAATATGTTGTACTGCTAGCTCTTTGAACTTCTCAATTGAGCCAGCTGATCTGACTTGTCTAGGCAGGGAATTCCAGAGGCTAGCTCCAACTTGATAGATATGTCTAGCTCCAAAGTGTGTCCTGAACCTGGGCAGGACCAGCCTTAAATTGTCATGACCACTCCAGGTCATTATCTCTTGAATATACTTGGGTAATGAGCCGTTCCTGCTCCTAAATATAAAGGTCATAGCATTGAGCTCGTACACCTTGTTTATTGGTCCCGGCGGAAGTAATAAATTAGTGAGTGTTGCTACGTGAGATTGGCGTCTCAGTCTGAAAGCATAGCGCAGGTAGGCCTTGAACGCCCGTTCTACCTTTGGTAAGGCTATACAGTTCAGCGGATACTTTGCCACATCCGCATAAAAGAACAATGGTAGTACCAGCGCGGAAACCAGACGGAATCTAACCCGCGGGAGCAAATGGTTTGATACTGCATACAAGGAGCGTAGCCCAAAATAGACCCTTGAGCACAACAGATTGACATGTGCTTGCCAGCTAAGGCATGTGTCCATTAGTAGACCTAAGTTTTTGACATAGGATGAATCTAGTGATATAGTGTGATCCTGAAGGCGGACCGGGGCAAGTGTGTCTAGTGCGACTCGGCTACTGCCATTGGAGCAGTATATAATTGCCTGAGTTTTTGTAGGGTATAATGCCAGTCCATTATTTATGCACCAGCTGTTGATGCTTTGTAGGTTTTCATTTAGATTTGCGACAAGTCCGTGAAGGTCTGAGTCCATGGAACCAGCGTATAGCTGCAGATCATCCGCATAAAGGTGGAAACCAACATTTGTGATTGATGCGGGGATGTCGTTAATAAAAATCGAGAAAAAGAGAGGCGCTGTGGTAATCCTCTCGAGAAACGGAGCTACGACCATCACTCTGTACGATTTGGGCTCTTTCACTTAAGTAGCTAGCTACTAGACCTCCTGCTGAGTTAGAGAAACCAAATTTGGTTTTGAGTTTGTGGATAAACAGAGCATACGGAACCGTGTCAAAGGCTTTCTTCAAGTCCAGTAATATGTGGATTACCTTTTTTCCTTCGTCACACAGCGTCCGAATGTCTGTTACCACTTTTACTAGTGCAGTGCTTGTGGAATGATTTCGTCTGAGGCCCGATTGGTGAACTGCGAGTAGCTCTTCTTGGTTTAGGTGTTCTATGATTTGGTCCCTGGCCAAAATTTCGAATACTTTGGAGATTGCTGGCATTATCGAGATCGGTCTCCAATCAGAAGGAGAAGCTGGCATAGCAATCTTAGGGATTGGTGTGACAAGCCCTGTCTTCCAGCACTTAGGAAAGGTCGAGCTCGTAAATAGTCTATTGAATAGGTGTGTAATTATGGATAATGTGTGTGGTAAGACAAGTCTCAGAAACTTAATTGGAATGTCATCATTTCCTATGGCATTTGATTTTATTTGATTGAAAGCTTCTACAATTTCCATCTCACCACAGTTCCTGAATGCAAGATCTTAGATGTAGTCTCATTAAGTTCCGGAGTCGGATGTTTCGTTACTTTTCGACCAATTTAGTCACTTTACACGTATTTCATATAGAAATATACACCTAAATAACTTATTTTTGAAATAAAATGCTACTTATATGCAATTAAAGTGGCGCGTCACTTGTATCTAGTGCGTAATATATTGTCAAACCTTTTGTTGGTAGTATCTCCTTTGTCCGAACACTCCCAGTGGTCGAACACATTTTGAAAAAAGTGTCTCCAATTAACGTGAGAGAGCTGTTTTCTAAAGCAACGGAGGTTTAATATATTTGCTAATGTTCTCTCTGTCCACTCACAAAAACCCTCAGCAATATTGGTAACACTTACGTAATCGGCGTCATTCTACCAAAGAACTTGGAGGAACTCATCACGTGTTGTTTTGCTAAGGGACAAAATAGTCTGAAGTAGTGCTTAAAATAGTGTTTTTTGATGTGAAAACTTAAGGTAAGTAGTTTCAAAAGCATTATTTTTGCTTTATGATTATCTAATATAATATTTAATAGTTTAAAATTTCATAAAATGTTAAATTAATAATAATTGGTTGGGTGTTCGGACATAGGTTATTGAGATTTCACAATTCTCCTAAATTCGAACTACCTCGGCCGACTACAGGAAACTAACAAAAAAATTGTTTTTTTTTTCGTAAGAGGCTCACGATAGCCAAATGCGGTTTTCCGCAAAAGCCCGACGAACTACTGGATGTCGTTCAAAAAATTATTTGGGATGAAAACAGAAAAACGCCGTTTAAGGACGATAGGCCAGGCAAGAAATGGTACTATAGTTTGTTAAAGCGACATGAAGAGCTAACTCTGCGCAATCCTGAAGCAATAAATAAAGTCAGAGCGGTAGTTACAGGGGAAAATATTCGGAAATGGTTCCGTAATCTGGAAAAATGTCTTATTGCTGAAAATTGTCCCGATATTTTGCAAGATCCCACACGAATTTATAATGGTGATGAAACATCATTTTGCATGGCTCCGAAAACCGGCACAGTTATTGCTCCTAAAGGCTACCGTAATCTTTATCAAGTTAAATTTGGACAAGAAAAAGATAGGTACTTTAACAGTTCTTCTGGTTTTTGCTGCTAGTAGGGAAACTTTATCACCGATGATTATCTTTCCCTACCTGCGCCCACTAGCAAAAGTAGTAAACAGTATGCCGGTTGGATGAGAACGGAAACGTTCTATGAATACGTCACGAACGGTTACAATGATTGGCTACATAAAAACAATGTTAAAAGGCCCGTATTATTTTTGGTTGATGGTCATAAATCGCATTTGTCATTGCAGATCAGTGAGTTCTGTGCGAATAATCAAATAATTTTGTATTCTCTTCCTCCAAACACAACTTATTTGCTGCAGCCGGCAGACGTAGGAGCATTTAAAGGACTGAAAAGTGATTACAAAAACGAACTTTTGCGAACTTCTTAAAACAGTTTTGGATAAAACCGATCGCTCCGGAATAGTCAAGAATTCTTTCAGGAAATGTGGTATATTTCCTTTTAGCGCAGATGCTGTAGATTACAGTAAATGTGTTGAAAATCATTTAGAGGATCTGAGCAAATCTAAAGATGTTTCTTTGAACAACGAAAAGTATGAAGCAGCTAAAGAGGTAATATTATCACTTGAACCAGATCTTTACCAAAAGGACATAGATACTCAAATAGTTTTGGAAACTACAAAAACGGCACAGGGAAAAAAACAGATTTTTGACATTGCCAGAATCGGATGTTCTGCGGGCAGAATCCGAAAGTATTTCCTGTGCTGATATGAGGGATGGTACGTATGAGATACATAATGGTGATCTGGTGATCGTAGAACCTGTTACTAGTATGACAACAGCAATGTTTCACACTTCCGATATGGAGAATTGCACAGAAAATTTACAGATAGAACAAGCGATGCTCTCCGATATTTTATGCAATGACTTTGTTCCAGGTAACGTGTAATGATACTTATAGAATATATGGCAAGTTCCTGCATTAACTTTTGGCATTATTTTAATTTTAGAAATTCCGGTGTCACCTTCGACCAGGACTTTAGTCAACTGTTCATTTATATCCTCCTCTAGCTTTGACAGACATTTGAAATTTCCTGATCTTATAAAAACAAAAAAAGGAAAAATAATTTCTGCTGAAAAAAGGCCGCCGATGTCTATTGTTTCAGCTCGTTGGAAAGAGTTTCATCGGGGTATAAACCGTGCAAAGGAAAAGAAAACAGCTGACGTTAAAAAAAGGAAAGAAGAAAGATTAAAAAAACTTATGGTTAAAAATAAAAGACCTAACACAAAGGTGAGCAAACGTAAAACCCCACAACAACTAAATCTTAGATGTTTTGAATGCGAAGATGATCTGAATACAGACACAGAAGAAGAGTCCCTAAAAATTATTGGTTGTGATCAGTGTGATAAATGGTATCATTTGAAATGTACTACACTTTCTAATACATATACCTTTTATAGAGGCTGAATCAAAAGAATTTATTTGCAATTTCTGCATGAGACTGATTGCCAAATAATTGGCAAATTAATATTAATATTCTATTTTTTATTTAATTTAAGTTTGAAGAGGAGGCTAACATTTGATAGTTTTTTGTTTGTGAAATTATTTTGTTTTGTTTTATTTTTTTGATGATCGGAAGACTAATTGATTTATTTATTTTATTTTGTATACCGAAGTCTAAGTAGAGCTGCATACCTACAATATTTCAAAATAAAATGTTATTTACAACATACTTTTAAGTTTTATAATCATTCTCAACCGAATGAGCTTTTAAAATCCAATGATCGAAAATAGGAAACTACGTGTCCGACCTTAGGCGTTTCATGATCGACTACTGGCAAATTGGGAGTTTTTCCGCTTTTCTTCAAAAATTCAATTAATCGTCTTAATTCTCTGGAAAATGCATTTGTTACCAGAGGCATAATAAAACAGACTAATAGACTAATGTAATACAGTTTTTCAATCTCCTTTACAATTCTTTTAGAACGCAATGAATGCAAATCAGAAATCCAGTAAAGTGTTCGACAATTGGAGATACTACCCTACTTGGACAACAAACCAGTTATATTAAGGAGACATTTCAAAGGATCTTAATGTGTAAAAGTTGATGGATTTATTTTGGTACTTTTGCTAGCGTGGCCGGGAGCTAGTGATGGCCGGTAATAGGTGCGTTTACCCTACCCAGTACAAAAGAATGCAGTATCAGAAGTATTGCATTATTTTACAAATCTGCTAATAACTTCTTGAAGCAGATGAAATATAAAAGCCATCAGAATACAAGTATTGAAGCATCCTCAGGATTCTGATCTCATTGAAAAACTTGTATGTCGTTGTCCAGTATATTTCAGTAACCGAAAGTAAAGTATTAATGCCCGTCCCATGCAAAACAATAACATTGAAGAAAAGTATTGAAAGAAGAAAAAAAATTTCAAGTAGGTACTTAGAGCCGACGTGTTTTAGACTATAGAGCACGAACATTTTGGTAATAAACCCAAATCCCTATATTCGCCGCATTTAATTTCATTTGTTTTGTTTTTTTCGCCTTAATCGGAATAATATTTAAGCAGTCAGACGTCAACAAGTAATAAAAACAAATCCACCACCATTTCGAATTTCTCAAGGATCCATGAATATCGATGACTCATGCCAATTGAGTTTGATCATGTCATTAAATCTTGCACTAAAAACAAAACCAACAAATCCATAGGCCTATTTGATACTTGCCTGAAGCAAGACTAGCACAAGAAATTTGATACCGTTGTTATGAATTGGTGTTGTTTGTGATTTTTACTTCGATATTACTACGGTGGGAAAGTCGTCATCCGTCGATGAAACCACTAAGCGCAAAACAATACGCGCAATCACTAAGTGGAATTTTTCTTAGAATCAGCACCATCCCACAGTGACGCACCTATCAAATTCAAATTGGCAATAAATCGAACTTAATTATTGCATTACAACAACTTGACGTGATCTGGTAGTATGTAATAGGCCAGGCCCAGGGCTGCCAATTTTTTTATTTATATCTTTTGTTACAATAAAAAATTTTTGATGAAGTCAATGTACTTACGACGATACGATGCGACAGCCGACTAACTTCATTGTGATAATTTGCGTTCTTTAAATGGAAATAACTTGCGGAAATTCCTGGTCAGAATAGATTATATTAAAGTCCCGAACTTTAACTGTTAAACGGTACCATCAATTTAATTTTTCAATCAAATACCAGGTAAACTCCCTATTCAGGTAGGTATGTTAGCAAGCAAAATAAAATGACACAATCAGCATGGCAGACATAGCTAACAAAAAAAAAAAAAAAAACAAAAAAATACCAATCCTGGTTTAACTCAAACGACTTGTGTTGTGTTGTTTGTGTGCTCTTGCACAGGTAATACGTAAAAGTGAAACGACCTAGAGCTGCGCAAATTCCCATTGTTTGAAGATTGAGCCGAAGGCCGAGTCTCTTTACTTTTGACTATGTTCTAAAAGGAATGCGGCAAGGAAAAGTTTCCTTAAACGGAGGAAAATTATAAAAAAAAAAAAAAATAACTAAATCAAATTATAAGTAGTTAAATCATAAATTTGCAATGATAACTTGATCGTTTTTGGCTTTTATAATTAACATTACCTTGCGCACCTAAGAACAAGATTCATGCGAAGACGTTGTCGTCATAAATCCAGTTATACACATTAGTCCAGTGATTGAGTATATGTATGTATTGTCATTTCACATTTCCAATAAAATGTACACTAAAACACTATGTTTATCTCACTTTTTCTTATAGATTTCCATGGCATTATATTTTCATATTCTCTTTTATAAAATCACTAGGCAACCACACACACGCACTCACACTCCATCCACAGAAAATATTTCAGAATTTTTATAAATTTTGTTTTCACAAATTATACAATTTTTAATGGATATAGGTAATGCAATTTTACCACAATATTATTTTATACACTTTACTTTCAATTTTTAATACTTTTTATACGATTCTAATGCACTTTTTTCAGATATTTTAACGAAAAACAAACGGACGTTCGCGATCACCAATCAAACACTACGAAATTCTTATCTCAACTGACGGAGACGGACGCGACGATCTCCACAAAGTCAATAGCGCTTTTGGCTTTCGTTGATTTTAAAGAGGGGTTTCGATTTCGATGTTTCGAGCTTAGCAGCACCAACAAGCCACCAACCACCAAGGCACAAACCAAACGAAAAGGTCTAAAATTCGAATCTATGCCAATTGTAAAAGTCTCAGATTTTACGTTATCGAAAATTGTGGCGCTAGTGTCGAAATTAGGTTTGGAGTTCTGCTAGCGACAGCAGCGGTTTTCGCTCTTTTCCCGTTTCACCAACCATCTTCCGGGGCATTGATTATTTATATTAGATGCGCACAGAATCATTGACATCTGAGAAACGAGATGTCGCTACTTGCCAAAAATGTGATTGAAACTTTTATTTAATGGTAAAAATACAATTTTTCCAGCATATAATATAAAAATGTTTCAAAACTAAATCAAAACTCTTTACCAGTCATTAATAATTCTTTTATTAGAAGTTTTAAAGCTGGAAATAACAAACGAAAGACACGTAGCGACATCTCCTTTCTAAGACGTCAATGATTCTGGGCACAGGGCACATGGCACATCTATTTTAAATAATCAGAAACCGTTTTCGTCACTAACGCCCAGTGCTGTCGTTTGGAAAATGTTAAGAGTAGTACAATTCGCTGCCAAAGCGGACTACTTTGGGAAAAAACGGAGTACACGACTAACGAAAATTAATGAATTCAAATTAATTAGAATGGGATGTCCAGAAATCATATTAATGTGAATAACACTCATTTTCATTAAAATGATTCATATTTAGATATTTAAATAAATCTTTTTATGTCTCCTATTATTACATTATTTATATTTTTTTTTTATATAGAAACTACTGGTTATTATTTTAAGATTTTTCCATGAATTTTCTTTTTCAGCGGTAAGAATTTCTTAAGTTTAGTTGACAGCTAGCTGTGGATTTAAAAAATTCATTAATTAATAGCTTTCATTCAGATCATACTTACATCAAGAAAAAAGGTTCTGTTATGAAAAGCTATTCTTGAGAAAAACATACCTGCATAAAGCAAACCAATACAGGTGTATACTAATAAACTACATAAATTCGATCATAGTTTAATTATTTAATTATTGAAATATTTTGAATTTTCAAAATATTTGTAAGTCATCATGCAAAATTGTATTGACAATTTCAGTCGCTTTAGTTTTTCTGCATTTCAAATCTTTTACAATTTAGTAATGCACAGAAATAATTCTGGTAGAGCAAAATGAATTAGACATCCTTGTATAAAATTAAAAATTATTTTGATTTTTTCATGTCTATCCGCCCGTTCTCACGATAACTCAAGAGCGTGTGTACTTAGTGAGCAGAAATTTTTCATGTGGGTAACTCCTTCGTAGGGTTGCCATGAAACATTTCCTTTTTCACTATGTATATATATTTTCATATTGCCTGAGAGCTCATCGACGTAAAGAGCTGAAATTTTGTACATAGTGTTTTCATAAAAATAGTAAATATAATTTCAAAAATGGACTAAATCGGGCAACCCCTTCTTGGTTTTGCGATATAAAAATTTAGAATTTTTACGTATACTATGAAAATGATCAATCTTATATGGTTTTCATGTACTGAAAACTTCTACAGAATATGAAATCCTATAAAATTAGTTATAACCACTTTTTTTTTTTGTAAAAACTCTGTTCAAAAATCAAACTTGCACAGATGGGTGACCATCTGGGTATTGTAAGAATGGCTCTTAGACCAATTCGAGTTTCTTTCCTTGCTTGCAATAACATTAAAACATATTTTACAAAACCGCCTGTTATTTACATATAAGGGTGTGTGCATACAGAGCAAAATTTTTGAACACGCTTAATTTGTTTATTGTAAGTATTATCTTTTGTTGGCGACAAAACAGCTTCCATAGAATTTCAAAGAATGGTTTCTTGACATATCCGGTCGGTCGTGCTCTAAATTTGTCGTTATACTAGAAATTATGTTTTCTAAATTATTTATGTTTGTTGAATTTCCAGCGATTGTTCTACATTGCCTTTGATCTTCGGATAGATTTGTCATATTCATATTGCTTGCACCACAACCACTACATTTAGAAATTTTAATACTACATATATCTGCAATATTGCCAAGAATTGACTTTAGTACTTTACCTATGGACATACATTTTGGATGCTTTGACACTTACTTCTCCATTAGCGAAATTGATTTTGATCACATTAGATTTTTACTCTGCACTTCACAGTTCTGTTTCCTCGATAAATATGGAATAGTTAGTAAACTATATATCTGAAACAACTTTGGGGTCATTATAAATAATGGTCGATACTCATTACTCATTAGGGTCATTCCACAGGAAATTCGATAAAAATTCGCACTTTGCTAACCCGACCATCACCAATCTCGTTATTCTTTTGCTGAAAGTTAAGTAGTTATGAGATAAGAATTCAACTATTTATTTTTGTGATGTGCAGAATGCTGGTTGAATTAAAGAACTTTGAAATCATTAAAATACGCCGATTTTTGGTCTGCTGATTTATATTTAAAAAATCATAACTTTGGTTCTGATTATCACAGAGAAATAACCTTTAGGTTATTTTAAAGATGAAAGTACAATTCTTAAGGGAAAATTATAAAAAAGATATGCCTTTTAGAAGAAGAAAAAATTAAGGATAATAAATATATCCTTTATCCTTGAATATCTTCAAATGCATTCTCTTAATTTTTCCTTGCTTTATTTTTAAATTAATAATGTAATTTTAATAATTTAATTTTAAATTGGGATCTCAATGGGTTTGGAGACGATAATTTTGTTTTTTTTTCGTTAAGGTCTGGTTTTTTAGGAAAAAAATGTCATACAAATCTACTTCGTTATCCTTGGTCCCGTAAAAATTTTTCACCAAGGACATATTTTTTGTCTTCTCAAATGTGACCCACTAACAGTTCATTAGACAAACAAAAAACTTGAAAATTTAACTTCTAACAACCCGATGAGCATTAATTAAAAAAAGACGGTGTTAGCTGGAGGTTCCTTGAATTTCGTATTTTGCAAAATTTGTGCTCTTTAATCAAATACCACTGTTTCTGTGGAATTGTCCACAAGAAGTCAAAAACCAAGTCAAAAATCAGCTTAAAGGCACTTTCACATCAAAAACAAGAACAGAAAAATGTAAACCGAAAAACTCAATTTATTCCACTTTAAAACAAGATTTTTGTTCCAATGATTAATAAAATCCAGAGAAATAGGATAAACTAAGAATTTTACTGAGAAAATAGTTATATTTATTTGAGATTTTGAAGAAAAACAGAATTTTTATTTTTTATCGGCCGAAAAACTTTTTCGGCGGAAAAATTCGTCCGATAAATCATAAAAGTTGTGTTTTCTTAAAAATTCTAAGATTAATATAACTATTTTATTAGTAAAATTATTAGTTTATCCTATTTCCCATGATTTTATTAATCATTGGAGCAAAAATCTTGTTTTAAAGTGGAATAAATTGAGTTTTTCGGTTTACATTTTTTCGATTCTTGTGTTTGATGTGAAAGTGCCTTTACTGACGAAATATTTCGTTAGTTTTTCAACAGAAGAAAGCAATCTTAATCGTCGTCCTTACAATTGTCCACATGGATGGTACGTAGGCTGTAAGCTCTTTGAATTTCGTATTTTGAAAATTGGGAACTATTCTCAAGTTTTTTCCTTTGTGTCACAGTTCACAAATTTTATATTGTTTTATTACAAAAAATCAACATTTTTACAACACTTGAATTAAAGTAAACAAATGATATAGTTAAAATAAATCACTAAATACCTTCGCCGAATCATAAACAAAAGCCAAACCTTCCATAAAAAATTTACTATTAATTGGACTTAGCTTTTGTGAGATGGAAAATGAAGGAAAATAGGAAAGACATAGGAGAAGGCAAAGAGAGATTAAAAAAAAAACGTTTTCTGGACTAAAATAGAATTTCCTGGAGTTCTTCAAAGTAGAGAGCGTCCTTATTCACTTCATAAACATCAATCACAGCGTTTAACGAACGAATCATAATGACATTACTGGATAGGTGTAATAGGCTAAAACAAATCAGATTACACTTTAGTGCGCTGCACGCCAACGCAGAAAAAAATTATAAAACATGGATGTGTTAGCTCTTAACTGCTGTTTGGAATATTTCATCAAGTACAAAAAAAGTCCCAAACCAACTTTTCAACCGGACTCGTTAATAGATTTTATTACTAAAATTTACTACGAATGTATAGTTTTAAACGAAGGTGAATAAAACCTTTTAGCACAGATAACTAAATACAGATAAAGAATGGCCTAACTAAAAATTGACCCCACTTACAATCAGCAGCCAACTACTCATAGCCAAGTAAAGCTTTTGTCAACAGCCAAGTACCTAAAGCTTTGTAGTACAGACAACAACACTTTGCTTTTTGTAGCATAGTTTTCCAAGCAGGCTTTTATAACTTATATAAAAGGCACTCGTATGTGGCGTGTTTTGTATGCACACTGTTAGCAAAAAAGCAATACTGTAATTCATACATATACAATACCAATAGTCGAGAAATCTGTGGTAGAACAAGTAACTATGGCCTGTGCTATGGCCTTTGCATAAAATTTTGTTCAAGAGGATTTTTAGTTGCAACGTTGCAAGCAATAGAACAGAGGAGGAATAACAAGACGACATGTGGGAATTGGTGGCCGACATTAGGCAACGGTGCCGGTGTAAGCTCTAGACGAGTGATTTGACTCAAGCCGCGCGCCTGGGCCATTTAAAATATAACGAGCCTCAGACAAACCTAAATTTTTTTCTAGGGAATTAAATTGAGCATTTTTCTTTAGAATTTAATCGTTGTTGTGGCTGGCAACGGTCTAAAGAATTGGAATTTTAGATTATTTGGGTACGTGGGGCGCTAAATCAATGCTTATGAATGTAGACAGGCATTTCTTTTTCGTTAGGTAGATAATGTGAATACTGGAGCTAGACAAAGATATTTTTTTCTGTTTCTTGGTGGCGTAATGTGTTACGTTGCCTTAAAGACGTAACAGGCCTGTTAGTGTTAGGTAGTTCGGCGGAGAAGGGAGGGTTACTTTTTTTATTGATTTTAGTATGAGCGCCACATGTTTTTTTCCAATTGGGAGGCTCAATAATTACATAAGCAATCCAACCACAGTTTTATTTAAATAAAAATTAATTACACCCGACAACCAACAATATCTTGCAAAAAAACATTACAGAAATGAGCGAACACTTGGGAGGAAGCAATACTGTCAATAACATTCAAATTTGAATACATTTCATGGAACCACGAGTTTAACTAAATCACCTGATTTTATTTTATGTTAACTTTTGATCTGTCCCGCGATGGTAGAACAAGCCAGAACAACCGAAACTATTTTGATTACTCGATGTCGTTTATTAATAAAAATAAAGTCCGACCAAACTATGACTTCTCTAAAAAACTATCTACTGCCGATGTGCTCTGGTCTAAAAACTGAAAAACGAAGGGCGCTCTAAAAAAATTGCCGCGTCTGCCTCTTCCAGCTCATAGATCGCAAGGCTGTCCAAAACTGATCGAAGTTTATTCGGCATTCGTCAAGCTTTGAATTAACGAAAGGGGCCTTTATATTATAGAGCTTCCCAATTCAGACAGCGCGCACGAACACTTCTAACATCAGATTGGCGAGCTACCATCTTCATTCCTTTTGACCTTTTTGCATAACAGAAGTTAATTATGTTTGGAAAGACTTTAGAGGATCGATATAGAGTTGATGAAGAAGGTGATAATACTGACAGAGTTATTCCAATAGATACTGCTTAACCCCATAATGCTCTTACAAATTTAGTTATACATGAAACAATTTTAAAATTCATGAATTAATTAATTACAAGCAGCAAAAATACATATATGTGATTATTGAGCTTATCCCAATTGGTCGAGAGACGTAACAAATTATCGAAACTGATGCTATAAAATAAGATGTCAGTTTCCGTATAACCAAATCTAGAGGCGCATTTTCTCAGCTATCCTAGACAACACAACATATACCCAGCATCCTAAAAACTAGCAGAGACATGTCGAGTGCCTAGTGAATATGTTTGGAGAAGTTCGATGAAGAAATCGAAAGAATAAGGTGGAATTGGCTTTACCGCACTCTACAAAAATTTTTTTTTTTGTTATATTATTAAGCCAAGCTCAGGAGATACCTTATTATGCAAAGCACAGCATAGCAGGAAGGAGATAAGGAAAGGATTAGGAGACATGAGGATAGTGGCGGAGGTGTTGATGTATATCACTCTTGGACTTTCGCAGATTGTACACCCAGATGTGTGAATTGTATTCTGATATAGGACTTGTAGAGGACCGCTAGATTTGAAGGGAAGGAAATATTGCCAATCAATCTCTGGATTGGTATCGTTAAGCAAGCTGGTGCATCTGCAAATCAAAAATCTCGTAGGGCAGAACCATAGAAACAGAAGCCGTAACTACGGTGAAATCCTGGAGTGAAGAGAATAAATTCATTTTTTTAAATTGAAAAATTTGACGTTAGTTTTTGAAAATTGTAAGACTAGGTTCAATTTAATTTAAACTTCAGAGTAAAACTTCATTATATAAAAAATAATTTTTCAAATTTAAGTAATTTAACATTTGATATGATTTCAGTTATGCATTAAACTTTTATTGGAATTTTTATTCATTTAATATGGATATAATTTTTCTTTTTCTATTTTGTGCACGATTTTTTTTATTCGAGTGATGTACATCTATAACCCATGCACAATTTTTTCTAATTAAAACTAAGATCATAAAGTTGAGAATTTTCATCCGATGATCGTAGCAATTATCACTGTGATCAAACCATCCTTCGAAACTTTTGTTTGTATCATCAACACATTTTTTAGAAATTACTGACTTTATATTTTGAATATGTGATTCCACTTCAAAAATGGATCGGAAAATATTCGTTTGCAATTTACATATTTCATAAAATTTCTCTGATGGTATTATTAAGAACTTATCTTCTTTGCAATTTTCATACTGTTTTGTTTGTATTAATATGTCTGAAAGAACAGCAGTACAAGATGTATTTGCTTTGGTCATTTCATTTGTGCATTTTATACAAGGGACGCCTAGTTTTTTCATTAATTTAAAAAAGCAATATCCGGCAAAGTATTTCACGGCAACATCACTCGTGTCTAAAGGAATTTCTGCGTGCTGTAGTTCGGGCGGCACTTCTATCGAGGAAGATCTGTCTAAGTCTTCTTCATCGTTTTCACTTATGTTCTGTAAAATGTTTATTGAATTAATCGGAGTTAAGCTATTTTCCTGATTTTGAAGGAATGCATCCCAATCTAAACTAAAATATTCGTCACTGTCATCCTCGCAATTTGAAAAAGTTGAAGTAAAAAGTAATTTAATTGTTATAATTTTTGCCAATAACTGATTGAATTCATAAAGGCTGGGATTAGTTTTATTACCATTTCTTGCTCTTATATGTGCAAACAAATTTTCCAATGGATCTTGGTTAAATTTCCGACCGTAGATATAAAAAATATTTGTATGTAACTCAAAAATTGATAATGATACTTTTATTGTAGACTCAATTGATATTAACAAACCACTGAAACAAAAAACACTTCTTTTAGAGGTAAGGGGTTTCATGTTAGATATGTAATCTTTCATTTTTAAAAGAAATTCAAAGTCTTGCGAATCCCTCATCAATGGGGGATTGCCGTTTAAAATATCGAATAATCGATTCATTTTCTTGAAACATTTGGCGGTAGCTTCGGCTTTTCCTTCCAATTCTTTAGGAAATTTTTTTAGCGTTAGAAAACTTTTAATACCTGCTTCAACGCTGTGACTGATGACCTGCACAGCAAGTCGAACACTCATTTTTTGAAAGTCGGTGGGACTGATGTGAGAATAAGTTAGTTTTGGGCACACTTTTGTGCTTTTTCCCTTTTCGGAATTATATATAAATGCAATGACCCTCCAGCATATTATTCCATCGGAAGTACTAATCTCACCCATTAGCAATCTGTTCCTAAAAGTTTTGAATAAATGTGGAATGTCATAAAAGGCGTATATGGTTGAAAAAAGGGCTTATCTTTAGATATTTGCAATCCACGGAACAACTTCCTATTTATGGGACCCTGATCACACGTAATTGCTCGATTGTTAAGCCCAAGTTGGATACAAAACTCCAAGCATTTAATTAATTCAACTTTTAAAATATTTCCAGTCAAAGAAGATGAACAGGCTATATAGTGAAGGACATGTTTAAAATTTCCGCAGATACTTCTTACCATAAACACAAGCACATGTTTTGCCAACAAATTGTTAGTCTCGCTGAATCTCCATATACTTCGTATCCATCAATCCTGTCTCGACTTATATTATATACAAGATTTTCTTGAATAGACATTTCATCAAACATAATAATAACTTCTTTATCTTTTTCCGGAAGGTTATCAACTTGTGTTTTTACTTCATGCAATATATTTTTATTGACACCTGGGGATAAACTTTTAATTTTTGTCCAATTATGCATAGAAGCTATATGGGGCATATGGAGTCCAAGCACATCACGAAGGAAAGTATAACCGGCAGAGGACCGAAAATAAATACATTGCGCTATTCTCTTTTCAGCCTCTGAATATGTTCTTGGCAGTAATAATATCATTTTGGAGAAAACTTTAGTATTTTCATTTATATTTTCTAATCTTTCTATATTTTCGGTTAATATTTCTTTATAATCCTTCACTTTCTTGTTTTTATTCTTGGTCCTTTTCACCCTCTTATTTAAAACTTTGGCCTTTCTTCGCAATAATTTTTTTCATTTTTGAAAGATTTATTTTCCGTTTTTAGTGTTCTTATTTGCTGTTTCAGTAATTTTATTTCTTTGTAATGCTTTGGATATTGCTCACATGGTATTGGTGAAGAAGAAAAATTCGGTCTTTTATTGAATGCAGCTGACGCTTGATTTAATTCTTCTATGGTGAAGTCCGATTCTATAAATTTCTTCTCATATGTTTTTGTAGCTCTCGACTTATCGAAGTATGGAGATGGTGATCGAGAAATATCAACAGAAGGAAATTCTAGATTTAAAGATGGAACTGCATTTTTTTTTTAAAAATCGCTTTCCAAAATATTTGCTCTGAAAATGAATGCTACAAATGTAAGGCTTTTCTTAGCTTGTATTTCACCAGCAGAGCTGGAACATACTTGAAGCCATTCATTATATTAATCGGACCCTACTTTGGGAAATTTGAAAAACTTACGGCTTGGAAAATTTTGCGCGGTACCTTGGCAAGATAATATGCTGCACTTTATATTCCACTCGGTGGATCTTTCGGCCATTTTTAAAAAGTATTGTAATTACCTATAAAAACACCACCTAATAAAATTAAATTTCAAATTAACCACAAATTGTACACTTATAACACTGGTCTAAACACCTAGGTACCAAATTCGAATACGAATGACCAGAAAAAACAAGTCCAAAAATAAAACACCGAAAGACATTTTTCCACAGAGCTGCCCCTCAACAGTGTTTCTCTATACATATTCCAACGAAAAAATATCCAGTAAATTCTTAATAACAGTGTGTATGCAAAACATACGCCACATACGAGTGCCTTTTATATAAGTTATAAAAGCCTGCTTGGAAAACTATGCTACAAAAAGCAAAGTGTTGTTGTCTGTACTACAAAGCTTTAGGTACTTGGCTGTTGACAAAAGCTTTACTTGGCTATGAGTAGTTGGCTGCTGATTGTAAGTGGGGTCAATTTTTAGTTAGGCCATTCTTTATCTGTATTTAGTTATCTGTGCTTTTAGATTATTTGCTAACAACATATATAAGAGTTTTAAGTATGAAGAACTGAAAAGCGGAGTACTTATATAAAAGGAGTAGTACCGGAGTACGCTATTAGTTTTCGGAGTACAAATACTCCGATCGGAGTACAAACGACAGCACTGCTAACGCCAATAGTTTCACTCTTGCTGGCGGGAAGGAAAAAGAGAGAAAAAGTACCAGCCCCCATGCGGAGAAAAGCCGGATTAAATGCTGTGCTTGTGTTGGTGGGTGGTGTTGGGGGTAGGGCTTGAAATCAAAAATTAGAAAAGTGAAAAAAACGAATTTTTTGTACGTTTGTCGTTTTTAAAATTTTTTCTTCGGTAAGTTTATATTTTTATATCAGAAAAATGAAAAATTTTCTGGATGTATGTATTCCGAAAGAATAGTTTTCTTCGTTGAGAGTTTGTCGTTTGTTAATTTTTTGTGTGTGTTTGTGCATTTTTTGAAGAATACTGTTACGAGCGTGGCCTTAGTTCGCTATTTAAAACACAATATTTCAGATATAATTCAAAAGTTCTTTCTTTATTTAGCTTTACTGTTTACTCTCACAAATTCACAAATAATTATCAAATCAACTCTTTATTTATCGCTAGTACTGTACTTCTAATTATCGCAATCCAAATAGTTTACTTCGTTCACTTCGCTGTCTGAAATAATACTCCGCCTCCTGGACGTGAGCAGCGCCGTATTTATACTCTACGAATTATCCTAGAACCTTCCTGAATATTCCATTCTCCAAACCCAGTTTACTAGGATGTCACTAACCTAAAGTTGTTTCCATTTCCAATAGATGTCGCTTGTATCACTTTGTGGCGCGTAACACTGCCCCCTTCTTAAAATTGTTCGTCCCGAACAACAGGTGATCCACGGTCTTGATGCTCGCAGTATTGACATAAACGATCTAGATGAACGATTTTCCGTTTGCCTCTTGTACCCCGCTGAATCCTATATACTACGTCATTTATTCTAGTCACTACTGAATACGGTCCTTCCCAGTGTTGTTGTAATTTGGGAGAACGTCCCTTACGTCGTTTCGGGTTGTACAGCCAAACAAGGTCACCTTCATTAAATCCTGCTGAGTTAGCACGTAAGTCATATCGGGTCTTCATCCGATCGGTATTTATTGCTAATTTTGCTCTCGTGACTTCGTGTACATCAGCTAATCGTTGTCTAAGTTCCGATACATAATCGTCTGGTAACTTTTGTTCACCTCTGGGTGTACCAAACTTGAGATCGCTAGGTAAACGCATCTCCTTTCCGAATATCACTTTTGCTGGAGTTTGTCCGGTCGTGTTGTGTACAGCTGATCGATAGGCCATTAAGAACATGGGAATATGTCGATCCCAATCGCGTTGGTGATAGTCGACTACTTTCTTTAGATGCTCGACCAATGTTCTGTTGAAGCGCTCTACCATGCCATCAGATTGTGGATGCAGAGGAGTTGTTCTGGTTTTTCTTATTCCCAGAATTTTACACATCTCTTGGAAAGTCCGTGATTCGAAGTTCCGTCCTTGGTCCGAATGAAGTTCATGAGGAACACCAAATCTACTGACCCAATTCATTACAACTTGATCCGCTACTGTGGTAGACTCTTGATTAGGGATTGCATAAGCTTCGGGCCATTTACTGAAATAGTCAATAGCAACTAATATATAACGGTTACCGTTATCTGTTTCTGGAAAAGGTCCAGCGATGTCTACGGCTATCCTTTCAAATGGGGCTCCTACATTATACTTATGCATTTCTCCTCTACTTCTGTGTGGTGGTCCTTTGCAAGAAGCACAGATAGTGCATCTGCGGCACCATTCCTCAACATCCTCTCGCATATGTAACCAATAAAACCTTTCACGTATTTTGGAAATTGTTTTATTCACCCCCAAATGTCCTCCAGATAATCCACTGTGCATTTCTTCTAGGACATCTTTGACCTGGGATGCTGGCACGACTATTTGCATTCGGAATGACTCGCCGTTAGTTGATTCCCACTTGCGCTTTAATATACCACATTCAACGTGAAGAGAGTTCCATTGAGCCCAGTAGCTCTTCAGTTTCTCACTCCTCTCCGAGATATCTTGCCATTGTGGTCTTTCCATGTCTTCTTTCCAAGCAAGAATAGGTGCTATGTCTGGGTCTTCCCGTTGAGCTGTTCGCAAGCTCTCGTTGTTCCAACCTGTCGATGGTTCCACCGTCATCAGCTGTATTGTTGCTTTTGTTTCTTTTTCTTCCAGCCGAACGCAATGTTTGCATTCAACTTTGCATGGACGTCGTGAAAGGGCGTCTGCATTTCCATGGATACGTCCTTTTCGGTGTTGGATTTCAAAGTCATAAGCTTGGAGTCGCTCTATCCATCTCGCCACTTGCCCCTCAGGGTTCTTAAACTGCAAAAGCCATTTAAGCGCTGCATGGTCAGTGCGGAGGATAAATTTCTGCCCGTAGAGATATTTATGGAAATGCTTGGTTGAGTTTACAATGGCAAGTAGCTCTTTCCTTGTAGCACAATAATTTCTCTCTGATTTTGAGAGTGCTTTGCTAAAATAAGCTACTGGCACCTCTTGACCATCCTCCTCCTGTGATAGCACTGCACCAATACCTACATTGCTGGCATCCGTGTCCAATATAAAAGTTTTTCCCAGCTTTGGATAGTGAAGCACTGGAGTTCCACAGAGCTGTTGCTTCAAATGTGCAAAACTCTCGTTACATTTATCTGACCATATGAACGGCTTTCCTTTTTCTATAAGTTGATGTAGGCTCCTTGCTATATCTGCAAAACCTTTTACGAATCGCCTGTAGTAGGTAGCTAATCCAAGAAAACTCCTTAATTGATGTTTGTCCTTTGGAACAGGCCAATTTTTCACAGCTCTTATCTTCTCTGGATCAGTTTTTACTCCTTGTGATGAAACTATATGCCCCAAATATTTTACTTCATTCTTGAATAGAGCACATTTATTCGTACTGAGCCTCAGTTTCGCATCTCTCAGTCTTTGAAGTACGTCCCGTAAGTTGTTTTTATGTTCCTCGAATGTCCTTCCGATCACAATTATGTCATCTAAGTAGACAAGACATGTTTTCCAGGTTAATCCTCGTAAAACACATTCCATGAGTCGTTCGAATGTGGCTGGAGCATTACATAATCCAAATGGCATAACTTTGAATTGCCATAAGCCACTTCCAACTGAGAAAGCAGTTTTTTCTCGGTCCTCGGGATGTATTTCCACTTGCCAGTAACCGCTCTTCAAATCCAATGTGGAAAACCATTGCGCTCCGGAAAGGGTGTCCAATGTGTCATCAATCCTTGGTAACGGATAGCTATCCTTTCTTGTTACATTATTTAGTTGGCGGTAGTCCACACAGAATCGGGTGCTGCCATCCTTTTTCTTGACCAAAACAACTGGCGATGTCCAAGGGCTGTTAGATTCCTCAATTATACCTTGTTCTTTCATGGAATTTATCATATCTGCAACTTCTGGTTGTTTGGCTAATGGTAGTCTTCGTGGTGGTTGCCGAATGGGCCTAGAATCTCCTGTATTGATCCGATGCTGGACAAGATTTGTTTTGCCGAAATCATCATCATTTATTGCAAATAATTCCGAAAATTCATCGATCATATCTTTGGCATCGTTGTATTGCTGTTCACTTAAGGCACCAGATGAAAGAAGTTTCTGAACCTGTTGAGTAGTAGCTGGTATACGTATTGCCTCCTTAATATTACTACCATTTTCCAAATTAACAATCTGATAAACAGGCTCACAATTTCCAATTATAGCACCTTCTTTTAGTTGTACCTCATTTTCGGATGTGTTGAGCACTCTGACTGGAATTAATGTTGCGCCTTCTGCCTTCACTAAAGTCTTACCAACGATGATGTTCGATGTTACTTTTGTAGGGTTAGGCTCCACCAGATAGAATCGGCAGGTCCCGATGTCATCAGTAAGCTTTGTCCATACTAGCGTCTCCGAGAATGCAGGGAGAGTCATATTCTCACAGACCATCGTCCTTAATTTTGCAGGATAATCTGTTCCTCCTCCTAGTCTCATAGGAATTTCTATGTTGCCATATTTGAGTATTCGTTCTCCGACATCTAAATTTATTTTATATGTGGTCATAAAATCTACTCCAAGGATGCATTCATCCATTATGTCTGAAACTAGGAAATTGTGAGGAAATAGTAGTTCACCTAGTTGAATATCCAAAGTTATTTCTCCAAAAACTTGTGCTGCGGCTCCAGTTGCTGTTCTTAGTAAATATTTGGTGGTATTGTGAAGCCATTTGTTCTTGACAAGATCCGCTCTAATAATTGATCTCGAAGCTCCAGTGTCGATAGTGACAACGCAGTCATTTTTCCCTACACTTCCATATATAACAAGACTGCTATTATTTCTCTGCAACTGGGCTATCTGAATGATGACTTCGGGGCTGTCGACTCTACCAACCAACTTCTGCCCCCCGAAGTTGGTTTTTACATGTTTTCCGACTGCTGAACAGGGGAGCTGATGCGACTAGTCGGTGTTTGATTTCTAGGCTCTCCCCGAATAGCTTGCTCCCTGGCTCGACATCTTTGGCATTCTGTTCTGTCCTCCTCTTCTGGTGATTCTGTTCGACGGCGTTTTCTGCAGTCCCTTTGGAGGTGTCCTGGTCTTTTACAATTCCAGCATCGCAGAATACCACGTGAAGAATTGCTCTGTGATGGCTGAATTCTATTACAAGTACATTCCTCCACCGAAATTTCTCTCACTCGTACTGCACTTCGAGAAGCTTGCCTGGCAGATTCATACGCTAGTGCATAGGCTAGTGTTTCTGCTGTTGATTTCTTTCCTGCTAGCCTCAACGCTTGTTGTAAATTTTGATCTGCAATAGCGTTCACAAATGCTTCTGTTGCCACTTCATTAAGGAAATCCGCATTTACGCTAGAGTATGAGAGATAAGCTAATCTTTCCACATCAGCCTGCAGTTGTTGTAGTGATTCGCCATGCTTTTGAATCCTGTTGCGTAGCTGTAGGCGATATACTTGCTGCATGTGTTCATCTCCATAACGTAACTCTATCGCCTGTACTAATGAAGTATAATCACGTTGCCTTTCTATCGGTATAGTTTGTAAAAGCTCTGATGCAGAACCTCGAAGTGCTAATACCAGAGCTGTAGCTTTGTCTGCATCATTCCATCCGTTTACTTCGGAAGCAGCCTCGAATTGTCTCTTGAAAATATGCCACGAATTTTGTCCATCAAATATTGGAGGTTTCATTCTGCCTGCATTGGATATTTCAATTCCTTCGTGCCGTGGTTGTCGATGCTTCATCATCTCCAAATCTGCTTTAAAGTTGTCAAGCTTCTCCGTAACATTTTGTTGTACTTCCGACACTTGTTGTTGAACTTCTAGCACTTCCTGCTGGATTCCTTCAATTTTTACATTTTGCTCGTCTAATGTATTCTTAAGAAAAGTCTTCTGTTCCTCCAAACAAGTTTCTAGACAATTCTGCAAAGAATTCTTTTGTTCGTCCAAACGGGCTTCTAGAGAATTCTTTTGTTCATCTAGACGGGATTCCAGAGAATTCTTTTGTTCCTCAAAAGCATTCTTTTGTTCCTCAAAAGCATTCTTTTGTTCGTCCAAACGGGCTTCTAGAGAATTCTTTTGTTCATCTAGACGGGATTCCAGAGAATTCTTTTGTTCCTCAAAAGCATTCTTTTGTTCCTCAAAAGCATTCTTTTGTTCGTCCAAACGGGCTTCTAGAGAATTCTTTTGTTCATCTAGACGGGATTCCAGAGAATGCTTTTGTTCCTCGAAAGCATTCTTTTGTTCGTCTAAACGGGCTTCTAGAGAATTCTTTTGTTCCTCAAAAGCATTCTTTTGTTCCTCAAGAGCATTCTTCACCTGCAGGGTTGAAAGCTCCATTTTGGTCATTAAAGTACCCAAAAGCTGTTCTATGTTCATCGCAGGCTCTTCTTCAGTTTCTGATTCTTCATCGAAAATGTATGTCTCCGGATTCTTTTCTTCCTCTATCAAAGCTTGTCTAAGTCGCTCGAGTAGAACATTCTTTAGACCTGTCGTTTGCAATGACCGCTTCCCCAACTCCACTTTCAATTCCTGTATGCGAAGCTCCTCTAGTTTGCGTCCCATTACTTTGATAATTCACTCACAGTTTAATATAAAATTATCTTTCGGAATTTTCACTTAAAGCAGGAAAGTTTCACACGATTTCACCAAATTAATCACTCTTTGAATTTCAAAGTCAAATGCCACCACTTTATTTCGCGATTTTATTTTAGTTCTGACACCAGTTGTTACGAGCGTGGCCTTAGTTCGCTATTTAAAACACAATATTTCAGATATAATTCAAAAGTTCTTTCTTTATTTAGCTTTACTGTTTACTCTCACAAATTCACAAATAATTATCAAATCAACTCTTTATTTATCGCTAGTACTGTACTTCTAATTATCGCAATCCAAATAGTTTACTTCGTTCACTTCGCTGTCTGAAATAATACTCCGCCTCCTGGACGTGAGCAGCGCCGTATTTATACTCTACGAATTATCCTAGAACCTTCCTGAATATTCCATTCTCCAAACCCAGTTTACTAGGATGTCACTAACCTAAAGTTGTTTCCATTTCCAATAGATGTCGCTTGTATCACTTTGTGGCGCGTAACAATACTTTTGATACGGTTATAGTTTTGCGCAAGCACTGATTTTCTGAGTTTTTTGTTATATATCAATTTATTTAACGAATAGCGAATAGCGAATTATTTGGTTTATTATTTGATAATATTTTAATAATATTTCTTCGGTAACATTTTTTTGTGAAGTGTGAAGGCTTTTTGGTTTTGTTCATTCCGATAGAATAGTTTTCTTCTGTATTCGGTAGTTGGAGAGTTTTCTCTTTTGTGTTTTTTTCATTCTGAAGAATACTTTTGTTAGGTACATCTTGCAAAACTCGCTGAGTTCTAATGACAAATGGGACTTATGCCCATCTACAAAAAGTAGTACTGGTTTTTTTATGTTGTGGTCATGAAGCCAAGTATTCACCCCGTTGGCAATGTACTCGACCGCAAAAACCAGTTAGAAGAGTGGAGTTCCAAGAACGGAGGGTATAGGTACTAGGGCTTGTCAAAGCTTCGAAAAAATATTCGAGTAATGAAACTTCGACCTTTGAACGGAAGTTGCTTAGGGGCCCGCCAGGGGACATACCACACCGGACATTAAAAAAAGATTTAATTCATTTGATTGTTGCTGCATACTGCTGCGCTGAGGCTATACATCCTGGAAAAGGCTTTTTGGACATTTATCTAAATGTGGAAATAGCCAGGGTCAAATTACTCGGCAGAACGGTCGTTTTAAGCTCTAAAACGAGTGAAGAACTATTCAAGATCCACCACAAAGGAGATTAAGTCATTCTCTGTGCTGTAGAAAGTTCGTCGATTGTCAATCTAAGCGTATATTTACATTTAACGAACTTTTTTTTGCATATAATTTCGATTTTACTTTTGATATTTCTAAGTCTGCTTGGTTATTTTCAAAAGCCGATGTACGTTAAATAAATGAAAAATAACGGTAACATTTTTCTTTTATTCAATTATTTAAAAAAAAGGGGCCCCAGACTCTGTTAACCGCCTACGGGCCCTGAGTCTTCATGTTCGGACCTGTACCTACCATGTGATCGTGATTCAAAATTTGTAATATTAATTTGATCCACTTCCCGTTATTGTGCTAAAATTTGGCACACTGTTAAATGACAATATAATTTAACACATTTATGTTATAGTCTCTTTTTCGTTTCCTGGATTTATATGGTACACATTTTTGGAGCCTTTGGGGGCCAAAACTTTACCAGTCTTAGGACATAAATTCAAGCTCGTTTCATCACCGTTTAAAATGCGCCGAGGATTTTCAAAAATGTCTTCTGAATTTATTTCTTTGAGGTATTCTTGTAGCTCTTTGAACCACTTTTTTATTATTTCTTCTGTAATGATCGCTCGGCCCTTCTCTTATACCCTCTGCAGTACGCTGAACTATGTTGGGATGACGTTTAAGGAATAGATGGAACCATTTTTAAAAGGTGTAGATCGACCGTCCTCAAGTACGGACGGTATTTAGGAGATCATTTTTTTTTATCGGTAGTGCGCATTTACACAGCTAAATGCACCATTGAACCAATTTTTGTTATTCTATTGTTGTCAAAATGGTATCCACTCTACTTTTTCCAATGGTTTCGGGTAATATGCCTTTCAATTTGTCCTGCAAGGTGCTACGAGGAATCCACACTTGGAATTAGCTGCTCTGATTGAAAGTTTTCCATGACGTATTTCAAACATCGCCTCCTTTAAACTTTCCCCGGAATAGATTAAAGACTTTTTAGCCTTCGATGTTGAAGTCGTAATTTACATAACAATATAATAAATTTTAATAATTCGATAATACGTAGGTATTTGTTGTCTTTCTATTTATTAAATTATATGTAAAACAGATTAAGCCGGATTTGTATATACATTATTTTAATTTGTGGCCGGTAATATAATAGTTAGTTGGGAGATTTGAGGGAGGTATTCAGACTCATTCTCCCTTGAACCTAGCTGAAAATACAACAAAAGAACACAGTTAATATAAGCCATACCAATTTTTCGTATACCTCCAAACATCTGTAAAGCTGAAAATGGCGTTCGCTGTAGCCGTAACTCTCGGAATATGTAAACCACACAAGGCCATGAACAAAGTCCAAAAAAGAAAGCAGCAGGCCGGTCAGCAGGTGACATCCACAGTCCTCTTGCCTTGTCTTACTGCAGGAATTTTTCATATAAAAATTGCTTGTATTTTGTTCAAACTTTATAATTTCCATAAATTTGCTCTACATGCTATTTTTTTTTTGTTAAACTATTAGAAAGAAAACATATTTGGCTGCAATTTGTTTTAAATTCATTTTGCTGTGGAAGCGACAGTTTTGGGCTTTAGGACCTGTTCAAGATGAAATTTTAGTTTTTCCTCCATGACTGCATGCTGTACCCGGCACGTTAAGGCATTTTAATGTGTCGGTGCCTTCGGTGTCTTCATGGCTTGTATTATATTCCGGGGGTTACGACCCGGCACGTTAAGGCCTTTTAATGTGTCGGTGCATTGCCGTCTTTATGTTCCAGGCAAAGCCCTCGACAATACTTCGCAAGCCATGAAACAGAAATCTATATGTATGTGTTGTGAGTCCGTTTTCTAAAATGTTCTATATTGATACTTATGGAAAAGTGCCAAACATTGACTTTATACTATATGCTATAGAGCCTAAACTACTATCCATAAAGGAAAATAGTCTTGTATTAATTTAAAGCTGGGTTCCTTACTTTCCCAAAGGCTACACTTACTAACAAAATAATACAATAGTTCTGATTACAAAGTAACCTTACCATTTTACGCTCAAAATACCTCTCAGCTGAGTGATAATTGCATGTGCACCCGGAGTCCGAATCTGTAGTCAGCTACATTCGATATCATCAGCCCACGGCATCCCATGACGGCGCAGCGACAATACAATGATTACTCAGGTGAGAATTTTTGTTTGAGAAATCGTAGTCATTTGGTTAAGATAATTTTTTTTAAATAATTTTGTTAGGAAAGGATGAACATTTTATTACGGTTCGGAAGATAAAAAAGCAAGCTCAAGATTATCACAACACCATTTTTCTATATGAATAGTAGTTTAGGGCCGAGGAGCTATTCAAATGAAACTTTTGTCAGTTTTCCATAAGAATACTGCAAATATTTTAGAATGTAAGGACTCCATTAGGCCTAGCATGTAGTGAAGTATTCTCGAGGGTCTTGATGTAGCGTGTAAAAACAGTTATGTGTGTGAGGATGCCGTCACTTTTTTCCACCGGAATTCTGTGAGAAAATTCCACATGTGGAATTTTTGCTTATTGGGAAACTTCACTTGATAGTGAAAGAAACAAAAAAATCTGCTTTACTATTGTCTTCCTGCGCTAGAAATTAGAAACTGGATTTTCAAACATTTCCAAAAAAGTGTCGTCTTTAGGGAGTCCAGTCCAAAATTCATGGTCGGGAAATGTATAACGTTAAAAAGTTAAGCGAAAGATAAAGATGTTCAGAAAAATGAAAAAAACGAAATCAATCTATGTCGATTTCTTTCCATAAATCCGAATAAGGATTAATAAATTATAAATTATAATAATTAATAAAAATTAATAAACATTCACGAAACCGGGTACGGATTAATTTGATGGAAAGCTAAATTCCTCTTTTTATTTTTAATTTCAAATTTCTTCATTATAAATAAATAATGACGAATAATTATAATAAATTAATGAAATTGTTGTGCGTTGTACATTGCAACACAAAAGAATTGAATCTCTATTATTTCAGTATATTACTACTCTACACAGTATACTTTTCCGTTACGAGTTCAATGGTAAATATCCAGAATGTTCAATTGCCAACGATAATACTTCCGATCTGCTCCTCAAAGTGTCTTAGTCTAGTTGCAATGGTCCTAATTGTAGGTAGCAAAATAAAAAAAATGCAGTAATTTAAATTTATTGATCGAGCACTGATAGTACAGCAGCACAAGCAAAAAGGCCCCGTGATTCTTGCAGAATTACATACTCTCGAACGGACGAAGCAGTCTCCGTTACATATTACGATATTACTTTTGTACTATTAAATTCGAATATTGGTACCTAAACTGGGTCCAGTGGCGGATCCAGGATTTAGGTGAGGGGGGGGGGGCGCAACTATGGGTTAAAAATGGTATATACTGAAAACTGAGCAAAAGTTTGACGACACTTACCACCACTCGCAAATGTCAAATGCACAACATTTATCATTTATGTAAAAGATACGAGTCGAACACATTAGCAAGTGGCTACCACTCGCAACGAAGAAAGTTGCTCAGGGTTCTGTGCCACTCCAAAAAGTCACAGAGGATGTTAGATTATTCATTGTATTTTGGTTTGTAAATGGTGGAAGTGTAAAACTTCCCAATCATCCATTTTAGTTAGTAAAACTAGGGAAACGTACTTTATTCAAATTCACGAATCATCAAAATCATCATATCTTTGTAAAATACAGGAATTAAAAACTTATATTTATTTAAAATAGCAGTCACAGAATAAATGCAATACTTACCTTGTACGTATATAGCTTCGTCGGAAAGTTAAGAAAGTGTGACTTCATTTGTTTTTTTATATTATTAAGCCAAGCTCAGGAGATATCTCATGAGCACAGCATGGCCTGAAGCTGATAAAGAAAGGAATTAGGGAACGTGAGCAGGGTGGCGAAGGTGCTGATGTATGTCACCCTTAAACTTTCGCAGATTGTATGCCGGAGAAAAGACAGAAGATTGGAAATTGTTCCACGTTCGCACACGACCGAAAGTATTTTGAAGGGTAAAAGGATGTCCGCGGCTTGCAGTACGAGATTTATATGAAGGAATCGGGGATCAGATTAGACATTTCATCAGATCATTGATCATGTATGTAGCAATATTGGAGCGAAAAGCAACATTGCGGCGGTGCTCGAGTGAGTCCATATGAAGATTTTGCCACATAACCAATGATCTGAAGGCTCTCTTTTGGACAATATCCAATGAAGCTAAGGCTCTGCGACCAGCCCCGGCCTACATATGGAAATTGTATTCCAATCTAGATCTGATGTAGAACTTGTAGATGGGCTGAAATATTTCTTACATCTTTTCAGAAATCCAAGATATTTCGTTGTGATCTGTTCAGCTTAACATACTGCAAATATTAATGTCAAGAATGCATAAAGACGGTGTATCGTCAAGCAGTACTCCATCATTATGAACGGGAGTGGAAAAATTATGATCTTGTTTTAAAGAGATGGGACAGCTTTGGAACTTAGATGTATTGAATTCGATGCGATTCGGCTTGCTTCAAGCGAGGATATTATCAAGGTGGTTCAAGGATCTAATCGTGCAATCTAGTTTGACAGATGTGACATTTCCTCTGGATGTCAAGGCAGTAAGCGAAACCAGGGTACTGTTATCGGCAAAACAATGGATGGGATAATTGAGGGAAAGCAGATCATTAATGAAAATTGAGAAGATAAATGGATAGAAAGCAGAGCCCTAAGGCACCCCGGCATTTATTGGCTGAGAATGAGATGTAACGCCATCTAATATAATCCGTATTAAGCGATCAGATAAAACACTTTACATTCATAATAGAAGAGGACGAGAGAGTCCAAGTGCTTTAAGTTTGGCTAAAAGGGCTGGATGCCAGACTCTATCAGACACTATGATAGGCCTTTGAAATATCTAGGGCAACGATTTTGGACTCACCAAAATTGAGAAAACTAAGACCTCAACGTTCCATAAGAAAAGCCAGAAAATGAAAAGCCATATTGGCGATCGTTGTGGGTTTGATTAGTTTCTAGATACTTCATTAATTTGGATTTAATGATAGATTCAAAACATTTTAAAGAATCGAAGTGATTGTATTTGGTCGATAATTTGAGGGATCACTACCCTTTCCTTTCTTGGGAAAAGGCTGGACGTGAGGTAGTTTTCAAGTAATTGGAAATTTTCCTGTCGAATAAGACAAGTAGAATAGTTTTCGTAGAGCTTTAGTCAAGAATGAGGCGCCGGTTTTATTTAACGGGGGCTTGAAACTTTCAGGACTTGCAGCTATGGAGACGTTGAATTCCTTAAGGACTTTGAATATATCTCTCGTATGGATGTATATTGGATTTTGTACACATTTACAAGGGAGAAGTAAAATGGGTGGAAAATGAGAATTTGAGGTGAATCTAACAGTCTAAATACTTGTTTTACTCAGGGAGTCAACAACCACTTCATTGTAAAGTAGTGAAGGAATAGAGGAACTGCTGAAGTTGCTCCTGATAGTTTTGACCAGGGAGCAGAAACCTCTGCTGCCTTTGCGTCTTGCCAATATTCTAACGTTCTGGTAAAAACGAAATTTTTCTCTTTGGATAGTGTTTCAGTTCTGGACATGGCTCTGTCTTGCTTTAAACACCCCAAGCAAAGCGACGCTCATGTACAGGTATCCGCGCTTTCTGTTTTGTCTATAGGCTTCAACAACCGTGACCGAAGGTCAAAGTGCTAGCTAGGGCTTGCGTTCCTAAATGTATCATATTGAATGCTTCCAGAAATTGTTACGTTTTTTAAAAAACGTGCAGTGGAATAGATGTGAATCATTTTGTTAGGAAACATGTAGAAGATCTACTGCAATTTTTTTCACTGGTCTTCAGGGGGGGGGCGCCCCCGTCGCCTCTAGTTGGATCCGCCCCTGACTGGGTCACATTATTTTGGGCAGCTGTAGACTCGCCCCAATCGCATCTAGTACTTGAATATTCTGATGAAAAAAAAATTGAATACAAAGCAAAGCTTTGTGGTAATTTCAAAAATGCGAAAATCGATATCTTCTGCAATGATTAGATTAGATAGACTTGAATACACCAATGTGGTACAGGCTAACAATATCTGTACAATACGTACAGTGGATGAGTTTAATGCTTTACGAATACAGATAGCTGGTCTACAAAAGGAGTTAATGATTTATTCGACACACGATGGTACGCTCGTACCTTACGAATGAAAAAAATGAGTAAGAACAACTGCTGAATATTGTGCACTTAATTGTTTATACTTAAAATCAATCTTAACATGGTTATTTTCTTAAGTAATAAAAATGATTTAAAGTTTTGTATATACAGGGAGATTTATACGAATATGTATGTAAAAAAACCAAAAGTCGTCACAACTCACAGCTGTAAGAACCTTTAAACAAAACAAAAAAATTTATATCTTATCTTCACAGCGAAAAATCATATCCATAATCATGGTACCTACTTATTTCCAAATCAATCTGCATACATTATACTTATTAAAAAAACAAAAACAAAAACAATTATTTATCACATAAAAACAAACAGCTTAAAATAATCAATCATACTATCCCCATGGCTGCAAGTTTACAAAAGGAATTGCAAGACTGTCGCATTTTATAGGATGATTTCTATAAAATAAAAAATAAAATAGTACAAAGTAAAATTTAAAAAAAACAAAAAATTTCTTACCCATGTACATCATTTCTAATAAACGCTGCAGGTTGTATATCATGAAACGTAATATGATCAACATTATCACAAATAATCCTTGCCATTGTGACCTTACGAATCTCCTGTAATTGATCATGAGTAAAAAATCCTGGATTAATTTCTGGACCATATTCATAAAAATATCTATCGCCACGTCGAAATCTTGAAAATTGATCTGCAATAATTTCAGCAAATGTTGATCCAATAACTGCACCTCCAGTTGCTGCTTCCATTAAGCCTCCAATCCATAAATCGATATCATCAGGATGCCTATAAACTTGTGATAATTTTTTCCCAATTTTCGAACCTAAATCTTTAAAGCTATGAATCCTCCCATAACCCATAACTTCTAAGTAATCATTATAACTACGAAGTCCTTCATCACGTCCTCGTTGAATATTAAGAGCAGCTAGATCTAAACCAAATGGATTTCCACCACGGAAAAGGAATTTACTTAGCTGTGAATAGCGTAATTATAGTATATATGAAAAAAAAAATTTGTGGAATATATTAAATGCAAATCTTACTCCATCTGTTATAAACTCATCAACTTTTTGCATTGGTTGTTCAGTTAAAGTTTTCATAAGATCATCTAGAAATGTACGTTTACGTATTCGATTTGGATTAAACATGACATCTGGAATAGCGACAACTTCATCGATATCATTATTATGATGAATACTAAAAAGGACAAAGTGTTCAGAGGATGTTTGCTATTTGAAATAATTCATTCCTAACTGGTATTTTCCAGAGACAGTTGAATGACCGAAACGAAAAGCTGCCGCAGTGAATTCATTGGTAACAGCTGGATTCACTTCTGGATCATAATCTCTAGCATATCCATGATGTCTTGGTGTTAGATCGAATCTTTTCATTGTAAAAGGCCCTATGATTAAAGGCAACCATTCATTGTATACGATATGCTGCATTTCTGCTATTACAATTCTTCGAGCCTCTTGAAATAAGATTTCATCGTTTAAGTTGGGATTGAAATTTGCTAGGATTCCTGCTATCCGGTTATGTTCTCTGGCGAAGATTGTATGCAATGCCACTAGGGAAATTATCTGATTGGTACGTCCGTCTCCTGGAAATAGATAATATAAATATGAATTTTTTATTGTTTTAAATTTTATGCAATATGTGCGATCATAGAAGTTTCTATTAAATATTTCCAATTAAATCAACCAGAGCATGACGTATTGTTGTATTTCGCGTTTTACTAAAAAATTAGATGCCTTCCAGCAAACATTATGATTGGCCTACGAATCGCTTTCTTATAATTTCTTATTGCCACAACGAGCATAAATGTTGCATCGCATATGAATCGTGTAAGTAATTCATTTGATGATCGCCATGGCGACAAATATCCTTTTTGAGGCCAGCCATTCCCTTTAACTCGTACACGAATTTGTCTATTTCTTTACTATTTTCGACACTCTCGTAGACCCACTTTTCGTCATCACAGTGAGCTGAAATTTGGCACACAGGTTCATGTCGCGTGACAATTGACAAAATCGGGAAAAATCATTTGAAAATTTGGTACAAATTTGATTAGTGATAAATCCGTTTCAGGAAAAATGCAGAGTTTTCCGATTTTTCCGAAAAAAAATTCCGGAATTTTCCGACTTTTCCGGAAAATTATCCGACTTTTCCGGAAAATTATCCGACTTTTCCGGAAAATTATCCGACTTTTCCGGAAAATTTTCCGGTAAAAAAGTTTTCTAAATCAAGTTCCCTATCAACTGGCGTCATTACTTTCTCTCCGACAATGGTGAAAACTTGCAGAAAAAATCGAGGAAAATTCATGTAAAACGCTTTTCCAGAGTTTTTCCGACCAAGGAAACATTTGAGCGTTTTGCAACCTAAGACAAAGTTGTAGAGCGAAATGAGTTGCATAATAATTTTTACTCGAATAAATGTTTTGAAAAACTGGTAAATCAGTGTCTTTTCAGCCGTCATAAAATATCTCCATGCAGCACGTAATAACAATTTAGTTAACGTGAAAAGGCAGAAAATAAAATATGTAAAAAACGAGTTTTCAAACAAAACTGAGGCCAAGCCGCATGAAAAAGTAGAAAATAAACTTTTCTTCACACACACAGAGGTGGACTCAGATTTTATTCGCTGACAATTACCGATATATTTCAGTATGATCAATCAGAGGTAATAAGTGATTTGGTTCATGAAGAGAAAGAATATTCAAGAGAAATGTCCCAATCAAAAAATCTGAGTCCACCTCTGTGTGTGTGAATAAAAGTTTATTTTCTACTTTTTCATGCGGCTTGGCCTCAGTTTTGTTTGAAAACTCGTTTTTTACTTATTTTATTTTCTTGCGTTTGATTTTTCTAGACGACCACACTTGATGAAAGAACAACTGTAAATGGGGCAATTTCCATACGTATAGTACTGAAATATTATCGATAACGGATGTCTCGCTCTTATCACAACTAGTACCAGCAATCTAGGCAATAAAAGTGAAATAAAAGGCCAATCGTAATGTTTCCGGGAATCGAATTGACTTTAGTTCTCGAGCTATTGCCAAAACATCGCCAATGGTAATAAAAGGGCAACACAGTTTTTATTGCCATTTTTATCGTCACAGCAATTTATCACCACAATGTCTGCTTGGCTATATCAGAAGTACTTGCTTAGACGTTCTTCAATTCAGGAGTATTTGAAAGTTTTTTCTCCGATTTGGTATGATATTTCAAAAGCTAGATCAAGATAATCGAATTAGCGCTAAGGAGCATCTCCAAAAATTGAAAATGAATTTTCGTCCAGGATACTTATATGTTGAAGCTTGCAGTAGGTTTCGAACGAATCAATATTCAACAGCGAAAACATATATTTTTTGTCATATACATACATATGCATCACTGCAATAACGATTTTTGCATAAACAATTTTCAATGTTGACGAGAAGGGATCCTGTAATGATTCCTAACAAATTAACAAAGATAGAGTGAAACTCCAGATTTATACGTTTGTTAAGGAAATTTACAATTGGCAATACCTTACCACAATGTACAATACTCTGATATAGTTAGTCACTAAGTGTCAATGTGTATAAAGTAGATATAGTCATAAGTCTCAGGCCCAAAATACATTCACGGCCTCAGGCCACGAGCCACAAGCCACTTGAGGATTGTGACCCACTGCAGAAGCCAACTAAGTTACATTCACGGCCACTGGCTACAAGGCGCCATTTTTCTGATTATGGATAAATGTATGTATTTTCACGTAATTAATCATTTTTTCTTCCATTTTATTTTTTTGCAGAATTATTACAAAACAATATGAATTAATTCACACAGGTAAACAACTTTCATAACTGATAAATAAAATTCCGATTAAAAACAAGTCCCCCGCCATATTGAATAACCTATCATTTTTATACTTCAATGTTGGTAGTACCGGGGCCACAAGCCACAAAATTTGAGATTTGCTCAAACTTGGCCACGGCCACAGCGTGGCTTGTGGACTGTGGCCGCGAATTGACAATTCATTTACATTGGTTCAGAGGCGTGCACCCAGTGGCCTGTGGCTTGTTGTCGTGAATGTATTTTAGGCCTCAGTCTTGATACAGTCGTCTAGTCAGTAGTTGGTCTGTCAATAAAGTCATAAGTCGATTAGTCAAAGTGTGGTTTTTAATTTAATTAATAAAACTCCCACAGACATCAGATGTGCATAGAGAATACAATCCCGGGATCCCGGCCGTTTTCTGGCCCGGAAAATCCCGTGACTGTACTTTGCTAATCTCGGGGTTTTCGGGATTGCATTAATAGCATTTATTACATAACGACATAAAACAACCCTTAGATACGCCATACGATACGTACTACACAGGAACAGCCCTAATAATATGTTTGTCGCAGAACTTAGAAGGGACTTCCCCGCTCAGAATACTTCAATACAATACTCTTAAGGTAATTCCCCAACGGGTCAACAGGGGAATCACCCGATCACCGTATACCATAATATTGTTGCGGGGTATTTCCCGTCGGGGATTCCCTGTACGAAACTATAAATACGCCAATCAGGTTTTATTTTTTTCATTTATTATTCTGCCAGTGACGAGGTTACGTAGGTTACGTTATTTAAATTAATTAGTCAATTATCTGAAATTAAGTATTTTAAATGGCGGGAGACTTTGTTAAACATAAAAAAGACAGTGATACGACGTCAGTGTGGAGTTATTTTTTAGTTGCGAAGGACGGGAATAGTGGTAAATGTAAGCGATGCCCAGCCATTCTCAAGACTTTGGGTGGATCGACTAAGGGATTACATACACATTTGTCATCAAAACATAACATCAAGGTTATATCAGCTTCAACAAGTCAAGATTCTGAAAATCGGAACACAGCACCGCCGCCAGCCAAGCGAAAGTTAGATGATTATTTTAATAAAAGTGCCGACGATAGCCTGGATGATGTTTTCGCAAGACTGATTGCATTAAATGGATTTCCATTCAGTGTATTCATAACTTCAGATGATTTAAGAAAACTGCTCTTAGCAAAATACACGGATTTACCAAAGTCAGCCGTCACCATTCGAAAACGTGTTATGAATTACAGTGAAAAAATCACAAAGCAAGTAACTGCAGAATTGAAACATTTGAAAAGTGCAGGTGAAAGATTTAGTCTTTCTTTCGACGAGTGGACTTCAACGTCCAATAAACGATACATGGCTGTCAACGTTCATTCATATAAAAAATTTTAGAACTTAGGACTTGTTCCAATTTATGGTAGTATGACATTTGAAAATTGTCTTCGTATATTGAAAGAGCGTCTAAGTAAATTTGATATTTCCCTGGAAACTGACATCGTGGCTATTGTAACCGATGGACCGAATGTTATGATAAAGGTGGGACGGCTTGTTTGCACTGAACAATAACTGTGTCTCGCACATGGTGTCAATTTGGCCGTCTGTGATGTGCTTTATGAAAAACATAATTATTTCCAAGATAGCCCTACCTCAGATGATACTATAAATGAACCAGCTGTGGCTGTTGATTATATGGACGACGGCGATGATGCTGACCATTTAGAAGCCTTAGACTGTCCAGAATCAGGTTTAATCTTAATGTCACAAAATGATCTTGCGCGAGGAGAACACATACCACAGTTAACACAAGATGAAAACATTAATGAGCTGATAAAGAAAATCCGCAAAGTTGTAGTGAATTCCAAAAGATCACCATTGAAAAATGAAACAGTACTTCAAAAATATGTGAAAAGTGAACATGGAAAAGAGCTGTCACTTCTTTTGGACTGTAAAACCAGGTGGAATAGCCGTTTAACAATGCTGGAGCGATTTTATCTTTTAAAAACCTGCATTCATAAAGCTCTTATCGATCTCAATCATCCAATTCGTTTAGAAGATGTTGATTTTGACTTGGTAAATAATGCCTTAGACACACAGCACTCTTAATGAAGAAATAACTAACGACTCATTAGTCTATAATGATTCATTATAAACTGCGGACACACAGCCATTTCTTTAATTAAGTTCTGCTGTCAAACTGGTTTTGATGAACTTATCACCTTAAAGAAGCAATATGGATCGAATTAAACGCGATAAACTTTATTTTCATTTATTTTGTTTTCAATTTAACAACTTCCGAATGAGAAAAACATTATATTTAAAAAAATATTAATAATATAATTTGTGATTTGCATTTCTTTGCATTTCTTCTTCTTATTTTTCAAATCGGCAGATGCACAGCGGAGCTCCAGATTTACATTATATGTCAAATCTAGCACATTTTTCCTCATTATAGCTATAATGAAGGAGGAAAACAATTCATTAATGCACTTCATTATCATCTGATTTTCGAGCTATAATGACATATACTATTTGACACACGGCATTTTAATGAATAGTTAGTACAAATGATTCATTAGTTCGTGCTGTGTGTCTAGGGTATAAAATTGTTGATGTGCTTACCCCAATTAAATTGACAGTAGAAGCAATCTGTCGGCGTGATGCTAATTTATGCACAGCTGATGCCGCTTTGAAATTTCTTATAAAACAACTGTCTAGCAAAAACTCAGCACTTGCTAAAAAAATGAAAACATCCTTAGTGGAACGTATAAAGCAACGACGAAGTGATGATTTAACTGGTGTGTTAAATTATTTACAAAATCCACGAAAAGATGACGAAAATCAGTTATTATCGGATTTGGAATGGCATGACTTATTTCTAGTTCCTACACAGGCTTTAGTGAGGAAGCAAGGCTAAGGCCAGAAACCTCCCAACCCCAACTGACATTAAAGGAAAAGTTACAGCTGGAAATTGATAAGAGTATGAAATCCCCAGATCCTGAAGTACAAGTACAAAATGAATCGGGGTTGGCAAATAGTATTAGACGTGAGATGAGCCTGTTCGAAAATGGAGGAATTCGTGGATATCACTTAGAAACAGCATATAAGTATCTAATGACTATTCCTCCAACCAGCGTAGAGCCTGAGCGAGCGTTTTCAGCTGCTGCTTACGTTGGCAATAAACTACGTAGCAGGCTTGGAAGTCAGACATTGGATGCTTTGATATTTCTGCGATTGTATTTTCGAAATTCTAAATAGTTCTTTTGTGTTGTCTTTTTGTTTTCTTGCAAAAGTATAGTTTTTTCTTTGTTTTGTCTTTTTTCTTTTCTTACTATATTGTGATTTGTGTTGCGCAATGATATTAAAAACATTTTTTAAGAAATTACTCAAGTTTTTTTTTCATTTGAGCCCAATTAGAAACCACATAGTCTAATCCCGGGATTACGCATGAAAAATCCCGTAATCCCGGGATTGAAAAAACATGCTCGGGATTGTATTCACTAGATGTGCATCGCTATGCTTTTTTTTGTTCTTCCCCGCAAGAAAAAAAAAACTTCATTAGTTATATGATTTTTTTTTAATGTTTCAGTTAATTATTGGAAAAAGTTAAACCTACAAAAGATAACCTAATAATTGTTAATTCGTGCTGGTCATTATATGTAGACACACCACTTATATAAGGGGGAATGAAACAGCGAGGAAAACATTTGTCACTAGACCTTGTCTAGATTGTCCGAGTATTTTCGAAAGAATCAGAAAGGAAGATTTTTTCATATCACAGAAGTATTTTCAATTCTGCATCAAAGTGTTCACTGCTCATTTGGTTGGAAGCAGTTTTCGATTATGACCAGAAATCTTTAATTTTAATTAAAATAAATTTTCTGATTCTAATTTCATTAATCCAACCTTTGACAGGGAACAGTAATCTCTTGCCGATCGACAAATTGAACAATCGCGGTAGAAATATATGTAAATACCAATACAGAACTTTTAATGGATTATTGTTATTCATTGTGGCAATTTTCATTACACGAATTTGAAATTTTCCGTTTTCTGGAGAACGAATATAATCCAGGAGGGTGATTCTGATCTTTTGTCGTACTTGAATGTCAAAATATACGACTAAATGAAATGAACTTTTCTACTGATTTTTTCGTGTTTTTATTCAGGTCAGCAACCCTTGCATGACGTAGAATGAACTGAAAATGACACTTCACATTACAAATTCAAAATAATATTTCGAATTTAAGCACTTTGTATTGCTCTAATTAGGTGTAGAATTTCCATTTACCAATGTAAAATTTTTGTCACAGCCTCTGGGAATAGTTGACTAATTTGTCGTATATTTGGGCGTGTTTTTTGACGATTGTTCACCGAAAATTCAATATAGTTCATTTTGTGGTAGATAATAGTGAAGACACAAAATGAACTGTGTTAAAAGAAAAAGTACGACAAAATATGTCAAAATTCACGAAAATAGTACGACAAAAGATCAAAATCACCCTCCTGTGATGAACGGGTTTCAGAAAATATGGAGTGACACTCAAGACTTTTCTAATGCACTGAGTAAACAATATAAAGAAACAACATTCTTTGTGAAACGAAACAATTGCTTTAATCAATTAAAATGCTGAGATAAAAGTTTCATTAAGTGCTTAGCATATACTATTAACCGTATAATAATATATATTAAAAAATTTTTAAAGTAAATAAGTTTTGTAAATATGTACAATGACTACAAAGTAAAAAATATGTTTTTCTTTTCTCAGTGATATGCACAAGAAAAGCTTCATTGCTAATAAGAATGCTGGAACTCAGATTAAATCTTAAAAATTTGGGCATCAATCATTATAATCACAATTGTCTAACTGCAACTCATGCCCCAAACTTGAAGATTCAATCTGAGTTCTAGCATTTCTTATTTGCAATGAAGCTTTTCTTGTGTTGATATAGAAAAGAAAAAAATTATTTTTTACTTTTTAGTCCATTTTATTTACAAAACTTATTTACTTTAAAAGTTTTTTTGACTCTCGAAATGCGACACTCGAAACTCGAATCTTTACTCTCGAATCTCGAAATTCGACTCTCAACTCATATCACACAGGCCCAAATTGCACAACCCCTAAGGGTGGTAGTTACCACCCCACCCCAAGACCCCTCAACACGTAAGAAAATTTTACGTTATCGGAAGCTACGCATTAGCTCATTCTAAATCAAAAAACCCCATATAAATCCATTCACGTTTACTACCCTAAAACTCTTTCGTCACAAACGGCACTCTCAGGCGCGCATGAGTCTATGAGCTCAGACGGAAACATTGTTTTTCGTCAGAGGTCTGTGAGTTGATTGAAAGTTATTAAAAAGTTTAAGAACACACTGAGTAAGTTGTCTCAATCACAATGGTAATTGAGCTCTGTAAAAGACATTTCAAGAATTTGAGAAATTGGCAAAAAACACAGATTGTGTAAATTATTTTGGTAGTACTGGTAGTGGGAGCCTATGCAAGATAGAGTTTGTTTAAAATAACTGAATTGTAGAAACAAGGAAATAAAAGCTAGGAAAAAATTTTGTTGAAACAAATATTTTGTTAATGAAAAATTTAGTTTTTTTAAATTCCACAGTTCCTCATTTCAAATCTACAAAAAATTAGACGATGATTGAAGAGAGCTACGCGTTTTTGATTTTAGTTCCTTTAAAAATCTAACGGAATTCTAAGAGAAAACTATCACTTGCTAAGAAACTCGATGATTCTTTAGTTATCTTTAAACTTTCTAAATTCGATTTTGAAATGTTATGAATTCCTCATTCCTTAACTAATGTACAACCGGTATTCTCAGCAATTATCATTAATAAAATCAAAAGAAGAGATGAACTTGTGACGATAAACACAAAGCGCTTTACACCTTCCAGGTCCTCAGGGAAGTTGTAAGGTTTACTCCGTAATTGACGAAGAACTCGGTGATTTGTGAAACAGTTTAGGCTTCGATTTAATATGACGTAAAAAAAAAACAATTGTTAATAATTTTTAAAAAATGTCAGAGCATTTTGTATAACTCGTATAAGAAAAGGAACAATTTAAAAGAAAAATGGGAAAATATAAGATATTTTCCATTTCGTGTTTTGTTTATTAGCCTGCACATTATATCGAGCCCGACATTTAAGCTTTTTTTGGAACTACTGTAACAGAGACATTAAGTCATGGTAGGAACCAGTTCTAGCAGGACTTAAATGAGACAGCAGCCGCTACCAAATCCCCACAAACTCTGTAGGTACCCTTCCGGCCAGTCCCTCAGTTTTTCAGGAAAGATTAGATTCAGTTAGCAACGCAATTTTCGATAAACCAAATATCTATTGTACTTGCTATTATGCTTTTAAGTTTATTAAAAAATTAATTATAATTAGCACTTTCCAAGCAATTCACACTATAAGCGCACCATACAAATCATTTATTTTACTGAGGAGCTTTTACGCATATTAAGTCTATAATTTTTTTAAATAATTTTTTTTTAAGTAAAAATTAAGTAAAAATAAAAAAAAAGTGTAGTGTTCTAAAATTTATTTGAATTTGAGTTGCGTCGGGTTTCGCCTACTGAGGGCATTATGAAGCAACTGAGATCGTTAGCTAAACCTGACTATCGTACTATCTGGAGCTTTGAAATTTACTGTAGCGGGCAATACAAATCCATACATAAGAGTGGGCTATTATTCACGAAATCTAACTGATCGTCTACCAGAAAGTGTCCTTTATGACTTTCATTATTAATGTAATATATTTCATATTTACCTTGGACTTTTCCACCCATCCACGTTTTACAAAAGTTTTAATTTTTTTAAAGATGTAGCATGACCAGAAATATGCTTGCTTATGCCTGGTGTTGGCTTATTATAGATTGCCGACGATACGTGTTCATTCTATCTAATTTTTAATGATCGTTTTTTTTTTACAAATATCGACTGCATTGCAATCACTACACTCAATACTATGAATACTGCTCTTTTCTATTTTATCATCTTTCGGTTTTAGTTTATTATGTACGACAATTTTTTTAAAGTTTGTTTATTATAGGAGGGACCGTAAGTGTTATAGGACTTTTACAAAAAATCTTGAAATTTTTCGCATAAATTCAAATACCAAGATCTGCAAAAATAAAAGATCTGTGGTAGATCCATTATGGGACTTAAATGAATAAAAGTCTCTGCTAACAGTAATGGACTGACTGAAATTTATAAAAGTCTTCTGAGACAGTTATCTTGAGACTAAAAAATTAAAAGTCTTATGGGAGTTTTATGAAGAGACTTTTATTAATAAAAGTATTTGTAAATGCTGCCGGAGCTGTTTTTCCAAATTTGTTAATATTTTTCATATATTTTTCATGTTATAATTACTATAATAACATTAAGATTAAGACTTCTGTAACTTAAATAAACTTTATTGCTATACATTTACTTTGACACGAGAATGAATATTGATGTAATTTATTCAGCAGCCCAAAAACCGGATAAATCCCGTAAGTAGTTTATTTCATAAATATCAATTTTTAAGCCTCCATCTTGATAAAAAGTGAATAATTTGTTCATTTTAATTTTCAAAAGCCTCGTGATGACGACAGGATCCAGTAGTCCAAGCAAATACTCGGTTTTATATGTATATAATTTTGAATAGTATCTACCTTATAAGTATTATTGGTAGGCATTGCTAATGTGATTAAAACGAAAATTCATGCTACTAATCCATAGTCAACATTTTCTAAGCTCGGATTCGAGAGCTTTCTTTTCTGCCATTCAGTTTTAACGGGGGGTTACCATCAAAAAAAAGCTCACGATTTCTGTTCTAAAAGCACAAAGAGACATAAACGCATAGAAGTATGCAATTTAAAAATTGAAGCAAATCACTATATGTACATGCAAAGCTATATGAAGCTGTAGTATTCGTTTGCATTGTACTCCAAAGCATTTCGGGCATCCGCACAGCAGTAGGATAACATAGGCATGGCGAGATCTTAGATTTGTCTGTAAAAGTTTTCATCGAATTTTTTTTGGAACTTATAAAATATTTCTGCGTGAGGAGCAGGCAAGTGGCGAAGCCGGTCATGAAATAAAACGCTTCCAAGAATTCTGACTTGTAATATACCATATAATATTGGCAATATTCAGACTTTGTCAGTTTTACCATTTTACTAACTAGATAACCAAAGAGCTAAATTCGAGAGATAAATCTGAATTGACCAACAGAAATTCCAGGTTGAGCTATGTCTGGTGAATTTCGAACTCAATTTTAGTGTAAGACTATATAAAATTTTATCTCTATCTAATTCCTCAATTTTGTTCGAATAAAATTTTTCATTTTCATGGAACATAATTCAACAAGATTAGCATAGTTGGAATTAATATCGGTGGTCTTTTGTGTACTTGCTTTTTGTATTCCCCTATATTGGAGAGAACAAATTGTTCTGTCGATTGAAGCGAACTATTTGTACTGTTCGCTTCATTTATAAGTCTTATATGGAATTGGAATGGTGTTGGTATAGCACATTTTGAGATATTCAATGATAACCGAAATATCTAAATTTTCAGAAAAATTACCTTGATTAATTTTTCTCGCAAACCTGAAAGCATCCCAAAATAAATAACGTTTATTTCATGAGATATGAATTTTTGAAGTTACATCTAGCTGAGACAACTTACAATTAGATGTGCAAAACTCCATATAAACCCGGAACACTTTTTGAAAGCTCCTTAACTTTTTATTCAACCAAAGAAAGCTATCATTGCGAAGAATTCATGTGGCATAATACAGCAAGAGAGAGAGAGAGAGAGAATGTGTAGAGCTTTCTATTAGAGGGCCATTAGCTCGTGTTAGTTGAACCGCGTTTTTGTGAGGTTTTGCACATCTAGATGTAAGTTGTCTCAGCATCTACTAAGCAAAATTTGCCACATTTTTTAAATTTCAAAAGACCGTATCTTGGTCATAAATGGATCGCAACAAAATATTACTATTTTCAATATTGCCAAACTTAAATAATAGTTCCTCACAATTATACACAAATAGATAATAAATAGAACTGCAAAAAAAAGTCTCGCCTCCCAAGCAAAAATAAGTAATTACCAATTATAAAACTTAAAATATTCCTCGAAATTTACACACGTATACCTAATGCAGAAAATGGCGACATACACTTTACGAGCATGCAGACTACAGCGCGCAGAGCTTTCAAAATAAATGAATGCTTTCCGAAAACACATCTTCCCATCTGACGGTGATGAAATGAATTAAAAACGCCAAATTGTATGCAAAAAATATAAAAACAAGAAATTTTTGCAGCTACCATGGTTAACATTATTGACTTTATTCCTTTTATCATTGCACTACACAATTTGAGTTTTTCAAAATAAATAGAAAAAGGTTCGATATCTGCCACAAATTCAACTTTCTTTGCAATAATATCATAATTTTGGTTGTTATTCCTCTCTGAAAATAGCAACTTTCAAACGAATATATATTTGTAACCAAAACTTTTTTACTACTTTTCCCTCCGTCACTTCCTCTTCCATCTTCAAGTACAAATTTATCTACTTGGTGTACCATTATTACGTTTTTTTGTACGAAACTTTGCAAATTTCATGAATTCGAGAGTTATCTAAAGCTAATTACATACATATAAAACCCCGAAATCTTTAGTTTTGACACGTCATTACCTAAGTTTATGCTTTTTCTCAAACTATGTACAATTTTGATCATGATAATACGCACAAATTTGACGCAAAGTTGTATTAACTTTTCGTGTTTTTTTAAGATTTCTGTGGTAACCTTCCTTAAGTAATCTTTCTAGCATCAAATGGAAGGATGATTTTTTATAGATTCTGAGGCTGAGAATCATTAGGAATTACGACATTTGTGGAAGTAGGTTTTTTAAATGTGTTAAGCTCGAATTTGTTATTAATAAACTTTATGTTAAGATCAAGGAAATTTATATTATCATTACCATACTCTAAAGTAAACTTTTAATTATCGTCAATAGTATTTAAAATTTTATTTAAAGATAATATACAACTGTTGCTCGGAGCCCATCCATACAAAAACGCTGACGTCATCAACATAACGATGCCAGCACAATAATTTATTAAGTCGCAGCCTGAATGAAACATTTTTTGTTCCATATTTTCATCATATAGAATTCAGTCATTATAGCTAATAACGAGGTATCCATGGCTAAACTATCCATTTGAATATAAAAAGTTATTGTTAAAATAAAAATAATTTCGGCCTAAATATCTATCAATCAGCTGTTTCATATGTAATTTAATTTCCACAATCTTATCATCGACTTTAGCATATAAAATTATGTCTTTAGTTTTTTTGATCGGGATGGAAGGAAAGAATTTACAAACACCAAGCGACACTAGCTTAGTAAATTATTAATATTGTTACCGAGATCTGTACTATTCTTAATGAAGTAATTGTTTTCAAAATTTAACAATTTTGATATTATTTTTATACTCTAGATGAAATCTAACTAAGTTTGTCATTCCGTTTATAACACCTCGAAATAATGATGGTATAGCAAAATGGATTGGACATCCATGCATAGTACTAAAAGTTATTTTGATTTTTGTATGTCCGTCTGTCTGTCCACAAATTCTAAAAAAAAAGTAGAATCAAGTTCGAAAATGAGACAAATCAAAAAACAAATCCTTCGTGGGGTTGCCATACAAGAATTTCGTTTTCCACTATAGTATATTTGGACACTGCCTGAGAACGCGTCGACATAGAGAGATGAAATTTGGTACATGGTATTTTCATAGTAATAATAAATAAAATTTCAAAAATAGGCTAAATCAGGCAACCCATTCTTGGTGTTGCCATATAAAAATTTATGATTTTTACGTATCCTGTGAAAATGATCAGTCCTATACGGTTTTAATGTACTGAAAAGTTCAGCAGAATATGAAATCCTATAAACTAGATTATAATCATTTTTTCTGTTCCACGAACCGTTATAGGAATATATGCAAAAAACTACTTCAAAAATCAAACTTGCACAGATGGGTGACCATACGAAATGACATACGAGTATTTATCTTCTAGAGCAGGGGCGGGCAGACTTTTCAAGGGTATGGGCTACTTCTAATTTATTGAAGGTGTTGCGGTCCACTCAGTGGCGTAGGTGTGGTGCACTAAAAAGAAAAAGGTCTACTCAAATAAGTATGTACCTATGTACTTCTTTTGCAGTCTCGTAAGACAAGTTTTTATTGCATCTATTTCATTTGGAAATGGAGTTTGGGGTCAGGGATAATTGATTTAATGATAATTATTTTTTTACATAATTCCCACCGACAAATTTAAAATTATGAAAGTATTTTATAAGTTCTAGAGGAGGCTAAAATATTTCACTATTAGATGCTTTCTATACATAATATCTCTCGTTGTTTGCGCTTCACGTCACTCATCACAGAAAATATACATTCAGCAGCGGCATTGCTGTGACGAAAAACAACTAATACACATATGGAATGAGACAATTCTTCAAATATAAATGTTGAAAGAATAGTCTTTTCTTAGCTTAATTTTTCCTGAATTGTATAATATTGTCATTGTAAAAGGAATATATTTTTTCTTCTCAGAGCAAAATCAGGGTCCTCCATTGAGAATTTAATTCTTACCTTGTTATACGGAAATGCGTTTACAAGAGGAAGAATGAAATAGAAAAATCACCACTTTGAATCTTTTTATGAGGTTTATGTCTACGAAAAGTACAGTAGATTTGTAATCAATCGAAAACCAAAATGGAAAATAAATTGTACTTTAATAGTCATAAATCTATCACAGAAAGTGGTAGAGTGATAGATTGTACAATGTTACCTCAAAAAGTGGTAAATCTACCACTTTAGTCATTAATAATACTAATAATTTATTAGAAATATTATCGCTATACAATACCACAAACTTTCATTTACAAGTTCACAAATTTATAAATTTTAAAATTTACAATATTGCTATATTTTTAATATATGTATTGCACCCAACCTTTCTTAAAACACATAAAATTTTGTTCACTTTTTAATTCAGTCGGAAGTTCATTAAGTTTCTTGAAACTTATATACCAGTGAATTCTGTGTACTCGATCTATTGTATAACTGTAGGCTGAAGTTCTCCGACGCTCGTCTTAGATTATATTGTTGAGCCTCTGCCCCCCATGTGATCATATTTCGAAGATATTCCGGAACGAACCCATTTTTCATTTTGAATATAAAAAGCAATACATTTAGTTTAATTCTTTGTTTAATATCAAGCCATAATAAAGAATTTAACATATACTACTAATAGGAGTGAAATGATTATAATGTAGAATTACATGCATTGCCTTATTTTATAATTTTTGTAATCTGCTCAAGTCCCCTTGATTACATTATAAACAATATTGTAAAAAGTCTACAAAATGTGGTTTTATAATACTGTTGTAAAAATTTATCGCCGTAGCCATCGTAACTTTCTTTCTGAATCACTTCAAAAATCCAATCTTTTTACCAATTTTTTTATCAATATAATTTATATGTAATTTAAAATTTAACTTTTTATCAAAAACCACTCCTAAGTATTTATATTCATTCACACATTCCATTAGTTCACCATGCATTTCAACACACAGATCCGTATTACTACTTATCGTCATAACTTTTGTTTTACTTGTATTCAGTTTCAATTTATTCATCTGTAACCAGTCACACAATAATGCTAAATCTCGTTCTATTTTTATTTTCAATTCTCTGGTGTCTTTCCCTCCTAGATACAACAATGCATCGTCAGCAAAAAGTACGATTTTTGAGAATTTCAACACTGATTTAATGTCATTCATATACATATATAATAAACAAGATAGTTCTGATCCTTGTGGAACGCCCATCGATACTTCTATTTTACTGGAAACTGTATTATTTATTTGCTTTGCCTTCTTCCATACAAGTAGCTATGAAACCATTCAAATTCCACTTCCGACGAATTCCACATTTTGCTAAAATGCTTATTTCTGCAGAGTCAAATGCTTTTCTTAGGTCTAAAAACACATCAAAAATCTATTTGAGTCATCTATTTCTTCCTTCCATTGGCACATTACAATCGCCGTTTCACAGGAATGTTTTCTTCTAAATCCAGACTGTTCTAATATAATCAATTTATTTATTTCTAAGTAACTTTCTAACTGTTTTTGTTTTTTCTAAAAGCTTTTCATATATTATAAGCAATGTATTTATTCGTCTGAATTCTTCTACTTTTTTGTGTTTTTAACTTTCTGAACAGTGATAACCATTGATTCTTTCCATAAATTCTCCACTCACCAACGATTTATTTATTATGTCAACCAAAATAATACCCCAATTACTCCAGTTGTCTAATATCATGCCTATACTAATTGAATTATTATGTTTTTACAGATATCCTTCACTTCATTATACTCCATCTAGTCTACTTCTGTAATCATGTCCGAATATGTTCAATGAGGTATGGATTCTTTTATGATCTGTACGCTTTGAATAAAGTATTTATTTAGTTTCTCTACTATTTCATCAGGTTGGCAGGCATTTATAGTCACCAGCTTGAATTTCCTTTATTTCAGGTTTCACTTCAGTGGCAACCCTGGTACAGTCGCATCGATTGTGAAAAGCCGATTCTCCAATCTAGCCGGCGTCGGTCTTCCATATATACGTTTCTTTTAGTATGCGCGTCTTACGTCTTAGTAAAGGCGGTCACCGAAAAATGTCTTGGCGGTCTACCGGTCGATCGCGATCGACTTAATGCCCACCCCTGTTCTAGAGCAAGGGTGGGCAAACGCAGGCGCGTATACAGGGGGAGGGTCACGGGGGTCATGACCTCCCCCAAAGAGCCACCTCACCTTCGCAATGAATTGAATGTGGTGCTGAGCTGTAGAGTGAGTTTTAAAAGTTTAACAGGACGATTTTCGTATGGTACGGACACAATGTGTAGTTGTCGCTAGCGATTAATGCTGGCGCTGTAACGCACTTTACCAATCTGTGGCGATAGCTATCGCTAGGTTGGGCGTTTGTTTATCTTCTTTTGATTAGTAATAATGGATTCTGTAGAGTGGGTATAATAGTCGTTTGGTCGTAGCACTTTGTCTTTGAAACGTGTACGATTTTTTTAGAATTTTCTTGTATTTTATGTAGTGTCGAAAAGTCATTTTATTACAGGATGGTAAGTAATTTTGGAATATTAGATATTTATTTTAGGGCGTGATTGTTTAGAAATAGATACGCAATGCTTAGCAGCCCGGTTAATATGATGCTTTTATTTTTTTATTGCACCGATTACTCCTATAGATGAAAAGAACACAATTTCCAGATTTGCAAGTCTTATTATTTCTAAGAAATTGGTCAGCGATCATAAATTTTTTTTACCAATCCGACCTTTCCGACATAAAATCAATAACAGGACAACTTTGGGGAGCTCGCAATAGAAGCATACAAACTGACTTAGTTTTGAATTAGAGTTCTTCCAGTAGAATCCTAGTTATATGCAATCAACATCTAGCCACCCGTTGATTTTCCATGTCAACACTGATTCAAGCCTGAGTTGTTAAAACGTTTTACGTTCGTAGGGAAGCATTAAAGTTTTCTTAGAAATATACTTGCAAATTATTCATAAGAGCTTTAATGAATAACTATTTACCGACGACAGTCCAAACGGATTGGTGGATTGATTCTGGTGGTTCACTCTTTCGGACAAGGGCACAAGCATTCAGTTTTCTTAGAAAGATTTGACATTTTTTCTTTAGATTTTTCATGCACTACTGGAGCCGGATTCTCCAATTCTGAGAGTTTGGGAGTTTGGAAGATGCGATTGTTCGTTTTCCCCGATTAAAACTCCCTATATCTCCATTTGCGATTCTCCCACATACTTGGGTAGTTAGGGAAAACGTAGAAAGTATCGCAATATTGAAGGACGGCTAACCCTGTGTGGGAGGGTCGTAGAGTACTGGGGCTTTTTCCTTCGGATTTAGGGTCTAAAGTTTGGGGATGGGGGGTCGTACAATCCCTGATTGGTTGTTATCCAAAATACGTCATGTTTGGTATCAAATTAAAGATGGAGAAGCGAGTAATGTAGTGGTGTAGTTTTTGTTTTGATCATTTCAACTTCATATCTAACATTTTACCGCCGAAAGACGGATTTTTTGCACTTGGGTCAAATATTTGTTGCATATATTTCTTCCGTTCTTTGTTTCACATCTATTAGTACTCTGTTGTGAACAGTTTTCTCATGGAAAGTGAATTTCCACGACTTACCAGTTCTTCATAATGATGAATACAAAATATGTCCATTTTTGTAGTAAAACGCGGCCAGATTTTTTCATCTTAAAATGGACTGATTCACTTCTTTTGCAGCTATCTCCAAAACCATTTATCGGACTCAAAACCTAATTAAATATCTAATTAGGGAACAAATTTTAGATCTGATTTAATCCTACATACAAGCTTTAACGCGCATATTTAAAATTGTTATACGATCTCTTCTGTACTGGACGAGATCAAACTGATCATTTTCGCGTAATTTAAAATTTTTAGCGCGTACCTTGAGACACCAAAATTAATATTTCTCTGTAGGTATTGCAAGGATTTCCATAATTTGCTTTTGTAAATATAGGCAGGAGTCCATAATTAAATTATAAAATCCTAGGTACCTAGATACCTTCACAAAACATAACAAAGACAGCGATTACTGTCAGTTGAGAAATATTATTCTTACTTCTCCATAGCTAACACAGCCGAGAGCTTTGTCGAGTGGAATAGAGAGTTTGGTACTTCTCAATACAAATTCCCCGAGTTACAGAATTCCGAGTGGAGAGTTGAGTGTCAAAAGAACTCTCATCTTCGCAACTCCACAACTCTCCGTGTTAGTGAGTCCGGGCCCTGGTGGCCGACAATGGTTCCAAGGGGTTATATTGATTCAGGTGTTTTGGCTGGTCTTGGTCGCGAAAGCTATTTATGAGCGTTGGCTATCATACATTTTGTTGTTGGAAATTTACTTGAAAATTTTTCTTTAGAATTTTTATACACAATTTTTACGGCAAACTATAAAAATAAAATCCATTCGCTTTCCTCTGCAGTAGTTGGCGTTGCTTTGCTTGTACTTTTGTATTAATTCAAGTAGTGTTGTTTAATTTAACTTATTGTTTACTTTTAATTTGTAGGAGAAGGATAAACTTGCTATATCAGTTAGCGATGGAAGTAGAAATAGTAGCGAAAGTGTAAAAAGTGTATTTCTACAATCGTTGCACGAGAAAGAGTATCTGGATATGAGTCTTTAATGTTTGTCCACTCTCTGAGATCGACATTGATGTGGATAGTACTATCAACAGAAATAAAATCGAAAATTGGTTTTTGTGATATCTATCTTAAACATGATAAAAAAATTTTAAAAGCGACTACTTCCGACTTTTCCCTCAACGCCTCGAACATTTTAGTTGTGACCCCCCCTAGGCTGCAGGTCTGAATACGCGCCTGGGTAAACGGTCGATCGCGATCGACCGGTAGATAGCGAAGAGTTCGACAGACGATCGAAGACATTTTAAATAATTTACTAGGTTAAATTCAAATCGTTTAATTTAAAATGTGTACTAAAAATTTAGCAGACGTTCAAACATGAATTTAAAATTAAACACGTATCTATTCTACAACTGACATGACTAATTTCCAAACAGTGCCAAAGATGACTTAAAAAGAAAATGGGAAGGAGGCCGAACAAAATAGGAAATTTTTTGTTTTTTCCAGAAAGAAAACAAATAATGTCGTATACTTATATGGGGGGGGGGGGGGGAACTTTGGCTATGCATTATTGTAGTGCGACTGAGACAACGAGTTAAAAACAAAAATTGAGAGAATGTATGATTACCCGAACGACAAGATCTTCTTGAATACCTTCAAAATTCATTCAAACTATTCATAATAATGTACATTGGGCAACCCTAGCTCAATTTTGCAAATTGCCTTTACATAAATTGGTTGCTATACCGAGCACCTTCAATGATTTTGATTGATTTTTAGCCCTTTGTAAACAAAATGAACAGTTTCCTGATTTCATATCATTTCATTGCATAATTCATATGCAAAAATATTGGATGTTAATGATATTATGGATGTGGTAGTGAAAATTTCTAATTCGATAAGAGCACGAAGTTTAAGGAGGCAGGCGTCTATTCATCTCGAAATATGAAGATTATTTACTTTTCAGTTCGGTAAATGCTTTTAAAGCAAAATTGAAATTTATTGCTTCACAATTGAAAAGGCAAAATTTTAAATATTTTTCATATTTAGAAAAATGTATTAAACTTACTGCTGAATGTAATATTGAAATATGTTGTTCTGAACTGGAAAATTTTAATCAAAAATTTGATAGACAATTTGCAAATCTCAAATAATCTTAAACCGATTTTTGAATTTATCTCATTTCCTTTTGAATAGAATTCGACAACGAGGATATTTCATAATTTCTAGCTCATACTTTTCAATTGAATTCATCGGATTTAGAGTTAGATATTTTAACAATACAATCAGATATAATTCTGAAAGCACGTACATACGTGCAAATGTAAATTATTTTTGGAATTTATTGCCAGAAGAAAAATATCCTATTGAGATCGGTTTGTGGTTCTACTTATCGCATCTTATCGCAATTTAGGAGTTCTCTGTCTTATGACCACTTGATGAAATGGAATGTCACTCATCTATATCCAAAAATTAATTCAATATATTTATAAATAAAGTAAATTGCACAAAATAGTAAATACAATGTATTTAATATATTATTATTAATAAAAAGTTTTTTTTAGCATCTAGTTTATGTAGTTTGATTCAGGCGCGTATACAGAGGGGGGTCACAGGGGTCATGACCCCCCCCCCCCCCCCCCCCCCCCCCCCCCCAAAGCGAAGCGTGCCACCTAACCTTCGCGGTGATATGAGTAGTATAATAGTGGATTGGGTATAATAATCATTCGCTCTTAGCTCTTTTCTTTCTTTTCTTTTAAACGTGTACACATTTTTTAGAATTTTCTTGCGTTTTTATATAGTGTCGAAAAGTCATCTATCATACCTATCACAGGATAGTAGGTAATTTTGGAATGAATATTTATTTTAGTATTTGATTGTTTAGAAAAAGGTAAGTAATGCTCTTAGCAGCCCAGTTATGAAGATGCTTTTATATTTTTGTTGCGCCGATTACTCATACATATATATGAAAAGCACACAATTTCGAGTTTAAAAAGTGTTGGTCAGCGATCATAATTGTTTTTACCTATCGACGGTAGACTGCAGCGGGAAATTCCCTGTCAAAACACGTAGTCGAAAAGTGGCGATTGTGAAAGAAGAAGTTACTGAGACTTCATTTGTTATTAGTTTTGAGCGTTTTGAAACAGATTTTTATCGAGAATATTTTATATTATTTTGAAAGAATTGCAAAGGACCAAAGTGTGGAAAGGAAAGATTTAAAATATAGAAATTAACTAAATTAAAATCAAACTGAATGCCAAGAATATCACAATTTTACCATTTGTATTCAATCGCCTCGAAATATTCATCCAAACCATGTCTTTTTTGTCAACTCGTCTATATTGGTTGTCTCGTATATCATAAATTATTTTATGATTTGGCACTTCATCAATATTTCATCAAAATTCATTGTTTTGAAATTGACGCGCGTCTTACAACCTTGCCAAAAATAAATGCCACAACAGTTTCATTCGTTTGATTTTGCTGGCGACGACGGCAAAATTAAAAATTAATCAATCCCGACGGCAACTTCGTCCACCGCTGAACGTCACCTGTCGAAATTTGGGCATTCGCATAAGACGCTGTGCTTTTAGAAGTTTGACAGCGGCATTTTGTCGTCGTTTGCCGTTGCCCGTCGCAATTGTATTTAAGCCTTGACTTAACAAATTTTGTTTTACGGTTCTTCCTTCTTCCCAGATTCTTGCCAACGAAAATCCCTAATTTTGGACATAAAATTTCCTTAAAATCCCTTAATACCATATTTCAAAGAAATCTTTTAAAATACCTTAAGAATGGGTTTGTAAAGTGACATAATCAATTTCGTACAAAATCATTTATTTCAGAACGAAATTATCACATTGAATAAATCTATGGTAAATAAAAAAGTAATAAGAATAAGTAAATAAATATTTTTTGCATTTGAGTAAAAGCCTTCACTTTTTAGGACACTCATAATTTTAAAATTTTGTTTATGCATTTTTCTGGAAGAATGTCTTTCTAGTTCAGATGTTCCACAAATAAGAATTTTATTGCATTTATTTATATTTACTTTCGTTTTCCAACCAGCAATCGGAAAATTTCTTCACCTATTTTTTGTTTTCAACTTTTTTTAAACTGTCTTATTTAAAAAAAAAAACATTTTTTTTTTGAGGAGTTGAAATTTAGAATTCGCCATGTCCTTTAATGAAGAAATATGTCATATTAATATCTAATGTTTCTTCCACTATTTACTATTTTTCTACTTTATCACTTTATTTCCAATACAAGATATTCCGCAAAATAGACCAACGGGAAACTAAGCACAAGTACACCGCAGCGCATTGGGGTAGGCTTATTATTACGTACCAAATATAACATAGTATAGCATAGTGGCAGTACACACAATCAAAGCTCAGAATGACACACACAATCACTAAGCTCAGAAAATATTTTGTACATGTGATATTAATAAAGAAAATACTCTAAATTTGCTTCCTCAATCAAAAATCCCTTAATTTCAACAAATTTGAAAGTTTTGTCCCTCAACCGAACTTTCAAGGAAAAATCCCTTAAAAAAAGGATTTAATCCCTCAGATCTGGGAACAAACTCTAGTTCCATGCACTCAACGTCTAGGTAGCCGTTGATTTTTCATAGCGACACTGATTCAAGAGTTGCTCAAAATTTTTAGGTTCGTAGCATCAAATTTTTCTTAGAAATACACTTGCAAATTGTTCTTAAGACAACGGTCTAAACGAAATGGTGCATTGATTCCGTTGGCTCACTCTTTCGGACAGGGGCACAAGCATTCAGTTTTCTTAGAAAGATCTGAAAATTATTCTTTAGATTTTTCATGCACTATTGGTGGCGGACAATTATTCCAAAGAGTTATGTTGATTCAGGTACCTTGGCTGATCTGGGTTCGCTAAAGATATTTATGAGCGTTGGCAAGCATAAATTTTGTTCTTAGAAAATTACTTAAACATTTTTCTTTCGAATTTTTATACACTATTGGTTGCTGAAAACGATCAGTTGGATTAATGCCACTAAAATTGATTCTACAATTTTTACGGCAAGACTATAAAAATAAAAACCATTCGCTTTCCTCTGCGGTAGTTGCCGTTGCTTTGCTTGTACTTTCGTATTAATTCAAGTAATATTGCTTAATTTAACTTCACGTTTACTTTTAATTTATAGGAGAAGAATAAACTTGCTACAGCAGTTAGCGATGGAGGCAGAAATAGTAGAGGAAAGTGGCAAGCAGAAGACTGATAAGACCATTGATAACTTTTTTCAGAAGAAAGCAAGATCAGTTAAGTTCCCATCAAAAGATATATTCAGTGACATATCATACACTTCTACTCCTATTCCTTTGAATGTGATTCAAGGTGCAAGCTCTTACTCTCAGTCATTTACTTCACCCGTGACAGAATTGGTTGCGTCACAACTATTTCTATAATCTTTGCACGAGAAAGAGAATCTGGATATGAGTCCCTAATGTCTGTCCACTCTGTGATCGACATTAATGTATGTGGATAATATTATCGACAGGTTTTCAAAATCAATCCGAAAATTGGGTTTTGTGATATCTAACTTAAATAAGATAAATAAAAGTTAAAAACAACTACTTTCGACTTTTTTCTCCCCTCGAACATTTTAGTTGTGACCCCCCCCCCCCCCCCCCCCCAGGCTGAAGGTCTGGATACGCGCCTTTTGATTAGACCATATACTATAGACGAAGAAGGGTTATTTACATTTAAAGAAAATTAAGCGCTCATTTCCAATAAAACTAAACTATTTCCCATACCCACTTTTATAACAATTATGTTATTATCTTCATTTATGTATACTATTTATAATCTTTGACTTATTAAATGGATATATGCGGAAATGGATGATATTTTAAAATGTATCTGTTCAGTTTCCGAGCTGCTGGATAGCATGTGTAATACTGTCGCCTTCAGCCTTTTTTTTTCTTTAATTTTTGTTGTCGAAAATAAAAAATAATTTCTAAACCCACCTATCTAATCTACATAAAAAATATTGTGCCCAACAAATACTATTTTGATTGTGTCTGTAAAACCGCACCAAGAAAATTCGTCGTTGGCTTTGATCAGACTCTATATATGTAACTCACCAAAAAATATTTTTGTCATAAATTTGAATTATACTATCCGCAAAATTTAAATTTTCTTCTAACTAAATTCATTAAATATCTTTGAAGCCAATATAAATCCAGAGAAAAAGTTATAATTGGTCTAAGACCAACAATATTATATCCTAGATGAAAATAAAATTAAAAAAAAAGTAAAAACCAAAAGTCTTTTGTATGGCAACACCAACAAAGCGTTGTTCGATATAGTTAGTTTTTGTAATTTTATTTATTATTTTTATGAAAACGCTGTGTACAGCTTTACGTCAACCCATTCATTCTTAGGCAGTGTCAAAATATATAGTGAAAAAGCAAAGTTTTGTATGGCAACACCGAAAAACAGTTGTCCAATTTAGTAAATTTGTGAACTTATAGATGCAATTTTAATTAAAATGTCGCATAATAAATTTGACCTCTTCACGTAAACACCCGTTCTCAAGCAGTTTCCAAATATATAGTGAAAACCCAACATTTTTTATGGCAACACCAAAAATGGTTTACCAGATTTAGTCTATTTTTTAAAGTATTTATATGAAAACATTGTGTACAAAATTTCAGCACTCTACAAATGAGGCGTTCTCAGGCAGTGTCCAAATATGTAGTGAAAAATGAAATTTTTGTATGGCCACCCTACAAAGGAGTTACCCGATTTCACACATGTTCGAACTTAAATTTGAAATAATTTTTCATCTTGAAGTAAACGGTATGGTGATGTTGTCTATTTACAGTTTTTATATATGTAGTAGCTATAACTAAAATGTTACTTTATTAGGTAAAGATGGGTTAACGCATTTTTGACAGATAGACAGAAGACAGACAGACGAACAGAAATAAACTTAGCACATATACAGGGTGATTCTGATCAAGATACCTTCCGGTATACCACGCGATTCCTTGAGTTAAAATGATCAAACAATTGTTCCACATACCCCCCCCCCCCCCCTCCCCCTACGTAGCAATATTCTTTTCGAAGTTGTGGCCAGTTGAAGATTTCGCCAATATTCGTGAGAATAAATGAGTATAACTTTTGAACCACGCTATAGATTTTGGTTAATGTTGGCTTATTACATAGCCAAGAATAGTAGCTGTCGAAAAGTATATTATTCTGTATATTTTAATTAAGCATCTTTAAATTATTCTCAAATATTTCCAAATTTTTGATTTTTTTTACACACAAATTTCATAAATACGTTATTTATTTCAAAAACTTTTGTGTGTAAAAAAATCAAAATTTTGGAAATATTTGAGAATAATTTAAAGATGCTTAATTAAAATATACAGAATAATATACTTTTCGACAGCTACTATTCTTGGCTATGTAATAAGCCAACATTAACCAAAATCTATAGCGTGGTTCAAAAGTTATACTCATTTATTCTCACGAATATTGGCGAAATCTTCAACTGGCCACAACTTCGAAAAGAATATTGCTACGTGGGGGGGAGGGGGGGGGGGGTATGTGGAACAATTGTTTGATCATTTTAACTCAAGGAATCGCGTGGTATACCGGAAGGTATTTTGATCAGAATCACCCTGTATAAAATACTCCATGACTTCATCTGAGATATAAAAAAGGCCAATAAGGAAAGAAACCACATTTAAAAAAAAACATTCAATTGGAGGTAGTCATATTTCCGTTTAAAAGGTTAGAAAACGAAAAAAAAAAGAAAATAACAGTAAAAAAAAGAAACCTAAGAAATATGTACAAGCATCTTACTTACCAGATTGAAAGCATGCTCCACTGTTTTCAGAATTTTCGCACGAACTTCGATCCTTAGCCAACGGCAACAAATCTCTTCCAAAATCATGAAACATTCGCAACATTCCACCACGAAATTCGCGCAACTCATTCTGTCTAACTGGATCTGATCCATAAATAGCTGATCCGTCTAGAAAGTGCGTAACCTTGCTCATTTGCTTACCATAGCCAACCTTACAATTATCATGGGGAGATAGAGCTAAACGTACAAAATTCATGCATCCTTGATTGAAAGTACGATAAAATTCGTCGTCGGGTTCGATTGGTATGGGCAAGCAGGCGAAATGTCTTTCATGATGTGGAAGAATATGAGATCCATCATTGGAACAACATTGAATGGCTTCGCCATTATCTGTAAATTGTTGAAATTAATTGAATTGTTTTGGAAATTTAATACAAGGAAATTGAAAATACCTAAAGTAAAAGACGCTGACTGTGTTACATCATGAGCGATAAACTGTCCAAACTGCATTACAAGTAGATTACATAGTGGATGAAGACGATCAGAATCTTCAAATAGAAGACGCGATATTTCTCGAGCTCCAGCTAAAGGTGATCCATCGAAGCTATAAGCTCTTGGTAACCAAATTCCATCTTCGTAGGCTGGAGGTAATATTCGTTCCATTGGTTGGCTAGCAGCACCCCATTGACTTCGATATGGTAAGGGATTATTACAGCTTCCGTCTATTGTTCGATAGGGAGAATCTAAATGTCGGCAAATCGGTAAATTGGGGCAATGTTGCCCTAGAGGAGATGAATTGAAATCCACATCGATGCTGTTCATCTCGAATTCTTCCATCGGAATATGTTCCCTGTGTGTAAAGGAAAATGAATGATAATTAAATTAGTGCAAAACATTTGTTTTGATTCATCCACACTAACTTTTCCATAAATATTTGACTAGCGAGAACTTGTTCCAGGGCTAAATTTGATAATTGCCACGTCTTCATCGTATCTTGAGGTGTAGAATGAAACATGATGTTGTGCAAGAACTCTGGTGCTCCTCTATGGACATGATGGGCATTTTGGTGTAACATAGTAGAAAATTTAGCACGCGCCTCTTCAATTATCGCCAGTTTCAGTGCCGGGATATGTGATAGCGTGCGCTCTTTTTTACTAGACGGAACTACGTACATTGAATGGATGGAATTATGATATTTTTTTTTTGTTATTGAACAAATATTTAACAGATGGACAAATGAATTTATCAAATATTACCAGTGTGATTTTGGCCCGTTAGACAACAATAGCCCGGCTTGCCGGCTGGTAGATCACATCTCTGAGGTAGTTCATGTGGTGACAAGTGCACATGTGCTGGACACTGTATTTGCGGTACACATTTAACCTTTGGAGGGCAAGAATCACATGTTTTTAGTATTCCAGAGATTTTTTTTTCTAAGAAAAAAAAAATAAAAAAATTGATGAAATGTTTGACCGAAATTTGATTTTGTTTTTTATTTTATTTATTTATTTTTTTTTCATATGGTAAAAGTAAGTCACCTTTATCAATTTCATAGTGGGATGCTGGAGCCTTCGTACTTTGTTTCCCTTTCAAGTTAGATTCGATAGAATTTTTTTGCAGATTTACTACAGAAAATGAATTTATTGAGACGACGACACAAGTTAAAAACCACAAAATTAAACGCACTTTAAAATTTCTTATCATTTTCAATTTTGGTGATGTTTTATTGCTTTCACTTCGAAGTATAATAAAATGTGGTTGATCACAGTCTGTGTAAGACCGGGAAATGATTTAAGTCTAAAGTGACTAAACAACGGGAATTGTGGATGCTGCAACAACTTCAATCCGTTTGTGTGGGCGCTGTTTTTTTTTTTTTGGAATATTTTGTACTAGAGTTAGGTTTGGATTTTTGGAATGTATTCTACGTTTAAGGCAAGTATGTAGTTTATTTTTTTCTGTATCGCTTAATATAGTGGACAGAAGTACTGATAGATAGCCGGTAAATAAAAATTATGTCACGTAAAATGTTAGATTGTGGAAGAGAAGGGGGGGGGGGGGGAAGAGGATTTTCTCATTTCCATTAAAACACCAAGATAATTTTCATTTAAAATTTTTCTGAGGGCATGCCACTGTCTTGTATATAAATGGACTGACTTATCTGCTATTTCATGTGGCACCAAAAACTATTCTACTCTGACTATCAATGCTACCAACTGTCGTAAACTGGGGCCATATTTAAATTATATATGGATCAGTGGGTTTTATTGAATTTACCATGAAAGTATTTGGGACAATTTTTATTTTTAAATGTTAGCTATTAGTTGATGAAAATGTTTTTTACAGGGCTGATTTGATAGGAGAGGTTTTCCAGTTCTGCAAATATCGTTGGACCTTAAGCAGTTTCTCGTTACAAATCGTTACAGTTCAGTGAAAAATAATGCCCTTACAGAAACAGACAAGAATATATAAGTGGCGCCATTTGTTTTCATGTATTTTTACCAGGGACCGAACCAGTTATGACTTTTTACGAAAAAAGCCAACTTTACCTGTTATTCCTGACCGATATTAATTAGAAGCTAAAAAAACCAAGCTGGAAAGGCCTTTTATTTTATCTGGCAAAAATAAAAAGCCAGCTTGGCTTTATATTTGATCTGGCAAAAATAAAATCCAGCTGGGCTTCCTATTTTTTCTGGCAATAATAAAAAGCCAGCTGGGCTTCTTATTTTTTTCAGGTAAAATTAAAAAGCCAGTTGGGCTTTCTATTTTTTCTGGAAAAAATAAAAAGCCAGCTGGGCTTCTTATTTTTTTCAGGTAAAATTAAAAAGCCAGCTGGGCTTTCTATTTTTTCTGGCAAAAATAAAAAGCCAGCTGGGCTTCTTATTTTTTTGAGGTAAAATTAAAAAGCCAGCTTGGCTTTTTATTTTTTCTGGCAGTAATAAAAAGCCAGTTGGGCTTTCTATTTTTTCGAGCTGGAAGTAACAGGTTTTCAAGCTGGTTATTTTTTTTGAGGAAGTGTAAAAACCCAAGCTGGTTTCTTACTTTTCCCAGCCGAGTATCAAAAAAAATTCATAACTGGTCCGGACCCTGAAAATAAGAAACTAGCTTGGCTTTTTATACTTCCGGCTTCGAAACCTGTTACTTCCAGCTCGAAAGAATAAAAAATCAAGCTTGCCAGAAAAAATAGAAAGCCCAGCTGGCTTTTTATTTTTGCCAGAAAAAATAAAAAGCCAAGCTGGTTTTATATTTTTGCCAGATAAAATGACAAGCCTTTCCAGCTTGGTTTTTTTAGCTTTTTTTAATAAAAAGTTAAGTTTTCAAAAGCTTAGCAGGAATCGAAACGGGTTTCACGAGACATCTTTTGGTACATTCTACAAAATTCCACGATTATGATTTATCCCAGCTTTTTTTGTTTAAAGTTTTCAAAATACCAGTTATTTTCGGACCGTGATTTTTACTTCAACGAGCAGTCCATCCATTTAAATACATGTCAGTGGGGCATGCCTACCTATACTAATTTCTTGATTTTGGATTACTGAAAAAGAAATTTTGATCTTGCTTTTTTGGCAAGCTGATCTGCAGGTTCATGTTAGTTTGTATTAGTTTGAATCTGTACAACAGTGTTTTTTTTCTTCTTGTTTTATTCACTACAGAGATCCCATAGATTATCCAGTTGGGCAATTTCCTGTGGATTTTGTATTGAACTATATAGTAATGAATAAAAAAAAAACGAAATACGGTTTATTTATGCATATAAACAAAAGTGCATTTAATTACGTCAATTAATCTGGGACCACAATTTCATGGTATAAAAGCTCTGAATATGTCAAAGTTTAGGGCTCAATTATAGCTAATTTAATGTCTCTTTCCTGAGTTTAATCCTTAAAAAAAAAAATCCATGGATAATCTAGCTTGATCAAAAGTTAGGGCCACCAGTACTGAAAATAGGTTAAATAGTATTGTCACAATAGACTACACTGCTAATCTTCTTAATCTAATCTTATAATACGCAGCTCAGCTACACAATGGAGTACGTCCCTATAGAGAAAACAGGAAGTGTAGTAACTCTAATTTAGCGTAGCCAAATTCTATTTGGCTTGGAGGCATTGAATGTCAATGTATTTACCTCCATTTTTAGGTTTCCGTACCCAACGGGAACCCTATTACTAAGACTTCGCTGTCCGTCTGTCCGACTCCAGGTTGTATGTCATGAACCGTAATAGGTATACAGTTGTGTATTTCTATTGCCGCTATAACAAGAAATAATAAAAATAAATTCATGAAGTTTTGCATACAACGAGCTCTTAACTGTGACCGTACGCCTTATAGTTTTTAAGATACAGGGTGTTTTGTGAAAAACTAGTTTTTTTTTCTTAATCACCTTATAATTCCTAAGTGGTTTATATGCCCCCCCCCCCTGCTATACAATTTTTGGTTCGTCTAGGTAGGTACTCTCACCTCCCGCTCTATTGGCCTCCTAGTGGGAAACACCCTGTATAAGTACTTAAAGCGTAGAATTTTAATTCTGCTCTTTGGATCACCTGAAGGCCAGAATTATTTACTACTCGATTAGCAGCGACACGGAATTTTTATGTATGGAGTTGAATAATGGGATCACGAAATGTATACTGTGAGCTGTATATTGTCCTCCTGAATGTTTTTCTGCTGACCGAGCTTCGGAACTTGAATCTGTGCTTAGTAATTTGTCCCGTCAATATAACAATATTATTGTTGCCGGCTATTTTAATATCGACATCTTGTATTCTAATTACAGATCCATTGAATTTATCCACTTCATGCAGTCTCTATATCTTAATGCCGTCAACTGTCTACCGACATATTTTAATACTTCTAGGTCATCACTCCTTGATTTTATAACCAAATCGACTCCCCTAGTTTCCTCAATCATGACATACTCTTCATCTGTTACGACTTTACTACCCAGTGTCCGGAGCGCTCAAGTTACTTCTCATATAAAGACTTTAATAATTTGGACATGGATAGCTTAATTCAGGAGTACTCTGACCTGCCCTGGGATAGAATAAGAGCTCCTAGCTCTGTCAGCGATCAAGTTGCTGTATTTGAAAGCCTCTGCAGCTATCTGTTCGATAAATACATACCTTTGCGTACCAAGAGGATTACTTCAAATAGGTGTCCTTGGCACACTGCAGAAATCGGGATTCTTATCGCAGAGCGTGAATATTTCTATAAACAATTTAAGCGACTCAAAATACAGTACACTCGCTCTCTATATAAAGCTACCCGTAATAGAGTAACCACTGCTATCCGTGGGGCAAAAAGGTCGCTATTATGGCAATAAATTCGATGCAAATCTTTCCCCAAAAACGAATCAGCTGTACTAAAAGTGACCAATGATCTACGATGTTCACTTGATAAGCATCACATTGGCATTCTTGTGCTCTTGGATTTTTCTAAGGCATTCGACAGTATTAGTCATCATATGCTTTTGGATAAGTTGTCTTCAAATGTTGGCTTTTGTTCTTCTGCTGTTCAGCTAATCCGGAAATACCTAACTGATAGGTGGCAGCAAGTTAAAGTGGAAAATACTTTATCTGGTCTTCTACCGCTCTATTGCGGAGTTCCTCAGGGATCAGTACTTGGACCTCTTTTGTTCAGTATATTTATTAACGACCTACCGGATGCAAGAATTCATATGTATGCTGACGATGTTCAGATATACCTAGACAGGCCTATTGGTAGGTATAGGTATAATTATCAACTCCAATATGAAGTGCTGTGATCATGTTAATACTTCTATACGTAAGATTTATTATGGACTTCGGCAGCTTTGGCTGTCCGCCGATATATTAAGCAAAGAAATGCGACTACGGCTTGTTAAAATTCTTCTTTTGCCACACTTCACGTTTGGTAGCTTAGTGTTTCCTAAGCTTGACAGCACATGTAGACGTAAGCTTGAAGTTGCCTTTAACGACTGCATCAGATTTATCTTTGCCCTACGCAGATTCGACCATGTGTCGCCCTATAAATTACAGCTTCTTTGTTGCTCACTGTCCACGTATCTCAACCTAAAAGCGCTTTACTTTTTATTTAATTTTCTGCGCACGAACACCCCAAAATATTTGTTTGAGAATATTCAGTTCTTTCAATCAGACAGGAATCGAAATTTAGTCATGCCACGGTTTCGCAGAGCCATCTTTGAGGATTCTTACTATGTTCAGATCTTTCGTTTATGGAAAAACTTACCAGCTAATATTCAAAACGCGCCGGTTGCTTCGGCATATTCAAGGGGTTACTAAGGTGCCATCTTTCTATCTGGGCTGCTGCCAGTGACCTAAGCTCCCTGAACGCTCTGGCAACAATTTCGATGTTTGGTTCTTTCATTCTTTTAATGTTTCTTTAAAAATTTAACTATTATTTTTATTATTATTATTTTATTTATTATTATTTTTAACTTGATTTTAATTGCTGTCTTTTTTTTCTTTGCATCTATTCTATTGTGACTTTTTTTTTGTTCTACCTTAAGTTAGTATTTTATTTATTTATTAGTATATCTTTTATTTTTGTTTTTAGTATTTTATTATTCTTTTATTAGTTAATCTTTTTGATTTTTGAATTTCTTATTTACCAAATAACAATGTAATAAAAAAAGATTCTAATATCTTGTGTACGTCTTTACATTAATAAATTCTAATTCTAATTCTAAATTCTATTTATATTTGCTTACTTACCTTATTTATATATAACTATAAAATCTGGATCCCATTTCAATTTTTATATGTACGAACAAAAGATTTGTGAATCTTGTGTACTACTTCCTAAATAAATCATTATTATTATTATTATTTTCTGCATTTCTCATACCTGTGATCTGTGCATGAAGTCATACAGTTTGCAGAACTGATATCCTCATTTTTTTCTACCCCTTTTCACCGAAACTTTCAACCATGTTTGATTTCTATTGGTTGAAATTGATTCCTTTACTATGTTTTTAATAAAACTCTTCGATGTGAATCGTTACTGATACTTCCACATGAGGTACTTTCGTAAAATTGCTGTAAATTCTGCAATATTATTGCATTATCCAATCAATGATGTACTAAAAATTCCAAGTTTATCATATCTACTATGCAAGGTTAACTATATGAGATTGAAATTGCCGTGCAAATTCTTTTTAGTCAGCCGCGGAACTGCTTTAGCTACACGGAAAGAAATAATTTTCGAGGAATCGAGAAATGATTTTATTTATTTCAGAAGTAATTTATTTGAGAAAAATGTTCTTATTTAAATCAGTATTTACTAAAATTAAGCCGAATCTTCTTAATTTTACACTTTAATTTCTCAATACTAGTAAAGGTCGTTTTCTAATATCAACGGTGTCGGTTGTATTGTTTTCTCAGTCAGTCAGTTAGTGGGTATTCTGATTTTTGTCAAGCAAACAAGCAAGAACCGCGTTGCATTTGTATGTCGTTGCAATTATTTAATAGTGAAAAAGTGTTAAAGTTGCACACTTTTTAAAGTAGAGGATTTGTATATATCCAAAAATTAGACTCTGTTGAGCATTTCTAAAGAGTTTGTGTCTTAAACTTTTTAGGACATTTCCAGTTATTTGACTACTGCTGAAGGATAACTTATTATAAAAGCATGGAAGGATAACAACCAAAACCTACCACCATTTTCAAGAGAGAAGCTGATAGAAGATATCGTTAAAACATACACACGACAAATACGTTCTTTATGAAAGATGCCGATTATATAAGAATTACGGATCAAATCATCGAAAAATTTCCAAACGAAAGAAATGCAAGTAACCCATTTCGAAAATTGGCTTCTTTTAAATTTATATCTTTTGTATTATCTATTTATACATATAGGATTATTATTTCCTTCTATCTGGTGATACAAGGCAAGGTCGACTTTACCATAATTATAAAAACCTGGCCAGCAACCTGCGTAAGGTGGGCTTATTTTCATTAGAAAAAGTAAGACGAAAACCACGTAGAATATTGGACAAAATAAAAGGAATTTGTGATAAAGCCGAACGACCGATATTGAATGAAAAACGTATGAACTTGATAAGGAATGGCTTATATTAAAATATTAAAAAGCCATGGGAAACTGTCGAGCTTAAATGGAAAGAATCTTCACAGGGAAGGGTTTATTATTTCAAAACACCTGATTTAATTCTTCAAGATATTCTTAAGAAATGGCCTGCATATACAAGGCAATTTGGTGATCGATTGGTAATTACTAATTTCATCGTGATTTTAAAGGAATGCTTAGTTCTCTTATTTACAGATAGATATTGACTTTGAGGAGAATTTCAAAATCTTCAACGGCTTGCTGAGGAATTGGGATACTTTTAGATGCAAGTTTGTTCCTCTTATACAACAGAGTGCAAAGGAACCACTTCGATCAGCAGATTTAGGAACCGAAGGTAAAACGATAATCACATTTTAAATGTCAATTTTTCTCTTAAATCACGTTTCAGGAAACAACAGACAAGACCTGAACATATGTGAAGCTTTGCATCACTTCTTAGTGCCCACCGGACGAACGAATGGAAAGGACAAAAATATATGGAAGAACAGCATTAATGATAGTCAGGATAAATACTTTGGCTGATGGGAGAAAATGTTTCAAGAAAAGAAATATCTAACTAATTTACTTCATTTTTTTATATACTTTTTATCAGGGTTGTAAATGAGCGGACTCATTTATCATATCAACTCATCGCTCAACTCAGGATTTGAGTCCGCTCAATCATTGAGTCCGCTCAACAGTTTAGCGGTGGTTCATCGCTCGCAATTTGAGCGGACTCACTGGTTGAGCGGACTCAATCGTGAGCGGACTCAGTCTTGAGCGGACTCATTGCTTGAATGAACTTGAGCGGACTCACTGCCTGAGCGGACTCATCATTTGAGTCGAGCGGACTCAAATCATATTTTAAATAACATAAAGAGAATATGATTTAATTAAAATTGAAACTGAAATTTCAATAAAATAAGAAAAACTTATAAAAAAGTCATTCATTATATTATATTTTATAAATTATCTTTTGCTAATTTTCTTAGCCAACATTTCTTCTTCCTCCTTCCTACCTTATTTAAAATATGATTTGAGTCCGCTCAACTCAAATGATGAGTCCGCCCAAGACTTGAGTCCGCCCAAGACTTGAGTCCGCTCAAGACTTGAGTCCGCTCAAGACTTGAGTCCGCTCAAGTCCATTCAAGCAATGAGTCCGCTCAAGACTGAGTGAGTCCGCTCAACCAGTGAGTCCGCTCAAATTTCGAGCGATGAACCACCGCTCAACTGTTGAGCGGACTCAGTGATTGAGCGGACTCACTGCTTGAGTTGAGCGATGAGTTGAGTCAAAATGTGAGTCCTTTACATCCCTGCTTTTTATCGTTTAATTATGTCAATTACTAAGAACGTGAAAATTACGTATAGATATTGTACTTGCATAAATTCCTTTAATATAAAACAATAGGTTCCTTAAATCTTTGTTCATCTTATGGTATAATAAATATTTTATACACGATTGGTTTCTTAATTACACGATTGGTTTCTAAATTTCCCATCATATATCTACGTCACTGCAAGTCAGCAAAACATATTCCCTACTTTCTTAATATAAGAAGAAACTATACGAGAAAACTTCTTAATCTAAGATATCATTTCCTGATTTTAGATTTCATTTCGAGTAAAACATTCTTGATCTCAGAAAATAGTTTCTTAAGGGAAGAAATTCAATGAGAATATATTTCACTATGTTACTTTATGATTTCTAGAATCAAGAAATTTAATAATTAGATTTAAGAAGCATCTTCTGGACTTTTCTCTTCTAAATTTAATCTACATCTATTTTCTTGATTTTATAGCATATTTTCTTGGTATTTAGAAAATTTTTCTTTCCGTGTATGAACATAAATTTTACAGTAAATTAAATCTTATATATTTTTTATTTTTGTATACAGTGATATAATTTTGTCGTATTTGGATATAGTGTAAATAGTACGTAGCAACTATTTAACCAAAAATTCATACTAAAGTCGACTCCTCTGGATTTTGCTACATACATACATATATACCGAGTACGCTACTGATATCATCTAATATTACAAAAAAACAAGACAAATTTTTAACTAATGATCAGTTCCACTTGCATTATGTAAATGAAATTCAAATAAAACTAATTTATTTCAAGGCTAAAAAAATGGGATTCCCTTTGATATGTGAAACGATTACTAATTAAGTTAGATTGAACGCATTAATTAATAAAAAAAATCAGTTTTAAGATAACCAGTTTTGTTTTGTGGCTCGGAATTTAGAAAAAAAAAAATTCCTTCATTTTCGTTCTGTTGCATATTTTAAGCTCATCATAATTAGTAAGGTTTAACCTATTCTGAATGATTACCGATAAACTTCCGGAAAATACCAAATTTTTACTACAAATCGTCATTTCTTAAAAGCTTATTTGAAGCTTTTTCATTTGAACCTTTTTCGTTTTTATAGCCACCAATTTTATGTAACTTAATTAGAATATAGGAAGGAAGGAAAAATAATTTGCTTTCTTAAACAGTAACGTAACTAGATCCTTATTGAGTTTTTTTTCTTTACATAAAATATGTTAATGAGATACAAAACAGGAATTTCGATAAGCTGTAATCATTTTTTTTTGCGCTCTGTGCTCCTTTTAATGCTGTACATAAATTACAATAGCAAATTAAATTACAATAGTCAAATTATCTCTCAGCAAACGGTAAGTATGTATGTACATCATTAGACTTTTCAGTTTCCTTATGAAAAAATACGTTGTTTACTTCGGTGGTGGGTAGACTTCTACGAACATTTATTTTGTATGAAATGAACATTTTCTTCTTGGAATGAGTAAGAATGACAAAAATTATTTAATAAAATTTTTTTGAAATGCAATTAATGAAAAGAAGTCAAATATGTGTTGGATTTCTAGGCTACTTTTTAGAGAACACCACAAATTACTTCAGATATCGTATCCATGTTAATTTGTTTGCATACAAAATGTGGAATCTGTCTCTTGTTTTGGTCTTTTGGGTGATGGTGCTATAGTTTTCGGCCTTTTTGGTGATTGATGTGAAGCTACAGTTATTTTATCTGTAGGTTACAGATAAAATCTGACTCGTTTCAGTGAAGAGTTAGAAAGAAGATCTACGACTACTCATATCAACAAACTGATCATTATTTTTTTATATATTTATTTATTTCAATCTACGGAATAAATCCTACAGATTAGAAAAAATTTATATAAACATAATCCAGATTTAATGACCTATAAAAAAAAAATCTAAAATAATATTCTTAAATCTCCTTCTAGATAAACTGAAATCATATAATGAATTAACCAAGTTGAAATTAATAATAGCATGTGTGATAGGTTCACGATATCCAAAGTTCGATCTTTGAAAGAGTACAACCAATAAACGTCTAGGACGAATATTTCTTTGAGGTACATGGAAGGAAATTAAAAATTTAAGCAATTCTGGACACGAACTCCCACAACTAAGTACATTATGGACCAACATTATTGAAATCATCACTTTTTTACACGGTAAGGAGTGGGCACATTGACCTTAACCTTTCCAAGGCCTTTGACATGGTTGATCACATATTTTTATTAAGTAAACTGGGCTTTAAATTAAATTTTTCAAATTTTGCATGCAAGTTCACTTGGTCTTACCTTAACCGGCGTCAACAATGTGGTCTATTCTATTTCCGCTTCCGGCTTGCTACCTTTGTGGAGTGGAGTCCCTCCAGGCTCCATTCTAGGACCCTTATTATTCATAATCTTCATTAATGATCTTCCATTGGTTCTGAGAGACTGTGATTACTTGATGATATTCAGCTTTACATTTGTAGGCCGTGGAGATTGTTGGAGTATGTTATATGTCGTATGACTGAAGACCTCACGAATGTGCTTGATTGGGCTGTTAATAATAGTTTGAGCTTAAATGCCTCAAAATCAATTGCTATCGTGATTTATAAAAGTGAATTGGACACTTTTTGCTGTCCAGATGTTATCCTGAATAATGTAACTATTCCTTATAGTAATACCGTAAGGAAAATTGGAATAATTTTCAATCGTACTTTAAACTGCGTTTGTCTGTAAGATTTATGGGACACCACGTATACTTTCTGCCACTGCAGCCTTTATTTCTTTTGACACGTGGATGATGTTAGTTATATCGTTAATTGTCCGTCTCATGACTTACGGTTGTGTAGTTTTCCGTTTGTTTTGACTCAGCTTCATTGTTTGACTTGGGGCGATACGTTCATATCTACTAATTTAACTTTTATTTATTGAAAAACCTTGCATCAGCGTCAATTAATATTCATTCTCTTAGATGCATTGTTTGATATGGAATTAAGGCCGATAGAGCATGGCCGTCTTAAGCCACGCGGGGGCCCCGGGGCACTTTAGTATATCGGACCACTCTAACAGAAATTATCTTCTAAATTAGTTTGATTTATCATCAGGAATAATAACATGAAATACAATCGCAAGCACAACGGATGCGAGTAAACTGATTTTCAGTTCCGAGAAGAAGGTTGACGTAAGATGGAGCTAAGAGGAATCTCCGTCCGAATGTCGTATTTAAAGTGAAAGGAAAGTCTTGATCGTGCGAGACGGTTAGGTCGTTTTATAATCAAATAATTTAGGGGAATAACCGTAGCCAGAGCTGCCAGTATTATGTGAATATGACCCAACAGTATAAAAATTTGCTCTGATTATCAAATAGACTTTGGTTCAGTAAATCATGAAAAAAGACGGGAAATTTCAGAAATACTGGGGCTGTAAACACTGACACTATGCAATGATAATGAGTGTTTTTATACATTATTTTGAATGAAAATCTGTTTCCATGTATAGAATTTTGAATAAATCCCATGGCCTACTTTTAGTAGTCAAAATCGAACAGCTAAACTAACTTGTAATATGCTGTTTTACTATATGGTTGAAAAATTGGTCATTGGTTGGTCTACTATGGTCGGGACTAGGGGTAGGTCCATGGAAGGGTCTGGGCCCATGGAAGGGTCTGGGCCCAGGGTCCGCGGGTGCATGCATAAAGACGGCACTGCGATAGAGTTATCGGTCCATATTTTTGCGAAAATGAAAGTGAGAATGAAAAAACCATCTCTGGGGCGATATACCGGATAATGTTAGAAATATTTTTAGGTCCAGTAGTTCTGAATAATCCTGGAAAACTACAGCTCATAGCGTGAGAGTGACAATGGCGATTCTTTGAGAAATTTTCGATGACCGAATAATTTAAAAGAATGCTAATTTCGCTTGGTCACTTTGTACTCCAGATTTAACGCCTCAGATTTACTCCAGATTTGACTCCACCTGATTTTAGTTGTTCTTGTTGTTTTTTTCTTGAAGAAACCGACTAACGTGAGCCAAGCACAAAAGATTGGGGAGCTAAAGCAGAATATTCGAACAGAAATTGCAAATTTGGGAAACGTTGCGCACCTTAATACAAAATACCTAGAAGGAACCATTAATATTATTTTTCACACTTAGATTATAAAAAATTTAAAAATTGCATTTTCATTAAAAAATAATAATAAGAAATTTTAAAAATACGTTTAAGTTATATACATTTTATTGTGTACCGCTTGTATTACAGTTCCTCCAACAAATCCACTCTCCCTAGGATGAGCAGTATTTTTTTGGAAGAGATTTCTTCAAAGTCGGCAGGCTTTAAAAAGTATGAGCCAAAAGCTTGGAATCTACATGAATCTACAATAATGGCTGCAGTGCAAAGGTCACTCGCCTCGCTAAAAAGAAATCTAATCTTAAATATACAATTAAAATCAGTCAGTCCAAAATAATCAATGCCATGGTATGGGGGTAATATTACAATTTTTATACCCTAATGAATACTAAGTTTGTCGTTCCGTTTGTAATGCATAGAAATTATTTATGATGGCAGACCAAAATGGATTAGACACCCATATTAAAACATATTTTAATTTTTGCGTGTCCGTACGTCTGTCTGTCTGCAAGATAAATCGAGAACGCGTGTACTTAGAGAACTTGAAGTTTTTATTGAATTACTGAAAAGTTCTTTAGAATATGAAATCGTATGAAATTCAAAAATCCATACGAAAATGCATACGGCCATTCATTTAGGGTATTATAAGAATTGATCTTACAAGGAGAGGGTCCCTAGTCGTCATCACTGATTTCGTCCAAATTCACAGTATATATAGCGTTTGACTAGAAATGAAAGTGACGAAAGTGGGAGCTCCAGATAGCCGAGCCAATGTGAAATAATATGCAAAATGTAGGGGAGCCCGGGGTTAACATTAACACTTTTTGGAAAAACCTTGATAATTACCACCTTGTGGGTATATTCGCAATATATTTCTTTGCGTTCCAAATAACTATAATCTGTTATCCTTCATATACAGAAAACCAGAAGTCATTACCTCAGTTGGAACATTATCCAAAATAAGATTGCGAGGTTTGCTAATTACTTTCAACTTACGTTAATTAGCAGCATATACTGTAAAGCTGCCACCTTTATCTCTCGGCCAAATTCTAACAGATTTTCAAAATTCTTTTTGCTGAGTTCTTTGTGAGTTTTTTATGATTTCTTGAAAATATTACAAGATGTGTACGGCAGCGGGTTACAGAGTGGTAACCCGTGGTGGGTTACATATGTATTATTATTATATTATTTTATATTCTACCACCTGTGTAGAACATTCGTACACAATCTCATATCAAAAAACGGATGAAAAATTCAAAGTCAAAAGGTCATTCATAGACACCAATGGGAAAAAGTTTCTTATTTCCCGAATTCGGGTGTTTTGTGAGGGGGGTGAGGTAAATATTACCCGATTTGAAAAATTCCTTTTGCTAGTATTTTGTGATTTTTTTTTGATTTTTTGAACATACTCTCCCTCCCCTTCTGATTAAGTTCCGAAATTTAATATCGACCACAGTGGTCCCAAACCCCGAAAAGTAAAAAACGTATTGAATTCGGGTGAAAGTCTGCACTCGGGAGTTATCGGGATCGCTGATTATGAATTCGGAGTCAAAATGTAGAAAAACAAAATGGCGGATCCAATATGGCGGAAAATTTCTTAAAAAACATATTCAATTCGGGTAAAAGTCTGTACTCGGGAATTTTAGAAATTATGATTGTGAATAAATAAAATAGAAAATGTAATGACAGTTGACATTTGAAGATTTGGGAAGAAGAGGATTGGAATATAGTAATTAATTATTATTACAATGACGATGAATATTTATAATATATTTCTTTCATTATTTTATTTAATTAATTAATTAATCGATATAATTTGAGCACCAATTTCCTATAAACAATGTTACAGTCACGAGAATTACGAAAAACTGCAGAAAGTGCACACTAGGGTGGTCCTTGTTTAGGATATGTTATTTTTTCTTTTAAAAATGGTGCTTAATCGATTTCAAATAAAAATTATCCCCAAAACCGAAGTCGCAGCCAGATGTAGCTAATTTTTGGATATGTTTTGAAGAAATGTCTAAGCAACAGTTTCCATTTAGTTTCAGAGCAGGATTCGGTGAGGGTTTTGACTTATTGCTTTTTCTAACACAACTTTTCAGAACATAACCAAGAAAAATACCATTACCTTTATTAATTAATTACTATTTCATACATTGTCGACAATAAATTTGAGAAACACATTTAAATTGTACTTACTTTCCGGAGAAGAATCCATTTTGGAGATCAAAATCCGTTCACTTTTCGCGATTCTACACGTGTCTCAACTTTGTCTTATTTTCAACGCGCGACGAGTAAACGATGAAGCTGCTCTAACGCTCACGTACGGAATGCGTTCCCACGCCAGGTAGGGACGCTCCTCCTTTCTTAACGGTCATAATACATACTAGAGGTGCCACTACAATTATTCCAACCATTGAAAGTTCCTAGAAAAAATATTTTTTTTTCGACTTTTGGCCAGCTTTTCGGGGTTTGGGACCACTGTGCGACGGCCAAAATTCTGTCTGAAAAATTCATTTCGAAATGTTTTGCTACAACTTGTCGATTAATCCACTTTTTTGTTTATTTTTATTTATGTGCTTTTACGGATGTCATTTACCTATTAAAAAAAACTTGAATCTATAAAAATTTTGCCTACACACTTTTCGCCATCTATCGGGAAACTTTGAAAACGCACAGAAGTGTCACTTACAGAATCGAAAATCTACATATTTTCCCTGTGGTTGGCACTTTATCCGAATGAATTTGGCATTTTCGTTCAAATTCTGTTGCAATCTAACCGCGACAACTTCCGCGAAAATTTGTGCAATTTTTAGTATTTTCAAAGGGATACGCCTACAAAGTCCCGAACTCCGCTACATTATGCATTATTTCGGTTTCGTTTGGTCATCTGGAGTTCCGACTTGCGTCACTTTTATTTCCAGTCAAGCCCTACTTATACTGTGAATTTGGACGAAATCGGTGATGACGAGAACTCTAAAAAATATGTCGGTGTTTCTGATTTTTTATCTACTTAAGGTTAATCTTTGACTTCTTTCGGATTAATCTGTGAATAATTTAACTCCAATTTACGGATAAAAGATTAAAGTACCTTATCGGAAAAATAGTAACAATTTTTTCACTGTTCGGAGTAAGTAATATACAAAAATGAAATGATAAGAGTCATAAATACTATGGGATAAAGAAACTTACACCTATCGGTTGAAACAACGTGCCATGTTTGATTACGCCACAAAATTAACGGGTTCCAATAATTTTGAAACTGCTTAAGAGAAGTCAGTACCAAGATTTGCAAGTTTCATACATTTTTCAATGCGAATTTCTGGCAAACTATTTGTAGCAGAATAATGATTTATATCTTAAATTAAAGGTAATAAAGAAGTCTAGTAAATAACGTCAGCAAGAATTAAAAAAAAGTGTATTGGAATGGAGATATTAGCTCGGAAACTTGTAAAAAATGGTAAAAGCTGAAGTTTTTTAAATCAAATTCCTGTTAGTAGGTATTCTCATTTGTTTAAATTGTGAGTAATTTAGAAAGATAAAGCCTAGATCTAGGAAATAACGTCGAGTTTTTTCATTTTTAATAGCGCTTTTTATAATTATTTGATTCTAATAGTACTTGTTTTTTCTCCCGATATTTCACCGACGATAAATTGCAATATTTTGTTGCAAGATGTTGCAATACAAAGCAAAATAGCATATTTAACAATTATGGGCAAAAAACTTTTAGGAGAGTTAATTCTCGTTAAAAATTTTCAATTTATGTGAACTGGAAATTTTCATTTTTCGTCTTAAATTGTATGGTTTTGTCGGACGTTTGGTTTCTGTCTTTTGCGGTAGATGTCTCTAATTTTATATGAATTTTCTCACTTTCAGGACACAAACCTACGTATAGTATATTTTATTACCTACAGGTTCGCTGGGAGCTAAATTGAAACTTTTCCTGAGTACTGACTGATCTTAACCTCCATGGATTTCAGAAAATTATCCCGATCGGTTAAATTATGTAACGTGTTAGAACGGGAAACCGATTCACCGAATTTTGCATCATTTTAAAATCTCAATTCATACCTATTATATGCATTTAAATATTTAAAGCCACATTATGGATGGTGGAAGCAAGGTTTTTAAGTTAACTGACAACAACGTGCAAAAGTATGTCGTCGTGAGTTTTACTGAAAAGGTGCAAATTATTGACATTTTAGAAGAAGGTGAATTATAGGTGTTTTGTGAATAGAATCTTTTAATTTATTGTTGTTTTTACCTTAGCGGTGAACGCTTTTAATATTCCACTGGATAAATAAGTGCTATATAACTATACGAGTATGTGATGAGTATGGAATAGAAATCCAGCAGCCAGTTTTCGACATATTTATGAAGCAGTGCAATTTATTATTCGTTCAAAGGTTTTTTGTTAAAGTTGACCAGTCAAGTGGTATAAAATATTTCAAATAATTCGGACAAGGTGTTTATTTAGGTTCATTATTTTAGAAAAATATAAAGATGTATCAACACAAACAGAACTTAATCTAGATCACCTATAAAGCGGGAGGGCTGTTTTCTTGGCTCCTTACCAAAAAAGCGTAGAATTGTGGAAAATCTTCTTAAATCGGTAAGAACGAACGACACTTAATTAAATATATTTTTTTTATAATATTCATTTTCTAGGAATTAATCTTGTTTCTTCAAAAAAAAACATAGAAGAAAAAAAGATCTTAGATTTTTATAAAGAAAAGAATACGTTGAACAAAAAATTTCGCATACAAATTAGTAAATTTATTGGTTAACCACTTTCTTTATTAACACTTTCACCAATGCGCAATGAGTCAAAACATTCAACTTTGAAACAGTATGCAAGTATGTCACATAACTTTAAAAATATTTCCAAACTAATATCATATAAACATTTTGCCTAGAATTTATTTATAAAATTGAAAAGCTAATGAAAATTGATGCATTTATGAATGAATATTCTAACTTAATTTCATTAAATTAAATAGATTCCAATGACGATATACATTTTCTAAAAAGAGTCAAGTACTATTATTATGAATATCGAAAAGATTTTATTATTTGCATTCACAATTTATGTAACCATCTACCTTTATTTGGAAAAATTAAGTTCATTCTAAAAGTTCGAGTAGAAATTATTTTTGTTTATAATGTTCTAATTACTCAAAATTATAGTTTCAATTTAAATGCATTTGAAATCGAAAACAGTGAAGAAGTAAAAACCATTAATATAAAAAAATATCGTTTTCAAGGAACCCTTTGAAATACATTATATTATTCATTTCGAAATGTCCTAATTTTTTTATTGTTCCTAGACATGTTTTAGTATATGAAAACTAAATATTCCGTTTTTATGCATTTTTTTTTTTGCTTATTATGTGCTACATTACATATATGTATCATCATTATTGAATGTAACTGCAATGTACATATATTGAAATAAACTACCACTGTTAAATAATTTTTAACTCTTTCATTTTTGTAACTATATAAGTAATATTAAATTGCAAGTCCCTTTTGACGTCTATAAATATTAACAAATTTTGAGATATTTCAATTTAACGCCTATGCTGAAAATAGAAAAACCGAAATTGTGTTAAATGTCTGCACCACCTGTTTGATATTTTTTATTTATAAGAATGAAACTAATATAATCGAAAGGATATTGGATTTAACGCACAACAGGAATATCCCTTTGGATAATATCGTAAATTGTTCTATAGTAGGATAAAGTAGGAAAAATCGATATGGTGTTAATTATCTTTACCAGTTGACTATTACTTTTATATTTACAAGTATACAACCAGTAAAATTGAATAGATGAATATTGTAACCCCGAACGGAGAAATCCGATCGGATAACAATTTAAGTTGGACACTATTTAACACCGAATTGGTGCTATTTTAACACCGATTTTTTTACTGTGAGGGTCCCTACCAGGCGCTTATCCAGACCTGCACCCTAGGGGGGGTCACAACTAAAAAGTTCGAGGGGAGGGAAAGTCGGAAGATGTCGCTTTTAAACATTTTTTTTTTAATTATATTTACGTTATATCACAAAATCTAATTTTCGGTATGATTTGGAAAACTTATCCATAATATTATCCACATCAATCTCAGAGTGGACATGAAGGACTCATAACCAGATACGCCTTCTCGTGCAGAGATTGTAGAAATAGATGTTGACGCAAGCGATTCTGTCACGGGTGAAGTAATTGACTGAGAGTAAGATCTTGAACCTTGCGACACATTCAAAGGAATGGGCGTAGGAGTGCATGATATGTTACTGACTATTTCTTCTGATGGGAACTTAACTGATCTTGTTTTCTTCTCAAAAAAGGTGTCAATGGTCTTATCAGTCTTCCGCTTTAGAATTTCGTTACTATTTCTACCTCCATTGCTAACTAATATAGCAAGTTTATCCTTCTCCTACAAATTAAAAGTAAACGTAAAAACCTCAGACGAAAGCGAATGGATTTTATTCGTATAGTCCTGCCGTAAAAATTCGGAAGAAAAATTGTAGAATCAATTTTCGCAGCACTAGAATCAATCCAACTGATGGTTTTCAGTCACCAATAGTGTATAAAAATTCGAAAGAAAAATTTTTAAGTAAATTTCTAAGAACAATATGTATGATTGCCAATGCTCATAAATATCTTTAGCGACTCAGACCAATCAAGGCACCTGAATCAATATAACTCTTTGGAACCATGATCGGGCACCAGCAGTACATAAAAAATTCAAAGAAAAAATGTCAAATCTTTCTAAGAAAACTGAATGCAGGTGCCCTTGTCCGAAAGAGTGAACCACCAGAATTAATGCGCCAATTGTTTTAGCCCGTCGCGTCGTCGGGTTATTTAAAATTCTTAAAAACAATTTCCAAGTATATTTTTAAGAAAAATTTAATGCTTCCCTACGAACGTATAAATTTTTAACATCACAGCAACAGGCAGCTAGCTATACGTTGATGATTGCAGGAACTATGGTTCTACTGGAAGAACCGCAAATCAAAAAAATCGTTAAGTCAGTTTGTATGTTTCAGTTGCGAGCTCCTCACCAACTTGTACTGTCATCGATTTAATGTCGGAAAATCAAATAGGTAAAAAAAAAATGTATGATCGCTGACCAATTTCTTAGAAACAATAATACTTTCAAATGTCGAAATCGTGTGCTTTTGCATCTATAGGAGTAATCCGCTCCTTTTTCTTAACAAAATCTAAAATAAATATGTATTCCAAATTACTTACCATCCTGTGATAGGTATGTTTCGACACTAAATAAAACAGAAGAAAATTCTAAATACATCGTATACGTTTCGAAGACAAAGAGCTACGAGCGAATGACTATTATACCCACTCCAGACTCCACTATTACAACCAGGGCTGCCAGATTCCCCGATTTATCGTATTTTCCCCGATTTTCAAGCAAAATTCCGATTCCCCGATTTTGGCTCTGTTATTTCCGATTTTTACAACCACTTCCGATTTTTTAGAGATTTTCACTATTAACCCATAAACGCTTCTGTCACTAACTTAAGGAACATGAAAAGATGGTAAAAGCAACGAAATAGTTCCTACAGATATGCAAAAATATATGGATCAGATGCGCGAAACTATGGAGAAATGTGGGTAAAAACGGACGCACCCAAAGATAGCAGATATTGCAGTGCAGATTAGAACTCAGCTGTGAAATCTGACGAAATTGGGCAAACTTCACATTGTTTCTATTGTCACTTTTTTTTTAGTTGATTTCACAACAATCTTAACCGGCTATTTTTGTAATACGATCTGCGCTTTTTAGTTCTTCTTAGTATGATGGATAAATTTATAGTAAGAAAAAGTAAGCTTAAATACAGGTATTTAAATATTTACATATCTCTAAAAAGTGTTGATTTTTCTAGGAAAGGAGGACTTACACTTACTACCAATACCACGGCCAGTGTCAGGTTCAGACGATTTAGATTTATATGCTGATGAAATAGTGCCAAAAATAGCGGTAAAATTACAGCGTATGATTTATGTAGTTTTTGTAATTTTGAGCATTAAAATATTTGCAGAAAAAATCGTTTGTGCAAAAATTTTGCAAATTGTGGCAAAATGAGCCGTAATTAAAAAACTGGTTGATTGAAAATAAAAATTATGACGCCAACCATAATATTGCATTTTGCTAAGTGTGTTCTGTTTCCTTAAAAGCTAGTTCTGGGAAATCAGACTTAATTTCGCACGCTAAATCTGAGAAACACTTACAAAACAGCAAGGCAGTGCAAATTCAACCTCAAATTTCAACAACAATGCATTCTTCTATGAACGTTGAAAGTAAAGTTATAAAGGCCGAGCTACAGCTAAGTGCATTGAACATAACATACCATTCAAGGTAATGGATCATTTAGTCCTTTTACAAAAAAATATCTTTGACGATTCTAAGATCACCAATAAAATTTCCTGTGCTAGAACAAAGACAACTGCAATAGTCAAAAATGTTATTGGAGCTTCACAGTTTGAAGAACTTTGTCAGACATTAAATAAAAATAAGTTTTCTATTTGTATTGATGAGTCAACGGATTTGTCTAAAACAAAAATGTTAAGTATTGTTGTCAGAACAGCAAAGAATTTTAATTTTCAAGACTTCTTTTTGGATTTAGTAAATGTAAAATCAGCTGATGCGGGTTCATTGTATGACACTGTTAAGCAAGTCTTTGAAAATGCACATATAAATTATAAAAAGAATTTAGTAGGGTTTGCGGCGGATGGAGCGAACAATATGACAGGTAAAAAACACTCAGTGGCAACATTATTGAAAGGCGATTGTCCAAATTTGTTTACATTGAAATGTATATGTCATTCTTTTGCTTTATGTTCATCCTATGCGTGTTTGAAACTTCCTAATTCAGTAGAAACAATGACTAGGGAAATTTACAATTATATTGGCAATAGTCCCAAAAGAACCGATCAATTTGAAGACATACAAAAGCTACTTGTAGGTGAAGGTGGAAAACCAAAGAAGATATTACATCCATCTCAAACTATGTGGCTATCGTTAGAGATTGTTGTTACGCGTTTACTAGAATTATACGAACACCTAAAAATATATTTTGCTTTTGCTTCGAATATTGATAAAATCGAAAGTGCCTCTTACATATTAAATTATCTTAATGATCCTTTAAACCATTTATTTCTTAAATTCTTAAGTTTCATTTTACCTACGATTAACAAATTAAATAAGCTCTTTCACAAATTCATAGACTTTATTCTGAGATCAAAAAATTAGTACCAAAAATAATAAATTGTTTTTTATTTGAAAAATATGCAAGAACTACATCAATTGAAACAATTGATTTTAAAGATTCAAATAATATTGTGCCACTATCCGACATGTATTTCGGTGCTGCTGTAGAATCTCACTTAAGTGAAAACAAAACCTTAACATGCGAACAAATACATTTTTTTTAAAGCAAATGTTTAGATTTTTATATAGAACTGTTGAATCAAGTATATTTCAGATTTGATTTCAAAGACGAATTACTTCAAAAATTATATGTTATTGAACCGCGAGAAGTGGTCTCGAACAAATGTCGCTCAATAATACCGCTATGTACATATTTTCCTAATATTATTAACTCATCAGAATATCAAGCAATTGATGACGAATGGCGAGAAATAAAGTATATTGAATTTTCAACTTTATCTAATAATTCCACTATAAATGATATTGAGATGGAGATGTTTTGGAAAAATATATGTCAATTAAAAAATGGAAGTGGTCAAATAGCCTATCCTTTATTAAGTAAATTTATTTTTGCTATTTTAACTTAACCTTGCTCTTCCGCTAATGTAGAACGAACGTTTTCACAGATAAATATTAACAAAACAAAGCTGAGAAATTGTTTGGATGCGGATACCTTAAAAGGCATTTTATTGTCCAAAGATTTTTTGACAAAATACAGAGAGAAATGTTTTAATATGCATATAACTGAAAACATGCTTAAACGCTTTAACTCTAAAATGTATTGAAAATAGTTTAGTATAAATAATACTTACTGCATAAAACTTAAATGATAAAATTGAAATAGGGCAAATGGCAATAAGATGTTAATCTAATCTAATTTATAGTTCTGCATACATTCTTAATTTTTTTACTTTATATTTTGTTGGATTTCTGTACTATCTATTGTCTGTTGAAATAAATTACGTTTTGAAAAAATTATTATGTGATTTAATTCGTTCACCGATTTTCATACCCAATTCACGATTTTCTCTCCAGCATTTTCCCGATTTTTGTACGTTGCCATCTGGCAGCGCTGATTACAACTAAAACCAAGGCAAAAAATCGCCCAACCCAGCGCTAGCTGTCCCCGCAGATTGGAAAAGTGCGTTACAGCACAACCATTAATCGCCGGCGTTAGCTACACATTGCGTCCGTACCGTACGAAAATCGTCCTGTTAAACATTTATAACACATTCTACGTCCAGTGCAACATTCAATTCACCGCGAAGGTGAGGTGACACTTTGGGAGGGGTCATGACCCCCGTGACCCTACCCCTGTACATGCGCCTGGTCCCTACTTGTTAGACCAATTCTATCTTTTATACTAATTGTATTTTGTGTTATTCTAATTACTTTCCATCTTTTTATTTATTGATAAAATTTGAATTGTGTTTTTTTTCTGCTCAATCAAGAATTTCATGCGATGACAGGGTTTTTCCCCTGTACCCCGTTTTAATTAGTATTTTTTTTTCAACTTTCTTTTACCTACAAAAATCACCTTGAATTAATTTTTTAAACTTTTCACTGTACTTTTTAGACAGTTAGTCTGCATTGCCGCCTATACCACTTCCAATATTTTCTATAAATAGAATTGAATTAGAAAAACGAGACAATCTACACAAAAAAAGGTGTTAATTGATGGCCATAAACTTATTTTCAATATTGTCCAACAACGTCATCGGATTTAGTTAACTAAATATACGCGCTGGAAGTGACCTATCAACAAAGAAATAACAGTCTCAAAAATCTGCAATTCTTAATTAGCATATCGCGTACTGATTTCATTCGTCGCCTTTTAGCTTTGGAAGCCCATGAATAATTCAAGAACAACATTATAATTATGGCCGTGCTCTCAGAATCAAAGTTTCGGTTTCACAATTTCAAAATGTAATCAGATGAGTACACAAAACATGTGAGGAGTAGCAAATTTAATTAGACCCGATCGGTTTGGATATGCTTTCATTTCTTAACAAAACAAAAAGTTTTCAAGCTTTCACACGTAAACGATAAACTGACCAGCACAGGACAGGAGTAATGGTCCGGCGGAACGGGGAACTGAACTTCAAGTGCGCCTCTTTCGAGTGCTATGCATGCATCAGGCCTTGATTATTATCAAAAGCCTTGGCTAACAGACAATCGCCCTGGTCTATGCTGGGTACAGAAATTTTTCGGAAAGCTTTTAACTTTGGCCGGATCAGACCTGATGGCTTAGTGCTAGTGGGTGTTGGGCGGCGACCAACCGACGCGGCCGTGGTTAAATTTACAGTACAGTGTGCGCTGTTGTAATGGGACGGCTCTATCTGATTCCATCTGGCTGGCATGCAACAAGTGGCTGACTGAGGAGGCGATGCTACATTTTACTACTATCGCACTAGGATTTCACCTTTCGAGTACAAAATTTCATGTCAGTTGAAGTCTAACCGTGCAGGTGTTCGTGTTTTCCTAAGCTCTTGTGTAATTTCAGTGAAGCTCTTATTGTTATTTCCGGGTGTATTTTTCCTATGAAGTATAAGTGTAGTTGTTAAAAAAGGACGAATTCGAATTTCGAGATATGAAAATTTCGTTAGCGGTTAACAACTGTTAAGGAAGAAGTGAATTTGCACAAATCTATGAATGCGCCTATAGTGAAGTAAAGTAGAGGTATGTAAAGTTTGTGTAGAACGTGAAGGATTTTTTGAACTTACCGGGATGTGCCTCGATTTTGTATAAGCTTTGTCCTAAAAATAGATATAAGTGCAATAGTTGCACTGCAAATTGTGGTTAGAGGTATTCAAATGAAGTGGGAGCTTATGCTTCTGCCATCAGATATGGGAAGTTTTTAAAGCTGGGATAAAACGGTAATTATATATGTTCTTTGTGTATTTTATGATTTATGAGTGTATTTTAATTGAGGATGATCTTTGAAAGTTCATCTGTTCACAGAAAATGATTAAGGTTTAAACAAATTTAATAATAGTTTTACCTATATTTTTTGCATAATTATAATTTTGAAGTTTGCAAACTACTTGTATTTATTACTGTAAATATTTACACACCCAAAACGTGCGAAAAGTTGGAATATGCTGGTTTTTGTCTAACGAAATGGTATTGTCATTGAATTTCATAGAAGTAGTGTAAGTTTCTTAGGCCAGGTGCAAATTGACGAGCGGTGAGTAATTAACTGTAAGCGGTGAGCGCAATGAGCCGAAAGCGTTGAGGGGTGCACGATATAATTCACTTAGCTTATATCAACAGATATTCTTTAATGGTCTTCACTATAAAAAAAATACACCAAAACTAATGGGCAACGTGTAAAGCCATCGCTTGCAATTCAGTAACGCACCCAGGATTTGGCTTCGGGGGGGGGGGGGGCATAGGTGTCGAAAAAATAGGGCTCAAAAGTCGCGTCCTGCACTCATGTGAGCACTTAAGGACTGCTATTGTAGATTAAAAGGTTTTTTTTCGGACTTTGTAACAATATAAGGCTGAACTACAATAGAAGTGAATAACTTTACAAAATTAAACGAAACTTACAAAAAATTGATACTTTTACCCTAAATATATATCTCATTCCGTAAGAGTTATTATCTTGATATTTAATGTGTTAAATTTTAAAAAGTGGTAAAAGTGAAAAAATTAACTATTGGAAGTTGATTTAATTGAAGATTTGATTTAATTCACAGTACCATTTGTATTTCATTTTAATTTTTACATTGCACTTTTTATCATTTAATAATAATTTAACTGTTTGACAAATCGTGTTCTTACGGAATGTGCGATTCTTGCCGCACTATACTTACTGAAAATTGGATATTTAAACTTAACGAAAGTTTCCCTCACACGAGTTAAAGTTAATTTGTGTACGCCTGTTAAATTGAAGGGCGCGTTCGCTTTACGTAAATAAATGTACATACGTATATTTCTATTGTGGTTCCGCCTATACAGAGCACATTTTATACGTGATGTGTAAATTATGTTCAGAAAACTGACATTCTTGAGGGGGACTGGTCCCGTTTGTCCTCCCTTTCGGTGCGCCCCTGGTCACAATTAAGTTGATCTGAGCTGTGAAAATACAGCTCAGTGGCACAGCTTAATGCTCACCGCTTAAAACACTCTTCAATGTGAAAATCTTCGTAGCGATGGCCAATATAAAATCGACCTTAGATTATTTATTTAAAACAGGTTTTTTTCAGATTTCAACAACAATACTGAACCCAAGTAGGAATTAGAATTGAAAATCTCGTCATAAAACCGATTTTTATCACTTCGGTTGCATACACCCTATAAGTTGAATATTCGTGTAGATAATGTCTAATAAATGTGACGACCAGCGGCATATCTATCACGGTTAGAATTTTTCGGTGTAAATATTATACATGAATAATATACACATATACAGTGGTGGTCAAAATAATAAATACACCTCTGCGTTTTTTGGAAAACATCTGTTTTTCAGCTTTCAATACCTTGCAAGTTAAGCCAGTCTATTCAAACGATACGTTGGAATGTGTAAAACATATTAGTAGCAAAACAAGCGTCTTACCTGTTAAGGGCTTTTAATATATTCCGATTTGGATTCATTATCCTAATTATAGGGTGGACAAAAAAATAAATACAGTATGAGAACTTTTATAGAAAAATGAAATTCTTTTCAAGAGAAGTTTTATGTTTTATTTATTTTTTATAATTTCAACTTAGTAATTTATTGCGTGACCTTTATTTGTAAGAATTTGTTTGCAACGAGCCGGCATCGAATCCACTAAACGTTCACAGCTTTCATTTGAAATCAGGTGCCACTCCCTTTTTACTGCAGTCCACAATTCGAACTTATTTTTGGGCCTATGTACATAAACCTTATCCTTGACTTGCTTCCACAAGTTCTCAATATTTTTGCAGAGTGCTTCGGATCATTATCGTGTTGAAATGTCCATCGAAGCGGCATGTCTTCCTCTGCAAATGGTAGCATTATGTCCTTTAGTATGTCTAAATAAATTTCTTTGGTCATAATCCCGTCAATCAAATGAATTGGGCCTACACCGTACCAAGAAAATGCTGCCCACACCATTATGTTACCTCCTCCATGCTTGACGGTCTTTTTGGTATATTGTGGATCAAATGGTTTGTTGAGAGGACGCCTAACATATTCTTTTCCGTCCGATCCGAAGATGTTGAATTTGCACTCGTCACTCCAGAGAATATTTCGCCATTTTTTCGTGCCTTCTTCTCCGCTCCAATCTAAATGGGCCCTTGCAAAATTTAGTCGGTTCCGTATATTTTTTTTACTTAGGAGAGGCACTTTTCTTGGTGATCGGGCTGGTAAGCCTGCGTTCAATAATCTTCTACGAATTGTTCTAGCACTCACGCTAGCATTTGTTTCCCGCAAAATCATGACCGAAGACGCGAAAGGGTTCTTTTTAGAGACGCGCACAATTTTTCGATCCAATGATGGAGTGGTTTTCCGTGGCCGGCCGCGATTTTCTTTATCATTCTTCTCCTTCATAGCATTCTGGACCATTCCCAAAGAGCAGTGAGAAATTTGTGCAATCTGTCGGAGAGAGTAGCCGTCGTCCCTTAGGCGTTGAATTTCGATCCTCTTTTCTGGGGAACAGTGCTTATTTCGGCCCATGTTTGAACTAGAGAATTATTGACGAAATCAGATAATTTGAACTTATTTGAAAGTTATCACTAAGCTTACTCGAATGAAAATAAATTTGGAAAAAAAAATTAAAAAGTGGCTCGAAAATACTTATTTAAAAACACTGTATTTATTATTTTGTCCAATGTAAAAGTGGTCCTTTGACTATCAAACTCAATTTGACATGTGCGCAAAAACGATATGAACAGGCTCGCTGCTTACAAAACTGTCTTCCCAATCTAACGGTTCATTGCAGTTGATTGCGTCACTTGAAAAGCATTGCCAGCTGAAAAAATAGATGTTTTGCAAGAAACTTAGGGGTGTATTTATTATTTTGACCACCAGTGTATATATAAATCCTTACAAAAGTTAATATAAACTTTATAGAATTGAATTTTTTTGATGGCACTTGTTTAAATTTCATCATGATTGATTGAAAACACTTGTTAACTTTTAAAAATATTTTGTTAAAAAAGAAAAAGGTCTTTTTATACGAGTGCGACGCGTTTCGCCCTATCGAGGCATCATCAGGCTATCGACTGAATATTCCCGCCGCGCGCCGGTTACAAAATTTTTTGGGTTTAAAAGTGGACTATTGTTCATAAAATCTAGCTAATCATTAACTATGTTTAGCCCAATATATTTGGCTTTTTTTATTTCAAAAATTTCTGCTCTAGTCAAGATTTCTCCTCCGTCTATATTATGTAAAATTTTAATGCTGTTTGAATTTATTTATTTATAGCAGACTGTGGCATCATATTTCGAGCTCCCGCAATATGTTCAGTTAATCTAATCTTTAGAGTTCGCTTCGTTTTACCTACATAAATTCCAGAACAATCATTACATTTGATTTGATATACACCCTGCTTTTTTCTAGTGCATCAATTTTTGGTTTTATTTTATGATTTAAGATGCAATTTTGTAATGTGTTTTTACAGAAAAAGGCGGGATTAATATCTTTGGATGTTAAAACTTTTTTGATATTCTTCTCAGTATTTTGGATAAATGGGATTTTTCTCCATACTTTAGCTTGGGATTCTAATCTGTGTCCAGCATATAAAAATTGAATTGCATGCTTTTGTATTTTTTTAAATAATAAATTGTAAATATGCCGTTTGTGATACCCATTATGTTGTGCTATTTATTTTCAAAATTGTTTTAAGATCTTTATTAAATGCGTGCTGCGATAATGGGATCGTAATTAATCTATGTATCATGGAATGGAAAGCTGACATTTTTATATTTCATGGGTGGTTAGAGGAATATGGAATTATAGAGTCTGAGAAGGTATCTTTTCTATATATATCACAGATCAAATTATTATTTTGTTTTTGTAAAGTCAAATCTAAAAAGTTAATTTTATTGTTTCCTAATTCTACCGTAAATTTTATATCGTCATCTAATTTGTTGAGCAATGTATTTTGAAAAATGTCTAGTTGTCGTTCTGAACCTGTCCAAATACAAAATATATATTATCCACATATCTAAACCAAACTAAAACATGTTTTAATAAATGACTAGACGATGAAAAAAGTTTCTTTTCTTTTAGTGGGCTGTTTTCTTTGTGTAATATAACTAGTCCAAATAAAACAGGAATTGACGGATTCGCAATCTTGAGTTTAAATTTGTCTATTCTAGTTAATATATTATTTGCTCTGGTGCATACTTTAAGCCATTGTTCAGCAATTGCATTTCACTGGCGGTAAACTGCTCATCAGAGATATTAAATACTCTTGGGAAAAAGCCACTATCGGCTATGCGCTGGTGTGGGTGCCGATCAACTGTTCGATGAGTCATTAACCTTTCTAGTTTATGTTTCTGTCTAGTGAACTGGCTGATGTGAGATCTTGCTGATGTCGTCATTAACCTCATCGAAGAAGAGCTTGAATTCTAGTGGGTGGAGGTGGTGCACTAGCTCTGTATGGATTACTTTCAGATGCATTCCAAGGTTATCTCTCCATTCATATTGCTTATTAATTTCATCCTTGAGCCACTTCCTTTTTGCGAAATATAGAACATTACTCGGTAACTGGTCAGCCGAAATACGTTTCACACTCTGCGATATGTAGCTTGGGAACACTTTTTTGCTTAAATACGATGTATTGTACCACAAATGGTTGGAAATATGATGCCACAGTCTGATATATCCAAACACTTAAAAGAAAATAAATATAGCATAAATTCAAACAGCATTAAAATTTTACATAATATAGACGGAGGAGAAATCTTGACTAGGGCAGAAATTTTTGAAATAAAAAAAGCAAAATATATTGGGTTAAACATAGTTAATGATCAGCTAGATTTTATGAACAATAGTCCACTTTTAAACCGAAAAAATTTTGTAACCGGCGGGAATATTCAGTCGATAGCCTGATGATGCCTCGATAGGGCGAAACGCGTCGCACTCGTATAAAAAGACCTTTTTCTGTTTTTAATAAATATTTTTAAAAGTTAACAAGTGTTTTCAATCAATCATATACTTTATACTTTAGCTTGTTATAGATTTCTATATCAATAGAGTATAAAATTGATACCATGAATTATAGGTGGAACTAATCCATTTTATATATTACTTTTATATGTAATTCCATATTATCTTCATATTTATATTATGTTTCATATAAATTTTATAATATCTGGAATTGAAATAAATTATATATTTTGTATATAAACTCTATACTATATATTGTATATAGTGAATTCATATTAATTTTATGTATAAATTAATAAAACATCATATTTTAGTGAAATTTTTCATTTAAATTATTTTGAATATATATTTATTTCTGTATAAATGTACTAAAAAAACTTAAATATCAATTAGTGATACTAACAGTAAGGTGTTATTTAACAACCATATATTATGTTTTGTTTGTTTTCCTCGAAATCGTGGAATCGCTTCCAAAATAGTGCTTCCAGTCTTGAGAGGTGCATCCAGTATAATCATATATTGTGTTATATTCGACTTAGAAATCCCTTCAGCTGCTATATATGGTGCTCTGGCCCCTGAACAATTTGTGTACTCCGCAGGTGTATGCCCTGGCTAATAAATAAACTAAGTTTGAATATGTTAAAATCAAAAGAAAAAAACAAATTAGAAACCTTTTTAAATATTACAATCTTTTCAATCGCCTGCTCATCCGTAAGTCTGCTTACTTTTTTCTTTCCATTTGCAGGCGGTGGAAGAAGTCGAAGAAGATTTATAAATGATAAAGTGCAGCTATCCCAATCTTTTAAATTAATAATAAAATAAAAGTGTGGAATTTTAAAATATTTACCATTTTCTCTTTCAGCTTCAGTATAATAAAATTCGTTTCCCGGCATTCTTCACAGCTGAGAAAATATGAGGCTGAAAGTTCTTCCATTTGTTTAGCAACAGATGACAGACTCCTTTTGAATCTGAACAATTTTTCTATTACTTGACGAGTATTCCCAAGTTATATATACACCGGAGTACATTTTTAATTATCTTTTTACACGAGTAAAGATCTTTTTGGAACAGCGGCTAAAACTCTACTGACTGATAAGTTAACAACGAAATAGCATAAAGAATATATTTTCAAAGAAAGAACCGTTATTTCTTTCAAAGAAATGATACGCACTTGTAAGTTTTTGCAAAATTTATTCCAAAGACGTATAAGGAACACGTTGAAATCCTAACTGAATATGATATTTATAACAAAATCATATAAAGTATATACCATCAAAATATAAATAAAGTAAGTTATATGCGTATTTGATATAGTTTATAGTTTCGAATATAAATTCTATAACATTTTCGGATACATTTTATCTTATATGCGTATAGAAACGGTTTTTATAGGAAATTTCGTATTAACGTTAGACTGACATTGGATACAATTGATGTATACATTCAACCTTATCGTATTCTATATGAAATTTGGAATAGAAAGACTTAACATTAAAAAGTATATACATTATTTATTTTTATCTTTTACATCAAGATTTCTAACCGTGTAGGTTGAAATATTTGGGAGAGCAAGCATATTTAAAAAACGCGTCACTGCCAATGTCAACGGAAGAATTATTTCCATCTGCTGAATAAAGTTTTTATTATTATTATTATATGAGATGGTCGGCTTAATGCCCTAAATAGACTGTCTCCATAATGACTTAATTTTTAATTAAATTGAGCCAAATGTGCAGTGTGTCGCACATATGAAGTACATCAAGGACCTCCTTTTACACCATTTCGATTCATTTTCAAATAGAGAAAATTTTACACCGTATTAATGAAATTGTAGTAAAGGCAAACTAAAAACGTTCAACACTAGGTACGTTGAACTATTTGCTACAACCCCCCCCCCCTCCTCCAGATGTTTCTGGTGACGATGTGTATTCAACTAAAATTCTAGTTACGAGCCCCCCTCAACGAATTTTTGAACTCTTTTCATTTCTGATATTAACAAATTTTATTTACCCTGTAAAGCTTTTATATAGTTTGTGTCTCTCTTAATACTATTTTAAGTAATTCTTAAAGTAAATCAGTACATTAAAGTAAAAAAAAAGTTGAAAACTATTAAATAAATTAACGTCGGAGGTTCAAATTCCAGTTTCGAGCCCCCATTTCTTCAGTTACGAACCTTGTAATTTTCCAGATCCGAGCCTGCTTCAAATAGGAATCATAACTTTGAAAATAAAATATTTTTAACGTTTCAAACATAATATTTATCAGTGAGGAAATAAATTTATCCATTTAAAAAAGAAAAACATATTACATTTATAAACACTTAATTACTTAGAACAAATTTTGCAAAGGAAAGGTGTGATATTTGGACACAATTTTGGCACACATCTAGTATGAAAAGCTTTGTTGCAATTGAAGCAGAGACTCAGTTCGTTTATATGACGAACACATTCAAAGTAAAGCCCAATTTAAAAGGTACATGATTTCTCGTCCATCGGAAACAATACACGAACATGGGTCTCATGATTCTTTGCTACTTTTGAAGTAGCGGAATAGGTTTTATCATATCCTTTTTCATGTTGTGAGTAGCTGTTTGTGGAACATGCAAAAAATTTATTATTTCCAACTGCACTTCTTTAGCAATAGCTATGGGTACGTGGTTAATGTCGAATTCAATATCGACCTATAAAAAGCAATTGTGCATTTGTAAAATTCAAAAATGAAACTATTTTTATTAACTAACGTCCCGCAAAAAAAACAACAAAATAAACTAGGGATGTTTTTACTTTTCGTAAAACTTTCAAATATTCTATGTAATAACAGATACTCTTCTGAGTATGTAGAGGTTGAATTTTTAAAATCCTTGAGATTTTGTATTTTATTCTTTCCAATGATGTTCTCAAGATCTTCATAGGTGAGATTATTGTGCGACTCTTTTTTTCAGATGGATCTAACTAGTTCTGCATAGTTTGTGATTTCCTGCCAAAATATTTTGAATAATTCATTAAGTTAGGGTCAAATGAATGAAGACCACAAGCTCTGAATTCATTCGATATTGCTTCTTTTTTTTATGATGCTGTCAACTACACTCTTAAAATGGTGGAAAAGTGTGATTTTGTAAGCTTCTTGTCAATATTGTTTGTTCTCCAAGTCTGAACTTCCTTTTGCCAACCGGTTTTTAAAGGCTTAAAACAGAGACATAGCTGGCTGTAACACTCTTGTCGCATTGGGATAGAGACAAATTAATATGATTTGCAATTCGTTACATAGTTCAGATAATTTATAAGTTAAGTGGGTGCGGTGACCGTCTACGAACATGATTACAGGAAATTTTATATTATTTTTGACAAGATCAACATAGAAGATATTCAGAAGTCATCCATCCTCTATCCGACTTTTGCCACGCGATTCCGTCCGGTATTAAATGAATTATATCGTTCTGCATTCTCTTGTACGGATATATAATTGTTGGTATTATTACAAGTGCATCAGCGGAAAATGGAAACATAACTGTTAAATTTTCTTTAGCATACCCTAAGTATATCTATTTCGTAGATATTTCTCGTACCTTCGGAGGTTAAAAAATGAGAAATCTATATATGAACTTACGTCCGAGAGATATTTTAACTTCCCTTTTCCAACCAATACTTTTCCGCCTTTGAAAGTTCGTTTCCTCACCGTTGAATAATACTCTACTAGGATTTCTCAACATATCGAAATAGCCCTTATCTTCCAGATACGTTTCAATTTGCAGAAACAATTTTTGAAGATCTGTCTCCGACACTTTAGATCTCTCATCCGTTATGGCTTCTCGGGTACTAGTGGATAAGCTTGGATGACTCCGAAGAAAACACTTGTACCACTTCTTGCCTGGTATGTTTTTCACGAAGTGTGTTTTTCTAGAGCAAGCGTCCAAAACTCTTTGACGGAATTCCATGTCTTCGTCGAGGAAAACTTTTACCATTATTATCCAAAAGCCAATTTACAATGTTTTACTCTTCTTCTGCTGTTAGTATTGCGGCAGGACCAGTAACCGGCTTTCAAAAACACAAGAGAATTCTTATTTACTGGAGAAAAATGGATTGAGGGTTCGTAACAGGTGCGGGTGCTCGTAATTGGGTAGTTTACCCTATATTTCGACGGGTTTTTAATAATTTCGGTGAAAATGTCATGGTAAAAAGAAACTAGTGATGGCTCATGTGAAATAATAACCAATTCGCCACGAAAAAAAAACTAACTACATAAAGGTTACTGTGACGTTTTTTTAATTCTTACATGTAATTTAATCCACACGGCAAATAATAGAATTATTATCAACGTTCCATAGCGTTTTTGTTTTTTTTTTGCAAGTTATTTAGAAAGTTTCGTTGCAATTACATATAAATAAATGTATGATTGCATGCAGCTCAGCTTACTCTCAGTTACGCGACGTTAATTACTGAATAAATTTGAATGTACAAAACAATGCATTCATAAAGAGGACTATAGCGACCAATAGGATCAATTACCAAGCTAACAACAGCAAACTTATCTAAATACACAACAATAGAAAAAGGTCTAATTTGGTGTAAGACCAATAATATTATACCTAACCTAGATAAAAATAAAAGTTAAATAAAGTGAAAACCCAAAGTTTTGTATGCCAGCACCAAGGAAGGGTTGTCCGGTTTAGCTAATTTTTTAGCTTGTATATATAATATGAATTAAATTTATTTATTCTTAACATATTCTGCATAAAATCATTATTTTTATGAAAACGTTGTGAATAAAATTTCAGGTCTCTACGACGATGCGTTCTCAGGAAGCGTCCAAATATATAGCAAAAACAAAATTTCTGTATGGCAACCCTACGATTTGTCACATTTTTGAGGCCATTCCCTTTAACTCGTACACGAATTTGTCTGTCTATTTATTTATATATTTCTTTTTTACTATTTTCGACACTCTCGTAGACCCACTTTTCGTCATCACAGCGAGCTGAAATTTGCCACACAAATTCATGTCGCGTGACAATTGAATTTATCAAAATTTAAACCGGAAATTTCCATGGAAAACCCGGAAAATCGGGAAAAATCATTTGAAAATTTGGTACAAATTTGATTAGTGATAAATCCGTTTCAGGAAAAATGGAGAGTTTTCCGATTTTGCCGCAAAAATTTCCGGAATTTTCCGACTTTTCCGGAAAATTTTCCGGTAAAAAAGTTTTCTAAATTATGCAGGATCAAGTTCCCTATCAACTGGCATCATTTCTTTCTCTCCGACAATGGTGAAAATTTGCAGAAAAAATCGAGGAAAATTCATGTAAAACGCTTTTCCAGAGTTTTTCAGACCAAGGAAGCGTTTGAGTGTTTTGCAACCTAAGACAAAGTTGTAGAGCGAAATGAGTTGCATAAAGTTGCTTTTGTGGAAAACTCCATGGAAAACCCGGAAAAGCGGTAAAATCATCGGACAAATTTTTATCGATACGATTAGTGATAAATCTGTTTCAGGAAAAGTGCAGAATTTTCCAATTTTTCTGGAATTTCCGGAATTTTCCGACTTTTCCGGAAAATTTTCCGACAAAAAAGTTTTATAAGCTATGCGGAATCATTTTTTTCCGTCCTACTGGCATCAATACTTTCTCTTCAACAACCATGAAAGCTTGCATGAAAAATCGAGGAAAATTTATGTAAATTTTTTAAAAAAAATTCATAGTAATAGGAAAAGTCTGTGGAAAACATGGAAAATCGGGAGAATTCTTGTTATATGGGATCAAGTTGGAATACAGCTAAATAGCGCTGTTTAAAACATAATTTGAATTTCAGAAAACCGTTGCAGTACTTGAACGATTTGATACTCGAAAACTTTTTGTTTTCGGATCGGCACCAAACATGACTTAAAAATTGTTTTAAAATATTTCCATGCAGCACGTAATAACAATTTAGTTAACGTGAAAAAGACAGAAAATAAAATAAGTAAAAAACGAGTTTTCAAACAAAACTGAGGACAAGCCGCATGAAAAAGTAGAAAATAAACTTTTCTTCACACACAGAGGTGGACTCAGATTTTATTCGCTGACAATCACCGATATATTTCAGTATGATCAATCAAAGGTAATAAGTGATTTGATTCACGAATAGAAAGAATATTCAAGAGAAATGTCCCAATCAAAAAATCTGAATCCACCTCTGTGTGTGAAGAAAAGTTTATTTTCTACTTTTTCATGCGGCTTGGCCTCAGTTTTGTTTGAAAACTCGTTTTTTTACTTATTTTATCTTATTCACTTCAATCTCTTTGCACGAATTTGAAAATTACTCGTGTGGGATTGATAAGAAATGTAAATGTCTTCTGTGATCACATATCACAAAGTTACATACAGAGATACTCACAATGTCTACTATTTTTCAGTTGTTTAGATTATGAGAATTTTAAATATTTGACTGAAAATAAAAATAAAAGTAAAGACATAACTTTGATTATTTGACCCAAAATGAAGAGTTATTTTTTAACTTTTACTATTTGACTGAAATATATAAAAATTACCAGTTATTAAAAACTTTTATTGTAAAAGTATATTTTTGCTTATATTTTTTACTTTTATAAAAAAGGACCAATTTTTCGTTGTCATAACACGAGTCGAAAGTGCTTTCACAAATGCACATACCACCATTAAAATATTTTTTGTAGAAGTGCCAATTTTGCATGTAACTTTTTCGTTTGAAAATTAGAAAATACCGGCTATTTTCGTTGCTTGATCTCATTCGTTTTTAAGTTATCGTCAATATTGTCCATCAAAATCGCCTAAAAAGTAATGAATGTTTTGTCATGACGTAAAGAAGTTCGAAAAATTCACGCAAAAACAATAAGCATTTGCTCAAAAGTTGAAATGAAAAATCGCCTAACACTTTGGGTCTTTTTTTGGTTATGAATAATTTACTCAAAAGAGCGATGAAAAATCTCCCAATTAAAAAAACAATGGTTTAAAGGAATATTGATTTTGAAATTTCCTTTTATGTGATATATAAGACATGACAAAACTAGAAAAAAAACTTGCGCAGAATTTTCTACATCTTCACGACGAAACGGGGGCAAATACTTTGCCGCAAACAACATTGTCCTTTTCATAAGGCAGTCCCTTTTAATATGTAAAATGGCCTTTGAAATATTTTTGCAATTAAAATCCTTCAGAAGGGATGAGTTTATTTTTGTCATAAAGTCTTACAATTTCATTATATATTTTTATACAAATTTTACATTCAGACTAAGAGATCAGTTGCTGTCAGATGGAAATGATTAAATCGGCTTGGAATAATGATCTTTTAAAATAAATTCAATAAATCGTTGCTTTTCACAGACGATATTAGTAATTTGTACTTATATAGATTCTCTTAGGTGTTAATTAGGTATAGGTATTTTCTAACGCAATCAATTACCATAATCTTAAACTTAAAAAACTTAAAACTTAAAATTTTAATAATGTTAAAACAAATTTTGATTTTTGCATGTCTAATTATATTATAACGTAAAAATCTGAAATTTTAAAGCCAGGTTTTTATAAATATTCATGATAGACGCTCCAAACTACGTAAAATCAGGCAGCTCTTTTGGATGGTTGCCATACAAACACTGCATTTTTTACTCGACATTTTGCCATTCTTTGAAATATCGGCGTATCGAAAATCTTCCAGGCCATCCTTAGAGCACACAAATAGTCTCCGGAAATCTAGAGATGAAAAATAAGCAATCTTCGGAGAGTCCCGTTTGGGTTGAAATACACCCCAAAACAGTCTCTGTCTCTACAGATTTGGTTTCTTTAAGGATTTTTTCCATCTCCAAAGTGTATACACTGGCTCCAGAGATCCAGAAAGTGGTTTTAAAAACTAAATTAAATAAATATTTGCATAATTAAGAATAATTGATGTAACCCCAATGTAACTCGGTTAATGGGGTTTGTGGTAACGGGAAGCTAAAAACTTTCTAGTTTTTTAGTAAACAACTTTCAATGAAAATCTGCTCTTTTAAATTATTTACAGGTAAAAACCTTAAAACTAATTAAAAGTTCATTACAATGTGAAGCTTAACAATAATTTGTTGCAGGGCATGTACGTACGCACATATGTATAAATGTACACCTTGCAGTGAAATGTGCATATATATGTATGTAGATACTGGCGTAAAATTAGAAATATTCCCCTCAGGAAAGTTTGAACATATGTAAACCTACTTAGAATAGATGTTCACAAACATGTTGTGACAACAAAGCCGTGCGTAATGAACGGGAGACTCTTAGTGCTTAAATGAGCAACCCATCAACTAATTACCAATTAAGAGGAAACTGTGGCCGACATTATTAAGCTGTTTACAGCCATTATTTTGAATTTGTTATTGTTGTGCTCCTCATGAAATCATGTGAAAATTTTCTCTAGAAAATATAATTTCTTCCTTCAATTTTTGATATATACATGCATATATCCATACATAGTTACATGCATAAAGGTACGATTCGATAACTTTGGGTATCATTAAAAATTAATATGAAAACACGTTGCCCAGGGAGTTTTTATTTTTGTCTACTTCTGTACCATAAGGATCCAAGTTAAAGTTTTTTTAAATTTCTTGAAATATTCAAATTCCCAAGATTTCTTAAAGCAATCGAATTTATGTAGGTATAGTTAATATTATGCTCTTGAATTTTGTTAAAGGAATTTATTGAATGAAACAGCTTCTTTTACTATATTTACTATCAAAGGTTAGAGGATAAGTATGTTCATGTACTAAAAAAGTGATTTCCATTAAAGTTAGGTATTTGGTTTTATTTGTCCAGCCGCGCTAATTCATAAAACTGCCAACAAAGATATCAGATAAATTTTTAAATTAACAAGAGAAAAAGTTATATTTGGTCCCTAAAACTAATAATATTATACCCTAGATGAAAATAAAAGTTAAATAAAATGAAAATCCATAGTGTCGATGGCAACACCAAGAAAGAGTTGCCTGATTTGGCCCATTTTTGAAATTGTATTTGAAATTCTTATAAAAACGCCATGTACAAAATTTGAACTATCCAAGTTGACGTGTTCTCCGGAATGACAACACTAAGTTTGCCTACAGATTTCAGAGTCTAAAATAAAGAAAAAGAACTCAAATACGATTATGCCCTGAGGTACCCTTTCCTTCGTGCGAAAAAGCTATTTAACTAGATCTAGACTTTATGAAACCTATTTAGAGGGTATTTAGTAGGGGGAGATTGGGGACTAAGCTCATTTAGTAGTAGATATTAGGGGGTAATACGAGTAGACCCGAGCCGAGCAATTTTACCTTGGGGTACACAACTACATCCGGAGCGCTATTTCCACATATCCAAAAATTCTTTTTACAGGATGTACTTGTATAACTCCGGGGCCGATATTTGTTTTCTCCATGTAGTCTCAGCGAATAACAAAGAACCTCGCAGGTATAGACACTCGTTAGAATGCTTTTAAGTTCCGTGTGCCCTCGCGGATATCTTGAGATTCCAAGCAATGTAGCTTCATGAGAAAGTCAAACTATTTACTGAAGTTCTCGTAAACAGAACCACGTCTTTCTAGTTCTGCAATCAACCTGTCAATAATGATGTTGAAAACGTAACTCTGATTCCGCTCCTGCCGGATAGTGCGACTTTGATCGGGTTTCCTTTTATTTCATCGATTGAGAATTTGCCGCCCTGCTCTGCCTATTGGTAAGTCCGCCTCTATATGCAGCAACAATAAAGTGAATTAAATTTTGTTTTAATATCCGGAGTCATATGTCATGGATACCATTTAGCGTCCTGGCGGGGCCCGATTCAGGGTTGGGCCCCTAAGCAACTACCTAGTTTGCTTAGGCAGATCTTCACCGTTGAATTAGAGATAATACTTGATTTTTATGAAATGGAATGAATCTGTCGTTTTAGTTATTCAACTAAGTCTGGATCTTAGGAAGTCTCATTTGTGGGGTATTTAAGGGACAATTCGGGATAAAAAAAATCATTTAGGGGTTATTTACGAGGTAATTATAAACTAATGCGGGATTTGGTTAACATTAAGTGAATCTTCCATTTTCGGGTGTGAGAATTCGAGTTAACTACCCCCCGACTTTGGAAAAACTCATGAAGGGGGTACATATTTATTTAGGAAATAATTCGAGAAATATTTAAGATTAATACTTGAAACCTAACAAAAAAAAGGTAAAATTAATAAATAATAAACTCCTCTAAAGAGATTCTGTGCAAGTATTAAAATAATCTTTACTGAGCGATTCCAAATAAGTGTGTTTTTAATTTTCTTTGGATGCGTTGGTCAAGTGCCGGAACTGATCTGATCAGGTTTGCTTAGTAAGAAATTTAAAGGGTAATATACGTATATATTTTATAATTCGACGTGTGGTGGCTTTCTTAAACGCCAAAAAGCTTGGTTTAATAATAATGAATAATAATAATTTAATAAATAATTAATATTAATTTTTTAATGTTTGCCCGTACACACTATAGCTCTGGAAGACGTCTAGAGGGTTGTAATTTAATTTATTTTATTACAATTTTCGATAATGTATAGATGAATGTATGAAGGAAACCTTCATAGTGTTGTCATACAAAAAATTCAATTTCATTATAAGCCTTATATTTGGACACTGATTGAAAACGACTCCACATTTCGCAAACTATTTTTTTTTATAAGAACCTTAGATTTAAGTTCGAAAATGGACAAAATCGGGCAACTCCATCTAAGGGCTGTGATTTAAAGATTCTGAAATGATTTTTCTAAAGGTTTTCATATACAAATTTTGATTTTTTACATACAACAAAAAAAAGTCTACAAGACTGCACGGAACACCTGCAAGGCCATTATTCAGAGAGAGAAAAAATCTTTTAAACCAGAATGATAGAAAAGAACAACAAATGAAGAACTTCACCACCGCACTCAAAAAAATTTTCGAAGAAATTTACTATAAAATACAGAGCCATCACAGTTGCCTGCTATAATCGGAGTACACTACTAGACTGGTGCCAAAACGGATTGTGAAGGCTAAAACGGAAAAAATTAATAACAATGCAAGGACCAGACGGAAAATTTAGTTAAGGTTATAATTAAGAGAAAAAACAAAAATTAAACACGATATAAAATGAAATTGCGAAATGCTGGGGGTATTAAGGTGTTTAAAGTGGTTTTTTTTGCGATTTTCGGCGAAATGTGACTTCTTAGTGGAAAATGTTCCTAAGGAAAGTTATAGATAATAAAAATATCTAAAAGTTTTATATAAGTCATTTTTCAATATAACCTAAAAAATTTCGAGAAAATGGCGCAAAACCGATTTTACAATTTTTATTTTTTTCTCTCGTAAAAAGAATTTAAATTACATGAAATTTTGTGAAAGTATACCATTTTTTTGCATTAAACAAGCACATTTTTTTTTGGAATCTAGAGAACAAGTAGTTTCCGATATATTTATAATTTTCGACAAAAAAACCAAAATCTTCCACGAAAAACTTTATTGGTGTTTTTTTGGATTTAAATATTCTATCTGGGCTCATTTCAACCGTTGAGATGTCTACTTTAAAATGGTCTACATATGTTTATGGTTTATTTTTGAGGAAGCCACTTAAAATTGAGAAAAACCAAAAAAATGACTTTTGGATCACGAATTTTTCAATTTTTTTTTATCATTTTCAATTTCTTGTATTATTTGCGTAAATAATGGATTAAATTTCAACGACAGAATTTATTTTAATGCAATATTACTAAAGCTGTTAATTTAGTTGAAGACAGAGGCGGAAATCATCCTGAAATTTAAAGTTTTCATGGCAATGCACCGTATCCTACTGAAAGTCGTAAGCTAGAGTTAAGACTCGCTGGCCTAGGTGTGCAATTTTATTAACAAAAGCTATAAAAATTGTTATTTGTTATTTCATCACACAACCCATTTTATTTTTGGTGACAAGCTTCAAGTCTTGGTTTTGACACTTCTGTGATATACATTTAATACCATAAATACAAACAACACTAAAAAGCTGTAAACACAAATCAGCACAAATTTATTACAACACCATTCATAATCGAAAATAATTGATGATAATAATGACATACATTTATTTGCAACAAGCAAGCGATTGCACCACTGACCCAAACGATTCATCGTCAAGGGGTTTCACGCGTAAATGCATGTCATCATAATTTTATGCACATTGCTTACTCGCCCAGCGTCAGCATTTAGAATAGTAAGAATAGGGTACCATAGGTTACTAATTATGTATATATAGGCTAAGAACGATCAATAAATTGAATTCATTCAGTTCTCTTGATTTATCGAGAAAGTTACAAACCGTCGTGTATTATTCCACATAGGAGTACTAAGCGGTACAGCTGCTCCTACTATTCATACCCCCATTTTATCTCGGAGTCTGAGCTGTTAATAGCCGCTCCAGTGGAGTCAAAGTCACACGACTGCTCCCAGGTTTTTCTTTAAAAATTATAAAAGATACTACATGGCGACCGTGACAGGACAGAAACTGCGAAATTTGTAACTTTGCGAATCTGCAGACCATAATATCATCATCAAAAGTGCAGCTGGGAATTTTCATAAATAATAGAAACTTTTACGGTGACATAGTAACAACCACCAAAAAACTGCGAAGACGACTACATCCACTACCAGTACCAATCAGAAGAAATTTTAGTATGAACGAGATAGATGCCATCTTCAATCACATTTTCAAGACTATTGAAGAAACTAAGAAGATACCAGAGAGGAATATAGAAGGCATAACACTGTATCCAGTAAATAAGAAGCCGACGCCGTACATCCCCAAATCAAGGCTGGACAACGAAAATCCTCCACCATACGAAGCGGGTCCAAAAAGAATCACCATCGAGGAGTATAGAAGCAGAAACACAAGCAGTGTAAAAACTCAGGAGACAAAACCACGAAAAAGAGGAGGCAAGAGACAAAAAATTGCACAGGAACTTCAAAATTACAAGGTACTTGTCGAGTTAGCAGCAACTGAGGAGGAACGGGAAAAATACAACAAACTAATAATATTGACAAAAAAACAACTGAACGTCATCAAAAGGAAGAGATAAGGGTTTAATGATCTAATTTAAAATTTATTTTTTTTTAAAATATAAAGTAGAAGTAGCGTAGTATAAAGGTATAATAATAATTAAATAATTAATATGTAAAAAAAAAAAAAAAAAAAAAAAAAAAAAAAAAAAAAAAAAAAAAAAAAAAAAAAAAAATTTTTTCTTTTGCTGTTTGCTTGAAGTTGTTGGAAATAAGCGAAACATTTTCAGTAATGGGTAAAACGCAATCCAAAACTTCAGATAACAACGGGGAAATTGTTAATAATCTAATTATAGAGGATACAGTTTCGGTCGAGAATAATCAGATAATAATAATTTTATGCATATTGGTTGCAATTAAAATCATTGAATTTGTATACATACTGTACAAAGATCATAGGAGGGGTTTAAGGAAAAGATACCTCAGTACCCCAGCAAAATTAAACATATCAACCGTCTGATAAATGGAAGCACTTATAAAGATTAAGGACGAACTAGAAAATATTCTGGACAATTTTAAGAAAAGTAAAAACCGTCCATATTCTGAGAAAACTCTGCAAGAGAAAGAAAAGTTAACAAATCAACTCTGTGCCAAGGCAAAAGAAAACGCACTTAAACAAGCGGACGTCGAAACAATATTGAAGATAAAAGTTATCTACGAAGAAATTGAAAGTATAGCAAACAAAATCTTAGAAAACATAAATACACAAAAACAAACAAAGATGGGTTTTGACATAAAAACAGCTACATCGCTCATACAACCCTACGATGGAAAGCTGGATGAAACTGATTCTTTTATCGAGTCTATGGAACTACTAGACGAGTTAACAGCAAACGAACATAAAACCATCATGATCAAATTCATCAAGACACGTATAACTGGAAAAGCCAAGTACGTAATATCGGAGGGCACAAATACAGTATCAACGATCAAAGCCAAATTAAAAGAAAAATTTTCGGCAAAATTATCGTCAGATGCTATTCTGGCACAACTGCGATCATGCCAGCAAGGTAACAGAAAACTTGCAGACTTTTCCAATCAGATAGAAAATTTATCAGGCCAGCTGACTAGAGCCTTTATAACAGAGAAAGTAGCAGCTGGAGAAGCAGCTGAAAAATTGGCCGAAAAATTTTCAATACAGTCATTTATGAACAATGTTGCCAATACAGAAACAGCGATTATACTAAAAGCTAGTAGCCTAGGAACACTTTCAGAATTAGCAGCGAAGGCAATAGCAGTAGATAAGCCGCAGCCAAGCAGTGTCCTGCATTATAATACCAACCCATCAAGAAAGTTTCATTATAATAATACGCAAGGGTTCAACAATCAAAATAATTTTAACAGGAACAGGGAGCGCTGGCCCAAACAACAGTACAATAGAAATATGGCAGCCAATAATAGACAAAACCACCCACGAAATCAATATAACCACCGCGATAAAAGATATTTCGGTGATGCTGCACCAAATAACAGTAGTCGCTACCAGAATAATCTGCGAGCAAATAATAATAATACCTATAATCAAAGAAGAAATGTAAACTACTTCGAATCGGGGGAATATCAAGCCCCCCAACCAGAGGAAGAAACAACACGGTTGGGGGCTGCGACGAATTCAAGCCAAGAATACATTGCCTAAACCTATCCTTAACAAACTTTATTAAAGCGTATGTCGACATGTGCGGGTCAGTATGTACTCTGATTGTAGACACAGGGGCAGAAATATCCATATTCAAGAGGGGAAAAATTAATAAAGACCAACTTTACTATCCTAAAAACACTTGTATTATCCAAGGGGTTACGGATACTAAGAGGCAGTCGATTGGGGCAACATACACAAAATTACATTTTAACGACCAGTTTGCGGTCGAACATTTATTCCAGATAGTAGAAGATGATTTCTCCCTCGGGGCTGATGCAATTTTAGGACTAGATTTCCTAACAAAATTCAAGACCACTATCGATTATGATACGTGGACCCTTACATTAAACACACCTGAAAGTTCGGCAGAGATCCCAATACTGAATGGTCCATCCGAAAATTCTATTATCATACCACCCCGATGTGAAATAATAAGAAAGTTCAAGGTTAAAAAACAAGAAGGTGCCAATGATATGGTAATCATTGGACAAGAAATCCACCCAGGCATATTCATTGCAGGATCAGTAACTTCACAAAATTACCCACTAGTCAGGATACTAAACACTACAAACAAAACCACCACACTACAACATTCCGACATAATAACACAACACCTCTCAGACTTTAACGTCATTAATACAGACACAATAAAATCAAAAAGAACAGAACAAGCTATCTCCAAATTAAACTTAAACAGCATTCCAAACTACGCCAAACTTCAATTCGAAGAATTATGCCGAGAATATGAAGACATATTTGCGTTAGAAAGTGAACCTCTAACAACCAATAACTTCTACAAACAAAATATAGAACTAACTGATAATAGAGCAGTATACACAAAAAACTACCGAATACCAGAAGCACACAAAACCGAGATTAATAGGCAGGTAGACTAGGCAGGTAGACAAAATGCTAGTAGACGGAATAATAGAGAACTCTCTTTCTCACTTTAATTCTCCAATACTACTAGTACCCAAAAAATCCAACAACCAAAATAAAAAATGGCGTTTAGTAGTTGATTTTAGGAATCTTAATAAAAAAGTTCTGGCAGATAAATTTCCCTTACCGCGTATAGAAGAGATACTCGACCAAATGGGCCGAGCCAAATACTTCTCTACACTTGACCTTATGTCCGGATTCCACCAAATACCATTAGAGGAATCTTCTAGAAAGTTCACAGCTTTTTCAACTAACCAAGGTCACTACCAGTACACACGACTTCCTTTCGGACTTAATATAAGTCCAAATAGTTTCCAAAGGATGATGACCATCGCCATGACGGGTCTACCACCGGAAATAGCCTTTCTGTACATTGACGACATCATAGTCGTCGGATGTTCACAGTCACACCATATAAAAAACTTACAAACAGTATTTAACAGATTACGAGAGCGTAATCTCAAATTAAATCCTGAAAAATGCAAATTTTTCCAAACCGAAGTCACCTATCTTGGACATCGAATATCAGCACAAGGCATAAGCCCAGACAGTTCAAAATACGAGGTAGTTAAAAATTATCCTATCCCAAAAAACGCCGACGAAGTCAGACGATTCGTAGCATTCTGTAATTATTACCGCCGTTTCATCCCCAACTTTGCAGAAATAGCACTACCGTTAAACAAACTACTCCGGAAAAACACAAAATTCGAATGGGCAGAAATCCAACAAAAATCTTTCGATGCTCTCAAATCAAGTTTGATATCCCCAATAATACTGCAGCACCCTGATTTCAAAACCCAATTCACCATTTCCACAGACGCCTCGAATGCTGCATGTGGAGCAATCTTATCACAAAGTGTCGACGGAACAGAACACCCAATCGCATACGCTAGTAAAACATTTACTGCCGGAGAAAAAAATAAGTCAGTAATTGAAAAGGAACTCGCAGCAATACATTGGGCAATTATACATTTTAAGCCTTATGTTTATGGCAGAAAATTCACAATAAGAACAGACCATCGACCCTTAACATATCTTTTTGGCATGAAAAACCCATCATCTAAACTAACACGAATGAGGTTAGATTTAGAGGAATTCGATTTCGAAGTCAAATACATTAAAGGAAAAGGAAATAACGGACCCGACGCGTTATCAAGAATACAACTTGACATTAATGATTTGAAGGAAATAAATGTCCGACGCGTCCAAACCCGAGCAATGAAAAAACAAAAAGAACAAAACATAATGTCCGATGAAATGAAAAATACTCCTATAGTCCCGCAGCCTGATCAACTGCGCGTTTGGGAGATACCATCTCCAACAAAGATAGCCAAATTACCTGAACTAAAAGTAAAAATTGAGAACTGCAGTAATAAAGAAACACAAATAGAAATAAATATAGTGCACAAGTATGAAATAAAATATAAGCGGTATATAAATATAAAAAACAACCAACCAGTAGAGCCCGCACTAGAGCAGGTACTCGAAGTATTGGATAATGATATATATAAACAATTTCAGACCAAGACTCTGAAACTTTCTGCAGAAAGCGAGATATTTAAAATAATTAATTTAACCGCATTTAAAATCCTAGGAAACAAAGTATTAAAAAATATAAACGTTAAAATTTTCAAACCGCAACGGTACATATCAGAAACAACGAAAATAAACGAAATCCTACATAACTATCACTCCACACCTACAGGAGGACATCTGGGTCAATCAAGACTGTATAAAAAGCTGAAGGAAATGTACAAATGGAAGAAAATGAGGAAAACAATAGCGAAATATATAAACAGATGCGAGCTTTGTGCGAAAAATAAGCACCAAAAGCATAATAAAGAGCATATGGAAATAACTACAACACCAACAAAAGTTTTCGACATTGTATCCATTGACACAGTCGGCCCATTTACAAAAACCACCAACGATAACAGATACGCAGTAACAATGCAATGCGATCTAAGCAAGTATATAGTAATAATACCCACAAAGGACAAGGAAGCAAATTCCATAGCAAGAGCCATAGTGAATGGGTTCATACTAACATACGGACCTATGAGCAAAATTAAAACTGATCTAGGAACGGAATACAAAAACCAGGTCTTTGCGGAAGTATGTAATATACTGAAAATAAAACAACTGTTCGCGACCGCCGCACATCCCGAAACGATCGGAGCACTAGAAAGAAACCACAAGTGCCTAAATGAATATCTCAGATGTTTTGTTAATGACAATAGAGACGATTGGGATACATGGATTCCATATTACGCATTCTGCTACAACACCACACCAAACACCGTACATGGCTACACACCATTCGAACTCATATTTGCCAAAAATATAGACCTACCTTCAGAACTCACAATTGATAGACCAGATCCCGTGTATAATTATGACCTGTATAGTAAAGAGATGAAATACAGACTTCAACAAGCCATAGGTAAGGCAAAACAATACCTCCAGGCATCTAAAGTGCGAAGAAAGCAAGTCAAGGATGCTAATTGCAAACCAATATCAATCAAAGTAGGCGACAAAGTACTAATGACAGTACAAAATAGACGAAAACTAGATCCTCTATACAACGGACCTTATATAATTAAATCAATAGACAACGTAAATTGCATTATCGAAGATATAAATAAGAACAAAATCAAAATACATAAGAATAGGCTAAGAAAGATAGAAAATTAAAAATTATGTACTATTATTCTAACTATCTCTAGCATGTTAAATTAGATTACACACCGGTGTAGACAAATAAGAATTATTGTAATCAACTAGATAAGTAAACGTAAACAATAAAGATCCCAATTACTAATGCCATTGAGCAATTAAGAGCTATAATAATAAACTATATATAAGTAGGTATATGTAAATACGACTAGGAATTAAGACTCATTATAATCAGCTACATACAAAAACATACCATATGAACTATTAGTATACATAAGCGATAAAATGCTTCATTGCGGCGAGCAAACAATTAAGGTTTAACGTAAACAAACTATAAAAAAAAAAAAAAAAAAAAAAAAAAAAAAAAAAAAAAAAAAAAAAAAAAAAAAAAAAATTTATGTAAACACAAATTTTTTTTTTCCCTAAGGGGGAAAGGTGTGATATACATTTAATACCATAAATACAAACAACACTAAAAAGCTGTAAACACAAATCAGCACAAATTTATTACAACACCATTCATAATCGAAAATAATTGATTACATTTATTTGCAACAAGCAAGCGATTGCACCACTGACCCAAACGATTCATCGTCAAGGGGTTTCACGCGTAAATGCATGTCATCATAATTTTATGCACATTGCTTACTCGCCCAGCGTCAGCATTTAGAATAGTAAGAATAGGGTACCATAGGTTACTAATTATGTATATATAGGCTAAGAACGATCAATAAATTGAATTCATTCAGTTCTCTTGATTTATCGAGAAAGTTACAAACCGTCGTGTATTATTCCACATAGGAGTACTAAGCGGTACAGCTGCTCCTACTATTCATACCCCCATTTTATCTCGGAGTCTGAGCTGTTAATAGCCGCTCCAGTGGAGTCAAAGTCACACGACTGCTCCCAGGTTTTTCTTTAAAAATTATAAAAGATACTACACTTCAATAGGTCTCAAATAGCAAAATTGAGTGACTTGAAAAACAAATGAAAAAGTAGAACAAATAAAAATAAATGAAAGAATGAAAAAAATCAGAAAAATTGAAAAAAATAGAAAAAAAAAATTTATTAAAAAAAAACTTTAAAAAATTTAAAAAACCAGATTTATTCGAAACGAATCGAACCTGTATGCACCCACCCGCAGTGGACTGAAAAAAGAAAAAGGAAGAAGAAAAAGCGTTTCGAGTTAGCAGAAAGCCTAACACTCATCGGTACAGCTTGGTTTTCTGCCTCCTGTAGACGCTTGAAACAGGTCAAATTGATCTCCTCTCATATAAAATCAGAATAAGTTCTGGGTGTGAATTATATGAAGTAAAAACACTTCTATATTACACCAAGGAGGAAATAAAAAAATAGAGATTACTCTTTAGGATATTTTACCGGGGCAAACTTATATTTGTTCAAGAAGGAATTTATTTGGATTCTCCGGTATATAGCAAAAGCTAAAAAATGTTTTTAATTTGTTAGCTCATCACACAACCCATTATATTTTTGGTGACAAGTTTCAAGTGTTGGTTTGACTCATCAACAGGTTCCAAATAGCTTTCGCTATATACCGGAGAATCCAAATAAATTCCTTCTTGAACAAATATAAGTTTGCCCCGGTAAAAAATCCTATAGATTAATCTCTATTTTTATTTCTTCCTCCTTGGTTCGAATGAATCTGGTTTTTTAAGTTTTTAAAATTTTTTTTTAATAAATTTTTTTCCATTTTTCTAAATTTTTCTGTTTTTTTTTTTTCATTCTTTTATTTCTTTTTATTTGCTCTATTTTTTCATTTGTTTTTCAAGTCACTCAATTTCGCTATTTGGGACCTGTTGATTAGTCAAAACCAAGACTTGAAACTTGTCACCAAAAATAAAATGGGTTGTGTGATGAAATAACAAATAATTTTTTTTTTAGCTTTTGTTATTAAAATTGCACACTAGGCCAGCGAGTCTTAACTCTAGCTTACGACTTTCAGTAGGGTACGGTGCATTGCCATGAAAAATTTAAATTTTAGGATGATTTCCGCCTCTGTCTTCAATAAATAAAAGTAATATTACATTAAAGTAAATTCTGTCATTGAAATTTAATCCATTATTTACGTAAATAATACAAGAAATTGAAAATCATAAAAAAAAAATTGAAAAATTCGTGATCCAAAAGTCATTTTTTTGGTTTTTCTCAATTTTAAGTGGTTTCTTCAAAAATAAACCATAAACATATGTAGACCATATTAAAGTAGACATTTCAACCGTTAAGATGAGCCTGAAAAGAATGTTTAAATCCAAAAAAAACACCAATAAAGTTTTTCGTGGAAGATTTTGGTTTTTTTGTCGAAAATTATAAATATATCGGAAACTAATTGCTCTCTAGATTCCAAAAAACATGTGCTTATTTAATGCAAAAAAAAAGGTATACTTTCACAAAATTTCATGTAATTTAAATTCTTTTTACGAGAGAAAAAAATAAAAAATTGTAAAATCGGTTTTCCGCCTTTTTCGCGAAAAATTTTAGGTTATATTGAAAAAAAACTTATATAAAACTTTTAGATATTTTTATTATCTATAACTTTCCTGCAGAACATTTTCCACTAGGAAGACACATTTCGCCGAAAATCGCAAAAAACCACTTTAAACCCCTTAATACCCCCCGGATTTCGCAATTTCACTTTATCTCGTGTTTAATTTTTATTTTTTCTCTTAATTATAACCTTCACTAAATTTTCCGTCTGATCCTTGCCTGTTATTAAATTTTTCTTTTAGAAAAAAGTATTGACACCAGTCTATACTTTTAGTATGTAAAATTCAATTATTTGGCTAGCAAAACTACTACACAAAAAAGTGTTATGTCTTCAACCCCTGCTTCTACGTATAGTCTTAAATAATAGATTACTTCTTCTAGTCCAGTAATTAATATCTTTATTTCTAAGCCTTATACTAATTATAAAAAGACTTAAGAGAAACCTTTGCTATGTGTTGGCTCCATGCCTAAGAGGCAGTGAGTCGCCATTCGCAAACGTCATCGCAGACATTATGTGCATTAAGATACGTCCCCATGAGCTGACTTAGTATTCCATCTGAAGATTTAGATGGCGTTTAGTGACATAAGAAAAAGTAAGCATAGTTTCAGAGAGTAAACGCCCCTTACTCTACTCGTTTTAAGTAAAATTACTAAACCATGAAGATTTTTGCTAAATATAGCAACTTATCTTTCCTCTACTTTCGTAATTTTTACTGGAGTTTGGGAACTATACTGAATGGTAGATTCTGTTCAGCATATTCTTCCTTTTGACTTTTTGTTGTTAAGTCAAACATCTTGCTGCAATTTTTCGCGCTCATTAGATTTGGTACTAAACGTGCAGAAATTTTTTACTAAGCAACAACAGCGAGAAAACTAAATAACGAACAAAAGGAAATATCGCTTGTTCCACTGATACTAGGATTTTTCTAATATAGCACTTGCAATCTTTTTTTATTATGAGTAATAAACCATTGGATATATTTCTCCCAGATCTGAGGCATAATTAGATAGGGCTAGAGAAAGGTATCTATTAAAACTTTGTCACATAGCTGTGCCCAAGTGAATTTAATTATAATTAAATTTGGTTAACTTAAAAGCGAGGAAATTTTGGTCACACCCTTTTTTCATTTCTAGTGTTGTTTTCAATAATTTCGGCATATTATTAAATTCTCAATGCGTACATACACATCAGATCATGCAGTAGTGTGGGTTCTTGCCAGTTGCTACAATTAACACAACAAACTTACTGCATTATTAGTATTCCCCAGGTTTTGTGTGTTTTATTATTAATACTTATAAAGCATTCATTCGATGCTAGAGTGATATTACAGCGGTAACCGCGTATTTTTATCATGGCATTTTGCAAATTTACTGACTCAAAGTAAACTTTCTGGACATTTAGTAAAAATCAACCGAAAACAGTAGTAAAATTACCAATTATAATAGAAAATTATTAAAAAAGGTAATTTCGCCACATTGATTTTCATGATTCATGTAATTTTAATGTACGGAAAACTAGTAAGTTTACATAAAACAATTTTAGAAGTAGCCGTTGACTCCCTGGATAAAGCTAATATTTTGGATGGTGGATTCACTTCAAATTATTTTATTTATTTTAATTTTTCATGTCTCAGGTGTACAAATAAGTAAGTAAAGTAAAGTAAAGAATTATCGTTTTAACTAAAATCGGAGACAAATGTGTTTATATATATGTATGTACGTGATAAAAAAATATACTTAATATTGAAAAGCCTATTGATCCAAAATTATCAAAACATCTTAATATCTATAAAAACTGCATTTCTAATGGGCGGAACTGTAACCCAATGTTCAAAATACATGAAATTTCTATATTGATTCCTATGAAAAATGCCAATAATAAAAATCGTGGGAAACCATTAGAAGTTTGTCATCTGCTCTAGTCATGGAGAAGATACTAAACCAAATGGCGCCATCATCCTTAGGCAATATTAGCAAACCTTTAATGTATACACATCAACATTTTGGGGGATTTAAAGCTTAAGAAAATTGTCAGGGGATTTAACCCAATATTGTAAGTAGCTAAGACGCATATATATACAATACCTATATATCTTAAAAGTGTATATGTTTGTAAAGAACTTCTCTATAGATCTAAAGATTTTGGAAAAGTACATATGTACATAGTCCTCATAGTGTCAATACAATTTCGTTAGTTTGCTTAATTGTAGACCAAACCTACCACGTGTTGGAGATGACCCATTATTTGTCATAGTTAATCCTTTTTTTTTAAATTTGGTAATTTATTATGTTTTGTGTCCCAAGAAAACTCTCCCTATTACGTAATTTAATGGTACGTGTGGTTTAGTTAGGGGGGGGGGGCAGATGATTACTTTTGTTTCTAAACAATGGAACACAATTAGGTGTTGTTATCATTAAATTTACCTTGCTTTACTCAATTTTGACACCGGTATTTTTTTTACTGTAAAGAACTAGGTAAACTCAGAGCTTCGATAAAAATTAATTCAAAATCGTAGATGTAGACTCGTATTTTGTGCGGGTCTCGAAAGAGTAGAAAACTCATTACCACTTTCCACTGATTAATTCAAAATCAAACAAATAGGACGAACATGTTTGTACTTGATTGATTAGCACTGAACTATTTTCTAAATATAGTGAGAACCAGTTATCTAGGCTCACTAATTAATGCTTATGTTTGTCAAACTTAAACTTTCGCAGATTGCATGTCCGAGGAAAGACAGAAGATGGTAAAGGATGCGGCTTGCAGTGCGAGTTCTACATGCAGGAATCAGGGATCAGACTAGACATTTCATCAGAACATTGACCATGTATGGAGCAATATAGGAGCGAAAGGCAACCAACATTGCGGTGGTGCTCGAGTGAGTCCATATGATAGGTCTGATCTAAGGTCTGAGGTAAGATATTTCGATGTTTATTTGGCAATAGAGAAGATGTGATCTGTTCAGCTTAACTTACTGCAAATATTAATGGATGGGATTGAAGGTAAGGGAAAGCAGATCAGTATTGAAAATTGAGAAGAAAGATGGAGAGATAACAGAGCCCTGAGGCACCCCGGCATTTATTGGCTGAGATTCAGATGTAACGCCATCTAGTATAATCCGTATTAAGCGACCAGATAAAACCCTTTACATCCATAATAGAACAGGACGGGAGAGGCCAAGTGCTTTAAGTTTGACTAAAAGGGCTGAATGCCAGGCACTATCAAAGGCGTTTGAAATATCAAGGGCAACGATTTTGGACTCACCAAAATTGTGACGACTACGGTCTCAACGTTCCATAAGAAAAATCAGAAAAAGAAAAGCCATATTGCCGATCGTTGAGGGTTTGATTAGTTTCTAGATACGTTATTAATTTGCAGCTAATGATAGATTCACAAACCTTTGAAAGTATCGAAGTAATTGCAATTGGTCGATAATTTGAGGGATCGCTACCCTTTCCTTTCTTGGGACTGAATGTGGGGTGGTTTCCAAGCAATGGGAAATTTTCGTGTGGAATAAGATAAATAGAATAGTTTTCGTAGAGCTTTAGCCAAGAATGAGACACAGTTTTTATTTAACGGGGGCTTGAAACTATCAGGACCTGCAGCTATGGATACGTTGATCTCCTTAAGGACTTTGACCATTCTCTCGCACGGATGTGTATCAGCTCTTGTACCCATCCACAAGGGAGATCTGAAGTGGGTGGAAAAGGAGAATTTGAAGTGAATCTAACAGTCAAAATATTAGTTTTATTCAGGGAATCAACAGTCACTTCATTGTAAAGTAGTGAAGGAATAGAGGAATTGCTGAAGTTGCGCCTGATGGTTTTGACCAAGACCAGAAACCTTTGCTGACTTCGCGTCTTGCCAAGATTCTAACATTCTGGTCAAAACGCAGTTTTTCTCTTTGGATAGTGTTTTGGCTCTGGACATGGATACAATTGATAGGTGCGAAAAACAGACTACTTTCCTTTTATTGCACTTATCGTTAAACCTAGACCGATTTTGTTGTTGTTGAGATCTGCTGTGGGAATACGAAATGTGCACGCATGCCAAGATTTAGAATGTTATTAGGTTTTAATGCGCATTCATCAACAACCCTCGAAGACAAACAGACCGGCCAATCAAATTCTCTAGGATACTGATTGAGACTTTCCCAATCTGTAGATTTATTTTGTTTTTAGTTAGCGTTTGGACTAGGTATTCTATAAAAACTATTGCATTTTACGAAATAATAAAAAAAAAGATTATTTAAAACTTAATCTCTTGCTTTAAATGTAATAGCACTCACTACATGCACAATGATACTGTTCGCCTGTTTCTCCAATTACGAGTTATAATTGTTTTTTTTTAAATTTTTGTTTTGCCACGCCGCGCCGATAATATTCTAGCAAGCCGTCTTTACATCGAAGGCTTTTACAAAGACCCTTTTGCACCTATTTTCAATTTAAAGAAACCTTCCATCGCGTTTATATGAACAGGCTTTGTCCTGCTTCAAACACCCCGAGCAAAGCGACACTCATGTACAGGTATCCGCGTTTCCTGTTTTCCATGTAGGCTTCAACAACCACGTCCTAAATTTGAGCAAAGGCCAAGGTGCTAGCTAGGGCCTGCGTCCCTAAATTTATCAAATTGAAAGCTTGCAGGAATTGTTACTTTTTTTAGAAAAGGTGCAGTAGAATAGATTTACTGCTCAGTGAACCATTTTTTTTGGAAAAATTCAGAAGATCTAATGGAATTTTTTCAGTGGTCTTCAGGGGGGGCGCCCTGCGCGCCCCTTAGCTGGATCCGCCCCTGGGCCAGACCATGTCGATACATGGTGATCCAAATATTACCCTTTGTCCCCAACTTTAATTAGCAACAATTTTTCTCTGATCTCAATTCATTTGTCTCTGATTCAATAAATAAATTATATTTAATTGAGTTAAAATTGGTCTCAGACATGAACTCATAGTCATTGTAAATAATTCAATTAAATTGATAAATTCCTATAAAAGAAGAATAAACAAGATTCAATTGCTGAAAGTGTGTTATGGGCTAAAGGAAGTGCTTTGCAGAGCCTTCCTCGATCCACTCTAAATATGTTTACTGTCGGGGTCTCTATGTAATGAGGAAGTCGATGCTGGTGCATACTTTCTTGAATTTGACAATGGTAGGCGAAGATATATATCCCTTAATATGAAAATCGAGAGAAAGGTCATTGCTATCATCTCTGATAGGCAGGCAGCCTTGATGGCTCTGAATGGCCCTCGGATAACCTCTAAGTTACTGAGAGATTGTAGGACTACTGTGGATAAGTTGTATATCCACAACCGGAACCCGCTATTGACGTTCCCATCAAGGTGATCAGGTCTCTCTTCAAAACAATAGGTGAACCTGAGTACTTGCGGGCGCACAAAAAGCTTTCTTGATAGACCTAATAGGGATTTGTCTGACTTTCTCTTGAGGCTCAGAAGAAAACAATGCTTCGCGCTTATCTTACATGGATGGAACTTGATGACAGCCATGAGTGTCTATCTTGCCTAGAAGGAGAGCCTGAGACAACCGAATACTTTATGTATGCTTGTCCGTCCCTTTGCATTGAGTAGCCTGGATACGCTTGGCTTGGATAACCTTGGCTTGTAGATCAGCTGAAAAACTTACCTCACCACGACCTGATGCGCTCCATTAAGAGGACCGGAAGGTTTTAGTGAGGAAATTTTTAGCAGGTTAGCACAATTGGCACCCTTGGATTCCGTGATTGGAATCTCTCTCTCTCTCTCTTCCGGTTTAATATTATTGTATTGGTACATCAGTTGGCTACCTCAAGGTCTAGAAAGCCATGTTTCCTTCGTCTCCATGCGCTGACTAGTATATAGTATGAAATTAAATTATGCTGCCATAAGTCAGTGAACTCCGACGAAAATAATTTTTAGTGGACTTAATTTACGGACCGTATTAACCAAGCCATTTAATTAAAATTTAATTTAATTTCTGTTTTAGTAGATACTCCTGTAAGAGAGGGTTAGGGCTCACTTAAATTAAAATTAAAATTTAATTTACGGTATTTTATGTTATAATAACGCATATATAACTTTACTTTTAATTTAAGTGAGCCCTAACGCTCTCTAATGGGAGTACTAAAACAGAAATTAAATTGAATTTCAATTAAATGGCTTGGTTAATACGGCCCTAAATATGCTAAATTGCTAAATTATATTGTTCAGGGCTGAACAGCTTTTTATTCAAAAAACCTTCCACCCCTCAAAGGTCATTGCTCGTTCCTTAGAGTTGAATATAAAAAAAAAACGGTAATAATGGCGGCGGAGTGAGGGGTGTATGTAGCTAAATTTGTGGAATATTTCTCGGGGAAAAAAATCTGTAATGAAGATACTGAGATCTAAAAATTTGTATGTTAATCATTAGTTCTATTGAAGGCCTTTCATTTGATACCAAATATGCCATATTCAAATGCCCTCCCCCTCCCTAATCGTTGAAAGTCTACCCTTGGATGGATAGATGGATTAAAAAGAGGTTGAGTCCCCCGGGGAGAGGACTCTGGAAGTTAGGCCACAGCAAGGCCCATTGTTCACCATCCAAACTCATGAGCAATAGCTCACAGGTCCCAGCCGGACGCTTTGACAAAATTCAGAATTGGCCCCCAACCCTACCCTGCCTGCCCTCGTGCAGTTCTATCTATCAGGAGATGTGAGCCAAGGAATCTGTAACGCTTTCCGGAAAGGGTCGGGCAGTGACACAAGAAATGAGTCACCGTTTCGGGCTCATCTCCACATCCTCTACATATAGGGTCATCAACAAGTCTCATCTTGTGTAGGTGACTCCTGAAAAGATAGTGCCCAGTGAGAATTGACACAAGTGTTCTCACAGTTGGCTTGCTCAATCCCAATATGTTTTTCGTCAGATTTGGGTTAGGTTTACCCCACAATTCCTTAGTAGTTCTGCCCGAGGGATTATCCAGCCAAAGGTGACTATGTTGGCAGTCAGCCCAGGCAAAAATTCTAGATGCAAGAATGCTTGGTGCAATCCCGATTGAAGAGGATGATTCCCCCGAGAGGTTACACCAATACGAGCGAGCTCATCTGCCTTTTCGTTTCTGTTAATATCGCTGTGACCTGGCACCCAAACAACGAGTACCCTGTTACACAGCAAGATGGAATTTAGGGTAGTTTTGCACTCCAGTACCAGCTTTGAGGTTACGAAGGGTTTTGACAAGGCTTTTACAGCTGCGCTTGCCTGTCCGAGCAGATGGCAATCTCCTTGTTCACTGTATCCACCTTGAGGAGATACATTTCCGCTTCAAGAATAACCTTGACTGCCGCCTGGAAAACCGTAACATGGCCTTCAAGGTGTAGGGCGATTTCCAAGCGGGGCTCCTCATAAAAAATACCTGCTCCGGTACCCTTAGTATAATATTTAATTTATCATGATATCCATTCGGAAACATTTTGTATACAATAACGAAAAAAGTCTAATCCAAATCGGTCCAAGCGTTACGATAAAATACCTGAATAAAAAACAAATACATACAGGTCGAAGTGATAACCTCATCTCATTTGTAAAATGGTTAAAAAAAAAATAGCTATGCTTTTACAATCTAATTAAATTTAATCAACTTCAATTGTTCGAAAGTAAAATTGCCTTTTTCAATAATACATATTATGAAAGGCATTTTTAATATGTCTTATTGTCAGTTCAAGGTTACGATTCTGCGGTTTTACCGGAAGAATTCAAGGTAATATCCGAAAATGTTCCAAGATAACGCGTACATATAGGAAAATTATTTTCCAAGTAATATATATCTACATATGTATGTTTATGTATATACTTATCTTACATGTTCTTATGCGTATATACATTTTTATATATGCGATATACTGAAAACCCTAAATCAAGAAAAAGTCGGAAAATTTACAGGAAATTCCTTTCATTATAATCTTTAAGGTTTCTTTCATATTATGCAGAGGGTAGAAAACGTGCTATCATGTTTACGAGAATAATGTAAAAGAATGATTGAGGAAAATTAGATATTTGATACTTTTGAATACACATAATGTATTACCAACAAACATGGTGAAAAGGGTCTCTTATTATTATTTTCTCTTCTTATTAGTAAGGAAAGTTACCATAAGAATTTCCATAAAACTTTTTTAAGGGAATTTTAGAAAAAAAAACATGAGCGAGATTTATAGAAGAAAAAAATATGTTCATCCTTATAAAGGTATCTAAATAATTTTCATTATATCTAAGTAGCTAATATTACAATTATAATTCTTTATTAGTATGATTTGTCATTTCACGGATAATATTTATAAATGTCCTTGCTTAGATACCCACATAGAAGCTCTTCAGCAAATTCGGTAAATTAATTCTTATCTTGTTTAAGAGGAGTCAGTACCAAGATTTGCAAGTTTCAAACATTTTTCAATGCGGCAAACTATTTGTAGCAGAATAATGACTTATATCTTAAATTAAAGGTATTGAAGAAGTCTAGTAAATAACGTCAGCAAAAATTAAAAAAAAAAGTGTATTGGAATGGAGATATTAGCTCGGAAACTTGTAAAAAATGGTAAAAACTGAAACTTTTTAAATAAAATTCCTGATAGTAGGTATTCTCATTTGTTTAAATTGTGAGTAATTTAGAAAGATAAAGTCTAGATCTAGGAAATAACGTCGAGTTTTAATAGCGCTTTTTATAATTATTTGATTCTAATAGTACTTGTTTTTTCTCCCGATATTTCCCCGACTAGAAATTGCAATATTTTGTTGAAAGTTGTTGCAATACAAACCAAAATATCATATTTAACAATTATGGGCAAAAAACTTTTAGAAGGATTAATTCTCACATTTCGATGCTATAAAATATGAAACAATTTATGAAAAAATGATCGCTAATGATCTAAGAATTTTATTATAAAATGAAATTTACTTACTCGTTGAATACAGCTCCAATGCTGCACCGGATCTCTCCCAAATACCTTTTATGAAACTCAAAAAGAAAAATAAATAAAATTAAAATTAAAGCAATCAAAAATGACGAGAAATTTACCAAAATCAAATTTGCTGCACACTGCGAGCTGCAGCATTGTTGACATTACAATTTGATCAGTTGTCCAAGACAGATCAGAAGAATTTTACTTTTCTTTTGTGTAGGCCCACTTGCGTATATAATCGGGTTATCAAGTACATCATGCGGCAGTTTGGAATATAAGTTCTAAACAAAAAAATTATAATGCCAAGAATTTATTTACTAATTCATTAAAAATTAAATAAACAAAACAAAGTTTTACGCCCAATTTCACAGTGTGAGTTTATTTTTCGGTTTCAAAGTGCGAGTTTAAGTGTAGACTTGGATTTAAGTGGTATCTTTACTTAAGCCACTTAAGCCCAACGAAAAGGTATTTGATATTGTTCGTAAGCTACATGATTTTTTGGATGTTCCTTTGGATGATAGTCAAATCACTAAGTGCTATCGTATCTCTTCAAAGCGTAGTAATAATAAACCTGCTAGCCCTATTATAGTTAAATATTCAGTTAAGTATGTTAGAGATCATATTTTAGAAGCATGCAAAGCAAAAAAGAATATATCTGGTAATATTTTGGCATTCCCTAGTAATAGTAATATATATATTAAGGAATTTTTAACAAGAGAGAAAAGGTCTTTACTATATGAGGATAAACAGTTCAAAATCAAACATAGCTTCAAGTACGTTTGGGAGAAAAATTCCAAAATCTACCTTAAAAAGGATGAAAATTCCACACCTTTTATCATAAAGTCAGTGGAATGTCTTGATCTCATTTTGAAAAAATCTCACTTATCTTAATTATCATATAATTCAATATGAATTTTAACGTCTATTACCAAAATGTCAGGGGGTTACGTTCTAAAACTGAGAATTTGCGACTTAATGTGCTTTTTAATGAATACGACATTATATGCTTTACTGAAACTTTGCTGCGGGAGGGTATTTACAACATCGAGTTATTTGACGAAAGGTTCGTCGTATATAGAAAAGATAGAACTACAACTCCTATCGCGTACCTTCTCTGGAGACTGTCTATGAAGATCTTTGGGTGGCTATTAACGAGAATAACTTTACTCTGTACATATGTTGTTTATACATTCCGCCACAATCTTCAAACGTAATCTATGATTCTATACTTTGTAATATTAGTGATAAGTTTCTTAATCTCCCGAAACGATCTAAACTTCTCATACTTGGCGATTTTAACCTGCCATATTTAGATTGTTAGAATGTTTATAGCATACAGGAGTTTATATAGCGTCACCTATCTCCCCGAAATTTATACAACCTTACCTTTTTTCAGGAGTAAGTCTAAAAAACTCATAAAGGAATGTCACGCTAAATATATTAATTCCACCGAATCATCTATTAAAGAAAACCCGAAGGCTTTCTGGGCTTATACTAAAAATTTAGAAAAGTCTAATCTCTATCCCAAAGAAATGGAGTATGATAACGTTAAGTCAACTAGTCACAGCCAAATATGTGAACTGTTCTCTACATACTTTGCGTCTGTCCATTCGCGGCAGGATCATTCATTGGACTTATCTTCACTCAATTCTCTTCAAAATAATAGTTGTTTTAGCATATCCACAGTGTCTTCTGAAGCGGTCTCAAATATACTTAATAAGTTAGATTGTAATAAGAACCCCGGTTTGATCTTCAAGAAATGTTCTCGCACGCTTTCTGAACCAATCCGTAATTTGTTTAACCTATCTGTTCACATGAATACTTTCCCTCAGATATTAAAGAATAGTTTTGTTACCCCGATTTATAAATCTGGTGACCCTCGACTTATTACTAACTATCGGTCTATATCAATATCTAACAGCCTTGCTCTCATCTTCGAAAGAATTACCTATTGTCAACTATTCTACCAAGTCAAAGCGCATATCATGTAACCAGCAGCATGGATTTTTTCCTGGACGTTCAACCACTACCAATCTTGTACTTTTCACTGACACTATCGCTAACGCTCTTGATGAATGCGCGCAAGTCGATGCCATTTATACCGATTTTTCAAAGGCATTTGATAAAATTTCACATAAACGTGTTCTTTTCAAAATGGCGCAACTAGGTTTCCACACAAATACAATCTCTTGGTTTTTCTCCTTCCTAATTAATCGAAGCAGCTTAGTTGTTCTTAATGGTTTCCGATCTATCCCTTATAAAACAGCTGTCTGGCGTTCCTCAAGGCACAATCCTCGGTCCTCTTATTTTCTTGATCTACATTAACGATCTACCGTCGTTTATTGAGAGTGACTGCCTACTTTATGCCGACGAAGGAGAATATCAAATATCAATGACTGTTTTTACCTCCAAAGGGACATCAATAAGCTCGAAGCCTGGTGTAACGAGAATTCTCTACAAATTAACATCAATAAATGTAATGTTATGTCTTTCTCTCGGAAACGTGATTCCATCAATTTCGATTATAAAATTAATAATATTTCTATCTCTCGTGTGAATGAAATAAATGATCTGGGGGTTATATTTGATTCAAAGCTTACATTTGCCTCCCATATTACAGCCATTATTTCCAAAGCATTTAGGTTAATCGGGTTTATTTTTCGTACATGCAGGTCCTTTAAATGCTCCGACTCTTATATTAGTCTTTTTAACTCTATAGTTAGAAGTATTCTCGAATACTCATGTCAAGTGTGGAATCCAATTTTACTCTTCTTATTCTGATCAAATCGAGTCAATTCAGAGGTAATTTTCCAGGCTCTCGTTATTTAAATTCTATAATATTTCCGTTGAATATCCCGAAAGGCTCAGTCATTTTAATTTGCTATCCTTGGTCAAGCGCAGAGCATACCTGGATAATATCTTTCTTTTTAAGACGGTAAACTATCTATTTGATTGTCCTATTATACTTTCTAGAATCGACTTTAATGCTCCCACTCGCACACCCAGAAATATACCTTACTTCAGACTGCCCACTCGTAGATCCAACATCAAGGAAAAGTCGCCTATCTTCAGAATTCTTAAATCGTATAATTTAAATTTCAATTGTATTGATATCGTTAATACCGACCTCCCGACATTTAAAAGATCGACACACAATGAGATCAGACTTTCTAGCTAGCATTTCACCCTTCTACCAATGCCTCGTTTCAAATTGAGTTTTTCTCTCTTTTTGTTATTGTTTCATATCTTCACATAGATGTAGTATTGTACATATTTATTTCTTTTTTCTTTCTTAGTTTTAGTTAGCTTTATTTTTATCTTTATTTTCTTCACTTTTCGCTTTTTATTTTATATTTTCTTTTCTTTTTCATGAATTATGTACCTATTTTATTTTTTTTTTATATTATTATTAATATTTTCTTCTTCTTACTTTTTTATTTAATATTTTTGTTTAGTCTATACGGTAATGTATTATTGGACTTTGTCTGTTCATTATCGTAGTAAGTTTTCAAATAAATAAATAAATAAATAAATAAAAAGATATTTTTGATATTTCATGTGAAAAATCCAACTAAAAACCCGTGTTTGTAATTTCATTTTCAAAAATAATTGCGATAACGAAGATTTATTTAGTGAGGAACACGTATCAAAAGATTCCATACAAGAAAATGTTATGATTATGGCGAAGATGTCGCTTTTTTCGCAATTCAGGGAGTGCAAAAAATGTTGTGCTTGAGCAAATACGTTCACAAATTTCACAAAAAAAAAAAGATAACAATTTCTGTGTTGTTGATGTAATACTCTAATATTTCATTAAAATAAATTTTTTATACTATTGGAATAATGCAATACTTCCAACTTTCAATATTACAATTAAACCACAGTTGTGTCTCTATACACTGAAAGATATCTCGGTATATACTCAGTATGTAGAACACTGGAATTCAATATAAAAGCTGCGGTATACAAAGTATATGACCTTAGTTATAAAACATTAATCATATAATACACGACCCTTTAAGAGTCGAATTTTATTGTAGCAATATTGGCTGCAATTTTTTCTGACATTTAATATTTGACACTTGTAGATGCGGCGAAAATTCTAGAACGGTTAGTCTAACAATAAAAATGATTAAAACCAATTTCAAAGGATCTTATGCTGCGTTCCTTTTCTCGTTCAGAATGAATTTTTTCAATCCATGTCGTTCTTTTTCTCGGGCCAAACGATTTAGTTTCAATCTGTCATCGCTTTTTTCGGACTCCTGAGTTTTTCTCGGATTTAAGCAGAACGATTTTAATTTGTATTCGTGAATGTGTTGTTTACAATTTGGACGAAGTGGTATTAGTTGAGTTTAAGTTACCTTTGTTGGAAAATAGCTTTATTTTTTATAAACAACAATTTTTACGAATTTATACTTGCTTTTATCAAATGGAAGAAATATCAAACATTTGAAGTGGTTCTGTTTCGTTCCTTTTCTATGAGCACAGAATTAAATTATGACATCGTTCTGTCGATTCATACAGATTCATTCAGAACGAGAAAAGGAACGCAGCATTATATATACTGAAGAACTTTTCAGTACAAATAGAATAAGTAAAAAAACGAGTTTTCAAACAAAACTGAGGCCAAGCCGCATGAAAAAGTAGAAAATAAACTTTTCTTCACACACAGAGGTGGACTCAGATATTTTGATTGGGACATTTCTCTTGAATATTCTTTCTCTTCATGAATCAAATCACTTATTACCTCTGATTGATCATACTGAAATATATCGGTGATTGTCAGCGAATAAAATCTGAGTCCACCTCTGTGTGTGTACTGTGTGTACTTATGTTATTTTCTACCTTTTTCACGTTAACTAAATTGGAAAATTCTGCATTTTTCCTGAAACAGATTTATAACTAATCATATCGATGAAAATTTTTCCGATGATTTTCCTGATTTTCCGGGTTTTCCATGGAGTTTTCCACAAAAGCAACTTTACGCAACTCATTTCGCTCTACAACTTTGTCTTAGGTTGCAAAACGCTCAAACGCTTCCTTGGTCGGAAAAACTCCGGAAAAGCGTTTTACATGAATTTTCCTCAGTTTTTTTCTGCAAGTTTTCAACATTGTCGGAGAGAAAGTAATGATGCCAGTTGATAGGGAACTTGATCCTGCATAATTTAGAAAACTTTTTTACCGGAAAATTTTCCGGAAAAGGCGAAAAATTCCGGAAAGTTTTCCGGAAAAGTCGGAAAATTCCGGAAAATTTTTCGGAAAAATCGGAAAACTGCATTTTTCCTGAAACGGATTTATCACTAATCAAATTTGTGCCAAATTTTCAAATGATTTTTCCCGATTTTCCGGGTTTTCCATGGAAATTTCCGGTTCAAATTTTGATAGATTCAATTGTCACGCGACATGAACCTGAGTGCCAAATTTCAGCTCGCGGTGATGACGAAAAGTGGGTCTACGAGAGTGTCGAAAATAGTAAAGAAATAGACAAATTCGAGTACGAGTTAAAGTGAATGGCTGGCCGCAAAAAACGTCTAGGACTAAGCGTTTTCACAGTATATACGAAAAAAAAACTCCAATTTTTTTATGGCAACACCATTTTTGAAATTATATTTATTATTTCTATAAAAACGCCTAATACGAAATATCAACTCTCAGCCGATTCCTTCACAGGCAATGTCTAAATACATAGTGAAAAACGTAATTTTTGTATTGCAACTCTTCGAAGGAGTTATGCGATTTGTCCCATTTTCGAACTTAAATTCACTTTTTTTTTTAAAACCCCGTGTTCAAAGCTTCAAAATAACTTTTAATATTATGCGTGGGTGTCCAATCCATTTTGCTCTAGCTACACATTATTTCTATACGTTACAAACGGAATGACCATACTTAGTATATCCTATAGATTTCATCTAGCGTATTAAAAAGAAATGGACAATTAACAAATAAACAAACAAAAAATAAATAAAAATTCAAAATTGTAGGTATACAGGGTGTCCCAGAAACCAACGTCAAGCTGGAATCGGGCAATAGACCAAGTCGTAACAGTTATCAGAAAAATATGGAAAATAATCTTGGTCATGTATTTTTCAAATTACAAGGATTCAAAAATAAATCTTAAAAACTGACACCCTGTGATGATTTTTCAAGTCCTGTGACTGCAAATATTAACTTTTCGTCAGTTTTTTTTTTCTGTGGTGTAACCATGAATAACCCTTCTGTAAATTACAGTTAAAAGTCAAAGCATAACTGCCTGTGTTTCAATTAAAAAGTTAGATTTTTGCCCAACATTGCATTCAAAATAATTACATTACCCAAATTTAACTGACTGTACTGTAAAAAAAATGTACTACACTATTTAAGCGAGTAACATTAAAAGATGGCGCATTTAATAATGATTCTAAAATGGTATAAAACTTACTACAATATTTCTTAGATTACGGAAAAAAAAATTTCTTCAAGAAACCCAGTTTCGAAAAATTTCTTTTCACCTACTAAAAATGATTTTAGTGTACCCAAAGCTTGCCGTAAGACCGTAACTTTAAGATTCTAGTTTGAATGAGACGGAGAGTCATTGCATGAAATGTGAATGAGCAAGATAGTGATGCTAGCTCGTCAAATCATTGAGCTTTTACAAATGTGCATCGTCTACTCTCCACAGAGGGCCGACTTCCAAACCAAGTACATGGTGAAGGAAGAATTCCTTGCCTTACGAGGACGTAGTACTTCAAGCAGTTGAAGAAGACCCAAGTACTTCGGTACGTGCAATCCAGGAAAGCACAGGAGTGCCGAAAAGTATAACTCACCGAATTTTACAAAAAACATAAGCTCCAGAATTACGGAAGCAGTTGAATTTGTCATCATTGGAAGATTTGCCCGTCTGATAACCCGATCCTTTTTAAGAAGATGTCGAACTTGTATTGCAGCTGAAGGAAGGCAGTTTGAACATCTTTTGTAAATAATAAATCTTAGCATCCAAATAAAATGGTGTTTAATTTTAAGCTTAAGGAAAAATTGTCCTAAATTCAACAAAAAGTTAGGATCTCTAATTTGAAAGCGTCACTATCTGTCTCACTCACACTTCATGTAATGACTCTCCGTCTCACTCCAACTAGAATCTTAAATTTACGGTCGTACGGCAAGCTTTGGGTACACTAGAATCATTTTTAGTAGGTGAAAAGAAATTTTTCGAAACTAGGTTTCTTGAAGAAAAAATTTTTTTTTCCGAAATCTAAGAAATATTGTAGCAAGTGTTATATCATTTTGAAATTCTTATTAAATGTGTCAACTTTCAAAGTTACTTGCCAAACTAGCGTAGTACATTTTTCTTTCATTACAGTCAGTTAAAGTTGGGTGAAATATTAATTTTCTATTCTTGGTTCGGCAAAATGTGACATTTTCTTCTAAGCTGGAGCAGTTGGCTTAGAATTTAAAGCAACAGGTTACATAAGCACTATTTGGGACTACATAAGAAAAATAAAATTGAAAGAAAGTTAAGATTTGTAGCAACAGGAACTAAAAAATCATTACAGGGTGTATATTTTCTCGAAAACAAAAGAAATGTTTATAATTTGAAAAATACATGACTTAGATTTTTTTTTTAAATTTTTCTGATAACTGTTACGACTTGGTCTATTGCCCCATTCCGGTTTGACGTTGATTTCTGGGACACCCTGTATAAACCGTTAGGAGGGTTTTTCTTAAACGGTCTTTTCATCTTTAGTTAAGCTGGTTGGATGCTTTCTTGCGACTACCTTACTAATGAAAATTGAGTCCTGTGTCTGTTGTAATTTTCCAAGAATTTTGAAGATGCTCATAACCTAGAAATTAACATAAAAAGTTCAAAATACAAGTTTCTTATTTTTTTAATAGAAAATCCAAAAATCAAAAAAAAAATGTGGGACTTTAATTTAAATATGTAAAGCTACCCCGCACCCTTATCTTAATGTGGTCAGAGGGTGATTTAACCTTTAAGCCCTTCTAAAATAATAAACTTTTATATAGAACAATTTTTTTTTGTTATTTCATGAATGGTTTAGGGAATTGTAATTGACATTAATTTAAAAATAAACTCGAACTATTTTCTTCTATACAATTTACATAAATTGTTTCGAGCTGGTGATAAAATTGCATCATTTCGCATTTTTAAGTCTTCATTCAAAATCCTTACATGCATGTAGACATATGGCAATGAGTTATTTTCCCAACTTAACCGTTAAGCCTTTGTAAATATATCCAAAAGAGATCTAAAAGGTGAAAAAAGAGATTTCTGATAATTTAAAAGCTTTATTTACACGTAGCTCTAAGGGTGGTAATCCATTTAGTATGTTTGCTTTATTTATTCCTCGTGATTTATCTACGTAGGAATATGTGGTTGTGGGTTTCTCATTTAGTGTCATTGCCATATGTTTTGGTAAAATAAACATTATTAAATAATTTAAAGCTCAGTTATATTTAAAAAGTAAGGTTTTATTATTAAAATCAAATCGATAAATAAGAAATTAAAAAAAAATTACCTGCGGTATACCAGCTTGGGTGTAAAATCCAAAGCAAAATTAGCTCCATTCGTGCATTTTATGAATATCGATTGAGATTTCCCGGAAGAGTGTGGATATTTATATAATTTAATTAAAATTACATACATATACAGTGTGTTTCTATCACGGAGATCCATAGGGCAGGAGGTGATAGTAATTACTTAGTCAAACAAAAATGTGTTTGGAAAGGATGGGGCGGGGGAGGGGAAGAGAGCATTTCAACAGTTTCGTAGCTACAGGATGATTAAGGGAACATTATACTTTCATTTCGTTTTTATTTTATTTTTTTATTTTTTTTTTTACAAGAAATCAATTAACATTGCTGATATTCGTTGCAGCTGGTCAGAGGAAGATATATTCTTGCTGCTTACCAATATATCATCACTGTGTGAAGTTTTTATTAATCATCTTATATTTCCATTAGTATGTTTAAGTGCTGAATTGTTTTCTAATGTTAATGAAGTTCCCTCTCTAAGCCTGATTTACACCATAAACATGTCGCCATTAATAAAGCTTCTATAATTTTGCTTATTAAAGTATAACTAAGATAATTGCGGCAAATAAAGCCAGGAGGATAATAAGGCCCACATTTAAAAATTCCTACTAAAATGAATCGAAGCAACCTCATACTTTATGCTTACATGCATTAAGTCAACACAAATGCCGTCAAGGGGGGCGCACATACGGCCCTTTGTTCTACGACAAGTGGACAAAAATACATATTTTCATATGTTCAAATCGAAACTAGGTATAGTTATCTAGAATCACAACACATATGAGTACCTTACTCATAACAAAATTACTCATTACTGATAACAAGAACCCAACGAAACCCCGTTTGAATGAGATACTACCTGACATACGTGAACAGTCGTCCCAAATCACTCGATGGTATTGATCAGTGTATGAGTACTTTCTGCAGTGATAATTTTTCGTTCGCAATGGATATCTAAGCTACAGGTATGTACTTTAATTAATCTGATATTCATTGGGCTCTATGTAGTGTTTTTTTTTTAATATAAGTAAACCAATAGAGGCATATGAAAATTATTTATTTTTGTTAATTCGTTGACACCCAGAAAAAAGCTCCGAATCGAACCGTTGAAAAATTACTGTCTTTCGATATTACTAAACGTTACGTTACATCTGTGCCCTTTTTGAAAAACTTCCCCTTTGTTTTCAGGTAGCCGTATCGCTTCTAGGACAGAGCAATGTGATGTGACAAGAAAAGAACTATTTTTTGTGTTACACAGAGACAAAATTTTGAGTTTAAGTTTATCACAGTGCAATAAACACTTATTTGAGTACATTTTGAATAAACTTAGTTTAAGTGAATACAGTGAAATTTTAAAAAACTGTGAAAAATGTTTTAAAAGTGTTTATTTCGAAACTTATGTTGCAAACAAGGAATTTGAGCATGCTAACTCTAATGTTATACTATGTACGATTGTTCCTTTAGAAATTTTTACTAAGATTACTCGAAATGAAAAACGGATTTATTGGAAGAACCATCGCACATTAACAACTAGGTACTGTAGGCCTATAGCATTTATGTACATTAGAAAAAGAAACACCCGAAAATGTTAAAAAATTATTCATTGAAATAGATCAACAAAGTACCATGCTTGCGCCAACAACTATTACTATTTCAATTAATAATAAGAATTTATCTTTTAAACATATTCTCCTAAGCACGATGTTTGATGGAAAAACCTGCAATATTTTGTGTGATAATCCATCAACGCAGACCTGTTATATCTGTACAATAATTTTAAGTGCTACCGCATTTAAAGAGTACTGCCTAGAAACAGCAAAATTCTTAATACAACTGTATATTTGGTATAAAATCAGCGCAACTGTCCATAAAGTTTTAATACATGGCGCAGACATCATTGAAAGTATGATACTCCCTATTGGACAACTCTCAGAGGACGCCCAAAAGTCACGACAAAAAGACTACAAGAGCATCAAGCAGTTTCACACCAGAAAAACGTCTCGTGTTAATACCAACATTGACTTAAATCATATGTTGTTGTTATCTTCGGACCCCATATTAACACCTCTGCGGAAAATACTAAGAAAGAAACATACACCTTTCTCGGAAGATGTGTTGAGGCTCCTTAAAACTCCAGATTCTCTGTACACGGTTGGCTTGGATGATAATGAGGATGATAAGAATGATGATGACGAAAGTTGTGATCATGATAGTAATAGAAGTCACAAAACAATAAACAAAAGTTTTAATAATTACGTACACATTGTCTGTTTTAATAAATAACTATGATAAATTATGACGGTTTTTACTTAACACTCAGTTTTATGTAAAAAAATGTATCTACATCATTAGCTCATGACTACTGAATGCGACAATTGTAATTAAAATGATTATTTATTTTTGTCCACCTAAAATGTTTAAAAGGCCGTACGTGGGGCGTCCGGAAGCTCGCGTCGCCATCTTGACAGTAGCAAACGGTACATCACCGAGAGGAGTATGACAAAATCATAAGTTCTGTTGTTTAATTACTATTTCCACATGTAGTAACTTGTTTAGTTTGAACGTTAGGTAATGATTTCGGTGTTTATTTTCGCCCACCATTGTGTTTAATTGATTAATGAGTAGCCTTATAAAATCTAGTCATAGGTCTAATAAGGCCCACTGGAGTAGACCGTGGGCCTTATTACCCTACCTAACCTAAATTCTAAATGAAAATAATGTTCCTATATAGGATTATGATAGTGACATTATTTTTGTTCCAAAGAATGAAGACTCTTTGAATTCACTCTGTTGTACGTTAAGAAATTTATACTAAAGCTGTTGGGGGCCTTATTATCCCCTTGGGGGATAAAAAGGCCCATTTGTATTTTTATTAGATATTATCAAAAATAACCGAATTTTGTTGATTTTTTAGTTTTAGCAAGTTTAAACGGAATCATTCCGCTGATTAAGATATTGAAAAAGTCAATTTTTTCTTCGGGTCTTATTATACTGTGGTAGTTTAATAAGGACCTTGGAAAAGCTTTTATAAAACTGAATTTTTTTTTTTATATACTCACTTCTGTTATAGTTTTTCTATTTTTTTAGCTGTGCAAATAAATAAACTTCACGGAAGACTTGTTTTTGTAGTTCCATATCACCAAATACTTGATTTATTGTATTTTCAAATGAGGCATGGCTTATTTGCCGCAGGTACCTTAACAGTTTTCTGTATGATATTCTTAAAGCTGATTATAAGAAGTTAAATGAATTCTTTAAGTCAATTCAATGGAATGATGTGTGAGATATTGAAAAAGTATTACGATTTGAATGCATTGTATTGGACATTTTTTAATGTGGTTTTTATAGGTATTAACAGTTTTGTACCTATTTCTAAAAGATCATCAAAGTAAACATCCCCATGGTTTAATTTTAGAATTTTAAGGTTAAAATGCGAAGAGCAAGGCATACATGTTAATTGTTTAAAGCAAACAAAACTTCAAACGAGTGAAAATCTATTCATATTATACCCGAGATAAAAATTAAAGTTAAATAAAGAGAAAGCAAAAGTTTTTTGTATGGCAACTCCAAGAAGAGGTTGCCCGATTTAGTTCATTTTTGAAATCTTATTTACTATTTTAATGAAAATGCTGTGTACAAAAATTTTAGCTCTTTACGTTGACGCGTTCTCCGGCAGTGCTCTAATATATAGTAAAAAAACTAAGTTTTGTGTGGCAACACCAAGAAAGAGCTGCCCGGTTTGGTTCATTTTTGAGGCCAGCCCATCCCTTTAACTCGTACACGAATTTGTCTGTCTATTTATTTATATATTTCAATTTTACTATTTTCGACACTCTTGTAGACCCACTTTTCATCATCACAGAGAGCTGAAATTTGGCACACAAGTTCATGTCGCGTGACAATTGAATCTATCAAAATTTGAACCGGAAATTTCCATGGAAAATCCGGAAAATCGGGAAAAAACATTTGAAAATTTGGTACAAATTTGATTAGTGATAAATCCATTTCAGGAAAAATGGAGAGTTTTCCGATTTTGCCGAAAAAAATTCCGGAATTTTTCGCCTTTTCCGGAAAATTTTCGGGTAAAAAAGTTTTCTAAATTATGCAGGATCAAGTTCCCTATCAACTGGCATCATTACTTTCTCTCCGACAATGGTGAAAACTTGCAGAAAAAATCGAGGAAAATTTATGTAAAAGGCTTCTCCGGAGTTTTTCCGACCAAGGAAGCGTTTGAGCGTTTTGCAACCTAAGACAAAGTTGTAGAGCGAAATGAGTTGCATAAAGTTACTTTTGTGGAAAATTCCATGGAAAAGCCGGAAAAGCGGAAAAATCATCGGAAAAATTTTCATCGATATAATTAGTGATAAATCTGTTTCAGGAAAAGTGCAGAATTTTCCAATTTTTCTGGAATTTCCGGAATTTTCCGACTTTTCCGGAAAATTTTCCGACAAGAAAGTTTTATAAGCTATGCGGAATCATTTTTTTCCGTCCTACTGGCATCAATACTTTCTCTTCAACAATCATGAAAGCCTGCATGAAAAATCGAGGAAAATTTATGTAAACTTTTAAAAATATTTCATAGTAACAGGAAAAGTCTGTGGAAAACATGGAAAATTGGGAAAATTCATGTTATATGGGATCAAGTTGGAACACAGCTAAAAAGCGCTGTTTAAAACATAATTTGAATTTCAGAAAACCGTTGCAGTACTTGAACGATTTGATACTCGAAAAATTTTTGTTTTCGGATCGGCACCAAACATGACTTAAAATTTGTTTTAAAATATCTCCGTGCAGCACGTAATAACAATTTAGTTAACGTGAAAAAGACAGAAAATAAAATAAGTAAAAAACGAGTTTTCAAACAAAACTGAGGCCAAGCCGCATGAAAAAGTAAAAAATAAACTTTTCTTCACACACACAGAAGTGGACTCAGATTTTATTCGCTGACAATCACCGATATATTTCAGTATGATCAATCAGAGGTAATAAGTGATTTGATTCATGAAGAGAAAGAATATTCAAGAGAAATGTCCCAATCAAAAAATTTGAGTCCACCTCTGTGTGTGAAGAAAAGTTTATTTTCTACTTTTTCATGAAGCTTGGCCTCAGTTTTGTTTGAAAACTCGTTTTTTACTTATTTTATTGAACTTTTACTTGCAATTTTTATGAAAACGCCGTGCCCAAAATTTGAGCTCTTTATGTCGATGTGTTCTCAGACACATTCCAAATATATAGGGAAAACCAAAGTTTTGTATCGAAATACTAAGAAGTGGGTGCCTGATTTAGTTCAATTTTAAATTTTATTTACCATTGCAATGAAAATATTTTGTGTTAAATTTCAGTTCACTATGTCAACGCGTTCTTAGGCAGCGCCCAAATATATATTGAAAACGGAACTCTTGTACAAAAAATTTGCCCGATTTGTCCCTATTTCCAACTAAAATTTACTTTTTTTTAAAAAGGCCGTATGCAAAATTTCAGCTCTTTAAGGGAACGTGTTCTCGAGTAATCGTGAGTACGGTCAGACAGACAAAGAGACAGACAGACGAACATGTAAAAATCAAAATAACTTTTAAATATGTTGCGTGGGTGTCCAACCCATTTTGCTCTATCAGCATTATTTCTGTTCATTACAAACTTAGTATAACGATGAATTCATTTAGGGTAATTATTCTCTTTCGCCAAATGTCTTTTATACGCCGATGACTTTAAAGATTTCTTGTCAATTAGAGATTTGACAAATTGTCTATATCTTCAAAACGACCTAAATAAACTTGTGGTTTGGTGTTCATTAAATAGTTTCGATCTGAATCCTAGCAAGTGTAAGTGTATCTGCTTTTATTGTTGCATTAATCCAATTTCGTTTGATTACGTGATTACAGACTACAGTACTGCAGATAGGTCTATTGAGATTAAAAATCTTGGTATCATTTTTTATAACAAGTTAAATTGCTCCTTGCATGTTGATTACGTCACATGCAAGGCATTTAACTTGTTTGGTTTCATTAAGCAGACCAAAACCCTTACACTTTAAAGACTTTATACCTTTCATCAATTCACTTTATATCGCAGTATTCCTCTGTAGCTTGGTGCCCTTATACTGCTTTATTTACATATTACGCGCATTTAATCTATACAATGATCAATTTCTCGTTATACTTTTCGCGAGCTTAACTGGGAGGCTGGTCTTCCTGCATATGAGGGCTGGTGACAGTTATTTGGGCTCCAAACTTTAGAGCCTCATAGGTTTTTAGTATTATTGTTGTCAAGAGATGCTCGTCCGAATTTATCCCCTTATTCAAAATTTATTCGATCTATTCGATCTAGAGACTTATTATACAGTCTAGTTTATAGTTTTTATAAAAAATAGCCATGTTAATTAGCTTTTGTAAAAAAACGAGGTCATAGTAAAAAAAAGGTAACAAAAATTCCAAAACATTTATTTTAGATTGTCAAAAATCCGCCGGGAAAGGAGTACGGGGTTGAGCAGATGTTGGAAAGCCCACGAGGTTCTTGATTCATGTGTTCTTAATGTTGACCATACATCCTGTATGTTTTAAGATACAGGATTTTTTGTGAAAACTACCATATTTTATTAATCACTCAGTAACTACGAAGCGATTGAGATGGACCTCCCCCTGCCATACAATTTTTTGTTTATCTAGTTGAGTACTATTATTATCATCTGCCATATAAGCGTTCATAACGGAAACACACTGTATATGTATATAAGTAATACCCTAGGCAGCAGGCGCGTATACAGGGGGAGGGTCACGGGGGCATGACCCACCCCAAAGCATCACCTCACTTTCGCGGTGAATTGAATGTGGCGCTGGACGTAGACTGAAGTTTAAAAGTTTAACAGGCCGATTTACGTATGGTACGGACACAATGTGCAGCTGACGCTGGTGACTAATATTGATGCTGTAACGCACTTTTCCAAATTTTCAACTTTAGTGGTGCTGCGTCGACAGGGCTATTCTGCGGCAACAGCTTCTAACGCTGAGTTGAGCGTTTGTTTGTCTTCTTTTGAGTAGTAATAGTGGAGTCTGGAGTGGGTATAATAGTCATTCGCTCATAGCTCTTCATGTTTGAAACGTGTACGATTTTCTTAGAATTTTATTGTGTTTTATATAGTGTCAAAAAGTCATCATCGTAACGAATTTTGATTTAGGGTTCTTCCGGTTGAACCCTAGTTCCATGCAATCATCAACGTATAGCCACCTGTTGATTTTTCAAACCGACACTGATTCAAGCCTGAGTTGTTAAAAATGTTTACGTTCGTAGGTAAGCATTAAATTTTCCTTAGAAATATACTTGCAAATTGTTTTTAAAAATTTTAAATACCCGACGACGACGATCTGAACAGATTCTGGTGGTTCACTCTTTCGGACGAGGGCACAAGCATTCAGTTTTTTTTAGAAAGATTTGATATTTTTTCTTTAGATTTTCTATGTACTACTAGTGGCCGATCATGGTTCCAAAGAGTTATATTGATTTAGGTGCTTTGGCTGGTCTTGGTCGCTAAAGATATTTATGAGCGTTGGCAATCATACATTTTGTTCTTACAAATTTACTTAAACAATTTTCTTTCGAATTTTAATACACTATTTGTGGCTGAAAACCATCAGTTGGATTGATTCGAGTGCCGCTAAAATTGATTCTACAATTTTTTTTCAGAATTTTTACGGCAGGACTATATACAAATAAAATCCATTCGCTTTCGTCTGAGGTAGTTAGCTTGTAGTTAGTTGCTTTGCTTGCACTTTCGTATTAATTAAAGTAGTGTTGTTAAAATTTTTGCTACACTAGTTAGCGACGGAGGTAGAAATAGTAGCGAAAAAGGAAAGCAGAAGACTGATAAGACCATTCATTGACAACTTTTTTCAGAAGAAAGGAAGATCAGTTAAGTTCCCATCAAAAGAAATAATCAGTGACATATCATACACATGTGTCTCCTCAAGATTCAGGATCTTGCTCTCAGTCAATTACTTCATCCGTGACAGAATCGTTTGCGTCAGCATCTATTTCTACAATCCCTGCACGAGAACGCGTATCTGGTTATGAGTCCTTCATGTCCACTCTGAGATTGATGTGGATAATATTATCAATAGGTTTTCCAAATCAAACCGAAAATTAGATTTTGTGATATAACGTAAATATGATTAAACCAAAAAAATTAAAACCGACTTCTTCCTACTTTTTTCTCCCCCTTGAGCATTTTAGTTGTGACCCCTCCTAGGCTGCAGGTCTGGATACGCGCCTGCTAGGCAGACGAGCAAAACCAATGATCATTCGTACGTAATTGGAATTTTCAGAAGTAGCAATACCCTCGAATTTGGATTTAAATTATTAAAAATGTGCTGCCAATTACACATATATAAAAATTGACAGAAGCTTAATTTTAGTTCAAAAATTTTGGGTAATTAGATTTTTGAAAAATTAATGATCATTGATTTATCCCGGGGTCTGCTAATAATAATAATATAATTTATGAGTAAATTAATACGAAAGCCCGTTTTAGTTGTTTTATGAAGTAATATTAATAAATTAATATGAAACATATATTATGAAGAAGAAAGGAAATTGTTATCCGAATTGTGGGCTGAATATTATAATCTACATATATTTGGGAGAAAAAAATAACCTTTATTCTCATTCTTCATATTTTATTCACATTTTGCTTACAGTATTCAGTCGATAAATTAACTTACTTTTTTCTATATCACTATGTTGCTCTGAGATAGATTACGTATGTACGTGGCATTTTTAATTGTGAATTTCCGATCAAATTGTTTCTTTTCTTTCAGACAGAAACTTGCTGTGGTAGCTACATAATTCAAGGATATATAGTTCAATCCTTAGGAAAGGTTCTGAGTCATGGTTTAAATAATTATCAAAGTATAAAAATCATTGATAGTTCTTATTGCAATATTTAATTTTAATTTTTTTTTTTCATCCCTAACATGGTCTAATGCAACAATATTATACTTACCTTCACCTGAATTTTTCTCTCTACAAAAATCATCATGATAGAAGTCCTATATATTTGAATTGGAAATATTTACTTATTTAAAAATAGTTTTATTTTTAAGATAACTAGATGGTATCTATCTAGCTATTTTTATTCTCCTCTTTTAGCATAAAGATACCTTCAATTTACATACATACAAATTCACAAATTGTGTTACTTAATAAGAAACTTCAAAGAGACTCTACAAGGATATGTGCACTCATGCAGTGAATAGCATTTCGTAATATTCAAACTATAAGATTTCAGACTCAGAGACAGAATGTTATTTTATATTATGACGACTACTTATAGATGCAATCTCCTTTGAAGTGCACAATTTTCCAAGTCAGAAAAATCCTGTTTGTAGCTTCATCAACTTCTGTTTATTTTTAAAAAGATTGCTTCTCAAGAGGAAAAATTCACTGAATTTTCTATGTAGAAATGCATTAGCTTTTATTATTGCTTATCCAAATGATTCTGAGCGAAAAATTTGAGAAAATTAAAAAAAAAACTTTTTGGCAAGTACATAGGCACTAGAATTAATCTAACTGTTTTTGAAACTTTATCGGTTACCAATATTGCGTTAAAATTCTGAAGAAAAATATTAATATAAATAAAAAAAAAAAACTTTCTAATTTAAGTTCAAATGAATAATTTCAATCAAAACTAATCTGATCTTATTTCTTAACTCCTGAATTGAGTAGAATTGCTACCCGTTTTCGTATATCTGTACGAGAAATTATTCCCGATAGATTTTCTATGGAGTTTAGGTATGTGATACAAGCTAGCCAATCTAAAACTTCAATTCTTGTTAGTTTGAAGCTGTGTATTGTAGCATTATCATACTGACCCAGTGTGCCAAATTCGGAATTTTTCTAAGCACTTTTAAAGAAAAACTAAGAAAATTCTGAAAAACTTTCGCACTCTTAAATTTTTTTTGAGGCCATTCCCTTTCGTACACGAATTTGTCTGTCTATTAATTTATATATTTCTTTTTTACTATTTTCGACACTCTCGTAGACCCACTTTTCGTCATCACAGCGAGCTGGAATTTGGCACACAGGTTCATGTTGCGTGACAATTGAATCTATCAAAACTTGAATCGGACATTTCCATGGAAAACCCGGAAAATCGGGAAAAATCATTTGAAAATTTGGTACAAATTTGATTGGTGATAAATCCGTTTCAGGAAAAATGCAGTTTTCCGATTTTTCCGAAATTTTTTTTCGAAATTATCCGACTTTTCCGGAAAATTTTCCGATAAAAAAGTTTTCTAAATTATGCAGGATCAAGTTCCCTATCAACAGGCGTCATTACTTTCTCTCGACGAAAATTCATGCAAAACGCTTTTCCGGAGTTTTTCAGATCAAGGAAGCGTTTGAGCTTTTTGCAACCTAAGACAAAGTTGTAGAGCGAAATGAGTTGCATAAAGTTGCTTTTGTGGAAAACTCCGTGGAAAACCCGGAAAATCGGGAAAATCATCGGACAAATTTTCATAGATATGATTAGTGATAAATCTGTTTCAGGAAAAATGCAGAATTTTCCAATTTTTCCGGAAAATTTTCCGAAAATTTCTGGAATTTTCCGACTTTTCCGGAAAATTTTCCGACAAAAAAGTTTTATAAGCTATGCGGAATCATTTTTTTCCGTCCTACTGGCATCAATACTTTCTCTTCAACAATCATGATAACTTGCATGAAAAACCGAGGAAAATTCATGTAAATTTCTAAAAAAATTCATAGTAATGGGAAAAGTCTATGGAAAACATGGAAAATTGGGAAAATTCATCTTATATGGGATCAAGTTGGAACACAGCTAAAAAGCGCTGTTTAAAACATAATTTGAATTTCAGAAAACCGTTGCAGTACTTGAACGATTTGATACTCGAAAAATTTTTGTTTTCGGATCTGTACCAAACATGACTTAAAAATTGTTTTAAAATATCTCCATGCAGCACGTAATAACAATTTAGTTAACGTGAAAAAGGCAGAAAATAAAATAAGTTAAAAACGAGTTTTCAAACAAAACTGAGGCCAAGCCGCAAGAAAAAGTAGAAAATAAACTTTTCTTCACATACACAGAAGTGGACTCACCTCTGTGTATGAAGAAAGGTTTATTTTCTACTTTTTCATGCGGCTTGGCCTCCGTTTTTTTTGAAAACTCGTTTTTTACTTATTTTATTCAGAACAAATTCATTGCGAGCAAAATATGTAAATTATTACAAAAGCGCCGAAAGTGCCGAATATTTCCTCTCAAATTGATCCAAAAAAAGCTTGCCCTATTCTTATGAATTTCTAATGATTTCCTAAAGAAAATTGTAAAGCTACTTATCTGATTTCCGACTAAATTCCTAAGGAATTCATACTAAATTCTCAGAGTGCCGCTAAAATTGATATATATATCAAAGCGTTCCGAACTGGTACAAACCAAACAAATAATAATGACGTTAAAATATTTTTAAGATTTGAGTTTTGCCAGTTCGGAAAATAAATAGATTGTAAAGATAAAAACGATAAATATTTATATTTTGTGCGTTTTTATGGAATGGCAGTTTTATGTTAATTAAATCTTCCTTTTACATTATAAAATACTCCTTTCAGGCGTTTTTCTATGTCGTCTATGCTTGGCTGATAGATATAAGGTTAGAGCCGCTTCTGTAATAAAACAATTATATTAAATATTTGACAGCGTTTAACTGCTATTTTCAAATACCTTTGAAAACGGAGACAATCGAAAAATTTGATATTTTAATATTATGCCCCAGTTCCATCCGCGTGAAATGCTTAGTAACTTCTGTCATCAAGATTTTGTACGATCTCTTGATGACAGTGATCAGAGCCAAACCTCCAAGAGTTGAAAAAAAGAGATTTCTGCAAAATTATAATAATAAAACATTTTTCATTTTTATAAAAATTCCTTCCGTACCAATGCTTCAGCAGCTTCTACTTCTATTTCACTTATTTTCGAGACTTCTTAAGTCTTCTTTTGAAATTGTAGGCAACGATGAAAGCATATCATTTAAGTTGAATGGTGTCTGTGCTTTATTCAAAGCCTTCAGTTTCTCCTTCAAATAAAAGACTTCTCACCGTAATCACGAACAGGACAGAAAGATAATGCGTTCGAAGTACTGGGTATTTTTGAGACTGTAGAAGTACGGCAGCGTTTAGATAGCATATCAAGTCATATCAGACCTCATGCAATTAGCCCTCTCCAAAGTCCGCACGTGGTGTTCAAACAAAGGCCTTAGCATAAACCCCAACAAAACGGTTATCGTTCCGTTCACAAGAAGATCGAAGATTTCACTAACGGCTCCTTTTCTTGATAATACGGAATTAATATTTTCAGACGAACTCAAATATCTGGGGATAACCCTAGATAAGAAACATACCTGGAATTCGCATCTGTCCAGAGTGACGGATAGTGCGATTCGATCTCTCTACACGTGTCGTCGCTTCTTTGGCAGAACATGGGGGTCTGAAGCCAAAATTGGTGTACTGGACGTACACCATGGTTGTTAGACCCATGTTCACCTATGCGGCCTTCGCATGGTGGCCAAAAACTAATCAAAAAGCGGCTGAGGCTCTGCTTCAAAAAACCCAGCGGCTTGCCTGTCTAGGAATAACTGGTGCCATGAGAACCTGTCCTACAGCAGCCATGGAAGCCTTATTAAACCTTGCACCCCTGCATTTGCAGGTGAAAAAGGAAGCGATCTCCAGTGTTATTAGAGTATAAAAGGAGAAAGAGTTAAAGCCAGGCGATCTGGTTGGTCATTTAAGTATCTTAAAATAGATATGCTTCGAGCAAGTGACGACAATATCTGATATAATCACACCCAAAGTGGATTTTGTAAGACCATTCCAATTGGTTCTTCGAGACTGATAACAATGGCGCTCCACTAAACCCTCCTTCCAACACGGATCGATGGTGTGGTATACACACGGTTCAAAAACAAACAGTGGGGTCGGATTGGGTGTATACGGCCCCGAATGCTATATATCAAAGGCTCTAGGCTCTACCCCGACCGTATTCCAAGCCGAGGCCATAGAAGAATGTGCCAATACCTGCATTAAAAGAGCAATAAATGGCTCAACCATTAATATCCTCTCGGAGAGTCAAGCTGCCCTCAAGGCCTTAAAGTCTTACACTGTCAATTCAGGTATAGTCTGGGAATGGCTACAAATGCTCAAAAATCTATCAAGGAGAAACAAAGTTATCCTCATGTGGGTACCTGGACATGAGGGCCACAAAGGCAATGAAATTGCGGATGGCCTAGCCAAAAGAGGAGCGGAAACTCAGTTTGTCGGACCAGAGCCATTTTGTGGCACTTCAAAGTGTTACCTCAGAGCTACCCTAAATAACTGGGAGAATAAACAAAAATCCCTGTATTGGGAAAGGCTACAAGGACTTCGTCAGGCAAAAAAGTTTATCGACACCTCTGGCGGAAAAACAAAACAACTCCTACTCCTTAGAAGAACAGAGCTCAAAATGATCGCTGAGCTCTTCTCAGGCCATTGCTCCTTGAGGTATCACCTAAACAAGCTGGGTTTGGCTGAGACTTCATCCTGCCGCTTCTGTCAGGATGCTCACGAAACCTCGGAGCACTTGCTCTGCAACTGCGAAGCATTGGCCAGGCGGACATTACTCCACCAAGTTACGTATGGAACCTCAAGCCCAGAATGGTTCTAGACTTTATTAACAGTCTAAACCTATAAATGGAGTAAATTCAACGGGGACTCAGAATAAATTTTTCAGGTCGCAGTGATTGCGAGGCTAACGCCTATACACCCCTTCAAAAATCGTATCTAATCTAGATAGCATATATATCTTGAGGAGCTTGTTTTACCCGCATATATTTCAGCTGTCTTGACATGCTCTGTACCACAAACTTATTGACGCATTTAACAAAAGCATTGAAATATTTATTAATAATAATTCAACTATACATATATATTTCTCACCTTTTCCATTATTCAGAAAAACATCATCCATTTTTAACTAATTCTGAACACAAAATGACAGTGCAACTCAAGTTGAAGAAATTTTTCGGAAATGCCTTCAAAATTTAAAAAGAAAAATTAAGTCAAAAATCCGAATTGACACTTCTTTGAAGAGCCTTTGTGAATTTAATTTTAATAGTTTTCTAAATACCCTGAAAAGTGGGGATTTATTTTTTCGCTCTGGCTCTTTCACACACTTTCCGATTTTGTTCTTACCATTCCGAAGTTCCGAATTTGGCATACTGGGGAAATACAATATCTTCGCCCATAAATACCTCAGCATGCTCAATTAAACTGTATTCGAGTATTATTCGGATTGCATTTCTATCGAAATCCAACCTAGAGGATACTAATCCTAACTTGAAAATGCCCCCCAAACTATAAAAGATCTACCACCGAAGTTGCTGCTCAGACACATATCTGGTTCCTTTTTTAGGTCATGCCAATGGCATTACCAACAAACCGGACCATCCAGGTTGGACTTTTTTCTCATCTGAGAAAATTACATTCTTCCACTAATTTGCCAAAGACATGTACTTTTTGGCAAAATTTATCCGGTTTTGATGTCCTCTTTCGCCATTTTTATTTTTGCATGATCCTTCAAAATCTACCTCACACGTAACGTAGTCACTGGTAATTCCAGATCAGCACGAATTTGCGATGTTGTCATATATTTTTGTACTGTACGGTGAAATGTAGTGGGAACAGTACCACAGTATATTTATACAGTAGCTCAGCTTAGAACAAACTACTGAAAAGTGAATTTTAGAATTTTAATTACAAAAAAACCTCAAAGTTTCTCCCATAACAGGGAACTATTAAGTATGATACGGAAGTTAATGAGCGAACAGTAGCTAATAGCACAATGGTTGGGAGAAGTATTAGTTTTATGTAAGTACACATCTCAGCACCAGTCTGTAAATGCATTGTTCCATTACCAAACAGCTGTTTGATTTCAAAGTAGTGTTCGTTCCATGTACAGTGTAACAGGAAAAATGGCTGTAATAATGTTTGTGACAGTTTGATAGTTCTACCAAGCCGAATGGCATGGGAAGTGGAACAAATTGTTTTTAGCTTCTTTTTTTTTCTTGCAAAAATAGTTTTGATTGTCATTTTGTCCCTCTTCCTCTACTACAAGTAATTGCATGTTGTAAGCTCTGTTTCTTCCACTTTAGATTTACGTAGGAATCTTTGCATTAGAAATTGACTAGTGTCAAAGTATAAATAAATATAAGTAGAGACAGAGGCGAACAAAATTGGAAAATTTCCGTATTTTTTAGACTGAAAGAGGTAATCTCATATACTTTTGTCTTTTGTATGAACGGGGGAAAAGAACTTGGCTATGCATTATTGTAGTCCGACTAAGACAACGAGTTAAAAACCAAAATTGAGAAAACGTAGGATTACCCGAATGATTAAATCTTCTTGAATACCTTCAAAATTATTTCAAACTATTCATAATAATGCACATAGTGTAACCCTACCTCCATTTGGCAAGAAAAAGATAAATTTCGCAATGAACAACGCACTAAAAGGAGATGTAAAATTTCTGTCAAATAAAATTTCCCGAATCCAGCATGAGATTCCCCCACTTAATCTCTTTCGAGCAAAACCAATGTAAACAGAACAAGTGAAAAAGCTAGAATTGGTCTAAGACCAATTCTTATGATACCCTAGATGGAATGCACGTATGAAATTTCGTATGGTCACCCATTTGAGCAATTTTGATTTTTTTGCATTGGTTTCTCGCATATATTTCTTGAACGGCTCGTCGGACAGAAAAAATGATTATTACCAATTTTATAGGATTTCTTATTCTGAAGAAGTTTTTAGTACAATAAAAATGTCTAGGACTGATCGTTTTCAAAGTATATGTAATAAACCAAATATTTTTATATGGCAACACCAAGAAGGGGTTGCCCGATTTAGTTCGTTGTTGAAATTTTATTTGCTATTAGTATGAAAACACAATGTACCAAATTTCAACTTTCTATGTCGACGTGTTCTCAGGTAGTGCCCAAATATATCGTGGAAAACGAAATTTTTGTATGGCAACCCCACGAAGGAGTTGCCCGATTTGTCTCATTTTCGAACTTAATTTTACTTTTTTTTTAATGTCCGTGTATAAAATTTCTCCTTTCTAAATGAACGCGTTCTCGAGTTATCGTGCGCACGGACGGACAGACGGACATGCAAAAATCAAAATAACTTTTAATTTTATGCGGGGGTGTCCAATCCATTTTGCTTTACCATCATTATTTCTGTGCGTTACAAACGGAATGGCAAACTTAGTATACCTTATAGATTTCATCTAGGGTATAAAAACGTGCTGTTTACATATCATAGGATTACACTAACAAACATTAGAATTCCTGCGAAAAACATTGGGACAATTTCTGAAAATCGTGTTTTCATAAAAGAGCGGGAGCATTTTATGAGGGTAAAATCAGAAAACTCCGCCCATTCTCTCTTATTTACGAAAATAAATCATTTGCCATTCCATGTCGTTGCATGTAATCTTCGCATTCACATTTGCTGTCTTATGCGTAAAATGTTCAAAGAGGGTTTGACTTTTCTTTCTTTCTCTTCCTTCCTTCCTTTTCTCACCGTGTACATTTAAATGGAAAAAAATCGGAACACTCTTCTGTGTCCTTTCTTTTATTTAGTTATTCTTTGCTAGTGTTTAGTTAAAACTGTTGAAAGAGAAAGTATGGTCTCTTTATGAAAGCATCTTGACAGTTTTGACAGAGCTGGGCTACTGTATGAATATACTGTGACAGTAGTATCAATTATTTTGCTTTCCGTCCTATTTTCTGCATTGAATAAATAACTAATAAGGAAACGGCATATCGGGTGAAAACGTAAGCATCTCGGCGAAATGTATTAGTGTGCTCTGTTTGTATTCATTTCGTCATGGCAGTAATGAAATTCTGACATTCTGAAGGGGAACATTTTTTATAATCCAAATTCCTGTGTAAAATAAACAAACTTTTAGCTCCCTCTTATTTTCAGATAATATTTCTTGGCGTTGGCTTTGTATGACTGGAATAATTTAGGCACCAATGACAATTCAATTGTAAACAAATAAACCGGCATTGGTAAAATCTTTTGCCATGGCTCTTTATTTTTAAAGATATTTCACTTTTATTTTGTTTAAAACAATATAATTGATAAAAGCTATTAAGCTTACTTGAAGAATGCTTTCCCACGACAATAACTCCGTTCGTTCCTTCAGCACAGCGCAAGCGCACTTCATTATGATAATTTAAGACTCCGGAGTCTCTATTACACAAAATATCGTTCACAAAAAAATATTTCGCACTTATTTCACACTTTCTATTACGTAAAAATCACGTTTAATTAATTATTTTTCACAATATCGCGAATTCAAATCCGAAACTTATTTTCAAAATATATGTAATATCCGAATATTGAACTGACACAAAATAGCAACTAGGCCCTCTTGTCATTCCCCCCGACCATAGGTCGCACTGTCATTGAAATGCTTAAACACGTACACTGTACTCGCATGATACCCAGCTGCCTTATTAGTTATTTATTCAATGATTTTCTGCTGTGTCATAGTTCTGTCGTAATTTGAAGTAATTATTTATTCCTTTGGGCGACCTTTTCAATTTTAAAGCAATAGCGCGATTAGACATTTCACAGTCTTTGTATGCCTTAATAGCAGATATTACTTCTATGCCAAGTTGCTTTCCACCTCCCATTTTTTATATCTTGAAAAGCAATATATTTTAATTGTAATACTGTATACCTACTGTCATCAAAAACCTCACAAAAACTTCAAAAATACTTCTGAAATGCAAACACCTAATATTTAATGATTTTTAATTACTGAGTCTATTTAAATTTCCTCTTCGAAATATAGCATAGAGTTGAAAAATGAACGAAACATGCTTGTTTTGCAAAGTGCACTTTTCCAAAGTATTCTATCGGCGATAATAATCAAAATAACAAGAGATTTATGAGCGAGGCTAATCCAATTTCTTTTACTGTATTAAGCTAATTTTATTCATATTTGACGAAAACCCAAATAACTTCAAACCAAAAGATTTATATCGACTTATCTACCTGTAACAATGCATAATGTACCAAATATTCTTTCTATCTTCTTCGAAGCCTTAATGACATCCTAAATGCCAATAACAAAGGTGCCGATGATTGAAGAGGAACGCGAAGAGACGGAACCTAAATACAGCAATGGAATGTAGATGCCTATTTAAGTATTTTATAAGAAAAGTACCGACGTCCTGGCAGTTTATTGGCTTAAAGGCGAAAATTCAAAATTTTAAGTGCATACTGTGTGTTTCGATAAGCAGTATAAGACGTTCTTATCAGGACAGCAATGAAACCCTAAACTGCCTGCTGCCTGTCTGTCTGTGAACTTAGATGCCAAAATAATTGATGGTGGAATATATAAAGATTTGTCTTTTAAATCTCTGCTAATTGCAGTTGGTTGAAATATTTCCTGCAGACTCTATATGGGTCTTGGAAGAGTAAAACTCAATCCCATTTCTATTGATTTATTTTATATACTGCTCATTTACAAGATTTACAGTTGGTACATACTTGACTAAAGTTCTGAGCACAATCTACACTACGTCAGACTGACGCTATCGCCACCTTGAAGAGCTTTACTGTACCAAAATTAAATAAATGAACTTAATAGCTCATTTTTTTTTTATATGAGTCTAAAAATTTATTCATTTATATCAAATAAACGACTTGGAGTATTTGTATGACTTTTGGGCTGTTTCTTGAAAAAGCATCAAGCTTCATTTTCGTAATGCAACAAATCTGTTTTTTTGATGTTATAAGCATCTTCGTAACTTACGAACTTCAATCTCCACCCTTGAATGAAATTACTTCAATTAGCTATTGAGATTACAACCGTATTAATGTAAATGGGCTCATCAATGACATTCCATAGTTTTCTCTCTCATCCGTCTTGAAAATTAAGTCGTTCACTTCAACACCTTTCTAATTGCAGAACGAGATTATTTATATCACCTTTGGAGACGAATTCGGAACGAAGAAAACTGGGATCATTTTCGTAGGTTAAGGAACAATACCGCAATGGCTGTTCGTACCTCCAAAGTGAACTATTGTAAATCTAAGCTCAATACAAAATCCCACCTAAAGAGTTATGGAAAAACCTTTGTGAAATTGGGGCTGGAAAATCTCATAACATCGAATGCCATCTGGATCCTAACAATTTAAATAGATGCTTTATTATACATCCCTTTTCAAGTACTCCACCATCAGCAACTCCGGTAACCTCCGCTAGAGTGAAAGATAGTATAGTTGTATTCAACTTTAGATGTGTCGCCTATGATGAGGTACTAAAGACTGCATACTCGATCAGTTCTAATGCTACGGGTATTGATGAGATCCCACCACGCTTTCTCAAAGGTATTCTGCCTCACATATTCCCTTATGTTACTCATATTTTTAACACTTGTATTACAAATGATGAACTACGTAGCTGCTGAAAACCTTTTGATTCCTTGGCAGTCTGGCTTTCGGGAAAATAATAGTTGCACTACAGCTCTTCTCAAAGTTACTGATGATATAAGAATTGCTATGGACTCTGACTTGGCTTCCATTTTGGTGCTTCTTGATTTCTCCAAGGCCTTTGATTCCGTTGATTATGCAAAATTATATTATAAACTTCGTAATACTTTTAAATTTTCCTCCCTGATTACTAAACTCGTCTGAAGTTATCTATCTAATCGAGATCAAATGGTCCGAGTGAATGGGCTTCTTTCTAGCTCGATCAGGATTAGGTGTGAGGTACCTCAAGGATCGCTCCATCTCTGTTCGCGATGTTTATAAGTGATATTACATTAGTACACCAGCATTCAAACATACTGCTATATGCAGATGATGTACAGTTATACGTGTCGCAATCCGTTGGGCTACTATAGGATGATATTTGCAGAGTTACTGAAGATCTGGAAGCCGTCTCATCTTGGGCACTTTTGAATGGCCTGGTTCTTAATCCAGTGAAATCTCAGTCTATTATTATATACAAATGTAGACTAGACACTCGCGATCTCTCGCCTATTACTCTTAATAATATGATTGTCCCATACTCTGATGTCATTAAAAATTTGGGGTTATCTATGAACAAAGCAGTCACTTGGGATGAACATGTAAATGCATTGGTAGGTAAAACGTATGGCAGCTTACATAGCTTGTAGCCATCTGCTTCATTCACGTCACAACAGGTTCGACTGAAGCTTGTTAAAACCTTGCTGGTACCCTTAATTATGTATGGAGTGATAGTGTATGGGTCTATGAATGCAGTATGCTCGTGCAAGCTTAATGTTGCGTTTAACTCGTGTGTTCGCTCTGTATTCAATCTTCGTAGATACGATCATGTATCCAACCAACCATACCTTGGGCTGCAGTCTGAATCAATATCTTAAACACCGCACAGTACTCTTTCTTTTCTGCTTAATGTACAACAAGAAGCCTTGGTATCTTTTTGAAAAACTTAATTTTGCCACATCGTCCAGGTCAAGATCGCTAATCATACTCAGTTATACTATCCTCCAGAGCCGAAGATCATTCTATGTTCTCGTGATTAACATCTGGAACTGCTTGTCTCTTGGATACAATCATATAAACGATCTGGTCGCCTTCAGGGGTGAAATTTTCGAGCACTATAAAAATATTTAAATTACTGCTCCTCTTGTTATCTGCGTCTAATTCTAGGAAATTCGAGCGATTTCTATTTCCTTGTATTATATATATTTTAAAACTATTCTCTGAGGTACCAATTGTTAGCTTCTTATAAGTAATAGTACAATACGTAAGTAAAATATGTATTTCATTGAGTTAATATTTATATGCTCTCATTAAGATCAGACCCTACCCTAGTAGAAATTGCTCACAGTTTTACCTTGTCTCCTGTTATTATGTAAACCACTAAAAAACTAATGTGACTGAAAAGTTTCAAGGTGTTTGCAATTCATGAAGAAACATATAGAAAATTAAGTCCCGATGAGCCATCTTATGAGCATTCATTAAATCTCATCGAAGGGGGCTCAATGAAACTGCTCCCCATAAACCAGTAATAAATAAATATTTATTATTGTCTTCACTTTGTCAGATGATATTTCTACTAGGAAATTTGAATTAATTTTTGTGATTTATTTAATAAAATTTCCTTACGCTTCAGCGTCTCAGAGTTTGAATTGCAACCGGGGTTTGAATTCGGTAAAATATATGAAATCAATCGTAAAATCAGATTCTCATTGACACTCATGGATATGCTCATTAATAAGCTCATCGAGACCCTCATTGACATGCTCATTAATAAGCCCATCGTGACACTCATTGATATGATCATTAATAAGCTGACACTCATTATGTACTCATCGAAGTGCTCATCAAATATTGAAAAATGCAAAAAAGAGAAGCAAAGTATACATTTCTAAATAAGTGAAAGAGATGCAATATCTCATGCACATTAGCTGTGAATAAGTAAATAAATGAGATTTTTCCCGGTTTAGATTCAAACGCGAATAAATTTCATTAGTACGTTCATCTGATTGCTCATGAGGAGCTCATTGATGAGCTCATCATGATATGTCTACCAGGGGACTTTCTTTTATCTTTAAATTTTTTTTCTAAATACATTTTCTGTTTCTTGTACACGTAAATGAGATATGATACCTTATATGCATAAAATAGTAAATAAACAATTTGAATTTGAATTTTTATTTTCCAATAGTAATTATAAAGCATTAAAAAAGTCAATAAATTTTTTCTTGTGCGTGCTAAATTTTTTGTCGATCCTGGTATAGCGTAATATATCAACGACCTGTATTGGATAAGTACAAAATCTTATTATTGTTTTTATTCTTTTTTTTTTACAGAAAGGTATACAATACCATTTTATTCTAAATTTTCATCAAGGTTTCATTAAACCAAACTGGATAACGCACTGCGCTACTACTAGGTCACAGATAAATAATACCCAGATATTGAAGAAGATAGGATAGTCAGTACATGGCCCTTACGTAGTGACAACTTGAAAGTTTTTTGTACATTAGTTTTGGTTAAAGTATTTGCTAAAGCTTTTGAATATCTTGACAAAGCTTCTATAGTTTTCACAATTTTTTCATACATTTCAAACGCAGACTGAAACCAAATTATTCTGCTGGTGTGTAGGCTGGTTCAAAGTTTTTGCCTTTGCTAAAATGTAAGGCTGGCTGATATACATGATATCATGATTGGCTCATTAGAACCAGATTTTTAACATTAGTTTCCAAATCTGGGTATTACTGTATTACTTATCTGTCACTAGGTTTATTAGCAGAGCTTTTCTTTAAAGCTCTATAGAAACAACAACTCAGTTCTTAATAAGGTTGTGATTCTACTAGTACGATTTCTGTGGCCATTGCTCTGCCTTAGATAAACTTAATATACTAGATGTTCAGTCGAATAGCAGAAAGTGTCCCTATGAAACAGAAACAACGAATGCTTTGTTAAGAGAGAAAGATTTTAAGCATGTTTTGCATGCTCTCATTAAATCAGTTTGTTCTAAAAGTATGCAAAGGCAGACGGCAGGGGACAGGGACAGACCTAACATGAACATCTACTGTGCTTATGAAAAGTGTGATTCAAAGAGGAATGATCACGTTTTCTCTTCGCTTACATAAAGAGCCTTACTTTGAACACGTACAGCTTTGCTTTAAACGAGTGATTTGGATTTTACGTGGCACAGCATCTGGCGCAGTAACCGGACATCTAGTATATTAAGCTTATCTAAGGCTCGGCATTTAAAAAGCTTTGTCTTAAGCAAAACAGTTTGCTATAGCGCTTTTAGTGAAGCGAAGAGGAATTACTAGTTAGAAGATCAATGCTTTTCAACTAGCTATCAAGGGAAAGTGTAAGCGCCCTGCCGGCCACCTCTTGTGGCAGGTTGTCGATTGTCCCCGAATACAAAATATCTCCCAATTTCGACCGCTAAGCTCAGCTAACAATATTCTTAGAGATCCAAAAACAGTCGTTCCACTTATCCTAGACAATTTCCTTTTTTGGAAAGCTTTCGAACATGGAGTGGTAATTATCACAAAGTCTTGTTCACAATTATATTGCTCCCTAGCCTCCACTCGGCCGGGGCCATAAATTAGTTCTTTCTGTTGGTTTAGCAATTAATTATGTGCTGAATTAATAAAAAATGTTATAATAGTATTCATTATTGAAGTAGTCGCGGCATTGATGATTTTGGTCTTAGTTGAACAGTACACAGCTCTAAATCGGCACAGATTTTTGGAAGAATAGATAATGACTTGATACAATGGTTGGAGTTTACTCGAATTATTAGGTTGTAAGAATATCACTTTAATATTACATTGATTGAAGCTTTGGCAAATATGAACAGCCCAATTATTAGTTCGGATTAGAATTGTTTTATTCTTCGTAATCGTGTCTATATTGAAATCAAAAATCCATTTTCTGAAGATCCCTTCGATCATCCACTAATTTTTATGAAAGATCCAGTTTTTGGACATTTTTGGGCTACTTGGATTATTTTATTTTGTTTATCTTATTATCTTATTATATAAACTTCATTTACTCCTGAGCTACATCATCGTTACGGTGAAAATAATATCGCCATCAGATAATGAGATAATAAGTTTTTGCTTATATTTCTGAACCCATTTAGAGCAGCAAAATATGACTGGAAATGAAAGTTTATAAAAAGAAGCAAATTCATTCAAGAAGATCCAGTTTTACTTACATAAAAATATATAAGTAGGTATATTTTGTATTTTTCTTTCTCTTTTATTTTATTTTTGTAACTTTTTATCGTATTTAACTTCATTGATATCATTTTTGTCTATTTTATTTATTATATTTAATTAACATCCAAATTCATCCCAATATTTTTAGGAAACTCCAATTTAAGTATTCTCTTATACCATTGTTTTAATATTTTTATTCCAAGAGTTCATTCAGCCACAATCGATTTTTGATAAATTCATTACTATTACTACCATTTATTTCCTCAATATCTTTTATTAATTCATTACATATAAGCTCTCAGGCTTATTATCAATAAACTACTTGGAATCGGTAATGCCAAACTTCAACCCAGTTTTAGGTTCGTAATCAATAACTTCGTTCACAGATAAAAATATTAAATCGTTTCCAGCATTTTAATTCAAAAATCTTGGCTAACGCGGTATTTTTCGCCACAAATAACGATTTTGCTTACCTGTTTTGGAGATTTTGAAAATAAGATTGAATATTTTCCGGAGATTTTTTTAATTTGAGAATTTTTTACCCAGAAGATTTTGGATGTTCTACCAATTTTTTTCTTTTAAGATTTTCTACTTACTGTTTCCTTGCACGTATTTTATTTTCCACGGGATATCATTTGCACTTTTTGACAAATCAAAATCGATCGAGAAATATTCAACTAAATTGATAGAATGCTGATTGAAATAGGTGCTTGCAATTTGATTGAAACTTCTATTTAATTACATACATAACAAATATAAATTCCAAAATTATTAAATAGACCGTAAGTCGTTACGAATGACATGATATTAAGTAGCAGTAGACATACGATATTGGAAAGAAAAATAAAATTCAAATAAAATTGAAAACATCATTCATTTCGTTCGCGTTAATGAGAACTACCAACTTAAGGAATCAAATTTATTTAGCATCTTTTCCGAAAGTTCTAGAGCATCCGAACAATGCATTTTAGCGCTTATTTATTTATATACGATTTTACCTCAACTGGTGAATTCATTAGCGTGCTAATTTTATCTTTACATTTCATACATACAGAGTTCATGTATAAAATGGCAAAATCATTTTAAAAATTCCGGAAATAGATAGAAGTGGTCATGCTAAACAACCCAACTGGACCGATCAACTTATGTATACTATTCTAGATAGGTGGTGATGGTGTTTGTATTATACTTCAATCCATATAGAAGTGACGAATTGATACAGTCGTATATGTATATGTTTACTGAGAATGGTGTATTAAAATTATTTATTCTAGTATCAAATTATCTGCATTAAAAAGTTCCATGCAAAAATAAGATATTTTTCGAAACGTATGCGAAATATGTATTTATTTTATCCCCTTCAAAATAATCACCACCTGAAGCTGTACACGCATGTTTCATTATTTCTGGAAACATTTTTTAAAAGCTGAAGCAAGTAGGGATTCATGAAAAAAACAATGGAAGCCCCTCGTTTGCCGTAGAAAACGAACGTTGACCGCTGAGCGTTGGACGAGAATTCGGCTAGTCGGCTCGGCAGTAGATACTTGAGAGCTGGATGAGTTTTAAGGTGGAACACAATGTGGCGCCGTAACTCGTAGCTGGCGCGGTAGCTGGTGCTGTAGCTTGCACTGGCGCGCGCCATGTAGCTAACATTGCTTACAATGATGCAGCTTGTAGCCAATGGTACGGTGAAATACCTCATTATTTACTTATACTTTGATCTATGGAATTTGAAAATATTATTTAATATGGTAGAATTACAAGAAATGGCCTTTTTAGCATGTGTAGCGTAATTGTGCTTTTTCACTTATAAATATTTAAAGACGAAAAACGCAGACCTCTATATATCAACAGAGGAAGAGTTCAAGATTCTACGAAAAAAACATTTAAATATATAAAGGAGAATGATGACGAACTTTTCAATAAAAATATTAATTTCCAACGACTGTCAGATTTGGGGCGCGCCAAAAACTAAAATTTCGCAAAAATGAACTACAGCGCCAGCTACACATTGGAACGCCATCATTGATTTTCCGTGCTTTCAAATTTTGACAGATCTGGCTACCGCGCCAGCTACAAGCTACCGCGCCACCTTGTGTTCCGGCCTTAACTAATGTTAGCTACATGGCGCGTACCTGTGCATGCTACAGCACCAGCTACCGCGCCAGCTTTGAGCTACAGCGCCACATTGTGTTCCAGCCTTTATTATACTTCGAAATAAAACTGAAATTCCAATTATTTTTTTTAATCTCAAGTCATAGTTTTTACACGAAACAATATATAGAACCTGTGGCAAAAAATCTTTTTAAATTAATTTTAAATAGTAACATAGCTGACTCTTAGAAGGTCATCATTCGAGACTTAGCGCTCGCATAGTCATCGATGAGTTTCGCTTCGAGACATACTGCCTATATGCTAAAATAGTGCTAATTGTGGTAGGCGTTTATTATGGATTTATGTTGAGAGGAGTGATGTACTTCGGACGTTAAGTCCAGACTGCCAGCATGAGCTGACTGATCACTCGGTGAAGAGCGTTGATACAGGGCGGCATGCTAGCACCTCGGCTATGTGGCGGAGAGTGTGGGGGGGTTCCCAACGGAAACCTGCCGCTGTCACCAACCATAGTACAAAAAAAAATTCCTCATGCCTACATACAAAAACCTGGCACTCACTCAGTCCTGAAGGGACCTTTACGTCACTTACCTACATTCCAATGAAGGCGCAGATGGTCTGCCTTCCTTGCCAAGCCCCATCCTCCCATTGACTTTGGGTGGCACAATTGTCCAAAGTCCCTTAGTTGACCTGTAAAGAGAGAGAGAGAGAGACTAGGCAAACCTAGCTGACCTTCATACTAGGAGGGCTCCAGGAGAGTGGAAGGAGAGAGTGAGAAGATTAGCACATTATGACCTTATAATTATTCCTCTTTATTCAATTTAACAAACAGAACTCAGTCTACCCCTGTCTCATCAGTCTATGGAGATATGGACTCCTAACTCTACTTGTGTCCATGGAATCTTACAAGCAAAAATTTCGACCTTTCAAAGACTTTGAGCTAGCTTATCAAATAAAATTCATCTCGACAACAGATATTCATATATCTCAACTTAAGATACTATCTAAAACCTAGACAAATATTATGCTGGGCACTACTAAAATTCACGATTTGTGCTTCTATGAGAAACTAGATTAAGTCTCTAATTCAAAACAAAATTCCATATTACTACAGTTGACACTGTTCATGTTTGCAATAAGTGCTTATGCTAAAAAAATTACATTATTATCGCTGACAATGCTAAAGTTTAGGATAAGTGATTAAGTATCATGAGCTCCCTGGAGGTGTTGGTGCAGTCTCTGAAAATAACTTTTACCGTTCTTGACAATAGTATACTTTTATAATTTACTATTTAATTGAATGACGTGTGGAAGCAAACTAAACAAGAGAGGCTATCTATGTGCGCTTGTTGCAATATTTACAAAAATGTTCCTTGCTTCTTTTTGCATGGACGGCGACCTTGTACACAACGGAACTTCCTAAGGCTTCTTAATTACTGGCCCATACCTGCACGATTTCGAAATCTAAGCTAAACATTTTGAGTTTATCTGTTTTTATTCTTCTTTTTTTGTTTCTAATTGTTGATTGCTGAGTGACTCCTTATATAGCTATGTGCTGATTTAGTGCAGCGGCGTGGTTTTGTCTGTCATCTCCTGATACAGGTCAACAGATCTGACTACAGTCAGGTTCGGTAGCTGGGTCGTTTTAACCTGAACTAGTACATCTAGACACAAATGGTTAATAATACTGCTCGTGGCATGATACATATGATCACATTGGGTGTGCTTGCTAGGCAACAGTGTAGTCCTCCACGCTTGCCGTAGGTACGCGTGATGCCGAAAAAAAACCCCGAGAGATTTGCTTTTCGCCAAATGTATGACGTTGTGTCCTCGGTCTTGCTTGACTGTGTTCAGGAAAAAAATTTTATTGGATGAATGTCGAGAGATTTGGTTCTTTCTTTTCCGCGCCCCTTTTTGCATAGAATGCTCCTCGTAAGGATTTCCGCCAACCCCAAATTATTAGGCCTGTAAAAGGGATGAAATGGAGAAAAATTTACCGCCCTTCTTGCTTTCCAACACTTCAAACTGGTTGTAATGATCTTCCCAGTTTACTCTTGTTGTCTCTGATTTTTAAATTTTTCCAGTTTTTAACTTTTCACTACTGAATTTGTTTTGATCTCTTGACTGTTTTTTCCTAATTAAAATATCTTTTTATAACAACCCAATCACGACTTTTACTCTTCTGTCACCATCATGACTTCTCGAATTTTCCGAACACGAGGCAAAAAAAAATCTCTTCTTCTTCTTTGTCAGTCATGTCAACATGGCACCTGCGCGTGAGGAAATGCATTCCTTTCGTTCGGGTGGGTTCAGTTTGCGGTTTACTTTAAGGCCGGCATACATGCATCGACCATAACACGTTCATAGCCCATCTTACCCCAAAGAATTTCAAAGATAGTTTTTCATTATTTTGAGTTTTGTGACCGAGCGCTCTGCTGATGCAACAGTGACGGGAATCGTCAAAAAGGGAAGCAACAAGGAGTAAATTTCGGAAAAACATCGAACTGATATCATTCAATTAAATGATTATGAGTTCGGCCAATTCTTTGATCGTGTGTATCTTCTCAATTCCCGGCCGTAGTGTTTTAACACACAGCCACTGATGAAAACTGCAGGGAAATTTCCCTTTTTCAGGGAATTCTACTACTATTGAGGGAAACAGGGAAACAATGCAATTATTCAGGGAAAAAAGCCAAACCCAAGCACTTACTCTTGTTTTTTATACATACATATATGAATTACTGTTTGGTAGTGTGCAGTGAAGTATAGAAATATGTGGCTCGTGTGTCTTGTGTCTGTAATGAAAATCATTTAAAAGATTCTCAAAAAAAATTTGAATTTGCTGATTTTACCATAACCAACTCCAGAGCTTGGGCGTCGAAATTGTTCTCGTAAGTTGAAGGCGCGTGAGTGAGTTGAATATCCTCACTACAGATATTTTCAGCGATAAAAGTTGAAAATATCGTAGTTGTTAACGTGTCAAATTCAAAACAGCGCTTTATAGCTGTATTCCAACTTGATCCCATATAACATGAATTTTCCCGATTTTCCATGTTTTCCACAGACCTTTCCTATTACTATTAAATTTTTTTTTTAAATTTACATGAATTTTCCTCGATTTTTCATGCAAGTTTTCATGATTGTTGAAGAGAAAGTATTGATACCAGTAGGACGGGAAAAAAATGATTTCGCATAGCTTATAAAACTTTTTTGTCGGAAAATTGTCCGGAAAAGTCGCAAAATTCCGGAAATTTTCCAGAAAAATTGGAAAATTCTGCATTTTTCCTGAAACAGAAACAGAAAAATATCAATGAAAATGTTTCCGATGATTTTCCCGCTTTTCCGGGTTTTCCACGGAGTTTTCCATAAAAGCAACTTTATGCAACTCTTTTCGCTCTGCAACTTTGTCTTAGGTTGCAAAACGCTCAAAAACTCCGGAAAAGCGTTTTACATGAATTTTGCTCGACTTTTTCTGCAAGTTTTCACCATTGTCGGAAAGAAAGTAATGATGCCAGTTGGGAACTTGATCCTGCATAATTTAGAAAAAAAATTTACCGAAAATTTTTTTCGGAAAAATCGGAAAACTCTGAGCATTTTTCCTGAAACGGATTTATCACTAATCAAATTTGTACCAAATTTTCAAATGATTTTTCCCGATTCTCCGGGTTTTCCATGGAAATTTCCGGTTCAAATTTTGATAGATTCAATTGTCACGCTACATGAACCTGTGTGCCCAATTTTAGCTCGCTGTGATGACGAAAAGTGGGTCTACCAGAGTGTCAAAAATAGTAAAAAAGGAATATATAATAAATAAATATATACAGATAGACAAATTCTTGTACGAGTTAAAAGGACGGGCTGCCCTCAAAAATAAAAAGTAGTAGATTTTGGTAGTGAAAAAAAAAATCAAAAACGTTAGTTATAACATTTCTTGATTGTATTGAATTCACAAAATTCCATGACCCACCTATATAATGAGCCATCCGCTACGCACTGACCTCATCTTATTAATTATCGTTGATTGCGTTCTTCATCTTTGAAGATTACCAAATTTATTTACATTATATCTTCTCGTCGCGCGGGCAATCCAATGTTTATTGCTAAAAGTAGCTGCTCTTTAAATACAAAATTAACCGTGCCAACTTTACTATTTACAGAGACAATTTTCATATACAATATTTTCTTAACAATATTCAAGAACATCTTAAGCCGAGATTCAGATAAGCTCATTTACAAATAACAATAAAACGATTAACACAAGTGTAGCATCGAGAATATTATGTATGTACCTAACACAAGTTTTCTCTTAATGAGTATCTTATAGATACAGTTTACTTTTGACTTTGGTCTATCACGTGCCCTAAGAACTTTTCTTCTCTAGGTATTTTTCTAGTTGGTTTTATTGTATTGTGGGCGGTGAAGCCTTATATGTAGTATTCGCATATACCTAATATCTGTTGTAGCAGCTATTTATATTCAGAAATTGATTCTTTCTCTTAAGCTTAAAGATAATATGAAAAACCAGAAGTTTAATTAAGTTTTTTTCCTTCCAGATCTATTGTGGATAAAACAATAATGAGCTCAACAAAAATCCTTGGAAAAGTCGTATTTTTCGATGTCAATATAGAGAAAGCAGCTAACAAACATAATCCAAATGTTTACGTATTTTATGACATATGAATACTACGCCTTGGATGGCAACAACTATTTCCGAAATGAGCATATTATTATTTCATGAAACCCTAATCTAATACATATCTACTACTAGCTCCTATCATGACGAACTAGTGTTATTTTACAATTTTGATTAATGAATAAAATAACAATGAGAAAATTTTCTAGTCAGTTTGATTCGAATCAATTATGGATCGAGAACAAGCAGAGTCCAGTTGTAGTGATTGTGATAATAATAATTGTTAGTGTTGTGCCAATGACGAGTGCAGTAAGTGTCACAAATAGTAGTAAACTTTCTGGACAATTACCTGAAAATCTCATCAGTGTTCCAATTAATCGAGTATTTTTTACCGAGTCATCACCAATGAAGGGTTGGATGTGCCATTGCTGGAATTCAACAGCAAATGAATTCGATGTAAGTATCTATGTATGTTGTGTGCGTATAGATATAGGACTGATAACTTTTTATGGTAGCCTTTCATATATGCATGTTCTGATGATGTTTAATGTCTACCGAAGTTCCTAATGTAATTAAGTATACAAGACTAGCTGCAATAATTTATGTCCATGGAAAGCTTATGGCAGTCAGCCATTTATTGAGGTGCACATATACCTATCATTTGTGTGTTTAATCGAACTTTTGAAAATAGTATACAATACTTGGAAAAGTAAAAGGTACTTTCCTAACTAAGGTTATGTAGGAAAAGCATGCATGCAAACATTTAATTAGGATAATAACTTCCTCTACGTATTGTGGTGAAAAGAAAACTTAATAAGGTATTGGCATAACACATATGTTACCTTTGTTCGGGTGGTGTTTGTTTGAAGTAATTTGTATTTCTACAGTTCTCCCTGTATTTAGGTTCAAACTTAATTTCATAACTAGGTGTTAGTTGAACTTCTGACGTCGTTCGATGGGTCTAAAAAAGATCTCACAAATCGCAGTGATTAGATGAGAGGCGGAATTTCTGTTTGCGCACCCCCCATTTTAATAGAATAGAATAGTATGATTAAAATGAACTAAAAATAAGATACATAAAATAGAATAGTATGATATTGCTTGTGAGGAGGGTTTCCAATCCGGATATCCGGATATCAAATTATCCGGATTATCCAACCAATTTTGAATATTCGTTAATCCGGATATTTTTTTTGCATACTTTTTCAGCAAAATACCGTTTTCCTTCTACAATTTTTATACCCTAGATAAAATCTATAGGGGTATACTAAGTTTGTCATTCCGTTTGTAACACCTCGAAATAATGATGGTAGAGAAAAATGGATTGCACACCCACACATAATATTAAAAGATATTTTGATTTTTGCATGTCCGTCCGTCCGTGCGCACGATAACTCGAGAACGCGTATACTTAGAGAGCTGAAATTTTGTACACGGACTTTAAAAAAAAAAGTAAAATTAAGTTCGAAAATGAGACAAATCGGGCAACTCCTTCGTGGGGTTGCCATATAAAAATTTCATTTTCCGCTATATATTTGGACACTGCCTGAGAACGCGTTGACGTAGAGAGCTGAAATTTTGTACATGATGTTTTTACTACATTAGCAAATAAAATTTCAAAAATGGACTAAATCGGGCAACTCTTTCTTGGTGTTGCCATACAAAAATTTAGGTTTTTTACGTATACATTGAAACCGATCAGTCCAAGAGATTTTTATTGTACTAAAAACTTCTGCAGAATACGAAATCCTATAAAATTGATTATAATCGTTTTTTCTGTGCGACCAACCGTTCTAGAAATATATGCGAAAAACAACTTCATAATCAAACTTGAATTGATCGGTGACCATACGAAATTTAATACGGGCATTCATCTAAGGTATCATAAGAATTGGTCTTAGACCAATTCTAGCTTTTTTTCTTGTTTTAACTATTTTTAAAATAATATATATTTATTAAACAATTACTTTCTTTAGTGGCAGTTTTATAGTTTTAATTTTTAAGATTTTTTATAACTTAAGCTTTATATGACTGTCAGAACCAGCTTAACACAAGCTCGCTGCATGTCTCAACAATACATGCGTTTCATCATTTAGTCGGTGTTAGTACTAGTATGTTACACTAAACATACACCGAACACCGGATAAAATGACATGCAACATAGAACAAGACAATTTAAAAAAGTTAATTAAAACAAAATTAAATATTAAATAGGCGTTTTTTAAAACATGCTTAGGGACGTCAACAACAAAATTCTCAGCCATATTATTGACAGTAATACACATGCGATTAATAGGTTCATACATGCTAAAGTTAGACCTTGAGGAGTTAACATGCAACAGAGGTAGCCTTCTCAAATTGTGGCTACTATCACGGAAAGAGATTTTGGTACGTAACAATAGAGAATCAATATTCGCGTTTAAGAGTTGATGCACAAATGTTACATCGGCAACCAAGCGACGTTTCTCAAGCGAGTGCATATTGAAAAGCTTCAAGCGATCCTCGTAGGGTGGAAGAATTAAAGAATTATTCCAGGGTAGATGCCTGAGAGCAAATCGTAGGAAGTTCCGCTGAACAGACTCGATACGGTCGATGTGTGTACCGTAAAATGGAGACCAGACCTGGCTAGCATACTCAAGAAGTGGTCTCACAAAGCAAGTGTACAAACGCAATGTTATGGTGGGATTTGAAAACTCTCGGGACCAACGTTTTATAAAGCCCAGCACAGAACTACTCTTTGAAACCATGTAGTTTATATGGGAGATAAAATTCAATCTGTGGTCACATTTGACACCCAAGTCACAGACTGAGTCCACATGGCGAACCGAGGAATCCGAGAACTCATAATCACAAGTGATTGGTTTCTGATTCCTGTGGAAAGTCATAACCTCACATTTGTTGAAATTGAGTACCAAATCATTGCTCTTGCACCAATTGTAAAATTTTTTAAGGTCACCCTGTACCTGTTCACAATCGTTAACAGATTTAATCTGAGCGAAAAGCTTAATATCGTCAGCATAAATCAAGACCTTACAGTACCTCACAACAGAGACAATGTCGTCAATAGACAGAATAAAGAACAACGGGCCCAAGTGACTCCCTTGTGGTACGCCAGACGAAGCCTTCAATACTCTAGAGATGGAATGGCGGAATAAGATTTGGTATGTTCTGTTATCTAAATAAGACTCCGTCCATTTTAGAAATATTGGGGGAAACCCATATTTTCCATTTTAAACAGTATCATGGAGTGAGATAACTTGTCGAACGCCTTACTAAAGTCTGTATAAATGCAATCTGTCTGATAGCCTTTTGCAAACCCGCAAATGGTATCCGAGACAAATTCCAACAAATTAGTGGTTGTAGACCTGCCCGAAATAAACCCATGCTGGTTTGAAGAGAGCAAATTCTTACAGGAAGTTGATAGTTGACAGTAAATGATAGATTCGAATAATTTGGGCATGCAAGATAATTTTGCAATAGGTCTATAGTTAGAAATTTCATTTTTACTACCTTTTTTGTGGATAGGTATGATAAAGGAGTTTTTCCATAGCTGCGGGAAACAACCACTATCGAGCGATTTTTGGAAGATAATTCTCAGTGGAGCTACCAGGGCGAGGCAGCATGACTTAAAAAAGGCTGGAGGGATCCCATCAGGACCAGTTGTGAAGTCATTTGGAAGCCCATTAATATGATCCAGTATATCCTCTTCTGAAATTGAAGGGATAGTGAAACGTTATCGGAATCATTCATATGACTGAAGTTGCCATTTTGAGGTTGAAAATTTGATGAGGCAAAGGCATTGTCAAAAAATGAAGCAAACATATCGCAAATTTCAGACGAATCATCACCAGCAGAATCCTTGTACCTCATGGTATTGGGGTAGTTGTCCGTTTTTTTCTTCATATTAATAAACTTAAAAAACATGCGTTGGTCACTAAATAATTTCGTACGCATCGTTTGAACATACTCATCATAAAGTGCAGAAGAATGTTTTCTGAACTTATTAAAGGATGTGAGGAAGTTGCTGTGACTTATAATGTCCCTATCCCTCATATAACTTTTCCATAGTTTATTCTTCCTATTTTTAAGACGTTTAAGTTTTTTATTGAACCATGGCGGTGATGTTTTATTCAACCGCTGACGCTCGCGGGGAATACAAGAAGAAAATAAATCGAAAAGAATTATGTAAAACTTAGAAAAGTCTTCATCAACACTATTGCAAGACAGCAATGTATTGAAATCAATAGAGAAAGTTCCGAAAAGTCAGCTTTTCTGAAATTGAAAAAGTATTGTGTTTCGTCACAATTTGCGAGGTTTTCGGTTACATAGCAATGTGTAATTTGAAGAGGGGGGTGGTATTTGTCAAAAGTAGACATTATAACTGGGCTAGGTTCAACTAATAAGTTACCCGCGTCAGTAGAAAATACCAGGTCTAATTGCCTACCCATGTTATTCTTAACATTACTGATTTGGCTGAGACCAAGAGATGAAATAGTGTCAAGGAAAAGTGATTCCCTTGTTGTCAAGTTATTAAGTGGAAGATAGTCATCGTCATCATCATTAAGTACCCATTGTATATTGGGTAGGTTAAAATCACCAATAAGTAGTAATTCGTCAAGAGGTTCCATCTTACCATGGATAAAATTAGATGTTAAAATGAGTAGGTCATAAATATTCTGACCTTTGTCGTCGACGATATTTATGGAGTCTGGAGGAATATAGCAACAAATTATGTATAAGTCATATTTTAGGAGAGATAGCTTAAGAGCTATAAGTTCAATGTCGAGAGTGTTGGAAAAACTGGGGAGCTCAACTTGGCTGCAATTTAAGTGGTTTTTACAGGCGAGGAGTACGCCACCGCCACGAGCTTCAGAATCAGTATACCTATCTCTTCTAAAAATTTGATAAGAATTGTCAAAGATTTCAGCATCGCAAAAACCATGATGCAGCCAAGTTTCAGTGAAAGCAACTATATCAAAACAATTTGCAACAGAGGACTTAAAGATTTCTGCAGTTTTTGTCCGAATCCCCCTTACGTTTTGATAGTAAAGGGAAAGCGGAACGGTCTACAGTTTCAACGGATGAACCGATTCACATGAATCTTTGCGCAATTTAAGAGGAATTCAATTTTCGGGGCCATTAGAAAGCGATTTTTGTCAAAAATTTATTTAGAAATAGTTTTTTCGTTGAAGCAAAAAAAAAACAGGGCAAACATTTTTTTTTCAAACGGATAGCATTTTGTTATTTAGAGGGTGTTTTGACAACGAAAACCAGTAAAGCCCCCCAAATTTTATCAAATTTAATAATTTTCAATGCCATTTGTTTCGAATTAATTGGCAGAGCTATGGAGTGCCACGCGCAGATTAAAACACGCCCTGCACGGTTTTGTTTGATGGGTGCTGGAGCCAGCATTTGGGATTTTTTTTTTATAAATAAGATTGAAATTTACTCTCCATTGATAGAAGAATAAAGTACGTTAAAACCCATTTTCAAAAGTATTTATTTTATGTAAAAAAACATGTTCAAAGTTCATGCATTTTTCATGCCTCTAGACGGTAACCTCCCCTTAAATAAAACAAAACAAAACATATTGTAAGAGTTGAAATTGTTGGAATTCGCTCAAAAATATATTTATTTGTTAAGGTTACTTTGAATAAACCACTGACATGTATATAAATGGACTAACTGACTCCTTTTTCATGTGGCACCAATTTTGATTTCAGAAAATATGCTCTTGCTGGTGCTATATTTAAATTATTTGTGAATTTACTTATATTCATGTCAGTGGGACTTACCGAATTTACCACAAAAGTATTGCGACTATTGTTAAATTTTAATTATAAGGCGAAAGAAGTGGTTTCTACAAGGCTGTTTTGGTTGGAAATACCGCTAAATCGTTACAGTTCAGTGGGAAAGTATGCTCTCACGGAAAGAGACAAGAACATGAAAGTGGTGCCATTTCCTTTCGTGCATTTTTGGTTCAATGAGCAGTCTATTTATATACATACAGGTCAGTGGAATAAGCACATAAGTTATCTCATGGATGTTTTTTTTATCCAAAATTGAAATAAAACAAAACCTACTAAGCACTGAAATTTTTTGAAATTGCTCGAAATTCCATGTGCTATGTACTATTAGTTTTTTACCATTCAAATTTTAAAATTAAATGATAAAAGGGTGGTTAAAATTTAAATATATTTCTAAATAAAATATTGAGCCAGTCACCTAAAAATGTAGTATATGCATTGATTATGGAGTAAATACATAGATATCTCCAGATTTCGACAATTCAACCATGTTATATTAAATTTTTAGCAAGCTTAAAAGAATTGTTAAATGTCCTATCACCACTATAGACTGAAGTAAAGGAATTAAATACAAATTCAGCGACACTTTTGATCGCTGAAGGTGTTTATAAGTTTCTGAAAGATTAGATGAGTTTGGTATGAACTTAAGTAAAAACTTATCGAAACAGATTCAAAAACGAATGGTCGAGATAACATACTTATAACATTAATAATCTTCTTAGAAGCAGGCAATATACCACATTCCATAAATATTTTTATTACATTGGCAGTAGAAATTTTTCGAAGAATCACGACAATATCAAGGAAGTAGCTGCAGAAATCGCAAATGAAAATAAGTTTCAAAGTCAACAAAACACTACAATTTCGATTAAAAAATTCCCTGCAACGACAACTGCAAGTGGCAATTTCTTCAGCATACCCATGTTGAAGAGCAGAGCAACACATTTACTACATTGCTGAAAAGAGATTTCATGATTTTAATAAGCACAAAAAACAAGGGTAGATAATTTAAATATATTATTTAATTTACTTCTTGCAATAAAGTCAACATCTACTGCAACAGAACGTGTATTTCCAATTGCAGCGCTGGCTAAGACAAAAATTACAACTCCCCTGAATTTTACATAATTAAAATATTGGGTTCAAGCTATTATGTTCATTTTCTTTTTTGTTATCCGGATATCCGGATTGTCCGGATAATTCCAATTTTAAGTATTCGATATCCGGATATATACATTAATGTCGGATAATTGGAAACCCTACTTGTGAGCTACTTGCACCAATAAAGAAATATGAGACCTGCGCGCACCTGGGGTGCAACAGCTGCCGCCACACAATCAGCAAAAAATGAATAGCATCCAATATGGTTAAGCTTCAGTAGCGCATAAGTAGATTCCAACCGCAATTCAGAGTCAGGCCTTGTGATCCAATAAACACCAAGGGCACTTCTAGTCATGTAAGCTTCAATAGTGTATGAAAGCCCTAACAAAATTCGAACTAATTGAAGCACAATTTCAGTCGTCTCGGTATGAGCTCGCAATTTAAACAAATTAGTATTATAATGCGCCCTTTACACAAGATGGCCGCCGACGCCAGCTTATCTCACGCCACTCGATGCCAACAGGAAAATCCATTTATATCCTCCATCAGTGTCCTGTGAAAGTGCACTCCAGTTGCCTCACACAAAAATGAGCCCAATAACAGGTCTTGAACAATTTTTTAATCCAATCCACAAAGTTAAACTTAAGAAATGGTAAAAAAAAAATCCAATACACATTAATTTACGTGTTGACAGTTTAGCTCTTCTTCTTCTTAATAAATAACATCAATATAATCCAAGTTTTGAAACATATTGATTGATTGATTGATTTATGAGGTTTGGGACCCCTTTCAGGTCCCCCGAACGAAGGCCAAGTCAAGGCCCATTGTTCCCCCTCCAGACCCTTGAGCGATCGCTCACAGGTCCCAACCGGACGCTCTTATAAGTTTCAGTATTGGCTCCCAGCCCTCCTTGCCGGCATCATGCAACTCTTCCAGGAGGTGTGAACCGAGAATTCTGTAGCGTATTCCTGAGAGTGCCGGGCAGTGACATAGAAAATGGGTCACTGTTTCGGACTCCTCTCCGCAACCCCTGCATATAGGATCGTCAACAAGTCTCATCCTGTGAAGGTGGCCCCTGAGAGAGGAATGCCCAGTGAGAATGGACACCAGAGTTTTCAGGGTTGGCTTGTTGAGTTTTAGGAGCTTATTCGTATAATTTAAGTTTGGTGTACCCCACAGTTCCTTTGTTGTCCTGCCCGTGGGATCTTCTAACCAAAGGCGACTGTGTTGGCGGTCAGCTCAGCTTGAAATGATTGAGACAAGGTGCTTTGGTGCAATCCCGACTGTAGAGGCAGGTTCCTCTGAGGCTGCTCCAAGACGAGCAAGTTCGTCTGCCCTTTCATTCCCGCTGATGTTGCTGTGCCCCGGCACCCACTGCACCATTACCCTGTTATTCCGAGAAAGGGAATTCAGGGTGGTTTTGCACTCCATTACTAATTTGGAGGTTATAAAGGGTTTAGACAAAGCTTTGACAGCTGCTTGGCTGTCCGAGCAGATGGCTATCTCCTTATTCTCAGTGTCTGAGTTAAGGATATGTCTTCCCGCTTCAAGGATGGCCTTGGAGTGGAGTGGAGTGATTTTCAAGGCGAATGGAGAAGTCAATTTCAGGCTCTTCATAGAAAACTCCCGCTCCGGTGCCTTCATCGGACTTAGAACCATCAGTATATATTATAATTGGGTTTGTCAATGGTTGAAACACGGAATGCGATTCCCATTCTGCCCTGGTTGGAATTCTATGTTCAAAATTGCTTTCCAGCATGGTCTCGAGGAGGTAGTCGCTATCTCTGTCAATGCTAGGTGCGATAGACTGCACGATCTCATAAATGGATTCATGTGGAACCCTTGTTCCCCCATGACGCCAGCCGAGCTTAAGATGCAGCCTTAGCGCTGTAGTCGACGCCCTCTGCTTGATATGTATTTGCACCGGTTGTATATTGAGGATAACCTCCAGAGCCCGGGTGCTAGTTGACTTAAAAGCGCCGCTTGCGCTGAGAAGGTACAGCCTTTGAATCTTCTCCAGCATCTTGCGATGGTTGGCGAAGTCCATTGCTTTCCACCATACCGCTGAACCGTAGGTTAACATGGGTCGAATGACACTAGTGGGTATCCATAGAATCATCCGCGGTTTTAGTCCCCACTTCTTCCCTACTGCTCTACGGCACATTGCGAACACTCTAAGAGCTTTGTTCGCTCTGTCTTCGAGGTTTGGTTTCCAGTTTAACTTTTTGTCTTGAATAATACCTAGGTATTTCACCCTATCCTTTAATTCCAAGCGTGTGGAGCCAACCAGGGGTAGGTTTAAACTGGGGATATTCCTTTTCATGGTGAATAGGCATAAGTCAGTTTTCAGTGGATTGATGCTCAGCCCGTAATCCGTGGCCCAGCGCATGACTAGTCGGATCGCGCCTTGCACCAATCCACAGAGTACAGGTTCATAACTTCCGGTGACTAAAATTGTCCAGTCGTCAGCGTAACATACTGCTTTGTACTCCATCCGGGTGAGTGTTAGCAGGAGATCGTCCATGATAAGTACCCATAGCAAAGGTGATAGAATACCGCCTTGAAGGGTACCCCTGTGAACATTTTTAACTCTGTTAGCCCCGCCAAGATCAGCAAAGACTGTTCTATTATGCAGCATGTGTGTAATCCAATTTTTTAGAGATTGGTTCACTACATGTTTTGTTAGTATTTCCGTGAACCTATGTAGAAGAACAATATTAAAGGCGCCTTCTACATCGATGAAAACAGCTAGCGTAGATTGTTTAAAGATGAAGCCTTTTTCAATTGAGTGGATCACCTCATGGAGATCCGTCTCGACGGACTTTCCCTTTAAGTACGCATGTTGGTGCTGTGATAGTCTGCTTCTGGGGATGGAGCGTCTCAGCTCCCACTCACAGATGCGTTCGAAGGTTTTAAGTAAGAAGGAAGTCAAGCTTATAGGCCTATACGCTTTTGCAGTTGAATAGTCTACCCAACCTGGCTTCGGTATAAACACAACGCGGACTTCTTGCATGCCCTAGAGAGAGTGGTTAGGTTGCTCATCAGAGGGTCACCTGAGTGCTGAAGGAGGGCTGGGGATTTGAACGGTTTGAATGAGTCAACTGCCCATTTGACTGATTCGTCCGTGATGGCCTTCATCCGTCTCCGAAAGTGAGGGCTTCGGTACGCGGAGCTGAGAGGCTCTCGCTCGGACCATCGGGGAAGTGAAACATATAATCAAATTTCATTCATTTTAATGTAAATACGTAATGAACGTTAGAAGCACATAAAATCGGCAAAAGTATATAACCTTGCTGACCCAAGTAACCAAAATAGGTTTTAAGATAGTTTTTAAACAGTTATGCAATCAAGGTTGCAAACACCATTTAGGTTTCAAGTTAATCTAAAAAACTTATATTTATAGGTTGTAGAAACGTGCTTGAAAATAGATTTGGACGGTTTTAATTCAACGTCTATAAAAATGAAATGGAATCGGAACGAGTTTGTAACTAGTTGCTGAGAGGTTTTTGGAACGTTAAATTAAAACTGGAGTGTAAATGCAAGCACATAGGAACAGTTTCGTAACTACCTGCTGAAAAGTGATTGGCACTTAAAATTGCAACCCTATTTAAGTGCTTCTAGGATTACAAAATAAGATTTTGGTACAACTAATGACGATTCCTGCCATAGAGCCCACTGATCTGGAAGCTGAACTAAATATGTATTGTTGCTTATTTAAAGCAGCTTTTGTAATCTGTAAATCTAATTTTTTTGAATTAACAACGATATACACATCAAGGGCGGATCCAGACATTTGCTCTAGGGGGGCGATTACAAAATTTTAAAATTAGAAGTGGAAATAAAAAAGAAACTAATTACTTATATTACGAGGTGTGATAAAAATACGGTGAATGGTTTTATTACAAATAAAGTAATCAGCTTACATCAAATTCGAATTATTTCCTTTCAAAGTAAGTTCTCTCCTTGGCTACCGATGCACTTATGCCAAAGTAGATTCCTTGATTGGAAGCATTTCTGGAAGGGCTCTTTCGGAATGGCCTTCAGCTGCTCTGTCGTGACCCTCTAAATGTCGAAAAGGTGTCAAACCCCAAGCAGATGACAATGGGACAAATTTCGTTGGAGCCAGCAATAAGTTACAAAAGGAATTACAGATGGCAATTGCTCAGTCAACAAAGCAGGCTGCAGAGGTAACAGCTAATTAAGGCACATATTGGAGTTTCATTCCACCAACCACACCTCACTTTGGCCGCTTATGGGAAGCTGGAATCAAGTCAGTAAAAACCCACCTTAAAAGAGTGTTGGGAGAAACTCTGTTAACATATGAGGAGTTCACTACGATTATTTACCAGGTGGAGGCACGCTTAAATTCCAGACCAATTGGCCAAAATTCATGCGATCCTAATGACCACGAGCCATTAACTCCAGGGCATTTTATAATAGGAAGAGCACTTTTATCACCTCCGCAACCTGACATTACTAATCAAAACGTGCATGACAGATGGAGGCAGCTCGCGAAATACCAACAAGACATCTGGCAAAGATGGTCTGAAGAATATTTGACCATGCTGCAGCAGAGAAGCAAGTGGAAGGTCAAACAACAAAATCCCAGCATTGGCGACTTAGTCTTGATAAAAGATGAGAAGCTCCCTCCACAAAAATGGTTGCTTGGTCGGATCACTCAAATGCATCCAGGAGAAGATGGCCTTGTACGCATAGTATCGGTCCAACACAAGGATGGGACAAAGAAAAGAGCACTCAACAAGCTATGTCAGCTTCCTATCGACATGCATAACACTGAAGTCACCAACCCACACATGGATTGAAATAAACGCTGACTTGAAAGCTTGATTGGTCTAATCGGTACAAAAGCTTTAGAAAAATAAAATAAAAACAAAAAATTATACACTCATTTAATTTCCTTAGGTACACTTTTTAGGATTAAGTAAATTTTATTTTAATTGATTTGAATAGCTGGAAATTAGTTAAAAGAAGTACAACAAAACAGTTAAAGAAACATCTTCAATAAAACTATAAAAAAATAAAAAATCAATTCTTTTGAAAATAAATCCGTGCTGAATGTCCTTTGCTTGCCCTTCAACTAAGTGTTATTTGTGTTTTTTCGGTTGAGGTTTGTTCAGAACGAGAAACACTAACAAAAAAAAATAATAGTACTTTTCCCAGTAATGTGTAAAAAAAAAAAATACCTCTTGCGCATTAATCGCGTTTTCCAATGCTTTAAAAATTCTTTCATAAAAGTAGCATGCTTATGTTCTGTATAATGTGGATGTGCTTTATCAACTACTCTAGAAATGAGCTGGTTTGTTTCGGTAAAAGTTTTAAAATTTCCTTTTTGTTCGGTCCCGTCTCTAAGAAAAGTTGATCAAAAGATTGTCCTTAAACAAATACGATGCAATTGTTCGCTCAGTCTTCATATCAGATAAGCCCCCAAAACGTGAAAGTTGTCTGGCCTGAAATTGAATGATAAAATTATTAAAAATTATCATAGAATAATGAAAAAATATACGAACTTACTAAAGTATGTTTGTTTACCCATCAATGTAGAAAATCGTACAACTGCACAAAAATCATTATTAGAAATACTCCACTTAATTTTGCACTATGCTTTAAGTTTTACTTCACGATTAAAAAAATATAACTGCACTATTAAAGCGTCGGAGAATTAATGACTCAATACCGCTGGAATAGTTGCCATTCGGTGTTACTGTCAACACATTGTAACCGTATTTTCCCGAAGAAGTTACGCATCAGTAACAAAATTCCTATGTGGGCACTTTAGGTGTTACCAAAGGGTATTTTAGACACGTAATTTATACTATTATTATTTTAAAGTTAAATTGAAACCAAAACTCAACAGATTCGTTTAAATTGGTTTTCTTTATGACTTTTTATAAGCTATAGTTAAGTAAGTTAATATGAAACCTTTATTTGAAAGCTTGTCTGTTGGAACGGGGTTTCAATGAAACCTTTTGTTACACTTAACGCTTTTAAGTTATTTTGAAACGTTAATTCAGTCATTCATTTACTAGTTGGTTTTGTTCAAACATTCCCTAAACAACAGTGAGTAAAAGAAAGTAAAAAAACCCAAATATAACAATTTTTGTTTCAAATATGTTTTTAAAACCATTTTTTATAACGAGTGCATTTGAAACGCTAACGCAACTTTTGAGCAACTTTAGTAACTTTACAACTGTTGTTGCTACCTAACTTTGGTTGCAAATGGCTAATTGGGAAGCTTCTCAATTTACACTGAACTTTCGAGTTAATTAAAAATCTATCAGCAACTCTATTATCCTTCGAAAATTTCCGATTTCGCATCGGTTTTGCTCTTTTTGTATACCTAAATAAATCGAGAAACGATTTGCTTCAACTAACTTGTACATGCTTATATGAAATTCTAGGGAGATATACGCTTATGCAATACCAATGAAAACCAGAATTACTATATGTGGATGTGTATATGAAATATAGAAATTTACCTAATCCATAATCTTCTATTTGTATAAACTCTTATAAATGGGGGTCTATAACGCATTCTAAACATTCACTGAACGATTCGAATATTAAACCAAAAAACAGTGGAATTGGTACAGACAGCAGTATCGATGACTAAATCAAGAAAAGAAAGTGGATCTAAATTGGGAATTATCTAGCACGTGAAAGAACCTTAAGACCAATAAATACAAGGTTGTTGCTTCCAGTAAGTTGAGTAAAGTAGAGTTGAGATCTTTTCTATTTTCGAGACATTTCTTATAAGTATAAAGGATTCGATATGTATGACAAAATTAAAATGAGCTCCAATAATGAAATTCGATTAATATCACACAATAGAAGAGGAGAGTTGATTATCTGAAAAAATATCAACATGTCGATAAACCTTCATGAGAACAATATAGCATCTCAATATGGAAGTTACCATCCCAGACCTTAACAGCTAGAGATTGCCATGTGTTATCAATAAGTTGAAGAAAAAAAAATTTTTTATGGAAGTGTAAGCAGCCACCATCCTCCTTATTATTAGAGAGATCCACAGTCTATACAGAGAATATTCGGGAATATCTAACATTTTATGTTGGATGAATGAAAAAACGATTGGGTCTAAGTTTTACATAACAGAAAAGGAAGATATGTAGCGTGTATGAAATCGAAAAAAAAATTTATATTAAATCTGTCATATCCCCAAGTAATGAAGACAGTTCAATTTAACTTTTAAAACAAATTTTGTTTTATTACCCTATTAAATCTGAGTTGACCTATTTTAACTTTATAAATTTTATAAACCGTAGCCACACAACTTATTCTAGGAATTGGACACATACTGACCACACTGGACGAGTTGCATCGCTTTGTCTCCGTATACGGAAGTAAGTGACCTTAATCAAACCCGAATTGTTTTGTTGATTTCGATAACTATTAGTAGCAATGAGCTAAATATATGGAGTTTGTTGCGAAACAAACGGGGTAATGCGACACCCACTTACCATACGAGATAAGATTTTGGCGTATTTCTCGATTGCGTTGAATTAAGTTCCTATGCTCTAGGGTATATACCCAGGACGTGGAGGGAAGTTAAGGTATCATTTATACCTAAAGGGGGAGGGCGTTCACCTGCACTACCCAAATCCTACCGTCCGATTAGTCTAACGTCATTTCTCCTCAAAACAATGGAGAAAGTGCTAGACAATTATATTAGGAGCGGTGCACTTAAGCGATCACCGCTGCACCCAAACCAACACGCTTACCAAGCAGGGAAGTCTACTACAACTGCCCTACATAGTCTTGTTCTAAGACTAGAACAGGCGGTAGAGGATAAAGAGACAGCCCTACGTGCATTCCTAGACATCGAAGGAGCATTTGATAATACCTCCCTTGAGTCCATTGAGAACGCAGCTACCAATAAAGGAATAGAACCTTCCTTGATAAAATGGATAAAAGCTATGCTTGAAAGCCGGAGAATCACAGCTAACCTGGGGGAGGACTCTATAACAGTAGTGGCTGCTAAGGGATGTCCCCAAGGTGGGGTTCTGTCCCCTCTACTATGGTCACTGGTTATAGATGATCTTCTACAGAAGCTAACCAGCTCCGGCTTTGAAAATCAGGGATATGCAGATGACCTGGTTATTACAATTAGGGGCAAATATGATCAGATAATCTCTGAACTATTGCAGAATGCCCTAAACATAGTCTGCAACTGGTGCCAAACAATGGGACTTCGAGCCAACCCGGGCAAGACAATAGTTGTTCCATTCACAAGAAAAAGGAAGCTTTGTTTGAAAGCACCATCTCTTGAGGGAACAACAGTGGAATTCTCAAAGGAGGTCAAATATCTGGGTATTACCTTAGATAATAGACTAACCTGGAACTCTCACTTAAAAAGATACTAGATAAAGCTACAGTGGCAACATGGACATGCCGCAGGCTTTTTGGCAAAACTTGGGGTCTAAAACCAAAAATGACTCTGTGGTCATATACATCTATTATAAGACCCATGGTCACATACGCTTCACTCGTTTGGTGGCCAAAAACAGAACAAAAGACGGCTCAAGCTAGTTTGCAAAAACTACAACGGCTTGCATGTCTAGGGGTAACAGGTCCCATGCGTACCTGCTCAACCACAGCCTTAGAGGCTATGTTGGACCTGCTACCCTTACATTAGCATGTGAGACGGCAGGCCATACATAGTGCAATAAGACTGCAAAGGGCAAATCTCCAAATCACAAACAATTTGGCTGGCCACCTGAGAGTCGTCCAGGAATTCGTAGAGGACCCGATGACTAACCCAATTTCAGATGTTATGCAAAAACGCCATAACTTTGAAACGCCATTTAAGGTGATCTTGGGGGACCGTCAACAGTGGCACACTGGGGACCTACCCTTTGAAAAAGGATCTCTTAAATGGTACACGGATGGGTCCAAAATGGAAGGTAAAGCAGGCGTGGGCATATATGGGCCAAGGTGCCATCTCGCAAAGGCACTGGGGGCCTCACCAACCATTTTTCAGGCAGAAATACACGCAATAGAACTCTGCGCTCGCGAGATAATCCATAAGAATATGCGTGGAGCAAAAATATACATAATATCAGATAGCCAAGCAGCACTTAAAGCGTTAAACTCGTTTACGTTTGAGTCTAAGCTGGTTTGGGACTGTCTTACTGTCTTGAAGCAACTGGCTGAGACAAATAGGGTGACACTAATATGGGTACCAGGACATGAAGGCATTAAGGGGAACGAGATTGCGGACCGCCTTGCAAAGGAAGGAGCCAAATCTCCGTTTATTGGCCCGGAGTCTGTCTTTGGACACCCAAAGAGTCACCTCCTGGCTCAGATCAGGCTTTGGGAAAACAGAACTAAAAAGGAATACTGGGAAAACACCCCGGGGCTGAGACAAGCGAAAAAATTTATAAAGTATTCGCAACAGAGGACAAAAGAACTCCTCACACTCAGCAGAAAGGAACTAAGGCTCATAACGGGCCTACTTACTGGGCATTGCCCACTTAGATACCATCTCAAGAAGATGGGTAAGGTCGATGATGAGACCTGTCGATTCTGTATGGAAGACGATGAAACTGCTGAGCATATCCTGTGTGATTGTGAAGCTCTATGCCGCATAAGGCTAAGACATCTAGGAAAGGCATTTCCAATGCCTGAGGATGTTGTTAAAATGGCCCCCAAAGACATTATAGGTTTCATTAAAGACCTTAAGTTCGAATGGGCGCCCTAGGGCGTTTAGGGGTAATGTCACAAAAGATCTCCTAGGTCGCGGTGGCAGGATGAGAGGCGGGAGTCCTGTCTGCATCCCCCGGAATAATAATAATAAAAGTTCCGGTTCACTATGTTCTGCTTCCAATATCCATCCAATTGTGAAATGGATGACGAAAAACTGAGTGTTCAAACACAAAACTAAAGTAGAGTGATGCCAGGATTTTTTTTTTAAAACCCTATCAAGGAGTTTTAGTTCGGCCTTAATAATTTATTCGCGATCAGATAAAGTATCTGCAATTACGGAGTTTAGTCGGAGGTAACTTCTAAGTTGTTTAATGTAAGCACATGCGCGTAAACAGGTAGGAGCATGGGTGGGTATGCCCCCCCCCCTTCCTAGTAACCACGGTGTCACCCCCCATAAAAACATGATCCAAAATTTATAAATCCAATTAATCATAACTAATTATATTTATATTAATTATATTTAAGTTTCATTTAAGCAAGCTTGAGGAAATACATTGAAAGCATAACGATATTATTTATTAGTGAGTTGCCATACGCCATCTGAAGTTGGTTGCAGTCGACTTTTTTTCTTTGAGTGGCCAAAAGGGCCAGATGCTTAAAAGAGGAACAATTGTCAATAACCATAAGATATGTTAACTGTCCTGATATAGTTGAAAGGTTTATAGGCTTGATAAATTGTTCCACCTCCAGAGATGCGCAAGGACTGAGCTACATTAATTTAGGACACATTGAATAAACACCATTTGGGTGATGTTCCAATTTTTGTACAGTCTTATGATGGTGCTAGGAGGGCTGTCATCTGTAAAATCATTAAACTAGGACAACAAGTTCGAAAGCCCCGGACATTTTAGCTTGAAACCCGGACATTGTTGCCAAATAATTTTCTGTTTTACTTACTAATGAAATAGGTTGAAATTGTTATGCATAACTAAATTAAATCTCTCTTACATTTAGGAACATAAATAAATCTTCTAAAAATTAGAAATACAATTTTACATTTAGTGTGCCATATAGCTTTCAAAATACAGTTTGGGCCAACTTGGACTGACTGATTTGAAATGCTTATAATTATTTTATTTTTAAAGTTTTTTTTTTATTTATTTTTATAATGTCATCATACTCAGTGCAAGAACGTGTTAAAAATTGTTGAATTTTATTATGCTTCCGGACGATCAATTGTTACAGCACAAAGAAAATACCGTCAGTATTTTAATACTGCGGCGGCCCCCACTGTAAACATGATAAGAAGCTTAATGACACGTTTTGAGAATTGGGGTTCAGTAGGTGATGAACCACGAAGAAATGTTGTTCGACCTGTTCGCACTGAACAAGCTGTAGATGCTTTCGAGAAAGTGTTAACACGGATCCAACTGTGTCTACTCGTCGACGTGCTACTCAATTGGGCATCTCCAGAACATGGCTACGACGTATTCTAAAAGTTGATCTGAGGATGTTTCCGTATAAAATTCAATTGGCCCAAGAATTATTGCCGAGGGATGCACCACAACTGCTACAATATGCCAATAGATTGATTTTGCTTGCGACAGAAAATGCCAATGTCAGTCCAAGTTGGCCCACCCTGTAGGTTCATTTCTCGGGAAAGGTGCAGCTACATGGCGAGAGACTTTAACTTCAAGAGACCACTTTCTCGATCTCTGGACACCCATAGACCCATGCATACACTTTGAAGATGCAAAAAAGTCTCTAAAGATACAAAATTACTGGAAATGTTTTTGATCTTCGGCTCCGGTCTTCCGTCGTGTGTTTCAAATCAATCAGGTTTCCATGCTCGGTCTCTAGTTTTCGAAGTTTGCTAATTTTTCGTCTCTAGATTTCCGAAGACTATTGTGTGTTCTGCTGTTAAGTTAAATGGTGGAGTGAGTTTAGCAAAGTTTTATGTTAATTTTTATATAATTTATCATAGGTTAATTCCATCGAAAGTCGAACAAAATTTACACTTTCCCAACGTTCTTCTTTTGCTGAAAGTTAAATTTTTTTGTCGTGTGATGAATGCTGCCTGAATTATATATACTTAATTTAAACTAACTTTGAAACCCTTAAAATTTTCGAATTTTTGGTATGTGTAGTTTCTACACATACCTGAAAGTTATATTAAAGAAATGATAATTTTGAATCCAAATACCTATCACAGAGGTACGGTCTGTAAATTATATCAGAGAAAGTTTATAAAGAATGCCTTTTATAAGAAAAACAAGTAAAAAAGCTAGAATTGGTATAAGACCAATTCTTATGATGCTGTAGATGAATACCCGTACGTAATTTCATATGGTCACCTCTCTGCACAAGTTTGATTTTTGAAGTGGTTTTTCGCATATTTCTAGAACGGTTCGTTGGAAAGTATAAATGATGATGACCAATTTCATAGGATTTCATATTCTGAAGAACTTTTCAGTGTAATTAAAACGTCTAGGTCTGATCGTTTTCACAGTATACGTACAAATCTTAAATTTTTATATGGCAACACTAAGAATCCGTTGCCCACTTTAGTCCATTTTTGAAATTATATTTACTTTTTTCATGAAAACACTGTGTACAAAATTTCAGTTCTCTACGTTGACGCGCTCTCAGGCAGTGTTCAAATATACAGTAAAAAAAACGAAATTTGTGTATGGCAACCCTAGGAAAGTGTTACCCGATTTGTCCCAATTTCGAACTTAAATTTACCTTTCTTTTTAAAGCCCGTGTGCAAATTTTCAGCTGTTTAAATATAAGCGTTCCCAAGCTATTGTGCGGACGGACTCACGGACTGGCGCGCAGACGAACAGACGGAAGTCTCAAGTTGGGATAGTAATGGTTTTAAAGAAGAGACATTTTTTCGTTAATAGGGGACTGATTATTTTTGAAAAAAAAAATAATCACACTTTGTTGTGTTGTCCTGTATCCCGTAAAATTTCTGCATAAATTTTTTTAAAGCTTTTCACTTTCTTTCTAATAATGTTTTTCTTGACAATTAACACAAATTTCTGGCGACCAAATATGTTGTTGGTGGGATTGGGGCGGGGGGGTGCGCGGTACATAAAACAAAAACAGGTACTGCTAGCTTCGTTACTGAGCTAGGACTGGCTGAGACCAAAAGAGAGAATTTGAGTGAGAGTCGAGTAGGTGTGACTGTCGGCATTATCAACTACATCGTACATATACAAAAACTGAAATTTTTATTTAATTGGTTTCCAAAATTTTAAAACCCGGACAGTATAGAAAACCTCGCCCGGACTCTCCCCGGACGACCGTCAAACTAAGACGAATCCGGGGAAACCCGGACGGATGGCAGCCCTACGGCTAGGGTCATGTCTGTTAAAAATCGATGTCTACAGGCGATTATAAACTCACACTCACACAATAAATCTCGTGTTTGTTGACTCATGCGCTAGCAAAGACATTTTTTAACGGCCTGAAAGCTTTATATATTCACTTCTCACAACATGGTGGTCATGCTAGCCTGCAAAATATATAACACACTCTCAGAATCTATACGAGCCATGAAATGGGAAGTTTAAGTACTCACTACCAGATGGAGTTGTCGCTATGAAAACCTTTAAGCAGTACTGAGAAATTATGAGGCAATTAAATTGACTTTAGAAAACGAGATCACTGAGAACTGTGACAAGCACACACAGTGGAAGCACTTGAATTGCTAAGGATCATTACGAAATTAGAATTCGTAGTTTCCTTACACACATTTCACTCAGTTCTCGCTATAGTGAATATACTGAGTACATTTTCCAGACCCAAAATACTACTCTTGGTCAGGCTAGTGACCTCATTGCAAGTACTATAGGTACCTTCAAAACATGCAGGAATCAGTTGAAAATTTGGACAGACATCGAGCAGTTTGCTGAAAAGTACGAAATTTCTCTGCCACCTGCTACAGTCTCAAGAATGAGGCGTGATTTTTGTACAGAGTTGAATGTGGGCAAAAGTAATACATTAGATTTGCCAGCCGATACATAACCAGATGAATACTGGTGGGAAGATCAACATTTACTACAAAGTAATAGATAATGTTTCACAGTAAATCTGAAACACCGCTTTAGAAATCTACCGTTAGCTCGTATTGGGGATGCATTTCTTAAATTGGACATGAAGAACGGAGAGAATTTCATCAGTAATAATAAAGAAATCTTATGAATTGATACATCAGCCTTAGTAGCTGAAGCTATGGTCATGAAAAATATGCCTCAATTAAAAGTCATGAAATGAATGGCGAAAATTTGAAAAACCATATTAAAAAAGAGTACTGCCCTAATTTATCTAAACTTTTCCAAGCAGCAATAGTACTCCAAGGGTAAGCTCCGCCGGTTGAGAGTGAATTTTTTCTGCTATGAGGCAGATAGAAACCTTGTTTAGAAGTATAATACTTCAAGTACGACTCTCACATGTCACAGCTCAACTTAGAGAATGCCATTGTTAATAAAAAAAAAATCGGCTGTAAGATTGTTGAGCCGATTTTCATAAAAAAAAAGAAAACTAAAGCCCATTTAATTAGTTACATACTGAGTTTTATGTTAATATTAACATGATCGTGTGAAGAAAGGCATTTTAAACAGAACCAATTTTATGTCAGGCTGGGCGCTACTAAGCCCCCCATCTCTGCATAACAAAACCCTATCTACACCCCTGTTTAAGCGCATGGAAAAAGTAAGTAATTTAATTTAAGATTACTAGCAGCCATTATACCTTGAAAATATGTACCTACAAAGTAACATCTAAACGAATACAGCACGGTACCAAATATGCAATAGATATAAATTCTTAAGAAAAATGTTCGCATAGATTTGTAAGAAAATAAGAAACGCTTATCAATATTTGTGTGCAACTAAGGTAGAAGCCGACCCAATATGCCAAAAAAAATTCTTTTCGGTTTGCCACCGAACAATTAATGAACATATTGCAATATCTTTTTTTAACTACGTATTCCTAAAGCCTCAGAACAGTGGCATGGCATGCCTATTTGAGCCGGGTGTTCAGGATCGAAAAATAATGAAAAATTAATACATTTACATACATATAGAAGCTCGCTCCAGTAAAAATTTAAAAATAACACGAAAGTGTATTACATTCGACAGCGAAATATGCCCTAATCGTACCTTTTAAGAGGGGCGAGTTTTAAATGACAGCAATAGTAATATATGAAAAATAAATAAAAAAGCTAGAATTATTTGATTACTATTACGAAGGTCACCCCTCTGTGCAAATTTGATTGTTGAAGTATTCTTCCACTCTAGAATGATTCATCAGACAGTAGAAAAGACAATAACCAAATTCATAGGTTTTTATATTGTGAAGAACTTTTCGGTACAATAAAATCGTTTAGGACTGATTGTTTTCCCACTATACGTAAAAAACCTCAAATTTTTGTATGACAACACCAAGAAGAGGTTGCCTAATTTAATCCTGTTTTGAAATTGCATTTACTATTTTTATGTACAAATCTTCAGCTCTCTACATCGACGCGTTCTCAGATAATGTCCCAATATATAGCGAAAAATGAAATTTTTGTATGGCAACCCCAAGAAAGAGTTTCCCGATTTATCCCATTTTTGAATTAAAATCTGCATTTTTTTTTAAAAAGCCCTTTTTGTAAAATTTCAGCTCTCTAAGTAAATGCATTGCTCTCAAGGTTATCGAATGTGTAAACGGACAGACGGACCTGCAAAAATTAAAATAAGTTTTAATATTATGTGTGGTTGATGTGCAATCCATTTTGATCTACCATCATTATATCCATACATTACATATGGAACACAAACTTAGTATACCTTGCGATTTCATCATCGAGGGTATGAAAAGGGGCGTGGCTTATATTACTGTTCAAGGATGGTTAAAGAAACTTCTGTGAGCAACTGTGTGAAATAATGTTTATATTAATAGGTACATGCAAGTTTAAATCGTTATAAACGTGCAATATTTATAATAATATTCATTGTGATTTTGGTAGCTATATCATATACATTTTATCAAAAACTGGGATACAAAATAACTAAACTCGGTGGCAACACTGAAGCAAAGGCATAGCATGAGGCTTGGGGATTTTCTCTTTCTGCAAATTCTCAAAATTCTCTAATTTTGTTCTGTACGTCGTGTTTAGTTTTAAATTTGAACACCTTGCATAGTAATGCCATATGCCTTCTCGTTTTTGGTCTTCGGAGGTTCGATCATGTTTCCTATTTTAAGTCTATTCTACTTGGTTGCCCTCTGGAGGCTTATCTTACACGTAAATATCTATTTTTGCTCCATAGGCTCATACGTCGTGTTAAACCGACCTATCTAACTAACCAAATTCAGTTTTTGCAGTCATCGCGGCATCATAACATTTTGATTCCCCAACATAACAGGCGAGTTCAGGAAGGCTCTTACTTTGCGCAAATATCGCGAGTTTGGAACAATTTGCCATACAATGTACAGAGTGTAGGCACTATGGATGCCTTTCATAGTTTTAAAAATTTAGTTAGCTCCGTTATTTATTAGCTATTAGCTTACATGGGATTACACCTGCTATATACTTTTCTATACTTTCTTTCTATTTTTTTTTTATATATACATACATACATATTGTATCATTTAAGATTAATGTTGTTACTTATTGAACTGATTTTCCAATATTTTATTATGCTCATTTTTGATCGTGTTTTTTATATGGACTCATAGTATACATTTATGAGATTGTAATCTTGCGTACATTACCAGCTTGTAAATAAATTGAATTGAATTGAATTGAATATGTAAAGAGTTTTCCAATAAGAGGTGTTATTTTGATATTCAAAGAACAATGCCATTTTTTGAGATAAATGATCGGATCTTTATTTCATTATAAAGAGGAAGGTATGCCGTTAATAATGGAAAATAACATCAGCCAAATGACCACCACGACCACGCCTACAGGACCATATCCTTTTCATGAAATTTTCCATAACCAAATCGCAAAGTGGCTGCTCCTCGATAGCCTCACGAATTCCATCTTTGATCGACGCTGGGCTATTGACGTAGACCTTCTCTTTCACGTGGCCCCAAAGGAAGAAGTCGCAAGGTGTTAAGTCACAAGATCTCGGTGGCCAATTGTGATCACTTCTTCGAGAGATAACACGGTCCGGAAACTTTTCCCGTAAAAGATCAATGGTTTCGTTGCTTGTATGGCACGTAGCGCCGTCTTGTTGAAAGTAAACGTTGTCCAGGTCAATACCATCCAATTCCGGTCATAAAAAATCATTATTCATCTATCGATAGCGCAATCCATTCACCGTAACTGTTGCTCCAGCCTCATTTTCGAAAAAGTAAGGTCCAATGACCCCGCGGGACCATAAACCGCACCAAACAGTCACACGTTGAGGATATAGAGGCTTTTCAACAATAACTCTTGGGTTTTCCGAGCCCCAGATGCGACAATTTTGCTTGTTGACGAAGCCATCGAGGTGGAAATGGGCCTCATCACTCAAGATGAGTTTTCGATGGAATTCCGGATCATTTTCATGCATTTCAAGGATCCAATCAGCAAAGACTCGACGTTGTTGATGATCGGTCTGCTTGAGTTCTTGTGTTAACTGAACTTTATAAGCCTTAAGACCCAAATCTTTATGCAAAATACAGTGTAATGACGTTTGTGGAATGCCTAATTCCAAAGAACGACGAGGAATGGACAAACCTGGGTTTTCTTCAACACTTTCGGCTACAGCAGCAATATTCTCGGCTGTTCTTGAGCGACGTGCACGGGTTTTATTCTTCACATCACTATCTTGTCCCGACAGCTCGAATTTTTCTACCAATTTCTGTATTGCGGTCCGACAAGGTGCTTCACGACGACCCAAAAATGTTCGAGTTTTACGAACCGTCTCTGCCACATTTTCACCATTTTTATAGTGAAATAAATTAATTTCAATGCGTTGTTGAATCGTGTATCGTTCCATTTTTATTAATGGCGTTTCTACTTGTCAAATGTCAAAAAATGAGAGCTCCAAAAGTGACATCTACCGAAATAGCGGGCTAATTAAAACAACACCTCTTATTGGAGAACCCTTTAGTACAAAGACTATACGATTGTAACACAAACAAAGGTATGGGAGTTGCTATTGCCTTCCCGATACAATGTTCCTTCATATTCGAATCAAACAAAAATATTATTATGTCTATTGGACACTTGTGGGTTGGTGAGTTACAATTATAATTTATTAGCAATAAATATAAAATTATCCATATTTCAAATATTTTCATTGCACGTTTAGAAAACATTGAAGATGGAATAAATATAAAAGTTTGATTCATGGAAATATATACTTTAGTTTTTATAAGGACAATAACGGAAAATAGTGTCCCCGACACACTTGTGGGCTGTTAAGGGTTAAGAATAAAATACAGAGAAAATTAAATTTTATGTGAAGGAATATACCTTTGTAAGCTGGGTGCTCAGTGAACATCTTGCACCCTTTGACGCCGCGCCATTGTCAGAGCTAAAACATATTCTGATTGCCATTATATTCTTCGCCACTGTATGTACATATTGGCAATAAAAACATCAATAATCAGTTTTTTTTTTTATATATATCTGGCTCTGCCTTAGTACAACCAGATTTTTAATGGCCTTACTAGCCTATGCAACCGAATTAAACCTACATTTTTGGACCACTCTCAATTTAAATTGTGTAGAGAGAAAAATTCGAGTAAATTTTCCTAAGATAACAAAAAACTAATATTTCCCTTGCAGAATAATGCATAAAAATTGGAATGAAAATTTTTCAATTCCCATTCACACGTCAACCTTTTAGGAACTGTTCACTTTGTAATCTTTTATTTTCACACATTTTGGTAATTACGTTATTTGCAGAAAAATTTATATTGAAAAACGACCCACTTTAATATTCCTTACAAAAAAAAAAAAAACACGCGGACTACTTATACGCCCGGCACGATGTACAAACATATCACTTTGAATGTCAAACACAAACTGAATCCCTTTTTGCATAACGATGGTCTAATTAAGGTGGAGTTAAGTAAGGGTAAGAGTTAAGTCCGTGAAAAAGATAATTGGAAATGCAATTCTCACATATGACGAATTCAATACCTTGTTGACACAGATTGAAGCCAGCTTAAGCTCTAGACCACTAACAGAGATTTTTTATTTTATTTATTTATTTAGAACTTCATCAATGATCTGATTACTGAGTATACAAAAGTGAAATATAACAATAAAATAACAAAAGCATACATAACCATAATAACGATAAAAAGTATACATAACAATGATAATGAAAAACAAGTAACTTTAACTAAGCTGATCTCTTATTTGACTTTTTGAAAGATGCAAGTCAATGCAATCAAACTGGCGGTTAAAGAGACGAGACATTGATGAAACCGGCTCGTGCATGCCATAGTTTGTACTATGCTGAGGAACAACGAAGAAGTCACAGTTCCTCAAGGAGCGCACAGGAACAGATATATCGAAAGAATTTAAGAGCTCAGGGGAATTTATCACTCCTTGTATACACTGAAATGCAAAGACAACTCTGGAAGTTTTACGTCTATTCTCAAGAAAATCTAATGGAAAGAGTTTAAGCCTATCAACATATGGAGGCAGAATAATAGGGTTGTCCCAATGAAGCCCTCTCAGGGCAAATCGGATAAATCTCCGCTGCACAGCCTCGATGCGATTTATATATACAGAATAGAAGGGAGACCAGACAGGACTGGCATACTCCAAAATGGGTCTAACGAATGTACAGTAGAGGATCTTCGTTATGAATGGATCATTAAACTCTTTTGAGCATCTCTTTATAAACCCCAGAGTAGCATTAGCCCTGGCCACGATTGAATTAATATGATGTTCGAAGGAAAGACGAGTATTAAGGAAGACACCCAAATCTTTGGTTTTGTCAAGTCTAGTTAATAAGCATCCATCTAAAGTATAATTAAACTCCAATGGGCCTCCTTTTACGAGAAAAGGACATAGTAGTACATTTGCTAATATTAAGAGGAATACAGTTAATAGCACACCATTTATGAAAGGTGTCTAAGTCCGAGTTTAAAAATCCGCACTCGTTTTCATTAGAAACAATACGGAAGATTTTGGCATCGTCAGCATAGCAAAGAATTCTTGAATTAGCCAAAATCAGAGATACATCTTTGATGTAAATTATAAAAAGGAGTGGTCCAAGATGGCTACCTTGAGGTACGCCGGAAGTATTATCTATTTCGTCAGAAAAGGCTGAGCGGAATATGACTCGCTGCGTACGATCAGATAAATAAGAACGAAGCCAATTAACAAAGACAGTATGAAAACCAAGAACAGTCAACTTGTGAATTAAAATTTTATGATTGATTCGGTCAAAAGCTTTACTGAAATCCGTGAAAATGCAATCCACTTGCTTACCGTTTTCAATAGCAGAAATGCAGAAATTAGTAAACTCCAATAAATTAGTCGTAGTAGACTTCCCCTTCATAAAACCATGCTGAAAAGAGCACAGAAAGGGCTTGCAGTGGAAGTACAAAATATTACAAACCAGGGCTTCAAATATCTTACCAATACAACTTAAATTGGCGACAGGTCTGTAGTTAGAAATGTCGCTCTTATTGCCCTTCTTGTGCAAAGGAATAATCAAAGAAAGCTTCCACTGTTTCGGAAAAATACCACAAGTTAAAGATAAATTAAATAAATAACACAAAACAGGAACAATGGACGTAGCACAATGTTTTATGAGTGCGGAAGGAACGCCATCCGGACCGCCAGAAAAACTATCAGCTATGCTTGAAATGTACATGGAGACAGACGCTTCATCGAAAAACAGGTCTTTAAGTTGAAGAGAAGTCAGCGGAAGCTTCGTCAAATGGGTAAAATCATTATAACTAATATCACAGTGGTTATCACAGAATGCAGTTTTAAAGAAGTCACCAAAAAGATTGGCAGTCTCTAACGGATCCACACTGTCTAAGTTACCGAGTCGCAACGATGAAGGGTATCCGTCACAGTTGCGCTTAGAGTTAACAAACCTCCAAAATTGCCTTGGTTCAGCACGCAAAGCCGATCTCATTCTAAATACATAATCGTTGTACGAGTCAGTCAAACACGAAATGTACTGAGCACGCGAATTAGAAAAAATAACGTAATCAGCATCACTCCTTGAGGAACAGAACCTCCTCCAAGCTTTATTCTTTAAATTTTTAAGATGGTTCAAAGAGCCATTGAACCATGGTTGACAATTCGAATCACGATTCGAACGAACAAGTGGTACACAGTGAATAAAACAAAGAAATAATGTGTCATAAAACGAGTTAACAGCTTCATCAGGGTCACGTTTACCCAGCACACTGGTCCAATCACAAGCGGATAACCATTCATTCATTTTATCAAAATCAGCTTTTTTAAAGTTATAACAGTAGTTACTAGAAGCATTAAATGATGAAGTTACAGGATCAAAAAACAAAACTACATCTAGTGCCGGATGATGACTTGTTTCAGGAACCATAGGAGTTAAACAACGCTTAACGAGAGTCCCATTGGGATCGGAGGAAAATACCAGGTCAAGAGATATTCCAGAGTCATTAATAACGCTGCTAGACTGCATTAGGCCTGAAGAAATAATGTTATCAATAAAAGATATGGCATGTTGAGGAGTCGCCGAGAAAGAAGGAAGCAAGCCTTCATCGTCCAGATGTCACAAGATCCAGAAGATATATCACCTCTAACTTCAGGACACTTTTTAATTGGAGGAGCGTTACTCACATTACCAGAGCCTACACTTTTTGGAGACAAACATCAATCGTCTTGACCGTTACCAATACGTCCAAAGATTATTTCAAACATTTTGGACACGATGGAGTACTGAATACTTGCATCGTCTACGGCAACGGCCAAAGTGGTTGTCCAAGGAAATCGACCTCAGGGAGAATGAACTGGTATTAATTAAAGATGAGAGACTTCCCTGTTACGTTGGCTAATGGGAAGGATCATACAAATACATCCTGGGAAAGACAATTTAACACGAGTCGTAACAATCAAAACCCAAAATAACGTCCTTAAGCGACCCATCACAAAAAGTTGCCTATTACCTATTGAAACCGCTGTCCCATCCTATTAATACTAATGTCCTTTATTATTATCCTCATGTCGAGCCCTTATACTTATCCCGAATATTGAATCATTATTATCAAACAGTCAATTTAGGCTATTTTGCCTTTACAGAAGCATCCCGTCAATGAGCTACTACTGCTTTGGAAATCTACAAGTCTTTCGGCATTATTCATGGAAAAATTTTTTTGAAATCTGTCATCGAACATATTGAAACTGGTCGTTTTAAGGCGGGGTGTATGTTGCGATAAAAGGCATAGGCGATGGCTTCACGGGAAAATCTAAAAATAAAAGAAAAATAAAACACAACCACAAAGAATCATCAACAACAATTTAATTAGTGTAGTAGATACTTATCTGATTTAGAATTAGTTTTTTTTTTTGCCTTTCTACATTTTTTTCTTTGTACTCCAGTCATTCATTTTTTTTTTGTTTTCCTCTGCAATTACCTAAAATTAATGTTTTGTTTTAGTTAAGAAAAGTAGCATAGAGCTTCTGTTCTTTTGTTTGTAACATAAACACGTAGACAAAGATCACTTAGAACTTAGCACAATACCGGACGCACATGATTTTATTCTCACGAAACACTTAACATCAAACAACATATATCAGAAAACCAACTATCAACAAAAATTGAAAAACTAAAAATACTCTTGAGATTTTCCAAAGATTTTTCACCGTCACTTGATCACTTGTTAACAGTGTCGTCTTGTCTGATTGAGATTGACAGGCAATATTTTTATTATTTCGAATATCGATAGGGTTCGAAAATGAACTTTATGCAACCCTGGAAAAGATAGAGTTTCGTTAAATTAGAAATGAAAGGGGCAGGAAAACTTGAGATGTCATATTAATTGAATTCTAGAATAATCATGTTTATTTGCCGTTAAAAATAACGAAACTGCAACTAACCAGGCAAGAAAAGAGAAAAAAAAATTCCTTACAGGAGATGAGAAATCAAAGTTTTTGCTGGAAATCTCTATTTTTTTTTCACTGAATTAGTAATCAAGAATCAGAAGCCCAATTGAATTATAAAAACGGCTAATAAAATCGTTTGCGTCCCTATTGATTTTTTTGAGGAATTTAGTATGTGCATTTTTTTTAATTTCGAAGTTGAATTGTATGGTAGTGTGCATATTAAAAGTAGAATTCGAACTAGAAATAAATTGTAAAATAACGTTGGGTTCTTTATTGATGTTTCATTAGTTATAGAATAAATTAATTTGTGAACAAAGAACATGAAAACTTTCTCGAACACAATCTTATACAAGAAGCGATTATACGCCTGTTGGCATTAATTACTAAGAACACTCTAAATTTATAAATAATTAATTGTAGTTATAGCGCATTAGTAAATTAACTTGAAAATAATCAATTTAAACCATTTTTATAGGTAGGACTTGAATGCCGTTGTGAAGGTGAATCCCTTGTCAGAATACCGCAAAAGTTACTCAAAGGTATGGAAAGATTAACGATTGCATCCGCTGGTCTACCCCTTTTAAGAAATACAGGACTGAATGTGTATGGCTCATCTTTGCGTGATATGTAAGTATTGCACTTTTTTTTTTTTGTACTTTATGAAAATAATACGCAAATATAATTATAAATAATTTCCTCATACAATAATGTTCTATTTCAGTACGCTCACTGATTTAAATCATTTTGAAAGCATACAGCCAGGAGCTTTTGAATCGATTAGGAATCTTAGGACGATGTATGTATGTTTGTATCATTCTGTTATGTTCTCAATTTTCTTTCATGGTCATTTTACCTGATCTGCCATTTTCGCAGAGATATTTTTGCATTTCTATTAATTATTAATTAATTAATTTCAGATATATTGCTTATGCACCGAAACTAAATTACCTGGGTAAGGATGCATTTAGTGGAATATCCAGAAGTATTAAAACGATGTAAGTGCTTTGTAATTGGAATATAATGATAATTAGTTTAATTGTTAAGATTTAATTTTTAATTTGTGGGAAATGTGTGAGCTAATTTTATTGCTCACTGCTAATGTCACGAAATCCCATTCAATTTTATTTTTTCAGTATCAGATAGTTTATAAAAGAGATATTCTGATTCTTTAGTTATTTGGTGTGAAATTGTTTTATTTGTATATTTTCATGAAGACAGCTGACATAAAGGAAACAGCGTGGTTTACTGGACAACACGTTGCTCTTATTCACCCTGTGTGGGGATATATTATTCCAAAATGGTTATTTCGAATAGAGGAAAATTTTTTTTTTTTTTATAATAAACTTTCATGAGTTTCGATTAATAACTTTGTGTAGAAAATGTATCAATTTAATTTTTGCGGAAACAAGTTTATTATTATACTCTTGATAAAAGTCTAAGGTGTACTAAGGTTGCGCCTGTCGGTCTGTCTATTTGTCTATCTGTCTATCTTTCTCAGTAACTACCTCTATAAGTACCTTGAAACGAATCTGTTTATAGGGAGACCTTTGTAGAACTATTTGTGAGGTGTTTTCTAATTTATAGTTACTTTTCGAATTAATACCATAAGTAAGGCAATAGAGATTCACTAGCAGCTAGCAACTTCAACTTCCCACATTTGTCTTCCACCCACTTCACAAACACCTGTTTTGCATCACCCGTGTGAATGTGTACAAGAGCCAATTCAAGTTCGTACGAGGGATGCGTGCAGCGTCCTTAAGGGGCTCAACGTCTCCAAAGCCGCAGGTCCTGATGGTTTTTCGCCCCTGTTAATTAAAAGCTGTGCCTCATCCTTGGCTAAACCTCTGCGCAAACTATTCTACTTGCATTATTCGACAGGAAAATTTCCAACTGCTTGGAAGCTAGCTCACGTTCAGCCTATTCCCAAGAAAGGAGAGCGTAGCGATCCCTCAAATTATCGACCAATTGCGATCACTTCGATTCTTTCAAAGGTTTTTGAATCTATCATTAACTCAAAATTAATGAAGTATCTAGAAACTAACCATCTCATCAACGATCGCCAGTATGGCTTCCGAGCTGGACACTAATCTGGAGACTTGCTGACCTTTCTTACGGAACGTTGGAACCGTAGTCTTCACAATTTTGGTGAGTCTAAAATCGTTGACCTAGATATTTCAAAAGCCTTTGATAGAGTCTGGCATCCAGCCCTTTTAGCCAAACTTAAAGCACTTGGTCTCTCCCCTCTTCTTCTGTTATGGATTGAAAGTGTCCTATCTAGTCGCCAAATACGTGTTGTATTAGATGGCGTTACATCTGAACCGCATCCCATAAATGCCGGTGTGCCTCAAGGCTCTGTTATCTCTCCAACTCTCTTTTTAATTTTCATTAATGATCTGCTTTCCCTTACTTTCAATCCCATCCATAGTTTCGCAGATGAGGTACATTTGATTTCGCTTACTCCTTTGACACTCTTGCGGAATCCAGGGGGAATTCCGCATGTGTTAAACGAGATTGCATGACTAGATCATTGAATAACGATCTTAACAATATCCTAGCTTGGGGCAAAGCGAATCGCGTCGAATTCAATGCATCAAAGACCCAAAGCTGTCTTATCTCATTAAAACAAGATCATAACTTAACCTCACCCGTTTCTTTTGATGGAGCATTAATTTCTGAATCATCGTCACTAAGCATTCTTGGCATTAATATTTCCAGTAAGTTAATCTGGACAGATCACATCTTCTCTGTTGCCAAAGAAGCATCGAAATGTCTTGGATTTCTGAAAAGGTGTAAGAAATATTTCAGCCCGTCAAATCTAGCGCTTCTCTACAAGTCCTACATTAGACCTAGAATGGAATACAGCTCCCATATATGGGCCGGGGCTAGTCGCACAGCTTTAGCTTTATTGGATATTGTCCAAAAGAGAGCCTTCAAGCTCATTGGCGATTTGGCAATAACTTGTCATATCGACTCACTCGAGCACCGCCGCAATGTTGGATGCCTTTCGCTCCTTTATCCCTATATGCATGGTCAATGTTCTGATGAAATATCTAGTCTAATCCCTTGTAGAATGATTCCTGCACGCAATACTCGCGCTGCAAACCGCGCACATCCTTTAACCCTTCAAATTACTTTCGGCCGTACCGTGATGCTTTTTTATCCCGAACAGTGCGAATGTGAAACAGCTTACCATCTTCTGTTTTTCATCCGGCATACAATCTGCGGAAGTTTAAGGGCGACATACATCGGCACCTCCGCCACTCTCCGCATATCCCCTCATCCTTTCCCTATCTCCTGCTTTGCATCATAGGGTATCCCCTGAGCTTGGCTTAATAATAAAAGAAATAAAAAAAAATGAATATCCTATCTAAGATTCTAGAAGTTGAGCTGACTTGTCCGGGAAAACTGGAACATCCGGCTCTGCCTACAAATCCGCCAGTACGTGAACAACCGTAGCCCCCGGAATATACAAGCAATGAACAAAGTCGAAAAAAGATAGCAGCGGGGCCGGCCAAAGACATCCACAGTCTTCGTGCCTTGTCTTACTGCAGGAGTTCTTCATATAAAAGTTGCCTTGTATTTTGTTCAAGCGCTATAATTTCCATTAATTTGCTCTACATGCTATTTTTTTTAAACTATTAGAAAGAAAACATATTTGGCTGCAATTTGCTTTAACTTCATTTTGCTGTGGGAGTGATAGTCTTAGGCTTTAGGACCTGTTTAAAATGAAATTTTAGTTTTTCCTCCTGACGAGTATACAAAAAGCAGGGAGAGTGAGATCTTACTGCATGCTGTATCCGGAACGTTAAGGCCTTTTAATGTGTCGGTGCCTTCGGCGACTTCAAGGCTTTTGTTATATTCCGGGGGGTTACGGAACAACGGAAGACTATTGGTTGTACGTGTATGAAACGGAAGCTTTTAATTGGTACGTGTACAACGTAAAGCCCTCCCGTCATACCGCTCAACTATATTTAAGCAGTCTCAATACACATTTTACATTTCTAATAGAAACGCAAGCAATAAAGCTATAAATTAAATTCAAGCTAGCTGTTAGCACTTGAACCCCCACTCCACTGAAACTACTCAGAATCCAACTACTGACCGAAACTATTGAACCCGAGCAAAACCCTCTGACCGAGAGAATGACGTCACAACATTTAACTTGAGAACGCTTCGAGTCAAAGAGCTCAGGCTTTGTACACCTATTTTTGTTAAAATTCTAGTTTGAAGATAAGTAAGTCTCTTGCAGTACTGCCAAGGATAAATACAGATTTTCAATGTTACATAAATGTATTTTATATAGTCTTAATTTACTGAAAAATTCGTCAGAAAGTAAAAATTTAATTTATGAAATTTACTAAATGGCATTTTTAAGGCGTCTCTAATGAACAGTTTTAGAAAAATACTAAAACAATTTTAACGATATTATTATATTGTTGCAAGCGTGGCCTTTGGTTCGTTATTTAAAACACAATATTAAATAATTAATATACTAGTTTTTTGTTTCACTCTAATCATATAAATTTCACAAACATTCATTTAATCAACTCGACTTTAATTATCGCCAATACTATACTTTCAATTATCGCAATCCAATTACAACACTTCCGCCTGTTTATTACTTTCGATTGTTAACACTGCAACGTCTAAGACAAAACACTTTTTTTTTGGCAGTGATAACTGTTATATTTATACCCTAGAAATTCTCCAGATTATTCTGGAGTTTTCTATTCCAGATCCTTCTTGAATATTCTATTCATTCTATTCCCGAAGATTCTATCATCGATTCTCCGAACCTGAAGTTTTTTAGTCTCCATTGCCAGTAGATGTCACCAGTTGTCTTTTTCTGTTGCACGTAACAATATGTTTGGTATGGTAATGGAATTTCTTTAATTTCCAACGCTAACGCATTTGGATATTTGAGATCCGCTTCGATCATCATAAATATTAAAACGTTCACGTATTTTACCATTATTCACAGTTTTTCAGAGAAAAAAACAATTTAGATCATTTTCAGTCCTCCATTTTGAAATAAAATTTAAAAAGAATTTCATCTTAACTAAGCAGAGAGCATTATCTAGAATATTTTAACATGAGCCTTTCATTCATCTCCACACTAGTTACTCAAGTAATCATACATCACTTTCCTGAGTCTAGTTATAGTTTTCTATTAAAAATTTGACAGTAATATGAGTATTACTGAAAAGTAAAAATAACTGTTTGAAAAATGATATATCTCAAATTGCCAATCAATGCGATGTGATTGATATAAAAATTCTTTCCTTTTCCCCAATTCGTCAATTTTAGATCAGGTAATTGCCTGGCAGCTCTCGGCCAAGTTTTTCTCTTCCTTGAGAAAACTTTTGCGAATACTGTCATCATAACCGTCTGTCTGTCTGCCCGTAGTCACAAAGGGTTGACCATACGAAATTATTCATCTAGGTTATCCTAAGAATTAGTCTTAGATGGTCTTCGACAGACCAGTTCTAGCTTTTTACCACGTTTTGTCTTCTTTCTGAATTATATTTTGTCTTTGGTGGCTTGGAAATGAGGACACTGCCTATCCAATTTTTTATATTAACTGGTGACTTTGTATACTACGGTCACGATTTTTTTAACCTTGTTTTTTTCGATTTTGGCAAGGGAAGAAAGATCACAAACACGGAGATCAAGGTCTGCTAAATAGGAGAAGCTACATATATGTATAAAGCTATAAAAGTTGAAAGTTTACTAGGTAGAAGAAAAAAGGATAGTACCGTGCCGAGTTGGAATTTTAGTCCACGACCCCTGGGATGGTTGCCAACGCGCTTATCAACCGAGCTACCGAAACCACAAATTAACCATTTGAAACACCCTTTCCGGTGTACTACCGTTATATGTTTAAATTTTATTGTTTCTTCTCCGACCTACACAAAAAACATAGATTTTACCACTTCAATACGGATAAAAACAAATACTGTTTTAAAAAAATTAAATATCTCCGAAAATCTCTACCCCATCCTTAGAGAATACAATAATAAATTGATGCTATACATTTGTGTACCCCCATGAAGCATCCGTTATTAATTGCAGTCATTTATTACAATAATAATAGCTAAAATTTCACTATAAAGTCTTAAACTATTTTCTATTCTCATTATCCAATTAAATTCTTATTTTATCCTTGACTGCTGAATGTCTTACAAATCGTGCGTATCCACTTAAAGTGTAAAATAGACTCTTGATAATATGAAAAGCATTCAGAGAGAGTTAATCTTGTAATTAGTTAATAATTACGTTTAATGAATCATGAAAATTACCCTGTCAACGACATTTCAAGTAAAATGTCATAAATACCAAAAATTGTTGATATTCTACTTGTTGAACTTTTAACGTTGGACAGACCTAGAATTATACCACGGAATTAGTTATATAGAAAACAAGGTATATATGCTCGATACGGCTAGATATAATATCGTAACGTCTCTATACAACATAATTTTGTAGCTAAAGTTATAACAAAATTACAAATACAGTGTAATCTGATGAAATTCATAATAAAAGCAATTCTAAATCTCTCGATTTCAATATGGCAGATCGTCGTTCATATTAATCATGATTTTTTAATCTGGTGTCTACAGTGGGATTATACAAAGAAAATATTAATGAAAATGTGCATTCAAGAGGTAAATGGTAAGTGCGAAATTGATGAAAAATTATTCAAGCAATTTACAACCTTTTTGTGGGATGTGGGAGGACTGTAATAATGTCATTATTTATTTCGTTTAACATTCAACAACATGATGGTTGCTATACAAACAAGAATAAGTATAAAATAAAAAATTAATTAACTTAACTTATTAACCCGTCTAAGTCCAAGTAATTCCGAAATGAGTGAACAGTGAGATTTTATATTTTTGGTGATTTATTGACTAATAAATTTTGTATCATTTTGTTACCCTTGAATTACGTTCTTTCATCTGAGTAAGGTATCGTATAGCCTCATACAAATTGTATTCATATTTCGTTGTGGAAGAAGGAATTATGATATTAAATTGCTTCATTATTTATTGTTATTACGTCAACCTTTTTCGTTGGACAGGATATAATCCGGGGATCAAAAAAATTCAACCGAAATCTTGTGCTCTTTTCTATGTTGAAGAAATTATTTTGGGTAATTTTTGATTATAAATGTGATTCCACAGTAATTTGAGAAAATTTCTCGCAAACATGATTTAAATATTATTTTGTCAAATTTTTGGTTATAAATATAACTTCCAGGGTATTTTAGCAACTTTACAACTGTAAGTAAGCAGAAGATTTTTATATTTTGGCAACTTTAATGCATTTTTATTCTACAAAATAAGACTTGCATATATTTTGGGGTAATCAATAAACTTTCTATAATATAATATAATATAATATAAGTATCAGAGTGATTAAGAAAATATCCTAGTTTTTCACAAAAGAATCCGTAACAACCTTGGTACGAAGGTAATTTTTAGCTCAGATGATAGTAAACCGTCTCAACTATCCAACGAATGTCGAACCATGACTCTACCCCACATGACACTAGTTATCGGACGTAAAAGTAAAACAAAATGGAAAAACTTTTGTAATTTTCCTAAATTTTAACGATTTTCCCGTCAAAATGACTTTTTGCAAGATTTAGAAACCTCAGAATGTTACCTTTTGTTTGATCCTACACATAATTTGACTATGCACATGTACCTACCTAAATGCTACCGTTTTTGAGATATTCCCGTTTTTATGGTGCATAATTTCATGAATTTTGCTAATTTGCGTGGAATTGCATAAAATTAGGCGCAATTTCTATTATTATTAGCAAAATTAATGAAATTATGCACCATAAAAATGGGAACATCTCAATAACGGTAGCATAGTCGAATTAAAGGTAACATTCCAGGCTCTTTAAATCTTTTCATAAAACTGTATAGTTATCATGCATTTTGGCGGCAAAATCGTTAAAATTGAAAAAGAAATTTCAAAAATTTTCCAATTTTTTGACTTTGATGTCCTATAACTGCCGACGGAAAGGGGGTAGAGAGGTTGTTGGAAACCGTAGAGGGTTTACTATCACCTGAGATGCAAGTCACCTTCATAGGGTGTATAACAAGAAAGTTACATGGTATTAGGATAAAAAGAACACAAAATAAAAAAAAACCCCTACCGTCCACACCGTGCATTTTCCGGCTCTCCTCCCATACAATTGATTTCTCGAAATTGAGTGAGGAATCCGTGGTATAAAGGAAATGTGGTACGTACGGGACACCCGTATCGTATATACTAATTTGTACAATCAAAAGTTAAATTGAATAACTAATTGGTCAGAAAATAACTTAAAGTCTGCATAAATAATTAGTTACCAGTATTTTTTTATTTGGTAGGTATATAGTGAGTTTTGAGTGGTATAGTGGTCGGTGTATTGTCGTGGGATAGTTATGCCGACGTCGATGCGTTCCAAAACTCATTTTCCAAATTAGGTGTCATAACGTTTTAAAACGTCGGCCAGATATTCCTAGTTCGTCCGGATGCTATTTATCAAACATTAGGTATTGATCTGGGGGGTGATATTCAAGAGAGGGGCTTACGGTTATCTGTTTTTATCTCAGCTAGCCCATTAGAAATTAAACTTTTTTAATTAATTTTTAATTATATACATTTTGTTTTTATTTAAAATTAATAAAATGGCGGCTATCCAAAATTAAAGTTTTGATTTTTATCCAAAATTTTTGAGCTTTTTTGCTTACAAAATGATTATTTATATGTTTAGAAAATATATAGCGGTACGTCAAGATAATTTAAAATCAGTAACCGGTTTTAAGCATTTAAAGTTTCAATTTAGTTTAACTCTCATATTACAAATTGAACCCATATAAAAAGTTATACTAAACTAAATCTTAAACTTTGTTTTGTTCATTCGTTCATTCCGTAGAAATGACAAAAGAAATTTAATGTTTTTTTTCCTTTAATATTACCGTTATCTCACTATCTTTATTCTCATGGTAGCTATTTTCATTCAGGATTTTTCTTTCGTTTAAGCGCCGCACCAGTTTCGGTGATCACACTTTGGTGCTGTAGGTAGTTTGGACTCCAGTCCATTTTTGAAGTACTGCCATAAAAAAGTTATCGTTCTATCGTCACCAGCAAATTTTAGCATTAACTGAAGGGTCTTGAAATGTTTATTAATAATAAAATGGATTTTTTAAACTCGCATATATCTCTTGAAGACTAAACCTTCATTCATTTAACTGAGTCTGTATTTTTTGAAATTATTTTACAATTGAGATGTATTTTATTATTACATCATCGTATTTTTAACAATACTGGAAGATTTTTTGATATTTTGCTCAGTTTTTCCAGATATTTATGTGGTGTTGATAGTATAAAATGAGGTTGTACTTTGTAACAGATTATACCATTCAGGTTCAAAATTAATGAAATTTATTAATATATTATAAGAAAATCAAAATTCGAAAGAATTATGAATTTTTTTCCAATTTTGTGAGTTTGACCGCTGATTACCCGATAATATAGTAACAAATATGAATGGATATTTTTTGAAAAACTTACATAGCTGACTACTATTTTATATCTAAACTATTTTTATAGAGTGCATATTAACAAAGTTACAGAGTATTATTGAAAGAAATACCCAAAAACACAAAATCACCCCACTACCGTTTAAATGGAGTATGTTACTCTTCTTCCTTCGTAATGTATTAATAATAGTTTTTTATTTTACACTTCATTGTCTTAGCGTTCAAATTAGTTATAAACAAATAAGAAAAAATATAATAATAATATAGTAATATAAATTAAACTGAAATTAATACTAAGATGCAAATAGCCAATTGACTAAAAACTACAACAATGGCTCCAAGGCCGTCTGTCGAGGTTGGCAAACACTAAGACAGCATCTTATGTGAGTCATTTTCTTTAACAATTCAGTTACATATATGCATTTAGATCTAAGAAGCATATATAGCATTTTTGAGAAGCTTGAATTATTCATTATATTCTGAAATTAAAAACTTTCTGTATTTCCAGGCTTTTGTAGCAAATTGAAAGAGATCCTTATATTCATTTACTCCATTAAGAATATCTAGTACTTCAGATTCACTTAAGTTTTTTTTTCGAAAATTCTGATGCGAAATTCCGATAGAATATGACAGATTCCAAGAAAATGCAACAAGTTCTCAGTCTCACCCAAATTGCAGAGGGAGAAAAGGCTAGAGCCATCTCTTCTCCACCAGCTCCCATTCTGACTTATCTATACATCTATACTTGAAAACTAAACTAATCTTTCTTAGAGAGAATTCATTTTTGAAATAATTTTGGCCAGATAAATTACATATCTTTGGATATAGCTCATGCCTCACGGATGTCCTCGCATTTTCTAAAGCTTTATTTTTTAGCCACAAATCCTCCGCTTCTATCAATTCAAAAAATGTTGTTTTGATCTCGACGTAAGTACTATGCAGAATATCTAGAGAGCAATTGTGTTTTTCAGCTAACTCCGTCCATGATCTATGCCAATATACATTTTTTTCTATAACTTTCCGAGTGAGTTTATGGGGTAATCTGTTACCATTATATGTGAAAAGTGTTCTGAGAATATATAGCAAATGACATTTTAAGGTATAGATGTACACATCTGACAAATCTGTTTCAAGGGTGAGAGCGTAATTAGGGGTTTGTTGTGGCAAACTTAACATTTTTTTTTAAAAAAAAGCGCTGCAATTTTTCTACATCATTAAATTGAGAAAATACCCAAATTTGTTCCCCCGTAACAAAGAATAGATCTAGCAACTGCATTAAATATTTTAATTTTTTCGGAGTGTCGAATACTGTTTTTTATGAGAAAAGTCTGCCATGCACAGTTAAGGCTTACCTTAGCACTTAGTAGGCGTTCATGTATATGCGCCACCATTGATAATTTTGGAGTTAAAGTAACACCAAAGTAAGTGTATTTTTTAACTACCTTAATATCACTATTTTGAAAAATCCAGTGTTCCGACCTCTTTCTGGCACCTCCACCACCCTGAAAGACCATTATTTTTAATTTATCTAGATTGACTTGCAGGTTCCAAAGCTGGCAATATTCCCCTAATCTATGTATGTATCATGGACTGAAGTTTACCTGGATCATCAGAAAGGATGACAATATCATTCGCGTACATTAGCACTTTAATAGCAATATCTTCCACAGAAATTCCTATTTCCATGCTATCCTCCATCCTCCGTAATGTATTTTTTTGCATATCTTGTGCTCATCTATTAAATCATTGAATATAGTGCACGACTTTCCGAGCACCTTTTATATTAATTTCCGTACGATCTGATTCTTGCTTAGAACAAAGAACTAAGTAAAGGATATTTCATGTAAAAACAATAGACATGTCACCAGGAATACCTATTAGAACTTATATTCCATTAATTAATGCTAATAGATGAAAATAGAAGAAGGACATGCAATAGTGGCAGTATCTGTGAATTAGCACAGATTTTAACGATTTATTTACTGAAAATAATATAGTGACATTTAACAGTTGATTTTATATTGTACTTATAATACACGCATATATATATATATATAATATCGAATTATAATTAATTTTTGTGTCCCATCATCTTGCTTTACAAACCTGTAAAATTCCAAGTACAAGTACCAGTATCAGTAGCAGAATCTGGACTTAAAATCTTTCAAGTACAAGTACAAGTCCCGATACTTGTACAATAAAATGATCAAGTAGGTACAAGTCCTGGTACTTTTACTGATACTTATAAATTCCACATATCAGCTTTTAAGTACCTTATAATAAGTATACCTAAGCTCGCACGAAATACCACCATACCGCCAAGTACATACTTAAGTTCTTGTTAATAATTTAAGTACGCCTCCTAATAATAGAGCTTCAGCAGCTTCCAAAAAATCAAATCAGGAATTTTGAAAAATCTACAGCCAGCTATATGACTGGATGAGGTTTCCACGAAATATCGGTAAATATGTTGCAAAAAGATAGGAAATGAAACAGAATCGTATCTATAAGTTTTTACAGTTTTAATTTCTAATTTTAGAAGTTGTTTAGTATTTGAGTTTACCTTTAGCAAAAAAAAATTTTACAAATGTCGCATCATATTATTGATTACCTTCGTGGGGTATTTACAGGACCTGCTAATGAAAATAAACGCTCCACAGGTGCGTAGAAAGAGATCGGGGAGTTGCATTTAATTGCCAAACCTCTCACCCAAGGATATCTATTCAACATGTCAATTTCTTCTTTCCTACTGTCTTTCCCAAAACAGATTAACTATCAATTGATTGAAGAACTTAAAAATAAAAATCACTGCACAACGAGTGTAATTTAATTTTTTTGGAAAAAAAATTATTACTGTTACTATCCCTGCAACTGAACCTCTATTATTAGAAGGCGTATTTAAATAATTTACAAAAGCTGAAGTAGTTCGCGTTATGATGGTATTTGTTGTAAGTGCGTTAAGAGTTTTTTGATTACCAGTACCTGGACTTGTACTTGAAAAATATCAGTACTGGAATTTGTACTTGTACTTAAAAAAAGACAATTTTAAGTCCAGGTCCTGTACTGGCACTCGTACTTAAGTACCAATGTACTGAAGTACTTTAAAATGATGTTTTATATAAATGGATCGCTCGTCTTACAAAAACAAAAAAAAAATCATAAACCCAAGTGACACAACTGTTATATAGCTTTCTCTTTCTTTGTCAGCATTATTCCGGGTAAAACAACCCGAAATAAAATATTTATAATTGCGTAGAGAAAACAAACATTAGGTTTTTAATTACATATTATGCCCGCAATGGAATTTTGTGAAAGTAAAAATTTCATTACCATTATTCAAATATTGCCGGACTTTCTTAATTAATATAAAATGAAACGAACATTTTGGGATAAAAGAAGGTTTTTTAACCTATTCAGCATAAAAAATGTGGTGCGATATGAAACAGCAAATTGGTTACTCCATTTATATACATATTATATGTATGTCAGTGGTTCTAATGAAGTCGGACGGTTCTTAATTGTTATGCTACATTAAAGCTTTTTTTATTAATAAAACACAGATTGAGTATAGGGCAATAGATTTGGTTAGGCACATTAGGGAGAATGCTGACCATGCTCGTATTCCACTTAAAATTAAAGAACTTTTTAAAAAGAACTACTTACTAAGAGTTTTGAAAACATTTAACTGCGACCCGTGTAATATGCACATACCGAGGACTAAACAAAATTGAATTTTAGCCTATTTCAGCTTATGTTTATGCTAGTTATTAATGACTTGGAGGACTATATTGAAGTAGATCTTACTTTTGGTGATATTAACTTAAAAGTGCAGCTTATGGAGCTTCGCTGCTCATTTAGAAAAGTCGAAAATCATGATCTTCCAACACGGAAATGATGCGAGAAAGTATAGTAAATATGTTTAACCATGTTTATGTTGACACAGAGTTAGAGATTGCTACAAGGTATTCTTACGTGAGTATTACATTAAGACCAACATGTGGATTAAATTTCTATTTCAGATTAGAATCTGCTAAAGCCTCGATTAATGTAACCTGGGAAAGTTTTATTTTGGAAAAAAATGAAATTGCACTATACTATATCTAAAAACTTGCCCTGTTTAATTCTGTCTCAACATCAGTGCTCTGTTATGGAGCTCAAGTGTGGGGGTTTCTATAAAACGATATTTTTGAAAGTTTACTGAGATTTTTTTGTCAAGAAATTGTTTCGGCTACCTCAAAATTAAAAAATACGAAAAATAGAAAAATCAATAAACCTAAGAAAAGCCCTGATTCGGTCTGTAATGCGTTCGAATCTCTGCATGTTTTTTATCATCTTTTTCTAATTTAAAAAAAAATAAAATTTAAAAAAAATGCAAAATACAAATAAAAAAAATAAAAAATAAAATTAAAATGTTCTAAACTTAAGAGAAACTTTAGCTAGTAAGCGTTAGAAAAGCCCAGATTTTGTCTGTCTGTAACGCGTACGAATCTAAGCATGGTTTTGTTTTTTTTTTAACTTAAAAGAGAGCAACTTTAGCTAATTTATAAGATACCCAACAAGTATACACATAGGTTTGAATGTTTACTTTTGTGTAAAAATAGCTGAGTAAAATTCAAGTAAAAACTTTCTTTCGGTAGAGAGGATAATGAAAAAAGTTTAAAGACAACATGGAAATCTGTTCAACTGTAAAAATTTTCTAGTCCGAAAGTTAACATACACATTACGGGTAAAAATTTGCAAGTCTGTGTAATATCTTTGAAGCCTGGGTAAAACGAGTAAACATACAGACCTATTATTGAAGTGATTTGATTACACATTCAGGTTTCAAGGTCTTGTTCCGCCTCCTCACTCCAGATTGGCTTCAGTCACAACTACCCTGGAGAGCTTTTCCCGTCTATGAATTTTGGTACCATCTTGGGAGGAATTAGCCAAGCTACATTCGTGATGAATATTATTCCTTTAAAAAGGTTAAACTATTTGTATGTAGGTACACTGTAAAACAAAAAGTTGGACAATTCTCTAAATTTAAGACGCTATTTTTCTTAAAAATAAATGTCATTTTCTCTGATAGAATGGGAAATTTATTTTAAAATCCCCCAAATCAATGGAACATTCAATAAATAAAATTCCCGAAGCTTTCTCGGATATATGGAAGAAAACATTATATACAGTAGGTATTATTCTACATTTGTTGTGGAACACTTAAGGGCTAACCACAATGTGCATATGCTAGCATATGCAAAAACACGAGCAATTGCTTTTCATAATAACAACCCACAATAGGAATAAGAAGCCGTTCGTCAAGTTTGAATTGCTTTCGTCAACTTCTGTCTATACGCTCGCGATCGTACTTTGCATAAGCAAATTTGACAGTTTGTGTAAATACTATACAAATGTTAGTGATGCATAAGGAAGCATTCGTGATATTTTCAAGGCTTGCATATGCAAGGTTATGCACATTGTGGTTTAGGCATTACAAATAAATTTTTGTTAATATAATTCACACATTGATTTTGAAAACAAGTCATATATTAATTCTCAATCTTTTTTTTTTAGCGTGCCCAACGCCTCATCACTAACTTCCATACTACCTATATGTTTTAATGAAAAAAACATATATGGTAGAGGTGCGCAAAGCGCAGAAAAGTAGATATGATATATCGATATTTATATCGGTATGGAAAATATCGTATCGATCATAGTTCGATCGATATATCGATACACTGAGTGTGTTAAACTCTACTAAAAGTAATTATCTCTTTAGTATTTCTTAATAATCCTTGTTATCAAAAACCTACGTATATATTTATTTATTTATTTTTAAATAAAGAAGAGTATTCAGGTAACGAAACATTTAATTCATTTTAAGAAATCAAATCCAATAAACAATGAAAAAATACAAACAGAAAATAAAAAAAATGTATAAAAAAACAATCCAGTCTGCAAAACAAAATATTGCGATCTGCTTATAGATGCTCTGCCCAATCTCAGGAATAAAAGTTCGTTAAGTCTTGAAGGCTCCAAATTGCTTCTACGTTTATCCATTATAATTCCTGTCTTAGAAAACAATCGCTCGGACGGCACCGAATTTGCGATGATACTTAAAAATTTCAAAGATGGCGAGCGTAATAAGTGGTAAGCGTTGCTAGTCTCACTGGTCCAAAATTCAATTGGATTCAAGTCTATTGACTTTAAAGGTGCTTTTAAATAACTTTTCAGTTGTGCGTTAAATACAGTAACCCAAGAGTTCTCCTCGGTATCTATTTGTCTGGATTTGCATATTTCATCATGTACTGACCAAATTTTCATTTTCAGAACTGAGCTCATCCACCTCAATTAGATTTTCGTTATTATTATTATTACTCAAGTGCAAGTTATGCATTAATATGGTTTCTTTTAATTTATTTATTGCATTTGCAACATTAAGTGGTTTTTCAAAATGGGCATTTTTGAATCTCGGGTCAAGCAGTGTTGATATGGCATAAATATAGCGACTTTCCACAGATTTAAATCGTCCTTGAACTTCTTTGACGATATTTTCCCTTAAATTTATAGCAATGGGACTATTTATGTTTACTGTAGAATGTTTTGTTTTGAGGCATTTAATAAGAGGAATAATTTGACTAATAGTGACACAGTTTTCTCCTGAAAGTTCTTTGGTCATTTCTTCCAATGGCATCAAAACCAAGAGGATCTCATTTAGAATTTCAATTTCAAAAGATGATAACATTCGCTGAGAGCTTTTCAATTGAAATAAAGCAGTATTGATATTATCTTTAAGTAATACAAATCTTTTTATCATATAGAATGTTGAGTTCCAACGTGTTGGAACTTGTTGAATTAATTTCAGTGGTGCATTTATTGTTGAAGATATTAAAGTTCCAAACCAATATTGGCTCTGCCATCTGTTGAACTAATCAAGCTGTAACTTTTGAATTGCTATATTGTACAAGGCAGAAGGCAGAAGAATTTAGGAGATTGGTGAATATTAAAATGGATCCCTCTCAGACGATGGATGAGTACCTGCGGGAATTCAGCTCGATTGTATCGCGCTTGACGGAATTAGATTCTAAATTAGACGAGGACCTCCTTGTAACTATTTTGCTCGATAGTCTACCTGAAACGTACAAGGATGTACAAGCTGCATTTGATGCTGCTAAGGAATTTCCCTCCCTGAAAACGGTACGAGCCAGACTCATGGAGGTGGGTGACAAGAAGAAGGAAAATTCTAGCGCTCTTAAGGTAAGACATTTCCAAGTTCATAAATTTAAAAACATATCCACGCAAAACGATAATAATCGTCATGTAGAGAAATTTTTTCCATTTAAATGCCGTCGTTGTGGAAAAAAGGGCCACAAGGCAAAATATTGTAAAAAACAATTTTCAGCAGAAAGGGCTAGCTGTACTAATGAACTCGGTTTTATTGCTTATAAGTCGCAATCGTTTACAGCTGATAATACCAAATATGAGGATTCGGGAACAGTAATGAGTTTCTTTTTTGATCAAACTAATGAATTTTGGTGTATAGACAGCGGCGCGACCTCACACATGTGTAACTCAGAATATTTTTTCACTTCATTAAAGAGAAAGACTGGTGGATACGTGCAGCTAGCCAATAATAATAAAGTGAGAGCCTTAGGTATAGGAACAGTACAACTCTCGGTGCTAATCGACGGTGAACCAAAGGTGATAAATTTATATGATACGTTATATGTACCAGATCTTCGGGGAAATTTAATCTCAGCAAGTAAAGCAACGGACAATGGTTGCAAAATAATTTTTGATAAAGCAGCGGCAATTATTAAAAGTAATCGCGGTACAATAATAAAAGCAGAAAAGCATAAAGGGCTGTATTTGTTGCGAAATCAGCCGATAAAAGAACAAGCAAGGTTGTCGTCAGGGGAACATGAACTGGAATTAGGGAGGTGGCATAAAAGGCTTGGACATTTAAACTTTAAATCACTGAAACAGCTATCAGCTAGTAATATGGTGAAAGGATTACCTAGCTTTAATCAACTTGACATGCAGTGTGATACATGCATTCGTGGAAAGCAAACCCGTCTACCATTTCCAGTAAAGAGTGAAAAAACAACTACCCGTCGTTTGCAATTAATACATTCGGACATTTGCGGACCTATGAGAACAGAATCTATGGGAAAAGCTTTGTACTTTGTCACCTATATAAACGATTTTTCTCGTAAAGTTCATGTATACTTTCTCAGAAAAACCAGTTGCATTTCAAGAAGAAGTATGTAATAATGAAGAAGAAGTATGTAATAATGAAGCTGATGTTACCCTAAAAGCAAGGGAAAGTAAGCGCATTGACATCAGCTCTGACTTATCGATGGAGATTGGCGAAAAATCCGAGTATGAAAGTGAAGCCTCAAGTGTGTCGGAAGAACTGGAGGAGGAAGGATGTGATATTGAAGTACTAAATGACAAGGAATCGAATGAAGGTTGTAATGATTTGCTGCCGAAGCGGAAAGCTTCACTGCAGGCTACACGCGTTTTAATTCGCAATAGCAGCGATAATGACGTTGATCCTAAAACATTGAAGCAAGTCAACGAGTCGCCCCATGCTTTGGAATGGAAAGCTGCAATGCAGGAAGAGTTCAACTCACTGACCAGAAATAAAACATGGGTACTTGTTGATCGCCCAAAGGCAAGAAACATAATTGGTTGCAGGTGGGTGTTTAAAACAAAACGCGATCACAATGGTGCAGTTGCTCGCAGAAAAGCTAGACTAGTAGCCAAAGGTTTTTCACAGGAACAGGGAGTAGATTATAGTGAAACTTTTTCCCCTGTAGTAAGGCAGAGCTCACTTAGATTGCTGTTCGCCATCGCGGCAGAGAAGGACTTAAGCCTCTATCAACTAGACGTGTCATCAGCCTTTTTGCATGGAGACTTAGAAGAGGAAATATTTATGGAACAACCGGAAGGATTTACGCAAGAAAAAAATAAAGAAAAGGTTTGCAAACTTCACAAAGCACTTTATGGACTAAAACAAGCCGGTCGACAATGGAATCGTAAGCTAGATGACAAGCTTAAGAAACTTGGCTACAATAACTCAAATTATGATCAGTGTGTATATTACAAGAATTCCTCCAACGAATTTACAATAATCACGGTTTATGTGGATGATTTATTAATAGGTACAAACAATTTAGAAAGTGTAAAAGACTTAAAAGAAAGGTTATGCAAGGAATTCGAGATGAGAGAAATTGGAGAACCGAACTTGTGTATTGGTATAGAAATCGAGCATGACAAACCCTCACACACTGTTTCAATATGCCAGCGTCAATACATTCTAAACTTATTAAAAAAATATGACTTTGAGAAAACTAAGCAATGCAAGACACCAATGGAGAATAAATTAAAACTCGAAAGAGACCCTGCTGGAGCTTCAGGACGGAAAGTAAATACGGTAAAGTACCAAGAACTGATAGGATCTTTGATGCACTTAGCTGTCTACACCCGACCAGATATTTGTTACAGCGTAAATATCCTCGCTCAGTTCTCTCAGGATCCTAGGTATCAACATTGGCTTTCAGCTATGAGAATATTAAAATACTTAAACAGTACTCAAGATACGCGGTTGACCTATCGTAGGACTGGAATACCCTTGTTTGGATACGTGGACGCCAGTTGGGCAGAGGACATTGATGACAGGAAGTCTCATTCTGGGTATGCCTTCGTCTACGCTGGAGCTGCAATATCGTGGGAGTCAAGAAAACAACGCATCGTAACCACATCCAGTGCCGAAGCCGAATATGTAGCCTTGACAAGTGGTGCCAAAGAAGCTTCTTACCTCAGGTATTTACTAGAAGAGATCGGATTATGTTCTAAGGAGCCTACAGTTATCTTCAATGATAGTCAAAGTGCGCAAAGTAGGGCTGTGTTTCAAGGTCGTCATACGCGGACCAAGCACATACATTACCGGTATCACTTCATACGTGAAGCTATTTCCAACAATGTTGTTCAGCTGAAGTATCTTCCTACTGATGTAATGCCAGCAGATGCTTTGACCAAAAGTCTACCAATAGCACGACATGAAACGAGCTTTGAGAAATTAGGAGTTCTTAAATTGTATTAATTATCCACAGAGCTAATATTGAGGTGGCGTGTTGAAGATATTAAAGTTCCAAACCAATATTGGCTCTGCCATCTGTTGAACTAATCAAGCTGTAACTTTTGAATTGCTATATTGTCACTTTTGCGTTTATAATTTAGTTAAGTTGTCACACCTTTTTTATGTATCAATAAGCTGTCAATAAATCTCTCTAAGTTGAAGTACAGAGCAACCCGGACTTGTTTTTTGTATCCTTCGCCATCCTTCTCCTAAGGGCATTCCCTTTAACATTTATATCCTTTTGCAGCTCACGTAACTTATCTGCAGCAACAATGGACTGGTGAAAATATCGAACGATATCCTTCACTTTATTTATTAAAAATTCTAGGCCGGGAGAGTCTAAGATAGATTTTGTAGCTACTAAATTTAATGTGTGTGCCGCACGAGCAATGTGCTTGTCTTCGCCAAAAAGATTTCTAATTGCTAGGACTATATTGGCGCCATTATCGGTAACAGCTGCAGTAATTTGTTCTTTATTTAAATTCCAAGAACTTAAAACTTGCATTAAAATCTCTTGTAAGTATGAGGAAGTATGGCTTTCTTCAAGAGTAACTACTCCTATAACAATTGAATCCAGCTTACCTTTTCTTTCGTCAATAAAGTGAATAGTAATTCCTAAGAAGCTTCTTGTATTAAGGGTATCTGTCCAGACATCAGTTGTGAGAGTTATATTCTTCACAAGACATAGTGTTGATTTTAAATTTGAGGAGATTTCTTCATATTTTTTATCAATAAGGTTAGTCATTGTTTTCCTCGAAGGTGGTTTAAAAAGCTTGTTTAGACATCCCGAATAGTATTTAAATGCTTCATTTTCACCATATTAATTGGGAGATTCCCTTTTGAAATTAAATAAACAAGTCCATTCTTCATCTTTCTGTCCATTTCTCCATTTTCTAAAATTAAAGTTACTATAGGAATAACAAAATATTAATAAAGAAATTACTTTAGAATGAATTGATTTTTAGAATACATTTTTCTAATGTAATTTGAGAAATTGAATTTGTCTCTTTACGAACAATATTGGCATCGGCGGCAGAAAAATTTGTTTTCACTCGAAATAGATGCATTCACATTTAATTAATTATTTTCAGAAGATGGAATTTTCCTCACACTGCTAAAGTAAGAGGTTAGTTGTCCGTTAGTATCCAACTTTTCATGCTGAAATGTTATTGCGTGAAATCTTACTTTCTTGCTCTGGAAGTAGCTTACCTTTTGTTTCCCATCTTCAAATTTCTTAATTTCTGATTGTGTGTGGTGTTTTTCAATATGATGTCTCATATTTGAGGTGTTGTTGGAAGTCTTTATAAATCTTTTATCTTCACATAACAAACAGCGATATCGCGCTTCATTGTTATCAATTGAAGGAATTTTCTCGAAATAATTCCACACACTGCTTCGCCTCATTTTTGAAAGTGTAAGAGCACAACTTAATTAAATTAATGCACATAAAAAGCGATAAGTATAAATTGGAGCGTGGATGTGTACGACTAATACCAAATGACAGTGTCGCCGTTCCGAGGAAAAACAAAATCTTCTTCTTGGTAAGCTGTCTGTAATAGATCTGGGAGATTCAGATATGTAGACTAACGACGATTGCTCAATTTGCTGGATGAGTATAAAAGAAGTTTCGATATATCGGAGTATATCGGAGCTGCAATATCGACGATAATATCGATATGACATGAGTCGATATCATCGATATTATCGATACGATATAATATCGCCCACCTCTAATATATGGTAGTATATAGCAAATAAAAAAATAGCTATTCAGCTCATTCTTATGTTTTTAAAAGTGTAGTCGTATATTACTATTACCTATTCCCTACATTTTCCGGAAGAAATCTACCTTTTCCAAGATGGAGCTTTCTCTACTCTTATCGAAAAAAATACCTAGGGTCTTGTGGCACAAATTGTTGCCACTCACTTTAGCTAATTTTTTTTTTTTATATAGAGATGAACTCATCAATTTGATCGCCAATCCTTTAGACGTGAAGGCTGGACAATTTCTTAGCTGTATAATCTAGGTGAGGAGGAGAATTTATTGCAGTTCGTTGGACATGTTCCATCCTAACCGAATTTCGTATTAGAATATTTGGGAAAAGAAGACTGACAGAGGAGGTGTACTGCCACATTAAATAAAAAATCAGGAAATTGTTGCATTCGGGCCAACTAAGCTCATTTCTGATGCTGATATTAGTTAGTATCACGTTCCTGGCTACAGCTTGATGCCTATTTTTTCTCAGTATAGAGGGATAGCAATATGCCTATACCAGGGGGCGGCAACCTTTCTGTAGTTAAGAGCCATTTTTTTCCCGATGTGATAAATGATTTTTTTTAAAGAGCCACATATAAGTACATAAATCGGTAATATGTGTTAGAAAAAAATAATATAACCGTTTTCTGGTGTGAAACATGCATTTTTTGTGAAATCAAAACATTTGATTTTGCGTAGTAACAGAACATATAAGTCAATATATTAAAGAAAATGGAAACACTTTTTTATAACTTAAAAAAAAAAAGTTAATAGTAAAAACCTAATTTCAGTAGGTCAAATTGCTTGCTTAAAATACAAGTTAAATGCAAAAAATAATATAAATGCAAATACATAATATTAGTAAGATTTTTAGGATTGAGTAAAGTCATAAAGTTGTTCCAAATTTGGTGAATATTCAGAAGTTTTTAATTTCATGCAATTTTTGAGGCCTTCGCAATTAAGCGAACTTCTTAATTTGTTTTTAATAATCGACATATTCGAAAAGAGTTGTAAGTAGATCCGAAAATTGTCAAGATACCAAATGTATATTTTTTCACTTGATCATAAAAATCAGGAAGACAGTTCCATGTTTCAAATATAATTTTTTCCTCCTTCCTACATTTTGAAAGATCCGTCCACTGGTGTCTGACTGGCAATTTTTCTTTCTCTCTAACTAAATTTTCTAGTTTTAACTGCAAATTTATGAATTTTTCTGTCAATAGAAGAAAAAATAAGGATTATTATTATTATTCAGGTAAGTTGAGGTAATTATATCGCTCACTCCCATACGTACATATACAGAAAGATTTTGGGAAGATGTAGCACATTACTTATATAGGGTCTTTGGCTTCAAAAAGCATATGTAAATATTCTTAAGATGCAATATTTAGTACACACTAGTTTTCGAATGAATGTTACTGTAGAAATTGAACTTAAAGGCAATAATTATTCCATTCCAAGTCCAAGTCCATAGATAAAGTTTCCAGTTTCTTTTTGTTTCAGAAACAAACAATAATCCAAAGATAAAATCCACGTTTCCTGCTATTATAAGGCAATTAATTGTGTACACATGTTGCAATAAAACACCGAATGAGTTTTGAGATCAGTATATAAAAATAGAAAGGGATTTCATAGGGTAATGTACTGTACATACTCTAACATGTTATGTTAATACAATTTTACAAGTTCAACAGCCAGGTTGTCATGTACACAACCTGAAGTGAGCATGGAAAATTTGTTATGCTTTTAAGAATAATTATGAAGGTCAGTTTAAAGTCCATTTTTTTTGGAGGCGATTCTACTGATTGGAAATTTTACAAGGTTTTTGCGGACTTTTAAATATAAAAAAGATAAATCATTGAATTGCTGGATTGATCAATAGTTTTTATATCTATGGTAATTATGGAGAAAAGTGAACTTATTTTATAGGTTGCAAGTTTTATTTTATTCAATAACTTAATTAATAAAATTAAGAACAAAAGAGAATTATGAATGAAATTTTTTTGTTTTCTAAAAATTGAATTGCGTTTAAATGTGCTTATTCGCGACATTCAAGACAATAAGGAAATACTGTTTCGAAATTTTTGTAAAATGTCTATGGATGTTTTCATGCACTTGTTCAGATAATTTATAATTAGTTAATCATTAGTTATATATAAAAAAAACACAGTTATGTAACAGAATTCAAACTTTTCCTTTAGATGCACACAACTTGACGACCCGCCCGAATACGATTTACCGCCTAACTACCATGAACTCAATATTCAGACTGCACTCCTTCTATCTTCACTCAAAGATCCTAAAAATAATTAAAGCCTGAATTACAATTACGACTGATCTGTTGACGACGACTTTGCCCAAACGGTAAATGCATATGGCAAGATACAATTGCAACTTCGACTTCGACTGCGACTGAAACAAAACTTTGCGCAAAGTGCAAAGTTGGTGTTGGCTGCGGCCAACTTCAGTTCAATCACAGAAGTAGGGGTCTCTGGTTTGCTGAAGCAGTTGAAGCTTTAATTTAATTACCAATTTCACCTCAGCGTCGACTTCTACTTAAAATCAAGTCGCAGTCGGCCTACCACTAAGCCGGCATTTATTACACCTGGTTCAATATTCTCAGATATTCCGAGAATTTAATCTTTCTAATTACCCTATCGTAAATATTTGCTATACTTAGCTGTAACTACCTACAATGTCGGTTTATCGCCGAGTCGTCAAGACGGTTTCTTAACCTTGGGAATATCGAAGGATCCCATAATGATCATGCCAGATGGGACTTGCTTGGCGGTGATCATTACAATTATAATTATGTAGTTAATTACCATAATTTATAAAAAAAAATACAGAGCTTCACCAAGTAAAATTCGATACAAAAATGATTTCAAATGTAATGAAATTTAGAATGTTTTCGATTGGAGAGCAAAAGCATTCAAATGCATGTAATCAGCCACAAATTGTATTTTTTGTGACGTTTCCATAGCTTAAAGGATACCCTATGATGCCGTAGCAAAACCTTGGCCGGAAATGAAGAAAGGATATGTTTGCGGTATTTTGGTGGGGGAGAGGGGTCTGTTCCACATTCATACTGTTCTGCTTGTGAAGGAGTTCGCAGAATTTCACGGTACGGTTGACTTTTACTTCAAGGGTTTAGGGTAGGGATGGCCAATAGTTGGGAAAATATCGATACATCAATATATTGGCTCTTAAAATATCGATATCCTTAATATCGTCGATACGATATTTATTATTGTATAAATATAGTACTATGCTATACTATAGTATGCACACCATGTTGTTGCATATCAAATTAAAGGTCTCGCCGAGTATACCATCGAGTGGTGTACTCTGTTCCTGATTCAGAAAACTTTCTCGGGACGTTTTTGTCGACGAAAAACCCACTTTCATGCACTTGGGTAACATACACCTCACTTACTACATTTCCCATATATTTTTTCCGTTCTTTCTTTCAGGCACATTAGTGATCTGTTGTGAGCATTTTTCTCATAGGAAGTCATTTTCCACGACGCACCAATTTCGCACAATCACGAGCGAAGAAAGTAGTCTCGCCGAGTACTATCAGTATCGCACTTGGGTAACGTACACCCCAGTTACCTTATTTCGCCTATATTTCTTCCGTTCTTTCTTTCAGGGACATTAGTGCTCTCTTGTGAACTTTTTTCTTATAGGTAGTCATTTTGCACGACGCACCAGTTTCGCACAATCACGAGAGGAAAAAAATCCACTTTTTGATCCAAGAAAATCGCTCTCAAAATACACCCGATCGCCAAAGCTTTCGCCCGGTTAATAGAAAAAGTGTTATTTATTAATAAAATATGCTCAATCCAATGCTCAAGGCATCTCTCATGTCTGTTCATGTCGGGCCAAAAATTGTATGAAAAGTGGGCATTCGAACAGACATTTATTTTTTGCAATGTAGCTATTGAAATATCGATGCAACGATATTTAAAGTATAAAAATATCGATACGAGTTACCTGCATCGTAGGGGGATAAATTACGATATATCGAATATCGTATCGGTATCGGCCATCCCTAGTTTAGAGGTGAGCTCGGGCTACAGCTTGTATAGACAGAGAATTCTACTAAGGATCAGACAAGAAATTCGTCAAAGTTATGGTAAAAGCGCGATACATATCCAACGATACGCCGTTGCTTATGTTATCGCTAATAAGTCGACAGACTTTTTGGGACTTTCTCTAATGTGAACAATTCAGAGCGTCCAGCCCCTGCCAAATTATGAGAATTATATTCTAATCTAGACCTAATATGAGACTCGTAGATTTTCGCAAAGTTTGGTGAAGTAAAACTATTCCTTACAACTTTACAAGAAACCCAGGCATTTCATTGCATTTTTGGAAATACAAAAAAATGTTATCGGACTAATAAAAATTACTGAATATTTCCATGCCTGAGATGCTAGTGATAGCAGTCCTGGCAAGACAGTAATCGTTCCATTCCCGAGAGAAAAAAAAGCTTTGCATACAAGAACCATATCTTGAGGGAAGAGTAATGGAATTCCGGAATGAGGTCAAATATCTAGGCATTACCCTAGATAACAGATAGACTAACTTAAAATTCCACAGCAATAGCATGGACATGCCACAGGCATTTTGGCAGAAATTAGGGTCTTAAAACAAAAATGACTCTATGATCGTAGACATCTATTACAAGACCCATAGTCACATATGCTTCATTCATTTGGTGGCCAAAACCTAAACAAAAGAAAGATCAAGCTAGTTTACTAAAACTACAAGGGCTTAGATGTTTAGGAATAACTAGTGTCATGCATACCTTCCCAAATGCAGCCTTAGAGGATATACTATACCTACTCCCTTTACATTTGCACGTTTGGAAGGAGGCCATCCTCAGTGCAATTAGACTGTAAACTGAGTGCAAGAAATTTGGTTGGCAGTGAAAGTCTTCCAAAAATTCCTTGGAGACCCATTTAAGGTAATCTTAGGTGATCGTCAACAGTAGCACACTGGGAACTTATTTTCTGAAAAAGGATCTATTCAATGGTGCACGGATGGATCCAAAATGGAAAGTAGAGAAGACGTGGGGATATAAGGGCCGAACTGCCATCTCGCAAAGTCACTGGGCTATTTTGCAGGCAAACATATACGCCATAGAACTCTGCGCTCGTGAAATAATTCACAAGAATATGCGTGGAGGAAAAATATATATAATATCAGACAGTCAATCAGCACTCAAAGCGTCAAGTTCGTTTACCTTTGAGTCTACATGAGTTGGTCTGGAACTCTTACTGTCTTAAAGCAACTGACCGCAGCAAACAAGGTGGCACTGATTTGGGTATCAGAACATGAAGGGCATAAGGGCAACGAAATAGCGGACCGCTTCGCACAGGAAGGAGCGAGCTCTCGGTTTGGCCCTGAGCCTGATTTTGGACACCTAAAAGGCCACCTTTCAGCACAAGTCAGACTTTGGGAGGACAGAATTAAAATGACACACTGGGAAAATACCCCGGGGCTGAAACAAGCGAAGGAAATCGTCAAGTACTCGCAACAGAAGACAAAAGTATTTCTCACTCTTATAACGGGCCCATTTGCTTCCCACTTAGATATCACCTTAAAAATATTTGTAATGTCGATGATGAGACCTGTTGCTTCTGCATGGAAGACGATGAAACCATTGACAGCGTCCTGTTTGAAGCTATGTACCGCATAAGGCTAAGACATCTAAAAAGCACATTCCCACTGCCAGAAGATGTTGCAAAGATGACCCCCAAAAATATTATAGGCTTTGTAAAAGACCTTAAGATCGAATGAGCGCCCTAGGGCATTTAGGGGTAATGTCACTAAAGATTTTATAGGTCACGGTGACTAGATGAGCGGCGGGAGCTCTGTCTGCATATACCTCCCTTTGTTTGTCACTCATTTGATTCCGTTTGATTTGCGTAGTCTCAAACCGACTTTGGAAGGTAACTAAAAGTTCTTTTTAATGTTTCTGCAATAAATGGCATCTTGTGAAGTATATTTTTTTTTTAGCTAACTATCCTGACCCTGATCCAATTACTACATATTGTTACGTGAGTGGCGTTTGTTCGTTATTTAAAACACAATATTTCGGATATAATTCTTTATTTAACTTTACTGTTTTCTCTCACAAATTCACAAACTATTATCAAATCAAGCCTTTATTGTTATCGCTAGTACGGTACTTCTCTAATTATCACAATACAAATAGTTTACTTCGTTCACTTCACTGTCTGAAATAAGACTCCGCGTCCTGGATTGGATGTGAGTAGCGCCGTATTTATACTCTACAAATTATCCCAGAATCTTTCGAATATTCCGTTCTCCGAACCCAAAGTTTAGTAGAATATCACTAACCTAAAGTTGTTTCCATTTCTAATAGATGTCGCTTGTATCACTTTGCGGCGCGTAACAATAGTTATGTTATCATCCTACTCACGTGAATAAATTATTTTTCCACCTTTAAAATTTTTCTTCTTATCTCCAAGACTACACTTTTTATTTCATCCTAATCTAATCACACTAAAATAATAATTGCTAAGAGTGCTCTCAAAATTTGCAGTAAAAGAGAGCAAAAACTGGAAGCTTTTAGGAAAACTATAAATGCTTTTTTCTCTCTTTTCATTAGCTACATTTATTTTCATTTATTTTTTCATTGCGGAAAATTGCATTAAATCTTACTCCTCTGGCCCGCACTCCTCTCGCCCCTACAGATCAAAGCAGCATTCGTTTCACGTCAAGAAATTAATTCTTAATTCTTTCCTTACTTGACTCTGGAGTAGGTAGGTATATATGTACGTGTGCATATCTATTTTTATCTGAAGAAAATTAATAACGGTAATCCCGTTGAGTCTTAATGCTTGAAATGTGTATTTTGACTCAAGTCAAGTGAAATCAAATGGATGTAAGATTCCCTAAAGATAAAATAAAACGTAAGGTATGCCATCGTCCTGCCATAAGCAATATGAACTAAAGCGAGTTTCACAATTTAAGGAAAGAATTTCATTGAATAATTCATTCAAACTTGAATTGAATTTCTTCAGACAGGAGAATTTCTTTGATTCAATCAGGATGCCTTGACGTCTGTTTCCAAATTCATTTTGAAGAAAAATTGCAAAGTCGGATATCGGTGGTGATCCAAGTACTACCTACGCGAAAGGTTAAAGAACTGAATTAAGGAATAATGATTCAACTCTTATAAATTGTGGTATGGAATGAGACTTGTCTCATAAACTCGATGGATATAAACAGATACGCGTCTACTTTAGACATAATGATTCAATTTGAAATTCAAACATTTCAAGGAAATGAAGATGTGATAGACTGTGAATGAAAATTAGTTCATTTGAAATGTCAAGACAGTTCCTCATTGTGAATAAAGATCATGGCAGAGTTCATTAGTTTAATTTAATGATATCAACAAAATTTGTGAGTATTTGCTGTACTTGCAAAGCATTTAGACAGGATTTGTTTTTTTTTTTGAAGAGGCCAAAAAGAGAAGAAAAACTGTATAGAGATTTCATTCATGATCTAATATAGCTAATGGCTATACTGCTGACTTTATTGGAAAGTCTTTCGACTTTCCAAATAAATTCAGTTCATTTTAATAACAGTAGATGACACTTTTGCAGCAATATCCTTAAATAGACTAAAATTTGCTTGATAGACTGCATTTGTGTGACACACTTTATATTTGACTCCATACAATTAAAAATAAAGCTATTATGGAAACAATTTGTCTCTAGGGTATTATCTCATTGGTATGCTGATAATACTACCTATCAGTTTTTCTCTGTCTACCTATATATCCTTGTACTACCGCATAGGCTTACAGAAGCTATTTGGTAAAAAAGTCAGTGACTTATAATAATGATAATAGATGGCGCTAAAAACACAAAAAAAAAGTTCCAATGTTGATCTGAATAAAATAAGTAAAAAACGAGTTTTCAAACAAAACTGAGGCCAAGCCGCATGAAAAAGTAGAAAATAAGCTTTTCTTCACACACAGAGGTGGACTCAGATTTTATTCGCTGACAATCACCGATAAATTTCAGTATGAGATCAATCAGAGGTAATAAGTGATTTGATTCATGAAGAGAAAGAATATTCAAGAGAAATGTCCCAATCAAAAAATCTGACTCCACCTCTGTGTGAAGTTTATTTTCTACTTTTTCATGCGGCTTGTCCTCAGTTTTGTTTGAAAACTAGTTTTTGAAAATAAGACAAATCGGGCAACTCGTTCGTGGGGTTGCCATACAAAACAAAACTTTCGTTTTACACTATATATTTGGATTTTTCCCGATTTTCCGGGTTTTCCATGGAAATTTCCGGTTCAAGTTTTGATAGATTGAATTGTCACGCGACATGAACCTGTGTGCCAAATTTCAGCTCGCTGTGATGACGAGAGTGTCGAAAATAGTAAAGAAATATATAAATAGACAAATTCGTGTTCGAGTTAAAGGGAATGGCCTCAAAAAAATAGAAAATTTTTATCAGTGTTCGATGGTGGAAAATAAATTTTAAATCTCTAACAAGCTAGAGGAAAATTGGTACTGCCTTATACCGTAGACACACGGGACATATCAATGATCATTGACGGAGCAATGATCATTGCATAGCTCGTATGTCACTGCATCATTGGCGCAATGGTCATTCGTTTCGTCATTGCACCAATTACGCCCCCACAAGCTCATTCGTTTGCAATTATGCATTGCTTGTCATTTCTTTTAGCGATAAGCCAGCGGTGAGGAACTGCAAATTATTGGAAAAATCAGCTGATTTTCGAGCCATCACTGTCAGATATCATTTGTGAAATTGGCTGATACATTTGTCAAGGTAAATTTTGAATGTTTCCCAAATTATTGAATTCTTTAAAAAAAATTTCATACATTATAAATGGAAAAAGAGACGAATGAAAAAGAGACAAAGAAAAAAGCAAGATTATGGAAAACTGCTGAAAATTATAAGTTGTGCGAGCTGTGGTGCATTTATATAAAAGATCTGAGAAAGGTACGAAGAAATTAGCCACATATTCGCGGATATGTCTGTGAAATTTAAAGATATGGGAGTAATCGCCAGTATGCACAAGTGACGCATTTATTGGGTCAAATCTAGTCTGTCAAATCTAAATACGTGAAGATCGTCATTGCCGTGTGCCACCCAAAAACAGGAATGATCATTGATCCAATTACGTAATAATATGTCCCGTGTGTGTAGGGTATTAGGCTCCAATTAGCAAAGATTTTAAATTTGCTATGCTATGACCCAAACGGGTCAGTATACTATCTCTTCCGCTTGAAATCTGTAGTTGGGTGATGCTTCATTTCTGCCCCAACCATGATCTTACCCGCAAGCTGAGTCAATAGATTGGATGACCTTCAACGTCAGTAGATATTGTTTTCCCATTCCAGTTGAAATGTCACTCCTTTGTTTTATTATATTTCAACTAAGCTCACCCAGGAGTTTCATATCTCTGATATAGCTGACATAAAGCAGTTGTTAACTTATTGATACGGGAATTAACGGACAGTTAACAAGTAAGAGAAACTTATATTTCTACGTAGGTCCAAGAAGTGTAATTTGAATTTGTCCGAATTTTTCTATTTCTACTGGCCCAAGCCTCAAACTCAGGTGTAAGTTGTAGATTATCAGGTACCGTTTCGGCTAGTTAATTTGGTTCACAGTTCAATGAAACTCTTTGTCACTTTTTCAAATATGTGCTGTGTGGTTAGTTTCAACCATAAATAATATGGTGGGTCAAATAAACCCCACTCTTATGGTCATCTAGTGGCAATAGAGTATCGAGATCACAGATATAGAAAATGCAAAGAAAACCCTCCCTATAATGCACATCTTATCTGCGTGATTCGGCTCTATGGAATGATGCCTTACGAAGCGAATTGGGTTGCTACCAGAGTATAAGAAGCTTACCCTTCTTGTCCAAAATTTGTCTCTTGTATCGATTCATCTGGTCCTATTACTGCGCTCTTGAAAGCGCTCATTTCTTTGAGGATTTTATCTAATTTTCCATTTGGTAGTAAAACTTTCATGCTCCATTGTTGTCTTGAAATCACGTTTTTGTTTGAAAAGCTAAAGTCGTCATTGTTGAATTAGTCCGCCTCCGTAGCATAGTTTGAAGGTTTGTAGTAGTTGTCTTTTCATGGGAGAAGGTCGCTAATCTTCTACGCAAGCTAATAAGATTACAGTTTGAGCCAATAACAGTTCACAGTTTATAAAAAATTATATATCTTTCTAAATATGAAAAAAGTACACACATTTTCACATAACTAGATACTAATTGAAACTATTTTCTCTTTATTCCAGAAGAATCATATATAGTGGCCTGGTTAGGATACCGGATATGACGTATTTATCTACAGGTACAATTTTGCATATGGTGTAAGTACATACATACATTCTGGCTAACTTTAGAAACTTTTCTATAGTAAAAGTAAATACTATTTATTGCAGAGACTTAGAAGGAAATCGCATAAGGCGTATTGAAAGTAAATCAGTGAGAATAAAGACTGAACAATTGTAAGTACCTAGTTTTTCATTTTATTTTACAAACAACTTCTTAGTTATAAGGAAAAGCACTGGTCCAATAACTAGCTCTTCTCATGATTATCCTATTTCATTATACCCTAGATAATTAGATCATAGGATACCTATACTAATGATGCATTTCTTTCACCTGAACTGAACCGTCACTCTTTCGTTTCCTGCACCTTTAGTGTTTTATTCACCATACCGATCCAGAGCTGGTTCTACAAGTTTGTTTTTCCTCGCAGCGGCTCTATGTTCAGTTTCTGCACCGATTTTAAATTTTCTTACACCATGAAAATTTGCAGTTACGGTCCGGAGCTAAACGTCAAATCGGAATTATTTGTAATCAAAGTGGGGAGGATATGTGGACATTTTGTCAAAGTGCTTATAAGAGTGGTTTATTTGTTTATTAAAATCATAATTGACGAACATTTTCAGGTACTGTACTTTCTTGCATTCTTTTCAGCTTGCCCCCCCCCCCCCCCCCGTTCGGGACAGGGCTACGTTGGATCTAGATTCTAGATCTGATAGCTTTAGGTTCAGTTCAGTGCCTGATCGGTTTTGTTGAAAAGTTTGTCATTCCTTTTGTAACGTACAGAATTAATGCTGGTAGAGCAATATGGTTTGGATACCCACGCATAATATTAAAAGTTACTTTGATTTCTGCATTTTCATCTGTCCCTCCGTCCGTCTGTCCATCTATCTATCCCCACAATAACTCGAGACCAAAGAGGCGAAGGAAGGAATCTCTGTGTCAATTAGGTGGCGTTCGGTTAGCCGAATCAGGTCGCACCGTCCACATAGGCAATAGCTTACATGTAGCAGGCTGTTGCTAGCTTCAGTGTAGCATACTGCTGCATACAGTATGCTACGACCATAACAGGGCAGGTTCTGACGCATTGGCAGGCGAGGACGTGCGGAAAACTGAATCTATTAACAAGAGGTATACATGCGGCTAGGCTGGGAAGGTCCTAAGCGGCACATTGGTATCCTGTGGTTTACCAGTTAAGCTGGCTGGATGCCTTCTTAGGGCCACCAGGAATGAAAAAAGATGCAACAGGTAGATATGACAGGTCTTTCAGCCCGTAGCAGCAATCAGGGCTTAATCCCTCTGTGTCAATTAAGTGGCGTTCGGTTAGCCGAATCAGATCGCACCGTCCCCATCGGCAATAGCTTACATGTAGCAGGCTGTTGTTAGCTTCAGTGTAGAAAACTGCTGCATACAGTATGCTACGACCATAACAATTACTTGAAATGGTCGTTGTTTGTTACAGACTTATCGGGATGCAATTTATTATGTTCCTTCTATTAATTTTGAATCGTTTTACAGCTCCAGCTAATTTGTTTAATAATCCAAACTACAGACCGATTCAACCCCATCTCCTCATTTAATAAAAACATCTCAAAGATTAAAGGAAAATCTAAAATATTTTTCTTTTGCAGAATTTTAAGTAACAATTTACTGACAGCGATTGACGATTTAGCATTCCATGGATCAGAGATCGCAAAATTGTAAGTAAGCGAAATTTTGTCCATTGATTTTTGTTTGTTTGTTTTATGAAAACAATTCTTTCAATTCAATCCGGAATAATTGACAATATCAAAGAAGTCTTAAAGGAAATACTCAATTGCAGTATATACATCCGTCAGCTTTCGTTGGGATCATTAATATTCGAGAGTTGTGAGTACCACCTACTTATTGTTAGTTAAATAAAACATAAAAATGTATGTTTGTAACGATATTAAAATACTAGGGATCTCTCAAGAACTTCACTAATTGACTTGCCATCAGATGGATTGCAAGGATTAGAGGTTCTCAGAGTACAAAACACACATTCCTTGAAAACAGTTCCTTCAATTTATAATTTCAAAGTGAGTTTTATATACATATAGTTGGAAAATCTTTTGATAGCTAGTACTGAAAGAATTCTGCAATATCAGAATAGTTTTTAATGTCAATTTCATTTTGTTTTCTTTTCTTTTTATTTTTAGAATCTTCAAGCAGCTTGGCTGACACATTCATTTCATTGTTGCGCTTTTAAGTTTCCCTCTCGACATGATCGCATAAGACATGCTCAAAGATTGAAATATCTAAAAAGTCTACAAGAAGCATGTCTTGGAAGTGCTGTTTTAACTGAAAATAAGTTGAGCAATATTCTCAAAGAATTGGGATATGGAAAACAAATAGAAGCCAATCATCTTTCAGATTCAAGATTGATAAGAAGTGTAAAATCTTCAGGTATTATGCAGAATGAAGAACGTCGCTTCTCACGAGAAACGATTGAGGGAGATGAATTTTTTAGGTGAAATTCGAGATTCGATAAATTGCAAACAGAGCTAGTATAATTTTCAAATATGTTTTTTTTTTGTAGTCATTTTGAAGTTGGTGATTCAAGTCGATTTGGAGAAGAGCAAAATGTTTCTGATCAAATCCATGGAAATTTCATTCAAGCGATTCGAGGATCTCCGATCGTTACGATTAGTAGTGAAGATACCGATGATATTTTTGTACAGAATCCAGATTTTGGTGAATTTCATGAGACAACTGCAGATTTGACACAAAATAATAATTGGGATGCTTTGTGTGGTAATTTAACACAAAAGTAAGTACATACTCGTACATATGTATATGAAAAGTTTCTCAATAATGATATTAATATATTCTATGTAATTGTGTCCTCTTGCTATGCTGCGTAACATAGCGTGGTTATTGTAAGATGAAAGGGGGAAAAGTGGATGTCAACATTTTGAATACATATAATACTAAAAGATTTTTGTACAATCTGCATACATTACAACCATTCCACAAGAAAACGATCAAATTGTAGATGTGTTGGACCCGACCATCTCTGATTCGAATGAAATTTTCACAGTTTGTATGGAATACAAAAATAGCTCACCCATATTTTTTGGTTCCCTTCCTAACCACGGCCCACCCCTAGTTCGATCAATATATCATACTTACAGAATAAAATTACTATATTTTCCACCAAATATTCCTAAAAAATTATGGACGTCTATAGCCGTCATTTGTTTTTAATAGCTTCGATTTCACTGATACACAAAAGACGTCTATAGCCGTCTTTGTAGCTGTAAAGACCATAACGTTATTTGTTGAGAATAATTTAGTAAAAATAAAATAAATATATTTTTATAAACATAAAACTATCCGTCACCTAAAACTGTTCGGCAGGCCCAACTCTTACTAGGTATGGCGGGACGGTCTCGACGATTCATTCCGAACTATGCTTCTAACTGCCTCCATTACAGACACTCTGAAAAATCCCAGTCAGTTCCAATGTACACCTGAAGCCCAGATGTATCTGGAATTGTTAAAACAGGAACTTACCTCTGCTCCGTTGTAAGTGAGCCCAGATTTCACCAAACCGTTCGTTATCCAGTGTGATGCGAGCCAACAAGGTATTGGGGCAATGCTGTTACAATTAGATGACGATGGCCACAAGAAGCCGATAGTCTACGTCTCGAAAAAGTAGAATTCAGCACAGCGAAATTACACAGTCCAAGAGCAGGAATGCTTAGCAGCGATCTTAAGTATACAGAAGTTCCAGCCCTTCATAGACCTTATGCCGGCCGTTTAAGATAGTGACTGATCATGCGAGCTTGAAATGGCTGATGTCTCAAAAGGACCTCAGCGGTAGACTTGCTCGGTGTAGTTTGAAGCTTCAAGGTTTTCGACTTCACCATTGAACACAGAAGAGGAAGCTTGAACGTCGTCCCGGATGCTCTGTCACGAATCCACTGCGCAGCTTCTCACCATCTGAAGATCCTGGTCCGGAATTTGACCTTAGCTCTCAATATTTCAACTCGTTGGAATATACGGAGTTGAGGCAGAAAGTTAAATCAACTTCTGATAAACTGCCAGATCTTTGTGTCAGGGATGGCTTCGTCTATATTCGAACTGTTCCGAGAACAGGCGATCCGATTCAGGAAGAAGAAGCTTGAAAGCTTTGGTTTCCACGAGGGCTTGTTTCCGACGTTGTTTCAAGAGCGCATGATCCAACACTATGCGTTTGAACAGGGTTCAAAAACTTATAATCTTAGAGCGAAGCCTGTAAGTTTCAAAGTGGGTCAAGTAGTGTACAGACGGAATTTTGCCCAAAGCAATTTCCAGCAGCAGACCAGTGCTAAATTTGTGAAGGGTCGGGTTAAGTCAAAGAAAGGAAACTCCTTAAATGAGCTTGAAGATCTGCAGGGAATAACGTTAGGAGTCTATCACGCCAGGGACATAAGGCCGTGATATCCATATTTGTAGGACGTTGTAGGTTTAGTGCAAATTTCAATCCTGGTAGTCCTAATAAGGCATCCAGCCAGCTTTACTAGTAAACTACAGGATGCCGATGTGCCGCTTAGGATCCTCCCAGCCTAGCGGTCGGCATACATTTTGGACAATAGACACGTTTTACCCCAATCCCTCGCCAGACAATGCGTCAGAGCCCCTCTTACATGGTACCCTACGGCAGATAGGTTGTCGTAGGAATTCCACTTGCATATAGCCTTTGCAAATTTAAAGAAGAAAATCTGGCACGTCGCTACCTCAACGACGCCTTGGAGACACACCCTTGAACAAGCGTCGGTCGGAGATCAGAGTGAGATGTTATGGCTGGGGAAGCTTTGCGATCAGTTGGTTAGGTTACTGACCGCGGGGTTCTCTCGGCTCATCTCGGTGAAAGAAGGCAGAGGGGTACTGGCCGACTGGACTTTTTAGGTTACCAGGTTGTCGGTACGCCTTTGACTTGTGGTACGGAGAATGATGTCGAGGTCTGATCAAAGACTGACGGGACTTTAGGGATAGGAAATGCTTTCATGGGTCGTGGGTCGAGTCACACATTGGGAGCCCGCAGATATGAGGCCTATGTTTTAAGACCGGCTAGCTAGAATCCAGTGGCATAGTGGAACCTCTCAGAGGCGCCTCAGCGAGGGATCCTCATCAAAAAAATTCATGTGAGTTGCTGCCAAATGTTTGTTTGATTATCTTCTAAACTCTTTTCTCAATCTCTTTCTAATTCTGAGAATAACTGAAAAAGACGACTATATTAATTATTAAGAAATATTTCATGATTCATTCTTAGAACAAGATTGAAGAAACATGAAACCAATGAATTTAACACTGATATACAGTTTATTCATTTATTTAGAATGCTAAGAATATATGACGGCTATAGCAGTCATTTGCATCTGTAATCACTAGCGTTGGACGGCTATAGACATCATTTACGTCAACGAGAGTCGCCATATTGCAATGCTTTGGGTTTTTTTTTGCCAGGGGACGAGAGATACCAAGTACGCAGCCCAGGGCGGCCAATTGTGGTAACCTGTTAGAAATCCTTTTTTCACCAAAACGTTCCAGTTCTCTTAATGATGCGCAGTAGGTCTTGGTGAGGTAAGTTTTTCAGCTTATCCACAGATAACAGGGCAGAGCCAAGCATATCCAGCCAGCTCCGGGCAAAGGCCGGACAACCACACAGAAAGTGTTCGGTTGTCTAAGGGTGTCCTTCCAGGCAGGGGTTTCAACAAACTCCCATCCTTGTTAGATGATCTAAGGCCGGTGATAAAGCCAACCATATTTCTACATTGGTACCCTCCAAGCCCCAAGAAAAGATCAGAGAAATTCCTATTGGGCCCATCAAGAAAAAGTTTTTTGCACCTGCAAGCGATTAGGTTCGCTCATCTCTGCTGATGTTTCATACGAACATCTATTTTGATGAGGGATCCGATAACTGAGATGGCAACGCCTGAAGTGGGTTTTGGTCCAAGGAACGGAGAACCAGAGCCAGACCTGGCTAGAAGGTCAACCCTTTCATTTTTTGTGATCCCCATGGGAATAAAAATCCAATAAAGAGACAGCTTGTTGTGGATGATTTGACTATACCGCCACTTTAAGAATGTATAGCTACAAATCGAAGCCGCACACCATCAAAATTTTTGGCACATGCATTGATAAGGCTTTTGGCTAAAAACAAAAATAAAAAAATAAATAAGAATGCTGAATAATGCAATTTTTTCGAAAAGTCTACTATTGTCAACAAAAATGTTCCATTCGGTATTGCTGTATTTTTTTATAAAAAATAAAAAGCATTAAACTTTATTTGGCATTTAAATCCCAAAACTCGGTGGCTCCGTTCTCGAGATATAATTTTTTGAAAATTTCATTTCATCGTAAAATCTCGAAATTTCTAACCACTCTAACGGAGGGATGGGGCGTGTAAGGGAGCTTACAAAAAAATACGGGTGAGCTATTTTCGTATTCCATACAAACTGTGAAAGTTTCATCCAAATCGCAAATGATCGGGTCCAAAAAACAATCCCTTCTTGATCGTTGATCGTGTGGAACGTCTGAATATGCAGATCCATTTCTACTTGCATTTATACAATAAAATTTATTTTCTTTCCACCATTTAAACTCTATTTTCAGAAAGAGAGGTGTCAGTTGTTTTCCAATGCCGGATGCCCTTAATCCTTGTGAAGATGTCATGGGATCATATTGGCTGCGAGCATCAGTATGGGTGGTTGTATTATTGGCGGTCTTTGGTAATTTTGCAGTGTTAATTGTTCTACTTTCAAGCAAGTGGGTATTTCTATTTATTTTCATAATTTCAATTTCAATTTTTACATCTTTAAAACATGTGTGTGTGTACCTACAAACCTACATATGTATGTAGATCTGATACATCTGTGCCAAAGTTTCTTATGAGCCATTTAGCTTTTGCCGATTTATGTATGGGACTCTATTTACTATTGATAGCATCGATCGATGCACATTCCATGGGAGAATATTTCAATTATGCTTTTGATTGGCAGTATGGTATGGTGCTAATAATATTACAGTTTTTATTTGAAAGAATGGAATTTAAGTACTAAGGAATTTTTTTTGTTAGGTGCTGGATGTAAAATAGCTGGATTTTTGACAGTATTCGCAAGTCATTTATCAGTATTTACATTGACTATTATTACACTTGAAAGATGGTTCGCCATAACGAATGCCATTTACTTGGAGAAGAGAATTAAAATTAAACCAGCGATCTATATAATGATTGTCGGCTGGATATATTCATTTTGTATGGCAACATTGCCACTTCTTGGAATCAGCAATTATTCATCTACAAGGTAATTATGTAATTAGTATGAATATAATTTTTTAATTAGTTAATTAATTTTATTGATCACCATCTACATGAACCAATCAATAGTTGTTACAGGTTTTTCACCCTTTTGCAAAATAAATTCACCCTATCGTAAATGAAATTCCTGCTTTACCTATATATGTGGGATTTGAATAGAATTGTTTCAAGTTATTTCACTTTTTATTGATATACAATTTAGTGTGAACTAATATTATAATCTTCCGATTACTGATTGATTGTCAATGTATGTCTGCACTCCACGTCTGTCCGACAAAGAAGAAGGAATGGCAGCTGTCAGCTATTCTGACTTATTTCCGTGGGGTGTGTTCGGGATTTCGTTGGGTGCTGTAATTCGTGTCTCACTTTCAGGTGTCATTCGAGTGTTTAAATTCCCACATATATTATATTTTAAAAAATCATTAAATAATGTTAATTACATAATAAAATATATCAAAATTTTTATTATAATTCATACAATTACACGTATGGAGATGAAGGTATGTGTGAAAAAATACCTTTTTTAGATTTAATTAAACTAATTTCATTTCTTTTCAACAGATTCAACAATATTCAATAAAAAAATCAACAACTTATACAAATCGATCAACAATTTTTAAATTTATTTCCATATTTCTTCTAGATTAAACGAATTCGTTATTCTATTAAAATAATTCACCAATATTATTAAGTAAATAGGCGCGTTGTGGCTGTGCTATATTCACATTTGATGTCATGCTGAGTATTGAGTGATAACATCGAGGATGTCGTTAATGATATCCACAAAGTCTTACTTCAATGTATTGGGAACTCACACGTTGTCTGCAATAATTGTTGACTTAATTGTAACGAATTCGTTGATCTTTATCTAGAAGAAATATTGAATTAAATTTAAAAATTGTTGACTTAATTTGAAAAACGCGTTCAATTCCATTTGAAATCAATATTGAATTTAATTCAAATTTGTTGAACGACTTATGTCAGTTGTTGATTTGTTGTTGTATATTGTATCTGCAATTAAATCAAAAAAACGTATATTCTAACTCAATAGACAAAAGCACGATCGAGAGTTAACACACCGGCTCACGTGACTATACCAACGTATAGAGGACGAAGTGCTTCCTTAATTGCGGCAATTAATATACGGGGAATTGTAAGGGGCTCTTAAGGGGTTACTTCAGAGATTGGAAGACGATAATCTGGACGAAGTCCGGTTGATTTTGGACGACGACGGAAGTATCCACAAGACACATGAAGTGTGTGATTTTGTTGGTCAGAAAAGGCACACTCTACTTTTTTTACCACCATATTCTCCAATGTTGAACCTCATCGAAGAATCCTTTTTCAACATCAAGTTTAATACAATGTTAGCTGATCCTTTATGTCGTGAAAATTTGGTAGATGTAATTATTAACTCTGTTGGAACTGTTACGTCTACAAACTGTTATAATTACTATATGAATATGTAGGTATATTAAATTACCAACTGCTGCTGCAGCAGAACCATTATAGACTAGGTTTTATGTACATATATATATACATGTATATTGAATTATCATTATTATTGCATTATCTGCATACTATTTTCATACATATTTTCATTGTAATAAAATTTTTGATATCGTACTATGTAATTAACATTATTTGATGTTTTTCAAATATAATATAAATGCAAAAGTACTTGATTTGCAAAAGGGTGAATTTAATGTGCATATAGGGGCACAGCCGAATATATACCTATATTTGAATGTTATTGTTATTTGAAAATTGCTGAAGGGTATTATCTTCATTAATAGTTTTTCAAAACATAAAGAATATCATATTCCTTGCTTATATTTCATTTTTCAATTAAAATAAGTAACTATAACTAATCGTATATTTGTGTAATTTTCATTTAGAAACAGTGCCGACCCAAGGGGGGGGGGGGGTATTACCCCCCGCAGTTTGAAGAAAAACATATTTGAGTTATTTGAAAAAAATATATTTATTATTTTATTTTATTTTTATTTATATAATTCAACTACAAAAAAATTTTTTAATCAAGATTTATTTCAATGAATATTATTGTATGTGTGTGATGTACCTATGTGTACATATAGGTTTTTCTCGGAATTTGAATTTGGAGACCCAATTTTAGGTGATCCACAACCCTCGAGAAACCCTTCCCAATCCACAAAAAAGACTCCCTCAATACCACATCAGAGCCCTAACTTAGTCCTAACTCCTAACATTCTTAAAAATTTTTGCAGTGTTCTTATGTAAAACCACTGACATGTATAATATGGACTGACTACGTCCACTTCTACATAGCTTTTTGGTCTAAGCGCCAACTACCAACTGAGAGAGAACTGTAAACAACAAATAAATAAATAAGTGTATTCGTCGAAATAAATATTTTTAAATTAATTATTTGGGTTAATTAGTGATAAAAAGTGTTCACACCGACGTAAGAACTATTTTTGGTACACTAGAAAATGACACCTCGTCCACACCGCTTAATGCGAAAACCTTCTTAGTTACTGCAGTGGCTAAACGGCTAAACTAAGCTATTTACGGCGGATGTTTTTTTTTTTGCTCAATTTAATTTGTATGATGACCGCCCCTAAGTTTAATGCTAGAGCCGCGCCTATTTATTAAGCTGAACATGGACTTTAAACAAAACAACTGAAATTATACCGTCGACCGACGACCAAAAATAATTTCCAATTATGTAATTGAAAATTATTTTTAATTTCCAATTAAATATATGGTGACAGACGATTTTGACATTAAATCAAATTTTGTTTGCAATAGCCAAAGACAGCAACCAACTGCAATGATTTACTAGGTGATCTAACAGTTCTTTTAAATAGACGTAAGAAGTTAAAAAGACGAACAGCAGCGTTTAAAACTGTAACTGTTATTTTACAGAATCACTACTACGTGTTTTTAGTGACGCTTTGGAAATAATCCTGAAAAACCAAACTCAATTATGTCAATGTCAAGATGCGGCGATTATGCTACTTTGTGGGATAATTAAAAGCTCAGGGGTGACACAGGACAGAGATTATCTTGTTGATGTAGGTAATTTAGAATTATGGCGATCGTCTGTCGAGGGTATTAAGTTCGAAAAAGAGACAAATCGGGGAACTCCTTCTTGAAGTTGCCATACAAAAATTTCGTTTTCCACTATATATTTGGACACTACCTGAGAACGCGACAACTTGGTTTATGGTGTTTTCATTGTAATAGCCAAAAAAAACTTCAAAAATGGACTAAATCGGGCAACCCCTTCTTGGTGTTGCCATATAAAAATTTAGGTTTTTTACGTATACTATGAAAACGAAATTTTTTTTGTACTAAAGACTTGTTTAGAATATGAAATCCTATAAAATTGGTTATAATCATTTTTTCTGTCCGACGAACCGTTCTAGAAATATATGTGAAAAACCACTGAAAAATCAAAATTGCATAGATCGGTGACCATACGAAATTTCATACGGGCATTCATCTAGGGTATCATAAGAATTAGTCTTAGACCAATTCTAGCTTTTTTACTTGTTACTTCTTCACTTAGCTTGAGAAACCAAATAGCTTCTGTTCTAAGTTATTATTATATCTGCTGTCCAGGTTGATTGTGCAGATCGAAAAGTATAAAGCTATCAATTTATTCTCATTCACTTTGTTTTGTATTATCTTCCGAAAGCCAGTACCAGACAGAGTATACAGTAGATTACAGAAAAGAAGGACAAACGAAGAAAATATGAAAATTATTATTTTATTGCTCCTGATGCTACTATACCTTTTCAACTTCAAAATGGGACTAAACAATTTCAAATTGAGACTAAACAATAAATAATTTATTCCAACAAATATAACAATTTTATATTTGAGTAGGCTTTTGAAAAATAAAAGAAAGTGTCTTTTATTAATATAGTGTCTTATTAATTAATTTATCCCTAATTAATTCATTCTTAAAAATGTCTTACATCAAGAAAGTTCAAGCAGATAATATAAGGAAGCAAATCTGTGCTTTATATAATAATAACGAAGATTAGAGGGTACTTGCAAAAACTTTAGGTGTGAAGAAATCAACTGGCTATCGATGGGTGAAAAACCTACAAATACCTGAACAACAACGTGGTGGGAAGCGAAAATTAAAAATTACTTATGAACATCGAATGTTTATAGAAAGATGTATCGAAGAAAATCCTAGAATAACTTTAAAACAACTGAGAGATAAATTTCAAAATAATTATTGTTGTTTCTGCGGAATGTCTGAGAAAACACGTTGAAAGACATTCGGAGAGAGCCTGAAAGAGCAAACATTGAAAGTAATAAAAGAAAACGATGTGATTATGCTCAAAAACTTTTAGAACATCAATCTAACAATGCACCGATACTCTACATGGACGAAACTAATTTTAACTTATATATATCGAGAACCAAAGGGCGTTCCGAAAAAAGGAACTCGTTGGACTCACATTGCAGCAGGCAGTCGAGGATCTAATATACATTTAATTGGGTGTATAGGAAATATGGGCTTAATTCATCAAGAAATTAGAAGAGGAGCATTTAAGAAGCCAGAAGCAAAAGAATTTATGCGTCGTTGTCTTCGAAATGCTGAAAATATGTTCCGAACATCTATCGTAATGATAATTGATAATGCTCCTTGTCATGCTGCCATTGAAGAAGTATTCCAAGAAGATGAATTTTTTAATAATCACCTACTAAGACTCGCACCATATAGCCCAATGTTATATGCAATGGAATATGCTTGATCAAACCTAAAATCTGGAGTCAAAAGAGATTTGACTACTCAAATGCTGCAAATCCCAGCTGGTGAAGGCAGATCAAATTTGACGCAAACCGAGTTCCGTCTACTATGGCTAGAAAATATAATTCGCGCAAATATAACGACGATGATTACTGTTCTTAATTGTAACCGACACGTCGCTCATATTCAGAAATTTATACCGGACGCGATAAATATGAATGATATGACTTTTTAATTAATACAGTAATTCGGAACTGTAATCTTGTAATATTACGGAATTATCAAATTTTAATTAATTAAGATATTTTTAATAAATCCACTTTAAATTAACTGTAATAAATTATTTATTTTTTAATCCCAATTTGAAATTGTTTTGTTTCAATTTGAATTTGTTTAGTCTCAATTTGAAGTTGAAAGGTATAAATGTTAGATACTAGATACAAAATGGCAGCCACCCGTGGCCATCTTGGAATTTTATAATTTTGAAAAAAAAGACATTTCTACATTTTAGCATTTCTGTGTGTTACTGTAAGTCATTGGAAAAAAATAAATGCAGTCTCTCCTAGAGGAAATCTATAGGGGTATACTAAGTTTGTCATTCCGTTTGTAACACCTCGAAATAATAATGGTAGAGCAAAATGGATTGGACACCCACGCATGATATTAAAAGTTATTTTGATTTTTGCATGTCCGTCCGTCCGTCTGTGCGCACGATAACTCGAGAGCGCGTATACTTAGAGAGCTGAAATTTTCTACATGGACTTTAAAAAAAAAACTAAAATTAAGTTCGAAAATGAGACAAATCGGGCACCTCCTTCGTGGGGTTGCCATACAAAAATTTCGTCTTCCACTATATATTTGGACACTGCATGAGAACGCGTCGACGTAGAGAGCTGAAATTTGTTGCATGGCATTTTCATTATACTAGCAAAAAAAAATCAAAAATGAACTTAAACGGGCAACTACTTCTTGGTGTTGCCATATACAAATTTTGGCTTTTTACGGATAGTGTGAAAACGATCAGTCCTAAACATTTCTATTGTACTAAAAACTTCTTCAAAATATGAAATCCTATAAAATTGGTTATAATCATTTTTTCTGTCCGACAAACCGTTCTAGAAATATATGCGAAAAACCACTGCAAAAATAAAAATTGCTCAAATGGGTGCCCATACGAAATTTCATACGGACATTCATATAGGGCAGGGGTGGCCAACCTTATCATGCGTATGATCGACTTTTTTCTGAAAATGTCTCGCGATCTACCTACGTGAGATTTAATAATTCAAATAAGTAATAACAAGGAGTTTATTTTTAATTAATTTGAAATTAGGTTATGAAAAATACTTATAAACCTCTTTTAACTTATCATTAATGAAAAGTCTGTGTCTGCATTTATCCAACAAGGTGTATATAATTTGAATCTTCAGTATGAGAACGATGTTCAGTCCTTGTTAAATTTAAAGAAAAGGCAGGTTCACATAAGCATGTAGTTGCGAAACATTAGTAGATATATTTGCTATATTGAGTAATTTTTGAAAGCTCGATTAAGATATTTATAAAAATTATCCACAAGGTCTGTGTATTGCAATTTCAAATCTGTGCTTAGAGTTATACATTAGAGTTCACTTAACACGAAAGCTGATTACACGAAATATTGCATAACACGTATGAGAAGCGAGTATGAAATTGTGGAAATAATGAGACCATCAGCGTAAACATCTAAAGCTGAAGTTTCAGATAGCGACGAAGAAAAATAGGATGCAATGCCTTTACCCAAATTTTTAAATAATATAAACTTTTTGCGTATGTATATAAGACAACGCGTAATAAGAAATTCGGATACCACGAAAACTTTTTGCTAGTCCCCACGACTTCGTGTTAACCAATTTCCACTATAATTTCATTTTCTAATATGTTTTTGTCAAGGGTAAATGTTTCAGATATTTTAACAGGAATAAGTTTTATATTTAAATACTTTAAAAGGAAAACGGCACATACATATTTCACATTATATGAACCCTTTTAAAGTCAGGAAATCTAACGTAAAAGCTTTCAACTAACTTTTTGATTTCAAAAACATATTTTTAAATGTTGTAATTACAATTACGATGCTTTTTTAAGCATTTTGATATATTTGGAAAATGCATAATTGTTTTTTTGTTAGTATCACCTATTGGTATTATAAATTTTGTTTTCTATGCATCAATACTGCCGATCATCTCCCCAATGTTTTATTCTTTTTTTGCATTTCTAAATTCAAATCACACAATTTTTATGTGAAATCTTTTAGAAATGCTAACCAAGTTATATCATTTAAATTCGTACATTCTTTATCTTGTGAACCAATTATCTGGGCTAGTAATCTCAAAATCTTTGGCAGTTCACATCAATATGTAGTAATACTAGTAATAATACTGGCTGTTCTTCAACAAGTTGTAATTGCAACAGATGCTTCTTGAGACAGCTGCTGCGAATAGAGTTTACAATTTTGAAGGCTAAATACATTATTTCTTTTGTATTTAATCTTTTGCTGGCTAACACTTGTTGATTAATTATGCAGTGATAGTTTAAAAAACTCGAAAATCTGACATCATTTTAATATAGCGTTATAAATCCATTTATATAGCTTATCATTGCTCTTGTGAAACTGTTGTCGTTGAAACCAGTTAAAAGGTGGCAATTTAAAATCAGCAAGATATTCTAATAGAAGAACTTGAAAATGTCTAAACTTTTAGTCGTTCCTTCGAATTAACCATATCCATCCATTTCTTCTCTAAATGTATAATCTTTAAAAACCATACAAATAAAAATAAGCAATTGTGCTGTGTCATGTATAATCAGCAAATTGAAGAAAAAAACATGTTCATTTTACATTTTCACTAGTTCTCTCAATCCGGCTCATCATAGTATTTTAGGAAAATTAAACAACTCTAATGCCACTGATAATTTCAATCTTGTTCTTAAAATTATTGAATGTGATATTTTCAAAAAGTCTCTATAAAAAATTCCCATCCAAAAATGGTTTGCAAATTTTTGCTATAATTTGATGGTCACTGCTTGTGATTTTAAAAATATTTTCCTGAGCTCTTATTTGCGCCTTTAAATTCCTAAGTTGATTTTTTCTCAATTCACTATTTAGTGGGTAATCTGTTTATTGTTTGCTATGTAGAGATAGGTAACGTATTTCAAGAATATCCACTTTTCGAAACAGCTATAGGGGCATAGAGGCATCGCATATTAAACAAAAATATTTATCATTCATCATAATAACAAAGTAATCCAGTTCCCCTTGATCATGAAAATGATAAGTCTTCGACAAATCCTAGCTAAAATATAAAAAAAAGTGCCTACTTACATTCATTCACACTTTACAACAGTAGTGTTAATGAAAATGATGACTCTTTCTTATGAAAACTAATGTTACTAATTTTAACACGAGATGACGACGTGTCGATAAACCTACCAGAATTTGGTAGAGACTAAACGGTTTGTTGCACAAAGAAAGAATTATTTGGTCGATTATAGGTAAACTGAAAAATTAAACTATGACCTTAAGGTAAACACACTGTTTGTATATATGAGTTAGGATTGTTTGCTGAAATTTTTTCATGTCTACTATGATGGGCCAAATTTTGTCATCAGTTGTTTCTCGTTCAACCAAAAACAACATCGTGATCGACTAAAAATCCCTTCGCGATCGATCGGTAGATCGCGATCGACGTGTTGGTCAGCCCTGATCTAAGGTATCATAAGAATTGGTCTTAGACCAATATTAGCTTTTTTACTTTTTCTATATTGCAATTGAATCTCAAATTTGACCTTAGTTAAATTTATTTGCTTCTTTCTTTTCTTTTCTTTTTTGTATGAATTGAGTTGTAGTAATCAACTTTAATGAATCTCAAATAAATAATAAAAATATAAGAAATTATAAATACTTACAATTTACAAGTAAAAAATAATTATGAATATCAAGGGAAATAAAATTGTAAGTGCGGCGAATTGAATTTTTGTTCAAATTTTTGCTCAATTTTATTAGTTTTATAACAATATCCCTTGTGCCAGAACATTTTTCCTGAAAAATCGTTTTGTAATGGTTTATCTCTCAACTATTATAAATGGACTGATTATATTTACCTATGATTTAAAATATTTGTAATTATTTCAGCATTTTTCCTATATTTAACCTATATACCTTACCTATTACAGCATTTGCTTACCAATGGAAGCCAGAGATTCGTTGGACGTTATATATTTAGTTTCGATCTTAGGAATTAACGGAATCGCATTTCTTGTAATAGCGATTTGCTACACTCAGATATATTTCTCTTTGGGCAAGGATACAAGACGAACACATTCCTCTGGTGATATGACAATTGCAAAAAAGATGGCACTTCTGGTATTAAAAAAAAATGTTTTTTTTTTAATTTTTCATAAAATATTTCAAATATTATTAATTTGCAGGTATTTACAAATTTTGCATGCTGGGCACCTATAGCTTTCTTTGGTGTAACTGCTTTAGCCGGTTATCCACTCATAAATATAACAAAATCAAAAATTTTACTTGTATTTTTCTATCCATTGAATTCATGTGCTGATCCGTACCTGTATGCCATTTTAACAGCCCAATATCGGCGTGATCTCTTTTCGTTGCTGGCTAAGTTTGTAAAGTTTTAATACTATTCAAATTCGTTACTAAAAATCGTATTGCTTTTTTTTTAATTTTAGATTTGGAGTTTGTAAACAAAGAGCTCAACAGTATAGAAGTAGCTTTTCATTACCGGTAACGAGTAATCAAAACGATCAACCTAAATCTCGGCAAAGATCATCATCGTTGATTCCTCAAGATCCAAAGGAAACTCAACAAATGCTCAATAAAGAAGACTTTGTTTAATATTCCCCTGCTATACTTAGTGTTTATACAAATAAATAAATTCATGTGCCATTTAATGTTAACAAAAGGATAATATTCAAAATGATGTGTTTATGTCAGTGTCATGTGGTATTATAAAAATGTTGGTGGTCGTAAATATAACAAATATTCCATGAAGAAAATATAGAAGTTATTTTTTCTGAATATAATAATAGTTTATTTACTTATTTATGAAGTTATAACGACAGACATAGTCAAATAACACACTAACGTACAGATTAAATAATAAAGATTATTTAAAAAACAAAATAAGAAGAAAAAAATGTTGGTATTAATAATTAAGAAAGAAAAACATAATTCATATTAGAGTTAGAAAAGGAATTAATCAACAAGAGCAAAAATTAAAAAAAACATAAATAATGAATGCATGAATCTAATTTAATATATAACATCCAATCTTGGAAATATCCAACAAAAAACCGTTTTCCGATCGGACTCAAACTCACCGAGTAATCCTCAGATCAAACATGCGAAAAATCTAGTACCTCATTATGAATGGAAAAAAGGGAAAGAAATGAAATATAAATTCGAATAGCTGAGGTCTTGAGAAAAAGTTTGAGTACCCACATCCTATACTCCGAGCTCAAATGGATGAGAAATAACGACCACTTACTGAAAAGGACCCTGCACTTGGAATTTAGCCACTCCCCGTTGATCGAAATAAAAATAGCCTATCCTATAGCGTGGTAGAATTCTCTAGAATTATTTTGAATATGAATGAATCCAACGGGTATCTTCAGAGGAGTAAGCTCCAGATAAGTTTTCCACATGCAATGGCTTAAACACAATTGCGACGATAGAGCGACCGACGAATTCTTATGCAATATACGCTCCATAAAATGTTCCTAGAGAAATTGTTCCTATGACTGCAATAGTCATCGTTCGTCGGCCTCTCTGGTCGTCGTATTGAATAGGAATTCGTCGGTCGCTCTATCGTCGCAATTGTGTTTAAACCTTAATCCGTTTTGTACTAAGTACTATGACTCAGGGTTGTAAATGAGCGGACTCATTTATCATATCAACTCATCGCTCAACTCAAGCAGTGAGTCCGCTCAACAGTTGAGCGGTGGTTCATCGCTCGAAATTTGAGCGGACTCACTGGTTGAGCGTACTCAATCGTGAGCGGACTCAGTCTTGAGCGGACTCATTGCTTGAATGAACTTGAGCGGACTCACTGCCTGAGCGGACTCATCATTTGAGTCGAGCGGACTCAAATCATATTTTACATAACATAAAGAGAATCTGATTTAATTAAAATTGAAACTGAAATTTCGATAAAATAAGAAAAGCTTATAAAAAAGTCATTCATTATATAATATTTTATTAATTTAGCTTTTGCTAATTTTCTTGGCCAACATTTCTTCTTCCTCCTTCCTTCCTTATTTAAAATATGATTTGAGTCCGCTCAACTCAAATGATGAGTCCGCTCAGGCAGTGAGTCCACTCAAGTCCATTCAAGCAATGAGTCCGCTCAAGACTGAGTCCGCTCACGATTGAGTCCGCTCAACCAGTGAGTCCGCTCAAATTTCGAGCGATGAACCACCGCTCAACTGTTGAGCGGACTCAGTGATTGAGCGGACTCACTGCATGAGTTGAGCGATGAGTTGAGTCAAAATGTGAGTCCTTTACATCCCTGCTATGACTAACTTACATAATTTTAAGAGATAAAACAATTATAAGCAAACAAACAATTATAAAACAATTAAAAACAATATATGAATAATTGATATATATATATAAATATTTTGTTGTATGTATATGTATTATATATCGATGATAGTTTATTTATCTAATAGTCACATATTTGCGTGCAGTCAAACGTAGTAGGTACTATTCAAACAAAAATGAGATAATAACTAAATAATTAGGGTATAAAAATACATTATCAGATAAGAAATGTAGACCACTTTCTCAGCGATTTTGTTACTTCAAGGAAAAATATATAAAACAAAATCTTTCCGCTCTCATAAAAACCAAAATAAGTTAAATATGCCGCCTATATATTCCGTGTTACTTTTACTCCAATGAACGAAAATTCGGCATTAATGTTACTTTCCAGGCATCCACCGATCTTGCCAAAGGAGAATTGCAGGGTATTAAATCAAAATTTTATGATCCTCACTTTACTTTCTTCGGCTGAACAAAAGAATCGGCATTTAAATATTCACCGCTCCTGCCAGGGAGAAGAGAGGACTTATGCATGCAATAGGCTTATATGTAAGTATAAATAGGTAAATTATGGAAGCTGGAAAGATACAAATAATATCGCTAAGAAAAAGGCCCCTTCTAAAAATTAGTACTATAATTAATAATTAATTTTAAAAGTTCTTTGAGATTTGAACAAAATCTATGAAGAATCGAAATTTTTTCATCACTAAGTGAAAGAAAAATTTTAAATGCGAAATTGTAATCAGTCAGTGGACTGCTGCAAACACCACAAGACTGCGGTTAAATTGTTTTGGATTGCATTAATTGGAAAGACTTAAAAATAACTAAAATTTAGAGAATACTAGAAGTACATGAGCATAGTCTCAAGTAGACATGATAGCTCAATCTATAGATCAACTATAGATACAAGATGCAAAGTATACAAGCATTAAGAATAAAGACAGTTAATTTCTTCTAGTATTCTCCAACGTTCTGTCTTTTTAGTTGTTTTGATTTTGTCAGTAAGACGTTTAAGTCTTGCCCTGATTAATGCAATCAAAACATATTTAACCATTGCTGTCTTGTGGTCGCAACCGTCCCACTGAGTAATTATACTGCCACCGGTTGGAAGAATTTTCTTTCAAATGTTTCTCTCGCTTATGTGGTGTTGACAAAAATTTTGAAAATTCTTCATAGATTTTGTTCAAATCCTTTTGAAAATTAATGGTCGGTATTGTATTAAATTTTGATCCGAGCCATTTTTGCAAGATGTCCAAAGAAGTAAGTCTTCGAAGAAGTACACAATTTTTCTTTAGGAGTACTTGTTTCAAAATCATCAAAAATTTCATGGGGTGTATCATCTTCAGAGATATACCCCTCTACAACTGCTTCAATACCTTCGCAATGGGTTTCTTTTGAATCCACAGTTTCAACATCCTCTACTAAGATATTTATGAACTCTGAATTGAATTTCATTAATTTTTTGGAATATTATGACTAGAGCACTCCGACGGTAATACATTAGAATCATTAGAATACAATAAAATTTCTTTTAAATTCTTATATGATACATATGTAGAAGGGTTTCGCTCACACGTACTGAATTCTATAATCTTTAAAAATAAATTTTCGAGAGGGTCTTAATTTAACCGAGAAGTCATTAAAAAGTCCTGCTTCTCTTTTAAATCATCCCATAGCATATGTACCACATTTCTGGTTTGTATTAGTCCATCGAAGCAGTATGGACGCTTCATTCTTCCCGTATGAACCCATGTATCAATCCATAACTTTGCCGAAGAAAGATTTTCGATCGTATTAATGTTTCTCAGGATTCTTATTGAATTCTGAAACACTATTTAGGTGGTCAAACAGTATGTACAAGCTGTGAACGTACAAAATATTTCACAATCTCGCTTTTTCCTGCAAGCAGGCTTTCTAAATCTAGATTTCCTGGGGAATTGCAAATAGGTGTCTCATCAGGAAAACGATACTGATCTAAAATTTTATATTTTCTACTACGATATGTTTTCGGATTCTGCGTTTTATTCACAGCTAGCTGCGTATTTGGAACATACGCCTGAACTGAATGGGTTTGGTAAGGCTGCTTTATTTAAAGCGCTTCCGTTCGCATGCTCTTTAACGTCCTTTTCGTAAAAATGTTTGTCACAGAGCCTTTTCGTCGTCTTACCCAATGGTTGTCCACTATGGTGTAGCCAAACGTTTCTGCGATAATCATTCGGGACCAAGAAAAAGGATAAATTTGATACTCCCCTCCTCCTAAATGTTTGAAAACAGTTTTTATAACTGCAACAATATGCCGATGACATGCTGAATAGCAACCGGATAAAAATACTAGTTATATAATATTGTTCAAAATTCTGAATTCTGATAGTATAATATTATATATAATAATCTCTATAAATTATCGCTCCTCTCAAACCTCAAATATAGAAATAAGACTCTATCAAACCAAAAATACCAATGTACAATGTATGATAAAAAAAACATGGTTCAATCGAAATTCAAGTTTATTTCGATAAATAATATTCGTTAAACAAATTGATATCAATATTCGGGACAAACCAAAAAATATCGGAAATCAGTTTGCTTGCAAAACTAAATCGCAATCCACAACCGGATACAGCAATCAAAAATCAAAAAAACTTGTTGATATCAATATTCGATATAGCAACTTAAATATACAAAATTGTTGTATTTTCAACTAGGTTCAAGGGAGAATAAGTCTGAATACCTCCCTCAAATCTCCCAACTAACAAATCGTAGTTAAATAAATACAAATAATCTCAATCAGTGCTTGCACAACTATAACACGTAACCTAACAAAAGTATTCTTCAGAATGAAAAAACACAAAAGAAAACTCTCCAACTTACCGAATACCGAAGAAAACTATTCTATCAGAATGAACCTTCACACTTCACCCTTAACAAAAAAATGTTACCGAAGAAATATTATTAAAATATTATCAAATTAACCAAATAATTCGCTATTAGCTATTCGTTAAATAAATTGATATATAACAAATATTCCAGAAAATCAGTGCTTGTACAAAACTATAACCGTATCAAAAGTATTCTTCAGAAATGAATTGAACTAGAGGAAAAACCAAACACAAAACAAATTAAAAAACGACAAACTCTCAACTTCCCGAATACCGAAGAAAACTATTCTTTCGGATATATACGAAGAAAAAAAGTTAAAAAAGACAAACGTACAAAAATTCTTTTTTTCTAATTTTTGATTTCTACCCAACCCCCAACACAAGCAGCACAGCATTTAATCCAGCTTTTCTCCGCATGGGGGGTACATTTTTCTCTATTCTAGCAGAACTCCAAACCTAATTTCGACACTAGCGCCACGAGTTTTCGATACTTCGTAAGAAGTATGTTTAAAATATAGAGATGTCGCTACTTGTCTCTTTATTAAAAATTTCTCTGACATTTTTGTAAGTAGCGACATCTTTTTTCCAACATTGGAAACATCTATAATTTTTTATCGACATCTACAAGTAAGAAATCTAGATACATTTCCGAAAGTTTCGATTTTTCTTTCATTCTTTCGTTTAAATTCTGACGATGTCTACGAAGAGGGAAAAATTTGAAACTTTTTTGTTGAAAATTTTACATAATTGTGCAAATTATGATAATACATAGTTAAAATAGATAATAAAATTTTCAAGGCTGTACGAACTGGGTTCGTAATGACGGTTATTTTTCAAATTCTTTTGGAGAAATTCATTCAGAATTATTTATAGAATTCAAATTCTTCTATGCCAACTCACAACTATTAAACGGCGCTGTTCATTTTTAGTAAAATCACAAAATATATGATAAATAATATCAAAATCATAGCAAATCAATTATATATTGAGCTCGCTTGTAATGGAAATTCGTCTAAAATAGACGAGTTCACAAAGTTCCGGTTGAAATACGTGTGAAATTCTTCGTTATGATAAACTCGACTTTCGTTTATATAATTGACTGAAAAAGCTGAAAAATGCTTGTTCCTGTCCATTATAAGCGGAGTTGTTCGGGAAATTCCCCAAATCCGCACAATACAAAACAAGATGATGCATTCGCAAGCACGAGAATTCTATTGTGGTTATGTTGACAGTTTGCCGTTAGACTTGGACGTTTCTGTAGTCAAACGTTACTTACGTGCGTAGTGTTTTATACAATTTTCATTAAATGTAAACGAACTAAAAATGTGGGTAAATAAAAAACGTGCGTTTTTACAGTATATGATAAATTGATAATCATAAGTGAAATGGAAAATTGTTGCTCTCAATGGTTGCTGCGCAAAAATGAAATTGAAGAAATCCACTATTTTGTTATGTATGTATGTATGTAGAGTGATTTATTTGTACGTGAAGTCCCAACTGCCAGCATGAGCTGACAGATCACTCGGTGGACAGCGTTGACTGCAGGGCGGCACGCTAGCACCTCGGCTATTGCGGGAGAGTTATAGGGGGTTTAACCCAACCTGCCGCTGCCACCTGCCATAATAAAAAAAATTTCGTGCCTAAAAACAAAAGTCGTAGCACACACTCCAGCCCTAAAGGGACCTTTACACCACTTACCATTACCTGCGTGAAGGCACAGATGGATTGCCTTCTACTGCTTGCCCCATCCACCCAACGACACTGAGGGCAGATTGTTTCCAGTGTCCCTAGTTGACCTAAAAGGAGAGAAGAGTAGCGGACCTGGTCGACCTTCACATTGCGATGGCTCCGGGAGAGTGCGGGAGGATAGAAAACTCTTTAGAGTCTCATTTCGTTATAAATATTGCTTTTATTAATAATTACTGGGGTTCAAATGCATGAGAAACTTTATCTTCCCTTGAGTATACTCCCCAAACGAATCAGTAAACATTTCTACAGACTAACGCAAATTCAAAAGTTAAACATGTTTCATAAAATCTTCACAAATTGTAAATTCATAACCCTAGTCGAACACTCTTCATTAAAGGTAATCAGCTAATCGCTATTCTCCTAAGCTTCTGAACTAGGTACTAACTTATTTATTCAATAGGGACGGAAATTCTAGATTGTCTGATGAAATAGGGTATTACCAAGGTATAGAAAAAAGTATATGAGCTACTTAATTAAGGTTTCGACCAAATAAGAAACTAAAACAATTTACCACCTACATATGTGACACTCTTAACCAAAGGTTCTAAACTAGGTTGACTAGCCTGAGGCAATAATTCGGCAGTGGGTTAATGCACTTTACAATTCACAAGCCAAGGTGCGTCAAATACTTTCAACCATTTCCCAAAATGACAATTCACACTCGTCGTGAATTAATTCATATCACTCGATGAACAAGATAAATTGAATTGATAACCCAATCATATTCGTAGGGTTACTAGTTTCGGAATCCTCCCTTTCTCAAATTTTCGTTTCGTTAAATATTTTTGTTTTGTTTTTTTTTTGTTTTATTACTACAAATTAGCTCAACTAATTATATATATATATTTATATATAGAACAATATACTACTAACTAGAATATAACGACGCAACAACTTACATGTATTTTATTGTTTTAAGTCAATCGTAACGGCGCCTCCAGGATGTTCTGCTAGCTCATTTGTCGTACGCTAAATGATGAAACAACTTTCCAATATATACATATATAATGTAGTTACTCTATGCCCTAAACGAGTGTGTATTGTCCCTGCATTCAAGTGCTGACATTTTCTAAAAAGAATTCTTATTTTTAAAACGGATTACTAAACTTCTTAAATAGGGATGACATTAGAAATCTTGTCGGGGTTCCTCGTTGGATTCGTGTGACACCGCCATGAAGATGTGGCATGCATCGGATGATAACTGACTAGGCCTTACTTAACCATGGCAACAGTTTGCCTTGACGGGCAACCATGATTGGGACTCCTAATCGGCTGCAATCGAGAGACTGGTTTCGTTTGGGGTTGGCGATTGGTTGATTTCTCCAAACGAAATATAACTTTGTTACAGTAATGAAAATAATTAGTACTTGGGTGCTCTTCTGTGTCTGGTCCTCATCCAAATGGTTTCTTCCTTTCTAGACAATTCCCTGACGTGTAATTTTAGTTTCTCCTTTGCGAGATCGATTTGAGTTTCTGTCAGGCAATGATTTTTTGTAATTTCAGCGACTTTCCATTTGGTCGGGCAGAATCATTTGAGACCTGCACATAGATTTTTTTCGTTTTCTCCTGTTCAGCACCTGTTAACCGAATTCCCTTTTGTTTTTTGTTAAAAAAACTCGCACTTTTCCAGGAAAATCTACTGTGCTCTGTTCTTGGATTCATTCACGGGTTTTGTTTCTGATTATTGAGTACAATCCTTTTTGAATTAATAAAAAATGTCGTGATTTTAAAATATTTTACTTGACCTCTTTACTTTTCTGACTTCTTTTCTCTCTGACAGCCCCTCGAAGGAAGTCTTCTTCTTCCTTTTCTTCCGGGTGCGTTCAGCGCGTCTTGCTCTCCATCCATATAGAAACCATTAGGCTGGGCGTACATGGTGTCTCTAGTCTCGGTGTAGCATACTGCTACATGCCGTATGCTACGACCATAACAGTTTTAAATACATATATGGAAAAATCGCGAGAAAAATAAGATTGATTGGAAAATTAACGACCAGAACTGCTTTAAATGATTGGATTTAACAATTTTGGCCAAAAATGGTTACTGACAAAATAAATATATTTAATGCTGACAAAAACGGAATTTTCTTATATAAGATATAGTGGAGGAAAGTTATCAAAAAAAGTTTATCACAGCCATGGTATGTGCTAATGCATCTAGTACTAAAAAACGAAATTACTGTATAGATACACTAGCTTTACTAATAACTTCAAAAATCCAGACGTTTCAAAAATATTAAAACTTTACCTGTCTTGTTAATACAGGAAGGCTTGCATTACTTAAACGTTTTTGAGATTTATTTAAAAAGTGAGATGGCGAATTAATAAAATAAAACCGAAAAATTATATTGCTGGTTTATAATTGCTCGGCTTATCTTGATATTAAGCTACACAATATAAAATGTATCTTCTTCTCACCCAATGCAACGTCAGTCTTGCAACCTATGGATCAAGGTGTCATTAGGAGCTTAAAACAAACCTACCGAATGATCATGTTTGTAAAAATTAAGGGATTTCAAAATTATACGAGTGTTCCTAAAACTATTTCTATTTTGGAAGCGATAAATATATTGAGATTTTCATGGGAAACTATTTCTTCTCAAACCATTTGAAAGTGTTTTCGACATGCAGAGTTATAGTTAAAAGCGGAATTGAGATAATGTACTTCGATCCAGAAGATGTTCTTCCTTTGAGCGATTGGCTAACAATACAGAAAATATATTGGACTTAAACAAATTTGATGATTATCTCTATATTAATAAGGGCGACCGAAGAATTATCTGACAACGATTAAATGAATGAACTACAAAATTTTGAGGAGACCGATGAAGAAAAAAAGATGATGATGAAGAAGAAACTATGGTTACATCTGAAGAAGCATTAAGCTGCGTGCGAAAACCACAACACTCTTTCTAACAAGAAGATTTTACCAATGACATTTTTCGAATTTGAATAAAATCCAAATAATAAAATATAACAGACTTTTGTGAAAATCAATGTTCACAAATTTTATTTGACTTTTTATTAGATAGTTTTGGTATAAGTAAGATTGTTTAATTATTTCAAACTATTTACAGCAATCTCTGGAAGTCCATTCGCAAATATTTAAGTTTTTTTAAAAAGTTCGAACGAAACTGTTAAACTTTACTTAAAAAGGATTTCAGATCCTGTTAAGTGCTTATGAAAGGAATGTATTTTTTTATGTCATTATTAATCGGTATTAGATGATCAATATTTTTCTCATCACGAATAAAAATCATTTGATGACTTTTATTTTTCCTAATCACAAATAAAAATCATGAAATGATCGGCTCCATGAATTAACTCCGCAAGAAATAACTCCGAACTCAAAAAATGCAATAAGTCCGCAAGTTTGGCGAAATTTTTTTTGCGGAATTATTTATTTCTTTTTATGAATTTTGGAATAGTAAATCAAACTGTTTGGTGCGCAAATAATTATCAGTAAAGAATTCTCATTACGAATTTAGTTCTCATAGAGGTCACATATACAAGGCGTTTTTTTTTCTCCACTGAAGTAAAAATGAGTTACGAATTTGTAAAATGTAATAAACTATTTGCTTCCAATTTAAATTTATAAGTATCAATATATTAAAATATTTAACTGTTTATAACAGCCTCAGATTTTCTATCCATCAATATAAACATAAGGGTAAACCTCTGAAAAACGAAAGTAAAAATTGCTTTATACGATCGATAAGATGGGAAAAGGCGAGCCGCGCCGCGCTTCCGGGGTGCCACGTCGGGCCAAGCAACCTGAGCGCCGCGGCGCCCGACGTAGCACCCCGGAAGCGCGACGCAACGTAGAGTCACCGCATGAAACTAAGCGAAAAGACATTAAAATTATTTTAGTTTAAATTTGCGAACTTATTTCCATTTTTAAACTTGCTGTATTTTTACATTTGGAAAAACGTCCGCAAAATTAAGAAAAAATCAAAAATGCGGCGTTATTTCCACTTCTCTTGCGGACTTATTTCTATTTTAATTGTCACGTGCGGAATTGTTTCCATTCCCATTTTGCGGACTTATCTCATTATGAAATAACACCGCAATTTATGCGGACTTATTTCATTTTTTGAGTGCGGAGTTATTTCGTGCGGAGTTAATTCATGAAGCCTTATTTTTCTGGTCAACAAGTAAAAATCCCCAAGTGATTTTTATAATGCTAATTATGAACTATTTACAGCGGTGAAATGTTAGGTATATAATAAGTTATGAAAAACTTAGCACACTTATCGAATATCGAAATCCTATCTCAATCCTATTTGTAAAAAAAAATCTTTAGACCTTTAGATTTAAAATAGTGCCACCAAAATTTCTATTGGATTTAGGGCCCAAGAAAGTATACTGAATTCTTCATAATTGAAGAAATTCATCATAGATGTGAAAGTGTAAAATAATACCGAAGTTTTGAAAAATCAGTTCAGTCGAATATTCCCTAGAATGTCAAAATAATTTTATGGAATTGTCACTGGGCAAAAGATACGCTATCCGAGGAAAATACGCCGTCATTATTCCAAGGAATGGATATTCTGCAGAATTATTCCACAGAAATTCTTCAGAAATCAGAATCTTCATAATTTCTCCCTACTACAATAAATAAAAAACATTTTAAAAATATTATTGTTAACAAAATAAAATTTATATTTAACAAATTAATTCAAACAAAACAAAAAAACAATTCAATTATAAAAAGAAAAAAAACTTAATTTATTCAGAGCTGGGTGGTTTTCCTCCGGTTTCTCTGTGAACAATAAAGTTATTAGTCTTAAAAGTAATAAAATAACTAAATTTATATCTTACTTTATTGTTCTTCTATTTACTTCTTTCCTGGAGTCTTTTAATCTACATAGGAATTTGTGAAAAATATCTTGCATATCTATCCCTTTTCGTACTCCAAATCTTTCCACGCAAAATTCTAAAAGTAAATAGAAAATGCTACTTTATTCGAGTTATTTATTGATAAAAATAATATTGTTCTCGATTTCCTTTTCTTCTAGTTCATTTTGTGTGTCATATACAATTAAATAAGTATATGGCAATTTTCTTACGTTATCCATTTGCCAAATTTGATTCCAATACGAAACTCACATCACTCGCAAGAACGCAACACTAAATGCATGTGATTTCAAGACACCAAAACCCTAAACACTTTTTCCTACAAAACATTGGAATTTCATTGGATAATGCCTGAATATAGTGCAGATTTATTCTGAAGATTATCCATAGAATGAGCAGATTTTTCAGTTCCACTGTTAATCCACAGTTTTTCCAACAAATAAAAAGGAAAATTTGATAAAATAAAAAGAACGGTGAATTTACAAAAAAATGTTGTCCGCTGTTTTTTCAATCAAGGAAAGAGTATGGAAATTTCTGTGGACAAAGTGAAGATTTCAATTTCTACTTTTTCTGCAGTATGTCCAAACTTTCTCCATATGTTTTTATATAGGGAATTCTTCAGAAAAATTATGGACAAATCAAAGAGCAGTTTTAAAAGTTTCTATGGAAATTCGCTAGATTTTCCTAGGGATGGCAAAATAGAGCAGGGTAAAACTTCGGAACAAGTAAGGACATCGTTCTGTGTTGGAATTTTTTTTGGATAAATATTGGAATTGCGTCCAATATTTTTTGTAGTATAGTTTGGAAAATGTGAGGATTTCGGAATTGTGATTACTAGCGCAGGTATTTGGGTTACCCACCCCACTAAATCTCCCCAATAGCCGAGGTGCTAGCGTGCCGCGCTTCATTAGCAACGCTGTCACCGAGTGAGCTGTCAGCTCATGCTGACAGGATGAACTTAACGTCCATACATACTCACTCGAAAGTAAGTACTTCCATAACAATTTGGTAGGTTAATTATATTCCGCTAACTCTTCTAAGGCAAGAAGCCTTTTGTTACAGTCTTCGAGGAGGGAACTAAAGGAGGCGACATGTGATGAAAAAAGCGTAGCAACTATCGTTCTTCTTCTTGTTTTGTCGAGGTGCCGGAGGCGGCGTTAAAAATTGTTGATGCCTTAAATATCACAACAAATTAATGGCGCTAAAAATTCAAACACATTTCTTAGAAACTTCGCACTATCTTCCGCACCACCCACTGACATGTATATAAATGGACTGAATGATCTCCTGTTTCATGTGGCACCAGTTTTGATTTCAGAAAGTATGCTCTCACTGATAATATATTTAAATTATTTGCGAATTTACTTATATCCGCATGTCAGTGGGATTTACCGAATTTACTACAAAAGTATTTTAAAAGTATTTTCCTCAACACGGCTTGTTGTATCTAAATCTTCGAGCATATATAACTCCTTTTTATATTACTATCACTTAGTCCAATAGCCATTAACCATTTCCTATAAAAAGTAAATTATCCCTTTTGTAACTACGTCACTGCGCCAAACACACTTCGCGGCTCTTTGTTTACAAAAAAGTGACAGTCAACACCCTGCCAAAATCAAGATGGCGAAAATTTTTGGCTACGCTGCCATACATATACTTTACTATGGGATGTCGTCTCCTTTAGTTCTCTCCTTAAAGGTTAAATTTTCTATAATCTTTGTCATTATAGTTCAACATTAAACAAATTTGCTCCCCATATTTTTCCAGGAACTGGATGGTTTGATTGCTAGAGGACTAATCCATATATAAAAAACAATTTTTTCACTTTAATTAATTATTAATCACTTCACTACGATACAACACACACTGTACCCACTTTATCAATCATTTTTGCTAATTCCAGCTTTTTTCCTTTTTGTATAAAATGAATCTGATTATTTTCAGTTTGAAATAAGCTTTCCACTTTTATCACTTGCTACTTTCATGACATTTACTTCCATAGGCCCAGAAAGTTTAAAGTTACTTTCGTAAGTAGACGATTTGTATGGATACGTCAAAATGAAACTACTTATGTTAGTTACTTACGAAAGCTACTGTCGCCTTGTAAATGTCGCATTAATCTAATCTGAGTAGTATTTCAGTGTACACATACATATATCATAAAGTACCTCATAGCGAGACCAAAAATTGTATTTCATATTTCAATATCTTTTCCATGTTAGTCGATCCTAATATATTTTTATTTTATGAACTACAATGTTCGGCATTAATCTATTTCTTATAAAAAAATTCAATAAACATTTTAACATCTCTAACTAAAGAAGTCACTTCATTCTACTTTACTGAAAAAGTCAATTATAGAACCTCTTTAGAATAAAATTACCATTTTAGGAGCTGTACAATAAAACTGTCAATGATTACCATTTCCGAAAATGACCTGACAATTATTGACACTTTGTGGAAAGTAAAATAAACAAAAAGAAAGTAGACAGACAGAGAGAGAAAGAAAGAGATACAGAGAAACGGAAAGTAATTGAAGACGGCGCTGCCCTAGTTAATTTTCCTCCCGATAAAACCAATTTGAAAAGCCACAAAATGAAAAGTGGAAATCATCATCAAAAATCCTAGACATGGGGGTGGGCTGATTGAACAAAAAGGAATCAATTGTTCAAATATAAACAGTCGTTCTGACTCATAGTGAATTTCTATAGATTAATGGAATTTTTAAGTAATCTCCAACTTGGAAAAGTCCATTTCCGTTCTTGTCTCTAAAAAGGTGCAAAACCAAGAAGTAAAATAATTTTCATTGGAATTGGAATGTTATTTCCGTTGCATTCGCACTTTAAAACATTATTAATTGGCAGTTGCCAGTGAACCACTATACACTGCCTTTTTGTATATTATGTATTATGGAGAGAAATGAGAAAAATCTACAGTTCCATCATTGATAACTGTACAAACATGCATAGCATGGATATTACCAAATTATTCAGTTTTTTCGCAAATTTATGATTTTTCTAAAGCAATTTATTTGAATTATTTGCTGCACGTTATGACAGTGTTCATAGTTAGTTGTGCCAAAGACTCATTCGCTCAGCTCACACTCATACTCTTGCGCCAAAATATTGTAGAGACTGTGTAAGTATTATCAGGGAAACAGCACTTCTAGAAAGCGAGGTTATCCTAGAGAAGGAAGAATGGAAAAAGGAATTTTACATTTTTACCACCTCCCGCAATGATACCACAGACCAGAGGGAAAAAAAGCTTTCTCTTTTCCCATAAATAATGGCAGATAATGCTGATGTTTCACTTTATAATAGGCGAAATAAATTTTCATGGCGACGCAATGAATAATTTCATTACTTGGTAATTTAAGGTTTTGAGCACGTAAGTAAAATATTGAGTTTTTTTTTCTTTTTTTTTTCAAAATAAGAAAAAACATTAATAATTTATTAATTCCCGTAGCTTGAGAGAAGAATTTCATATGCCAAATCATATGAACGTATTGGTCAGAATCTGGAATGGATATCAGCTGTTATGGGATGATATTTATCTCGATAAAGAGGATGGGGTAACCTGCAAACCAAAGAACCATTTAGGATGTAAATTCTTATTATTAAAGAAATTGTTCGTTTTTATTTCTTCCTCAAGCAACGGGACAAAAGATCCCAAGCACGGAGACTATGGCAACCCATTCTACTAACCTGCTAAAACAAAAACAAAAGAACCCTCACCGAAACCTTCCTGTCTGCTTAACCGCATTATGTTTAGGTGAGGTAAGCTTTACATCTCACCTCGAGATAAAAGGGTATCCAGCCCGCATCGGCCAATGGCCGGACAAGCGTACAGAGTGTGTTTCGATGTCGCAATATCTTCTTCCAAGCAGGACGGATACACTCAGGGAAAATATTACACATTACTACGGTGATGTCATGTGTCTCATATGTCCTAGTATTGTTTTTTTTTTATATATTATTAAGCCAAGGTCAGATGATACTCTTTCATCCAAAGTACGGCATGGTTGGAAGGAGATAGGAAAAGGAATTAGCGAACATGAAGAGAGTGATAGCAGAGCTGATATAATATCACTCTTAAACTTTCGCAGATTGTATGCCGACGGAAAGACAGAAGATGGTAGACTGTTCCACATTCGTATGTCCTTCTAGTATATAATTTGAGTACCTAATTCTTCAGCCTATGATGGAAAATAAGTAGGTAGGTATCATTTCGCTAATTGCAGCTCTTTTGTTTTTCTAGAACTGCGTAGCTTAATAATACTTGATTGATTGATTGAACAGTGAGGTTGAGACCCCTTGGAACTCTGGAACGTAGGCCATAAAAGACCCATTATTCACCCTCCAGACTAATGAGCACTTACTGGACGCTCTTACTAATTTAAGTATTGGCTCCCAGCCCTCCTTGCCGGCTTCGTGCAGCTCGTCCAAAAGGTGTGAGCCAAGGAATCTGTAACGTTTTCCCGAGAGAGCTGAAGAATATTATGAACAGAAAACATTAAAAAAATTACTGGTTAAAAATATTAAAAAAGTATTTATGTAGAAATTTTTCAACTACTTAATAAGAAGCCAATTTTATTTAATTAAAATGCAAAAAATTAAATGTTTTAAATTTATTTCAACCTAATTGAGCTAACTTGAAGTGATTTTAACCAATTTGAACCGACTTGAACTGATTTAAACTGATTTGAAACGATTTCAACTGATTTGAAACGATGTTAACCGATTTGAAACTGTTTCAACTGGTTGCAAACGATTTCAGCAGATTTGAAACGATGTTAACCGATTTGAAACTGTTTCAACTGGTTGCAAACGATTTCAGCAGATTTGAAACGATTTCTACTGAAGCAAGCAGTGATTCCAAGTCAGTCAAAAATTTGTTGCGGAAATTCTAGTGAAAGTGATGTAAAGACAAAACGTTTAAGAAAGCGACGAGTTACAGAGAAACAAAAGGCATTTCTGACAACAACTTTTTTTACTTTTTAAAATAGACTTAAGTTTATTTATTACAGTAATCAAGAGCGCTTAGAATAGTGTTAACTTTCCACACCATGCTATACCGCGCCATCTAGAAACCGCTCATATTACTTGTTGTTGATTACACTTTTGCATCAGAAAATAATAAAATAATTAAAAGTTTTCGCAGAGATGTAACGTTGTTCACGCCATCTACATCTCAACTCTCAAATTTGTTTTAAATTTTGTTAGATAAACGACATTTCGAAATTAAATGGAAATTCTGATTGAGTTGAAATTCTAATTAAATAGAACAGCCTACACTTAAAATTTTTGTAACGAAATAATGTGTTATAATAGTCCTCTATAAAATAATAATGATTCAGTTTAAATAAAGTGTATTAAAAAAACATTTAAAATAAATAACTTTTGTAAATAAAATGCACTAAAAAGTAAAAACTAAATCAATCTGAGTTCTAGCATTTCGTATTTTGCAATGAAACTTTTCTTGTGTATATCAGTGAGAAAGAAAAAGTTATTTTTTACTTTAAAGTGCACTTTATTTATAGAAATAATTAATATAAGAAATTTTTTAATATATTTTATTTTCTACTTTTAGTCATAAATTCTAAATACTCTCTCCACTCTCCAATCCAAAATCTCGATCCTAGAATGTCGGCTCTCGAATCTCGACTCTCAAACCTCGAATCTCGGCACTCGAATCTCGACTCTTGACTCTCGACTCATATTACGCATTCATATATTGAACAACCCCACGAACTAAACTCTCAGGCACAAAGTTATTTAGTCAGGGGCTTCTGAGTAGATAAAAGTTATTAAAAAACATATGTATAAAGAAAATTTTTTAAATTTTAAGTATGAAACAAGGGAAGGGGAAAGAAGGGAGATACTTTCACCTTTATATAGGTCAAGGCTTCCATGGTTTTGAAAATAAAAGGTACGGGAATGGAGGGTAAGATGGTGATAGTAAGATTTGATCATTTTTATATCCTCGTGGCTTTGACCTAAAGTCTTAGTTATTTATTTAGAGCAATAAGTAATGGGTGGTTTACTTTTAACTAATAATTTTCTGATTTCCATAAATTAAAAACTTAGCATCGCTTTATCACTTAGTCAAATTCTTCATCTTATCCTCGCTAGCGCAGGACACAAGAAATAAAAAATATGAAAATCAATTCACATATTTATTTTTATATACAAAAGTTGCATACATAGGCTTTGCACTTCGCTTCTGCCGGAATGACATAACTAGACGCGGCATGGACGCATTTAAGACGCGGCATGGACCCATTTACGACATATTGAACAGAAATAGAATACGTCTCATTTTTACGAGTATAATTACAGATCACTCAAAGTTCTGCCGCCATGAAATTATTCTTCTCGTCTTTTTCCATATAATTTAAATACAATTTCAATACATAAAGCATACAGCAAAATTTTTGAACGATTCGGGTGAGATAATGAGTTCGTCATTTTGCCCGCTTGTTGAATTCGTCAACTAATGCGATACGACCCTTTATAAAATAAAGTGGTAAAAATTATTACAATTAATTTTATATGAAATTTTCGTTATTAATTCAATTAACAAGAAACACATAATTTAAGAAAACACGTGGGTGGAAATTCAAAGACTTACCAAAACGGAACGCTCATTTTAGGCCCGACACCTCCAGACATGAGAGATGTTTTAGACGATGTATTATGATACCCTGAACATTTTTTATTAACAATGTTTATTTCTATCTAGCTACTACATTTCGCATATATTATTGGAGCCATTAGAGCTCTGTTGTGAACGTTTTTCTCATAGGAAGTCATTTTCCATGATGCACCAATTCCGCACAATCACGAGAAGATGAAAAGTCACCCTTTTCACCCAAGAAAGTCGCTCAAGCTACATCCGATCGCCGCCAAAGCTTTCCCCGCTAGATAGGAATAAACATTGCTAATAAAATATGTTCAGAGTATCATAATACGTCGTTTAAGACATCTCTTATATCTGGAGGTATCGGGCCTAAACTTGTATGAAAAGTGTGCATTCCCCTTTGATGATAACACAATTTTTTCGAACCAAATTTTACAATGACAATGTGTGAGCACATGAGATGTTATTATTAATAGATGGTTGCTGATGTTAGTTTCTCTTTTACTGTGCCTATGCAAGTGGAGCCGACTTAATCCTATACAAATTACAGAATTAGTGCCATCGGGTGACAATCTCATGTAATTAACGATTCGTCATCTTGCCCGACTCGTCATCTCACCCTCCCTTCCCCTACATATTTTATAAAAAAAAAACAAATCAAAAAATGTTTTCCTTTCTTTCTCACCATAACTACAGACAGGCTGTCCCCATTAATGACTTAATTTTTAATTAAATGGAGTCAAATGTGTGTTACACAAATGACTTTTTCCAGCATTTCGATTCAAATTCAAATGGAACAAATTTCACTCCAAATATTGCAGTAACAGTGCCATCTACCATAAAACTAACTGAATATATTGGAAAATGGAAAGATTTTCAGAAATGACAGCCTTTAGCTGATCACGAATGAAATCTCTTTGCAGCTTTTTATCTTTGGCCACTTTCAACAAAGAGAATTCAACAAATTAAATTGGATTGCCTAATAGCACAGAAGGCATAAGAACTAAATGTCGCATGCAATACCAGAGCAGAGTTGTCCATTTCGGAATAGACCACAACATTTTAAATGATGGATACGTCTAGTGATTCATATTTTCGTGCATCTGCTGTGTTGAGGAAGTCAATCAAACGAAAGTTCTGCTATGAAATGAAATTGACCGAGTTTGCTGCTAAATCCAGCACGAGAGTTAAGGGGAAAAACTCTTTTTACAAATGAAAAATCTTTAGAAAATAAAAAAAAATGGCGTTTCGTATCAGTGCACATATAAGATTAGCGTGGCTATTACTTTGGTGTATACGATAGGCAGGAACCAAGACGTACTGATAAGTAACACGGCTCCTGCTGATTCGAAACTCCATCTTTTGCAAGGAAATTGTTTTTGTTTTAAAGATTTTTCATTTGTAGAAAGAGTTTTTTCAATCAAACGAACACAAAACTGCTGATAAAGAAAGATTTGCTCTCGACATGCTCTAAAACAAGTTCACAATCTCTGATATACCATGCGATATCTATGCGATATCTATGCTTATACCCTAAAATGCAAGATGAAGAAAACAACATTGTCCAGTAATCCCGCGATTGTTTGTATTGTACACTTTTTTTTTATAAATTTTTATTTAGCGGTAAAATTAAACTTAATACGAAGCTCAAAACTATGCATGCGCTAGTAAATTTAAAATCAAAGATAAACCTCAGCAAGCCTACCTCAATCAAACTGCCTTACTTGCTAATGAGAAATAAGTAGTTCCAGACCAGTCCAGATGACAAGGGATTAATTTGAATGTCCATTTCCCCATTGATGCTAACAAGAATTTCCAGGATATGCTGTGGTTTTTACTATTCCATTGTCGAAGAAAAGTCGAAAAAGTTAAGGCGATGCACAGATTTATTCCTTATCTCCGGTCCAACTAACTATATACAAAACACAATGGCTTTATTACACCCTCTGTTCATGTAAGGGACAATGTCCACCCTCATCGGAGAGGAGATTGTTATTAAGCCAATGTTCTAGTGGTTGCCGCCGTTGTCGTCGTTGTCGTTCAATTCATTTCTGAAATGGCCCGAAGATGTGTAACGTCAGCAGTTTCCCTGGAAAATGTATTTTATCGCCTTTTGTTCAACTAAAGGAGGATTTTTGCTTGGTGCCATTGAGGGGTGGACATTAACATAATTTATGTGAAGGACCAGCAGCTGTATGCAATAACGTTTTTTTTTTTTGAATTTTTCTTTAGATGAAACGGTCTGGTCAACGGAGAATTTTTATTTTTGTTCCATTTCAAATGAACATTATTTACCTGGACATAAATTATGTCATGTATGGGGTGAGTACTAACAATTTTCAACTTGAACAACAAGTATTCATCGTTATTAAGAAATAACTCACCTCTACAACAGCTACATAACAAAAAAGACCCAATTTTTCTACGAAAATTTCTAAAAAACAAACCAAACAAAAATTGGGGGTGGGATTGGGGGGGGGGGGGGGGTTAGAATAACATGCATATTTTATTAATTAGTGAATATCTTTACGAAAGTTAGTCATCTGCTGAACACTTGGAAAACAAAAGGTTCATCGAAATGCTCAAGTCAATAGAGGGTGGTATAACATCTCTCGTTTTTAGTTCTTCTCATCATCAATTTCACATGTTCAAGTATGTACCACCTACATACAGACAGCATCCAGCCAAAGAGCCCCTTGCACAACAGATATCCTTACTCCCGAAAAACTTTTCACTTATAAACTCCAGACGAATAGAATTTCCACTTTCATATTTATCCAATGGTGGTAAGAGCAAGAATAAGAAGAGAAAGGAATTTCTTATGTTTGTTTACCTCGCCATAAGTGCGGTTTACACAAGAGTTAAGAAGAGGCAGTAAGTATTCTTCTTGGAAGGCAAAGAGTCTTTTGTTACGGAACGATACATTCACCAGGCTTTATAGTCCTAAAACAAACTTGTGTGTATTTTGTGTAAATAGAAGAAAACTTACAGAGCCTCACTGCAGATATTCCCTGTATTTGCTTAAGCTTGGAATATAAATTGTTTCAATTTGTGTCGATGAAATATTCCTTGGTCAGGGAAATATTAATTGTGAAAGTTCAATAAAACAAGACAATTGAGTTTTACACAACTTTCTACTATTATTTTAAAATATTTGAGTTCCATGATTTTCCTATGGAACTAGTCTTCAAACCATCCATGTGCATTACACCACACACGAGAATACTTCCATTATCTAAAATGCTAGCATAGCAGAGCTCTTTATTTATATTTAGGTTAACTAAATGTTGAATAGCCTGCTCCACACATTATCAAAGCTACGCAAAATCGAGGCTGGGAAGGTTTGTCCTGAGGAAAAATTTTACCACAAATTCTCTGATTAATTGTAGTCAACACTTTTCTTAAGGAAAACAAATAAACTGTGTCCATACTATGTGTCCATATTGAGCGTCTACCACCAGCACTCCCATATATTCCCCAACAAAGATAATAAGAAGAACAAGACCGTAGACCCATATGGTATTGAGCATACGTAGACCTCTTTTTTTAACAAAGTTTATGAATGCAATATCTTCAGTTGGCAGCCTATTTCTATTTATTTTGACAGACTTAATGGAATGAGTCTTCCATAACTCTATAGTTCTAAAAACAGGTAATAAAACTGATTAGATCTCTCAGATCTACTGAAGGTGAGTCTACAAAACAAGAAAGATAAGATGACAACTATGAGCTCGGGATTCTGTAGAATAATACATAAGTAGATATGAGGTTAAGAAAGTTAAGAAAAGAATACTCAAGGACTGCATATACAAAGGTGGAGATATGTGATCACGTCATCTTTGGGAAAGATAAATCGGATTGCAGTTTTGAAAGAAACTGAAATGAAGGCTATGTAATAGGACTGCAAGAAATCCGGAGGAAGAAAAATTTACAGCCATAAAAGAAGACGACAATTATTAATCAGCGGACAAGCTTAGACTTCAGCCGCAATAGTAAAAGACGTGAAGCCTCCTGAATATAAGGTAGGCCCTCTTATGAATACTACTAATATAATAATGCCAGGATAGACATTCTTCAAGTTTGATACCTAAGCTAGTAACAGTCTTTGTATATGGTATCACTATATCTCCACCAAGTACCATATACTCCAGAATATTCCTAATAAAAAATCAATATACAGCGATGACTTGTATTTTAAACACAAACTGGATAATGCCCTAGACGCACATCACTCTTAATGAAGAAATAACTAACGGCTCATTAGTCTATAATGATTCATTATAAACTGCGGACACACAGCCATTTCTTTAATTAAGTTGTGCTGTCAAACTGGTTTTGATGAACTTATCACATTAAAGAAGCAATATGGGTCGAATTAACGCGATAAACTTTGATTTCATTTATTTTATTTTCAATTTAACAATTTCCAAATGAGAAAAACATTATATTTAAAAAAATATTGATAATATAATTTGTGATTTGTATTTCTTTCCATTTCTTCTTCTTATTTTTTAAATCGGCAGATGCACAGCGGAGCTCCACATTATATGCCAAATCTAGCACATTTTTCCTCATTATAGCTATAATGAAGGAGGAAAACACTTCATTATCATCTGATTTTCGAGCTATAATGACGTATACTATGTAACACACGACATTTTAATGAATGGTTAGTACAAATGATTCATTAGTTCATGCTGTGTGTCTAGGGTATAACACAAAAGATAATTAAACTAATTACGAAAAGATTGGAGCAGAAAACATTTTGAATATCATTGGAAGAACAAGTGGAATAGTTGTCACAATTCGCCAGCAGATTTTTAATAAATAAAAGGGAGGGCACCAAACACCGAGCCCAATGGAACTCCGTTAGCAGTAAGGAGAAATTCAGACATCTCCCTATCGAAACTGTTACCCTCCAATAATGAAAGTGTAACAAGATGTGCATACCGACTCGAAGGAGCAGAAATTCAACTTGAGCTTACCTAAAGAATGTCATATGATCAATGGAGTCGATTATCTTTCTGAAATCTAAGAGAGCTAGGTTGATGGATCTTTAAGACAATCGTTGATATGGTATTTAATTAGTACCTCCCAAATTAAAAAAAAAAGTGGTGTTGGATTCAAGTCCCTCTTTAGGAATTCGGCGAATTTTAATCAGTTTCCAAGTAAGTGGGAATGACGTGAAAATATAAGTATAAAGAATTTAATTGGAATGTCACTAATACTAACCTCATTTGATTTGATAGAGAAAACTGCTTGAAATAGGTTTGGTCTTCATAGAAAATATGTATTTATGTATTGCTGAAGATAAAAGCACTATTGGAACGCTACCTGGCTCCGATTGGAATAATGTAAAATAGGTATTAAGCTCATTAGGTAGAAAACTATCATTAATTACAATCAATCCTAGCTGGTATTCCACTTTTCGCCATATAGCTAAATAATTGTCATGCGTCTCATCGAAATAGGAACACATTGCATCGCAAATTACCCGACGTATTCTAGAGACTTGAGGTATTTAAGGTATTAAATACAAATAAATTAAAATAATTCTGGTAACTCTAGTTACTTTTGTTTTGGATAAGAAAAATCCTTCGAAATATCACATTTATTTCTAATCAAACACAATAAATTGTTTTTTGTTTTTTTTTAGATATGTTGGCTCCCTTATTTTTAAAAGTTCTGCAACACAACTTTAATTCATTTTAGGATCAATTTCAAACTTTTAATTGGTGCGCCTATGTTGGTTTATAAAAACCAGAAAAATTAATAATTTTCTCGTAGTGTTTGTTAAAGAAATAATATTCGCTCATCGTTAAATGGAAATTTTGTTGCATTAAAATTAAATAATCTTATATGCGTTGCCCCAACGAGATCTTCTAAGAATTTATAGTAAACCATACAGGTTGGTTAAGAGTAGAAGCGACTAAGCTACTAGGGATCTGAGGACACCACGAGCGCGGTTTGATTTATTTTGAACTTATTTGATGAGATAAATACTTCTCCAGTGATTTACAATCTTAAAGCTGCAAACTCATACTCACATATGTTTCGAGATTTCATCATCCTCTTCGCAAAGTTGACACAGCTCGCTGTTATATTTGTATTTCTACTTCAAAAAATAACGAAAGGGGCCATATCCAGTGACTACATTAATAAACACCTTGACCGAATGTCTGCTAAGACCAATTAGTTTGTACGTTTGGAGAGGAGAGGAGGTGAAGAATTGCATTACTTGCCTCGTACCTGGTGCGCTACGCCAGAAGAGAGCCAGTTACATGTCTTCCCATTTTAATATTTCCCCCTCCTAAAATGGTTTTTATGCGAAATGTTAGGATCCAATATACTGACCGTCGGCTCCGGTTTCAGCCAGATCGCTTATTCATTTCCGTCCACTCCTTCCTGTCCAGGAATCTAAGGTGAAGTTACTTGGTTCTCGCTACATTAATGTGAACCTGGTCGAGGAAGCTGAGATGGCTCCGCAAGAAATGGGATCATCTGACCTAGCCGCTACTCCTCTCTGGAGAAAGATGTAGAGTGGCTGTGAGCCAAGAATGGCTTCAAGTGTTCATTTTAGGTCATGAGACGTCTACACCGTAAGAAAGTATGGGTCTGATAATACCTTAAAAGATCCATCGGGCCATTTTGACCCCACTTTTCCTCAGAAACCTCTAAGCATTATCCGAATGCCCACGTAGCATTGTTGGTTATTATTTTGAGGTGGGGATATTTGACTTTAATGGAATATTCTAGTAAGTTCACTAAACTCATAAGCAATGCACTGGAGGCTCTTTTTCCTACTCGGGTAAAGCTTATTCAAATCTCCCTTTACGGCAAATCACAATATTTTCAGCGTATCATTGGGGCTTAAAGCCAGCCGCTTGGAGAAGGTTTAATAGCTCATCCTCAACAAATACCCATAGTCATAATGATAAAACTCCGTGTTGTGGACATCCTCTAGTAGGTCTGTAGGTCTGTAGCTGTTAAACTGTTGGATGTTCTTAATGATTTATTAAGATCTTCAAAATCTATTTGTTTTTTTAAATTCAAAATTTTAATTAATTCCTTTTAAATTTGATATACGGGTGTCCAACGTATCCAAAAAGTCCTAATAATAAAAGATAATCATCTTTAGTCAAGGTATCCTCTGGCATAGCCAAAGTCTTTGGAAAAGGACTTTGAAAAGGATATATTAAAAAAAATGTCCTTTTCGTCCTCATTAAGGATATATTTAGATTACATTTTTGAATTCCGCGAATAAAACTGATACGAAAGTGTTATATTGAAAATTCCAGTTTAACCCTTTATTATCGAGATATAAGGCCTCAAATTGTACTCTATGCACCGTGTTCTTTTGCCATTTTTCTCGAAAATGCACACAGATCTCATCGAAGTGCTAGTAACAAAAGTTACACATCATAAGCCGGGCTATATTTTGGTATGGTAAATATTAAAAGAAAAGCCACACGATAAAGTATATCTTCGGTTTGGTCCTTTTCGTCCTTTCTGAGGATGCATTTTGGCTATATTGAAGAATTTTCAATAGGTATACCACTTTTTATCTAATTTGATTTGCAGTTATTCAATGTAGCCAAAATGCATCCTCAGAAAGGACGAAAAGAACCAAAACGAAGATATCCCTTTTTCGTGTGGCTTTTGTTTTTAAATGTTGACCATACCAGAAGATAGCCCGGCTTATGATGGGTAGCTGTTGGTACTAGCACTTCGATGATATCTGTGTGCATTTGCTAGAAAAATGGCAAAGGAACACGGTGCATAGAGTACAATTTGTGGACTTATATCTCGATAATAAAGGGTTAAACTGGAATTTTCAATATAACACTTTCGTATTAGTTTTATTCGCGGAATTCAAAAATGTAATCTAAATGCATCCTTAATGCGGACGAAAATGACATTTTTTAATATATCCTTTTCTAAGTCCTTTTTCCAGGACTTTGGATATGCCAGAGGATACCTTGACTAAAGATGATTAACTTTTATTATTAGGACTTTTTAGATATCTCAGCACATTTTCGAGAAAAATAGCCAGGGAACACGTTACTGTATATATCTTTTTTAATTATTTTATTTATTTTAATATTTTTTGTTTATAATACATTTTAAATATTTTTTTGGATATTGTTTCTTTAAAATATTTTTGTTTTTTTCGGATTCTCTTTAATGTAGAAAATTTTTATTTTTTTTTACATAAGAAAAATTAATTATTTATTAGCAATTATAATTGTTTTGTGCCCTCTGGCATCAGCTCTAGTACTAAACTATTTCCCTACATAAACAAATAATTTTTTATTTTTACATCCAAAAGGCCTTGATGTGTATTTTCGCTAAATGTACAGATGTTTATCTGTGATTAAAGTTTTTTTTTAAAGTTTCCAAAGGTTTTTTTTTTAAAACGTCATATTTAACTTGAATTTTCACAGTCAGCTCAAATGTTAGACTGACAAATATAAATAAACACCAATTTATTTTATTTTATTTTTGATAAAGAAATTGAAAAACAAACTCAATAAAAATATATATGTAGCTTTCGCTGCAGCTGTTGTTCAGGGTTTTTCCAGCATACTGCCAATTCACCTGATGCAAGTTTCGATGCCTCCATCTTCAGTTACCTTGGTGATTCAGTCAAAGAGGGTGTTGTCGAAGCGGTCTTGTCTGTCCTTGAGGGAACATAACAGGGTCTTTTTGCCCTTTGAGACTTTCTTGATAGTCTCTACTAGACTACAACTTTTGAGTGACGTCGTCCAAATATAGTTTTCTATTATTTTCGAAGAGTTTTCCAGAAGAATTGAAATAATACGCCTGTTGGACTTAGCCTCGCTGAATGGTTTGTTTCGCGCTGCCGGTATAAAAACGTCCTTTTTAATCTCAATACCATACCTTGGGGATATATGTATGTTATGCATAGGCTGGTGCTTACTGAAATGTGAGAAGGGCCTTAGTGGATTTTAGAGATTCTTGCAGTAGCACTGAAAATCTGCTGTTATCGCCAGAGGCCTTAGAAAGTTTAAAACACTTCATATCCCATCTAAATTTGACCTCAGTGATGATCTTCTTTGCTAATCGGTAATCCCTGCTTACCGCCACTTTACCATCTTCTGTTTCTCCTTCAGCATACATCTGCGGAAGTTTAAGGACGACATACGTTGGCACCTCCGTTACTCTCCTCATATCCCCTAATCCTTTCCCTATCTCCATTCTGCCATGGCTGTGCTGTGTATCATAGGGTATCCCCTGAGCTTGGCTTAATAATATTTAGGAAAACAGCGTCTGCCGACTACGTCGGGTTTCTCATTCACAAAGCTGCAAAGTGGGAAATGTGTTTTGAGAAGAATTTTTAGCGCTCCTTAGTTTTTATGGAAAGTCTCACATACATTACAATGTTTGAGGAGCCAATGCCAATGTCTTTCGTCAACATCAAAATTTGTCTCTATACCATTTAAATAATCTGGCACGAGATGGAGCTTCATTTTATAAGTGACTTGGAATGGATAGGCGACACAACCATTCCATCTGATTAATATCTATATTGAACGCTAACTAACTGATGTACAAATTATTGAACAATACCGACCGCCGCTAACTAGCGATGATGATGAGGATCTCTCTTATCAGTCAAATGAGATAACAAATGGACAGTGTATGCACAAAACTGCACATACAGACTTATATTTCTTTTCTTTTTTTTTTAGAATCCTATACAATTTCAAAGTCATTTTTGTAACCGTTGCAGACATTCTTCCTCCTACCATACTTGTTTATTCTGTTTTCCTGCCATTTAATATGAAAACTTCTCCATTTAAATATGAAAAAGTAAACTTTATCAAATTACTAAAATATAGCAACATAACAAAAAATCTTCTATTCACAGAGCATAGAAAAAAAAGGGCTCCACCAGACATTCTCCCTCGGTGCGATATGTTCAATAAAGTGGTAAATTTTTGAAGCTAGTAACCATATATAAGCTCTAAGACGCAAAATATAGATAGCCATATTATGATTCTACTTAAATTGGTAGTTAATATATATATATCAATCAAAACTATTCAAAATCTTTCTTCAAGCTCAGTAAAGTAATCGAAAATTCCTCACATTCTGAGTCAACCCACTTCTACAAAAAAAAAACATTTTTTTTTACGTGAACCTAGTAATCACCAATTGAAATTGCCATTCTTATAAAAGTCTTGGCGCCAGAAATCTTTTCCAATCCTTCCTTCAAAATTACATTGCCGACTCAAATAAATCACATTTTCAACCCCCATCTGAACGAACGGAAAATATCCTATTATTTTCGCCGCCCGGCTGGAAAACAGGTGTTCAATTCATTATCGCGCCTATATTTGTTCATCGAATTTTTATTGATTGTATGCCTTTCTCTGATTGAACGAACATGAAATGCTTTGTACATTTACGATAAAATAATAATAAAAAAAAACTGTTGCCAAAAAAGCAAGAATAATTCCTCCCTAACAGAGTCGCCAACAAAAACGTATGGTCCATAGTCTGTCATGTCCATATATAAGCAGAGGATATGATACCTTGAATTGCATACTAGATATAGGTAGAGAGTCATCAGGATGAAACAGTCAACAGATCTTTGTATAACTTCCGAATGATTGTCACACGAATGAACTTGCATTGTGGCGCTTCGACACTATTGTGAGCTTCCTTTTCACTTGCAATCTGTTCTGATGATGTTAACTCAATTGTTTACGGATTTTTGCTTATTTGACAATATTTATATTTATGCCCAGCTTTCCACATAAAATTCATAGACATACATATAGAAGCCAATAGCTATAAGAGACAAACAGATGGCGAGAATGGGTAGTTCTAGACCCACCATAAATTTTATTCCGAAAAGCTTATAAGTGCCATTCAACCGGCCGGGCCGTTGGCTAGGTGGGTGACATTATGAATTTAAAAATGAAATACGTTTACCAATTTTGCAGCGTCCAAGAGTTTTAGGGTTCGACCAGCAAGCAATAAATTCACATCTAGCCTATGGCAATTGACCATAGCGTATTTGAAGTAGTATGGAGTAAGCGAATTAAACACTTTGTTTTTTTTTATTTTAAATATAGGCCTTAGAAGTAAAAAACATTCTCCAAGTGACGAGGCAAAGAAAGAAAATGGCGCTGAAGTTTCTTTGTTTGGCACGTCGCTTGGTGATTTTCATTTTTTACAAAACAGATTTATTTTGAGTTGTTATGTTTTACTGACTGAACTGTAATCGTCCAGTGATAACTTGATAAGTTGTATAAGCAGTTGTTTTTCCGCTTTCTAACTTTTCATACATCCAGCGATGCTAGACGTACGATAAATCTCGTACATGTACGCGAATTTCTATTCTGGTACGATGTACGAGGCAAAATGTATTATCGTACGCGAAAGTACGAGAATTTGGGCTTCAAATATCTTCCAACCAGAATTTTCACACTGTGAAAATACTACTAACAAAAGTCGAGTAAAAGATAATTTAAGAAAAGTAAGCAGAACCGTAACCCGTGGTATTTAGAATGGCTTGTATATTCCTGTGGCTACGGTTCTGCTTATTTTTTTTAAAGAGATTTGAAAAGAGCATAGCGGCCGACATTACACACTTTTTGCCTTGTGTTATTGCAGGAGCTTTTCATATAAAAATAGCTTGGATTTAGTTCAAACACCATAATTACCATAAATTTGCCCTACATGTAACTTTTTCTAAACACCATTAGAAAGAAACATATTGGGCTGTAATTTGCTACAACATTATTTTTCTGTGGAAGCGATAGTTTTAGGCTTAAGGCCTGATCTCAAGATACCGAAATGATACTCCATTATTCGTGGTTTTATGTAGCCTGCGTCCTATGGAAAAGCCGCAAGACCCTAATACCCTAGACAGATAGCACCCATAATGACCAAACTTGAAAATCACTAATTTCACGGAAATGAAGAGGTGACAGACTATGGACAAAAATTATTGTGAGTGAAGATCATGGCAGAATAATTTAATTAAATGCTATCAAGAAAATTTGCTAGTATTTACTGTAGTTGCAAAGCATTTTGAGTAGAAGACAATTTTTGTTGTTCAAAGAGATCAAAAAGAGAAGTAAGCTGCTGCCACTGCTATCTTTATTGCTAAGACTTTTCACTTTCAAATAAATTAAGCTCATTTTAATGACGGTAGGTGGCGCTTTTACTGCAATGGAGTAAAATTTTGTTCATTTGAAAACGAAGCGAAATGTTGCAAAATGGGTTCTTGATGGGCGAGAGTCGATTTCTTTCCTTGGACCAAAGTCATCCACACATCACCAAAGAAAAGGATGTTAATATATTTATGTACAAGCTTTCCCGACTCCGCACTGCTGATGAAGACCACAAATATATAGTTCTACCTCAATTTACGCTATCCATTTTAAATCTCGCACATTCCAATGGCGATACCGAGAGGTTTTTTAGCAAGAACAACCTAACAAGAACAAAATTAAGACAATTAACAAGCTCACATGAAAGACCGTGATAGGATCCCTCCTTTCAACTCAATATGTTAAAACACAGTCAAAAGAAACCTACCACCCAAATGATACGTCGCACAACGTCGGCGTCATTTAATAGAATTAACCTGCTACTGCAGTGCGACCTGATGATGAAAATTTCGACCAAACTATTAACTCGGATCCAGATAATCCTAGCCTAATCTAGATGTCTTTTATTTTAAGAACAAGATTATACACAACTTTAATACAAAAGTCGGTTTAAAAAATTTATCAAATAAAACTTTTTTAAAGATACCCATTATTTTTGTTATAAACAAAAAATAAAATGTTACTAAATAATCCTCAGTTTTAATTAAGCTACCATTTCTTAGTAATTTCGTGATAAGCCTAGTGTACGAGAATTTTTTATGACGTAGGAGATTTTTGTAAAGTTGGTACGAGAATCCATTTGTTGCAGTCTAGCAACCCTGATTACATCACAAAAAATTACCCAAAATTCAGTACCTGATCACCATCCTAATTTCATTCGTCAGTATCCATGATACAAAGTAAACAAGTATGGCCAATCCGAGAGGTACTTTTTGTGTTGGTACGTCATGAGGAGACAATAGCATTTCCAGAGAATTTGTTTCGAGTTTTTCGTATTTTATTGACTGAAATACACTTCGGGAAAAGTAATTATGTGCTAGTGGGAAAGCAAAAATATTTCCAAATAGAATTTTTTTTCACTTTGATAAGGACGATTGAAGTTGAGACGAAAAAATTTGTGACATCTATCACCAAAGGAGGCAAGCAACCAATTGACAGATAATTCGGCCATACCTTGTTAATCTTTGTATCATGACATTATCTATTGATACAGCATGTTATTAAAAAGGATACTAACCTAGCGATTTTATAGATAAAAGTTAAGAGCTCTTAATCTCTTAATCTGGGCTTCACTGCCCGTTAACCGAAACTGTTATTCTGCGTCAAGAGTTTAGAGTTTGCAGAAGTCAGCTGATATTTAAATTTTAGTGGACAGTTTTATTAAGGATTTTGGAAGGCTAGCAAACAAAACGAGCTGTCTAATATTTCTCAATATAAGAGAACCTGTCTGAGGTGCGCCTAAATTTCTTATCGTGATAGTCGCAGAAATTGTTTTGTTCCAAATTTCAGAAATTCTGGATAAAAATTATGTAAAGTACGTGAGTTTGTTAAATAAATAATAAATAAACCGTTTGACATTGCCAGCCGTGCACAGAAGATAGTTCTGAGGAACATGAGAGATGACTGGATCCGTTTGCTATATCTGACCCCGTATTCATAGTGTATTTCAGAATTCCAAAATGATTGGCCTTTAAATTGATTGAAATGACAGAGCCTTACGATAATCTCCCCTACTCGACGATACCATTTCACTATAGAGTTTAGCAACAATCACTTTTTTTGCTACAGGTTAATACAAAATTCCTATTGGACATAACAATATCCTCAAATTAAGTCAACCTTTGATATCTAGGATACTGGCCTAGTTGTGATGTTACTTGTAACCAATCTTAGGAAATTCATAAAATTTCCTGCAACATCTACAGAAGTGGAAGAAACAACGAACGGGATTATTATACATCTCGGAATCTATCATACATTAAGATGTATAGACACATATTGCCATCATCGTCTCGTCAAAAACATTATTTCTTCTTCTTCCTTTTTGCAAAGTAAATTGTCTTTTACAGCTGGGCTAACTGAAAAGACAGTATAAAGATTCTCCAAAACCTCTCAATCTCTTAAAGTTAAAATTTCTCAAAAAAAAAATTTATGTAGATTACTAACTCTGCTAAAATTTCTTACTTGCTAACTTTAAGAGGTTAAGAAACCTCTTAGGAATCTTTTTTATAGAATTAAGGGGTTAATGATGATAATATTTTTTTAAGTACTTAAAACAGCAGATCATTTGGTTCCTAATGAAAAATCTAAGCACATAGAGTTATTGTAGTAGATATGTATTTAGACGGTCGCCATGTAATAATATTATAGATGTAATTTGTATGTATCCGTATATGTCGCCATGTGGTAGCAAATGATGCTGATCTCTAAGTGATGAGGCAGGAGAAGCTTTGTGAAAAGCAGACCTCCGTTACTAAGACGGTTCTTCTTTCTTAATACAAAATGCATACTTGCATTTTGTTTACAATTATTATAGATCATGACGCAATTGCATATTGTCATTTATGTGTTTAACTCCGGCAGAAAGATGTACGCAATATAATTGACCCGTATTACGCTGGTTGCAAAAATGTAAACAAACGCATGTAAACAATTACAGTCACTTCTTAAGGTTGTGACATATATTTTGTTTAGCGTATGTTTTTGCTTAATTGCAATTAATCAATCGATCGCATTTATTGTGATTGATTAATTGAGCTATGGATTTTGGGTCAATTGAATAATGCAAGAATGGAGAATGTGCATTCTTGTATTTTCAATTGATTAGGAAATTGTTGTGCGAATTAACATCACATTTAAAAAAAAATACAAATAATCATAATCATAAAAGGAAACCAAACTTAAATTAAAAATGAAATGAGCTAAGAAATGAGTAAAGAAGAAATAAGAAATTAAGAAAAAATAATTAAGAAAGAGAATAAAGTTTACAAAATACATAGAACCATAAAATACCAAATTTATTACCGAATGTAATATGCTGTGACGAACATAATTTATTTTTTAAATATAGATAAAACCGAATGACAACATGAATTTAATTATGCATCATAGAAATGGACGAGGGAACCGGAACTTTGAATGGCTACAGATAGCTCGTGGATGCAATCTAAATGAAATGAGAGAGGAATGAGAACGAGGAATGAGAAAATTAGAGTTTCGAGAAGTATGTGAGAACTACAGTTGATCGTACAAATAACTTGAGATCCTAAAGCTGGTCAGAATATACAAAAGAAATGCATCCTCACCATTCCTCAATCAACTCGGAAACAGTTCAAAAATAAATTTTCTATGATTAATATTAAAGTAGAATATGAAAACAAGAGCTTCGTGTTCATTTAATTTATAAATGCACGTGGATATAAAAATCATCTTAATGTATAAAAACCACGTGTCACTGTGTTCGTACACGTTAATCTCCGAAAATGCTCAACCGAGGATTTCAATGAAATTTTGTGAATATGTATGGTTGGTTCCAGCTTGAAAGATAGTATAATTTTTGAACTGATAAGTGGAGCTGTTGTATATAACACCATATATTTTTGTTCTTTTAATTCTTATTAAAAATAATTATCTGCTTTTGTATTTCTTGGAATACAACCTATTTTTCTTTTCATAATTAAAAAAAAAAATATTATATTATTATTTTGAACCCTATCATGTTAAAAAATTGAAATCTGAAACGCAAGATAATGGAATCACAAGAGAATTACCCTCTAAGCATTTGATAGTATAGACCTATGGTAGGCGATCGGAGATAACCATGCTGATGAGACCTCTCTGATCGCTGGGTCGAAAAGTTCAATCATTTTTTCTGCACTTAAATGCATTTTGTAAATTTTATTGAAATTATTTTCAATAACTTTCAGTCTGTTAGACGAGAAATCTTCTTCGTATACACCTAAAGTGAAACGAACGAAAAATTTGAAACGGTAATTTCTTCTTAGTGTTGCCATACACAATTGGTTTTTAGGTATGTATTTGGACACTGCCTAAGAACACGACGACGTGGAAAGCTCAAATTTGATACACGGCGTTTCCATAAAAATTACAAATACGACTTCAAAAATGGACTAAATCGGGCAACCCTTTCCTGGTGTTGCCATACAAAACTTTGGTTTTTCACTATTTATTTGTTCAAGAAAGAATTTTTGGGATTCTCCGGTATATAGCAAAAGCTAAAAAATGTTCTAATTTGTTATTTCATCACACAACTCATTAATTTTTGGTGACAAGTTTCAAGTCTTGGTTTGACTCATAAACAGGCCCCAAAATTCTTTCTTGAACAAAACTAAGTTTAACCCGGTAAAAAGTCCAAAAGAGTAATCTTTTTATTTATTTTTCCTCCTGGGCTCGTATAGGAGTGTTTTTTCCTCATATAACTCACACCCAGAATTTATTCTGAGTTTATATGAGAAAAGATCAGTTTGATCTATTTTCAAGCATCTGCAGCAGGCAGAAAACCAAGCTGCACCGATGAGTGAAAGGTTTTCTGCTGACATGAAACGCTTCTTCTTCTTCTTTCTCTTCTTTATTTTTCAGCCCACTGCGTGGCATATACAGGTTCGATTCGCTTGGAATGAAACTGCTTCTTTAAAATTTTTTTTACATTTTTTTAATAAATAAAAAAAATGTTTTTTCTATTTTTCTCCATACTTTTCATTTCTTTCTTCTTTTTTTCATTTTTTCATTTGTTTTTCAAATCACCCAATTTCGCTATTTGGGACCTGTTGATGAGTCAAACCAAGACTTGAAACTTGTCACCAAAAATTAATGAGTTGTGTGATGAAATAACAAATTAGAACATTTTTTAGCTTTTGCTATATACCGGAGAATCCCAAAAAATTCTTTCTTGAACAAAATTAAGTTTAACCCGGTAAAAAGTCCAAAAGAGTGATCTTTTTATTTACTATTTATTTGGAAACTGCCTGAGTGGCCGTGTGACGTAGGAAGCACAAATTTTGTATACAGCGTTGTTGTAAAAATTGCAAATACAAGCTAAAAATAGATTAAATCGGACTACCTCTTCTTGGTGTTGCCACACAAAACTTTGATTTTTCACTATATGCGTAATTCTTGTTTTTGTTTTGCTCGTTATATAGTCCTGGAAAAGTTTACAGGAAAAAAAATTGCCAGTGATTCCACGGTCAACACTAGCCGATGAGCTTAACACATGTTTAAAGTCATCCATTTTATGGAAGCACGTCAAGATTCTCAAATTAAGTATCAACATGCATGTCGAGTTGCAGAACAACCAATCTGGAGAAGTATTATTAAAATAAATGACTGGACATTGGTAATGGCAAAAAAATCCCCGTTGACATTTCGACTGGTTGTATTACATTCCCCGTCGATGATTTTTGCCAGTTCACAGAATCAAAGACCGAGCTCATCCGAAAGGTGTTCCCAATCATTGCAGCTCAAAATTACAAAAATCATGTTTGGTTGTGTCAATATAGCACGGCTGCGAAATACCTTGATTGAATTTCACGATTCGAAGTTAATTTGCTTGCGAATTGATGAAGTACAAATCAGTTACTAGCCGTCAACTATCCAATCGAATTTTTAAACCCGCCGGAATTGCCTGGATTGCCACCTTACATTCTCCAATTGAAAGTCGGATTGGTAATCATAATGTTGCGAAATATCAACCAACCACGGCTTTGTAATGACATCCGGCTTACAGTGAAGAACCTGACGACATCGAAACAACAATTTTTACCACGCATCCCAATGATTCCGAACGACATGCGCAAGGTATATGGAATACAAGTATTCCCACTAAAATTTTGACACATGTTCTGTGACTAATGTATATACATTTCTATAGGAAAGACAGGGAGAGCCCAGAGAGTATTGTGTTCTCTATACCGTGCTTTCCTATACATTTTCACGATATTTCGTCACTAATGGCGGAAAGTGGTTCGTAATGGGAATACCTTGTATTCTATATACCTTGCAACATGCCATTCGACTATAAACGATTGCAGTTTCCGGTGCGGCTTGCATTCGCAATGACAATAAAAAAAAGCGGCATTAACCTTGAAAATCCATGCTTCTCGCTGGTATGGTATGTCGCCTGTTCCCGTGTCGGAAATCTATCAGCTTTGTTTGTTTTCGCGCCAGACAACAAAACATTAACTGTCGTGTATCATAAAGCATTGCAATGAATATCCTCCTATTATTGAATATCCATGGCCACAACCGTTAATAGATACAATGATCACTCAGAAATATGTTTTCTTTCACATTTTTAATTTGTTTACACATTTTTAATAATTTTTAATACACAAAACGATCGCAAACAAATTTATTGAAATTTGGACAGAACAACGTCTGTCGGGAATGTTCATAAAATTGAGTTCTACAGGTAATCGGAAAAAACTCAATAAATAAATTTAGTTGCAAAAACTGTGGAATTGGATATGCCAAAGCAGACTGTCAACTAAAATCCACCAAGAACCACTGAGAGGAGAGCTACTAGTTTTATAGAAACATCATTAAATAAATCAGAAATTCATAGAGCATCACATGAAACGGGGTCCGATGGAGTAGCAATGGTTCTGTCTTTTATTATTTCAGTAACTGAAGCACACTGATGGTAATAAAAATAAAATAATGAATTAAAAAAAATGAAGAACTAAATTTCGACACTAGCCTTTTCTACAAATATTACTTTGAAAATGTAGACATATTCCGAATTTAAAATCTAATTTGTTTCTAAAACTAAGAGAATGTACTTTGCGGATATTATTCAATAGTATAAGCACAGAACCCTAAGATTTCATGCCCAACATAGAGATAAGACATTTTCGACTGCATTTTGAAGTCTCTTATAGTGGAATGCTTTTAACTAATAGACATACATATTTTTACTTGCAGGAAAAAAAACTTTTATTTAATTCAGAACACAAGAACATACTGTCGTGTGTGAAAGGAGCTCCCAATTATTACTCTGGTATCTTTTTGATATTGCAGAATTCTAAACCAAAAAATCCTTAATTTTCCATCAAACTGATCGCAAAGAATTTCTTTTCAAATCCTACCATTTCAATTTTATTATTATCCTCCCTCACCTACCACCATCACACATTTAACACAGGAGAGTGCATTTAATATTTTCCACTCTAATCACCCTAAGGGAGAAATCCCTCAAAACCTGGGAATTTTCCTTAACAATATTAACCGAATCGTTGGCAAATTACGCGCGGCGGAATTATAAAACAACAAAAACAAAAAGTTTATTTTATTTCTTGCGGTAATTTATTTATTATTAACGCTGTATGACTTTCATTATGTCTTTCGGAATGAAAGCCAAACAGCTCCAACCGGGAGATGGTGGTTGGAGGGTGCCACTACAGGGGATGTTATGCACACAGGGATTCAGGATTCTTATCCGGAGAACAATTCTGTGCCGAAGGATTGTGTACATAATATTTAGTGCCCAGTGGCGCTGAGATTGCGAAGCACTGGTGAATGTGAGTAAAGGAGAATCCTTGCGTTGCAGATATACATTAAAAGCTCGCACTTTATTGTAAAGGCGTCTTACCAAGGCACCTCGTTTTCACGTTTCAGTCAATCCATATCTGAAGACTTGTGGTTCTCAGGATAAGACCATTTAGTCTCTTCTAAAGGCATTGAGATATTTATAGCTGCTTTTTTTAGGCTCTTATATTGGTTCATTATATGCAGAATAGAAAACAGCCCTTCATTGAGAAAATTAGCTCCAGAGTTATTTTGGGATAATTCACTGCTCGAAAGAAGCGGGAATTATTTGATTCTCTTTCAATGGCAGCTGCCCATATGCAAATTACGGCAGCAACTGTTCTGACAAGTCCCAATTATTGACGCGATGATTCCTTTTGTTGTCATGCATGTGCGCTTGCTACAATTTTTGATGTTTTCTGTTTAATTAGTAATACCGAGGAAATAAAATACGAAATGTGGGTGCTATCCTTACTATAGAAATTGCACTGATTACCCTTTCTCTTATGAGAATAGAAAAATGTTAATGTGGGAAATTTTATTTCCTAAAGGTGGTATGAATTTGGTCAGCTTGGGTTTGGTTAGAGTGGCGACTATCGAAAAAAAAGTACCTGCAATTAGCCACATATAGACCATCCATGATCGAATGGTCATCGGTACTCTTCCTGGAGATTATTGCTCAATTTTCGGGGGATGAGTGCGTTAAAAGCATCCACAAGAGTTGATGAGACTCATACTATATTCCCTAACTCTTTGTTTTTTCCCCCCAATTGGCGCGAAATTTAGCTGCGTTTGGCAAGGCCGAGGCATACACATAACAGGTGTTGAACGCTCTCCGCCTCCTCTTCATCCATACAACTACTGCAGTACAGTCATTTTATGTGGCTATCATGTATTCCGCATGTTTTCCATAGAGGTAGTGTCCCGTGATACTTCAATAAGCTTCCAAACATCATTACGGTTCCTCCTTAGCAGAATTTCTATCTTCCCAAGGGCCAAGACACAGCTTGGGCCATAGGTGCCTTGAAATCGCTCATGTGGTTAATTCTCCGCATCTACGATTAGACAGCGTGCAGGCCTGTAAATCTAGAATCCTCTTTGCTGCTTTTGGAGGTCTTCTTATAGATTCTAACGCTAAGCATATAGTCATTGCCAAACCTCTCCTAGCTAAAGCATCAGCTGCCTAATTCCCATCTACATCACTGTGTTCCGGCACTCAGCAAAGAATAGCTCTGTGGTTAGCACTAAAGTGCCAAAGACAATTCCGCCGTTCCGATTCAATTCGATTCGATTCAATTCGATCCGTTACGTGCATGAGCACAATTGTTCCGTTCAAACTTACCATCAGTTTTAAATTTCTCATTGAAATATTTCCAGATTTTGTCTTTTCTTTTTACATCCATGTAAAATTTGTTGCCTTTGTCATAAAGCTCTTCAATAAAAACTTCTTCATCCATCTTGAGTTATACACAAACATTGTACAAGTAATTTATCTAGGTTATGTCATCCGTAAAAGTTGAAATTTGCTCAACTTCTCCGTTTCGGTTCGATCCGTTTCGATCCATTTCGGTGTAATGTGTCCAATTGCACGTACGTCTCATATAAGCAAATTTGACATTTGTACGTATCGGATCGAAACGGTGCAATTGTGTTTCCCACTTAAGTCTCCCGGGCTCACTGCAACAATGCTGGACCAGGCGCGATATAATGGTGTTTGAGTCCAGAGCTTTGATTGCAGCTTAACTATCAATGCAAATTCTGTTTCTGGATCACTAGGTACATACGTGCGTTTTTTTACCCTAAATGCAATCTCATAGGGTATAATAAATTTGTCATACCGCTTGTAATGCATAGAAATAATGCTGCTAGAGCAAAATGGATTTTATCATATTACCACAATTTTTAGTAACAAGACGCCTGTTCTTCAAGTTATTTTGATTTTTACATCCGTCTGTCTGTCCGTCTGTCTGGCCGTTCTGTCTGTCTGTCCATCTGTCTGCCCGAACGATAGCTCGAGAACGCATGTACTTAGAGAGCTGAAATTTTGCACATGACCTTTTTAAAAAACTTGTAGGTATAAGTGCGATAATGGGACAAATCGGGTAACTCTTTCGTATGGTTGCCGTACAAAAATTTCGTTCTTCTCTACATATACCTGAGAAAGCATTGAAGTAGAGAGCTGAAATTTAGTTAACAGCGTTTCCATAAAAATAATAAATATAATTTCAAGAAGTAAAAATACTAGAATTGGTCTAAGACCAATTCTTATGATACCCTACCTAGATGAATGTCTGTATGAAATTTCATATGGTCACCCATTTGAGCAACTTTGATTCTGCAGTGGTTTTTCACATATATTTCTAGAACGGTTCGTCGGACAGAAAAAATGATTATAACCAGTTTTATAGGATTTCATATTCTGAAGAAGTTTTTAGTACAATAAAAATATCTAGGACTGATCGTTTTCACAATATCCGTATAAAACCTAAATTTTTATATAGCAACACCAAGGGGTTGCCCGATTTAGTCCATTTTTGAAATTATATTTACTATTTTTATGAAAACCTGAATTTCAGTTCATTACGTTGACGCGTTCTCAGGTAGTGTCCAAATATATAGTGAAAACGAAATTTTTGTATGGCAACCCCACGAAGGAGTTACCCGATTTGTGTCATTTTCGAACTTAAATTTATTTACGCGCTCTCCAGTTATCGGGAGCACGGAAGGGCGGCCGGACGAATGAACGGACAGACGGATATGCAAAAATCAAAAACACTTAATTTTAATCATGGGTCTCCAATTCATTTAGCTCTACCATCATTATTTCTGTGCGTTACAAACGGATATCTAGGCTATAAAAATGGAGTAAATCATTGCAACCCGTTCTTAGTGTTGCCATACAAAACTTACATTTTTTTACGTATACTGGGACAATTGTCAGTTCTAGACATTTTTATTGTAATGAATAGCTCTTCAGAATATAAGATTCTATGAAATCGGTTATAATAATTTTTACTGTTCGACGAACCGTTCTAAAAATAGCGACGAAAAATCACAATTATGCTTGCACTGAGGGATGACCATACGAAATTACATATTGGCATTCATTTAGGGTATCTAGGGTATCTTAGGGTATCATAGATCAAATAGATACTAGATAGAGGGAGTTGTCATAAAAATATTCGTAGTCCTATTAATGGCGGTATCGGAATGGTTTGGATGGTCTGTTTTGATAATTACATTCGTGAGATTTTGCGTGGATTCGTCAAGTGATTAATGGCATCCGAAAGTGGAGAGCACTGGAACTAGCCACAGTTATAATACCCTCTAGATCATGGAAGATTGTGTCTATTGCGTCCATTGCTTTTCTTCTAAAGAGATCTGGACATTCACACTAAAATTATCGACAGCTCTTGTTTCCTTCTTTTCTCAACAGCTTCGACAAAAGTTATTATGCGGGACACCTTAGTCTCTAATAATGTAATAAATACTGCAATTCAATATTGAGAGGTTGTTGTTGTTACAAGGGTTTAAATTGGATTAAGTACAGATCAAAAATATCATATAGCCTCAATGAGTGGGAAATTTAGTAAAAATACAAAAAAAAAATTAAAAATGTGATATTTTTTGAAAATTTGAATATTTATAGCTCTTAATGGGTGACAAGGGCGGAGAAGTGATTAGGGATTCACTGAAACGGACGAAAGGTTCTCTATCAAATGGCGCTACAATAGTCTTCATAGGGTGTATATTAAAAACGTTATAGGATCATAAGTAGAAAAATACAAATCTCTAAGTGCAAATTGCCCTAAGTGCAGGACACCCTGTCTACTTGATAAATCAAAATTTATTTGTCCGATTTTACCCATTTTCGAGATTAAACCTTTTTTACTTCTTTTTATAAGACAGCTGAGTGTATATTTTCACTACCCTAAGCTAACACGTTCTGGGTGAGCTATTTTCATATTCCATATTATGTCATATATTAGCCTGTCATTTAATCTAAAACTTGTTTTTGTACTACCAAAGAACATATAACTTAACTTATTAGATGTTCTTTGGTACTACCTAATTTTAGATTTCGTTCATAACCACTACTAATTGGTATGTCGATTTAATGTGCAATTTGTTCTAGTCATTTTGATAAATTCTTATAACGTGGCTAGCTTTGTAAATAATAATTTGAGGTTTCTCTGTCTAATAATGACTGAAATTTTCTTTGGCGCTTATCAAAAATAATTTCAAATGTACTCTCCACTCTGGTCAGATCTATTTTTACAAGTAGCTTACTTGTTTCACCTAAAAAAGCGCCCTCCATAAAAATTCTTAATACTGTTTTTTTTTTTACTTTTTCTACCAATTAATTTTACACTTAAAAGCAATTGCTTAAGTGACCAAAGATTTGTTGTTAGATATACATAGGTAGGTATCGCATTCAAGGACAGAATGTATGATATAAACTGTGTTGAGAAAAATTACTAAACATATATTTGTTCTCACCATTGAAATTGATTGACATTCAAACAATTTCTTAAAACGATAAGTGTACCTAGGTGAGAACTCTTATAAGGGTTAAAAAACAAGAACATCGTCAAATGTTGAATTTTCGCTGAAAAGTGTATAAATGAAATTAATTAAGTACCCCAAAACTTTGTTGTTGTTTGACTATTTGAAAAAAATTTCAAGACTGACCAAACAACTTTTTCACGATACACTTTGCTCTAAGGGGTTTAAAACAAAAACAGAAAAAAAATATCTCAACGTTCCTAATCTGGGGTTATTTTAGCTCAGAATTTATTAATGGGTAAAATTTTTAACTTTTCTGGAGAGAAGCGAATTAATTTTAATTATATTGATTATTTCCTATTTCTTCCACGAAACGAGCAAATTGCAAAACTTAAGAACACTTTGGACACACATATCAAACTTATATATGTATATAAAAATAAATAAAACGATGAACTGGAAACTTTAAGCGAAATGTGTTTTCTATGAATACTTTTACTCTCCATAAATCACCCCTCAATCTTAGAAAGGTTTAGCGAGTAAAAGGCGAACCCTCATTTCAAGTGTCTATCCGAAATCTCTTGATCTTCCTCCTATTGGATGATACCTTTTCAGACATTGAAATTGTAAAGGTGTAGTGATGGTAGTGGTGGTGGCGGTGGTGGTAAGTACTTCATAAAATTATTTTCCAAAGCAATTCTCCGGGAATACATACCCTGGCCCGTCATATAAAGCCGCTAATAAATAAAATGTCGCTGCCTCGAACGAAATTATTGAGGATTAGCAAGAGATTACGTTTGCCTAGAGTCGATTTGTGCGTCGAGGATTATGCCAAGCTTGTCTCTACATAGTGTCTGGGCAGGTGAAAGTCATCAATTTCGAGGATATTCCTTCATATCAAGTTCAACCAAAAAGGTGAGAAGACACTTTTTTCTAGCTTAATATTCTATCCCTTGAGTTTGTTGATAAGGGATTGTTGAGAGAGGGGGTGTATACATGTCTATATATATATTTTTTTATTATGAATTTTTCTTGCATAAAATATCTTTTCTAGGAGTTTGCGAGAATTCTGATGACTGATAAATGATGAACCTAATTCGCACATAATGCGGTTACAAATTGAGGGCTCGATAAAAGTTGATTTTATTAAAGAAAAAAAAAAATTTATGACAGGGAAATGATATACGAAAAAAATTTTCAGAGTTTGGGTTCGAAGGAAACACAACTTTTTGAAGAAAATGAAGGGATTTCATATAAATGTGTATATTTTGATGAATAATTGTAAAGTGAATACATTATTAGTTAAGAAGGATGGGGTTGATTGAGTAGTATTAGCATAAATTTTTATTATATTGAATTTCTATTCAATTCCAATCAAATCAATTTCTATTTAAATATGTAGTGAAACATAATGACCCGTTTTTCTTTAACTTTCGATATGCCTGCACATTTAATTTGAATTAATAAGAGAGCTAATTCCTAAAACATCAAGTTAAGGAAGAGTTTAAGGCAAATTTCTGTGTTGTGCTCTATTTTTACAATTAGTCCGAAGACAAGTAAAGGCACAGAAGCAGAAGTGTATTCCTCCAGCAACTGGCAATGAAATGAGTCATACAGATTGCCTGACAAATGTAGTGCTTTGATGGAACAGGATTTAGACATTTGCATATATCCTGACAGCTAAACGTTCATGAAGGCGTTGAATGCTGGGGTAGTAAAATTAAAGCTAGTGCAGGTATGTGTAAAGGCATCCTAAATGAGATTTCCCTACGGCACAAGCTGATCTTATGCTGGGTGCCTGGCCATAGAAATATTAAGGGTAATGAGATAGTGGATAAACTAGAAAAAAAAGGTTCCGAAATGGATAGCTCAGATGCAATATCGTATATATGTAAGAATACCGGCTATGTTAAAGAAATTATTCTCCATCAAAAGAAACGGGAGCTTTTAAAGATATGAGACAGTTTGGGGTCTTAGACACATTGAATTCGACGAATTCGAAGCGAGTATATCATAAAGATCAGATAAGTAATCTAAATTTGGCTTAAATGATAGGATGTCAGACTTTATGAAAGGCCTTTGAAATATCTATGGCAACGATTTTGACTTACCAAAATTGGAGAGATACTGCTCTATAGTTTTGTAAGAAATGTCAGCAAGTCTTCATCAAGTAAACGTCCTGACCGGAAGCTATAATGCCGTGCTAGGCATAAAAGTCGTATCTGCAAATTTTCTAAAATTTACTTGATGGTAGATTTTGTGTAAGAAGTATGTATATACAGGGTGATTCAGATCAAGATACCTTCCGGTATACCACGCGAATCCTTGAGGTAAGCTGATCAAAAACTTGTTCCACATACCCCCCCCCCCCCTTTAGGAGTTGTGGCCAGTTGAAGATTTCGCCAATATTCGTGAACCCTGATGGGAATAAATGAGTATAACTTTTTAACCATCCTATAGATTTTGGTTATTGTTGGCTTATTAAATAGCCAAGAATAGTAGCTGCCGAAAAGTGTATTCTTCTGTATTTGTTAATAAAGCATCTTTAAATTATTCTCAAATATTTCTAAAATTTTGATTTTTTTTACACACAAATTTCATAAATACCGTTATTTATTTCAAAAACTTTCTTCCATGTAACCCAAATTTATTATATTCAATCGAGGAGTATTTGGGCACTTGGTGGAACATTTTTTTATTTTTTATTTTTAATTAGCAAAACACTTGTATGTAAATATTCCACAAATATATTTATTTAAGTTTTAACAAATTTAAAACTACGTTATAATCTACTAAATACAAAATCCCGACGCGTTTCGCCTTATTGGGGCATTATCAAGGGCTGGCTACTGACTGCAAATGAAGCCTAAATCGGGTCTCTCAAAACATCTTGCTATAGAAAATCACAGTACAAATATCAATAACCTTACTCTATTACATAATTTAAGCAATGGTTCTATACTTGACAAATATGAAATTTTTGAAATTAGACGAGCTCTAGCTAATGGCAATGTATTAGTGAATGACCAGATAGATTTTTCAGATAGAAGTCCGCTACTTAAACCAGGCCTATTTTTATAATTTGCAGTCAGTAGCCAGCCCTTGATAATGCCCCAATAAGGCGAAACGCGTCGGGATTTTGTATTTAGTAGATTATAACGTAGTTTTAAATTTATTAAAACTTAAATAAATATATCTGTGGAATATTTACATACAAGTGTTTTGCTAATTAAAAATAAAAAACCAAATTTATTGCTTCTTATTAATGCTCCTACTACCCTCTATCACTGGAAAAAAAACAGCTTGCCAATACCTGAATCAGTTTTAGCACTGGAGGTTTATTGGCAGATTCAAGCCAGATCATAAAATTGCATTAAACCAATAATCACGTAGGGTCTGTTATGACTGGACCCACAATTGCTTTTGTTATAATTTTCTGAAGGTAGTGGTACTCTTATTTAGTATTTAAGCAGCATCTTAGGAGTTGCGTAATTACTTATTTTATCAGTCAATGGAAAGTAGCATCAAGTTTTTGAAAAATAAGAATATTTATTACCAGAAAAACAATTTTTTGATCAGCTTACCTCAAGGAATCACGTGGTAAACCGGAAGGTATCTTGATCTGAATCACCCTGTATATTGTTGACAAATTTTCAGATACGACGTTTATGCTTAGCACGGCAGTATATTGGTGATCGTTGGTGCTCTGTAGACGATTCATCTTCTTTTGTATTCATATCAGGAAAAAGTGACTTGCTGTTTGTAGATTAATTCCTGCACGCAATACTCGCACTGCAAGCTACGCACAAGCCTTCACCCTTCAAAATAAATTGCGTGATACTTTCTTATCCCGAACTGTACGAATGTGTGTTTTTCCTCGTGCTTATAATCTGCGAGGATTGAAGAGTCACATACATAAGCACCTCCGCCACTTTTCTCATGTCCCCTAATCCTTCCTCTAGCTCCTTTCTGTCATGGTAAGCTTTGCATCCTAAGGTATCCATCCAATGAGCTTGTTTTAATAATTAAAAAAAATTTAATAATAATAACAACAACAAAAATAGTTTTTTTGAAGCATCGATTTTAAAGCATCGTATATAAACTCACTTAACGATAGCCTCTTACCATTCAGCAACAGGCATTGTGATAAAGAACAAGTCAACATTGGGGAAATGAAAATTTCTGTTGATTTGAAAATGAAACAGACATTAGTAAAATTCAGAAACTAACAACTGTTTTTAATTCGGATTCCTAAACTTGTACAAAGTTCAAATTTCTACTATCCCAAATGGATGAAATTCCGCGTAATTCTGAAAATGAGAATCTTTGAAAAAGGGATAAGAGTACAAAATGTCATTTTTCGAAATATTGATTGGAGTAAAAATGACAATTTTTCAAATTTGCGAAGAATAAGGTCTGTTCACGTACTCGAATTTGTGTGAATTCATTATAACATTTTCACCCAAAAACAACCAAACTCTGTTCACGTACTCAGAAAATTGGGGAAAATATGTAGACGTCACACTTCCCCTTCAATAAAGTTTTATCGCAAATCCACCCGAGAAAAAATTCGGGGTAAATGTGAAAAACCTGTCAAACACATTAAAATTTGAAATCGAGAATTGTCAGAAGTTTAAATTGTCCAAGGGAAAAATGGACAAGGCGGCAGAATTTGCAAATGATGTGCATTGTTTGCCCAGGTCGTATAAAAATCTACAAAATAGTAAATAAAATGAATGAATGAATATGTTTGACATTTTATTTTCAAATTAAAGTTGTTAGCTTGACAGTTTGTAGTTGTCACTTTCGCTTTCTGCCCAAGAACACACAAAAGTTGTTCATGTACTTTTCAAATTTGATAGCTTTTCACACAAAAAAGCCAAAGAACGAAAACACCCGAGAAGTACGTGAACAGACCTATAATAAAATGTTTAAATTTAATTTTTATATTACAAACACCTATAAATAAAACGCTAATTTTTATTTTGCTACTGAAATTTATTATGTCTTTTTAAAAATTAAAAGATATTTTCATCCGTCGTTAGAGTGGAAATAAAGAAAACAATAAATCAAGATTATTCTTTAGTTTGACAGCTTAATAAATTTCATTAATAATGAACAATGAAGTTAGTACCAGTTACACTAATTTTTGAATTTCCAACAATAAAATCAAACAACGATCGGAAATTACTAAAAAGATTAAACGAAAAAAACTTATGAAACTAAGTAAACTGCTTAAATAAATTCTTTATTAAATAAATATGTCTCAGTTAAAAATAAAATCGTTATGCCAAATGAGTATTTTATGCCGATAACTTCAGTCCCAACCTGCCCCCAAACAGCTGTAGCAGAACTTACGTTAGGCAGGTGTTTATAGTATGTAATTCGGTGAAGGAGTGTATCCTCGACCTCCCGGCTCTTAATGAGAACTTTGTGAATTGCCAATCATTCCTAGCCATACACACAGTAGCAGTAATTCTCCTAATCTAGCTGGTGGTAGTTCTGCTACCTTTAGCTTTAGTTTCAGGTGTATTGATGTGGACGAGCTATTTAGAGTCGTATACAGCTAATTTTTAATCACTATCTGACTAGATCTTTTATTCCCTGGTTTATGGACAACTGCTAACGTGCTTCCCATTCCAAAGAATTCTGCGCGGAAGACTCCTAGTGATTTCCGACCCATAATGTTATTGTTTTTCCCAACTAAGGTGTGTGAAAAGTTAATGTATACTGGCAAATGCAAGATTATCTGAAATTAAGCAACTTAATCTGTGAGTGGCAGTGTGGTGTTCGATCTGATTACGGGTGTGACACAGCCTTACTCAAAATAAGTAGGTACTGATATTCCAATAACCTTGGTCAATGGGGAGATATGCATCCTGATTTTACTTTATTTCTCTAAGGCGTTTGATAGTGTTGACTATAGTAAACTTCTATGTATTTATTATTATTAAATTTCTGTTCATCCGCTGATTTTTACTTTCCGCCATCTCTTACGTTTCAGATAGTTGTACTTGATAATGACATATCGTCTGATTTACTTCCACTAGTTTGTGGTGAGCCCCAGGGATCCGCCCTTGGCCCGCTCCTGTTTAGTCTCTTTATTAATGATCTTTCGAAGGTTTTACAATATGTAAGCATACATATGTATCCAGATGATATGCAGATCTATCTGAGTCGTCCAGTTGGGCTTATGGAAGATTATGTGGAGCGTATTAACAGAGATTTGGATAGGATTTCGCAGCGTTCCATATCGAGCAAATTAAAGTTATATGCTAGGAAGTCGCAGTATAAGGCTATTTGTCTAGACGGGAGTATCTTGCCATTTATCGACGAAGTACGTAATCTTGGCGTTGAAGTTCGAATGAAATGTTGTGACCACATTAATGCTTGTTTGTCTAAAATTTACTTTGGTGTACATCGCCTATGATTATTGGCGAGTGTTTTAGGTGCGTCTAAGGTTGATAAAAACTCTCCTCCTGCAGTATTTCTCTAGTGGACGCCTAATCTTCAGTTTTTTGTAATCTGTCTGCCGCAGGAAGCTAGATGTGGCATTTAATAAGTATAACTGTATAAGATTAATTTATGGCCTACGCAGTTACTTATAACCACATTACTCCTTTTAGAAACAAAGTAGTAGGCTGCTTCTTCGAAGCTGCTGTCAAAGTTAATTTTTTTTTTTTCAAATTATTTACAATGATGCACCGAGCTATCTAGCAGAGTATTTTAATTTTTTATAGTCTCGGTGAGATCGCAGCCTTTTTATTCCTCGGTCTCGTACATATATCTTGGAAGGCTCCTACTTTGTCTAGGCGTTTCGATTGTGGAACGCTCTTTTATGTAGTTTTCAACGCTTAGGCACTCTTAGTGCATTTAAAATGCATCTTATTCTTTATATTATTTAATTTTTATTTTTTTTATTATTTATTTTTTTCGAATGTATCCACATGTAGTTGTAGTAAACTTTCATTTCATATTTTCTGTACTTAGTAATAAGTGATCTTCTGGATGTTGATTTAGCGCATAATCTTTTTACTACCTACTCCATATTATACTTATATTAATTATTATATAGCATGAGATATCCGTATTTCTTGTTGTACCTTTATATTGATTTCTGAATAATAATAATAACTAAGAAAACAAAGTTTTTATTTTTTCAGTTGAAACTCAAAAGTTAAGTGAAAATCTGTTTTCTTTTAAGTAAAATGTGAAAATCACTATATACATACATATTCGCACTGAATTACTGTATTACTTTAAAAGAGCTTAAATTACTGTACCTAAAATACAGTGCGGAATTTAGGAAATTTTTGAGGAGGGGGGGGGGGGGGCAAATACGTTAGTTGCCACCCCCTCTAACAACAATTTTTATTCGGGCAAATTTTATTACAGTTCCAGGGTATATTCGGCACCATATGTATATGATAGATGACCTATTATATACTGCATACCCTGGAACTATAGAACTAGAATAGTTAAGAACAATTTGAATTTAAAACAATAATGATTGTTAAATAAAAATTATTTGAAATTCAAACGAAAATTAAGATCTATTATAAATCTTAATTGTCGTTCGTTTCAATTTCATATTGTTTTAAAATAAAAGGAAAGTAAAAGATCGTATCATTACAAATGCCCTTTGTTTTATTAACACAAGGAATACAAATTCAACATTTTATTATGTTTGAACTTAGTTTTTTTTATTTTAGCCGCTTTCAATCTTCCCGGCTAAAACTACCAAAATTTGAGATGGTTTCAAAAAAAACTTTGGGTCGGAATTCTGGTGTACTGCTGCTCAGGTTGAAAGAATTTAGCCAATTTTTTAGGTGGATTCAAAGGCTTTAATTCCGGCTAAAATGACTAAATTTAGCTTGCATAGAAATATTTTTCTGGTAACTCTGTGCTTCTGCCTACGTCTTATATTCTGTCTAAGTACATGATGGGGAACATAGAGTTGCCAGCCACCTTAGTAAACATTTGTATAATTTTTGAATTCATTTCATATATGATACAAAGGTACAATTTGAAAATTTAGCGGAATTTTTTCTTTAATCAGCTTACAGAGGCTTACAGACTTAAATTTAAGGGATTAGTCTACTTTGCGCGCTACAAAAAATGCTATTTTTACTCATTTGTTTTTGGTAGGTATAGGTATAAGTATTGATATAAAAGTTGTTGGGCTTAATAAATACACTTTCGAAATATAGGAAAAATTCTTAAATTTTTTATGTTAAATACTCTTTATACACCAACATGATAGACAAACGTAACGTTTCAAAAAGTAGGCAAGTGAACTGCTTGAACTATATCTCTGAAACGAGTCATCTTAAATAAAAAATTTACATGGAATTAGATTAAGTATAACAGTGAGTTCGTCCTGAACTACGATCATTTCAAAATTTCAAATTTTACTATTTCTTTTATAGCAAAAATCACTGAAAAAAGAGCCTTTTATTTCAAAATAAGTCCGCCATTTTGTTAATATGTATAAAAATTAATGATTGTAGTTCGGAACGAACTCACTGGTTATACTTAATCTAATTCCATGTAATTTTTTTATTTCAGATATTTTGTACCAGAGATATAGTTCACGCAACTCACTTGCCTACTTTTTGAAACTTTACGTTTATCTATCATTTTTGTGTATAAAAACTGTTTAAAATAAAAAATAAAAATTTTATTTCCTGCATTTTGAAAGTGTGTTTATTAAGTCCAACAACTTTTATATCAGTACGTATAATAAAAACTTCCAAATAAACATTAATAAAAATAGCCTTTTTTTGTAGCGCGCAAAATAGACTAATCCCTTAATAGACAGTAAATTGATTGGCTGTATAAGTATAAGCACAATCCAAAGTATGATGTCAGGAAAGGAGCTTTTAGATTTCTGAAAGAAGACTGAAGTGTGAAGTATGGTCAGAAAAACTTTTTCCAATTCTTCTAATTAGATTTTTTCTCGTTAGACATGAGATCAGAAGTCCATCGTATTGCCGCACCCTTGAAACTAGCGCCCCATCGTGATGATTGTGATGTCCCATTGTATACGTGAACCTATCCATAATACTGATGTATTGTTAAATAATTTAAATTTAATAAAATTTCACAACTAATTGAACTGAACTGCATTTTTGCGCTTATATGTACTTATATACATTTTTTTGCGAATTTGCAAATCTCACTTCTTCCTTAGAATTATTTTCTTTTTAAAATCTCCTTGCTATTAACCACCTCACAAAATTTTTTCTATCTAAAATACTTTTCATTTTACATTACGCACCGTCTGATTTTACTTCAATTGTTGACTTAAGCAAATTTTTAACGTTTCTGATGCATAAAATTATGGAAATGATTTCCAATTGAAAATAAAGGAAATAAAAAGTAAATAAGACAGAGAAAAAATGTTTTTCGCGTTCTGATGAACACAGCGCAGTGAGGTGGATTTTTTATTTTTCTTTCTTTGTTTCTTCTCGCAGTGGTTTAGCGCAGGAAAGAAAAATGTAAACAATTTTTCACATTCCCAGGGGATGTCTTTAATTCTCTTTCTTCCATTGACGAGTAAAATCGTAGAACAAAAGCTTATGCATAATCACAAGAGGAAAAAATTGAGAGATTTACATAAGATTTCCAGCAAGAACAATAGATTTCCGATTTCTTTATTATAAAAATATTCCATAAATCTATTGTTTTACGTGTAAATACGTCGTGGACTTCATAGAAAATACCATTATCAATTTATTTTCGTAGATTGATTTCAATTAAGGAATGTAAGCATCCTTTTTCCTTCTCCTTCACTACAAGTGTCCCAAAAATGTAGCCCCCAACTACAATTTGTAATAATAAACAGATCCTCTCTGACCAAAACTGTACTTGTCGCTGTCTCATATGATTTTGGACTGTTTGTTTAGGCGTGAAGACCATTTCCAAAGTAAACAATTGGATAATGTGCCCCTTGGGAGCATCATTCAAAGTAGGTATACCCGTAAAGGACATTGGCTATTCAAGTATTGGTAAATTCAAGTACGTATAAGGAAGGATTTTGTATTATGCATTTTCTAGGATGATGTGAATTTTTTTTGTTAATTTTCGGTCATTTTGAATATAATTGAAGAAGGTAAGGAATGAAAACGAACTTATAGCGGGCTTTGAAAGATTATCGAAAATTAAATTTTAGTCTTGTAGCGAAAAATGTTAAATGTCCTGTTTTAGCCCACCCTAATACTTTTCTTGTTTCTTTACAGTCTCTTGAATATGGAAAAAGGTAGAAGCTATCGCTCCGTTGTTAGGGCATTCCTCTTAAGGCAATATATATACAGCCATTCCATACCAAATTTCCACACCGACCTCCTTTGATGAAGTTTATCGCAATGATAAAACATATAAAACATGTAAAACAATCCTTTTTGATCTGTTTCCCCTTTTTTAGGATAGGTCAAAGGTTTGTGAATATGGGTATATTTAGTGAAAATGAATATTCTAAAAAAATCATGTCATACAGGACTGACTAGATCAATTCTACGAGGTCTCATATTAAAGGAAATTTCGTGAAGTATCAACGAAAAATATTACTGTGGTACCAAGTAAAACGAAATTTTTCTGAGTAATAGTATTTTTTTTTAATTTATCGACTTTTTTCCCAGTAGAGACCTCTAGTGGATTTTATTTAATTTTCTTCTTTTTATTAAAACCGCGGATATCTTCGGGTTAGATATTAAATTTTCTAACTTTAAATTCATGGAAGCTTAAGATTTCGTTACAAAAACGAAAGTATCTATACAAAATTCAGCCGAACACTCGGTGGGGCTGGGTGTAGAAGGTTTTCGGCTTCGTATAGAATTGCTGTATGATAAGTTCATCTTTTATAATAAACAATTCCACAATTTTAGCTTCAGAGAACATATCATGTAGCACCTCGGACATATTACCTTAAGAATTTCTACGGAGTCGGTTCGTTCACTGCTAAAGAAAGAAAGAGAGACTTATTTGGATGAATTCTAAGTTTAAATCTGAATTCTAGTAGAAAAATTAAGGGCTCTAGCATACTTTGAATCCTAGTGAGGATAAAGTAATAACAAGATGCTTTGATTATTCCCACCGATTCGATAGTATTGAGAGAGGAAACCACCGCTATATAAAGTTTTTTAATTAAGGGGGGAAATAGGTGTAGACGTTAAAAAAAATTCAGTTTTTTTATAAATCACTTGTAAAACTATTCAAAAATATACTCCTAAAAATTCAAGTCAAAGTTTCGTTCAAAAGTTATAAGCGATTAAGTGAGCGTTCCTCGTTCAAATGTCGGCACGCGTGGCATGTAATACCTTTCTGCCAAACGCATTTTTCTCGAAACGACTTTTTTCGAATTTCCTTACACTCAGCTTAAATCAAAAGGCTCTCAACCGATCATTTTGAAATTTAGATATAGTTTCTTTATATAAACACACTCTATTTGAACCTGCTTCCTCAGTAATTTTTTTTTTTTTTAAAAAAGGTACGAAAAAATAGGAAAAACCGTGTTTTATGTTCACACCCCTCTAAAAAATACTAGTTTTCATTTTTTTAGAAAATTGAGGTTCACATAGAAGAGACACATATAAAAAAAAGTAAATTTTTTGTGCAGTTCATTTCAGATAAAAATTGCGGTCTCCAAGATGTACGTAAACGGCTCAGTCGGATGAGGACCTTCATTGCCCGGCAGCTTTTCGAGAATTTTTTTTGAAAATTTCAAAAGTTATTCTCAAACATACGTGTAAAATAATCTCACAATATCAATAAATAATATAAACTTTTTATCTGTTAAAAAAAAATCATGAAAATCACTGTAAAAACGCCATCCTACACCTATTTCCGCCTTAACTCAACCGATCAGTCAATTTCCGACAAACGATAAACTAAATAGGTATTATGTCCATTTAATTCGTTATGTTCCTCAGCCTATCTTAAGCTGTTCATCCAAAACCAAAACGTGATTTGTAAAGATGGGCATGGGGTCTAGGAACAGGTTGAAGTGAGTATGGTCATATTATATGGCGCACGCACAGGATAATGGTCTGGTTTATATATTCAACTACTTAGACTAATTTTGACTAACACCAGCCAATTCTGTAGATTTTACAAGCTGAAATTTTCCTTAATATACAATTGTAGCAGATGCAAGTCTTACTGTTAATAATATCAAGGAGAAACATATTAGTGGCTCACCTAAATGGGCGGGGGGGGGGGGCGAGGGCGAGTCTAAAATGTCTAAATGTCATCGCATTCAATCTGACAGCATATTTTTTCCAACTCGTCGAACGTGACATTAGCCAATCTAACTCTACCTTAAAGGGCCGCTTGTGTAGAATTATAGCAATGTTGAAAGTAGACGTAATACCTAATAGAAACTGATATATTTTTGGTTGCAATTTTAAAGTAGTTACACCTCTGTAGTTTTTAATAACTTTTATCATTTACAACTTTAGAAAACTCATTTTTACACTAAGCACAAATATCGGTCTAAACAAACATCAGCTGTTAATACTTTCGTTAGCGCCATTCTGTTATTGCAAGCAGCGCCCCCATCGGTCATTGATATCGCTAATAGACATGGTATACAAAGATTAATAAGTTAATGCCGACTTCAAAACAAAATTATAAAAATATTAATTTCTTCGTGTAAATCACTTCGGAAAAATTTAATTATGTCCTGGTGGGAAAACAAAGTAATTTCTAATTGGAAAATCTTTTTCAGTTTTTAAGAACAATTGAAATTGAGACGAACAAATTTGTGACATATAGTGTCTCCAAACGACGTAAGCACCCAATTGACTGCGGAATCGTATTATGGCCAATAGAGAAGAGGAACAACGTACCTGTTACCTCGTGGTGGTTGAAATATAGTTCACTTAAAAACAAGTTGGGAAACAAGAAGAGATTTCAATTTAAATATTAACAAGTAGAAAAGTAAAGAAAGGAGAAAAATAAATTACAAAAAAAATCAAACCTGTGAAAAATTTACGAATAAAGACCAAAATTGTGAAAGCGAAGATTGCATTGTACAACGAAAAAGAGTGGCAAATGAATTAGAAGGAAAATGTTCATACTATACTCTCTCATATTATGTTCTCGCGCTTTTACGAAAACGCGTTTCCACTGAAATATTGACAGTTGCTACCAAAGTTGGATCCAAACTTGTTAACATTGACGAAGAACACTTCCACATTGAAAGGAAAAAGATCCAGAATTTTTATGTTTGTACCTGCTCTCCGTTGGAAAACGGGTAAGGCACTCTTGAACTTTTAATATTTATTCAAAAATATAGATTGGCAAACTCTGTTTTCAGCATAGTATTATTGTTAAGAATTTTTTAACAATAGTCATCTGTGTCGTTAAGCTAGTTGTGAATGAAGCTCTTCCAAATTAAAATTAATAAAAAATTATCTTCATTCCACAATGAAGACCGAAACACAGTGCGGTCATTTACGACTTCGACTCAGCCGACTTTTGATATCTTCTGCGTGGTGAACTATTACTTGAACACAGTGTGAGTGCTGACAACTTTTATTTCCCGACTTATAACTTTTTCTTCTAGAATTCTATAATCCCGGGATTTTAAATTATAAATTAACACCATTTCCGAATTCACTTAAAGAAAATCAGCTGCTGACTTTAAACCTCGAGAATCATGTAACTAAATGTCAAAAGCAAAAGTGGTAATAGAGCAGAAACTAAATCTATCTCAGCCAGCCTGACCTCAGGATACAGGACTCATCCGACTTTACCATTAGCCCCTGTTCAAGTTATTCTCATGTATTTTTACATGAACTGTCATAAGACGACTGAGCCAGACACCGAGAGCGCTCGCACTGTATTTCAGCCTTGAGTGATTCAAGATTTTGAAATCTAGCGATCTTTTTAATCAAAAGAAATATTTTTTTTATTTATTTATTTATGTTCAGTAATTGTTAATAACTACTCTTGATTTTGATTGACTTAGAAAAGGCGGCAAATTGAGGACCGCCCCAGGTAGCAAAAGCTCTAGGTACGCCACTGAGAATATCGCCATCCTGTCAGATCAGTCTTTGGTGTCCGAGAGATAGATTATACTGATTGGGCTTCTAGTCAACAAGGATAATTATCCTAATGTAGACAAAAAAAATTATCAAAATTTGACAGCATAATACGGGCTCTGATTTTACTCATTTTTTAATAGGGAATTCTTTGCTTCGTCTCGGTGTTAACACTGCCACCGAATCTGTCATTTTCGTGCTTTTTATTCCTTACTGGGGTCGGTTTTACTAACACGGAGAGTTCTGGAGTTGTGGAGATGAGAGTTCTTTTGACACTTAACTCTTTACTCGGAATTCTGTAAATCGGGGAATTCGTATTGAGAATTACCAAACTCTCTATTCCACTCAACAAAACTCTCGGCTGTTTTAGTTGTGGAGAATAAGAAGAATATTTCTCCACCGATAGTATTGTCTATTTTTGTTGTATTTTTTAAAGGTAGCTAAGTACTCAGGAATTTTCAAATTAAATTAAGGATTCACCGCACAGCCTGGCTATATATACAAAAACAAATTATGGAAATCTTTGCAATACTTACAAAGAAATAAGGATTTTGGAGTCTCACATATGCACATTAAAGCTTGTATGTTGGATGAAATCGCTTCTACATTTTGCCCCTAATTAGATATGTAATTAGTTTTTGAATCCGATAAATGGTTTTGGAGATAACTGTAAAAGAAGTGAATCAGTCCTTCTTAAGATGAAAAAAATTCCCCGTTTTTTCGTACAAAAATCAACATATTTTCAACTCATTATTATGAAGAACTGGTAAGTCGTGGAAATTCATTTTCAATGACAGAAATGTTTTTAACAAAATACTAATGGATGTGAAACAAAGAACGGAAAAAATATATGCAAAATATAGGAAATGGGGTATACCTATATGATTGATCCAAGTGAAAAAAATACGTCTTTCAGCGCTAAAAAGTCAGTTACGACGTTAAAGTGATCAAAAACAAACTACACACTCGATTACCCGCTCCGCTCTCTTTAATTTCATACCAATCATGACGTATTTTAGACAACCCCCAATGGTACGACCCCCATCTTCAAAGGCCCCCTCCCCAGAAACTAGTCACCTATATGCTTGTACTTTAGACCATAAAGTCGTAGGAAAAAACCCAATGCTCTACAATCCCTCCACGCAGAACTAACCGTCTTTCAATATTGCGATACTTTTCACGTTTTCCTTAACTCCCCAAGTTAGAGAGTCGCGAATGGAGAGTTAGGGAGTTTTAGTGGGGGAAAACAAACATTATCATCTCCTGAACTGCCCAACTCTCCGTGTTACAAAATCCGGCCCCTATGGCGTTATGAGAAGAAAAGAGCAGAAAACTACAGATTCGGTGGAATTACACCCATAAATATTGTTGCACAATTACAAGGTATGCTAAAGATGGACAGATAGTCATACGAGAATGCAAAAGCTTAAATGTATGTTAACATCTACCTATTTTTTAGCATAGTACCATCATACAAAGATTTCGAGAAGTCTTTTTTTATATAAAGCGCATTAAAAATTACACTCATATCGCTGGGAATAGAAAACAAATACCAAATAAAGGGGAAAAAACAATAAATTTCCCACAATTTCCAGACAGATTTCCACTTCCCTCCTAAAACTATGCACCAAAACCAATTTTAAGTGGACTTTTCTCCAGTTGACGGTGATATATTCGCAGTACAGACATGATCAAAAGCTGAAAAACTGCCAGCATAAACGAGGTGAGCTCCAAACGGACATTAATTACACAGAAATAAACCCCCGAAAACATTGGGCTAAAATAGTCCATTTTATGAATTTCCAAGCTCAGGAAATGCTTTTATCTGAATTTTCTCTGGATACGTTGTCTGGAGGTATGTTTCGCCGCCCAGGAGCCCACATAATTGTGAATTCTCTCTATGTTTAGTGGGATATGACAACTCGTAGAAGTGATTAAGTGCTTGGGCAAATGCTAAATCCGCTTAAGCGTTATGGAAACTTCTACGGATGTGGAAACTGTGATAATTGATTAAAAAGGATATTTCATAAATGTTTTTTTTTGTGTGTGTGTAGAAAAGCTGTAAGGTGCACTGCTGTTTTGCTACCATGATCCTCCTTAAAATTGAGAAATTTTGAATGGATTAAAGACTCCTCTTTCATATTTTGCATTCGTTGTTGAAAGTATCCGTTCACTCCCCCTTCATTAAACTCTATTCAAAATTGGCATTTATAATTAGGCACCTGGGAATAATTGCTGAAATTTGACGTGGTAAAATTTTTGCGACTGAAAACTTATATACCGCATCTTCGCACAAGTTAACTCGTCTTCTGGGTGGTAAGACTTTTATGGATCTTAAGACTTAACGACCGTTTAAATACAGCCAAGATGAATAGAAGATTATAAAACGCATCTTATGGAATTTTCAACTTTCAAAATTAACGACATCCCCAGAATGTCTTAGAACTTAGATTTCGAAATAGCAACGAAGACAGCAGATGTTTTTTTAGAAGAAGAGAGAAAAAAAAAGAAATTTACGACATTTCCTAGTTAAATTATCATCACCTTAGGAGGAATGAGAATACAACTGACAAGGGTAACATACGCCAGTACTAATTGTTTCTTCCGGAATTCACCGCTTCGATATCTGGAGGGGCTAAACTACAATTCTGCACACATATGTATATGTAGTATGTAGATACTGGTTAACGGCTTTTACGTCGAATAGAGTCATGTCGAACAAGCCAAACATACAACCACCCTCGGAGCTAGAGATGAAATTGATACAGCCGGGGGTGGTAGGGATTTAGTTTGTCGTCTACTACAGTCGCAAATTGGCGAAAGGGTGAATTTTTGGGAAGAATCCAAAGAAGACGGTACGGCGAGTATCTATTTAATTTGGCAGAAACAAATTGAGCTGGAAAGAATAAAAGCAGCCATAATTCAACTCTGTTTGTACGAGAACTAGTTATATACCTAGAAAATTAGTGGGGTAGGCAATTTGGTGATTAATTAAATCAGCGATTTTGTCGCTGGTTGGCGTTTAGAGGTGGATTTTTGGCTTTCAAGTAAATATTGGATAAGAGAAAATATTAAAAGGGTCTAGTTTCAGTTCTAATGACTTTAAAATTTCAATTGATGCAACGGAATTTCCGATCTTATAGAAAATATTTCTAAAGAATACTAGAATCCATAAGCAGTTTTCATGTTAGAAAATAACTAAAGAGGTCGACCACAGCGGATTTCGTGGTCCAATTGTAAATAAAGTCAATAGAAAAAATCTAGACAGTAATGTTTTTTTTCTTTAAATCTTATAAGAGTTTAACAACATGATTCAATTCAATTCAATTATTCTTTATTACGGCCCAGATACAATAAGATTAAAATCTTTTAATAGTATCCTATATAAAAAAAATAAGGTATAATAACGGGAATAGAATACTTATGGACTACCTTAAAATAATTAGAACTAAACTAAAAGAAAAAAAAATATGTGTATATATGAAAAAAGTTAAATTTAATAACATTAAGAAAAGTTGAAAAAAATAAGAAACAAAATATATGCCTAATAGGAACAAAGAAAACCTAAAAAAGGAAGAAAAAGATATTAAAAGAATATATGAATTACAAGAAAGTAAGAAAAATTAAGAAAAATTACATGCAAATGAATGAATACCGATCTCGGGCTTAAATCGAGAGCAGCTAAATCGCAGAATTGAGGAGAAGTCGCCTGAAAGTGCCGACCGAGCCCGCGCATTGAACCAGGCAAGGTAAACTGTTCCAGAGGCGAATAACCTGAACAAAATAAGAACCAGTGAGATTAGTAGTACGACAACGCTCCAGCAGTAATTTGCGACCCCTGGTGGAATGTACGGTTGCAGAAAATCAGCTAGATAAGGAGGCTGGCCCAAGTGCAAAAAACCAGGTTCCTACGTTTCAAATATGTCTCTAGAGAACAGCCCAGCAATGAGAGACTGTAATAGGATACGTGATCATATCTGCGCAGTCCGTAAATAAACCTAATACAATCATTGAATGCCACTTTAAGTTTTCTAGAGCACACAGAATCTAAGGCTGGGAAAATAAGGCATCCATTAGTGAAATGAGGGAGCAAGAGTAGTTTGACCAAAGTCATACGTAAGCTTAGTGGCATGATACTAGCATATAGCCAAAGACGACGAAGGCCAGCATAGATTTTAGATAGTATGCCATTTATGTGATCACAGCAACTCATCCGGCAATGATGGTACACTCCAAGATTTCGAGTCCTACTAACGTATGGGATATTGATGCCATTAAGTAAAATTTCTGGAAATACAGACAGATCGATTTGTCGTGGATAGAATGCAATGCACTGGGATTTACTAGGGTTAAGACTAAGAACATTGTCGATTGACCAGCAGTAAATTCGTTGGAGGTCACAGTTAATGCGGCTTACACAATCTTCGATAAGACCTATGAGACGACTCAAATAAAGCTGGACATCATCTGCATATAGATGAACTTGCACGTCATGTGTCACCTCTGGGAGGTCATTTATATATAAACTGAATAATAAGGGGCCAAGAATAGACCCCTGGGGCACACCACAGGAAAGGGGCAAAATATCTGAGGAATAACCATTATTCAATATGACACGTTGGGATCTACCGAACAGAAAATGTTTAATTAAAAGAATGGCAGAGTGGGAGAAACCAAATCGCGAAGACAGTTTCATCAAGAGCCTCTTGTGACAAACACTATCAAATGCTTTAGAGAAATCTAATAAAAGCAAGAGTGATATCATATCGTTATGAAGAGAGGTGCGAATGTCAGTAGTTACCTCGAGTAGAGCTGTTTCGCAGCTGTGATGCGAGCGAAAGCCTGACTGACACGTGCTGATTAGATTGTTTACACACAAGTATTCCTGAATTTCCCAGTACATTAGTTTCTCCAGGATCTTAGAGAGGAAGCATAATAGACTAATCGGTCTAAAGTCGGCTGGGGATGCAGGTATGGCGCGTTTAGGAATAGGTAAAACGTTAGCTATTTTCCAAGTCGTTGGAAAAGAGGACGATGTTAGACACGCATTAAGGACATGCTGAAGGGACCTTATTATTATTGGCAAAATTAATTTGAGATATTTCGGCGATACTTGATCATGACCAGATGAATTAGATTTGACAGAAAAAATCGCCTTTATCACCTCTTCGCCATCCACACAACGAAAACTGAAACAATCAGAGTTCTCAGAATCAATCAAATGACGAGGCGACCATGATTGAAGATTATCACTACCAGGTGCATGATGAGCTACAAAGTAGTTATTAAGAACATTGGGATTAAATTCAACGTTCATAGCATTACCCCCATGAACCCCCGCATTACGCAGATTTTGCCATAATGTTTTAGATGGTAAGTTACAATCAAACTTTTTACGAGAGTAAGATTTTTTGGCAGCTCGTATCTTGGTATTAACTTTATTCCTGATTGTAACATACAGCCTACGGAACTCACTCGTTCTGCAGCGACAATATCTCGAATAGAGATATTCCCGTTCAGCGATGAGAGACCTTATTTCGGCGGTAAACCAGGGGCAGCCTTTGGACCTAATTACTCTATGGCGCAGAGGCACATATCTGTCAAAGAGATTATGAATTAAGGAACTAAAAAGCTCGACTTGTCGGTCTACTGATGTAATACTATAGATGTCTTCCCAATGCAGCAATTGACACTCTTCAAACAGAGCCTCAATATCAACACGAGAATAGTCGCGAAAAGAAATAGTTTTTAAGGGATAAAATCATTGATCAACACGTTGAAGGACAGGCACAACAGGTCATGATCAAGTATACTAGGGCTCTGTTGATTGAAAAACAAAGTAGAAGAGTGATCAGATACGAGGAAAAGGTCTAGCAATGAGGGGTTAAGCGTATTAAAAAATGTGGGTTGAGAATTGACTACGTTTAAGTGGAGAGACTCAACAGTTGACAGAATTAGCTCAGTTTGAGCACCGTTTCTAAGCAAATTAACATTAAAGTCACCTCCAATGATAACTTTAGAGTAGTGCTGTACCAAATATGAGATGGCACTGCAAAATTCCTCAGAGGCAGCCAGGCCGACCATATACTGTACCCAAGATCCACTTTTCGGCACCTGTGTTTACCTCAACACAGAGAAACTCAAGGGGCCCAGAACTAGAATGCGCAACCACTCTAGCCTTAAAGCTATCTCTCACAAAGACCACCACACCACCACCCATTCTATTTCTACGATCAAGTCGGAAAACATTAAAATCTGGAATAGATACCAGGGACGAGTAAATATCCTCGCGTAACCATGACTCAGTAACAAAGATTGAGTGCAATTTAGAGCAGAGTAACATTTCCCTGATTTCATTAATTTTAGGCCGAATACTACGAGCATTGAAACAGCACACATTTAGACCACCAGTGCGGCCACAAAAAACATTAATCATGGTTCCTATAGTGTTCAGAGTACTCACATCAGTCATCCCCCCACCAAAAATCGCAAGCTGTGTTCCGCACGAAAATGACGACAATACCTGCGCAACGGTAAAGACTGCCGCGATCCGGATTAGAACAATTCAAAAGACGGAAAGCTGCACAAAAAAGTAAAGAAGTCATAATTAACTAAGAATTAAGAAATAGAATTTAACAAATTTGACAATTGCTTTAGGTTTGTTTGGTGGACACAGTAAAAGCCGAGCAGAGATAGTTTTAATCAAATACAATGACAGGATTTTTTTTCTGTTCTAGTCTTAGATTATCCAACAAAAGTATAAACTATCCTGTATAAAATTGGTGTACGTGTAATAAGCGTTTATACTTGTACTTAGAAATGATAAGAGGGCTTTGCTTTATTTTGCGTCTGTTTGACATTTCTGCTTCATTTCTGACATTTCTGAATTTACGAAAAGAAGTCCGATGTTCTTTTAGTGATTTTGTCAAAAATAAGTATGATTAAAAGTTATTTAGACTTTATAATAGTGGGAAACAATAGTGAAATATTGTTTTTTGGAAGAGATTTTACATAATCGAGACTCCGGAGTATTGAATTACATATAGTGATGAAGTGCTGTGCTGTGTTGCAGAAACAACCGGAGTTGTTCCCGTACGAAATCATTTTTCAAGCAATTTTAATTGTTTCAACAATAAATTATAGTGTTTTAAATCAAATAAAAGTGAAAGAGTTATAGAAATAAACAGCCGTAAAAAAATTTTACATTTTCCAATGCTTGTTTACAATTAAGTTGTCATTGAGCCAATAAATTATGTGCCCGCTTTGAAAATATGGTAATTTACTATACTTCCATGACTGAAACAGACACATCGATCCAACTCTACTATACTATAAAGACATATGCTTAAGTTTTTCTTCCTCATAACTTATCCTTTTTGCTATATAGTGTAAGGTTCTGGTCTTGGATAGAATAGCCGAATTGGAAATTATTACGACTAAAACCTTTTGAGACCTGTGTACAATTATATATAACTTTTTGACCATAGGCTGGATGTCGAAAAATTATAGAAAATGTATTACTACCTAGACGCAGAAAAATGAACATAACACATTGAATAAAATCATTGTTTAAACAAGACGATTGCAAGTACAAAACGGCGCCACTGGCGCTTAACGTTTGTTTTAACACTTAAGAAATGCTCATATCATGATTTGTAACTGATTAACTCAACTAAGCACAAACTATCCAGTTGTAATTTCTTATTTAACGAAGAAATACACATAATTATTTAATATTTTTACGCGTAATTGAAAAGGAAGGCATCTATTGGAAATTGATAGTTCGCGTGAAATAACTAATTAAGTACGCACATAAACCGTAGCCTGAATACGGTTTTTCTCCATATGCAAAAATGTAGTTTTGAGATAAATGCAGTTAAAGTTGAGACCTTTATTATAAAAAGCCAGTTCGATACATTCTTTTTAAATTTGCATAAAAACTCAGTTGTTTTCCGTCTATTTATTTCTTGAATTATTTTTGTTTCAATAGTAGACAATTTCCGTAAAAATTTCATTACCTTGAACCTATGTTGTTAATGGGGCAAAACTAGATTTCCAAACAATATACATATTGCTTTTTTTGATATTGGGCAAAACAATTTACTAATAAAGTTAAAAGAAATATTTTGTTACTTAAACATCTTTATTGAATATTTTTTAGTTTTTCTAACCAAAAATAAATTTCTTCATTCGCAATGAATATAATTTTATGACTTTTTTACCGGGTAAAGTTTATTTTTGTTCAAGTAGGCTATTTTTTTATATTCTCTGGTACAAACGAAATGGAGAGAAATAAAATAAGTAAAAAACGAGTTTTCAAACAAAACTGAGGCCAAGCCGCATGAAAAAGTAGAAAATAAACTCTTCTTCACACACCGAGGTGGACTAAGATTTTTTGATTGGGACATTTCTCTTGAATATTCTTTCTCTTCATGAATCAAATCACTTAGTACCTCTGATTGATCATACTGAAATATATCGGTGATTGTCAGCGAATAAAATCTGAGTCCACCTCTGTGCGTGAAGAAAAGTTTATTTTCTACTTTTTCTTGCGGCTTGGCCGCAGTTTTGTTTGAAAACTGGTTTTTTTTTTTACTTATTTTCTTTTCTGCCTTTTTCACGTTAACTAAATTGTTATTACGTGCTGCATGGACATATTTTAAAACAATTTTTAAGTCATGTTTGGTGCCGATCCGAAAACAAACATTTTTCGATTATCAAATCGTTGAAGTACTGCAACGGTTTTCTGAAATTCAAATTATGTTTTAAACAGCGCTTTTTCGCTGTATTCCAACTTGATCCCATATAACACGAATTTTCCATGTTTTCCACAGACTTTTCCTATTACTATGATTTTTTTTAAAAATTTACATGAATTTTCCTCGATTTTTCATGCAAGTTTTCATGATTGTTGAAGAGAAAGTATTGATGCCAGTAGGACGGAAAAAAATGATTGCGCATAGCTTATAAAACTTTTTTGTCGGAAAATTTTCCGGAAAAGTCGGAAATTTACGGAAAATTTTCCAGAAAAATTGGAAAATTCTGCATTTTTCCTTAACCAAATTTATCATTAATCATATCGATGAAAATTCGTCCGATGATTTTCCCGCTTTTCCGGGCTTTCCGCGGAGTTTTCCACGCTCAAACGCTTCCTTGGTCTGAATAACTCCGGAAAAGCGTTTTACATGAATTTTCCTCGTTTTTTTCTGCAAGTTTTCATCATTGTCTGGAGAGAAAGTAATGATACCAGTTGATAGGGAACTTGATCCTGCATAATTTAAAAACTTTTTTACCGGAAAAGACGGAAAATTCCGGAAAATTTTGTCGGAAAAACTGGAAAACTCTGCATTTTTCCTGAAACGGATTTATCACTAATCAAATTTGTACCAAATTTTCAAATGATTTTTCCCGATTTTCCGGGTTTTCCATGGAAATTTCCGGTTCAAATTTTGATAGATTCCATTGTCATGCGACATGAGCCTGTTTTAGCTCGCTGTGATGACGAAACGTTGGTCTACGAGAGTGTCGAAAATAGTAAAAAAGAAATATATAAATAAATAGACAGACAAATTCGTGTACGAGTTAAAGAGAATGGCCTCAAAAATAAATAAAAAGTACATAGTGTTAAATTTTGTACGATTGTACAGAACCCTTCGTTCGCGAGTCCGACTCGCACTTGGTCGGTTTTTTCGTTTTGCTGCATTTCCAATTTTCTGAATGACTTCATTTTTTTCTTATTTTGCAGTTAAAAAAATCTTTCGTATATGCGGAAAGAAAGAACGGTTGATCTCAATTTTACAGCACTAACTCTTTAATGGTGGAGACGTAAGATTTTACTTTACAGATATTTATGACCACTTTTATTTTGCCACTTGTCATTCTATATGTAGAAGTATAACAATATTGAATTTACATTATTGATACATCTAAAAGTAATTCATCTCTTTGTAAAGCAGCCCTTTTTATGAACTTAGAACTCCGTTAATTTACAAAACTGTAACCTTTCTAATATCCAAATCACACCATATATGCAGGAGGAATATGAATGCAAGTACACCGGAAAAATATTAAAATTAAAGACAACAAAAGAAAACCTAACAATTTTATTAATATAATTATTGTAATCCATAAATCTAGCACAAAGGAACCACATACCTAACATACTTACCTACACATATATTATTATATCTTAACCCATAAGTCCTCCTCACATTTCCTCCAAATATCGGAAGCTTTCAACTCCCTGGGTGAGGAATGCCGGATAAAAGAGATTAGTGGCTGAAAAAGTACATCCAGTCTATGACAAGAGTCTTCCGTTTGAGCAAACAGATAAGACGTGTCCTTTCCGAACCATAACCAGCCGGTCGTTGTAGCTGCTGTTATCATTTTATTCCTGTTGTTGCCGTAGTTTTATGCTGGGAACACCACCACTCACTTAAACCACCCACAAAAACCTAGACGGAAAGATCTAATCGTCTTATGATGTACCGAAACGGGGAGAGAACCAGCATATAAATTCCCAGATGACTTTTTGGAACTAATTTAACAGTTTTAGGAGTGCTTGTTCTGATAAATTGATTATGAAAATTCTGTTATGAGTTGATTTCGTGAGGATTAAAGTACAAAGGAGGGATTAAGGAAAATAGTCCTGTATAAAGACTAGGGAAATTTATAATTGGACCTGAATTACCTACCTACCATGAAATATTTTATTTTAATTTCAATTGTCTTTTGGGAGGTAAGTACATATTTATTTGATCGCATCTTTCTTTAATTCCTTTTTGCTTTTAGGAGATTTGAACAGTATATTCTGGCGCCCATTTTACGTTCTTACCAAATCAATAATCGGATCGAATTGTTGGCTTAACTGTTGACAATAATGGATGACCTCATAAAAGACTAGAGAAAAGAAAAATTTCGATGCTATCGCCAAAAAACAAACACACTTGAAACGCTGAAAAGATGCAAAGAATAAAGGCAAACAGAGTTTTCTGCTTTTGCTGTTCTTATGAAAGTCGTAAAAAATAGCCTCGAAGTAATATAAGACGTTTGCTCTTTTGTGAACTTTGTAAAGAAAGTTTAGGGATAAATTCATTGTAGGAAGGCAAGAAGTAAATAGGCAAGGGAGAATTAAAGAAAAAGGGAAAAAATATATTTACAGGAGGAGAGGGTGTTTCCTTTTTTTTCTATACCTAATATTTCAGGCAAAACAATTAAGTAGGTACAGAAATTTTGAAAGTTATGAAATTATATTCGAATGAAGTATTTGATAGGATAGGATTTGTAGGTACCTATGCTTGGGTATCAGTTTAATATTCCAGAGCGAATTGTTTGCAAATCTATGGTGGTAAAATTTAGTAGAAAAAATAGGTATTCATTGACAAAACTTAGGAAACTTGACCGAAAGAATCTAATTTTATCTCATTGTTACAGTATGCAACATATTCTAACGTGCAGTAGTAAGCAAAAAGACAAGCGTGAAATAATTATAATTAAGTACGGACAACTTTTGGAGAATCTGATCGCAGAAAAGTACACGCATGAACAACTTTACATTCGGAGATGTTTCGGGAACAGAATATTCGGGAAGGTTCAGGTTCTAGAATGTATAGAGTTATAGAGCTATCTATTGATTGCGAAAATGCTTCCTTTTATTATAATGACAGATGGTTCCACTTGCTCGATTTTGAACAGTTTTGCTAACGCTCAGTCTCTAAAAGTTCTCCAACTGAAGTATGGACATTGGGCTCAAGGGATAAGCCGTAAGAGCATAGACAAGCTCACGGTACAGAGAAAACAAGGTATTCTCATTAAATTTTGACACATATTCTGTGACGTAATTTCGTGACTAAAAATATGCATTTCTATAGAAAAGACAGAGAGAGGGTAGAGAGTATTGTATTCTCTGTACCGTGCTTTCGTATACATTTTCACGATATTTCCTCACTAATGGTGGAACGTGGTTCGTAATAAGAAAATCTTGTATTCTCTCTACCGTGAGATAAACTAATAACATAAAAAGGGGAGTAGAACAACCTGCTTGGGCAATTTATATGAGCATAAACGCGTAGAAAATGTTTCGAGAGAATTTTTATTCAGTCTGATGGCCTGACTGAAGTTATTTTCAGATACAATGAGCGCGTTCACTGCCACTTTGGTGGCGTAGTCGTTGTCGTTGGCGTAGTGTAGTTGTGTCAAATCGATTACGATCGACTATCCCCTTGACCGTAGTCAAATGTACTCGACTATTTGGTACATCCAAAGCACAGTACACATACAGTAGAACAGCTTAGAACAAACTACAGAAAAGTGAAGTTTAGAATTTTAATTACAAAAAAAACCTCAAAATTTCTCCCATAAGAGGGAACTATTAAGTACGTATTATGGTCGAAGCGTATTGCATATAGCAATATGCTACATGACATACTGAAGCGTGTAGGCCGACTGGCTGCTCTCCATAGCAGAAAACTTGAACGCACCCCGACCGAGAGAGATGCGTTTCCTCAAGCTCGAGATGACATGCGGATGCGAAGGAGAAGAAGAAGACTGGTTACATCTGTCTTTTTGGCAAATCGTCCAGCGTACTGATCGGTCCAGGAAAATTTCATCGGCTCATTTTCGCGTCATCGAAGTTTGGAAAATAATTATTCACGTAAGTTTTAATAGTATAGTAATTTTAAAAGAAGTTATCATTCTAATTAATGACCTATTCACGCTATATGTACATCCATCCACAAATCATTGGTGGTAACATCCTTGTAAATTTATACTGCAAAATTTTTGGGGAACTTGCTGTGGTAAACAGGGCCAGGCAATGCAAAAACATCGGTCCATTAAATATACCCGGAGTAAACGTTGCAAATAATACACCTATGACAGCAAAAGAAAATTCGCCACGGTATTTTTCACAAATAAATCGAGAGCCTGACAAATCTGTAAGTTTTCAATCACAATTTCGACTATCATTGATACCATTGTCAACAGGATTTTATAATCGAATGGCCCTATCACCAAAATTTAGTAATAGTATAAGTAAAACTGATTCGCAGTTTTTTTGCCTGAAAATTTAAGAAAATTTGAGGCTAGTAGTGCCAACAACAATTTACGTTATAAAACGGATACATCGATAAATGGTTTCAAAAATTCAACAAGTACAAATTATCAGCAATAGGCCAAAAGCAACAAGAACACCAGCAGGATCCAAAAATCATCAAACGAGATCGGTAATTGATAGTAGTAGTATACATAAAGCAGACCAAGCTGTCAGTTCTAGTGGCGTTGGAATATCTGTTGATCGTGTTGAAGTCTCTTGGATAGAGCCCGCAGTACCATTAACTACCGTAGCTTTAAGACAGGGCTTGGACGAATGGGGACGCAGGTCCTCCTTCCTTTTTTTATAACACGTTACAATTTTGCAGAAGAACAACTCTAGGAGGCCTCTTCCAGATTGTCAACAATGAGTAAAATACAACTTTGGTGAGTACCCCAGTTTTTGTCTATTCGTCCAAGCATATAAACGTAGATTAAAATGTTATTCGAAACTTAAAAGAACATGTTATTCTCCACAAATCTATATGTGGGGTGGAACAGGTAGATGTGCAATTGCTCCTATGTGCAACACGCACCCAAATATATACATACTTTTTAGCTTACAGAGAATTAATACACACATACCTGATTCCAGAAATTTACCGATTTATTAGTAGTAGAGTATTAATTGGATTATTGGATTTAGTTGATTAGATTAGGTTGGTTATGAGAAAAGTTAATTGATGCTATTATCTTATTATGTATACATAAGTACATACATACATACCTGAATATGGTAACTATGTTGATTAACCAAACATAACGTAAATTACTAATTGAGTTTAGTTATTTAAGACATATGAGAAAATTTACAATTCGGTTTTTTTTATGGTCTTATTATATGCATATATATCAACATACACATATATAAGCTGTGTTCTTTTGGTTCCGTGCAGTGCACTGCAGAACACATGAGATTGTGAATTGAATTGACTTGTAGGGCGTATAGAAGTAGAAAATTTTTTGGAAAATAATCTAGGTGCCATGATTTTAATTCTTACGAAACGTTAAAACTGATAAACTGAAACTATAACTAGATTCTATCTATTCGGGTTGTCAATTTGTGTTGACCGTATTGATTTTTTTTGGAAGCTAGACTCTTATTTAGAATTGAGAGCATCTTGTGGCCAAGTAAACTGAACTGCAATTTATTAATACTTCATAAATGGTTTTTTAGTATAAATGTGTGAGAAAAATTAGCGAATAATTTCTAGCTTGAACTGACGGAAAACCTTGTAGGAATTTCTTTTCCTTTTGCCTAAATTCTTGTTTTTTTGCTTGATTTCTATTTTAACAGTTGTTAATTGGAGAACTTTAAGAGAGATCATTTCTCACTTTTGTGCTTTCTCTAGACCTTTTGTTTTTTTTTTTAAAGAATTTAATTATTCTAATACTAGAACGGTTGTAAGGTGCTCTTGAATAGTTTTCACCGCCCAAATGATTAAAAACAAGGTTCCAATAATAGATTAATGTAATTATTCCACTTTCTGGTTCTCTATACTTTAGAAGAGAAAATATACGCATAATGGAAACGATGTTTTGCTAAGCGCTTTTATTTTTCTTTCATATCCCGGAGCCCTCTCACATGGGATGAAGGTCGTCTAGGCTCGCCTACTCTCTGTCTCTCTCTTTACAGGTCAACTAGGGACTCTGAATAATTATGCCCCTCAGAGTCAGATGGGAGGATGGGGCAGGCAAAGAAGGCAGACCATCTGCGCCTTCAAAGGTATACAGGTAAGTGACGTAAGGGTCGCTTCAGGACCGAATATGTGCCGGCTTTTGTTGGATAGGCACGACGAATTTTTTTGATTGTGGCTGACGGCAGCGGCAGGTTTTTGTGGAGCCCCCCCACACTCTCCGCCAATAGCCGAGGCGAGCTAGCGTGCCGCCCTGCAGTCAACGCTGTCCTTCGAGTGATCTGTCAGCTCATGCTGACAGTCTGGACTTTACGTCCGATGTCCATCACTCACTATAGTTCCATAACATACGATACGGAAGTAAATGGGCGAACAGTAGCTAGTTGCACAATCTACGGGAAGAAGTATTAATTTTATGTAAGTATACACATTTCGACAATACACTTACCAACGTATTGTTCCATAAACTAAACAGCTGTTTGACCATAAAGTGGTATTTGTTCATAGAGATGCTATGGAAAGTATCATTAACGCACCCAGGATTTGGCTTTGGGGGGGACCATAGGTGTCCCAAATCCTAACGAGTCGGAAAAATAGGGCTCTAAAGTCGCGTCCTGCACCCATCTGAGCACTTAAGGACTGCTATTGTATATTAAACGAATTTATTTTATTTTATCGAACTTTGGAATAATATACAGACCACATTTTATACATAATTTGTAAATTATATTCAGAACACTGACATTCTGGAGGGGGACCGGTCCCGTTCGCCCCCCCTCTCGATGCGCCCCTGGACAGTATAATAGGCAAAATGGCTGTAATAATGTTTGTGACAGTTTGACAGTTCTACCAAACCGAATGGCATGGGAAGTGGAATAAATTGTTATTAGCTTTTTTTTCAGCAGAAATAGTTTTGCTTGTCATTTTGCCCCTTTTCCTCTAGTACAAGTTTGTGCATGCGGTAAGTTCTCTTTCTTCTACTTTAGATTTACATAGAAATCTTTGCATTAAAAATCGACTAGAGTGTTTGTTAAAAATGTTAAAAGAGAAAGTATAGTCACATTATAGAAGCATCCTATTCATGTGACAGTTTTTACAGAGCTGTTCTACTGTATGAATATACTGTGTCCAATGTGCAGAGTGAAAGATAGTCCTAGCCAAGCAAAATTTGGCGGAGTGAGCCCGTAGTCGACAAAAAGTCACTTTTTTGGTGGCAGTGGCGTTCCCATTGTATGCCGTTGTCGGTCTTCAAAAATTTTAAAGAAAACATTTCAGTAAGTTTCTAAAATAGTTATGATAAAAAGAAGTATGGCGCTTTTCCACGCCATCTACATGCTAGTAGTTCGAAATTTCAGTATGTAAGCTTTCGGAAATGTCAGCGTAAAATTAGAATAGAATCTATTTTTATGCAGCTCCACTTTGCGCTACTCTGAGCTAAACAGAGATATCTATATGCACCACTGCGTGTGAAAAAAAGGATGTCAGTTGCCACTCTACGCTACTCTACTGCTCTCTGCATTGTGAATTGGGTAGAAATGTTGTTATAATATCAGAGTCATGCTTGACACGGTTTATGCTAGTTTAATGAGGCTACAGCTCTCGGCGAGTATTTTAGACACTCTCATTAGGTTGAAGCTGGCGAAGACATTAATTCTGCCCTACTTTTCTTTTGGGCATTCTATCGTTCCCTAATTGGATAGTGAATGTAACAATTTATTTTTTATTTTTTATGAGAAACTATTTTATGCAGAGAAACAAGTCCTTGCACTGGTTCCTCATTATAAACGAATTGAATGTGAAGAAGTTGACATAATCCCTTATTTTATTTTTTCTAACCATCTATTGAGATACGTTTAACTTTGCTATTAAATCGTCCCATGGAGTAGATAATCAAACCAACAAAAACAGTTCAATGATATTTCAAGCTGTCTTGAAATGATCCGTTTTTGCAAACTTCCATCTAATTGGTAGATTAACCCTGATTTACACATGTTCCTAAGACATATCTAAATTTAAATATCTTAAGATATATTTACAAACAAAAACTATCATAAATTTACCTTGCAAGACCCATCTTTAATTATTCATAACATCCTAACCCTTGTTATCGTCTGTCGAGTCTCATACATGGGTATCATATTGAATCCCCCTCCCCCACCCCCCACCTTAATTACATCCCGTGATTGTTGACATCTGTTGTGCTACTATAAGGGTCTGGTCTGATAGTGTTATTAAATTAAAGCCAAAAGGTATAGCTAACATGTTTGTTTTGCTCTTTATAATGGTTCTATTTAGTAATTGTGTTTGATTAGTCCACCGAATGGATCACAGCTCGAATTGATAAATAACGACAGTTAGGAAGAAGGAAAGCGTATTCATTTCGGGTTATATCCCCGCCCTAGTAATAATTTCTAGTTGTTCCTAGTATTTCATATCGTCCAATAAATAGTTATTACACGCTTCTCTTATGGGATAGTCATCAATGTCAAAGTCATTATTATTCTGGTCGTAGAGTTTCCATGTTTTTCTTGAATATCTTACCCTTTCTGGATCCCTTTTTTATCGCCTTACTGCATATACTTAGATACAGTATACGAGGGTAGGGAATCATGGGACTATATACATATATATATGAACACTTCTTATAGGCGACATATAAATATAAAAATTCAATTCAGAAGGTGTTCATCTTTCCACTTGAATGGCTTGCGAATTGTTTTCGATGACATGTTTACAGGAATACAAAATAACGAAAAAGTTTTACTTTGATTTGCATAAAGCAATAAAATTCTTTTTTCTGCAATGTTATTTTGTGTTGTTTTCTGTTTTTTATGGTAAGCAGTTGTAGATCCACACAGCTAGAAATGTATGACAAGACATTTCTTCTCTGTTAATGAAATTTTAAATATGACTTATTGGGAAATACAGGAGAAAGTTTTTTCCGTTTTCTCTTATTTATTTAAGAAATATTGAAGAATTTGAGGAATTTCAAAATTTCTCTTTTACGTTTATTAAATGTTTTTCAGAATTTGAGATTAAGTTTAATAATAAATTAAACAAAAATAATTATATTTTCATATAAGAAGGAATGTTAAGCACTAGTCGCGCATTGACTGCGACAGGAAAAATCTGTTGTGAGTCCCTGCTGTCATTCTGAGATTGAACAATTCCACATATAGTTCTCCACCAAAAGGCATGTTCAAGGTGGAGTAATATTCATCTGTCTATTGCTTCGCAATTATAGAGTAAGTATTCTGAAGTTTCATGAGCATCCTGGCAGAAGCAGGCGGAAAATGTCTCAGCCCAACCCATCTTATTTAGGTGATACCGCAAGCCTTTAGGCGTAAGGAGCAGTGGCCTAAGAAGAGTTCTGAGATTATTTTAAGCTCTATTATCCTGAGGAATAGGAATTCTTTCTTTCCGATAGAGGTGTCGATAAACTTTTTTGTCTGATAAAGTTCTTGTAGTCTTTTCCAATAAAGGTATTCTTATTTATTTTCACAATTAACGGTGATCTGATGTAATATCTAGAAATGCCACCTCCGCCCCTCTTCCCTGTGGATTCGGCGCGACACAAATTCAACTGCATGATTTTTTTCCACCAAACGAAAAATAGCAACTATACTTGCTGTTGCAAAAAAGAACTCGACAGAATTACCATCAGACTTCCATCCTATCAGTCTTCCCTGCTTTTTATCGAAGGCTCTGGAAAAGCTTATGATATCACAAATGCTTGTTCATCTTTAAACTTCATTTTTCCCGTCATGCTGGCAATCTGGTTTTCGTCGTGGACATAGCTGCGAGACAGCTTTGTTAGAGGTGACTACAGATCTTCGTTTTGCTCTTGATAAAGGTGAAATTGGTTTACTGTCCCTGTTGGACTTCTCGAAGGCTTTTGACAATGTGACTTATTCTAAATTACTAACAAAGCTTTTCTATATGTATAACTTCTCTTCGTCAGCCATTGCAAGTATAAAGAGTTTTTTGTCTAATAGGTTCCAACAAGTAAAACTAAAGAATGATAGCTCTAAGCTTTCACCATTGGTCTGTGGAGTCCCACAAGGCTCAATTGTGGGACCATTGCTATTTAGCTTATATATAAATGATCTCCCTAGTGTTATTAAAGATTCAAAAGTACATCTGTATGCTGACGACGTTAAAATATTTACCTGAAGAGACCGATTGGTTTGATCGAGGATGGGGTACAACGTATGAATGACGATCTTCAACGAATTCACTCATGGGCAATCGAAAATAATCTGGCACTCAATGCCAGTAAATTTTACTGCATATTGCAATATAGAAATGACATTGATGTAAATGATGTACCTCCGATAACTCTAAACGATTCTCCTTTACCGTACATGAGAACAGTTAGGAACCTCGGCGTCATGTTGAATGATCATATGACCTGTTGCGACTTTATCGAGGCTCTTATCAGCAAAGTCTATGGCTGTCTTCGACAGTTATGGTTGACTGCAGCGTTATTATCTATAAAAACCAGGTTTAAGCTCATAAAAACCTTAGTCATGCCACATTTTAATTATGGTAGTCTAATGTCTCCGTCACTGGACTCTGAATGCAGTCGCAAACTGGACGTAGCCTATAATGATAGTGTACGTTTCATCTATGGATTGCGACGTGTGTATCAGCACAAAATATTTGGATGTTCCATCCAAACTTAGCGCACATGCAAGAGTTTAATCTTCATGCATAAAATTATATATACGAAAGAACCTAGGTATCTTTATGAATATTTAAACTTCCTCCGTTCTGAAAGGCACCGACAGCTTCTAATTCCTCGCTTTCCCTCTGTACTTGGGCAGCGCTCTTACTTTGTGCATACAATAAATATCTGGAACTCTCTACCTGCGGACATTCAACGGGACGACCTCAGCCAGCTGATTCAGAAATAATTTAAAAATATTTATAAATATATCCCATAATCATTGGTTAGGTACATGTGTGTTGCTGCTTTTAAGGGCTAACCACAATGTGCATATGCTAGCATATGCAAAAACACGGGCAATTGCTTTTCATAATAACAACCCACAATAGGAATAAGAAGCCGTTCGTCAAATTTTAATTCCTTTCATCAACTTCTGTTTGTACCCTCGCGATCGTACTTTGCATAAGCAAATTTGACAGTTTGTGTAAATACTATACAAATGTTAGTGATGCATAAGGAAGCATTCGTGATATTTTCAAGGCTTGCATATGCAAGGTTATGCACATTGTGGTTAAGCCTTTATTCTTCCTTACTTCCTTCCACCTCCGGCTCTCGTTATCCATCTCTAAATTGTTATATTTTTGCAAATTAGTTAGTAACGTAGTCAATTAGCTTTATTTATATTTTTGTTACATTGCAACTCAATTAAAATTATTATTTTGTAGTTATTAAAATTAATTGTGCAAACAAAGAGATTGTAAGTCTTGTTTTACAGTCAACCAGTATAAATAAATTGAATTGAATTAAAGCGTAGTGCAAGTGAAGTAGTGACGCAGCAGCTCTGGCAAATTGTTTCCACGTAAACGCACCTTAATTTAGTTAACATAGGAACTTGTCGATGGAATCAGCTGTGGTGCGTTTCATGTTACATTTTACGAACGCTGTTTTAAATCAAAGTTTTTATTTGTAAAGACCACGGTTGGAAAGTACCCATGTATGTTAAAATTATATTATACATAATTGTAATCAAGCTTACAAAAAAAAATAGTGAAAATTTAGACTTCGCTTTTTAGGGTTCCGTACCCAAAGGATAACAACGGGAACCATATTACTAAGACTTCGCTGTCCGTCCGTCACCAGGTTGTATCTCATGAACCATAATAGGTAGACAGTTGAAATTTTCACAGACTCTGTATTTCTATTGGCGATATAACAACAAATAATAAAAATTAAATTAAATTAAAAATTAAAAGGGGGCCCCCATACAAGAAACGTGATTTTTTCGGCGTTTTTTTCCTCATTTTTTCTCATTTATTATTATTATCATAAGTAGGCATTTATTTTTTCACATGACGCCTACTCTCATTTAAAAAAATAAATAAAAAGTACATATAGTGTTAAATTTTGTGCGATGGTACGGAACCCTTCGTGTGCGAGTCCGACTTGCACTTGGCCGGTTATTTTTAAATCTAATTTTGAAATAATTACAATACATTCGTAAATTATTACGAAACTCTATCGTAGCCGGAATTTTGAATTTTGTGAAGAAGAAAAAATAAAAAAGACAGCACGAGTCTGTAAGTCGATTTACAGCCCGCGGTCATTGATGCTCTGGAAATCATTTCGAGATGCAACCACGTGATCTGCTGCTTTTCAATTGCTTTAGGCCATCAAAACCGTAATTTTTAAAATATCGATTGTGGTTCTTCATTCAGTATACTCTTTGGCCTTATCATTGTGTTGATCTTTGCATATACAAAATCAAGACTCGACTAGAGCTACTATCATATTGGCAGATGATGCAAAGGACAAACTTGAGTATAGGGGAAAGAAAGCGACAGCTTGAGGAAGATTTTTCATAAAATGACAAACGTTGCAAAGCCAAGGCTTACATCTCATCAAACCGACTGACACAATTGAAGATTAATATCGAGTGTCGATCTTCTACTATAGCTTTCTCATCTAGAGGACCGATTTTTTAAACATTGCAACGTTCTGTTAAACTTCTCATATCTTTTTACGGAGCAAATGAAAACAATTTTAAATGAGGCAGCGTGTTGACCATTCTTGGGAACTTACAGTTCAATTTTACACAACAACTCATCTGAAGTTTGATCAATGAAGTTAAGATCTGTCGAGGCGCCAAATTGCAGATAAAATAATTAACAATTTTCTCGAGGCTCTTGATATCTGCAACAACAAGGATGAATTCCCAAATGCCCCCACCCTTTGAAAAATCATGCGCTTGGGCCTGACTTGTAATGTAGACTTATTTCTTTAACGATGGGAACATATGTTTCAATTCATGCAAAATAAAGTATATTTCTTAACTTTGGCTTGAGATTTATTTACTGGGGTTTTAATATCTAGGTACTTAATATCTACACATTCTTCCACTTCAGAGTCAACCAAAACCAATCATTCTGACAAATTATAACGGAAGGGAAGGTAATACCCCATTTACAGCTTTTAACTATATTTTGATAACATCATTGAAACAAATACATGTTGCTGTTTAGCTTATTCCGCTGTCCATATGGCTATATTTGAAACCGGTGGTCAGTCACATCTACATACCTCTGAGCGTAGCCGCTTCTCCACCTTCTAACCCAACCAAACAGATGACTGGTCATTAGGGTGTCCCAAGTCATAAGGGGCATTTTTTTTTGTTAAATTAGATACGCATACTCTCACTTTTTTCTATTTTGGTCTGACTACTTGAATATGAAATTGTATTGCGATAGGATAACAAGAACCCGTGCCGACTTGATGGCAAACTTAGAACTTAGCAATTTATACCTTTATTTATCACTAAACTTTATTTATTCTACCATAAAGACGTTATTTTCGGCTGTGTTATTTACTAGTCTGAGCTGTGAAATAATCTTTTTGGCTTCTAGAAACGAAGTCGAAGTATCCCATGAAGAAAGACCTTTTGAGACGAGATAACAAAAACTTGCTTTTGGCCGATACAAAATCGTCTATATTTTTATCTGAAACAAAATCAAATAATAATTAGCTTGATCATAAGTAGTATAAGCAGAAAAATAGAAATAAAATCAATATACTAACCATACAAAAAACCACTAAGTTCCTCCTTCGATGGAATGTACCGTTTCTTTGCTTAAATTTGCCACCATTTTAACTTTAGTTGCTATAGGTCCACCTCGTCGTCAAATAGGGACAGAATAGCTACTTCGTCCTTCAAATACCATAAATGCTGACTAAACTTCTACAGAGCTGCTTTCGAGATACTTTTGTCAACTTTTTCGTAAGCCTTCATTGAATTTAGGAAGCACAAATCTTGGTGAGGTGATTTCACTGCCAAAATGCATTGAAGCCATGACTTAACATAGCATGTCACAATAAAGATACAGACATCTAGTAGTTGTGCCTTGTCTTTGCTGGTAATTTTAAATTCAGAACTGAGTAACGATATTTTCAATGAATAGATCGCTCTTGCCATCCAACGAGCTTGGTGCAGGGCACCTGGAGGCCTAATCTTGAACTTATTTTCTGTGTGTCCGCCTAAGAATATGATAGAAAGCTCAATCAACTCTCGATAGTCACCTCTGACTAATTTTTTTGGTCAATTCAGTGCTATAAAATTTAAGTAGATCTTCTAACTCAGAAACCGTTAGGAACGCTTCTTTCTTTTCCCTATAACATTGGATGTTTACAGAGTCGACTTTTTTCCAGTTATCTTTGAACTTTGGAATATCGGGGCTTGTTGTCATTTGGCTGATTTTCGATTCAAACACACCTTTCGTAAACGTGGTGACGGCAGATAAACAAAAGCACTTCTCTGTCAAATGTTTGCTCTAAGAGCACACAAGCACCAGTGATACGACCTGTATTCGAAGCCGTAGTATCGGCAAGATCCCAGTCTACGATCGCGTTCCATACAGCCTTGGCCTATTCTTTGTCAGTAGAATTATCCAATTTGGGGACACTAATGAGCTATTCGTTCTCACCAAATAAAATAACTACAGGAAGGCGTTCTTCTTTAGATTTTCGAGCATCTAAAGAGGGCAACAGTTTGCCATCCCAGTGAATAGTAACTACGTCTGGTACCTCATTTTACAAATCCATTTTTATGGCTTCTGCACGTTTCTTTCGTTTTTTCTATGCGGATTCGTTGGATAGAATACTTACTTATCGGAAATTGGTCAACATTATGCCCAAGTGCTCGATAGTAGGTTCAAGAATGAAAACAGAGTCTCTTATACCCAACTGACACCGATCAAATCCAGCCACTAATTTAGTAGTAATAAAATTGTTCCTCATCATTGTTCTACTAGTCCCAGGTTGTGTGCTCTGGATCACAGTTGAAAATTCATCTTGCGGGCCCATATTTTCTCCGGAACTAGAAGATAAATCGTCCTGCAAAGGTTCATACGAAGATGAAGAAGAATTATGTTTGACCCGCCGGTTTTCTTGTAAGACAATGGAGGTTGGCCTTTAGGCGAGCATGATACAGACTTTTTGCCGTCTCAAGCTCAGGGCTAGGGTAGGCTCTTATACTCCCTGTTGAGAAGAATAGAATAGAAGGAGAAGAATTGAATAGAAGTAGCTGACACCACTTTGAATGGTGTGCCAAACTAGACTATCTGAATCGCCCACCACCGACCTGCCCAACAAATTCATAGGTGAGACTACGAGCTACCTCATCCTCCCAGAATCTCGAACTTCCCTATAAATAGAGAATAAAAGTCGTAGAAAATATACTTTTATTTTAGCTATATATTTCTATGTATACTTACTAGAAACTTACTTCAATCTTTCAAATAAGCCTCCTTTAATTTGTTTCAAACAAAAACAAACAAAAAATCCAACAAACTTCTTCTCACATTTAAATTATATTCCCTTAATACTCATGGCATGGCACAAATCAAATTGAAACCTGAGTGTCGAATAATCTGTCGTCTCTGAACTCTAGACTAATCCACTTTGTAAAAGCCCAGTCTAGATTCAGAATTGGGGATTTCCTTAATCGAAAGGAAGAAAGAAATATTCTTCCATGTATCCTACAGCTACATACAAACTCATGTCGTAGTCGATGGTCAGACAAAACAATAGAAAAAGTAACAACAATTTGTGTAGTCCTCTGCCTCCTCGTTACCCTCTTACTTCGGCCCATCTTTCGATAATTGCCTTGGCTTGCTCTCTGTGTTCAACAGAATTGCCTGACCATAGATTTATGGTGTTGTTTGTTCGGTTAAAGTGATTTTTGTCTGATCCCTTTTAACTGAGGTGGTTCTGGTGATGGAGAAGGAAAACAGGAAGAAAATGTTTTCCGCACCACCTAAACTAACGAGACTGCTCTAAATATTGATGTAATACCATGATAAATTTTAAATTGATTACTTTTCTATAGTATCGAGATGAGAATTAGTTTATTGATTATTATTATTTCGATTAGAATTTTTTTAGATATACAAATATACTTTTAATGTCCCTATACGTTGTACACCTTTTAATCCTTACTATGAATTCCAGTATGTTGCAGTCACTTGGTCTAATCTTGTTACTCTCTAATTATTGCAACTTAATTGCTAAAGGGAAGTATCTAAGTACTTTTCCCAACGATGAATTCTGGTTATCCCTTTTTCCTCTTGTTTTGGGAATCATTTTCATTAGATAAGAAATGATTTTATTTAAGTGTGTGTGTGTGTGTGTGTGGGGGGGGTGTGTAGGCATTAAGGGATCGATTTTCCCTTTTGTACCTATTCACATTAGTTGCAATAAAAAAACTGTAGCATTTAGCTTGGTGTTTTATTAAATGTCAGCTCCTGGATTATGAAATTATAATATGCATACAGGGTGTCCTGTAATTATGGATTAACCAAGCTATAAGTGATAAGGAAGGTGGAGATAAGCCATAAATTAATAGGAGTGTCAGATGCTAACTTTTCAAGGTAATTTGGAATATTCAACTATTGTTCTATAGTTCTATAGTTCTTCGTTGTATATGGAATTACTTCCCCTCTCCTCATTTATGGTACTTTGAAATTGAAATTTCGGAATTTCAAATTAATTTTTTTTTGTTTTTTTTTCATTTAACTGCTACACAGTTTAAAAAATGGTGTTGTTTTGACACCGATTCAGTGTCAAATAAGGTCCCACCATTTCGATTGAATTCAGATTTATCCATTTGGATGTTTACATTTGGAGTGTTAAAATATAACTGGATTTGGAGTTAACATTCAACTCCAGATTAGAATAACTTGATATCTTTTCAGGTATCTCTTAAAAACACCCAATGTATAAATAAATTGAATACGACCAGTTCGTCTAAAAACAAATTTGCGGTGTGAGTTATGAATTACAATGATGTTAAGAGACAATATTATGTGGATGCATTCATTACTACCTTTGAGTGTAAGTTTGTAATATAGCACCATTAATATGAAAACATAATTTTTAACATCCAAATGGTAATTTTTAAAGTTAGATCTGAACGTAATTTTGCAAGCAACAAATTGAAAATTTCGACTTGCAGCAAAACAAAATATTCATTTTTTTTTCTTGGAATTAATTGTCAAAATTATTATTTGGATCTTTGGGAGGAATATAATTTTGAGATGTAAGGTTCTGAAACGGAAACTAAGATAAAGTAAACCTCAAAATATGGAAAGGAAGTCTGGAGTTGTTTAGATATAACAAAAACACTATTCAGCAATATTCCAAAACTTTATTTATGATCATATGATGACAATAGATTTCTCGAATTTTGAATCAAATAAAAAATCTGTTTTGAAAATTATTTCCATAACAATAAGAAAAAAACAATGAAATAATATTTGGTAAATTTCACTGTGACTCAGAGCACCTTTAAATCACTTGCTTTCTAAAATATTAATCACTTTAACTTCCTCAGTTTTCACTACCACGTATTTTCTAATTTCATTATGTAATTGGACCAAAACCTTTGAATAACTACTGACAAATCATAGCACATTCTATCTTTGGGGAAATGATCAGTTAGTTATGCTTAAAAATAAACACCGATCGGTGTCAAATTTCACCATTTGAATGCAGAATATTCTAGGTAAATTCAATAGAAAATGTGCCAGCAATTTACATCATTTTGTGTTAAGTTCATCCCAAAATGAGTGAGAGATAAAAACACAATGGATATTAATAAAAAACTTTATAACTAAACACTAAAAGGATGAAAAATTTGAGTATTCTATAATCTTGGATAAATTTAAGATTTTATCGAAATTTTCAGTTTAATATTGTACGAAACAGCACCATAAAATTAAAAAGAACATTTTTAACGCTTTTCGGATTTAATAATAAGTTAATCCGGAAATTTTTAACTGTGTATTTTTTTCAAAACACCAGTTTTTCACGTCCAGTTTAAGTATAGCTTAAAGCTTTTGGTTGAAGACGGCCTACCTATCAAACTGTATATCTTCAATAGCATCGTTTTTGTACCCTTTTTAATCCTATGCGACAAAAATAGATTAAAAACTTCATTAGGAATAAATTATTGCCAAAAGTTCTCAAAAAAAATCCAAAACTTCTGTCTTTTTTAAATTGGGAAACTTTGCATCACCCAAACTCTAATTTTTATTTTATAAAAATGTTCACATTGTGCAAACTTTAATGTTCCGCTTCCAATAAATTTATCAAAATGCTTTATTTGGAAAAGGATAATTGCCAATTAACACATAACTACTACCAAAACAAGTAAACCCACACATGAAAATTGAGTGAATTATTTACCATTTTTTTTCCTTTACCAGTAAATTAAATACTAAACACAATACCTTGGGGTAAGCGACCTAAAGTCCTTAGTCCTTAAGATACTCTCCTAAGACAACTTTATGACCAAACTTCATTCAAATATTAAGATAGATTAGTTAAGTGACGTAGTTTCCGAATTTCTTTTCGGACATTAACCCGGAAGTGCTATTGTCATTGTCACAGAATTTGTTATTTTATTGTAAACTGCCTTTCAAGTAACATTAGTGGTTTTTGTAGAAGTTAGAGAAGTGGTAGTATACGGTCAGCAATATGATCACAACAATATGCTGCAACATATCATTACCAATAGAGTACAATAGGGGATCTATTGTCAGCCTGCTTGGAAGCTAGCTCACGTTCAGCCTATTCCCAAGAAAGGAGAGGGTAGCAATCCCTCCAATTATCGACCAATTGCGATCACTTCGATTCTTTCAAAGGTTTTTAAATCTATCATTAACTCAAAATTAATGAAGTATCTAGAAACTAATCATCTCATCAACGATCGCCAATATGACTTCCGAGCTGGACGCTCATCTGGAGACTTGCTGACTTTTCTTACGGAACGTTGAAACCGTAGTCTTCACAATTTTGGTGAGTCTTAAATCGTTGCACTAGATATTTCAAAGGCCTTTGATAGAGTCTGGCATCCAGCCCCTTTAGTCAAACTTAAAGCACTTGGTCTCTCTCCTCCTCTTCTATTATGGATTGAAAGTTTTCTATCTAGTCGCCAAATTCGTGTTGTATTAGATGGCATTACATCTGGACCGCATCCCATAAATGCCGGTGTGCCTCAAGACTCTGTTACTTCTCGACCTCTCTTTTTAATTTTCATTAATGATCTGCTTTCCCTTACTTTCAATCCCATCCATAGTTTCGCAGATGATAATACACTTGATCTCGCTTACTCCTTTGACACTCTTGCGGACTCCGGGGGAATGTCGCATGTGTTAAACGCGATTGTATGATTAGATCATTGAATAACGATCTTAACAGTATCTTCGCTTGGGGCAAAGCGAATCGCGTCGATTTCAATGCATCTAAGACCAAAAGCTGTCTCATCTCATTCAAACAAGATCATAACTTAACCACACCCGTTTCTTTTGATGAGGCATTATTTTCTGATTCACCGTCACTAAGCATTCTTGGCATTAATATTTCCAGTAAGTTAAACTGCACAGATCACATCTTCTCTGTTGCCAAAGAAGCATCGAAATGTCTCTAGAAGTCCTACATTAGACCTAGAATGGAATACAACAACCATATCTGAGCCGGGGCTGGTCGCAGAACCTTAGCTTCACTGGATATTGTCCAAAAGAGAGCGTTCAAACTCATTGGCGATTTGGCAATAGCTTGCCATATCGACTCACTCGAGCACCGTCGCAATGTTGGATGCCTTTTGCTCCTTTATCGCTATATGCATGGTCAATGTTCTGATGAAATATCTAGTCTAATCCCTTGTAGAATGATTTCTGCACACAATACTCGCGATACAAACCGCGCACATCTTTTAACCCTTCAAATTACTTTCGGCCGTACAGTAAAATTCCGGGATGCTTTTTTATCCCGAACAGTGCGAATGTGGAACAGCTTACCATCTTCTGTTTTTTCTCCGGCATACAATCTGCGGAAGTTTAAGGGCGACATACATCGGCACCTCCGCCACTCTCCTCATATCTCCTAATCCTTTCCCTATCTCCTTCCTGCCATGCTGTGCTTTGCATCATAGGGTATCCCCTGAGCTTGGCTTAATAATATAAAAAAAAAACCCTTGACAAGATTCTCCAAAGCTTCAGTTCTCGAATTTAGGGAATATTTTTATTTAATAGCCTCGTATTTTTTATTTTTTATTTATTTTTGTAATAAAACATTGTCAAAGAAGCGAATACTTAAAATGTCTTTCATGATGAATTGAAAATGGGAAAAAAAAATATCATTTGCATTATATACAACCAAAGTGTGCGAGTGTGAAAAGAATATAACTTGAGACCTCGTTTCGAAAATAGACTGCAAATTTTAATAAAAAATTGTCTTATTAAAAAAAAACAGAAAATTGCTTCTTTACTTCGGTCAATAAAATCTCAGCAAAATATGATTCGATCGTGTTCGGATAAATCCAAAAAAGGCTTTAAAATGACTTTTGGCATAATTCTAACCTTCGTCGAAACCTTTTTCAGACAGTGATAAAAAAATACCTAGTAAGGGAATCTTAAATATAGATATCAGATTTTGAAACTTACGTAGAACTTGTTTGATTACAACCATAAAAAGTTAAACAATAAGGTCGAGTTAATTGCATGGATTATTTTTCACCTTAGAAAAATATAATTTTGATTTGATTTCTACTTGAAAATATCAACGTTTTTGATTGCCATCTGCATGTCACCTTGGCGACCCCAAATGATTATGTGATCTAGCATTTCTAACCGATATATCAATTTATAAACGAATTAAATTTTAATAATGGCCTTTAAAATCTTTGAAATCGCTTATTAGGAAGTAGAACCTACGTTGTAACTTGAACTGATCGATCTGCAATGTAACGAAGAACTAATGATAAAGTTTAAGGACGGAAATTTAATCAATTTTTACAAATGTCTTCCAAAAAAATGTTTTCGAGTAAGTTCAAGAAACCGTATTTCGGATGAATATCTTAACGCCATTTTACGACTAACTATAACTTCAACAAAAATTAAACTAGATACAAGTTCGTATCTAAAATTTAATGCTTTAAAATAAAAAAAAAAAAATTAATAATATTAAATAATTTTGTAGTAGATTCGCCATTTTTATTTAACGGAGTTTAATACTTTTTTGAAAACTTTATATAATTTTTTTTTTTTTACAAATGTCAGTTTTTCCTCAAAAAATTTTTGAACAATTTTTTATGCGGTCCTAGGCCACATAAGGCTAAGGCTCCTAGAAAAGCCACTCCCTTTTGCCAGAAGATATTGCAAAGATGGCTCCTAAGAATGTTATAGGCTTCGTAAAAGACCTTAAGCTCGAATGGGTGGCCTAGGGCAGTTAGGGGTAATGCTACAAAAGATCTTATAGTTCGCGGTGACTATAGATGATAGGCGGGAGCTCTGTCTGCATCCCCCACTAAATAATAATGAGTTTATTTAACTGATGAACATCAGCAATGCAAACCAGCACGTCGAATATCGTACTCTCGTTCACCATCCAAACGCTCTTGCGCATGAGCGACTTTATAATTTCTGGGTATGTATGCTTTTTCGTTGATTAATTTTTCGATTTCATATTTGCGACATACACATTTATACAATTCAGAGCTATCGTTTTCTCAGGTATTGCTGATCTTATAAACTATTGGTAAGAATTTAGTACCTTTTTGGATTCATGATAGATCAAGTGCTGAACTTATTCTTTTACAATTCAGCATCAAATTACTACCGAAGTCCAAAAGGTGAATACTTTTAAGTAAACCAATTACCACTAATCTCTACTACTTAATTTTGAATTAAGTCTACAGGGAACTACTTAATAATTCATTAATGTGAATTATTCTTTGTTTACGAACATTGACTTAAGCTCGCCGGAGTCTTAATCTCTTGTCATTTTCTTTGGTGTAAGTTTACAGTGGTTTTTCTATAGCCAGACTGTCTACAAAATGACTCAATAGGAAATTTGTGCAGTTATTTAGAAGATTTTTTTCCCCCAGCAAAAGGCCAAAAATAAAAGAAAAGCTGCAAAGAGTTTTCATTCCTGATCTGATGGCTGTGATTTCTGACTTTATTGGAAAATCTTTCCACTTTCCAATAAATTCAGTTTATTTTAATGACGGTAGGTGGCGTTTTTATTTTAATTTCAATAATATAGAGTATAATTTGCTCTATTTTAAATTGAACAGAAATGATGGAGAAATAAGAATTTTAAGAACTTTTATTTTTAATGATTCTAAGTCAAATTTATAAATACAAGAAGAAAAACAACCGCCTCGTCCGGGATTTGAAACCGGGACCTTCCGCTTGCCGGGCGACTGCTCTTACCACTGAGCTAACGAGACAGATGATTTTCCTTCTTGCATTTATCAAATTTGTAACTAGCCTACTAAGCCACGTTTTGCTTTCAGCTGGCATTAACCAGTAACGATGAAAGCGCACAAATAAATTGTAAATTCAATTTTATTTATTACAATTGAATTTACAATTTATTTGTGCGCTTTCATCGTTACTGGTTAATGCCAGCTGAAAGCAAAACGTGGCTTAGTAGGCTAGTTACAAATTTGATAAATGCAAGAAGGAAAATCATCTGTCTCGTTAGCTCAGTGGTAAGAGCAGTCGCCCGGCAAGCGGAAGGTCCCGGTTTCAAATCCCGGACGAGGCGGTTGTTTTTCTTCTTGTATTTATAAATTTGATTTAGAATCATTAAAAATAAAAGTTCTTAAAATTCTTATTTCTCCATCATTGACCGATTCTAACAAGTGTAGGTTCGATTCCCGTCCGCGGGAAAAATAAATAAAATTGAACAGAAATGTTGCAAAAGGGTTCTTGACGCATCACATTTCCGTCCGTATCACACTGCACATTTGACTCCATTTAAGTCATTATGGCAACAGTCTATCTAGGTCCTGTCCTTTTATAAAACTACAGGAATATACTAATTATGTAAATTTCTGATGTAAGAACAAAGGAGACTTGTTCTTTTTATGTGAACTAGTGTAAGTCATAAGAAACTAAATGCATCCATAAACAGCAGTTTATGCTAATTCTACATTACAATTGAAATCAAAGATTCAGAAAATTTTACCATTAACTCGCAGAATTATTATTAATAAATTTCAATAGCCTCCAGTTTTCCAGAGGTTATTATATCATGCTTACTATTTTCGAACCTTCCAGTTACAACCACAACAGCTGGAAGACGATTTACTAATTTTAAACTTATTAAAAATTATCTTCTATAGAACCAGAACGACTATCGGGCTCATCAATACTGTTCATAAAAAAAAGAACTTGAGACACTAAAATCTTCTTCAGTTATTATACATATATTCGCCAAAAAATACAGGAAAACTAGAATATTTTTTTTAGAGTTTTTTAATATATAAATTTTTGTATTTGTTATTTTCGAATAAGGTACCTGCAACAAATAAGGCCCACCTAATTTGGAAATGCAATAAATCAAGTATTTGGTGATATAGAACTACAAGAACAAGTTTTACGTGAAGTTTATTTATTTGCACAACTAAAAAAATACAAACTCTATAACAGAAATGGGTAATTGAAAAAATAATTCTGTTTTATAAAATCTTTTACCACTGTATAATAAGGCCCAAAGCAAAAAATTAACTTTTTCAAAATCTTAATTAGAGGAATGATTCCCTTTAAACTTGCTAAAACTAAAAAAATGAACAAAATAGCCAAAGCAACAATTTTTCCAATTTTCGGTGAGCGAAGGTGATGGGTAGTTGTATAAGGGGTATATAATGGTAACTCGGTTATATAAGGATTTGAGTGGTTATAGTATAAGTGTTTTATAATATTACCAATTGGTGACGTAGTTATATTAGAGTTTTTTAAGGTTACTAGTGGTTATCGTGGAAGTAAGTTACTAAAGGTTTTATAAATTGGTGATGGAAATGTTTCAATCACCGATCTATATAGCTTAGAGCAACCATTACTACAAGGTATATAAGAAAGTTTTATAATTGTTTTCATCACCACGTTATATAACTTATTGGAATTAGTGTTTATTGCGGTATCCGTGGTTACCCTTATATAACTCGACAACATTCAGTAATTTAGGTGACTTTAATAAATATTTGGAACTTTCGGTAATACATATACCCACTATAAAATATCGTAAACATTTTTGGTGGCGCTTTAGTAACTACGGTGATCGTTATAAAAACAAATAACTTATAAAACTGCTTTTATTTTTTTTTACACAATATAACCAAAGGTTATACAAGAATACTAACGTCTGTTTTTTGTCACTATAAGATATATAACATTACCAAGGGTTACATATTATGACTATTGTGGAGGCATGGTAGTTCCTATAGTATATATAATATTTCTAGAAGTTTTATAAGGGTCGTTAAATTTATATAATAGAGCCAGAGCTTATATAAAACTACTTGAAGTTTTATAATATTAGTTTGTTCATTGAAGTACAAACCGCCATTTTTTCATCTGTGCATTACAGATAAAAAGAAAATGTCAGTTAAGCCAATTCTTTAAATTGCAGATATCTGGCTTCCGTTTTATTATTATATGAAGAAAATACAACATTTTAGGTATGTAACATTTCTAAATTATGTAATGTTACATTTATGAATTAATATCACCTAAGTGAAAATTTAAAATATTTAAATATTTAATTAAAATTTTTAAATATTGCTTATTTTTGAAGCGCTCTGTGTTTTTTAGAAGTATCTATGATGATATTCACAGTAAAATTTTAATTGCAGCTGAATTTCACAAACATATACATATGCCGAAAAATTAATGTAAAAGTATTAAACCCATGCATTATAAAAATACAATACAAAAAAATATCGACATTCTATGTCAAGATAGGTTTCGTATATATTTGCATTATATTGATTTATAAAGGTAACGCAAAGTAATTTCCCTAACATTTCAATCACTAAAAGTAATCAGTCTGAGAAAGTTCCAAGCGCTGTGGAAACGTTACCATCATCATTATAAACAAAGTTTATAAAGGTATCCGAAACGTTACTGTAACCACTGCTATGACCAAAATAAATTAATCGAGAGCACCCTAGGATATATAAGGGTTATATTAGAAGTTATATTAAGGTAACGAGAATATTTTTTTACTCATTTTATAACACTTTTAGTTATATAACGTTACCTAAATCAAGTCGCGGTAACCTTTATATAATCCTCCATTTAAGCTCTATAAGAGGTTTATAGTGGTTACAAAGAGGTTTCGAGTACTAGTCTAAATAACTGAAGTTATATAATTTGGTAATGGAAACCTTACGGTTACTACTATATAAAAAAAATTGTTTCTTGGGAGGCCCCAACATCTTTAGTTATTAGTTAGTAAATTCAAGCAGTCTTCATTCTTTAGAACAAAAATAATGTCACAATCATAATCCTATATAGGAACAATAGTTTCATTGAGAATTTAGGTTAGGTAACGTAATATGGCCCACCGTCTACTCCAGTGGGCCTTATTACACCTATGACAAAATTTTACAAAATTATTCATTAATCAAATAAACACAATGGTGGGCGAAAATAAACACCGAAATCATAGACTACATTACGTAACGTTCAAACTAAACAAGTTACTACATCTGGAAATAGCAATTAAAAAGCGGAACATATGATTTGGTCCAGGCGAAAATTATAATTCCAAGCAGCCATATTCCTCTCGGTGACGTACGGTTCGCTATTGGCAAGATGGCGGAGCGAGCTGCCAGACGCCCCCTCGACGGCATTCGTGTCGACTTAATGCATGTGCGCATAAAGTATGAGGTTGCTGCGATTTATTTTAATAGGTATTTTATTACCTTCCGGGCTTTATTTGCCGCGGGAACAAATTTTTTTATACTAATATTTTGGTTAATTTTCCGAAAAATTGCTCTCTGAGAAATTTTCATATAGGGCCCACTCAAAGCCAACTACGCCACTGTTTCGTGTACCACTGACTAAGCTAGAAATTGCACCACTGCGCTAGATATTGCCCCTACGCTATTATAATTGTATAAGCGTTATTTTCATAAATTATTCAAAAACTTAAGCCAAATCTCAACCTCAAATGTCGTAGTGGAAAAAAAATATTGATAATTCAAAAAATAAAACGCCACTTTAAATACTTTAAAATCACTTCAAAACAAAATGAAATTTATTTTAAGCACTTCAAGTAAACGTGGAAAACTCATTTTTCTTAACTTTTCCAATAGCTCTAGGCAATTACTTTACCAGCCACACAACAGCTTATCATAACCTGCCTATACCCTCCTGCCCCCCCCTCCCTAAACATTTTGTTTTCTGTTGTCTTGCTATGGCGTATTACAAGTCAACAATTAAAATCTTCAACGCTTCAAGCAATGAAGAAACACATTTTCTTTAACAATCAAAGTTTCGTCATTAAACGGTTTTAATTGGGCCTCTCAAATGTTTTGCCGCAGAGTGATATAATGGACAAGGAGTGGGACAGTGAAGTTGGTTCTCCTTCTTAATTCCTTTTATGGCCTAGACAAATAAAAGTTTTTCGGTTTCAAGTTCTTTTCAATGGCTAAATCACTTGTGTTAAAAAAAAAAAAGTTTCTCCTAAAGAGCGTGATTAGGCCCCGAGGAAAACATTTTCATTAACAGTTCTCGGCGAGATTATTTAGATTATGTAAGAGATAAACTGTTTGTAGGAGTTGTTTTTCGAGACATAGTCATAAGAAACTTAAGACGATTTTTAATTGTTAACTATTTCTGGAATCGAATAAAAAAAACTAATTATTTTCCTCATACTTATTTCTACACTCATATAAAACTTGAAGGTAGATAAATTAGATTTGAGCTTATTTTTCTTTCACATCATTCGCCCTCACATTCGACCAAGTCAAATTTATTTTGTGTTTTTCATTCCTGTATGATAAGGGTGGGACTACAGAAGAATCTTATTTTCACCTGTCTCAGCAAAGATAAGCTCCCAATAAATCTTCATAGGATTGTGCTCTTGATTTATTGAGAGGTAAGCTCAAGACATGGTGGCAATGTATTCTGTGGATACAATTTTGAAACAGGATACCCTAATATTGCCATTAAAACTAACTTAAATAGTAAAAAACAAAGAATAAAAGTAATAGAGGATTTTGAAAAAAGAGAAAGATTTATCATTTCGTGCATACTATACAACTTACATGTTTCTTTGTAATCCGATTATGGAAAATTTGCTGGACTTTTCAATGGCAAAAACGTATAAATCTTCCGATTTTAATCCTTTCAAGTCAATACTAATAAACTCGTCCAACCCATTTCGTATCTACTTACTTAACAAGTATCCAGAGACATTTTATCCAGAAGCCATTCCCGAGTAGATGATAATGGTAGAGCACACCAGTGCCATACTGTGGCCAGGGTATAAACGAGTATAGGAAAATTAAATGTACGAGGAGAGATCATTTGAATATGATTTCAGGCTTCTCGGAATGGCTCTCAGGTTGTAATGTTTATGCAAATTCACCGAATAAGTTTATTCAATAAGCCATTTTGAAACTTCAGGAGGTATTTTGTTTTGATTTATGTGTCTGTAGGGTATTTTGAATTTCTTGGAGATGGTTTTTTTTTTTACGGGGTGACTGTGTATGGTGGCACTTATAATGTCATCATCAGTAAAAATGTTGTCCTTCGAGGTTTAGCTGCTAATTTATCCGCACACTTTAAAACCACACTAATTTTATTTTTTAATTGAGATTAGAAAATTTTTTTGGATGTTTTGATCAAAATTTTATGAATTTAAAAATTATAAAAATTAACGGTTCGGTACATTTTAGGCACAGTTTACATGAGCGAATTTTTATTAATGATACTCTTCTTTGGCAAAAAAATGTTCACGACAAGATTTGAACCTTTAAACCTTCTATTTTTGTTTCTATGCACCACATACTGGCCATCAGTTACTTATTGGATTTTTTCTCTAATTTTACTCAATTTGTCAGTTTGTCAAACCTTGATATAACAATTTAGCTATCCATTTTATGGGTGTGGACTACAATCCCACTTCTGACACAAGGTTTTCGGATCGAAATTTCTTTATGTAAAAAAGCCTGAACTTAAGTAAGAAATCAGAGAAGGTGCTGGTGGTGTAATTCATACATTTTGAGAGCATATTAAGTATGTAGGTTCGAATCTCGGAGTAATCACGTTTATTTTTTATGATCACCACAATATGAGAGATTTTTCCAGGAATAAGCAAGTTTTCAAGTTTTCATCTGAGGTAAAATTCATAATTTAAGTCAATTAATTCACCGAGTACTGAAGCCCTGAGATATTAACCTTACACACTAGATGATCTGAGCTAAGAAGTTACCCATGAGTTATAGTGGTGGACTCCTTTTTTCTAGTCTGGTTGCTGGTACTAGTACTAGGCTGGTATCTACTGCTGGTTTCCTGATAGGTACTCAAGCAATGTCATTTCATTGGTAACACTATTAAATAAGGAATACTAGCAGTAGACCGCCATCACTGTTCATTGTTCGGCGTTATACTGATTTACTTTTGCTGAAGTTAGTTTTGCGCTTGCATCTATGACTTTTCTTAAAGTCTTGTTTATTCCTTGATGATTATGCCTCCTAGCTTAGCTTAATAAGGTGTTGGAGCTCTAGTAGGAAATTATTTACCTTCACTAGGGTACTCTATGTATCTGGAAGATAATGCGTGCCATATAAGCAAATAGTAAATGATAACTGGCCTTATGAGTAGCTTGTAGAGCATCAGTCTTGTTTTCGGTGAAAGTTCATTGTTGACTTGGTTATTGAGCTTAATAGGATATTTGTCGAAATTGGCTTTGCTTATAATTGCTTTTATATGGTAATAATATCAGGTAATAAGTCTTTTTAAAACTCATGTAAATAATTGAAAGAATGTCAGAAATATCAATACAGTCAAATGATATTCGAAAATCCATAGCATTAAACTCACGTTTGAGTCGAAGCTGATCCATCTGAGGTCATTCTGCACCCATATATATTTCAAGACTGAGGGTAATCCTTTTTTTTGTTTTTTTTTTTTATCAACCAAAGTATTATATAACAATTGAACCAAAAAATATATACGCTTTCATATCTTATCGTTACTCTTATTTGCCTTTCTATTCTTTAGTGCAATGCTCTTATCAAAGACGTGTGAAAATAGAAATTCTGTCGACAAATGTTTATTTTCCATATGTCTTTTCCCCGGGTAACTCAAAATTTTTCCGGTGGGGTTCTGTATGTACGTACATGTAGTAAACTCTTTCTCTGCGGTTGATCAAGAGAATTTTTTCTCCATTCCTACACATTGGAGCCTGATGATGATGATGAAAATAAACAGTCTCCTCTGTGGGACCCTTTTTTCAATTAAAGGCAAATTGTATTCTTGTCTGTTCATTGTTTACTTAGGTCGTGAAAAGCACTTTTCCCAACAAATACCCCAAGGTGAAAACTTAAAAGTGATACGGGAGCAGAGAAAATGTTTCTGTAATGTAAGCAAACCATAGCTACATACAAATATATGTATACCAAGTGCATATGATCATATTTTATATACAGTTATATCTATGTGCATTTGAATTATATAGTTTTGTCTATAAAGAAGTATACACGAATGAGAATTTGACCATAAATGGCTATTTGTTTAAATATTCTCCATTTTTCTTCATTGATAAATTTTAGGTGATTCTTAAATAGAGTGGAAGAAATTTCTCACTCATCCTTTTATATTATTTCAAAAAAATGGTAGAGACAATTTTAGAATTTATTTAGAAAGTTTCACGGTCTTTTTTTAGATTTTGTTGTCTTTGAAAATACCAGAAAAATGATAACTCCACCCCAATGGTTTATTCACTTAACACCGACCACAAAGGCATAAAGTATTAACGCTTTCCCGGTCTTACTCCTGCTTTTTACTCTGTTGTCAGTTAAAAGAAAAAAAAACAAACGATTTATCTAAACGGCAGAAGTTAAAACTTTTTCTTAAGATTAAACGTTTTAATGGCCTTAAACTTGAAACTTTGTTATATCGCTACGATTTTAAATGCTTTTTGAATCATGTTTACGAGGGAAATTTTCTGTGAAATGCTCCGCAACAATGATAGATGGATTTTACGCGGGATGGTCAGAGAGAGAATAATAATTATCCAAAGAAATAAATCCATAGAAATAATGAATTAATTACAACTGAAAATTCTTCAACCAAGAAATTAGTCCGCAAATTTATGAAAGTTAATCAATGTACCCAAGAAAGCAGAAAACTCTAATCTCATTCACCTTAGACGACATTTAAAAGTTTGACAGAATAAGAAAAGTCGCCTCTAATAAAAAAAAAAAAAGGAATTCGCCAGCGAAAAGATGAGTAATTTAAAATTCATTGGCAACATCTGGAAAAGAAAATTTTCTTTCAGTCGACTTGATGAATTTTTCTCAATTATTTTCATCCTTAGTGTGTTAGAGAAGGGAAGCTTAGGGTGTAGATTCGAGGAATGGGGGTGCCGCTTTATTAATGAAAGTTGAAAAGGACAATGCCAGAGCCACGACAAATTGAGAGGGAAATGTTGAGCTCATTTCAAATTGTCTGCACTAATTGGGGTCGAGATTTTTGTTTTTATTTTATTTTTAGATATTAGAAAATATTTTTTTTTTAGATGTAACTATATAGTTTAGAGAATATTGGGAACCATAATAAATTTAGGACAAAATGCATGAAATCTCAAGGATATACCTAGAATTTTATTCGGAGGGGAGGAACGAGAAACTATGGGTGCTCAGTTCCACAAATTGTAAGCTTTCTCAACTAAATATAATGGTAAGTTGGGCCGGGCATGGTGGATACCACTGTATGAACTTATTATGACTTATGTAGAGAAATTTCTCTGACCATGTTTATCACGTCCTCTAGATTTCCAGAATATCTGATCTTAAATTAAATGCATGTTTTTACAAATAAAGAAATACAAACTCATAAGAACAACAATGTCAAAAATAATGAAAAAGTAAAAGAAAAATAATTGGAAACATAATTAGATATTAAAGTGCGTGCTGCTTAAATAATAATTATTATCATTCTAATAAATAATAATCACAATAATGTTTATTATATAAAATACTATAAATAAGTTCTAGAGGGGTGTCGCCATTTTAGGCCCGACATCAACAGACATGAGATATATCTTAAACGATGCATTATGATACTCTGAACATATTTTATTAACAATGTTTATTTCAATTAAGCGAGGGAAGGCTTGGGAGGGGTCAAAGTTTTATCAAGTACATTTTGGAAAATCTACTACAGAATCGAATTCCTTAAGTCCTGAGAACAAGTTTGAGTAACCACACTCCTATACTCATAGGCTTAAATAGCCATCCCCATACTCACTTTTTTAGTACTTCCCTCTTTTTTATTCGAACTGAGGTACTATATTTTTCGCACCTTAGATCGACCCTAACTCGGTAGGATTATGTCCGATCGAAAAACGTGTTTCACTGTTCTCCTCAGCTTACTCTTACTCTTACAGACCGCATTATATGTACATCACAGGAAGTGAATTGGGCCCGATTTCCTCTGCAGTGGATTTTAAATAGTTCTACACTCGTTTTAGGCCTAAAAACGACTGTTCTGACGAACAGTTTTCCCCTGATGTACACAACAATATCCGGAGCGCTATTTCCACATTTGAATAAATGTCCAAAAAGCCTTTTCCAGGATGTACTTCTATAACTCCAGGGCCGATATTTGTTTTCCCCGTGTAGGATTCAGTGAACTACAAATTAGCTCGCAGCTTTAAAGTTCCGTGCGCCCTCGCGGAAATCTTGAGTTTCCAAGCTATGTAGCTTCATGAGAAAGTCAAACTACTTATTTACTGAAGTTCTCGTAAGCACAACCACGTCTTTGTAGTTCTAATTCTGCAATCAACACGTGTCAGTGGCTTATCCAAGGGGGAGGGGGTTGTGACGAAAAAAATATTTAATTGATTAAGTTATTTGAAAACATATATTTATTACTTTACTTTTTTTTATATTTATATAACTCAACTTCAAAATATTTTTTATTCCAATACCTAAAAAAATCGAAATTTATTTCAATGAATATTTTTGTATGCATGTGATGTATGTGTATAGGTTTTTCTCAGAATTTGAGTTTGGGACCCCAACTTTGGGAGATCCAAAACCCTCGAGAAACACTTCCCAAGCCACAAAAAAGACTCCCTCAATACCACATCAGAGCTCTAACTTAGTCCCAACTCGTAACATTCTAAAATATTTGCAGCGTTCTTATGTAAAACCACTGACATGTATAATATGACTGACTACGTCCATAGAAATACACTGCAGAAAGTGGACACACTTCTATATAGCGTTCTCTTTTGGTCTAAGCGCGCCAAGTACCAACTGAGAGAGAACTGTAAACAACAAATAAATAAGTGGGTTCGTCGAAATAAATATTTTTAAATTAATTATTTGAGTGAATTAGTGATAAAAAGTGTTTTACCAAAGGTAATATATTCATAGATACTCAACAGAAATTCGAAAGGTTTTATTAAAATCACTTTTCAACTTCCCACCAATGGTTTTTTCAAGGTTGGCACCAACGTAAGAACTACTTTTGGCACACAAAAATTGTACCCGCATGAAATAGCATATCGAGCAGTCCATATGAAAGTGTGTAAATCTGAGAAAAGTTTGATTAGAATGACTCCTGCAGTTTACAACCTAAAAGCCTAAAAAAGTATACTAAAAATGATCATCCACACTCCTTAATGCGTAAACCTTCCTAGTACCTCACTACAGTACTACGTGGTTAAACTAAGCGACTTACGGCGCTGGATGTTTTTTTATTTTTCTCAACGGTAGCTCTGAATGCATTTCTGCCGGATAGTGCGACTTCGATCTCGTTTCCTTGTTAATTACTTCTTCAATTGAGAATTTGCCGCCCTGCTCTGCCTATTTGGTAAATCCGTCTCTGTATGTATTTTTTAAAGTCCGGTGTCGTATGTCCTCCATGTATACCAGTTCGGCCCCTGGAGGGGCCCCCTGCAAGGTTGGGCCCCTAGGCAACTGCCTAGTTTGCCTAGGCAGAAGTTCGCCGTTGCGTTCAGAGCAATAATGGTCCCAGATACCCTCAGCAGCGTGAAAAAAAGTTTTCTCAAATATGGACCTTAATTTTTTTAGTTTTGTCAGTTCTTTGTTACGGAACACAGGTGTGGGGTTTTCAGCAATATGACTCTGTTGAAAGGCTACAACGATACTTCGTTAAAAGAATGCTTCTGTTGCCGACAACTACCCCCAACTATATGTCAAATTTAGAGTTTGGTCTCTCTAATATATACCTACATTTACACATTCAAGTGTCATTTTGACAACATGTTGAAATTTCTGTTTCGCCTTTCTCCCAATAGGCTCCCTCATCAGCTAGCCTTAAAAGTGGTTAGTAGGAACGTATTCTGGTATAGTGATTGGCAGGAATTAGCCATAGATGCCATAGTTTAGATGTGAATATATCAGATCGGTTATAGGATAAACCTCGTCTGCAGAGAGGAAACACTACTTATTCAAAGAACTACTGACAAAGCTAGGAGTTCAGTAAGGCATGAACTTTATGATAAACTGCAATATTGTAATATGACCAGCTTCGTGACGAATTCTCAGCGAAAAATATTAATTTGATTACCAGGTATAGGGGAGGGCTTATAGATTTTAAAAATTTCGGTGGAACACTTTGCTCGCTTTGTAACTTAGAGGAGGACGAGAACTTGTTGCATTTTCTTGGAATTTGTCCTGTTCTTTCAGAATTCCGCATTAAAACCTTTGGGAAAAATAATCTTGCTGAAGCTGAAATTATAGACATTTTAAATGGAAAGGACAACTTTAATGGTTTGTTTTTATATGCAACAACAGCATGAAGATATCGTTCCTTTTTGGTGAAAGAATTTAATGGTTAACCAATTAATACTTTGTTTTTTAACAGATAATGAGTAAAAAGCTATTAATAATAAAAACGTACTTAGTTGGGTTGCTAATCCCGACAGACGGCCTTGATTGCCATTGTCGCAGTTTATTTATTTATTATTTAAAAATTTCTGTATATTCTACTATTTACTTCTAGTTTTATTTTTTTATTTTTTATTTTTTTGTTTTTATATTTATTTTTAAATTTCTCTTAAGCATAGTGGTTATTTTTTATCCTTTATAGTTTTATTTTCTCTATGAACTATATTTAATTGAATTGAAGAGAATATAAGGAATTATGTTAGCTATTATTTGGAAATGAATAAACATTACTTCCGTACTTAAACATGAATTCTCTCTTCGTGTTTATAAGGTTGTGATATATATTACTCCAGGAGTTAAAACCTTTTTGTTTTTATAGTCCACTAAGTATTTCTAAAAACCTACAACCCTTCAACTCCTTAACTCAATACCAGTCTTCCGATTGAATGAATGTGCGAACACAGTTCACCCACCTATTCATGAAACTACATACGAAGTCAAATCGAATACAAAAGAACTCAATTCAACCAGCCATCTAGTGAGATACCATACCACCAGCTGATGCCTATTGCCTTTACAAGAAACTTATGCTAGATAAACTTATGGTCGGCTGGATTGTCTTCTGAAATTCATATCTGCCGCCCGAAGGCTTCCGGTTGAAAGGAATTCAATTATTGTATAAATGGCTGGCATACATAGCGGACTCATTTGTGTAAATATATATATGAAATATCTTAAGATGTTCCAAGGTTAAATTATCTACATAAGATGAGGGTAACAAAAGTAGTAGTTGTACCAAACGACATAAATGAAATGCAGTCACTTGTAATCGGAGGAAATTGTTCTGTTCTCTACAGAGATGACTCTTATTGTTAGTGGAATATTGTCAAACGGGCTTGAATATAAGATGAGTCCAAAGAAAATTCAATCAATCTTGCCCCCAAAAGTTCTATAGGTGAAAATAATAAAAGTTACATATTATATATGCGGTAAAAGTATCTATATAGATGTAGAACCATTTCAGGCCAAATACTTTCCTAATTGGCTATAATAGCACCCAAGGGAGTCAATCCGTAGTCCATTGGACATAGTAGGGTATATGAAGGGAGAAATTGGGGTTATCTAGCTCGTTTACGACTGTTTGGAGTACATTATCATAAAACGTTCCAGATGATGAAACTGAATTAGCATTTGACCTACTTTGACGATTCACAAATACTTTTAAGGATAGAAGGACATTGACTTTGTAAGATATTTTCGCTTTTACACTTTTGTACTTTGGTTTTTTTTTTGCATTAGCTACTTCATTGCTGACAACTTCTTTTAATCCTGTTCTTAAATTAAAGTTAAGTGGGTTCATAATAATTGCAAATATTGTGGTATAAATTGATCACCTTTGCATTCGACATTTTCCAATTTCTATATTATTTTTTTTTTTTTTTTTTTATATTATTAAGCCAAGCTCAGGGGATACCCTATGATGCAAAGCACAGCATGGCAGGAAGGAGATAGGAAAAGGATTAGGGGATGTGAGGAGAGTGGCGGAGGTGCCGATGTGTGTCGCCCTTAAACTTCCGCAGATTGTATGCCGGAGGAAAAACAGAAGATGGTAAGCTGTTCCACATTCGCACTGTTCGGGATAAAAAAGCATCTCGGAATTTTACTGTACGGCCGAAAGTAATTTGAAGGGTTAAAGGATGTGCGCGGTTTGCAGCGCGAGTTTTGCGTGCAGGAATCATTCTACAAGGGATTAGACTAGATATTTCATCAGAACATTGACCATGCATATAGCGATAAAGGAGCGAAAGGCATCCAACATTGCGGCGGTGCTCGAGTGAGTCGATATGGCAAGCTATTGCCAAATCGCCAATGAGCTTGAAGGCTCTCTTTTGGACAATATCCAATGAAGCTAAGGCTGTGCGACCAGCCCCGGCCCATATATGGGAGTTGTATTCCCTTCTAGGTCTAATGTAGGACTTGTAGAGGAGCGCTAGATTTGACGGGCTGAAATATTTCTTAAACCTTTTCAGAAATCCAAGACATTTCGATGCTTCTTTGGCAACAGAGAAGATGTGATCTGTCCAGTTTAACTTACTGGAAATATTAATGCCAAGAATGCTTAGTGACGGTGAATCAGAAATTAATGCTCCATCAAAAGAAACGGGTGTGGTTAAGTTATGATCTTGTTTTAATGAGATGAGACAGCTTTGAGTCTTAGATGCATTGAATTCGACGCGATTCGCTTTGCCCCAAGCGAGGATACTGTTAAGATCGTTATTCAATGATCTAGTCATTCAATCTCGTTTAACACATGCGGCATTCCCCCTGGATTCCGCAAGAGTGTCAAAGGAGTAAGCGAAATCAAGAGTACTGTCATCTGCGAAACTATGGATGGGATTGAAAGTAAGGGAAAGCAGATCATTAATGAAAACTAAAAAGAGAGTTGGAGAGATAACAGAGCCTTGAGGCACACCGGCATTTATGGGATGCGGTTCAGATGTAACGCCATCTAATACAACACGTATTTGGCGACTAGATAGCAATCTTTCAATCCATAATAGAAGAGGAGGGGAGAGACCAAGTGCTTTAAGTTTGGCTAAAAGGGCTGGATGCCAGACTCTATCAAAGGCTTTTGAAATATCTAGAGCAACGATTTTAGACTCACCAAAATTGTGAAGACTACGGTTCCAACGTTCCGTAAGAAAGGTCAGCAAGTCTCCAGATGAGCGTCCAGCTCGGAAGCCATATTGGCGATCGTTGATGAGATGATTAGTTTCTAGATACTTCATTAATTTTGAGTTAATGATAGATTCAAAAACCTTTGAAAGAATCGAAGTGATCGCAATTGGTCGATAATTTGAGGGATCGCTACCCTCTCCTTTCTTGGGAATAGGCTGAACGTGAGCTAGCTTCCAAGCAGTTGGAAATTTTCCTGTCGAATAAGACAAGTAGAAGAGTTTGCGCAGAGGTTTAGCCAAGGATGAGGCGTAGCTTTTAATTAACAGGGGCGAAAAACCATCAGGACCTGCGGCTTTGGAGACGTTGATCCCCTTAAGGACCCTGAACACATCCCTCGTACGAACGTGTATTGGCTCTTGTACACATTCACACGGGCGATACAAAACAGGTGTTTGTGAAGTTGGTGGAAGACGAGAATTTGAAGCGAATCTAGCAGCTAAAATATTAGCTTTATCCAGGGAGTCAACAATCACTTCACCATTATTATGATGAACTTTACAGAATATTACATACCTACTTCTGAAACGTCCCTGGTAGTAATTGCTCATAGTTTTACCTTGTCTCTTGCCCCGCAAGGGGCAATTATTATGTGTACTGTAAAGCCATGACCACGGTCAATAATAATAAACAAAAAATCAAACCAAAAAAATAATCAAAACAAACAAAGTTTACACGACCTCAAGAAGAATTTGCAACGCAAGCAATTTCCGCTATGCAAGCATAATTCTTCATTGATAAAATATTCATACCTGAGGTCATTGCTTTACAATAGCGATACATTGTGACTCAATCAGAAATTGTGTGATCAGAAATGCTGACACTACAATTTCTGATTAAGAATTTTGTATATTGCAATTCTGCAATAATCCCCCCCTTTTGAATGGTAAAGAATACCGATTCCTTTGTATTCGATTTGTATAAATAAGATGAGACTAACTAAATAAAATCAGACTTAAACTGACTACCGAAAGGTGTCTTTTTATTTCTCAACATCGGCATACTCTGCCATCATGCTATTACAGAGGCATACTCTGCCTTAGCAAAACTCAACATCGGCATATTCTGCCATACATTTATAAAGCGGCATACTCTGCCTTTAAATACAAAATAGCGGCATACTCTGCCACTCATTGTTATATTGGCATAATCTGCCTTAAATAATATAACAATAAAACAGCGGCTCCTCTAAGCCATACAAAACCGTAAGTTTGGCAGTTCTCTGCCAGGTATAATTTTAATAAATAACCGGACCCAATAATTAAAATACATCATGAATAGCTACCAAACAAATTGTGGAACAACGTTGGTGTTTGCAATTCATGAAGAAACATATAGAAAATTAAGTTCCGATAAGCCTCCTGATGAGCATTCATTAAATCTCATCGAAGGGCTCATTGGTTATCATGAAACTGCTCCATATACAGGGTGTTTCCCACTAGGAGGTCAATAGAGCGGGAGATGATAATACTCACCTAGACGAACCAAAAATTGTATGGCAGGGTGGCGGGGTGTGGGGGGGGGCATATCAACAGTTTAGGAGTTACAGTGTGATTAAGAAAAAAAGCTAGTTTTTCACCAAACACCCTGTATCTTAAAAACTACAGGGTGTACGGTCACAGTTAAGAGCTCATAGTATGCAGAATTTCATGGTCTTTCCAACGACTGCTCAATCAGCCCCACACCCCTCACACATCAACAATTATGGTTGTATAAACTAAAAATTGCGGATTTTCTTACCTTTTTTATTTTTATTTAACCTCTATTATTTTTGCAAAAAGGTTCTTAACATAACTTTTTTTTATAAAAACTGTAAACTGTAGACTTTCCTCTTTAAGTTGATCTATTACACGCAATGTGCTATCTGAAGCTCTTGAAGAGTTATTAGCTCTAAACTTATTCTCAAACCTTTTTTTCAAACCTATTCTCAACGATAATTTGTTCCCATAGCACGTCATTTTAAAAATATCGTCTAATTTCGGTTTGACCGGAATAGGTTATAAGTTAATTACTATTTAACGGCTACAGTTAACAAATAGGATGTAATAGGTCACATTAAAGAGACGAGTGTACAGTTTATAGTTTTAAAAAAAAAGTTATTTTAACGACATTTTTGCAAAAATAATAGAGGTTAAATTAAAAAAAAGGTAAGAAAATCCGAAATTTTTAGTATAGACAACCTTAATTCTTTTTTTTTTTTGAATTGATTTTTGTGATTTATTTATTTAAGTTTTTTAATTATTTATTTTAAATTAATATTTTGAATTGTATTTTAGCGGAAAGATTGTCGCCCATATGCTGAACAAGACGTTATGTCTATATCCTTACGCCTCAGTGTCGAACTCGGAAATATATATGAAATCAATCGTAAAACTACATTCTCATTTATGAACTTATCATGACACTCATTGCTATGATCATTAATGAGCTCATCATGACACTCATTGACATGCTCATTAATAACCGCATCGTTAGACTCATTATTTAATCATCGAAGTGCTCATCTAATATTATAAAATGTACAAAACAGAAGCAAAGTATACATTTCTAAATAAGTGAAAGAGATGCAATATCTCATGCACACTATCTGTGAATAAGTAAATAAATGATTTGTCTCCCGGTTTTGATTCAAACGCGAATAAATCTCATCAGTACGTTCATCTGATTGCTCATGAGGAGTTCAGGGGTATAAATATTCGACCCATTTGTCTTCTCTCTCCACACATCCTTGCTCCTCCTTAATACCGAGATTAAAAACTTTGTAGTTTTACGATTGAATGACACTTTCCAAGAACTAATATTTAGCGGTTTTCATTTTTAAAGATCTAGATTATACATTAGATTAGATTCTTGAAGAGTTACCATTCGTTGTAACCTGAAAAATCGTACGGGTCTCTCATCAAAGCGGATGTTCATAGAAATCATCACCAGAGATGGGAGAACCTGAGTACTTGCAGGTGCACAAAACTGTTTCTTGATGGGCCCAATAGGAATATCTCTGAATTTCTCATGGGGCTCGGAAGGAAACATTGTAGAACTGTGGCATCATCATTGGTCACAGCTCGTTTCACGCTCATCTAACAAGGATGAGAGTTGTTAACAGCCCTGGGTGTCTGTCCTGCCTAGGACAACCGAATACTTTTTGTGTCGTTGTCCGGCCTTCGCCCGGAGTAGGCTGGATACCCTAGTTTCCGCCCACCTATCCTCGCCAAGGTTTTGGTGATAGGCCTTCTAGCAGGAAAGCATAATGGGCCACTCTAGTCTCCGTGCTTGGGATCTCTTATCCCCCTGCCTTTACAATAAAAAACCTGAAAGATCTGTTGTAAGTTGTCGTTTTTACTTATTCCTGTTCTAGATTAAGAAAGACTGTTAATAAAATGTAACATCCTTCTGGGATAGAGGTAAATAATGTAAAAATACCACAAGAATTTACAACAAAAGGTGAATATATACCAATAAGACGGAAATTATATGTACTATCCAAATTTGTATCCTCGAGATTAAAAATATAAACAGAGTACAGGATACCACAAAAATAGAAGCTTATTTTTCTCAAGGTTATGGCTGGTTTCGAAAGAACAAACAAATCGTTCAGAAGTGGAAGGAAATTTAAAATCCTTTGTTTGGAATGTAGAAAAAAAGTTCAAATTTTATAAACCATTCCAAAACTTCTAAATAATTATACACTTTGATTTATTATTTAAAATCAATAGGTTTTCCGTCCTTTCCACCAAACGTTTCGAAAATATTGCTAAATAAATAAAAATTTCGGAATTTTAATTCAATTTTATTCATTCAGTCACAATTTTTTTCAAAAAATAAATCAATCAAACTTTAGTTTTTCACATCGTATTGAAGAAGTTCTAAGTTTCTCCTTCTATACCTCCCTCTCACTCCTCCCAACTATTATCTCGTTAACTACATTCTGTAACAAATTAACCTCTCTATCTGAGATACCCTGTATTTAAAATAAAGGAATGAAAAGAATGTCACTTGGAAATTAGTGGATTCTTCATTGTCGCTTGTAAAAAACAAGGAAAAAATTTAAAATTGATCTAAGGCCAATATTTACGATACCCTAGATGAATGCCCGTTGTGTAATTTCGTATGATCATCCATCTGTGAAAGCTTGATTTGTGCAGTTGTTTTTCAGATCTATCGTCAGCCAGTAAAAATTATTCTAAGCAATTTTAAAGAATTTTATATTTTAAAGAACTTATGTAAGAAACCAAAAATTTTATATGGCAACACTAAGAAGGGATTGCCCGATTTAGTCCATTTTTGAAACTTTGTTCACTATTGCTATTGAAACATGATGTACAAAATTTCGGCTTTCTACGTCTACGCTCTCTGAGGCAGTATCCAAATATATAGCAAAAAATGAAATTTTTGTATGGCAACCCTACGATGGGAAGAGCAAATGGACAGATGGCCATACAAAAATCAAAATAACTTTTAATATTATGCGTGAGAGTCCAATCCATTTTGCTCTACCATCATTATTTCTATGTGTTGCCAACGGAATGACAAGCTTAGTATACCATATAGATTTCACCTGGAGTAATAAAAACATAACCATAAAAAAGCGTTTGTCCGTCCATCCGTCCGTCTATCTTCACGATAGCTCGAGAACGTGAGCTGAAATTTTTCACGTGACCTTTTTAAAATATTGTAAATTTAAGATCGAAACTGGGACAAATCAGGAACTCCTCCGTAGGGTTGCCATACAAAAATTATTTATATATTTGCACACTGCCTCAGAAAGCGTCGACGTTTCCATAAAAATAGTAAATCAATTTCAAAAATAGACTAAGTCACTATTTTCCGCTACCAGGGTTATGCATTTTCAAGATATAGACATGATCCCAAAAAGAAGTCTTCCGACTATTATCGACAGACATAGACAAATGGTATCCCTTCCTATTAAAAACCGGGAAATCTGAAATTTTCCTCTAAACCAATTACTTTCAAGGTCATGCAAGAGTACCACCATGCCGCTTACAATCTCTATACAATTTGTTAATCGGTACCGTCACATGTTCAAGTAAAACCTACTGGATTCCACCATATATATGTATGTAGCTAGGTAAACGTCTATTATGCCATCAAATTTTATGCAAATTAATCGACACGTATCATATAAGAAAAATTTATTCTTTCCCTCTGTCGCGTAAAAATCGACTTTTCACCCGCTCCACCCATCCCATACCCGAAAACTGAATGGCAAGAAATGCTAATTCTACATGAAGGCACACTTAAAACAAGAAGGAGAGCACTAGAATTTAATAAAGAAATATTGCCAAAACGTGAACAGGGAACCAGAAAATACTCGTACTTTTCCCACTTGACACTTCACCCAGGATTACGTATACGGGGGGTCACAGCCCTATCCGTAACTCACCTAATATTCTCTAAAGCATTCATACAGCAAACCTGGAAAGGTGCGCTGGCGGGTGAAGAAAATCTGCTACTGTCTACCCTCGTAGTATATAGTAAATGAATGAAGCATTTGTTACTGCACAGGTGACCCTTTGTAATATTTCACGGGAAAGAAATTTTTCAGATTTTTCCCAGCCACATCCTCCACCTCCGCTCTATACATTTTGCACTGAAACCAGCAAATGCGTGAAGATGACAAATGCCGCCAGCATCAATTTCCCCAAACACGAAAAATTCTCCAGAAATCAGAAAATGGTGGAGGCTGTGAAGGGTTTCAGAATGGTCAATTCTGTGACCAATTTTTTTTTCTGCCTAAGTGGAATGAAGGTGTGAGGGTGGGATTCAGAAAATTCTTTTACGGCGACATATTTTCGAGCATTTTAACGAAACTTTTGAAAATTAAGAATTCTTTGACTAATTGCAGAGAGGGTCTTAAAGGCGGACGAAACGTTTTCTGTTTTTGTTTCCTCCTTCCATTACGAGAAGGGTCAGTCCAGTAGAAATGACTAAAAAAGGTTTGCGATATCATCAGAAGAATTTAAATTAACAGTCAAGTCAACCCTTGTTTGGTGCTAATCGAATTGTGGTTAATTTAGGGTTTTATAACTTTTAGATTTATTTTTACCCATCAAAGTAAAAATCCGTGGGATGAACGTTTACATATGGTTGGGTTAGTCTGTCGAAGATTCTTAAAGAGTATAACGCGAAATGATGTGGATGTTGTGCAAAAAAGAACAAACGTCTGAAATCAATTAGTCATTTTTGTGATTCAATGAAAAATATGTGCCTGTTTACTCTTATAAAAATTTTTAATACCCGATGGAAGACCGGAGATCTAAAAAGTCCGTAGAGTGTTGATCTCTTTAGAAATTTTTTGTCGTCTCTAAACTCCAAAGTATATACATGGATCTATCAGACCGAAAAAATGGTGTCTGGCTGCAGGCCAAGGTCCCTCCCGTGTAGCTTGACCTTAAGCAATTGAGTCGGACAGACCAGTGGTATATTCCTTAGGGTTTTAGGAATCATTTGAGTTACGAAAACTTTCCAATATAAAACAGATCAACTGCCGATCAATATAGCCACCAAACTGTTTTAGAAATGTGCTCCATAGATCGATAAATAAAGTTATTTTTGCATTTCTTTCTAAATAGGATCATTGGATGCTTCAAATATTTTCATGTACATTTACATTCCAAAGAACACTTAAGTTCATTAAAAAGTCTAGAAATCCCCCGTTTTCTCAACATACCTAACAAATTTGAATTTTGTATGGCAACCCTAAGATGGAGTTCTTAAATTTTATTTCGAGATAAACCCTTATGGCCTAAATGGAGAAAGATGTGCACAAAATTTCAACTGTATGAGTACGCATCGACTCATAAGAGTTGAAATTTTGTGCATATCTTTTCCTCAAGCAGTATCGGAAAAATATAATTCAAAACGAAATTTGTCTATGGCAACCTTATGAATAAATTCCCATCTTTTTCCAATATTTAAGACTCATAATTTTCCAGGAAATCCGTTAACAAAACTGCTGCACTTTAAGTCGAAGTTATCTTAAGTAGGTAGTATTCAAATAGATAGTAAACAACTAAAAAAAGCTAGAATTGTTCTAAGACCAATTCTTATGATACCCTAGATGAATGCCCGTTTGTAATTTCGTATGTCTGTGCAAGTTTGATTTTTAAAGTGGTTTTTCGCATATATTTCTAGAACGGTTCGTCGGACAGCAATAAAAACATCTGGGACTGATAATTTACATAGTATATGTAAAATTCCAAAAATTTATATGGCACCAAGAAGGGATTGCCCGATTTAGATATTTTTTAAACTTTATTTCCCATTGCAATGAAAACACTATGTATGTATCAAATTTCAAAATAACTTTCAATACTATGCGTGGGTGTCCAATCCATTTTGCTCTACCATCATTATTTCAAGGTGTTACAATTGGAATGACAAACTTAGTATACCCATAGAATTCATCTACGCTATAGGGTATAAAAATATGGCAGTATTACGAAAAAAAATCTTAAATCTTTGGGTGCTGTATCTGCAATAAACCTGCGAAATCTTTGTTTGTTTATTTTATAATCTTACAGATCCTTGAAGCGATAAAATAGATTCTAAAAAATCTCTAGAGTTCACATTGAAGCTGTTAGGTTATCTAATTTTATAGAATCCAATATGAACTTTTCTAGTGCTTTCCAAATATTAGTCTCGTATAGTAGGTCTTTTCCAGCCTTCGTCAAGTTCAGAATGCTCTTCTCTTCTGGAAGATGAGTCACAAAATATCCCTCACCACGGATTACTGTGCTTTATCAAGGTGGGCAGGAAGATTTGACTGAGTCCACATTCATTTTAAAATAAAAAAAAACCTAATAAATGCAAAATCTATATTATCTGTAACGATTAATTCCTAATATGTAGGTATGTACTTTATGTCCCCTAGAAAAAAATAGTTTTTCCCCATTTCAAGGATTTCTCTTATTACTGCTACTCAAGCTGTTTATCCCTAGATCCGTACTCATACTCCCATGGTATCGGAAGTATGCATTTAAGATGAAAATCAATAGGTTGTCGGCTTGATAAAACCAACAGTCGCGCTGGTATTCTTAGGAGGTGGTGAGTAATGGCAGTTTGTTCTTTTAAACGACTCCTTTTACCGTCGAAAATCGACTCCCGAGATAAAATCTTTTTGCAAGAGGAAATGTATTTACCGAAAAGACAAATCGATTGTATTAAGTGTGGTGTAAAAGAGCCGCCCGAATATCTTGTTTTCTATCGAAGTTGGACCCGTTTTTTTTTCTCTTCCTTTTCCTCTAGCACTTTCCCTTTTGTTTTCAGAGAGGAGAAGAAAATCGAGTCGTTAACCAGAAAAGATAAATTGCCCACGTAGATCCCTTGGGTTTTACTGTAACAACTTACTTTCTACACAAATGATACAACAGTTAGAGTCGATTCAATGATTGTAAAATAAATTCTCTGACAATTCGAATGTTCGATAAAATTGCTTTCAAAATGGTTCCTTCCTTGTCATTGATATTTTCGAAATTCAACATAACAAAAAGGAAATCATTATTTCATTATAAACATACACAAAAAAATACTTTTCTGTAGTACAATAATTCTCTTCTGGTTTTATATTTTCCCAAATTCCCATCTTTACCCTCTTTTCTGTTCACATCACTTTTCCTTTATCTCGTTATCATCTCCGACATCATCGTTTAAATTAATTTGCATAATGTCCTCATGTTGTTGGTCACAATTTACCCAACATCCGTTTAACCCGCGGAATAAATTCCGTTTTCGAGATAATTTTAGGGGTGTTGAGAATAAGAGAAGACAAAGCCCAAGCTATGGAGAAAAAATAACAAACCGTCTACAGATGATTATGACAATAATTACAATCTCAAATCTGAAGATTATCATTCGTAAGGAGGTTGATATTTTTGTGGTTTGCATATAAAGTAGAGCCACGTAGAATTAAGATGAGGAGCTTTTTTGATGATAAGATAAATGTAGTATTGCCATTGTGGAAGGTTAGAATATTATCTGACGGTTGCGAATTTCCTTTTTTTTTGGATTACCAGTATTCTTGTTGCTTGTTAAGAGCTTCATTCAGAAAGTGCTGAGTGTGTATACCAGTTCGTCCGTCTGTCCATCTGTTGATAAGATAAGTCGCAACCACTTTAAATAGGGATATAAATTTGTACAGTCAATTGTATTCTTCGGTGGCTTGCCGAGTCCTGATTTAGGTCTAGTTTTAGTGGAATGCAAAATCTGCGATATAGGACGCTTCGGCGGCTTGACTCCTGCTTCCAGCAGGGAATCTTGATGTCTTGAGGCTTACTTAAACTGTCTGAAATTCACAGGTCACAACAACTTGAGAACCTTTGGGGGCAGGAGCTGCTCCTTTTTGACGCTTGCTTGGTACAGGAAGCGGTGTGGCTGGCTTGACCTGGTTTGAGGTGCATCAGCCTACTTTGAAATATCATTAGAATTCAAAAAGAAAATCAAAGCATCTTAACGGCAATCTGAAGCCCACGACTGGAAGCTGTCCCTATGACCGCCTGGATTGATACTGTTCCGCTAGGGAGACGGTAGTGCCGTAGCCAACGATTAGCGGATGTGGCTGGATTAGCGATAACGCTAGTGCCACAGTCTCATAAATATTGTTTTAATTTATACACTCGCCATTAACTTGTAAAAGACTATAGAAAACACATTTGGGATACCAACTGCCAGATGAAGGATATTATTGTCTACGATGTTAGAAGAGACACCATTGTCAAAACAATTGTCATGAAGAACTACTAATGTATGTTTTAAAAATTACATGTTCTACATATTGCTCTGATTCTGATGAATACTCAGACAAATATAACAGTGATGTTGTTGTAGAAGTATTGTGGAAGAAAAAATATTCGGCCAGTTGAAAAATTAAAATCAACTCTTTTTGTTATTTTCTTGCAAAAAACTTTATTCAAATTTAAACAATTTCTTTTAAATTTTTCTAAACTGTTTATTCAAGTGTATTTTCTTATAAATATTTCTCGACCTGTATACGAAAAAAAACTTAAAGTTCATTATATAAATGACATCAGACTTGTTTTCTTTATAATATCATGTAAGACACGAGCTCTTCTCTATGAAATGGAATCAAGATATTAAGGAATTGTGTACACCTGAAATTCTTTGTTGATAGAGTTTCTTTAAATTTACAAAATTAATTTCACAATTTACTTTAGTAAAATAATATTTTACAGCACTCCACTGGTCCAAATAATGGGTTTTTGAATGAGTCCCTGCCCTAGAAGCCTAATCATATTTGTATCCACGCAAAATATATCATTCTCAGATTTCTTTAAACCATTCAAAAATGAGTTTAAACTTTAAGTAAATAAATTTAAACCTTGAACAAATGATTTTAAACCCTTAACAAATATATTTAAGCCCATAACGAATGAGTTTCAACTGTTAACAAAAAAACTTAAACTTTTAGCAAATATATTTAAACTCTTAACAAATTTATGTATATTTAAAATATTTTATTTCCACTTAAGTAAGCATTTCATACAATTTCTTTTCTCAAATTTTGGGTGCATATATAATCTCCAATACTTCTGACTTTTCAGTGCATTTTAGAAAACGATTTTTCGATGGGGCTTAGCATAGGCGAGTAAAGAGGTAAAACTTTTAGTGTCAAATTCGTCTGAGATAACATATCACGAACTTGTTGTATTTTGTGTATTCTTACATTATCCATAATTAAAAATGCATCACTAAGCGATGTATTTGTTTCCAATTTTTCAACAAGTTCGTGCTGAAATTGAGAGAGCTTATCGGTCAATTCCTTGGTTACTTATCGCAGCAATAAGGACGTTGTTTCTGCCACGTTCTGCTGGCTGGAATTATAACTCGAGTACGGGTGCACCTTTTTGAGCGGGCTTGAGATCTTCTAAGATGAAGATTAAAACCAAGAATGTAACGCTAAAATTTTTGCATCTTTACTCTACTCGCCTAACTATATTAAACCCTATCGAAAAATCGTTTTCTTTCAGTTTTAAGTGATATGAGAACCTAATGTTCTCTCAGTGATCAAAGATAGCCTGCAACAAATCACACTAAATGACTGTTCAAGCTATATAATGGATTTGGTTTTACTTATTCCTGAGGCTGAGTGGATGGTCAACCATTGCAATGAAAAGTCAGAAGTATTGCAGCTTATTTATGCACCCAAAAGTTGAGCAAAATTGTATGAAATGCTTACTTAAGTTGAAATAAAATATTTTAAATATACATAAATTTGTTAAGAGTTAAAATATATTTGGTAAAGGTTTAAGTCTTTTTGTTAAAAGTTGAAACTCATTCGTTAAGGGTTTAAAATGATTTGTTCAAGGTTTAATTGTATTTGTTAAGAGTTTAAAATCATTTGTTTAAGGTTTAAATTTATTTGTTAAGTATTTAAAATCATTTGTTCGAGGTTTAAATTTATTTGCTTAAAGTTTAAACTCATTTGTTAATGGTTTAAATAAATCTGAGAATGCTATATAATCATATGTCGATTCGACGTATACATAAATATTAGTGATTACCTTATTCGTTATTTAGGTAAAGTTTCCCGTTCTTAGAACGGGATTCGTAACAGGTTCGTAAATTTTTCATCTTTTACTTAATTTTTTATTTATTTTTTTATTTTTTTTTAAATATATTTAATTTTATTTTATTCCTTTTTTTTATTTTTCTTATTTTTTTGCAATTTTTTTATTTTTTTTTTATATTTTTTTCCATTAAAAGAAAAAGCATGCGCGTTACAGACTGAGTCTGGGATTTTTTAAATTTATAAACACAGTTTTATATAAACTTTTTATATTTTTTTAGTAACTTTATACTTAATTCTCTGTGGGAATTTTGGGCTGAGGGAAGAGCCTTATCGAGCCTTTCCCGGTCTGCTATTATAAAAATTTTCACCAACAGCACTCTCCCTAATGGCGGAGCCGGTGTTGGTGTTTACTTTCATGAACCTGACATTGGGTTAGAATATGTATACTCACCTGAAATTTTAAATTGGTGGTCATAAATGAAACAGGAGATAGGTTGAGGTGTTAGGAACAAAAAAATGTATAACACACAGTGAGGAGGACAATCTCAAGCGTTGCCTAGATTAAGAACATATGCTAATTTTTCACAAAACACTCCGTAACTTCCTTTTAACACGATCTTCGAAGATGCTCAGATGATAGTAAGCCGTATAAGCTTTCCAATGTCGAACCATTACTCCATTCCCCTCAAGATGCCAGTTATAGGACGTCAAAGTAAAAAATTAGATTTTGTTTTTTTTTTTAATTTTAACAACTCTCCCGTCATCATTTTGCGGGGAATTGTATAAAATTAATTGTAATTCCTATCGTTAGTAGTAGCAAAATCAATAAAATTATGCTATACAATCTATAGGAAGGGTCGTTGTCCTCTCGCATCTGGTTTTTCACGTAGAGGCGGTGTTATGATTGCAGTACGTACTTCCATGATTAGCAAACAAATTCACTTATCCAATGAGTCGGGAATCATTGAACAACTTTGTGTTCGCGTGAGTAACTTCAATACCACTAATTTCTTGGATATATGCATCAGTTATATTCCTCCATATTCTTCACTTGAGGTTTACAAGGAGCACATACTCAATATTACTAGTTTATCTGATAACATCAAGGACCACCACTTATGCTATATAGGTGACTTCAATCTAAGTAATTTACGTTGGACCTGGAATGATGATGACGCGATGCTAATACCTATTAATGTATCTTCTGAAGCAGAAAGTTTTGTCATAGATAATTTATTAGGCTTTGATTTAATTCAATTAAACAATATTAGTAATATTTTTGGCAGAATTCTAGATTTGTTATTTGTTATCCCTGATTTAGTAGTAGACATTAATGAGGTTAAAAGTCCGTTGACGCCAGTTGATTTTCATCATAATGCCATTAGCTTTAATATTTCTCTTTATGATTTTGCTCCTTTACAGAATTCTACTGATAAAATTGAATTTAATTTTAACAAAGTTAATTATTTAGATCTTAATACCTTTTTCTCTAACATAAATTGGTCCGTTTTGGAACATTGTGATCTCCTGAGAGCATACAACAAATTTCTTGACGTTGTCCATGAAGGCCGGTCTTTTAAATCCAAGCGTACGACTTCTTCTTCTCCTAAGGTTTTAAATTACGGTTCTAATAAGTCGTTCGATTTGCACACCAGTTGCAATCTTTTTGCCTATTACTTCAAATCTGTTTATAGTAACGAATCTTTTAGTGAATTGGATCATGAATATCCCTTTGGATGTTGGTCATTTATCGATTAATGCTGATGATGTCTTGAAGGGTCTCAATCATCTCGATTCCACCACAAGACCAGATTCTGATGGGTTATGTCATTCGCTACTAAAAAATTGCGATGTTTTTTTTGGTCGATCCTTTATCCAAAATTTTTAACCTATACTTAAGTACCGGTACTTTTCTTAATGAGTGGAAAATTTCATTAATCACCCCTATATTTAAAGCAGGTTCTAAAAGCACTATAGAGAATTAGAGACCAGTCTCTGTTATGAAAGTCGTACCTAAATTACTAGATTATATAGCTAACTCTAAGCTTAGCTCTCTAGTTAAGGAATATATAGTCCATGAGCAGCATGGCTTTATTACGGGAAGGTCATGTAACTAATCTTACATTATTTTCGAACTATACTATAAGCACTTTTGAAGATCGTGTTCAAGTGGATACTATTTTCACAGATTTCTCGAAGGCATTTGATAAGATCAGCATTCCTCTTCTCATTCATAAATTGAAAAATATAGGCTTCCACTCCTCTTTTTTAAGCTGAATTGTGGCCTATTTATATAGCCGCAAGCAATATGTAAGGATTGTCAATATTATATCTGATGTAATAACGGTCACCTCGGGAGTTCCTCAGGGTAGTCACTTAGGTCCTCTATTGTTTCTGCTTTTCATTAATGATATAGCAACTTGCTTTGTTTTTGCCAAATGCCTAATATTTGCGGATGATTTAAAACTATTCGTTAGAATAAACTCTCTAAGAGATTGCTTACTACTGCAGAATGATCTCAATATACTTTCTGATTGGTGCTCTAACAGTAAGTTATATCTTAACATATCAAAATGTAAAATTGTTACTTTTCATCGCATCTCTTGTCCTTTCTTGTTTGATTATAAAATTAATCATAATATAGTTTGTCGAACAAATGATATCAAGGACTTAGGTGTTATTTTTGACACTAAATTGGCGTTTACCCCTCACATTAACACTATTATCATTAAATCAAGACGTTGTTTAGGTTTCCTTAAGCGGAACTCCAAACACTTTCATAACATTCAGACCTGCAAGACATTATACTTTTCGATCGTGAGATCCATTCTTTAATATGCATCCATTGTTTGGTGTCCATATTATAACGTACATATTGATCGTATTGAATCCATTCAAAAGGCATTTACTAGATTTGTTCTACGGAAAATAAATTACCAAAATGACAACTTACCATCATATACTGTGAGATGTAAACTCCTTGGTCTGTCTAGTCTGAAACTTCGTCGCGAAGTTTCCTGTGCTTTATTTATCAAAGATATACTTTCGTTTAAAATAAAATCGTTCGAGATATTATTATTAATTAATATATATGCTCCTGAAAGACCGAAACGTTCAAGGGATTTGTTGTATGCCCCTCAGCATAGAACCAATTATGGCTATCATGAACCAATATGTAATTGTGTTTTTGATTACAATTCTTTCTCAACACTTGTAGATATTTGTATGTCTAGAGAAAAATTTAAAAGCATAATTTTTGAAAATGCTTTGTCTTTACAAAATTATTAGTTCTTCTTGCTATGCAAGTCTGTAAGATTATTATATTCGGTAGACTGATTCAAATAAATAAATGAATAAAAACAGGTTTATATCAAAAACTGTTGGATATATAACATTCTGAAGTTCCCAAATCTTGCATGAAAATGTTACAGCTATCAGGCATTTTGGCGGAGAAAAAAAATATGAATTTTGTTCCAATTTTTTGATTTTCACGCCCTATAACTAGCGCCTTGAGCGGTTGGAGTGACGGTTTAGTATCATTTGAGCTAAAAATGTTCGATAATATACCCAGTCTTCTACCATAAATAATGATAATTAGGCAGGATCACGTTTATTTTAGCATGTGCACGTTTAAAATCTGGTTCTATTATCACCTAAACTATAAACAGTTTATTTGCAGATAAATTCCTCTTTGTTTTGTTTTTATAAAAGGATTTTTTGGGCTCCACAGTTCCGGTATAGGCTTTCAAAGTTCTCAATGAAAGTCCGAAAAAGTTCCTTCTCTTTTGTAATTCACTCAGACTCAGTACATTCCCCACGCAGGAGATTGAGTACAAAAACTAGCCATCTTTTATCTGTATCATACTTCTTTAAAAATTGGAAGGGAACTGAGAAATGCAGTGAGTAATGAAGCGTGCACTTTACTCTATCATTATAAATTACAGTATTCCCATTAAGTGCCAGTAATGATGTCTGAATATCAGAAAATCCGGATAACATCATTACTGACTATCATTACAGTTTCTAGAAATCTTACACGATCATTACTAATATCATTTTGAATAAAGTAATGAAATTATTACTGATCGTGTAAGGTCCGCAAAACGCACACAACTGACTTCTAGGCTGAAGCTTTCCCTATCGCAATGGCAACGAAGATAGCCCTTGATACGGAAATCAGCAATGTCCCTTTGCTATTCTCTCGGATAGTCACGTAGCCTTGATGGCTTTGAGTGGACTTCGGATAACATCTAAGTTACAGGGTGTCCCTTCGGTGGGCTCCCGGACAGATGGGAAACATGGAGAATGAGCAGACTAACCTGCTAGCCAGGTCTCTCCCTTCCTTGGATCGAAGCCCAGTATAGGCATTGCCGCCTCATTCCCAAAAGATAATTGCCTACTTTCTGGAATTTATTAAACTTTTTCGCTGAATATGCTTAGAAAAAATGCAAAAAACCCAAAAAGAGTTTAAAAACTGTTATAGGTCATTTTAAAGTGCAGTTTTGGGGCTTGTTAAATCGAAATTGGTGTTGATGACGTGTTATTTTGATAAAAATATTTAGTAGTTCAATAAAACACAAAAACGAGCTAAAATTCAGAAATTTTAATTTTGTCGAGCCGTAACTTCAAAAAACTTCAAAAGTTCAACGATATCTATCAAACAAATTGTAAATCACCATCATGGGGTGATCTATTAAAACATACTCAAATATCCTTAAGTTCCATTATCGCAGAAACCGTATACCTCCAGCATATACACGATTATTCAATAAATTGCTTTGTATGCTTTTTATGGTTTTGAAAAAAGAAAGATTTCATTAATTTTGAAAGTTATTTAAGTCCATTTGTGGCGAGCAAAAACGTCTTATTTTTAAAATATTGATTCTTAAATTGGTCTCGTTACTAAAATTTTTAGAATCAGGAAAATATTATATTCTTACGTGAAAACTATTCAGATAATTTTTCAAACATAATATTTGTATGGGTATCTCCTGTGATTCGTAGCCTTAACCTTAACCTTACATTAGAGAATTTAAGGGAGGAATTATTGTCGGAAATGCTGCAAAAAAACTTAAACACATGATAAGGTCGACGAATTTCAAAAGTTGATTAAGACAAAGGGCAGTGGCGTGCATTAGTGATAATGGAGAACATATTGAACATAAATCTCTAAATTTATCATTTATCAATATTTTTTAAATTCATTCAACCGGATTTAAAAATAAATGAACTTAAATCACTTTCAAAATAAACGGCTTATTTGTTAGTAACTAATTCTTTAGTATAATTTGAAGAGTATCTATCTTCTTGAGATTTTATTCAAAATAAAATTTCAATATTGTTCTCCCCACACACCAATAACATATGTCGATAGATAAACTTCAAATTAAACAAGTAAAAAAGCTAGAATTGATCTAAGACTAATTCTTATGATACCCTAGATCAGGGATTGCCAAACTATTATAGGCAAGAGACCCCTTTTCCAAAATGAACTGATACCTGAGACCCCCATAGCCAAATTACTTTAAAATTCCTATCTGTAGTTTTTTTTTCTTATTGATACAAAATACTTACCAATTTAAAACTTTGCGGTTGATTAAGTGAGTAAACTTGACATGATTTTCTCATCAAAATTTAACAAAATAAATAGACATAAAATTCAAGGGTAATTAATAATTATTAATACAAATTACGTAAAAATACTTAATTTATTTATTTATTTATTTATTTATTTACGAAGTTCAAAAGATATTATACAGGCAAAGCCCAATAAAATAATACCCTAAAAGTTATTACGGTAAGTCATATAAAAGAAAAAATTATAAAAAGAAGAACGATAGAATATAAACTAAGTCTACAATATGAAAACCAAAATCAAAAAAATAAAATAAAATTATAATATAAAGATTAAAGTTATGAACTAAACTATAACTAAACTACAAAGAGAAAATTCAAGTACAAAAAATTGAAATAAAAAATTAGACTAAAACTAAAATTCTAAAAATACAAGAAAAAATACTTCAAGAAAGAAAGGAAAATAAAGATTAATTAAAAATGAGAAAAACAAAAAGAAACAAAAAAAATAAGTAGAAAAATGATAGCAAGGCAAGGAAAAGGCAAAGCAAACACAGAAAAACTGTTTTATATAAATTAAGTTAAAGGAAATTGCTCAATCTCAGCTAAAACTGATCTTTTGAAAGTCTGGGGGCTAGAATAAAAAACATCGATATTGCAAAACTTACAGTTGAATAATCTCTGCATTCTTACCAATGGTGACTTTACGCGGATATTGGTTCTACAGAAGGGAACTCTAAAAAGAGGAGCATGGAGTCTTTGGGATCTTGTAGGAATATTTATGCATATTTTGGAGAGTAGATCTGGACATAGCACGAACCCATTTAGGAGCTTATATAAAAATAAGCAGTCGAGATACATGCGACGGTGTTCTAGAGATAGCAAGTTAAAAAGAGATAATCTTTGAGTATACTCCATCTCATTTATGCCTTGTTTGAACAAAAGAATCCTGGTAAACTTTCTCTGGACAGATTCAACTTGTTTGTTATAACAAGAGTAAAAAGGGCTCCAAATTTGACAAGCATATTCCAGAATGCTCCTCACTAATGAGTTAAAAAGATAAATAAAAGAAGCACTGCTCCTGAAGGATTTACACACCCGAAAGATGAAACCTAGCATTCGATAAGCTTTAGTGGTAACAATATTTACATGAGAAGCGAAAAGTAGTTTGTGATCAAAAGTGACTCCTAAGTCGTTTATTTCATAAACACGGGAAATTGAAGTATTATTAATTTTATAGTTAAAGAAGATTGTTTCCCGCTTTCTGGAAAAGGTTATACTTTTACATTTAGCTATATTAAGATCAAGATAGTTTTCTTTACTCCAACCTTCGAGCTTAACAATATCATCTTGGAGGCATTTACAATCATTTGCATCATGAATCACCCTAAAAAATTTAGCGTCGTCAGCATAAAGCAAGGAAGGCGAGGTAATATCAATAGGCAAATCATTTATGTAAATAAGAAAGATGAAAGGACCAAGTATTGTACCCTGAGGGACGCCAGAGGTTTGTTCAAAAAGGTTACATTTGGAGCCATTAAAAACCACGACACTATTTCTTCCCTCCAGGTAGGACAGGAACCAAAGAACAGTGTCCATGTTGAAACCAATCTTCAACATCTTTAAAAGACATTGCTGGTGACGAATCCTATCAAAAGCCTTAGAAAAATGGGTGTGGAGGGATTCCACTTGCACGTTTTCATCAAGAGCAGAGGCGATGGTGTCGGTAAATAAAGCTAAATTTGTAACTGTAAAACGTCCAGGAAGGAAACCATGTTGTTGGTCACATATATAAGGTAAAGTTTGATGGAAAAGCTGATTGTACACAAGTCTTTCAAAGATTAAAGCCAGCGCATTTGAAATAGATATGGGACGATAATTTGTGACGAAACTAGGATCACCTGATTTAAAAATTGGAGTAACAAATCCACGCTTAAGTTTAGGTGGAAAAACTTTGTGCGTGATGGATAAGTAAAATGTCATACTAAGGGGATTTGCTAAGCTATTAGAGCATCTCTTATATACAATGTTCGGAATTAGGTAATTATTCATTAAAATAGCAAAGTAAAGATAAACAAATAACAAAATTCTGTGTGATGGATAAACCTGGTGATTTTCTACCAATCTAGCTAAGTCCGGTTCAATATTGGTGAGTTGCAGCCATAAATCTCCGCATTCTTTGATTTTTCAAACGGTTTGTTTGTTTTGCCAAAATGTTTATAACCACACTGAAGCCATTTTCGACTAGGTATGATGATGGAAAAGCGATAAGGTATTTTTCAGTAATGTTCCACAATGCAGGATACTGTGCTTCAATGTTGCGTTGCAACCAGAACTTCTGATAGCCTGGGTTGAACTTTTGCTTAAGCTCCTCGTCTGTGCTGATGGTAATCAACTCTTCTTGCATTATCACATGGGCTTCTTCCATGGCTGTGATATTGTACGGATTTATTATCTATTAAGGAATTTGTAAATTTAAGAGATCCTCAAACCTCTTAGTAAAATTACTGTGTAATGCGTCCAAGTGAGTGACATATGATAAAATAACATCGTCTTGCAACATTTCTGGTAATTTTGCCAAATGTGGAAACTGTGAATATTTCTGCTTAAATTTTGTTTATAAAGGATGAGTTTATACAAAGACCGATATTATTGATTTTGTTCTAATCAAGTTGAGATCGTCACCCATAGATATCAGTCAAGTAATTAATATGTTTGACAATTGTTCAGATTTTTTTTCAAATTCGGATTTTTTTCTAGTAAAAACTACAACACAGATTCAAAAAGAGCTGAAAATTTTGCTAAGCAAGAGCCTCTTGATAGCCTGCGAACTTCAGTGGGCAGAAGTAACCGAATAAAGACTTCGTCGTTTTCCTCACATAGCTGAGTAAAAATAACCGAGAGTTCAAAGAATTGCTTCGAATCTTGTTGACAGCATATATACAATTAGGAAAGACTGATCCAATCTAGGACTCAGATTTTTTGCTACTAAATTCCGTCTGTGAATCATGCAGTAGTAGATGAGTGTATTATCATTCAAGCTCCAACGAATTTCAAAACGCAAATGAACTTTCAACCTAAGTGCAAGCTTGTTATTTAGTAAAAAATCAGGAGCATGTTTGGACTTAAACTTGATCATGATTTCGTTCGTGTTCGTATATGCGTCAAATACAGAGCAAGTCAAAACGTACCTGAAAGACTTGTACGCTCGAACACATTATCTTGCACGAACTTGCCCAGTTTTTCATCTTGTACGAACTTGTGCACGCTTATCGACTTTTTGAGTTTATTAAAAGTACAACAATGATACTTCCTACTAAATTAATAGTCATTCTTATAACAAGTTGGTACACGTAACACAACTTATACAGAATCTTGAAAGTATCAAATAAGAGCTTGTGTTAATTAATAATGGTCGATTTTTAGACCTCGTCGACCCCCAAAATCAGTTTTCGTTTATGTCGACCACTGGGAAACCGATATCGACCCCACTTTGGGAATCCCTGCCCTAGATGAATGCCCGTTTGTAGTTTCGTATGTCTGTGCAAGTTTGATTTTTAAAGTGGTTTTTCGCATATATTTCTAGAACGGTTCGTCGGACAGAAAAAATTCTTATAACCAATTTTATAGGATTTCATATTCCGTAGAAGTTTTTAGTACAATAAAAATATCTAGGACTGATCGTTTTCACAGTATCCGTAAAGAACTTAAATTTTTATATGGCAAAACCAAGGAGGAGTTGCCCGATATATTCCATTTTTGAATTTTTTTTTTGTTATTACTACGAAAACATCATGTAGCAAATTTCACCTCTCTATGTGTGTTCTCAGGCAGTGTCCAAATATATAGTGAAAAATGAATTTTTTATATGGCAACCCCACCAAGGAGTTGCCTGAGTTGTCTCATTTTCGAACTTAATTTTACTTTCCTTTTTGAAGTCCACGTACAAAATTTCAGGTCTCTAATTAGACGCGCTCACGAGTTATCGTGCGCACAGACGGACGGACGGACGAACGGACGGCCATGCAAAAATCAGAATAACTTTTAATATTGTGCATGGGTCTCCAATCCATTTTGTTCTACCGTCATTATTTCTGTGCATTACAAACGGAATCACAAACTTAGTTTACTCTATAGATTTCATCTAGGATATAAAAATATTCACGCTTTAAAAATGTAAACCAAAAATGTAAGCTTGATTAGAAGATGTCTGGCAGGAAAACAAACGTCAAAAACATAAATTTCATTCAGAAAATAAACAATAGGGTTACCATCGCATCGTCTTAATCACTTTGTTTAATTAACGATTCACTTAAGTCATGTTGGAGACAGGTAACTTACCTAGGATGTAGGTACTATGTCGGTGTCACATTACAGCGCTCAAATTAAATATTCACGAGATTCGTGTTCATTTGTTTGATAAAGTTAAGAAAGTTTCTCAAGAATTCTAATTTGTGGTAGGAAAGAATGAAAGAGGGTTGTTGCTATTTGTACCTTTTTGCTTAAATCTTGGAACCTCCATTGCATAAGATAATCTGGATTTTTGTAGGTATATATGTAGGTATACTTCACTAAAAAATAAAGGCTAAATCACTTGAATATTCATTTCACTATGTTCTGTTTCTAGATCCATTTATTTCTGTTTGTTTACTGTTTTTGTGATTTGTTGTTTTCTGTTTTTATTTTTATTTTTTTATTTGCCCGGGGGCGCATTAAATTTCGTGGTCATTTATTAAGTCACCCTTCAAATAAAGGAAGAAGAACGTTAAAAACAAATAAAAAAATAAATGAAAGTGGTGAAACGTACATATCTCCAAAAGTATCAGATTTGGTCACATTGTCAGAACTTGGTTAATTAAAAACTCATCGTGTGGTAGAAAATTTCTCGCGACAGTTCATTGTTTTCCCTGTAACAATAGGAGAGTGTCCAGTTTGGTTTCGTTGGCAGGCGGTGGTGGTGGGAGTTGAGGAAAAAGGATAAAAGTAACAAAAGCATGAGAATTTTTTTTTATCTATGGCATACGTCTTTCATGGTTGATAAAAACTGACCCGCGGTCTTCTATGAGCTCAAAAAGTATGACAGGATATCCATATACGGGATTCAATCCGATACGTATATACAAACTTTGTTTGCTTGGTTATTCAGTTAGCTGCAACGTCTGTGGATATATCCTTTAGGCTTCGGGGCATATAATGGATTCAAGAGAAAGGACACACATTCACTGTATATACACAAAAGAGCAGTAGATACGGAAATTTTTGAGAGATGAGATTTTTTTACGAAAATTTATTGAAATTTTTTCACTAAGCGTAAGAGTTTGTAGTAGTTTGTTTTTTTTTTAACTTCAACAACTAAAATAATCAGTGAATTCCAGTTCAGACATTCTGTTCAACCCTCTTACATATACCCACATCCACCATCATTACGAACATATTTTACCATTAAATCTGAATTGTCGAAATATGACTCGGGGTCATAAGTTACTATATTCCGTGTAAATGCTAACTTATCCAATTGAATAGAAATACCAGGCCTTCATTGTCTCACCCACCCCCAACCACTAAATCTACCTACCCCGGTACAAAACTTCGAACATGTTTACAGACGTTAAGGGAAAGGTTATGAATAATTAAAACACAGCTAAGATGCTGTAGTTGAACAGAAACTTTCCAAGAAATTTCAACGTAAGGAGAATTTTATGACTGTTTGGTACCTTTTTGTTGGTGTTTTGGTTAAAGACGGGCGCGCGATGGGATAATAAACGACGACTTGGCTCCTAAAATGGCTCAGTTAACGTGTGCCCTTTTAACGAGCCTTTTCATATGGAGACCGGATAAAATGGCAATTGACTTTGGTTTAAAGGCAGCCATGGAAATAACTGTAGAAACAACATAATGGCAGCAGATTGTAGAAGAATTTATAACTGGGGTTCAATATTTTATTTGAATTTCTTTTTCTTTTCTTTTTTTTTCTTTTTAATAAATTTTGACCTTAAACAAACTATGTTTGGCGTGATTAAGATAAGATCATTGAGGTAAGTAAAAATATTTTTTTTCGTTTTCTAACATCAAACAGATTTCGTCTCCAATCAATTGTTTTCAAAGAAAGTCGCTTAGACAATTCCATCGATGGAAGAAGACCAACAGAAAAATTCAGAGACAAGACCAAGTTTTTAGCCATAAAATTAATGGTGCATGGGTTCTATTATCTGCTTCACTGAATGAGTTCACTTTTGTTTTGAATGTCGTACATTTCTGTAGACTTGAAGTAATTCTAAGACGAAAATTTCTATATATTCTTTGGATAAGCTTCAGTGATCTTTATGTGTAAGTATATATGAGAAAATTTAGAACTTTTTTTATGAGCGTTTAGCTTATTTGTACACATTTGTTTCGAACTCATATACATAATATAAATGTACCTACATAGTTATTGATGGTAATAAAATCGAGAATCGACTAGGGTTGAAAAAAATTCAAAAATTCTTGTCTTGCCACAGAATTTTTCAAATACCTCTTCTATAAAGAAAAATAACGGAAAACAACCAGCCACGAACCAGGCCATGGAACGAACTCCCTCATACTACCTCATATTTATCCAAAAAAATATTACACAATATATTCATCTTATAAAGTATTTTCTTACACATTTGATTGATTGATTGAATAACGAGGTATGGGATCCCGAGGGATTCCTCGAACGTAGGTCAATTGAAGGCCCACTGTTCACCCTCCAGACCCGTGAGCAGACGCTCATAGTTCCCAACCGGACGCTCTTTTAAATTTAAGTATTGGCCCCCAACCCTCCTTGCCGGCGTCGTGCAACTCGTCCAGGAGGTGTGAGCCAAGGAGTCTGTATCGTATTCCTGAGAGTGCCGAACAGTGACAAAGGAAGTGAGTCACCATTTCGGATTCCTCTCCGCAATGCCTGCATGTAGGATCGTCAACAAGCCTCATCCTGTGAAGATGACCCCTGAGAGAAGAGTGCCTAGTGAGAATGACACTAGATTTTTCAGGGTTGGCTTGTTAAGTCCTAGGAGCTTATTAGTTTGGTTTGGATTAGCTTTGCCCCACAGTTCCTTTGTTGTTCTACCCGACGGATCTTCTAACCATGGGCGACTGTGTTGGCGGTTCGCCCATCTTGACAAGGTGTTTTGGTGCAATCCCGACTGTGGATGTATGTTTCTCCGAGTCTTCACCAAGGCGAGCACGCTCGTCCGCCCGTTCGTTTCCGCTAATGTTGCTGTGCCCTGGCACCCACCGCAGAACTACCCTGTTATCCCGAGAGAGGGAGTTCAGGGTAGTTTTACACCGCACTACTACTTCTAAAGGGTTTAGACAAAGCCTTGACTAGGGTTTGACGGTTTTTCAAACCCGGTTTTAAAAAACCAGTAATGTTTAATCCTTAATTTTTTTTTTATATTTTGACTTTGTTATTGATTTCGTTTTTGGTTATTTTATATAAATTAATAAAATATCTTTCCGTATTCGGTTTTTTTACAAAAATTCGAAAACCGGCTAAACCAGTTTTTTTGAAAATTTGGAATTTGAAAACCGGCTTTTCAAAAAGTAGATTTTTGTATAAACCCTAGCCTTGACCGCCGCTTGGCTGTCTGAGCAGTTTTTTTTGTCCCACTCTGTATGCTAAATGATTAGCGAAGAAGATTTTTGAAGGTACTTTTCCAAAAGTTTTAATGAGCTTTTTGAATAATCATCACAGTGCTTCTTCCTTAATCTCATAAGAGTCCTTCAAGGCTGCTTCCTGAGAACTTTAGTGAGGCAAAACGCTTGCGCATGCTCATGATTATTAATGGTAATAAATTTATTAAGTTGATTAAATAAGCCAATATTCTCCCCATTATTATGACTTTTATTAACCAGAACTTCAGTAGATTACTTCTAACCACATTCTACGCATTGAAATGAGAAAAGAGTTACTTCGAACACATTTTAAATTCCTGGAAAATAGTATGAAATTAGTCCTTTTTGCACTTCTGTTGGAGCTCATTAAATAATCATCAATAGAGCTTGTTTCCAAGTGATGGCTAGAGAAGCTCATGAGTTAATTACTTGTGCCTTAGCTTATGTTTCCCGAATAGATCAGTGAAATTTCTTCTAAAAAGCTTCCGAATGATGTCTAGGGATGGGCTTAAATTGTGCTTCTTTCAGAAGCGCTGTTTTTTTCGTCCCAATGGGAATTGCCATTCCGGTCTGTTCGAATCAGGCTTAAAACTCTACTCCCTTAGAAAAAAAAATATTTTCTAAAATATCATTCAAGCATTTGTAGATATCCCTCTCAATACTACCTCCAAAAATATGACCAAACTTATATACATATTCCCAAATCTTTTAGTTATGTTACTTACTGCCATATGCTAAATTGCACCCAATATATTCGATTATACCAGAAAAATCCCTTGTCGGCACTTTATGTGATCGAAAAGATGTTTAACGATAACGATACAGCTGTGTCGTTATTCGAGAAAAAATGAGCTGATGGTCCCCAGCTCCACACACGTATTTTTCCCACCCACCCTACCTAATGTATAGGGGTTGATCTGCCCACCTCTCCCCCAATTGCTCCTTGTTTTCATACATTTTTATTGTATTGAGTAAAAAATGATAAATAGCGCTAATGCTTAAATTTTATCGTGCCATAAAAATTCTCTGGACTTTGCATTCCTCTTCTCTGTAAAGCACTCGCACACTTACATCATTCCCTCAGCTATATCGCGTGGATAGGACCTTCTCAGAATCTCGATGCCCGCATTTATACGATTCGTTAAACAAAGGACACGTTTACGCATTTAACGTAAAATTCTGCATGAAAAACTTGTGCAAATATTAAATTTGGATTTTTTTTTCTACCTCTGGTTATAAGACCCCCCCGACTTCCTCTAGCCAGCTAGTGGTTGGGAGGATGTTCATGTTCATGTTCATGTTCGGTTCAGTCTACACACGCCACAACAAAATAATGAGGCGAAATTACTAAGAATTATACAGGCGCACTTAGTCCATAATGAGCCAGAAATGGTAGGAAAGAGCTGGCTACAGGATGAAGAGTAATTTTGGGAAGGAAGATAGGTACGTAGGTATCTAGTAAAATATAATTTTCTTCAAGCGGTTGGATAATTGCCTGGCAGCAAGGTGTTTGCTGCCAACAATAAACGCGTTTACCGCACATCACACCGTTCACTGTACATAGATTTTTGCAAAGGTTTTTGTGGCGTTGTTATTGCCGGCAATTGAGTATTCGCCGCACGAAAAGTTTTTCATAAATAAGAGAAAGCAAATTGCAAAGTGCGCTCCCGGGAAAATCAAAGTCTTATCAAAAGCCACCCTCCCTGGGATTTCATCTGTTCTGACTTACTCGAAACGAACTGGGTTGAACAGGACTTCAAGAATTTTGGGTATCTTGAACCAAGTTGGGGGAGTTAGAAAGGAGTTTATAATGCCGTATCCTTTCCCTTCAGTAGATGTGCCACTTTGTGGTTCCACTCAATGATGTTTGAATTCTGTTGGCAGTTTTTTGCCTCTTTCCTTGGTTTGTGCGCAGTAAGGGGTGGAAGATTTTATAAATAGGAATCTTGGGGAAATCCCTTTTTTAGTGCTGAGATTTTGTGCACTGTCAGTTTTTCATGAATTAGAAGACGACGACGTCGTCGTCTTTGATGCTTGAATAGCAATAAACCCCTGTTGTAATGATAACACCTCGGTAGTCAAATAATTTTTCAATAAAATTTGTTGATCCTTAAAATTGACGTTTTTGAATGAGATGCTCACTTTTGAGGTATTTTCATCATTTTATAATTTATATTGAACGTTTACGGGTATTGGGAGTGATCGTACTGATCAAATTTCGTTGCTGATTAGATGCCCTCTATAATGGTAGGAATTGGTACTATACCTAACGAATCGACCATTTAAATATCTATTGGGGTTATGAATCCCTAACCTAGATATTGGCATTATTTGGTAAGCGTATTCACTCGCAGAGCATGGCTACGTAGAAATGGCAGTTATCATCTGCGGCCTGGTCAATTTTCGCAAGCATGTAATTAAGTAGATAGTGCTCACCCGCATTCATTTGGCGAATGAATAGCCTAAGTTGGTGCTTATCACTATCTTACTATGACAATTTTATGTACTTCTTCGCATGCCTTAGGCCTCCATTTATATGGTTATGACAGTATGGTATTAAAGTATCACTGACAATTATGATTAGTAGATATAACTTTAAAAATTTATTTTTCATACATTTTTTTAAAACGAAAATTCGGAACCGGAACTGTAATTTTTTGATTTCGTGGGAATTTTTTTGTAAAAAAGTGGCGCGCGTGTATATTTTTTCTACTATATTGTAATCTACAATCCAATCGAATATTTCTCTAGCGGCTATAACTTAAGAGGTCATGTAGTGTATGAACTGTTCTAAAAATACGATTTTCGAAGGTATTTTATCCTTTATACCAATTATGAACAGATCTTCTTCATTTCTTTCGAACACGACTCCAATGAGATTTTATAAGTTCGCCTAAGGCACTTTCACATCAAAACCGAAAACCGAAAAATGTTAACCGAAAAACTTAATTTATTCCACTTTAAAACAAGATTTTTGCTCCAATGGTTAATAAAATCATTTGGAATAGGATAAACTACTAATTTTACTAATAAAATAGTATATCTATCTTAGATTTTTAAGAAAAAGACTGCTTTTATCTTTTTTCGGCCGAAAAACGAAATTTCGGTTGCATATGTCAATTTCTTTTCGGTTTCCACATGTGGAACGTTTCGGGACGAAACATTTTTTTTTTGTGTTTACATTGAAAATTATATTATTTTATTTTATTATTTATTATATTATTATAATATGAATAGGGATTTCGAAGTAAAATTAAAATACGTTTTTTGTATGAGCTCTCATCATACAAGTTTTATGATAATTAAATGTTACTTCTATTTAACCGAAGAAAAGTTTTCGGTTTTTGATGTGAAAGCAAAAGCGAGTTTTCGGTGTAGAGCTTATCGGTTTTCGGTTTCGATGTGAAAGTGCCTGTGTGCAGAGGCGCCACTGCTGAAGAGCAGACGTAAAACGTAACCAAAGGGTGCCAGCAATGACTCACTCCAATATAAAATCAGCGATGGCTGGACTTGATGTAGGGAAAGCAATTTTTTGCTTAGAATTGCTATACATTGAAGCCGACAATGGCACACATTATATGATAATGAAAATAACTCCAGTCGGCCACCAGACTGAATAAAAATTCTCCCGAAACATTTTTTGTACATTTCTAAGAAGAAATGAATGCTACATGTTTGCTGATCTCCGAGTCTATGCTCATATAAATTGTTAGTAGCCCAAGCAACCGTTGTCAGCCTCCAATAATTCACAATAATTCTAAGGAAAAAATGTCCAGTAAATTTCTAAGAAAGAATTGCTGCCTTCCCTACACAGGTGCAGCTATCGTGGATTTTATATTCTATCGAGGAGTTGTCTACTTCCCAGCCCAGCCTTTGTACGGATAGGATAGGAAAGCTATCTAAGAAAAATAGAATCTTAAAATTATACGCGAAAAAGGACATCAAGAATAAGGATTTTATCCTTGAATATCCTGGATGGCGTACTTTTAATTTTTTTATTATTTTTATATTTTATACTTTGTATTATCCAATAAAACATATTAAAATTTCAACTTGGGATCTTAACGGGATCAAGGAAGTTTCACCAATCTTACATTTGCACACAATAAATTCTTAGTTTCTTGAAAATTTCATGAAAGTTTCTATAGAAATTTATAACTTTCCGGCATTTATAACACGCTTTAAAGAAAAACCTAAGTCGCCTTTAGGGGTATTCAACTAGACGTGCACTTACATACGTGCACTCTTTGTCAATTTTCTAAGTAGGTACTTACTTCACTTGCCTAAGTCGCTATCCTAAACTCAAAAATGCTTTCCTTTTGTAATGTCCCTATCATAAACTTATAAAATCTACACATTTTCGTATTACCCTCGGAACCGAGAAGAATAAGCACATTCTTAACATCAAGGAAGGCCATTGAGGTCCTTTTCGATAATAATTATTTTAGAGTGATATGCTTGAATATATTAGGGGTAACTCCTTGGACTATCAAAAATGCATCCCTCCTTGGAATGAGCTCTCTAGATATTTACTTGTAAAATTGTATATACATATAGACTTGTAAAACTGCGATCGTGCTAAATAGACTGCCGAGGTCGAAGCGTTTAATGAAAAGAAGTATTTAGAAATTGTTCATATACATAGTTAACTATACTCAGGTGAATGTAATAGTACACTGTCATGGAGATCGATACAAGAATAAATTTTTTTAAGAAAGTGTGTTGTAATCTTTTCGGAAAAACACGGCATAATCCAAGGTCAACGGATTAAAGACCTATTCAGCCTTGGATGACTGAAAAAAAATTGCAGTTGATTTTAAGATCAAAAATCTATTCTCTGTGCTTCTTAAATAACCGGGTACATTGAAATTGAAATTTATTGGATAAAATCCTTGTTTACATTACAATAAATGTTTAATGTTTATTTTTCACTATATCTATGATGCTTCTCTTAAATCTAGTCATACTTGTTTCCTTCTTGCATATATCTGGTAATTCATTATACATTTTTAGTCCTTTAATTAGTAATGTATTTTGTGTACTAGTTTTCTTATATTTGACCTTTCTGAAATCATTTATATTTCTTAATTGATAGTTTGTAACCTCATGTACATATTCAACAAAGTCCCCTAAATAATCAGGTAATATACAATTTTTTAATTTAAAAATAAACATCAGAACCTTGAAGCAGATCCTTTGATACACAGTCATCCAGATTAAGTCACGCAGCATATCAGAAATTCTTTCAAATCTGGTTCTCTGTAATAATATTCGCATAGTCCGGTTTTGCAGTTTTTGCAACCTGCGAACTTCTCCAGCGTTACAGCAATATATAATAGTTGCGCAATAATCCATATGGGGGAGTATATTTGTGATATATATACAAATTGCAGTATCTGTGTTAATATTTTTTCTTATTCTTCTTAATAAACCAATCTTTTTTGCTTTTTTCGCCCATATTAAGTCGATGTGGGAAGAGAGTTTCAATTTGTTATCAACCATTACTCCCAGATACTTGATTATATCTACCTAGGTAATATCTTCATCATTTAATTTTAGTCTTATCCTGTTAACATTATTTAGCACCATTCATTTTGTTTTCGACACATTTAGGCTTAGTTTATTCGTATCCATCCATTGCGTTATTCCATTTAGTTCCTCTTGCATTATACTTTGACATTGTTGAATGTCTTTCACGACTACGTATAATAGTGTGTCGTCTGCGAATAATACTATTTTTGCATTTTTGAGAGTATTTGGCGAATCATTTATATATAGTATAACGAGAATGGTAGATAAAATTGTACCCTGTGGTACTCCTATGTTAACGGTAAGCGGGTTTGATTTATTCTTATCTAATTTTGTTATCTGAGTGCCGTCAGATAAATACGACTTGAACCAATCGTTTTCGGTACCTCTGACTCTGTACTTTCTTAGTTTTTTTATGAGTATTTCCCTGCTTATTGTTTCAAACGCGCGCTTTAAATTAAGAAAAACAGCCACTATTGTATTACCGTCATCTATCAAGGTTTTCCATTCAATAACTATGTAATTTAATTGCGTTTCACATGAGTGTTGCTTTCTAAACCCTGATTGATGCTTATTAATAACTTTGTTTTCCTCCAAATATGCTTCTAGTTGCATTTGCACTACTTTCTCTATAAATTTCTCAATAATCGGCATACTGTTTATTGGGCGTATATTTTCACATTTATTTGTTCCCCTGATTTTTGGTACAGGCGTAATCAAGGATTCTTTCAAGTTATTTGGAAAAACTCCCTCAGTTAGCGACTGGTTCACGATCTTTTCTATGACATTATATAGGATATTGCTCAGCATCTTTCAACACTTGGACATTTATTAACCACAAATCATATTTGTTTTTAAGTTTCGACAACACATTTAATATACTAGTTTAAATTTGAATTGGGTATGGTATTATTCATTGCCTTTGAACTCAAACGGTATGCTATTTATTTTGTTTTGACTTTCAGCGATACTTTCCACGAAAAAGATATTTAATTTTTCACATATTACTTCAGGTTCTTTAATGACTTCATCTTTATAGCTAAGTTCCCTAATATCATTTTGTTCTTTATAATATATCATTTCTTTCAAGATTTTCCACATACCTTTTTGGTCTCCTTTCGCATCTATAATTTTACCTTTTATTTAGATTTTTTAGCTTCCTTTGTTGTGTATTTATATTTATTCCGTTTACTTATGTATTGAAACCACTGTACTCCAGTGTTTCTTATTTTTGCTCTTTCATATGCATCTATCTTCTCATTTTTTAACGTTTGTAAATATCTCTTAAACCATGGATTATTCAGTTCCACTCTTAATTGCTTTTGTTTTTGTCCAATATTTGTTAATACATTTTTTAGTGCAGCACTTATCGAATCAACACTCCGTAGTTGCATAATTTCAGACCAATTTATATCGCTTAAATTATTTAATAAACGTTCCTTATCATACTTAACATATGTTGTAATTTTCTGTTTACTGTAACTAATTTTTGTGTCAAAGGTAACTACTATCGATTCGTGGTCACTTATGTTTAGAGAAGGATCAGACATTGCATTAGCGCTTGTAGTCTATTGGGGTTGCAGAAGTTTTTGTAATTCTAGTTTGAAATTCAATTATTTGCATGATCAATGCACATTTGGTTCATTCTGTTTCTATATACACTATCTTTTAGCATATCTATATTGTAATCACCACAGATTAAAACATTACTTAAACCTGCTATTGTATCTTTACTCCATTGTTCAAAGAATTCACAAAATTGTGTAACTATATATATCCTACTCCAATATATAGTTGTTCATTGTACCAATTTATTTTAATTACTGTTAACCATATAAAATAGTTCACACTAGTATTTGATATAATTTAATAGTTAATTTGCTCCTTAATATAAATAATAACACCACCCGTGTGTCTGGAATTTGAATCACATCGGATATGCCGAAAACCTGGAAATTTTATTTCAGAATCATTAATATCTTGCACTGTATGGGTTTCGCATAGCATGATACAATATATATCAGTGCTTATCGCAGATGTTAGCTCTACAAAGTTATTAAGTAACCCTTGAATGTTCATATACTCGAATATGCATATAAATTTCTTGGATTGCTAATATTTAATAAAGCTTTTTTCCTTTCTTTCGTATCGTTTGTATACAATACACTACAGTTTTCTATGTCCCAAGCATGATGGCAAACATCTATGTCTATATTTAGCTTATTTTTAGCTCTCACACAGTTAATGCATCTTAAAATATTACTTGTACAATCTGTTGTTTTATGCCAAAACCCTCGAGAGTACTTCCCAAGCCTTGAAACAGAAATCTATATGTATGCGTTGTGAGTCCGTTTTCTAAAATGTTCTATATTGATACTTATGGAAAAGTTCAAAACATTTACTTTATATATGCTATAGAGCCTAAACTACTATCCATACAGGAAAATAGTCTTTTTGTAATTTAAAGCTTGGTTCCTTATCTTCCCAAAGGCTACACTTCCTATATACGTTACTTAACAAAATAATAAACTAGTTTTGATTACAAAGTAATCTTACTATTTTACGCTCAATACCTCACAGCTGAGTGATAATTGCATGTGTGTAAGTGCAGCCGTAGTCCGAATCTGTAGGCAGCTACATTCGATATCATCAGCCCACGGTCTGTCATGACATTACAATGATTACTCAGCTGAGAATTTTTGTTTGTGGAATCGTAGTCATTTGGTGAAGATAAATTGTTTTAAATAATTTTGTTAGGAAAGGTATGAAAATTTTATTACGGTTCGGAAGATAAGAAAGCAAGCTCAAGATTATCAGAACACCATTTTTCTGTATGAATAGCAGTTTAGCGCGGAAGAGCTATTCAAATTAAACTTTTGTCAGTTTTACAGCAGAACACTACAAATATTTTAGAATGTGAGGACTACGTTGTGCCTCGCATGTGGTAGGGAGGGAGTCTATATCATGGCTTGTGAAGCATTCTCGAGGGTTTTGTTTATGCTCATCGCCACACATACTACATGACTCCTTCTGTTCGCAGTTCTTTGCTGCATGGTTAAAACCGAGGCATTTATAGCATCTTTTAACATTACTGTTTTCGTAAGTCCGACACCTGTCCCATCCAACATTTATTGCTTTTTCCTGAATAATTTCTTTAAAGCCTGTTGGGTCAATTTGGACAATTGCATTATACAGATTTTTCTCTTTTTTAGAGGCATAAACTTTAACCACTTTAAGATCGTTTTGTTCTTCTATTTTATTTTGTTTTTTTTTATCATATCAACTAATTCATCCTCACAATATCAATATATCAAGTACAGATACAGATGATATTCCACAACGAGAAGAGTTTGATGATGCGAATATTAATATGGATGAAGACGTTGATATTGAAATTGGAGATATGCAAGATGAAGGAGATGGTGCAAATAAAACGCTTAGTGAAGATGTCACACAAAGATTTACTGACCAACAAGCAGCGTTACAATCACTCAATGACTGCCTCCGGTATTTGGAGGAAGAACCATTTGATAGAAGGTGGTTTGCCAGAGAAAGTTATGTGCGAAAAAAGCTTGTTGAAACTAAAAAGATCATTTCGGAAAGAGTCTTCGGACTAAAGGATGAAACAAAGCGGCCGTCTTCGGTAGATAACATGATAGTTCATAAACTGAAATCAAAATATAATCAAACAAGTGACAAAGATATAAGGTCTTTCATTTTGACATTGCTCCCCGAGAATTGGAGTGTAAAAAGAATAGTGGTCAACTTATCAAATAAAAAAACAAAAACGCTTAAAGAGTGATGGTTTTAATCATACATGTTGCTCGAATCGGCTTAATAGAAGTATTGATACTGACGCCATTGAGGCAATAGAAGACTTTTACTGTAATACTGAAATATGTCGAGTGATGCCCGGAAAAAAGGATTTTGTATCAGTAAAGGTTGGTATTATAATATCATATGACATTGGTGAATACTCATATTTTCTTATTCCTAAATTGAAGGAAAAAAGGACCACGGACAAAAAATTTAATATTGGATAATTTAAAATAAATGTATCGCTGTTGTAAAGATGCGTATGCCCAAAATGAAAATAAGATTTTCGAAATTTGCGTCATTTCGTCCACAATATTGTATGTTGGCAGGATTTTCGGAAACATATTCAGTATACGTAATACATCAGAATATCAAACTTATGATAGAGGGTTCCAGGATAAAACATTTAACTATTAATGAGGACATTCAAATTCTCAACAATTGGTCATATCTTGCTTTGGGGATATGTAACCCCTCAAATGTCCCTTGCTTTTTTAATAATTGCGTCGACTGTCCAGGTTATACCAAGCCTGAAAGGATTTTTGGAGGAAATTTTCGAAAAAAAACGGAATTGATAGCATTACATTTAGCCAATGGACATCTACAGATCAGTCTAAATTGGAAAGAAAATTGGAATCTGCGGACGAATTTATTGATAGCTTTATCGAGTACCTGCCAAACTTACTTCGTCATACGTTTATTACCGGTCAACAAAATAATTATCTTCAAGTGTAACCTATCAATTGATAAAATAGTCGTTATAATGGACTTCCCCGAAAATTATTCCTTCATACTGCAAGATGAGATACAAGCAATTGGAGTAAACGCCAAGCTACATCCTTTCGGAATTTACTATTGTACACAAGATAATAGCAATATTCAAAATACTAACTTAGTAATTATAAGTGACTACTTGCATCACAACACCATAGCAGTTAATCTCTTTCAGCGTTATTTAATTAGGTTTTTAACACAGAAATTTGTATCAGTTACAAAAATTTATTATTTCTCCGACGGCTCCGCCAATCAGTATAAAGACCGTAAAAACTTTTTTAATTTGAGTAAGCATGAGGAGGAATTTCAAATTGCAGCCGAATGGAACTTCTTTGGTACTGCACATGGAAAAAATATCTGCGATGGTCTCGGGCGAACAGTAAAGCGACTTGCAGCAAGTTCAAGCTTACAATGTCCGTACGAGGATCAAATAACTACACCACTGGATCTTTTCAAATGGGCTAAGGAAAATATAGCCAATATTAGTTTTAACTTTGTGGCCGCCGAAGAATATAAAAAGGAAGAAGCACTATTAATGACGAATACGAAAGGATTCAACCAATTCCATCAATGCAGAAATAATAATATTAGATTGATCAAAGAGAAATATACAGAAGACAACGAGGGATTCGAAGATGACGATTTTATAAGTGAGAATTGTGTCGAGTAAGAAATCGACGAAATTCAACCGGGATAATCCAAAAAACACTGGCCATGATATCATACTTTAGAATACATGATTAATATGATGCAACGAGGAGACACCGTGGATTAGGCCTATTGGAGATACCACGCAAAACAAAACGCGCCTTGAACTCTACATCAATGCTGGTGCGGAAAAGGGTTTCGCTACATTATGAGCAAATGTAAGATTGGTGAAACTTCCTTGATTTTTACTCCTTGATCCCGTTGAGATCCCAAGTTGAAATTTTAATATGTTTTAGTGGATAATATAATGTATAAAATATGAAAAAATTAACAAAGTCAAAAGTACGCCATCCAGGATATTCAAGGATAAAGGATAAAATCCTTATCCTTGATGTCGTTTTTCGTGTACATTTTTAAGATTCTATTTTTCTTAGATAGCTTGAAATCCTATATTTCAAATGAGTTATACTTCACTATCCTAACATAAATAGAAAAATATATATGAAATTTTAAAGAAGACCAGGACAGCATTTTTGCGAAATTTTGAAAATGCCATAACTCGCGAAATACGCATTGTAGAAGGAAAATTTTAAATTCGTATTTTTGTTTTCAGAAACCCGCCAAGCAGTACTGTGTTGTATCTATATTGCCCAATAGCAATCATTTTGACTGCTTGGGTAATGGATAATTCCAATTCTATTATTGAATTTCAAAAAAATTTATATGACTAGTCCACCCCTGTAGTGCAATTTCATAAGCAATAAGACAAGCAATAAACATTCATTTCTACTTAGGAATTTACAGAAAATATTTCGGCAGATTTTTCATTTACGTGGTCGACTGGAGTTATTTTCAGTCAAATTTTGCAAAACAAAAATCTTCAAATTTTGCAACATTTGATTTTTTTTGCACAATTTAATATTTTTTTTTTCGTAAAATTTGATAACTTTTTTTGCAAAATTTGATAGTTTCTGTCACTGGTAAAGTTAAGCGCAGTGCAGAAACTCGTTGGAACACAAGAGGAGATGCTTTGGAAAAATTGATATCTGAGGAAGAAAATATTAAAACAAGATCAGACGCTGGAATATTACTCAACTAAATGCAATCTTTTTCTTTTCTGTGCTACCTCCATTTATTGGAATCCGTCCTTATGGAAATTAATGACGCGCAACAATGTCTGCAAATAAAGGGATTAAATATCTATTAACGTGATTTAAAATTGAATCCTTTACAAATGTATATTATTGCAAAAAGCAGTTACAACAGCCAAAAAAATATGTGACGAGTTTAACATATCCACTAGAGCGTCGAGTTAGAAGGAAAAAAATTATGAGTGGTGAAAATTCGCGGGACGTGGGGCTATCTTCAGTAGACGAAATACAAAGAGAAATGTTTTTGTCATGGGGGTTAGAAAAAAAAAATTACAGATGTTGAATTGCCATCCATTTGGTAAATCCACTGACTGAGACTGGATTATGGTGGATTTCGTACTTAACTTATTATTTGAAATTCAACGGAATTAAGTAGTTAAATCAAAAAGAGAAAACTATAGAAAAGTGAAAAGGAATTTCTTTAGTATCAGCAGTCCATTTTATGCATGTCAGTCACAACAAATTATAAAATTTCTACATGCATGTGGAAAAAAATTTCAAAAATTTCAAAATTGAAATTGAATTATTCAATTATTTAACAGTGTAATACCGTAGTACGAATGAAACAGAAAAAGAAACGAGATATTTTAATGAACTACTGCCAACTTCACAAATATTTTCTTTTTACACCATTCCATTCCGATACAACAGTTAATGCGCAGTCGTACTGTCAAAGAAGAAGACAAAAGAATCGAATGGAAGTGAAGTGTCAAACATTTTGTCAAATTAGCGGTGATTGTAATTTTATACTAGTGAATTTATTAATAATAAAAGCAATTTGATATATTACAATCGTTTATATGCAATATGTAATGACAAATAATTAAAATATCAGAGTAAATCGCGAAATATAATCTTAAGTGATCTGTACCCTCGCTACAAAAATTTTATTGTTTATTTTGCTATATTTGTTACAACTTTTTACTTACGTAGCTTTCAATTATTGTATTAAGCAGCAATGCATAAATATGTAAATGCTTTTTCGATTTGATTTGATTTAATTAAATTGCCTTGTATTTGTGCGGTAACCGAACACATTGGTGGGGGCATTATTTTCATAATAATATTGAAAGTCAAGTGTTGTTTTAATGAAGAAAAAGAAAAAAAAAGAATATCCTAAATATGAGTGAACGACATAATAAAAGCTACAGAAGGCACGGTGACAACGAACGAGACAGGGACAATCGTCCCGGGAATAGGTCTTCAAGTTATCAAGGCTCATCTTCTGCAGATTGGCATAAAAGAAATCAAAGGTGAGTAAATTTTTTTATTAGAAATGGGAGTAACATAAAAGATTTAATAAGTAAACCTAATTAGATACGTTTTTCCCTAAATAAATATATCGCCAACATTTTTAAGAGTCCGTACCAACCGCCTCTTTATAATAATGAGTAAAATTTCATTTTATGTTGCCCCCTGCGGTAACGTAGTAATCAGATTTCTCGTTCATTTACTCGTCGTCACTTTTTATATGAAAGGAAAGGGGGCAAGCATTGTTGGGATCTTTTTTCCTTAACGAAGATTTTGCACACTTCGAATGAATGTATTTACTTAGGCGGCAAAAACACATCCTTTCCGCCAACGTGCAAATAGAGTATCTTTTAAAATTTGGCTAAGTAAGGAAATGGTTACCATGACCATTCAACACCAATCTACCGTACTGGACCATCGAAAATTTTAGAAACTAAACTGTTAACAGAGCCAGGCGGACGGACAATCATACTTCCGGGCTGGCACTCAAGCAAAACAAATACAGCGCATAATGGAAACTCAGAGATTATCTGTAACAAGAGATGGACCAGACAGAAGCTTTTTATTCATTTCTGCAATTTTGTTTTTGTTTCAAATGGCTTTGAAAAATAATAAGGGTTGTAAGGGGATACACATGAAACAATTGTAAATATAACAGTTAAAGTTTAAATAGTATTCATGGCAAAATTAGGAACTCTAAAATGCATAGGTGGTAAGCTCACAATGGGCTGTCTTGGCCTCCGTGCTTGGGATCTTTCGTCCCCCTGCCTTGAAAGTAAAAACAAGTGAATGAGGAAGAGTAGAAAATGTAATCAAACGCGTGGAAAATTTTTGAATTTTTTTACCAATTTGAGAACTTATCCATCTTGCATCAAGTTATGTGGGATTATTGTTATTGTTGTTATTTCTTACAGTCTTACAAGCCCTGGCTGAATAATTAGATCTTGTCCTGGTTTGAGTGTTTCCATAGTTCTTTGTTTTACAATTACGATTGCCTTTACATTGGAGCTTAACAGCCGTTGTTTTATCTTTATTGAGGCTTTTAATAAATTGTTCGTGAGAGAACCGGTATCTTCTTCTGTACCGCAAGTTAAGGTAGTTACTCTACTGAAGTAACAAACAGTTTGAACAACCTCTACGTTGGTGCTTTCGGTGATTGTCCGATAAATAGTATTCGTACTAATCCGGATTTCCTCGGTTTTTGCCAGATTAAGTCTTAGACAAGCTGGACTACTTTCTGCTGTAAGATTTTGAATTATTATTTTGAGATTTTCTTCTCTATGGACCATTAAATTAAGAAGATATCATTCAACTCTCATACAAATAGCAACGCCATGCAGACAATTCAATCAACCAATATACCAGATTCAGCACAACATAAAATTTCCCGACCATAACTTCAATAGTTCTAACCATATATATCTTCTCATCCGCGCAGAATTTTTTCATTGGCTACTCTCTGTTGTGATTGTCGACGTTACCAAATATTTTACTGAAGTGGGTTTTAGTTGGATAAATTTACCGAATACCCTAAAACCGAACAGTATGCTGGGTATTTAGCAAGTATAACAAAACTTACCTACAAATTGAGATGAAGTTACTTATTAGAAAAGCAAATTCCTCACTCCAGCAGATAAATGCGAGTAACATTTAAAGGAGACAGGGAAAAGAATCATACTTCTTGCTCTTCATACAAATATGTGAATTTAGGGAGTTACTATCGAGCAGACACTTCTCAGTGGAACGAAAATAAGAACAGCTCACTGCGGAAGGAATACTTATCGGAACTTATGACACATGCATGCTACTACATAAGGCCTTGTGAGCAGGAGTGTTTTGGTGATAGCAAAAATTGTTCATACAGTACATTCAAAATGTATCAAATGTGATATAGATAGAGGGTGTCCGTATGTGATGTTGCATCCAAAGGCTATGGATAGGTCATGCTTAGACAAGCAAAAAATTGTATGGGTGGGGGGAGGGAAATCCTATTTCCGAGATAACTGGACTTAAAAATATTTGGGTTTTGTTTTTATAGAGCACTCTGTAACTTCTGAACGTTACACCCTATGATGATAATTTGTTAAATAGATAATTGTTTGACTTTTCGAATGGTTTATACATTTTTCCCCTACTTCTCTCCGTTTTGAAGTTAAAATTTCAGAATTTTAACTCGTTTTTTTTCTTAACTACTAATTTTATTAAAAAACACGTCATCAACACCAATTTTCCATATTAGATTTAAGAAGCCCTAAGGATCCGCTTTAAAATGACCTATCATACTCTGCACCCAAAATGTAACCCTTTCTGCGTTTTTTGTACTTTTCCTTAAGTATATTGAGCGAAAAAGTTCAATATATGCCAGAAAGCAGTCAATTATCTTCTTCGGAATGAGCTTTTTAAGCCACTTTCGCTGGATACGTTGAAGAAAAGTGCGAAAAACGCATAACTGGTTACTTTTTTGTTAAAGCGAGTTAAAATTACGAAATTTTAATTTTGTTTAGCTATAATTTCAAAACGGAGAAGAATAGGGGAAAAATGTATAGACCATTGGAAAGGTCCAACGATTATCTATCTGATAAATTCAATAAATCATCATCATACGTTCCACACGACTGTTCAGAGCTTAAGAGTGAGCGCTAAAAACATCCAAATATCTTTAAGTCCCGACCCGATATCTCAGGAACCGTTAGAATTCCCCTTCACCACACAGATTTTTTTTGTATTATCTAGGTATGACCTATTCATAGCCTCCGGGCATAGACAAACTAACAACATGCAAAGACGGGACACGTAAAACAAAAATATGCAACGACTTGGCACTTGATGACGTTCTCAGCTGGTAAGCCAGCAATGCCTCGCTCCATAAAAAACACCGTTGTCTCGAACCGATGAAAGGAAGACCATTATTTTTCTTAGATATTTACTGGAAATTTCTTCCGTTGAAATTGTATGCATTGGCCAAGCCCGAGAGCCGTGCCTCGCTCCAATATAAAATCAACAATGCCTCGACGTAATGTAGGGAAGGCAGCAATTTTTTCTAAGAAATTTACAGGAAATTTTTTGCTTAGAATTAATACGCACTTTTGAATGGCGACAACAATTTTTATGAGCGTAGACAAGCAATAAGCAATTTTTTGCTTCTTTGCTGTGTAACTAATATTGATTTTTCCAAATAACTTCATAAAAGATATATTGAAGAGTTATCAATTTTTTTAGATTTTATTACAGTTAAAATTACCAACTCCAGACCTACAGACTGGACTGTATTTTTATTTTTCAAAAATTTTCACAATTTCACTCACGTTTTCATGCAGACGGACAAATCAAAATAGTTTTTAATATTTTGCGTAGGTGTGCAATCCATTTTGCGGTACCTACAATCATTATTTCTATGCATTACACATAGAATGACAAACGTGGTATACCTACTCTATGTCCATTATTTCATATAGAGTCTAGGGTATAATAAAATCTACTTGACGTCCCAATCATACAGATAAGTTCATGCACTTTTTTAATTCATCGAAATAATTTACACAAATTAGTTTGTCTACCTTATAATAATTCTCGAATCATATTTTTCAACATTTACGTAAATACTCACGTGGAGTTCATTTTACCTGAAAGATTTTGTATTTTTTATCATTAGTATATATTATATAATAATGAAAGTACTGTATATCTGAAAATAACTCCAGTCGGTCACCAAAATGAATAAAAATTCTGCCGAAAGATTTTGTGTAAATTTCTAATTCATATTGTTGTCCACCTCCAAAAGTGCGTATAAATTCTAAGAAAAAATTTCCAGTAAATTTCTAAGAAAATCGTGTGACCCTCCCTTTATCGGGTCGAGGCAACGTTGATCTTATATTGGAGCGAGATATTGGTAGTTACGTCATCAGGTGCAAGTCGAGGCATCGTCGATTTTATATTCCAGAAAAGCGTTGCATATTTTTGTTCTTCGTGTCCAGTCTTTGTATGATATTAGTTTGTCTATGCTCCGGGTGTAACACCCAAGGCTGGTACAGTTGAAACTTAACAAAGCACTAAGCTGACAAATTTCAGTGAAATAAGTGGAGTTCGTTTAGAAAGTGCTACGGAATCGACAAATATCCCTCGCGTTTTTCACGAGAACAATATTATATATATATATATATATATATATATATATATATATATATATATATATATATATATATATATATATATATATATGTATTTGTTATCTTTTAAAAAAATCTTAAAACCTATTTCCTTAGAAAAGAAATTGGTATGAGGTTCAATCACGCTACGCTTGCACACACACGTATACATTAAGTAAGTTTGATACATACGAAGAACGGACAAACCGTTTAAAAGTTTTAGTACAAAACTAGCTGTTTGGCCCACTTCATGCGAAACCGAATGCCGTTTTAAACGACCAAGCCGAAAGAAAAATGAATGCAACGGATTGTGAAAAAGGTTCAGAATGTGCAAAAAGCCTTAGATACAGGTAGGCCCTTTAGGAAGGGCCTCAGTCTATCGAACAAGCCCAATTTCTCTCAGCATGTAGGTATCATATTGGTATTACTAATTGAAAATTTTAAAATTTGTAGTTTATTTTCAATGTTCTAACTATACAATTTACATAACAATTAAAATACCAAAATTTTCTCGTATTTAAATAAATATTTGCATCTCCTCGTAAGATGCAGAGCCCATTTAAAGAAAAGATATATATGCTTCTATCAAGAAACTTTTTCAATTTCTTTTAGGTAATAATTTATTTTTGCACCACCAAACGTCACCAACCAATTCCCAATCGCCCTTCCTTTTGTCGTCTAAATCTTCAAGAAAATACCACGATAAGACCAATGTCAAAGTTTCCACCCCGCAATCGTTTCCTCAAAAATCGTCTACATATATTTCTCCAAATTCATTTACTCTACTCGAAATTTATTTATTTTGTTTTTTTTTTTCCTTTTTACCTCCTCTCACATCCACTCTCACTTCAGTCTATTCCAACGGTTATCTCTTCACAACCAGAACCGACGAGAGTTTGCAAAAGGCGTCTATCTAATGAAAATATTTTCTTGTAACCCAAACGGAAATGAACTTTTGTCAGGTCCACCCGATTGTTAGTCTAGCAAGCTCCCTCTTTTGTTTTTCTTAGAGCCCCTCTTCCCCACCCATCCTTTCAATGTCCATTCAGTTTTATCCACATCCATCCTTGGGTGCTGGAAAAAGAAACGTACTAAAGAGGTCTTTTGTGAATTTTGTTTGTTTTTTTTATCCAGAAATTTTCAGCGAACCCTGTCCAGCTAAAAGGCAATTTATAAAACATACAAAAGGTGTAAATAAAAAGAAAGAAAAAAAGAAAAAAATAACATTGGGACCTTTTCTTTTACTGGGACTACATAGGTAAAGTAACCACTTATTGTGGCCTTTCTAAGAATTTCAATAAATTACGCTTTCAAATGGCGTCTTCTCTTCCGCTCCAAAGTGTCTTGAAGTTGTAATTATCAATTCCCAGGTCAGGATTGATTTTGCCGCCCCCTATCCATTTTAATTTCCTTTCTAGAAAAAGGTCTAATCTGAACGAACGTCTAAAAATCCGCGATTTTAGTATGAGTTGACGCGATTACCTACCCATTTACCATCTTCCAGTTGAGCAGACTAAGAGGCAAGAACAGTGAGGAGAAAATCCAATCAATCGCCGACAACCGCAGATATTTTCCTTTTTTTTCAGAGATTCGAGTTGAGTCCAGTTCCTGGCTATATTGGTTACCTACCTCATCACATAAAAGATAACAGTTGCTTTCCCTTCTAGGAATTCGACAATCAGCTCCCAATGGTGATGAATCCTTGTAACTTCCCTGCAATACTGCTTGTTGCCCAGTCTTCGCCGCATATCTCAACACCATGTCCCCATATTTATTGGAGGCGACCGGAAAACTCATTGTTTTGCATAAACTCGACACGGAAAAACAAACATACAAGAGAGGAATTCCTCCTGTTTTTAGTCTTTTATGCTTCAGTCCCGAACACAAACATACACCACTTACCTCCTGAGGATATTCTGTAGCCATATGAAAATCCTCAACTTCTGCTACTATTACTGCTTGTGCTGGCTTGCTCATTCTACCGTTATTTTCCCCTTAAAAATGTTGATGTGCTGGCGTTGCTTTCCTCAGTATTTCAGAAATCATACACGACAGAGGAATCTCTGGACGTTGTGCGGGTGGTATTTTTGGGGGTAGTTGGATAAGTGGATGGGATACACGCATGATGGGAAAGGAAGCGCTATCATAGAAGACCGCGCTTTATGGAGAGCTCAGATTGCCGAGAAGGCTAAATACCCTTCATTTGCCTTCGCCGTTGTTCTATAGGAGCGTCGTGGAGGCACATCAAGGGATCTACCTCAAGTGTGAAAAATTTTCTTTTTATGAAAAACTTGCAGAAGCTAGCTGCTATAGGATTGAAGAAAATATAAGGTCGGAGGTCACATGTGATGGAGGAAACGTGTCGATTTGTATTGTCCCCCAGACTTCATCCCACCTTATGCTGCTTTCAAGGCTGGTAAATGAGTGCCAGCAGCTGGTGTGGGGTTTATTTTTTTCCCTTGCAAAAGATTGTTATTTTCTTTGTTTTGAAGACGAACATAAAATGGCAAAGTTTTTTTTTTTTTTGTGGAGGTGATAATCTACGAGGACATAAACTCTGCAGCGGATTTATTAAGATTGTGTGGAGAATTTTGAATTATTCCAGATGTTTCATAAAATGCTGTAAGGATGTATGTAGAAGCGTTTTAAATTTGTCATTAGGAGGTGTGTTGCCGTAAAGTGTCGGATTATACACTTTTTGAAGTTTGTTAAAATGCATTTAGAAGTAAATAGGGATGGATTTGAATATAAAAAATGATTCCTCAAAATGGTCTGGCAGAAGCTTGTAGAGAGAGCATTAAAAAGGAAGAAAAAAAAACTGTAAACGAATGACAGGATATATAAAGTCATTAAGGACTACGGAGCAACACACCTGTAGATTTATTTTTTCGTTTTTATTAGCAACATTTTAGAAGGGGACGGAAAACCAAAAAGAATCGTAGTATAACTTTTAAACTCACAAAAACATCGACCACCAACAAAACAACAAGTTATTACGCGAAATCTGAGTTCCCATCATTCATGCTTACTATATTGTTACGAGCGTGGCCTTAGTTCGTTATTTAAAACACAATATTTCAACAACCATTCAGAAGTTCTTTCTTTATTTAACTTTACTGTTTTCTCTCACAATTCACAAACTATTATCAAATCGACTCTTTAGTTATCGCTAGTACTGTACTTCTAATTATCACAATCCAAATAGTTTACTTCGTTCACTTCACTGTCTGAAATAAGACTCCGCCTCCTGGATATGAGTAGCGCCGTATTAATGCTCTACAAATTATAATAGAACCTTTCTGAATATTCGTTCTCCGAACCCAAAGTTTACAACGTCTATGCAATCCTGGGGGTGATTCTGATCTCTTTGTCGTAGCTTAAGCGTATATTTTAGTCACATATTTTGACATTTCACCTCAAATTTGTCGTACTTTTATATTCACCATATTCATTTTAATTTATCCTTTTCATCAACCACAAAATAAACTAAAATGAATTTGCAATGAATTAATGTCAGAATACACGCTTAAAAGTATGACAAATTAGTCAACTGCTTCCGAGGTTGTGACAAAAATTTTATACTGCGGTAAATGGATATTCTACACCTAATTAGAGCAATACAAAGTGCTTAAATTCGAAATAATATTTTGAATTTGTAATGTGAAGTGTCATTTTCAGTTCATTCTACGTAATGCAGGGCTTGCTGAACTGAATAAAAACACGAAAAAATCAGTAGAAAAGTTCATTTCGTTTAGGCGTATATTTTGACATTAAAGTACGACAAAAGATCAGAATCACCCGCCTGAATGGAAACATTGCGGACGGATGGAAGAAAAAGATGACGATGACGAAAGTCGAAAGAAGAAAGGAAATAAATCTAAAGACAATTATGACAACAATGCTAAAAGTAAAAAGGTGAAAGGAAAGAAAGCCAAAGACGAGGACAAGGAAAGAAAGAAAACGACGAAAAGTAAAGGGGGTAAGGATGCTGATAATGACAATGGTAAGGGTATAATGGAGATCGGCAAAGGTAAAGTCAAAGGTTCTTACGATAATGATAAAAAGAAACGCTAAGGCGGCAATGACAAGAATGACAACGGCGATAAAAAGGGCACGAAATTTGACGATAAAGGAATCAAAAACAATGATTATGAAGATGATAAGAGACGAAAGAAAAATCAAAGCATGGAAGAGTGCTTCAACAGAAATGTTCTCAGGAAGGTAGTCAACTATAATCGCGATTGGGATCGATATATTCCTATATTTCTAATGGCTAATATAGCAGCTGTTTACAATACGATCAGACAAAGCCCATATTCGGAAAGGAAATGTGCTTACCTAGCGACCTCAGGTTTTGTATACCCAGAGGCGAACAAAAGTTACCAGAAGACTACGTAACGAAGCTCAGACAACGATTAGCAGATGTGCATGAGGCCACGAAACGCTCTCCAAAATTACCACCACAACACCGGGACGAACCGTATGCAGTTGAAACTAGGACTAATAACATGGCATACAAGATTCAGTGCGGTACAAGATGCAAAAGAAAAATCGTTCATCTGGATCGCTCGGGTCAATTCGGCGAGCATCAAGACCGTGGATCACCGGTTGTTCGGGACGAACAATTTTGAGAAGGGGACAGTGCTACGCGCCACAAAGTGATACGAGCGAGATCTATTGGAAATAAAACAACTTTAGATTAGTGGCATCTTAGTAAACTTTGATTCGGAGAACGAAATATTTAAGAAGGCTCTAGGATAATTTGTAGAGTATAAATACGACGCTACTCACATCCAGGAGGCGGAGTCTTATTTCAGACAGTGAAGTGAACGAAGTAAACTATTTGTATTGTGATAATTAGAGAAGTACCGTACTAGCGATAACTATAAAGGCTTGATTTGATAATAGTTTGTGAATTTGTGAGAGAAAACAGTAAAGTTAAATAAAGAATTATATCCGAAATATTGTGTTTTAAATAACGAACGCTCGTAACATTATTATAAAAATAGCGACCCAATTCATAGATGTTTCTTGCGAGAAAGTTTGCAAAATTATTCCACATTATCTTATTGCTAAAGAAAAATCAAAATATGTATTTAAAGCATTCCAAGGTTAACTTAAAGAGAAGACTGCAATATGATCTGCGAATTTTCCGAAAATTATTCTTTCGTGGCTCAGGATGCTGTTAAAGGATTTCAAGGTTAGCCTTGATGTTAAAGGATATTCGTTTTGTAATGAAAATGAAATTATAAAATTTATGAAATGATAAAACAGAACTATTATTATAATATTTTTTAATTATTATAATTTTTTTTTTTTCATTAAGATATCCTAAAAACAATAAAAGAAATCAGTTTTTGGAGTAAATTCTAAAATTTTTATATGAAATTTTGGAGAGGCGCTAATAAAAAAATAATTTTATTTCCTAAACTAAGTGCTGAACATCCCCAATTTTTTTATATAATTTGTTTTAATGTTATAACATTTCAAAAATAATCTTAAGTCAAAAATCCAAAATTAATAAAAATTTGGTTATTCTTCAATATTTTTTTTTTTAATTTTTAATTTTTTTTTTTTTTTTTTTTTTTTTTTTGAAGCCCCATTTAATAATAATAATTTAACATATCGCACGAAAGAATCCTTCGTAACCCGGTCTCAAGTAATCACCATATTAAAAAACATGACCACAGTGAAAACCATAAATTTTGAGTCACCCTATATCCAAGACCTCAGGTCGTCAGGCTAAACAAAAAATATGGGTCGAGTATTTTTTAATACTTAATTAATTCTGAAAGTTTCATCGAAATCGCAGGGGTGGTCGAATCTGAGTCTGAGTCTGTCAAATTAAAAAAAACGTGAGAAAATTCAAATTTTTTTAGCTTAGACCCCCATAACTCCGAAGGGAGAGGTGTACGGTACTGGTTGAGCAGTCATTGGAAAGGCCATGAAGCTCTGCATACAATCAGCTTTAGACGCTGAGCGTGTATATTTTAAGACACCAATTCGCGGCCATTTAAGGAAATGCCATCCTTACAAGAAGGGTTTATAGTAGAATCTATGTCGATGTTTAAACTTTTGTAGTAGAATAGTAAGTTGAATATTTATCTTTTAATTTAAATTAAAAACTCAAAACATTTATCTAGTCTGCATAATAATTGCAAATATCAGTTCATGCTGAAATCACCAGTTTGCGTCCAGTCTAAGCTAGTTTGCGTCCACTAAGGTGCCTATTCGCGGTCAGGTTAAAAATAACTACTTTTATATGGGGTGTTAAATAAATGTCGTTTTGAAAGATACGACTTTATTACGTTTTCGTCCGTTCTGATTTGAAAAGCCATTAAAAAATAATAAGTTGTGAACATAACATTCTTCAGATTAAAACTATGTAACTCAATTCAAATTGTGTTGTTTTACATGACAGCATCTTTTAAATTTCATTAAATTAAAAGGTACAAATCAAGAAGGAATTATAAACCAAAATAGAATTCAGCGTTTTATAAATTAAAATAATAAATCAAATTTTTGCTTTAAAGCTATATTTAGTGCAACATACTTTTTAGCCAAACTTGAAGCTCTTAGTCTCTCCTCTCCACTTTTTTTATGGATTGGAAGTTTTAGATCTGTTTGATGTGTTACATCTGAAGCTCAACCAATAAATGCCGGTGTGCCCGAGGGCTCTATAAATCTGTCCGTTTTTTCTCTTCATTTTCAATGATCTGCTTTGCATTAATTTCAATCCTATCCATAGTTTTGCGATGACAGTACCTTGATTTCGCTTATTCCTTTGACACTCTTGCGGACTTCGAGGGAATGTCACATGTGTTATACGAGATTGAATGATTAGATAATTGAATAACGATCTTGACAATATCCTCGGTTGTGCAAAGTGATCGCGTCGAATTCCATACCCCTAAGATCCAAAGCTAACTCATCTGTTTTAACTTTTGATGATGCATTAGTTGAAAACATTAACATCTGCTCGTTGTAGCATATGTATTATGCTAGGAGGTAGTGCGTATAAAATTATCCCCTTTGCCTGAAAAACTCGCACAGCTCCAATTTTAAGTGGGACTTGTTGCCCTCAGCAAAAAAGTTCATGTTTTTGAATTTCTTCAGTAATTAACCATGTAACCATTAACCCCATTCGCGAATATTCTCATGCAGCCTGACTCAGAACGAACTAGAAACCCAGCTTCTGGCATGGCTATTGACTACATCTCTAAGTGGTCGTACGTAGGGACGTAGGGGAAAACAACTGTTTCTTTAAATATGTCTCCTGCATTCATCTCCTGTACATAATTTTGTAGCTTATCAAACCATTTTCGAATAACCTCTTCAGGAACAGTATCTCTGGCTTCGGTTAGGCCTTCGCTGTCCGTCTGTCTGTCAGCGGGCTGTATCTTATGAACCGTAATAGGTAGTGAGTTGAAATTATCATTGCTGCTATAATAACAAATAATAAAAATTAAATTAAATTAAAAATTAAAGGGGCCCGCAATATCTTGAATCTTGAATCTTGATTTTTTCGGCGTTTTTTGATCGACCTTAACAATCGCTGGATCTCTTGAACCGTAATAGGTAGACTCACGAAATTTTCAAATAGTGAGTAATACTATAGCTGCTACAACAACTAATAATGAAAATAATAAAATAATAAGTACATAGTGTTAAATCTTGTACGATGGTACAGAACACCTCGTGTGAGATTCCGACTCGCTCTTGGCCGGGTTTTTTTTTTTTTAACTGTGCTTATAAGGACTTAATGGAAACACCACTTAACTAGTTTTTTCTTCGGTTTCCGTTAAAATACTCTATGATCCAATCTTTCCTACGCATTCAGGATATCTTTCAGACAATTTATCCTGTAGGTAATGATGTTTTTTGGAATATTTTATTTGATGCTAGATGTTCTAATAGAAAAATTTCCTTATCGAATGTTTGACAATACTTCATTTAGTGTTGTAGCAGTATATCCTTTCATATTTCCTTATATTCAATGCATTAAATCAGACTAATTAATAAAGAGCTGCTTGTAGGCCGCAATTTGGAGCAAGGTAAAAAATGCAGCTCTAATTTACGGCCACCAGTACACGCGAACTGGCTCATGATAATAATCATTGATCCATTTCGCGGACACTAAAATTAATGTGGTTATTCCGAAAATTAACTTAAATTTCAAACAATATTATATTTATTTTAAATATAACCCCTTAAAAAACTTTCTCATGAAATTAAAATGGAATAAAAAACGCAGTCTCTTACATTTTAAACTCATAGGACTACGTTACAAAAAAAAAATGTTTTCTTGCAATTTCGCATTATTTACATCCCGACTCCTAATGAATTGACTTCTGAGGACTCAGATTTAACTCAACGAATTTGTTTCTCATTTTAGGAGTAGCAGACATATATTACATGAACATGAGGATATAGAAATATCTGCATTTTAAGAAAAATACGGCGTTTTATAGCATGTTATAAAATTAAGTGGACGCGATTTGGGTAGTGGAGGCGAATTGGTGTATTTACCCTACATGGTGTTTAGTAAAAAACTAGCTTTTCTTCCTAATCACCCTATACCTCCGGAACGGTTGACATGCCCCCCCCCCCTTCCATACAATTTTTGTTTACCTGGGTGAGTACTATCACCACCTGCTCTATTGACCACCATGGAGGAAACATCCTGTATACTTATGAAAAAGCTCTAGAAACATTATATTCTACAATTATCTACCTCAATTTCGTTCAAGAAAGAATTTTTTGGGATTCTCCGGTATATAGCAAAAGCTAAAAACGTTCTAATTTGTTATTTCATCACTCAACTCATTAATTTTCGGTGACAAGTTTCAAGTCTTGGTTTGACTCATCAACAGGTCCCAAATAGCGAAATTGGGTGATTTGAAAAACAAATGAAAAAATGAAAAAAGAAGAAAGAAATGAAAAGTTTGAGAAAAATAGGAAAAACAGTTTTTTATTTATTAAAAAATGTAAAAAAAATTTTTAAAAGAAGTAGATTCATTCGAAGCGAATCGAACCTGTATCCGCCACGCAGTGGGCTGAAAAATAAAGAAGAAAAAGGAAGAAGAAGAATAAATAAAAAACTGTTTTTCCTATTTTTCTCAAACTTTTCATTTCTTTCTTCTTTTTTCATTTTTTCATTTGTTTTTCAAATTTCGCTATTTGGGACCTGTTGACGAGTCAAACCAAGACATGAAACTTGTCACCAAAAATTAATGAGTTGTGTGATGAAATAACAAATTAGAACATTTTTTAGCTTTTGCTATATACCGGAGAATCCCAAAAAATTCTTTCTTGAACAAAATTAAGTTTAACCCGGTAAAAAGTCAAAAAGAGTAATCTTTTTATTTTATTTACAATTATCTACCTCAATATATTCTTTTCTTTTCATTTCGGTTCACATAAATTCATTTATTTTCTCGCAGCTTTTATGTATTCATTTGGTTAAACAAAATTACATATTCAAAATGGAAGTAATTAACCACTAAAAATCCAACCATTAAGTTCTTTTTATTCTCTTAATACCTATAGACACCATAAAAGTCGAAAGTCAAGACCAAAGAAAGGTGTATATGAATGCTATACACACAAAATTTGAATAACAAGATTACCAAAAGGCAAATCGCCCCCAAAGTCGAGTAATCTCATCCCATATCGCGACAAAATTATTAACACTCCACTGATTATGCATTTCTTTTTGTAAAAGCAGCGGTCACCCCTTATATGATTTTACCAGTATTTTCCTCTTCCCGAATATCCAGAAAAACTTCGCCCCTACAGAAACAGAAACAAAAGAGAAGAAAAAATCAACCAGAAATAAAATCTTCTTATACACCCACAAAAGAAAGGACGACCTAAGACTTTTTTTTCCGTTCTTAATTCCAACCTTTTATATTATTGGGACAACAACTTTCTTGGTGGGTGCTCATTTTACGTGTGTCCTCACGAACTTTTGCACGAGGGGTTGAACTCTCGAAATATTTGACACCTTCAAGAAACGCAAGCGCCAAACGGAATTCCTACACTTCATAGGAGATTCTGTGAAAGCTTTTTGCATGCATTCCAATGGTATAAGTCAACATTATCCTTGGGTCTATAGAGAGAAATATTCTCTGATCTCATGATGGTGATGTACCATCCTTTATGGATGTACAATAATATCCTTTTCCTTGTATGTATCTCTCTCTCTTGACTCTTTTTTTGCTCTCTTTTACTGTTGATGGTGTGGTTGAATATTGTTGTAATATATATATATGAAAATCTCACTCATTTCAACTATTATCTCGCAAAATGTGGGATTTGTTTTTTACACTTCTTCCTGCTGTGAGCTATTGTTGTTGTTTTGTTGTTGTTTGGTAGGTATGTATCGAAAAGGATTTTAGTAGTGGCGGCAATCTATAAGTGAATCGGAACACCACTTCTCTACCTCAAACCATCGGATCTCGCTACGCCTGTTGTTGATATTTTTGTATACGAAGAATTTTGTTGAGCTTATCAAGCTTGAACTGATGTGTTATGGGCCGCACTTCATTTGAAACTCTCGAAGGAATCGTCCGTCCGTCAGTTTCAATTTTTACCGGTGGTTTTGAAATTTGTTGAGGCTTGTGCAATCTTGTTTGTGTTGTGAAAAACAATAATAGAAATGTGTGATAGTGAATTATAATAATATTAATTTGAGTTTTTATAGTTATAAATTAATGAATTTAAGGTTTTTAAGTGAAACTAGAGTTTTTTTTTTTAAATATACCAAAATTTTTGAAAGTGTTTATTCTGCAAAAAAAAAAAAATTGTGGTATTGTTTTTATAAAAATTGTGGGAATTAAAATCATGTAGAATAATTTAAAATTTTAGTTTTATTATTGAAAAAATTGTAGTGGAATACACTTGAAGAATAATTAGTTTGAATTTGAAGCTTGTTAAAGAAATGAATTATAGTTACCCATAGTGAGTATAGAAAAACATTTTCTAATTTTTTTTTTTAATTCAAGAATCATTAAGATTGTAATTATAATTACCAGTAGCAGGAACCTTGTATAACTCAACTGTTCAATACATGTACTTTCATCACTATTTCTTGCATTCTGTCCTATTTTCTAAGTTTTCTTATATTATGTGGACATACTTGGTATAGTTTCAAGTAATCCTTCGTGAAACATATTATAGACCTTCAAAGGGACTTAATCTCATTTTGTTCCGTGAGTTCGCCTTCTTTAGCTTACCCCATGTATACATGCAGAGAAAATTCTGCAGACAGAGTGACCAATACCATGGTGATCTTATAGATTCCAAGAATTCGGTGATCTTAGCGGTTCTATTAAAGTGATTGTCTTCCGGGAAATGCAAGCTTTGTAATTCCTCAGGGTATGGTCTGCCATATAACTACGATGGCGAATTTGTTCATCAATTGAGAGTTCTTCGTGCGATCACTGACTATAATTATCATATGCTGAAATATGCATTTGTTTTTATATTTTGAAAAGTAGTCAAACTCCTGTATTCCCCTACAGAAAATTGTTCAGTGAACTGCAAATATACTGAACGAAATTTTGCATAGGCACATTATGATCAGATTGCATTATGTCCATTATAGTTGAAATGTTGAATGTTATGGTGCGTAGTCATAGTTAAAGACTTTACGTCGAAGCTAAAAAATTTCATTTTTGTTTTTACAAAATATTTCCCATTTCTCTAAAAATCGACTTCATTGAAGCAAATGATTTTATAATCCTAGCTTTAACATTTTCTCATGTTCTGTCGTGTTCAGTTCCATACTATCGTGATACACTTCCGATCTACTATAAAACCAACAGCTTTTGAGGCATTGAGTAGCATACATTTTTTATTTATTTTTCCCGGACGGGAATCGAACCCACACTTGTTAGAGTCGGTCAAAGATGGAGAATAGAAGAATTTTAAGAACTTTTGTTTTTAACGATTCTAAATCAAATCATAAATACAAGAGTAAATAAAATAATTAAAAAAACGAGTTTTCAAACAAAACTGAGGCCAAGCCGCATGAAAAAGTAGAAAATAAACTTTTCTTCACACACAGAGGTGGACTCAGATTTTTTGATTGGGACATTTCTCTTGAATATTCTTTCTCTTCATGAATCAAATCACTTATTATCTCTGATTGATCATACTGAAATATATCGGTGATTGTCAGCGAATAAAATCTGAGTCCACCTCTGTGTGTGTGAAGAAAAGTTTATTTTCTACTTTTTCATGCGGCTTGTCCTCACTTTTGTTTGAAAACTCATTTTTTACTTATTTTATTTTCTGCCTTTTTTACGTTAACTAAATTGTTATTACGTGCTGCATGGAGATATTTTAAAACAATTTTTAAGTCATGTTTGGTGCCGATCCGAAACCAAAAATTTTTCGAGTATCAAATCGTTGATCCCATACAACATGAATTTTCCCGATTTTCCATGTTTTCCACAGACTTTTCCTATTACTATGAAACTTTTCTAAAAATTTACATGAATTTTCCTCGATTTTTCATGCAAGTTTTCATGATTGTTGAATAGAAAGTATTGATGCGAGTAGGACGGAAAAAAATGATTCCGTATATCTCATAAAACTTTTTTGTCGGAAAATTATCCAGAAAAATTGGAAAATTCTGCATTTTTCCTGAAACAGATTTATCACTAATCATATCGATGAAAATTTGTCCGATGATTTTCCCGCTTTTCCGGGTTTTCCGCGGAGTTTTCCACAAAAGCAACTTTATGCAACTCATTTCGCTCTACAACTTTGTCTTAAGTTGCAAAAAGTTAAAAACGCTTCCTTGGTCTGAAAAACTCCGGAAAAGCGTTTTACATGAATTTTCCTCGATTTTTTCTGCAAGTTTTCACAGTTGTCGGAGAGAAAGTAATGATGCCAGTTGATAAGGAACTTGATCCTGCATAATTTAGAAAACTTTTTTACCGGAAAATTTTCCGGAAAAGTAGGAAAATTCCGGAAATTTCTTTCGGAAAAATCGGAAAACTGCATTTTTCCTGAAACGGATTTATCACTAATCAAATTTGTACCGAATTTTCAAATGATTTTTCCCGGTTTTCCGGGTTTTCCATGGAAATTTCCTGTTCAAATTTCAGCTCGCGTAAAGTGGGTCTACGAGAGTGTCGAAAATAGTAAAAAAGAAATATATAAATAGACAGACAACGTGTATGAGTTAAATGGAATGGCCTCGAAAATAACCGTCTCGTCCGGGGTTTGAAGCCGGGACCTTCCGCTTGCCGGGCGACTGAGCTAACGAAACAGAAGATTTCCCTTTTGTATATATTTCCCGTCCGGGAAAAATAAATAAATACCGTGACTTAATGGGCTATTTAAATAATACAAGAGAGAAAATCATCTGTCTCGTTAGCTCAGTGGTAAGAGCAGTCGCTCGGAAAGCGGAAGATCTCGGCTTCAAACCCCGGACGAGGCGGTTCTTTTTTCCTCTTTTATTTATGATTTGATTTAGTCGTTAAAAATAAAAGTTCTTAAAATTCTTCTCTTCTCCATAAAATCTTGAGACTCCATTGTTATTCTTCTGGAAGATCCCTATGTAATCTACCACTGCAGTGAAAATATAGTTGATTAGGTACTATAATCAAAAAACAATGTTTTGCCTGGAATATATTGCCTTGAAAAAAGACTTGACTTTGAAAAGATTTATATTTTATGATAGTGTTGTTAATCGGGCAATTGAAATTTCGTATTATTATGTGTACAAAATTACATAGGCAGCATTTAAAATGTTGAGATAGTAGAAAATAAAGATAGTTTACGTTTTCAAAATATATTCGTTCAATTTTTATACATTTATCTATACTTTCAAAGAAGAGAAAGAAATCATATGGTTCGAGGTCTGCAGACTATATGCGGTGAAGAAGTCATTAATACGACTCTATTTTCTCCTCTTAAAAATGCGGTTATTGCGTGTACTATTGGACGTGCGTTATTATGATGCAGAAGTAACCAGCTTCAAGCACGTCTATCGTGAATGTTTTCAGTGACAATTAGCAAACATTAACATTAGTTCCAATTGGTAAGGTTACTTTAACCGAAATACCCCTTAGAGAAAAACGAAGCTTTCATTTTCTTACCAATACTTCGATATTTCAAAAATTTCGTTGATCTTTATTGATTTAAAAATGTCTCTTCTAAGTTTCAACTTTTTCGTCTAAATCTTTTTAACATTTCTCTCTGCACCACTTCATATGATCGTGTTTTATCTCTTGTAATCTCAACTGATGGGACCTCGTTCCCAAATGCTTTTTGTAGCTCGACAAAATCGTAAAAATTCATAGCACGTTTTTGCTTTTTTCACTTGAAAAAGGAAAGCTAATACAAATATCAAGAATTTCTCTACGGTACAAGATTGTCAACATTTCGAAAATACGCAAAACTCTTTAGTATTGCCACACCACAAAACTCAAAACTTTTAGTCCAGCCCTTGTATCATCTACATCTCAGCTATGATAAAAAGTTATAATTGGTAAAAGAACAATTATTTTTTCTATTCCATTTCCATTTTCTATTCGCTTTCATCTCTTTTTGAACATTTCACGAGGACATAGGAAACGAAGCTCGTTGACATGTATCCACTTTGCACATAAATTAGTCCACTTCCGGATTTAACTTTGGGCATCACATTAAAATCCTTGCGAAACATATATTTAAAAGTAAAGAAGGCAATAATACAGATAACATTTTCTTGTTAGATCTCCGTTGGAATAATTATTATTTTTCACCGGGTGGTTACGAATAGCCTCAATCATTTTACCAATATTGTTGAATATTTCCCCAAATTAGATTTCATAGAATGTCACTCGCTACACTGTACAAGCGGTTTTACGCGACTGAAATCAATAATGTTGATGATCTCACATTTAACCGCCCTTAAACACTCTGAAACGAATTTCAACGCTGCCTTTAACCGCACCGGCATGTATGACTTTCTATACCAAATATTTCACAGGGAATTTTGATGTTCTACGAACCTTAAGTTTAGCTGAAACACCCCCTCGAATCACAGATACGTAATACTGCGTCCAATGAGTAGTAATAATAATAATAATGATGTAGGCCCTCCGCGCGGGCAACACAGTGCTGCAGTCGACATGTCTGTTGTCCCAGACGGGGTCGGGATTGCAGGAAACACTCATGAACAAGAAAATCTTGTGAGAAAGTCTTCATATAATTTTTCAGCTCACGTTTTTCATACAGCCTCCTTTTCTCCAGAGCAATCTCGAACTTTTTGAACTTTTTCTCAATCAGACTGTACTCCTTTATCTGCAATACGACTGACTTTGAAGCTCCTATTTTATCCATCACATATCTTACTAACATGTTCGGTTTATTCTTGAACAGATCCTTGACTTTCCTCTTAATCATCTAGTTGACCAAATCTTTTTTTTTCTATCGGAACCTTACTTTCCTTCATTTCTTAAATTTTCCAAAAATTTTGTACACTTGTTTTCCTAAGGGCTAATACATGTTTCTAATTAGTTTTCAACATTTCGATTTTTTATTTGTTTCATGATTCAAAATGCCAGAGCTGTGCCAATTTGTCAGTTGCTGAACGGTGTCAATTCCACCTCGTCCCTACAGCTTCTGCAGAAGTATTGTATGGAGCTTGCATGCGCTCTTCCTGTTTGCCAAAGAGGCAGTGTCCCGTGATAACTGCAATAAGATTTCGCACGTCATTCCAGTTCCTCTTTAGCAGAGATTCAGTCATCCAAGGGCATATCTCGGGCCATAGCTGTCTTGAAATGACAGATGTGTTCAGTTCTTCCCATCTGCGATTTGCCAGCTTACATGCCTGTAAATCTAGAATCGTCTTCGCTGAATCTAGGGGCCAACCTATGGTTTCCTCCGCTAGGCATATACATATACACTGTGGAACCCTTTCTGGCCAGAGCATCAGCTGCCTCCTTTCCTGAAATGTCACTTTGACCAGGCACCCCGCAGAGAATGGTTAGTGGTTAGAGCCCAGTTTCCCGAACTCACAGCGACACCGCTGCACTAGGCGCGATTTAATGGTGCTCGAGTTCAGAGCTTTGATTGCAGCTTGGCTGTCCATAAAAATCCTGATAGTTCGATCGCTAGGTACATCATAAGCTGTTTGCAGCAGCCTTGCTGATTTGATAATAGCCAGAGCATCCGCCTGTAACACACTTCAGTAGTCCGGTAACGGTTACGATTCTTGTGTTTGAGGGAATACCGAGTACACCCCGGCTCCCACTCCCACATACATTCTCGAACCATCTGTAAAGAGACATTAATATCAGAGTTATTTACCACTCGATTATCATCCCACTCATATCTACTAGGAACATAGTGCAGTCTAGGGACAATGTAATCCGTAGCTCCCCGTTACAGTCTACAAATTTAGAACTGAAAGTATCCGGATAATTTGCTATCCGAATTATCCGGAATAATTAGGATCCGATTCGTCAAATCCGGGTATCCAGATAATCTGGATCCTAGTATTCGGATAATCCGGATCCTAGTATCCCGGTTATCCCGATAATCTGGATCCCAGTATCTGAAAATCCGGATCTGGATCCATCTAAGCAAAAGGAGCTCAAAATGTCCTCCAGATTGCATTGTTTCATTGCGAAAACGGATATTTATATTTTCCCAATGAAGCAATGCAATTTGGATGAAATTTTGAACCTCGTTTGCTTAGTCTGGATCCGGATCCGGATTTCAGGAATCGGATAGTTTGCAGATCCAGATCCGGATATTAGAAAATTCCGATCCAATTTTCAGCTCTAATTGCTATACATTTCCAAATTTGAAAAGCAACTCAAACGTCAATGAAATGGTTGCTCGGAACTTTACTTTTCCAAGGATTCAACCCTTACGAAAATGAAAAACAAGTGAAGAAAGCAATGAATTGGCACAAAGCCTTAGTTTTATTTATTTATTTATTTTTTTTTTTTTACTAACTTTAGTTGTGACACGCTCGGATACAGATACCGCAGACAAAATTAGAGCGTCACTCATCGCTATTGCAGCAATATTTAAATGATTTTTTTTTATATTATTAAGCTAAGAGGATGCCCAGCAGGCCTGGAAGGAGAAAAGATTTGGGACCATGAGGATAGTGAGGGAGATGGTGATGTATGTCCCACTTAAACCTTTATAAGCCCAATTGACACTAAATCAAATTTCTCTGCTTTTAACCTTTGTTTTTGCGATACACAAACCATTTTTGGACAGTTGTTGCAAAGTGATATAGGAAAGAAGTGGTCGAATTTTTTCATGGACAGTCCTTACTTTACTTTTCACGCAAAAACTGCTATTATTCCATATTACCCATGTCTAGCCGAAAGGTCCTAGAATGCGACATGACAAAACGCCTTCCCACGTAATTTTGTGCTTTTTAAAATTTTAATTAGTACTCTCAGGTGGCGGGATTTTTTTTTTAAATTACGTATGCATCAATGTTGCATGCCTTGTGTAAGCCGAAATACTTGCCATTGCCATACTTAAGAAATTATTTAAAAAATATTTTATAAATATTTTTCATAATTTTTATGATTCGAAAATGTAAAAATTATTTTAATCAGTTCATTTTGAATAAATTATCGAATATCTTTAAAACGGAATGAAATCTCATGCCATAATTCACGTCTCCCCGCTTAAACACCGTGTGTCTTTTTAACAAGGGTGAAAATTCAGACTAACTGGATAATTTTGCCTATACAAAAAAATAAAAAGGGTGAAAAGTAAATGTCCAGAAATTTCCTGAGAATGTTCGTGCTTAGTTCCTACAACTTGTAGGAAAAAAAGCACAAGCTTAATCAGCACAATTAACAAAATACTAACTTGGACTTAAGTCGAAGAAGATAGACTAGGGGACGAGACCGACAATTACGAACATCCGACCGTTGTGGTCAGCTATGAAAATCAGCACTTTCATTTTACTTATCTTGGGAGTTGGGAGGAGAGATTTTATGGATTGAAAAGATTGGGACGGTGCTCATTTATGTATCTTTGTATGTATATACTACAACGGACTGACTAGACAGAATTTTTTGATTTGTAGCTTATTATCGGAGTTTTTGTTTTGCTTAGATATCGTTTTTTTTAATGTAATTACTTTCTTCTTGGACCATCCCTTGCACTTCATTTCGAATTAAGTACAAACAAGTCGTATTATTGGGTGGTCGAGAATCGAGATGTGCTTGGTATAAATCTCGCTGAAATGACTTTAACTTAGATAAATTTCTTTGGAATTCGCTTATAAATAGAACAAATATGTAGGCACGTACCTATATTCAGTTTGAAAATATTGCCGAGAATAAGCTAGTTATAATATAGTAGCATCCCACTGGAAAAGATCACTCTAAAGCTTGATTCCCACAGCATGTGGTTTCACAAGCCAAGCCATTTAGTGCGGATGAGCTCGCACCAGACCGCGCCGCGCCTCTACACTTCCCACGGCGCGTGTTGGCTCGAGCTATTTTGCGGCACGGTGCCTACTTTTTACTAAATATCCATTTCAAAATGCCTCGTGAAGAAATTATGGCTGTTTCTGCAGCCGCTTTTGTATGAAAAATGACACGGTCGCTCGAGTCACCTCCGCACGCTAACGCCGCGCCTTTGAAGTTACCGACTCGAAATGGATCGTACGCGCCATGACAGGCGAGCTAGCGCTACCTAGAGCCAGGCCGTTCCCACGACGGGTTGGCTTGTGCTCCTGAAGCGCTTTTCTGGAAGCTTACAGCGCTTCTTTTCCCTATCCCAGTTCATTGCATTTTAATATAAGCATGTCCGCAGAGACGAGCGATGCAATGCTTCTCTTAAGAAGCGCTCTACGTACAAAGATTGGGCAAGTAGAACAAAAATCGGGAATACTTTGAGACCAGTCCATTTCAATGTATATATTTTCAATGTATATACTATTAAATTTATCCGCAATGAGATGCTGAATGGTAGAGAAAGAATCAAGACATTCGGTAAAACTTTTTAAAAACCTCAATATGTGGCAGGGCTTTATATCCGAACATTCGCTGCAGGTTGTAAGTCCAGAAGTAAGTGCTCTGGAGCTCCGCTTCAAGCAAGAAGAGTGGAAAGCTTTACCCATTGAATAAATAACTAATAAGGAAACGGCATATCGGGTGAAAACAAGCCACTCGGCGAAATGTATTAGTGTGCTGTGTTTGTATTCGTTTCGTCATGGCAGTAGTGAAACCGTGAAATTTTGAAGAGGGATATTTTTTATAATCCAAATTGCTATGTAAAAGAAACAAATTTTTTGCGCCCCCCTTATTTTGAGATAATTTTTCTTGACTGGCATAATTTAGCCACCAATGACAACTCAATTGTAAACAAACAAACCGGCATTGATAAAATGTTAAATCTTTTGCTATGGCTCTTTATTTTTATAGATATTTCACTTTCACTTTTATTTTGTTTAAAACAAAATAATTAATAAGTAAAGCTATTAAACTTACTTGAAGAATGCTTTCCCACGACAATAACGCCGTTTGTTCCTGCAGCACAGCACATCACACTACATTACGGTTATTTTATTACACAAAATATAGTTCACAAAAGAATATTTCACACTTATTTCACACTACTATTAAGTAAAAATCCTGTTAAATTATTTATTTATTAAAATATCGCGAATTCAAATCCGAGAATTTCTTTTCAAAATTATGAAATGTCAGAAATGTTGAACTGACGCAAAATAGCCACTGGGGCCTCTTGTCATTGAATTGTTTAAACACGTACACTGTATTCGCACGATACCCCGCTTCCTTATTAGTTATTTATTCAATGAGTCGATGTGACAGGATATTGGTTTGGATTTATCATGAGAAACTGACAGTATGACAGTATCCTTATTTGAATATAAAATATTCGAGGAAGTTATAGAATTATCTGAATCACCCATATTTATTGAATCTTTTTATATTATAGTAAGTTAGTTTTATGGTTTGTTGTATATCCTGGAAAATAATGCTTTGCGTGTAATTATTTAGTATAATCTAGTTTTCGTGTAACTAAAATAGAATACTTCTTTTAGAAAATTTTATTTTGGCAAAATGGAAGGATAGGTAAAAATATTTTTCAGCTACAATTTGATCAAAATGTATTTAGAAGTTATTGTTGACAATTTAAATTTGGAGGCTACCTAGACTTCTGTTTAAGTATCTGCTAAGTAAACTTCAAGGAAACTAACATTGACTTCCAAAGAACAAAAATATAATATAATATATAATTTCTCTTCCTTCCATAAAAAAAATCATTGTTTTCTTGAAATATTCTTTTTAAATAAAAATAAATAAAAATAATTATTCGAACCCGAGATCTCTTTTAAAATCGGAAACTTTTGCTCCTCAATTTCATTCGTTATGAACATGCTTTCTTCAATCAATCTGTGCGATAAAATTGAGCCAGTACAAAGTTTTCCATCTTAATTTTTGTTTTTAAGGCGCTTAAATAATTTTCAAATTCAAATGCACTAAAGTTATTTAAAGAACCAAAATTTAAAACATCTTAATGCAGATGTGTAATATTATGGAAGTTATATGTGAAATTTTGTAATCCATAAAGTTGCAGAACTTCAAAAGCAACTTCTTCCAACAAACGTTTTGCTATATATTATTATATCTTAAACATAACTTTGGATCTGAAAGAATTCGTATTGCTGTATGAAGTTTTAGGACATTTTTATAGCAGGATTCATTAAGCAAATTTCTTAATATTAAAATGTCACTACACAATAAAAATGTTCTCAATTCCGTAGCTTTTCATCTGTCTAGGTTTTCTGTTGAACTCAGAAGAAAATTGCTTTTGCATGTACAAGTTTGATTTCGAAATATCTTCAATTTGCCTGTTGAAAAGTTAAATGTCCTCTACCCTCGTTTTTGTCCATACGTTGAGCAGCTGCCGCATTACACCCAAGGCAAACTGCATGCATGTAGTCCAGTGGAAACTGTGTCACGCACGATACCTTGAGCTGTTCTAAAAGAAGCACTTCAGATTTTATATGATGACCTGGAGGGTGATTCTGATATTTTGTCGTACTATTTAGTCGTGAATTTTGACATATTTTGTTGTACTTTTTCTTTTAACACAGTTCATTTTGTGTCTTCACTATTATCTACCACGAATTGAACTATAATGAATTTTCGGTGAACAAACTTCAAAAAACATGCCTAAATAAACGACAAATTAGTCAACTGCTCCCAGAGGTTGTTACAAAAATTCTACACTGGTAAATGGAAATTCTACACCTAATTAAAGCATTAGAAGTGCTTAAATTCGAAATATTATTTTGAATTTGTAATGTAAAGTGTCATTTTCAGTTCATTCTACGTAATGCAAGGGTTGCTGACCTGAATAAAAACACGAAAAAATCAGTCGAAAAGTTTATTTCATTTAGTCGTATATTCTGACATTCAAGTACGACAAAAGATCAGAATCGCCCTTTTTCGTGGTGATTCTGATCTCTTTGTCGTAGCATAGGCATATATTTTTGTCACATATTTTGACATTTCACCTCAAATTTGTCTTACTTTTATATTCACCATATTCATTTTGATTTATCCTTTTCATCAACCACAAAATAAACTAAAATGAATTTACAATGAATTAATGTCAAAATACACGACTAAAAGTACGACAAATTAGTCAACTGCTCCCGAGGTTGTGACAAAAATTCTATACTGCGATAAATGTATATTTTACACCTAATTAGCGCAATACAAGTGCTTAAATTCGAAGTAATATATTGAATTTGTAATGTGAAGTGTCATTTTTAGTTCATTCTACGTAATGCAAGGCTTGCTGAGCTCAATAAACCCACGAAAAAATCATTAGAAAAGTTCATTTCATTTAGGCGTATATTTTGACATTAAAGTACGACAAAAGATCAGAATCACCCCCTGGTTGAAATCTCAATTTAAATTACTCATCTGTTCTCAGGAAGGAGTAGTTGTCTGTTATAAATTCTTCCTTTTTGTGTACATTTGGTACAATTGAAATATCCTGAATGTAACTTGATGTTGAGTTAAAACGCACGCACTGCGTCATCACAAATAAAACAACCTATTTCGATAGAATAAGAAATATTGTCGTAATAAACCCTTTATACACTGCAACACTGTGTGTTCCTCTACTGAATATTTTAAAAATTTATTAGTATATTCTCGCTTCGTAGAAATTGTCTTATTTTGTTTTTTATTTTCATTTTTATTAACATAGCAGCCAATCAGGTAAACCTTTGAATGGATCCCTACTCTTAATAAGATAGGCTAAAGTATCCTCTTACTGCTTTTAAATAATGTGGTAGATCATCTACCCCAAAATTTAGTATTAATTTAGTTGTACTTAGGATTTTTGCATGTTCTACCATAAAATCAGTAAAGCAATTTTTTAAGCCATAATGCATATAGGTGCCTTCTACCATTGTAAAAATTTCCGTTGCTTTAGGAGTACCTCGTAGTGTCTGAATGTCTTTTGGTACCCTATCATCCAGAGGCTGCAATTTATACAGCGAATCATTCATTGCTTTCATTGAAATTTTATGCTTAATTGACCCTTTCGCCAAAAAAGTTTCTAATTTTCGTTTCTTTGCTCTGGGTTAAAATATGTTTTCAGGAATTCTGTTACTTGAGTTTGCTATTGGGCTTCTTCTTTCAGGAATTGTACTATCACTAAGATGATTAGCTTCATTATTATACTCATTGTCATCGAAATCGTTGATTATTATAGATTATAGATTAGATTAGATTATAGATTGTAATAATCTTTTAGTCTCCCTGACTACGGTTTTATGAGAATTTTGCCTCGACATTTCCTATTACAAATAACAAAAAGCAAACGAAATACAGCTAATTTACAACAAAAATTATGAAATCTATAAGTAAGAATGGTTCGATCCAATATTTTGTTGGCATCTAGGTACATACATATTTGGAGACAATTATTTAATTATTAATTGAAAACTTCTTTTTGTAGGTAACAGATTTACTTTTTTATCATATACTTTACTGATGTTATTTACTTATCCCTTTTTTGTTATTTTTTTAATATTCATGAACTATTAGTACATATTTTGTAAATGTATATATTTATTATTTTTAAATCTTACCTTTTAATGTGTTACTGAAAAAACAGTTTGTTTGGTTTAAATAAAATTTATTTGTATGGAATAAAATATATATATTTAAATACGCGAAATAAATATCGTATTTCTTTCAAAGAAAGCATTTATTTGAATGATTTATTTCCACCAAATAGGCGTTTGTTTGTTATGCCATATGATGTTTATTTAAGATTTTTGTAATTAGTTTGTTGGAAATAATTGACTTTTTGATAGACACAAATTTTATTTCGCATAAATCGACTGTGGAATGTAAAATTATTGATACATTTGGTATCAAATGATTATTTGTTTCAGTCAAATTAATGTTCTTTGATTGAAATATTTTATTTATTTGGAAAAATTAAATATTATTTAGTAACAATAAATCACAATAAAGTATATTTGTTGCAAATAAATCTATGTTTCAATGAAATTAATTATATTTCAAACAAACATCATGATAACAACCAAATATTTAACGCAAATCAAACTAGAATTTACACAAAATAAATATTATTTGGTAAGAATAAATCTTTATTTACCCTGGGAAGTAGACCTTTACTTCTAGCAAATAAGCTGTTATTTGGTATTCCGACGATTATCCGTTTCGTTCAAATGAATAAATAAGTAAATAATATTCATCGCTTGTACATACATATACAGGGTGTTTCCCCTTAGGAGGTCCATAGAGCAGGAGGTGATAGCACTCACCTAGACGAACCAAAAATTGTATGGCAGGGGGGGGGGGGGCAATATCAACCGTTTAGGAGTTACAGGGTGATTCATAAAAAAAGCTAGGTTTTCACAAAACACCCTGTATCTTAAAAACTACAGGGCGTATGGTCACAGTTAAGGGCTCACTGTATGCAGAACTTCATGGCTTTCCAACGACAGCTCAACCAGCACCGTACCCCTCTCCCCTCAGAAGTTATGAAGGTCTAAACTAAAAATTTCGGATTTTCTTTCCTTTTTTTTTACTTTGACCTCTATTATTTTTGCAAAATGGTCATTAACATGACTTTTTTTTATAAAAACTGTAAACTGTTGACTCTCCTCTTTAATATGACCTATTACACCCAATGTGCTATCTGAAGCCCTTTAAGAGTTATTAGCTCTAAACCTATTCTCAAACCTATTTTCAAACCTATTCTCAACGATAATTTGTTCCCTTAGCACGTCATTTTAAAAAATATCGTCTTTTTTCGGTGTGACCTGAATAGGTTATGAGTTAATAACTGTTTAACGGCTACAGTTAACACATAGGATGTAATAGGTCAACTTAAAGAGGAGAGTCTGCAGTTTACAGTTTTTATAAAAAAAGGTTATGTTAATGACCATTTTGCAAAAATAATAGAGGTCAAAGTAAAAAAAAAAGGAAAGAAAATCCGAAATTTTTAGTTTAGACCTTCATAACTTCTGAGGGGGAGGGGTACGGGGCTGGTTGAGCTGTCGTTGGAAAGGCCATGAAGTTCTGCATACAGTGAGCCCTTAACTGTGACCATACGCCCTGTAGTTTTTAAGATACAGGGTGTTTTGTGAAAACCTAGCTTTTTTTATGAATCACCCTGTAACTCCTAAACGGTTGATATTGCCCCCCCCCCTGCCATACAATTTTTGGTTCGTCTAGGTGAGTACTATCACCTCCCGCTCTATGGACCTCCTAAGGGGAAACACCCTGTATACTCGTACATATGGATATCTATGTATATACATTGTTGAAATCTCGTGTAATTTATATTTACCTGAAGTTTTTAGTTCACTCCCTGAAACAACTTTTTCTTATTATTATAGAATTGAATTGAAAGTCAAAAGACCATTTTTCGGTAATATAAAAATATATTTATTTGCTATTTTTAATAAAAATAAATTCGCTTTCAGGAAAGATAAGGAAAATTAAAATAAATAATATATATATCACATTGATGAATTCAATTATTAAATATAGATATGGCACATCGTCCATCACCAAGAAAATGCCCTGAAAGATTTAAGTTCCTTAAGAGCTACTTTCTGTAAACTACCATTATTAAAATGAACTACATAACTTTTAATATGATTGTCAACGCCAAAATACTAGAAATATTATCCGTGTTTTCTGTTTCCTTCTTAATATATTCTAAAACTACATCAAAATTATTTGAATTCTCGAAAAAGGCTTTTAAAACTTTTCGCAGAGGAATTATTTGTCCTTCACAATCTTTCACGCGCATTGTTACTTGATTTGATCGTTTACTCTGTAGTCATCTCTTATACTACCAATTATAAACTTTTCAGGTCTTATTAAACATTTTGAATTTTCGAAATATTTTGATCGCTTGTACTCGGATGAATAACTTTCAAAAGGTTTGTTGTCTAAAGCGCACATAAGCGTTGGATAGCCTTTAATTTCACTTTTTATAATGCCAAAAACATCATCAAATAACGATATCACGTATTCAATTACCGTTTGTACCAAAGCCTTTGTTACGGTGTTGTTGTCATAAAGCTTAGCAATGAAAACAGTTATACCTACTAGATTATAAACCTTTAAAAACTGTCTGTATGTTCTTATATTGATAACTTTCTGTGCAGTTTTGTAACAACAACTCGCACGATGAAGACTTCAAACCGACTGTGACTAAAAAACTTGTACACTATTACTAATATGAAACTGTTATCAGTGTACGAGAAATAAGCGTTATTTGAAATAAACATATGTTAACAGGCACATAGGCACGATGGAACTAATGCCCTAGGAACACAGCACTCTTAATGAAGAAATAACTAACGACTCATTAGTCTATAATGATTCATTATAAACTGCGGACACACAGCCATTTCTTTAATTAAGTTGTGCTGTCAAACTGGTTTTGATGAACTTATCACCTTAAAGAAGCAATATGGATCGAATTAACGCGATAAACTTTGTTTTCATTTATTTTATTTTCAATTTAACAATTTTCAAATGAGAAAAACATTATATTTAAAAAAATATTATCTAATAATATAATTTGTGATTTGCATTTCTTTGCATTTCTTCTTCTTATTTTTCAAATCGGCAGATTCACAGCGGAGCTCCAGATTTACATTATATGCCAAATCTAGCACATTTTTCCTCATTATAGCTATAATGAAGGAGGAAAACACTTCATTAGTGTACTTCATTATCATCTGATTTTCGAGCTATAATGACGTATACTATGTAACACACGGCATTTTAATGAATACAAATGATTCATTAGTTCGTGCTGTGTATCTAGGGTATAGCCTTTGTTTGCCCTGAATAACAATTATTTCTCTGAAATAAATATCTATTTGCAGCGATTAAATTAAATTTGTTTGAGACAAATAAATGTAATCACTTGTAACAAATAAATGGACTTATTAGATCAAAACCAATGTGTTTATTTTCACTGAATAAACCGACTTTTTTCGTTTAAAGAAATATTTATTTGGTATCAATGAAGATGTTATTTTGGTAAAATAAATTGAAATGACGATCAATAAACAAATTTCCTTAATTTTTGTTAAATTACGCTTATTTCTATCAAATTAAGCTGTTTCAAATAAACGCTATATTTATATGAAAAAAAATGGTTGATTTTGGTAGAATTAAGAATATTGATATCAAATTCGGCATATTTACGGCAAATATAGTACCTTCATCAAATAAATGCATTGCTTTGCGACAAATGACGACAAAAGAAACTTTTTTTCAGTGACTAATTCGCCAAAACAAACTTTTATTTACGCATTTTTTAAAAAACACACACTTTCACACCGTGCTGACAAAATTCCTTCTAGCGTGAATCGCTCAAATTCCACGCATTTAATGCATCATCAAAATGAGTTCGCTTAGTCATCAGAGTTTGTTACGATTTCGGACAGAACTTTCGGAATAACTGGCTGATGAAATAATTTGAAATTTATTCTATGTTGTATGAAGCGAATTCCTTCTGAATTCGGTACAAGTAATCAGAAAATATAAATTTCAAAACTCCTCTCGTTATTTGTCTTCCGAAATATTTCGAATTCATCGGAATTCTGATTAATTCGGAACATACTGTTTGTTTGCTGGGTTCTCGCAAAACCCTCGAGAAATGCTTCTCAAGCCGTGTGCGTGCTAGTCCGATTCTCTAAAATGTTTTATATTGATTCTTATGAAAAAGTGACTAGACATTGATTTTATATATGCCAGCCTAAACTACTATCCACACAGGCAAATGGTTTTCCAGTAATTTTAAGCTTGGCTCCTTAATTATGTTTCGGCTGTCAAAGGCAAAGACTTCGGCAAAATCTTTCATTTAGAGAATTTTTTTTTATCGATTTATAACAGGAAATAACACGTTAGACTTTAAAATACTTTATTACCTTGTATTGTCCAAAATCAAACACCACAATAACGACATCACTTTGAAGATCTCAAATAGTGTGCTAACCTTAAAATCTACAAATAGATTATTTTTCTATCTCACCTGTGAAAGAGTTAATTTACACATAAGCATGAACACATTACACTATAATTCCAAAGTAGGTGGAGTCTTAATAAAAAGTCGTTAACTTTCATAAATTATTAGCCTGCGGCAATGGGACAAGTCACGTCCGCTGTATCTCATTTCTCTCCCTTGTTTGTTTTTTTTTTTAATTGACTAGTGACTTTCTCTCTCTCCCAAACCAAGACGACTTGATGCTACGATTTACAAGTCAAATAAGCCAGACACCAGCAAGAAAAGATATACTTAAAATTTGAGAATCTATCCTCCCGTCCGGAAGCTCTTCCACACATATTCACAGCTGAAAAGGATATTGTCAATATATCTTCTCCCTTACAGCCATCAACCCAAGAGACCTTCGGATTACCACTCGGTTGGGCCATTTTTCTTTGGCATTAGTGTAAGAAAGCGAATAACCTTAAGATAGCTCTGTACGATTTTTGCATATAAATAGCCATTTGGGAATGGAACCTAATTGTGATTTTCTCAATTTGTTTTCCATTCAACGAGCATTGGTTGTGTGCATGCGGCGGAGCTATAAAATATTTATCATTTGGTTAATAAAATATTTTCATCAGCCAACAGGCAAGCCAGCAAAGGAAATTTGAACGTGAAAATAAGGTAAGGAGCTGACTGTGAAAATAAAGTTTCTTCTGATTACTTTAACAACTCAAAGGTGGGACGTGATCCCTCTGTTTTCGCGTGTACCTACCTACAAAGAAACGAGGATATTTTTTTAATTAGTCTTCTGTGTGAGATTTGTGGCAAGTCGTGTTTTTCTCATTCGCCAATTTCAAGCCTTAAATTAGATTGAATTGTATCTCATAAATTTGTTTTTATTTTGGTCCCTTTTTAACAAGACAGAAATAACTTTGTATATAGCTTTAATTTTTTTCTTTTACAAATTTAAGGATTTTATAGAAATATCCTTTTAATTTTTCACCTTCTGAATTATTGAAAAGTTTGAAACTGAAGTCCTATATTTGCATATAACTAATATATTTATCGCCGATCAACCTATTTATAGGATAATATATGAATGTACATCACAAAAGATGTACTCCCACGTTTTTCTTAGCCGCCTCTGCAACATTCCATTCGGCTATGGTATCTCTAGCAGCAGCACACTTTAACTAACAAATATTCATTGCAACATCGAGCTATACCTACCTCTTTCAGGATCTTCCATATTTAATTTTACTCTCGACAACCATTCTGGAAATGTGCCTATGCCTAATTTTATCCATTTTATTATAACTGGGAGCCCAAATAAATCACTTCTCTCTAGGCCAATGATGTCCATCTCGAACTGTACCTCGTAAACAGATAATCGGAGTCTCACCTCAAATATACTTAATGTTGTAATCAGGCGCGTATCCAGACACGTAGCCTTGGTGGTGGGTGGGGGGGGGGGGGGGACGAGGGGGAGGAAAAAGTCGCTAATTTTTTTTTTAATCATATTTAAGTTAAATATTACAAAACCCAATTTTCGATTTGATTTGGAAAATATGTCGATAATATTATCCACATCAATGTCGATCTCAGAGTGGACAGACATTAAGGACTCATATCCAGATTCTCTTTCTCGTGCAAAGACTGTAGAAATAGATGTGACGCAACCGATTCTGTCACGGGTGATGTAAATGACTGAGAGAAAGAGCTTGCACCTTGAATCACATTCAAAGGAATAGGAGTAGGAGTGCATGATATGTCACTGAATATATCTTTTGATGGGAACTTAACTGATCTTGCTTTCTTCTGAAAAAAAGTTATCAATGGTCTTATCAGTAATCTGCTTTCCACTTTCGATACTATTTTTACCTCCATCGCTAACTAATATAGCAAGTTTATCCTTCTCCTACAAATTAAAAGTAGACGTGAAGTTAAATTAAACAACACAACAACACTACTTTACTTGAATTAATACGAAAGTACAACCAAAGCAACGCCAACTACCAGACGAAAGCGAATGGATTTTATTTTTATAGTTTTGCCGTAAAAACTCTGAAGAAAAATTGTAAAATCAGTTTTAGCGGCTCTGGAATAAATCCAACTGATCATTTTCAGCAACCAATAGTGTATAAAAATTCGAAAGAAAAATGCTCAAGTAAATCTCTAAGAACAAAATGTATGCTTGCCAACGCTCATAAATATCTTTAGCGACCAAGATCAGCCAAGGCACCTGAATCAACATAACTCTTTGGAACCATTGTCCGCCGAAAATAGTGCATGAAAAATCTAAAATCAAATTTTTAGGCCGAAGGAGTGAACCACAAGAATCAATTCGTTTGGACCGTTATCGGTTGATAGTTATTCATTCAAATTCGTAAGAATAATTTGCAAGTGTATTTCTAACAAAAATTCAATGTTTCCCTACGAACGTAAAAATTTTAAACAACTCAAGCTTGAATCATTGTTGCTATAAAAGTTAACGGGTGGCTAGACATGGAACTAGGGTTCTACTGCAATAACCGTAAAACAAAATTTGTTAAGTCAAGGCTTAAATACAATTGAGACGGGCAACGGCAAACGACGAAAAAATGCGGCTGTCAAACTTCTAAAAGCACAGAGGTCGACGAAGTTGCCGTCGGGATTGATTAATTTCTAATTTTACCGTCGTCGCTGCAGTACTACCAACAAAATCAAACAAATGAAATTGTTGTGGCATTTATTTTTGTCAAGGTTGTAAGACCAATTTTAAAACAATGAATTTTGATGAAAAATTGATTGAGGAAGTGCGAAATCATAAAATAGTTTATGATATACAAGACAATAATCAGTATAGCCGAGTTGACAAAAAGACATGGTTTGGATGGATATTTCGAGGTGCTTAAATACAAATGGTAAAGTTGTGATATTTTTGGCATTTAGTTTGATTTTAATTTAGTTAATTTCTGCATTTAAAATTTGTCCTTTTCACACTTTGGTCCATTGCATTTTTTTCAAAATAATGTAAAATCTGTTGCAAAATGTTCAAAACTAATAACAAAAGAAATTGCAGCATACTCTTCTTTCACAATCGCCGCTCACCACCTGTCGTTGCAATTGTACTCCCAATGTTTCGACTACCTGTTTTAACAGCGAATTTCTCGCTAACGTCTATCGCTGACCAATTTCTTAGAAACAAAATTACTTACTATCCTGTGATAGGTATGATATATGACTTTTCGACACTATATAAAAACGCAAGAAAATTCTAAAACATTTGTACACGTTTAAAAGACGAAGAACTACGAGCGAATGACTATTATACCCAATCCACTATTACTACTCATAAGAAGACAAACAAACCATACAAACCAAACCGTACCATACTAAAATCATCCTGTTAAACTTTTACGTTTAGCACCACATTCAATTCACCGCGAAGGTTAGGTGGGCCTTTGAGAGGGAGGGAGTGGGGGGGGGGGGGGGGTCATGACCCCGTGACCCCCCTTGTATACGCGCCTGGTTGTAATGCTATACTTTATTAAAGACGAGCTCTTCAGAATCATATATGTACCACAATAAGTCTCTTCTCTTCTTTCTGATAAGTCTTTCGTCTATTTGTCTCGTGACTTCAAGTATATCAAGTAATCAAAATATCGTGTAACCCGCATTGACTTCAAGTAAATCACAAAATGTTGCTCGATTTACTTGAAAAAAAAAATCATATAAACGCAAGTTCAGTACTTGAACATTAGAGCACGAGATAATAAGTTAGATAGGATAGGTTTTACGGATGGGACGTAAAGTAACTTTGATAGTGTTTTTAAGAAATTTTATTAACAATGAATTTGTTCTTATACTATATCAATTTATACATATATAATTTGAAACTACTACATACAATATTTACAATTTTATTAATGGTCAGATAGTAATGAACTATAAATTGTGCCTACATAGAGCATTTTGTTTATTTGCAACATATTGAGCAATTGATTGATAAATTAAAACAAATTATTTACTAAGCAAAAGGTGTTAATGCGTTTGCAACTGGATGTGCTGTTTTTAGGTCAGTTTATGTTGGGTTATAACATGTTTTCTAAACATGCACGTTCAATTGTTTAATATTAAATGCGTAAGGGAAATAGATAAATACCCTTGCTTATATTATTATGTACATGTTACGAAAATATTCCCGCAAAAATTTAACAGAAAAATCTCTGACTGAAGTAAAAAAAAATTCCCTAAAATGAGTGGCAACAATTTGTGCCAGGCATTTGTCGATAAGATTAGGGAAAGCTCCACCTTGGAAAACTAAGATTAGATTTTTTTTCCTAAAATGTAGGTTGGTTTTCTCCCTCAAATGTAGGGAATTTTTGTTTTTCCCCCCTAAAATGTAGGGAATTTTCATATATATTTTTTATTTTTCCCTACATTTTAGGGAATATTCCCTAAAATCTAGGGAATTTTAAATTGTTGTTTTGTTTTTTTTTTTCTAAAATGTAGGGAATAGGTGATGGCATCGCACCACTCTCCACCATAGGTGAAGGTGATAGAAGACCACCCTTTCAAAAAATAGCTCATTTCTTATGGTCCATACTACTAAGTAATGGAAGTTATATTGGTGCACTGGGCACGCTTAAAAAAATATTGAAAAGCAATATATGACTTCTTTTCAAAAACAATGTGTGAATTATATAAACGAAAATATGTCTCCATTAAAAATGCAGCATAATACTTAATTTATTGAATGTTCTCTTCCTCATATCCAAAAGAGCTAACATTGCGGGAATTTTACATACTTTATAGGTTTTCTAGTGCCAAATATCTAAATTCATTGAATGTTCCATTGATTTGGGGAAATTAAACTGATTTTCCCTTTCTATCAGAGAAAATTACATTTATTTTTAGGGAAAAACGTGTCTTATTTAGGCAATAGTCCTAGTATTTTTACAGTGTAGCTCCGTGTTTGGAACGTAAGTTAGGTACTGACAAGTCGCCGAGCTTCGATCGCCGAATCGCACCTGAATTCAGTGTTTGAAATGAAATATGTAATTTACTAAAAAAAAAACAAAAATTCTTCTGTAGGAAAATTGGGGAAAAACCATAAATTGCTCCGATGCAAAATCTAATTAATTGATTGATTACTATTTCATTTCGTAGGGGAAATAGGTTCGAACCCGTGGATCCTTTGATTAAGTATCTTAATCAGGACTATGAACTTTTTTATACAGCCACAGAACTAAATGATGGCTGTGATAGGGCAGAGACAGGATCAATTGTAAATTTTATATCAGGTTTTTAAGGTGTAGAGGGAGGGGGGGTGGGCTGTGTACAGAAATCGGATCCACCTAGATGTACTTTATTAGTGCTATTGAATGTGTTTTTCATTGTTTTGAGGATTATTTCAGGTTTCAAATATCCCGTTTATTTACCGTGCCCAGATAATCCTAATCAAATATTCTAAAAAACAGAAATCCCGTAAATTATCAAAAAATCCATTCAAACCCAAATTCCAATCAGTAAAAAAAAAACAAAAAACTGAGAATGGAATACAGGACTAAGTAATTGGCGCATTAATGACTAGTCAAACGGAAAATTGCTTCAGTCTCTCTTAAAATATACGTTATAATGCAAACTAGATTATTGGTACTTCCCCGCATTAATTCTCGTTAAGCAGATTCCGAAAATCGAAGGGCCTTCCAAGACGGAGTTTGAACTTTTAGATACATATATATGTACCTACATTATAATGTATGTATGTACGGATGCCTTTGCTGGCTGGATCTTATAAATGCTCCCAATTTTATAGCTGATTATTGTTTGGAGAATTATTCAAAAGAAAGTATAATCTGTTTGCAGAAGACTTACATTTAAGTATTCATCGATGGAAGCTGTAGACAGGACGGGGGGCTCTTCTTATTGTTCCCAAGGACCCTTCAAGTGTTCTTTCACCATTTGAAAACTTTTTCATTTTTTTTTCTTATTTTCCTTCATTGTGGAAAACCTTAAAATTTTCTTGGTCTGTTTTTAATAACTCAAGAGTGTTTCCATTTAATTAAAAACTGCCAACGTGCCAGATGTTTGATGTAATTATGGAAAATGCGAATGTCTGTGGAGCCATCAAGAAATCCACTTGAAAGTTTATTATCAATTGATGACACTTTGGTATCCGAAATTTTTAAAATTTAATGAAGTTAATGTAAAATAACATTGATTGGAAACATTTGCCGTTTACACAGAAGATATTAAATATTATATGTAGGAGCATCGTGCGGTATTAGTAATAAGGGAAAGTAGAAAAGTCGAAAGTTGGAGAACAAATCTGCTCAGCAGATGACGAGCAAATTCTAATTCTTTTTTGATAAACCAATGGATCGATTCACCAAGGAATGTATACTGGATAATATTCGAGAAAGTAGTCACGTTTCTTATTATTAAGTGCTGGTACTAGTCATTGCTATGCACCTCTTACAGAAATAAATGAAGTTACAAGTTACAAAGTCTGCATTTTTTTATGATTTATATACATAAATGTTCAAATGGATATCTACATAGGTATTCCTGTAAAGATATGAGCTGAAACACCCGTTGGACTGACATCTGCCTTAGAAATATTTGGTCGTGGTGGTACTTCCCCAGAATAACCTCGATTTGTGGATTTTGTGGATCCTAATATCAATGATAGTTGTACACAACAAAATGTGTACACTCGAAAATGCAGGCTGGTGGAAGAAATGCACGCAGGGTGGTGAGCTCTCCCCTGTGCTCTGGTTTGACTTACTCTTGAAAAATGTGGGAATCTTATGTGAAGATTATGCAGATAAAATCCCTGTCCTCATCACCACCGCGCATAGAACGGCTTCTGCGTATACTTTGATGCAATGAGGTATTGAAGACTGGTGCATCCGTTATGATATGACTGTGAACCCTTCGAAGATCAGCTAGGTGCTCTTCACTAAGAGACGTAACTTTAGCCCCTTGTTTTTTTCGAATGCTTTTTGGAAACACTGCAGTTGTACTCTCCACGTTCAGCACGTAGGTATCTACTTAGATTCGAAGCTGATGTGGAGGATGCATGTAGAAAAGAAGGTAAACGCAGCTACATGAGGATGAATGAGTCTTTGCTCAGTGCAGGAGAGCCTTTGGCTGCACATGGGGTATAAAACTGAGTGTTGCACGCTGAATGTACATCTCGATAACAAGATCCATGCTCAGGTATGTCTCTTATGTCAGGTGTTCGCGGACGCAAATGGGGAATGCGAACCGAAAACTGGCGGGCTTGCAAAAGCTTGTTTGCCTATGGACTAAGATTCCATGTGGTCTACGACAACAGCCGTCCTTGAGGTCTTACCAAACCTGGCACCCCTGGATATTGTCATTCAGGCAGATGTCAATAAGGCTGTGTATAGATTGCGCTCGTGATGATGTTAGAAGAACGATTGGAGAGCGGTTCTTCCCATTGTGCATTGACGTGCTGGCTAGAACGGAAAATTCTCTGGCCTGCAGCGATGGAACCGGACCTTCGAATTGACCGTCAATTCTCTGTGAGTTTTCCTGATAAAGAGTCGTGGACTGAAGGGAGAGCCTTATCGAGCCTTTCTCGCTCCGTCCTAAAAAAAATTCGCCGGCGGCTTCCTCTCAAATGAGGAAGCGGGTGCCGGTGTTTATTTTCTCGAGCCCGACATTGGGTTGTTGGTGCTCTCACTTGGAAGGTTCACTACTATCTTCCAGACTGATATCTTCGCTATCGCAATGGCAGCGTTGTCACCTGAGTGATCGGTGCTACAATATAAGCCGATGTTCACTAAATCATCAGCAGCGATGGGCGTACCTGAACACTTCCAACTGTTAGAAACTTTTTTTTTTATGGGCCTAATAAGAATTTCTCTGACTTTCTGTTTGGGGAAGAAAACAATGCAGAACTGTGGTTGGCATCATCACTTGCAACAGCTCGCTTCACGCTCATTTAAAAAAGGTTGTAGTTAACAGCCCTGTATGTTTGTCCTGTCTGGAAAGAGAGGGTGAGATAACCGAACTCTTTGTTTGCGCTCATCCGGCCTTTACCTGCAGCAGGCTGAATAACCTTGAGTCTGCTGCTGTCCTATCTGCGAATGAGGTGAACATATTACCTCACGTGGACCTGACGCGCTTCATTAAGAGGACAAGAAGGTTTTAGTGAGAGGTCTTTTCTTCCTTTTTAACCGATTAGCATAATGGGTCGCTTTGGACTCCGTGCTTGGGATCTTTCATCCCCCTGTCTTGGAAAAAAATTAAAATGGGTAACTGGTCATAGTAGCATACCAAGATACGAACCAACATCTGAATGTACTAGAAAATGTTAAGTTAGTGTCCCTGTAATTCCAGCAACTTTCAGGTAAATTTCAATGAGGTGGTATCTGGTAGCTATGTTACTGTGACCTTCACTTAAACCTAACCTATATTTTTTCCAAACATCCAAACATAAAATAACTCGCTTTGTTCTTCAATCTATTTCTTTCCTCCCTTTCTCCCTTTCAGATTAATCTTCTAAAATATGCTTACGTCACAAAAAATCTCTTAAATCTCTTAAATCTAATAATTTATTCGTATTAAACAAAAAAAACAACAACGAATTTTTTTGATTTATAAGCATTTTATAAAAAGCTCTAAAAGGATAATTTCCATTAGCAAAAAGGCCGAACCCTTCATTCATCACCAGAGACTTTATAATTTAATTTTCTCAAGTGTTAATTGAAAGTATCGACGGGTTGAAAAGTCAGTAAGTCGCCGCCGCCACTTTAGCTTCTAACCCTGAATTATATCCTATGCTACGATATAGAAAATCGTAATCACCCGACAACCCAACTAGTCAACCAACTGGAGAAGGGAAAATTCAAACGAGCCCACAAAAGTTGAAGTCCTGAGTTCCGCGAACATCAAATATTCTGCAGACGTTGAAAATACCCAGGGGTACATGAATCACTACTTACGTCTGGAAAATATCTCTAGAAAAGGGGAGATGGAGCACTTCACCCTGCTCCTGCTACTTCTATATATTATATATTTTTCTCTCTCTATCGATGTACTATTATACAACAGTAGAACTGTAGAGTGATCCTATTGTTTACTAACTGAAGATACTGAAATGAGAATTATACCTTCACCTTACCTTACCATTTTCATACTGCCGTTAGGATCTCTATACATCCAGAGTCGTGTTTAATTTGATTTCCCTCTGTTTGTGTAAGTTGGCTGTTAAGCAATTAAAAAGTATAGCCCCGCAGTGATACATGATGTGCTATTTATGACGACAGCTTTGTTTTAATTTCCAATGCATCCCCCTTTCTAGCGGAAGGAAGAATATCATGCGAGAGGAAGGAATCATTTCCCACATAAAATTTCACTATTTTCGACAATACGACAACGACGACATCGTCGCATTTTATATATATGTCGAGGGAAGAGGAAAATTTGAAGCCGAGAAAAGCACCTCTTTGTTTACGCATTAATTTCTTGTAACAAGTCGTTAAATATTCGTGCATTTTGCTTAACATAAAAATAAAATTATGGGGTGAAAGAAGTGTAAAATTTTATATAAAAATCGATTTTTATTTTTCGGTTCACTAATGAGAATTTGAATTGTTTTAAAGATGTTTGATTATTTACAGAAGCAATATTTTCGGTTTTCAGTATTTTTCGAAGAAAATAATTTCAAAAAAATATTATCATTTGTATTATTTTATTTCCGTTACAGTTTCAATTTATTCGGTTAACTGCAGTCAAAAAGATTTTTTAATGGACGCAAGAGAAATAATAAAAAAAAAAATAATTACGACTATGTACAGGGTCTTTCAAATTGAGTTTTCAAAAGTATGCGACTGTGTAAGACACTTCAAAACTCGGATGCACCCATATTATATGTCATTTTGACAGCTGAAGGTTTGCCATTTATAAAAATGGAGTCGTATACATCACAACAACGTATTGAGATTATTGAATTATTTTATGAAAATGGTCGTTCTGTGAGAAATGTATTTCGAAAATTACGCGATGTTTATGGTGGGCACAATCGTCCAACTGAGCAACAAATTGGTAATATTGTGCAGAAATTTCAAGAAACTGGTGCAGTACAAGATCGAGAAAGACGTAAGTATGCTCGTGCCGGTCGTTCAGAAGAAAATATTGGTGCTGTGAGTGATAGCTGACCCCAACACGTCAATTTCCCGACGTTCACAACAATTGAGAATTTCTGAGTCAACTGTATGGCGTATTATGCACAAAGGTCTAGCGTTGAAGGCCTACAAAGTTCAATTGACATAAGAATTGCTGCCACAAGATCATTCCATAGGTCGGGACTTTGCCAATTGGATACTGGAACAAAACGACGATTTTTCAAAAAAAAAATCAACTTTTCGGACGAAGCACATTTCGAGATCGTTGGCTACGTTAATAAACAAAACTGCCGTATTTGGGGAGAGAAAATCCTTGGCGTGATCCAAGAGAGGCGAACGCATCCATAAAGAGTCACTGTTTGGTGTGCATTGTGGTCTGGTGGTGTTATTGGTCCGTACTTTTTCAAAAATGATGCTAGAGAGCCATAACCGTTAACGGTACCAGATATCGCGACATGATCACAACTTTTTTATGGCCAAAACTGGAAAATATTGATACTAAAAACATGTGGTTTCAACAAGATGGGGCTACGTGTTATACAGCCACAGAAACTTTGCAATTACTGCATACAAAGTTTCCAGACCGTACAATTTCCAGATTCAGTGACGTGAATTGGGCTTCAAGATCCTGTGATTTGACACCGTTAGACTTCTTTCTCTGGGGCCATGTGAAAGCACAGGTCTACAAGGATAATCCTCGAAACGTTGAAGCATTGAAAGCAAAAATGATTCGAGTTATTGGTGAGATAGAGCTGCAATTATGCCAGAATGTGATTGAAAATTTTGATAAAAGAATCAGGTACTGTAGAGACGCGAGAGGTGGTCACATGGGAGATATCACTTTTAGAGTATAAATGGCAAACATAGTGTTTCAAAACTAAATAAAAACTTTTTCAGTGTCAATTCAAATTCTATGTCTTTTAATTATTTACTTTTGAAAACTCAATTTGAAAGACCCGTTAGACACAACTGTCATTGATGTCTGTACTAATTTTCAAGTCATTCTGGAATAGTTTACAAAGAAAGAAACTAAATCTTTTGTGCGTAGGTGTTGGCGATTTATACTTATGTCAAAATATTTACAACAAAGAATTTGCATTAAATTTTGTGTTTCAAATGTGCTTATTTTGTTACTGGAAGGCTTTGGTTATCAATATTTATCCTGTAGGTACAATAGAAAATTTATTTCAATCGTACAACCGCCCATGAGTTTGCCCTTAATTACTCGAAAAGTCGAATTAATCTAATGTTAGTTCTTATACATATATTTGGGTTCGTGCAGGACTTGATCTTCAACTTTTTGAATTTTTAAAAATGATACCTAAACTTAAGCGTAGTTGTACCGAACCTAGATAACAGAAGTTCTTCACTACCGCACCTCTGTTTTGAAAATGTGCTCATTAAATCAATAAAGTTTTTTTTTTTTTACATTTCTTTTTAGCTCAGTTCCTTCAATACACTAAAAACATCTGAAATTTGCCATTTTCTCCATTTACGAAAAAGAAATGGAATTTGTGTATGGCAAACCTGTGGCGACGCGTCCGTACCGGATCATACATTTCGGAGCTCTTGACCAACAACTTTGTAAACCTAGCAAAATTCATTTCGAAATTTGCGTCTAGTAACACTTTGCTGAGCGTAGGAAGATTTAACTAGGTACATTGTAAAAAAAGTGGGAATATTGCCTAAAATTTAGGGGGGGGGGGGAACCTATATTTTAGTGAATATTCCTTAATCTTATTGAAAAATCACTGACATGTATATAAATGGACTGACTGATCTCCTGTTTCATGTGGCACCAGTTTTGATTTCAGAAAGTATGCTCTGTCAATGCTGCCAATTGTCGTAAACTGGCGCTATATTTACTAAATTTAAATTATTTGGAAATTTATTTATATGCATGTCAGTGAAATTTACCGCAAAAGTATTTGGGACTATTTGTATTGTTAAATGTTAATTATGAGTCGAAGGAAGTGTTTTTTACAAGGCTGTTTTCGTTGGAAATACCGTTAAACCTCAAGCAATATCTCGTTCCCAATCGTTACAGTTCAGTGGGAAAGTATTCTATCACGGAAAGAGACAGGAATATGGAAGTGGTGCCATTTGCTTTCATGCATTTTTGGTTCAACGAGCAGTCCATTTATATACATGTCAGTGACATAAGCTTTGTGGCAACAATTTGTGAACATTTTTTAAGGCTGAAACACAATTAGAGCGTTTCAAGCAGCTTTATCGCCAGCTTTCTGCTAAACTCGGCTGGAAAAGCCGAATTGAACACAATTGATGTTTTTGACATTTGCAACTTTAATTTGTTTATGGTGAGAACTTTTATTCATTAGTAGCATTAAAGAAAGATAGAAATGCATCCGATTTTCCAAAACTACGATAAATTCATGCTTTTTTGGATAGTTTTCGAGATGTACCAGTTATATGCAAAAATAATATCGAGTTTTTTTCTAAGTCTCACAGAAACGGCTTATCTTTTACTAACTCTAAAAGTTTTTTTTCATTTTAACATTTTTGGTAGCTGTTCACTTCTTAAATGTGTCAACAGAAGCCATTCTCAATTAATATTCGACATTCGCACAGTTGGCAACATTAAAAATTCTCTCAAGTTGGCAGCCATTGGACTTGAAATTTGCAATTTGATCAAATCTCAAGCCAGCTTGAATCTGTCAAAAAAGCTAAAGCTCCACTTGTGTTCTTGTACATTGATTTACATAGTCAACAAATCTCAAGCTGGCTGAAACGCTCCAATTGTGTTTCAGGATTTACTGTATAGGCTTTGACTTTAGTGCAAATAGAAAAAGCAACAAAATTAATTATTTTGATTTCACTACGAAAATTTTTGAAAAGGGCCATGCACTCTTTTTCAGGTCCAGAAGTTGATCACCCTTAATCTGACTGATAATCGAACACTTGATCCACCAGTAGCCTGCCATCCAGAACGCACCACTGCCTACCTTACAACGAATATTCAAGACATCAGCTCCCTGCCTGCTTAACGGCTTTCAAGATGTCGCTGCTAAGCTGGCTCTCAAGACGTCGCAGATAGTCTTCAAGCCATCAGTTTCCTGCATTAAGCGGGCACCTAAAACACTGCAGTTGTCGTTCAAAGCGTCGTAGTCTTCTTTTATTGAAGACACGCAATTGTGGGCGTAATTCCCCCCACAAGACTTGGCATTACGCCAAAAATCTACGAAGGGGTTTTTCAGATTTAGTTAGTTTTTTGAAATTTCACCTGAAATTGCACCCAAAATTTGAGGTCTTTATATCAACGCTTTCTCAAATAGTTTATCCAAATTATATGTGCAAAATTCAAATTTATATATAGCAGCCAGATCTTTGAAGGAATTACCCGAATCAATTTTTTTCTTAAATTTTACCTGAAGTTTCAATTTAATTACTGCACCCAAAATTTGAAGTCTCTTTGTAAATGAGTTTTCAACCAATATTCAAATTATAGGGGCTTTCGGCAAGCACTGTCTCAGTGAGACAACTGAGACAAAACTTTGAGCAACGGTCTCAGTTGTCTCAGTTCAAACCAATCAGCTGATTTTCCAATTTTGACATTTAAATAATTTTGACCACATAATTGGATAGTAATAAATTGAGGAAAGTGTTGTTAGTTTATTAAAATAGCTCACTAAACTTTAATTAGTAATTAAAATCACAAAATAACGAAACTGAGTCAACTGAGCCAAGAATATTTAGTTTCACTTGTCTCAGTTGCTCAGTGGTTGCGTTCGAATTTTGTAGCTCAATATGGAACTAAGACAATTCACGAAAGTGCAGTCTCAGTGTGCCAACTGAGAATATCTCACTTGTCTCACTGAGAATGTGCTTGCCGAAAGCGCCTTATATGTGCCAAATCAAAATTTTGTATGGTAAACCTACCAAGATATTGGTACATTTACACTTCACAAGTAGTGTTCAAATATGTAGAGTGGAAACCGAAATTCTTGGTAGTATGCCTAATAAATCTTGCGAAGGAATCCCCACACTTATACTGAGGTCTGTTTGTGTATCTATCTTTCCATTTTTTTTTTTTATATATATTGTATAATTAAAACCCAATAAGCTGAAAAGAGCTGTAAAATTTTACAAAGATATCACCTTCACCCATTTGTGCGGATTTTCAGATAACATTTTCAAATCACCCAACAAGATAACAATACCTCCTCCAGAAATAAAATCAAATACCCCGATCCGTCCAACACGTGCTTTGCGAGTGCCCCGCTTTGATGAATAAAAGAGGTAGGCTATTGGGTAACTACTTCTTTTCAAATCTGGGGGAGCTGCAAAGTGTAGAATTTAGATGTATCCTGAGTTTTCTGAGAGAAGCAGGATGGATCTAGGTCAAAAGTCTTAGGTAAATCCTGAGTTTCCTAAGGAAAGCAGGATGGATCTGAGGCTCGTAAGCCCATGAGGTTTAGGGGCACAATGGACCCATCAGAGGTCTAAGTGATGCAGGCTAGTCGTCTGGCGGCACCCGTCTTACCTAACCTAAATACCCCGATAAGTCGGGTATTGGAAGCTACGATCGTCTCAATCTAACCTCTCTCCAGACCAATTATTAAAAATTTTCCTGAACTTATCGATCTTCGGCAGTATACATTTTTAGCATATTTTCACACGCCTATCCAACGAAAGGCGGAAGTTGGTAAAACCAACAGACTCGATAAAAAAAAGCAAGTGCCCTAAGCCCTGACTCCAATAATTCTACCCGATATTCCTTAGAGTCTAGTTAAAACTGTTTTGAAGCTTTTTATATTGAATTTATAAAGAATTGTAGTAAATTTTAATTTTTCTCTTTCACAGAAACTCGTCTCACAGACCTTATCACCATAATAGAGCAAATTACACTTGGAGAAATCAACAAAGTTATCAGAGAGAGCAAGCTCTTCAAGTGCTTCAATTCATAGGAAAATACAGCGTAAGTTTTTAACCATTTTATGAAGTACAAAAAAGCAAGGACCGTAATAAGACCTTCTAGGGGCAAAAATTATATTTCAATAATCGAAATTATGCCATTTCATATTGAAAACTTTCAGACCTCTTCGACCATCTCCTTGTTGAACCCTATCAAGATTTGTTTTTTGTTGAAGTCTCTGCCTAACATTACAAACCAATCGAAATGAAATTCGAGTACAACTGAGTACAGTTTTTTTTTCTCTTTTTTGTGTTTATGGTTTTGTTGGCAGGTTTTCTATAATATAATTAAAAGGAATAAAATTCAATACCAATTTAAACAAACATAAGTCTTGATAAGGTGCGAAAAAGAGATATACAGTAGGGGTTCTTTGCTATAAATCTAAACTATATATTTATTCCTTTAATTTTCTTTATTTCAGAGGAATCATGGAAATGTACCTTATAGAAATGCGCCATTTTCAACATTTAATATATTCAATAACAATAGTTCAATCACATCTAACAAAACAATTTTTAATGAAATACCTCCAAATAGAGCAATAGATTTGAATAATAAACAACAAGATGTTTCAACACAAGATGAAGTTAATAATGAACCTAAACAAACACAAAATGACAAGACTGAAGATGTGAACAAAAATACAAAAGACACGAATAAAAGTTCTATTGAAAATGATATTGTAAATTCTGTTCCTATTAAAACTGAAGTAGAATTTGTAAACAAAACGGATGAATCAAATGTTACCAGCAATACTAACATTCAAAATGAATCTGAAGGAAATCTTTCTATTTTACCTTTAAACTTACTATTAAAAAATGAACCCAATGATTTAGTGTTAGAAACTCATTTTCGAGAATTAAAAAATCAATTCGAAAAATCTTTAACGAATAATCAACTAGCGTCACCAGCAAAACCAATTCAATCTACTTCACAGACTCAAGATCCGGAACAATTATCCCAGAAACTTGTAAATCGAGTTATAACAATGGATCGAGTTAGCATCAAGGAAGTTATAAATAATCCAGAATCAAAATTTGATGCTGCTTTAAAACTTCAGGCCCGAAAGAGATTCCGCGAAGAAGCTCGAAAACAATTACGGCAAATTAATTTGAATACATCTCAGGGTAACAATGAACAAGATTTTGAGCCTGATCAGTTTGTTGATTGCGAACAATTACCAGAGGATATTATAAATGAAATTCGTAAAAGTCTAGGAATACAATTCTTAGAAGAAGCCGGTATTCCTACTCGAAGCGATTGTCAAAATAATAACGAAGAACAAGAAAATGATATTCTACCAGATGTCGTAGAGGAAGCAGAAAATATTGAAAACTCTGTGAGAAATAAAAATCGAGAAACTGAAAAAAATTTTGAAAAATCTAAACCAGATCTAATGACACGTTTAAAGAATTTCGAAACTTTTAAATCACAACAAAACAAGAATATGCAAAAATCACAAGTTCAACATAAAGTGCAGCAACCAACAAAGTCTTCAATTACTGCAGAAATTGTTGCAATCAATTCAAGTTCAGAGAGTTCAGATGATTCGAAAAGCTCAGATACTGAATCAGACTCAAGTTCATCAAGTTCTAGTAGTTATAGTAGTATTGATTCATCAGAGAAAAATAAAAAGAAAAAGAAAGCGTTAGAAGAAAGTGTTGTTAATAGTTTTAAAACTCTTATTTTTCCTCAATTGACAACACTACAACAACAACGCTTTGAGAAAAAATCATCCAATGGAATTTTGGAATCGTTAACATACATTTATGATATTTGTTTAAATAAAATCGGCAAAAAAATATGCCTTGGCAATTATGAAAAAACTATACTTAAGAAAAATTTAAAATCCAGTAATAATGATGAAGCATTACAGTTTTTGATCAAAAACATCAAAGAACTCTTTGAAGATAATAAAAAGAAACGTCGAGATGCTACGAAAAATACAAATAATCGGAAAAATGCTAGCAAAGCGAAAAAACAGTCTTCTAAACCGGTAGAGAACAATAAAAAAAATCCACCAGAAAAATTATCAGAGGAAAATCAGCAAATCCTGTTTAATGCTGCTAATGAGATTCCTGGAATGAAACCATCAAACGACGACAATCACCCTTCCGATCAGAATAGTACAGCCCATCCCCAACAAGAAGAATACATTAACAAAGAAAAAGTTCCGACAGAAAGTAAAAATGCTCAATCAGCAGTTGGGGAAGCTTACAGTCAGCCACCCTCCTCCTCATCCTCATCATCATCTCCGCCGATTGAAGGTAACAATTCTAATCATAATGCAGTCGGGATTGGGAGTGATTGCAATAAAATTTCTGGGAGTATATTAAATTCGTTGTGTGTGGAAAAAACAAGTTCCCCTCAATTAAATGATAACAGCGATATTTTCTGTAATGATGACACATCGAATGTAAATAAATATTTAAATTTAACAAATTTAGAAAAGACGACCCCCAGTTTTAAAAATAACAATAATAATTATGATAACACTCCAATTAGCATAGGTAGCGATAGTCCAGAAAGTACGCAAAACGAGTTTAAACCACGCTCTTGGAAATCACCTGGTGAAAAAAAATGTCTTCAGCCACTTTTACAAGGCATAACAAGTTGTTCAATTCAAAATGATAATAAAACCGAACTAGAACATGAGATAACCAATATTCAAAATCAATCTAGTAAGTTTATATCGGACATGGAGAGCATAAATATTTCGAATACGTTCAATATAAATCAAAGTGAAAATTTACGAATCCTTTCACTTATGCAACAAAATAAAATCAGCGAAACTGTTTTGAGTAGTCTTAAAGAAATCGACTTAAAACTACTCGTACTGCACAAAAGAAAAATGAACGTTGAAGAAATGATATTGAAATTTCAAAAAGACAAAATGGCTATCGACTTAAGTACAATGCAATTACAAAATGAACGATTTTTAATTATTAGCTCAGCAGCGGCTCAGACAAATTTAACAGTGCCATCAACATGTTTTTTATTTCCGGAAACTGCTCAAAATGTTGAAACCCCAACGTCAAGAGGAAAAAATAAAAAGAAAAATCCTAATGCATCTCGTCCATTATTCTCTACACCATTCTCAGAAAAACTAAGAAATCGAAAGAAACGTTGCCAACGGGACATACTTTTGGAACATACAGCAAATACTCTTTGTAATGATGATGCTGCTTTAACAAAACTAATACGACAATCTAGCCCTGAAGAGATATCTGAAAATGTTGATGATATTTTTCAACGTAAAAAACGTAAGGTTACTAAAAGAATATCTTTGGGGGATAGTAAAGGCGAAAATTGTCATTCATTAAAATCACCGCGAAAAGAGACATCTAGTGTTCAAAATAAAAAATCAATTCAAAAGAATTGTGCATCTAGAGATAATAAGACAAATCAAAAATGTTCGTCAGAAAGTATTGATGACACATCGCACGAAAAAGATGTTCTTAATAATCAATCATCACTTCTTGAGTTAAATGTCGATCACACAAATGATTCATTAGATAATGTGAATAATAATGATGATATCCCGAATGGAATTTTTCAAGGTTTCAAAATGCCAATATCACAAATATGTATAACGGGGGAGTTCATAATTGCCGCATCCGAAGATGGAATCGTGTATAAATTCAATTGGAAAACTAAAGAACTTTTGTCGAAATTTACAAAACATACAGAAACTGTGACACAAATCTTAATCGATGAAGATAAATACGTGTATACAACATCATTGGATGGTTACATAAAGAAAACTTCAGTTGAGGTAAGTAAAATTAATTTATCGTTTTGAATTTGATACGGCTTTTATATTTCTAAGAATCGTCTTTGTTTGAGTAAATTAGTGACTAAATGTCAGACTAAATGCAATAGCTAGTGATGTTTCACAATAAAATCAGCTTTTAATTCTTATAAGGGTGGTGATTCTGATCTCTTGTCATATATTTTGACATTTCACCACAAATTTGTCGTACTTTTATTTTCACCATACTCGTTTTGATTTATTTAACCTTTTCATCAACCACAAAATAAAATAAGTTGAATTTGCAATGAATAAACGTCAGAATATACGCTTAAAAGTACGACTGCTTCCTAGGTTGTGACAAAAGTTTTAAACTAAACTATGGTAAATGGATATTCTGCAACTGCTTAAATTCGAAATAATATTTTCATTCGACGTAATTTAAGATGAGCTGAAAAAAACACACAAAAAGCAGTAGCAACACTCATTTCACTTTGTCGTATATTTTGGCATTAAAGTACGACAAAAAGCTGATTCTGATCCTTCGTTCTACTTTTTATCGAATATTTTTGTCACATATTTTTGACATTTCACAACAAATTTGTCGTACTTTCGATTTCATCATAGTTCATTTTTAGCTTAGATCATAAAACGAAAGGATAGGCTACCTTGTATAAAATTCGTGTACGTGTGATAAGCAATTTTTTTGTTGGCACGGGAGGGAAATGACAAGAGGGCTGGGGTTTTAGTTTTTGTCAGTTCGATATTTCTGACATTTCTCATTTGTCATTTCTTAGATTTTACAATTGAATTGTCATTGGGGCTCTTGTTTGATGTCAGTCAAGCAAAGGCAACGACAAGAAATATTATCAGCAAATAAATGGGGAACTAGGAAAACTCTTAAAAATGTAATAAGTTATAAAAGAATTATAAAATTATAAACTGAAAAAATGATAGGAATCGCGGTGACAGGAAATTATAAAACTTGTTCAATTTTTGATTAACTTTCAACCACTAAATTATGTACCCACTCAGAAAATATCGTAGTTTACGGCTTCCATGACTAAACAAACACATCGATGCGATTCTACTACTTGAAGAAAAATGCTTAAGTTTTTCTTCCCATAGCCTATCCAGTTCGTTATATGATCTAAGATTTTTAGTTATCCTTATATGAGCTAAAATAAATTTGTAGTAAATAAACGTCAGACTGTACGCTAAAAAGTACGAGCACTGCTCACGAAGTTGTGTCATAAGTTTTGAATTATGGTAAGTTAATATTCTATCTTTATTTAGAACATTAAAAGCTTTTCAATTCGAAAATAATATTTTTGTATTTGTAATGCAATTGCAAAATGTCATTTTCAGTTCATTCTACGTAATGCAAGCCTTACTAAGCTGAATAAAAGCACAAAAGAAACAGAAGAAAAGTTCATTTCAATTTGTCGTATATCTTGACATTTTGATACGGCAAACGGATCAGTACCCTCCTTGTTCAGATTTGTTTGCTTACCTTGATAGCTAAAATACTTAAACTTAGAATCTGTTGTTGCTACTTTCAAACAAGTTTTTTGAATATTGAGTCGGCTATCAAACTAATCAAATTTTTCAACTATCATACAAATTATCTAAACTCAATAGCGAAGACATAAATTCGAATACAGCTGGAATTGCCAATATACAATTTTTCTTTTTTCGATGGGATTTGTTGATTATTAATTTTAAGGTCCATACTTTTACTGTACCGCACAAATCCCTTACTACTCGTGTTGTGGAAACAAATACGACCACGTTTCGATTCGTTCATTTTGAGTCCCCAGGGGCAAGATGTTATAACTTCGAAAGATTCGACGATCGACAGTTTATCGATAGGTATGTTGTAACACTTTCGACAGGCGATAATTTCAATAGAATATCACTGAGTTTTGCTGAGAGTGATAGTACAAGCTAAGATTAAAAAAGTATGTAAATTTAAGAAATTAGATTTAAATGTTACATTTTGTTTTTAAATTTATTCAATATAAATGATTTTATATATTAATTAAATAGATTCTTCAAACTTGAAGTTATAAAACTTGTGAAAATATTTCTTGAATTCAAAAATTAATAAGGCAGTACATTTTGTTAGGCATATCCATAACATAATACCGTTGCCTTAAAAAATTTCTTTTGTCCCGGTAATTAATTATTTCTTCGTCATTTTCGTTATCCTCCACAAATAAAGCCACTGCGCTTGAAAAATTCATAAATTCCAATTTTATTATTATTAAAATTTATCAACAACTAGAAAAAAAATCTATAAATGCCTTTGTGCTAGGGGAAAAAAATCGGAAATATTTTCGAAACAAGCAAAATCGCCTGTCGAACGAAAATCTTATAACATACCGCCAGAGCGAAATCTTCGCTTCGGTGATCGCTTTCGATGCGGAGTTATAAAATGTCGCCACAGGTGTTGTAGTATCGTAATAAAACGGTATGAAACGCCCTTTATCCTCTGATAAAATGATTATTGTATCATCTGCATATAAGATGGCAGAGAAAAAAGTCATATAATAAGATATTAAAGACCTTGGGGCTCAGTAATGATACCGAGGAGACGCCCGAAAGAATTGGGAAGTTTGGTCGAAATTCGCTATAGTCGTGTTTCTCATTCTTAAGAAACTATATACATACAACCCTGAGTATTGAGCAGTTAATCTGTAGGAATTTAATGCTTCACTTGGTATAAAAGTGCTAAAATATGACAACTCCCGACTAGAGTTTGAGACGAACCATGGGCGTACAAATGTAAAGCACTCCGTACTTTAACTCCCCAACCTTTTTCAGCCGAAACAACTTTTGAAACTTATAGTGCTGGGCAACTCAAATGTATCGCAGATTTCTCCTATGGTCTCTTCTGCATAAAATTAAAACTCTAGACAATTTTCATTAACCGTTTATTTTTACCATACCGAGTTCGTATTTCCACAATTTCCGACAAAATTTTAATTCTTGGGGCGTTGGGCATTTTAGTTTTCACACCGCAATTGTCATTTGACGGGTGTCATTTTCATAAAATGTATCAAAATACGTTTAAAATGTTATGCTCCATTACAGGAAATATTTTATGTTACGATGCTTAAAGTAAAATAAAATTTCTCGGAGAGAATAGGATTTTAGGAAATTATTTTATTTTAAGGCATAAAATACAATAACATAAAATGGTATCAACAGAATACGGCCCATTGTCAGGTAAAGTTAAGTAACAAATTAAAGAAATCCAAACAAGTTCTTAATTTAAACAAAAATTTGGATATATCCTGAGTTTCCCAAGGAAAGCCGGACAAATCCGCGGCTTGAAGGGTTATCCCATGAGGTCTAGGGGCACAATGGTACCGTTGGAGGTCTAAGTGAGGCTGGCTGGTTGTCTAGCGGCACCCCTCTTACCTAACCTAATCTAATTTAATTTGACGACTTAAAATTGAAGACCTTGAAAAGTCTTAATCCTACGAAAGATATGGTGGTTATATGGACCAATGTTCATAGCGGTTTATTGCTTTAAGTAATTTTTTTAGCAAAAAGATATTCTTCTTTATTTAAAATAAATAATTGAATATAAAACTATAAGACTCGTACTGGCAGTATACTGATGATCTATTTTGGAAATTATCTGCAGACTCTAAATTACTTTGTCCGAATACAAAATTAATTTAAAAAAAAAATAGGAATATAATCGGGGTAATGAGGGAACTGCACATCAAACGTATACAGATATCTTGGCTATTGTTGACAAACTGTTTGCAATAATCCGCCCATTGTCACACCCTGATATTCTAAATATATATTATGTATATACGAATTCTTATCGATAGCCTGGTGAATGCGATGAGCTCTTATGTCGTTCCCACAACTTGGCTGTTCTGAAAGAACATCACTACGCTTAGACCGGAGTTATTTAGGACTAGTTTTATGTAAGTAGACTTACGTGTACTAATCACTGACATATATAACATAGACTGCCTGATTTTCTATTTCATATGGGTCAACTTTTTTTTGGCAGGGTGTGACAATTATCTTAATTTCAAGTTTTACTTTTGCTTTAATATTCATAATAAAAAAAGCACTCGAAATTATTTCTGTTCTTGGAAGCTTATCTCCTACAACATCAAATATTTTTTCAACTTGATTTTTAAAGAAATAAAATTAAGCAATTTTTGTCTACCTGCCCCTAAAAGTAGGTATGGGGGACAGAGAAAGGATTACAAATATTGTATTGCCATCTATTTATATCCTATATATTCATTTGGAAAACCACTGAACTGAAACTGGACTATGGTGTATTTTGTATAGAACTTATTATTTGTAGTTCAGCGGAATAAAGTAGTTAAACCAAAAAGAGACAACTATAGAAAAGTGATCCCGTAATAATGTCAAATAATGTAAGGAATTTCAATAGTATCAGCAGTCCATTTTATATATGTCGGTAGTCTAATCCGGCTGCCGTTTGGTCCGCTCGTATTAAAGCTTTGACAGTTGTCAAATTTGTCTGCCTACTACTTCACGAGAAAAAAAGAAATAATATTTTGAGTTTCGTTTGTACATCTCATGCACAAAAGAAAAGATAGTGGAGCACAGAAGAAAACTTAAAAATTTCCAAATTTCTAAATTTTTAATCATCCGGAATAATTTCTTCTGCGCGTTTTGTTACTTCTTATTCTACTCATTTTCATTAAAATAAATGAAAAGTTTAAAAATACTTACTTATGTGAAGTTTATGTCTACGTTTAATACTAATTTTTTAGGTGAATATCGTATCAGATACCGGATTAAAGTAGGATTAGTTTTTCGTAATATGGCATGTCTAGACCACTGCATATTAGTTCTACATAAGTCGACTTACGTAAAACTAAAACTACATTCCGGTTGAACCCTCACATGTAGATATCGACATTATAAGAAAATATTGATTATCGCCGATCAAAGCACGAATCCACTGCATTTATAAGACGTTTTCACTGCACCGAAATAACGTAATTTTGATGAATTGATTTCAAAATTACGGTCAGATGTTTTCACTTCTACTGAGGTGATTTAGTTTACATATTGGGTAAAACCTATTGTCAAATTTCTTTTCAACTCTTCTAAATCAAAACGGGGAAAACAAGTGAAAACATTTTAAATTAAATAATAGCGTATTATACGCATGTTCTATTTGCCATTTCTAGTGACGAACTATTGCTTTTTGGGAAAAAAAATGTAGTGAACTCATTACATGACCCAGTATCATCAGTACTTATACTGGAAATTTACCAGTAACAGTGAGTATTTTTTACTGGTACTTAAAATGAAAACTGATACTGGTGTGTGCCAGTATTTCCCAATACTTTCCGGTACTCGCCAGTACAACACTCCATTTATAGCGCGTAGTGAAAATTTATTGTGGGAGACAAAGTGTTGATGCTTATTATGAGGATTTTTTTCAACATAAAGCAAAGTTGGAGTATATGGAAGAAAATAAAGAAGAATATGATATTCGAGGCGGATTTGAAAGACTGCTATGTAGATTACATATGATTATGTAAAATGAAATTCATTGACTTAATAATGTGTGTACATATTTTATGCGTCTTAATAATTATAGTAAACTAGAAAATACTTAAAGGGTGAAAATTTGCTGGTACTTACTTGTAATTACTGGTTTTTATAAATTGTGTACCCATTTAAAACCAGTAATTACTATTAAGTACCAGTAAAGTACTAGAAAAGTACTGGTACTGGAACTGGAAATTACCAATATTTTAACTGGTACTGGTAAATTTTCGAGTAAAAGTAAAAAAATTTGACCTTAGACTAAATATTTTTTTTAGTACTGTTACTTGACTGGTACTGGTACTTAAAATCATAAAACTCTGTGTATTACATTGCAAAAAGGTGGTGCAGGTACTTTATACAGGTAGGCAGGAGGTGATAGTAGGTAATCACATAAAAAAAAATCTACGACAGGGACAGGGGAGGGCCATCTCAAGCGTTTCGGATATACAGGAAGATTAAGAAAATATGCTAGCTTTTCACAAAACACCCTGTATCTCGCACAGGGTGTACGGTCACTGTTAAGAACTCATTAGATGAAAAACCTCCAACGACTGCTCAACCATCTCCGAAGTTATAGCCGTTTAAAATAAAAGGTTCGGATTTTCCACTTTTTTTTTTTTTTTCAAAAAGATATTTAGCATGACTTTTTTTATATATAACTGTAAACATATGACGTATTACACCTACATATGTCCTAATTGTAGCAATTAAAAACTTATTAGCTCATAACCTTTAGGTCCCGTAATTAGACAATATTTTTTCTTTAAATGAAGTGCTTTCAGTCACTAAGCGAAGAGATTATATTTGAGCTAAATAGATTAAGAGCATATAATTCTTTAACGTTGCAGTTACCACATAGGTGTAATAGGTCAAATTAAAGAAGAGAGTCCACAGATTAAAGTTTTCATAAAAAAAGGTGTGTTAATCAGCTATTTGTAAAAATAAAAAAAAACGAGGTCAAAGTAAAAAAAAAGTAAGAAAATCCGAAACTTTTATTTTAGGCCGTCATAACTCTGGTGAGGAGAGGAGTACGGGGCTGGTTGAGCAGTTGTTGAGGTTTTTCATACAATGAGATCTGTACTTTTTAAGATACCGGGTATTTTATAAAAGACTAGCATATTTTCTTAAGCACCCTGCAACTCCGAAACGGTTGAGATGCCCCTGCTGCCATACAATATTTTGTTTGATTAGGAGAGTACTATCACCTCCTACCGTATGAACCTCCATTGTGGAAACACCCTAGCTTTCATTGCCATTAAAACTTGTCATGAAAAAGTGACATAAACTTATAAATTCAGTGCATTATAATTTCAGCAAAATTATGTCGAAATGACATGATTTTGAAATGATCTCGGTATATTTTCATTTCGGAATATATTCACAAATTACATGATTTTGAGGCAGTTAAAACGCCCTATTATACTTCTGCCTCTATTTTTGTAACAACTGAGGAACCAGAGCATTTACCAGTTTTATTAAAACATTATAGCAACTCCTTTACTCCAGATGTTATGTGTGTACGTACATATAACCAAATCTCAGTGAACTTACCAGATTTCGGTTTGCTCTCTCGAGCTAGACGTGTACCTATTATGGCTCCGGGAAATAACGCCCAAAAGCGATAAGTGAAATAAGACCCAAAAGTTCCACATAAATTTCAACGGTCAAATGTGAAATAATGTCTAACATTTTTGGGTTTTCTTTCACTTATCGGTTTTGGACGTTATTTCATAATGATATAAAATCCAAAATTCGTAAATGAAATAAAGCCCAAGAAACAAGATTGATCCTGATGAAATAATGCCCAAAAATCATTTCAGAAAATGAAGGAAATATTTCCCAACGATGTGGTGGGGTAGGGGAGGAGCGTTGGAGCGGCGCATTTTCGTGTTGGGGCAGCGCGTTTTCGCATTGATATTTGATTTAAAGTAAGAGCACGACAAACCGTGCGAGCTGGTAGGGGGCGGCGGCAAGGGAGCAGGACGCTCGCGCATTGATATTTGATTTAAAGTGCCTGCATCCCTTGCCGATGCCGCACCCCCCACCCGCCCCGCGTGACGCGTTCTTAATTTAAATAAAAAATCATTGCGTTCTTACTTTAATTCAAATATTAATACGAAAACGCGCCGCTCCAGGACAAAAAAGCGCCGTTCAGACGCTCCACCCCTACCCGCGCGACACGTTCTTTCTTAAAACACATCATTATCAATATTTATTTGCTTGTTCTCTTGATCTGAATTTTGGGCTTTCGTTCACTTGTTTTTTTGCCCTTTTTTCATCTACTTTGGATTTTATTTCATATCTGTTTTCGGGCCTTATTTCATTAGGAAATAAAACCCAAACTTTTATGGTCTTATTTCACTTATCGGTTTTGGGCGTTATTTCCTGGAGTCCCTAGAGTCTCTAGTGAGTATCAATAAAAGAGAGTTTAATTCATGTATGTATTCCTTTTAGGCTAGCAAATCTGTGAAAAAAAACTCTTACTAAGAGAAATAGACTTAATGGCTATTCAACTAGCCAATTACAGAAATCTTAAGGAAGCCGCTGTCCTGCTGAATTAACCGGCGTGAGTCTAAGGATAAGGACATTGTGTTTTAACAAGTGTGCTTCCTTATAATAACTTTGATGACTATGATGGCCATGAGGGTTGATATATTAGGCAATCGCTTCATTCTTAAACTGCGGACGCTACCAGCATTGAGATTGCTGAACGTTTTAAATTCATAAACAACTGCTGCTGCCTATAAATTATCACCTCACTGCTAGTGTTTGTCATTCATCAAAAATACTTTGTGACCTTTCGTAAGGGTCCAAAGATGTTGTATAACAACAGATCACTGCAGACCTAAATAGACAAGTCATTATAATAGTTTTAACCTAATCTTTACCATACGAAGGCGGAGGATATATCCAAAACTGTGGTTAATAGAGACACAAGATGTAATGGAAGTAGCTAAGACTTATCAAGTGTGAATAAAGCTAGTTTTGACAGAAAGTAGGTAATGTTAGGGAATAAGGAAAATGCCATATTAAGAGTTGAATTGGTCACGCTTTTATGACGGCGAAATCTATTAACAAAACAACAACAATTGGTACGGTTTTAATGAAAGTACTTTTATCCTCAGACATTATCAAATCAAACCCGCCGTCTTGACCAGCCCAAATATCCTGTTGCCCTAATTAAATTTAATAAATATCATCCTTTTACTATCAAATAATATTTATTAAATTTTCATTTTTAGTTTTAATCTTTTTCAGAATTTCGGACTAGAAATCCAGTCGGTAAATATGCATGAACCTCTTCAAACTATTGAACTGAATTGGAATATTGCTTTTATTGGAAGTAGATGGGGAAATGTCTTCACGTATAATGTCAAGGTAAATTTATTTGTAACACAGTACATACAATATTTACAAATCTTTTTTAAATACAATATTATATATTGGTTCTAGTAAGTTAAGATTAAGTTCTTTTGTTAGACATTTAATTTAAGCAATGAATAAGAATAAAGCCCAATATTTAAACTCTATGTACGTAAGTAGACAAATGATTATGGCTAACGTAATTTTCTCCAATATTCATCAATCACAATTGTTCCTTTTCTCTTTCTTCCATTTTTTTCTTTATTTAAAAATTATACGTGAATTGAATACCATCTGGGAGGAGCTTCTACAAAACTTGCATTGTAAATGTTGCAAAGTTGCATCCCTGTGGGTTGTGATAAATACATAGAAATTATCAAATGCAATAGCTGCGCCAAAGCAAGTTAAGAAATCTCGGACGTCCTTTCACACTCTCAACAGGATAGACAATGTTCTTCAATTCCCGTTAAGAGAACGCTTCTTTAAGAATATCAAAACATAGTCGAACAAGAAAAACATACTTTGAGGAAAGCTTGAGCTTTCCAGCCTTGCACATGCGCCAACAATATATCTCAAGAGTGCAAGTGGAAGAAAAAGGTTGCATACTGGTTGCACTACATAACCAGCCCAGCAGTAGTGTAGATCCTGATTCCATATAAAAGCCACACTGTTAAGGAGTGCAAATGTTGTATAGAAGGAATTCTGCACTCTGGGGCATGACTAGTAAGGAAGGAATGTGGGTAGATAATATGCCTTTATGTGGGTGGGATTCGTTTGGTGCAATTGGAAGTTTCTTGTTTGACATGCTTTTATGTGTACATAACATTCGGGCGTATTTTAGGTATTCGACACTGAAGTTCCTTTTATGTACAGATTTCATTGGTTGAAGCCAACGAATCACGACATTATAAGCTCTTAACAGAACGAAAATGAAACCATTTTTTTTAACCATAGACTGAAAATTTTCTTGTGTTTCTTAAGCTTTACGAGCTTATATAGCGTATAGTTAAAGAGACGATTGTAATATATGTATGTATGTAATGCTTTGATGGAGTTACAAAACGCTTGTTCTCTTTGTTTTAGCTAGTTTTTGGCAAATGCTTAAAAATAAACTTTGATAAAACCAACAATTTTAAGCCAAGTGTTTATTTTAGATGAGATCCCGTCCCATGAATTGGTGGTAAAATACCTTTTCTGCTAATAATGGATGCCAAATGTTTTCCCCTCCCATAATAGAAATTCGTTTCTTTCTGGTTAATATTTCATTTTAAAAAAATATTGCTTTATCGCTCCTGTCCAAAAAAAAATGCGATGATTTTGGTATGTGGCAAGCATTTCAACCATTTTCCAAGAGCGATTACTTTACGCAGCTGGCCAGGAAAATGTAAAGTCTGGATCATATTATTTACCAAATTATAATTTTTTTGCAGCAGTTTTCATAATTCGAAATTCGGGATATATGAGCATTTCAGTTTTCACTATCTAAAACAGCGACCCCGTTCATGCGATAAATATCCGTTGAGGTAGAGTTTAAACAAGCGCGTTTTTTAATGTGGTTTCCCAACTAGGCTCCAAAATAAGTGGTCACATTGTCCAGTGAATTGTTGGATTGATACAATACTGTGCTGTGTTTTTTTTTTATAGCCCTAGATAATTCTCGATTTTTTCCTCGTGACACACGACTCACTTGTGAGTCTTTATCTAAATGCATTTTCTTCTACAACGTTGTTCCAAATGCAATTTTGACTGATGATTGGCTTTCGACAACCACAGTTGCCCTTGCATTTACATGAACTTAATTTCATAAAGGCTGAAACACATCCAGGCCTTGAGGCTTCCTTAAGGCGTTGTGAAAATTTCCAGCACGGGATTTTAAATGACCCGAGCCGGGAGCGTTTTCTTGAAATAGGCTGCAGCCTCAATCGCAGCCAATCATAGCTATCTCGTAGCCAGGCATAGCTGCATGTATGTATCTGCTCCAGACCTTATGAACGTATTTAGCCGTTGCCAGATTCAGCAATGTCATCATTGGATTATGAGCTACATTTCTGAATCTACGAAGTATATACAGTGTATAACATAACCATAAGTACCTGCTTTAACGAACGCTTCTCCACGTTTATCATGTAAATTGTTACATTTTCCATAATTATAATAACTTTTATTTTATTTCTTGTAATATAGAAATAACACTAACAAAAATGTCAAATGTGTATTGCGTTTGTGTTAGTTAGCTGCACTGCGTAACACTCTCAAGTATTTACTATCATAGAAGAAGAACTAGATGTCGCATGCAATACCACAGCAGATATGGAAATTTGATATGGCTGGCCGGAATGGACCCGGAATGGACCACAACATTTGAAATGATGGATCCGTCGAGTGATTCATATTTTCTCGCATCTGCCTCGTTGAGGATATTGATCAAATGTATTTCAAAACTTCTGTTAAAACAACATTTGCCTTCGGCGGACTCTAAAACATATTGTGGTACATTTCGGAACGCACTATCCATTTCACTATCTATATATTCTTACTCTGGTATACCATGCGATATCTAGTTCTTCTGCTATCTATGGTACGACCCACACCCGGCTACATAGCCAACTACTAGAATATTTTGAAGCCTAGGATCTGGCTACTGCATTTCTGAACGACGATAGCCGGCTGCAACTTACTTCATGAACGTTCTCCAGCTAGCCGCAAGCAAGGCTCGCTTTGCTCAATGTTGGAAATTTTGATCTCTCATGCATACTTCTACCAACAGAATTTTTTTATATGTAAAAATGACAAGAATAGCACCACTGGTTAAATTTTGTTGTCGATTCTTTGAGGCAAGCCTTGAAACGAGCTTCGAGTAATCATAAGAAGAGGCCAGACCTGAGGCTTGCTTGGATATGTTTCTGCCTTAAATCTTCCAGTTGTACTGGTTTTTCTTTATGGGTCACTGAATTTTAGGTCGGCGCCAGCTCAATTTTGCGGAGTTAAGAGAATTTTCACAGTTCTTCAGCACCTGCAAATCAGTGAAAGTGATGCACGGTTGACTGTTAGATGATTTCATGGAAAGCTTACATCGGAAGAAATATGCAATGTTTTCCAGCTTGGTATTTTCTCTATGTACAGCTAGTAGAAAATTTTCTCTTGATTTTGTAAGAAAAGTTCAGACATTACATTATTTCTTTGCTCTTCTAATACGTTTTCGACTGATTTTTTTTTCAATATCCTATATGCACATGTACTGCATTTCAAAATTACCTGGTAATTTCTCTCTATCGCTGTGCGAACGACTCCTTCCGCCAAAGCGTTTCTTTTTTTACGTATAAAACAGTCTTCCATTGCGATGCATTTTTGTCGCAGGAAAGAGCAACAACAAACGAATGAGGTTTCGTGAGGAGAAATGAAGCTCTCGGGAGGAAAAACAAAAAACTACTTATTTCCTGTACGAGAAAATGAAAAATTTATTTTTTTTTGCACAAAAAGCAACATTTTGCGCTCCGAAACGTAGCAAACATTTGACTTATTGCTCCGCAATGCATCAAAAGACTAAATAAAACGTCGAAAAATCCACAGCCCTTGGGACAGGTGTTAATTGAAGATAAAACTGTCATGAGTTCGGTTTTACCCACTCACTCGCATTCCAATCGAGTGCAGTTGTACTTATACTCATCAGTACGGCTTGATTTTACCTGCCGTAGACGCTTGAAAAAATATCAAACTGATCCCATCTCCTATAAACCAGAAACCAAGCCGTACTGATGAGTGTAAGGTTTCTCCCATACGAAACACTTGTTTTTCTTTCTTACTTTTTTCAGTCCACTGCGGGCATAGACAATTTTAATTCATTCGAATTAGACTGATTTTTCAAATCTTTCCAAAAAAAAATATCTATTTATCCATTTTTCTATTTTCGCTTGTTTTTCGAGGCACATAGTTTCGCTATTTGAAACCTGTTGATGAGTCAAATCAAGACTTTAAACTTGGTGGTCTAAATCAATAAATTTGTGTGATGAAATGACGAATAAAAAATCACTTTTGGTGTTGTATCGGAAAATCTAAAAAAATAGTTAACATTAATAATACCGGAAAACCAGAAAAATGCGAAGAACTCTGATTGAACCATATTAATTTCCACACTTCGTGCGCTACAAATCGAAATTTATTAATGCTACGGAAAAAGTTCGTAAAACAAGAAATGTAGAGAATTTCAAAATCTACAAAATGTTTATTAACATTTTTCGTAGCTTTAGGGTGAAATGATTAATTTACAAATAACACGAGTTAACCTTTCTTCAAGAATGTGGCGGCGAAACTCATACATGAAATCATCCGAAAATGTAGGATTACACTCACGAGGGTACATCCCCCGCACCATCTTACCATCTCCCCTCCTACCGAGGTCAAATGCAAAAATTACTGGAATATAATATAGAAAAGCAAAACGTAGAAAACATTTTCGAAATTTTTGTTCTTTTGTGAAACGCGGTTTCGAATTTCTATTTTCAATACCTTGATCAATTGTCCTTTATTCAGTCGACTCTTATAAAATAATGTTAAATAAAATAAACTAGACACTAACAATTAAGAGAGCAAAATGAAATCAATCAAGTCAAAATCCTAAAGGATGTACAAATTTTCAGAATTGTCCCTATTTTAACAATAGGGTTTCAAAATGTTCTTATTTTCTGAAATAATGTAATAAAAAGTGATTTTCTAAACAAACGAAATTTCAACAAACAATGAAAAGCCCGCCCCCTCGTTTTAAATCCCCCCCCCCCCTTTTCCTCAACACTTGCTTGCAATGGTTACAAATTGAGGAGAAGCTCGTAAATTAGTGTTGCAAATGCCCTGTCACCAGCGAAAGATAGGAAGGCCATCCTAAACCGACAAGAGTGGTTGCCATGTGTAGTTGAATGTTTTTGGAATTTTTTCCAGATATTCAAGACGTAAACTTTTTTTTTAATCTGGCAACAAACTGGTTTTTAAGTGCTTGTGTGTGGTAGTGTGAGTCAACGCCAACACGAAGTTAATCAAGCAATGTACCTTACTAAAAACTCTTGCCCCCGTAGAAACGATGTTCACATAATGCCAAAGTTCGGGTCAATCAATCGATTGTAAAGCCGAGCAAGTCAAAAACCTGTGCAACAGAGTGTCTTCACCACCATCGGAGATTTACGAAAAGAGCATGAAATCAGTTTTTAGTTACTTAATTACCACAAAAAATAATTACATACTAAAATTACAATCATTAAGAAAAATAACCTTAACGGAACTGAATCTTTAAGTGCGATTTAGATAGGTGGAAATCTGAATTACATAGACTGCGACCTATAAAATGGTGAGACATTGATGTAATATGTATGCTCACGCTTGCCATATTTTATACAGTGATGATACGAAATTGTGGCAAAAGCCATCATTCCTCTGGGAGCGTTGAGACCGATAAATTCAAAACCCCCAACAACAGTTAGACGAAATTAATTATCACGCCTTGTAAACAGTCAAAAGCAAAACTCCAAAAAATTAGGCTTAAGTCGATCAAGATACGGAGAGAGGATCAGTCCAAGGTAGAATACGAAAGACAAATCGATCAAATCTACCCTGGACAGCATCGATGCGGTTAATATAAATCGCAACGAAAAGAGACCAGATAGGACTAGAATAGGTCGAAAAATTGTACAATATATAAACTTCGTTATATATGGGTCATTAAACTTCTTCGACCAATCTCTTAATGAAACCCAAGGACGAGTTAGCTTTATTTGTAATTGCATCAATATGTTCATCGAATGAAGAGTTAAAATTGAGCATAAACATCAAATCTTTGGTTTTGTCAAGCCGAATTAATGAGCTACCGTCAATAGTGAAACCGAATTGCATAGGATTTTATCGGCGAGAGTACGCCACAGTGATACACTTACTAATATTCAAAGGAAGGAAGTTTATCGAGCACCATTTATGTAAGGCATCTAAAACCGAGTTTAAAAGAACATAGTCATTCTCACTAGAAGCGATACGAAATATGTTGGGAAAAACAGAAAGAGCCCTATGATTGCTTACGTCAGTAAAAATACAGTCAACTTGCTTACCACCTTCAATTGCGGAAATGCAAAAATTAAAGAATTCTAGTAAATAAATAGAGGTGGACTTACCCTTCATAAATCCATGCTGGAAAGAGCGCAAAAAAGGTTTGCAATGAAAGTAGAGGACAAGCCAAGGCTTTAAAATCTTAGCAAGACAATATTAGCGACGGTCGATAATTCGAAATTTAACTTTTATTGCCTTTCTTATGAAGAGGAATAATTACAGATAGTTTCCAGGGTTTCGGCAAGACACCACAAGAAATAAATAAAGCAATTAGGTGACAAAACACAAGAACAATAGGCAAGCAAAACAATTTCTCAGAAAAAACGCAGGAATGCCATCAGGACCACTCAAGAAACTATCAGCTAGATTCGAAATATGTTTTTCATGATAGCTTCGTCAAACACAAGATCTTTGGATTCAAAAGAATTCGGCGGATACCTTGTCAAGTGGGTAAAATCGTTAATATTAATATCACAGTCAATATTCAAAAATGCAGTCCTGAATAAATTAGCAGTTGTCAGAGCGTCATTACTTTCGATGTCGTTAAAACATAATTGTAACATTTACGCTTAGGATCAGGATCCAGGACCGTTTGAGATCAGTGCATAAAGTTAAGCTAAATTTACTCCAGTAATCGTTATAATAAACTTCAAGTAAATTGGTTTCATAACATAGAGTAAAATAAATAGTCCGGATCAATCCTTGAGGAGTAAGTGTCTCACAAAACTGTTAATACAAGGTTGCAAAACGCACGAGCTCTGAGATCTAGAAATAGCAACACAGCTTGCAAAACATGTAGAAAAAGTATCATAGAATTGTATAGCGGTATCAATGTCTCATTCATTCAAAATGTTCGTCCAATCACCAGACTAAAAGCTAGTTGTCCTCACGATAACTCAAGAACGCGTTCACTTAGAAAGTTGAAATTTTACATACAGAATTTAAATTCGAAAATGGGACAAATCGGGTAACTCCTTCACGGGATTGCTATACAAAAATTTCATCTTTGACTATATATTTGGACACTGCCTGAAAACGCGTTAATATAGAGAACTGAAATTATGTACACGACGTTTTCATAGAGATAGTAAGCACAATTTCGAAAACGAACTAAATCAGACAGCTCCTTCTTGATGTTGCCATATTAAAATGTAGCTTTTTTACGTATACTGTGTAAACGAGCAGTTCTAGACCCTTTCATTGTACTGAAAAGTTCTTCAAAATATGAAATCCTATGAAATTGATTATAATCATTTTTACTATTCCACGAACCGTTCTAGAAATAGGTATGTGCGAAAAATCACTTCAACAATCAAACTTGCACTTGGCTCGCTAACATGCTCTCCACATTTTCTTATCTTACATTAACCTTAACAGTTGGCACCACTTCTATTAATCCTAACAACAGAGAGAGCACATCAAGTGTGGTTGTTGTTATGTCTACAGTGAGTGGTAACACAAAATTGTAACTCATGCTGTATGTAAATTCATTGCAGAATAGTAGAATAAAATAAAGCCCGGCATGACTTGCTATGTTATACAACAATATTATTCCTCTGCTTCCACGAGAACATCGACAACCAAAGGACCATATCATTCGATAATTAGCCCCCCCCCCTCTCTGTCATGCTTCACTCTACCTTGTAATAGTTTATGTTGACTGTCGATTAAATTTACCTTTTTGCCTTTTGTGCGAACTAAAAATCACATTTGTCCAGCCAGAACAATAAAGATGAAAGTAACTTACCTAAAACAAACAAAAATCACTTCAAATTTATGTAGGTAAAAATATCAAAAATTCTTATTTATTAAAAAATATCTCCACTCCAACACTATTTAGAAAAACAAACTTGCAGACATACTTTTATGCTCCCTCGGCAGTTCAATAATGGCACTGAAGGCAACGACGGAGGGTGCCAGAAGGATTTTGATCGTCTCATCCAAAGGAAATCAAATAAATCTACGAGATGTAACATCTGGTCTTCTGCTTCGTACAATTGAAGTGCCCCTAAATGTTAATATCTATAGCGTCCTGCTCCACGAGAGCCTGCTTTATTGTGGATCCAGTAAGAACGAGATATTCACTTATGATTTCACGGTAATAACTGCGTGCAACTCTTTTTAGTTAATTTTTTAATTTGTTTAATTTTTTTTTCTTTTACAAATAGACTGGCAACCGGAAATCTGTGTTCCTTTGCGGAAATGGTGTTGTCTCTATTAGACTTTTCAGACGGAAATACATATTTGCCGGATGCTATGATGGATTTGTGTATGTTTTGGACAAAATGACAGGATTCCAGATTGGACGGTTTCCTGGTTGTGGAAAAGTTATTCTTGCCATGGATATTATTGGAGAAAAGGTAAAATATTCTTTTGATTTTCTTATATGTAAGACTATTGCAATTTATTTTTGGATTATCTTAAGCTATTAACGTCATCAAAGGATAATTCTATGGAGCTAGTGGATATTCCTAAATATATTTTAGCGCTAGATAAGTAATTTAATTTCTTCTTTGTTGTTATTTTAATAAAATTGTATAAGAAAATATAAGACAAGAGTTTTGTAAAAATTAACAAATATTAAAAGTATAGCATGAAAATGTACACAAATAAATATAGGTTAAACTATATATGAGATCTTGTTGTTTTCCTATATCCTTTTCTATTTTATACTTAGCTAAAATGTTACTGAATTAAGGAGAGTGTAGATTCTATGAAACTAATATCAACATATTCGTGCCAAGGCTGGGCAGATGTTTGTATAAACGTTCAAAATCATATTAAAGGTTGATGTCCATAATGACAAAGCAAAAGACAGCGAACACAATCTTTTGTACTATACCGACTTTTCGGCCCATATATGTACATATATTAATCGATTGAAGATTATAAACATAAATATTTTTGCTACTACTACTTCAGAGTATGCAGTCGTAAAAATATTTTTCGGAATACATATGATCCAACCTTTTTCCTAGTTTATAAATAAGCTAAAATTTAGACGTACTAAAAATTATCTCATAAATAACTTTTAACTCTATTGGGCTTCTCCAAGGCACCACACCAGGGTTTTGTCGATACCTTGAAGTCATTTCAATTTTGCTACCTCGGCCGTACTTTAATTTCCAACTTTCTTACTGAGAGATATCAACAAGTGAGCGTCGTTAAACATCGATCTAGTTTACTTCTATTGCTTTCGGCGGTACCACAGGGCTCCACACTGGGTCGCTTTCTTTTCATCCTTTATATAAATGACTTCCCTGAAAACATTAAGTATAGTATATACATACATCTTTCACCAATGATATTCAGTTATACTTCAGTCGGCCTATAGACCTGGGGACCTATTCTTGAATAACGAAGGCAGATTCCGTATTCGTTATGCAGTCAAAACCATTCGGAATCGGCAAGTGTTATTCTTGAAATCCGAATGCGTTATACAGAGTGTCCCGTCGAGATGGTAAAAAATTTTAAGGGTCGAAAGTAGAGCCTATTTGCGATCGAAAATGTTATATAAATTTTTTTCGAGTACGCACTATTTTCGAAGTTATAGGCGATTTTCGATTTTTTCGAAATTTTGAACCTTAAGTTACCTTTTAGACCATAACTCAGTTCAGACTGTTTACAGGACGAACGTTTTTCTTGTGTTTTATTCGTAATATTACAGGCTCTCATTCGGTGTTACTCGGTTTTGAAAACGTTCACACATAATGGATAAATTGGCGATTTGCTGCCAAAACATTTTTATCGTCAGAAAATTCATTTGTCTTCAATGTCATAAATCTCGAAAAGTAACCATGCCAACAGATGATCCGGTTCTCATAGAAAACATACCTCATTTATTATCTTTTATAAAAGTACAACACGATTAGTCCGCCTTAAGTATTGCCAGAGTTACAGCAAAAACTTGCCTGCAACATACCTCTCATAACTTGAGCTATGAGACTAGAAATGTCTAGACGGCAAAATATTTCGCCGCGTTCAATGCGTGATGCACAATAGGGAACACATGTTCTCTAACATTTTGCCGAGTTGTCGCCCCGCGCACTAAAGTGTAATCTGTTTCAGCCTTTATATTTCAGCTTTTACCATTTGATGACGATTTTGTTGTTTTTCCTGTCTGATTTCCGGCAGCCTTGTTATGCATGTGAACGCGATTTCCTATCTTTTAAAAATTTCTTTTTTCTTCACTTTTCACTATATAGGGCTCCACCCATTCAATTATCTTTATTATAATTGTATTTATATTTACTTTTTGTGACTTTTTGATTTAGAACTGTAATGTTGACCCTTAAATTTTAAATTATTTGAAGTATATCAGCAACTTTGCAGTGTGCACAGCACTTTTCGAAAATCGGAAACATCTTAATATTACCTCTTACAAAGTCATACAAAATTTCGGTTGGGTCTAAATTCAGTATAAACGCTGCCTTCAAATATATTTATGGTAAATGATTCCAATATCTCCTTGTACTCTAGAAAGTATATGACGAACAAACTGTGTACGACCGAATAGAATTCGTAGACCTATAAAAAAAAAATTTGATATCTCTTCATTGCAAACTGTGGAAACATATTTTCGAATTACGAAAATGATGAGTTAGATACTCGCAAAATTTTTAAAAAAAATCGTAAATTGAGGGGAGCTGCATTTCCAATTTTTTCTCCAGTCATTCATTCGTAAAATAGATTAATTCTTCAGATAATGTTTCGTCTCATTTAAATCTGTTACGCCCACGGACTTGTATGTTCTAGAAAAAGGTTTACTTTATTTCTGCCTTTCAATTAACTATAGCTTTAAATGATTTGAAGCTTCGCACCTAACTCCTAATCCCCAACGAACAAAGGACATTTAGTACGATATCAATATACGGCAATAGATGAGAACCTTAAACATTATATACAGGGTGTCCTGCACATATGATATAATCTTTCACAGAGTGGTTGCGTCATCAATCCCAGCAAAACTAAAAGTTCTTGTTTATCCGCCTATAACTCCCGAAATACATAAGCTAAATCAATGTAGTTTATTTTATTTGATAATCCACGCTCTACAATTTCCAATGATATACCGTTTACCAATAGGTAACCGTTAACAATATACAACTTTTCTAATTCACAAATGTGAAAAAAAATTGTATATCTCAATTTTAGATTTCTTGGAAATTCACCTCAGAGTCAGAAATTCCGACGGACGATACCAAAATTGTGAACTTAATTGTATATTTCTAACAGTAACCTACCGGTAATTGATATAATCCACGTCATTTCCATTGTTTGTTTTTATATTTCATTACTTAATAAAATATCCAATATGGTGTTCTCTGTACATGTGACAAAACAGGTTCATATTTTTGGGCTATGATAAATAAATATTTCCACAATTAACACCGCAATGTAAATAGATATTTTCATTTTTACCTTTTTAATGTTTTCTATTATTATTTATTTCTTATTTTAGTAGAAATCGCAAGCTATCCTACGAGTAAGTAACTAAAACATAGCAAAACATAAAAAATTGTTGTGCTAATCCTAAATTGGGTAAGTTTATACGCACACTATAAAAAATGCGGATTGAAAAAACATTTATTTGGGGACTTTGGCGCGATTTTTGTAACTAAAAATTATGTATTTCATTATAAGAACGTTTTAAAATTCGTTCGGAATCGAAAATTGCGGGGAATAGATTTTGCAGCAATGTCATCAACATTAAAATTTTCAATTTCCTTGAATGGTGTGTTATAAAAACACCAATTTTTTTTTATTGAATATTAGAATTAATGAGTTTTATTCAAAGTATTACATTATGCATCTTTCCACACCACCTTGAGACAAAACTGTATATCAACAGCAGCAGATGGCCGGTTCCCCAGTAGACCTATTACCATCTTTTGTCTTCAAAAATACTCCAATATATATTTATATCCTCTAGAAAAAAGGTAACTTTAGTAATCCTCAGTCTTTTTTTAATTCATAATACTTTTATATGCATATTTTGTGTAATAACTAATGCTATATGCTTATGCCTTCAGTTTACATACCATTAAATAGTATCAACTTAGTGTACTTTTGTCTTATCGATATCTTATTATTAGTTGACTTAACAATAAAACTATAGCGGACTTTAAAATATCTGTTATAAGCTTCAAACGCAATGCATAATGGCCAATTTTTATCATATGCTGAGTTTGATCATCGAGAAATAATTCTTTTCAAATGAATGCTTGTTGGACCCTTATTAATAAATTGTTGCTTCCCTTGGGACTTAACATTCATGAAGACCATCACCTAATTTTGCTGTTCGCCGTATTCCCTATTCCATTTTCTCGCAAATTTCTTATTTGATCCAGAGAGCTCTTTCTTTTCAAGTATCTCCAGTGCCGTATTCATCCCTCGGATTTTCTTATCTCTACGACGTAAAGCCTCTTTTAATCGCTTTACTTGTTTTTGTAAAGATAAAATCTTAGTTTTGCATTCCTTATTTTTGCAAGTGTTCTAAAAAATAATATGTAATAGAAATAATTAGAAAATAGCTTAGAATAACAACTCTACAAGTAATAAAAATTCTATCAAGGAGATAAGGATAACGAAAAAGTTCAATATAATTTTTTACGTTGGCTTTCATGCTTAAACTAATTAACTGCGTATATTATTTTCATAAAGTAATTTCTACTCTACATAAAAATTAAAAGAGTTGTTAAAGTAATTTCGTCTGATAATAATAATGTGTATTATATGAAATCAACTAGCACATTCAAAGGAACTTTCTAATTTTCTTACTAAGCCGGCAGTGCTTAATCAAATACCTTTTTTATTTCGGAATTTTCCTGCATTAAAGTTTTAGATATAACTGGATCCTCAATCTCAGAAATATCTGCCGTAACTGATGTTATCTCCTGATTTAATATAGTTTGTTCCATGCCCTCAATAAATATCTGAAAAAAAAATAAATAAATAAAAAACAAACTACATGTTAGGAAACAATTACCGTCGAAGTACTATCTTCTTGTAGTAACACAATTTCTCGTCTCTCGTAATAAGGCGGCATATTGGGAAATCGTACATTACTAAGCACTTTTATGGATTGCTTTATTATAATGAGGAAAAATACTAATTAAAATATATTTAAAATTTTTAAATTAAATAAGATAACGGCGAAATTTTAATAAAATGTTTCAGGCAGATAAAATAGAAAGACAATTGCTCAAATGTATTTATCTTACATCTTGAAAATTTGTTGCATTCTGCTCTATAAAGCTTTCATCCTTGCTGGGTACAATGTTATTACTTTCCTAGATATGTGGCAGCAAATAGGTCAATATTATGGTAAAAAACATGTAATTAATTACAATACTCACCAAAAAATTTAATTTGAGATTGGGCACAGCATCAATACTCAATTTAATTCTCTTCTCGCATTTAAATATGTCCTTTGCCAAAAAATGTTCTGAACAAATAAAATTGTTTGATGTTGGTTTCAAATTCGGTTGCCCAATAACTTGCAACCATTTTTGCCTTAAAATTCCATTTTTGGGAAATCTATTTCAATAAAATAAATTAATAATTAAGTAATTTTATCAAAATTAGAAGTATTTACCAATAACTTTCCAGTATTAAAAAAAAACAAGTAAAATATTACTAAATTTCCACATAAAAGAATGTAAATATTTTTAAATAAGAAACATTTCTTTATAACACCCCTCCAATTTTAATTAACCTAACCTACGCCTTTTGTGCTAGGGTAACATGACTACCGTACCGAAGTATGTAACCGATGCTCCGTTCTGAATGAATTTACAGAACGATGTCATAATTTCGTTCTGCGCTCATAAACCATTTAATAAAAGCAAGTATAATTTCGTAAAAATTGTTTCTTATGAAAAACAAAATCATTTCCCAACAAAGGCCTCTAAAACTCAACTATTATCACCTCGTCCAAAGTGTAAACAACACTTTCACGAATACAAATTAAATTCGTTCTGCTTAAATCTGAGAAACACTCGCATTCAAAACCATTCGGAGTCCGAAAAAAGCGATGACAGATTGGAATTAAATCGTTCGGCCCGAGAAAAAGAACGACATGGATTGCAAAAAAATCATTCTGAGCGAGAAAAGGAGCGCATCACAAAACTTACCTTCGCGTAATAAGTGGACATTTTTCAATTTAATATTTTTAGTGCATAGGAACTCTTTTCTTTCACTTACCTATGAAAAGACATCCCGGGACGTCTTGTACACTTCTTATTTTTACAGAATTGCACCATACATTTCATTGTTAATTTTTTCAATTCAGGTTCATTTTTAAGCTATTCAAAGCACTGCAAGTAATAGTTCCTGTTATATTTATTTTCCACAATTATCATTGACTTATATTCTTATATTATCACTGAATTCACTTAATAAAACCGAAATTATCAAATTTAATCACCGAATATAAACAAAAGTGACACCTAGGTTACATGTAGACAGAGCTACATACATATGTTAGAGAGTGAGAAAATCAACACGTCCAGGGGCCGGATTCTGTAACTCTGAGAGTTTGGGAGATGAGAATTTTCAATTTCCCCGATCAAAACTCCCTATCCGTTCGAGATTATCTAACATACTTGGGAAGTTAAAGAAAATGTGAGAACTGTCGAAATTTTGAAGGACGGCTAACTCTGTGTGGAAGGGACGTAGAGCATTGAGGGTTTTTCCTACGGATTGGGGGTTGTCCAAATTACGTCATGTTTGAAATCAAATTAAAGAGGGAGAAGCGGGTAATCGAGTGGTGTAGTTTTTTTGATCATTTAAACTTCATAACTGACTTTTTACCGCCGAAAGACGGATTTTTTGCACTGGGTCATATACACCCCAGTTCCTAATACTTTACATATATTTCTTCCGTTCTTTGTTTGACATCCATTAGTACTCTGTTGTGAACATTTTTCTCATGGAAAGTGAATTAATGATGAGTTGAAAATATGTCCATTTTTGTACCATAAACCAGATATTTTTTTTGTCTTAAGAAGGACTGATTCACTTCTTTTGCAGTTATCTCCAAGACCATTTATTGTACTGAAAAACTAATTACATGTCTAATTAGGGGACAAAATTCAGATGCGATTTCAACCTACATACAAGCTTTAACGTGCATATTAAAAATTTGACCATTTTCGCATAATTTAAAATTTTTAGCGGGTACCTTGAGACACCAAAATCCTTATTTCTCTGTAAGTATTGCAAGGATTTCCATAATTTGTTTTTGTAAACATAGCCAGGATATGAAGTGAATCCATAATTCAATTTGAAAATATTAGGTACCTAGGATCCCTTCACAAAGCACAACAAAAGCAGCCAATACTGTCAGTTGAGAAATATTCTTCCTACTTCTCCACAACTAAAACAGCCGAGGGTTTTGTCGAGTGGAATAGAGAGTTTGGTAACTCTCAATACAAATTCCCCTAGTTACAGGCATTCCGAGCGGAGAGTTTAAGTGTCGAAAGAACTCTCATCTCTACAACTCAACAACTCTCAGAGTTAGTGAATCCAGTCCCAGGACGCAAAAATATATGGCATATATATGAAATTGACAGAACGATGTCATACAGTACGTTTACATGAATACTTGAAGTACACTTCAAGTAATCAAAATATCATGTAAACGCCCATTGACTTCAAGTATACTTGAGTCAAGTAAATCACAAAATTTTGTTCGATTTAATTGAAAATATTCATGTAAACGCAACTTCAGTACTTTAAAAATTTTCATTTGTGCGAGATATGAAAACGGCAAAGAGGAACAAGAAGGAGATAATATTGTTGATTATTCAGGCTGTGATTTTTAGCACTTTTCTCAAGATATTTATTTAAAAATCCGCAATTATGTTTTGAACTTAATGTAAAGTTGTCAAAGATAAAGTGTCACTTCAAGTAAATTTCAAGAAAATTTCAAGTCAAGTAACTGGAATTAATTCAACCAAAAACCCTACTTGAGCTTCAAATGGATTTCAATTCAAGTACTGAAGTATTCATGTAAACGTACTGATAGTTTAGGCGTGCACGTTACCGTATACTTCAACGCTATGTCATTTGTTGTTATTGAAAGACACCCGGGGAGGGGGGGGTTCCACCCTCCGAGTGTCCCTCATCAACACCAAGTGCAGAATATAGTATGGCTTAGCTTTACGCACATATGTAGAAAAGCGACGGATGTTTGAGTTTCTTCCATTTGGAAAAAGCAAGTATAAATCCTTGTTTATGAAAAACAAAGCCAACTAAAACACAACCATTACTATCTCCGCCAAATTGTAAAGAGCATATTCTCGAATACAAATTAAAATCCGCAAATAGCGAAGACAGTTTGAAACAAAATCGTTCGATCCGAGAAAGAGAACGGCATAGATTGAAAAAATTCATTCTGAATAAGAAAAGGAACGCAGTGATTGAAAAATATTCGTGTAGCAAGGGTGATGCCGCACCGAGTCGCAGACTATTTGTTTTAACGACAAAATGTTTACATCTTCTGAACGCTTCTTTTACCGCGGGCTGCTTTATTTGCCATTCCCCCAACCGAAAGCCAACGCACAATGCTGGCACCTAGTAGGAGATAGCATTTCTTGAGAATTGTCAGTTTGACTGTCAATAGCCGGATGACATCTATTATTTAAGAAAAATAAGAAAAGAAAACGCAGAATGAGTAACATCATGTTGTTTTGTTTGTTTTATTATGGTTAGTCTTGGACAAAATTTCAACATGAGTTCCGTAAGTAGCAATAGTCAATGTTAAAATGATCATAATGAAAAATTTACCAACAGGGAGCAAGATTTTTTAGAGATAATGCGGCAGCAGATGACGACCGTGAGCAACTTTATGATCCAATTGTTTTTACATCGGACGAAAGGCATCATTTTATTCCTCTGAAAACAATTCCTGCTTTCAGGTAAGTTTTGAATAAATTGTCTAAAATAAGGCTGAAAGATTCCCAGCAGCACTTACAAGGGTATAATTTGTTTTGAATCATTATTTTCAGTAGAAAGTTATAATCATACTTATGATTGAACTGTTAAATAATTCTAGCAGAATACTCTTTCCTATTTTGGTACAGCCCAGCATGAAGGTCTATTTTACATGGTTTTTTCTTGAACACAACGTTCTTATCACGCAATTCAATCTAGATAGTGATTCATTTTGTTTTGTTGATACTGCGAAAAATTCTGATATTCTTATCAAATTTATTTTCTAGAGAATGCATAAAAGTTGAATGGTAGATTATAATATGTTTCACAGCATTTGCTGTCGAATCACTTTTCTATATTGAATTTATAACATACATTAGACTTTGTTCTAAGAATATGGAAATTATCTGTAAGTGTCACTTAAAAATCACATAGTTAAGGAACTGATGTGTTTTATAATAGTAGTAAGGATAGGAGCCACTATTTACCTTATGAAATTTACAATATCAAACAAATTACCTAATTTGTGTTATCCTCATAAAAATAACAGGAACCAAGGAGATTATTGGGGTAAACTTAATCCTAAATGACAGCTAAGCTTTGATTCTATTAATGGCTGACTTTAAAGATATAGTTTAAACTTAATAATATCTTTCGTTCAAACCTTTGAAATGGTAGAGGCTTAGAGTATATAGCTACATATGTATTCTAAGGGTAGAGGTGTTCAATACTTTTTCTAGTATTAGTTGAGAAAATGTACTTTCAGCAGCGCAGATAGAATGCCGTGCAGCTTACACATTAACCAGCAATTTGATCGCTGTTATTAGCTCCGATCCAGAATAAGTTCGAAAATTAATTCTCGTTAGACCATTTAGATAGGTCCTATAGAGAACTTGTAGAAATGCTTCTTAAATTTGCTGCTCAGTTTCTCTCTTTGTGTAATCAATCTGGTGCATATATATTTTTAGAATTTTTTGCCAAAGCTATTTATATGGTAGAACATTTTACTTTTGACACTTGAGGCAAGTGCCACACCAGGCCACTGATATACTGATGATTATCAGCAACACTAATATCTTAATGAGGCATGCTACAGAGGTAGCGATGTACTGCTGTGATACTGATCTGCTGATAATCAGCAAGTGACTTGCATGTTGCTGATTTTTACTGACATTAGTCGATATTTTATTTTCAAATTAGTTAAGTCGGGTTATTTTAAAATATTAAAAATGAGTGAACCAAATTTTGTTTTAAAATTAGTGCAAAGTATCGAAAAACGAAGATGCCTGTGGGAATCAACGTGTGAGTACTGCAAAAGGGATCAATTTGAAAAAGCTTTGAGAGAAATTTCGTGGTAAATTGGAAAAGATGGTATGTTTTCTTGTGGAGAGAAATTTCGTCGTAAGTTGAAATTTTTTTTTTTTATTTAATTAAGCGCCATATTGAAGAGTACGAGGGTTTCTGTCAATATGAAACGCTTCGTCCAATCAATTTTTGAAGTTCAAATTTGCAATTTACAATCGGTATTAGCATGACTTCTTTTCTCCATACATGGGATATAAGCCACCTTCCAGGGGGCGTTGGGCTTCTTGGATTTTATCACTTATCATGAATAATAGTTGGACTTTATCGTTCATCATGAATGATGGCTGAATTTTATTATTGCTCTTCATGATTGATAGTTAGATTCCTTTATCATTTATCATGAATAGTAGTTAGTTTTACTTCAGATATAAATGCCATCAAAAAATTCCGACTATATTAATAAGTGTACAGGTATATTAATATTTAAAACCAACACATATCCAATATTTCCGTTTATTTTGCTTTTTTCTTTCAATTTTTAATAATAAAAGCCAGCAAAAGTTCTTCCTCCTCACTAAATTCCATTTTAAGTGCTTGCGATTTTGACATATAAATTAGTTCAGTTTAAGTGTAGCATTACCTATAGTAATGTGATGTTCTCGAAATATATCAGCTGCAGATTATTTTAAAACTTCACCATCACCACATCAGCACATCAATAGTCTGATGTAGCACTTGCCTTACGTGCTTTCCGCTTTTGACGAAGTTCATTTTACTGTCGTTGGATTGAAGATAACATCATATTTTGTCCGTTAAAGGAAACTGTAAGAAAATCTTGGGACACAAATCACTGTTCACGGTTTCTTTTTATTTTCTTCATTTTTTTCTTTTGTTTTTCGAACTGAGTGAAAATGAACGTTTTTTTTTTAAGTTTTATTTTTATAAACTTTCAAATAAAGAAAGAAAGTATAACTCAACTATAGTAAATCTCCTGAGCACAGGCAATCTGGTCGGCCAGCTGAAAGTCCTTCAAGAGTTCCTAGACGACCCGTTGGCCAATTCAATCTAAGATTTTGAAACACCATTAATGGTGTCACTACATCGAGCTTGTGTTAAGCTGGTTCTGATAGCCAATAATATTAAATTATGGGTTCGTCAACAGTGGCATTCTGGTGACTTACTCTTTGAAAAAGGATCTCTTAAATGGTATACGGATGGATCCAAAGTAATAGGTAGAGCAGCACGGCATAGAAACCTGCGCTAGCAAAATCAATTCATAAGAATATGCGTTTAGCAAAAATACATACATCAGACTGCCAAGCAGTACTCAAAGCGTTAAATTCGTATTCCTTTTGAATCTAAGCTGGTCTGGGAGTGTCTCAGAGCCACCTTCCGGCACAACTGAAGACAGAACTAAATTGGCACATTGGGAAAACACCCTAGAGCTGAAACAAGCGAAGAAATTCATTACATATTCGCAACAGAAGACAAAAATATTCATCACTCTCAGCAGGAAATAAATAAAACTCAAAAGGAGCCTACCTTCTTGGCATTGCCCACTCATATCATGGGTAAAGATGATAGCGAGCCCGGCGCTTCTGTATGGAAGAAGGCGAAATTGCTGAATACGTCCTCTGCTCTGCGACTGTGGAACTCTTAGGCACTTAAGGCTAAAACATATAGAAAATACATTATTGCCAAAGGATGGCCTCCCAAGAACGTTATGGTTTTGTAAAAGAGCTCAAGCTCGAATGAGCGCCCTAGGGCACTTGGAGGTAATGTCACAAAAGATCTTAAAGGTAATAGTGATTAGAAGAGAGGAGGAATCTCTGCTTCCCTTATTGTTATAATATCCGAACTAGGTATTTGAAATTGAAACAATGTGTTCTTGTGTACTCTGGCCAGCATACAGAAAATAACAGTTAATAGTGTTCCAAAGCTCCTCCTGTATATCCATTTTGACTGAGCCTCTGCTTTCTTTCGATGATAATATTATGGTTCATTTAATCTTATTCCACGAGTAGTCAGTATCAACATGAATTAAATTTTTTGTAAAAAAACATTTCCCTGAAATTTTTCGAATTGAGTATTAAATATTCAGTTACAAATGTAATTCTACGGGCTTCTTATTCGAAGATGCACAATTCTACGAAGAACTCATCGTTGCATTGGTGATTAAATTCATAACTTGTTTTCCGATAACATTTTCAAGGTTGATGTTGACAGGCCGATTTGACTAACAATATTTTTTTAAATATCTAATTGTTCTATTTCAGTGTTGACGAATATTTATTTTTCAAACATTGTCTTAATACTATTGATCCTTTGTGGAATAATAATAGAAAACGAAAACATCAACGAGAACCCACTGAGACGAGCGAAAGGTTTTCTATTAAGGATGAATGGCAGAAAATAAAGCTCTCGATTCCGAGCTTCCATTTAAATATGTAGTAAGTAGTAGCGTGAGCTTTCGTACAAAGCTTTCAATTTAGTGCCACACGCAGAAGCAGTACTCGCTGTATATAAGTACTTTGACCTGGCAGCAGTACATAATCAATTCTGTATTGACATAGCAAAGATTTTTTCTTCTTATTTTCTCTAGGAAACATGTCTGCCATATTCAAACCGAAGCGAATTGTTTTGTTGTTGTTCGGAATTTAATTGAACTGTAATCTTATTATTGCTTTCCATACAGCCTTTGGGATCTGTATATAACATCCCTTGTCTTCTATGTATGTAATGTATATGCATAATGGTTCAAACAAGTTGTATTAAATTGGAGGAATCGGAAGATTGGAGTTCGCAAATGGGCCGAATCGGGCAACTTTTTCGTGATCACTTAATCAATATTTAAAATTATGCACATACATATATCCATATAGAATGTACCCAATTGATAACTTTAATTATTTGCCGAATACACCTAGAGCGAGAAAAACCGAGTATTTGCATGGATTACAAAACAAATTCCCAATCTCAAACAAATATGCAATAAAAAAGTGAAAAGAGAAAAAAAAATCCAAATAATTTTCCCTCGGCTTATATTCTAAATAAATATCTTTAGTCTCTTTTTAACTAAACTATAAACGAAAAATATTAACAAATAGTCTCCCTTTTCTCTCAGTGCATTCCTAATCCACTCCAACAACAAAGTTGCACACACAGCTAGCTGCAGACTGGCTGTGCTTGTGCTATGTCGTGTCGTTAATATACATTATGTACGTGCAGGATAGATACTCATTTTTAGAGACACATAAGATAAATTTTTTGGTCTTTTTTACTGGGGCTGATCGTCATCTCGGAAAGCTTTTGAGAATTAAAATGAATAAAAACCAATTTTATCATTCAATTTTTATCACGATAGAAGTTTACAAAATGATTTTTTTTAAATAAACTACTTTCGGGATTAATCCAGTTTTTGGGCCACTGAATAGAATCACCTCAATCTTCATTATCGTGTTAAAATAATCGTGTAGCAACAAATTTTATTCAAGTTACAAGAGTCTCAATCTTAATGTTATGAAAGTAATTATAACATGAAAAATATTAACAAATTCGAAAAATATGTTTGGAAAACCTATGTACGAAAAATAATAAAAATTGGTGTGTACATGAAAAACTTATTCGGGGGGAGAGGAAAATAACACGTTTTTTGAGGTTTTTGATTTTTTTTTAAATCTAAGCCCGGTAACATTTGAACTGAAGAGTTTCTAATATTTTGCCGAAGGTTTCAAATCAATATCATAAAAACTGTGGAAAATAAAACGGGGGAACAAAATGCTTACAAATTTATTCAGCCTTAAATGCCACTATAAACGTAAGGAGGTGTGTTCAGAAAAAAAAACCTAAGAACATAAATCCTCTCCCTCGTGGAATTAACGCATTTTAACACCCCCCCCCCCCTTTCCTTCTCCATACAAATCATTGACTTGTCTTGACGAGATCTATCAGCCTCTCATATTAGTCAGTCCACTCCTGCGAATTTCCATCCTTTGATAGAATTTCTAGGTAATAAATGCATTTTTATTTTTCTGATCTGTAATGTATAGTTTGTAATAATTTGGTTACATAAAACTTCAATTTTCATTCCTCACGCCAGCTTATTTCATACTGATACAAAAATTTCTTTGGAAATATGAGTCGACAAATAAATGCAACAAGAAACCTTTTCTTGCTTCAATTGTAGGAAAGTTATTGAAAATTCAAAGTGGGTAATTAAATCATGAGACATCTTTTAGGTTTTGCAATTATTTCTTGGTTAGGATGTTAAGCTTTAAATGGAAAAATTCAAAAGTTTATTTTGTTCATCCACCCTCTTAAATTAATACTCTCTATATACTAAACAAAGATTAGTGTATTATTTCAAGTTCTTTATGTTTTTACAATTTTTCACTTCAATCTTAAAGTTTCACTTTTTAAATCTCAAGGTTACTTTTTTCTTGTTTTAGTGTTCATCTGTTAATATCGACGATCATTTCATTTACTGGAGTACTACTTGCTATGTTTTGGCCAGAATCGAAACGATGTGAAGCTTATTTTATTATGTTATATTTACGTGCAGCATTTTGGGGAATTACACTGGTTTAAGTAGAAAATATTCTGTTGAAATTGTTATGCTAAAACTTTCGCATTATTATAGATCACAGATCACTTTATTAAGCATCACCACGAAAATCTCCGTTTAAATGGCTATCATGATTTCTATCGATCAATTTCAGTGCATAAAGGAATTCCTTTTTATGTTGTTTCCTTATGGAACACAGTAATTTTAATAAATGAAACACTAATGCAGCACTATTACGGTCAAAACTTTTGGAAACATTGCATTCAACACTTATTTTCTCCGATTGTGTATATATCCATATTTTGTGTATTGGAATCGTTCGTACTGTACTGTGTTAATGGAACATACATTGGTAGGGCGTTCTTTGAGATTTTTTTTTTCACTAATACATTTTAAATTATTTCTTATTTAGCTCGAGTTTACAAGTTTAACAAAGCTGCTCAACCTCCAGACGCTTTACATGGCATTCTCGTCGAAAGTGCTGGAATGGGTGTCATGGAACCTGGATATAATATACATGATCTTGTGGAGAAACAATCTGATCTCATTCATTATCTAAAGGACCATAATTTTAAATTAAATCAAAAATTAAGTCAGCTAAATGCTCAAGTTCGTACAATCAATATTCAGCAATCATAAGAATGGAGATAATGAAAAGTTTCAATGCTATTGTTATTGTCAATGTGGCGGCCGAAAGTGAAGTTAATTTTTTATTTTATTTTGTGTACAATAAAATTTAAATATTCTGGGAATAATTGTAATATTTTTTAATAGTTTAATAAAAATATAAATCTTTACTAATTGAATTCTTCAAATGAGGCGGGCTGGTTTGATAGCGGATTGCAGGAGAAAATGTTTTTTTCTTAAATCAGAAGTACTGACAACTTAAAATAAGGTAAAAACAACAACGAAAATGCTCTGAAATTCGTCGTCCTTTAAAATAACCAAATACAGATGATACAAATTTAAGCATAAAATACTGAATCCCTGATTTTCGTTCGAAGCGGTTTATGCGCTAGTTATGGATGGTCGGCAATGTTTCCGGAAACAAATTCAAGGTAGAATTGACTTTCCTACTACACCATTGAACTTCTTGAAGCTGGAAGGCACATTTTTTTATTATAAAAAACATGTTTTTATATAGCATGTATGTATATTGAAATAAAAAATTATTTTTATGCAGTAACACCTTTTTTAATATATTCGTTCCCCCATATGTTTCAAAGAATAGAAATATAAGCCTGATCATAGAAAATTTGATTGTTCGCTATTGCTCAGTCAAGAAATGGTAGATTATAGCTTTTTTAGTCTGTGCTAAAAAAGATTTTCAAAATTTTCGTTTGGCCGATATTAGACTCGCTAATGAATAGTCTAAAGAATTTCATAATACATAATTCAAAATCTCAATTTTATAAAGTCCGCAATAAAAGAAAGAATTGCTTACTTTCCGTTCATATCGTGGAAGATTTGAAAAAAAAAAGGTTTCCGTACCAGAACTTTATCAACGAACAAGGAACGGTGCTTTTCTCACATTTTGAACTATATCTATTCACCAAAAAGTTTGAATTTTTTTTTAATTCTTGACGATAATGATACAAAAGAAAAAAAAATTTTGAGCAGGCCCAACCTCCATTTTTTTTTTCGAGAAAAACGAACGATTTTATTAGGGTTCAGTTTTTTTCCTTTTGTTGTACGGAACCCTAAGAAAAGAAAAGCGAATTGAGAAGTCAATACCTTGTGGAGAAAATTATGATAAGCTTTCTTTTCAAATGCATTTACTATACTTATGGTCCAAACAATATGTGGAATATAACTAAAATGGTTACAAAAATGACTCAGGAATTGATGCAGAGTATGTACACCGTCGAGGGTATATTGGTTCCTGTTAGATACTGCTGTCTACAAGAGCGCTGCTACTGCTTCGATTTTTATTGCCACGGAATTATATAACAAAACGAGTAAAAAGGCTGAATTGGTCTAAGACTAAGGGTATCATCTAGATCAGGGCTTCTTAAACTATTGGTCGCGACCCAGAATGGGGTCGCTTAGAGAAATCTTAAATAATTAATAAATTCAACTTTATAACTTTTTGTGCAATTTTTAATTTTATATTTGTGTATGTTTTTAAACAAATTCTAAAACCATTTTTTTTTCATATGCATATATATTGTTACATAATCAATAAATCATCACAAAATATTTATATATCTTTATTTTATGTTTTTTGGGGTCGTGAATGAAAATCACAATCATAAATGGGGTCGTGAATGAAAAAAGTTTAAGAAGCCCTGATCTAGATGAATGCCCGTATAAAATTTCGTATGGTCACCGATCTATATAAGTTTGATTTTTGAAGTAGTTTTTCAGATATATTTCTAGAACGGTTCGTCGGGCAGAAAGAATGATTATAACCAATTTTATAGGACTTCGTATTCTGAAGAAGTGTTTAGTACAATAAAAATGTCAAGGACTGTTCTTTTTCACAGTATATGTAAAAAACCTAAATTCTTATATGCCAACAACAAGAAGGGTTTTATTTGTTATTACTATAAAAACATCATTTACCAAATTTCAGCTCTCTATGCCGACGCGTTCTCAGGCAGTGTCCAAATATACAGTGGAAAACGAAATTTTTGTATGGCAACCCCACGAAGGAGTTGCCCTATTTGTCTCATTTTCAAACTTAATTTTACTTTGTTTTTAAGTCCGTGTATAAAATTTCAGCTTTCTAAGTGTAGGCGTTCTCGAGTTATCGTGCGCACGGACGGACGGACATGCCATAATCAAAATAACATGCGTGCCGTGGGTGTCCAATTCATTTTGCCTTACCATCATTATTTCTGAGCGTTACAAACGGAATGACGAACATAGTATACCCTATAGATTTCATCTAGGGTATAACAACAATTCTTTTCTGTATTATGGCGGAAGATGTTTCAGTCTGTGGCATACCCACTGACTTATAACAAAAGGAATTTGTAAGAGAAAAACTTTAAGAGCTATAGAAGTTACTGCAAATTAAAATGATTACAAAAGTACAACTGGACATTGCCTAATTGGAAATGTGGTCAGGCTTGCCTGAAGAAGGGAACTAGAAGGATTGAATGAAACCCGTAGGGAAATTATATCTAATATTTTTGGTAAGTACTAAATTATGCCACTGAAAGATAATCTGCAATTGCGATTCCGTGTAAAAAGGTAATAGTGATGCATATGGAATCTAAGCCAAACAATAATTATTCTCAAGCATTTTGGGTAAGGCACAATTACATAAACATATTAATCCTGACAAAGCATAAGGGATGCAGCCAGAGGATATTCGAAATTAAAATAGTTCCCAAACATTCTGGGTAAAGAACAAGTGATGGATGCATTAACGCAGATAATAAAAATTATTTCCCATGTCCGAAAATTTCTCATATTACGGTGATTTATTAATGCGTGGCAAAATTGTTTTGAAATTGTGAAATGCATTGCTGCGAAATTTGTCATTTTCAGAATACAGTTGTAAAGTGAAGTTGTTTTTTAGTCAATTGTTGTGAAGTGTAAAAAGTGAAGTCTTACAAAACTTAAGTGATTGTTATCAATTGTTGTTTAAAACTATCCGGCCGAATTTGTAAGGATTTTTATATTATATACCTAGGTAGGTAGGTATGTAAGTTATATCCGATAACCTCAGATGCATTCTTTGAGGGCTTCTTAGGATACAATGGCGAAGTCATAATATCAGGAAATCAAATATAAGAAGAATAAAAACTCAACCGTTCACTTTCGTGTAACTCAAAATTTGCCAAAATTAATTGGGCACTTTTCGGAGAGTTAAGTATGGTCTTTCAATTCTATTTTTTAAAAAAAAAACTCCCTTGAAATGAGTCTGGAAGGTATCTCTTGAAACTTTACTGCGGGTATAATGCTAGAGCACTGCTCTAAAATTGCTTCATTAAGAAGGTCTTCCTAATTTTCCCACTAGGAATTTATTACATTATTATGTTAAATTTGTGTATAAATTAAAGATTTGGAAGGAACCAAAGAAAGAAAAGTCTGCGCAACACACTGTAATTTAATTTAGTATTTTAAAACTGTCCAGACTTTACTTTCTTTGTGTACCTTTCAAATTTTTTAATTTATACACAAATATGTAATATAATTTCAAAATTTAATTAAATGTAAAGTGAAGGGAGACTCTAGAGAACTTTTGTAATTATTTTCTATTTTTTAGTGCGCATTTTGAATAAAAGTATTTTAAAAAGTTTTTTTTTATATTTTTTAATTTTTTAATAGGACAATGGAAATTTTTTGGTTTGCAGAAAAATTGTATATTTAAAGACGGATTACGTAAATTTTCATCCTGGTTCTGTTACATTTAGGAAATTGTCATACTTAGAAATCAAATAGCAAAATAACGAAATTAATACAACGTTTCTTACGTTTTTATGAACAACAATATTTAGAATACTTTAATAATCAGGAAGAATATTACGAACCGGACTATGAAGACGTTAAAGATGTAATATAACTGTAGACGATTGATGAATAAGAACTTTTTTGGCGAGTATTTTTGTATCAGGTAGGTCATTCGCCTTTTTAATATTGATACCTTGACCACTTTTTCCCTTCTATTTGTATGAACATATATGTATATATATAACGCCTTTTATATATTATTAAGAAAATGTATATTGAATCTAAAAAGTACCGTCCAAATGCTCTATATGAAGCGACATCTGTTTTTAGACAAAATGCAACTTTGAAACTGGAATTAAATCAAAAATACCAAGTATCTCTTCATTTTCGACCAGTGAACAATCGCTTTTTGAAAATTATACCAATTACGAATCACCCTAATCCGAAAGGGATAAGTGCTTAATTAATACTTGCAAAACTCTTGGTAAGATTTCTCAATTCCTTAGTTTATATAATTTACTATTTTTTTTTAACCCGGCGGCACTCGCTAGGTATTTACAAACACGAACACTCGCTACCGGGTAATAAATACCACACAGTTTAATTGGCGTTATTTAAGAAAATAAGATTGTATTTAAATCTTTGACAATGCATTAGTGTTATTGGCATTATTGTCCATAAATAAAACGGCAAAAGAATGTTGTAATGTTTATTTATTTAAAATGAAAGCTTATCCTAAAAAATCTAGAAAATTTGATCTTTTTTCATACTACTCTTAGAAAAATCACCAAAAAAATTTTTTTCTTACAAATTACACAAAATTGAGATCAATTTCAAGAAAAGACTTAGTAAAATAGTACAAAATAATGATACAATAATGATACCTTTATAATAAACGACCATTAAGATAATCAACATCAACAAACATTCTGTTCCAAATAGTCACCGTCGCAACCGGGTGTTTTTCACCCATAATCACTTTGCACGTCCGTTGTAAACTAGCGCCGCACTCAAACAGACTGCCACCAGGGGTGCGGGTGCGTTAACTATCGGTTCAAAGGTACTTAAAATCCGGAAGGCTCCGATGCAAATAGAAAACCAAATTTAGGTACTCTGTGGTATTTTTTACCCAGTAGCGAGCGCCGCCGGGTTAATTAAGAAAAACAAAATATAGAACACACAAAAGCTTTGACTGAAATTAAAAATATTCTCGGCAAACAACAAGCAATGTTAAGCAGACAAAATGTACTTTTGGACCGAATTAGTGCAAAAATATTTCCCGAAAAGACTAAATTCAACATATTTCCAATTTATAATAGCCAACAGTTGGATGAAATTGAAGAGGACATTGAGAATAAGCCCCCGACAAGAACTAGTAAGTTGTTGTTAAAATGAAATGCAGTAATAAATTTATAATTAATATATATATATATATAATTATTAATTAAGATATATTTTTTTATTTATTTGATATGTAAATGAGATATTTGGATCACACTCCGTGATATCTGCAAACAGGTAAAAATGTTAAGAATAATTATATTATAAAATCAGCTGCGTACAATAAACCAACTATTCTTATAAAAACAAAAATAAAGAAACGCTACAGACAAAACTATTAGGTACAGTGAAGAGATTGAGTATTATAGGTATACAGGTACTCGGGTACAATTCTAAAATATATAATATTTTCCAAATGAATTTTATATTATGTACCATATTTTAAGCTCTTATAGCCGAAAAATTAGGTACTATTAAAGTATTATTCTCACCCCCGACATTAAACACAAACAATTGTCCTAATCAACGGAGATTGTAAATACGATTATCGCCCAACCCCGCAAGCAGTTTATTTTTTATAGAGATTTATTTTCATCATCATTCATTTAATTAAAGACATCACAAATAGCATTTTGCGAATGTTTCGACATGCGCAGTTTCTGGAAACTGTTTTGCATTACAAGAAAAATTTGTTTGAACTCCACTCTGAAAATGTACAAAGTGAGCGTATTAATATTAATAATAAATGTTTTAGCAATTAAAGGAATAAAATGTTTTGAAATTGTTCAAGTATTGGAAAAACTATTAAAAAGTTTCGAGAAAAATAAATTCATAACACCAGATGTTTACTTTGGGCTGACTATAGCGGAAGGACTACTTTTCGGTAAGTAGTTTACAATTGAATTTTAATTTATTACGTTCAATTATTAATGCAAATGTGATTTCTTAAATAAAGATACTGAAAATACTATAAAAGAAAATAGTTCAGCAGGAACATTCCAATTTTCCCTTTTGGAAAGAATCATGGATTTGAGGAAGACATGTACTGTAACAGGTTTAAAGAAGATGCCATTGTACAAACAAATCGGTGAGTTAGTTTCTAATAATATTCTTGTGTATAAACTATCTAGTTCTATACGCAAGGACAATACGGAGTGAGAATTGTTTGCCGGAACATAATATCGATCTCTGAGTCTATGTAATCTAAATATTATGTATTTATTTGTAATTTGTGTAATTTGTGATTGAAATCAGTAGATGTTTTTAATTTTCTATTCACAAAGTTACCATAAATATTCCTTCGTTGTTATGAGTATACCTAGTCTACATAACCGATCTTATCCATTTATATACGAAATTTTTATAGTAGTAGTATTCTAAAGTGCTTTATTATACATATTACCACCATGGTGATTAGCATGGCGTTCCTTCAACAAATGTTTGTTGTACATACAGTGGCGTAGATAAGAATTCAGTTGCCTACCCGCGATATTTTTAAGGGCCCTTTTTATATATATGTACATTTATAAATGGAAGTCGCAATTTGCAACTCCTCAGGTATAGCAATAAATAAGGCGTTTCATATCAGCAGGAACCAATACTCTTCAGTACGGCTAGTTCCTGTCTGCTGTAGACGCCAGATGATTTTTTTTTAAAAATTGTTAACATTTTTGTAAAAGTCTTTATGACTTCTCTTTTGTCCCTCAAGTATAGTCGATACTGTACTTTATAGAGAGCATGTATTAATACAGAGACTATAAAAAATAATAGAACTATTCCCTAAAAATGAATGTAATTTTCTCTGATATAAAGGGAAAATCAGTTTAATTTCCCCAAATCAATGGAACATTCAATGAATTTAGGCATTCGGCACCAGAAAACCTATAAAGTACGTAAAATTCCCGAAATGTTAAACATTCAATAAATTAAGTATCATGCTACATTTTTTATGGAAATATATTTTTGTTTATATAATTCACACATTTTGAAAACACATTTTGAAAGCACCAACAGAATTTCCGTCCTACCTAGTAGTATGGGCCATATGACCAGAAACACATCCAGGCCTCGAGGCCTTGTCAAAATTTCCAACACGGGTAAAATGATGCAACCAGAGATCCCACATTACTACAATTGTAGTAGATCTACTACATATTTTAGCGATTTACTACCCTACTCCGTAGTAACTAATTTCTATTACACTTTAAGAATTTTAATAAATAAACAAAAATTACGAATTTACTTGTTCGCTTCCATCGTTACTGGATAATGCCAGCTGGAAGCATATGTGGCTTAATAGGCTACAAAAGGTAAATACATCTGTGCTGTTATCTCGGAGATAAGAACAGTCGCCTGGAATCCGTCAGGTCCCGACTTCAAAAACCGGACGAGGTGGTTGTTTTTTCTCTTGTATTTCATAAATTGATTTGAATCGTAAAAATAAAAAGTTTTTCTAAAATTTCTTTTAAGTGCTTAGCTTTAGTTTGGCGTTTTTACAATAACGTAGTCCGAAAATTGAAGATAAGCTTTTCGGTTTAATAAAGTTGAAAGAGTATACCGCAGCTGAAATTTATAAAAGTATATGTAATTTTTTAGAAAGTTGTAAAATTCCTCTTTCAAATTTAATTAGATTGTGTTCTGACAAAGTTTGCCATAATGAGCGGTAACATAAGTGGTGTTAAGACCAAACTAACAAAAATAAACAAAAACTTGTTTTATTTTGGTTGTATACTTGCCATAGTTTCCATATGTGTGCTTCCGCAGCCACGATAAAGCCACGTACCTAAACTTTGTAGAGACATTCATATATTCGCATTTATCCAATAGCAGTTAAATGCAACTACTTCACTTCCAGCTTCACAAATTTATTAACTGTCGGATCGCAGAGACCGAGAAGTGAATAATAAACAATTTTTGACTTTCGGTACTTAGGTATATATGTATACAGCTACCTCAAAACTCATTAAAACACAAAAAGAATAAAAAACCTAGATTGCTCATTTTGAGATATTCAAGGATTACGGACATATCTTTTATTACTGAAAACAAATTTAAAAAAAACAAACGTCGATTAAGTTTTGTTAAGAACTTCAAAGCTTCCTAAAATAAATAACGTTTATTTCATGGGTTTGCAATGCGTATATTCTAATATAAAAATTTTGAAGCTACATCTAGCAAGCAAAATTTGCCACATTTTTCCAATTTAAAAATGCCGTATCTCAGTCATGAAAAAAAATATTTTAGCAAAGTTCTATTACAATATAACGAACTTCCTGCAAAATTTCATCAAAATCGGAGATGGGCGATGGAAAAATTTGATAATATTTCTCGATTTTCTGTGGAATGACCCTATAGATATATGTGCAATCAAATTTTAACGTTAATTGTAGGTATTATGAATTTTTAAATAAAACTCCGTAAGGCAAGTGCCTGACTATTGATGTGCTACATCTACTTAAAGTGATCTGATTTTTATTTCGAAAATGCATGCACTTAAAATGGAATTCAGCGATGAGAAAGAGCTTTTGCTGCTATTATTATTAAAGAATGGAAGAAAAAATCTAAATAAATGCAAAAATTGTGTGTCTGGTGGGTTATCTATATATTAATATGGTCGGCATTTATTGATGGCATTTACATCTAAAGGAAACTTACTATCATTCATGATCAATAATAAAGCCATCATTCATGATAAACGATAAAGTCCAACAATCATTCATGATAGAATCCAGGAAGCTCAACGCCACCTGGAAGGTGAACTATGGAAAAAAGGAGCCATGCTAATGTAAATTGTAAAATTAAACTTCAAAAATTTATTGGAAGAAGCGTTTCGTTTTGGCAGAAACTCTAATACTCTTCAGTACGAAGTAAAATTTAATAAAAAATTCCACAAGAAAACATATCATCATTTCCAATTTACGACGACATTTCTCTCCAAACTTTTTCAAATTTATCCCTCTTGCAGTAGTCTGCACACGACTTAATTAGTTTGAAAATAAAATATCGACTAATGTACAATGTAACATACCTTATCTCAATAGAATATACCATTGGTCTATGAGAAATCAACTCATGCTGAATCCTGCCAAGTCTCAATACATGGTCCTTCAAAACAATACTAACTTCAACATCAATGACTTTCCAGGGGTGAAGCTAAATGGTTCTATCCACTCTAGAGTGCACCGCGTCAAGAATCTGGGAGTAGTAATCAACTCTACTTTGAGCTGTTGTGACCACATCACATTAATCTTAAAGAAAATATATGGAGGCCTTCGTCAGCTCTGGTTATCAGCTGATATTTTATCGACAGATATACGTACGAGACTAGTTAAAGCACTTCTTCTTCCCCATTTTAATTTTGGTAGCTTAATTTTTCCAAAGCTCGATAGCTCATGCGCTCACAGGCTTAACGTCGCTTTTAACGACTGCATTCGCTTTATTTTCGGACTAAGGTGCTTTGATCACGTCCAACACTTGAGATTCCATCTGCTGGGATGCTCTCTAGATGACCATCGTGAGATGAGGATGCTGGTCTCTTTGTACATTCTGATTCACTCTAGGACTCCACGTTATCTGTATGATGAATTGCAATTCTTACATACCTCTCAAAGCCACAATCTTCTCATTCCTTCTTTTCATCGTTCCATTCTGGAGCGCTCTTATTTCGTTCAGGCTGCACGCTCATGGAATGAGCTACCTGTAGCCTTTCAAGGTGCCGGTTCAGTCGATAAGTTCAAATCACTTTTAAAACCACTTTTCTCTGGTGCTTAATCAATTTGGTATTGTCATTCGGACTCAGCTTTACTAGGTACTAAGTAATTATGTTCACCACGGCTTGTTCGATTCAGCAATGAACTGGGCATTTTAGTTTTTTTTTTTTATATAACTTTGTAAAATTTTTATAGTTTTGCCTTGTTGTAGTGTAAACTTTCTTATTATTCTTTGTGTTTTTTGCATTCTTATTGTTTATTGTTTATATTTTTTACTTGTTTACCTTCTCCTTCTTCATTTTTAGCTCGTCTAAATGTATTTTATTTAAGTTTGATTCCTCTATAATGTTGATTTGTTAACTTCATTTTTTTATCTTTATGTGCTTGGTTTCAATTTCTTTGTTTTTTGTTTATTAATTGTTTGATTTTAGTTTGAAGCACATGATATAGTAGTTGATTTAGGATATATGTAGATGCTCTTTTTTTACGCCTCAATACTTACTTTTTCCTTCTTTTGTTAATGTACTTATATATAAGATATAATATCTTGTGTACAGAAATAAATAAATGATAATTCTAATTCTAATTCTAATTACGATATTAGTGCTGCTGATAATCAGAACATCAGTGTCTGATGTGGGGCTTGCCTAATGTGTTTTGGAGTTATTTTAAGTTTTCTGCTAAGGCATATATTATATGCCAATTTCCAATATTATCTTCAATAACTTTGATATAAATGTGGCTTATAACGTATTTTAAGAACTTTTTTTAAAATCTACATATTTTACTATAACTTTTTGCTAGAAATACTACATAAAATTTTGAAAAAGTAGGATCCCTGGATGCAACACAAAACCAAGGCAGCAGCTAGCCTCAAGGAATAGCCGCAAAGCGCGCTTTGCTCAATGTTGAAAAAAATTTTCTCTCAGGCCTACTTCTGTCAACATAAGTATGTACTATCAAAATTACAGTGACAGCACCGAGCCCGGTGTTCCCTACATTTTAGGGATAAAAATAAAAAACAATCTGAAAATTTTCAACATTTTAAGGAATATTCCCTAAATTTTAGGGAAAAAAACAAAAATTCCCTGCATTTGAGTGAAAATAATCTACCTACATTTTAGGAATAAAAACCTAATATACGTTTTCCAAGGTGGAGTATTCCTTAATCTTATCGACAAATACCTAACCTTTGTGACACAAATTGTTGCCACTCACTTTAGGGAATTATTTTTTACTGTGTACATACATATTATACCTATATGCAGATGATAAATAAGTGTTCCAACATGTGCCAATCGATTCCTTACAGTGTTGTGATCAGCCTTCAGGATGAGCAAATTTTTCGTATACCCCCTCTCCCCCTGCCTTTTTTAACGGCTGAAATATTTTCGCCTGTGCAGGGAGGTGAGCGCATATAAAACGTAACAACTTCTGTTAGAAACACAGTAGGACGACAAGTAAGATTTTGATAAAAAGTATATGCATTATGAGCTTTTTAACAGTACCTCGGATGTCTCGATCCGTTGGAAAATGTGGCAGGTATGAACGTTAAAACTTAAAATTTTTAAAAATTTTGGTTAAAAAGTGCCTTATCCTCCGTCTTTAAAAATTACCTTAGTAAGAATATGGTTAAAAAAAACAACATGCACCCTTAAGATATGTTTTAAATAAAAAAAGAACCGTCTCAATATCTTTAGTCCGTAAAAAGTTATCAACATTTTTGTGGAGAATACTCAATTGGATTTTTTGGTTTCAGTGGAAACAGTTTCTGCTCGGTACTCATTTGCAGGGAATTTTTCCTTATTGTATAAATCCTCTCTGGTGAAAAAATAAGTAAGGTGTAAAATTTTGTATTTATTATAATAGTATCCAAAACTATTATTAAAAAATTATAATATTATAAAAATATATAGTTTGAATTTTATCAAAATCGGAGATACACCAGTTTGAAAACCCCAAAAAAAAAACAACTACTCCCTGCCACGCTCATTTCTAATTGCTATAACTTCGGGGATATTTTGAAATGGTTAAACGCTTAAAATATCCTTCAAAGTATAAAAAAAATTTCTAACAAAAAAAAATTTTGATTTTTTGAAAAACTCAACGTAATGTAACCCCTTAAGCAATACGCATTAATTTTTTTAGAAATTTACAGAAAATATTTCGACAGAATTTTTTTGTACAGGAGTTATTTTCAGATTCTGCAACGGTCTCTTATAATATATAATTTGCATAAAAATTCTAAAGAAAAAATATCCAGTAAATTTCTAAAAAAAAAGAACTAAGGGCTTCTCTACATCAGGTCGAAGCATCGGTAATTTTATTTTGGAATTGGAGCATACATTCATGTGCATTACTATATGTACACACTTCATTCAATATACTACATACATATTATATCACCCACGAAAACCATCCAACGTAAACAATGCAAGCAAAGTTTTTTTTTTTTTTATTTCAGGATATTTCAAAGAAAAGAAAAATAAAATCCGCAGAGAAATTGCAAACAGAGAGTGACGTGTGCAGTGGCGTTGTTAATGCCTGAGAATGGGCCGTGCGGGTTTTGCTAACAAATCCAAGGAAGCAATTTTCTGGTACAACCCAAGGATGGTCATGCGATATCCTTGTATGTTATATTATTTTTAGTAAAATGCTAGAATTCTTTGAAAATTTCAGTTACCAGTTTGGGGCCCCCCCCACCTGGCGGGTTCTGCGGGTGCCTTATCAACGCCACTGTGTACATACTTTACATTACGTCGTCAGTACATACCCAGTGGGAAATATGTCAAACGCTTGTAAAGGGAAGTGTTTCCACACCATAGTCAGAAAATATTTTTTCCGAAGCACTCTCTTACCATAGTCAAAGAAATCTAATATTGCTTACCTAATATTTTTAATTCAAATTCGTTAGTCTATTTACTTTTTTTTTTTTTTTTTTTTAAATTGTATTAAACTAGATAAAGTTGCCCGTTCTTAAAACAGGATTCTCTCTTAAGTATTTTTTTCATTTTTAAATTTTTTTTTTATGTTTTTAATACAAATTTTTTTATTTTTCAAATATATTCTTCATACAAAAAAGAAGCATGCTGGGAAACGTCCGCGTTACAGACAGAGTCTTGGCTTTTCTATATATTTATTATTATAATAATTTTTATATAGTATTTAACGACATGATGTGCCAGGAATGGAACTTAAAAGGAAGCACACTTCATAACGTATTGCCACAGAAATCCACAAAATTTTTATGGGAATATTACATAAAAATTGTAGACAAAGGTCATCCCTCTCGGCTTCAATCAGGTCGTAAAAAAAAGAATCATACTTTAATCGTTATATAATATTTTTATCTTTATATTTCAGATTTATGTTTAGCGCAAATTTTAGCGACCAAAACATGTGTGATTAATACTAAATGTATACAGCTACTTCAACAGAAGGATAAATCATATGGTTATCATAAAACTCACAAGTAAAGAAATTTTTTCATCTTTTTACCTCCTGGAGCAATAAGTATTTATGATGAAATTTCAGAATTCTTTTACTACTAATGATAAGAAAAAATGAGTGCAATTCGTGGATACCGTTTACAACGACAACAAGAATTCTACTTACTCATGTTTGTTCTGAAATATATATGGAAGTTTTAACGATATTTGCAGCGAATATCCCAACAAATTTCCAAGATTTGTTTTTAGAGCAAAGCTAGTTAATGGGAAATAATTTTTGCTGATTAATTCAATTGTTGCTTTTTTACAGTACTTTTATGTGGCATTAATGGTTTTACTGAGTTTTTTAATACATCATTTATTAATCGTATTCTCTCCTGGCAAGATTCCAATGGATGTTTTCCATCCTATAATTTAGAGGAGACTAGAGGAAATAAAGGCCAAAACTGCAATAATCATATGAGTAGCTTAGGGATAGCATTTCTAAGTAACTTAGTAAAAATTTCGATGTTCGATGCAATAAATTAGCAAAAATTTGTATATATAGTTCAAATGTAAGTACGTATATTCAATTTTTAAAATAATTATAAAATGGAAAACATTACACAATGTAAAGATATTTACGAATCAAAAGTAGCAACTACATTTAACCATCTTCTTTTTCTGAGTTAATATCTGGTAAGATTAAAAGTCTCTAAGGCAAAAGCATATTTTAAACTGATGTATACTCCCATTATGAACAGGTTCCTTCGGTTTTTCCTGAAATATACTATACCCACAAATTATTATAAATAAAAATGAAATGCTGTTCGTTGGAAATCGCACCACTTTAGAACGGCTGGACCGGTTTGACCAATTTTTTTTCAAATATTCGTAATAGTCCGAATAAGGTTTTTAGGGAAAGAAAAATTGGAATCGGCAGCCCCTTCTTGGTGTTGCCATACACAACTTTAGTTTTTCACTATATACATTTTTGAATATTGACTCACGCGTCGACATAGAGAGCTGAAATTGTGTAAAAGGGAGTTTAAAAAAAAAGGGAAATGGAACCAATCGGGCAGCTCCTTCGTAGAGTTGCCATACAAAAATGTCGTTTTTCACTGCATGAGAACGCGTCAACGTAAAGAGTTACACTCTCCCATACATATGAACGTACGCACGCACACACATACACACGCACAGTGAAACCCTAGTGTACGGAATCGCGCGATCGAGTCAGATTATAGCTTGGATATTATCATAAATGGCACAAAAACTAGATGTCGCATGGCATACTAGAGCAGAATATACAGATTGTTAAATGGGTAGTGCATTCTGGAATGGACCATAACATGCTTTAGAACGTGCCGAAAGCAAATGTTCTTATAATAGCAGTTTTGTATACATTTGATTGATTTCCTCAACACTTCAGATACGAAAAAATATGAAACACTCGACGTATACATCATTTCAAATGTTGTGGTCCATTCCCAGCCATATAAATTTTGTATACTTTTTTGGTACTAGATGCGACATCTAGTTCCTGTGCCATCTATGATATTATACATCTCTAACCACCCCACCCATCTAAGCAAGTTTTTGTTTTGTTTTATAATTTAAAGAAAGATAGGAAAAGGTAGGACATTGGTAGAAGCAGTCATATCATGCATGTAAGGAATATCGTTGGCGTTCTCTTATTTGCTTATAGCTTGTTGGCACCAGAAGCATCGAACTCCAATGTAACCTGGGTCCGAGGATTTGGGAATTATGTCCTTGTTCAGTGGAGCCATAAACGTAAAATATTGCGTAACAAAAAACTTACTTATGTTAGATAAAATAGACCTTTCCGTATAAATAGGAAGTTGATAATATGTAGTACCATAGATAAAACGAAATAAGTATTCTTACAATTAATTTCAAATTTGCACTTATGTAGCTATATTTATTATAAGAAAAAATTTAACTTGATTACTTCAAACAAACTCTAAAACTGCGTTCACCGAAGCACAGATAAATAATAGCCAGATGTTGAAGGAGATAGGATAGTCAGTTCATGCCCCGTATGTACTGACATCTTCAAGGTTTTTTGTACATTATTTTTGGTTAAAGTATTCGCAAAACCTTTTATATATTTTGACAAAACTTCTATAGTTTTCACAAATTTTTCTTACTTTTCAAGCGCAGGCTGAAACCAAATTCTTCGGCTGGCCTTTAGGCTGGTTAATTTTCAGAGATTTTGCCTTTGCTAAAAGCGAAGGTTAGCTTATATACACATCATGGATGGTCCGCGAGAAACAGATTTTTGACATTGGTTTCCAAATCTGGGTATTACTTATCTGTGACCGAAGTAAATAGAAGTTTTTTTTTTAATTCTAGAGCAGTGCTCTATCACAACAATAAACAGGGGCATTGAGAGGAACATAGGGCAAAACCGCACGTTGCAGGATGCTACCTATTTTCAGGGTTGCGGGACGCTCCGGGGAGAAATTTTTCCTCCCCCGAGAGTCTCTCAATTAAGAAAAGTGTTCATGCTGCAGCTTGTAGTTTTGCCCATAAAGCAGCAAACACAAGAACATTTAAATGAAGCTCCTGAGTCATGAGAACCATGACTCCGACAACAAGACAGAGCTTGTTTCTTGTGTTGGGGCTGGGGATAACTACGACGCAAATAAGGAAACGCCCCATGTGAAATCTTTTCGAAGCACCTTTTTAAAGAAATTTTTTTTTACTAATTTTAAACATAATAAATTCGTTTTTAAGATTATCTTTGATTATATTTTTCTTAATAATTATAAAAACGTTGACAGTATGAAAAATTAAATAATATCAAATATCAGTGTTGGAGGCTCCCATTCGCTAGGGGAGTGGTAAAAATAACATTTTCAAATTACTTGAAAATATACTTCAAAAATATAAATGCGGGCGAACGATCTTAACATTGTGAATTAAAAAAAAATTTATATTTCTGAAGCACTAGAGCTGCACTAATTTAGCTTAGGTATGCATATCGGAAACCCACTAATGTACATAGAACAACTTTTTGCTTGGATTGAGGTAAGTTTTTTACCGAATTCCTAAAAACTATTCGGTATTCAAGAATACGCCCCCTGTAAAGCAAAATAACGGTCGCGGACTGAAATTATATTTCATCAGAAATTGCCAAACAAGCATATATTTTTAAAATCTCAATAATGTTCGGTTTTCGTTAGAGTACTCAATCTTGGCATTGGTTGGTGGGTTCATTTAGGCATTAAAATTTAGTCAAAAAGCCACTGTAAGTCCGTACAGGTACGACATCTTAAATGGCCTCCGAAAAGTTGAATTTTGCTCAACTTTCATTTTCCATTTCAAAAAACAAGATAGTCTAGTCCGGTGTAGCCCTAGTTTTACCCGGTGCTTTCATCGAACAAACCTATGGCCCAACCCAGACGAGATCTTTTTATGGAAGGAAGAAATTTCCTTCCCTTGGCTTAGACGAGCCATAACAATAATGTGGCTTCGCTTAGTTCCTTATAAAATTACCGAAATTAAATATGAGGGTGTTCAATTAAGTCACAGTTTTTGATATACACAATAACTGTATCACAAATTCACAGCACGTAATGATTATTAAATGATTATATTATCACCTCAAATCGCAAATAAACATCTATACAGCCGTCCGATGAGAAATTTCAGAAATTTCGCAATTTCAAAATGGCCGGCTTGCTGTAGTATTGGTATGCTGCCCGTACTCTCTATCGAAACTTGGTAGCACGGGCTTTTTCCTACCCGCGCATACTTCTCACCAGAAAAAAAAAGCCAATATTCTCCCCTGTGTGGGCTATGACCAATTTTAGAACATTGCATACATAAGCCCTACTTTACCAATTGTACGTAAGGGCGCTATATATTTTGGCGTATATAAATAACAAACGAAATTAATTTTTCGTTATGTATGGACAAATAAGGCGCTTTCGGCAAGCACATTCTCAGTGAAACAAGTGAGATATTCTCAGACTCAGACTGCACTTTCGGTGAACTGTCTTAGTTCCATATTGAGCTACAAAATTGAAACGCAACCACTGAGCAACTGAGAGAAGTGAAACTGAGTTTTCTTGTCTCAATTGACTCAGTTTCATTATTTTGTGATTTTAATTACTAATTAAAGTTTAGTGAGCTAATTGAATAAACTAACAACACTTTTCTCAATTTATTACTATCCATTTTCTGTGATCAAAATAATTTAAATGTCAAAATTGGCAAATCAGCTGATTGGTTTTGAACTGAGATAACTGAGCCTGTTGCTCAAAGTTTTGTCTCAGTTGTCTCACTAGGGGCTTTTGGCAAGCACTGTCTCAGTGAGACAACTGAGGCAAATTGTTGGGCAACCGTCTCAGTTGTCTCAGTTCAAACTAATCAGCTGATTTTCCAATTTTGACATTTAACTGTCAACTGAGACAAGAATATTTAGTTTCACTTGTCTCAGTTGTTCTGTGGTTGCGTTCGAATTTTGTAGCTCAATATGGAACCAAGACAGTTCACCGAAAGTGCGGTCTCAGTGAGCCAACTGGGAATTTATCTCACTTGTCTCACTGAGAATGTGCTTGCCGAAAGCCCCTATAATATACATATATTATAATTATCTTTACTGACGGAAGTTTTTCATTACAAAAATTCGCTACAACATTTTTAAAATTTGTTATAAAAAAAAAGTTTTCATAAATACATAACAACGGTTCACGTACTGAACCGTAACTGAACTAATACTGATTACCACTCTCAGACTCTATCAACAAAATAAAACTTAAAAAACATAAAAACATAAAACATTTATTAATTTGAGTGCCCGTGCCAAAGGCGCGCCAAGCGCTGGGCACATCATAGCGAGATACATAGTAGATACATTATTAGCAAACCAACTTAAACAAATTATAGAGATATGTAGATACATGTCATTTTTTATAGCGAAAGGATGGAAAAATTGTTAGAAGGGAAAAATTTGTAGATGAAGCACAGGACCAAGACGAGGTGGGAATCGAACCCACGACCCCTGGGTTGATAGTCAGCGCGCTTACCAACTGAGCTACCGAGGCCTCCGCGTATTGCAGAGAAGAACAAGAATTCTACATTCTTCCCACCCCTGACCGGCATATGCAGTAGAGTAGTATACTGTATATTTGAGAATTTAACTTTTCAAGTAGTTGAGTTTAGGCGAGCGAAGGCATTCTCTGTGGTATTAAGCCAACCAAGGCATTATTAAATTCCTTCTCTGCTGTCTGTCAACGTATATTCCACCGGTTGGTTACTATCAGTCCAGCAGAATTTTAAAATTTAATTGGAAATCCAATTCGCGTTTTTATTAAATTTTAAATAATACATCATCACACAGGTAAGAAAAATATATTAAAATAAAAATCTGTTGATAAATCAATATAGTCAATTCAAGAAGGTGAAGAGGAGTTGTCTTGCCACGTTTCGAAGAAAACGCAGTCGCAGATTTATATAGCTGTACTTCTATCTATATATAAATATATATTTTTTTTTTAGAAAAATGTCCTGTCCTCTTGCAACTGAACGTGTTTGGGTTGAAAAATCAAAATATCATGATGCGGAAAAGGATTATTTTGAACATTTATCAAAGGTGAGTTAGGAAATAATTTACAGTACTTCTATATCTACCATAAAATATAAATTGGATTTATTAAATCAAAAGCTGCTTAAAGGAACTACGGCAAAAGAAAATTTAAGAAATAATGATAATAATGCCACCGAATCTGTTTCCGTCAAGGTCAAGAAGAATAAAAAGTTCAAAGCCCATGCAAACGAAGCAGTAGAAGGGCTTTTGTCTGAAAATGATGTGACTACTGTAGATAAAAATAATTCTGAAGCATCTAAGAATGATGAGGTTAAGCCTAAGAAGAAGAAGAAAAAGAAGAACAACAAGGAGAACTCTGAGAAGTCACAGGAGACAAATGCAAAAGTAAATGACTCACAAGATCAGCGTAAAGATGACTCCCTAAAACGACAGAAATCCAACTCTAAATTGAAGGTTTTTGTTGTATACTGTGGATTATTCTTATTTGAGTCGTAGCGCTTATTTGTGTAGATTCATCTTGTCCCAAAGTTTTATTTTCTATACCTTTGCTGTTAAGAGTTGATTTAATTTTCTTCTATGCGTACGAATATATTTCAGGCTTAGTAAATTAGTTGTGTATAGTTAAATTTTTTGGCTCTCATTGAAATATTTTATAAAAAACTATGTAACTTTTTCAGGCTCCGGCAACCAACCAATGCGCTTTAGTGTCTGAAATCGCTAAAGCTAGGCAACACATCAAAAACTCATTAGAAAGGGTAAGTCTACCACTGTTTTTACTGACTATTTTTGCCTCTCAAAATAATCTGAAATTTTTAAATTTTAAATTATTCCATTGTAAGCTATTTTTAATTTAAGATGGATGGAATTGCTGCTTTGGCTGCATCCCCCAATAGCGCTGGATCTGATGTTGTTGATCGACTTGTAGTTTTGGAAAAAGAAAATGCTGGCTTACGGGAATGTAAGTGAACTTAGATTTTTTTTTTAATTTTAAAGTTTTTAGCTTCTTTCATTTTAAAGTGGTCGAGAGTCTAAAGAAATGCTGCATGGATACACAAAAACGTGTTCTAACACTCGAAACTCGGCTACAAGCTTTGACACTACCACAATCAGATCAAAAACCTACCCCGTCAGCAGTAAAGAAAGTTGAGAAACCTCAAACCGATAATGATAACGATGATGGTGTTGATTTATTCGCATCCGAATCTGAAGAAGATGAGGAAGCTAATACTATCCGCGAACAACGGTTGGCAGAATACCATGCAAAAAAATCTAAAAGTATTTTATAAGATAATTAAGTTTTATTTACTTAATTCATTAATTGTATTACTTGATTATTTTTTCAGAACCAGCTTTGATTGCAAAATCGTCGTTAGTTCTAGATATCAAGCCATGGGATGATGAAACTGATCTTGGGAAAATGGAAAAAGAAATACGTAAAATTACAACAGACGGTTTATTATGGGGTGCTTCTAAATTACAACCAGTTGCTTTTGGCATTAAGAAACTAGTGCTTTCTTGTGTTGTTGAAGATGAAAAGGTCTCTATTGATTGGTTAACTGAAGAGATTGAAAAGCTTGATGATTACGTTCAAAGTGTTGACGTAGCTGCTTTTAATAAGATATAAAGTGTATTTTATTTTTAGAAATTTATGAATAGATCAATTTTGCAAGTTAATGCATGTAATCATAATATCCCTGGCAAAATATTACAATAATAACGTTTTCGAAAATTTACCAATAAAAAACACAATTCTTCTTTAACATTCTTAAATTCTAGCCTATCACTTAACACCTAAAAGCAAAATTATAATGGTCGGAAGTAAGCTCATTTCATGTCGTTAAAAATTGCAGGATCAAATTCATATCTGTCAAAATTAAGATAATATTTTAGACAGACTGTTAATTTAGGGAGTGAATGAAGTTTTATATAATAGCAAAAAATACTGAAATTATCACTTCTCTTATTGCGAATTTTTAAGTAAGCCAAAGTGTTATAAGCATTTTTCTCAGTCTAAAACGTAAGTTTATATCTATTGCTTGATCATTTTTGTTTCGAATTCATGTGAAATATTCAGTAAAACTTTGCCCGTAAGATCACACGATTTCCTCATTATCACAAAAGCGCAAATAACACCACCGAGCTAAATCAAAATATCTTTAGAGCGAAAGTGTCACGTATATTAGGTGTCTTTTTTAATCATTGGTGCAAGTCATCTATTGAACGTTCAATCTACACTTTAGTGTATTTTAATCTTGCACCGCTACCTCTAAATATACATAGTTCTATTCGTCAAAAGGGGTCGCTAATGTCACTAAAAAAATACTTTGATCTCTTTATGTGAAAAAGGGCATATTTTAGTTACTCAAGCTTAACTGACCACGATTTCAATTCCAAACTGGATAGCGCGCAAAAAAGAACACAGGTATTGAAAGGTAGCGCGTAATTTTGGTATTTCAGTACTAAAATAAAAATGAAAGACAATTCTATTTTCGGCCACGTAGAAAAATCCCTCCGAATGTTGTCATGAAAAAACGGTTTTCATTAGTCATTATGAGATGAAAACTGAAAACCCCGTCTTCTAATATAAAAATTGTTGTACATGAAATGAACCACTTTCTTCGAAAATAGATTTTGGTAATAAAGTACATAGGAAAGTCTGTAATTAAGTAAATTCACTAAAGCAAAGATTAGATTTTGAAAATATGTAATCATTTAAAAATATTAAGCAATTTACTGGCGAAAAGTTTTCATGATTTGAAAATCGTGTTAAGATTTTTGAATTAAACAAGAAAACATTTATAGCATTAAAGTGTAATAATTTCTTTAATTATGCTTACCATGTTTCCAGGACTTAATCTTATATATTATCTTCATATCTTTGACACTGTTTAGGCTGGTGCACTTAGAGGTGTCCCAAAATGATTGATTTAATGATCCCATCAGTTAACTTGTTGCCCTTGCTGTCTTCAGTCGGTGGAACAAATACATCGACAGCTCATGTAAAGTGACAACTACACTCTGCAATGCGTGAAACTGGAATGATCACGTGACTCTAATAGCCAATAAAAACACGTGCTGCCTATGCTGCTTGTGAATTTTAAGTAGCACTTCATTCCTACCCCGACCATCATCCCTCCAACAAGTTTCTGCGGCACCTAAACAAGCTCTTTATAAGGAAAATAATTCACAACTGCGAGCTTTCCACACCGATCGTGCGTCCAACAACTATGAAATTTATCTTTCAAACTAAATTTCGAAACGATTCTCGACACAGTTCAAAAAACACTCCCAACCAGTTGTACGAGATTTTGGTCTAAATTGGTAAATTTCAATTTTATTATATTTTGACGTTTCATTGCTTTATCGTGGAAATTTGATGGATTTCTTATTTCAAACGCATTTCTACTGCGTAATCCTTTTTAAAGCCAATTATTTTTGCTGTATATTTCGGCTATAAAAATTTGGGCTGGTGAAATTCAAATTTTAAATTAAATTTGTACCATTTTTGTCAGAATCAAACCCCTTAGTACCACTTTTTTCATGCACTCTAAATATTTTTAACGTCATTACTATTAAAATTTTAAACCAAATCGTCGATCTTTCTGTACGAATAAAAATATAAATAAAAAAATTGCTTGTGCTTTTTATTTACCGAAAACACGTGTCGCGTGATGCCGCCTTAACTGTTACATCCTGGTAAATTTTCGAAAACACTAGTGCTTTGACTTAATGACCATTACACACTGCATCTGACGGGTGTATAAATTTGTAATGTAAGGCAGTAGTGAAGATTAAAGTATAACGGGGATGATAACAATGGTGGCAATACCATTTTTAAGTTGTTTAATTATTATTTTGTATGAGACAATGGCGGCTATGTCATTCTTAAGCTAATATTTTTTTATGGTCTAGAGAGCTTAGTATTCAATAAAAAGTGCAAAGCTCATTTTTACATAAACATGTCATTATTTCCCAAAACTATAAAGCCAAGAGACATTTTGTCTCTACGCGCAGGATGAGGTTCTCACATACGAAAAACTAATTCCGTATATCATATCTACCCGGATGTATGAATGTTCTGCGAAATACAGAATTTTTGTTTTTTATATCTAAATCTATTATCTTTTTGTTTTTGAATACATTAGAGACAAAATTATATTAACAGAAGTTGAATAATAAATTATAATATAAACATAAACAATCTGAACAAGTTAGCAAAACGTGAAATAGCTCTTCGTGAGCGAGAATCGCAATCCTGAAATTTCAAAATTGTATTGGTGTAATTCTTTGGTAAACTTTGTCTAAAAATAAAATTACAGTTAAATGTGCTTTTCTAATTCATTTTTTTTCTTATTAAATTTAATGCAACGTAATCATGCGTTCACTTGGCTAGGGCTGTTTTGTTTTTCAAAAGTATCCAAAATCACGACGATTTTCTTTCCCCCATTCCGTATTGCAGATTCAGATGTATATGTACGTCAAAAAATATGAAATTTTATTATTTATTTATTTATTTTTTCGATTTCTAGAACGCTTCGTCGGACAGTAAAATTAATTATGATAGATTTCATAGAATTTCATATTCTGAAGAACTTTTCAGTACAATAAAAACGTCTAGGATCGTTTTTACAGTATACGTTAAAAACCAAAGTTTTTATATGCCAACACCAAGGGGTTGTCCGATTTAGTCCATTTTTGACGCTTTATTTACTATTTCAGCTCTCTACGTCGGCGCGTTCTCATGCAGTGTTCAAATATATTCATTTATCACAAGCAACTTAGGTTGTTAGGCTCATTGTATAACATTGTTACTTAAGCAAAATAATAAGAATGGCAGAGTAATCCAAGAATAAACAAAAAGAAAAATATACTAAGATTAACTTAACTCTAATTAACAAAACGCACCCGATCGATAACCATCCTCTGCTGACCAAAAAGATAATTCATTTTAAAGAACTTATACAGAAATAAGAACTGAGGGTGCAGGTGGACTACATATTGTCACGCCGAGCCGTGTGAGATGGGTGTATCAATGCACGAAATAGGGACATAATACGAAGAGCATAAATAAAATTAGATTAGATGACCATTATGTTACCGAAGAGCAAGACCAGCACGTCCTGTTAAGACTTCCAGTTGCGAGACATTCAGAAAATCAAGAAGGCGCAATCTAAATGCCATCAAACTAAGCGAGGAGTGAGCAAAATTCAATCGGTTCCAGATAGGAATAACACGAACAAAGAAAGAGTTTTTTAGTACATTGAGTGAGTGTCGAGGAATAACTAGATTAAGTGGAAAACGTGGGGACCTAACAAACTCTAATCTGGAAACTCTAATCTGGATTTCGGAGTATAAGATACCAGTCGAAGGTAGTATGAAGTAAATCCACCGTGTAAATACCCAAATCACGCACCCGTCCTGTAAGACCGTACACATACCTGATAACTGAATTAAAGGAAGTGCGCAGTCTGTCAATGTTACCTGCGGAAGTTCCAGTATATAACTCCGCCCCATAGATGAAGTGGGAATACAACATGGCGTGTGCCAGATTCTTCCTTATAAACGTAGGCAGATATATATTAATACTGTAAAGTTTGCGAATACCGAAACCTACTCTGCCGATTAAAGTATTAATATGAGGCGTAAAGGATAGGGTTTCATCTAAGATGAAACCAAGGCTGGACACTCTGTCACAGAAGGGTATAGTAACCCCATAAGGGAAATAGGATCAAGGAGGTGCTTGATTGGATAACCAAAAAAGGCAATCGATTGAAACTTAGCTGGATTTAGAGTTAATTTGTTGCTCAAAGCCCAGGAAAAAACAGAGGAAAGGTATATAGTGAAAAACGAAATTTTTGGCAACCCTACGAAGGAGTTGCCCGATTCCTCCCATTTTCAAACTCAAATTTACATTTACATTTTTAAAACGGGTGCAAAATTTCAGTTCTCTACTTCGACGCGTTGTAAGGCATTGTCCAAATATATAGTAAAAAACGTAGTTTTTGTACGGCAACCCTAAGAAGGAGTTACCCGATTTGTCTAATTTTCGAACTTAAATCTAAAATTTTTTTAAAAAGCCCGAATGCAAAATTTCAGCACAGTGAATTGAACGCACTCTGGAGTTATCGTGACTCGTGAGGACGGACATGCAAAAATAAAAAAAAACTTTTGTGTCCAATCTATTTTGGTCTCATTAGTTCTATACGTTACAAACGGAATGACAAGCTTAGTATATTTTATAGATTTCATCTAGGCTATTATTATGTATTTAACTTTATTTTAGAGAGAATCTGGCAGGAATCTTGATGATGCTATCAATTTCTATGCTAAGCGTTGTCCGGACAGGGTGCTATCACAAACTTCGTTTTATCGTCCTGTCAAACAGTTTACTACCGAAGGAAGTGTTTAACTCAACCTAAAAAACGACCAGGCGAACAGGAGTCACCAGAGAAAATAATGAAATTGCTGCATTAGCTCGTGTGCTAAATCAAAGGTTTTGGTACTTTGCTACTACATTTCGACTGGATTTGCCCGGAAATTTCAGTTTTACGTCAAAATAGATTTTCTCAGTCTTGAATTTTCGCCACAAAAATTTATATACAACGAAGAGACCTCGATCAAAGTAGTAAAACCAAACAATTTCCTTGTTTTTTAGAGTTTCATGTGTGCAATTGCGTCCCGTTTCGTTATACCTTGTCTTATTTCATTTTTGGATGAATTTGTGATGGCGAGGGGTGGCGTAGTGGCCTACGATAAGTTTCAAAAAATAATTACTTTGCTTACCACATAGTAGTGTAACCGACCTCAACATCAAAACAAAAAAATCAAAATCATTCAAAATTGAAACCATAGATTCAGTAATGACAAAGAATTTAGTTCCAAAGATAAAAACTTTTTGGATTCCGAAATTAGAAAACTTCCAAAATTAAATATGTCCTACCAAATCCTTGGGTCTTTTACTTTCATCTTCTATTGCGCATAGGCAAAAGCATTAAAAAAGGAGTATGCATATATAATTACAAACTTCTTTCCCAAAGTCCAAGTCCAGATCTTACTTGTTAACGAAACTAATTTCCAAGTAGGGCGATTTTAATAGAACCGATATCCCGGGATATTTATTTAAAATGTTCCGACAGGCTTTAATTTTGACCTTGAATTCACTCATGACCTTATTTTACTCAAACACTTTAATTGTCCGAAAGGGATAAAAAACTATTAGTTACGCGATGTCTTTATTTTACAGGTTGTTGCGCGACGGCAAGCTGTATTAGTGGTATTTGTTGCTTCTGAAAGTTCGAAATTGGGAAGGAATAGGAAGATGGATAGGTAAAGGGGTATACGTTCTTAAAGCCACTTAAAAATATGTAACTTTTTCCACATTTCCCAAGTACATTACACCGACAGAATAAAAGAAACTTCGTTTCAAGCTTTTGATGTTTCGACTTCGATAAGAAACAGCTTTTATATTCTTCAACTGGAGATGGTTTGGCATCGACTCTGTAGGAAAATGATTGTTGAAGCTTAAAGGCTCATTGAAGAATTAGATCAACTTTATAATTTTGTGGCCAGTTGAAGAGCTTTATTAAGTGAATCTGAATCCTGTTGCTGGAACTGTATACTAATTATTACCACTATTTCTAGAACATTTGCTTCCAGCAAGCATTTAAAGGCGACTGTTTTAAATCAGTACAAGTCAGAGCAATATTCTTAATACAATTTAAATAAGTGTAGTATTCCCAAGCATCTGCTATCGTGAATGTTTCATCGTTTTAAAGCTTATTAAAAATATCGCGGAAAGCCATTTAATATAATTAATTTAAAACTGAAAATTATGCCTTCACTTAAGGGTGGATGAAGGAAGTTGTATTAGGTGATAAAACTAATGCTCTAAGTTGGGTGGATGAGCTGGTGCATTATCAAATAATAAAAGTATTTAAAAAGGAAGTCTTTTTTTCTTTCATATAATTTTTAGCCTCTTAAATAAAATAGTTGTAAAACCAATCTCGAAAAACATTAGTAAGTCATCCAATGAACAGGAAGATCATTTTCTATATTCCCTTTAATACGCGTGGCCGAAGAGCTCGAATTATAACCAAGAACCTCATCAGGTGCCCTCCGGATGCGGAGGACGTCTCTGCAAATCGATGTCACACGATCTTTATTTACCTTAAAGTCACTAGCACTTTTCAAACTTTTTTTTCCAGAAGTTTTGATAGTGATTTCTTGCAAAAAAGAGCAACCTCATCGATATTAAATGTCTGATGTTGAACAAACAAATCCATTCTCAATTATTTTAGCAATTTGTGGTAGAAATTTTTCACCTCCCATTTTATCAGCAGACGCAATACCTTTGAACTTCAGGTTGCCTAACGAATATCTTGTTTTTTTTTTCTCAAAACAGCCTTTACTGCTAATTCGTTTCCTTTTTATCAAATGCTCAAGTCAAGTCTTGCTTTTGTTAAAAATACCCACACCTCTTTGTCTATCATACAACTGCTCGTGTCGTGGGTATTTCTTTTTAGTATTGTTCTCAATCCAAATCAACAATAGCTACTCCATATTTTCTATTATAGGATTTCTTATGTAAAAGCAGTTTGAGCTTGGGAAAGATCGAGATGACAATTTTTCTTCTTTTTCAAGCCGCATTAAAATTTTCATTTTCATATCCAAAGACACCGGATCTCCTCATCCTCCGTTTCATTGAACTTATGTTAAACATTTCTGGGTTGGAAATTGTAATTAATATAAATAGCTCAATATAAAAAGTTGATTACTTACGGTTTTTTTTATGATGTTGCCAAAGCTCAGGGGATACCCGATGAGGCCGTAGCACAGGCTTGGCAGGAAAAGAAGAAGTGTTAATAGCGAATTGGGCATTTTTGGGTTGATCCCAATATGTGACGGTGTGAACGTTTGCGGCTCATAGCTGTTCCACATTTGTACTGTTCTGCTTATGAAGGATTCGCGGAATTTCATGGTACGGCTGAATTTGACTCCAAAGATGTGAGGGTGAGCTCGGGTTACAGCTCATGTGGAAAAATTCTACAAGGGATCAGGCTAGAGATTTCGTCAGAGCAATAGCTATAGAAGTATCGATAAAAGAGAGATAGACATGCGACATACGCCGGTACTCTAGGGAATCAGTAGTTGCTATTGATATCATCGCTAATAAGTCGAAAGGTCTTATTTTGGACGTTGTTTAACGCAGACAATTCAATGCCTCCAGCCCCTGCCCAAATATGGGAATTATATTCTAATCTAGGCCTGATATTAGACTTGTAGATTTGCGCCAAGTCTGATGAAACCCAGGCATTTCATCGAGTTTATAGCAAGATCAGTCCAACTAAAATTGTGGGATATTTCAATGCCTAAGATGTTTAGGGATGGTGCGCTCGAGATATCTACTCTATCGGCGGAAATGGGTTGAGGGGGTGTTGGGGTACGTTTGATATTAGACAACATTGCGTTTTGGAAGCATTAAACAAGACCGGACTCGTTCTGCCCCAAGCGAGTATTATTATAAGGTCATAGTTTAGTGAGCTGAACATTTGGCTATGTTTGTCAACTATAACATTCCCACGGGAATCAGCTATGGAGTCGAAAGATTAGTACATGAAATCAAGGGTGCTGTCATCTAAAAAACTATGAATAGTATTAAAAGTGAGAGCTAGCAGATCATTAACAAAAATAAGGAAGAAAGTAGGAGAGAGAACAGAGCCTTGCGGTACACCGGTATGGATTATAAAACGGTCAGAAGTATCTCCGTCCAATATAACTTGAATTGAACGGCGGGAGAGAAAACTTTCAATCTATTTTAAGAAAAGAGAATCTAGATAATGCCTTTAGTTTAGCTAAAAGAGCAGAATGCCAGACTCTGCCTTCGAGATATCTAATGCGACGATTTCAGATGCACCAAAATTATGGAGTCATTGATTCCAACACTGGGTAAGAAATGTTAGTAAATCTCCAGTAGAGCGGAAAGCACGAAAGTCATATTGGCGATCGCTAATAAGGTGATTAATCTCTAGATATTTCAGCAATTGGGTGTGGATGAGTGTTTCGAAAGCCTTCGAAAGAATCGAGGTGAGGCCAATTGGTCTATAATTTGAGGGATCGCTTGCCTCTCCTTTTTTGGGCATTGACTGCACATGTGCAAGTTTCATGCCGAAGGAAAGTTTTGTGTCGAATAGGACAGGTGAAATAGTTTGCGTAGAAGCTAAAGAAGAAGCAGAGCACTTGAGTACCAAAGAATACCAACAGGGCCAGCATTCTTACAGACATTGAGACTCGCGAATACTTTGAAGACCTCCCTTGTGCGGAAATGTTGGATTATATAATTCTTTTAAAAATCTAAAGCTAGCGCCGTTAAAAAGGTCGGCTGTTTAAGACAGATTTTAGACTCTACGCTTCTGATATTACAGATAATTTTAAGCTAGTGAATGTTAGCAATTATTTGCAACACTTGGTAACGTGTATTTCTATGAACCTTATCGATTATTACTAGAATTTCGAGGAATATTAGATAGACAAGATTTGAAAGAAGATAAAGAAAAAGCAATCAAATTTTTTATCGCTTATGCCATCAATTTTAAACTTTCTAATCACACAAAAAACCATAAAAGGTCAGAGTTATGTAATTAGTACGTTCAAGGACAAATTTACGACTCTCTCATATGTAAATAAGTTTAATGAAAGTGTATAGAAAACTAATCGCGTAAAAAGAAATTGCGTTTAAAAAAGTACTACGCAATTACAGGTATGATTTATCGCGTAAATCGAGGGCGGCTGTAATAATATATAATTTTGTCAAGCGATATTATTGGAATTGTATCAGGACCACTCTACAGATCTGTAAATTTAATCAATTCGTTCACTCTCACCCATAGATTAGATTAGATTTGTGAAGGGGTGTATAGGCGTTAGCCTCGCAATCACTGCGACCTGAAAGATCTATTGTGAGTCCCCGTTGAATTTGCTCCATTTATAGGTTTAGACTGTTAATAAAGTCTAGAACCATTCTGGGCTTGAGGTTCCATACGTAACTTGGTGGAGTAATGTCCGCCTGGCCAATGCTTCGCAGTTGCAGAGCAAGTGCTCCGAGGTTTCGTGAGCATCCTGACAGAAGCGGCAGGATGAAATCTCAGCCAAACCCAGCTTGTTTAGGTGATACCTCAAGGGGCAATGGCCTGAGAAGAGCTCAGTGATCATTTTGAGCTCTGTTCTTCTAAGGAGTAGGAGTTCTTTTGTTTTTCCGCCAGGGGTGTCGATAAACTTTTTTGCCTGACGAAGTCCTTGTAGCCTTTCCCAATACAGGGATTTTTGTTTATTCTCCCAGTTATTTAGGGTAGCTTTGAGGTAACACTTTGAAGTGCCACAAAATGGCTCTGGTCCGACAAACTGAGTTTCCGCTCCTCTTTTGGCTAGGCCATCCGCAATTTCATTGCCTTTGTGGCCCTTAAGTCCAGGTACTCTCACCCTTACCAAAACTTTCTTCTGATTGGGAAACAAGATTAAGATTACCACTTTAAAATTAATTGTTGTTATTTTTATATATATATATATATAAATAATGAACTCACGAAAATTTTTCTAATAGATTTACTCAAAACCAATATCTATTTAACAAATTTAGGCCACAAATATAATTGCTTGGTTGAACATATACATGCAGGTATATGTGACAATATCGCACGTGTGACAAATTTTGCTATAACCTTAAAGAAAAACAAAAAATATTAAATAATTTACACGAACTAAATAAACGTATACGAAAAGTTATCCATTCAGCCACAAAATATATAAAATTATTTCAAAAATATTATGAAAAATAAAAGGAAGTCTTCTACATCGAACGTTTAAATATCGTAAATTTGCCAATGCAGCGCTAATGTCACATAAGTAGTAAGGTGTGTGTGTAGTCTGAATATTTACATTAAATATAGGTAAGGTACCCTAAAGTCTTTATACATTTTTACTTAACAACCAGTGATTCCTTCAAATGTCGAACCATGTGTGCTCCTATATCTCGGACATCTGGCCATTGGCGTATCACAAATATTACAAAAAGTATTGAGAAAAGGGTCGTTAAAACACGAACTCTATTAGTAGTAAAATTGTTGTCATTACTTTTATGGAAAAAAAATTCTGACTACAAATTCTCAACTAACCTGGTCTTTAAGAAGGGCATAATTATTCCAGCAGCGGTTGCTACTAGTAAAAGTATTACCTGTAAAATTGTTAAAACTACATTGATTAATTTAACAACAAGTGCTCGTGCGTTAGAGTTGTCTATTCCTTCTACGGTTACATATTGTTGCTGTGAAAGGTGTTCCATTTTAGAAATCTGTGAATATATACGAAAATTAATTTGAAATTTTTGTTTTTTAATGATATTCTGAATAGAATTATACCCTAGTTTGACAATTTTCTAAAACCTCGTTTACATCTCTTAGTCTTTCGTCACTTTGATATTGAACCTTTTCTTCCATGTCAGCAATGGTCTGTTTCAAATTTTCTATTTCATTCTGAAATGTTATAAAGGAATAAAATATTTGTGTAAAATAAAAAAAAAATTATGGTTTTTTGTAATTATATCGGGCGGAAAAATATGTATAAACTGCGTCCACTTATACATAATTGATTGAAAAATTACAAACGCGATCAAAATCTGAGACCAGCTGTAGATTCAATCTGTAGTAGTTTGATAAATTGTCAAAATATCGTTTACTGAACGTTTTCTTATGCCAGTTGATGATAACCGCAAAAAGGATAAGGTAAAGATAGTATTTACCATGCGCCGTGTCTCTTGACCATACGCAGGATTCAGGTAAAAATAACCTTTTGAAAATTGAACTCGGAATGAGTTTAATTCCTTATAAGCGATTAAAATATCACTTGTGACACAAGAAAATATATTTTTTAATTTAATTCGATTTTCGGGTGTAAAATTTCATATAATTGGTTGAGGTTTACATTTTTTATGTAGCAACAACCTGATACACAGAAACACAATATTTCTGGCACATGAAATAGCAAATCGCTCAGTCCATTGCTATAAGTCAGTGCGTTCGGCATGCAAAAATTGCTTATACATACACGCAATGGCCTCTCCTTTAGTTTCTTACTCGTACAGTATACCTACTATGCTCTCTTGGGTGTAAAAACACAACACCAATCCGTCCTGTATAGTTTTTTGGTTACAAAGTCGCAAGCGGATTCGGATAATGTGGCCTGTTTACGTAGGTCCGAATCGTATTGTTTATTTAATGCCCAGTGTTGTCAGCAGCTAGATGATGATACTGCTGACAAGATGTGGGCAGAATAAAATATAATCACTAATTTCCAGGTACAGATTTTATTTTCGCCATCATACTTAGGGCCTGTCCGGATCCAAGTCTTCGTCTTGTTATTACAGCTAGTGACGTAACATCGAGTCAAGCTCTATCCGAATCCATGTCTATGCCATCGAGCTTTGCTACTTTGTATAACAGTTTTGACATCTGGTTAGCTTGTTCACCGAGTCAAGGTTCGAGTTGACTTATTTAAATAGACAACGTATTGCGAGGTTATGTTTGTTTGCTGTCTGTGAAATCAAGCTGAGCAAACTAACGAATTCGGACAGGTTAGCTTCGTCTTCGTCTAACTATTATAATAGCTGAGCTTGTTGTGTTACGTCACTAGCTGTAATAACAAGACGAAGACGGAGACTTGGATCCGGACAGGCCCTTAAAAGTACTCAGAGATTTCTCACTGACAAGGATTTTCAGAGCTAGCTACGAACTGAGCCAAATTCTTGTAGTGTGGAGAGATTTTAATATGTTGTTCATTCCCCAGTTTAAAAAAAACAGCTATAAACCGTAAAGATAGGAGGGAGTATTTGTGCGAATGACTTCAGCAAGGAAAATCAAAGGTCTTTCAAGAAAAATCTCATTTTTTGAAGCTTGTTATGAAGCGTTTCAAGAGAGCGTTTTTTTTAACCACTTTCTACAACTATGAAAAGAACTATTAGTCTAGGAAAAAGTATTCCATAAATGCCATCGAATGTCGATGAGTGAAACATTTTAAATCCGGTAATTCGATCGACAACTTTTGCTACAAACATGTGACAACATTCATATAATGTTAATGTTAATTTTATTACAGCAAGATGCAAATCAACTTTATACAGAGCTGGCAACTGCCTTTCGTGTTTTAGTTAGGAAAATCCGTGTTAATAAAAAAGAAACAAACATTGCTCTGGGACATGACGATAACAACTTTTGTCTTTTCGAGTTAAGTCAAAATTAAGTTTACGCAAGACTCGCCAACTGTCATGGGTTCTCCTACTTTAAGGGGAGAGATAATATCATAAAATGCAGAAGCAAATTCAGGTTGCTTGCAAGTTGCATTTCAAGTTTTAAGAATGGTGGAAAGTAGTTAAGAGTTAAATAATTGAAATTCATAATTTTTTATACTTGCTCGTATAATCTCCAATAAATCTATGGTAAATTCATTAGATTAAATAAGAAGTAAAAAAGATAGAATTGATCTAAGACCAATTCTTGTGATACCTTAGATGAATACTCGTATGTCATTTCTGTGCAAGTTTGATTTTTGAAGTGGTTTTTCGCAGATATTTCTATAGCGGTTCCAGAATAAATAATTATAACCAATTTTATAGGATTTTATATTCTGAAGAACTTTTTGGTACATTAAATACCACTTACGGTTTTCACAGTATGCGTAAAAATCCCAAATTTTTATATGGCAACCCTATGAAGGAGTTATCCGATTTGTCTCATTTTCGAACTTAATTTTACAAATTTGCAAAATTTCAGCTCTGTAAGTGCACGAGCTCTCGAGTTATCGTGCGCACAGACAGACGGACATGTAAAAATCAAAATAACTTTTAATATTATGCGTAGGTGTCCAATCCATTTTGCTCTACCATCACTATTTCTAGGTGTTACAAAAGGAATGACAAACTTAGTATACCTTATAGATTTCATCTAGGGTATAAAAATTGCGACAAGTTTACGTTGGGAATTTTCTTTTGTTTTCAGAAGTTTTAACACTTCAGTCATAAATGCTTCTTCTCCAATATTGTGTGTAAAAACAATTAATGAGAGGACCCTAAATTACACAATTCCTGTCAGTAAATAAACCTATTTAATTCAAAAATAACGCAGATACACTCGTTAAAATTAAAGAAATTTTGAAACGCAGTAATGCAACTGCTTTTCATTTTTGTGTTGAAGTCGAGCTCAGACAACTTTAAAATTGGCACCACAAATGCGCTCACCCTTGTTTCTTTCTACGTAGATCAATAATTCACAGAGAAAAATATTCAAAAGGTGTTGACAGATGAATTGTGGGCAAAATTGTGTTGACAGATGAATCATTCTTGTGACAACACTTCACTTAGACGAGCTTGGCCAAAACAAGGGGTATGCAATATGCTTGCTTCTTTTGTCGACAATGCTTTTTCTTCGTCATATTTCCATCCTCGACTTAACAACTCTAGTCATATGAACGACTCCTCTTAACGTTTCATTCACTATCCCTATAATTGCACAAGAGGATATACTCGATCATATTAATAAACTTCCAAATGACTTCACAACGGGTCCTGATGGGATCCCTCCAGCCTTCTTTAAGACGTGCTACCTTGCCCTAGTAGCGCCGCTGAAAATAATATTTCAAAAATCGGTCGATAGTGGTTGTTTCCCTCAGCTATGGAAAAACTTTTTCATCATACCTATCCACAAAAAAGGTAGTAAAAGTGAAATTCTTATCTATAGGCCTATTGCAAAATTATCTTGTATGCCCAAGTTATTCGAATCTATCATTTACTCAGACCAACATGCGTTTATTTCGGGCAGATCTACAACCACTAACTTGTTGGAATTTGTCTTGGATACCATTCGAGGATTTTCAAAAGGCTAGTAGACGGATTGTATTTATACAGACTTTAGTAAAGCCTAGACAAGTTATCTCACTCCGTGATACTATTTAAAATGGAAGAGTATGGATGTCCCCCAACAACATTTTTAAAAGAGACGGAGTCTTATTTACATAACAGAACATATCAAATATTATTCCGACATTCCATCTCTAGAGTCCTGAAAGCTTCGTGCGACGTACCTGAAGGGAGTCAATTGAGCCCGTTGTTGTTTATTCTATGAATTGACGACATTGTCTCTGTTGTGAGGCACAGCAAAATCTTGATTTATGCTGACGACATTAAACTTTTCGCTCAGATTAAGTCTTTTAACGATTGTGAACAGGTACAACGTAAACTTCACAAATTTTAATAAATTGGCTCTCAATATCGACAAATGTGAGGTTATGACTTTCCACAGGAATCAGCAAGCAACCTATGATTATGTGTTCTCGGATTCCTCGATTCTCAGTGTGGGTTCTGTCTGTGACTTGGGTGTCAAATATGATTATAGACAGAATTTATCTCCCACAAAAACATGGTATCAAAGAGTTTATAAAACGTTGGCCCAGAGAGCTCTTAAATCCCACCATAACAGTGCATTTGTATACTTTCTTTATATACGCTAACCAGGTCTGGTCTCCATTTTACGGTACAAACATCGATCGCATCGAGTCTGTTCAGCGGAACTTCCTGCGCTACCTAACTCAGAATAATTCATTGATTCTTACACCTTATGAGGATCGCTTGAAGGTTTTGAATATGCACTCGCTTGAAAAACGTCGCATGATTGCCGATGTAACGTTTGTGCAACAACTGTTAAATGGGAATGTTTATTCTCCACTGCTAGCTACTTAACAAAATCTCTTTCCGCGATAGTGGGCACAATTTGAGAAGGCTACTTTTGTTGCATGTTAACTCCATTAATCGCATCTGCATTACTGTTAATATTAAGGCTGAGCATTTCGACGTTGACGTTCCATATGTACTGAGCCTAATTTTCTGTTTCCTTGTCGCATTGCATATCATTTCATCCGATGTTTGGTCTATGTTTAGTTTAACATACTAATACTAACACCGACTAAGTGATGAAAAGCATGTATTGTTGACCATTTATTTATTAAACGTGTCACTACAGCGAGCTTGTGATAAGCTGGTTCTGATAGTCAAAAAAGTTAGAGCTGTAACTGACCCATGGGAAATTCATGTTTGAAATTGCTTCTCTACCAACGGTCTTGTACGCCTTTTTCTGGGATTATAAGCGCCCATTCAATTGTATAAAATTGGATTTCATCCATCTGCTAAAAAACTATTCAGATAAAGACGATCAAATGAACACTCTAAGTGAACAGCAATCCGAAACACTGAAATCACATTTATTTTCGCTGGATTTCCATCTACAAAGACATGACGGTAACGCGATTGATTTAGTTCGATTTCTTATAAAGCTAAGATGCAAGGTAATAAGTTGAAAAATATTGGAAAAATGTACGAAATATATTTTCGTTAAATTTTGAACAGATTTTCAGTTTATGGTAAAAACTTGGAAGTAGAAAATCTGATTTGCAATATGACTCATCCTTTACGCACCGAGTCTGTCAGGGGTCAATAAAGGCTATAATCAAAATAAACAAAAGAAGCGCACGTGTTAACAAAACCCATATTCCTGGAAGTTTGGGCACTTACTATTGAAAATGTTGGTACCTTTGTGAGCAACTGGTAACCTATAATAAACATTGTTCTGAGTAGTTTTTCGCTATAGAGAGAGTTAATTCGTTACTAATTCGAACTAATACACCGGTTGTTCGAAAATCAACCAAGTTCAACTAGTGTTCACTTTATAGCAACTTTTTCGTTATAGGGAGTTTTCACTGGAAGAGACTCAGACTATTTCATCAAATAACATAAATATTTTCTTTAGATTAGGCTATAATGGGGGAAAACTTTAAGCATTTCTTTTCATGTAGAGTACAACTACGTCGGTGTGTTCGTTTTAGTCATGAAGTAGTAAACTACGATATTTTCAGAATGGACATAATTTAGTGGTTGAAACTTGAAAAAAATTTAATAGAGGAGATTTTTAAATTTATAATTTTCTAATTTTTTATAATGCTTAGCACTGAGGACCGCGCTGTCCCTTTAGCAGCTAAAATATGATAGCAGAGACTCAGAGATGAGAGATACTAAAAAATAAAGTGTTTTTTTTTTTTAGATGATACTTCTCACAACTCTTAATATTTTCAGCATGTTAAATCAAGAGCATCAAGCCAAATTTAGCGTGTTGACCTTAGTTTTGATCTAGCTAAAATTCAGGATAGCGCACCAAATTTATATGAAAATTTAGTTTAGCACGGACCTCAGTACTAGGGTTAACTTTTTAAATTTTTAAGAATTTTCCTAGTACCCCATTTATTTTCTAATACTTTATGCCGTTACGTTTGTATGGCTGACATAATTTAAGTGCAAGTAAACAGACAATGACAATGAAATGAAGTAGAAATGTCGAATTGACACAAAATAAGTTCAAATCTCTTTTGTCATTTCCCCCCGTGTCAACAAGTATAAATGCTTATCACATGTACACGAATTTTACACAATATAGCCTATCCTGATTTGACATATATAATCTAAGATATTTTCTTATTAGACAAAATACTGTATAACAAGTATAATCAGTTACCTGATGTAATTCAGTTAAATCATTAATTTGTTCTTCTAAACGTTCCGCTCTGTATCTTTCACTTTCCAAAGTCACGGTCAAGTCATGGTATTCCTTTTGTGCTGCCTATACATAAGAATAATTTGTTTAAGTCTTATTCTACAACAATAATTTTTTTAACCTCTAATCTATCAACTCGTTCTCGCAGCTTATCAAATTCTTCTTTTCGCTCCTGCAGTTCCGTCAGAAGAGTTTTTAAAATCAATTGATATTGGCTGGTGCCGGATTGGCTTTTTCCTGATCTGCAAATAATGATATAAAGTCAATCCTTCTGATCGATAAACAAATATATATTAATCAAATTACCCAGCTGGTATACTTTCACTAGTAACACTACTACATTCACTTCCATTTTCACTATTGAATTTACCACTGCCAGCTCCTCCTGTATTTCCGGATCCTGTTGAAGTTGCGTGAGCAATATTATTTGGTGTACATGCGCCACCAGCTTGGGTTTCTGGCGGATTTATTGATGACATATTTAAAGCGTTCAGTTCTGCTTCTTTAGGTTATTTAAAATGAAAAATATATATATATATATATGTATTTATATTTAGTAAATATTAAAAGTATTATGAACATAAAAAGTAGCAGCTCTACCTGCAATTTGGGCAATGTTATCAGCACTTCCAAATTTATTTTTTATAAGATGTGCAAATTCTCTTGGTTTTGACATGACAGAGCCAGAAAAACCTGTAATGCCGTCCCGTATGTTTCCTCCAACATTTCTAAAAATTAAAAAGTTTAAGAAGATATTTTGCAAATTTTATTATTTTAGTGTGCAACGTGTGCAATTGAAATGATTATAAGCCCCAAAAATAAATTTCGAGCTGGTGCTGTTTGAATAAAAAAATGACATAAGAGAAAATATAAGGTCATTTTTATCTTTTTATTACCTATGCATAGATAAGATCATAGTGCATAAAGAGTATCTGTCCGCATAACTCTAGAGCGCGTTGAAAGCTGAAATTGTATACATGGCCTTTTCAAAGCATTGCATATTTGACACTGAACAATTATAGAAAGGATTTCGTATATTTTGTCCGTTTTCAGCTTACGTCAATGCTTTCTAAAATTATCGTGCGGAGTGATGGCTATACGGACGGGTACAAACTAATTGGTAATCTTGACATATTGTAGATTTGTACAGTTCGTTGTCCTAATAAAATTCCACGTTTGCTATCTTGCGTGACCGCCGCTCGCGTGTCTATATTAAAAAAATGGCATCGAAAACCTGTTTTTCGAGAATATCTTCTCTCCATCGCCACCTAGGTTAAAAATAGCTATTACGAAAATTATAGAGCGTGAAATTACCTGCAACTTAGGTAGGAAACGTCTTCTAATCAGATGAATAGTTCAGGAGATGCATCTGAGTCACGCTCAGCAAATTCTACAGTCCACAAAAATCTCTGCGCTGTTTTCATGTGATTTTGCGAACTGTAGAGTTTGCTGAGCTTTATTCCGCTGTAACCCGTGAACTATTCATATGATTGAAAAATGTTTCCCACAAAAGTTGCAGGAAATTTTATGCTCTACAATTTGTAACCTAGGTTGGGCTGGAGAGAAGATATACTCGAAAGATTGTTTTTCGGTGCCATTTTTACAATATAGCCTGTACAAACTGTACAAATCTATCAAATTTCTACTCTCCTTGATGTTTTGTAAGTCAGAACCTACCCATTTCCTGGACTATAAGCATTAGGAAAATCGTTATCACCGCGGTGATCCAAGTTTTATAAATGCTTATCATGATGGAACGCAAATAGATCAAACTGAACGATATAAAAGATATACTGTCTTAAAGCAACTTTTAAAAAAGAGTCACATCTCCTAAATTGCTACACGTAATTCTTGAATAAATTCAAACCCATCAAAAAGTGGTATTTTCCCTATTGGCATATTTCTTCTTTTCTAAATAGTACTTATAATCCCCAAGTCTTATTTTGTAGTTTATGACGCAAGTCTTCAAAAAGAAATAGGCGTAATGATAGTCATGAGAATTATTGCATGATATCCATTTTATTATAGATATTAAACATACCGCAAACCCTGACCAACATCTCGTAAAACTTCTCTCGGTTGTCGATGTTGACTCTTGTGATGATGTTGAGTTTGTACATCCTTCACCCTTTTTGTGTAGCTCTCTAATTTTTTCTGTAGCTGTGATATAGTATGTGCGCTTTTTTGATTTTTCTTCTCAAAAACCGCCTACGGAGATGGAATATCTTAATTAAAATTATTAATGGCATATAAAGAGTAATAGCTTCGAACCTTTAACCGTTGCAACTGTTGCTTGTCAGCGCTTGCAGCCAATTTTAAATATTCGTTTACATTGTCTAAGTTTTGATATACATATTTATATATAAAAATTGAAAACAATACTGAAATAACTTTACCATCTCTTGCTGTTTGTTCTCTTCTAATTGATTCTTTTGTACATTGGATCTTTGTATTAAGGCGATCCAAAGCCTGACAGCTATCAGTTCGTTGATGGCGATATTGTTTTTTATTTTCTGACGATGGGTGGCTACCCATATTCCCATCAAACTCATCTGATACAAATGACTGATAACAAAGTTCTTCATTGCCTTTAATTTAAATTTTTGCTATCATCAAAAATATACAAATAGATAAAAAAAAAACAATTTTAATTACCGGATAGCCTTGTATCTTCAAATGAGCCCATTCCATCTACTGTACTCATTTCAACATATGTAAGTGCTCCACTTGATTCGATATTTTGACTTCTGTTTAGCTCTTTCCTACTTCTTTCTCTACTACGGCGAGCGGACGGACTTTGATTGCGAAATCGCAGAGCCGCAGCAGGTTCTGCACTATCTGGATCCCGCTCTTTTGACACTAACAGTAAATAGTCAATTAATAAAGGGAACATTTAGCAATATTTGCCACAAAAACAAAACAATAACAACACACTCGATAAAGCAACTGAAAATGAATTGCATTTTTAATAAACTCTTTTAAATTAATGGACATGCAAATATGAACAAATATGGTTTTTATTACTTTTATTAATTACTTTTTTCGCAACGATTGGGAGATGTTGCTCTACTTGAATTTGAATGGGCACTCCCTTTTGATGTACGAACTTCTGATGACACCTGCAGTGTGTCCATCACTTGGAAATGATTTTTGGTGTTAGTTGAAAGGTGTGAAGCTACAAATAGAAGTGAAAAGATTTTTTTCTTCTTTATTATAAAAATCTTGTTGAATAAAAGGTAAATTTACAAAAAATCAACTTACAATCTATTTGAATTCATAAACTAAGAATTAAGGCCAAAAAAGCGTTCGAAGTTAGAATTTTTACAAATATGTGAAATTTTAATGACCAACATATAAATAATAAGCATAATTGGCTAAAAAGAGTGGAATCATTGTATCATCTGAGCTTCTAATAGGTCGTAATTTGAATATACCGGACCATGAGACGATTGTGAAACAATGTGGGATCTGGCAGCGCCCCATGCCATACAACCTTCGTTCTAAAGGCCTAGTTTTCCGATGTGTTCTAGCTCTCCTCTGAAAATAGTAGCCTGTTAAGTAAATTGTAATTGTCACTTGTAAGCGAAGAGTGTTTGAGAATTTGGTTTTTAGGAAAGAAGTTGAAAAAAGAGTAAAGTCTAATATTTTGTTTCTCATATTGGCAATAATTGAAATCGCTATTAAATACGGCGAAAGATAATTTTGTGGGACTATCAAAACCTACACAAATATAGTATGAAAATGTTTTAGAAATATGTTACATTCGTATATTATCTGCAATTAGTCAAGGTAATCATTTAATATCAGCACTTTACATATACCAAACATAGATAGTATAGAGCAACTCTTTGATACCATATAGTTTATGTGGAAGAGAAAAATCAATTTTTGGTCATATTTGACACCCAAGTTACAGACAGAACGCACACGGCGAATCGAGGAATCCGAAAACACATAATCATAGGCGATTGGTTGCTGATTCCTGTGAAATGTCAAAATCTCACATTTGTAGATATTGAAAGCCAAATTATTGGTTTTGCACCAAACGTAAAATTAGTGAAGATCACAATCGTTAAAAAATTTAATCTGAGCGCAAGGAGACAATGTCGTCAATACATAGAATAAAAAACAACAAGGCCTAAGTGACTCCCTTGAGGTACACCGGACGAAGCTTTCAGGACTCTAGAGATGGAATATTGGAATAATATTTGATATATTCTGTTATCTAAGTAAAAATATTAGCTGTGTTCTTTTGTGTACCATGTTCTAGAACTCCCATATACTGGAGAGAACATTGTTCTGTCGATTGAATCAAATCATTTAAATATTTCTATGAAAAAGTATAAGGCACTCTTTTGTTCTGCTCTGTTCTGCGGACACAAAAGAACACAGATATTAATTAAAAGAGCCATAAATCGAGAGACGAAGACATTAAAGGCAAGTTTATAGAAGTTTATGAAAAATGATATAGAGGGGAACTGATTTAAAGACTCTACTAAGGTCACGGATAAGTATAAGTACATTATTGCCTTAATCCCAGGATGGGATATCTGCTATACATGTACTCAAAACACTTAGAACAGATCTTCTAGTATTAGATCTAATTCCAATGCCGGTAAAATTATTCTCTGGCTCGTAATTTTAGGCCTTGACTACCAGAGCTTCTTAGTATCCATGGATTAAAAAATAATATTTATTATAGGTGTTTCGAGTTTGTAAAATATGATTCATGATCGATACCATGAAAATTTGCGATATTGTTTTTTTTTTTTTAGTTTTATTACATATTGCAAAAGTCAACAAGAATGTTAAGTGGACAATAAAAAATTTATCTTATCATACTTAGTCGGATGTGTGTCATTAAGTATGAAACATCAAAGAACACACATCGAACACTGTTTTCTGCTCTTTTCTCCTCTAGAGTAGCCTAGAGCAGCTCATTGAACAGACCTAAGATATATTTCAGAAGTCATTATTGTTTTAAATCAGGACTTTACAAGGCCGGATACTTTTTAAAGGATATGCCAAAAGAAAATGATTCTTAACCTTCAAGTGTGACTCTTGGAGACTAAATCAAAATTACAAAGCTACATAATAAGCTAGCAAACATACGAATTATTCTAATCCTACTGAGACCTGATGAACTACATAATAATAATAATAATAATAGTAATTCAAACAATTTTATGTTATTTTACGGAATAATGTAACTCTTAAATTGTTTTCTTTCGATGATAAACAAAGTTAAAAATAAATTTACACAACGCAATGTTAAAAAACAAAATAAAGAAATGTAGATACCTATCCTCCTCTGGTTGAATTTCAAAGTTCGACATTATCATTTTAACAATTGAAATGAATCACTTTCATTAAAAGTAAAATATTTTTCTTGTACGTCCTTCCCTTCCCTATCATGCATAGCATACGTATGTCGCGACTCATAAATCAGAAATTAGTGTCACACAATACAAAATTCTTTGCTTATCTAAAATCTTATATGGAATTAAATAACATCAGTTGCCAAGTGATAAAATTGGAATTATGTTCGTCAACCCCGTGGCAAAAATTCTCAACCGATTACTGATAATAAAACTAGTCTGCCTTCCTAATGCAATAAGCCACTAAGATCTAATGTACAATTATAGCTAAGCTATTTGCCCCCGTTTAACAGAGAAAAATTTCAACTCGATTCGACTGATTTTATTACTGCATGTAATCATATTCAATTTAAATTAGATTCAGAGCATATACCGATAGCAAAAGCGACGCTAGTATATTCCGAAATTGTCTGCCATGGTAGTCAATACCGGAAGTCACGGTATCAATTTAATAAATTTAATTGAAGCATGCGTCACTTTCTCTGGCACTGTGAAACTCTTTACCACCTCTGCCTGGCCAATAATAAATCAAGAACTTATAATTAACATGATTGGCGAAACAATCAACCACAAAGATCTTGATTTTGTTTTTTACCAGATCATTAATGCAGTAGAACTGTTGAAGGTTTTTATAATTGTTATTTTGCATTTATATTCATTTATATTCTAGCCGATGTTCAAAAAGTTAGAACGACAGGTTGAGGTTGAGCTGAATACTATACACAGCCCCTATAAATTCCAGCGCATGAAGCTAAGTGATGATAACTTCTACGCATTGCAAATGCAAAGTAATTTTACTGTCATTCAATTAAACAAAAAAGAAAAAAAAAACAAAAGAATTTATCATCATAAAGGGTGGAGTCAATAAACCTTTTTTAATTGATTTGTTGATCGAAAAAAATTTTACTTTGACATGATACTACATATACCCTGACAATTGAAACAAATTCAATAAAGAAAAATAATTTAAAAAAATATAATTTGATTAAAAACTACTATCAAGTACAATTCCTTATAGGGAATTAATTCCATCACCTGTTAATTACTAATTTACCAAGAGTAGTTAATCGCTTTTCTTACATATGAAGAGGTCTTATAATGCCTCATTATCCTTAGTTGAAGGGAATTATGTTTCAATTGAATTTTACTTCACCAATATTTTAAGCACTATTCATTTAAATTTAAAATCACTGCAGGTTTTGTTACTGTTTTTTATTACATTTTAGCACAACGAATTCCCCTTTAAACAAGTTTTTTCAACCCAAAACAAATTGAACTACAAAAACAAAACCAATTCGCGATATTGAAACTTTCGATGTGTGTGATTACAGATTTGACATTCGGAATTCGGATTTTCGGCGAAATAACCTTTAGCCGCGGCTAAAAAAACCGTCTTGTACTATTTACGTTCGTTCAGCTTTTCAAATTTAAATAGTTTACCAGAAATTTTGTTTATTTTCTATATAACTTTTTTATGTATTAGAAATGTATTGTGATGGTCTGTAAAACGATTTGAAATAGTTTGGTATCTTCAATAAATGTGTTAACAACAATTTTTCATGGATTGAACGAGAATCCAAAAGTAAATAATTGCATTGTGAGAAATGTCAAATCAAGTGGGTAGATGTCGAATTGTTAATCCGTAAATATTTTGCGTTGTAGTTTTTTTTATAATTTACGATACGATACAGCTCTTAGAATATACTCTATTTGAATTCTAATGGTATTTATCAACAAATTTACAACAAGTACATAAGTTGCATAAAAGACGTGAGAAATTATTGTATCCATAGCCACAGCCCACAGGGGAGGATATTGGCACTTTTTACGGGTGAGAAGTATTCGGCGATAGGAAAAAGTCCGTGCTACCAAGTTTAGGTCGGGAGTACGGGCAGCATACCAATACTACAGCAAGACGGCCATTTTGAAATTGCGAAATTTCTCATCGGACGGCTGCATGATACAACAGTTAACAAGGTATTGGTATGGCCGAAAAATCTGTCAATTTGTTCGTCTCAATTTCAATCGTCCTTACATCTCCCCATGTGCTTAGACGTACCAGCAAAATAATGCTATGCGTAATTCCTTATGATTACTGAAATTAATTATGTTCATGTTCAATTAAGTTACAGTTTTTGATATAAACAAAAACTGTATAACAAATTCACAGTACGTAATGATAATTAGATTTTTATAATATCACCTAAAATCACAAGTAAACAACTGTACAGCCGTCCGATTAGAAATTTCGCAATTTTAAAATGGCCCAAGCAATTTCTTTTTCAGTAGTATTGGTATGCTGCCCGTCCTCCCGATCGAAACTTGGCATTTCGAAATTTTTCCTATCTCCGAATACTGCTCACCCGTAAAAATTGCATATAATCTGTCGCGTGTGGGCCCTGGCAATTAGCCGTAGCTCACCCTCGAAAGCTTTTAAGCAGTTTTTGTAGGTGAAAAGTATTCGGGGGTAGGAAAAATTCCGTGTTACCAAGTTTCGATTCGGAGTACGGGCAGCAGAACAATACTACTGCAAGCAAATTAGTTCCGGCCATTTAGAAATTGCTAAATTTCTAACCGGTCGGCTGTACAGTTGTTTAGTTGCGATTTTAGGTGATAATATGATAATTTAATTATCATTACGTGCTGTGAATTTGTGATACAGTTATTGTTTATATAAAAAACTGTGACTTAATTGCAAATTAATTTCGGTAATCATATAAGGAACTACGCGGAGCAGGAATGCCCTTTTATTATCACCTAAATCGCGAGTAAATAATTGCACAGCCGTCCGATCAGAAATTTCAAAATCTGAAAATGGTCGGAGCTCAAGTAATTCCCACCACGTTCCGCCATTAGTGACGAAATATTGTGAAAATGTATAGGAAAGTACGGTACAGAGAACACAATATACTCTCTCCTTTCTCTGTCATTCCTATAAAAATGTATACATTAGTCACAGAATTACGTCACAGGCTATCAGATATGCTGCCCGCGCTGCAGCTAAGAAAGGTTAGCACGAAATTTGTCCTCCCCTTAATGCTTTTCATCCACGAAATGTCTAGCATCTAGCAGCGTCTGGGCTCTAGCTTTGATCACGGTATACATACTAACAAGGTATGACTATCCGGCACCATAGATTCGCCATTTTCTGTGTTAGTCGATTCGCATGACGCGTTCCTTAAAAAGTGAAAAATATAAAGTTTAATATTTATGTAAATTTATTCAACTGGATCCATTTAAAATCTTAAAATAAGTACCATTTTACTTTCTAAACAGAAAGATAAATTCAAGGAAGATTATTAGAACTGTATTCCACATTTTAATTTGCCATTAACCCCACTTTTTACACTTCGTTATGATGCATTGCAAATTTGCCTTACATTTCGGAAAACTAAGATTACCACTAACTATTTTCAGTATAGAAATAATAAAAAGATCTTAAATAATCAATTAAGAATGTAAGTCACAAGTATTTCAGTCTTATTTTGCATTTTTTATCGATAAAACTTTCGTGGAACTTTGTTTTGATTCGAGCTGATTTCGCTGAAATGAGATTTAAACTAACAAATTCAATGTATATTTATGGTAAGAAACGCATATTACATTTATTGTAACATTTTCAATGGATCCAGTGGAATAAGTTTACATAAATATTATCACTTTATTTTTCTAGTTTTAAGAGTCGATTCGTGTGACGTCACACGCACTTGACACCCCGGACAATCATACCTTGTTATTCTGTATATCGTGGCTTTGATGAACTGTCTTTATGTTGAGGGTTCTCTGCCGTGCTAAAGTGAAAATTTAGTCCGAATACCACAATTTTACTTTGTACGAAAGTGGCAGCACTATTGCAAACTGTAAAGCCATACTCACAGCATTAAGGCATCACCGAACGTCGACCAATCATCAAACGCCAAGTTCAACAATTCTTTTAAAGCAATTCTTGATTTCTCGAACGAGGTATAGTGATGTGTCATTTGGATTAACGTTGCCCATGGTTGACCGGTTGTCAAAAATTTTGGCAAATAAATAAGAATTTCGTAGAATATTTAACATAAAGTGTTCGAATAGAATATAGTAAATTGATTAAAAAATTGCAATAATTTTATAATTTTTTTCAGACACATTAACTATATAAAAATGGTATAAATTTTATCCTAAAATAATTGAGAGGAATAAAAAGTTATCTTCTTTCAGGTTTCATACAACTTTGGTTTACATGTTTTTCTTGTAGTTTTATTAATTTGCATAGCACAGTCCTTTGGTCTTAAGGAAGAGGATTGCGAAGGTATTAAATTTGATAATATTTTTTTAATATGTACCTATATATATTATTTAAAAGGAAATTGTAAAAAAATAATATTTCCTTTTCAGTGTGTGTTAAGACTGTTAGAAAATTTAGCGAATCACTGGATGACCAGACAAAAAAGAGTACAAAGCTCATAGAACAGGAATTCAAAAAGCTATGTAAAACTTCGAAAAACAAAGAACAGAGATTTGTAAGTATTCTAATGCATTGGCACTCATTTTCGTTATTTATATTATAAATATGCATGAAATACAGCAGCATCGCAAAACTTATTAATGACACGTTGATCTCAACTTCGCACGCTAAATTTTACATCGATACTGCTGTGCTGCTTTTTTTCGGTTTAACTCTGGTTAATCTGGCTTTGGATGTTACTTGTACTGTAATGTTTTTATCTTATCAGTACAAAATTTAGGCATATTGAAAAATTCATCCCACATCCTCTATTTTAAGAGACAATCGAGATGAAGATAAAGGCATTCTACTTGCTTGTTTTAGAATTAGAGACTACCACAGCCACTCAAACAGCTTTACACACACAAAATAAAAACAACATCGCAAAACGGTCATGATACAAAATATAATCGTTTCCAAAAGCATTGTATTGTTGTCTGGATATGTTGCCATTTTCCACTAGCTCTTAATACCCATAGTATTTGAAGCATTATGCCACAATTCCAATGTTGGAAACAGGCAAACTTGTAGATAGTATTCCTCTGAAAGCAATATCGGCTGAATGGTCTTTAAACTAGACATGTCAACTGTGAGACCATACGTTTTCCAGACAAACGATGGCTGAAAGCTACTCTAAAACCACGGTAGATTAATCCAGGAGTCAGTAAACTATAGCATTTATTAAAAATGCAGAAAATATAGCCTTCATTAATCTTGTCAGTAGTATGGCGCCTCTACACCAGTTTTAAGAGCATACATCAGCATCTGATTTAGTTGACATTTATGATATTCGCCATTCTGTGCTATTGAGCTAGTAAATTATGGAAGAACCAAACATTTTGCAATCGGGAGTTAATATTATTGCAGAAATGCTGGAAATTGAAATGTTTAACACCTTAAAAAAGTCAAGTAGTCGTAAACCACATCGCATGTGGATCAGAAAGTGGATAGAAAGAAAAAAATATCAGGGCTTCAGCATGAATTTTCTTCGAGAAGTGTCCGCAGAAGACCCAAATATGTTTAAAAATCATTTACGTATTTGCCCAGTCGTTTAACGAGTTATTAAATCACGTAGAACCCTTAATATCAAAGCAGAACACTTTTTTCCGTAAAGTTTTCTTTCCACTTACCCGTCGCATTCATTTTGAAATTCGCACCAGCATGAACTACCAGCACAAAAGTTGGTAGTCATCCAACTTTTTTTTTACCAGCACGTGCTTGTATGCTTGTTGATCAGCATTATTGTTTACATTATACTTTTTTCGTGCTGATGCCACTAGCGCTAGTTGATAAGCATAAGTGTCAACTGGCCTATAGATAAAACTCGTAGATCCGTTTGAAAATACCTGAATTTTAAGTCTGGGTGTTGATGACGTACATATGTATATTTGTATGTCGTGAAATTTCGGGATCTTATAACGCAGGAAGTTGCGATTTGATATTATACCATTCACAAATTGTGTTCAGATGATGACAAACCAGTGGTTGATAAGCGGGCGTGTTCCCTCCTTAAATCTAGTCATTGAGCACATCATTTTATTGTAAGCCTGGATCGAAAAGCTCTCCAATGCTGAAGATGTTTGTAATTATTGACTACACGTTAATTATCTAAAATTTATTGGTATTAAAATGAAGCAGCATGGTGCAGTAGCCATTGAAAGTGCGAGGAATGATGAGCAACAGAGGATAAAAAATGCGGTGGAGAAACAGCTAGGTGATTTATATGAAATTCAGATCCCCATGGTAAGAAAACTAATAATTTTAATTACTGGAATTGGCACTGAAATAGTAAGGAGAAGTTAATTGATATAATTAAGAAACAAAATTCTCGCAGGCTGCAGAATTGATAGAATTTACGCCTCACCTGGAATACTAGAACATTTCGTTGGTGTCCCTCATGAAGTGTGTTAGCGATCATCTTCTTGTAGTGGCAATCAGCACTCTAGTTGAAAGAAGAACTGCATACTGCAACTGCAATGAGTTCATTGAATTGTGTCACGATTGGCAAGAGAGGAAAGCTGACTTTCCTTTCCTTAGTCAATGGTGGGATGTTGGAAAGGTCCAAATTTGATCTTTTATCGAAACGAGTTTCAATCGAAGTGGGTGTCAAGATTCTAGCTTGTCGGCCAAAGCTCCTTGTGAAGTCGAATTGATAATTGACGAATCTGGACATGTCCTCAACGGACAACAGCTATTAGAATATATTCGAGACTACTACAGTAGTCTCTATTCTGAATCGACGTCGACAACATCCTCGACCACTCATGAAACTCTTGAGAATATTCCCACTTTCTCTGAAGACAGTAAGAACCTCCTGGATACAGTAATCACATTGGACGTTATGATTGCTGCGACAAAGGATCTAAGGCGACACACTTCACCTGGTTATGACGGCTTGAGTCCAGAATTCTTCATACGTTTCAGGAATTTATTAATTCCTGATCTTTTGGAAGTCCCTGATCTTTTGGAAGTCTTCAATTCGGCGGTTGAGACATATTTAGACTTTCCTTCTAGTTGCAGGAGGTCTGTTATGAACTTGATTACAAAGAAGGGAGATTGTAGACTACAACGGAAAAGTCCTATTGTGTACCTGGTGGTAGTATCTACGACAACATCGCGGTAACCAAGCATTTGATTGCCTACCATGAACAGACATTTACACAAATGGCCATGATTTCACTAGACCGACAAAAGGCTTTTGATAGCGTCTCGAACGAGTATCTCTTGAGCAGTAAATTGTATAGAGATTCAGAGATTTTGATTAAGCATCAAGGACAAGCTATGGCTCCTATCTCGTTTCATCGAAGTATCATACAGGGTTGTCCATTGTCATTTATGATCTTTCGTTGGAGCCGCTACTGGTGAATCTTCGTCGAATTCTCGCACAATATTCAGTTCATCTGCCATATACCAATGTGAGGCCTCTTATGTTAGCATATGTGGATGACCTTTCTATTTTCGTGATAAGAGATGAAGCTTTTCCGGTCGCTCGTGCTCTTTTCGAACAGTGCGAACGTATAGCGGGCGCTAAAATTAATCTTAGTAAGAGTAAAGGCTTGTGGTGTGGAAGGTGGAGAGAACGTACCGATACTCCACTGAACATCCAATGGACAAATACTTGCTTGCCTGAAGTATTAAGGTGTGTATATCGGACGCGAGAGTAAATCAAATAATAGCCGCATTCCTCTGGAGAAACTCTCTAGAGCTGTAAATTCATGGTGTAGTCGACTCTTTCCATCATCCCTAATGGGAAGGTCAGTCGTGATAAACTATTTGATTACCTCGTCCATCGTTCATATGCTAAAGTCTGAGAACTTTGATAAAGGCTTCGCAGGTCTTCTTCAAGCAAAAGCGATAGACGCCTTTTGGCGCGGAAGACGATGGGTTGTTGAAAGCACGCTCTGTCTGTCAGTCAAGATAGGTGGATTAGGTCTCACTAACTTGGTTGTGAAATCAAGGTGTCTCCAAGTGCGTGCATTCCAACGAATGTTTAGCCAGAAAGACTGCCCCACACCCCTCGCCCATCAAGATTTATGGTTGTCTAAAATAAAAATTTCGGATTTACTTACCTTTTTTTTTTTTTAATTTAACCTCTATTATTTTTGCAAAAAGGTCGTTAACACAACTTTTTTTATAACAACTGTAGACTCTCCTCTTTAAGTTGGCCTACTACACCCAATGTGCTATCTGAAGCCCTTTAGGAGTTATTAGCTCTAAACTTATTCTCAAACCTATTTTCAAACATATTCTCAACGATAATTTGTTCCCTTAGCACGTTATTTTAAAAATATCTTCTAATTTCGGTGTGACCGGAATAGGTTATGAGTTAATAACTGTTTAACGGCTACAGCTAACACATAGGGTGTAATAGGTCACATTAAAGAGGAGAGTCTACAGTTTACAGTTTTTATAAAAAAAAGTTATTTTAACGACATTTTTGCAAAAATAATAGAGGTTAAATTAAAAAAAAGGTAAGAAAATCCGAAATTTTTAGTTTAGACAACCATAATTCTTGATGGGAGAGGGTATGGGGCTGGTTGAGCAGTCGTTGAAGTTCCGCATACAATGAGCTCTTATCTGTGACCGTACGCCCTGTAGTTTTTAAGATACAGGGTTTTGTGAAAAAGTAGCTTTTTTTCTTAATCACCCTGTAACTCCTAAACGGTTGATAGGAAAGGGTTATGAACTTTTCTAGCTAGTTCTATTATACATTCTACCACCCAATACCCCCCTTCCCCCTCTCTAAATTGAGCAATCATCTACAGGTAGCACCAGCCTCTAAGCCAACCTAAGCTACTTTATCAAATGTCTCACAGAGATTGCACAAAAGGTTTATCAGCGGTTAATTGAGAATATATTGGTCCAAAAATTCTAATTATTTATAATAAATTGAATTGTTTCAATGTATAAAATTTATTGTATTTCGTTGCTTATCTCTTATTTGCTGTTAAATCCAACTCGAAGGATCATACATATATATATTCAGTTGCTTGCCTTGCTCCGTTGAATAAAATGCCCAAGTACGAAAATATTCGTTGTCTGAGAAAGGAAGGAGAATTTCATGTACAGACTTTTTTCTTAAAATTTCTACTACACTGTAAAATATTAAAAAATTTCATTAAACATATTATTTTCGATAATATTTAGTGTTACTATCTTGGCGGCTTAGAAGAATCAGCAACTGGTATCCTTGGAGAACTTTCAAAACCTCTGAGTTGGTCGATGCCAGCAGAAAAAATTTGTGAAAAGCTTAAGAAAATGGATGCACAGATTTGCGATCTGCGCTATGGTAAATTTTATTTACATAATTTTTACTTATATTTGAAAATTAACAATAACTCTTCTTCTTCCTTAATTTTTAGAGAAACAAATTGATTTAAACTCAGTTGACTTGAAGAAATTGAAAGTGCGAGATTTAAAAAAAATTCTCAACGATTGGGATGAAACGTGTGAAGGTTGCTTAGAAAAAACAGATTTCATTAGTCGAATAGAACAACTAAAACCGAAATATTTACGAACTGAATTATAAAAGGCTTTAAACTAAGATTTTCACTTTATTTATTCAGTTTAGGATTTTGTTCGAGTAAAAGTGTTTTGTTAACAGACAAACATGTATTAATAAAAATAAATTCGATTTATAGTACATGAAAAGCTGTTTTCATTGCATGCTTTACGAAAATATACAGGTAGCAAATCTAGGTATAAAAATGTAAAAAAGAAAAGAAAATTATACACATATAAAAATTATTATATTTCAATAAAAATTGGACATAGTAACATGTAATATATTCTTCGAGTAAGTTTTATACATATACACATATATGTAGATTTAGATTTTGGCTGTAGTGCTTTGTGCAGTTGTTCATCACTCCAGTTTCGTGCTTAAACGGAGAACTTATCGGCGATACGGTTGCTTATCGTATAATCCTCTGCTGTTTTCTTCTTGTAGAACAGCATAGTAACTGTAGACTACACACCACATGTATGAGAAAATGGCTGAAAAGAGAAAGAAGAAGAAAATTTTGATTAGAAATCTAAAGACATATGAGGTAAGAAACAATTTAATTTATACTCTAAGACTTATCTGAAGGGTTGGGTGTATTTGTTTTAACATACATTATATATTTTCAGAACTATAAGTTTTCTCGGAGACAAATTTTAACTTATATATAAAATGTTTTAGATATAGATTTGAGTATAATGAGAAGTGGTATTACTTCCCATTGATAGCGGCCACTATGGACCTATTGTGTCTGAGTCTTCTCTGACACTTCACAGTTGCTAAGAAGGTTTCCTTTTCGTGTTCGCATAATCTGTACGTGTTGTCTGCAGAAAGTTTTTATGGTGTACAGATGCTTATTTAGAAGATAATGACCGGTCAGTAGGTTGGTGATGCGCTTAGCTTGATGTCTAGTTTAGTAGAAGTTCGGCAGTTCTTCCTTTCAGGAAGAGCTTTTATTATCTGTTACCCTTATTTTCCCTTCAGTGGAGCTCAGCTTTAGTTCTAAGCCACTCCCATCACATTTCTTTGTCTGCTGTGGTCGGGATTTCGCAGAAACTCAATTTGGATCATTTTTTGGTCAGCTGGTCTGCTTTGTTATTATGCCCACACACCCAAATTAGATTCACTATGTTTGAGTGCACATGCAAGTATTGATTCAAAATGACTCGATCTGAGAACCAATAGAGTAGCTTTACTATCGGAGAGAATATAGTTCTTTTGATTCATGCATCCTCTATTGATGTTTTCCTGGTGGAGAGATTGAAAAATAGCATTGCTTACATCCAGACTGCTAGCGTATGTTGATTTTGGCTCTTTCACTGTATACACCCTCCTGCAGAGATGGGTAACTCTGAGCTGAGTTGATTCAAAAAGACTTATAAGTGAACCGACTGAATTATGTAATTCTTTATTTTATTTTGAAGTGACTTACTAGATTTACTGCTCGGATTGGATCTATATTTTGGGCTTTCTTGAGGCGAGTCAGAGCACACAATCAATCAAACACGGAAAAGAGCTCTTTCTTTAAAGTATCGAAACATGGTGTGGCTCGTGGTGACTCATGGTGAACTAAAGCCACATATATAGTGCTAGTGCAGCAAACATAAATGTACTACACTGAATCGAATTAAATGATTTTAAATTGTGAAAGGCGGGATATCTCAGCACAGTTTATCTACTTAATAGTCCTTAGATGCTTATGTGACAATTTTAATTTGGCTCTTTCTTCATTAGGTCATCTACACCACGCTATCTATTCTCCGACTTCAGTTTTTTAAACTCTGTCCGTCGTTATCACCATCAAATATTAGAACGCTCTCACCGGTCATGTTGAACCGTCTCCCGGTGACATTGCAGCGTATGAGCTTCATTCAAAGTATGTACTACTGATTAGCGCTGAAAATATCCGGATAGCTTGTTATCCGGATTATCCGCAATAACTTAGATCCGATTCTTGAAATCCGTAACCGGGACCAGATTTAAGCTATCCGGATCCAGACTAAGCAAAACATTTTGAAATTTTCCAGCAGATTGTATTGTTTCGTTCAGAACATGGAAATGTCATGAAATTTGATTTTGCCGATAAAATAAAATAATCTGCAGAAAATTCTTAACCTTGTTTACATTGCCTGGATCCGGAACCGAAACCGGATTTGAGGAATCGGAGAGTCCACAGATTCAGGTATCTGGATCCAATTTCAGGACTACTTGTGATTCGTCATTTGGCTTCGGATGCGAGTCATGCGATCTGACATTGCACTCACAGTCCGAAACCACTCTACTGCGCTTTTATTTTTGTTTTTATTCTCACTTTCATTTCTACTTTTACGCGTTTAATGGTGTATTTGTTAACACTCCTATAGCTAAAATCATCCATCATCTTTTGTCTTTCCTCTCACTTACAAAACTAATTTATCAGCATACTTACCAACTGAAATCAATCCAAAAACAAGCCAAAATACTCCTGTTAAAATATAGTCATCTATAAGAAAGACGATCGCTGTGTAAATAACGGAAACTAATAGGCCCACAGCAAGCATAATGCCGAGCATTACCCATGGCAGCATCAAATATTGATTTCGCTAGAAAAGATTTTTTTCTTTTTGGCTGTTTTGATAATACTAAAATTTTCTTTGAAACCTTTAAGACTCCAATGATAAGTAGTAACGATATAAGTATGGTCATAGAAAGATTAATGGCTAAAATAATTTTCACAATGCTCGAAGGTAGCCAGTCTAAGACGATCGTTCGGAACTCCACTCTGGTGAGGAACATTACTATGAGTGAGGCGATCGCTAACAAAATACCACAAACTCCTGATATTATTGAGCCTGTCCGAAGAGACTGGCAAAAACAGCAAGTGTTGAGGAGTGGTCGTCCCATCGCTTTTAGTTATCACAAAATAAATACCGCCTTTCAAAATAAATTATATTTAAGGAAAGTAATGGAAATTGAAAAAAGAAATGTTTAAAATAGTGAGGATTCGAAAAAGACACTTTTGTTCGACGTTTTGAATTTTGATATTTCTAAGTTCAGACCTATGTCACAAGGGATGAATTGAGTCCTCGCGAGGCCAATATAGTCAGCGACAAAATATTTTGCAAATATAGGCATCGATGTTATTGCGGCGTTTACAATTCAACAGCAGCAACAACGGAAAAGTGAAGTGAAGCTCTCCGTTCACAATATATATCAACGGACGGAAACGTGTACTTTTGAAATCCACTGAACTTTTACTGATGTTTTTACTAGTGGTGGAGAACGGAGTTCACCGGTAAAAACTGAAGGTTCGCTCTTTATAAAATAGGTGGCACTATAAATTCACCACACATTTTACTAGGCAAAATGTTGATATTCTTATTTTTATGAGAATTTGCAGATTGTGTTTTGATTGATGTTTCTTTTTGTGTTATCAAAATTACTTTCTTTTCTCCCAATTAACATATACGTCAAAATTTTACCAGCGATTTTAAATGTGAAATAATATGGAGACCGCGTTAAATTTTACTTTGCCCGCTTCAATACTAAATTGGTAATGTCAATTCGAATTAAACGTCAGATTCGTGTTTTTGCGACGGGCTTTATATTTTGTGTTTTCTTTAATTTAAAAATTGTTAAATTGTTCCGCTAATTGTGGTAATTTGAAAAAAAAAACATTTGAAGTGGCAATTCAGTGATTAAGCCTTGGATTTAAGTCCATAAACGTGTGTGAATATATTGTGAAATAATTCCGGAAAGACGTTTTTCAGGTAAGTTGGAATATTTCTTTGTTTACATTTTTGTGTTCTCAACTTTTTTTGAGTCTTTAATGTTTCAATTTTGTTTTGTTTTTTTAAATAATTGCATAAAGTCCTTCTTCAAGAATATTTCATTTTTACTACTTGGCATGAGCATAACGATTACACATAAACAGAATTCTACCACATAGTGGTGTTCCGTATGTGGTGTTACACCCGAAGGCTATGGATAGGTCATTCTAAGGCAAGCAAAAAATTATATGGAGGTGGAATCCTAATGGTTTCCGAGATAACGGAGCTTAAGGATATTTGGGTATGTTTTTATATATCACCCTGTAACTTCTAAACGTTACACCCTACGTTGATAATTAAATTAAAATTTGTTAGATAGATAATCGCTGGAACTTTCTAATTAGTAATTGTCTATGAATTTTTTCTTTTCTCCTCTCTGTTTTGAAGTTATGGTTCAACAAATTCATAACTTTGGACTTTTATCAATACCAATTTTTCATATTGGAATTAAAAATCCAAAAGCTTCACTTCAGAAGTTACAGGGTGGTCTATAAAGCATACCCAACTATCTTAAGTCAAGCTATACCTACAACTTTTTTTTTTCTAAGGATGACTTATCCATATCCTTAGGGTGTAACATCATAGACGGAACCCCTGTGTATCACTCACTGAAGAAACACTATATTATATATGATCCTACCTATAAAGGATTTGTCCTTAGAATATATGTAGATAGTACAGGAAGTGTGATAAGTCAAATTTAGCGTAGTCAAATTCTGGTTGTGTTAGAGTCTGTCTGTTGCCACTAAAGTGAAAGCTCAGTACAGGCGTGAAGTAGAATCAACATAGAGAGCGGGGAAACAAGGGATTTGTCTGAAATATAATGTTGTTTTGCTTCTAACAGACACCTGTTATTTTTCAACTTCACATAACTATATATGGCTATAGATGTAGAATGAAAACTTTTGGTAAACAATGACTGGACTCATGTGAGCCGGTGTCAACTGGCTTGCTTTAAGGAAGAGATATAGGTGGCTTAGACCCTTTTAAAGGCCGTAGAGCTTTATTATACCTTTCATCTCTAAACTTTAAATTAATCACCACAAGTACACATATATCTATAAGTCTTTTCGTTTAACACCCTAAATTGTATTTATAACACCAGTAGAACTTTAGTATTTACATAGTTAAGTATTATAAACCAGAGGTTAATATCCATTTAGTAAGTAGTTAAAAAAAAAAAACAACAAGGCTGACATACATAATGGTTGAGTTTGAACAGCTGTTATATGATGCTTTTTACAAAGCTCTTCAAGAAGAACTAGGTAATGTAGGTATATCTTTATAAGTTGAAGACTTTAAACTGAAAGCACTTTATGGGTCAGTAACTTCCCTCCAATATGAATAGATTTACTATTACGTCACTAATCACACATTTAAAAATGCACAATATTGCATTACAATCAGTTTTCGATGTTAGCCGATGATCACATATAATGTATCACAAACAAGTTGATAACCGCGTTAGATAATTTCCTAATTAACCTTTTGTTCTTTTGCCCTCAGAAAATATAAAATTTTCGTTAAAAATTATTTCCATAATTATGTGGAAAATAAATAAACTTAAATATTTGGACGAAGAAAATAATAACACACTTGTCCGTCGTCATCATCATCAGCGAGTGATTCATCTCCGGTATCTAATGTGTATCAAGAATAGTAACAGATGTGACATCAGATAGGAAAAAGGCGCATGCGCCCACGATTTATCTCGAAGATTTCCTTTAAAATTATTTTTCTTGCTTTGTTTTTTTTTTTTGTCTTTTTGAGATTTTACCAAGAGTAATTTTAGTTAATTATGTCAAGGTCTGAACTTGGAAATACCAGGGATTTTAGTTCAAATATTTAATCGAGATATACATTATGTATGTATAAATAATGTATCTTTTGAAAGAGTTTAGCTGTTAATAATTTTTCAATTCGAAACAAATTACAAAATATTGTCGCCATCATCAATATTAATGATGACCTAAATAAAAAGTAAAAGAAAAAGAAAAATGTTTTTAATTAATTATCTCTGATGAGGTGCAAAAGTGTCGTATTCGAGCAATTTGTGACGTCCTGTTCTGTTTTACTTATAACGGAGAGAGATTCACAAAGATTTTTAGATATATGCAAAGCACTCTTGCAACTTGTGTTGTTGATAAATATAAAATATCTGTGATAAAACTACTTTTGTTTACTATAGCGTTTATCGGACGTGATCACCCCGGGTACTTTAGCGGTTGTAAAAGAAAACAAAAAACAAAAATTTCTTTAGACGAAACACAAAAAACGCGCGTTCTTCTATCTTGACGTATACACGACTACTTCCATTGAATATAGAAGAAAACTTTCGACGCATGCTTTGATCTTGTAAAAAAAAAAAAAAAAAACTGGCTTAGCTTGGTTGGTTGTTGGTTGGTTAGTATGGAAGCTAAACTTTACGGGGGAGAGTAGGTACATATGTACTAACTAGGTGGATAGCGCGATAGAGTGAAGCGACGACGCGATCTCAAGTCAATCTGAATATGGTACTGCGGCAACAGCACACACACACACATTCATATATATATATATATGCATACTTAAAAGCCTCCAAAGTCAAGTTGAACCACATCCACATATGTTTTAAAACCGCAAGCAACAAACCGCGAGAAATTATTCGATCGTCAGTTCGTTCGCCATCAACCGAACGCTATGAAAATATCGCGTTACATCACATCACCAACAATCTCAAATAAGATGAGATGAGAAGCAAAGAGATTAGTTTTATAAGAACGTTGGATGTTGGTGCTTGCGGTTTGCTATAAAAGCGCAATAATGATGCGATGCTCTACGTCGACGTGTTATTCATAATATATACCTTCTTTCTTTCTATAGTGAAGATTTAATCCATCTGTAATGAACTAGATGCGTAATTCCGTTGAGCACAAGTTTCTATCTAATGATCATCATCATCATAATATGATCCCATAGTCTTCAGGAGAAATGTAGACTTTCTCTTCATATGTACCTAAATGATATAGCTTGCATTAGAATCGTTTAGTAGCGGCATCTGATGGCATTAATTTGTTTTTCTTTTTGTTAATTTTGTGTCCTCATTCCAAAAGCGACGCGCGTCGCGACGTTCCATATAGTTAGTATACTGAAAATACACAATAAGTGGGCAAAAGAAAACAACTTGAGTATGGCCATCTGTTGATAGATTTATGTGTACGGTGCGACGGGTTGCTATGTTCATTTTAATTTTGCTTTGGCAAAGCTATTTTCGTTGTTTTGTTTAACTTTGCCAATTACGGAAGCTGAAAAAGTGGATTGATTCAACTCCAAAATGTGCGGATAATTAAATGGTATTTTATATGGGCTTACTACAAATGCAGTCTATATATACGTAGAAAATGTTTGATTTCTAGTTATTGATCATAAATAATTCTAATGATCAAACGTTATGTAATTTCCGGTTCTTAAATTTTTGCTGGTGAATATTTCATTCAAGCTATGTAGATGTATTTTATTCTCATGAAAATTCTTAGAAGGCTTACAAGTAGGTAGGTGTTAAATAAATCATTTATATGCATATGTAAAGCGAATGGTGTCATTATATGTTCGAATCCCACCTCAACAAGGTTCTGCGTTTTCTTCCTACCTAATTCCATTTAGACTTTTATAATTTCCCCTCTGTCATATTACCTAATACCAAGGTATATAGAATACAAGGTATTCCCATTACGAACCATGTTCCCCTGTTAGGTGACGTAATATTGTGAAATGTATAGGAAAGTTCGGTACAGAGAACGCAATACTCTTTCTACTCTCTCTCCTCTCTCTTCCTATAAAAATGTATATACGTTAGTCACAGAAATACGTCACAGGCTATCAGTTGCAATGTATCAAAATTTTAATGGGAATACCTTGGGCGCGTTCACTACCGCCGAAATAGTGACTTTTTGTCGACTACGAGTCACTACCGAGCGTTCAATCCGCCAAATTTTGATAGTAAACGACTACGCTTGAAAACGACTATCGTTCACTGCGCACTTTGAATGTACCCAATAATCGACTACATTCGACTACGCTCAGGAGGATAGTCGATCGTAGTCGGTTTGACAGAACTACACTACGACAACGACTACGCTACCAAAGTGGCAGTGAATGCGCCCCTTGTCCTCTATATACCTTGATCTAATACTATATCTTACCTACCTCTCAAAAATGCACTCATCTCTCTGTTCTAGGAGTACCACAATAATATACGCCAAAGAAGTGCGGAAATATTTGAGCTTTTTTTTTTGAAACATTTGTAGGTTTTAACTACTGTGAGCAGGCTCATCTATGAATAAGATAGAGAGATAATAGTACCATCATTAAATAGCCACTGATGTATTAATGTATTAAAGTAAGTGCGGCACTGTTGTGCATTTCCTATCTGTAGCTGTCGGTAGAGACCATGTATACATGTATCGGCATCACCAACTTTGCTAATTATCAGTCTATTGTTAAAAGCATCATAGCCACTGTAAGTTGAGCCCGCAGTCAGTTTCGGTCCAGATTCTGTACGGTTAACAATAAAGTCAGAATCATAAATAGTATAGTTTCATTTTACCACAGCCACTACAAGTACAAGCTAATCTTCTAGCACCTACTGAATAAAAATATTTCAAGAAACTTGAAGCAGAATCTCGGATAATAGAGGTAGAGTCAGGAGGAGAGGCTATGTGGAGGTACAGTGTACCTCAGTGTAAGTGGTGCTTTTAAGTCAACCAGCACTCACGCTCTTGAAATAATCCTCAACATACAACTCTGGCCCATAGACATCAAGAAGAGGGCGTCATCGTCAATCGCACCCTGTATCTCAATTAAAGCTAGAATCACACAGGAACAAGGGACCCACAGAAATCCATCTTTGAATTCGTGCAGTCTATCGCACCTGATATTGACAGGGACAGCCACCACCTCCTCGAGACTATGCTGGAAAGCAACTTTAAATCGATAATTTCATCTAGGGCTTCAGCCATTGACAAATCCTATTATCTACACAGACGGCTCCAAATCTGAAGAAAACACCGGAGCAGTCGTTTTCTGCGAGGGGCCTCATATGGAAATAGTCAGGCACCTTAAAAGCCATGCCATGAGGCCCAACTCCATAATCGGGATAGCACCAAAACACCTTGCCTCTAATATTTCGGTTTGGGCTGACCGCCAACAAAATCGTCTTTGGTTAGAAGACCGTTCGGGTAGAACTACAAATGAAGTATGGGGGTGAGCCTAATCCAAATCCAACGAATAAGCTATTGGGACTAAACAAGCCAACCCTGAAAATTCTAATGCCAATTCACACTGGGCACTCTTTTCACAGGGGTCACCTACATAGGACAGGACTTGTTGATGATCCTGTATGTAGGGGATGCAGAGAGGAATCTAAAACGATGACTCATGTTTTTTTTCAATGGCTGGCACTCTCAGGAAAGAATTACAGCAGATTGCTTGGCTCACACCTTCTGAACGAACTGCATGAAGCCGACAAGGAGGGTTGGGGGCCAATATTGAATTTTTTTAAAGCATCCAGTTGGGGCCTATAAGCAATTGCTCATAATAAGACTGGAGGGTGAACAATGGACGTTGTTGTGGCCTACGTTCCAGGAGTCCGTGAGGGTTTCAACCTCTCTTCAAAAGAAGTGAAGAAGGATAAAAAAGTGAGTAATAGTGGGAAAATAAATTGAAAGAGAAAAAAAGAATTTAAAGGGGAAGAAGAATTATTGAATGTGAAATTTTTTGTAAAAATGTCCGTAAGAGAGAAATGAAATGTCGTCCACCAGATAATACAGCCGATCACTGAAAAACCCCCAATAGTAGGTTCGTAGAGGAAGTGGTAAGCTTGCAATCGTTCAATTCGTGTTGTCTTTTATAGCGATATACTAAGTATGAGTGAACGTTTTGTTTTTCTGTTCTTCACTCCTCTTTTCACTCCCACGCAGCCTCCCCAAAGCAAATCTTTGCTTCAGTTGCTTAAATCGTATATTTTTAGGGAGTGAAATATAGGAAATATAGGAAGGTTACAAACATTTCTGAGTACAGTTTAGACAATAACGATAAGTCGTGTGTTCGTCAGCTTTTGCGAGCATTTTAGAAAACTAACGTCACGATCTTTCTGGTCGGAATTACTACTATTCTGGAACCGGGAAAATATCTACTCAATTTTGGTATAGAAACCATGACGGTCAATCTGCTGCTGAACTCGGCGCAGGCAAAACAACCAAAAAACTGTGGGGAAAATCTTATACGAATACAGTGCGGAAACTCTAAATAAGTTTTCATTAATAATTCTGGTATCTCATTATCACCAGATACTCCTATCTCAGCGGGCACACTGAATAACAAATTTTTTGTGTTAATGATCGGTAGGTATTCTCTGGCTTTTCAATGAACTGCATGCATTCGCCTTGGGTTTATGATACTAATATATGTTGAGTATTAACAACAGGTCTACCAGTATAGCCTTTTGGGGCTAAGTCTCGTTTCAATCCACTCACCCATATAATTTGGTAATAACCCCCCTATCACAAGAGTGATTAAAAGTTAGGTACTTGTCATTGATAAAAATAATATACTAACTACAGCCTTGATTTTATCAACATATTCTAAATGAGATATTTAGTTGTTCTTCCCAGCGACTAATAAATAAATACATTTTGGAAAAAGCTTTCATGTTAAGCAAAAAAAAGCTCACTTAAAGGCGATTTTTACTATCTATAAATAAGCAACATAAATACTGTGTCTTCCCGCAAAATTCATGAAAGATAAATTGGTGCCAGGAAGTCGGGAATCTATTTATATAGGAAAAACTGAGCATATCTACTAACCTAACCTTGAAAGGTTAAAATACAAAAAAAAAAAAATTCAATAGTGATGATATGCCATAGATACAGGCCAATTATCGATTTTCTCTGGACGAACACATTGTTTAATACATAGACTACTCCCAATATTACTCCCACCCACCACGGGTCCGTCAGTCGCTATGGAGGATTGGAATGACTCTCCTGTTACTTCGTTAGACCATTAGACACACCCAAAGCTTTGCACTGTGGACTATGGGTAATAAATGACAGAAACATAATAAATGTGGACTAAGCATTTTTACCTCAAAAATAGCACAACTTTTGAATATTAGCAGCAGCATGTGAAAACTTATTCAAGTGTCTGTCAAAAATTATTAATTTTTCCTTAAAACATCATAAATTTCCTGGCAATAAATTTGGCACTTGAGCAGAAATATTTTACAAAATAAATTTCGCTTTACTTAAAATAAATACAAAAAATAATTTTTCTCATTATACTGTAAAATGTTTTTTTTTTTTACTAGATTTAATGCGAAAAAACAAATTTTGTAGGTATGTAAGCAAAAAAAAAACGTACTTGAAATGGAAATATATGTGAGATTTTTTTTTCATATTCCCCAATTGATCCACAATCACTCAAATCAGGACAATCAGAGTAAAAAATAAGAACTCCGGGATTAATTGTGGGATTGATCCCATTCCTATCCGGCATGGCATTGAAAAAGTCAAAACTTTCAAAACCTCCTACGACAGTTTGTAGGTACTCAACTTTTGGGGTTAGGTTATTTCCTGAAAATGTTTATTTTCTGAATAGGCCTGTTCGCGTACTCAATTTTCGGATAATGCATTACCAATGGATTTGCACGAACTTACACACATTCTCCATTCGTTTACTTTCTCGTGCATAAATTTACACGAAGTTTTCAATTACTGCACCATTCTTGCAAGGAAAAATTATAGCTGTAATAAAAAAAAAAGTAAAATTTTCAATTTTCTTAAAAGTTTTTAAATCGCAATCAAAATGTCGAATGAAGATGGTTTGACTATTCAATGTTCTCCTGGGACTTTTCCAAGACCGGAACAATGTAAAAAAAAATAATACAATATTCAATTCGCAACACACTTCTTCTTCTTGTTTTTCAAGAAATTGCAGGAAAATCCCCTAGTAGAAATTGCTCATAATTTTACCTTGTCTCTTGCCCCGCAAGGGGCAATTATTATGTAAACCAATACTAATTTGACTGAAAAGCATCAAGGTGTTTGTAATTCATGAAGAAACATATAGAAAATTAAGTTCCGATAAGCCTCCTGATGAGCATTCATTAATTCTCATCTAAGGGCTCATTGGATATCATGAAACTGCTCTATATATAGTAAACCAGCAATAAATAAATATTTGTTCTTGCCATCACCATGTCAGATGACATTTCTACTCGGAAAATTTGAATTGATTTTTATGATTTATACAATTAAAATTTTAAATTATTTTTAAATTATTTATTTTAAATTTATTTTTTGATTTGTTTTCCGCGGAAAGAGTATCGCCCATATGCTGAACAAGACGATATGTCCATATCCTTACGCCTCAGCGTGGAATTCGGAAAATATATGAAATTAATCAGATTCTCATATATGAACTCATCATGACACTCATTGAGATGCTTATTAATAAGCTCATCGTGACACTAATTGCTATGCTCATTAATACCCTCATCTCATCGTGAACCTCATTGACATGCTCATTAATAAGCTCATCATGACACTCATTATGTACTCATCGAAGTGCTCATCTAATATTGTAAAATGCATAAAAGAGAAGCAAAGTATACATTTCTAAATAAGTGAAAGAGATGCAGTATCTCATGCACACTATCTGTGAATAAGTAAATAAATGATTTTTTCCCAGTTTTCATTCAAACGCTAATAAATTTCATCGGTACGTTCATCTGATTGTTCATGAGGAGCTCATTGATGAGCTCATCATGATATGTCTACCAGGGGCGTTTTACATTCTTCCTCCACCACACGAGTGAGTTTTTACCCAGAAAAGTTTTGCACGAGAAGTACGCGAAGACTTTTTGACTTTTTTGACAGCCAAAAAAAAAAGTAATTTTCTTTAGGTATGTTCTCGTACTTAGGATTTCGATGAATGCATTATAAAATGTTTGCCCCAAAATCATCCAAATCCTGTACTCAGAAAATAGGCGAAAATAAACTGAAAACACAATTTCTCTTTTATAAAGTTTTAGTCCAAATCCACCCATGGAAAACCTCGGGGTAACAACGGCCAAAATTGACATAAGTTTTATTGAATTTTAATAACAGATTGACGGGATAAGAGTGCTCGCAAAAATTAAAACGTTTAACACCATCCTTCGCTACTGCAGAACCATGATTCAATGAGTTTCAGAAAGGTGCACGTCGTGCTACTGCTGTTATTCCCAGAAGTAAAAGCAATCTTGCATGTCCCTGTATCCTCTAGGGACTAACCGGCCAATAAGTTTGCTTTGCTTCCTTAGCAAATTTCTTGAAAAGCTATTATATATTCAAATTCTTGATTATATATCAGAAAATAACTTCTTATCAAAAATGCAGTCCGGTTTTCGTGCTGGCCACAGTTGCGAAACTGCGCTGTTAAAAGTGTCCACTGATATCCGCATGTCTCTTGATAATAATTTAATGATGGCGGCTTTAGTATTACTAGACTTCACTAAAGCATTTGATTCGGTCAATCATTGCCTTCTTCTCCATAAGTTGCGCAAAGTATATAATTTTTCTAACTCTGCCATTAAAATTATTAGTGAGTTCCTATCCGGCCGTTTCCAGCAAGTAAAGATCGGCGACATTAAGTCTAATTGGGAAAGAATTTCCAGTGGAGTGCCACAAGGCTCTGTTATTTGTCCACTTCTATTTTCGATTTTTATACATGACCTTCTTGATATTATAGAAGACGTGAATATCTTTTTATATGCAGACGATGTGCAAATATATTTATCTAGACCAATCGCCTTAGTAGAGGACTGTATTGACAGAGTCAACAATGACTTAAAGAATATTTCCTCGTGGGCAGCTAATAACCAGCTCCTGTTAAATCCTGCTAAATCATCGTGCTTATTTCTCTATTCTGGTAATTTATGCTCGGCGGACATTCCTAATATCTATTTAAATGACATAGTGTTGCCCTACTCATACAAGGTGAAGAATCTAGGAGTAATTTTTAATGGCAAACTTGAATGTTGTGACCAAGTGAATTATTCTCTACAAAAGATTTACCCAGGACTCGAGCAGTTACGGCTCTCGGACAGCTTGCTGTCTGTTAATTTAAAACTGAAACTTATCAAATTGTTGCTGATACCTCATTTTACTTACTGCAGAACCATATACCCACAACTTGACGCCACATGTGACCGCAAAATAAACGTCGCTTTCAACGATTGCGTACGATTTATTTAGAATTTAAGGCATCGCGATCATGTATCTACCAATGGCTGCTCTGTCCTTGGATGCACGCTCAATTCTTATCTCGATTTGAGAGCCCTACTGTTTTTCCATAAGTTGTTAAAGTCGGGGGTTCCTTCATATCTGTGTGAACATTTGCATTTTCTGCATTCTACGCGTTATGAAACTTAACTCATTCCTCGCATGCGATCTATGGTTGGGCAGCGTTCCTTTTTTGTTTACATCTCTCGTCTTTGGAATTCACTTCCATTTCATGTCAGGGGGCAGGCAGGGGCGGCAGAGTTTAAAGTTAATTTAAAACGTTATTTAAATTGAATTGATGTGTTTGATCACGGGGCATATGGACACAGTCTGTCATTTGGATGATTCTTCACAACTACTATGATTATTTTATTTTTGTTCTCTTGCTTTTATCAATTTGTTTTTTTTTATTATATTGATTTACTATTATTATCCTGAATATTTTATTTTACTTTATGAATTAGTGTAGGTACTTTATAAATTTATGTAAATTCACACCAGATTTGTACCTATAGAATAAGTATACTAGTTAAAAGATGTAAATCTTGTGTATACGGACCTAAAATAAATAATTTCTAATTTCTAACATCTAACTGTGAGAAAGATTTGTGCTCAGTGGAACAGCACAAATTGACTGAGACAAAAGAAAAAATGCTCAAGAAAAGAAGCTCATCACAGGTGACGCGATAATAAATCAATCGGAAAGAGAATGGTTGCCTTATTCTTCGGACATACTAATCACACTTCCACTACAATATTGTCGTACCTACACTCAACGCTGAATGGTACACCACCATTTGTATATGCCAGATGTGCATGAAAAACTACTACCATGAGGACGAACTTTTTCCCAACACGATAATATACCAACCCAAACCGCATCTCAGACTATCGAGCCTAACCACTTCAACAGTAGTATTGATAGCTCTTTTTCTTCCTACAGTCTGAACTTGGCATTGATTGATTTCTTCTATTCATAAATGATTAAAATGCGCCGATTGACTTTATAACAACTTCCTGAAACAGCGGTGCAAGCTTACGAAAATTTCTGAGGTGACTTCGAAAGGATAGGTTAAGTGTTTTTTGAGGCCATTCCCTTTAACTCGTACACGAATTTGTCTGTCTATTTATTTATATATTTCTTTTTTACTATTTTCGACACTCTCGTAGACCCACTTTTCGTCATCACAGCGAGCTGAAATTTGGCACACAGGTTCATGTCGCGTGACAATTAATCTATCAAAATTTGAACCAGAAATTTCATGGAAAACCCAGAAAATCGGGAAAAATTATTTGAAAATTTGGTACAAATTTGATTAGTGATAAATCCATTTCAGGAAAAATGCAGAGTTTTCAGATTTTTCCAAAAAAAAATTTCCGGAATTTTCCGACTTTTCCGGTAAAAAAGTTTTCTAAATTATGCAGGATCAAGTTCCCTATCAACTGGCATCATTACTTTCTCTCCGACAATGGTGAAAACTTGCAGAAAAAATCAAGGCAAATTCATGTAAAACGCTTTTCCGGAGTTTTTCAGACCAAGGAAGCGTTTGAGCGTTTTGTAATCTAAGACAAAGTTGTAGAGCGAAATGAGTTGCATACAGTTGCTTTTGTGGAAAACTCCGTGGAAAACCCGGAAAAGCGGGAAAATCATCGGACAAATTTTCATCGATATGATTAGTGATAAATCTGTTTCAGGAAAAATGCAGAATTTTCCAATTTTTCTGGAAAATTTTCCGAAAATTCCCGGAATTTTCCGACTTTTCCGGAAAATTTTCCGACAAAAAAGTTTTATAAACTATGCGGAATCAATTTTTTTCCGTCCTACTGGCATCAATACTTTCTCTTCAACAATCATGAAAACTTGCATGAAAAATCGAGGAAAATTCATGTAAATTTTTAAAAAAAATTCATAGTAATAGGAAAAGTCTGTAGAAAACATGGAAAATCGGGAAAATTCATGTTGTATGGGATCAAGTTGGAATACAGCTAAAAAGCGCTGTTTAAAACATAATTTGAATTTCAGAAAACCGTTGCAGTATTTCAACGATTTGATACTCGAAAAATTTTTGTTTTCGGATCGGCACCAAACATGACTTCAAATGTCCGGTAATGATAAGCTGAACAAAAACTTCCAGGCAACCACGGTGCTGACTTCCAATCATCTCACCGTAACTGGCTTCAAAATGTCAAATTTTTCGAAACCTCGGTAAACCGTAGTCCGAGTTATCGAAACTGTTCGGATTGTGTTCGAAGTACGGTCATTCGATTGGAAACTCTCGAGTCGTATGGACGCAAAAAAATTTCACTGCGAATATTCAAAAATTTACTCAAAATAAAGAAGAAAGAAAGAAATATAAGAAAAATTAAAGGAAAACGGAAAATTAAAAGGAAAACGGAAAATTAAAAAGAAAGTAAGAAACTAAAATTAAATTAGAATTAAGTAAAAATATAATTAAGTTCGATTAAATTGATATTAGAAAAATAAGAAGTAAAGTTATACGAATAAAGAAACTCTAAAATGGCTCGAAAAGAAACACCAACGCAACGTGAACGACGTTTAAATGAATACAAGAAAAGCAATCAGAAAAGAAAAAAAAGAAAAAAAGCTGAAACACCTGAACAAAAAGAGGAGAAGAAAGAATACTACCAGAAAAGAAAAATTGCTGAAACTCCTGACCAAAAAGAGGAACGCTTGAAAAAGCAACGGGAAGCTTATAAACAATAAGAATTTAGTTCACGTGAAAAAGGAAGAAAATAAAATAAGTAAAAAAAGAGTTTTCAAACAAAACTGAGGCCAAGCCGCATGAAAAAGTAGAAAATAAAATTTTCTTCACAGAGGTGGACTCAGATTTTTTGATTGGGACATTTCTCTTGAATATTCTTTCTCTTCATGAATCAAATCACTTATTACCTCTGATTGATCATACTGAAATATATCGGTGATTGTCAGCGAATAAAATCTGAGTCCATCTCTGTGTGTGAAGAAAAGTTTATTTTCTACTTTTTCATGCGTCTTGTACTCAGTTTTGTTTGAAAACTCGTTTTTTACTTATTTTATTATAACTGATTCAAACAGTGATTATTTCGAAAACAATAAAAACTTAAAACTTTAAATAATGATAAAGAATCTTCGGAAAGTCTAGTAGGAGCAACTTTCGGGATTTCTAAAAGCCTTGAACTATGGCATCACGACACATGCTCTAATAGAGTAAATATTAAAAATTTTCAAAATTCATTACAATTCTTCTTTTTTTCATTGTCCTATCTCTTAATTTGCTATTTGTAAAGAATGAATGGTCTTCTACAAAGATTAAGCCTAATATTTTCCCTGCCATACACTAATTACTTTGCAAAGTTATCAATATTTTACCAGAATTCTAATCAGTACCGCATGACCGGCTGCATCTGGCAAATAATTACATAAATATCAAAATATGTAGCTTCTGTGTTATTATTAAATATGTATTTTCCCACTAATTAGTTAAAAGTTACTTAATCTTGTTTAGAGTGTGAGTGTGTAAAGAAACAGATATTTTACACTAATAATGTGAACAGTTGAAGAGATACACAGTAACAAATGAAGCTTATTTTAACAACGAAAAATTCATCGAAGAATTCTTCTTATAGTCAAAGGAGTTCCGGGTAATCGAATTTTATGTTTTAGGTGTCAAACGACTCAGACATGATTAACAAAATCAGCACATTTAATCAAATATACATATGCATACACATGGTTTCACCCACAACAGTTTACAAAGATTTTGAATATAGAATAGAATTCTACACACATTACAAAAATAAAAAAAACTATTAACGTTACTTATATAGCAATATGTACGTAACGAAAAAATAGTTAAATATTGTATGTTAATTTAATGTATAATCGGTGTAAAATTACATTTGAAAAGTGTAAAATTCCTTTTCTTGGCATTTGTAGAAAATAAATTTTTGCTCCTTCTATTAGTAAAATTTAAATAAATTACACAAAAATTAAGTGTTTTTACACCATATAAAAATGCATTGTGATAAACGTTGGATAATTTTGTGTTAACGATTATGGTAGTAAAATTACACAATTTCTTGTGGAAATTGTAAAACTAAATAATATCACTACGCTGAAAGCATCTGAAAACGTCTGACGCTTGAGGCCTGCAAACTTCTAGTAGCGGTCATGCATGGTGTAGTTTTAAAAGGTTTTGGCGTAAACATGAATCGGTTCTTACTATCTATCAATATGCATTAACTTGATACTGGATAAAAATTTACCTAAAAGCAGGAATCAGAAACAAAAGTTTGTGTATACTTGGTTTTTGCTATAAAGAGTTCGAACGTGTTTTTAGTTAGTAAAATTTTCACATGCGGTGAGGGGAAGAAAGCTGGTGGATGAGTGACGCGAGGTTACTATCATAACGTTAAAAGAAAATCATTGAGGCTGATTAAATTCGATTTTGTGGTCTATGTGACCCCATACGAAGTTTCTGTGTAATGGTCCATGACTTTTTCTAAAACCATTACCGAGTAAAATATGCGAAATAAAAAAACTTCCTAAGTACCATACGAGTGATTAGAGCTTTGGGAGTATAAAAGAAATTGGTGAAAAAGAAAAAGTAACTAAAAGCTTCACTAAACTGTCACTAAAATAACAAAGTCCACTCGCGTTAATCGGAATAAAGAAGAGGGCAATGTAATTATTTCCTCCCTCACTACCATTGACTGAATGAAATGTCGCCTATGCTGAAATAAACAATAAAAGAAACTACTAACTTAATTAACTACTATAGTGGAGTAAAATACATAGAAGAATGCATATAAGGCAAGCCAGTGCGTGTGGACTATGGTATGAAGGAAAACCATTGACATTAACTTGGAACTAAAAGCCAAGGTGAGCATTGGATGTCTACCGCTATAAGTCTAACGGACGGCAATAGAGCAAAAATTTAAATTGGACAGGTTCTCACAATTAAATCTCTATGCATTACGCCAACTGCCGCTTTAGAGGTACTTAATATGTTGCCACTAGATCTTTACTATACATAGAGAGCAAATGGCGAGAAGTTAACTGTACTGCACTGCTGAAGATTCTAAGATGGTGGAGTGAATAAATATCTACAATTACTTAAAAATTCTTCTAGAAGTAAATGACTTTCGTAGAATCTTCCGAGAGGACGTTTGCATATTGCATTCGTAGCTATCAAGGCGCACTGCAATCTGCAATAGTAACAATCCGAAGTGGTAAATCTCAATGAAATGTAAAGACAACTTAAAGGAGATTTCCAGATGCCAAATAGGGAATTTTTCATAAAAATATAGATGGAAATGAGAGGGCAGATGAACTGATCAAAAGAGGTTCTGTGATGAACACTTCCGTTGAATTCAACTACGTGATAGTTCCGATCGGAACTCTAAAATTAAGATCACATGTTACATGGAAATACAAAAGAGAACAGGGCTCTATCTTAGGGGAAGCAGAAACAGCACCAAAGACCTAGAACGGGTTCAGTAGTAGGTAATTGGACCATAGAAAACCATATTAGAAAATTCGCAAAATATGCCACAAATGATTTCTGTCAGAGCTGTAGGAATCCCGAATCAGTTCACTATGTGATTTTTGAGTGCTCTATTTTGGCGACCAGAAGGTATAAGTTACTCGGTAACTATATCTTTTTTTGAGCTAAGTGAACTGCAGAAAACAGTGCTAAATACAATCCTGAGATTTCTTAGGGAAAAATTTGAGCTTTTCAAAGGAGATCAATTTATCAAGGTATAGCACAATTCTCAATTGAAAAAAAAAGACTCAAAATAAGCTATGACGTCTCTATAGACTTGTCAGAGACTGTTTGATAGAGCTTGAAGGCTCATAACTATCAATCGATTGTCACACATGCTTCATTTATATGGTTGCCTAGGATAAAAAAAAAGAACAGCTAAGTCCGATTTTGACTCTGGCAAGGGGAAATCTCCTTAGACGAACAAATCAGGCAGGTCAATTACAAATTTTTGTAAAATTCTTAAAGGCTCCGGTGATCAATTCAACTATGCATGACAATCTGAAGCACAGTAATTTTGATAATTTTGAAATGTAGTTTTAGGTGATCGCGAAATGATCCATCGTTTGAAAAATAGCTCATTTAAATGGTTCTAAAATGTAAAGTAAGGTAGATGAGGTGGGGAGTTTTTTATGGGGCTCACTAAGATACTGGAAACTTTAGGTAGTACTTACTATTTTGGCATAGTACCAAGCGCATAAATAAGTTCTGACAGGTTAGGCAATATACCTATACTTATGCAATTTTAAGTCTAAGCTAATCTGAGATTGTCTTACTGTCTTGAAGGAATTATAGTAAAAAATAAAAAGATTATGCTGATTACGTTGACCGGGTATAAAAATATTGACGGCAACGGATTTTTTAGCTACCGAAATCGTTCTGCCAGTAATTCAAGAAGTCACATTTACAACTATGCAAAAGTGAAGACAAATCATCATATTGGGAAAACACAAAACCACAAGCGAAATGTTTTATCCAATACTAGATGACAAAAGTACTCCTCTGGCTCAACAAATCTCTGAGCTAAAGTTGATAATGGATCGATTTTCTGGGCTGGCCAGGAGTGTGACTCTGATCTTTTGTCGTACTATTTAGTCGTGAATTTTGACATATTTTGTCGTACTTTATTCTTTTAACACAGTTCATTTTGTGTCTTCACTATTATCTACCACAAAATGAACTATAATGAATTTTCGATTAACAAATGTCAAAAAACACGACTAAATATACGACAAATTAGTCAACTGCTCCAGAGGTTGTGACAAAAATTTTACACTCTGCGTATATGGAAATCCTACACCTAATTAGATCATTGCAAGTGCTTAAATTCGAAATATTATTTAGAATTTGTAATGTGAAGTGTCATTTTCAGTTCATTCTACGTCATGCAAGGGTTGTTGACCTGAATAAAAACACGAAAAAAATCAGCAGAAAAATTCATTTCATTTAGTCGTAAATTTTGACATTCAAGTACGACAAAAGATCAGAATCACCCTCCAGTGATCCTTAAGATATTATCAGAATGAAACTTGCTGCTTTTTGTACAGGAAATAACAAATCAGTCGAACATTTATACTCCCCGACTGAGAACCTCTTGGTCAAGATTAATGTTGAAACATCTGGAAATAGTTTTGAGCATGTGTTTGGAGTAAGCATAAAAAAAAACTAAATCTTGAGTGAACTCTATACTGTGACTTGTGATCAATATCACAAAAAAATCTAATTGATATCAGGGATTAATACGGCAACTTTTCCCTCATAAAAATAAACCAATCTATATTGGCCAGAAATGTATAATCAATATAAAATCTTATTGATAAAACTTACCTCCTGGAAGTATTATCATAAAAAATACTGCTCCTAATTTGTAGCTATCATCTTCAATAATTGTAAAAATAGCTAGAGTCACAATACTAAATGCTAAAATTGCGAACATCGCTTCAATTATTAGCCATGGAAGAAAAACATCATGTCTCCTCTAAAAATCAAGAAATTACAATTAAAAAAAAAACAATTAAAAAAAAACGAAGTAATTATTAAACCTTAAATATTCCATAGATGGCCATTCCATTTGTTACTATAGAAATAAGTGAAGTGCACATGAAAATTATATGCACCCATTGGCTGTGTAGAACTTGAAACAACTTGAAATCCTTTAAACCTAATTCATCGTCGAATTCTTTTACTGTATTAGGAAATTTGATATTGACAAGGATTGACATTGTCGAACAAATAAATACAGTTGTGTTATACATTAAGCCCAAAATGACTATAACAAGTGTTGCGATTTGTAGAGATCCGCAACACCAGCAAAATGTTCTCATACAGGGTTTTACCATTTTTGTTTTGTATTTTGGTTAGTTTATATTGTATGTATATTTATGTACGTTTGTACATATATATGGACTTTTATATGTAATATAAATAATTTATGTCATTTCACACACACAAAACTTATAATATTTTTACAACACCATGGCTGAAGATAAGAAATTTCACAAAAGAATAGTACAAATAAAAAAAAAAAAGAAACGACAAAAATAAATAAATTTTTAAGGACCAAGCAGCTCAAATTTTTGTTTTTGTAGTCACGTTAATCAAATTATTATCATCACACATAACGAACTTAATTAAAAAAACTTTCAAACGAACATAATTTTTTAAGCCTATCGAATTTGAAGAAAGAATACAACTGAGAAAATGAAATAAAATTGAAAACATTTCAAGAGACGTGTCGCATCCAGTTGCAAAATCGAGTCTAAAACGAAGAAGATTTCCTTGAGTTTGCAATATAAGTTCGTAGCATCGAGAATTTTATCGTGGAAAATTGAACATTTTTATCTTGGGGCTTTGTGTTTATTTTTGAAAGCTCAAAGTAAAATAAGTAGAATAAAATAAAAAATAAAAAAAAACCTAAAAACAAATACAAAAGCGTCGTCATAGAAAGTGAAAATATTTAATTTGTACAGAAATAGTTTCGTTATCATGGATTATCTATGTATCTACAATATATAAATGAGATTTTCGCTAATAAATATAAAGGATAGCAAATTATATTATTAGAACAAACATATATATAAAATAAATAAAATGTGATAAGATGAATCTCTATCTAATTAAGGAAATTATAAATAGAAAAAATATTTATTGAAGGTACACGACACGTTGGCCGTGTATCTTTTTTCCGCTCTGTAGATCGAACAGAGCACTCTAGAAAAAAATACAAATCCAGTGTGCTCTGAGTGTTCGTTCTGCTTGTTTTGTTTTTTTTATACATATATTGGCAACACTTGTGATTTGTGAAATATCTATTGATAATACAAGATTCCTTATAAAAATGAATAAATAATAATAATAAAATTATAAAAATAAATAAGGCGTGAAGGAACTATGGAATTTAAAAAAAGGATTCACATTTTCAATAGAATTTTCTTTCGCTCTATTGGTATTACTAACGAATTGCTCTAAGTGCTTAGCATCAGAGGTCCACCTATGATTTGTTTGAACACTCTGAGCAATAATTAAGATACCCATTCAGAGCGCTCAGAGTATTCTGAAAGTAAATAAAGTTACAACAAAAAATCGGTGTTCAGAGCGTTTGGAATTGGATCCGGATTTTCTAATATTCGGATATCCGGATTTTCTAATATCCGGATATCCGGATACCCGGATCTGCACACTATCCGATTCCTGAAATCTGAACTTTCCGGATCCGTAGATACTATCCGGATCCAGACTAAACAAAAGAGGTTTAAAATTTCATTCAAATTGCATTGTTTCATTGGGAAAATATCAATTTCCATTTTCCCAATAAAACAATGCAATTTGGAGGAAATTTTGAACTTTTTTGCTTAGTCTGAATCCGAAAAGCAGATCCAGATCCGGATAGTTCGTATCCAGATCTGTATAGTTCGGATCTTGATTCGGATAGTTTGGATCCAGATCCGGATTATCCGAATACCCAGATTTGAGGAATCGGATCTTAATTATTCCGGATAATTCAGATAGCAAATTAGCCGGATACTTTCAGCTCTAGTTTGGTGTGGCCTAAGCAGAAACGACGAGGTTCTACAGCATTAAGTAGGTAATAAGAAAACATTTGAAATGTGATTTAACTTCCTCTTTTATTATATGTATCTCCATGAGCCAGAGTTGAGTTATCATTAAGTATTTGCTAGCTGAGTTACCTCGATGCTGTTTCCATGGACCGCTTTTGAGTTGATTTCATGGTTTCGTGGAGTTAACATGGATTCAATGAAAACTCAAAACTCATCTCCATTTCCATGAGCACTAGTTCGAGTTCAACTGGGATTGAAATCCGCAGGGAAACATTACTTCTTTCTTCTTCTTCTTCTGTCTGTCTGTCCTCACGATAACTCGAGAACGCGTTCACTTAGAATGCTTAAATTTTGCACACTGGCTTTATTTATAAAACAAAAAAAAAGTTAATTTAAGTTCGAAAACTGGACCCATCAGGCAACTGCTTCGTAGGGTTGCCATACAATAATTTCCTTTTTCACTATATATTTGCCTGCCTGCCAGCGCGTCGACGTAGAAAACGAAAATGCTGAAAATGGTGCTTTCATAGCAAAAATAAATAAAATTTCAAAAATGGACCAAATCGGGCAAATCTTTCTTAGTGGTGCCATACAAAACTTCGGGTTTTCACTGTATATTTGGACACGACCTGAGATCGCGTCGACGTAGAGTACTGAAATTGTGTACACATCGTTTTCATAAAAGTAGTAAAAATATTTTCAAAACTGAATTAAATCGGGCAACCCGTGCGCTTGGTGTTGCCATACCCAACCTTAGTTTTTCATTTTATTTAACTTTTATTTTCATCTAGGCTATAATATTATTGGTCTTATACCACTTATACATCTTTCTCTTTTTGTTTCTAGTACTCTTATGCAAGCTTGTGCGGTTCACATGTCTTTCGCGATATTTATGGTGTCCAATGATTTGTTGAAGTCAACAAATGTAATGTTACAGGAAAGATTTCCATTGTGCTGATTGTTCGAGGAAATATATTTTCGTTTGTCTCTGTTTTCAGTAGTTCTACTGGAATTCCATCGGCACCTACAGGTTTATTTTTTTCTTAAGTTTGATGATGACTTGTTCTTCAATTATTTCTCTCCTCGATTGAGAATTCTTGTTGATTCGAGTGTTGCGGCTTGGTTCGACTTTGTTTTTTTTCTTTCTGCTTTTGATCTTTTTGTGGTTTTCTTCCTTGGTGTTGATTTGTTCTTGTGTCAAGGTTAAGAGATGAACTCCCTTATCTTTGATTGGCTGGGTCTGGGTTCTTTGTTAACATTAGTTGGCAGTGGTCTTATTTTACGTCTTGTTGTTTTCTTATGTTGTGATGTTTTTTAGTATTTTTTTTCTTATCTCTCCTTGTTGACTTCTTTACATGACAACTTTGGATTTCGCGATGTTTTTGCTTCTGCTCATCATTGCTCTAAGGTAAGTCAAGAGTTAAGTTTTACGTGCCCTTATTTGTTATATTTTTGTACGTCTCTCGTTACTATCATAAAAGTAGAAATACCATTTAACAATTTTTAGTCGGTACTTCCGATGCGATCAATCCCGTAAAATATTGAATGCAGTAAACGAAAACACTTTGTTATCAAATTAATTTTTCTTATTATTTAAATATTTTCATTTCTTGACCTCTTTCACAAGTTTATCATCAAAATGCATTTTTAAATTATTCGTTAACGGCTACATATAGCTCTTAAAAATGTGAGGTCAATTCGAATACCGCATGCAGCAGAAAGATTTAATTTTATGATCATTTGTTGCTTTCTTACCACTTTCGAATTCAATTCATAATTCATAAAGAATTCTCACTATACACTACATTCAAATGTCGAATAATAATATGTTCACTTTAAAAATTCGTTCCACTACTAACTATTAAGAGCTCAAGCTCTTGTATATATTGGTTAAGTTTTATCTAATGAATTTGATAAAATTTTCTACTAAGATTGTAGGTTCTTCTCATCATACATCATTAATATTTAATATGCATAAATGTTTTTTTTTTCAATTTAAATTAAACTTACCAACTATAAGGACTCCCATTAGAATAACAACTCCAATCATAAGAGCTGCTACAGACCCATCAGCCTCACTTGTACCAATAGCAATACCGAGTATAATTGCAATAACAATTATGAATATAACGAATAAAATTAGACCCGCTATTTCAAGTACGATCCATGGAAGCATAAATTTGTGCTTTTTCTATATATACATAAATATAAATTACAAAAAAACCAAAGGAGATTAAATAAAAAGAAAATATCTGTAACCTGGTGAGCACCATATACTCCTAAACCAACAAGAACCATGTTAATAAGTCCAGCAACCAATGAAGTTATGTAAGAAGTTTTCGATTCAAGTATTTTATCAATATCCTCTAGCGATTTATCATCTTGGTGGTCAGTTTCATTATTGCTATAATTCCAACTATTTAGTTGGACAGAAGAATCGATGATCGTATATATATTTCCTATCATAATGAGTGTGAAAATAATAAAACACCCAATGCGTAAGTCCCCGCAACAACAGCATTTATTAAGGAGCGGTTTTGCCATTATTGTTTTTTAGCTAAAAAAATAATAATAATCTAAAATCGAATATAGTGCCTTAAAAATTGTGCATATAGTATGTATTTGGGATGTGTACATAATTCGTGTAAAGTGAATAGGCCCATAAATTTATTAATATAGTTAGAAGCATTATCTATACGCTACAAATCAGTCGGGGCTGACCACCTTTTAGTTTTATGCCACTGACACCGGGCTGATAGTAATATAGTCGTAGCCTACACAGTTCAATAAGCTGCGATGTTCCTTTTGACTGTGTGAACGACATGAGATTCTGAACGGGTCGAGGCGAGAAAAAAATAAGAAGAAGATTTTGGGGAGAAACAAGATATATAGAATAAAAGGTATTCTCATTAAAATTTTGACACTAGAGCTGTGACGTGTTTCCTCCTATAACTTATATACATTTCTATTAATAAGACAGAGACAGAGATAGGAGAGAAAATATTGTGTTCTCTGTATTGTACCTTCCTATACATTCGGACACAAATGGCGGAACGTAGTTCGTAATGAGAATACCTAAGGCGAAGGTTGTCAAAAGAAAAGATCAAAGAAAAAGGGTGTGTGATTTTTGCAAAGTCTAAATAAGTAAAAAAAAGTAGAAGAAAGTGGAAAAAAAAGAGCTTCAATGGAGGAAACATCCGAAGAAAATATTCTGTATAGGAATCCGGAAAGATATCGATATACAGAGGAATTGTTTAAATAAATCCAGAAAAAGAAAAGTGTAGGATATAAAAGTAACCGAAGAGTTTGCCATCCTCCGGAAGATCACTCGCACAAGGTGGCGTATAATCCATTTATAATTTTAAAGTAGGCCACAGACAAACTATAGAAACGACTAAGGGAAGCCAAACAAAAATTTCGCAGAATTTAGGGCGAAGCCCCATACTCCTGCGCCTCGAATATCACATAGCAAGAAATTAGAGCTCCGCTGTCGACAATTTTTTTATACGGTGGCCCCCCACAACTATACACGATTTTGGTTCGTAAATTTTGTCGCATATTTACGAGTACGTTCGATGATACAGCAATTGAAGCCTCACAAATCACATTGAAGGCAGTACCGCGGTGGAAAGCCTAAAGTAGTCGAATTGACCATAAGAAAAGCAGCACGCTAGATCACCCTATGGCGCGTTATATCCTACCATTCTTTCTCGAGGAGAAAGTATCGCGGCGAATATTGGAATAATTATCACATGTTTTGCTATGTAATTACCATATGCTCTCCTATACAGAGTGTCCCGTAAGTAGTGTAATATCTGAAGGCTACGAATAGGTCATGCTTAGTGGAGCAACAAATTTTATGGGTGGGGGGAGGGGAATCCTAATGGTGTCCGAGATAACGGGACTTTAAGTTATTTTGGCATGTTTTTATAGATCACCTTTTTTATAAAAAAATACGTCATCAATACCAATTTTTCATATTGGATTTAAGAAGCTTTAAAATGACCTATCACACTCTGTACCCAAAATGTAGCCCTTTCTGCGTTTTGTGCACTTTTTCTTACGCATGTTCAGCGAAAATTGCTGAAAAGGTATTTCCAAAAGATAATTGCCTACTTTCTGGCACTTATTGAACCAAAGTTTAAATCATCTTCATTGGGTGTAACGTTCAGAAGTTACATTTTCATATAAGATTTAAATGAAGCGAACAGTACAAATAGTTCGATTCAATCGACAGAACAATTTGTTCTCTCCATAATATGGCAGTTCTAGAACAAGGTACACAAAAGAACACAGCTATTATTTCATTAATTTTCCTTCTGAATATAGAAATCGCGCCTAATTTTATGCAATTCCACGAAAAAATTGCAAAACTAATGAAACCATGCACTTAAAAACAGTTTTATCTAAAAAACGGTTACATGTAGGTAGGTAGGTACGTGTGTATAGTCAAATTAAAGGTAACATTCCGGTGTTTCTAAATATTGTAAAAAAACTCTATAGTTATCATGCATTTTGACGGGAAAATCGTTAAAATTTGAAAAAAAAAATGGAATTTTTTTACCTTGATGTCCTGCAACTTCCGACACAAGGTGGTAGGAAAGCTGATTGCGCCGAAAAGATGGTTAATTTATCAATCAATAACTCACAACCACTATACTGTAATCACTGACATATATAAAATGGATTGCTGACACTATTGAAATTGCTTACATTATTTGACATTATTATGGGAACACTTTTCTAAGTTGTCTCGTTTTGTTTTAATTACTTTATTCCGTTGAACTACAAATAATAAGTTCTATGCAAAATTCTCCGTAGTCCAGTTTCAGTACAGTAGTAGTGTCCCCTATACTGACAGACAAAAATTGCATAAATTTCTTTCTTTAAGGGGGGTATTCTAGTCTAGAAATTCGAAAAAATCGATTTTTTTTTCATATTTTCAAAGTTTAACTATTCAAGAATATGCCTACAAGAGGATTTTTCAAATTTGTATCTTTATATTTAGTGTTCACTTGCATCCAGCTGCTAACAGTTGAATTCTGACTTCCAAACCACGTGGACGTATGGACTTTAAGGGGTAACGCCTCTGTAACGGCTAAAAAAAAAAGGTTTTTTCACGAATTTTTTTTTCGCAAAATTAAAGGTGTTTGAAAAAACCTTTTAAGGGTATTATCGGGCATACATTGAACTTTATTGATAAATTTTTGACAGCGAAAAAAAAACAAAATGGCGGCTCCACAGCCATCTTCCCGGGACATGCTTCGGAGCAAGTTTGACGCGCTTGGTGGCGACCTCCATTTTCAAAAGAAAAAAAAAATTTCTCAGACGGGACCTTTTTTTTTTCTTATTCTAGAGGGTTTAAACTATTTTTTAAGCCAATAAAAAAAAACGATTTTTCAAAAAATTTAGAGTGGTGTTACACCTTAAACGCGTTTTTCTCGAAACTGCCTTTTTCAAGACGATGCCCACGATTTCTCATGTTCTACTGGACCGATTTACTTGAAATTTTTTGAGAGTCTTCTTTATAGACTTGTCTATGTCCGCAATTAGCCGCATCCCCATATTTCAATTTTTACTATTTTTAAAAAATTCGAAAAAGTCAGAAAAGTGGTACAAAAATTGCTTTTTTTTTAGGCAGCGGCCATTTTGTGAAAAAAATTTTTTTCAACTTTTCCCTAGTTCCGGACATAGCGACATTACTCTAGACAAATAATCTTTTTTATTTTATTTTATTTTCGGATTGCTAGGCGGGTTGGAATCGTGGGCATGATCACGCGCCAATTTCCTCACTTCATCAGCTGCTAATTTTTCTAATTTTTAACTTTTTTTAATTTTTTAATTTTTTCTGTATTCTTGCAATGTTAATAAATAACTCATAAAAAATGGATAGAAAAATATTGATTGCCTTTTTTTTACGGCACTTCAAAAATCACCTAAAATTCGGGTCTCTAGACTAGAATACCCCCTTAAAAATCAACTTGAGAAAATATTTGATGTTGTAGGAGATAAGCTTCCAAGAATAGAAATAATTTCGAATGCATCTGTACTTTGTTAAACTTTTAATATGTATAATAAAGCGAAAGTAAAACTTGAAATTAAGATAAATTATCATGCCCCTGCCAACAAAAGTTGACCCATATGAAATAGAAAATCAGGCAGTCAATGTTATATAATGTCAGTGACTGTAATCTTCTGTCTAAAAATTTTCTGTTCCACCTTCTCCTTTTTCGAAAATTTTCCTTAAAAGCTGAGGCAAATACAATCAAAGATACTGCAATGCACGTTACTTCACTCGGAGAATACATGATTAAAACTGAACATTTGAAAAACATTTTTCACGTAAATATCCTGTTTGACAAACATTTGACAAACATATGACAAATATTTATCAAACTTTTTTCAACTGCCTATAAATTGTTTGTCAAATGTTTAACAATTGCTTCTTTACCAATGTGTGATATGTATGGACGCACTTTCAAATGGCATGTCGGCAATATTTTATTTGATTTTGTATGGTCTGATTGATATTCATATTCAATTCAGTAATGCCTGTTTGACATTTCATTATGGAAAGTTATACGCTTGAAGTAAACGTTATTCAATTATAAAAATTTCTTATTGAAATTAGCAGGGTTGTAAATGAGCGGACTATTTGTCAATATAAACTCATCGTTCAACTCAAGACTTGAGTCCGCTCAATATTTGAGCGGTTGTTCATCGCTCGAAATTTGAGCGGATTCACTGGTTGGGCAGACTTGAGCGGATTCATCATCATTTGAGTTAATCGGACTCAAATCATGTTTTAACTTTGTTAATTGCCATGTTAGATTGCTGCTTTATGCTGGCGGTTTGCTGTTATTTGCTGACAAGCCGCCCATGCTTCAGAAAATTTATTGCACACTGAGGATCAATCTTAGCAAAACCAAAATAATGATTTTTAGGAAAGGTTGAAGAGTTGTTAAACTAGAAAACTGAAAATTAAACGAGGAACCCCCATAGAAGTAGTAAAGTCGTATAGATAAATACTTAGGCATGACACTCACCCCTGGATTATCCTTAAAAGGACAAGTGCATGAAAAACTTCCTCTGCAAAAGATCTATCCCACATACTGCAAAGTTAAGGCTTTTTAACGCTGTGGCAAGAGCAATTATGTGTCATGGTACTGAGTTGTGGGGGTTTAATCCTTTTGAAGAAGTTGAAAAGCTCCTAAGGTATTTCCTTAAGAAAACGATCGGCCTTCAAAACTACGCCCCCAATTATATGTTAAGTCTCGAACTGAATATAACTGACTTATATATTTATACACTTCAGAGGCATTTCGAATACATGATCAAAGTGCTTAATCAAATGTCGGAAAATCGACTGCCTAAATGGATTGTCAGTAAGATAGTAGAAAAGGAAATGCTATGGTTTTCTACATGGAAGGAATTAAGTAACCAATTTGATACCCCAAATAGATCTGAACAACCTAAAAAGAGCCCTAATGGAGATCTTAATAAAGGAGTTTTTTTTTTATTAAATTAAAAAAAAAATTCAACAAAGGAGACAAAGCATTAGACACGGACTGTATAAATGTTTTGAATTATAATCTTGAGGACAGATTTTACTGCAAAGACTCAAATAGCTTGGAAAAAATAAGATTTATTGTAAAATGTAGAAGAGACGAAGAGATGGCAGCCGTATATGCTCTCTATGCAATCTCAGTTTGCCCTATTATTTCAGAATTCAGAATTGTGAAAGTTTCTCTCAATCTGAACTTTAACGTTTTAAATGGCCAATAAAGCTGCACTAAAATATAAAAGTGTGCTGGTTGCGGAATACAATGCGTAAAGAGCTGAGTACATTCTGTTTTCCTCTTGAACTAATTAATTAATTGGCTATTTGGTTTTTACGAAGCCATTTAAAAAGGGGGAAAAGAAAACGAAAAACATTCGTTAGCTTTTCTATTCCTTTTTGTTTTTATAATTGGGTCGTTCAATACTAGATCCAGACAGACGTCTTAGTTTATTTATTCTTTTAAGTTACATTCTAAACTGCGATAGCACTGCTTAAGCAGTAATTCGAAATTTGCGAACTCACTTTATCTAACCGTGTCTATAAATACTAAATGTAAGAATAAGGACTTATGTCATGGACTTGAGCAAATAATAATAACAATAATTGATATATTGATAACAGACGACAGTAATCATTGCCTTAGTTTATTTATTCTTAACGTCCTAAACTTTTACTATCCTTATAGACTGCGATAGTATCACTTAAGCGTGGAATGTAAGAAAAAGGAGTTGTGTAATGAATTGATGAATAAATATTATCTATTTATCTATCTATCTATTGAAGATACCGAAAACAGCGCCTTCATGGTCCATGACAAGATTTTAGCAGATAAAACTTGAAACTCAAGACTTTCACAAGGAGCAGTTCTTAAGTGCTCTGATAGGCACAGACGTCAATTTTTCTGACCCCTCTTTGGACTAGGGACACCTATGCCCCTTCCCCCGGCGAGCTAAATCCTGGGTACGCTACTGGTCACAGCTAGTAACAGTAAGATATACTAGATTTTTCATCTCGTCCAAAAAGATTTTACAAATATCCCCGGGACAAATTCCATACTTTTTTTTTTGAAACCTTTACATTCCTTAATGATGATTATTATTTTCTTTATTATTATTATTATTATTAAGTGAAACGCTTTTCTATACACGGGTAGAAGTGCATTGAATTCATGCGGCTGAGCGCGTAATGAAACGTTGCACCCTCATTTCACTCAAAATTTAGCATATTACCTATCTGCGTGTCATTTATTTGCGCAAGCACTGTCAATAAAAGAGAAAAACAATTCCAAAAAACTGAAACAAAAACAAGTGAGGAGTGGGCGGGCGATCAGGCGAAAAGGTCACAAGTCCGGGGTCGAACGTTTTTCATTTTTTGGCGGAGTCCTGTCCGCTATACTGAACTTTCTCTTATTTTCAATTACCGTTTTTTTCAAAAAAGCACAAAAAGTCATAGATCTCCGACTATTAAAACTAGATGTGCGAACAATACGGCACATGTCCACCAAAAATTTATTGATTTCTTCAAGGCAACAACTGAACAAAAAGTCACATGTCCAACAAATTGTATGTACAGTCAAAAAGGCACACGCCCATTTAGTTTTTAGTTTTTTCTCCTAGTACCCAAATTTCACATTTTCTATGTTCTTAACATGTCGGGAAAGGCGCCAAAAAAAGCACAAACTATTTAAATCATAGTGGGATAATTTCAAAAGTCCATTGATTTTTCCAGTTTTATGCGTTTTCTGTATTTTTTTTTTGGAATAGAACATGTGCTCTTCTCAAGTATGGAAATGCTAAAAAGTGAAAAGATAACACATTCGTTAAAGTAGGCAGCAACAATTACTGTTAACTTGTTGCGCTATTGGAAATCCCAAACTAATTAAGTTGTATAGTTGAATTTTTACGGTTATATTTCGATAACACAGGCAGAATACATTGTTTTTTTTTTCTAAATTGCAAACCGAAATAACTTCTAGTTGTGAATACATACTACAAAAACTATTAGAATTATTCACAAAAAAAGAGAATTTACATATGTGGCTGTGATGTATGCACTTATTCACTTTACACAAATGTGCTCGTAGGTAATTCACAAATTGAAATTACATTTTTTAAAAAAAATCAAATAAATTTTTTAAATTATTTCTATTTTAATTAATTTTTCTTTGTAAGTGTGTAATGTATAAAATAAATTAATTCATACCCCGAATGTTAAAATTATGATATTTCACAAAGAAAAACAATTAATTTTTTTTCTTCAAATTTCTGACGTCTCTTCCTACTACCGCAGTTGAGTAGCACAAGTAAGAACCAGAACTAAAAGTTCATTACAAGGACGAGAATGGCGACAATTCTAGCTCTATCCTCTTTTATATCTACTCTTTGTAATAACTCTTCTCCGCATCAAAGATTTTCATGAAAAGCTTTCCGAACTAATACTTTCAAAGTTCTATGTAAACCGAACTACGCACAAAAAAACTGAAGCTTTCGAGTTCTTTAAGTCCACACTTATTACATGCTTGTTAGTCGGCTAAATTTTGTTTTGGCAGACAAAACAAAAAGAGGAAGAAGAGAAAATTGTTTTTTTTTTTGTGACATCTGGCTCTGGATTAATTTACTTTATTTCAATTTTAATCAGTTATTTCTGTTTTTTGCTTATTTTGTTATTAATTGAAAGCAAATGTTGCTTACCCGGGGTCGGGGGATTCCACTAGTCTGTCGAACTGACTTTGACCACTAACACAGACTGGTGTTTTCCCCTACTAATAAGAGTTTTTAAAGGACTTATTACACGATGAGTGTTACCGGTGTTACTCACGTGAGTTCTCACATAAGTTTTCTAAACTGACAGATATGAAAATGTAAAGACGAAAAATAAACTCATGTCAGTTTCAATAAAATAGAAACGGTTCTAATTTGGTGTGAGTTGAGCTGTGAGTTAACCTAAAAATTGCACTGTCAAAAGTTGGAAAGTTTTTCAGAGTGACTATCGGAAACAAGGTATTTTTTTATTATTTAATAAGAACAAAGAATTTATATAAATGTAATTTTAGGTTGAATGGACCAAGGATGCTGTTTTTAAGTTGACTGAGTTATGGAAGGTTTATCCTTGTATACACAACAACACTAATATTCTGTATACCTTAGAAGTCAATACTCTCATGAAGTTGCCAAAATACGTAAGAGCAAGAAAAGCGATTGTGGAAGTGATGAAATACATCAATATTCGTTTGAAAATTTAAACTTTTTGGAGTCCTGCATTAAATCTCGTAAGAGCAAGTCCGATTATAGGCCGCTTACATGGTGTTCATACCTGAACAAACAAATTACAATTATTCTGTAATAAATCGTCAACTGCATACCTCTGTATATTTGTTGTTCTCAATTCATTAAGTCATGTTGCAACAATAATATTCAATAAATTTTTTCTGCTTTGTGAGCAAATTCCGCACTCATTAGAATCACTAGCGTAAATAAAATGTTGTTGTTAAACATGGGTCAATGTATTGTGGACAACAAATTATTAATTTTTTAATGTAAGCATTCAATTTTTCTATTTAAAGGGCAATAAAATATTCAGTCGGGAATCAAATTACAACTGTTTTTAATTGTTCAGTATTTCTTTCTCGCCTCTTCCGTTTTAAAGAATCTTTGAAATCTCTACGGTTAACCGCTTCAAGTTAAGTTTAAGCAGCGTTACAGGTGTCGATTATCATAGTAAATTTAATTCTTTAAATTAAGAACCAGAAGAAATTAATGAGACCCACGACATGAACGAGATTATTATACTTATTCTCCAGAGCGTTCTATGGCAATAAATAACTTAGATTGTTACAAATACCTTAAAAAAGAAAAGGATATGGACTCACGTTCGATGAGGGACTTTACAATAAATAATAATTTTTCAAAAGATTTTGGCGACACTCGAACAAAGTTTTGAAAGCCTTTCTCATCATCCAATTTTAGCTCATCGATGACTAAATTGGTTAAATCACGCCCTGAATTTCTTCTTAATAGCTACAGGCGAGACCACAGACGCTCCTCTTTTTTAAATCGGCTCTTGAATAGCTGATGAATAACACCCATTATTCCCAAAATTCTGGTGTAAATTAAAACATTTGTCAAGTTTTCCATTTTTTCTTACATGACAGTTGACACTCACGATTATTGCTACTCAAAGCGCCTTCCCACACGAGAAGTTTTTAGGGAAATAAAGAATTTCTTCCCCTTGGCTGAGACGTGCCAACACAATAATGTTGCTCCGCATAGTTCCTTATATGATTACCGAAATTAACTGTGTGTGTGTTTTCAATTAAGTGACAGTTTTTGATATAAACAATAACTGTATCACAAATTCATAACACGTAATGATTATTAAATTATTATATTATCACTTCAAATCGCAGGTAAACACCTGTACAGCCGTCTGATAAGAAATTTCACAATTTCAAAATGGCCGGAGCTAATATGCATGCAGTAGTATTGGTATGTTGCCCGTACTCCGGATGATCGAAACTTGGTAGCACGGAACTTTTCCTACCCCCGAATACTTCTCAACCGTAAAAACTGCCTAAAAACTTCCGCGTGTGGGCTATGTCAAAGTGTGAAGATGTACACAAAGCACTCATGTGAGTTTGACGTCATATGATTTTTCGTAGGTATATTTCATAAAAAGAAGTCACGTGAGCAACACTCATAGTGTAATATGGCCAGTTAGTACTGACTAGTCAAACGTAAACTGAAAATAAAAAGTAGAAAAGCAGATGATTGTGGAAATTGGTGTTTATATGTACATACATATTTCTAATCTTCTCTCTTTTGAACGGAAAATTACTGAAAAGAGTTTAATATATTTTGTAATCTTAGAAAAATAACTGACTAGTCAGTTGAACGAATGCAAAGCGTTTTTAGTCAATGAAATTGACGACCAAAATCAGGACGATCCGTCAGCTCTACTTACTCGTGTAATCGCCGCGTCCGCATTAAGGCCGCCGATTCACACCGCCGCGATAGCGATTGCGATAATGTAGCGATAGCGATAACAAAGCGACAGCAATAATAGGAAGTATTAATCGAAGTGAGGTTATAGAAGTACGTAAAGTTAGCACCGCAACATTGCTCGACTTAACCCGGAACTGTTTCATAATTTGTCGTTAATTTGTCGTGAAAAAGGAAACTGAATGTGGCGCTAACTTAACGTAAACTTAGCACCACATCCAGTTTCCCTTAAAAAAAAAAGGTCACGACAAATTTATGTTTTTTCACGACAAATTATAAGACAGTTTCGGGTTAAGTCTGACAATGTTGCGGTGCTATTCGGAAAATTTTGCAAAATTTTCCGGAGAAATATAAACCGATTTGTGGCTGTAAGCATTTTTTTTAGTATTAGTATGAATTCGACTATCTACAGAACTACTACGATGAAATCTAGATTAACTTTGATCAAAATTCAGCCTATAAAAATTAAAAAAATCGACAAACATCACTTCTGTTTTGCTTATTGAATAGATTGTTGACACAGGAGGAAATCTAGAACCGGATTCTACCACAAATTAACATAGAGTGCCACCTCTAACCTTTAGTACGTTTACATGATTACTTGAAGTATACTTGAAGTATGGTTGAAGTAATCAAAATATTATGAAAACGCGTATTCAATGCGTAAATTTCAACTTAAGTAATTGGAAAAATAAATTCAAGAAAAATTCAAGTCAAGAAATTGGAATTAATTCAATCAACCGCCCTACCTGAGCTTCAAGTGGATTTCAAGTCAAGTACTCAAGTATTTATGTAAACGTACTGCTTGACGTCTAATCTCACAATTTCGCAAGAAAATGGGGACAAAGTGTGACAAAGTTCCGTTGTATGATGACTAATTTTGTTAGAATAACGTGCCATTGATTGCGCGATTGTGGTTTCGTCCATTGTGTGGCAAATTAATCGACGGGAAAAGTACGCCGTCCGACTATTTTACATCAGCAAAGAAAAAAAAATTTCTCTGACAAAAATATAGGTGTAAATTGATATTTAATTCCTCTATAATTCCAGTTTCAATTGTTTTTATTTTTCTATGTTTTCAGATATCGTAAAAGTATCCACAATAAAAATATTGTTGGGGACGATATGGCTAGATGAGAAAAATGAATAAAATTTTTTTTCAAAAATTGGTGTATTTTTTACAACTTCAGTTTTGAAATTTATACTATTTATTACAGTTTGACAAAATGCACAACAATAAGTGCATCAATTGTCACAGAATTTATTAACATTACTGTGATAATCTTAAATATTGCTTATGTGTCATATTATGTGACAATTGGTGTCAACCCTGACCACAATTTCAAAACATATTTGTCACATAATTTTGCCGACAAATGACAAAAATTTAAATTCCAAAAAGTTGCATTCCTTTTGCTTAAGGTTAAGATTCTTCGGTTTAAGGTTGACTTCCATTAGTTTAAAGTTGAATTTCATTGGCTTAAAGTTTAGTTTATTTTACGCAAGGTGTAATTCAATTGGTTAAAAGTTGAATTAAAATGAAAAACGGTAGATCTTTTGGAAATGAGTTTTTTCAGCCATTTTCTCTGGATATGCTTAACAAAAAGTACATGAAAACGCAGAAAGGATTAGATTTTGCTTACAGAGTGTAATATGTAGGTCATTTTAAAGCTAAGTTTTTGTGTTTCTTAAATCAAATATGAAAAACTGGAATTGATGACGTGGTTTTTGATAAAAATAGTAGTTGAATAAAAAAAAAACGAGTTAAAATTCCTAAATTTTAAATGTTGAGTAATAACTTCAAAACGGAGGGGAGCAGGAGAAAAACTTATTGACCATTGGAAAGATCCAACAATTATCTATCTACCAAAGCTTAAATAATAGGGTGTAATTTTCAGAAGTTACAGAGTGATCTATGAAAACACATCCAAATATCTTTAAGTGACGTTGGAATTCCGAAAATTACAAAATGTCCTTTGTAGTAAGAATTTTCGACACACGTTCTTTTTTCTATCATTTTTTATAAAAAATTTCTGTTGCCGATTTGGGTCACTAGATGGCGTTTGCTGCAAAAATTACCTATATATTTAGAATAATGATATTCTATAGAATCGTTATTTACGGGTTGTTTTTCAATACCACGGGAACCTTTATCGGAAACTCACTCTTTTTTTTTAACAGATATATGCCGGCTCAATTCTAGTTAACTAAAAATTTCCCCAGGAATACGTTCATTAATAAATTGTAGAAAAAGGACAGTATTTCGACTTCTCCTGTTTTTTTCTTTTCTTTCTATTATTGTGTTCTCTGTAATGTCGTTCATAATGTTAATTTATAAATCCCTATACATTTAGTGTTCAATTGAACAACTTTAGCGCCCTTGTTCAAGTTACACGCCTTTCTACCAGTCTACAAACAGTAATTACCTATTTCCATGAATTTAAGTAAATTACTTTCCATATTTTTTTTATTTATATTTATATGTCTAAAAGTTCCTTCGGGAAGATAGTTAAATCCCAGTACGAGGGGAAGTGCTAAGTTTAAAAACAAATCTACATTTATACACATTTATAGTATGAGCTGCAGTGCTAGTTGGCTTTCGTGCTATATCTATTCTCGTCGCAATTATGCAAATAGACACAACTGTTCAACAGAAATGACGCAACAATCTAATCAGTCTCTGAAAAAATGATAATTAATGTGCTCAAAGCCATACTTAAAACAAAAAAACAATAAACAATTTTTTTTCGATATTATGTGGATTTCAAATGCATCATTAAGAGGCATTCAGATGATGAAGATTGATCGTCACTCATTCTAGTCACAAAAAAAATCGAAAAAGCAAATTCTGGAATGGAATTCTAGCGGACAACGCCGCCGCCGACCGTTTGCTTGACTAGAATTCACAATCTTGCATGTATACACGGAGCTTTGTAACTGTATGCAGAAAATGAATATATCCAATCGGTTCACAGAATTGTACTAAAATCTTGTATAAAATGAAGTTAAATTCACGTGTCTCCTTAAACTTTGGAGATTGTATTACAAAAAAAAAAAAAATTACAAATGTGAATTGGACATGCGCAAAAGCTTTGACAACATTTTTGCTTTTTTCTGGACAAATTTTGTTTGTTTGTGTAACCAAAACAATTCTTGAATTTCTCCTCAGTCAGCGTCGTTTTCAACTAAGGTAGAGCTTTTTACCTTAGGCTATCGCGTTCGCGTATATATATTACGCGAAACACAAAATTTTTTCTTGCGAAATCCTTCATAACGTCTAGATAAAACAAAGATTAGAGATTAAATCACTCTCATTCTATGATGTGACGTTTACTTTACGAGTTTCGAATTTGTATCTCGCTCTTGTATAATATAATCCTCAGACATTTAATTTTTATTGGAGGTAACTTTCTTGAAAAGCCATATTTCGTTTCCGTATAGTATAGAAATTGACTTCACACAGTGGTTCAAATATTCTGAATTTGATATCCCTCGTAAGGTGGATAGATTTCTAAACTGCCGAGTCTAAGTTGTATTCATTGTATTCTAACCTAGAAATTAATAAATCAGTTTAATTTTGGTAGCTCTGCAGCTAATCTCATCATTTCGTATTTAATAGATCGTACTCAAGTCAGTGTATGCGGATCTCGCAACTCAGCAGTATTAAGAACTTATTCAGGAGTACCACAAGGATCAATATTAGGACCTTTGTTGTTCATGCTATACATCAATGATATAGTTCTAATCCCTACACATTGTTCGATTGTATTTTATGCCGATGATGTGCAACTATTTCTCTCCTCTCCCGTTGATAGCATGGTAATCAATATTTTTAAATTTAATCAAGACTTAGCTCGAATCAGTGCTTGGGCGGCTGAGAACAAACTTTCGTTAAACCCTTCTAAGTCCCAGAGTATTGTTCTTTATAATCGATACGTCGACACGTCCTCTTTGCCGTTGTTGTTTTTAGATAACATCCCCATTGAATATACGGAAGTATTGTGATAAATTTGGGGATGCATGTTTACTCTAGGTTATCCTGGCATAAGCATATTGATATTACAGTTTCAATAGTTTACCAAGGATTAAGAATACTTTGGCGTCATGCAAGGTACACACCACGCCAACTCCGTCAACGTCTGATCCGAGTGTTGCTTGTTCCAATTACCAAGGTTTCATACACTGTTTAGCACTCGCGCCTTTTTCATTATAGCGTAAGAATTTGGAATACTCTTCCTACTACTCTTCTATTTGATAGTTTACTTTTGCTTTGCCATAATACTTTTATTTATCATGTAATTTTTTTTTTTTACCCGGAGTATGCACACATCTATGAACTTTGTATCTCAACTGTGCTTTTTAAAAATGAATAAATAAAATAAATTTTTTTTTAATGATTATCTAATTCTAATTCATTTTGGTGTTTTGTTACTGCTCTCATTATTTTGTCTTATGTACCGATGAAGAGGGGAGGGGTATGAAAAAGGCCATCCTTGTTTTATTCCAAATTTAAGTGTTATCACTCACGTGTCCATTGTGTAGAATTGTAGATTGAGTATGGTTATAGTGTTTGGATCATGCATATTATTATATCCTAGATGAAATCAGAGGGTATACCAAGTTATACCGTTTGTAACGCACATTAAATAATGATGGTAGAGCAAAATGGGTTGGACACCCACGTGCATAATATTAAAAGTTATTTTGATTTTTGCAGGTCCGCCTAGTCTGTTTGTCCTCATTATAACTTGAGAGCACGTTCACTTAGGGAGCTGAAATTTTGCACAATGGCTTTTCTTAAAAAAAAAAAAGGAAATTTAAGTTCGAAAACTTGACCAATTAGACAACTCCTTCGTAGGGTTGCCATACAAAACTTAGGTTTCTCACTAAATATTTGGACACAGCCTGAGAACGCGCGTTAATGAAGAAGGCTGAAATTTTGTACACAAAACTGAACTAAATCGGGCAACCCTTTCTTGGTGTTGCCATACACAACCTTAGTTTTTCACTTTATTTAACATTTATTTTCATCTAGGGTATAATATTATTGGTCTTATATCAATTATTATTTTTTCTCTTTTTGTTTCTAGTATTCTTATGCAAGCTTGTGCGTTTCACATGTCTTTCACGATATTTATGGTGTCCAATGATTTTTCGAAGTCAACAAATGTAATGTTACAGGAAAGATTTCCATTGTGCTGATTGTTCGAGGAAATATATTTTTTAAGTTTGATGATGGCTTGGCTTCAATTATTTCTCTCCTCGATTGAGAATTCTTGTTGATTCGAGTATTGCCGCATTGTTGGACTTTGCTTTTTTTTCTTGCTTTTGATCTTTTTGTGGTTTTCTTCCTTGGTGTTGATTTTAATGAAATATTCTCTTCATCTGTGGATTTGTTCTTGTGTCAAGGTTAAGAGATGAGCTCCCTTATCTTTGATTGGCTGGGTCTGGGTTCTTTTCGAACGTTAGTTGGCAGTGGTCTTATTTTACGTCTTGTTGTTTTCTTATGTTGTGATGTTATTTTAGTATTTTTTTTCCTTACCTCGCCTTGGTGACTTCTTTACATTACAACTTTGGATTTCGCGATATTTTTGCTTCTGTTCATCATTGCTTTAAGTAAGTCAAGATTTAAGTTTTACGTGCCCTTATTTGTTATATTTTTGTACGTGTTTCATTACTGTCATAAACGTAGAAATACCATTTAACAATTTTTAGTCGGTACTCCCGATGCGATCAATCCCGTAAAATATTGAATGCAGTAAACGAAAACACTTTGTTATCAAATTAATTTTTCTTATTATTTAAATATTTCCATTTCTTGACCTCTTTCACAAGTTTATCATCAAAATGGATTTTTAAATTATTCGTTAATGGCTGCAAATAGCTCTCAAAAATGTGAGGTCAATTCGAATACCGCATGCAGCAGAAAGATTTAATTTTATGATCATTTGTTGCTTTCTTAGCACTTTCGAATTCAACGCATAATTCATAATGAATTCGCACTGCACTGCATTCAAAAGTCGAATAATAATATGTTCACTTTAAAAATTCGTCCACAGTTTAACTAATTTTAAATTTGTTTTATGAAAAACTTAAATATGTATTGTCTATTAAGAGCCACAAAGCTCGTGTAGGTATATATTGGTTAAGATTTATCTAATGAATTTGATAAAATTGTCTACTAAGATTGTAGGTTCTTCTCATCATACATCATTAATATTTTATATGCATAAATGTTTTTTTTTTCAATTTAAATTAAACTTACCAACTGGAAGGACTCCCATTAGAATAACAACTCCAACTATAAGAGCTGCTACAGACCCATCAGCCCCACTTGCGCCAATAGCAATACCGAGTATAATTGCAATAACAATTATGAATATAACGTATAAAATTAGACCCGCTATTTGAAGTACGATCCATGGAAGCATAAATTTGTGCTTTTTCTATATATACATAAATATAAATTATAAAAAACCAAAGGAAATTGAATAAAAACAAAAAATTTATAACCTGGTGAGCACCATATACTCCCAAACCAACAAGAACCATGTTAATAAGTCCCACAACTACTGAAGTTACCAAAGAAGCTTTCGAATGAAGTATTTTATTAATATCCTGGGGCGAGTTATCATCATGGTGGTCAAGTCTTGTATGGACATAATTCCCACTATTTAGTTGGACAGAGGAATTGATGATCGTATATATATTTCCTATGATAATGAGTGTAAAAATAATAAAACACCCAATGCGTAAGTCACCGAAACAACAACAGCATTTATTAAGGATAGGTTTTGCCATTATTGTTTTTTAGCTGAAAGAAAAATAATCCAAAATCGAATATAGTGCTTTAAAAATATTGCATATAGTATGTATATGTGTGGTGTGTATGCAATTCGTGTAAAGTGAATAGGCTCATCAATTCTAAGCATTACCTATAATTTATAAGGTACAAATCAGTCGGGTATTACCATCTTTTAGTTTAGTAGTTTTTTTTAACTCATAGATCTCAGCTTGGTTTGATTGAAATCAGTATCTACAATTTCGGATCGGAACTAATAGAACGATATTTAAAGAGGTAATATAGGATCTTATGATAAAGATATCCCCTTTATAGATGTTTTCTTTTAATGGCGGCACAACTTAATTTCGTAAATATCTTCAGTGTTTCAAGCAATAATCGAAATCTACTTAAGCCGAAATTGGAACGAGCATTTACTACTAGAAAAAGTAATATGTATGCTAAGTAGCCGGCTTGTAATATTAAAAATGCATCAACCCATTGCCTTCTTTATTACAGGCCGTGGCGATATAAAATGGAAAAACAAACACGTTTCATGTTTAAAATTTTATGTAAAATAAACAACGCTTCTTGTGACGATAATTCTAACGCCTATTTATAGGTCAAAATGTTTACTTTTAGGGAAAAAAACGTAATTGGAATTATTTGAACAAAATTAGGAAGTGTTTCTGCATTTTCCTAAACTCTACCCAATTCGCTGTGAAATGTAAAACTTTCGCTCAAGACGAAAGTTAGTTTTTTAAACTTGAAGTCTATTTCCCCTGCGAATCATGAATATAGTTTTCTAATGAATGACAACATCAAATGCATAATAGTTAAACTTATCAATTAAATGTAATAATTAAATAATAATTAATAATTACATTTCATTTGTTAGACTTTATAAAACCATTAATTTTAAGTTTTTGGCCATCAAATTGACATTCTCTAATTTTGAAAAATAAAGCAGAGTACTCGTCGAATTGCAGCGAAAGCTTTTTTTCTTTCTCTTTTCGCTTCTAAACAACTTTTCAAAACTACAGAATGACATATTGGAGGTCAAAAATAGTGAAAATTATTGTTATGTGAAGTCCAACAAACAAATGTGATGCAATTGAAAGAAATTTAATTATTATATTAAAATCATACTTTAATTATTATGTATTTAAATTTTTCATTCAATAGAAAATCATATTCGTGATTTTCAGGGGAAAGAGACTTCAAACTTAAAAAAGAACGTTCGTCTTGAGCGAAAGCTGTACTCTCATTACACAGCGAATTGGGTAGAGTTTAATAAAATGCAGAAACTCTTCGTTATTTTGTTCAAATAATTACAATTACGTTTTTTTCCCTAAAAGTAAACATTTTGACCTATAAATAGGCGTTAGAATTATCGTCACCAGAAGTGTTGTTTATTTTAAATAAATTTATAAACATAAAACGTGTTTGTTTTTCTATAATGCGCAATGCTAAAAGCTTTCAAACAGCACGTTTCTCATACATGTGCAAGTAAAGAAAAGTTTTAGCGCCACGGCCTGTAATAAGGCAATGAACAACCGCTTTTATGTATATTACTACATACATACAATTACATAACTAAATGATATTCACATAAAGTCGCGCCCACACATAACAAACATTCCCCAAATGTTTGACAAACATTTGTGAAGCATTTGTCAAGCATTTATGGAATGTTTGATGGGTGCGGACGCAAATTTTACAGCTATAGATTCTTAAAAAAGCTCCAATTTAATCCAAATGAAATGGAAAACATTAGATGTTTGTTGAAATTTGTACAGTACTTTCAGTCAGTTTTGAACAGCTGCGTATAGTAAAAGTTCATTTTGGAATTTTTTAATAATAATGTCTTAATCATGAATGAGACATTGGATAAGATAAATATAATAAAGTTAATAAAATTAATAGATTCTTGCAAAATTTCGAAAACCGGAAAGATCGTTAATTTATCAATCAATAAATCACAACCACTGTACTGTAATATATATGTAAAATGGATTGCTGACACTATTAAAATTGCTTACATTATTTGACATTATTATGGGATCACTTTTCTATAGTTGTCTCGTTTTGGTTTAATTACTTTATTCCGCTGAACTACAAATAATACGTTCTATGCAAAATCCTCTGTAGTCCAGTTTCAGTACAGTAGTAGTGTCATGTTTAAAAAATATTCGATGTTGTAGGAGATAAGCTTCCAAGAATAGAAATAATTTTGAATGCATCTGTAATTTGTTGAACTTTTAATATGAATATTAAAGGGAGAGTAAAACTTGAAATTAATAAAATTGTCATACCCCTGCCAACAAAAGTTGACCCATATAAAATTGAAAATCAGACAGTCCATGTTATATGTCTAAAAATTTTCTGTTCCACCTTCTCCTTTTTCGAAAATTTTCCTTAAATGCTGAGGCAAATACAACGAAAGATACTGCAATGCACGTTACTTTACTCGGAGAATACATGATTAAAACTGAGCATTTGAAAAACATTTTTCACGCAAATATCCTGTTTGACAAACATTTGACAAACATATGACAAATATTTGTCAAACATTTGTCAATTGCCTATAAATTGTTTGTCAAATGTTTGACAATTGCTTCTTTGCCAATGTGTGATATTTGTGGATGCACCTTAAAGCCGGTCCCACACAATGCGTGCATTTGTCAAATATTTGGCATACGTCTGATTTGAGGAGATGTGTGTGAGCTACAAAGAGGAATATTTTTCATTCGTACACTGCATTACAAACTTTGGCTAAAGTGTACAAATGAAAAATATTCCTCTTTGTAGCTCACACACACCTCCTCAAATCAGACTCATGCCAAATATTTGACAAATGCTCGCATTTTGTGGAACCGGTTTAAGAGTGATAGAACATTTTCAAATGTCATGTCGGCCATATTATATTTCACTTATGTCGATTTCGATGGGACCATTTCAGTGTTGCACTTTTTCAGGCAGCGGTGAACTGGGAGCACTGAAGTCCATCGAACATATTTCTGTCATATTCCTTGTATTTGTGGGCACACGTATTATATACACGGAACTGTCAAACGTAATAAATGTTGTTTGTTTATTGATAGGTATATATAGAAACAAGTTTCTTCTTAACTTAAAGCCAAATAAAATTTTTTAATTCATTTAACTCCAAAATTTCACAAATAATAGCGACAGTACATTGTACCATCGAACATTTTCAGTGTTGCACTGAAGTCCCATCGAAATCGACATTAGTGTGTTTGCTTTGATTGACATTCATATTCAATTCATTAACAAATTTTGTCAAAATAAAATTGACTCAAGTAAATACGAAGTATTCTGCCTTATATATATAATTCACATTAAAAAATTATTTTTAAGTGCATATATGAGATCAGCTTGGCTATAAACTTTAGCGCATATGGCAGGCAAGAACCAAGCCATACTGATGAGTAATTCGTTTCCTGCTGATTCGAAACGCCTTCATTCGCAAAGAAATTTCTTTTTTCAAAGATTTTTCATTTGTAAAAATAGTTTTTCAAATTAGGCATGTTGTGCAGGTAAATTGGCTTATTATAAACACTTTATTAATTATTTACATACCACTAAAATATTACACAACATGGAATGAATTTGAGTCTCCTATAGAAAATAATGGCGCATAAGCTTTAAAATAATCTCCCATAAGCACAGATAAAAATATTTACAGTAACCAGAGCAAATGGGCAAAGGTGAAGTTTATTTCATTTGAAGCAATGATCTAAGCCGGCCTTGCATTCATTTCACATTTCATATAATCTAGCGGAATCTGTGACACTCTTCTTGGAAATTGGATTGATTTAAGTGGCTCTGCCTAATGCGACTTGCCTTGCCTACTTTACTTATATAACCAAACTAAGTGTAGAGAAATTTTTTTTTTCTTAGGAAGTAAGTTGACTTAGAATTCTTATGCACAAATTGATGATCTTGCTAAAAAAATGAGACAGCTCCCAAATTTTAATACGCAAAGCACGTTACTAATTTATTTTAGTAAATATGAATAATAATAGTAATAAAACTAATTTTAGAGGTGCCTTTTTTTGCACCAAATGGAAGATAATTTTAAAAGTTTACCTGTTTTCTCCTAAAGTTAAAACTGAAGGAGGAAGTTTTTATCACTACTCATGCGAATCAAATAAACAAAAATAGTTTGGGTACCTACTTGAGAGGTAGAGGGAAACTTGTGGCTAAATATAAATGCTTGTGTTTTTGAGAACTTTTATAGGTATTTAGACAAACAGGAATTTCAGCTTCATGCTGACTGCTGAGCTTGTGAATGTTTCTCGAAATCAAATAAATTGCTTTGTAAATATTTACACAGTTCGAGATAAAAAAACGGCATCCATTGATTTGGAAGAAGGTAAATATTACTACAGGAATTTGCGAAATTCGAAATGCCAAAAGACTAAAATTCTAAAGTTTCATAACATACATTTTATCAACATCCTACAAAAAACTACCGGATATATTATGAACAGGGGAGTGCCCGATATGAACCAAAATGAGAGATATCTTAAGCGATACCTTATAATACTCTGACCATATTTTATTAACAAAGTTTATTTCAATTAAGCGGAAGATAGCTTTGGCGATCGGATGTTTTTTGAGCGAATTTTTAGATGAAAAAGTGGATTTTTTTACCGCTCGTGGTTGTGCCGAATTGGTGCGTGTCGTGGACTTTCTATGAGAAAAACAACAGAGCATTAATAGCTGTGAACGAAAAAAAAAACAAAACTATATGCGAAATGTAGTAACTGGGGTCGTGTATGTGATTAAAATTGTAGCTGACGAACAGTGAAACACGCTTGCCGATCGGACATAAGCCTACCGAGTTAGATCCGATCTAAGGTGCGAAAAATCTAGTACTTCAGTTCGAATAGAAAAAAGGGAAATATCAGAAAAAAAACATGGGGATCGAAAGATCTTCAAAAATAAAAAATGTTATTAGTCGTTTTAAAAAATTAGAAAATATGCTCCGGCCCCCAGTAGGGTCAAAGTTTTATCTAGTATATTTTGGAAAATCAAATACAGAATCTAGTTTCTTAGGTTCTGAAAAGAAGTTTGAGTACCCACACCCTTATACTCGGAACCTAAAATAGCGGCAAATCTCAAAAATCGCCCCCCTCCAACTCCCCCTTAAGAAAAATAGAAAGTTTTAAACGTTATGAACCACTACGGCGGTAATATTTAGAAAGTGCTTTGAAATAAATCAAATCCACCCGGTGTGGCTTAGGCCACAATCGATTTTCATATGTATGGGACGGAAAATCGATATTTTGACTTTCCCCCACTCCGCTTCCTCCCCAACTGGAACTGTAGCTTAGGACAGCAGCTCTACGTTTCTTGGTTTAGGAGATAAAAGCAAAAACATTTAAAATGTCACTCCCTCTCTCGCAGAGAGCCGCCCACCTTGCAAAACGGACTTGACCAAAAAATGTGCGATGTCGAGACAAATATACGCACCGAATTCGGTAATTCAGATCCCCCAAAGGATAATAAAACTTTCCCCAAGAAGGAAATTCATCCCGAAAGACTGTATAGTTGTTATCGATAACCAAATCTACCTACATTAAACATTTATTTTTTTCAAGTTGGAAAACGATTAAAAAATCTTCGCCGAAGTATACGGGATCTTCTGAAGATTATCGCGAGATTAATCTCTCTCTGATCACCGCTATTAAAAATTCTGTATGGGAGCTGACCATATTGAGGTGGAGCTGATTCCCAGACTCGTTCCTTCGGCTTGTCAGGAGGAGAAATTTGAGCGAGAAGCTTGACGTTTATACACATATATATTAAAGATAACCTAATAAGAAGATAGAATACAGTTGAACAAAATTGGAAATTTCTTTTGTTTTCTAGAAAGAAACAAATAAAATTCATATACTTTCGTCTTTTGTAGGAATGGGGGAAAAGGACTTGGCTATGCACTATTGTAGTGAGACTGAGACAACGAGCTAAAACAAAAACTGAGAGAACGTATAAGATTACCCGAATGATAAAATTTTCTTGAATACTTTCAAAATCCTTTCAAACCGTTCAAAATAATGTACATCAGGTCACACTACCTCAATTTTTTAAGAGAAAGAGAAATTTCGCTTTGGCCCAAATGCTGAAAGGAAGAATTTCTCCCATTTAATCTCTTCACAGCAAAACGAATGTAAACAGAAGCACGTGCTGCTCAATTAGCATAGAAATTACACTAACAAACATTGGCCGATTCTCTCAATTTTTCAGCAAAAACTGGTTTTCACAAAAGCGCGGGAACATTTTATGAGAGTAAAGCGTGAAAACTCCGCCCCTTCTCATTTATATCCGGAAATAAAACATTTGCCATTCTGTTTCATTGCATGCAATTTGCGCTTTCACATTTTTTATCTTTATTCATAAAAGTTTTAAAGAGAGTTTGATTTGTTTTTTGGATTTTTTTTCTTTCTTTCTTCCTTTTCTTGCCGTGTGCATTTTAAATGTAAAACACTCGGAAATCTCGCCGCTTCCTAACTTGTCATTAGGTAACTTTGGTTGTTACGTTAACTTTGCTGATGAGTGGAGAATTTTCCCTACCTTCCTGCACTGATGGTGATTGATCCATTGCTGCTAAGGTGGTTAATGTTGAGAATGTCAAATTGTCACCTTTTGGGCTTTCAATGACCCGGGGTTCCAGACGGAGTTTTTCCGGCCCATCTAAAGGTGAAGAGCATAATGCTGGCTCCTTATATTGATACAATTTTCAGAGCATGTATCGCATTAGTATAAATCCCACAAGTATTGAAAAAATGAGAGCTGTCTTCGTTCCGAAACCTTAGATCGTATATGGACCCGAAGAGTTTCCGCATCGCCTCTTCTCATTTTTTTTCAAAATGTTCACATTGGTTCACATTGACCGTATAATGAATGCAGCTTACTACAAGAATGTTTTACAAATAAGTACGATACAGATTACCCAAGCTAATATAACCTATGACCGGATAATATTTCAGCATGATAATATAATATTGGTTCACGTGTAATAATTTAAACAAAAAACATTGATTTTTTACTAATTTGTATCTTTTTTGTTTAAGTTTTATATGTGTGGGCTGAAATTTTGCACAAGGTTTGACAATATTAGTAAGAAACATGTTTTTTATAATGTTTACGATACCAATAGTAAATAAAGACTTTAATTTAACCGATTTTCCATTTAATTAAGTATAATATACATATTTTTAAAAAATGGTTAGGCCAGAAACTTTTGCACGCCACTATATCTTTGCAGTAAAAAATAATTCGTCATATTTTAGTGTGAATTCAAACATAAAGCCATTACGCCATTACATAACTGTTTTGAACGGTATTATCTTGATGAAGAAAAAAATACTAAAAAAATTCTAAAATTTGTAATAGGTATTGAAAGGGTACGTGCACAACATGGCGTGGCAAGGCCAAGCGAGGCGAGGCAAGGCTATATCCAGAGTTGTATGAGGCGAGGTGAAGATACATATACATCGCGAGCTGCTACAGCATTGTTATGAACACTCTCGTAGCATAGCGTGCCATAATTTTATTTCTTAACTTTTTATTATATCCTTGCCTCGCCTCGCCTCGCCCTGTTGTGCACGTACCACAAGACTTAAACTAATTTAAGGTAGTAGGTAAACACACAAAAAAAAAAGAACAATAAAAAAAAGAAAAATGTTCAACAAATCAGGACTGGGCCATTTTTGTTTTTTAATTTACTTTCCACCTTAAGGGCGGTATGCTAGAGCCAAGGAATTAGGTCAAGGAATTTTCCACTTATTTCTTAAAGTAAAATTGACATTAGGCCAAGGAATTTTTGACAATTTGGATTTGTCAATTGTGTGATATTTCTGACAATAAAGAAATAATAAAGAAAGTAATGGATAATTCCCAATGAAAAATGAAGATACACGTAAAACAATTTTTATTCGTCCATTTGTCATTTTAAAATTGATTCACCTCTTGCAAAATCGCTGTTCCTTCTTTCAATTTTTCAATTATTCCATCAACGTCGAAATTCCTTACAGAAATAAGTATATCGGTACTTATTTCTTCAAGGAATATTGACATAAATAGATTTTTCGACAAGAACGACATTTTTTGTCAAACGAGAAGTAGAGTTTTTCTGTTCGAATTACTTTTCTCTAGCATACTGCTCCAAGGAATCGGAAAGAAAAAAATTCCTTGAGCATTCCATGACACTTTTTTTACATAGTTTTTGTATAGGAACAAAAATTCCTTGGCTCTAGCATACCGGGCTATATCGGGCTTTACCCACAACTGCGTTTTGGAACATAAAAGCGGAATAGATAAACTGAATCTGTTTCATTTAGGATCAGTATTCCGAAATAGTTTTCCAATGAAAGAGTGTAAAGCCCTAGATACAATGAGCGCAGCGCGTTTTTTTTCGCTGCGCCGCTTCGTGACGTTTATGATACAATGAGAGCCACGCGTTTTGACAGATGGAACTATCTGTGGTGTATTGATTATTTCTGTGAAATTGTGAAAAGTATTTAAAAATGATTAAAAAAAACTTAAGTAGGATAATTAAAGCGCAGGTATTCTTGCCCTAAAAGTTTATTAAAAAACTTTTACCGAAAAAATTAATTTTTTTATTTCAAATTTGTCAGTACTAATTTCATTTGTTCTCTTAAAATGAAACAAGAAACAAACGTAGAAAAAAACAACGCACCACAAAGTTTAAAGTTTGATCAAACTTTTCAGCGCCAGAAAGTAGTGTGGCTTACATTGAGTACGTTTAGACCGCAGCTATTTAGGACTAGTTTTACGTAATACTAATCCTGCTGCTGTTTAGTCCGCTCGTATTAAAGCTTTGACAGTTGTCAAAATTGTCAGACCTGCCTGGTATTTCAGGAGAAAAATGAAAAATAATATATTGAGTTTGTTTGTACACCGCATGCACAAGCAAATGGAGCATAGAAGAAAATTTAAAATCAGAATGAGCTAATACTGCTATTTATATTACTAAATACCCAATATAAAACATGCAAATTTTCAGGCTAATGGCAAAACATTATAACATAATCTGCAACAATTATTTTTTAATTATGTATAAGGGCGTCACTATTTACAAACAGCCTCGCATTACACGTTATGTCTCCATTTAATACTAATTTTTGTAGGTCAATACCGCATCAGAAACCGAATTAAAGTAGGACTAGTTTTTCGTAATACAGCATGTTTAGACCACTTAATATTAGTACTACGTAAGTCGAACTACGTAAAACTAGTCCTAAATGGCACGGTCTAAACGGGCTCATTGGCTCTAGTTATATATGAAAACCATTGATTCAAACTAATTTTGCGGCGCGTAAAAAACGCACGGCGCTCATTGTATCTAGGGCTTAAGAGTAACCCCCTGTCTACACCGATCATGAAAAATTGCTTACCATATTTTATGGTAAAGTCCGTCTTGGAAAAAAAAATTTTGGTGTGGGCATATTATGTTATGACATTTCAATTTTGGTTGGCCGATGGCGTTATCAAGACCGAAAAAGACTGCAATCAGAGGATTGATTGCATTAAAGAATTTGGAGTTCGCCGAGCTAGAAGAGATGAAAAAATTAAGAAAACGAGTATGCACCTTCATAGTTCCACAAGCACTCATTTATTCCGTAAAAATTAATAAATTTAATTAGTTCCGAACACGTTAGCTTCATTTCCGCCATTTTGATTATAAACGTCAAATTTATGGTAAGCAATTTTCTTGGACATATATGGTACGCGATATGGTCTGCCATGAATTATTGCTATAGCTACACGGTCTACACTGGCAATTCCGTAGCAATAAAATATGGTAGGCCATAATTTATGCCCAGTGTAGACAGGGGGTCAAGTGTGTACACTGTCCATAATATATAGAAATGGCAATGTTCATGGCATATGTCAAGCTGTGTAAAGGTTAAAGCACATTGAGTGTGAATATTATTCATCGAGTAATCTTTTCTTTAGTATTTTGGTATATTTTGTAGATTTAGCTTCATTAAATAAATCTAGTTGTGTACCCTATGAGTAATTTTGTATTAAAATTTTCTTTAATTGAATAACAATATGTATTCAATGAAATTAGTTGTCGTATTCAGCTAAAAAACGAAAGCCTTGTTTTTGGTGTTCCGACAATGTTCAATTAAATCTGTAACGGACTGTATTGATCGGTGTGTGTACACTGACCAGAGTAGTGATTCACCTATGCCATGGTTTGTTTACTCCCCGGCTGAGGGATGAATCTGAATCATTCTAGTAGCTAATACAATTACATTTTAAACAAGTGGCAGGAAGAGTTTGGCTCATTCATTGTTTTCAATTTTATTACAAACTGGCGCCAATACAAATCGATATCAGGCAAAGTCATCTCAGAGGAAAGAAGTAAAACTAAAAAAGCTAAAAACATCTCCTTGATGCTCGGTTATGACATCGTTTCTTCTATATACTTAATAAATACTTGGTTTTGTTAAACAAAAAAATATATATATATTTTAATAGTATAGCAATAAATCTCTAGTTACAAATGATGGATATTATTGCGGGGAATACCAGAAATTTATTATATAAATCTTGTTTTATTAGATGAGTCACAAAAAAAAAAAAAACACAAAAAAAAGATAAGAATAACATTAAAGCTTACGCAATATTATATAAAATATCTCCGAAAATATCACAAATTTCCAAAGTATTATAGACGACTCGTGGACTGAACGTGGAAATCCCTACAAGGGTGGAAAAAAAACATGAAAATCTGTACGATTTTCACACACAATAAAAATATTGGAATCTTTACGTAATTCACATCGATTAAAAGCAAGCAAATCTGCGAATTTCCTGTGAATTACCTACACAGGTAGAATTTATTGATAATAACTATAGATATGGAAAACGAACAGTTTCATAGGCAAGCCTTAATTTTATCTCGATTTATCTTATAATCTCTGATTGAATTCAACTTAAATAATGATAGTTGACAGGTAATAATTAATAATATTATGCAGATTTCTGTTGCGGATAAATTTTTAATACACGTGCTAAAGTTTTGATAATAACAAATTGAAAATCTGTACGTATGTAGATAGGTATGCTTTAGACCAGCGACTCTCAAAGAAAGTATTCTTTGTAGTTATTTTGTGTATTATTGTATTAATTGACTACACAACGGCATGAGCGATATATGTAAGTGCCTACAACTGCTGAACTGTTATTTTGTCTAGACATATGTTACAATCTTTACACACACGTGTGTGTCAATAAATTCCTCTAATTTTTCTTAGTGTTTTGAACTTATTATTTACGTATTAAAAAAACAAACAAACAAAAATACAATGTATTCCATACTACATACCACAGAAATGAATCATTGAACTTCGTTAATATTGGCCTGTTATTTTTTCTTTGTAATAATAACTGTTTACATTGTAACTTTTAATGTGCTCAACGCATCGATATTGATTTCTTCATGGTAAGGCGTAAGAGCACTTAAGTCAGTTTTAAAGCCTAATTGATATTATGCTGATACATCAGCAGCTAGAATCAACACGACATAAGCAATGGTGATAGTATCAGCATTTCACACGTGCTGATTTTTACCATCATCGAGAGAGTCAAATGAATTTAACTTTTCCTTCAGCGCTTGTCAATTAGCATAATGTCAACTAGGCTTAAATCATAATATGTCTCAATAATGAATGAACATACTGAGAAAAAAAAAGGTTTTTTGAACTGTTTATGCAAGGGTAGCAGTTTTATTTGCGTTGAAACGAATTGTGATGGTGTATTTAAGGTAATTTAAATTGCACTGAGAACTTAAGGATGTATCATTTCTTTGCGATGGTACAGCAAAATTTACTAATGTGTTTGATTAATTTCTGGTACTAGTACATACTTGCTATTTTGAACTATTATCAGTAGCAATAATAGCCTTTAATATCTTTTACCTTGCTCTGTACTCCTGAACATTATGAGCGAGCGACACATTTTGGCGGTTGTTTAACAGCTATAGAGAAACTGATGCACGTTTTCATTGACGACAGGTTCTCGATCGCTCAAGTGATGTGTTTGGTATAATAATCAATCACTAATAATATTTTGTACCAAACACAATACTGAGTGATCCCAGCAAGAGAGGCAAAAGGAGTAGTAGAATCGATAAAAAATAGTAATAAATATTATATGGGCCATGAGGAAAAACCTTTACAAGGTTTTTAAATGAAGGTAATTCTCCTGTACAGGTGGATCTAAATATTTCAATAATAACACTGTGTTACAAAGAAAGATAAACTCGATATACTTTTGGCGGGACATAGTATAGGTTGTAGGTCTAGTGGAACTAAAAGTAGTGGCATACTAGAAATTTCTCATACACCCTCAAAATCTCATTTTAGACAAAAAAAAACCGTTATTCGGTAGGTCCACGTATATAATAATTTGTAACTTCGCCATTTTTTATTCGATGTCGCATTTGAAAGAAGAGAGATAGGCCTTTCTAACCATATGCTCCTTATTTCGTTGCGTTGAAAAGTCTCAAAGTTACAGTCGAAAACATTTCGAAATTTCCAAGTTTTGACACATTTGTTCAGCTTTGACAACAATTTGATGGCTTTTTTTTCTCTACAATATTTTTTTTTGTTCATATCACTAATAGCAAATTCGATTCCGCGTCTAATGAGCATTTGTTAACTAAAATTGGTTGAAATTTGACTGAGTTATCGAATTTTTGCTCATTAAGCAGCTATATTTCTGTATAATATTGAACTACAGAGAAAGTTGAAGAAGCACTGGGCTTTAACCGCAAAAACTGTGGAAATGTAAAAAAATGCAACAAATAACAACAACTAAAACAACACTAACAAATACAACCACTACAACTACAACAACAACAAATTCAAAAGCCGTTGTCAGCAACACCAGCATAGAATTTAAAGCGGTAATACCAAGTATTTTTGTTACTTTTGTGAGTGGGATAGTCGTGTGCGAAATAGGTATAAACGAACTGACTGGTTGGCCACCACGTACATCGTTTCAAATTGGGAAGTAAAATGTTTTGAACAACATTCCATTGGTGCGGCTTGAAGATGTCATCCTACCGTCACTGCATTTGAAAATCGGCTACATAAAGCTGTTAAAATTTGAACATCGACAGCGAAACATTTCGTCAACTCAGAATAAAGTTTCCTGGATTCATTGAAGCTAAAATCAAAGAAGGTACCCTATATTTTCATTTGTTGGCAATTTTTGTAGTTGTTGTACATATTTGTTAGTGTTGTTTTAGTTGTTGTTATTTGTTGCATTTTTTCAAGTTTTCACAGTTTTCGCGGCTGTGCTTCTTCAACTTTCTCTATACATAGTTCAATATTATACGGAAATATAGCTGCTTAATGAGCAAAAATTCGATAACTCAGTCAAATTTCAACCAATTTTAGTTAACAAATGCTCATTAGACGCGGAATTGATTTTGCTATTAGTGATATGAACAGAAAAAAATATTTTAGAGTAAAAAAAGCCATCAAATTGTTGTCAAAGCTGAACAAATGTGTCAAAACTGGTAATTTTCGAAATATTTTCGACTGTAACTTTGAGACTTTTCAACGCAACGAAATAAGGAGCATATGGTTAGAAAGGCCTATCTCTCTTCTTTCAAATGCGACATCGAATAAAAAATGGCGAAGTTACAAATTATTATATAAGTGGACCTACCGAATAACGGTTTTTTTTTGTCTAAAATGAGATTTTGATGGTGTATGAGAAATTTCTAGTATGCCACTACTTCTTTTACTTCCACTAATCCTGCAACCTATACTATGTCTCGTCAAAAGTATACCTCAAATTTAAGTCCAAAAAACATTAAATCAATTGGCAACTTGCTTTCAAAATAAACATTATCAACTCCAAGTTTTTGAATTGATTTTTGCAATAAATAAATTGCTCTGAAATTTTTTGTTAATGTTATTTATGTAATCAAGGACATATATGCGATAAAAAATAGAAATATAATTTATTATACTTCTTAAAAATGCAAGAATTGTTGAATGTTTTAAAATTGTATATGGATTTTTACTTAAAATTCTTTATGAAAGTCTTTAAACTCAGACTGTCTTTTGGCACTAAAAGCGAAAAAAAACCATATTATATTTTTATAATATTTCTCAGTTTCTGAAGGCAATTCTTAAGAAGCTGCTGATAGACAAAACACCAAACTACGATAAACACATCCTTGGTAAAATATATACATTGCAGATTGGTTTTAACGCCATTCAGATTCCTTAACATGACAGAGACATGTTAGTATAGATTTTGTATAATCCGGAGTACATGATGCATGACAAGAAAAAGGTAGGTAGTAAATCTACTTCGATTGGAGTATAGTGGGATCACAATACTCAACTAGGAAAAAACCTAGAATTGGTCTAAGACGTATTCTCACAATACCCTCTAGATGAATGCCACATACGAAATTACATTCGTATGTGCAAGTTTGATTGGTAAAATGGATTTTCATATCTATATTTCTAGAATGATTTGTTGAACAGTAAAAATGATTATATTATACATATCTGTGGTTTTTTCAAATAACTCGTTATCTGCAAAATTTAAAATTTTAAACAAAATATACCATTCGACATAAAATTTTATATTTCATAATCCTGAGTACTCTGGTATAACAATTACACTATTATTAACAAAAGAATAACCACTTAAGTACCCACCCAAAAATCTTGAATTATTTTTTCAAGAACCAGCGCAAGTAGACATGCTACGGAGAAGTTAAAAAAATTGATCAAATAGCAATGCAAGTGCAGATAAGTTGTTATTTTAAAATGAAATTCCGACTTTTTTTAATTTTCATTGTTTTGTTTGACTTTTCTTCAATTTTTGTTTGTGTATGTATTAACAACAATAATGAAAGATGGCATTTATCAATACCAGTATTAACAACATTCATTTTCATTTCCATTCATTTTGCCTGATAAAACTTCATGGCTTTTCGCGATTTTTCTTGTTTTTCAATAAACCGCATAAGTGAACTCCTGTAGCGATTACTGATTTCAAATAAATATTCATCTTCAATTGAGTCGTTAATTCGCACACAGTATATCGAAAAAAGTGTTATAATTGAAAGCGAGAAACATTGTATGTGCAACTTTTTGCTATATTTAACATTTTTTGAAAAATAGTATCCGTACTGTTAATAAAATTTATTTCAAAACGTTCTGTGAGAAAAAGAAAAAAAAATTCCACAAATTGGTGATTTCCCAAAACTTTTTCTCACTTTTTTCGACTTTTCCCTCGTTTTCTCAAAACTAGCTTTTTGCAGATAACGAGTTATTTGAAAAAACCACAGATATAATAATTGCCCAATTTGGTCTCACTGTTGGAATTGTATTTACTATTTTTCGAAAATATTGTATACAAAATTTCAGGTTTCTACCTCAACGCGTTTTTTATCTATGTCCAAATATGTACATACTCGTATATAGCGGAAAACTAAAGTTTTGTATAGCAACACCAAGAATAGGTTGCCCAATTTAGTTCATTGACTATTTTTATGAAAATGCTGTCTAAAAAATTTCTACTGTCTACCTCGAGGCAGTGTGCAAATATATACCTAATGAAAACAGCAGAGTTTCACCTGATTTCGAACTTAAATCTTCAATTTTTGTGAAAACACGTATGCTTACCCATTTACTACTACCCATAGTTTCAGTCCTGATTTCCGCAACCTGGGGTCGATAAAACCCCACTGTGAAATTAGCCAATTTTTACAAGTGAAATTCAAAAGTTTTTTTTTAAGTATGAAAATTTTAATAATTTAGGAACAGTATTATTATATATATGCCATCTTATTATGCATTTTATTTTATTTATGAAAACAGTTAAAGCACAATTTTTTATAATGTATTGAGTAGATTTATCGCTGGCAGCTGTCGCATTGCGTATTGAGTTTTCTATCTTTTTATCGTGGACAGGAAGCGCACCTTGCTCTCTTTCCACGAGAAGCTTCCAACTCTTCAACATGTCTTTCCTTTTCAATTATTCTGGCAATCCTGCCTTAAGCCAAGTAGGCAAAGTTCAAAATGTTCGGTTCCTCTAAATATGGTCTTGTTAGAAGACTTAACGCTAATTTTTTTTTTAAAAAGTGAGTCTTTTTACCAAATTCTTTGTACCTTGAGTTTAAAAGACTTAAAGGTATAAACAAGTTTATTCCTACAGCGTTTAATAGGCCAAAAATACACACATTGACCACCAGCGTGCCTTTCTTGACACTCATATTTGTGACACAATTGGTCAAAAGTTTTCACACTACCTTTGGTATAGATACTACTAGATACTACAAATATGTAAAAATTGCGGAAAACATTGTAAACTTTTCCTTCACCTTACGTATTGAGTTTTGTTAATTTGCCCTGAAAAATATTTCTGGAATTTTTCAATTACACTATTCTTACCCTGAGGTCGTACACGACCTCAGCCCCTTTATTTTTCTCAGAAAAAGGCACACATTTTTTTATATTGGCACCGACCGAATTTCAGTTTTCCTTCGTAGGTACGATTTAAAAACAATGAGTGAAGAGAATTTTCAATATATTTTTGAGATTAAATTATTTTTGGGGTCGCTTTCGACCCTGGGTAGTAAAAAAGGGTTAACAAATTTTCACTTAAAACAAAAAGTAAAATTACTTTTCTTTACATAAAAGCATCGAAAATAACCATCATTAAGATATGTAAAGGTTTAAAATAAATACATGTATTTTTTATTACACTCGTCCAGCAAAATTAGAGTAAAGACTTGACTACAGCCAGGGGCGCATCACCGACGGAGAAGGGGGGGGGGGGCAACGGGACACCCAGAGTCAGTTTTTCTCAACGTAATTTGAAAATTAGGAATAAAATGTAATCTGTATATTAATACAAAAAACTGATAAAATAAAATAAAACCTTTAAATATTAAGCAGGGTTATGATTAACAATCATAATTCGACGACAGGGCAGCTGGTTCGGAGAGGCATGAGCGGGCGATAGAGGCGAGACATCGTAATTGCACATAATAAATTTCTGAGAAGTTAATTTCGAAAATTAACTTACAAGAAAAACCTTATAATTTCTCCGATAGCGGCAACTATTAAGAATGATACGGAAGGAAATCGGGGAAAAGTAGATAGTTCCGTATTTACCGGCGAATATATCAGTTTCATGCTACATCTCAAATTTTTATATATAAATCAAGGTTCCATTAGAACGTTCCAAATAACGCTTTCTTTCGTTCCAAATGTTACGTTCCGATTTTTGTTGCATAGAACGATCGTAAGATACAGAAGCTCTACTGTTTCATCTCCTCAAAAAATACATATAAAAAATGTCGCCGAAACTAATTGTATATTTCTTAACATTTTAAACACACCACCATGCCTATGTTACATATATGTTATATGAGAAAAAGCAAATTTACTTCTTTTAATTAGTTGGATAAGCATACAAAATTACAAAATTTTGAGGAATTGCATGTGTACAAATCACACACTTACGGAAATAACGCCTCAGCAGCTATTAATGATCCCCCATATGATTCTGTCTTTTTTGGATTCCATTTTCAAAAAAAATTTGCAATTTTTAACAAAATATGAACTCAAAAGATATTGTTTCCCACATCAGAAATATTTGAAAGATAAACAAGTATTTATTGAGGTAAAACATTTCATTGAAACTTCATCAAAATTTCCAAGTAGAGAAAATCTACGGTATACCGGTAGAGAAAGATTATTTTGTAAATTTTTTATCAGTTTCAGATGTATAATACACGTCGACATTTATAATCGCCGCCATTTATAAATTTGTATGGCTATAGAGGTCTTTTATTTTTATTTTGTAAAAGCTTCACAAATTGTGTGGTGGATTGTAAGAAAATAAATAAATGTGTTTGATTGTTTGTGAAATTATTATTATTATTAATCTATTGAAGATAAAAAAAAACAGCGGCTTTATGGTTCATACCGAGATTTTAGCAAATAAAACTTGAAATTCAAGACTTTCACAAGGAGCCGTTTTTAAGTGCTCTGATAGGCACAGGATATCAATTTTTCTGACCCCTCTTTGGTCAGAGAGACACCTATGACGCGCCCCCCCCCCTGTAAAGCCAAATCCTGGGTACGCTACTGGTCACAACTAGTATCAGTAAGATATACTGGATTTTTCGTCTCGTCCAAAAAGATTTTACTAATATCCCCGGGACAAATTCCATACTTTTTTTTAACCTTTATATTCCTTAATGATGATTATTATTTTATTTATTATTATTATTATTATTAAGTGAAACGCTTGTCTATACACGGGTAGAAGTGCATTGAATTCATGCGGCTGAGCGCGTAATGAAACGTTGCACCCTCATTTCACTCAAAATTTAGCATATTACCTATCTGCGTGTCATTTATTTGCTCAAGCTGTTTTACATAGGAAATACAGCAATTATAAATAAAAAAGAGAAAAACAATTCCAACAAATTGAAACAAGAACAAGTATGGAAATGTTAAAAAGTAAGAAGATAACACATTCGTAAAAATAGGCAACAACAATTATTACTGCTAACTTGTTGCGCTATTGGAAATCCCAAACTAATTAAGTTGTATAGTTGAATTTTTACGGTTATATTTCGATAACACATTGTTTTTTTTTCTAATTTGCAAACCGAAATAACTTCTAGTTGTGAATACATACCTACTACAAAAACTACTAGAATTATTCACAAAAAATGCAGTAAATTTTATATACGTAAAGTATAAAAACCAATCAAATTTTTATGCATTCAAAATTTTCAACAATTTATAGGTAAGCTTGATTTTCATCCTAGTTAGTATTGAATTAATTTTATTTAATTGATTTTAATTATTTTTTTAGTATAGGTTTAGTAGGATGTAGAGTTAACTACTTGATTACTATCCATAGGTACGTAGTTAACTTTCTAAGAATTTACATAACTGTGATGTATATGCACTTATTCACTTTACACGATTTCGCTGTTAGATAAGTAATTATAGGTAGAGCTCACAAAATTATAATTTGCAATTAAGTTTTTAATAAAAATTCTTCAAAATAATTTTTTTTAATTATTTCTATTAAATAAAAATAATAATAAAATAAATTAACTCATACCGAATGTTAAAATTCTGATATTTCACAAAAAAACAAAAAAAAAACAATTTTTTTTTTCAAATTTCTAACGTTTCTTCCTACTACCGCAGTTGAGTAGCACAAGTAAGAACCAGAACTAAAATTGCAAGGATGGGAATATTGAAAATTCTAGTCTCTATCCGCTATCTACTCTTTAATAGAGATAATAACTCTTTCCCCCACCATATATTTTCATAAAAAGCTTTCCGAACTAATACTTTAAAAGTACTATACCTGTGGTACTACTACGTACGTAAACACCGAATTGTACGTACACAAAAGCTGAAGCTTTCGAGTTCATTAGGAGAGAGATTCAATTTCAAGTCTTATCAGCAACATTTTTGCTGTTCACTTAGGAGAAATAGGAATTGCTTGATTTGGTTTGGTAGTAGTTATATGGGGCCTATCCCGCATTTCTATAGAATTTAACGCACACTAACACGCTTGTTAGTCGGCTAAATTTTGTTTTGGTAAACAAAACTAAAAGAGGAAAAAGAGAGAAATAAGTTTTTTTTGTGGCATCTGGTTCTGGCATCATATTTACACTTACAATTACGTCATTTCAATTTTGATCGGTTATTTCAGTTTTTTTTTTTTTTTAATTACTACAAACAAATGTTTGCTTAGCATTAAGGTTTAACAGATAAAATTAAAACGTAGAAAAATACATATAAACCGATTTCTGGCTGCAAGCATTTTTTTTTTAGTATTAGTATATAAATTCGACTATCTACACAACTGCTACGATGAAATCTAGATTAACTTTGATCAAAATTGAGCCACTTTAAAAAAAAAAAAAAAAAAATCGACAAACGCATCACTTCTGTTTTGCTTAATGAATAGGTTGTCGACACAAAAGGAAACCTAGAACCGGATTCTACACCAAAAAAAAAAAAACCTAGAGAGCGGTGTCTAACAAAACCTTGACCTTCAATCAAATATTATCAACAGCCGCCAAATACTCACTCCCACCCGAGTAAAAGCACGTGCTACTCCACCACACATTATTGGCGATTATATGTATGTGTGTAATTACTGTTATTGCGATGCAGTTAATTTATTGTTAGGCAATACTTCATTTTTTATTCATATGGGCAACCCATTGCAAATTGTATGCACTGAAAGCTATGTATGGGTGTGTAATTATGGTACGGCAAAATATAGTTTGGACACCCACGAATAATATTAAAAGACATTTTCAATTTTTACATGTCCATTCGTGTGTTCGCCTGTGTCTGCCGTACTCATAATAATTGTGAGATGACGTTTAAACATTTTTTCATTAATATCTGCCTATAGGTACCAACACTGCGGAGCACTTAATTACCGGCATCTAATTTTTACCGCTTTTTACCAGGGGAATCCTTACGGTTTCCGATATAATGAGTCTTAAAGAAATTTGGGTATATTTTCATAAATGGCCGTGTCATTTTTGAACATTACATACACTCTATGATGATGATTTAAACTTTGGTAATAGATAATTGCTGGACTTAGTTTTTCCACCGCCCCCTCCCCCACTCTCTTCACTTAGAAGTTATGGCTCAACAAAGTTTTTGTTTTATTTAACTACGATTTTTATCAAAAAACACGTCATCAATACCAGTTTTTCATATTGGATTTAAGAAACCCAAGAGCTCCGCTTTAAAATGACCTATCACAATCTGTACCCAAAATGTAACCCTTTCTGCGTTTTCTTGCATTTTCTCTTGAGTATATCCAGTTAAATAAAAAAAAAAAACGAGTTAAGATTCCGAAATATTACCTTTGTTTAGCAATAACTTCCAAACGGAGCAGGGGAGGGGGGAAAAAATTATAGACCATTGAAAAGGTCGCACAATTGTCTATCTACCAAAGTTAAAATCATAGGGTGTAGCGCTCAGAAGATACAGGGTGGTCTATGAAAAGATAACCAAATATCTTCAAAGTCCGATTTTATCGGAAACCTTGAAGTTTTTTATTCACTTCATTAACCCTAGATAGATAACGATATTTAACTATACCCTAAATAAACCAATACGTAGATTCGGCGTGCGCATGTTTGAGTGGGCATATTTTGGATTATGTATCCAGCGGTAAACGGAAGTATTTCGGATGCATTCCGAAAACATTCTGCGAAAGGCATGGAAGCAATACGCTATGCAGTACCAAAAAAGTATACAAAATTTATATGGGTGGGTGGTCCATTCCGGAATGGACCACAACATTTAAATGATGTATATGACGAGCGATTCATATTTTTTTGGATCTGAAGTGCTGAGAAAGTCGATCAAGTGAAAAAAAGCTTTCCTTATTAATTTTTTGGAAGGCGAAAAGAAGCATTACTTTTAAGTTCTTTGGAAGTTGGTCAAAAGAGTAATTCTTTTAAATTTAGTGGACGCATTCATTCTGCCATTTCATAATAGTGAACTGAACCATTAAGCATGGATTTTCCGGAAGGTTGGAAAGAACCATTCGATTTATATTTACTCTTAGAAAGGTGGAGGGAAGCACTCTTCCTGTTTTCACTGAGAGGTATAGTGAAGAGCTTTTCCTGCTTTCTTAGAAAGGTGCAGAAAATAGGCACGTTTTCAGTTATTCGAATCTCGTACTTAAATAAAAATAATGCACAAATCAGAATATTTTCAATCTGCATGCAATTTCCTTCCTTCATTGACCCTATTTAGACGGGTCAGTATAAGGTGCGCTTTGAGGTTCCTCAAAATGACCTTCATGATTACATCAGTCGACTTGCTGCCCTTGCTGCCTTCAGTCGGTGGAAGAAATGCATCGACAAATCATGTAAAGTAACAACCACACACTGCAATGCCTGAAACTGGAATGATCACATGACTCATAATGCCCAATAAAAATATGTACTGCCTCAAGAGTTGCCTGTGCTGCTGTCAATTTTAAGTTGCATATCATTCCTGCCCCCGATCTTCATCCTACGACAAGGTACGTGCGGCAGAGTTAGCATACTGACCCATCTAAACAGGCTCATTGTCTTTAGAAAAACAATGAAACTATATGACTCACTTTCGACCTGCACGACTAGCTTCTGCAAATATAATAGCACAAATTTCTATCTCTTTTCGATAACAACACGAATGAATATATTGTTACGTGCAATAGAAACAGACAACTGGTGACATCTACTGGCAATTGAGAGTAAATGACTTCAGGTTCGGAGAATTGATTATGGAATTTACAGGATGAATAGAATGAATAGAACAGTGAAGAAGCTTTTGTTATAGAACACTCCAGAATAATCCGGAGGGTATAAATATAACAGTTGTCACCGCCAGAAAAAGAGTCTTATCTTAGACGTTGCAGTGTTAACAAGTGAAAGTAATAAAGAAGCGAAAGTGTGTAATTAGATTGCGATAATTGAAAGTACAGTGTTAGCGATAATTAGAGTTGAGTTGATTAATTGAGGTATTGTGAATTTTATATGATTAGAGTGAAATAAAGAACGTATATATTAATTATTTAATATTGTGTTTTAAATAACGAACCAAAGGCCACGCTCGCAACAATATCTATTCATTATTTCTGCCTTCTCTAAGCATTCCCTGAAAAGTACATACCGTACTCAAAAAGATGATTCATCAACACATTACACCTGCTTTCCTAAACTAGGTAAACATAATATCCATGTACTCATTACTAATGCATTCCTTCCAGGTAATGTTGACAGTAAACCTTAATTAAGTCAGGCATTCCCATTTTTCCCGCTGGGTATATAATAAGTTTATGAATATAGTAATATGTCTTAATATATGTATTGTGGGTAAATGAAAAATACTATAATGGTGAATTCTTTTCAACAAAACCGAACAGGCACTGAACTGAACCAGAACCTGTCAAATCTACAACGAACTTAGCCCTGTCCCGAACGGGGACAAGCTGAAAAGAATGCAAGAAAGTAGAATATCCGAAAATGCTCGTCCTTTATAATTTTAATAAAAAAATAAACCACATCAATAAAATAATTGTAATTTCTCAAAATGTCCACACATCCCCACTTGATTTACAAATACTTTCGATTTGACGTTTAGCTCCGAACCGTAACCTCAAATTTTCATGGAACAAGAATAGTTCAAACCTGGTGCAGAAACCGAACATAGAATCGCTATGAAAAGAACATACGTGCGGAACCAGTTCTGTATCGGTGTGGTGAAGAAAACACTTATGCCCAATCTACAATGCATGGTTAAACCACGTCATCAAAACGATATGGATTTTTGTGTTTGCTTCCCACTCTTGCATTTGAAAATTTATGCTTGCAAAAATGTCCGTTCTCTCTCATACATTTGACGACATGAGCACAAGCTTATGTGTAGTAGTGAATCAGCAAAAACGATATAGTAATACCACAGGTGTATTCAGCATAATTTAGAACCATGTATGGGAATTTAGAACAAAACAGCTGTAAACTGGAACTTGTACTTTCAGTCTTGAAAGCACTATTTTATATTATTCGGCTTGTCCCAAGCAATTTCTTAGTTTACTAAGTTCACTATATTATAGTATAAATTATTGAGACCAAATACTTGCTTTGATGTAATTCTGCAATGAAATCGAGGAAGCAATTACATTTATGATAATTGACAGGTCAACAGCTGTTTAATTTGGCAGTTCACCACTACTTACATATTTCGTGTATTTATATGCATTCTTCAGCAAACGATATCGTTTTGACGAGGTGGTTTTGCCATGCATTGTAGATTAGGCATTAAGGTGTAGGAACCGAACGAGTTATGGTTCAGTTCAGGTGAAAAGAATTCACCATTAGGTTTATTTATATTTTTATCAGTAAAAAAATATTAAAAAACAAAACACGGTATTTCTACGAGTTATATAGATTTTTCAAAACCGATTACGACGATTCGACGTAGATTATCTATGTAGGGTTAAAATGCTGAGTGACTTATATTTTTGATTGATTTTATGATAATAAATAAATTTATGAAAATCAACGTATGGGTCACTTAAAAAGCCTGCGCGGATCAGCGTCTGACCCGCGGGTCATAGGCTCCCTACCACTGGACTAGAGACTAGGCGAAAACTTTTAAATAAATTTGATAAGGTTTCCAAAACATGCATTTTATGGAGAAGGCACATACAAAACAAAACTTTAAAAAAAAAAAAACGGCAAGGCAATTCAGAATTTTATTTTTATTTTACAAAGAAAAGATTGTACCGATATGGCATGCTCTCAGTAGAAAAATGCGGGTATGTGATCAAAGGTCGAAAATCACAAAATGTCCTTTGTATAGTAGGATTTTTCGAGACACGTTCTTTTTTCTATGATATTAAGCATTAAAAGACACATCTTTTTTTCCGAAGTCGTATCATTTGCCGTTATTAAGATATTTGAAAAAAAGGATATTTTATAAAATTTTCTGTTGCAGATTTGGGTCACTAGATGGTGTTTGCGGCAAAAACTACATATAATTTAGAATATAGAATAGAGAATCGTTATGTATAGGTTCTTTTTCAATACCTCGGGAACCTTTATCGGAAACTCACTCTTTTTTTTAAACAGATATATGCCGGCTAAATTCTAGTTAACTAATAACTTCCTCAGAAATACGTTCATTAATAAATTGTAGAAAAAGGACAGTATTTCGACTTCTCCTGTTTTTTTCTTTTCTTTCTATTATTGTGTTCTCTGTAATGTCGTTCATAATTATAAATCCCTATACATTTAGTGTTCAATTGAATAACTTTAGCGCCCTTGTTCAAGTTACACGCCTTTATCACAGTCTACAAACATTAATTACCTACTTCCATGAATTTAAGTAAAATATTTTCTATATTTTTTTATTTATATTTATATGTCTAACAGTTCCTTCGGGAAGATAGTTAAATACCAGTACGAAGGGAAATGTTAAGTTTAAAAACAAATCTACATTTATACACATTTATAGTATGAGCTGCAGTGCTAGTTGGCTTTCGTGCTATATCTATTCTCGTCGCAATTATGCAAATAGACACAACTGTTCAACAGAAATGACGCAACAATCTAATCAGTCTCTGAAAAAATGATAATTAATGTGCTCAAAGCCATACTTAAAACAAAAAAACAATAAACAATTTTTTTTCGATATTATGTGGATTTCAAATGCATCATTAAGAGGCATTCAGATGATGAAGATTGATCGTCACTCATTCTAGTCACAAAAAAAATCGAAAAAGCAAATTCTGGAATGGAATTCTAGCGGACAACGCCGCCGCCGACCGTTTGCTTGACTAGAATTCACAATCTTGCATATACAGAGTTTTGTGACTGTATGCAGAAAATGAACATATCCAATCGGTTCACAGAATTGTACTAAAATCTTGTATAAAATGAAGTTAAATTCACGTGTCTCCTTAAACTTTGGAGATTGTATTACAAAAAAAAAAATTACAAATGTGAATTGGACATGCGCAAAAGCTTTGACAACATTTTTGCTTTTTTCTAGACAAATTTTGTTTGTTTGTGTAACCAAAACAATTCTTGAATTTCTCCTCAGTCAGCGTCGTTTTCAACTGTGGTGGAGCTTTTTACCTTAGGCTATCGCGTTCGCATATACCTAAATATATATTACGCGAAACAAGAAAATTTTTCTTGCGAAATCCTTCATATTGTCTAGATAAAACAAACATTTTGGTAGATCACTCTCATTCTATGGAATGAAACAGAAGAACTTTTACTTTTCCTCTCCCAGCAAGGATCTTAATCTTTTATCGTATCTTTAATCGACAATAGTTTTGAGAACGATCACTGGTGAAGTGCTGATACTTTTCGTAATATTTATGTATAATTGTAACTATGTAGGTAGATGATAAAAAATGAAATTATTTATTTCAAAATACTTCTCTGAATTATTCTCTCTGAAAAGATTTTAGTGAACTAGTAGACATATTGCAAGTGCGACTTAAAAAATTGCTTTTAACAAACTAAGAAAAATTACTTTCAGTCCATTAACAGATTGTCAATCGTTCATATCTGAACAGGTGGGAAATTTTCATGAATTTTTTCAACAACTCTTCTACTTAAATTTTGAAATTGGTGTAATAAAATTCAAAAATTGAATTGAATTTGAAAACTCGTATTTGTTTATTAGCCTCTTCTTCAATTTTTATAAAAGTTTATGAATTAAATATACAAAAAAAAAATGTAGGAAATTTAAATTTCTTCTGTCAAAAGCGAAGTTCCAAAATTTGTTTTTAAGTTGTTTTTTTGTTGTTATGTATATGATTTTGATTCTGAGAATGGATCCACTACAAAGGGAAGCAATGTATGTAACCTCAAAGAGCGTTATGAAGAAGAAAGCAAATTTGACATTTGTACGAAACGGATCGAAACGATGGGTGTTTCGCCCTTAAACGCTTGGAAGGAATCATTATAGGACGTGTATCTGCTCAAAGCACTCCGAGAGCTGTGAATATCGATTTATCGTAACTTTATATTTACTTTCATTCAAATTACTCTGACTGCTCAAACAAATCGTAGGTAGACCTTTGAGCATTTAGAGCAATCCGTTAATAATATCAATAGAGCGCAAAAAAAATTTATTGAGAATGTGAGTCTTTTTTTATATTCCATAGTTCCTTCCTTTCCTTCACCCCTTATGTATTTTTATAATTTTATTATTATTATTTATTCATTTTTATAAGGAATCTTGTATTATCAATAGATATTTCACAAATCACAAACGTTGCCAATATAAAAAAAAACGAACAGAGCGTTCAGAGCACTCTGGCAGTAACGCACCCAGGATTTGGTGTGGGGGGGGGGGGGGGGCAAAGGTGTCCCAAGTCCTAACGAGTCGGAAAAATAGGGCTCTAAAGTCGCGTCCTGCACCCATCTGAGCACTTAAGGACTGCTATTGTAGATTAAAAGGTTTTATTTTATTTTATCGAACTTTGTAGTAATATACAGATTACGTTTTGCAAATTATGTTCAGAAAACTGACATTCTAGAGGGGGGCCGGTTCCGTTCGGCCCCCTCTCGGTGCGCCCAAAACTGACATTCTGGAGGGGGACCGGTTCCGTTCGTCACCCCTCTCAGTGCGCCCAAAACTGACATTCTGGAAGGGGACCGGTCCCGTTCGTCCCCCCTCTCAGTGTGCCCCTGCTCTGGATTATATCTTTTTTACAGAGTGCTCTGAACGTTCTGAAAAATCTGTTCTATCTACAGAGGGCGAAAAAAGATACACGGCCATACGTGTGTATTCGAAATTGATCGAAATCAGATAACTCTGTCGTAGAGTTGCCACATAAAAAAATTTATAGATTTTGATATTTTTCACGTTTACTAGGAAAACTGTCAGTCCCAGACATTTTTAATACTTACTGAAGTTTTACAGAATGTAAAATCCTATTAAATTAATTATAACCATTTTTACTATTCGACCAATCGTTCCAATTTCAAAATAGAAATGGTGGTTATACATATTTACAGGTTATTTATCGTTAAAATTGGTCTTTCTTACATTTTTCTCCTAGTTTTTACGTAGTTACGTTTTGAAGGAGATTTTTTTTTTCATCCGAACAGCATAATCAGTCTATAGCTAAAGAAAAAAAAGTAAAAAACTCTCCTTAAAAAGAAAAAAAAATATCGTGGATAGCAACAACGAAATATTTACATGAGAACGTAGGAGATAATTGTTTTATTTATTCCTTCACCGCAAAAGTGTTTATTTAGACTGGACATTAAAGTCTTTGTGTATTTGTTTGTTTAAAGTAGATATCGCAATATCTCGCTCCATCGACTACAGTTTACATAAAATTCTGTTTGAGCTCATAGAATTTCAAAATAATTGTATACCGCCGATATAGAATTTCCAAGAATGATAATGCGCGAATTATGAATTTATCAGCGTACACACTTTATTGAATTTTTCTGATAAATTACTTTTCCAAAGGGGTGGTTTCAGTTGTTATCACAAACCTACTGTTACTCCTGTATAGGTATTGCAATACGCAATAGTTAAATACAATTGCAGTATTGCATTTTAGATATTAACCGCAGTGTTTGCTTTTTTCCTGTTTTCCCTGATAAGTAAAACTTTGCAAGATATTTGATTTTTATAACAATTTTTGACAAAGGTGGGTTTTGTTAAAAATGGTAATTTAATTAATACTTTTCCTTGGTAGGAATAACAGATTTGTTTTGAAATTGAAGAAAATCCAAAAAACAACGAAGCAAAATAAAATTTAGAATCGGTGTGAGATCAGATATGCGTTCATAACTTAATTCCATTTTGGTGCTCTGTATAAGAACGTCGAGTTATCTCTCGCAAAGACATTTTTTTTATATAAATTTTAAAATTTCTCACGAGACTAAATACGAAAATTTAAAACAGTTTTGTAAACAATCCCTTTCTATTGACAAACTTACAAGGTTCAATAGTTTCCGTCCCTCTGGGGATGGCTATAGGGTTGAGGTTTTTTTAGGCGTGTTCCAAGTTTGGGCAGGGATAGTTTTATTACTTTTTCAGTTTACTTAATGACCGGCTCTTCCATTTCGGTTGTGTCGCGGCGAGAAGCTTGAAGAACGGGCATAGTGCATTATTCTGCACATTTGAATATACATATTTCAACTTCAATTTCATAAGTGGTGTTTAAAAAAAACTAGTAGCTGTTATTTTTCGATACTCTTATAATTATTATTAATATGACGGATTCAGACAGAGATTTCGCCTCGCAACTGGTCACTGCGACCTCTGACATCTTTTGTGAGACTACCCCTACGTGCCCTAAGACCATCATTCGAAATTGAAGTCTTTAACAAAACCTACAATTTTCTAGGGGGCTATTCCTGTAACATCCTCTGGCGATCTGAATGCCCTTTCTACGTTTTTTAATCTTATGCGACCAAGAATCTTAAAATCGCAGAGGACATGTGCAGGAGTTTCATTATCTTCCATTCAGAAACAACAGATCTTGCTGTCGACCTTACCCGTCTTCTTAAGATCGTATTAAGCCTCAATTCTGATTTGCTAAGCATATGTACATACGATATGAATTCCTTCGCTTATCTCAATCCTGGGGCGTTTTCCCAGTGTACCAACTTAATTCTGTCGTCCCAAAGCCTGGCACTTTGGATGGTCAAAAGTAGGCTCAGGACAGATAAATAAAGATATGGCTCTTTCCTTAGCAAGGCGATCCATATAGTCTCATTGTCCTTAATGGCTTCATGTCCTGGAACCAAAATCTACATGGCCTCATTTGTTTAGGCTAGTTGCTTCAGACCAGTAAGGCAGTCTCACACTAGCTTAGATTCAAAGGTGTTGTGTGTTTTCAGATATGCTCAGCCTAAGTCCATACTATATTCCTTTTAAGCAATATATATGATAATATTCAAAAACCGTGATGGGACATTACTTCCAATTACGTTTTATTCTTTATGTGGTGAATTTCCGATATGAGTAACTCCATATTCGGACGCAGTGAGCAAAATTAGTGGAAATTTAGAGTACTTAGTCATTTTACGTAAATAGGCAGTTGTGGTAAAATATTTGAGGAACTGTATTCTTTATAAGTCTGTCAGTTGTATCTGTCAGAAGGAGATTACGGCCAGTCGTGTAGACTTAGTTAGGCTCATTCGACCAGGTTTCGTCCCTGCCAAAAGACTCATCAGGAATGTTTAGTGAGTGGCTTGAAATAGCCGGTGTGTACTTAAGTACAATATTAGTTAATGTCCAAAAAATAATGTCCGTCAAGTCATTTTAAAGACATGCATCTATCACAGGTGTCACTCAGTCACGTCATCACCCTCTTTGTGGCAATGGCTTGTAGCAGGTATGTTTACCCTCCCGGATCTATGACCCACACCTTACCACGGACGTAACCTGGTCGAATGAGCCTAACTAAGGCTACACGACTGGCCGTAATCTCCTTCTGACAGATACAACTGACAGACTTATAAAGAATACACGGCCTGAAAAATAATAGGTTAGATCGCCAGTGCTTTAGCGAGTTAGTAATTTGGCCAATATATTCCCACTACTGCTCTATCTTCCCGTTTTGGACTCCTCCGTGTACCATTGCAGAGATCCTGCTTCAAAGTGTAGGTCACGAGAATGTCACTGTACGTACACGATCCCCTAAGATCACCTTGAATAGTGTTTCAAAGTTATACAGTTTCGCCATAACGTTTAAGATGAAATTAACCAATGGGTCTGTACTCTGTCTGTACTGGAATTCAAAGAGGTATTTCGTCAAAAATACTCAAACAAGGCTTTAATAGCCATATGGGGTACTCGAGAAATAAAAAAGGGCTGGAGAAGTTTTAAAGGCCAAAACAGTATCGTTCAATACAAAAAATCATCTTTAATGAACAAAGTTTCGGAGGTAAATGGGCAGAAAATTTTACGATTAATCTAGATAAATAGCAGGAACTAGTAAAAAAAGCACAATAATTAACTAAGTATAATTTAGAACTGTACCTACCTACTAAAGTATGTATGTATATACCTAATCAGTTCTAAAATGAGTTTGGATATTTTCCAGGACTTGAAAATACCCATGTTGTGGGTTAGTGCGGAAAGAATAAAAGGCAAACCAAGGTCTGAGCATTTGGAAGCTACACTTTTGAAGGGCAGCAATCACAGCTTTCCTTGATCTCCTGCACAATTGTCGATCGTTAATAAGCAACACTCCTAACTATCCTCCATTTTTATCTTGTTTTTCTTTAAGAGCCCCTTCAATCGTTCTAGCAGCCCAGCATAGTAGATACTTGCCTATTATTTTGACACCCTTATATTTGTAGTCAATCAGGCGGGATACCCTGCATCACCTTGAATTTATTAGGAGGTGGTGTGATGCCTTTTTTTATGCCACTGCCTGAACTCCTAATTCAGCTCGTGCTCATAGTGATGAACGCAAATTTCATCTCCGATAACAATCTGAAACAAAATATCATCCTTGTGTTCACTACGAAGATCCACAAACGCAAGACACAACTCAAATACCATGACATGACTACGACATTTTCGCATTCATTGTAGAACGTCTGCGACAAAGTACGACGACAAATGCCGTCGACTATTTCGTGCCGTATTTATAGACGCTACTCCAACTATTTCTGCAAGCTCCTTCTTCTTTAAACCGGCTCCCCCAGTACAAGTATTTCAACTTTTTCCACATTATCTACTGATACTGCTTCGAAAGGCCGTCCCGAGCGGGAGTTGTCTTCAATCGATTCTCTGCCTTGCTTGAAAAACATTTTATCACTCATAAATCTTGCTTGTTATCGTAAGCGGCTGATATCTCTTCCAAAATAGTTTGGAGTGTTTTCCTTGACTTGCTAGTTAGACGATTTCTTGTACTGACCCGACTGAGTTGAAATTTGGTATTTATACTCATAAGGAGTGTTGCCCAATACGACTATATAACGATCATCTCTCAGAACACCACATTGGTGTCATAGGCGAGCCGACGCTTAATAGCCGGTGACACCACCGAGGTACTGTCATTTTCTGGCCTAAAGCCGAAGACCAAAAATTCCATTAAGAAATTTTTGGGAGTATAGATACTGCGTGTGAAGTGTTTCGATCAGCAGTAACAGAGCGATCTCATCAGGACAGCAATGAACCCTGAAAATGCCTGCTGTCAACACTACAGTGAACTCAGATGCCAAAAAGTTGCTGGTGGATATATATAAACTTATTTAAAAATCTATATGTGAATCATTTTAAGGAAAATTGGTTGTCTTGATAATTAAAATGATTTTTGGGCATCCCATTTCTAACTAATAAGTGGAAAGTGGTAATGAGTTTTTTACTCTGTCGAGACCCGTACAAAATACGAGTCTACAGGCAATTCTCAACTTACTGCATATGAACAGAGAAAATGTAAAAACCGAGGTACCGAGGTACTGTCCTTACTGTCCCAGCGAGTAAATTAAAAAACAAGTACCGAGGTACTGTCATTTTCTGGCCTAAAGCCGAAGACCAAAAATTCCATTAAGAAATTTTTGGGAGTATAGATACTGCGTGTGAAGTGTTTCGATCAGCAGTAACAGAGCGATCTCATCAGGACAGCAATGAACCCTGAAAATGCCTGCTGTCAACACTACAGTGAACTCAGATGCCAAAAAGTTGCTGGTGGATATATATAAACTTATTTAAAAATCTATATGTGAATCATTTTAAGGAAAATTGGTTGTCTTGATAATTAAAATGATTTTTGGGCATCCCATTTCTAACTAATAAGTGGAAAGTGGTAATGAGTTTTTTACTCTGTCGAGACCCGTACAAAATACGAGTCTACAGGCAATTCTCAACTTACTGCATATGAACAGAGAAAATGTAAAAACCGAGGTACCGAGGTACTGTCCTTACTGTCCCAGCGAGTAAATTAAAAAACAAGTACCGAGGTACTGTCATTTTCTGGCCTAAAGCCGAAGACCAAAAATTCCATTAAGAAATTTTTGGGAGTATAGATACTGCGTGTGAAGTGTTTCGATCAGCAGTAACAGAGCGATCTCATCAGGACAGCAATGAACCCTGAAAATGCCTGCTGTCAACACTACAGTGAACTCAGATGCCAAAAAGTTGCTGGTGGATATATATAAACTTATTTAAAAATCTATATGTGAATCATTTTAAGGAAAATTGGTTGTCTTGATAATTAAAATGATTTTTGGGCATCCCATTTCTAACTAATAAGTGGAAAGTGGTAATGAGTTTTTTACTCTGTCGAGACCCGTACAAAATACGAGTCTACAGGCAATTCTCAACTTACTGCATATGAACAGAGAAAATGTAAAAACCGAGGTACCGAGGTACTGTCCTTAAAATAATTCACATATAGATTTTTAAATAAGTCTATATATATCCACCAGCAACTTATTGGCATCTGAGTTCACTGTAGTGTTGACAGCAGGCATATTCAGGGTTCATTGCTGTCCTGATGAGATAGCCCTGTTACTGCCGATCGAAACACTTTACACGCAGTACAAATACTCCCAAAAATTTCTTAATGGAATTTTTGGTCTTCGGCTTTAGGCCAGAAAATTACAATACCTCGGTACTTGTTTTTTAATTTACTCGCTGCTCATATGCAGTAGGTTGAGAATTGCCTGTGGACCCGTATTTTGTACGGGTCTCGATAGAATAAAAAACTCATTACGTTTTTCCACTTATAATAAACAATATATTTGTCTGAATTTTTATGTCAATTCCAATGCATTTCAATTAATACAGCCGTATAGTTTTTAAAATTAGTAACAGTTCAGCGTACATTTTAAACTTGAAGGAGACAAACAGATTTTACCCAAAATTTGTGCCATTTTTAATTATAGGAATTAGACAGAATGGCTCAGTCCATTCTTATATTTATGTCAGTGGTGTCATATGAAAGCCGATCTAGGTTTTCTGTTGAATGTGAACTAATAACGTCCGATTTGGATGAAACTTTCAGTTTGTATGGAAGACCAAAATACTGACACGCATTTTTTTATTTGCCCCTACCATGACCCACCCACCCGCTAGAGGTGTTAGAAATTTCGTGATTTTACGATGAAACGACATTTTGAAAAAATCATATCTCGAGAACGGAGCAACCAATTTTTCTGATTCAAATACCAAATTAAGCTGAATCAAGCCCACTGACATGTATATAAATGGACTGCTTGTTGAACCAAAAATGCATGAAAGCAAATGGCACCACTTTCATATACGTGTCTCTTTCCGTGAGAGCATACTTTCCCACTGAACTGTAACGATTAGGAATGAGAAATCCTTGTAAAAAACACTTTCTTCGACTCACAATTAAAATTTAACAATATAAATAGTCCCAAATACTTTTGTGGTAAATTCGGTAAATCCCACGGACATGGATATAAGTAAATTTCCAAATAATTTAAATTTAGTAAACATAGCGCCAGTTTACGACAGTTGGTAGTATTGACAGTGAGAGCATACTTTCTGAAATTAAAATTGGTGCCACATAAAACAGGAGATCAAGCAGTCCATTTATGTAGATATCAGTGATCAAGCCATATCAACTGTTTAGGATTTACAGGGTGATTAAGAAAAAAGCTAGTTTTTCACAAATCACCCTTTATCGTTAAAAACTACAGAGTGTACGGTCACAGTTAAAAGTTCATTGTATACAGAACTTCATGGCCTTTCCAACACTGCTCAACCGGCCTGTACCCCTAAAGAATTGTCTAAACTAAAACTTTCGGACTTTTTTACAAAAACTGTAAGCTGGGAACTCTACTACTTAATTTGACCTAGTACACCCTAACTGCTATCTGTAGCCGCAAAGGAGTATTCTCAAAGCCATTCGCAAACCTATTCTCAAAGGTAATTTGTTCCCTTAGTGACTGGAATTACGTCATTTAAAAAAAAAATCGTCTAATTTCAGTATGACCTGAATAGGCTATGAGCTAATAATTCCTTAAAAGCTACAGTTAGCACATAGGGTCTAATAGGTCAAATCAAAGAGGAGAGTCTAGAGTTTATAGTTTTTACAAAAAAAAATTATGTTAATGACCGTTTAGTAAAAAAAAATAGAGGTCAAATTAAAAAAAAAAAGCTAAGAAAATCTGAAATTTTGAGGTTTAGACAACTATAACTTCTGCGGGGAGAGGGGTACGGGCTGGTTGAGCAGTACAAGTTCTGCATACAATGAGCTCTTAAATGCTACCGTAAGCCATGTAGTTTTTAAGATACAAGGTGATTTGTGAAAAACCTTTTTCTTAATCGTCCTGTAACTACTAAACGGCGCAATCTTGCTTATAGTCTCTGGAGGAGGTTTGGTGACTCAGAGCTAGAAAGAAACTATAAAAGATTACGAAACATTACTACAGTTGAGATTCGGAAAGCGAAATCTAGGTATTTTCGTCGAAAGTTGGATCCGTCTTTGCAATCTGGTACTGTGTGGAGAAATATAAAAGAAGCCGTAATTATCCCAAAATCTTACGACAGTAGTACCATTGACCTAGACGAACTTAATACTTACTTTGTAAATAGTTCTCGTAATCCTGGCTTACCTAATGTAAACGTGTTCCCCAATACTGTGAATAATATATCCGCCCAATTCTTTTTCAGGAATGTCACTATTATTGACACGATATTTGCTATAAAATCTATCAAATCAAATGCAATAGGGTCGGCTGATATTGATTTGCGGTTCCTTAAGCTCATCTTGCCTTTTATAATTAGACCAATATTACATATTTTCAATACGGCCATTACAATATCATCATTTCCGACACAGTGGAAGATTGCAAAGGTTTATCCGATGAAGAAAATAAGTAAACCCTCTGTACCACAAGACTTATGGCAGAAACACATCCAGGCCTCGAGGCTTCCTCGAGGTGTTGTCAAAATTTCCAACACGGGTTTTTAAATGATGCAACACAAAACCAAGCCAACAGCTAGCCTCCAGGCCTAGCCGCAAAGCGCGCTTTGCTCAATGTTGAATATTTTTCTCTCTCAGGCCTACTTCTGTCAACAGATTTCTTTTTTTCTTTAATTTTGCTTTGTCAAACGAGATATTTGCCACTTAAGGATCACTTGAAATTTATAATCAACATTTTTAAAAACCGATAATAAATTATTTCTGCTCAGAATGTAAAAAAATTGTCGCAAATACCATCAAAATTACAATGACAGTACCGAGCTCGGTGGTGTCATTTTGTTTTCATTTCTCTGAGGCAAGCCTTGAGGCGAGCTGCGAGGAAGCCTGAGAGAGGCCAGGCCTGAGACTTGCTTGGATGTGTTTCTGCCTTTAAGACCTATAAGTATTCTTCCAGTACTATCTAAAGTTCTCGAGAGGTTACTCTATGAGCAGATTAGGACTTATACGGAGGCTCATTGTCTGATCGCAAAGCAGCAGTGTGGCTTTAGACCTAAGCACATTACTGCTACTGCCTTATTACATCTCAATGAATCTGTTAGACAAAATATTGAACTGCGAAGAGCCACAATACTATGCTTATTGGATTTTTCCAAGGCCATCGATTCTGTTAATTTTCATATTCTTTATCAAAAATTGGTGACTCAGTTCAATTTTAATCAGTCTACAGCAAACTTTATATGGTCATATTTAACTCACCGTAAGCAAGCTACTGTCTTGATTGCGTCCTCGTCAAAACTGTTACCTCTTCAATCAGGTGTCCCACAAGGGTCAATATTGGGTCCTTTCTTATTTATGTTGTATATTAATGATATCGTGTTAGCTCCTTAGTACTCTTCCATGATACTGTATGCTGATGACGTACAGTTATTCCTGTCGTCATCTAAGACTAATGCTGCTAGCGATATCTCGCGCTTTAATGAGGATCTTTCTCTTATACATAACTGGTCACTCAGAAACAAGTTATCCTTGAACCCTAATAAAACTCAGAGCATAATTCTTTACAATCAGCCACTTGACGTTTCATCCTTTCCATATCTTTATCTAAATGGCACTCCTATTGAATATAATACCGTGGTTAAGAATTTAGGTATGCTTATTGATAGTGATCTGTCCTGGCGAAGTCATATCAATACTACTGTGTCTAAGGTTTACTGCGGGTTGAGAAGCTTGTGGCGACATGCAGAGTATACCCCCAGACTGCTACGCGAACGACTCATTAAGGCTCTTACGGAGCTTGTGTATACTGCAATATTGATAGCTTAGGGCGTAGGAAGCTAAACGTGGCATTCAATGCTTGCGCTAGATATATTTTTGGCCTCAGGAGATGTGAACACGTGTAACTAAGCAAATTTTTATATGTAAGTTGGATCACTACTTGGACTACCTGTTATGCGTTATGATGCACAATATAATCAATAATAATTCTGCCGAATTCCTTAAGGATAATATTGAATTTCTATCATCACAACGTACGCTATTATTGCGGGTTCCTCGCCATTTTTTCCTATATAGTTCTCGCACATTTTCCATCTATGGAGTCAGAGTCTGGAATAGTCTCCCTGTATATGTTCGGGCACTTCGGAGTCAGCGGGGTTTCAGGATGGAGGCCTTAAGTTATTTTAATAAACTTTGAGTGAACACTTAACGCTTAAATAGCCCCTATTTATTTTTTTTTTCGTTTTTACTTATTTTTTTTTATTACTCTTTTCTACTATATTATTTTATTAGTTTTTATTTTCTTTATTTCATTTTGAATTTTATTTTTATTTTTTTAATTCTATTTCTTTTTTTTTATATATTTTCTTATTTTTAACTTTTCTTTCTGTTTTAGTATTGTTTTTTTTTTCTGAGTTAACCCATTTATGCCCAGTGTTGCGTTTGCGCAACGTTAGTCAAAATGAAGACTGCTCCCTTTGTAATGTGCTTAAACTTGCGCCTGAGAATCTGCAATATATCTTAACACTCCTATGATCACATTCTCATCAAAATTGATTTTTTTTTTGAGTTTCTTATGCGCATGGGGCTCTGCTTTAGTTGGTTTTGATCTGGACTCGCAGCAACATGAGCTCTACTGATAAAAATTACTGGTAATTTATTTAGTTTATGTACGATTTCACTGATCTCTGCTTAACGTGATCAAAACTTGTCACTTTAGTGAAAAACTCAATACTTTTGAAAAAATAAAAGTTTTAGCATGCTAATTTTCTTGTTGCTGTTAGTCTGTTGCGTAAACGCAACACTGGGCAAATAAAGCCGTTTGTGATTTTTGTGCTTTTTTTCATAGGAAATCAAAATTGACTCTGTCAGAGATTCTAGATGGTATTGATAATTTACCGGAGCAGATTTCCTGCCCGGATGAAATTGTATTGGCTCCCCCACCCGTAAATTATCTTACTGATGAGGAGTCTGGGAGTGAAGAAAATCCAACCCATTTTTCGAGTAAGCAGTTGCAAGCAGAAGCTGACTTTGAAGACGACACGGAAATAGTTATTCCATGCACTACCAAGCCGAAACGAAAAATTGTTCAGCATTGGGTTCGAGGAAATGAGGATGATTTGCCTTTGAGCTCTTTTTCTTGGAAACAGTCCGTGCAAGAGTGGAATGAAACAAGAAATCCACCACTACAGCTCTCTGCTGAGTCAACGCCTCTGGATTTTTCCAATTGTTTTTTGATGAGGAATTTGTGGAATCGATAATTCGTGAGACTACGTCCTACGCCACCAAAAATAAAAACTCTTCTGTGTGCATAAACTGAGATGATTTCTATGCCTTTTGTGGAGTATTGATTTTATCGAGTTATGTTCCGCTACCAAGAAGAAGAATGTTCTGGGAAGGAAAGGAAGATTCCCACAATCTAATGGTTTCGAAATGGATGCGACGCAACAAATTTGAGACGATTCTCACAAATTTGCACTTCACAGATAATGATAACCTTAATTTTGGAGACCCATTTTCGAAGGTATGGCCCTTTATCGCTCATCTAAACAAAACTTTTTTACGATACGCTCCGGTGGAAATGAATATTTCCATCGACGAAGCAATGATCCCTTATTATGGACGAAATCCCTGCAAACAATTTATAAGGAACAAACCGGTGCGATTTGGTTACAAGGCTTGGGTTGCAGCTAGTCGATTGGGATACTGTTACCAGTTTGATATTTACCAAGGCCGATCTGGAGCTAGAGACAAGGCAGTTCCTTTTGGAGAGGATGTTGTTCTGACATTTGCGAACACCATGAAAAAGACATTTCCCGAAGTTCACTTTGCATTTTATTTCGATAATTTTTTCACAAGCCCAAATTTAATGCACGAGCTCAAAGAAATGAAATATAGCGCTACAGGTACTCTTCGTGAAAATCGTCTAAAAAATATAGCTATTTGTGAAAAGAAAAAATTCAATAAAAAGAAAAGAGGTGACTATCAAAATTTTATCGACAAAAGGAATGACCTTATCGTTACCTGTTGGAAGGATAATCAAGTGGTAACCTTACTGTCAAATGTTAATGGAGTACATCCTATTAGGTCAGTGAGGCGATATGTTCATACGGAACGAAAAAAATGTGATATAAAGCAACCAAATGTCGTAAAACTGTACAACAAGAACATGGGGGTGTTGATTTACTCGATAATCATATTGCGAATTATCGAATCTGCATTCGGGGTAAGAAATGGTCTGCTCCAATTGTCACATGGATGATAGATCTTGCTAAAAATTTCGGCGCTAAACTTGATAGCCTAGAATTTAGGCGTCAGCTAGCAGAGGCGCTTCTGACGAGATATGGAAAACTACCTACAAAAGGGCGATTAACAAAACCTCCCTCGTATTTATCAAGTGGAGCTCATGTTATGGTACAGGAGGAAAAACGACTTCGATGCAAAGAATGCAAAAGTCAAACTGTAATGCGGTGCAAAGTCTGCAGGATTGCACTACATAGCCATTGCTTTGAGAAATTCCACAGCAATTTGAAATAAGAGATGCCATTTTTGAAATGTCCTTGTGAAGTTTTTTGTTTTATTCTTATAATAACTTTTTTTTTAACACAAATAGTTATGTCATTTTGTGTATTGGAATCAAATAAAATTGAATTGTTGCACTTTTTAAGAAAAATCATGTTTTGCTTTAAATTGCCCAGTGTTGCGTTTGCGCAACGCTCCATATTTTCACTATTATTAACCATTTTTATTTCTTTTCTATATTTACTATTTATTTGATGTAAAAATATCGTGAAACTTAAAGAAAAAAACAAAATTTTAGGAAAAAAGAACTTTGGGCATAAATGGGTTAAGTCATTATACGCATTATTTTTTGTAAAAACTATGTACAAGAGTATGCACGTATTAATGAGTCATACGACTCAATTGTACAAATTAATAAAGCGAATTATTACTATTACCTCCTGCTGACCTCCTAGTGGGAGACACCCTGTATTTTTTTTATGAGAAGTATAAAGAACATTAAGCTTCATTTGGCATTTGAATCAGAAAAAAATATAGATGAGCTATTTTGTGGTATTCCATACAAACTCTAAAAAGTTTCATTCAAATCGGAAATGGTCGGGTTGGTCGCATAAAGTGCCGACGAAGATTATATAATCATAGTCGAGATACCGACTCGACGCGTAGAGAAGAAAACTTGCGTGAAGCATGCGGCCGTGAAAGTGCTAAGCACCGAATACAAAGCATGAACGAATGTATGGGCACATCTATAACTTTGTATAATGGAATTTGTTTATAATAAATAGAAAGTACCGATGATCAAGTCCTTCTTATCAAAGTCAGTTGATGGCTTTAAGTGAAGCAAGGCAATATGTAAATGAAATAATTAGCCGCGTTCTTAAACTGATTCAGTTCTTTTTGTATTCATATAAAACAGCGACAAACCGTAAATCTAGTCCTCGTCCAAGTCTCTTAATTTAATCTAACACTTATATTTATAATATTTTTTTTTCCTTAATTAGTAACGCGTAGGGAATTTAATTGAAAAACAAATAAATATTAGTTATGGTGGAAAATGAAGAAGAAAATGACGAATTTTCAAGGTGTTGTACCTATAATGATTGAACCAGTAGAAGTTAATTTGAAGTAAGTCCTATCAATCAGTGGATAAAGAACGCAACTTTTACCAAGTAAACTTTTTTAAGCAAATCGTAAATTCATCAAACACGAATAATTTTTGTTTTTTTTTAACAATTTCATTATTCACATTCAAAAGAATTCTTAAAATTATGTTAAAGCACAAAAAACCAAGAGTTCACAGCTATAATGATGGCAAACCGCAAAAACAAAAAAACGACATCGCACGTTTATATACGCAGTTAATTATTATCTGGTTTTACATAGGTGTATTATGGTAGTTAAAATGTTTCGAATATACGCACATACTTAGATGATAAACCTATTCAGAGAAATATGCAAAGCATCTTCTTTTTCCTTTCAATACCTCAGATCACTGTGTAATTTCAATATTATAGCTACGAGGAAAATATCTGCGCCTAAGCGCTCACTTTTACTAATCTATGTATCTTCCATAAAATTTTTAGAACGGCAATTAAAGCATTCCGACTAGTTACATCACTTTTTTAAAAATACCCACCACAAAGTACGAGATCAATTCGTCACGTTGTTTTTATAGTTCGTTGGACATTGGTCCTGTTTATGTGCGTAAATGGGACTGGGATCCATTAAGACAGATTCGGTATTTTTTGGTGTTGATTTTATGTATATTTTCACTATAACCTAAAATATGTTTTTTATAATATTTCGTCGATTCAACGAAACTGCCTGAGAATATTAAATGGTTTTTTGGTCCAAAACGGATGGTGTATTAGTACCGAAATATGGTTACAACATTAGGTTCGCATACATAGTAGCCGACGTATTTTCAGGCAAAATCCCCGCTTGACGTAGAAGTCATGTAATTAAGGCAGAAAATCTTGTCTTCGGATGACTATGGGGTTAATAGTATTGGCAACTCAAGGTATTCCCAGAATAATTCTTGGAACTTCTTTGTACAGGTAAATGTTTTGAGTCGGTCAAATATTTCTCGTACTTTAATATTCAGACGTTTATTCAGTGGAATTTTGTGGTGCATACATAAATAATAAAATAAGTAAAAAACGAGTTTTCAAACAAAACTGAGGCCAAGCCGCATGAAAAAGTAGAAAATAAACTTTCTTCACACACAGAGGTGGACCCAGATTTTTTGATTCGGACATTTCTCTTGAATATTCTTTCTCTTCATGAATCAAATCACTTATTACCTCTGATTGATCATACTGAAATATACGGTGATTGTCTGCGAATAAAATCTGAGTCCACCTCTGTTGTGTGAAGAAAAGATTATTTTCTACTTTTTCATGCGTCTTGGCCTCAGTTTTGTTTGAAAACTCGTTTTTTACTTATTTTATTTTCTGCCTTTTTCACGTTAACTAAATTGTTATTACGTGCTGCATGGAGATATTTTAAAACAATTTTTAAGTCATGTTTGGTGGCGATCCGAAAACAAAAATTTTTCGAGTATCAAATCGTTGAAGTACTGCAACGGTTTTCTGAAATTCAAATTATGTTTTAAAAGGCGCTTTTTAGCTGTATTCCAACTTGATCCCATATAACATGAATTTTCCAGATTTTCCATGTTTTCCACAGACTTTTCCTATTACTATGAATTTTCCTCGATTTCTCATGCAAGTTTTAATGATTGTTGAAGAGAAAGTATTGATGCCAGTAGCACGGAAAAAAATGATTCCGCATAGCTTATAAAACTTTTTTGTCGGAAAATTTTCCGGAAAAGTCGGAAAATTCCGGAAATTTTTGGAAAATTTTCCAGAAAAATTGGAAAATTCTGCATTTTTCCTGAAAGAGATTTATAACTAATCATATCGATGAAAATTTTTCCGATGATTTTCCCGCTTTTCCGGGCTTTCCATGGAGTTTTCCACAAAAGCAATTTTATGCAACTCATTTCGCTCTACAACTTTGTCTTAGGTTGCAAAACGCCCAAACGCTTCCTTGGTCGGAAAAACTCCGGTAAAGCGTTTTACATGAATTTTCCTCGATTTTTTCTGCAAGTTTTCACCATTGTCGGAGAGATAGTAATGATGCCAGTTGATAGGGAACTTGATTCTGCATAATTTAGAAAACTTTTTTACTGGAAAATTTTCCGGAAAAGACGGAAAATTCCGGAAATTTTTTTCGGAAAAATCGGAAAACTCAGCGTTTTTCCTAAAACGGATTTATCACTAATCAAATTTGTGCCAAATTTTCAAATTATTTTTCCCGATTTTCCGGGTTTTCCATGGAAATTTTCGGTTCAAATTTTGATAGTTTCAATTGTCACGTGACATGAACCTGTGTGCCAAATTTTAGCTCGCTGTGATGACGAAAAGTGGGTCTACGAGAGTGTCGAAAATAGTAAAAAAGAAATATCTAAATAAATAGACAGACAAATTCGTGTACGAGTTAAAGGGAATGGCCTCAAAAAAATTACAGTCGATTGAAAAAAGTACATAGTCGTGTTTTTTTTTTTTTTTTTTTTGAAAATGGATAAAATGGAAAATTTCCGACAAAGTAAAAGAATTGGAACATTTTTTTAATCAATGAGCGCTAGGGAGTTGTTTATGGAATCAATGTTCCTTCCTTTTCTGCTGCATTTTTTTATATGTCAGATTAAGATAAAAGAACGAACTGGATCATGGTAAACTTTGTGTAGATTATAACTGACTTTTACTGTATGACTTTACTTACATGTGGTATACTTTGGCAGCCAACATGTATATTTAAAACCATCTAGCTATGAGAAGAATAACTGGAGTTTTCGGATTACGAAAATTGAACCGGATCAGATCACACAGATAAAAAAACTCAGCTAGTGATGAAATTCTATGCACTGCAGTTCAAGCTTGTCTTTCACAAGAAGACAACCCTCGGAGATGTGGACGTCCGGTCGAATGAAATCGTTAATAAAATTAAAAATCTTATCATGCAGAGTAATCGGTTGACTAAGAAACATTAGAACACTTTCGCCTATTTATCCGCTTTCACTTGTATCGAGAGCACTGACTAAGTCAAGACGCACTCCTGGCGCTGGGAAATGCTGTATTTGAACAAGGTTAATTGGCGCTGGATGCCCAGAAGAATACTGATGATTAAAAACAAGTGCAAATAATTGACAGATGGAAAAGAGTTTCTCGACATGTGTAAGGACCATCCAGAAGAAATTTTCCTCTGCATTGTAACATACAATAAGACAATATTATAATCCCAAAACCAAGCAGCAAAGCATACTGTAACAATGACAGGGTGAACTTTCTTCTATCAACCTGAAGTCTCAACCCGCAGTACACGCATGATTATGGCCACAATTTTCTAATATTCTAATGGAATATTGCCAATTTAGTGGCAATTTTAAAAATCGCGTCTAGCCATAGGACTTCCGTATAGGACTTCCGTATAGGACTTCTTCCTATTTACAAACCTGAAGAGATCTCAAAGGCAAGCGAATTTCGTTTGATGAAGAGATCCATACCGTTGTTTCTGAGTACACGACAAAGATTGAAACATGCGTAGAAGCATTCAAGAAACAATATGAAAAGTGTGTGTGTGTGTACAAACACATCTATAAGAGCTACATTGAGTGTATGCTGTTTAATGACGCAGGCAAACGAAGTAAATTTCATTTTATTGATCAAAAAAGATCGAAAATTTTAAGAGATAAGACAGTTTCCTTAGCCTTGGCAGAATATGAGATTCAAACAAATCAGCAATCACTTTGAATCCCATGGGAAGTTTTGGTTTACATCTTCATCCATGTTTTTCATAAATGTTGCAATTTGTAGACAATATAAAGTACATAATATTGTAGTCGGACATTTTCTGTAACATCCTTACAGGGTGTTTCGCGGTGAGAAGTCTAGAGGGAAGGAGGTGATGGTATTCATCCAGGTAAATAATAAATTGTACGGTAATGCAGACCATTTCAACAGTACCGGGGTGATTTAGGAAATATGCCAAATTTTCATCGAAACACCCTGTATCTTAAAAAGTAAAAGGCTTACGGACATCATTAAGACCTCATTGTATGTATAATCTCATGGGCTTTCTAACGATTTCTCAATCAGCCCCGTACTCCTCTCCTCTTTCCAATTTTTTACCTTTTTTTACGATCGAGAATTTTAGAGCTACCATAACTCCGGAGATGGCAGGATTAAGGGCTTGGTTGAGCAATCATTTTATTGGGAAGATCACGAGCTTCTATATACATGCAATGAGGTCTGAAATGTTTTAGATACAAGGTGTTTCACTAGAATATTCTTTAATCATCCTGTAACTGCGAAACGATTAAGAGGCCCCCCTGCTATATAATTTATTTTTTACCTAGGCGAGTACTATTACCTTCCTCCCTTTGGACCTCTCACTTAGAAACACCCTGTATAATCCTTGCGAATCTCATTATTCGAAGCAATCTTGTTTTTTTCTTCTTTTTTTGCAAAAGGCAGAGGGACGAGAGATTCGAAGCATGGAGGCCAAGGCGGTCCATTGCGCTAACCTGCTAAAAACCATTTCACCAAAACCTTCCTGTCCTCTGAAGCGCAGCAGAAGTTTGTCAGCTCATCTACAGATAGGAGGGCAGACACAAGCGTAACCAGCCTGGTCCGAGCACAAGCACACAGAAAATGTTCAGTTGTCTTAGATTCTCCTTCCAGGCAGGACAGACACTCAGGGTTGTCAACAACTCCCATGATTATTAGATGAGCGTGAAGCGAGCTGTGGCCGGTGATGATGTCAACCACAGTTCTGAATTGTTTTCTTCCCCAAGAGAAAGTCAGAGAAACTCCTATTAGGTCCAGCAAGAAAAATTTTAGTACACCTGCAAGTACTCAGGTTCGCCCATCGCTGCTAATGTTTCATGCAAACATCCACTTTGATGAGAGACCTGATCATCGAGATGGAAATGCCTACAGCGTTTTCCGGTCCAAGGTAGAGAGACCCAGAGCCAGAGCTGGCTAGATGGTCAGTCCTTTCCACTGAAAGGATATCTTGTTGTGGATACACAGCTTATTCACGGACAACCTGGAGGGTGATTCTGATCTTTTGTCGTACTATTTAGTCGTGAATTTTGACATATTTTGTCGTACTTTTTCTTTCAACACAGTTCATTTTGTGTCTTCACTATTATCTACCACAAAATGAACTATAATGAATTTTCGGTGAACAAACGTCAAAAAACATGTCTAAATATACGACAAATTAGTCAACTGCTCCCAGAGGTTGTGACAAAAATTCTACACTGGTAAATGGAAATTCTACACCTAATTAGAGCATTAGAAGTGCTTAAATTCGAAATATTATTTTGAATTTGTAATGTGAAGTGTCATTTTCAGTTGATTCTACGTCATGCAAGGGTTGCTGACCTGAATAAAAACACGAAAAAGTCAGTAGAAAAGTTCATTTCATTTAGTCGTATATTCTGACATTCAAGTACGACAAAAGATCAGAATCACCCTCCTGCTGTCCCCAGTAACTTTTATGACTTTTAATGTAAAAGCTTTTAATATTTCAGTAAAATAACAAAAGTCAAAAAATGACTTTTATTTATCAGTCAAATAATAAAAATCATTTCTTTGATTTTATTTTTTTGATCAAATATTTAAAGTCATTTATTAAAGAATTTCTCATTTTGGGGTATTAAACAAACAACAGGTGAGTTTTATTTAAAAAACTTTTGTCCAACTTAAAGCTTGTAAAATATCCTTGTTTTTCTATATTCCATTTGAATTTTACTGAGTATCTTTCAATATTCCAAAATGAACAAAATGACTTTAAATAAATATTTCATCAAAAAAGTAAAAACAAAGATATGAGTTTTATTATTTGACTGAAAAATATACGTCAAAAATTACCGGTTATTAAAAATTTTTATTATAAAAGTATATTTTTACTTATATTCTTTTATTATAAAAAAAGGTCATATTTTTCGTGGTCATATGTTACGAGTTGAAAGACCTTTCAAAAATGTACATACGGTTAAAATATTTTTTGTTGTAGTGCCCATTTTGCTTGTGACTTTTTCGTTTGAAAATTAGAAAAAACCGGTTATTTTCGAGCCCTGTTTAGATGTTATCCGAAGGTCACTCAGAGCAATCAAGGCTGCTTGACTATCCGAAAGGATAGATAGCAATGTCCTTACCCTTGATCTCCATATCAAGTGCTATCTTCGCTGCCATTGCGATGGCGTAGACTTCAGCCTGGAAAAGAAATGGTTTGCCTTCCAATTGAGTACTCCAACTCAAAGTCAGGTTCAAAAAAAGTAAACACCAGCACTGGCTCCCTCATAAATGAGAGAAAATTTTTTAGAGTGGACCGGGGAAGGCTCGATAAAGTACTTCCCTCAGCCCACGATTCCCTTTCAGGAAAACCCAAAGCGAAGCCACGCCCAAAACGAAGCTCTGATAGCTTTGCTTCAAGTGTTATGTTTCACATTTTTAGCATTTTATCACAATTATCATTTTTGAGGCCAGCCCGTCTCGTACACGAATTTGTCTGTCTGTATATTTATTTATATATTTCTATTTCTATTTTCGACACTCTCGTCGACCCACTTTTCGTCATGACAGTGAACTGAAATTTGGCACACAGGCTCATGTCGCGTGACAATTGAATCTATCAAAATTTGAACCGGAAAATTCCATGGAAAGCCCGGAAAATCGGGAAAAATCATTTGAAAATTTGGTACAAATTTGATTAGTGTAAATCCGTTTTCCGATTTTTCCGGAATTTTCCAACTTTTCCGGAAAATTTTCCAGTAAAAAAGTTTTCTAAATTATGCAGAATCAAGTTCCCTATCAACTGGCATCATTACTATCTCTCCGACAATGGTGAAAACTTGCAGAAAATCGAGGAAAATTCATGTAAAACGCTTTTCCGGAGTTTTCCGACCAAGGAAGCGTTTGGGCGTTTTGCAACCTAAGACAAAGTTGTAGAGCGAAATGAGTTGCATAAAGTTGCTTTTGTGGAAAACTCCATGGAAAACCCGGAAAAGCGGGAAAATCATCGGAAAAATTTTCATCGATATGATTAGTGATAAATCTGTTTCAGAAAAAATGCAGAATTTTCCAATTTTTCTGGAAAATTTTCCGAAAATTTCCGACTTTTCCGAAAATTTCCGGAATTTTCCGACTTTTCCGGAAAATTTTCCGACAAAAAAGTTTTATAAGCTATGCGGAATCATTTTTTTTCCGTCCTACTGGCATAAATACTTTCTCTTCAACAATCATTAAAACTTGCATGAGAAATGGAAGAAAATTCATGTAAATTTTTAAAAAAAAATTTCGCAGCAATAGGAAAAGTCTCTGGAATACATGGAAAATCGGGAAAATTCATGTTATATGGTATCAAGTTGGAATACAGCTAAAAAGCGCCGTTTAAAACATAATTTGAATTTCAGAAAACCGTTGCAGTACCTACTTCAACGATTTGATACTCGAAATATGTTTGTTTTCGGATCGGCACCAAACATGACTTAAAAATTGTTTTCAAATATCACCATGCAGCACGTAATAACAATTTAGTTAACGTGAAAAAGGCAGAAAATAAAATAAGTAAAAAACGAGTTTTCAAACAAAACTGAGGCCAAGCCGCATGAAAAAGTAGAAAATAAACTTTTCTTCATACACAGAAGTGGACAATCACCGATATATTTCAGTATGATCAATCAGAGCTAATAAGTGATTTGATTCATGAAGAGAAAGCATATTCAAGAGAAATGTCCCAATCAAAAAATCTGAGTCCACCTCTGTGTGTGGAGAAAAGTTTATTTTCTACTTTTTCATGCGGCTTGGCCTCAGTTTTGTTTGAAAACTCGTTTTTTACTTATTTTATATGTTTTGTGTCGTACATATTTGATGTCAATGGTGACTTTTCAAATAATAGATTGGCATACCTGAAAACATAATCACTTACCGTTCAGACCGCCACGTCTCAGTCCAAAAACTTTTCTACATCCCTGCCTACGTATATATATGTTCTTTGTGCTGCAGCGTAAATAATTTTAGTTTTTAACAAGATCTGTAATTACGTAGTTTGCGAACGGCCTTGACAACGATTTGAGACATTCGCCGGCCGGTCTGACTAATAATAAATTGAGGACATTTAAAGAGGTGTTTTCCTCATATCAATTGTAACGATATACCACAGATGACACAATATCTACATCGAAAATAACGAAGAAATAAATATTCTTTTGCGATTATATATATACCTACTACTCCTATATCTAATATTATTTATATATGTAAATAGAGTATAAAAAACAATTTTTTTTTATTCTAAACTTACCGCCTGGAATCATCAAAAATAGCAAGAAGAAAATCAGGAAAATATTTAAAGGTACCAAAATTGACATCACAATGAGTACAAATAATATTGCTATCGCGTACAAAATAAAGGAGCCCATTGTGAAACTTATCCATGGTAGAAGTAGACTGTGTTTTCTCTGTGTTTGGAATATAAAAGAAAAAATCATAATCAGAATAAAAAAATGTAAGTTAAGTAGAATCGTTTTGTATAAGCACCTTGATAGCAGCTAAAATGACCAGGGCGTTACATACAAGATTAATGATTGACATAACCAAAGTGCTGATGAAATACGTTTTTACTACTCTATGTGTCAGTTCTCGATATTCTTCCAGATTCGTTTCATTAGTCTCTTCTTGGCGCTTATCAATTGCTGCATCAATCAATTCATCCATTTCGCCGTCGCTCAATTGCGCACTCGTGGAAATTACAACGGATAAACAAACTATCATACCTATTGCAGCTATTACTAATGCTCCATAACGTAATTCCCCGCAGGAAAAACAAACGTGACGTAATAGAGGGCGTGCCATGTTTTTTCTAACCACCACTTTACTCTCGGTCTACTCGAAAGATAAGAAGTTTTCTGTAAACTTTGAACTTTAGTTTTGTAATAAAATATTTTTCCTCGTTGGATATTGTTAAAAAAAAATGAAAATTCTCTTGTTACTCTACAAGGCACACAAATACACATATATACATACATATATCCATATACATTTTATCAGTTTTATAAATCCCACCAAGTTTTCACTACTGTACCTACTAATTTGTTTCAAATTTGTTGTGACTCACAGGCATTCTATGAATTTCTAATTGCCATTGGCACAAATTTTATCAAATTTATATTTACCTCTGTCAAGTGAAGCTTGTAGCCAAAACAAAGTATAATTCAGTAAGCTCGTTCATAATTAAAACTGAGCAATGTATTCTCAGTGGTTGAGTGGTAAGCGCACTGATCTACCATACCAGGCATAGTAAGTATAAATTTCACCTTGACTTTGTCCTGTTCTTGTTCATACCTAGCCTCTATCCGCATTATACCTATCCCCACTTCTACAATCAGACTGTATAAGCAAAGAAATCAACCCGAAAATATTTAGGACAACAACCAATAGAGCCCCCAACATGGTGCGCTTTTCCTAATAAGCATTAGGGAAAGATTGGCACCCTTCGTACACGGGGCACATACGTACAGTAGGCATTACTTAAAAACCATGCGGAATAGAGATGCCTACTATCAGTGCGTACATAGTTTTCATGGCCCGGCATGCGCCGACGTAATTGGACGACAGTGCGCCCGCAACAAGCGCAGCAGCAAGACCAATCTTGTTTCGGAAGTGCTTATGTAATTTTATTTACGTAGTTTGCTGGTCCTTAAAACAATCTTACATCCTCGTTACCAACAGGAATTTGTGTTTTTGAGTAAGTGTCAATTGAAAATAATATTTTGTAATAGTCAGTTTTAACTCATGTGTAAAAATTTTTTTTCTATATATGTACATGTGACATATAATTTGTCAGATTGGGGAGGATTCGTTACAATTTATGGGGCAAATTCGTACATGTACGAATGCGCCTCGTAAATATATGGAATTAATTGTTGGTTCTTTTCAGAGACATGGTGCGAATATATAAGAAGAAGGAGTCAAGGAACGGTGAAGTGGATGAAGAGGCAATGTCCGCAGCTACAAAAGAAGTACTTGAGGGGAAGAAATCTTACAGAAAACCTGTAAATAAGTACGGCATTAAACCATCAACCTTGCAACGTCGCATTAAAAAAATTCGAGATGAAACTTCTCGTGTAAACAAAACTCATCGTACATTCAGCTGTAAATATACGTCTATTCAGGTATTTTTAGCTGAGGAGAGTCTTTTGAATAAGTACATTGTGGATTGTTCTAAGATGTATTATGGATTAAAAATAATACAAATTAGGAAGCTTGCGTATAAGTTTGCAAGAAAGAAAAATGTAAAATACCCATTAAAATAGGGTGAGAATGAGATCGCCGGTATCGATTGGATGCATGGCTTTCAAAAACGTAATCCTAACCTAAGTTAACGGAAACCTGAGAACATTAGTGCTGCCAGGTCATTTACTTTTGTTTCTGAGTTCTATGAAAACCTTGAGTTGCTGTACGGTCCATATATGTTTACTGCAGATCGAATTTTCAATTTCGATGAATCTGGGATATCTAAATATCCTAGCAAAAAAATTCAAAACCAAGTTGGCCAGTTTGTTTCCGTCGAAAGAGGGGAACTGGTTACATTTGGTGGAATTATATCTGCAAGTGGAAACACAATTCATCCATTATATGTGCTTCCCCGAGTGTTTCACAAAGATCACTTCTTGGAAGGTGCTCCTGAAGTTACTATGGGGGTTTCTACTAAGAGTGGCTGGATTAATTCTCATATTTTTTAGATGTCCTAAAATATATACAAAAATTGACATTTTGCTCCAAGGACAACCCTATTTTATTACTGTGTGACAATCATGAAAGTCCTGTGACATTATAACCCATCAACTATAGCCGCGAAAATGGTATTGCTTATCTGTTATTTCCACCGCACACGTCAAATCGTTTCCAACCCTTAAACGTTGGGGTATTTGGCCCTTTTAAGTCAAAGCTAACGACGGCAATTAATGACTGGCATCTCTACAATCCGGATAAAACTGTTAGCATCTATAATATTCCGAAAATTGCTAAAATAGCATATTTTGAAACATTTACACCAAAAACTATTGTAAGTGGTTTTACTAAGCCAGGAATATGGCGTTTTAACAAACTGGTTTTCAGTGAAGATCAGTTTGCTCCTGCACAAGTTTACCAATCTCCGGAGTATCAATCCGGAACCGCAGAGATCAATATTTCTGTGGGCCAAACTATGGAGGAAATTACAACTGAAATTTCTATACAATCTCAATGCAATTTACCTTCAACTGTTTCTCCATCATTTAATGATCCTGCATTCTTAGGAGCAACCAGTGCTAAAACTCCACCACATTTAAAAGCAACTATATCCGAAGATTGTAAGAAAAATACAAGCGAAGAAAGGAAGACAGCAAGGAAAGTCATGAATCTACACAGCCATTCCTGAAAAAAAATGTATACTTGAAGAGTTGCAACAAAGCAAAGAAATTAAGGAATTGAGCAAGAAAGGAGGCTTAAAGCTAAAGAAATTAAGCGTTCCTTGAGTCTTTTCCCAAAAAGACAGAAACAAGGCCGAAAGGTAGTGATTCTTAGGTAGGATACTTAGGTAGGATACTTAGGATAAGACAATACTTGTATTTCTAACAATACTTTTCAAGCAATAAGGATTTTTTTTATTTTAGTTATTGATCACGAAGAAGACTATATTTTCTAATGTTTTTTAAAATTGTCATAATGAATAAATGTTTGGTGCTATAACTGTTGTGTTCGAAACTAATGACCGAAACTGTCCCATAGCGTACTTAGGCACCCCTGATCATGAAGAAAGATCCCCCTTGTGGGGCACATTCATACATTCTCCATCTTTTAAAAAAAATTACTCTAGTCAGATTTCAGAAAGTTTTAACAACTTATTATAGTGATATGTTTCAGCTAATTACATTTACTATTACCTAAATTAAAATTAAATACTAGTAAGGAATTTATCATAACTTTATAACGAAAAAAACAAAAACTGTACGGAGGGTCCCGATCTTCCCCTATATTGCAGCCCCATTATCAGAATATTAAATGCAGGCTAATCACCTATGGAAATATACGATTCAAGAAGCTCAAAGGATTGGGATATAGACGGATAACAGAATCAGATAGAGGCTACTATGTGTCAAGGCCCTATGCCTCCAACGGGAATGAAGAAAGAAAAAAAGCATACAAAATCAAACATTTATTTTGCGTTTTGGTATGTCCATATTTTGCATAAATTAGAACTTTCCTCGTGTGAGTAGCAGGACTAGAGGCAATAAAATAAAAATAAATAAAATAAGTAAAAAACGAGTTTTCAAACAAAACTGAGGCCAAGCCGCATGAAATAGTAGAAAATAAACGTTTCTTCACACACAGAGGTGGACTCAGATTTTTTGATTGGGACATTTCTCTTGAATATTCTTTCTCTTCATGAACCAAATCACTTATTACCTCTGATTGATCATACTGAAATATATCGGTGATTGTCAGCGAATAAAATCTGAGTCCATCTCTGTGTGTGAAGAAAAGTTTATTTTCTACTTTTTCATGCGGCTTGGCCTCAGTTTTGTTTGAAAACTCGTTTTTTACTTATTTTGTTTTCTGCCTTTTTCACGTTAACTAAATTGTTATTACGTGCTGCATGGAGATATTTTAAAACAATTTTTAAGTCATGTTTGGTGCCGATCCGAAAACAAAAATTTTTCGAATATCAAATCGTTGAAGTACTGCAACGGTTTTCTGAAATTTAAATTATGTTTTAAACAGCGCTTTTTAGCTGTATTTCAACTTGATCCCATATAACACGAATTTTCCCGATTTTCCATGTTTTCCACAGACTTTTCCTATTACTATGAAATTTTTTTAAAAATTTACATGAATTTTCGTCGATTTTTCATGCAAGTTTTCATGATTGTTGAAGAGAAAGTATTGATGCCAATAGGACGGAAAAAAATTATTCTGCATAGCTTATAAAACTTTTTTGTCGAAAAATTTTCCGGAAAAGTCAGAAAATTTTCCAGAAAAATTGGAAAATTCTGCATTTTTCCTGAAACAGATTTATCACTAATCATATCGATGAAAATTTGTCCGATGATTTTCCCGCTTTTCCGGGTTTTCCACGGAGTTTTCCACAAAAGCAACTTTATGCAACTCATTTCGCTCTACAACTTTGTCTTAGGTTGCAAAACGCTCAAACGCTTCCTTGGTCTGAAAAACTCCGGAAAAGCGTTTTACATGAATTTTCCTCGATTTTTTCTGCAAGTTTTCACCATTGTGGGAGAGAAAGTAATGATGCCAGTTGATAGGGAACATGATCCTGCATAATTTATAAAAAAAAATTTTTACCGGAAAATTTTAAGGAAAAGTCGGAAAATTCCGAAAAAATTTTTCGGAAAAATCGAAAAACTCTGCTGAAACGGATTTATCGCTAATCAAATTTATACCGAAATTTCAAATGATTTTTCCCGAATTTCCGGGCTTTCCATGCAAATTTCCGGTTCAAATTTTGATAGATTCAATTGTCACGCGACATGAACCTGTGTGCCAAATTTCAGCACGCTGTGATGACGAAAAGTGGGTCTACAAGAGTGTCGAAAATAGTAAAAAGGAAATATCTAAATAAATAGAGAGACAAATTTGTGTACGAGTTAAAGGGAATGGCCTCAAAAACAAAACTTTTTTAGAACTTCCAAATGCCGCTCAGAGCTACTCTAAATATTGGGTTGGGCTCGGAGGCTGCTTTAAATACGCACAGCCATTAATTGCCTGTACATTAATCGATTATTTTAAGAACTATGCATACCCTACGATTACGAGTATTTTAGAAATTAAAAATCTCAATTAATATTATGATTACCTAGAAGTCGTACTTAAAATTATTAAATTACAATTATTGATAATCGTATAATGAAAGATTCCCGTAAAAGAATTTAATTTTACTTGGTTATGCTTATGATTATGCAATTACATGCGATTCTCTAAAATTATTTAAAAAGTAATCAATGATTGCTTCACGATTACTTATCTTATTTATTACTAGGTATTACTTATCATTAAAACTAAATACACTACTATCTTCATCAGTTTTTTGTGAAACGACTTTTTTTTTCGCTGAACTAGTCAATACTTCACGAAGGCAGGCAATTACAAATAGCTTCCTTGAAAAATTAATTCGACTGAAAGACAATTGAGATAAATTAGGTTAAATAAATTTCGAAGTTTTCAGTAATTTGCTTTATTTACTGAAAATAAACTTTTTGTATTGTCATTGCGTTTATGACCCAATTACAAAATAATCGTGAAGTACTCATGAAGTATCATTTTATGGAATCACAAGTAATTGCATAATCGAAAACATAACCAAGTAAAATTTAATTCTTTTGCTGAAATCATTAATTACTGGGATGAATTGAAACACCATGTAAGATTCAACAGTAAATGATAGGATCAATTTGTATTCTATAAGTGATAAGAATTGTTTTTCACCGTATAAGGTTAAAGTAAAGATTAATGGAGTAAGTGTGTTACTGGAATTGGATTCAGCGGCTGGAATTTCGGTTTTACCAGTATCGTTTTATAACAATCATTTTCATAAAAGTAGCTTAGAAAGAACGGAAATTAAATTAACCAGTTATTGTGGAAATTATATAAAAGTCGCCGGTCTGCTCGCATCGAGAGTTGAATTTAATGGTAAAACGAGATTGAGTAAATTTGCGGTGGTGGAGAACACTGGTCCTCCAGTTTTAGGGAGGAATTTTTTTGAAGTTTTTCAACTGGGGTGCACTCAGATTAATAACATTATGGTTGAAGAGAAATTAGTTCGCATTTTGCGACGGCTTGCGAATCCTTTTGATGGAAACTTAGGAAAATTAAACAATCTTAAAGTGCATCTTGATCTATCTTCTACCGCCAAACCCATTTTTCATAAGCCCCGTCCTATTGCTTTCGCTTTTAAGAAGAAAATCGATGTAGAGTTGCAGAAGTTAGAGGAGCTAAATGTCATAACACCGATTGAATACACGGATTGGGGCACTCCAGTTGTGCCTATCCTTAAATCAAATGGAGATGTTAGAATATGCGGAGACTATAAGGTCACATTGAATAAGTTTTTAGGTGACAATCGCTATCCACTTCCCCGAATAGATGAAATTTTTTTCGAAATTGCAAAATGGTATTCAATTTTCTAAATTAGATTTGTCAAAGGCCTATAACCAAATAGAGCTGGACGAAGACTCAAAGAGAGTTTGTGCGTTGAGCACACACAAGGGGGTATTTTTAATGAACCGAATGCCCTTCGGCATAAAGCCAGCATCGGGAATATTTCAAAGAGAAATCGAGAAACTTTCGCAGGGTATTCCAAATGTTATAAATTTTCGGGACGATATTTTAGTAACCGGTCAAAATAAAGATGAACATTTACAAAACTTAAACACAGTTTTTGAACAATTTTCAAACGCAGGCTTAAAGTTAGAAAAAAAAATAAGTGCAAATTTTTCCAAGACGAAATATTTTACCTGGGATATAAGATAAACAGAGAGGGCTTAGGAAAAACAAAAGACCATGTGAAAGCAATTTTAAACGCGGCGAACCCCACAAATGTAGGTGAATTACGATCCTTCATTGGTTTAGTAAATTATTACAATAAATTCGTAAAAAATTATTCCCAAATTATGGTTCCTCTCTTTGATCTATTAAAAAAGGGGAAAAAGTACGGTTGGAACAATAATTGTCAGGAGGCTTTTAAAAAAAAACAAGGTGATCAAGCTATAGGAGAGTATGCGCAAAGGAACAGCTTGAAGTAAGTCTCGCTATAAGATGGCTGACTTCAGTACCTAGAGAGACTTCAGTACCTATAGTTTGTTTACAGTGGTCCGTGTTACAGTTCAATGGAATATTGTACTAAACCTAAGGTTCATTTCACATTACAATGTTACATGAAAAAAAAAACAAATATTAAATATATTACAATTACGATTACCAGTAATTGTAATTGCAAATTTTCAAGTACGATTCCTAGGTAATGATAATCGTATTTGAGATTTTCTAATTCCCATTTAATCGTAATCAATTGCCCCTTCTGCCAGGAAGGCACGAAACTACGGAGAACTTGCTCTGAAATTGCGCAGCAATAGCCAAGGGGGCGATTCTTTCAACTCACTCAAGCATTTATTTCAACCCCCCCCCCCCCCCAACAAAAGCGGTTATACCAACGGTACAAAGAATTACATTTGAAAATTTTTAATTTTAATTCAATGCCCCGCGTGACGTTAGATTTAAAAAAGCGTAAGACGCAAGGTTTTGGGTACATCTTTCACTAAATTCCCGTCTTTTAAAACGGGGACTTCACACGATCTTCAATGGAGCTACTTCAAGATGAGAGTAAATTTAATCTTATTTTCGAATGTCCATAAGATCCTTCAAGAAGCTTTTGCACCTGATTAAAAATGAATAAAATTTTGCAGTATAAATCAAAGTTGCAACGCACTAAAGTCTTTCACTTGGAGTAAGATTTTTTTAACTGTCGCAACTTCGTGTGAACTGACTTAATTTATTTTCATATTTAACAAATTTAAGACTTAATGGGTAACCACTGAGCAGAGATGGGCGCAGTGCATTAATTATTTCAATAGCACTACAAGCCTCTGTTACAGTCAAAGTCCAGGTTGAAATATCACTAAACGATTATTTGTAGTGCAAATACTTTTCACTATCAATGAGTGATAATGAATTCGTGCATTGGTAGTGCAAATATCTTTAATTAGCACTGAACGACAATTTAATGCTATATGCATATACAGCACTACGCCTAGCTTCTTTGCTGTACAACAATTGACGCAACAATTGACTTTCAATTCGCTTTATAAAAAAAAAACACTAATAGTTCATACAAAACCCGAATCACGCAATAAAACAACTTGTATAATTCAGAATATTTGAAAAATTTATTTATAAAAACTCTCCTTAATTGAAAGCTCCACAATTTGGCTCAAAATGTCACAAAAATGGCGCATATCCGGATTTAGTGCACAGACCTTGTATTCTGTAGACCGTGATGTAGGGAAGCTCTCAATTTTTTCCTAGAAATTTACTGGATTTTTGTTGTTTAGAGTTTTTATGCATTATTCGCTCGCTGCCGGCTAAACGGAAAGGACAGCAATTTCACGCCGGGCTCAACGTATTAACATTTAACACTAATTTTGACCGTACGAGCTGCGATAAATTGTGGTTCAGTGCTAGTGAAAGATGTTTGCACTACCAATGCACAATTTCATTATCACTCCTTGATAGTGAAAAATATCTGCTCTACCAGTACTCGTTTAGTGATAGTGACAAAAAAAGTGCACTATCACTAAACATTTAGTGATAGTGCAAATTTTAGTGCTGTTGCCAGTTTAGTGGTAATGCAAAACCGCCCATCTCTGCGACTGAGTCATCTCTGCACTACCTTAGAAATATTGCCACATTTTTTTAGTACACTGATAGAACCTATATTATCCTCCCCAGCAAATATTATGATTAGAGATCGAATCGGAAACGACTCGTTCAATCCAAGCTTAACTTCAATCTCGAAGTCAATTTCGCCTGAACGCTAATTCGAAGCGAAATAACGACTCGATATCGATTCATCTTCTCAGGACTTTTTCGAAGAATTTTCGTGTATTGGTGCTATAATAAACGTCTTATGTACTCGAGATTACTTCGTAAAAACTACTCGCTTTAGAATTGGACAAACGAGTAAACTACGCTTTGTGAAAACTAGGCGATATCCAAATGAAAGTAAACAAGTAAATTATGAGAAACTTTTAACATTTACCAAATGCACATTTTATTTTCTCAGCACTCACTTCACTATATATCTTATTTGTCGGCCAAATACATGAAAATAATGTCGTTGGCATGCATACGTTGTCATACACAATCTGAAAATATCATTTACTGATAATTATTTTGAAACACTTCGTAATATTTCGAGAGAGATTCGTAAAAGCGAAAAGCGTATCTTTTCTCTGCGAGAACATTTCGCAAATGCGAAAACCCGAGATAAAGTTTACTAGGCTTCTAGCAAATATAGGCTTCAGTGTTTTTAACATAATATTAAAGTACCTATATCAACAAACAACAATTGTAACAAGATGTTAAGGGCTTTAAGCAAATCCAATACTGGACATGATATCAGATAGGATGGTCGTTAACCACAACTTGTGCCTGTGTCTAAAAATAATGATACCAAATAGGGAGGAAATAGATACAAATCTAGAAATCTGGTACACCGACGGTTCTAATACCGAGAAAGGAATAGGAGCAGAAATATATTGTGTAAAGCCAAGAACGTTTATGTATCAAAGCATAGGAAAATAATACGCCTGATATTCCAGGCAAAGTTTTATGCCATCACTAAACGTGCATAGGAGAACCTCAGCCGATCTTACACCAACAGAAAAATTTATATTTATATAGATAGTGAAAGCCATCTCATCACCTGATATCAAAACGAAGTTAATGTGGAAAGATAATCAAGCATTAACAAACCTTGGCACAAAAAATCACCTAACACTGCAATGGGTGCTAGAACACTCAAGAATTGACGGGAATGAAAACGCAGACGTACTGGCCAAAAAGGGAGCACCCATGGCCCTCATAGGACCGGAACCATTTTGCGGTATCTCATACAACACAGTTAAACTTACCATTCAAAACTGGATTCAAAACCGAATGAACTAAAGATGGAATTAAATGATAGGCTCCAGACCAGCCAGACAAGATTTATTAAAGGACCTTCACCAAAGATGAGCTTGGATTTTTTTAGGCTGGCTAGGAATCGACTCAGAATCATTACAGAAATCCTAACCGGAAACTACAAACTAAACAAACACATGCATCGGATAGGTATATCATCCGGTAATGTATGTAGGCTATGTTTCGCAGAGGATGAAACGTCAGAGCACGTCCTATGCGAATGCGAGGCTTTTGTACATTGTAGACTCCGAGCTTTTAGCTCATACTTCTTAAAGCCAGCCGACTTCGAAGAATCCTCATCCAAAAGAATACTGCTCTTCCTAGGAAGTGTGGGATTGTTGAATGAACTATAAAGAAAACGGTGCACAATAAGTCAATAAATGGCTGCAGTCAAAATCCTCGAGGATACTGCCCAAGCCATGAAACAGAAATATATATGTATGCGTTGGGAGTTTGTACTCTAAAAGTATCTATATTCATCCACCAACAAGTAGGCTTCTTTGGCACTATAAGAATGCTGATTGGGAAAGTCTCAATAAGTATCTTAAAGAAATTGATTGGTCGGTCTGTTTTGCTTCGAGGGATGTTGATGAATGCACATTAGAATTTAGTAACATACTAAATTTTGGCATGCGTGAATACATTCCGTATTCTTACAGCAGATCTCAACAACAGCATGATCGCTCCTGGTTTAACGATAAGTGCAACCAAGCTATAAAAGCGAAAGAGTCTGCTTTTCGTGCCTATCAATTGCATTCATGTCCGGAAATGAAACAAGTCTACAAGACAGCACGGAATACCTGGAAGTCCATTATCCAGAGAGAAAAATTTCTTTTTGACCAGAATATTAGACAAAGAATCTTGGCAAGCCGCAAAGGTAGCAAAGGTTTCTGGTCTCTGGTCAAAACCATCAGGAACAACTTCACCAGTTCCTCTATACCTTCACTACTTAATAATGGAGAAGTGATTGTTGACTCCCTGGATAAAGCTAATATTTTAGCTGCTAGATTCGCTTCAAATTCTTGTCTTCCACCCACTTCACAAACAACTGGCGTGCATCGCCCGTGTGAATGTGTACAAGAGCCAATACACGTTCGTACGAGAGATGTGTTCAAGGTCCTTAAGGGGATCAACGTCTCCAAAGCCGCAGGTCCTGATGGTTTTTCGCCCCTGTTAATTAAAAGCTGTGCCTCATCCTTGGCTAAACCTCTGCGCAAACTATTCTACTTGTCTTATTCGACAGGAAAATTCCCAACTGCTTGGAAACTAGCTCACGTTCAGCCTATTCCCAAAAAAGGAGAGGGTAGCGATCCCTCAAATTATCGACCAATTGCGATCACTTCGATTCTTTCAAAGGTCTTTGAATCTATCATTAACTCAAAATTAATGAAGTATCTAGAAACTAATCATCTCATCAACGATCGCCAATATGGCTTCCGAGCTGGACGCTCATCTGGAGACTTTCTGACCTTTCTGACGGAGCGTTGGAACCGTAGTCTTCACAATTTTGGTGAGTCTAAAATCGTTGCCCTGGATATTTCAAAGGCCTTTGATAGAGTCTGGCATCGAGCCCTTTTAGCCAAACTCAAAGCACTTGGTCTCTCCCCTCCTCTTCTATTATGGATTGCAAGTGTCCTATCTAGTCGCCAAATACGTGTTGTATTAGATGGCGCTACATCTGAACCGCATCCCATAAATGCCGGTGTGCCTCAAGGCTCTGTTATCTCTCCAACTCTCTTTTTAATTTTCATTAATGATCTGCTTTCCCTTACTTTCAATCCCATCCATAGTTTCGCAGATGAGGTACATTTGATTTCGCTTACTCCTTTGACACTCTTGCGGAATCCAGGGGGAATGCCGCATGTGTTAAACGAGATTGCATGACTAGATCATTGAATAACGATCTTAATAATATCCTCGCTTGGGGCAAAGCGAATCGCGTCGAATTCAATGCATCTAAGACCCAAAGCTGTCTCATCTCATTAAAACAAGATCATAACTTAACCACACCCGTTTCTTTTGATGGAGCATTAATTTCTGATTCACCGTCACTAAGCATTCTTGGCATTAATATTTCTAGTAAGTTAAACTGGACAGATCACATCTTCTCTGTTGCCAAAGAAGCATCGAAATGTCTTGGATTTCTGAAAAGGTGTAAGAAATATTTCAGCCCGTCAAATCTAGCGCTCCTCTACAAGTCCTATATTAGACCTAGAATGGAGTACAACTCCCATATATGGGCCGGGGCTGGTCGCACAGCCTTAGCTTCATTGGATATTGTCCAAAAGAGAGCCTTCAAGCTCATTGGCGATTTGGCAATAACTTGTCATATCGACTCACTCGAGCACCGCCGCAATGTTGGATGCCTTTCGCTCCTTTATCGCTATATGCATGGTCAATGTTCTGATGAAATCTCTAGTCTAATCCCTTGTAGAATGATTCCTGCACGCAATACTCGCGCTGCAAACCGCGCACATCCCTTAACCCTTCAAATTACTTTCGGCCGTACAGTAAAATTCCGTGATGCTTTTTTATCCCGAACAGTGCGAATGTGGAACAGCTTACCATCTTCTGTTTTTCCCCCGGCATACAATCTGCGGAAGTTTAAGGGTGACATACATCGGCACCTCCGCCATTCTCCTCATATCCCCTAATCCTTTCCCTATCTCCTTCCTGCCATGCTGTGCTTTGCATCATAGGGTATCCCCTGAGCTTGGCTTAATAATAATAAAAAAAAAAAAATACTTATGGGAAAGTGCCAAACATTGACTTTATATTTGCTATAGAGCCTAAATCACTATTCATACAGGAGAATAGTCTTCTAGTAATTTACCGCTTAGTTCCTTACCTTCCCAAAGGCTACACTTACTATATACCTTACTTAACAAAATAATAAAATAGTTTTGATTACAAAGTCCCGTGACGCACGATGATACACACGCGTGACTAGACACAACGCAAAACTGGTTTTTGTATCGACTGTGTATCAGCCCATGGTACACGTAGTTTATACACGGTTGATACACGTTCTTGAGGCAGCAAAGAAAATTCATCATTTCCATATGTTCTATACGCACCCAAACCGAGTACACGCATACATATATAATAAAACACTCGTGTATCATCCGAATCTAACCCTCTGCTCTAAATTGAGGTATACACGAAAATGTTCTAAAATAGTGCTAAGAAAACCAGATTTTAGTACGGTGTATCACGTGTGTATCATCGTGTGTCACCGCGCAGTAACCTTAGTCCCGTGACACGCGATGATACACGCTCGAGACTAGACACGACGTTAAATCGGTTTTTGTATCGAGTGTGTATCAGCCCATGGTACACGTAGTTTATACACGGTTCATACACGTTCTTGAGGAAGCAAAGAAAATTCATCACTTCCATATGATCTATACGCACACAAACAGAGTACACGCATACATATGTAATAAAACACTCGTGTATCATCCGAGTCTAACCCTCTGCTCTAAATTGAGACATACACGAACATGTTCTAAAATAGTGCTAAGAAAACCAGTTTTTAGTACGGTGTATCGGTGTGTCACCGGACTTACCATTTTACGCTCAATACCTCTCAGCTGAGTGATAATTGCATGTGTGTAGGTGTACGTGCAGCCGGAGTTCGAATCTGTAGGCATAGCTACGATTCGATATCATCAACCCTCACGGCATCCCATGACGGCGCAGCGACAATACAATGATTATTCAGCTGAGAATTTTTGTTTGAGGAATCGTAGTCATTTGGTTAAGATAAATTTTTTTAAATAATTTTGTTAGGAAAGGTATGAAAATTTTATTACGGTTCGGAAGATAAGAAAGCAAACTTAAGATTATCACAACACAATTTTTTCTGTATGAATAAGTAGTTTAGGGCCGAGGAGCTATTCAAATCAAACTTTTGTCAGTTTTACATAAGAACACTGTAAATATTTTAGAATGTAAGGACTCCGTTGGTCCTCCCATGTGGTAGGGAGCGAGTCTCTTTCATAGCTTATAAAGTATTCTCGAGGGTTTTGCTGTAGTGCAAAGTCTACTCGCCAACACTTATGTAATTCTTTAATTCTCTTTAATCTAAGGGCTTGTTCACGACCACGATATATCGCATGTGACAGATTTCTGATTGGGTGCAGCATTATGCATACTTATTCTTTGTACGTTTCGTGCGATAAAAAAAACTTATCGCATAGACGCTCTTAGTTTGGTGTGATTTTCACGTAACCTCAAAATTTATGTTTGTTTAATTTGTCATCGGGTCCTTAAGTTCCGCAATAATGTCGAAATTTACTATAAAATAAAAATATAAATATATGTAAATTTTAAAATAATGTTTTTGCCACCACAAACCAAAAAAAAATTAAGTTGTAACCGCTGTCAACCTTGTGAACGTATCACGCAATTAAAATTTTTCGCAAACAGAGATAGATCTGTAGGAAGAACACGACTTCACCAAAATATCCCACGGTATCGTATCGCTCTAGTAGACAAGGGTCAAAGAAAGATTGCTCTCGCATAAGAATGAGATTAGCCGCGTTGAAAAAGCAAATAAAATACAAAAAAAAAACCTTATCAACATTTGAAAAGAGAAACACGGTTTTTGTGACATTTCATGTTCGAAGCATATTCGTATATGTATAGAGGTATACATAACAAATCATAAAAGTGCTTCGAATGACTTAGGTCAAAAATCGTCCGATGGATCCAATCAGAAAAGTAATTTCACTCAAAACTAACTCTAGTGAAAGAAATTATTGTCCATTTAACTGTAAGGCCTAAACATAATTGCGATTGCGACGGCAAACTTCGACGGCGATATTTGTCAAAGTTGGAAGTCGTCACTGATAACAAGTACAGCTGCGTTGTCTAATTTTTATCTCTTCAAGTTGTCGGACAGCGCATATTTGATTGGCTCTGTTGCAGGGCGTTCTGCCGCCGAAGCCGCAGTCGTGTCTCATTCTATTTATTTTCTTATTCTTTAATCGAGCAACATCGCAGTCCGCCGTCGAGGTTGCAATTGTGTTTAGACCTTTACTGATTAATGTCGATTTCGATGGCACAATTTTAGTGTTGCATTTTTTTCTGGCAGTGGAGAGCTTGGAGGACTGAAGTCCACCGAACATATTTCTGTCATATTCCTTGTATTTGTAGCCACACGTATTATATACATGAAACTGTTAAACGTAATAAACGTTCATTTTTTATATATCGAAACAAATTCCTTCTAAAACTTTATGCAAATAACCCAAAGAAAATCTTTGAATTCATTTAACTCAAAAATTTCACAAATAATCGCGACAGTACACTTTGACAGATCGCAGATGACAGTTGACATGTATTTGTAACACAGAGATAATATCCACTGCAAATTAGTGGTAGTCAGTGCAAACCTAGTGTTGCACTTCTGATATAAAAATTGTCCCATCGAACATTTTCAGTGCTGCAATGTTATAAAAAGTGCAACACTGGTGTTGCACTGAAGTCCCATCGAAATCGACATAAGTTTAAGGATCGAACATGTGACGCTTTGTTTAGTACAATTCGATCGGTCGCTCCAACGCTGTTGTCCGTATTTAACAAGTCAGAAGGAGTGAAATGAGGGTAATTTAGATAGCACAGTTTTTGCGCGCCGAGCACGAAAATCGAAATGGATATGGAAAGGAAGTGCGGGGTGTTACTCTGCGCACTCCTCTTACCTATCCATTTTCGTGGACCGCGAAAAACTATGCCGTCTAAACTAACCTTATGTATAGGAAAGATTTTGTATAAAATTCTCAATACTCTTTATTCATCCCTTTTAACACGTTAATTCCTGATAATGTTAAAGAATTCTAACATTCATGCTGGATGTGTCGTCAGAAAGAAAAAAACGTCAAATTTTGTTTTATCTACGGAAACCAGTCAGTAGGGATTTTTCACTGCGTGACATGTAGCTTTGCTAATTGGTTTTTGTTAAGAATCGTTACAAAGTTGTTTTTTACATAAATTATTTCTGGCAATCATGCATGAACTAACATATGTACTATTTCGTATAATTATAACTATCGAGCAGAAAAAACAGGAAACTATATAATAAAGGATATCATTTTATATAAAACGAGATAGGTATGGATAATCTTTTCAGATAAATTATGGTTATTTTAATATTATCTTTATTATTTGAAAGAGAAAAGGATCAGAATTGAAAATTCACTACTATAAAAAACAAACACTTGATCATATCATCATCGCACCAATATGAAAATAAATCACCGGTCCTATTCCTTCAAATACTCCTCTCTTCACAATCTTTGAAATTTTTCAATTACTTTTAATCAGTAAATTAACATATTATATACCTAGTTCATCGGTTTGACAAAAACGTAAATATGTATATGCATGTAGGCATGTGTAATATTACATTGCTGCGTTAATGTGAAGGGACGTAAATTATCACATAGCCGGCAAAAGCTTTTTTTAATACGACAAATAATCTCAAATTCACTTTACTCCACACGATTCTATCCACTTTCGTAATGAGAATTTTCTATTTTTAATAAAACAGCCGTCTGTCGTCCCCTTGAGGAGAAATATTTTAACTTTTCGAACGAAAACTTACTTATGCACTTTATATGAAAATGATATTCAGTTTGTCAGTGATTTTATGGCTTTGATTAAATTTGATGGATATTTGCAACTGACAATGCAAAACTATCAAAAAAGTGTGTTAAATATAAAAATAAACAATGAAGCAAAACTGTCACACAGCGTCCAAACCGCTACCAATAGTTTCGAGAGACTATTTTTGCTTTGTATTAAAAAGTCCGACGATGAGCTCTACACAAACACAACCATCAAGAAGAGTTGCTACGGCGGCGGGAGCGGATAAGCTTAAACAAACGCTTTAAATGCTCACGTCATCTTTTTCTGGGAAAGCTCCATGGTAATACAAGCAGAAAGCATAAAAATTTACACTCTCCCAGCTTTAGAATCATAAACATGATGCTGAAAGGAATAAAGGCTGAACTAGAATATTCTTTCTTTTGCATATTGGGCTTGATAAAAAAAAAAAAAAAAAAAACTGGTTTCTCCATTGCTACACTGCAATACCGTTACCGAGTTACATCGAATGTGTTTTTATTTGTTTTTATTTAGCTTGTCGTTTTGTTCAGGGCGGGAGTATTTTAAATTTTATTTTTCAACCGTTATATTTAGGAGACTTAAAAATTGTGTACACTTAGATAATATTATTTGTATTTTGGATGATAATGGAATTAACTGTGATGCTTAACACTGAATGAAACTCCGCCATAATGAAAGTAGAGTTGCATTAATCCGACCATCTCCAGTGCTCGACCACTCGTGGGAAAAGCACCATAATTAGTACTTAACATGCTTTTTTTGACCAACAGTGTAATTTTTGGTTCTATGAATTACTTACTGAGTCACTTCAAACTGAATTTTACTACTACTGTTGTAATATCAACGTCCAATTCGCATCACTCTGTCGGAGATTTCTGATAAGTATGTCACGCGATAAATTAGAGCTAAATATTTAGTGAGTTTAGTGTTGGAAAATAGTATTTTTTTTAATAAATTTTTAGTTAAGTACTATAAAAACATTATTGTACTAATAAATACACTCTAATTTAAATGAAAACTATTGAATTTTTACTTATTTTTTAGTAATATTAGCTTTTATTGCGTGGTCGGAGAATGAAAACCAAAATTTGCTTAGTTCCCTAAGTTCGACCACACATGGACGAGCATAGGAAACTATTTTTTTTTTTTATTTTTTACGTTAAAGCAATTAATTTTGAAGGTTAAATGCATAAAGTGCCATTTTTAATAAGGAATTTATAAAATACGTCGTATTTCCAGTAGTCGACCACCGTTTTATCAAGTCGTCGACAATAAGCAACACATAATTCAGTTTTTTCCTTTATTCGACCACACTCGGTTTCAATCACAAAATCTTAATTTTTTTTTTTAATTTCAATTTATTTTGAAAGATATGAATCTGCGCTAGCACAAGCTCTAAAATTAATTAGAGAGGGAAAAATTGGGATCCCGCAGGCAAGTACGGAGTATTATGTTCCAGAAACTACTTTACTGGACAGAATTACTGACAGGATTGCTGATGGAGTTGGAAAAATCGGTCCAAAAACTGTTCTTTCTCAAGAAGAGGAAGATAAATTAGTAGATTGGCTAGCAAAAATGGCTAAATGCGGATTTCCTCTAAAACTAGAGGAACTACTAAATGTTGTTGAAAAAATTATTAGATAAGAAAAAAGAACAACACCTTGTAAAGATAACAGGCCAGGAAAAAAATGCTATTTTTCTTTCCTTAAAATACACCCGGAGTTAGCCTTACGCACGCCTGAACCAATTTCTAATGCTAGGGCTGTTATAACAGAAGAGGAAATTCGCAAATGGTTCAAAGACCTTAGAGATTTTTTAATATCTAAAAACAATGAAGATATTTTATTAGATGCAAAAAGAATTTTCAATGCTGACGAGACAGCATTTAGCATGGCTCCAAAAGTTGGGACAGTAATTGCCCCGAAAGGTTACCGCAATGTACTCCAAGTTACACCGGAAAATGACAAAGAGACCCTAACTGTCCTTTTGAGCTTAGCCCCAAGTGGTGAAACATTGCCACCAATGGTAGTATTTCCGTACGTTCGACCACCTGCAAAAGTAGTGAACAGTATGCCGGACGATTGGATACTTGGCAGATCTGAAACAAGATGGATGAGGACGGAGACATTTTATGAGTAGGTTGGTAATGCTTTTCACGAGTGGCTGAATAGAAACAATATCAGGCGTCCAGTTTTATTTTTAGTAGATGCCCACAAATCTCATCTCTCGATGGAGTTGAGCGCATTTTGCAGCAACAATGCAATAATTTTATACGCTCTCCCTCCTAATACAACACACATCCTCCAGCCAGCAGATGTAGGAGCCTGTAAAGCCCTCAAGTCTGACTACAAGAATACCGTCAGGGAATGGCAGAGTATGCCGCAAAATATTGGGCGGGCAGTAACCAAGACAAATTTTTGTGAGATCTTGAAAAATGTTTTAGATAAATCTGATCGGAAGGAAATTGTTAAGAACGTTTTTCCATTTAATCCGGACGCAGTAGATTAATCAAAGTGCGTGCAAGGCAACTTGGAAAATTTGGGCGAACTACAGAAAATCAATGATTCTACTAACTGTACTCCAAGCATAACTAACCAAGACTATAATGTTGCAAAAAAAGTTATATTTTGTCTTAAAGACAACATTTTGAAGAACAACATTGGTTATTGATGTTATAATAGGTGAAATAGATAATGCTATAAACTGCAATGCAGGAGAACAAGCTCAAAATATAGGTACTAAAAATCCACAAGGACCAAATCATATCGAAGGGACATATGAATTTGGCACTAATGATGAACTTGTGAGAATTCAAGAAAATACGGTACCTGTGGATGGGTCTGAAGTAACATGCAATCGAAATGAGAATATAATGAATATTCCTGGTGATCAAATGGAAACAAACCAAGCTATTCAAAACGAAATCAACAGCGAAAATTGTAATAAATGTACGTTAACATTATTTCGATATTCAGTTTTTTTGGTTGTATGATTCGTTTTCTTTGTCATAGAAAATATTGACCCATCTGACTGCTCCAAACCTTCATCGTTTATGGATTATAATAATTGTCCAGGTCCGTCCTCAAGCTTTGATAGGTATTTAGCCTACCCAAGTAAAATAATTATACAAAAAAGGGTAAGACCCTTTCTAATGAAGAAAGGCCACCTATGTCAATTTCATCGCGCGCTTGGAAAGAATTCCTTATAAATAAAAACCGTTTGAAGTGAGAAATATCTGATGAAATAGAAGGAAAAAAACGCACCTAAAACATGTAAGAGAAATTCAGGAAAGCTAACTTCCAAGATTCAGTGCCATGAGTGCGAGGATGTTTTAGATACTGATGCAGAAGAAGACGAATATAAAAATATACATAGGTTGTGATAAATGTGAAAAGTGGTATCATTTCAAGTCGTTTCTCAGGAATGCCATTCAATGAAGCTGAAAATCAAGATATTATTTGCTGTGATTGATTCATAATTTTGTTTTGTTTTAAGATCTACTATACAAGAGGCTGATGAAAAACCTATGATCTCATTTAATTTATAATACTAATAAGCTATTTACGAAGCTATATATTTTATGTATTGATACTTGGTATACCTGTTATGTGAATTTTTAATATTTTATTTTTTACTTTAAAAAAAAATTATCTTTTTTGTGTTATGAATTAGATTACCTTTATTTTATTATTTCTAACACCTACTAAATTTTTGCAATATTTTACATTTAAAAATATATAATTGTTATTTCAAAAAATATTTTTTATTTTTATTTGTATAGGTTCCTAGTCTCAATTTCTAGTCATTTATATCCTTCAGTAATTCAACTAATTCAGACAAAAGTTTAATGGTCGAACACTGGAGAACACCTGGATGTACATACATACATAGGATGAGCCTGGTCGACTATCGGCAAAAGTGGATTTGTTACGTTTTTTCCAAAATTATACTACTCCGATTTATTTTTATAGAAGAAAATGTTTTATATCACAAACACCAACCCATAGGCTTTCTAGTTTCGTTAGTTAATTTAAAATAACTTTAGTGGGAACCAATTTATATTAATATAAACTAAAACTTTTCGTTAAGTGGTCGACCACTGGGGAAACGACCCTATCTGTTAAATTTTTCAATCATTATGAAATTTTAAAAATGTAAACGTGTTTAACAATTTTTCATTTCAATTTCAGAGAGAAAATGCAACGTTCGCCATTTTGAAATCAAAAACTGCATCTCTAATGATGATGAAATTTACAATGTGAGATTTCTCGATTATACACACGATTTTAGTGACAGAAAAACCTAACTTGCACCATTTTGAAAACAAAAATAACATACAGTACCTGTTTGCATATGTGAAAATTCTGAAATTTTAAAGAAATGCTACCTTTTTTCCTTAAAATGATTTCTTTGCAATTTGTTTTACTTTGCCAAAAGTAATCTCAACACCTTCCTGAGAGATCTGTTAGTCGGGAAAATAGGCATTTTACCTGAAACCAGATAGAGGAGCAGGTATGCGAATTGTATCCTTATTTATACTTTTCATTCCATGTTTAGTCAGTCGTGAGTTAAGCAGCCTAAATTGTATTTGTGATTTTAAAACATTAAGTACCTTAAAAATCGAAAATGAATTATTCAAGTGATTTATTAAAAAGAAATATTATTTAATTTTATACAGGATTTTGTAGTTTATTGAGTATTGAAAATAGACAACATCTAAAAACAATTTTTTTTAAACATTGACCTTGTAAAAGACGTTAGCCGTGAAAAACGACAAGTGATTTTGGCCTTATTGAAAACTAACATACTTTCTAACCGAGATATAGCAAATAAAGAAAATATTTCGGCTTCCAAGGTCGACAGAATGGCAAGGGGTTTTTCGGTCAGGGGGAGTCTCATCGAGTAACTGCTAGTAAATAAGCGGGCAAATTTCCGTGGAATTAGGAAAAGGACGGAGGGAGCGGATAGAAAAATTATCCATAATTCTGTGCTATAACGTAGAGCATCCGTTCGTGTTTTAATAAGGCATCTAAATGAGCAAGGGGTGAATATATCCGTCATGGACATTGCGTCGAAGATTGTACGCGGCAAATTTAAAGTGTAGGCGTCCCCCAAAAAAGCCTAAGCTGACGAATCAAATGAAGAAAAGTCCATTGTTATCAGCTTAACTTCATCGGCATTTAAACAGTTGATGACTGGAAAAAGGTTGAATAATTTGTTTTTATTACACTTTATTTTCCCTTAGTTTTATTAAAACTTTTAGAAACAAGCAACATTTTCCAAACCTATATGTGATATTTAGTGGTGAATACCGCATGGAGGAAAGCCAAAAAGACGACTGCATACTACAAAATGTAAAGCATCCACCGGCGATAATGATTTGGGGCTACATCAGCGGTGATGGTCGCATTTTGAGAACAGTTCATACACTATATTAGCCCGTGAGTTATAGTCGCTAGAAAAATAATCGATTGTAGATTAGATAACTTTATAGTAGAAAAAGTATACCCGCGTGCCTTTTCCTTAAAAAAAATTTACACGAAGTCAAAAAATTGGAGTTCCTGGTCCGAATTTTCGTTTTGAAAAATTTATAGAAAAATGTAAGAATTTAATTTTCTATAACGACTTTTATTCCAATAAGTTCATAACTAAGTTCCCTTAAATTTAAAAATAGAATCAAGAAAAAATATTGTCAATTAAAAAGTTACGACAGAAAAATTGAAATAGTTTTCCTCAAAGTCCAAAACAGCAAAAAAAAAAACACTATTTGTGATTTGATCGACTTCTAAACATTAATGAATTTCACTGAAATTTTCTTTTTACTTTAGCTAACAAATTCTGAAGAGCATTTAGTTTAGACATTTTAACACTTTTGTTTTTTGGGCCACCCTAATCTTTAGGGTTTCTATTTGACAAATAATAATAAATGGTTAATCGGTGTGCAATTGTACGCAATAAAGGGTTTTCACACCCTGTTCAACATTTGTGCCATTTTTGAACAAGAACGCTCAGTCCATTCTTATTATATGTCAGTGGTGGGCTTACACAGGTTCAATACACTCGAATTAGCCTGTTTTTTTAACTTGTTTTTTCTATTTTTCTCAATTTATTCATTTTTTATTTTTCATTTGTTTTTCAAGTCACTCAATTTCGCTAACAGATTATTCAAGCAAATTTCTAAGAACCATTCTAGACCATCAGGTGGGCAAATTTCCACTTTTCTACAAAAAACATTATTGATTCTCTGCACAGTATACAAGATATATTTATTACCTAAGGATACGCAATAGCCTATGCATTGTATATTGTTGCATTAACATAGATTTTTTTGTATTCTTTTAGAACATAAGTGAAGGTGAAGGTAAAAGACAGCAGGGGAAGTCTAATCTTCCTCACAATACACGAAATCGGTTTTTGCTTTTATCTAGTCTCAAGTAGGTATGTCTTCTTATGTATGAAGAAATTAAGTTGGAGTATAAACTTGCTTAATTGTTTTTTCATCTGCTGTAGCAATAAAATCAATATCATTGAAAATATGTCGATCAAAAGGGTGAATGCCAGTGCACTTAAAACCATTTACAGCAATTTTGCCTGTTTGAATCTTTGCAAAAAGCTCCGATATCTCATATTGGGTAACTTTTCGTCCATTTGCTTTTATAAATTTTCTTATTTCCTCATTGTAATATCCCTTAAGCGGACCGATAAAGGTTTTATCAAAAGGTTGCAACTTATTGGTCGAGTGGGTTGGTAAGGAGATAATTGTTACAGAATTTTTCGGCGCCAGATCAATGACCTCAATATTCCTAGTATGACTGTAGTGGCCGTCCAAAATAAGAAGAATAGGATCGTCTTTTGTAGGTTTTGTGATGGCCAGAAAATGAAAGAACCATTCTGTAAAAATTGGAAGCTGGATCCATCCAAATATGTGATACGCTGTTTTTGACCCGGTGGCGCATTTTTTAAAAGAACAGGGTTTGGCTTTTTCCTTGGGAAAATTAAAAATGGTGGCACGAAATTTCCTCCAGCGCTCACGAAACATACCACAGTTACTTGTGAACCACGTTCTGCGGATGTCATCACTCCTATTTGCCGTTTTCCTTTCCTACCAACTACCTTAAGCTGCGTACTTTTCACAATCGAAAGGCCTGTTTCGTCTACGTTATAAGCTCTTCCAGGAGGAAACTGATGTTGGGTGTAAGCTTGTTCGAGGAGATCAAAAAAATTTCCAACATTTTCTCGATTGAAGCCATTTGCTCTGTTCAAGGATGTTCCGGGTGCCGTTCGAAACGATATTACATTTCGGTGTCTTTTTTGAAATGCGTAAGGCCAAGCTTTTCCAACAGCCTCACGTAAGAGTGAAAATGGATTTGGACATCTGAACGAGTTAGCCTAAAAAATCATGCTTCCATTTCTAGTAAATACTTCACCAACTGCTCTTCGATAAATTTATTGAAAATAGGCTTGCGACCTAGTGCAGTAGACATAAGCTCCTTAATACTTTTACTACTTCTGGCCATTCGTTGCAAGGTTGTGCGGGATACATTAAAATTCTTTGCTTCTAATAAAACGTCCATTTTACCATTCCTCACAGCCTTAATCGTGTTTTCCATATGGTCTGCTTCCCATTTCCGCACTTTTGTACCTCTTTTTGGCATCGTTAAATACAAAATCTGGAAACAAAATAAATACATTGTAATGCTGAGCCTTGCGGGTAATGTGGTATGGTGATCCACATTAGCCGCATTGTAGTATTCCAAATTACCTGAACACTGCTAAGGAAACAAAAATACACTTGAACACTAAAAAACATTTCTAAGATTTGAGGACAATGAAGCCTGCGTTCGTACCGATGATTCTTTGTTGTGATATAGAGCTTGTACAAACTGGAATAAAATGGCAGAATTATGTCATTTTATTAAATAATAACGGAATAAGGGCACTATTCCACATTACCCACCTATTCCACATTAACCGAACTTACTCTACTTCTGATTTTAGCATTAGCATTTTAATCATATATGCGCAGACGAAAGCTCTCCTTTGGGCCCCAAAGTACCAAAACAAAATTCCCGAAGATTTTTATAACAACACAAAAGGAACTTCTTTCTTCGTTTCATGCATCTTTTGCTGTATTTGAACTTTTACGTAAACATAATAGAGAGGCTACAAAGTAGGTCATTACCGCCAAAACTAGGATAATAAAAGGATTAACAATATTGTAGATGTGTGAATAAAACCATTGTCCGGATTTGTAGGATTCTCTAAAGTAATGCATAAATAGCCTACCAAGGAGAATATAGGCGTTAATTGATATCAAAGGAAAAACGACGAAATACTAAGATTAAGAAGGGTATTTTTTTGCATTTTTCTTAAGGTATAATGTTGGGATCAGGCGCGTATACAGGGGGGGGGGGGGGGTCACAGGGTCATGACCCCCCCCCCCCCCCAAGCGCTACCTAACCTTCGCGGTGAATTGAATGTGGCGCTGGACTGTAGAGCGAGCTGTTAAAGTTTAACAGGAAGATTTTAGTATGATACGCTTTGTTTGTCTTCTTATAAATAGTAATAGTGGATTGGGTATAATAGTCATTCTCTCGTAGCTCTTCGTCTTTTAAAGGTGTACAAATTTTTTAGAATTTTCTTGCGTTTTAATATATCTAGTGTCGAAAAGTCATCTATCGTATCTAGCACAGTATAGTAAAGTACTTTTGGAATGCATATTTATTTTAGTATTTGATTTTTTAGAAAATGGCACGTAATGCTTAGCAGCGCACCTATGAAGATGCTTTTATATTTTTGTTGCGCCAATTAAAAAGTTTGGAAGTGTTATTGTTTCTACAAAATTGGTTAGAGATCATAATTTTTTTTTACCTATCTGATTTTCCGATGGTGGACAGCAGCGGGAAATTCGCTATCAAAAAAGGTAGACGAAAAATTGGGAGTACAATCGCAATGACAGGCAGTGAGCGGCGATTGTGAAAGAAGAAGATACTGAAATTTCATTTATTATTAGTTTTGAGCGTTTTGAAACAAATTTTATCGAAAATATTTTATATTATTTTGAAAGAATTGCAATGGACCAAAGTGCGGAAAGGAAAAATTTAAAATACAGAAATTAACTAAATGCCAAAAATATCACAATTTTACCATTTGTATTTGAGTGCCTCGAAATATCCATCCATACCACGTCTTTTTTGTCAACTCGTCTATACTGGTTGTCTTGTATATCATAAATTATTTTTTGACTTCACAATTCCTCATCAATTTTTCATCAAAATTCATTATTTTAAAATTGCCGCGATATCTTTCAACCTTGACAAAAATAAATGCTACAACAAGTTCATTCGTTTGATTTTGTTGGTAGTACTGCAGCGACGACGGAAAAATTAGAAATTGATCAATCCCAACGGCAACTTCGTCGACCGCTGACCGTCGCCCGTCGTAATTTTGGCATTCGCATAAGACGATATGCTTTTAGAAGTTCGACAGCAGCATTTTTTCGTCATTTGTCGTTGCCCATCGCAATTGTATTTTAGCCTTGACTTAACAAATTTTTGTTTTACGGTTCTTCCAGTAGTACCGGAGTTATGGAATCAACGTCTTGCCACCCGTTGATTTTTCATAGCGACACTGATTCAAGCCTGAGTTGTTCAAAATATTTACATTCGTAGGGAAGCATTAAATTTTTCTTGGGGTTCGTGCACAACAAGGCGAGGCAAGGCGATGCGTGGCTAGGCAGTTTGGCGAGGCGAGGTGAAGATATATCTCGAGGTGTATTGTTTACAACAAGGCGTTCAGTTTCTTGGTAAATTGTGAAGTGAGAGTATAAATTATGTCATCAGATTCAGAAGTAGAAATTTTGTGTTTGTCAAGTAGTGCAGCTATATGGAATTTTTGACCTAAGTGTACTTTCCGCTCTTTTGCTTTCCCCCCGATAAAGACCAAACGTCTGGAATTTGGCGAATTCATCATTCATATGAAGATTTTCGGACTGATCCTGATAGATTCTTCCAATATATGAGAATGAATAAAGACCCCTTCGATTATATCAAAGAAAAAAAACCTATAAAAATATGCCATCTATCAAAATTAGTGCGCTGCACCTCGCGAAAAAATTCTCGAGCGTTTTACATCGAGGTGTCTCCGCACATCGCACGCTACCACAGCATTTTTATGAATTCTCTCATAGTACATCGTGCAATCATTTTATTTCTTTAACTCTTGATATAGCCTCGCCGCACTTCGCCATGTTGTGCACGTACCTTTAGAAATATAGTTGCAAATTGTTCTTAAGAATTTGAATGATTAACTATTCACCGACAAAAGTCCAAAAGAATTGGTGTATTGATTCTGGTGGTTCTCTCTTTCGACAGGGGCACAAGCATTCAGTTTTCTTAGAAAGATCTGAAAATTTTTCTTTAGATTTTTCATGGCGGCGGACAATGGTTCCAAAGAGTTATATTGATTCAGGTGTCTTGGCTGATCTGGGTCGGTAAAGATATTTATGAGCGCTGGCAACCATACAATTTGTTCTTAAAAATGTTATTGAACATTTTTCTTTCGAATTTTTATACACTATTGGTTGCTGAAAACGATCAGTTGGATTGATGCCACTAAAATTAATTCTACAATTTTTCTTCACAATTTTTACGGCACGACTATAAAAATAAAAACCATTCGCTTTCCTCTGCCTGCTGCCGTTGCTTTTGCTTATACTTTCGTATGAATTCAAGTAGTGTTGGTTAATTAACTTCACGTTTACTTTTAATTTATAGTTAGCGATGGAGGTAGAAATAGTTGCGAAAGAGGAAAGCAGAAGACTTATAAGCACATTGATAACTTTTTTCAGAAGAAAGCAAGATCAATTAAGTTCCCATCAAAAGAAATAGTCAGTACATATCATGCACTTCTACTCCTGTTCCTCTGAATGTGAATAAAGGTGCAAGCTCTCACTCTCTGTCATTTACTTCAGCCTTGACAGAATCGGTTGCATCACATCAATGTCTACAATCTTTGCACGAGAAAGAGTATCTGGATATTAGTCCGTAATGTCTGTCCACTCTGAGATCGACATTGATGTGGATAATATTATGGACAGGTTTTCCAAATCAAACCAAAAATTGAATTTTGTGATATTTAACTTAAATATGATAAAAAAAATTTAAAAGTGACTACTTCCGACTTTTTCCTCCCACCTCGAACATTTTAGTTGTGACCCCCCCCCCCCCAAGCTGCAGGTCTGGAGACGCGCCTGGTTGGGATCATGCGTATTATTTACTTACTAGACAACAAAATGTAAAAAAGAATAGTTTGTCCTATGAAAAGCTTAAATTTATATAACTCTCCAAGTATTTCTGGTTGCGTGTAGTAATTTAGCCAAAGGCGGCATAATAAATCAAAACTTTTGCATATCATATCAACATAAGGAATAAGTTGTTCAATTTTGGCCTTCGTTTTTTTTTTTTTATATAAAATTTCATCTCTCTAGGTCAGTACAGACAGACGGATATGCATGGAAAGACGAAAGGACATTCAGAAATCGAGATATTTTATTATTTTTTCTATGTCTATATCTATCGAATTCATTTTTTTGTACCATCATTATTTATATGCGTTACAAAATTATAAGTAATAGATATCTTATTCTATCTATATCTATTCTATGATTTTTTTAAAGTATAAACTGCACTTTCCCGAGTTAAAAATTCGACACATAGAAGAAAGTTAAAAGAAATCTCGAAAAAACTAATAGCTTTAAACGAACAAAACGAAGCATTTATCACCAAAAACTTAAATCTCTAAACCTGTTTCGAATAAATATCACATAATTTCTAAATCAGTACATGTAGGGCCATCTGTTGCGAAGAGATAACAGATATGCATGAATTCAATGCCGAGAGAAATTTATAATTTACAAGTACCTACCCACATGCTTCAAAAGTGACACTGAAATGTCAATTAATTTAGACAACAAAATAAAATTGTTTTACAAACTAATAAAATAATTCCTCATGCATATTCAGAACCTAAAAAGCTATTATACTCACCTATAATGAGAATAAATCCAAGAATTCCAAGAACAAGTGGAAAGATTCCTAAGACAATTAAAACTGAGCATAAAAATACAGCTAAGCCAAGCAATCCAAGAGGAACCAGAGATTTTAAAATAATCCATGGTAAAAAGAAATAATGATTTCGCTGTAAAATAATAATATTATTATAATCTCTTTGTTTTGTGAAAAAAAACTATAGAAATCAATTTTATTACCTGTACAACTCCCAAAAGAAGTAAGACATTAAGAAGAACAATTAAACTAAGAAGTACTATAAAAGGAGCCTTAAATAACGGATCCGACAGCCATTGGAAACCCATCACATCAGCAATATCATATTCAAAATGCATAATTATCGAAAATATATAAAATGGTATAATGATTATCAAAAATGCTGATAAAATAATCGTCGTACCAGCTCGTAGAGAAAAATAATGGAGGAAATTTCTCATCAATGGTTTGGCCATATTTCAACTTTGTGCCTCCTATAAAAGACAAATAAAAAAAAAAACATAAAAAAAGTTGCAAAATTTTGTTAAAATCAATACATAAGTAGTTGTTCTATGATCATTCTGGCTCACTTTTTGTACTGAAAAGCTGTTTAGCTGTTATCAGACCTGTTTGAAAAGTTGTTTAGCTGTTATCAGACCTGTATGAGAAGCTGTTTAGCTGTTATCAGACCTGTTTGAAAAGTTGTTTAGCTGTTATCAGACCTACTTGCTATATGGAATCCCCTGTGACGTAGTTGATAAGCAGTCTTGACCTTGACCTCTGATGTCACCTTTGAAACCGAAAGGGTGTCTAGTCTTTGAATTTGATCCGGAAGTGTGTCTTGGAGGCTACACCCTTGATTACCTCTGATCAACTACGTCACAGGGGATTCCATATAGGTAACAGGTCTGATAACAGGTTAACAGCCTTTAAACAGGTCTGATAACAGCTTAACAGCTTTTCAAAACATTTCTAATAACAGCAAAACAGACTTTTAGTACAAAAAGTGAGCCAGAATGAACATAAAACAACTACTTACATAGTACAGAATGAGTCATTGGAAATATAGTGATAAGTCATGGTGTATAAATTAAAGATTACCTTTCGAAAATTAAGTAGTGCTATTTTTTGCTATGGCTTTAAGGGTTAAACAAATACCCATACCCAAGCATGATCAGACACCCGTGTTTATTCATGAACCATCTTATCTTTTACGGATTTGTTCAAAAACAATCAACGCACATAGAAGAAGCATCTACGAGTAGAATCAATTATTTCTAGATCATTGGTGAAGTACGAAAAAGGAAACGGGACCTCCTAGCCCTAACGCATCTAGCCAAATATACCACAAAGATTTTTATACCCTAAATGATATCATAGGATTCCGTTTGTAACGCATAGAAATAATGAATGATCGGACACCCACGCATAATATTAAAAAAAAAATGATTTTGCATGGCCGTCTGTGCGTCCGTCTGTCCGTCCGTCCTCTCGATAAGTGTAACGTTACACTTATTAGAATTCAATGCTTTATTGATACTAATTAACTGATATAGGGCGAGTTAAATGGTAACTATCAATTCCGACGGGCGACTCTCATCGACTGGCTAGTGATCAGTGATGTCGTTTGGAAATGTTGACTATCAGAACCAGTTTAACACAAGCTCGCTGTAGTGTAGCCCTCTCAAATTGTGCCTACTATCACGAAAAGAGAATTTGTTAAGCAACAACGGAGAATCAATATTCGCGTTTAAGAGCTGATGCACAAAAGTTACATCGGCAACCATGCGAGGTTTCTCAAGCGAGTGCATATTTAAAAGCTTCAAGCGATCCTCATAGGGTGGAAGAATAAATGAATTATTCCAGGCTAGGTTCCTGAGAGCAAATCGTAGGAAGTTCCGTTGAACAGACACGATACGGTCGATGTGTGTACCGTAAAATGGAGACCAGACCTGTCTAGCGTATTCAAAAAGTGGTCTCACAAAGCAAGTAGGTATACAGACCTAATTTTATGGAGGGATTCAAGAGCTCTCTGGACCAACGTTTTACTAAGCCCAGCATAGAACTACTCTTTGCATATAGTTTATATGGGAGATAAAATTCAATCTGTGATGATCACATTTGACACACAAGTCACAGACAGAGTCCACACGGCGAATCGAAGAATCTGAAAGTTATAACCTCACATTTGTCGATATTGAGCACCAAATTATTGCTCTTGCACCAATTGAAAAATTTTTGAAGGTCACCTGTACTGTTCACAATCGTTAACAGATTTAAGGCTTAAGATTCACTTACAGATTATCTGCGGATTCAGACTGTATATGGCATCTGTCAGTGCAAATCTGTTTTCGTCCACCCAATAGTATCAGATCAGATCGTAAATTTGAAATTTGACAGATAGGAAACTTAAGATAAACTGACGATTAAAGCGCGGTATGCTAGAGCCAAGGAATTCGGTCAAGGAATTTTTCCACTTATTTCTTAAAGTAAAACTGACATTCGGTCAAGGAATTTTTGACAATTTGGATTTGTCAATTGTATGATATTTCTGACAATAAAGAAAGTGAAGAAATGGATAATTCCCAATGAAAAATGAAGATACACGTAAACAATTTTTATTCGACCATTTGACATTTTAAAATTTTTCAATTATTCCACCAACGTCAAAATTCCTTACAGAAATAAGTGTATCGGTACTTATTTCTTCAAGAAATATTGACATAAATGAATTTTTCGACAAGAACGACATCTTTTTGTCAATCGAGAAGTAGAGTTTTTCTGTTCGAATTACTTTTCTCTAGCATACTGCTCCAAGGAATCGACAAAGAAAAAAATTCCTTGAGCATTCCATAACTTTTTTTTTACATAGTTTTTATATAGGAACAAAAATTCCTTGGCTCTAGCATACAGGGCTAACCATACACCTACAGTTGGGTCTTCAGTCCATATCGTAATTAGTCTGTTAACGATTCTCATGCAATTCCGTTGAATTTTTAAAATGATTTTGTCAAAGAAGATAATTGCTGCTCTGGCATTAATAATTCTTTTATCAGAAGTACCAGTGAAGAGTAAACAATTTTTCTGGATGAAAGATTGGTTGCTTCACAAAGCATCTCACATATTATTTTTTTTTCCTCTTTCCTCTCAGAATCAGTAGTAGCTTTATAACGTTCTATTTATTCCTGATAAAGTTTTTCGTTTTTTTTTCTGTCCGAATATGAATTATATTTCACTTTCCATGTTTGGCTGTATACTTCAGAATTCACTGAATATTGTACTTCTATCCATGTTGGGAATGATGAGAAACTACAATTATCTGACGAAAATATCAAACAGATCTGAAAATAATGATTGACGATGAAATTGTACACTTTGTATGCAGTTTACAAATCTGCAGTCCTCTTATCTGACAATGAACTGCATGTGTGTGGTGTATTTATCTACAGATCTACAGTCTGCAGTTCATGAACTGCCGATCTGGTTGACAATCAAATCGTACAAATTTTCAACATACACACGCAGATTACCTAGATAGACTGTAGATCAAATCGTACGATTTGAACTGGTAATGGGTGGCGGAATTCAAATATATCTACAGTTCGGATCTATAGATCATCTGTAAGTGAATGGGGGGCTTAAAAAACAATTGCGACGATCGACGACTATTGCAGTAATAGGAACAATTTTCTCCAGGAACGTTTTATGGAGCGTGCATTACATAGGAATCTACAATTTTCGTTGTTGTCGATCACTTTATTCAATTAAGTCAATTTCGACGACCAGAGAGGCCGACGAGCGACGACTATTGCAGTCATCGGAACAATTTTCTCTAGGAACATTTTATGGGGCGTATATTGCATAGGAATTCGTCGGTCGCTCGATCATCGCAATTGTGTTTAAGCCTTTATTCTGAGCGAAAAGCTTAACATCGTCAACATAAATCAAGACCTTACAGTAGGTATCTCACAACAGAGACAATGTCGTCAGTAGACAGAATAAAGAACAACGGGCTCAAGTGACTCCCTTGAGATACGCCACACGAAGCCTTCAAGAATTTAGGGATGGAATGGCGGAATTTGGTATGTATGGTATAATAGCTGAGCTTGTTGTGTTACGTTACCAGCTGTAATAGCAATACGAAGACGAAAACTTGAATTCGGACAGGCCTTTAGCAAGAAATTAAAACCTTTCAACCGCTAAATAGAAATTTTATCGCCGAAAAACTTACATCGGGTCTGTGAAATTTTAAATATGTACATATTCATTTTGCAAGCCACTTTAAATTCACGCAGTGTCAGTGTTATCCACGTTTATAAGCTTGAAAAATAAAGTTATCAAACTTAAGAAGAAACTTAAATTTAAAAATTGTTTAAGCTACTTTTAAAAAATGACTAAACAATCCATTACGATATTCAACAAACTTGTATGCACCGCAAGTATCAAAGGTCTAATTTTCGTGACGCACATGCTTCTACAAGGTTGACTTGTTTCTTCACTCCACAACTAAGCTGGTAACTACTGGGTAAGAGATATTTTGGAATGTAAACAAGCTTTCCCACTTGGATTTACAAATGTTATAAAATGTACAAAAAAGTAAGTACATAGGTACTTAGGTATATGAATTTAAGAAAAGAATTGATTCGAATTAAAAAAATGCTACAATAAACAAACCAAAGCAAGTTTCAAATTTGGAAGTGTACCCCTCAACTTCATGAAGATTTCTTCAATTTTGCGTAATTAACAAAATTGTTTTTTGTATAGCCGACACAAGTGATATACATACATAAATATACATACTTAATACTGGAAAAAGTGTATGCAGTTGCATAAATTCCACACTCTACTTACTTTTATTTTATTGCAGGATCAAAGAACAACACTTATGTTATGTATGCATTTATAAATTTCACTGTATCTTTTCAAATGGCTAAATTTTGTGTAAAACTTTTACTTTCATTTAACTCAAAACTAAGTTGATTATCGTAGCTCTGTTGAGCAAGCGCGCGATATCGTCACCGACCAGGCGGTAGGTAAGCACTGGTACTGCATTCATTGAAATCAACAGTTTAACCGGCACTAAAGAAAAGACAGAAACAGTAAAAAATTGAAATTCTGCGAAGGGAAGTCCGTCCAAGTCAATTAGCTGCATCAATTCAGACTTGATTTGACTACTTTTTTTGCAGTTCACTTCTTTTCTTAATTGCTAGCCAATTATTGCCATCAATCAATTAATTTTGTAAATTTGTCATTAGGGCACCCTAGTGCTACACTATTTTGTTTTCTTTTAAAAACCTAGGGCTACACAAGGTTACCCCGAACTTACATTGAAAATTTCTTAGGTATAAGAGTTAGACATTATTTTCTCACTTGAGAACTAACAATTGAAAATTGTTGCTGATTGGGGCATATGTAAATTACTTGTTAAGCAAAAATTAGAAGAAAAGATATAGAGAAGCAGATAAAGAAAATTTTATTTGGCTTCACCCATTTTATAAATAACTTTTCACAACTAATTATACTTAGAAAAACACCAGGCAACGCCAAGAAGTTGCCCGATTTAGTAAATTTTTGAAATTTTATTTGCTATTTTTATGAAAACGCTATGTACAAAATTTCAGCTCTTTACGTCGACGCATTCTCAGGCAGTATTCAAATATATAGTGAAAACCGAAATTTTTGTATGGCAACCCGATTTGTCCCATTTTCGAACTTTAATTTACTTTTTTTTTATAAAAAGCACATGTGCAAAATTTCAGCTCTCTAAGTGAATGCGTTCTCGCGTGATCATGAGCACGGACCAACAGACGGACATGAAAAAATCAAAACAACTTTTAATATTATGCGTGGGTGTCCAATACATTTCTATAACCTAGACGTTGTCATTCCGTTTGTAACGCACAGAAATAATGCTAGTAGAGAATTTATATAGTATATATGTAAGTTACATAAAGAAGAGAAAACAAACGCGCGGGCCACTGTTTTCCGCTGTTAAGCTTAGGAAACACAACGCCACTCAGTTTACGCCCAAACAATTTTTCGTCACAAACAAATATTGAAAATCAACTCCGTTTCACGCCCGACAGTGATCTCATTCTCGGTCCCAGGATGCAAAATCTGTTCCTACTTAGTAATTAAAATCCTGCATGCAGGTACATATGTAAGCACATCTAAATATTCAAGGGAGCAGCTGTTCCAGGAAAAGAAAACGATTAGTTAATTACTTTTGGGCTGTTAGTTCTAAAGTGCTAGAATCAACCGAAGGTAGGACAGTAAGTGATACTGCCACTTAAATCTTTATGATCTATTGTTTACTTGCTATACGAGCATGCTTATAATAAATAACTCTATTTCCTCAGAATCTGACCTACAGACCTGCTTGGTATTATCACTCGTGAAACGGAGAAGACTATTTCTTTCCAGTCCATTATTTATTAATCTTTTTTTGTATATCCAGTCGGCAGGATTTTCTGACTTGGTTCTACATATATATAATTCAAGGGCCTTTTATAGAGTCTGGCATTCAACCCTTTTAGCCAAACTTAAAGCACTTGGCCTCTCCCCTCCTCTTCTTATATGGATTAAAAGTTTTTTATCTGGTCGCCTAATATAAGTTGTATTAGATGGCGTTACGTCTGAAGCTCATCCTATAAATGCTGGTGTGCCCCAGGGCTCTGTTATCTCTCCGTCTCTCTTCTAAATTTTCATTAATTATCTGCTTTCCCTTACTGTGATACCCATCTACAATTTCAATAATGACAGTATCCTTGATTTCGCTTACTCCTTCGACACCCTTGCGGACTCCAGAGGGAATGCCGCACGTTTTAAACGAGATTGCATGATTAGATCATTGAATAACGATCTTGGTAATATCATCGCTTATAGCAAAGTGAATCGCATGGAGTTCAATTCGCCTAAGATCCAAGGGTGTCTCATCTCTTTAAAACAAGATCATCACTTAACCACTCCCGTTACTTTTGATGGAGCATTAATTTCTGATTCACCGTAACTAAGCATTTTTGGCATTTCTGAAAACGTGTAAGAAATATTTCAGGCCACGAATCTAGCGCTCCTCTACAAGTCCTACATCAGAATTAGAATGGAATTCAATTCTCATATGTATCTAAGCCGGGGCTGGTCACACGCCTTAGCTTCATTGGATATTGTCTAAAAGAGAACCTTCAAGCTCATTGGCGATTTGGCAATAACTTTCCACATCGACTCATTCGAGCACCGCCGCACCTACATGCTCCCTACATTCTTGGTTAATGATTCCTGCACGCAATACTCGGGCACATCCTTTTACACTTCAAATTACTTTCGGTCGTACAGTAAAATTCCGTGATGCTTTTTTATCCCAAAGTGTGCGAATGTGGAAAAGTCTACAATCTCATATCTTTCTTCCGGCATATAATCTGTTGAAGGTTAAGACTGACATACATCAGCCCCTCCGCCACTCTCCTTACGTTCCCCAATTCCTTTCTCTATCTACTTCGTGACACGCTGTACTTTGCATCATAGCTTGGCTTAAAAATGAGAAAATAAAATCTCCTGAGTATGAATATTTTTGCATTGTCTAATCTTACTTATACTGAACAGGTTACTGCCTCCCATCTGCTGACTGCAGTGTCTAACTACCCAAAGATAACCTTTTGTTAATTACAATGTAATACCTGATGTTTGCGCAAACTTACCATTCTTCAGTACATGCCAATGCTGATGTTTTCTATTATTTTAATACATGCGCAAAAATAGGATATTCCTGGAAAGCAAATGAGAAGCTTCGTATACTCTGAATAGGTCATGACTCTTCAGAAAACTTATTTTATATCAACGAAATTTAGGGATGTCTTCACCAAGTGGCAGTCAGAAAAGCAAGTCAAATAAATCCTAAAATGAATAATTTTTTGGTGGTTTAGATCCAGCTTGAAAGATTATTGGATATTATTTTATGAAACCCTCTAAATACATCATTGAGTTGCATATCGTAGGAAAAGGAATCGCATTAACTACCAAATAAATAAATAAATAAACGAAAAAAAAAATTATTATAATAACTTCTGATTAAATCGCTTGTAAAACAAATCTAATTTTCACATTTTACTATTTCCAAAGTATCGATGCTGTATAAATGGGCAATATGCTTTCTTCAAGTGAAAGATATTGTAAATTAAACAAAATTATTTCAGCTTTCTAGGCTAGGATATACATCAAAATTCAAGTCTATACATACTTTTCTGTGCACAAAACAGTGCTGCCAGCATAACTCGGAAACAACGCAATGTCTGCCCCAACTCTATAAGAATGTTTTTTCTTAACTCGACCTCAATTACCTAAATCTAGCGTATGTAACCATGCTTTTGCAACACTCTGTATAGTAAACAGGAATGTGGGTATCGTATAAAATTCGTGTACACGAATGAAGCTTTATACCCTTCATAATAGCTGTGTTCTTTTGTATACCTTGTTCTAGAACTCCCATATACTGGAGAGAACAAATTGGTCTGTTGCTAGGTGCTTATACCTACACTGTGCTCTCAAACTAGAAAACTTGAGCTCAAGACAAACATTGGAGCAGCTTCACTTAATTTGGCTTATAAGCCTTCCTGTTTGTTATTATTTGCCGATATCATTTCATATATATCGACATCAGTATCAAGAATCCCCGAAGAAAAATTAATAGAGTTAATGCGGGAAAATTGTGTAATTTTTTAGAAAAAAATAATACAACATTACAAAAAATTATTTAAAAAAGACAAAGCGTGGAAGGAAATAAGTTCAAAAATAGGAATCTCTGCTCAGTTTGCCTTGCATGTAGTTTTTTCTTTCTTTTCGATGCCAGCATTGTGTCACAGTTGGCACCGAATTCAATGTCTTGACATCGGGGATCAAAATTTATACCGATGCCATTGTTATGGCCCGATATGCGGAAGATTCTTGCAACAGCCAAGGGCACATTCTAGCAGAATAATCAGCGATTGCTAAACAATTACCTCGCATGATACTATTCTGCAACTGTCGGTTATTTTGCTGATTAGCCGAACAGCTGGCTCCGATGAGCGCTTAGTGGAGCAATCGACGATTACGATAATAATTAACCTCGCAAAGTAATTATTATGTAAGGCAATTGTTTACAACTAAGCCACTCAGGTGCCGCAACCGGTAGAACAAATGACAAGGTTTTGTCGTTTGTTGACATCCATCCACGTTGTGAGCAAAGAAAGTTTACTTCCGAGTATCGGACATAAGAAGACCAATGACTGGTCTGGCGAGTGTCGTTAAATTATCAATTATCGCGATATCGAATTACCGTTCGGTTCGGGCTAGCTTTTGTTTGAGATATTAGGATAGGTTAGTTTTGTGTCAAATAAAGATTTAGTTGTTAGTAATTCGAGTGTTGTTATTTATTCACGAAGTTTTATTAGGATTAATCGTTGAATTATTGTTCGATTGCTGAAGTGCACGACACCATCATTGTGTCATAGCCTAACTCATCCCGAGCAACAAAGTATAACGATAGCTTTCTCTCGACTTAGAAGCTGTTTAATGGAATGGTGTGGTTTCGCAGGACTATCGAAGCAACTAGAACCAAAATTTTAACATTTTCAATTTATACGCTTTATGTTTCCACAGCAAGGAAATTTTTTTCTTTAAGAAAGAATTATAATAAATCTCTCTCATATAAATTTAAAAGTTTCGACGTCTGGCAGTAGGTATTGACCGTGGCGTACTCAGAAATTTGTCATGCCTTTCGTGCCCTTCAATCAAGTTTGTGGCAACCTCTACCTTTGACAGTTTCATATCTGAAAAAAAAACTAAACAACATACCATTTTTAACTTTATACTGTGAAAAATTTATTCTAGTAGTAATTTATACGAGCAAAATTTACATAGAATTTATAAAATTAATGTTTTAATTATAAGTCCATATATATGCAGAAAAACTCGCAATAAATGAAGGTTTGTTTGAATGATCTTAGAGGGTAAATGTAGAAATATAATATATTATATATTTTTGAATGTATCTATATACATATATATTATATCTTATCACGTATAAAATAATTTTTCTAATTAATTTATCGGGCCAGCGTTGCTGGCAGAACTACTCCCTTCTGCCATTTCTTTCTTCTTCTGTTTTTCTCGCATCACTTCAGCATCTCTGTAAATAAAAAGTTGATCGTGTAGTGAATTTTACCATTTAAAGTTTTGAACAAATTATAATATTTCAAAGTTAGTGGATGGTACTTCTCCTTTAAGGACGTTAATGGCTAAAATCAGGAAAAATTATGCCGAATATAAAATAACTAGCTAAAGTTGCCCATTCTTTTAAAAAAAAAGCAAAAACAAAAAGGCATACAGAGTCTTCTTATATTTATATAATAACTGTGCTTTTATTTGTGGTCGCTGGACAGAATAGAACAAAAAGATAACATAAATTATTTATTTCATAATGATGCATAATAAGATTAGGTCCTTTAACTATAAATTATTTACTCAAGAAATTGATTAAAATAGTGTAAACGATAATAATATGTAAATAATTCTTGAAATTTCAAAAATATGTACGCAAAGTATAAAAAAAATATGATAAAATTAGAAGAGACAAAAGGCTGTTCATACATTCATCCACTACACTACCGGTCAACTACTTGAAGCCGCGCAAATTTTCTTATATATTTCTGATTATCTAAGTCATACAGTTTTGAGATTTTCTCCTTTATTTATTGAGGGAATTCTAACTACCTGCGAAACTGTCAGCTCTTATCTGCCTGCAATTCTTTTCAAGAAATTTTTTCCGAATATTTGGTTCTTTTCAAATGGACAACCGTTTGAGGCCACAATTTAAGGGATTAGTCTAATTTACGCGCTACAAAAAAAAAAGACTATTTTTACTAATTTGTTTTTGGTAGGTATAGGTATAAGTATTGATATAAAAGTTGTTGGGCTTTAAATACACTTTCGAAATATAGGAAGAAAAAATTTTTAATTTTATTTTAAATACTTTTCATACACAAAATTGATAGACAAACGTAACGTTTCAAAAAGTAGGCAAGTGTGTTGCGTGAGCCATATCTCTGGAATGAGTTATCTTAAATAAAAAAATTACATGGAATTAGATTAAGTATAACAGTGAGTTCGTCCTGAACTACGATGTTATGGTTTGAGGTGCCAAGTATAAGGAGTTATTTTAAATGCAAAAATAAAATCCATTTGATGAAGTCATGGAGATTCAGAATTGGATATTCCACCACGATCATGCACCTATTCACACAGCACGTTTTGTAACTCAGTATCTATTGGAGCATAACATTTACACCTGATTTAAACATCATTGAAAATGTCTGGCTTACTAGGGAAGTTTATCAAGATGTTTGACAGTACAATAATAAAGAAGAATTAACAGAACCGATCAAAGCAATTTTTAAAAGCGTACTCACTGCCGTAGATGAGTTGAGTCATGTTAGCGGGAATTCAAATTCTCTGGACAATTCCGCCCAATATCATCGCTCTCGTAACGTTAGTATCAAGGATGATAATACATTATTTAAACCATTGAAATATGAAGTCGGAATTAATTATCCCTCCCGACCAGTCCACATTTAAATGCAATTGAAAACCTTTTGGCTATAATGGGACAGCAAAAAAATACCATGATCCATACAAGAAATAAAAATAAATTGGTGGAGAGTTTGATACGAATAGATCAGCCAGCATTATTTGCACCAACTGTACTCAATCAATGATTAATGGGGTTGCAGAAGTTATTCAGAAGGAGTTTTGGGCGTAATCAACTACATTTGTAATCAGATTAATAATCAAGATTACATCAATAATGATTACATCGAGTAATCTGAGGAAAATGTAATCGTAATCATGATTTAATGGTTACATTTTTTTTATTACAAATGAAACTTTTCAAGAGATTTTAAAATTTAGTTCTAAAAAAACAAACAATCTGTGATCGTAAGAATTTTTATTGTAGAAAACTCGCAAGGCACTGTTGAATTATGTATTAATTGGAGTCAGTATAAAGAATGTAAGTGGTTCGATTGATAGAGAAACGCACATATCTGATCATCAACTTAAATTCAAGGATCTTGATTATGTTGGAAAAAATATAGCGAAAAAGATTAGATTTCTGGGGCGTATAAGAAAGTCGTTGAGCACGGAAAATGCATAATGCCTTTTAACGTTTTGATTTTGCCACACTTTTCATATTGCTCCACATTGTTATATGCTATTTCGAATCCAAGGGCAGAATGCAACTGTTGTAGAATAAGGCAATGTGAGTTATTCTGAAACGCAGCATATATACACCAGTTAGAAGCATGCTCGAAGCGCTGCAATGAGTAAATATTACTGACATGACAGCAAGAGTTAGGATGAAAGATTAGATTTACTAACTACTACCTAACAAAACGGTAGAGTAACTAACTCTAACTCTAATAACGAAGCCGTACATGAAATTCTCCCTTTCTTAATTGCTAATAATACCGTATTCAATTACCATCCCACTACAGATATGTGCTTACAAACATTAGTTTATGTGCCACTACCGATTTTGGAATAGAAATACAACAATGTTTGTCTTCTTTTAACTACAATTTTAAAACTCTTGCAATTTGTAACCAAAAAATGTAATCATGACTACGGTTACAATTGAATCGCCAAAAAATGATTACTTTTCTGATTAATACTATAAATCCGTAATCATGATTACAGATTACAGATTGTAATCGTTATCATTAATCATCAATCAACTGTTCAGAAGAAAAGTGGAACCACTTATTATTAATGCTTATTAAATCCTTGGTTGAATCAATTTTTATAAACAAAATAATTTTCTTCATCTGAATTTCTCATTAGTTTACAAACATATTTTAAGCATCAATGCAAAAAAATAACGTAGAAATCATGGAAAATGTTCACCCGGAACATACGAAAAGTGAAAAAATGGCCAGTGTTACTTAAAAAGAAGTAAAGTACATTTATTTTAAAGCACTGATTTTTCCTAAAACATTCTAAATTGCACCCATATAAAAAAGTATTTAGAGCTTCATTTACCTACATATAGATAGATTTATACACGTTTATACCATTTAGGTATGTGTGAACCTTTTTATTTCCGGAAGTGTATTATACAGATGAAGGAAAAATTTGAACTTACCTCTGTTTTCGTTGATCAACGGTCAAATTGTCATCACGTTTTCCCCTTTTATGGTCAGATTGTTTTTTTTGATTTCTTTGACGAGCGAGATCTCTTTGGTTTCCACCTGTAAAAATGACGAAAAAAAACAAAAATGTTCAAATAAATGTATAACTGTAATTCTAAAACTACATACATATAGCAAAAACTACAATTCTTGAATAAAATTTATTTCTTCAGGCCTTATAAATAGATCCCATTTATTAATTCAGTTCCCCCAAACGAAGCTCTATTTAGATTTGTTTTTGTGTCGCTTGCAACAGGATTTAGAACGGAATCATGTTCGCTTAAAATATTAAGCACAATTCTGAAAAAGTTCACTGCCAAAATTTTAATCGCACAGCGTTTTATTGGAATGCGCATAATTTTTAATTAGAACTGCAAATGACTAGCAAATAATGAACTGACCGTCGGATTAGTTAGAGCCAATTTCTTATTTGGTAATGTTCGTTACAGTGCTGGGTCTGATTTGATTGACGTTTTATTTTCCTCTCAAGCTCTTTTTGCTCGTTAAAATAATGCTGTTTTCATGACTGCTTGATTTACCAGCGAATTTTAATGTGCGAATGTTAATGATTTGAATCGAATTTTCCATCTGTCCAAAAAAATTTAAAATCTGAAGCAAATTGCAATATGGCACTTACGAACTGAGATGTCAAAACCACCCGTCATCTTTTGAGGAGACTAGCGACACTTTTATATTTTCTTTGACAAAATATGTACAGGCTCAGAAGAGGTAACAATTCTCTTGACTTATGCAAATATTTCACTTATCCAACTAATTTTTTTTTTTTTTTTAATGTAATATTAAAAGTAACCCGTAAATTTGACATTTTAGTTCGTAAGTTACTGCTATGGTTGCCCAAGATTTTAATACAATTTTATGAAACGACTGGACAAATCACACTTCGCACATAGTCAGAACACGTATACATGAAAGATTTCTAATTCGAGACAATCGCGCGATAGTACGCAAGTATCCCATCCCAGTACCTACATGATTACGATTTCGTTTCAAGGGAAGGGTACTACCTACGTCAGAATTCCATCCTAATATTTTCTACGGTTTTTTCGTGATAAAGAGATAAAATGACAAAATCAGATTGTAATGAAAAATAAAAAATATTAAAAAATTATCTTGAATGTTTTTATAGTTGAGTTGCCAGCGGTGAGCAGAGCAAGTACAAAATTTGTACCTACCAAACGCGATTTTAAAATTGACACTAGAAAGCAGTTTGCTTGATGTCTTATCATCTTGCATTCAATTTCATTTAAAAAAATTCATTGAGACGTAAATTCTTGTGTATGTCGGAAGTTTTAGCCATAAAGAAAGCAGCAGAATCGGAAAAATAGAAGAAAAAAGAAGAGAAAGGTGTTGGTAAATTATGTAAAGCATGGTTTTCACAAGCGGCGAAGTTACTGTCCCAAGTAACCTCGTTTTCAGCCCCTCACCTTCTCTTGACATCCCCACCAATTTACTTGCGCCAGTAAGTTCCACTCACTTCAACTTTTTAGCGAAGTTTAACCAGAGAAATACTCAAATTGATATATTTTCTGCAATTGGTACATATTTTGATTCACGTAGTCATTTATAATATCAGCTGGTGTGGAATTTGTGAACTGTCAAAACTTCTATTTAAAAATTATTTCAAGTAAAAAAAATATTATTAGAAAGACAATAAATCGTGCAACGAAGAAATTAAAGGCAATTTTGGAAGAGAGAATTGTAAGGAATAAGAAACTAGGGTACGAGAAGGCATAAAAAGAAGAGACGAATTGGGAGGGAAAATCTTTTGAAGGACTTACGTACAGAGGATCCAAATTTATTTAAAAATCACCTGCGGCATACTCCATGATTACTGTTTCACTATAGTTGAAATTGGTGCGAACGGGCGCTGTAATGATTCGTCATACTGAAGGACTCTAAACTAATGTCAGTCTTGGCTGGTGAAACAGGAAATTTTTCTGCTCCTGATTTTTTAGACTTTTCCACTCTTTTCAGTTCTACTTTATAAGTGGACTAGATCGACTTGTATTTTGCTTTTAAAGCAATGACATCTCCTATATATACTCCTAGATCATTAAGATCCTTTAGGAGCGATTCCCAACCTGTTTCACGAAGATCACGCTTTTTATAATGCTGTGAGTGTTCATCCCACAAAACAGTGGTTTTCCAAACAGCTAATGAACATTAATATGTTTTCCGTTGTCCACTTCGTTCCGGCCATATTGGTTGCAAATAAAAATACATTGAAAGCTCTCTATAACGAAAAACTCTCTATACAGTAAGCACTATTTGAACTTGGTTGGCTTGACTACTACAAATCAGATTTTCAAATCCGCTTATCGTTTACAACCAATGGAAACGATTTAATGTCGATATCCTGTTTCAGCAACTGTTTCATCAAAAGTGAATTGTACAGACTTTGAATCGGTGTGCGCAGAATTTTGCCAACATTTTGTGTTATTTTCTATTTGTCTATAGAGTTTTACACATCCGAAATGTTCTGATCGAATGGAGTTCTCAAATACGACCCCCATCCTAAAAATTCAATAATATCCTTTAATTTATTTTGTGGAGCTATTTATAGTTTAATTTCCATGAACTATTTAAAAAAAAAATGTGGTTGGACTCAATGGCCGCACCCGGCAAAGGCAATGCTGCATATGAAGTCATACTTCATGGCTTTTATTTTGGTAAGAGGTTCACTGCATCCACAATAGTTATACTATTTCCATGTCTCCTTCTTTGCCAAAGTGATATTATACCGTGCGTTCAGGTGTACACACCGGTGCGCTTTTCAGCACATCGGTGCGCACATCACATCATTGAAAAAGTAGGGATAGCACCTGAACGGTTGGTGTCCACTTCGATTCGAAATGTCAATTTTGAAAGTTCCTTAAGAATAAAACTACGCTAAACGTCAAAACTACAAAGCGAACCGGGACACTACGCTACCAGACCGTAGCGTAAAATGTGCACACCGATGTGCTGGGGAAATGACAACGCTTCGGTCGCCTGAACGACATGGTGTGTAAAAATGTGACATTATGTGACATTCTGCGTGTACCTGAACGCACGGAAAATGTGTAAGTTCGTGCAAATTCATTGCAATACATGTCCCAAAACTGAGTACGCGAACAAGTCCGTACGTGACAAGTCCATTAAATTGTCATAGGCAACGCCAAGAAATGTTATCTGAAAATAAGGGAGCGCTAAAAATTTGTTTATTTTACATAGTAATTTGGATTATAAAAAATGTCCCCCCTTCAAAATTTCAGTTTCACTACTGCCACGACGAAACGAATACGAACACAGCACACTAATACATTTCGCCGAGTGGCTTAGGTTTTCACCCGATATGCCGTTTCCTTGTTAAGCCTACTAAACGCACCGAGACACTACGCTAACAGATCGTAGCGTAAAAATGAGCACACCGATGTTCTGCGGAAATGAGAACGCTTCGGCCACCTGAACGACATATGTCGATTTCGATGGGACTTCAGTGCAACACCAGTATTGCACTTTTTCTAGTAGTGCAAAACTGAAAATGTTCGATGGGACAACTTTTATAGCGAAGTGCAACACTGACTTCCCCTACTTTGCACCGGATATTTTCTCGGTGTTACAAATTCATATTAAGTTAATTGTCATCTGGTCTGTCAAAGTGTACTGTCGCGATTATTTGTGAAATTTTGGAGTTAAATGAATTAAACATTTTTATTTGGGTAATTGGCTTTAAGTTAAAAAAAAATTTGTTTCTATATATCAATAACCAACATTTATTACGTTTGACAGTTCCGTGTATATAATACGTGTGCCCACAAAAACAAGGAATATGCAAAACTGAAATGGTCCCATCGAAATCGACAAGTGTAAAAATTTGACATTCTGCGTGCGGCTGAACGCACGGATAGTCTTGATCTATGTATTAATACCTCTAGAATTAAATGCCATCTACATCGCAAGCGCTTGTGACAAGTCAGCAAAGGAATTGCTCTTTATACAGTTTATATCCTCCAATAATATACCATCATTCCTAATCTTCCATGTGGATATTGCAATGTATAATATGCAAAGGCTCACATGGTATGGTATAAATCACGCTTATGTTAACCTTATTGGGATGTCTACTGGATAAATGCAGCTGATTCAGTAAAAAAACAAAAAAACTCATCCATTTCCTGTTTTGGCTTGTTTACTACCGGGGAATCAATTACCAGTTGTAATACGATTAATTAATTCAAAATTGTGAAAGTTGATGGGTCTGTTTTCCACATCGAGAATACAGGTAGTTTTTATACTTAATAGTTTAGCTATGCAAAGCTACTGAAATGAAACTTTATATAACTGTATTCGTACATCCTAGCTCAACTTTCTTTTATTGTGGATATATGTGGTCCCGACTCTGTGGACTTCGTGAAATTCCTATTTTCATATAAACTATTTTGGAAATAGGACAACAGAGCTATTTTAGTCATTTAATATTCTGCAAATAGGCCGGTTGTTGCGCTGTAATATAGCGATAATTTCATAACTACCTTACACATCTAAAATTTAAAGTTTCAGAATAATCAAATACTTCCTTATTATAATCAAATGATGTAAAAATCTTCATTTTTTCACTGCCTGTAGTAGCCATCTTTATTTTCTAGAACTTCTATTTTTGACATCACCCTTGCATGAGAAACTTCACAAATCGCACATTTATAAAACTGTAGTTAACCGCAAATAAGTACATTTTAATATACTCACGTGTCATTTTCTTTGAAAATAAGTAGAAAAGCCTAGGATTTTGGCCCTCAAAATAAATCACGGAAGTAACTTCCTAATTGAACTTCTAGATATATCTGTTGTTTGTATTATGATTAGGTTTGCTGATGTTTTTCCACTTTCTTGTGTCACCCCGGCGCACGCAAAAGCAAGCCAACTTTCTTTTCAAGGTTGGCAACAAATCGGTCGGTACTAACAAATTTGACTTAGTGGCGCTCTTATCGCATTTCGAGACTTTTTAAGCCATAGACGAGAACTTTTTAGCCATAGCCCACACAGGGGAGGATATTGGCACTTTTTATTGTTGAGAAGTATTCGGGGGGAAGAAAAAAGTTTCGATCGGGAGTACGGGCAGCATACCAATACTACAGCAAGTCGGCCATTTTGAAATTGCGAAATTTCTCATCGGACGTCTGTACAGATGTTTATTTGTGATTTGAGGTGATAATATAATAATTTAATAATCATTACGTGTTGTGAATTTGTAATACAGTAATTGTTTATATCAAAAACTGTGACTTAATTGAACACGCACACAATTAATTTCGGTAATCATATAAGGAACTGCGCGAAGTAACATTATTGTTATGGCACGTCTTAGCCAAGGGAAGGAAATTCCTTCCTTCCCTAAAAAGTTCTCGTCTGAGTTGGGCCTAAGGAAATATTTTTGGGCAGTTTACTACTAAGGCTTTGCTGGGGTCTATACGCTACAGCATGCTTAACTTTACGCATTTGAGAGGTATTGTCTAGGCCTACACGCTTCACTTTTTCTGCTTGATTGGCATTCGGGGGAGGAAATATTCCGAAATACCAAGTATGCTTAACGGGAGTACGGGAAGCATATCAACACTTCGGCAAGGAAGTCGCTTCGACCATTTTGAATTTGTGAAATTTCTGATCGAACGGCTGTCCAGGGGGGTGATTCTGATCTCTTTGTCGTAGCTGAGGCATATATTTTAGTCACATATTTTGACATTTCACCTCAAATTTGTCGTACTTTTATATTCCCCATATTCATTTTAATTTAGCCTTTTCATCAACCACAAAATAAACTAAAATGAATTTACATGAATTAATGTCAGAATACACGCCTAAAAGTCCGACAAATTAGTCAACTGCTTTCGAGGTTGTGACAAACATTTTATATTGTGGTAAATTTATATTCTACATCTAATTAGAGTAATACAAGTGCTTAAATTAGAAATAATATTTTGAATTTGTAATGCGAAGTGTAATTTTCAGTTCATTCTATGCAATGCAAGGCTTGCTAAGCTGGATAAAAACACGACAAAATCAGTAGAAAAGTTCATTTCATTTAGGCGTATATTTTGACATTAAAGTACGACAAAAGATCAGAATCACCCTCCAGTTCTCTACCTGCGATTTGAGTTTATGATATAATAATTGAATGAAAGCATCAAATGCAGTATACAAATTTTGCAATGCTAACCTCTTTATATAAAGCGAATACCGAGTTTTCTATAATTTTATTTTACTCGTTTTCTTTAAAAAAAAAATGTATCCGGAGAAAATATGCCAGCTATTTTGTTTGCTGTCGCAGTAAGCATCAAAATTTCAACTTTTCCACAGCGACCAGCAAGCACCATGATGGTTCGAAAAAGCCTTGTCTCATATACCATGTTCACATGCAGGGTTGAACCCTGGTTCAACTCGGGTTCAACTCCATGTATACGCGGCTCGAGTTGAAATTGGGTCGACACGACTCCTCAACTCGACCACGCTTAGCTGGTGTAGTCGAGTCGAAATGGTGTCCCATAAACGCGGATTGAGTAGTCGAGTTGGCAGTTTACAGTTGGTATTTATTTTATTCATTCTTTAATCGAAAGTTTTGGTATGTTGTGTATTTATTGTGAGTTTATTTTGTTTATTTAAACAAAATTTATAACTTTTATATCTTCATCACAAAAAATACCATAAATAATATTATGTTTAACTGTCACTTCAACTATAGTTGGACCCGTTCTCAACTTAATATCTCAACCCTGCGTGCTGAAAAAAACTAGTCGAAAACTCAACTCAATCTCGACTTGATCTTTCTATTCTGCATGTAAACATGGTAATAATCGGGGGTTACACGTGTCAGTAGAACTGACGCTCAGTACTGATTTTTTCTGTAAATTTGATTGACTACAAACGAGTTGCGTTCGATCGACTGGCTAGTCAGTTCATTTAAAAATGTCGTCAAACGGTGCAGACATTCTTTTCTGTATTCATTGCTAATGATTTCTTCCATATTCTAACTTGTTTCTGTCATTGTTCTCTATAGAAAATAAAGATTGCAATGTAATGTTAAACTTTTTTCAGTCATTTTTCACTCAAAAGAGAGAAGATTAGCAATATATACACAAATTTTCACTAACATCTTACCTTTTATTTTCAGTTTCCGCCATTTTAATTTTACTTTTGACGGTTTACTGACTAGTCAGTAAAAAGTAATAGTGTCGGTTCTACTGATGAGAGTAACCCCTAGTTACGCAGTGTTCATCTGAATTTGCCTTTTATTGTGTAATAAATTCTACATAGGTTCACGGCGAAAAGGTTAGAGTATTTTAGTAGATAGCACCAGTGGGCTAAATTAGAGATCTAACATCTAATCCTGAACATATGTTGAAGGGTGGTGTAGACGGTATAGCTTTTGCTATATATGGGTTGTTTCCGGTATAATGCGGGATTCCTTGAGGTAATTTGATAGAAAAATCATTCCATATAAACCTGTTGAATTAAAGCTAAGGTTTTACTATCATCTGAGCTAAAAATCACCTACATAGGAAGTTATGGGGTGTTATGTGAAAAACTGGCATATTTTTTTAATCACCCTGTAACTCCGAAACGATTGCCCTTCCTCCCTGCCATACAAATTTTTGTTTGCCTAGCTGAGTATATGGGCCAACGTACAAGTGGCGATCACGCAGTTCATACAAATTGCTGAACTTGTGCGTAGACATGGTAGTACTCTCAAGTCTGTACCAGCCATGGCCGGCTACGAAGCCAGCTACACTAATATTTTTTTAACGCTAGCAACTGTATATAATTAATTCATCACACATTCTATGCATGTCCTTCAAAAATGCACTCCCTAGAATCAGCGGTAAATGATGTTTACTTCTTTGAATTTAGATAAGTTCTCGTTAAGGTGTGAAAACCTTTCGACGGTTATGAGTTTGGTATGGCGGTGGGATAGTCTCTTATTTTTTTATATTATTTTGTAGATGGCTGATGACGTATTTTTCAGTAAAATTTAAATTTAATATCTTCTGGAAAAAAGTGAATCTATGATTTAATAATAAAAACAATGAACACCAGAAAAAATATATTCGCTATAATATATTCTCTACATGTGAAAAATTAAACCGTGTTTATACTAGTTTGAATCCATGATAAGTATGAGAAAACGTTTACATAAACCCCTGGTACATTGGTCGCTGCACATCCAATTCCCCATGCTACAAGACCAACTACATACCATTGATTGTTCACTTGACACACTAGCGGTGAGCCTCCATCACCCTGAAAAGCAATTCAGAACTATAATATTATTAAGAGACAAGACATATTAAGTTCATGTTACCGTGCAAGAATCCTTTCCATTTTCACCTCCAGCACAAATAAAACTCATATTATTAAAAACGAAATTTGGTCCCAATTTGGTTGTAGACAACAATGTTTGGCATTCAGCAGGGTTCCTTATGGGAACATCAACCTCCCTCAAAATCGATTGATATGATCCAGTTGCATCAAAAGCATTTTTACCCCAGCCAGAAACAAAACATCTTTGCCCAACATAAGAACCAGTAGGTAAGCATGCTGTTGCAATGGTAGGTACCTGTCCCAGAGGTACATCAGTTGATAATCTTAAGATCGCAATGTCATTTTGTAAATTATTTGCATTAAAACTGGAATGTATAAAAACTCTAGAGATTGTATAGTCCTGTGATGGTATTGGTTCAGTTGAACGAGATGCATCCCATTCACCCAAACGTACTTTAAAAGAAGTAATTCTGTAAAGAAATAAAATTGATAGGTGGGTTTGGACGGGTTACTTTTTTTTTATTGATATTGATACCTACGCTAAATTATTAACTTTATGAGCTGTTGTTAGTACATGTCTCCGGTCAATTAGAACTCCGGAGCCAAGGTATACTTCTCCTGTTGCCAGAATTGCTGTTTGCCAGGGATAAGCTCCAAAAGCAGCTTGACCTGGTTGAGCTGCAGGGCTACCTGGGACTGGTGGATAACGTACCCCACAACGATATGGTCCCGCAATACAACATCGAATAAGACCGTATTGGCATGGGGTAGGTGGCGGTATTGTAGTACCTTGTGTAGGCTATTTTAAGTATACATACGAATATATAAACTAAATATAAACTAAATAAATAATAATTATAAAAGTTTACAAGAGTAGCTAGTAGAAACGACTTACGCTATTTACTATACGTATATCAATTTGACCGCTGCCATCACTAGGTGTGGTTGGACATTGTCCAGGTGGTACACATATGCAAGTTGTCCCTGGTGGTACCGTTGTAGGGGTTCCAACGATCAACTGACGAGTCAATACTAAATTATAAAATTTTATTATTTATTGCAATTTAACAATATTTATTATTATAAAATTTATTATAACAAAATACAAAATTATAAGATCCGATGCTACAGATTATGTACAGAAGACCTACATTTGTAAATGGTCATTGGAATTTGTAAAATGGCAATTAAAAGATCAAAATGTGCAGAGTATACTTCTATATTTGCTATGAACACCTCATGGTGTTTTTTCTAGTTATGTAAGTTTTAAAATTTATAAATAAGCTGGAAAATTTGTTTCTACTTTTTAGGACATTTTAGACAAAATTATGTAGTAACTTAAAATTATTTATTTTATTTAATCTTTTGGCTGCGTAAGTTCACTAGTGTAAAGTAAAATAAGGAAAACGTAAAATGAAAAATGAAAACCAAAGTCCATAAAATAAATTATCTCAAAAATTGTCTAGCACAAATACGCAGTTCAGATGACAACACAATATTTTCCAGGTAAAGCAAGTGGGCTCCCGAAAATATCTAAATTAATTTTTGACGCACTTATACTTGATCATATGCGATTTAGATTTATCAAGCAAATTTATAATGCTTTTTGATAACAAACATACATTCCAAATAAAGATTCACAAGGGATTTAAAGAATAATTTAATAAATATGTTAATATATAATTAAAAATTGTGTTTGATGATATTACGAAGACTGCAACCATTTTGTATTTGCCCAATACTTTTATTTAATTTTTTATTTATATACTTTTTTTATAACGCTTTTAAAGTGTAATCAAAATTCGCCATTCAATGAACAATTTAGCACTTAATAAAAATCTAGAATTATTGTGCTAGTTTCAGCTAATTGATGTTGATATTTTGTGCATATTATATATATATATATATATATATATATGGTGGTATAATTAAATTAAATTAAATTAAAATTGAAAATAAATCCTACTGATTTTCATTTGATAAAATCTGATTGTGAAATGATTTTGGTTTTGTTTTTAAATTTGAATAAAAAATTTAAAAGCTAAATAAAGTGAAGTCCAAAGTTTTGTATGGCAACACCAAGAAGAGTTTGCCCGATGTAGTTAGTTCATTTTTTAAATTTCATTTAATTACTATTTTTATGAAAACTCTGTGAAAAAACTTTCAGCTCTGTACGTTAACGCGATCTCAGGCAGTCCAAATATATAGTGAAAACCCAAAGTTTTGTATGGCAACACAAGAAAGGCGTTGCACAATTTAGTCCATTTTTGAAAGTTTATATACTGTTGCTATGAAAACACCATGTACCAAATTTCTGTACGTCTACGCGTTCGCAGGCAGTGCCCAAATATACTCATATAATGAAAAAGAAATTTTATGTATCACAACCTTACGACGGAGTTGCCTGATTTGTCCTATTTGCGGACTTAAATTTACTTTTTTTATGTGCGAAATTTCTAGAATTATTGTACGGACGGACAGACAGACAGACGGGGATATAAAAATCAAAATATGTAACTTTTAATATTATGTGTGGATGTCCAATCCATTCGGCTCCACCATCATTATTTATATCCGTTACAAACGGAATGACACACTTCAGCATACCCTATTAATTTCATCAACTAGTAGGGTATAAAAACCTTGACTAAAATTGTGAATAGATGAATAAAGAAGTTGCGAGAGCATATATATTTTAGTCTAAGAGCTATTACTTGGGGAAAAGTAATTATGTGTAGTGGGAAAGTAAAGAAATTTACAAATAGAAATTTTTTCCACTGTGATAAGCACGATTGAAATTGAGACGAAAAAATTTCTGATAATTGTCGTTACCTGTGCTCAATGCGTTCCACAGGTACAAAAAGCAGTTTTCAAAATGATTTTAGTTCGATTTTTATTTTTTTTCATCTGTTCATAAACATCGGACAATATAAATTCACTATTCCGTGACAATTGACAATTTTCGCGTTGCTGCACCGTGGCAGAAGTTTTTTTTTTTTTTTTTTTAAATAAAAATAAATTATTTTATTACGGCTGTAATTTTTATACGAGCTAGTTTAATTATCGAACCACATGAAATTAATTTGCCAGGCTATAATTCGGTTGGTCATTAGGAACCGGGCCGATTTGAGCACGGTAAAGTGGATTTTTTTCTCACGATGATATTTTGAGAATATTTCAGCGAGATACCACAATTTTGTCCTATTCTTTTTTCTGTAGAGAATTTCAGGAGCTACAGAAAAGCTTCTGGACAAAATTGAGTTATCTGGCTCAGATTTGAAGATATTTTTGATAAAATACTGGAAGAAAAAATCCACTATTATACAGCTCCATGGGAAAATTAATAAAAGCTATTATTTGGACAACGACAAGTTTTATTTTGAATACATTGACTTCTGTATATGTGGTCACGTATTGGACTCTCAATAAATGCTGCAGTAATTCAGCTCTGCACGGTGGTAATCTTGATGGATCGAAATTTCTGCATTTTTACCCAAATTTTTCATTGAAATTTTTTGACTGATACGTATTAGAAAATAAATCAAAGCCCATGATAAACAAATCCTTCCAAGGTGACAAATGCACTCTTCAGTAATTCTTCATCATCGGTGGCAATATTTTGAAATGCAAGCTGATAATTTTCCGACTCTTCTAGTAATTTGAAAAGCCTAAATTTCCCTTTGCGAAAAAAGCTAGAGTGTAATCACAACCTGTCATGGCAAGAAAGCCTGGTAACACTCTAGATATGAACGGAAGGACCCAGAGTTTTGTATAGTTCATTGACGTTGACGTCTAGCGTTCATGTTTATCTCCGCCCATGTTGATCCAAAGTTTTAAGGAAGCATTAAAATCGTCTATGTTACTAAGGAGTAAAATGAGAATATCAGAATCTGAGCATCTTATTACAACTTCAGCGTCGATATCAATTTGGCAAATATGTCAAATTATCCTAGAATCTGCGTTTTCATGTTCTTCACCATGATAATGACTCTTCCGTTGCTTTAATGATTTTATTATTTTCAACCCGATAAGAGAAGCATTCGTTAAATTTTAAGTGAATTATTTTATCACCAATATATAAGCCGCCATATCGACTAACTAATGCTTCCTTGAACATTTCCAGTTCAGCAGTGAAATGATGAGGACGAATTTGATTTATTCCGATTGAAACCTGGCTAGCCGATGGTGTAAAACATCAATGAGAGTTGCTTTCAGTTGAGATATAATTTATTTTCAAAGCTTTCCCAAATTTTCTGTATAAAATTTCAATACATATAATTATGAATAGCCGCTACGTTTACTCCCCTGCAAACAGGTTTGCTCGGGAACAGATAAAAGAAGCAAAGTAATATCAGCACATTTTGGAGACATATTTTTTGGGTCTTTTATCTCTTCCCTAGAAAACCGGCTTGCATACTGCATCAAGAATAACTCGTGTGGGATGGCCCATTCCCTATAACACTCGAATCGATCTGGCTATTGATAATCAACCGAATTATCGCCTGGCAAATTAATTTCATGTGGTTCGATAATTAAACTAGCTCGTATAAAAATTACAGGAAATACGAGGAAATTGCCTAGGAATAGTGAATTTGTATTGTCCGATGTTTATGAAAACAGATGCAAAAAACAAAAATCGAACTAAAATCATTTTGAAAACTGCTTTTTGTACCTGTGAAACGGAATGAGCACAGGTAAATGCAACCCCTTTCACCAACCAGATGGGCCGCATGTCTCTCAGACTATTTCCTTGTATTGTTATAGATGGCGGAATATGTATATAATTTTATAATATTTCTCATTTTTCTTAGGTCCGCTCTTAAAATCTAATTATTTGCATACAAATATCAGAGTGTAATTATATTTAAAATAATATAAAAAGTAGAGAGTTTTACAAATCAGGATTTTAAAAAAATCAAAAAATTATAAAACATCTACATCAAAACAAAGGAAACTACTTGTATAAACATCGACTATCAGTAAGTTTACATAAATACTTGAGTACGACTTGAGATCCACTTGAAACTTAAGTAGGGTTTTTGGTTGAATTAATTCCAATTACTTGACATGAAATATACCAAAAATCAATTGTCAACAATAACCTTCTTTTTTTCCCCTTTAGCATTTTCATAACTCGCAGACATTAAAAATTTTCAAGTACTGCTGTTGCGTTTTCATATGAATTTTTTCAAGTAAATTGAATAAAAATTTTGTAATTTACTTGACTCAAGTATGCTTGAAGTCAATGCACGTTTGATTACTTGATCTCTACTGGGAAGTATACTTCAAGTAGTCCATGTAAACGTATTGACGTACTGTATGAAAGTATTATATTCACTCATTAGCTGTATTCTTTTGTGTCCGCAGAACAGGGCAAAACAAAAGATACCCAAAAGAACGTCTCATATGTACATTTTCATAGAAGAATTTGTAAATGAAGCGAACAGTACAAATAGTTCGCTTCAATGGACAGAACAATTTGTTCTCTCTAGTATATGGGAGTTCTACATAGAACAAGGTACACAATAGAACACAGCTATTATTAACTCAGCACATGTAAGTAGATTTGTAAACAGATCTTAAGATTTTTATAAGATAAGTAATATATAGTGCAGGCTTATAAAGATGTTTCTCCAAAGATTTCCATGTGAACTTAAATTACATAAACTATTAAGAATTTTCTCATACCTTCGTTATTTATGTCGTCAGAAGGCACCGGGGCATCACTATTTTCTGGAAAGGTAAACGATTTTCCTTTGCCAAAGTCAACGTGACTTAAAGAAACAACACTTGCCAGTATCACAGTTCCAAACGTCGTAATAACAACAATTAAATTCATGCTAGAATTAACCCAATAATATGGGCACTCTTGACTATAATTTTCACAATTTTAAGTAACTCTTAATTGGATATTTTACCCGCGCTCCAGAATTTTTTACTTTGAAGTGAATATCGATTTTTATAATGTAAGGCCAAATAGATTAACTTCAGTAATTGAAAATGATGCAATCAGGGGTGCAATCAAATTGTTGTCATTTTTCAGTGCGTTTATAATCCAACTACGTTGTGGGTAGGTATATACAACTCTGGCCACTTCTATGTAAACTTTGAACGAAACTAACTCAGTAAAATTAAGAATGTTGAAATATAAATGAAAAATTTCATTACTTTGGGATTTCCCGGAAGGTTCTAAGTGGGAGAAGATGAATGAAAAATATTCTTTAAAACTGTTTTCAAATTAAATATGATTTAACGTGAACGTTTTTGTTGAGTACGTATATCGATTGAAAAGCAGAGGAAAAAGTCAATTATCACTAATTTTACTTCGGGTGAAAATTGCTTCACACCGGCCTAAATAATTAGCTAAAATGGGTATGCATAATGTAATGTTTTATGCATGAGAGGATTTCTGTCTCTTCAATAGGGAAATCCAGCCTAACAATTAATATGTATAGGTACACAGGTAAAATTAAATGGATGGTTAATTTCTGTCATATTTTTACGTATTTTTCCTGTTCCCGAGGGCCGTTTTTTTTTCTTTTAATACGCATACATGTAATATGTGTTGTGATAGACAATTTATTTTACATGGGGATTAATAAAAGCTGAAAAACATATAAAGGAACACAAACCTTGGCCTATTCTCCCACGGTCTTATAATTTTTATTGCTGGAGATATTTATACTTATGATCCAATGCTGAAAAATTACATAATAAATTTTATTATTTTAAGCAATAAAACAAGTTGTAATGCATGCATGAAAAATGAATTGAACACCCATAGCTTATGATAGAAAAGATTATTTTTGTTACAATGCCCATCCCATAGCCCATATACATTTTGGCGCGTAGTTCGTCCGTACGATCAATCGAGAACGCCTGCTGGCATGAATCACTTTTCGTTTATGATAGACACTTAGGGGGAGGAATATTGCCTCCTCCCGAGTGTCTATCATCCACGAAAAGTGATGCATGCCAACGGCGTGTATGCCTAGGGTATAAGGCTATAGGCAGAAATTGTGAACAGTTGTTTTTTTGTAAAAGTCTCTTATCCAAATTACCCATGGTACAAAGATTACAACACAAAAGTATTACTCTGCTACTAAGTGGAATGCAAATTTAGCTTAATAGTACTTTTTGAAACTTTGTTGACCTTAGGGCAAGTAGAGAACTCTAGCATACTTTTCTTCGTAGTTTTATTATGAATTCTTAGCTAGGGCTCACACGCTGCAGCATGCTCTAGTTTTCGTTGATGAGGGTTATTCGGGGGGAGAAAAAAATCTCTGCTACACTTTTCTAAACTGCAGTACGGGCAGCATATCAATACTTACTACTGCAAGCGAATAGTTTCGGTCATTTACAGATTTTAAAATTTCTGTTCGGACGGTTGTGCAAATCTTCACCGGCGATTTGGATGATAAAATAATTAAAATCATTACGTGCGTGAATTTGTGATACAATTACTATTTATATCAAGAACTATAACTTGATTGAATACGCACACGGTACAGAAAATACATTATTCTCATTAAATTTTGAACTATAAGCTGTGACGAAATTTCGTCCACTATTGAAAAGACAGAGAGAGTAGAGAGAGTATTGTGTTCTTTGTACCGTGCTTTCCTATACATTTACGACATTTCGTAAACTAATGGTGGAAAGTGGTTCGTAATGAGAATACCTTGTATTTTCTATACCGTGGAATACGCATACAATTAAACTCGATAATCATATAACGTTTAAGGCTTAGCAAAATTATTGTGATGACACGTCTAGGCACAAGTGTAGCGAAATGGGCGGTCTTGGTTCTGATACGTGTGGATTGGCCCTTAGATTTTTTGGCGATCACATGAAGAAGTACAGCTTCCGCGTAGGCTGCACTGCCTTTCTACTTGCACGTGTACCTCTTCCATCTTGCCATGTGGTCAGCTCGGTTTTCAGCGAACTTGTACGCTAAAAAATCATAATCATGGCACTTAAAATATAGACAATGATAGCAATTTGATATAATACAGTTTTCCAGATAGGGGGGGGGGGGGGGGGTCGCAACCGTTTCAGGATTACAGCTGGATTAAGAAAATATGCTAGTTTTTCAAAAAACACCCTGTATCTTAAAAACTACAGGGTCTACGGTCACTCATTGTATGAAGAACCATTACATGGCCCTTTTAACGACTTCTCAACCAGCCCCCTATTTCTCCCCTCTCAGGAGTTAAGATGGTCTAAAATAAAAATTTCGGTCTTCCTTACTTTTTTTACTTTCACCTCGTTTTTTTTACATAAAGCTGGTTAACATAACTTTTAATTTGACCTATTACACCTATGTGTAACCGTTATAGAATTATTAGCTCTTAACCTTATAGCCCTGGCCCACACGCTGCAACATTCAAATTTTTCGTTGATAAGAGACACTCGGGGGGAGGGATTTTTCCTCCCCCACGTGTCTGTTATCTGCGAAAAGGCTTGAAAATTGACGCGTGTGGGCCAGGCCATACTATGTAAAATCTCGTACAAAACAAAATTAGTCACATTTACTTTTCACTTAATTCAACATTCCTATTTGTTTCTGAGAGGTTGGCATAAATTTTGAGCTTCATTATACATTTACCCTTCATGTAAACGTGGTTTATATCAATATACTGTCGGTGTTCATTCTTCTCAATAGTTTTTGATCACTAGTTCACGTTCACGCAAATTGAAAATGCTTTCCATTGCGAAAAAAATTACGGAAAGTTTAGTTTTCGGTCGGTTGTCAAAAAAAAATTTTGTAATTTGTGGAAGAATGTCGAAAAGTGCTTGCGTTATTCTTGCTCCTGGAGCAGAAGAAATGGAATTTACAATTTCTGCAGATGTTCTTCGAAGAGCTGGAGTAATAAACATATTAAATAATCTAGAAATTTGTATGCAATCTAATCTTGATCTGTAGATAACGGTGACCGTCGCCGGCTTACAAGGATGTGAAAATGTTAAATGTTCTCGTGACATTATTATCAAGCCAGATGTTGCCTTGGAAAATGTTGCTTCGGTAAGTCTTACACCTTTAGAAATAAAGAATAAAAATCTACAATAAATATGAAAATATCTTTAGAACAATTTTGACATTATCGTTATGCCTGGTGGTCTAGGGGGCTCGAAAGCTATGGCGGAATCTTCTATCCTTGGTGGACTTTTAAAAAAGCAAGATACTGAAGGAAGACTGATTGCCGCTATCTGTGCTGCGCCAATTGCACTGGCATCTCATGGCATTGGTTTGGGTAAATCTCTTACTTCATATCCTGCTGTAAAAGATCAACTGGACTCTAAATACAAGTACAATGAAAATTGAAATTTCCCAAAATTGTTTTCTCTTTATATGAAAAAATAAATCATTTCAGATACATTGAAGATAAAGCTGTCGTTGTTGATGGAAATCTAATTACTAGTCGCGGTCCAGGAACTGCCTTTGATTTTGCTTTGAAAATTGCTGAGATTTTAGTGGGGAGTGAAACAACAGATTCAGTGGCTAAAGCCATGCTCTTAAAATAAAAAAAAAGTTGAAATCTAGTAATTAAATCGTTATTTTCAAAATTTAATAAAAACTAAAACCTTAAACAATTCTTACTCTTATTCTAAAAAACAAACTCCATTCTTCTTGACCACCTTCCATTTTTCAGACTCAAATCTACTCTATAGAGTTTGGAACTCAAAGAAAGTCCAAACAGGGGCTGCAAGAGCTTCAACATTTACATTTGCTCAGACAGCCAAGCAACGCTATTGGTTTTATCTTCTCGAGATCTCGATTCGGTGCTAATCTGTAGTCGCCACACGAAACTCCTGCTGTACTCTAGGGACAACAAAGTAACCTTGCTTTGGATTCATGGACGGGAACGAAAAACCGGACCATTTGTCTAACCATCGTTGAGCAAACAGCAAATATATATAGTGGCAACAGCGTTTTGTATTTGTTTTCCCTCTATACCATTCTAAGGCCTACATTGCGATTATTTTCTAACATAAAATTGTTAATTGAAGTTTTGGAAGAGTGGAGAGTGAAATCTGCTTTTACTAAAACAAAAGTTCAGTCGTATCTCGATGACTATTAGCAGTTAGCTATTTAAAGGAATTTATGAGTTGAATGAAATGTATTGAGTGAATTGATTAACTGAAATCATAGCTCATTTACACCTACCACAGTCCTGCAGCAAAGCGTGTTAGTTCCTTGAGTCCGCCGAACTCACAAGGTTCCAGTAAGATCTCCAGAGAACTAGCGCCTAGAATAGTTGGAAAGCTACTTCTGAAGAGGGTTCACACTAGAATGCTGTTCTCTATGAAATTGGGTGTATTAAAGGGAAAAATTTTTTGTAGAAGGACCCAGAGGAAGAAGGTAGACATGCGGGTGAATTCTTCATCCCAGTCTTTGTTTATGGTTATTTGGGCATCTTCAAGGGAAGGGGAGGTATCAGTGACCTGATCTGACACTGCAGCTTGCTTATCCTTCTTGTCCGCCAATTCGTTAAGAGCTAGGCCTCTGTGGCCTGGAAGCAAGAGGATGCAAAAGGCGCGGTAGTGGTTTTGGTCTATTATGTTCAATATTGATCTCGCATAGTAGTTTGAACTTTCTTTCGTTAGGGCTAGACAAGCAGCTTTTGAATCTGTGATAATGAGGGATTTTGTTCGAGGGGAAGAAGTTCCCAGCGCAACGGCCAGTCTAATGGCCAGTAGCTCACCTGACGTGGATGATCTTAGCACATTGTATCTCTTTGTGACGGAGTTCAGAGATGGAAATTCAACTGCACACACACCTGTGTCTGGTTGATTGAACGAAGCGTCAGTGGCGTATAGGGGGGGGGGGGTGCTGACTGCATGCGCTTGGCCCGGAGTAGGAGGCCTGATGAGGGATTCGAGAAACTCGAGAGATTCAGAGTCATGCCATTTCTGACAGGCATCAGAGTCTTGAAATTTTGTTGATAGGTTTCGAAAAATTTCTAGAGTCCAGCAGTTCTAGGTTATCAACAAACTTGGTGGTGTGAGAGACTTTGGCTTTTCGAATGGATCCTTTCAGGAGCCTGGATGATATTAGATGAACTTCTTATGAGCTCAGAGAAGGCTGCCTTTTTCTTTTCAAAGATACGTTGAATGTCCGGATTCTACCATGACTTGGGGGAGAACTTGCTGTGCGGCAATGAGAAGGTGTGTTTCTCAATGATTTCTTTAATGTCCCCAACAATGTTATTAGACCTTCCGAGCGCTTTGAGCTTGGACGGATTTGATAACGTTATCTCAACTGGAAAGTGGTGTGAGCCTCCAACTTGTTGTTGGGTTACCCTGGACGAGCTAAGGTGTGACTTGATGGCAATAACAGAGCCTCCATAACCGTCGGCTCTGTCATTTCTTACTAGATTATAGCCTCTTAGGGAGGCGAACAGACTGGCCTTGAGCCAGGTTTCATTAAGTAGTATGATGTCGTATGTACCTGAGTTTAAGAAAAGTTCGAGGTATGATTAATTTGCGTTGAAGATTTGTATGTTGAAGTGTAGTTATTTCATGGGGGGGGGGGGGTTGTTTAGCTCTGTACTGAGCCATGAGAAGAAGCGCTCTAGCTCAGATACTCTGAGTTTATCAGCCATTATGCCGGTGCCTATTTTCCACTGTCCATGTTCTGGAACATGGCATAGTGCGAGTTAAATGGATTGACAGGTTTTTGAAGTTAAATTCGTTGGCTACATTGGCATATGATCTTTTCGTTAGCACCCTGTTTGCATCGCTGATAGGGTCTCGGATCTTATGATCAGCGATGTTTGCACTGCTTGTTGTAATAATTTTAAGAATATCTTGCTCGATTTGTTTGGCTGGAGATAGAGGATCAGTAAGCTTATGTTGCCTTTACAGTTATTGCAGTAGGCAGAGTTTGTACAGGGTTTTGTTCATATGATTCTTTGCAGCAGTTGTCCCAGAAAGGGCTTTTAGCTTTGCACTGTGGAAAGCCGTGACCATACCTGGAAGATCTCATGCATAGTCTTGATCGGGGGTTGAAATATTCCACGGAGCGAATTGCTCCTGCAATCGCTACCTCCTTTGGAATATCAGCGCTCATGAAGGTGAATGGACTGGGGATAAATTTGTTCTCCTCGATTCTTTTTGTGAAGCGGAAAGCATGACTGACTTTGATCAGTGATGAAATATATCGAAGAATATCTTCATCTGATTAGTCTGTGGGTACATTTTTAACAATACCCTGCATGCGTAAGTGTGTAAGTCCTTGTGACCAGCACCCAGTAAGGGCCTTTGTCTTTATTGCGTTTGCAGTTTGGAGCATCCGGGTGAGAAATGATTTGTGTTTCCAGAAGTCTTTGAGCGCTGCTTTCGTGCAGGTTGTCTTAGCACTTTTGATTTTATTTGACTAAATTGAAATTTCTTGGGAGTTGTGAGGTTGGCTTTCTAAGAAAGTATAGTTCATTTCATTGGTCGTGTCCTCTCGCCCAGGAAATCCCGTGTCCATATATACTTCATTCTCCGTCATCCTACACTGTACCTGCATTTTGTCAGCAGCCGTTATGAAAAGACGCAAAGAGCGACATACACAACTGGAAGTGCATACGCGGTTTATATTCGTAATATAATGTGAAAAAACTTAATATAAAGGAAATAGCTATATACAAACCTGAGCACAGCAAAAACTTAAGGAAAAACACCCCTGATTAAATGTTTTGATGCGTTATCAGATGTTTGAAAAAAAAATACACAACCTTCTTACTGATCGCTCCTGAGACCTTTCAACCTTCAAAGTTATAAATATAAGAATAATCTTTTAAGCTTTAGTATATACTACTCCTCAGAAGGAAGTAGGAAAATTACATCCACTGCTTGACACGTTCACCAATCAATTCTCCAGAATAATTTCAGTTGTCTTCCGTTTTTGTTAAAACCCACTCACATATTTATATATGAATGGACTGACTGATATCCTGTTTCATGTGGCACCAGTTTTGATTTCAAAGTCTGCTCTCAATGTCAATGCTACCAACTGTCGTAAACTGCCGCTATATTTAAATTATATGGGAATTTACTTATATGCATGTCAGTGGGATTCACCGAACTTACCACAAAAGTATTTGTATTGTTAAATTTTAATTATGAACAGAAGGAAGTGTTTTTCACAAGGCTGTTTTGGTTACCAACTTGCCAGTTCTGGAAATGTCGCTGAACTTCAAGCAATTTCTCGTTCCCAATCGTTACAGTTCAGTGGGAAAGTATGCTCTCACGGAAAGACAGAAATATGAAATTGGTGCCATTTGCTTTCATGCATTTTTGGTTGAAGAAGCATTCCATTTATATACATGTCAGTGGACAAAACCGCACTAAACGTCACTAAATGCACCGCGACACTAATGTGTACATTTCAGACAGCTGAACGCTTTGGTGTGCTTTGACGTACTGGGGAAATGACAGCGCTTCGACCGCCTGAACGACATGGTGTGTAAAAATGTGACATTTGGCGCGCGGCTGGCACCCTGAAACAAATACCCATTTAAATTTATCCTGTATCATAAGCATAACATCAAGACAATAAATAATCCGACACGCCTATGCGTTTTCGATGAAAATATGACATAACTGAAAGACCGACTTAGATATATTCTCGAAAAAAATATTAATAGGATTAGCAGCAAATTTTAAATTTGCTGTATCGTATTACCCAATATTAACAATATATTATCACTGTCAATTTTTAATTATACAATGATGCAACTTCGTGTTTGTTTTCTTACAAATCTCATAGTTTTAATAAGACATCCAGGAGTAGTAAGCAGACAGTAGATAAATCCAAAATAATATTTATTATAAATTCTCTTTGTTTATGCAAATTTTATTATTTTAATTAGTAATTACAGATAATTATAGCTATGTACGCCACGATTTTACATCTAATCAATGATCTTTAATCTTAGAAAGTCTTATCTGTTAATATAACAGTAGATGGGAGATATAACTAAAAAATCTAATTATTCTCATTTTTATCAACAATTACAGTAGATAATAATAGTAAAAATTTCAATAATAATAATATAATCAATTAGACTTATAGAAATATGATCATTCCGCTGTCGCACATTTTGTCTTATAGATTACTTTCACTTTTAGGACTTTTTTTTTTTGTATATATTTGTTTGCAGTTATTTTACTCTTTGAATCGATCGCTTTCTTTCTATTTTATAAAGGCTATTTACAATTATAATAATATTTATCAAATATGTTTATACAATTTTAAGTTTAATAGGCCATCGAGTTTCATTTTCCTTATATCCATAAATATTTAAACATTTTGTTACAGAATAGATTGAACTTTAAAAAAAAAATATATACAAACATTGAGTACTGAGAATTTTCCAAGAATTTGATTAAGCAACAAAAAAAAAGAAGAAGAAAAGAGAAAACACTCATGCAAGTTTAGCCTGTATATAAGAAATTTCAACATTTTTTGCCTTTTGGGACAGTCTCCTCATAACTCGACAGAATTTGTCAAGATAATAATACAATCAAGGAGGTTGTGATGCTTTAGAGGGACATTTTTATATATATATATATTTTTGTTTTGTTTTTGTTATTAGTAAGATTCACTTTTATTGCATTGATGTTAATCCAGCTGAGTTGCTTATATGCGATGAGGTTCCTAATGTTGAGGCAACATTTTGATAACTAAACTGTAAATATAATAATTTCAAAAATTAAGGATATAAAAATATTAAATGAGTTAAAAAAATCTTACTTCGGGGAAAAGAGGCTCTTCTTGAATTGCTCCTAATGGTCCTGTAGGATCTGGCGGCGTCAATTCAACACTTTCACCAGTGAATTCTGAATCAAAATATCTTGTGTCGGTATCTGATGTTACTTGAGGCTTAAAAGGTGGCGGTATCTAAAACATTTTTTTTCTCTTAAATTAAATACACCACGGATAAATGAGAATGTAATACTTTTTTCTGTACTAAATCTGTCCAGTTTATACTTGCAAAGAATGGATGGACTTGAATTTCTTTAACATCATCAACTCCTCCGCCTAACCGCTGTGATGGCTTTTTGGCCAGCAAACCACTCAATAGACTTTTCGCTTCATCTGATATATTTCTAGGAAACTTAACATCTTCAAGTAAAATTAATGTAAACAAAACATCATGATCACGATTGTAAAATGGAAGCCGACCACATATCTGTAAGAAAATTAATTTATTTTTAAGATGAATCGAAAAATAGCATATTAGACAATTTTAATTTTTCGAAAAATGAAATTGCACAGCATCATCGAAGCCTTAAGACTTATCGAAAGTAAACCGCAAGAGAGCAAATACGATATGGTGGAAAAATTTCTTATAATTTTGTTCCACAACTCAATGAACAGATAAATCGTAAAGCAATATGACATCGATTGGGACACAAATGCATGCGAGATAATATATTATTCCATACTGTGTAGTTGAGGGATTCAATAAGGTTAAAAACGTGTGTGAAAGCAAAGAGGTCCTCTCCTATTTGCAGATAATAGATACATTAAATCACGATATACATCTGACAATGCATGTTACATATGTGCTGTGACCTTAGAACATATAAACTAAAGGAAGCGAAATATCGTATAAAAACCCTATCGGTGTGAGGGAAAGTCTGTTTTTAGGCCAAGGAGTGGAAAGGCAAGAAGAAATTAAACAAGTTTAATCAAGCTTTAACCATAGAGAAAACATTATCAGAGTAGAAAATTATACGCTCAGAATTTTGCTACAGAGCCCCAAATCTACTTCTAATAGCGCATGGCTGGTCTAAAAGTAACACAAAACATAGCTCATTCGATGGTGTTATGAGAGTATCTATGCTTGTGATGCGGTGGCCACCAAGTCCGCTTCGCCGGGTTTTGTATTTTGTGTGTTATTTAATTAAAAACATTAAATTGTTCCATTAATTGTATTAATTTTAAATAAAAACATTCGAAATGATAATTTAGTGATTAAGCCTTGGACTTAAGGTAATAAATGGGAGAATATTTCAACAATGAATTGTGCTGTGCGATGCTGTTGCAATAATTGTCGAAAAAATCCCGGTAAGACGTTTTTCAGACCAGCTGAAATCCTGAGATTAAACTAGCAAGTTTCTTTTCAGCAAATACGTGCAAAAGAAGTGAAAACAAGTAAAGTAAGCTAAAATTGGTAAGATTAATTCTTACGATACACGGATCTGTATTTGATCTTTGAAGTGGTTTTTCGCATATATTTCTGGAACGGCTCGTCGGACAGTAAAAATGAATAAATGCAATTTCATAGAATTTCACATTCTGAAGAACTTCTCAGTACAATAAAAATGTCTACGACAGATCGTTTTCACAGTATAACGTAAAAAACTGAAATTTTTATATGACAACACCAAGAAGGCGTTGCGCGATTAAGTCCGTTTTTGAAATTTTATTTGCTATTGCTATGAAAACAGAATGTACAAAATTTTAGCTATCTACGTCGACGCGTTTTCAGGCAGTGCCCAGATATGTAGTGAAAAAGCAATTTTTGTATGGCAACCCTACGAAGATCGATCCCATTTTCCAACTTAATTTTACTTTTTTTTTTAAAAGCCATTTCTATGCGTTACAAATGGAGTGACTGACTTAGTATAAACTAAAGATTTTATCTGTTCAATGTGTCAGTGGTAGCTCACAATTTTGTTTTAGAATTCTACCACATAATGGGAAATGTCGCAATTTTTCGGGCTTATTGCGCTTCCTTTAGTTATATGTTCTAAGGCTGGGAGTTTAGTTTTTGTCAGTTCGATATTTCTGACATTTCTCAATTTATTTGAATTTACGAATTGTTATCGGGTGTCTATATGATATCAGCCATATAAAGGCAACGCAAGAAATATTATCGCAAAATAAATGGGCCACTAGGAAAATTCTTAAAAATGAAAAAAGTTATAAACAAATTATAAACTGAAAAGAATCATGGTGACAGGAAATTATAAAACTTGCTCAATACTTGATAAACTTTCAACCACTAAATTGTACCCGCTCAGAAAATATCGTAGTTTACGACTTCCATGACTAAACAAACAGATCGATGCGATTCTACTACATGAAGAAAAATGCTAAGTTTTTCTTCCTCATAGCCTGTTATTTTTGCTATATAATCTAAGGCTGTGACATAAGATGACATCACCATTGGCCAGGAGGCAGAAAGCTTTGCTTCGGCTTGTCAAAATTGTTTGCCTAATACTCTTGCCGGATAATGTTTATACATGTGTGACGTTCAATCTTATCGATTGATTTAGAGTTTTGCAATAGGATGCAGTTGGTATGCCTGTTTAAGAGTTTATTGCTTGAATACACTATAGTCAAGACTGATTTTGTGATTACACTTTCTTGTAGGAATTCGAAATGTATTCACGCATACAAAGCGTTACCGGATTGTTTAAGGTTCCTTGACGCAAACAGACTGACTATCAATCTCCCTGAGGTACTGGTTGAAACTGGCCCAATCAGCATTTGTGGTAAATTGAGCCGTGGTTGAACAGTGGTCTTACCAAGAGGAAAATTGACCGAAAAATATTTCTCCAATTGCCTTGGTACATTTACTAGTTGATCTAAGTTCAAAGATTAGCAGAATACGTGCAAGACTTGCGCGTTGAACAATATCTGAGTCAATCCACATTTTGGACATTTAAATCGCCTGCCAAGACGATTTGAGAAGAAGGGCATACACCGCGCAAGCGCTCAATATTATTAGAAGTATATATTCCAAAGAACGAATATCTTGTCCTAATCAAGACATATTCGGGCTACGATAAAGAAAACAAAAGCTGTGTGCCTGCGGAGTTTAATCTTAATCCATATGTTATTGAATTCTGGATTGGTGGAAACAAAGACTTCAGTAGTGTGAAGATAATACCATTACGTATCTATATAAAAGAGATCCCTTTATAGGGAGAGAAAATAGGCGTCAAACTAAAATCAGGGCCTATTACCAGTATCACTTGGTGTAGCAATGACAGTTTTTCGGAAGATGGGAGTACAGCGAGTACATCTTAATCTGCTCATATTGTAGAAAACTAAATTCTGCATTCTAACCAGAAAAAAAGGGTAGTAGAAAACATTGGCCCGCATCGACATTCGCATTCGTAGCCAACGTCATAGATAGATAAAGAGAACCAAAATAGTGTTATACCTTTTTCACTGCAGGAATAGACAACATTATATTTGAGTTGTTGAAAGTGAAAGTAAAGACAATAGCAAATGTTCTCTTATCTACAATTGTACCTCCCCAGAGGAGGGATAGAAGATGGTACCTTGAAAATGGACAGAAATCTGCTTATACGAGATTCCTATGCAAGAAAATGTGTAAGAATTAAGCCTATGTCCATCAAATATTCAGAATAGAGGAGTCTTTACAAAAGGATTGTTGTGCGTAGACAAAATAATCGCATAATCTAGAAGAACATCGTCATTAGTTCCTTTAAATCCTTAGTGATATATGGGACAGATGGAGAAATTATTTTTTTTCTTGACAAAAGACGGGATAATTAGACCCGCAGTTTTAGGAGAATACCACCGAGTAAGTAATATAACTCTGACATTATAGCATTCCATCTGAGAATCCTGTTGTCAGCAAGCATAAAGTCATAATACAATATGTTATCAATTACACACCCCCTGACCCTTTTTTCTAGAAAAACATGGACTAAGCTAAAAACCTAGTTTGCACAAAATAGGATCCGATCGAGGGAGGACTAATCACTTCCGCCAAATATCTTTCGGTAAATTAAAATGGAATTAATTTAATAAAAATCATTTTAAATAATAATATAAGCTCACCATTTCATACATGACAACACCAGTTCCCCACCAATCCACAGCATGACCATAATCATTATCTTCTAAAACTTCTGGTGCTAAATATTCCGGTGTTCCGCAAAATGTTTTCGTTGTCCTACCATAGGTAATATCTTCTTTACATAATCCAAAGTCAGCTATTTTAATGTGTCCATCCTTGTCTAATAGTAAATTTTCCAATTTTAAGTCACGATAAATGATGCCCTGTGAATGTAAATATCCTAAAGCTGAGATTATTTCAGCTCCATAAAATCTAGTTCTGTCCTCTGTAAACAGTCGTTCTCTGCTTAGGTGAAAGAATAGTTCACCACCATTTACGTACTGCATTACAAAACACAGCCGGTCAGCGGTTTGAAATGAATATTTGAGAGACTGCAAAACGTTAGATTAAGTATAAAAGATTGAACGAATTATTGATTTGATTTTTGCTTTCGTTTACAATTAAAAATGGATGATTGGTAATTTGAAGAACCCGACTTTCTGTCAGTGTGTGTGCAACTTCATCCTTCTGAATAATGACTTCTTTTTTGAGAATTTTTATAGCATATAATCTAGCTGTTGCTTTCTCCCTACATAAGATCACTTTGCCGAATGTTCCTTTACCGAGGACTTTTAAGAATTCGAAATTTTCCAAAGTCTGAAAATTGATTTAATTCATTTCATCAACATTATTTGTTAACTTAAAAAAAGTTTTGTTTTGTTATTTTTTTTTTATTTTGGTACTTACAACTTTTTTCTTTCCACTAATTTTACCAGTTGATGTTCCCTGTACTGAAAATTTTTCCGATAATTCAACCTCAGCTATAGATGCCATATCTACATCGGTCATATCTGTCGAGGTTGATGGTGACATTGCTGTTTCTCCCAATTCACTAAGGCGATTAGCAACACTCCTAAGAATTATTGTATATTTGATTTGTTAAACTAAAATCTTTTAAAAAAATCAAAAAAATGATATTAATGACTTTGGTTAATCAATTGATTTGATCACTCAAACATAATTTGACAATTTCATATTTATATTTAAGTCAAGGTCTGTTCACGTACTCAAATTTGGGTGAATACATTATAACATTTTCACCCAAAAGCACACAAAATCTGTTCACGTACTCAGAAAATGGGGGAAAATATGTAGACGTCACCATTACCCTTCCATAAATTTTTAGACAAAATCTACCCAAGGAAAAACTCGGGGTAACTCACTGACATGTATATAAATGGACTGCTCCTTCAACCAAAAATGCATGAAAGTAAATGGCACCACTTTCATATTCCTGTCTCCTTCCGTGAGAGCATACTTTCCCACTGAACTGTAACGATTGGGAACGAGAAATTGCTTGAAGTTCAGTGACATTTCCGGAGTTGGTAACCAAAACTTTCCTACCAAAACAGCCTTGTGAAAAACACTTCCTTCGGCTCATAATAAAAATTTAACAATACAAATAGTCCCACATACTTTTATGGTAAATTCGGTAAATCCCACTGACATGCATATAAGTAAGTTGGTAGCATTGACAGTGAGAGCATACTTTCTGAAATCAAAACTGATGCCACATGAAACAGGAGATTAGTTAGTCCATTTATATATATGTCAGTGCCAAGAACACACAAAGTTGTTCATGAACTTTCCAAATTTAACAGCTTCTCACTTGCATATTTTCACACAAAAGAGCCCAAGACCGAAATCACCCAAGAAGTGCGTGTCTCAGTCCAATTCTATTAATTCTACCAATTTACTCTTAATACATTTCAAAAAATTGCGATCGCATCTAGACACCTACTTATATGGAACGCCTCGGTATTTTAGAGACAAATTCTCCCAACTTGTACAGAGCTCCCAAGAAATTTCAACACCAAACGCGAACATCTAAGAGGCAGTCAACATCACTCACATCAAGTAATATAATCACATATTCCTCATCCTTTATCCTTTCAAAACCTACAGATTACTGAACGAACCCGAGAATATTCTTTCTTTGATAGAGCAACTTTCTTAGCATCCCCCTATTTCTAAGACGTCCCCTAGTCCAATCCACAAACCTACTCATTTCTCTCTCTCTTTCTTGCCTTGAAAGTATTAATATAGAAAGTATTAATAAAATCAATAGCGCCATAGAAGACATTAATTATGTGAATTTCACAGATACGGTTAATACCCAATTCAAATTTAAACAAATAAGTATGGGGGAACTATTAAAGATTTTGCGTTAGTTAATCCCAAACGAGATTATAACAAGTTAAGTACGAAAATTGTTAAAGACGAATTAGAAAACTTAGGACCAGTTTTGTTGGACATCATCAACTATGAATATGTTGCACACATGTGAAAAATTACTGGAAAAAGCTGTTCAGATGCAATTGTCAGACTATATGGAGTCGAACAAACTACTAGTCAAGTACCAGTCGGAGTATTTAGTTGACTGTGTTAGATATTATATGAAGCACAATATCCATTAAGAAATAATGATAGATTTCAGTTAGATACGTGAATACTCAAAATATGTTAATGTATAAAGGATTACAAATGTTTAATGAAGTGCCGCAATATTTAAGAGATTAAAAAATAAATAAGGATATTTAAAAAGCATATAATAGAATATATATAAGAAATAACATCCCTATTGTATACTAAAATTGTTAAGAAATTTTGTGATTTACAAAGCATATACGATTGATAATAAAAGAACTACTACTATATCGATATTCGGATCAGAATTTAATTTATGCAACATTTCAAGATCGTTTATAGAACAACTGTGTCCTGTTTCTTCGTTTTGAGAGGTCCGAAGCAGGGTTATCGAACTTAGACGATCTAATGTGCTCTCTGAATGGGGTATTAAAAGATCTTCTAGTTTTACCTACGTAGACTGCATCACAATTACTACAATTTATTTTATATATTCCACTGCTATCATATTTATATAAGTTATGCCTTATTTTGTTGTTAAAAATTAAATTTTTTATATTATTTTTATTAAAGAAAGCTGGAGATATATTGCATCTTGCCATGGAGTTTCTCAGGAGTTCAACCGATTTGTTAATGTATGGGATTTTCTTCAAACTATTGACAATGTCAGTTTCAGCTCTTTTAACAGGAAAGACAGACTTTACAGTACGTTTACAAAACTTTAACCTTAGTAAATTATGGACTGTTTTTGGTCTAAATCCATTATTGAAGGCTATTTTCTTAATGGTTTGTAATTCAATTTGGAATTTTTTTTATCCAATGGGACATTCAACAATCTATTTAGCATCGAGTGGAATGCCGCCATCTTCTTTCAAGGATGTGCTGAGTCGAAGTTATCACAGAACGTATTTTTTCTAAATATATCAAATTGAAGTTTATTATCCTCTATTGAGTTAAGAGTAAGAAATTTAGTTCCTTATTATCTAATTCTATAATAGATGCATTCTGTGCTGTGCTTTCAATTCGATTGGCAAATTATTGAAAGTAGTGCAGTCCCCTAGACATCAAACAATTTTGTTTACTGCTTTTGTTAATATTTTGCCTTAAATTGTACGTCGCGATACAGATACATTTACAACATTTCCACTTAAGTAGGCCGGAAGTAGATTATATTTACTTTTAAAGATGAAAACCATCGCATTACAGGTAAGCGTTTTCGCTCAAACGCGGTTGAAAAACGCGGAAATTTTCTTACAGCGCGATTTAGGAAATGTGTGGCGGCTCACCTAGTCCCCCAGTTGCCCAACAGGACTTATATTTCAAAAAATGAACAAAAACTACTCCTGAATTTAAACTCTACTTCTATGTAGTAACGCGTCTGGTGAATTTATTACCCAGCGAATGCTCATTCATCGAGCACTAAATCCACGCTCGATGAAACAGTGCAACAAAAACTACCTTCCCGTGTATTGGAGAACCAACAAAAAGTCATGGATAGCTGGCCATTTATTTAAGGATTGGTTCCATAATTGTTTTGATCCGGATGTAGGAAATTATTTAAAAAAGAAGAACTTAGCATTCAAAGTTCTACCATAGAGAAATCATTATCAGAGTAGAAAATTGTATGTTCAGAATTTTGCTCAAGTGTCCCTAATCTACTTCTAATACCGCAAGGATGGTCTGAAAGCAACACATTCATAGCTCATTCGATGTTTTAGTCAGTGTAGTCAGTACACACAATATAACACCTACTGAGAGTATCTGCTTGCGGTACGGTGGCTATCGGCCGGCCCACATCGAAGAGCATTAAGTCAGCTTCGCTGGGATGTATGCACGCACCTTGCACTGTGTGTGACATGTATACGAGCCGAGCAGATTAAAATGGCAATATCATCATAGTCAATTCAAAAGCTCTTTTAAAGAGAGCTTTTAAAATCGAGGGAATTTTGCTGCCATATATTTTTCAACTCTGTTATTGCTTCTCTATGTATCTACTAATCTTAGATCCGGAAGCTGGCAGTCCTGCGAAGGCTCGCCTGCTTGGCTATTACGGGCTTCTTGTGATCTACGGCTACTGCTGCTCTGGAGGTCCCACTCAAGCTGCCACCCCTGGATCTAGTCATTCAGGCAAATGCCAAAAGGGCTGTGCGCAGGTTGCGCTGATGGGGATGTTGGGGGGACGGCTGGACTGGCTCTTCTCATTGCTCTCTGGCGTACGGCCTGGACTTGGAAAACCCTATGGCCAGTATGCCACGTGATACGATGGTACCTGAGCTTCGGTTTGGGCGTCGCTTCTCTGTGAGCTTTCCTGGAAGGGAATCGTGGACTGAGCGAAGTGCCATATCGAGCCTTCCCTTGTCCGCTCTAAAAATATTCACCGACGGTTCTCTCACTAATGAGAGAGCTGGGGCGGGTGTGTACTTTCCTGAGCCTGATATTGGAATGGAGTACTCACTTGGTAGACACACCACTGTCTTCCAGGCTCTGAAGTCTCCGCCATATCGATGGCAGCGAAGTTAGCCCTTGACATGCAAATCAAGCAAAAGGACATTGCTATCCTCTCCCATAATCAGGCAGCCTTGATGGCTCTGAGTGGCCCTCGGATAACATCTAAGTTACTGGGGGATTGCAGGGCTTCTGTGGATAAGCTGTGTATCCACAACAAGGTGTCCCTTCTGTGGGTTCCTGGTCACATTGGGATTGTCAGGAATGAAAGGGCTGTACCCGCCGTAGGCGTTGTCACCTCGAGTATCGGGTCTCTCATTAAAGCGGATGTCCGTAGAAAGCATCAGCAGAGATGGGCGAACCTGTATACTTGCAGGTGTTTCTTGTTTTTTGATAGACCCAATGGGACAGGTGTTTCTTGTTTTTTGATAGACCCAATGGGAGTATCTCCGATTTCTCATGGGGGTAGAAAGGAAACAATGTAGAACTGTGGTTGGCATCATTACCGGCCACAGCTCACTTCACGCTCATCAACAAGGATGGGAGTTGTTGACAGCCCTGACTGTGTCCTGCCTGGAGGGAGAGCCTGAGACAACCGAACACTTTTTGTGTGCGTGTCCGGCCTTCGCCCGGCATTCTGGATACTCTATGGTCTGCCCTTCTATCTGTGGATGAGCTGAAAACCTGCCTCACCAAGACCTGATGCGCTTCATTAAGAGGACAGGAAGGTTTTGGTGAATGATCTTGGAATAAAACGAGTCAAACGTTGCGGAATTTGTGAGCATAACATTGTTTCTTTTTGATTCTGAATTGAAATCATAAACTTTTTAGTTTTTATATGATGTTGTATTTTATGAAATTTTTTATGTATACATAAATTAATATAATTATAAAAATGTTACACTATAAAAGGCGGATTTTCTCTTTTAAGAACTGAATCCGAGTTTTTGTATTAAATTGGTGTCTTCTATGACGCCATTTCCAACAAGACGGTATTTTCAAGGAACGTATCTACCGCATTGTAGGGGCCTATATTTTAATTGTAATCGCTACTTTACATTCATTCACTTATTCTGGATTGGCGTGTACAAATTACATTTTAAAAGAAGATGAAGATGTTCCTTTATTTCATTCGAGCTCGCATATAGGAGTGTCGAACACCATGGCTGATTAACGCAACAACCGTAGGACGACAATCAAACAGGAAAAATTTCCACAAAATGAAAATGACAATAACCGACAAGACAAGAGAGAAGAAAACAGAAAGCGAATTGAGACGTACTCCAGGAGAACAACGCCAAACCAAAGAACAAAAACGCAAGTAAATTTGTTGTTGCTAGGTGCCCTAATGAAATTTAGTGATAGTGCTGGGGACATTATATTTCTTGGTATATATACATATGTATATATAAATGATACTAAGAGTGCGTTATACTTAAGTTATACTTTTTGTTGATGATGGATTATGTTATTTATGACTGGTAAAGATTTAGAAGTAATCATGAACGATTTAAATGAATTAAGTGAATGCTTTAGAAAGAAAACATTCGAATTAAATGTTAAAAAAACTAAATTAAGTTACTTTTTGAACAAATGAGTTTACAAAGAAGAACTTGCAAAAAAATATGTTACGAACAAGAAATTACAAAAAAAAAGTAGATGAGTGATGTATATAACAGTGTAAATTAACGGTAGACAATCGGTACTAGTCAGCGATATTCCTTGAGGAAATGCCGTGCCCCAGTCTCGGCGGTTAGCTCTATGCTTAGAAGAATACTCTTTACTATTCATACAATTGCAGAGGCTATACTTCATCAAATTGGATGATAAATTTAGGGTCCTTTCCAAAATAACTGAGTCTCATTTAGATAACAGAACTTATCAAGTCTTATTTTGTCATTTCATACCTAAATTCTTGATGGCTTTGTCTGGGGTACCTCAAGAAAGTCACTTAGGCCCTTTGTTTTTGCCCTTGCTATTGACCAAATTGTCTCTCTTGTAAGTCTTAATTTATACTTTCAAATTCAATGCTCTTTTGATTGTGAACGTGTAAAAATACACCTCCATTTACGCTTGGTGCATAAGCAATCATTTTGAACTAAATATCTAACTAAATGACTTTCCACACCTGTGATCATAAGTTCAGAAATACCACGAATTACCGTGTGGTTTTATCTATCTTGCAAATATCTGGTACTATGCTGCGTTTCATAAAGTATTGGCTCCGAGTGTTATTATTTCAGTTAAAATATCATTGTATTCAAGAAGAAGACATTCAATTTTATCAACAAATTTTCCTTTGAGATGACTTCGATGACTTCTATTTGTGATACAACACAATAATAAAATTAAGTTAAAAAATAATTTTTTTTTTTTTTTTAACTAACACTGACCTAATTGCATCTGTCCATTCCTGTCTTTCCCTTTCTGTTTCAACATGAAATGTTCTTTCTATAACCGTTGTCCATTGTAATCCTCTGATGATGAAGGTAAAAGGCTTTGGTCGATCGACTGACATTATTTGGCAACCTTTAACTGTGAAATTATTTAACTTTTCTGGTGGTGTATTTCCATCTGGTCTATTTCTATAACCCATTAGAGTGCCATCATCTCGTAGAATAAAATATCTTGCACGCCATGTTTTTATGTGCTCACCGCGCTTATATAGCCAGCCTTCTTTAACTATAGGCGCCTGTGATGCACTCACCACATCAAAGGACATTTTCCTTCTATTTTCTTGCAATCACTTTATTATTTGATCTAAAAAGAAAAGAAGAATCAATTTTTATTTGAGATATTTATATTTTTAAAGCGTAGGCAATTTTTTAGATCTAGAAAAGGAAAATTGCGCAACTCGTTTGTAGGATTATCAAACAAAGCCTCAGAGTTTAGACGTATATTAGGTTACTGGTGGGGTATGGATAGCGTGATAGCATAGATACCTCGTATCGTAACAAAAACGACTGCCCGTTCCTCCTGTAAATTCGTCGGTTCCTTATTTAGCACTTCTTTTCAGATTTCTATCGAGATCAATTTATTAACGAATCTGAAGCAGTTGAAGGTGGCTTTTCCGGATATGTTGGTTCTTTTTGTATCTCGTATAGGCTATTGGTTTTTATGGAAAAATATCCATAACATAAGGCAAAGGAAACTGAAACAAGAGAAATAGTTATAATTGATCTAAGACCATATTATACCCTAGATGAAAATAAAAGTTAAATAAAGTGAAAACCAAAAGATTTGTATGGCAACACCAAGAAGTGGTTGCCAATGTAAATTCATTTTTGAAATTTTATTTACTATTTTTATGAAAACGATGTATATAAAATTTCAGCTCTCTACGTCGACGCGTTATCAGACAGTGTCCAAATATATAGTGAAAAACCAAAGTTTTGCATGGCAACACCAAGAAAGGGTTACCCGATTTGGCCCATTTTTGAGCTTGTATTTACAATTTTTATGAAAACGTATTGTACAAAATTTGAACTCTCCACATCGACGCCTTCTCAGGTAGTGTCCAAGTAAATTTTGAATACTAACACCGACTAAGTGATGAAACGCATGTATTGTTAACCGTTTATTTATTAAACGTGTCCATGCAGCGAAAAAAAAAATTTACTATTGATATGAAAACACCATATACCAAATTTCACCTATCTATATCGACGCGTTCCGAGGTAGTGCTCAAATATATGTATAGTGAAAAACGAAATTTTTGTATGGGAGCCCTACGAAGGAGTTGTCCGATTTGTCCCATTTTCGAACTAAAATTTACTTCTTTTTTGCCGCCTCACGTGGCGTGAGTAACAGGAAATCCACCAGCCGCGGACGTGGCGCCAAGTCTTCGTCTCCGTACCCATCGCACTCTCTCTCTCTCTTTATCTCCCGCACTAATAAAATACGCGCATTTGTGTTCTCAGTCAGTAGCCAATAAATTAGTATTCAGTTCTAGCTATTGTTTTGTTGCGTGGTGATTATAATATCGACTAAGAGGAGCGTGCGAGGTTGATTAAGTGCACAAAGAGATAAGACTTAGCACTATCACAATGGGTGGGAGAAGAGCTCTTCTTTCGTTATGTTCAAGGATAAGGGAGAAGCGCTTTTTCCTGATTTCAAAAATAAAAAGGAAATTCTTTCGTAAATCAACGGAATTTCCCTGTCACGAAACACTGTAATGCGCTACACCGAAGCCTGAATTGGTTTTGTTACATTGCTATCTCTGTATTATACACCAACGGTTTTGTGTTCCAAAATTCTAAATGCACATATGCAATGAAAAATTCCTTTAAAATAATCAATTATGAGCTTCACTAAAAGAAACAGAAGCTGAATACGGGAAGCTTTTACTGCATACAGATGTTGGCCGTGGTTCCTTTTTGTATACAAAACTGCTATTATAAAAACACTTGCTTTCGGCACGCTCTAAAACATGTTATGGTCCATTCCATAATGCACCACCCATTTCACAATCTGTATACTCTACACTAGTATGCCATGTAACATCTAGTTCTTATGCCATCTATGATAAAGGTAAGATGAACATAATAGCAGTTAAAACTAAGACATATCTTGATCAACTTTTTTCCCAAACCACCAGAGAAGGCCATAAAATAAGAGCGATTTAATATTAGCTTACTTCTGACTAACCAAGGATAGATAGCAGAGGTGGAGATTGACAAGTTATGAGAGGTGAGATTCAACATCTTTACATCGCCTGCAAACATATCTACACAATTCGTAAAATCATATTATGAACAGGCTTAAGTGAAAGGGATCAAGCGTCAAGCTCTGCGGAACACCTTAAGGTGTAGAGGGATTCAGACATTTCAACGTCAGGAAGATACAAATAAATAAATAAATCAAGAAAAATTTCATCTTACATGCTTGCCTTGCTACAGTCTAAAAATCTATTGCAAGGGTAGTTCTATTCGATTTTCAAAACCTATCAATCTTGGTTGGAGATATAAACAGCTAATATAATTTATGCATGTATCAATTTGGGTATTGCTTAAAATCTCCCACACTTTTAAAGGACCACCAGTAGAATACTGACAGATCGGAAAACTGAGTAATCAGTTTCACGATAACAGACCAAACTTTCTTAAGTCTCTTACAAGGAAATGAATAATTCGAGATCATAAATAAACTATAAGAATTTAGAACGCTTAGAATTCATTCCGACGGGTGATTGGTAATGTTCCGCAGACGTCTGCACCTATCACCACATTGAAACTTAGCTGTTTTAGCTAATTTTGTAGAATAATATTACTTGTTTTGATATAATGTAAATTTCTTTACTGTATTATAATGCTATACTATGGATATTTTAAACCCAAACTACTTTTATTCTTTTATTATTTGTTTTGCTATAATGTGAATCTACCAGGTAACTTTCTATGATGTGCCCAATGCTTTGCGTGCCTTTGGCACGGATACCCTAGATAAATTCACGTTGACAAAATTTCTATTACTTAGAAGTGATATTAAGGCATAGTCCTTGCACGACTTGTACACAAGACAATAAAAAGAGTGACATGCGTGAGGCCTATGTGTATCATCAACCGTTTATTATGTCCACTGTATACAAAATATCCCATCTAAATCACCAAACTGGCTTGTTCAATTAATTTTCTGATAGATAACCACTGGATGAATAGAAACAAGGTTAGAAATAACATTAATCCTCTTGGCACATACTCTGAAAACGAAATTAATTTCCTACAATATTTTTTTACGTTTGAGGAACAATGCGTCAACGAGTTACAAAGAAAAAATTATAAAAAGCTTTGGTAAGAATTATTGTCTTTGCTCATTACCACCTTTACATACCACCAGACAGCTTACATTTTAAAGCAAAAATGCAAACAAACTTGCGTGGAGTAAAAAAAAAACCCCCTTACTCCTCGAGTAAGAAAAAATGCGCTTTAATTCTGCAGTGTCGTAAGCACTTTTGTCGTTCATAACAAAAACATGAAACATTTTTAATCCAGATATCAATGCGGAACATTGGCAATAATAAAAACAAACATATGTTACCTATCAGGTGTTTATTTACAATTTTTATCCGCTATGCTTCCACAAATCAAATCGAGCTAATAAATATTCCAACAGGCACTTAAAAACAAAACTCAAAAGTAGCAATATGAGTGCAATTTTCTGTTGAGTTTGATAAAGGGCCTCACCCGTATCAAACGTTGTCAAATTAAAAATTCAAACATTAAGTTGCCTTCTACCTTGAGGCTATTCACACATCTTGTTTACATTTGAAGAAGTCAGCTCCAACTAGCAACTTTTGGCTGAGGCTCCGTAATATTTGTTTTTCACATTTTTCCTGAAATTTCCTTTTGCTTCGAAGTCACTACATTTCCATTATTTGACTTGTGCAAAAAGGAGCTCGCCGTGTGTGTGACATATTTCCAATTGGTTAATTATATCAAAAATTGAATCATCAGTCGAACCAAATTGAATATTTTCCAATGAAGACATAAGGCGCCATCGCCTTTATCTCTAGACATCAGACAGAAATGAAAATATGCCGAGCCAGCATGAGACAGCCACGTGATATATTCCTGGAATAACGCAATATCCCCGACACCGTTCAAATTGCACTGACTCATAATAAGAGCACGGTGTGCCTTCAAGCTAATACAGATTTTACAAAATATACTCACTATGAAGTTTATTGTGTTATAATAACAATTAAAGATAAATTCAAGTGCAATGATACCTTTTCTGTTATTTATATATATCTAATTTGTTGAGAATTGTACAGTAAACAACAAATTTATATCGTGAAACGAAACATCCTGTTCATTGTAAATAACACAAAATAACACATTTATCACAAAAAACCACAGTTCTTCAATCTTTTTTGTTATTAATTGTCTGTTTTCTTGACACCAAAAAGTACTTTTAACCTTATAAAAAAATTATCTCAGCTAAATCGCCATGTTTGATAATATTCACTTTTGAGCTTTAAGTTTGTTGTGTTGGCAATTGTGCTTTGCTTGACTTGCTGCGAATATGTGGAAAAGAAATATTGAAGAGAACAAAAGTAGTGCTAGATTATTGCGAAATATGACTGCGTTCAGTTCAGACTAGGCCCGTCAAGCAAGGTGTAACAAAAACGTAACGAAAATGTAAACATGCTTGCATAGAAGTGTACCTAAATTATCTTTTTTGTTAATAGAATAATTATGTGAATTGTTTCAAAATAAAGTCGAAAAAGAACTTTTTTACCACAGATGCTCCGCTTAAAACCTTTGTTTACTTTTTCCAAATTGACAAGTTGCTTAGAATAGGGATGGCGTGTAGCAACATGTAAAAATGGACTACCAACACAACCAGAAATTCATTACGCAAAATCTGTCTTATCACCATTCCTGTTTGCTATATATTCTAAGGTTATAGGCCTAACCGCAATGTGCATATGCAAAGACACGAGCAATTGCTTTTCATAATAACAACCAAAACCCTCGAGAATACTTTCCCAAGCCATGAAACAGAAATCTATATGTGTGCGTGCTTAGTCCGTTTTCTAAAATGTTCTATATTGATTATGGAAAAGTGCTAAACATTGGTTTTATATATGCTATAGAGCCTAAACTACTATGCATAAAGGAAAATAGCCTTCTAGTAATTTACAGCTTGGTTTCTTACCTTCCCAAATGCTACACTTCCTATATACCTTACTAAACAAAATAATAAAATAGTTTTGATTACAAAGTAACCTTACCATTTTACGCTCAATACCTCTCAGCTGAGTAACAAATGCATGTGTGTTTGTGCAGCCGGAGTCCGAATCTGTAGGCAGCTACATTCGATATCATCAACCCACGGCATGCTATGCCGGCACAGCGACATTACAATGATTACTCAGCGGAGAATTTTTGTTTGCGAAATCGTAGTCATTTGGTTAGATAATTTTTTTTAAATAATTTTGTTAGGAAAGGTATGAACATTTTATTACGGTTCGGAAGATAAGAAAGCAAGCTTAAGATTAACACAACGCCATTTTTCTGTATGAATAGTAGTTTAGGGTGGAGAAGCTATTCAAATCAAACTTTTGTCACTTTTACATAAGAACACTGCAAATATTTTAGAATGTAAGGACTACGTTGGGCCTCGCATGTGGTAGGGAGGGAGTCTGTTTCATGGCTTGTGAAGTATTCTCGAGGGTTTTGTAACAACCCACAATAGGAATAAGAAGCCGTTCGTCAAGTTTCAATTCCTTTCGTCAACTTCTGTCTGTACGCTCGCGATCGAACTTTGCATAAGCAAATTTGACAGTTTGTGTAAATACTATACAAAAGTTAGTGATGCATAAGGAAGCATTCGTGATATTTTCAAGGCTTGCATATGCAAGGTTATGCACATTGTGGTTAGGCCTTATAACATGTCGCCACTGTTTTTGCCTTGTTGTATGGGCCTTCCCACACTAGACGTTTTTAGGGAAGGAAGGAATTTCCTCTGTAGTTCCTTATACCCTAGACACACAGCACGAACTAATGAATCATTTGTACTAACTATTCATTAAAATGCCGTGTGTCAAATAGTATATGTCATTATAGCTCGAAAATCAGATGATAATGAAGTGCATTAATGAAGTGTTTTCCTCCTTCATTATAGCTATAATGAGGAAAAATGTGCTAGATTTGACATATAATGTAAATCTGGAGCTCCGCTGTGCATCTGCCGATTTGAAAAATAAGAAGAAGAAATGCAAATCACAAATTATATTATTAATATTTTTTTTAATATAATGTTTTTCTCATTTGTTAATTGTTAAATTCGAAAATAAAATAAATGAAAACAAAGTTTATCGCGTTAATTCGATTCATATTGCTTCTTTAAGGTGATAAGTTTATCAAAACCAGTTTGACAGCTCAACTTAATTAAAGAAATGGCTGTGTGTCCGCAGTTTATAATGAATCATTATAGACTAATGAGTCGTTAGTTATTTCTTCATTAAGAGTGCTGTGTGTCTAAGGCATTATATAATTACAGAAATTAATTGTGTGCGTTCAATTAAGTTACAGATCAGACATTTTAGAAATTTCGCAATTTCAAAATGGACGGAGCCGTAACCCCCGGAATATAGAAGCCATGAGCAAAGTCGAAAAGAGAGCAGCGGGCCGGTCAGCAGGCGACATCCACAGTCTTCTTGCCTTGTCTTACTGCAGGAGTTTTTCATATAAAAGTTGCTTGTATTTTGTTCAAACGCTATAATTTCCATAAATTTGTTCTACATGCTATTTTTTTTAATTATTAGAAAGAAAACATATTTGGCTGCAATTTGCTTTAACGTCCTTTTGCTGTGGGAGCGACAGTATTGGGCTTTAGGACCTGTTTAAAATGAAATTTTTGTTATTCCTCCATGACGAGTATGCAAAAAGCAGTGAGTGAGCCCGTACTGCATGCTGTACCCGGCACGTTAAGGCCTTTTAATGTGTCGGTGGCTTCAGCGACTTCATGGTTTGTATTATATTTCGGGGGTTACGCCGGAGCTAATTTGCATGCAGTAGTAGTGGTATGCTGCCCGTACTCCCGATCGAAACTTCGTAGCACGGAATTTTTCCTACCTTAAAGACGCGGAAGTCATTTCTAATCCTAAATTTGCTGCTCACTTTCAGTGGTACAAAAAAAAATTATATTTGGAGTAGGCAACTTCTCATGAAAATATGTAGTACTGCTTCGCTCTTATTGCAATCTGTGTCATAGCCGGCGGAACAATTTCACCGCTCAATCTGCCGCGTTGTCGCGCCATGCACTAAAGTGTAATCTGTTTCAGCCTTCGGCGTAGTCTGTCTGAACATTACTATGTTTCCATCAGTCAGAATTGAGTTAGGATTGAGTTAGCGTTAAATTTTGCTGGCTGAGTTAACTCGATGCTGTTCCATGAACTGCTTGAGTTGGGTTGACAGATAAAATATTTCATACAAAGTAGCCGGATTTGTGTTGGATAAAACACCCATTCCGCACTATTTTAACTAACACATACACAAAACCCAACTCAACTTGACTGGTTTCGCTTTCGTGGAAGTTACAAGGATTGAACGAAACTCAACTCAATTATCGTTTCCATGAGCATTGATTCGGATCCAATTCGGTTTGAACTCTGCATGGAAACATAGTACATGGTACATCATATAGAGGCAGTGACCAAGACAGCAGTGAACGCACCCAATGGATCTGCTTAATTTCCACCATTTCTTTTCGTTGTTGTTCGTAGGGGTAGGTTAAGCAAGAAAATACTCCAACATTGCACTGCAAAGCGCATTGAAAGCAGTGCAGTGCTTTGATAATCATTTTTTGCAGATTTCATATATACATTTTTTTTATTCTAGATCCATTATTTTGAGAAAAACTAGCCGTTTTTCTTCTAATATCATTTTAAAATTAATAAATCAATTTAATTGATCATCCTCTATTCTGTAGTATTTAACAAATTTCAACTGATGCAGTACGCAGTGTATGTGACATGAGCTCTAAATTTCATGCAGTGCACTGCACTGCATCGTATTGTGTTTCAGGTTCAGGCTTTACTATTCTTTTTTTTGTTTTTGATTCGTTGATTGAAGTTTCCACTAATCACAGGGTAATTTGTTTGAATGTTTTGAAAGGTTTTTTTACTTGTAAATATTTCAGGACAAGTGTTAATTAATATTGAGTTCATATGGTAAGTAGGTATATATAATAATTCTTATAATTAGTTCCAGTAGCTTTGAAAGAATGTTTAATGATAAAATATGTTTGTTATGTTTTCTACCTATAAATTGTTTTACACCTTAAAAACTAATTACTTATGATATTTGTTATTTACTACACAGTTTTTATTATTTAAAGTAATTATATATAAAACAGCTGCGTAAAACTTGTAGTATAATTGTTGTTAATTTTTGCTTTAAAAGTTCAATAATTCGATTTTACCTTCTTCTTAACTATTCGAGATTTAGTCCGTTTCGGTAGCTGAGTATGAGCCTTGATAGTTTCTAATTCGTTCTCTTTTGAAGATGAGATGTATAACGGCTCTAGCAATACCTCCTCCCATCGCCGTATTTTAATATATCTTCTTTGGTAGTATACAATTTTTTAATCTCATAATTCGAATTCGAAATATGTCCAAACTTGGATGGTGACATGATTAAAGTAAAGAATTTACAGTATGTAAGCTTATAAGATCCATTTAATTGTGAACTGATAAATATATCCAAAGGGCTGAGGTAAATAGAGCTTTAGAAGAACACTGCCTCAATAATATGTCCTCTGAAGAATTATAACGTAGTTTTGACCTGGAGTTTTAATTTTTTTTAATTAATCATATTCCCTTCGACCTTCGTCTTCGGCAAAAAATTTATTCTTTCATTCATCCTCCCTCCTTAATTAAACACACTTTCTCCAAAGCTGGTAAACCAGAACTATGATGTGACCCTTATGCCTATAGCGGAGTCTGATGCTCTTACCAAAATTGGCGTAAAGGCTTATTTTCTAGCTTGAGTTCTGGACAAAGCCTGTGGCAATCTGCATATTCGCTACATTTAAGAATCAAATGCAACAGCTATCATCAATTTTGGCCATCAATACTCTTCCTAATCTTTCACCTAATAACTAAAGTGATGAAAGCTGAATATTGTCCCCATCTATAAAACCACACTTAGATGACCGATTTTCTGTGAATATATAGTAGACACTGACGTGGCGTATAGGGTGGTTCTTAGCAAATTAGGTGCTAATTGAAGTCTGCTCACCAGCTCACTAGCTTCAAATCAATTTGCTTTTTGAAAGAGACATGTAAAATTTTGTTGCAGGACACCGGAGGAATACATCGATTTTCTTTCATCGGAGAATGGTATCAGGAAGAAGCGGCCATGGAACGGAGTTTTTACATTTACTATTTCCCAATGGAGAAAGCCATTGAATTAGTAAGTAGAATCTAGCATATTTTGTTGCTACAAATCTATTCCTAAGCAATTAATTTAAGCGTGCTTTTTATTCATCTCGTTATTATAACTTGTTACGGCAAAAAATTGTGCCATTCTCATATCATAGTTCGACCCAAAAGCAAGAAAAATGTTTTTAAAAAGGACAAAACTCAATGATTTAACAGAAAAGGACTTTTTTATTGGGGCAAAATTGAACATATTTGGAAGGCAAATTGAAATATTAGATTATGGTGATTTACTAACAAAAAATAAATTAACAGCTTCAAGAGAAAGGTATTGAGTTCTAGTTAAAAGGAAAAGTTTGTTTTCATTTCGATTTGTTTGTTTTTTTAGAACTTTAATACTCCTCAAAGGACAAATTATCCATCAAATGGGAAGGATTATCACAGTTCTTACCGAAAACGGATTTTCCCTAACCAATGGACGTATGATATTATTTAATAATGAATCTATAAAAAAATTTTTTGGCGACAAGAAAAAAGGTGATGTGGAATTAACGTAAGTAATAATAATTTCAATTTTGAATGAGAAATTTACATTTCTGTATTGATAGCATTTTGATGAATAAACTCGCTGCATCTCCTTCTGTAGGTTTTGAAATCATAGCCGAAAATGCTTTAGAGAGAATTAAAATGTGTCTGAGTGGGTCATTTGTTACTTAAAGCTATAACAAATTATATATATTTATTTTTTTAGCTCAAAATGATGCAGCTAGCTCGCAGAGAAGCACGTTAGAAATTTTATTTGAAGAAGAGGAAATGAGGATTGGTATTCATTATTCAGAGTCGGAGGAGGATGCAAATAGAGTAAGTAACAAAGGATGTACTGGTTCAAATTTAATTAATATAATTCCTTCGAAAAGGAATTGCAATATTTCTTTGATCCGAAAAATGAAATTATAACAACTGTTAAATTGAAAAACACAACTGTGGCTATTATTAAACCACATGCCATTAAGGAAGGTATGTATCGGATTGAACTTATGTAATTCTGTTCTAATGCATCTGTAGTTTTCTAATTGATTTGTATATAAAGAATTGAAAAATTATCTTTCCGTTTACTGTATTACTACACTTTAAAAGTAAGCACAATTCTAGGCCGTAGTGGTGTTGGCGGTACATATATTTTGTTTTTAACAGAAATAATATAGCAATTGTGTTCTCTTGCGTCCGATGGATAGAGTAAAATAAAAAAACACAAAAGAACACCTTATCTTATTAGTTCAAGTCTCCAAGCAAAATCCCACATACATATTCTCCCTGGCATACGACAGGTGAGATAGTACAAGACACAAACTAGTCGTTACTCTTTTAAAAGAAATACTGACTTAAGTACTTAATAGAAATTGCTGCAGCAGCAGTCCTACGTTTATTTTCCTCCAGTTCAATGTTATGATATTGTATCCTTGATTAACCTTTTCATTGTTAATAACGATCCAATTCTCTCATCCCAATTTTTCGAAGTATCATTTAAATTTTGTTATGAATGCTCTCGTGCATTGACCACTACAACCTCTCTGTTGAGGTTTCTGCATTGAACTGGAGTCTAGTCTTTACATTGGTATTAGTCAGTGATCAAGTCGATCATTTCAACTCTTTAGTGAAATATCTTTTCAATATGTACATATTTCTTTTTGCACTTAAATGCATTTGTAAATTTCTTGAAATTATTTTCAATAAATTTCAGTCTGTTAGACGAGAAATCTTCTTCGTATATTTCTTAACGTAATTTGGCCTAAAGTGAAAATCCTGGAACTCTACATAATTACGTAAACCATTAGATCCATTGATAAAAACACAGAAGATGTTGGCCCACTTCCAGCCTATAGTAGGAGCAAATGATTCAGCATCAAACGCTTATATGAGAAGTTCTGTTTATTATAAACTGACAAGAGTCGGAATCAGTTAAACAAACCAGCCGTTGTCTATAGAATATCTTGATTATACCGACACTATTAAAAATATCATCAGAGTAAATGAACGGAATATCAATGCCGCCCCACCTCGGCTCTTTAGATTGGGATAGTTGTTGCATTTAGTTGATAGGATTGGATACTTAACTAAAATCGTAACAATGCAGCGAAAATTCCATGAATATAATACACTAGTTATTTTGTATTATTTTCATGGACTTTTTTATAAAATTTCTTTTCTAGGTAAAATTGGTCCTATTTTATTCGACCTATACGAAAATGGTTTCCAAATTACTGGTTTAAGGATGCTTATGTTAGATAGAGTTAATTGTGAAGAATTTTATGAGATTTATCGAGGTGTTTTGTCTGAATATATTGTAAGTAAAATATAAGCTACGTTCCGTTATGTTTTAATCTATAAAAGCCAGAATAAACAAAGATAAATTTTTCAGCAAATGGTAGCACAATTAGCCAGTGGAATTTGTATGGTTATTGAATTAAAAACAACTGATAAAACAAAAAACGCCCATGCTGAATTCAGAAATCTCTGTGGCCCAATGGATCCTGTAATATATTTTTCTTTCCGAGATTTTTTTTGCTTTTAACAAAACTCTTATTTTTATTTTAGGAAGTTGCAAGGCAGCTACGCCCCAACACTTTAAGAGCTAAATATGGAAAAGACAAAATTATGAATGCTTTGCACTGTACTGATCTACCCGAGGATGCTCTTCTGGAAATTGAATATTTCTTTAAAATTATAGAATGAATCTTATATTAGTTAACGTCATATAATACAATTTCATATTTTGATAAATACAGTTTTTTTCTTTTTTATAATTTTCATTATATTTCATCATATTCCGGCAAGTAATGGGTTGACACTTTTAAGTAATCGCATGCCATAATTGTGAATATTATAGTGGAGATGAACATCATAATTGCATAAATAAAATACAAAGAGCTCTGGAAATAGTAGAATAAGAGAATAGTATTAATGATATTTATTATTACACTTTACTACCCAAGTAATACTCACTTGAAGATCAATGAAAACCAATTCTGTCATTATCACTACAATGAGATTTCCAAACGCATTATTTAAAAACCATGCTGCTGTGAGTGCCGATTTCATGGACGATGGAGCCTAAATAAAAATTGTAATAAAATCATTTTAATTGAGATTATAACAACTTCTGTTTTTCTTACCTGTGTAAAAGCAAATTGTAATCCAGGAATCGAAAGAAATAATTCTCCCAACATAATTAGCATAAATTGTGGTATTTGCCATGCAATGCTTAAGCTTTTTGTCACAACTGTGTTCTAGAATTTTAAAGATAATTAAATTGAATTAGGATATCTTGAGTATCTTAAAAGTTCCTTTGATATTATTGGTGATATGCAATTCTATGTCTGGCCGAAACTATTTCAGATATTGTGGTGGCATGGAAATATGTTTTTAAAATAAGATGGTTTTTATATTATTTGTTTCCTTTTTGGGGGTTAACTATAGTATAGTATTGATATATAAAACCGCACTATGTATTTCTCCTGATCAGTATACTTAAGCAACTTTCTCTTGATGATGACAATAAGTCCTGAAATAAGTTGATAAGCCTTGTAATAAAAATTAAATTATTTACAGCGATCTTCTTAAGATTTCGGTCTGGCTGCGTTAACAGTACAAGGTTATTAAAAATTCCCATCTATGTAATTTTAGAGGCCCTCTTTTACCAAACTATTTGTTTGTCATATTAAAGAGGAGAGTCTACAGTTTACAGTTTTTATAAAAAAAGGTTATGTTAATGACATGGATATTTTTGCAAAAATAATATAGGTTATATTAAAAAAACAGTAAGAAAATCCAAAATATTTAGTCTAGACAACCATAAATCTTGACGGGATATTTGTATGGGGCTGGTTGAGCAATCATTGAAAAGGCAATGATGTTCTGCATACAAGGAGCTCTTATCTGTGATTGTACTCCCTGTAGTTTTAAGTACAGTGTGTTTTGTGAAAAACTAGCTTTTTTTCTTAATCACCCTGTAACTCCTAAACGGTTGGTATGCCCCTCCACCTGCCATACAATTTTTGGTTCGTCTAGGTGAGTACTATCGCCTCCCGCTCTATTACCTCCTAGTGGGAAACACCCTGTATATATATATGGAGCAATCTATGTAAATCCTTTCGGGCGACATTCAACATATTGCTTAAAAAAAAGCCATTATAATACTGTTACTTTCGAATAATACTTCACTGAGTGCCTCGAAGATCACCTACAACTCTGGGTCTAAATATAGCACTTGGAGATACACGAATAAATATTCTTTATTTAGAAAGTTAAAAGAGGTGAAAAGGAAGCATTCGATTTTTTCCACTCCTCTCTTCTCCAATTCACAGTAGAGAAGTCTTTGGAAAAATATTGTATGAGAACATTTTAGTCTGTAGCACCTGACCTGCAATGCAAGCCGTATTCAGACTAATTAATCCGTACAAAAATAGGGTATGGTGGGATAGGTGAAACGTAGGAATTGGAGATAATATAGTTTATCAAATATGAAGAAGAAGAATGTTTTATGAGTTCTTTTGTGTATCTTGCACTGGTGCAGTCAGTTACTCAAATTAATATTTTTTTCTTTTCAATTAAAGTTTTATATATAATTGCCACCTCCTTTCATTAAGCGGAAAGAAAATTGTTTGACATTTTGTGTGTAGAAGGCTACCTAGTTTTAAAAATAAAGTTCGTTCGTTGTGTGTGACATTGTTTTCTAGCAGCAGTGCAGTGAACTAGATAGCGTGCACAAAAGAACACAGTTCAATGATAATGAATCATTTTTGCAATCCCACTATAGTTAGGTTAGGTTAGGTAAGAGGGGTGCCGCTAGACAACCAGCCAGCCTCACTTAGACCTCCATTGTGCCCCTAAGCCTCATGGGATAACCCTTCAAGCCGCGAATTTATCCTGCTTTCCTTGGGAAACTCAGGATATATCCAAGACCTTTAACCTAGATCCATCCTGCCTCACTCAGAAAACTCAGGATGTCTCTGAACTTTATACTTTGAAGCTCCCCCAGACTTGAAAAAAGTAGCTACCTAGTAGCCTACCTCTTTTATTCATCAGAGCAGGGCATTCGCAAAGCACATGTTTGACGGATTCAATTTCCTCCGAGTCCCTACAACTCCTGCAGAAATCGTTCACCGCTATTCTTCTATTCTTCTAGCATGGTCCCATATAGTTTCGCCGCATGAGTTTAAAGTACCAAACACAATTCCGCCGTTCCGATTCAATTCGATTCGATTCAATTCGATCCGTTACGTGCATGAGCACAATTGTTCCGTTCAAACTTACCATCAGTTTTTAATTTCTCATTGAAATTTTTCCAGATTTTGTCTTTTCTTTTTACATCCATGTAAAATTTGTTGCCTTTGTCATAAAGCTCTTCATAATTTTTAATTTCTTCAATAAAAACTTCTTCATCCATCTTTAGTTATATACAAACATTGTACAGGTAATTTTTCTAGGTTATGTCATCCGTAAAAGTAGAAATTTGCTCAACTTCTCCGTTTCGATTCGATCCGTTTCGATCCATTTCGGCGAATGTGTCCAATTACACGTACGTCTCATATAAGCAAATTTGACATTTGTACGTATCGGATCGAAACGGCGCAATTGTGTTTCCCACTTAAAAGTGCATTAACCGCTTGAGCCTGTACATATATGCGGTCAACGTAAATTTGTCGTTCAATAAACATTTGATTTTATGTTTAACTATTAAGCAGTATTTTTAATATACAATATCATTTCACTTGTAGCTTTAAAGTTTTTAGATTTAACTAAATGCTTTTGAATATCCACGGATAAAACATAGTGCTTGCTCGCCTTTAAAAAAATGGAACAATTTACGGTGACATTTCACTAGCATCCAATATATTGTATATACACCCAAAGAAAATTAACTTTAAATTAAGTTTTTGATTGAAGAAAAAAAACTTATTGTTACATACCTCAATGGCAATTTGCAATAATCCTGAACAAATAAATGATAAGGCTGAACATATCCCACCGACTGCAACACTGTGTAAAGGATGAAAAGAAATATCCAAACGTTTCATTAATGGCACACAGATATATTCCCAGATTGGAATTAAAGCAAAAAGAAATATTGGACCCATTGCCTTTGCCTAAAACTAATGAGAAATTAGTTATTTACATTAAAATTATAATTTAAAAAACAAAAAACCTGATCTGGCTCAATGGTTATGCTGAACACGGTTGTATTAAGTTGTGCCGCTTGAAATGTCCAAGTTGAATCTTGCTGAGCCAGTAATGCATAGTAAACTGGTAGTGGCATAAATAATTTTGAAATCTATGTAGGTAAATAGAATGTAAAAAAAAACACCCTTCAAAAATGCGCAGTTTTATTACATTAAAAAATTTCTTGACATCATCTATGAATTCTCGTGAATATTGATCTTCAGAATAGTCCAACCAATGTTTCTTGTTCCTTTGTCGTTTTCGAAGTCTTGAAATCAATGCATGCTGAACGCAATAATAAAATTTAACAACAATGTTTTCGTCTACTAAGAATTCTGCTTTATAAAACAATTTTCCCGTGGAAAAAAATACTAAAATATTGAATAAATTTGAAAATTAATAAAATTGCTATTTTATATTTTGTATGTAGCCTATATACTACATTATGTAGGTAGTTAATTAACTTACTCCAAGAACATAAAAAAGCTAAACTTAAAGTCGTAAAGACTGCTGGATAACAATCTATTTTCCCAAAGCAATGATAATTTGCTCGAACAAATGGTGGAAATATTTTGCTTAAAAATATTCCAAGGTAGTAAGCAAAATAATAGTGAGAAAAGTAACGGGTTAATAATGAGCTCTGTTCTGGAATTTTAAATTGGGATGCTCCTAATGTTGTTATACATGCTCTTACACTTCCGTTTCCAATTGACAAAAGTAGAAGAGACAGAGAGATGAAAAATCTGTAAAAACAAAATTTGTGTAGTTTTTAGAGAAATAGCGGTTTGCGCATAACTATAGATGGCACAAGAACTAGATATCGCATGCCATACTAGAGCAGAGTATACAGATTGTGAAATGGGTAGTGCATTCTGGAATGGACCATAACTTGTTTTAGAGCGTGCCGAAAGAAAAAGTTTTTACAATAGAAGTGCTGTATACATTTGATCGACTTCCTCAACACTTCAAATACGAAAAAATATGAATCACTCGACGTATACATCATTTCAAATGTTGTGGTCCATTCCGGAATGGACCACCGTGCCATATAAATTTTGTATACTTTTTTCTGTACTGCATGCGACATCTAGTTCTTGTGCCATCTATGGCATAACTCAAAATGTGTCAAAATCTCTGGAAAAAAAACCTAAAAAAGACAATTTAAAATACGATTTTTTAAGAAAAATGTCGTAATTGATTTAAATGACCGAATCCTAGCTAAGTTCATTTAATTAATTTTAGTTTACTTCTATAGAACAAGAAAATGTTAGTCGGCATGGTCACTTAAGAGATTTTACATGATATTCCTCTCCTTTTGTTTTTTTTTATATAAGGCGTTAAGTTTTGAGCTGTAAAATTCCAAGTACCATGACTCATACCTGTACTTTAGATTTCTGATACTGGTAGTTGAAAGAACCAAGTACCAGTACATTTTGAAGTACTAGAGTACTTGGCCAGTACTTCAAAAAACTTTCGAGTCTTTCGGTGGAGTTCTCTTTACGCAATTTTATTTTTTTTATTTATAAAATTGAAGTGACGAAAAAATATTGTGGGTGCCAAATAATTAATTCTCGGGTATTTCAATCATTGATTGAATAAAAGAAAAAAATATAGGAATCTAAAACTGTTTGATCCCAGCGCAATTGCGGCCGTAAGTAAGCCCAAGCGCAATTTAGTTACGCTGTTCCTTGGAAACCATCTCTACTAGTTTCTTTATTCTTGATTGCATCGCATATACGCCACCGCGTTCTCTTGGAAACCAAGGCTTAAGGGATTCATTTGGCAGCGATTTCAGAACCTGAAGGCAACCATGATTGGGCACGGTTAGTTGACGGCTTGATTTGCTACCAAATGCAATGTAAAACTATTGAGGGCAATGTGACACGACATGCAAGTAGATTTTTCTCCAACGGGTTGTTGCAATTTAGTGCAGTGCTATAGTACAGAGGTAATGAAATGAAAGTTTTGGAGTACGCGTGCAATATTTACAGTTGGGACAGTTTTTTCTTTTGGCGCTGTAAAATGCTTGACATAGAACATGTCGCTCACCGGCTGCAATAGTGGCACAATTCAAAAATCAGAGTTTCGAGATATTCGACAATACAAGTTTTGATAATTTAAAGGACACTAACTACATACATACATAAAATGGGTAATGAGCTGTTTTTGTTTTTTTTTTGTAATGACGAGTTGACCTTAGTGATCCAAATTATAATGATATGGTACGTTTTGACCATGCTCATCATATGGGGTGAAATTTTCCACCCTTTTTGAGATCTGCCATTATTGGAGAAACGAAATGCAAATAGTTTTAAAAAAAATTATTTCAGAAAAGGAAAAAATACATTATTGACACTTTGCCGTCTACCGGAATTTAAGAAAACTAGTATTACGCCGGTTGCGTAGGAACATTGAGCATCAAATTCTAATTTAAGTTGAGGCATTGGCGCAAATTTCGTGAATTTTGAGTTGTGCCACTATTGAAGCCGGTGACCGATGTATACATAGCAAACTTTATGAGAAGAGAAATGAAAAAGAAAAGGGCACGTGATTCATCGGATCGTGGCACATTTACATATTTTGAAATTATTAAGAAAGGTATAAAAATTTGATTATGGTTGGGAGGATAACAAACCAAGCTTAAGAATATCAGAAGACCATTTTTCTACATGAATACCTACATACTAGTTCGGCTTGCAGGAGCTATTGAAATCAAACTTTTGTCAGTTTTCCATAAGAGTACCTACTTTTACTATTATTTAGTTAGGACTAAGTTTGGGTTCTCATGTATTAGTGAGAGAGTCTGAGGAAGTATATCTCGAGGGTTTTCCCGTAGCCCCCCGAATATAATACAAGCAATGAAGTCGCCGAAGGCACCGACACATTAAAAGGAAAAACTAAAATTTCATCTTAAACAGGTCCTAAAGCCCAAAACTGTCGCTCCCACAGCAAAATGAAGTAAAAGAAAATTACAGCCAAATATGTTTCCTTTCTAATAGTTTAAAAAAAATAGCATGAAGAGCAAATTTATGGAAATTATAGCGTTTGATCAAAATACAAGTAACTTTTATATGAAAATCTCCTGTAGTAAGACAAGTGGATGTCGCCTACTGACCGGCCCACTGCTCTCTTTTTTCGACTTTGTTCATGGCTTGTATATTCCGGCGGTTACGGTTTTCCCAATGTCCATGATTTAATCTTAGATGTATGGAACCACATCACAGAATGTAGCAGTGACCTTATTTTGATGAGGTTTCTACTAAGAAACTACCTTCTTTCGAGGTAGTCACAATGAAGCATCCACAGAGAAATTATAAGTAAAATATATGGCAGTAGTGTTAGGTTTTAACTGTAAAAACAACATTAGGGCGTTGGGCATTGGGCATTTTTACGTGGACTGTCCTACGAATATCTTCAACTGGCCACCACTCCTAAAGGAAGGTTTCAAGGGGGGGGGGGGGGTATGTGGAACAATTTTTTGATCAGCTTACCTCAAGGAATCGCGTGGTATACCGGAAGGTATCTTGATCAGAATCACCCTGTATATTAAAAATATGATATTGGGGCTTAGGACTAAAAATATTTTTGAACTAATCTAATTTTTGACTTTAATAGCCATCTCTCTATCTTGCACCACCATATATGTAGGTATCTTTGAGAATAGGTTAAGAGCTAGTTACTCTTTAACGGCTATACAAATAGCACAAAGGCTGTAATATGTCAAATTAAAGAGGAGAGTCCACAGTTTATAGTTTTTATAAAAAAGAGTTATGCTAACCATCGTTTTGTAAAAAAAAAAAAAAAAATTAAGGTTAAAGTAAAAAAAAAGGTAAGAAAATCCGAAATATTTAGTATAGACCACCATAACTCCTGAGGAAAGGATTATGCGACTAGTTGAGCAGTCGTTGGAAAGGCCGTAAAGTTCTGCATACAACCAGCTTTTGAAGTGAGCATACACCCTGTACTTTTTCAGGTAAAGAGTACTTTGTGAAAATTTAGCATATTTTCTTAATCTCCATGTAACTTCGAAACGGTTGATATGCCCCCCCCCCCCCCCCCCCCTGCCATACGAGTTTTTGTTTCTCTAGGTGGATAATATCACCTCCCGCTCTATGGACAACCATGGAGAAAACACCCTGTATTAATTTTTTCGAATTCAAAATTCAATGTTAATTTTTGCGATTACAGCTGATTTGAGATTTTTTCGAAAATGTGGTCCTTCCAACGCTTTTTTGACTATAACTAAGCTCGTTCTGCTTACTAGTTTTATTGGTATTACTACTGGCTTTCATTTATAATAACTTGCTTTCAAAAAAGTTTATAGATAAATAAAAAATTAACTATATAATTTCAAAAATCACCTTCTTTGAGGGTAAAAAATCTCCCAGAGTAGCCACATTAGTAAACGAATCTGTACCCACAAAAAATATCTCTAATATGTTACCTTTAAGATAAATCCAACATTATTAGTCTAGCTCAAATACTCCCTGAGATATGCGAAAAGATGTCTTGCAATTTACCTCGCCCATACTTGAGCCAAATTATTTCGAAATTATATTTTTTTCTAACGGTGGGGAAACTAAGCACTTAGCAAGAAAATTGATTGAAACCTTCTTCAAAATTTTAAGATTACGTTGAAGACTTAATAACATAGCTTTCCCATCATTATAAAAATTTTCTTTTTTTTTTCAACTTTCCCATATATACCTACAACAGATTTTATAGAACACACGTTTGTATCACAATTCATATTATTGCACAGTAGGTTGCAGAATTTCTCAATAATGCACATATGTAGATATAAACAAAGAAAGAACTTACATTATTGGAAGTCCGTGTAAGGGAAAAGATGTCAGTACCAATCCGATCCATCCAATAGCATATAACATATAAAAATATGAAACTGCCCTTATATTTCCAGTATAATTATCCGCTACGATTGCTCCAAAAAGAGGGCAAAATTGTCCAAAAAAGTTAAATACATGAAGCATAATCGTCGATAAACTTTCAGAAAAGTTGACATCATCACGTAAGTAGAGAGCAAGAATTGCTAAAAACAAAATCAAGACCACATCACAGAAAAATTAATAACAATTTATCGAAAACAATTAAGTAATCACACAAACTCACTTCTAATACCATTCGCGGCGAATGCTTCGAAAAATTTTGTCATTAACACAAAAACAACTGCAACTGGGTACCCAAGGTACCTAAGATTTTCACTCTGAGCCAATATCAAATTTTCATTGGAGGGCGAATGGAGTAATAGCGGTATAACTGTCACAAGTAAAAAATTGATTAAAATCTTACACAAAAAATAATTTATAGTATTTTTTATTTACATTCTTCCCTATGTACTTTAGTTTTACAATTAGACATTTTTTCGACTTCTTTTGTTGTGAACTCATGTATGCGAGTTAATCGTAGAATTTTCAGTCCTATTCACTTACGAAAACGTGTGTGCTGTGGTCTATAAAAGTCTGGCAGAGACTATACTACAGAATTAAGCGACAAGTCAGAGTCAGTAGACAAATTTCTCTGTAGAGATAACAATATTTAGACTGTGCATAGATTACTTCATATCAATAATCTCTGAGTATTTCCATAATATAATTACATACTAACCTGAATTTGTAGAGACTTTTATTATGTGATGCTTACTGATAGTATCTAAGGTCAAAACGAAAGCGATAATAAAAGACAGGAAAGAATCTTACCTCACATTCTAATGAGAATGTAAATATTTTTTTGTCTAACTGAATACATCTCAAAGATTCTTATGATAAGTAATTTCAAATCAGGACTGGACTAAAATCTTTTTCACTGGTGTCGCAATTGCTTTATTCAAATGTAGGCTCATAATACCATCAAGTTAACTTTCCTTCCATTTAAAGGATCTTAACCCTAAACATTCTACAAGGGAAGGTCACTATTATTCAGCATAACCAGAAGGATCGAATCCTTCGACATTTAACCCATTTTAAAGGGTTGGTTACTTGGAGCTGCTACAATTAAGCACATTGCATACTTATCGTCTATCAATATCAGCCACAGTAGCAATATCAGCCACAGTAGCGATTTACCGCCATTTATCAGCTTCTAAAGGGGTTCTACTCTTGATTCCGTTTTTAAACGTGCCAAGTTTAGTAAAATATTGATTGAGAGAGTGCTCAATATTTTACTAGAACTGGTCTACGTATTTTCTAGACACAAATTGTCTCGTTACCGTGATAGCATCATAGTCACAAGATCTCCGTTCATTATTAGCTGTACACGTATCTAGAGGGCAGGGCAATAGGTCATTCAAGATTACAATATCCAGCTAAAGGCAGATATATTACAAAAAAAGAAAACAAAAATGCTGATAACTAGTCACATGCATCAAAATCAAAAACAATCACATGACTACTAAAATGAACTGAGTGCAGTTCAAATATTTCAGTGCTTCAGATGATCAATCAGCGTTTACAGGCTCTACATCTTTTGTTATCAAGATCAGGACGCTTTCCAAATTTTTTAACATACCTCAGTACAGAAAAAAATCAATTGTAAACCTGAAGAAATTTCGGTTGAAGGGTTTTAATGTGTAGTTTTGCACTTAGTTCTTTAGTTCTTTTGATGGGGTCGCTAAAATCACTAAAAAATGCTTTGATCTCTTAATATGACCACGCTTTCCTTTTTCCCTTTCTGAAACTTACTTAAATTATTTTTTTTTTCAATTTACGTTTTTTCATAGAGCCCAAATGAAAATTTTGAAATGTGCGTGGAAGCTACCACGCTTAACAAAAATTAAGTTCGTTGGTTGTGTGATGCGTTCCTTTGTAGCAGCCAGCAGTGAAAAGGATGGCATGCACAAAATAACACAGCTATAGTTAGTAAAAACTTTGGGGTATTATTCTTTTCTACATACCGAAATATAATTCTACGTAAAAATTACTTTGGCCAGAAATAAGGGAAATACATAAGTTATAGGTGTAATTCTTCACAAAATATTTTTAGATATGAAAGCCTTAGACAGTTCTGCATATTGATTAAGGACATAAGTAGTTAGTACATGCTGGCTGACGTAGTTGAAAAATAGCAGTCTGCAGAAGTACACCACAGGGTGGGGTACCTACTATCACCACTCCTATGGATACTAGCATAGATGGCATAAGAACTAGATATCGCATATCGTACGGTAGAAAAGTATATTGATTTTAAATCGCTGGTCCATTCCGGAATAGACCACAACATGTTTCAGACGTACTGAGAACAAATGTTCCTTTAACAGCAGCTTTGTATACATTTGATAGACTCCCTCAACATGATAGATGCTGGAAAATATGAATCACTCGACGTATCTATCATCATTTCTCTTTTCATGTTGCTGTTCATGTGCTGTGGTGAGGTTACTGGAAACGAGAACAATCTACGAATATAGAGCCGTAAAGGAAGGGAACTGCAAAGTTTGTGTACGTGAATGAAGAATGAAGCATTTTAATTGTGTGCAAATGTATACAAAACGTCGGCAAAGGCATGGCCATAGACTAACTACAGAGCAGAGCAGTGCCTCGCTCCAATATAAAATTAAACAATGCCTCGACTTGATGTAGGGAAGGCCGCAATTTTTTCTTAGAAATTTACTAGAATATTTTTTGTTTATTGTTTAGCTACGCGTCTACCAATTGTTGTCGCCTTCCAAAATTGCGTATAAATTCTAGGGAAAAATTTTCCATTAAATTTTTAAGAAAAAATTGCGGCCTTCCTTGCATTATCTCGAGGCATCATTGATTTTATATTAGAGCTCTCGGCCTCAGCCAATGCATGAAAATTCGAAGGAAGAAATTTGCAGTAAATTTCTAAGAAAAAATTGTGGCCTTCCCTTCATCGGGTCGTGGTAATGGTGATTTTGTATGGAGATAGGCATTGCTGGCTTACCCTTTAAAAGCATTTCCAAAAACGACGGAAGAAAGAAGTAACGCTTACGTCCCTCCCACCGCACCGAATATGTTGTGCTGTGCATTATTACTTTACTTTAATCAGTACAGCGACATGAAAAAAAAATGTTAGGGAATTACGTCAGTGATTCATATTTTCCCGCATCTACTATGTTGAGGCAGCCGACTAAATGTATATAAAACTGCTGTCAAAGCAACATTTGTTCTCGGTGCCTCAGAAACATTTGTGGTCTATTCCGGAATGGACCAGCCATTTAAAATCTGTATACTTTTCTACGGTATGCTATGCGACATCTAGTTCTTATGCCATCTATGATACTAGCATAGATGGCACAAGAACTAGATATCGCATGCAATACCAAAAAAGTGTACAAAATTTATATGGCTGGGTGGTCCATTCCGGAATGGACCACAACATTTGAACTGATGTGTACGTCGAGTGATTCATATTTTTTCGTATCTGAAGTGCAGAGGAGGTCGATCAAACGAATAGAAAACTGTTGTTAAAAAAAACATTTGCTCTCGGCACACTCTAAACCGTGTTGTGGCCCATTCCAGAATGCACTACCCATTTCACAATTTGTATACTCTGCTCTAGTATGCTATGCGACATCTAGTTCTTGTGCCATCTATGATACTAGTTATGCAAGAAATCCTTGCATATTAGAGGAGAATGTTTTCACGATGATTGTTTATGCGGATGACTTAACTATTAGTGAAATGCTCTAATATGCGGTGTTTAAATCAACAGTTGGGCCACTAATAGCAAACTGAGTGTAAATCACTATAAGGCGAAGATTGTACTATTTTGTAGGAAAAGCCAAATATAAGAGTTCAGATGTTTGCTGAGCTGGGGAAGTAATATACAAGAAAGCGTGAAAAAAGCCAGTGTGGTTTTTTATAAGTTTAAAGCCAGATGGATGTACGCAGCAATAGTATAGTAAGACCAATCCTGTGATACGGTTTCATATCATAGTCTGGTGGACGGAACTCAAGAAGAGATATAATAATAACAACACAAATAAGTAAATATACAGATGACGAACGCATAACAGAAAAATGAAAACCTTATCAACATTTCTGGTAACCAAGTTAGGAAGCTGCGAATAAAATTGTAGCTAAGAAATGTTGTTATTAACAGAAAATGTTCCTAATGTACAGGCGCAATTCAAGTTTCTATCTTTTACTAGATGCCTTGGTCCAATATAAAATCAACGATGCACCTGTTATAGGGAAGCCCTCAAGTTTTACTTAGAAATATACTGGAAATTATTAGTGACCCAAGCACCCGTTCGGCCTTCAATATTGCATATAAATTCTAAGGAAAAAATTTCTAGTAAATTTCTAAGAAAAATTACAGCCATCCCTACATTAGGTCGAGACATCTTTTATATTAGAGCGAGGCACTGCTCACGGCCTTGGCGAATGCATAAAAATTCGAAGGAAGAAATTTCCAGTAAATTTCTAGGAAAAAATTGTGGCCCATTGCTGACTTACCCTTTGGGCACGTCATCAAGTGTCAAGTCGAGACATCGTCGAGGCATCGTTAATTTTATATTCTGGAAAAGCGTTGCATATTTTTGTTCTACGTGTCCAGTCTTTGTATGTTATTAGTTTGTGCCGACAGCATTTTTATGAGCGTAGACCACTGACTTATAACAATGGGAATGGACTGAGCGATTTGCTATTTCATGTGGCACAAAAAATATTGTGTTTCTGTATATCACCGTTAGAGCACCCTTTAAAACGATTACATAAAAAACATGTAAAACCCAACCAATCAGATGAAATTTTACAATCGTAAATCGAATTTAATTAAAAAAATATATTTTCTTGTGCCCAAGTGATATTTTAATCGCTTATAAGAAATTAAACTCATTCCGGCAACAACAAATTTCCAGTAAATTTCTAAGAAAGAATTGAGGTCTTCTTACATAAGGCCGAGCCATCGTCGATTTTATAAACGAGACGTTGCAAATTCTTTTAATTGACTCGCAACATGTATCTGACTTTTTGTTTTCAATTTTCCTATACATATTAACTTATTTGTGCTTATACTTTCTATATGTAATTAGATAAAAGATGCGTCTACAGTAATACAGTCTACATCGTATTTAACTAATGTATAGACCTAATAAATTCCGTTAAGTCAGTTTTATCGCCTCAAAGATAATGTGTAGGGTAAATGTACCTATTACCGGCCAACTAACACTTTTTTTTTAATCGATCCTTTGTATAATGGTGGAGTTTGCTTTGGTAAAGCATGTTATATTTTAAATGAATAAGTGTAGTTCTCTTTTATCTATTTCTGTGATTTTCTTTGTATATTCACTTTCTAAAACATTATTCTAATCAAATAGTATACAAAACATCACTTTCGTTACTTTCCGGCCACGAAAATTCTATTTCCGGCCAAGAGCGCGGCCAGAAGGAAAAATAAGGCAAGCAGGTACATTTATTTTAGATAGTCTTGACGATAAAAAGTAGAATTGAAGGCTACTTCAACGTTGTTGAACTCCGTACATTTTAGGACATTTGCCGCAGCCAATGTTCTTCAACTCATCATTTCTACGTCACTTATCAGTTCATCGTCACATTTTGCGCGTTTTTGAATTGTCTTTGGCCGTTTCTTTAATTTTTTTAATTCTTGCTTTTCCCTTTTCATCAACCTCTCTTTTCTTGTCTTCTTAGTAGCTTCAAGCTTTTTTTTCTTTTCATTTTCCTTCGTAACAATAATTTTTCTCCAATCTATGGAAGTTATTACACTTGGCATTTTCTGACCTTTCTTTCTCTTTTGTTTGGAAAAAATATGTTTGCTGGAAGGAATGGACAAATGCTTATTCACACTCGGGGAACATTCTCTTGAATACAGCCTGTTTTGAAGAGAAGGAGTACTAGAACACGACGCAATCCGACTAGTTGACCTTGACAGTGCTGGTGACCCAAGGTATGCACTAATTTTCGATGTTGACGCCTTAGGACTTGCATGTTTTTTGGTGAACATGTTAAAATCTGTGATACAGATTCCGATATAGGACCTGCAGACAAATTCGCCTCACATGTTTGGACCAGTAAAGCACTGTGAAGTTTCACACATCTGAAAACTGCTGTCCAGAACATTTTGCAATTCGAAGTCATACACTCCGGTGCCGAGGTCTTTTAAAGCGTCTAAAACGGTTCGATCAGATATCGGATACTTGTCCACAGCGCTTGAAGGTATGTACCACTTTGGCTTTTTCAAGTTCTTCCAATAACATGTCTACATTTATATTCCTTAGCCGTAAGTTTGGCCCAATATATTTGATGACTTTTGCAGCAGCATTATAGCGATCTGAACCTTTTTCAGGTGGTACGTTCTCTATTTCTTCGGCAATGAAATCTCGTACACACTTTGTGTAATCAATGGCATCTGGGTTAACTGGATATAATCCGCATTTTCTAAAGCCATTACGAATAGTTTCTGGAAGTGTTACCATTCTTAACACAGTTGTTTCTGGTAGAGAACAGAATGTTAGTTTCGTTACATTTCAACACTCCCTGTAGACCTTTGCCAAGTTGACACAGTTTTTCTCTACACTGACTTTAACGGTCTGAATACGCTTACATCGGCATAATGCATGTAGCTGCATAATATACGTTATGTTGGGTGGTAAGGCATATAAGATAGTTTCATTATCATGACAATATTGGCTTAACTCCAGTGTTAAATGGGATTTATGTCCGTCTACAAATAATATAATTGGTCTTTGAACCTTATTATCTTTCAGCCATTTAACTAACCCATTAGCAACGTACTCAAAAAATATGTTTCCGTTCGTCCATCAACAATCGGACAATCCTAGGTACCAATTGGACGGAATGCTGTTAATCACATCTTTGGGTGGGGAAAACTGCGCAAGGTGTAATGACCTCTCCGTTTACGTTGAAGGTAAATAACACGGTAATAGTATCTTTTCATTACCTGGATTGATGTCGTATACGTTGCGGTATCCTTTTAAAGCCAATACCCGTCCAGTTTTTGAACATAAGCTGAACCCAGTTTCATCTACATTTAAAATTTTTCTGGGATCATTTAGTATGTTTTCAGCTTCGATTGATTTCAAATAATGTTTCAATTGCTCGAACCATGATCTAACTGACGCCTCTGTAATCACAGCCTTCCCCTTGGTGATGCTTTCCGGTATACGCTGCACAATTTCAGGATGTCTTTTTACAATTGAATGGAACCATGTTCTGCCTGGTCGTCCATTCTTAAGTTTTCCGTCCATCGTCCTTTATTATCTTCTGTACTGTGTCCAGTAGATCTTCTCTCTTAATGGGAAACCCACATTTGGTCAAGTTGATACACTATTTCACTATTTTTTCTTCTTCTAAAGGAGTAAGGATAGTAGATGGGCCAAGAGTCGAAATCTCTTCAGGAAGTTTTCCACTTAGCTTATCCTGTAATGTAGTTCCTCGCACCGCGAATTTTCAGCTATCTTCCCTTATTGACCTTCCCTCTATCCGAATGCTATCTAAAGCTGCTCTTAGACTATCTTCCATGTATGATCTCGATTTTGAAGACATCATGTTGAAAGAAAAACAAATCATCTAACAACTGCATTCCAACTACGAAATTTGTACTGTGGCCGTAAATAAATACTTCCAAGCAAAAGCTGCGTTAGATACAGGCCATAACTTTAATTCATTTGTAAAATGACGACACAACTCATTTATTTTATATTTTACTTTATAATTTAAATGACTGTAATGTAAACTACTACAATAGCCTGGAGTTTATTTAATTAAAAAAAACTTTTCGTTATCCTATCAAGATGGTGTCTCTCAAAGTACGCGTCGTTTCCAAGGGATTTTATTAAAACGTCAATTTTATATATCAAGTAATTTCGTTTATTAATAAAATAAGCTTCAGATTTTCTAAAAAAATATTCATTATAATCATACTAATAAGTTACTTCCTTCTTTAAATTATTGGCCGGTATATATGTACATAATACAATGAAATCTAGACTCCGGCCATTTGTGGGTGGTTATTAAAAATTCAGCACAAAACTGTTTCAAAAACCGGCCAGGATAATTTTGCTATTACTACGTAATTTTTCGTTACTTTTCGACCAATTTATTAACTTTACACGTATTTCATATAGAAATATACACCTAAATAACTTATTTTTGAAATAAAATGCTACTTAGATATATGCAATAAAAGTCGCGCGTCACTTAAACACAATTAAGGCGATAAGCTCACTTCCGCGCATTGCAAAGGGTAGACTTGAAATAAAATGTAAACTGCACTCTCAGGAGTGCGTTATATATTGTCAAACCTTTTGTAGTAGGTACTTAGACAACAAACCAGTTATTTTAAGGAGACAGTTCAAAGGATCATAATGTGTAAGTTGATGGATTTATTTTGGTACTTTTGCTAGCGTGGCCGGGAACAAGTGATTTCCGGTAATAGGTGCATTTACCCTACCACCGCTAAAAGACAAAGTCGAGTCAAAAGAATTGATCCAAAGAAATGTATTGGCCTTGTAGGAAGGCCATGAAGTCGCCGATGACACCGACCCATTAAAAGGCCTTAACGGGCCGGTTGCAGCCATGCAGTAAGAGCTTACTTTCACTTTTTTGGTACATTCATCATGGAGGAAGAACTAAGATTTCATCTTAAACAAGTCCTAAAGCATAAAACTATCGCTGCCACAGAAAAATGAACTTAAAATAAATTGCAACCAAATATTTTTTTTTTCTAATGGTTTTAAAAAAAATGACCATATAGAACAAATTTATGGAAATTATAGCGTTTGAATAAAATACAAGCTACTTTTATATGAAAAACTACTGCAGTAAGACAAGGCAAGAAGACTGTGATGTTCGTCTGCTAACCAGCCCGCTACTCTTTTTTTCAGATTTTGTTCATGTCTTGTATATTCCGGTGATTACGGTTTGTATTACTTATTACAATAGTAAATAGGTATGTGTTATAATCACATCATCTAAAATTTTATATGTAAACAATTCATTCCCACCAAAACTATGTTTTAAAAAAAAAACACAGAAAAAAAAGTTCAAAAATAACTTATCATTTAGGCACTTTTGACAATCAACCCATACACCTTCATAGGAAAGTTGATATTGACACTGATGAATGAATGTCAAAGAAATGTGAAAGTTTCGAACAAACTATTGGAACCTGATACCACATGAGCCGTTAATTATGACAACATAAGATGTAGGTACAATTTTGGTCGATTTAAGCGTGACTTTCTTGCTTTAAGCAACGTTCATGCTTCGCATCTAGTCTCTTTTTGATGCTGCTGGAAACGCGCTGACTACTTACTGTTTACTGGTGGCGACGAACCCATCATAACAAACCCGTTGCATTTTAATCTGATATGAAAAGTGAGAATCAAAATTATAAGTATCCACAGTACATATTCAGTAGTTCTTCGGCCCGGTAGTCGTTATACATAATGTGTATAGTGAGAGAGAGAGAGTGAAAGCAAAATATTAGTCGGGTTTTGAAAAGGTACCGGGTCCCCAAGGTCAAAAGCGATTTATATTTGAGACGGAAGCTAAGGAAGTTTTCTTGTCTCGCTGTGAATATTATTTTTATGTTATTTGATAAATTCCAAAATGCCATCATATTACTTAGGAATTCTTTTATACTTCAGTACTGTGAGCATTTGTGAACGAGTAGAAGGTATATATATAAACAATCATATGTACCTATAACAACGTTATTTGTTTGATTTTTATTGTGAAAGTTGTGTGTTAAATTTTAGTGTTAATTACTAATCAAAAACTTTATTTATTATTTCTGAAAAATACTGCTGCTTTCCTAATTATGTGTGTTTAGACCAGAGAGCTTGCAATGAATAATAACTATTTTCCGCTTAGGTCTGGGCACGTTATACGGATAATAATAAAAACTTTTGAACTGAAGAAATATTCAACAAATGTACATATGTACATACATTTCAAAGTGGTCATAATTTAAGAGGTGTAATATTACTTTTTTGAAATGATTATCTATTCTTCAACATTTTTTGTGCAATAATCGGTCTGGTGTTGTCCATGGATGAATAAAGTTTTTTCTTTCTTTTGTAAATCAAAGTATTTACCCTGCTCTAAAAATTATTCTTGTAAATGAATTGTCCGGGTGGTGGAGGGCGTAATGTAACCACATTTGCACGACCGAAAAGTGATTCGAAACCAATTTTCTGATAATTTAGTCAGATCAACTGGGCAATTTTGATAGAATTTAAAGTTATTATTTGTTTACCGGGTAAAGTATATATTTCTTCAATTAGGCCTTGAAGCTTTTGATTTGTGGAAATGATTGCACCATTCATGACTTAAAAAGGAATGGCGATTTGGTTTCTGTAAGTCTCAGTATTGAGGTGAAGTTAATGATTTCAAACATAAAAAAGCAGTCATATCCAGTGACTTCAAGGAATGCATTCCTAAAAGATTGTATACTTTTACAATTCTGGCCAGTAGTTGGAGCGTAAAGGGTTAAATGTAAAACAGTCGGAAATCTCGCCTGTATCCTATGTCATATATTTTATTATCTTTGGTAAAAAGCAAGCGCTTCGTATCAACAGAAACCACAATATACTCCTCCTCAGTACGGCTGGGTTTCTGTGTGAGGACAGACAGACAGGCATGCAAAAATCAAAAGAACTTTTAATGTTATGCGTGGGCGTCCAATTCACATTGCTCTACCAGTATTATTTATGTGCGTTACAAAACGAATGACAAACTTAGTATACCCTATGATTTCATCATGTTCATGTTCATAATCCATTGAACATTCGAATCCAATTAAGGGGCAAGCTAGAGTACAAACAAACGTCATATTATCGCATCATACCCCAAAATCAATTGTTGAGCATAATCAATACTGGTAAATTCTAAAATTAATAACTAAAGAAAAATATTAAGGACTTACCTTCAAATAACTAGAACATGATGAAACTTAATTTCGTTTTGTATTTTTCATATTTAACTCGTCTCGGAAAAACTTACTGCAGAGAAATGTAGACTTAAATTATTTATTACTATTTTAATTTGTACATAATATTCAAAGTGTAATTGTCAGTAAATTGTAAGTCATTCCAGCTTTGTTGTACTGAATAAAAGCACACAATAAATAGAACAGAAGTACATTCCATTTTGTCGTATATCCCCTCAAATACAATGAATACGACACGAATTTGTCGACTCCATTTGGCGTCGTTGCTTGTCACAGACGAAATAAAATTAATTCGACACTCAGTACGTTTACATGAATACTTGAAGTATACTTCAAGTAGAGATCAAGTAATAAAAATATCATGTAAACGCGCATTGACTTCAAGTATAGGTACTTGATACAAGTAAATCAGAAAATTTTGTTCGATTTACTTGAAAAAAATTATGTAAACGCAACTTCAGTTCTTGAAAAATGTTCATTTGTGCGAGATACGAAAACGGCAAAGAGGAACAAGAAGAAGATTATTGCTGATAAATCAGGTTGTGATTTTTAGCACTTTTCTCAAGATATTTATCTAAAAATTCGCGAGTATGTATTGCACTTAATGCAATGTCAATTCAAGTAAATTAACTTCAAGTCAAGTAATTGGAATTAATTCAACCAAAAACCCTACTTGAGTTTCAAGTGGATTTCAAGTCAAGTACTCAAGTATTCATGTAAACCAACGAGGTAAGAACTAAAGGGGATGCAAATGAGAAAATATCACGTACCCATTTCTAACACATTGAAACGGATATTGTTTGTACATAAGCACCGTAAAATTTGTACACCTATACACAATTGTACAACCTGTTCGCAATTTTAATCGCTTTTATTTCCACATACTTAAAAGTATTTACTGAATTTGCAAACATGAACATAAAAAAGTTAATAATTAAGAAGAAAAGTTCAGTGATAAAAAGTTTTTGAGTAATATTTGTTTCGTGCCCCTACGGTTATTTCATGTGTTTTCCTGCGTCAATGCGCCAAGTCCAAATCAAACCAAACCTAAGTATGGATCTGACACCGAAGACTAAAAATGGCGGAATGAAATATACACAAATGCAGGGCAATTTTGGGTACGCTCATGTACACGCATCGTACATATGATTGCATCTCCTTTAGTTATTACCTCGTTGATGTAAACGTACTGATTGTCGTCGTCATTTCAAGACAGTTGAGTTATGCGTTTTGTGATGTCTGTGGAAATATTTTTTACATATTTTACGAACAAGTATAGTTGCATATAAATGAATATACGCAGTTGTCAGATTTTAAAAAAAAATACGCGAAATTTCGCGAACTGTCGCACTCAAATGTCGCACTGCGACACGACAATTTTAGAAAGGAGAATGCCCACTATTCATACAAATTTAGACCCGAGACTTTCAGACATGAGAGATGTGTTAAACGATGTATTATGATACTCTGAACATATTTTATACACAATGTTTATTTCAATTCAGCGGGGGAAAGCTTTAGCGATCGGATGCAACTTGAGCGACTTTATTAGACTTTTCTAGTTCTCGTGATTGCGCGGATTTGGTGAGTCGTGGAAATGACTTCTTATGAAAAAAATGTTCACACCAGAGCACTAATGGCCATGGAAGAAAGAACTACAAAAATATATGCGAAATGTCGTAACTGGGATATATGTGACCCAAGTGGATGGAAGGAAGGAAGGTAGTACATCACCAGATAGGAATTCGATTTTATACTAGATTTTCCAAAATGCACTAGATCAAACTTTGACCTCTCCTTCAGCCTTAAACATTGTTAATAAGATCTGTTCGGAGTATCATAGTGCATCGTTTAATGGTGAATTCTTTTCAACAAAACCGAACAGGCACTAAACTGAACCATAATCTGTCAGACCTACACCGAACTTAGCGCTGTCCCGAACCGGGACAAGCTGAAAAATATGCAAGAAAGCAGAATATCCGAAAATGTTCGTCCTTTATGATTTTAATAAAAAAAATAAGCCACTTCAATAAAATAATTTTATTTTTACAAAATGTCCACACATCCCACTTTCATTACAAATAATTCAGATTTGACGTTTAGCTCCGAACCGTAACCACAAATGTTCGTGAAAAGAACATACGTTCGGAACCAATTCTGTGTTAGTGCGTTCAGGTTTAGGAACCGAACAAGTTACGATTCCGTTCAGGAGAAAAGAATTCACCATAAGGTACATATCTCTCATGTCTGGAGTTGTCGGGCCTAAAATGGGCACACCCCTTTGCTCTACTTTTTGATGAATATCACGTTCGAAAGTTATTTTGGCGTTGGCAATTGCGTATGGCATTCATTGTATTTCAGCGTTATTTTAACATTTACACATACGACAAAAAAGTCAGAATCAGCACCTGAGAAAATTTCGCATGGCGTAAATGAACCGAAAATGTCACTTTAAAAAATATTATTATATATTTGAGCATCTTGTGGTAAATGAAAATGATAAATAAAAATGAGCTAAGGTTAAAACCTCAGTACCTACATAAATGATAAAATCGTGGTGAAATGTAAAAATATGTGACAAAAATATATGACATGTTATGGCTGTATATTGAGTGATTGGATTGGATGTGAAGTCCCAACTGCCAGTATAAGCTTACAGATCACTCGGTGGACAGCGTTGAAGTGTAGGGTGACACGCTAGCTCACCTCGGCTAGTGGCGGAGAGTGTGGGAGGGTTCCATGAAGACCTGCCGCTGTCACCCTGTCACATACAAAAAAGTATCGTGGCTAAAAAAAAACTGTCGTACTACATCCGGTCCAGAAGGGACCCTTACACCACTTACCGTTACTGATGTGAAGGCGCAGATGGTATGCCTTCAACTGCTTTGCCCCTTCCACCCAATGACACTGAGGGCAGTAACTATTTCGTTCAGTGTCCCTTTATTAACCTGAGGAGCGGACCTATACAACCATCGCTATTGAAAGAGGGTTCTAGAGAGGGGTGGGGAGATCAAAACTTTAGAGCATCATTACGTTATAAACATCCTTTTTATTTGACCTAAATTTTGCATCTTATTTAGTCGTCTTTTCTATTACAGGTTTCTTTAGCCCTATTATCAATACTGATCTGGCTCCACAATGTGCATAAACAGTCAATTCTCATATCGTAATTAAAGCTATCTATGTATTTTCTTTATATTATTGTATATCTGATCGTTACCCGAACTCGATTTTTTTTGGATTTAGGAATACCGCATTAGCATGTTTTACAAGAATAATATTTCTAATTATTGCCAGGAATCTTAAATATATGCTTGACCTTTAAGGCAATTCAATAAAATATTCTGCTTAATGATTTAAAAGGAACGAAAAATAAAACGCTCCTGGCGACTTGTTTTTGGTGTACTTAATTCATCGAAAAGAGAAATATATAATTCTAATGCGAAATTTTTGTATGGCAAGCCCACGAAGGAGTTACCCGATTTGTCCCATTTTCGAATTTAAATTTAATTTATTTTTAAAAAAGTCCGTGCGCAAAATTTCAGCTCTCTATGTGAACGCGTTCTCGAGTTATCGTGAGGACGTCAGACAGACAGAAAGGGGGCGATGGTAAAACATGTGTTTGTACACGCTATCTTTGAAAGCGCCCAACCGATTTCAATGAAATTTTGTGAATCTGTTTGGTTGGCTCCAGCTTGAGAGATAGGATAGTTTTGGACACGATAGATGGCGCTGTTGTCAAGACGTAAAAAACTGCCTGCCAACGCGTAGATGTGGAAGGCTGAAGTTTTGTACACGGCGTTTTCATAAAAATTGCAAATACGTGTTAAAAAATGGACTAAATCGGGCAACTCCTTCGTAGGGTTCCCATAGAGAATATTTCGTTTTTTAGTATATATTTGGACACTGCCTGACAACGAGTGCACGTAGAGAGTAGACATTTAATACGCGGTGTTTTCATAGCAATAGAAAAATTAAAAATCAGACTAAATCGGGCAAACCCTTCTTGGTGTTGCCATACAAAATTTTGGTTTTACACTATATTATTTGAAATTTTTCTGAGAACCCGTCCACGTGGATAGCTCAAACTGTATGCACGGCGTTTTTTAAGTAAAAATGTAAATTTAGGTTAAAAAATGAGAGAAATCGGGCAACTATTTCGTAGGGTTGCCATACAAAAATTTCTTTTTTAACTATCTGTCTGGGAACGAGCCTACGTGAAGAACTAAAAATTGGTACATGGTGTTTTCATACCAATAGTAAATAAAATTACAAAAATGGTCGAAGTCGGGCGACCCCTTCTTGATGTTGCTATACAAAACTTTAGTTGTTTGCTATATATTTGGACACTGCTTCACGCATCGGAGTAGAGAGCTGAAATTTTGTACACGGGCCTTTTTTTAAAAAAGTGTAAATTAAGTTCAAATATGGGACCAATTGGGCAACTCCTTCGTTTGGTTGCTTTACAAAAAATTTGGTAAGTAGTGTTTTCAAAGCAATGGTAAATAAAATTTTAAAAATGGATTAAATCGGCGGGTAGGTGAAGAGCTCATATTTTATACACGGCGTTTAATTAAAAATTGCAAATACAGGTTCAAAAGTGGAGCAAATCGAGCAACACTTTCGTGGTGTTGGTATGCAAAACTTTAGTTTTTCATTATATATTTGGACACTGCCTACCCCGTCGACGTAGAAAGCTGAAATGTTGTACATAGGCCTTTTTTAAAAAAAGGGAAATTTAAGTTCGAAAATGCGAGCAACTCCTTCGTAGGGTTGTCATACAAAAATTTCGTGTTTCACTAAATATTTGGGCACTGCTTGAGTACGCGTAAATGTAGAGAGCAACACTCTCCCACACATATGAATGCATGCACGCACACATACACGCGCAGCACGCAGACACACACACACACACAGTGAAACCCTAGAGTACGGAGTCGTGCTATTGAGTCTGTTAATAGTTTAGATATTATGCATTTATGAACACCCCACCCCCACCCATCTAATCGCCGAGCAACGCCGACGGGCTCATTATAGTATTTTTTTAAAAAAAATATAGCAGCACTTTTTTTTCTATTTTCATGTTGAAGCTAGAAATCTATGTACAAAAACTTGTGATAGCGTTCGGCTTGTTTTTGAGATATGATTTTTTTAAAGTCACCGTATACCCAAAATAACCTATATGGGAGCAATCCAACCTCACCTAAAATCTCGACTTATTTTCCGATTTGCTACTTTTTTTCTGATTTTTTGACCAACTAGCAGCAGAATCTATAGAATAGATAGTTGTCATTTGTTCTCGCAGGATAATGTAATTGGTTTTCTAATGCATTTGCATGATTTCAACAACTCTCAATCTGACTGAAGCCCAAAGTCCTCAATTTAAAATGACCTATTTCTCAAAGTGCAATCCTCTTTTTCGATTTTTGAACTTTCCTTCATCTCAATCAAAGGAAAATGGCGATAAATACCCAAGGTCGTTTGAATACGAAAACGCTGAACCGAAAAAATCACTTTTCTACCCTCCAACAGCGAATATTTCCAATTACACTTATACTTCTATTTTTTATTTGTAAGAAATTCTTAATTTTTTACTTTGTTTCTCGAGAAAAGCATTTTTAAATGTTTTCGTTGACTTTTTGATCACAAAAACATTGAAATCATTTTTCTCGAGAAACAATGTAAGAAATCAATAATTTCTTACGAAAAATCAAAGGATAAGAAATTTCCGATCTTCTAGTATAAGTTTAATTGGAAATATTCGCTGTTGGAGGGTGAGTAAGTTTTCAGCTTTCGATGTGCAAACGGCCCAAGGGTAGGCAATAGAGTTCTATGAAGCTGGTACTATACTTAAGAAAAGGTGCAAAATCGCAAAAGGTTGCATTTTAGGTGCAAAATGTGTAAGGTTAGATTATATATTCTAGACAGAAGGGTTTGTTTGAATTTAATATGTAAATTTGGTTTTGATATCGCCTTTGTAAAAAAAAAACTGTTTAGGTAATGAGAAAGGTAAGTAAAATTCTGAAATTTCGCATTTGTTGATGTCCAACTTCGAAATGATGGAGAATAGGGGAACATCGATTTAGGGTGCTGGAAAGTCCCAATGATCATCTATCCAATATATTTTAAATAATCATCATAGGTAGGGTGATTCATAAAATAATTTAAAATATAGTTCATGGCGTCTTCCTACCAAACCGCTTACTTGTCTTACCTGGTCGGTTGTCAACTATATTCATATTTGAATACACGCTGTATAGAGAGATGAGTGTAATAATGGGTCAGGTGCTGTCTGTCAATGGATGAACTAAGGTTTTTTGGGTAGATTATACCTACCCCACTCAAAATATTATTCTTCTGAATGAAGTTTCATCCATATCAATCGTAAAAATTAAAAAAAACTTGATGTCCACGGCAAAAATGGTTGCATTACATTTAGACAACCGAAAGGCGATTAGAATTTTCTGCCTGACTGAATTGGCAGTTTTGACAGAATTTCAAAAAATAAAAAATAAATTGATTTTTAATAAGAAACTTGCCAAGATGGTAAATTACATACCTAAGATTGATAAACAAATAATCTTGTGTCTCAAGAATCAGCCACTTTGTTGTTGAAAATGAAAAAAAAAATCTCAAATCTGATATATACATACACATTAGAAAATTGTGCCACTGCCTTCTTGGAGTCCCATAACTTATGGAAAATCAATGTTCTACCAAATTAGCCAATCGTATTCCAAGATTTGCCAATCTGACGTGTCCATTTCATCAAATAGTTGGTATAAGTTACGGAAATTCTATTTTAATGTGGGAAGAGACTTTTATGCTTTAAATTTATTTTGGATAGGAATGGATTGCACAAGTTCCCATTAAAGCGATGTTATGCCGAGCGTAAAGGGGCTCGCGCGCGCACTTCTTAAGTAAATTTCACCGCTTCAAGTAGATCGATTTTGGTATTCTGCACATCGAGACAAAAGATTTGAGCCTAATGTCGTCCATGGACATTAAGTTTTACGATTTTTTCTATATTTTTAAATTCTATCAAAACTGCCACGATTAACCGAATCGACAGAAAATTGGTTTCAAATCACCTTATAGTTGTCCAAATGTAATGTAAAATCATTTCTATCATAGACCGACGTCTAAATATTTATAATTTTAAAAACACAATTGATATGGATCCTTCATTTACAAGAACAATATTCAGGGACCGAACCAGTTATGAATTTTTACGAAAAAAGCCAACTTTACCTGTTATTCCTGACCGATAATAATTTGAAGCTAAAAAAACCAAGCTGGAAAGGCTTTTTATTTTATCTGGCAAAAATATAAAGCCAGCGCTTTTTATTTTTTCGAGCTGGAAGTAACAGGTTTTGAAGCTGGTTATTTTTTTGAGGAAGTATAAAATGTCAAGCTGGTTTCTTACTTTTTCTAGCCGAGTATCATTTTTGGCTAGAAAAGATAAAGTTCCTTTCCATTAAAAATAATTCGGATATGGGAACCCTAATCGCTTTTCAAATAATTTGTCGCCACTGCAGCGCGGCAACGGCAAAAAAAAAGATAGGAAGTAGCCGACAACGACAAGCCGTGCTCGGGCAGTTGTCAAAGTTTTAAAAACTCCGGCTTTTCGGTAAGCTAATGACGACATCCTAAAATAAGTCAGAAGCAGAGAACATCGTAAATCATACCTTCCTTTAGTTATTATTATTGATAATACTTAACTACACATTTATTACCGGATACCGGATAAGAAAAAAAAATTCATAACTGGTCCGGACCCTGAAAATAAGAAACCAGCTTGGCTTTTTATTTTTTCCAGAAAAAAAGCAAGCCCAGCTGGTTTTTAATTTTTGCCAGATAAAAAAAAAGCCTTCCCAGCTTGGTTTTTGTAGCTTTTTTTAATAAAAAGTTAAGTTTTCAAAAGCTTTGCAGGAATCGAAACGGGTTTCACGAGACATCTTTTGGTATATTCAACAAAATTCCACGATCATGATTTATCCCAGCTTTTTTTGTTTAAAGTTTTCAAAATACCAGTTATTTGCGGTTCCTGATAATATTTAAAGCGGAGTATAATTACACATGGACATCACCTGACCCATTATTGCACTAATCTCTCTAACTAGTATAACAAATATAAATTTGAAAGATATGTATGTATACTCAGTCTCGGCATCACTGTTACCATAAATTCTTTTAAATTAGTCATTTATCCTACACACTACGTCATCTTTTAAAAATATATTTTTCTCTTACTATATCTTTTTCAGGCAATACCGTAGAAGCGATGAATGAACTTTCACAAATTAGAACCGAATTAAGTAAACTAACTCCAAGACAAATTGGTCTTCCATCACTTGACTCTGTCAGCAGTCGGATACCATGTGAATGTGACAAAGGACTTTGTAAATGCTGCACAGGTGATCTTATGACTTCTCAATTCGACTATACATATATATTTTTTTTCTAAGTCACTATCTACTAATCATGAATTTTTTTTGAAATATTGTCAATTTTAATTTTATAGGATCTGCTTTACAAGCGATTGGTCTTAAAGGATGCATGGAACTTATATATTTTCCAGAAGATTTCGCGTTTGAGCTTAAAATGCGAATGAATGATCGAGTATTATTTAAGAATAAAGTCTCTGGTAAAAATCCTCCACCAATTTGTGTCCGACCTCCAAGATTTGGTTTTGCTAAAGCATGTCTAACTTTCTATGATATTTACTTTTTTGGACGAAATGTTCATGTATGTATGGACATAGGCGGATTCTTTCAAGGATACGAACTATTTTCAAGGTATTGCTTTATAATCAAATAGGTTTTAGAAATTTTAAAATTTAACTACTCGAAAATTTAAGATCATTTGACTGCCTTCAAATGGGTGCTAAAGGTGTGAAAATTGTCAAACCAGAAGAAGGATACCCAATTAGACCTTCTGATGTTGAAATAGATCAAGGAGACGATGATGAAATCGAAGACTATGATGAAAATGTCGTACGACATTTGAAAGTTTAAAAATATGAGATTATTGTTGTGTTTTTAATTGCTGTTGTTTCAATTTATATTTATCTATTTATAATGCTTATTTATTTTAAGTAAAACCCGACTTTGGTGAATACCAAATAACATATGATTTTTGTTAAAACGTTGCCTGGTTTTCTTTTATTTATAGTGCATGGTGATTGGTGAAATGTAATTCCGTTCTAGAATAAGATGACCTATATAGGTAATATGTTGTGGAATTACTTAGGGTATTATCCTATAAGTAATAATGGTACAAAAATAGAGATATCTGTCGATTCTAAAATATTGCTGTTAATGGTTTTTTGGATATATGTCAAGCATTCGACAACACCTCGTATCAGCTCATTCACGAAACCAATCAAAGGCAAGGTATTGATGTCAACACATGCAATTGGATAAAGTTCTGCCAGACGGAAGGCTAACGGCTGCGATTTCTACTAAAAGATTCTCACAAGGTATCGTGGTTAATTGTTGTCGGTGAACAACTATTCAGATATCATACTCAACATGGCAGGTATGGAAGTAGTACACAGTTATGTTGACCACCACCATAATTACTAGTCAGATGCAGGATTTGAACAGTAGAAACTACTAAACTAGTTAATATGGTGGAGGGTTGTTGATGCACAGGAGTTGGACTAAGCGTTAACTTAAGAAAGAACACAATTACTGTATTCACGACGGAAACTAATAACCCCTACAATTTGTTGAAAAATCTGAGTTGTCCAAGACAAATCTCTATGCAAAACTTAACTGGAGTTTTCACTTTAAACCTTTTAAAGACTTTTCAGAGAAACTTCGGAATTCAAGTACGAATCGCACCACTGGGTACACACGAAAATATTCAGATCAATTATTTTGGATGCGTCGTCTGTATGATGGAAAATAAATACAAAAGTATAACTCAATAACTTACAGACATGGACCGGTGTCTGCGCCCCAATTCTATGGCTGCCTTGGAGATAGTACTAAACTAAGCCTACCACTTTGTATCTACAAATATAACAAGAAAACTTTTATATTTATAAAAAAAAACCCACCTCAGCATTCCCAGAACAGTTAATACAAAATCTGCAAGTATCATTAAAGGTACTTAGGCGCATTAATTTGAGCCAAGACATACATCTAATATCACAATCGCAGACAAGAAATATCCAGTTATCGACGGATGTACTAACAAAGTGTAGTGGCGCACCCAGGATTCGGCTTTGAGGGGACCATTGTGTCCCAAGTCCAAAAGGGGTCGGAATAGTAGGCTCTAAAGTCGCGTCGTGAGCTCATTTGAGCACTAAGAACTGCTTTTTTGAAGATATTGAATTTCAAGTTTGATTTGCTAAACTGTCGACATGTTCAATAGATCAATTTGTGCCATTTTTACAAAATTTTAAAAAGAAACCAACGCCCCATTGCACACATTAGTAATTTGGACGTGAGAAGAAATATGGCTCTTTTGAAGTTGGGATTTCAAGCTATCTAAGAAAACTTCCATATCAAAAATATATGGGAAAAGGGATAACAAGAGTTAGGATTATATCCGTTATCCTTGAATATCCTGGAAGACGTACCTACTTTTAATTTTATTAAGAGGAACTCGTAGTAAACCTCAATAACTCACTCATCTCGGCTAAATATATCATGGGTAGGAAGGAACCAACAATTTTTTCAATATACATAGTTAAGAAATAAATTTTTTCTTCGAAATTTTATCGGCCAATATTTCTTACGAATTTGTGTGCATTATTTAATGCTGAGGACCGTCATGCGCCCGACAATAGATATCTCCACTTCCTGTGAGCGAGTTTTCTGTGTTATCCGCATGGCGTGGGAGTATTGTATATAAAATCGCCGATATCTCGACTTTATGACGTTACCAAAGGATAAGCCAGCAATGCCTCGGGCTCAATATAAAATCAACGACGTCTTGACCTGATGTTGGGAATCCTTCCCTTTGGCGGCCGACTGGAATTATTTTCAGATACATGCTTTCATGTGTGTCGATGTCGGCCTCTAAAAATGCATAAAAATTTCTAATAAATTTCTAAGAAAATATGGAGTTTTCTTCATCATCGTTGATTTTATATTGAATCGAGGCATCGCTGTTGCCCTGCAATAATGCATAAAAATTCGAAAGAAAAAATTTCCAGTAAATTTTGAGCCCTCCCCTCATCAGGTCTAGGCATTGTTGATTTCATATTGGATCGAGGCATTGCTGGTTTACTCTTTGGTTACATAATCAAGTCGAGGCATCATCGATTTTATGTTCGACCGAGGCGTTACAGGTTTTTATTCTACTTGCCCAGTCTTTGTATGTTATTAGTTTATCTATGCTATTACAGTCTAAAATCAATGTCGAGTAGATACTATAGAGCCTAAACTACTATCCATACAGGAAAATAATCTTCTAGTAATTTACCGCTTAGTTCCTTACCTTCCCAAAGGCTACACTTATTATATACCTTACTTAGCAAAATAATAAAATAGTTTTGATTACAAAGTAACGTCACCATTTTACGCTACTAACTTTCAGCTGAGTAATAATTACATGTGTGTATGTGCAGCCGGAGTCCGAATCTGTATATTATATGCTATATTCGATTTCATCAGTTCACGGCATGCCATGACGGCACAGCGTCACATACAATGATTGCTCAGCTTAGAGTTTTTGTTTGAGGAATCGTAGTCATTTGATTCAGATGAATTTTTTTAAATAATTTTGTTAGGAAAGGTATAAACATTTTATTTCGGCTCGGAAGATAAGAAAGCAAGCTTAAGATTATCAGAACACCATTTTTCTGTATGAATAGTAGTTTAGGACGGAGAAGCTATTCAAATCAAACAAATCAAGCTTTTGTCAGTTATGGAGTTCCTATATTTTGCATATATTTCTTGTTCTTTGTTTCACATCCATTACTCTGTTTAGCATTTTTGTCATGGAAAGTGAATTTCCATGACTTACCAGGTCTTCATACATAATGAGTTGAAAATATGTCCATTTTTGTACCAAAAAACGGCTTGTTTTTCATCTTAAGAAGGACTGATTCACTTCTTTTACAGTTATCTCGAAAATCTTTTACTGAACTCAAAAACTAATTACATATCTAATTAGGGGACAAAATTTAGATGCGATTTAATCTTACACACAAGCTTTAACGTGCATATTTAAAATTTTTATAGCATCTTTTCTGTACTGGAAGACGACCAAATTGAACATTTTCGCGTGATTTCAAATTTTTAGCGGGTAACTTCAGACACCAAAATCCATATTTCTCTGTAAGTATTGCAAGGATTTCCATAATTTTCTAAACATAGCCAGGATATGCAGTGAGTCTACGTAGCTGCCTGCACAAAACACAATAGAAACAGACGTTACTGTCAGTTGAGAATTATTCTTTTTACTTTTCCACAACTAACATAGCCGAGAGTTTTGTCGAGTGGAATAGAGAGTTTCGTAATTCTCAATACAAATTCCCCGAGTTACAGAATTTCTAGTGGAGAGTTAAGTGTCAAAACAACTCTCATCTCAACAACTCCACGAGTGAATCCGCCCCTGGTGGTCTAAACTAAAAATTTCGAATTTTCTTACCTGTTTTTTACTCTGACCTCTTTTTTTTACAAAAAGGTGGTTAACATAACCTTTTTTTTTAAAAAAATGTAAACCGTGGATTCTCCTATTTAATTTGACCTATTACACCTGTGTGTTATCTGTAGCCATTAAAGAGTTATTAGGTCTTAACCTATTCTCAACAATGCTTCTCTCTCATAATGAATATTGAAACAATCTGTAACAATCAAAGAACATAATATAATAAACAATTACATTTGAAAATAATTTTATTCATCATAGAGATAAAAAATATGCTTGGATGTATGTATGTATGTATAAAACAGATTTATAAAACTCAATCTAGAAATGATTTTAAGAGATATCCTTAATCTAATCATTATTTTTCTCTTAAGAATACATAATTAATACAGTAAAACATATTAAATTAGAATTACTCAAATTTAATTTAACGTCAGACATTAACTCACGACACGATTAGTTACGACCATCTCCTTTCCAAAGACACTTTTAAAAACGGACACTTAAAACGTATACGACTCCGACTTATAAGTACAACACAGTGCTATGGCTGACATATAACCCCTACATAAATATTTTGTTTTTATTTATATACATAGCTTTCATAAAACTATTAAGTAACAAGCTATTGCGAAAAATTGAACTAACTAAATTCTTGTTTCCTCATTATAAAATTTCAATTGAAAATAATCACATAATTGTTGAAACCATCTTTTACAGATGTGGACGAGCTTCTCAATAATGCAACAAATACCGATTCGTTTGTGCTTAAAATCTACGGTTACTTACAATGTAGGGCAATAATTTAAATAGCCTTCTTAAAAATATAATAGTATAGTAGTTCTAAAAAAGTCTTGTTGTAAAAGTAATTGTAAAATGGCTTATATAGGTTACATACTCTTTCTATAGGCTCTATTGTAAGCGATGACCAAATTCTGAGAGCTGCTTATGTGTCACATAGCCACAAATATTTTCGTTAACTCCGGAATTCGAGGATAATTCTTTGTGCTTGGATTCAATACTATCGATAGGTGGAGCTGTCGGTATTATTGGTTTTCCAAGAGCATCTAGTGTTGTGTAACCGTCAAATACGTCATGTTCTGGTGGCTAGAAAAGAAAAACAATTTTATATAATTTTCGGAAAAATTTTTATTTAGGGATAAATTCAAATAACAATTTTCTGGACAGAGCTAATTGCGACCTATGCAGCTGCTTCGCTGAGTTGAGTATCGCAACAAAATTAGTTGCGATCTTGATGGTAGAAATAGAATACCTTTTTATTTTGTCTAAACGCGCGATTTAATTAGATTACATGATCTTGAAACCATTGCAAAAGTTATAGAAATTGGTTGTCAAATTCAACTGTAATCATAATGAAATTAAGTAATTTATAAGAGGAAGAGATGTTGGATCTTATATTGTGTGAATGTCTGCGAAAGTTAACGAAAAGTGATTAAAAGTCAGTTATATTTTATAGTGACTTAAAAGAAACTTAAGTGTTTTCGTAATCAAATTTGTGTTGACTTTAAGTCGCTTAATGTGATTATACAGGTTATCCCACGTGACATGTTCCCGCAGCAAGATTTGGCAGATATCGTATTCTGATTGTTATTTCTTGCTATGATAGCAAGAAATTTTCTTTGTTCATATCAAGGAGGGATCGCAATATTTTCGCTGGGTTTGCATAAAATAAGATTAGTAGGAGAGACGTATTTTTAGCGTGAAAGTTATTTTGTCGTTAAGTTGTGTTCACTGAGAACCAAAAACAGCTTTATGTGTGTGTTCCTATAGTCAAAAATGGCACAAATTTTGGATGAAATCTGCTTTTCTCCTTCAACCTTAAAATGTACGTTGCTCTGAAACCAATTTTAGAAACAGTACGGTTGTATTAAATGGAATGCATTGGAGCACATTTTTCAGTAATTTAAAAAATTAATTTTTGTGTTAATTAAAACAAATTTAACTTCCAAAACAATTTTTATGTAATTAAATACTATTTATCAACATCTTTAGTATTTCTAATCGACAAATAATAATTAATTATTGTACCAAATAAACAGTTTTCACAGTCTGTTCAGAATTTGTGCCATTTTTGAAGCAAGAAGGCTCAGTCCATTCTTGTGCTGCACGGTTTTATTTTTATTGTTTTTTTTTTATTTTTACTTATTTAAATGTATAAAATTAAATTATATACTCTTATAGTATTTTTTACTCTTTTCTGACAAATGCTCGCATCTTCCGTTTTACCGACGCCATTAATTTTTGCACAGTACCGTCCTCAATTTTTTTTGCTGGTCACTGTCCACATTTTTTCAAAATATTTAAGCGAAGTAGCACTTTTACCTTCCTTTCGTAGAACATTTTTTACAAGAGCCCAGTTCAATTGAACGAAGCTGTGGCAAATTTGGTGGATTGGTCAATTTGTGAAAAATATTTTTTGTGTTGATACCACGTTATTGTCCTTGTGGCATAGTTACTTGTGACTAAATCTGACCAAAATAGTATAGACACATTGTGTAACTTAATAAAAGGCAGCAAACCTTTTTTTTAACATTAATTGATATAAATATCTGTATTTGTGCATCCTTCAAAAAACAAAGGCTTGCTTCTAGGTCCACATTGACAGATGGCTTGCCAAATCAGAACATTTTTGCCATATTTTTCAGCATCAGACACCTCTTTTTTGTTTTTTGGACTATAATACTGAGGTCTGAATAGGGTCGAAAAATCATACTTGAAGTACGATTGGTCGTCTAAAATTAAACAGGAACAATTTTCTTCACACAAAGTCGCGTATAGTTTTCTTACGCGTGTTTTTGCGGTATTTTCCTGTTTCATTGTCCATTTTGCACTTTTTTGTTTCCTAGAAGTTTTTATATTATATCTTTTCTTAATTCTGTCCACAGTAGATTTCGAAATATTAATTTTTTTTTTATTTTCCAACCATTTGTGCAAAATTTCACGGCGCACGTCTTAACATTTCGAACTCATTTTAAATACTTGCCGATGAAGGCTAATGAATGCATTTCATTTGAAAGTAGGTAGCTATGATTTATTAGCCAGGCTTTAGTTTCGAGGATTCAGGTAGCAAAAATGAAATTTTATGATTTATTAAAAATTGTGCAGTACTTTTGTCAGTGTCAGAAAAAATAGAAGCCTTTCTTGGTCGAGGGATTATTGATTTTATAATGGAGGGAGGCATTGCTTGTTACGGCATCAAGACGAATTTATATTCTAGCGAAGCGTTACTGGTTTTGTTGTTCTTCTTCGCATCCCAGTCTTTCTATGTTGTGCTATTAGCTTGTCTATGCTTTTAAGGCTAATCCCTTGAGCCCCTTGTCCATACTTCAGTTACAGAGATTTTAGCGACTGAGAGTGAGCTAATGCTTTTTTTTTATTTAGTTAACTGCATTATCTGAAATCATTTTTCACAAATATCAGGTACTTAAAGGAAAAGATATGCAGCTTATTAAATGGAACATTATGTCTGTGTGTCTCAGTCATAATGTAAACTGCAATAATTTTTAAATATATTTTTTTAAAAGGTAACTAACAGAAAAATTTAAGAAACAAAATAATCACAAATATAACAACAACAAAATATAATACTTCATTTTTCAAATTAATACTTTTGAACAGAAGCAGATAATGAGGTAATTCAATTTTTTTGTAAAGGTCTGGTATTATGCGGTAATATCGAGATATAAGAAGAGTTGGAATACTTTGTTTACAAGTGATCGTCCCCATGTGCAGAAGGAACATTTTTTAAGGTTGTAATAATCCATAATTCCAGCACTTATTATCAGGAATTCTTATGTGAATCTGTGATATCCTCGACAGGACTTATAGTGATTTTAGTGAGTCCTTAAAAAAAGGATGAAGGGTGGTTTAAGAAGGGGTGGGGTGATCGCAGCAAACGTTGATCCGGATACTCCAAAGAATTGATATACCAGAGTACTAGAGCACATGATTAGCCAACACCCTTTACATACATAGAACTTAAATCTGTCGTTTTTTGAGTTATGCATACGTACATGTATGTAATACTTATTATTTTAAATTGTTTTGTTTATTGTAATACCAAAATCTTCAATGTTTTCTTTAGTTTTACAGTTTCGTATATTTATCGTTTATGTATTTGTTTATGTATTAAAAACAACTTGGGCTTTGTTATAAAACAAACCGTGTTTTCCGTTATATTACTGAGCTCGTTCTATAAGCCGGGATTTTCGACTTTTCGGGTAAGTCTCGAGACCGGGCATAGCGGATATGATCTGTACCTTTACACTCTATCACACTTGTCTGATCTTACAAAACCGATTTCAAAACTCTTTGGAAAACAATAAAATAAATAGTGTTACAATTCATTCATGAACCAAGTTGAATTAAAAATTAATGAATTTAAACAAGCACTCACCTTTTGGAAAGTTTGTTGTTGTACATAACCATTAACAATAATTGGATTAACAACGGACGGAGTTGGCTTTTCACATCTTTTAACATTTGGACTTTCAGCCGGAGATGCATTCGAGCTATCGCTTATTTCGCTCATTTCAACTGAATCACTTTGTGTGCTGTGTTCGTCACCCCGAACTGGATCTGAAAGATCATAGCCATCGCTTTTATCTGAACAATCTATTATTCCATGCAAATAACCAGAATCATTTCTACTATTTGCCAACAAGTGATGGTTTTCAGTTTTAAACAGGGATTCATCACTTCGTGTTATGTCATGCTTAGCAATCATATTGTCTACGCCTTTATGAACATCTTGATCGAGATCTGTAAGTCCTGGTGGAAAAACGACTACAATATTTTTCATACGTTTATACTTTTGACAGCCAAAGTAAATTAATACTAAAATAACTGTAACAGCAAACAAAACTCCACAAACAAGCATTATTTTTCGTTTCGTGTCATTTTTATAATTACAAACATATGATGGTAGTGGTTTCCATTCTCCTCGTAGAAAATGTCGATTTTCACTATGCATTTGCCACCATTTCTTCAATACTGGATCATTATCTTCCACACATTTAAAAGCTAATTTGTCATCAAGATATTCATCAATGGGTTTACGTTGCACAGTTATTTCTGTATTTCTTGTGTTTTCTCTTTCCTGTCGATTATGCCTAATACGATTCTCCTTATGAATTAATTGATGATTATTAAAAGCTGCATCGATTTCAGCATGTGAGTGTCGTTTTAAAATTGGTGCTACATGTGTCATAATCATATCGTTTTGTGCAGCAGTTTCTAAGTTCGAGTATTTTCTGGTATCTCTCGTGTTACGTTTTGAAAACGTGTGATAATCCATTTCGTCTTTATCAACAGCATTGACTGCTCGAACAAAAAATTGAAATGAATGGGAACTATCAGGACAGGCAGGTAATTGAAGTCGACATCTTGTGCCATTCACTTGCGATATCAAATCAATTTCTGGATCATTGCCCTTGAGAAAAACTGATCTGACTTCATAAAATTCTAAACGTCCAGATGGTACGGCAGGTGGTTCCCATGAGAATGTCACATCAGAATATTCTGTTGAATGATTCACTTTTCCGATTACACCAGGAACTGGAATAAGAATACATAAAAACTTTATGATGACATCTCTATTCGTAGTTCCAATTGAAATGCAAAAGTTACGGAATTCTTAACCTTTGTTGTTGGAAAGTAACAACATAAGTAGGAACTCGTAAGTTTTTATTCCTAATCTTTTGATATTGATGTTTCAAAGTAAAATATAATAGAAATAAAATTTTACGATACACTTACTTCCAATCAAGGTTTTAAAGTGGATGTCGTTGCTTGGTTTCGAGTCTTCAATAGTTTTTGCAATCACATATACTTTATAGTCGTAGAAACTTCTCAAACTGCCAAGAGTGTAAATAATTTGTGAATCAGTCGAAAGTCCATCTCCTTCCACTTTAATCTTTTCACTGTTGTATCTGTAATAAAAAAAAAACATAGATATTTGGTTTAATCTGTTACAACGAAAAGATTCGCAAATCCTACATTATTTCGTAGTATCGTAATCTTCCATTTAACGATTCAGGGGCATTCCAAATTAAAGTTACTGAATTACTAGTTAAATTCGTGTACTGCAACCTTCTTGGTGGTGTGGGGGCTAGGAGTAGAATATTTATTATTATTAGCTTATGCTTAAGAAAGAAACAAAATAACGTCTAATGCAATACCGGTTTCAACAGTTGCTAGAAGAGCAGGATCACTTGGTGGACCCTGTTTCTCCGAAGAATACATTGACATTATGAACTTATAAGTTGTGTACGGTTTCAAGTTCATTACAACAAATTCTTTTGCATTTTTCGAAATTGTAACATTTCTCTCGGGCAATTTGCATTCTGGGTCTGGAGCCGCAGGATCAGTAATTGGACAATAAACTAAGTGATATCCCTCTAAAATTGAACTATAAACACACTCTAAGCTCCATTGAATTTTAATTGTAGTTGGTTCGCTCAACGAAAGCATCGGTTTCATTTTACCAAAATCTATGAAATGTTGAAGAAAAAAAATCATAAATTTCATTATACATAATATTAACGAAAGTTTCATTTTCATACCGCTTGTCTTAAGTGCCGTGCACATAGCCCATACCATTCCAGAACTAAACCTTTCATAGTTTGCAGATACAGCAAAATTCATCGTCGAATTTCCCTCTTCTTCATGGATTATATTTGTAGTCCCTTTGCTAACGTGTTTAAAATAAATTGAGCCCTAAAATTTGAATTATTTTAAAATTTCAATACAATAACAAAATAGACTCGATTTAAAAAAGCACCTCGCACTGATCAGACGATTCAGTCTTAGATACACACCAGAAGACCGTATAATCAAATAAACCATTTGTGTTCTTTGGAGCTGTCCAAGAAAGAGTATATTTCTGTTGATGGTATATTTTTCTTAGCCACTGTGGTTCAGGGAATCCTAAATATATTAAGAGAAGGTAATTAATAAAATTCTATTATTTACTTTGATTGCATGATCTCGTACTTTTTGCAGGAATTCGTATGGTACTTTCCCTTTCCGATAGTCCCAATGAATTAGCGCTTTTTATTGTGAACTCATAGTCAGCTGGGATTAACTTAAATTTCGCTGAAGTCATGCTGATTTCTACTGGTTTTATATTACTATAAATTGTAAATAAATAAATACATTATATATTTCGCCTCAATATAATATGTTGTTATCACCACTTACCCAACTTGACCGTTTTGTTTAACTTGAGTTATGTCATAATGAATATTAGGACCATTTTCCTTGTATTGCGGTAAAACTTCCCAATATAAATGGACATTACCAACCAGATCGACATGAAAACTACCAATATCAGTGTTTGGCGGATCAACCGGTTTTTTTCCATTCGTACGGAATGTAGCATTAAACATATCACTCCACATTGAACCATCATTTTTAGCAGTTTTCACTTTCATTCTCATTCTAATGTCATACCTTTAAAGAGGAAACGTTTTCATTAATAAAAATAAAATTGTCGTAATTGTCATACATGAATGTATATATTTTGTTTTCATTAAAAGTTTTATGTTTTTTATGCTACCAGGCTACTGGAATAATCGAAAAGATTGTAAAATTTTAAAGATTTGCAAATATTTCACCACAAATAGTATATTGTATACACATCTACAGGCCTAACGCATGCATTTCATTTGGGCACTTTATCCACTCAACTTCTCTACTACATCTATATAAATTGTCGAGCGCATAGTCGCTATACCAGCTTTCTAGAAATATATTCAAGGTTTTCATGGCAGATATTCATCTCTTACATAGGGTAAAGCTGAGTAAAACTGCTCTATAGTCTGTGCTCCTTGGTGACTAAAATGTTCTCCCATCTCATCGTGCAAAAGGGTAGGTGGTGAGAGAGTGTAACGACAATCCTTTTCTCAAGACGGTGGTAGGTCTTCGGCACAGAATACATTCATGGAATCAAGCTCAAATCGTAAAAATAGCTTTACATTTTTTCTTTCTTTTTTCGAAAAATTCTCTCTAGATATAGTCCGAGATAGAGATGATAATTAGTGTCAAAGAATGAATCATGAACGAGACATAATATGATATTTGCGGGTCTCCCAATATAGTAAACTTTATAAAATCTGGCAAACTAAGGTAGATTGGACGTTGCAAGGATATATACGATTTTCCCGAGATATGGTACTTTTTCATTTCATGAAGGAATTTTTTTGTTTGCTTTAAAGGCCATGTAGATTTTTTTATCCTGTACAAAAGGCGCATGTTAAAATCTAATCAGAATGGAGTTTAGGAAAATAAAAATTTAAGACTTTGATTTAACATTTAGAAAATGTTGTTAAAGATGAAATTTTAAATTTATCTTGCATATTTTATCTCTCATTATTTCCTCAAGGCAGAAAATCATCCAGCCTCGAGGCCCTCTCAAGGCGTTGTCAAAATTTCCTGCACGGGTTTTTAAATGAGGCAACACAGAAACAAGCCGAGATGCAAGGTTCGCTTTGCTCAATGTTGGAAATTTCGCTTTCTGGGGCCTTTTTCTGTCAACAGTTTTTTATTTTTTTTTTGCGCATATGCGTTTGATTATTTTTTCTCTTATAATTGAATGTAAATTAAAAACTTGCCATGTATAAGCATATTCCAAATCAGACAGTTGAGCTCGAAATGCAGTTCTATTTACTCGGGTCATATTCATTTCATCCATAGTGATCTTTTTCCATGTCTTTTGATCATTGAGTGATAAAATCATTGTTTCATATTCGAGTTCTGTAAATAAGAGATAAAGAAATAAAAAAAAAACAAGTTCACACTATAAAATAAAGTAACAAATCTCTTTCTGAAAAGTCATAAGTAATTCCTGTTTTGTAACTAAAAATCACACTTCATACCTTTCTTAGCGTAATGTGTATATTTTAAAATTTGCCACTCGAATGTAACACTGTTCGATGTAATGTTTGTTATTTTCAGTTCAGGTTTAGCAGGAATAACTGAAACGGATGGAAACATAATATTTCTTGTGGAATTCAGCATCAACGTGAAGCATACTCACCGCTATCGAAATGATTTATTATAAATTCTTGCGTTAAATTTCCTAGGACATTTTTAGATACAAGATGGAAACGGTAGATTTCGTATACTTGACGATATAAATTATTATCCAAACTCATGTTGCAAATATAAACACCCGGAAGATTTAGAGATAATGGACAATCATATTCCTGAAAACTTGCATATGTCACCAAAATCTTTCGAATTATAAACTTTATAATTTGTTATTTTTTTTACATTGATTAATTAGTAGCAGTAATTAGATTAGTAGTTGTTAGTGTGTCCAGAATTAATAGCCAAATAAATACATAAAAAGGAACATAAAATTCAAATTAATATATTATTTAAAAAAAAAGAAACAAGAAAATTTATACAAGGAATGAAAATGATTTTCTGTGTGAAATAGGAGGAATTTTTTGTAACGTAAAGCATTTGTGAGGAAAAAATGTCTAAAGAAAAATGAAAAATGCGTAAAACATGCCAAAATTTTAATTGCGTATATTATTTAACTCCATAAAATTAACTAACCTGTGCCTGAATGTAAAAAGATAGATTATATGTTGTTGGCACTAAATTATTTGGTGGTACTGTAAAATTGCAGATAAAATATTCATAGTCGTAAGATCTACATTTAAAATCAGTCACAGACTCTGGTGGGGTTCCTGTAAAAATAGACAATTTTAGAAGCTTTTAAACAACAATAAACCTGACAGATTATTATAATTGTATATAGTATGCCATAGGAATATTTTGGATGAACATAGATGAGAAACCAATAGAAATTTATTTTAATAATTTACTTATAGGCGGCTTGGAGTTCTTAAAATGCTACAAATCTTTAGTGTAATTTAATTTACTTTAGCAGTTGACCGCAGTGGTAAACTGCTATCTTATTTGCATTTATTGAGTTTCTCAAATATTAAATATACATAGTAACTTACAAAATCCGAAATAAACTATAAAACAAATTATATATATTTATTTATTAAATTTCTAATGACTTCTACACAATAAACATGCAAAATAAAATCCACTGCCTCTTCGCCAGAGTACTTAGGGAGAAAAATTAAACGGATGGGATACAAACGATGTTGACATAATTCTACTAAAATTTAGAGCAAACAACTTTTATCAACCGGGGATGCCAACCAAGCTCATAATAGTTGAGTTGGAAAATGACTACAACCTCAAAAGACTGTACTACAAGTAAAATATTAAAATATATAAACACTTCAAGTGTTTATAGAGTTATAAATTAAGTGATTATAAAAATAAGTATCCATTTTCATACCTATTACTTCCCACCAATTTTCAACTTCTATTTGTAAAAAATTCGTTAGTAGAGTAACACTCGAGAGCACAGCATCGCATCAGCTATCGGTATAATCACAAATTTGTGCTTTTTTAAAATAACTTCAGCACATTGATACAACCAGATGCTATGTATCAGCGCTGGTCAATTAATATAAAGTTACGTTTACACTTACATAGATCCTAGAATGGGGTTTTGTATCGGCACTTGTATCGCCCCATTTTTCGACTCGAATATGTTCAGAAAAGTTTTGACTTCTGTTCACTTTAGAGGGTCACTTGTCGATCTACTAAGTTGTTTTCCGCGCAGTATTCAAATGTTATCAGATGCGGAAGGTTTTCATTGTGCATCTTTTGTCGTTCCACGAGAACGGAAGTATGTCTGTGGTTTCACCTTATGATCAGTTGTATCACCATTTGACGAATTTACTTGTGCTTCATACAAATCCTGATACAAGTATCTAAATGTTTGCAGTAGAACATCAAAAATGCTTTCACATAAGCTTTTTCAATGCACTGCTGCAAGAATCCATAGTTTCATACCATCACAAAGATACAGAATGCCAAAATGCTTGAAAAATTATTCATCCATAAGTCCTTACTTTTTATTATTATTATTTATTTTTAGGTTATATTAGTTTTTGATTTGCGCTAGAGCCTGAACTCCGCGAAAATTGTAAAGAAAGTCTAATTTAAATTTTTGGTCGGAATTAGTTGACAAACCGAATTCATCGAATTCAATTTGAGTTAAGCATAAATTTTTGAATAGGTATGCTACATTATACGTCTGGAATGGACCATAACATATTTTAGAGCGTGCCGAAAGCAAATGTTTCTATAATAGCAGTTTTGTATACATTTGATCGACTTCCTCAACACTTCAGATACGGAAAAATATGAATCACTCCACGTATACATCATTTCAAATATTGTGGTTCATTCCGGAATGGACCACCCAGCCATATAAATTTTGTATACGTTTTTGGTACTGCATGCGACATCTCGTTCTTGTCCCATCTATGCTCTCAATCACTAAACCCAAAAAGTATACTCAACCAAAACTAAACTAGGCATACTTTTTGTACACTTTTGGTTTGTCTCGTCGGTACATGTAGACTCAGGATTAAAAAGCGTCTGCCATGTAACTTCGGTATGACAAGGTCCTAAGTATTACCACGAATAAATTAAATTTGTCAGGCACCGAAAATTTAAACAAAAAAAGCTAGGATAAATCATGATCGTTGAATTTAGTGGAATATACCAAAAGATGTCTCGTGAAACCCGTTTCGATTCCTGTAAAGCTTTTGAAAACTTAACTTTTTTAAAAAAAAAAAAAGCTAAAAAAAACTAAGCTGCAAAGGCTTTTTATTTTTTCTGGCAGCTTGACTTTTTATTTTTTGTGGCAAAAAAAAAAGCTAGGTTGTCTTTTCATTCGTTCGAGCTGGAAGTAACAGGTTTTGAAGCCGGAAGTATAAAAAACCAAGCTGGCTTCTTACTTTCAGGAACCAAATCATGAATTTTTACGAAAAAACCTTAATTTACTTGTTATTCGTGGTCGGTAATAGTCTTGAAGCTAGAAAAGCAAGCGTAACGGCTTGATACTTTTTTTCGGTAAAAATATAAAAAGCGAGCCCGGCTTTTTATTTTTGCTAGAAAAAATAAAGCCTTTCCAGCTTAGTTTTATTAGCTTCAAATTATTATCGGTCAAGAATAACAAGTAAAGTTGGCTTTTTTTCGTAAATAAAAAGTCGTAACTGCTTCGGTCCCTGAAATTTGTTTTCTGGAAATATAATACTAACCACAGTGGACTTAACTTACCAACGATAACTTTACTATAATCCAAGCCATATTCTCCATCTTGTTTACAAACGTAAAGTTTTGACATATTCGTTGCGTTTTTTATCATAAATATAATTGATGTTTCGTTAAGAATCTGAAAATTTTTGAATAGCCACATTTATGAAAATCAAAATTACAATTTGCGCCAATTTATTACTTACAACAATATTTTCTCTAGGAACTTCTTTGCTGCCTTCGAAGAATGAAAGATTTGAACTATTTTTTCCTCTGGAATGTTGTAAATCTATCCAGCAAGTTATATTTATATCGTCACCAACATTTCTAATAATTGCTCCCTCAGGATATATTCCTGTATAACATTATAACGTTAATATATTGTCGTTACAATATATACTCATTAAATAGTTTATCTTACCGCCTACTGAATTTGTAGTAACAATGACTGCACTGCCTAGACACAACCATATTGAGAAAATTTTGATGATTTTATTGCTGTAAGTAAAAAAGTTAGATTTAAATATTATGTTGTAATAAATGTCGATTATAAATATTGAAAAAGAAAAAGTAAAAGGATAGAGTCAGAAAGAGTTTGAAGGCCATTATTTGATATTATTTTATGTTTGTCAGTACTATTGGGCCGTGAGGTAATTTTATGAACGAAAATCTAGCAGATTTCGAAAATGTACAACAACTTAGGACTTCATAATATGCATACAGAGTGCTTCGTAACAATAAACAGGGTGTCACGAATTAGGATGTCAATACTGAGAAAGATGATAAAATTCGATGATAAACGAAAAAGTTGTGTAGGACGATTACCCAACCATCTTGGGAGCAATGAAGTTTGAAGGTTTGCTATTTTGACGTATGAGAGTGGAGCAGTTAACTTCTGTTCTTCGCTCCGGAGCCGAGTAGTTAGGAAAAATCGCTCCAGCAAATCGTTCCGGAGCTGAACGTCCAATTTTTCCTAACTATTACGCTCCAGGGCTTATATGTATATTTGAAGTGAACTAATATTATTATTAGGTGAAATTTAATCTTTCTTTTCACTACCGCTGCAATCAATTGCTCTGGCTATTACTCCGCTCCGCTGGAGCTGCTCCGGAGCGCTTCGACACCTTTTGTATGGGTCACTGACCTATAACAATGGACTGAGCGTATTGTAATTTTCCTATAGGAAAGCATGGCACAAGTTTTATAGTTCTCTCTTTCGCCCTATGGCAGAGTTGGAGCTACCAACACAAAATATTCCATTCTGGAACGTTTGCTTATGCCATTTGATGTTTTTATGTTGGTTACAGATGCAATCACCGCAGAAGGAATAAGGTAAAGATAGTGTTTACCATGCTCCGTCTCTCTTGCCCATAAGCAGGATTCAGTTTAGAATAACTTTTGAAAATTAAAGTCGGAATGAGTTTAATTCCTTATAAGCGATTAAAATATCACTTGGGCACAAGAAAATATATTTTCGATTTTCGGGTGTAAAATTTCATCTGATTGGTTGAGTTTTACATGTTTTTTATGTAATCGTTTTAAAGGGTGCTCTAACGGTGATATACAGAAACACAATATTTTTTGTGCCACATGAAATAGCAAATCGCTCAGTCCATTGTTATAAGTCAATGGTATGGGTCTCTCCTATAGTTCTTTCCTCGTAAATATTGAGTAAGGCCATCATTAGGTCTGTGGCCAATATTTCCAAAATACTGGAAATTATTCATATTTTTGTTGTCCTACATTTTTATTCATGCTCAATTTTTGAGCTTAAAGGTTAAGTTAGCAAAAATTCATTGTTAAATTCAAATGGTAATAATGAAAATAATAAAGAAGAATGTGTTAGCAAATTTGTATGTATTTTTCTGGAATACTATACCTCTAACAGTGAATTTCTTCTTAAAAAATCAATTCGCTGTTAAAACCCACGTCTCATTATGCCAATGAAAGTATTAAAAGGAACGAAAATAATTAGTAAATGAGAGAGATTTTCCCTGCGGAAGATACAGCTCCTTCCGTAGCGTTACATTTTAAACTTCCTTTTTCTTGAGCAAAATTCCACTGGTTTTAAGTATACGCTCCATGAAACCCTAGATCCTAGAAGAATACCCGTATGTATTTTCATATGGTGGAAATTTGATTGTTAAAGTGTTTTTTCGCCCCGTTTTCAGAACGTGTTCGTCGGATACTAAACATGATTATAACCCATATAGGATTTTATATTCTGAGGAACTTCTTACTATAATAAAAACATCTAGGACTGATAATTTCCACAGTATAAGCAAAAAAACCTCAATCTCAAATTCAACAAGAACGGTTAGCCCGATTTAGTCCATATTTGAAATAGTATTTACTATTTTTATGAAAACGCCGTGTACAAAATTTCAACTCTCGTAAGTCAACGCGTTCTCAGGCAGTATCCAATTTTGAATGGCAAACCTACCTCCGCTATCTTCCTGGCAAATACTATTTGTTTTGTTCCAACCTTAGATCATATGTATAACAAAAAAGAATAGGCTATGCTGCGTAAATTCGAGTCGTCAGTTCGACATTTCTAATTTATTTCTGACATCTCACATTTTATGAAAACAAGTTCGGTTTTGTTTTAGTTATTTTGTGTTATAGAAGTGATTAGAAGTGGTTACTTAATAAGAGTGGGAAACAATAGTAAATATTGTTTTGTGAATAAGATTTTATATAATGAGACTCCCGAGTCTTAAATTATCGTAATGTCGTGCGCTGTGCTATGCTACAGAAGCAACCGGAGATATTCTTTAAGGAAATCATTTTTCAGGTAACTTTAATTCTTTCAAAAATAAATTATAGTGTTTTAAATAAAATAAGAGTGAAATATTTATAAAAATAAACAGCCGTGACAAAAAAATCTTAACATTTTCCAATGCGGGTTTGTTTTTTTAAAATTGAATTGTCATTGTCGCCTTAGGTAGGTTTGGTTTGATTTGGGCTTGGCGCATTGACGCACGAAAACTCATGAAATAACCGTAGGGGCACGAAACAAATATTACTGAAAAACTTTTTATCACTGAACTTTTCTTCTTAATTATTAACTTTTTTATGATCATGTTTGCAAATTCAGTAAATACTTTTAAGTATGTGAAAATAATAGCGATTAAAATTGCGAACAGGTTGTACAATTGTGTACAGGTTACAAATTTGACGGAGCTTATGTACAAACAATATCAGTGTCAATGTGTTAGAAATGGGTACCTACGTGATATTTTCTCATTTGCATCTCCTTTAGTTCTTACCTCGTTGGTTACAACAGCCATACAAAGGCAACGCCAAGAGATATTATCAGAAAATAGATGGGGCACTATGAAAATTCTTAAAAATTTAAAAAAAAACTTTTTAAAATAATTATAAAATTATAAACTTTACTCTATACTCCTCAATAAAGTTTCAACCACTAAATTGTGTAACATTACTACTTCTATAACTAAAACGAACACATAGATGCGGCTCTATTACATCAAGAAAAATGCTGAAGTTTTTCTTCCTCATAGCCTATCCTTTTTGTTACATGATTAAGGTTCCAACCGGGGCAAAATATATATTTTTCCGTTCCTACTCAGAGCAGAGCTCAGTGCCGGCGAGCGTATGCTAATAGAGCAATCTCTTGAACAGCTGTCCAATACACCCTTATCCACCAGTGTGTAAAAAACAACTTGCTTGATTATAGAAAGATGTAAACATTTCTCCTTCAGAAAAAAACAACCATATCTCTTTGTCACACAGATGCTCAATTTAATTAAATGCTACATGCAATGCAATTTTAACTTTCAAAATTTGCATTCATTTATTATTTATTTTTTTTCAAATGACGCCTACTCTGATGGGTAATCTTTTTCTATTGAACAACTGTTCAAGTCAATTCCCTTTAAGTATACGCTCGCCGCGCCGCTCAGTTCATCACTATTTTCGAAGCCATATTTCAATTTCAAGCCTTGTTCGTATCTCCTCGTACGTAAACTTAGTTTGCTAACATTCAGTATGAGAATTTCCTCTTAAGCAACAGATTTCTAACAATAGCTCTACCTTTTTTAATTTCATTTTCTTCATGGCATGACGATTTTGTAATCAACTTAAATCTATACAAAGAATTTGATTGAATTAAAAGAAAGAAAAAAAATCAATTTTATATACACGTTTTGCGGTTGAATTACTTCCACATAATTTATAGATTTATTATGATGAAAAATGAATATGGGAAAGAAAATGGTTCTATTAAAAATATGCTTGGAGAAATATTGCACACATCAACAATTCCGAAGAACCATTTTATAATCAGAGAATAATGATATTGATAGCATAATTCCGTAATAAAAAAAGATTCATTTTGAAAACTAGGCACAACACGCATAGAACATGATGACACAATGAACTTTTCTCGATATCATATCACTAAACAAACAAGGAAAACATAGTAAGTAGGTAACACAGTATTATGCTAAAAATAAAAATAAAAAATAATTTTTAGTGGCGTCCTGCTCTTCCTATAGGTCTATCTCTATTTTCGACTGGTTTTTATCGCGCGATACGTTCACAAGGTTCACAGCGTCCTCAACTTAAATTGTTTAATTTTGTGGTGGCAAAGAGATATTAGTGTGAAATTGACATATATTTTTAAGGTTTTATATTTATATATTTAACACAAAACCACTGACATGGACTGAGCGTATTGCCATTTTCCTATAGAAAAGAATGGCACAAGCTTTACAGTTTTCTCTTTCGCCCTATGGCAGAGTTGGAGCTACCAACACAAAATATTTCTTACTAAACGTTTTCTTATGCCATTTGATGTTTTTATGTTGGCTGCAGATGCAATCACGGCAGAAAGAATAAGATAAAGATAATGTTTACCATGCTTCGTCTCTCTTGTTCATACGCAGGATTCAGTTAAGAAAGACTTTTGAAAATTAAAAGTCGGAATGAGTTTAATTCCTTATAACCGATTAAAATATCAAATTTCATCTGATTGGTTGAATTTTACATGTTTTTTATGTAGTAACAGTTTTAAAGGGTGCTCTAACGGTGATATACAGAAACACAATATTTGTGCCACATGAAATAGCAAATCGCTCAGTCCATTGTTATAAGTCAGTGCACAAAACTAAGAGCATTGCTGCAATAAATTTTTGTATCACACGAACCGTAGAAAGAGTAAGCATGTTCAGCGACAGCCATATTACTGCAGCCAATCAGAGATCTGTCGCATGCGATAAATCGCACTCGTGAACAAGTTCTAGTTTAGTTCAGTTTTTCATAGTTTTTGGACAATTTGCAATTACTTATACTGCTACCACGTGACGACTTCTGTTACATTAGGTCTGTTCGTGTACTCAGTTTTGGGACAATGTATTGCAATGCATTTGTACGAACTTACACAATTTCCATTCGTTTTTTCTCGTACACACAAAATTACACGAGTTTTGCATACGTCACAGTTTCCCCCTTGCATGAATTTACACGAAGGTTTTAGTTACTGCACCATATTGCAAGAAAAATTTACAGCTCCCATATTAAAGGCTCAATTTTTTCGTTTTCTTAGAAGCTTTTAAAACCCAATCAAAATGTGGAATGAAGATGGTTTGACTATTTAATGTTCTCGTGGGACATTTGCAAGAGTTTAACAAGTTAAAAAAAACAATACTCAATTCGCATAATGTTATTCCACATTTCTTCTTGCTTTTCACGAAGTTGCATGAAAAGCGTTCGTTTACTTTTTCATGAATTTACATTCTACCCCCATTACACGAATAAGCCTTTACACAGAAAGTTTTTGCAACATTTTGAGCTAATAACTCTTTAATGGGTACAGATAGCACATAGGGTGTAATAGGTCAAATTAAAGAGGAGAGTCTACAGTTTATAGTTTTTATAAAAAAAAAATGTTAATGACGGTTTTGCAAAAAAAAAAAAAAACAATAGAGGTAAAAGTAAAAAAAACGTTTTTTTTTTACCCCCGTAACTACTGAGAAGAGGGGTGTGGGGCTGGTTGAGCAATTGTTGGAAAGGTCAGGAAGTTCTGCATACAATGAGCTCTTAACTGTGATCGTACGCCCTGTAGTGTTTAAGAGCGGAAACACCCTGTATACGGACAAACCATGAAGGGGTGCCCGATTTAGTCCATTTTTGCAAATTTACTTATGCTTATGACAGACATTGGGTTTCGATATCTAGATATCAAAGTACCCCTGACAGACATCAAATGGAGATTGAAGTGGCAAATTGTACTTTGACATTTCAATTCAGTTCACACATTTTTAAGCGTAATATATTTGGAAATGGAAGTGACAAATATATAGCTTTAACGTAAGTTAAAGTATCTAAAGTTTTATGAGCGTAGACGCTAGTTATGCAATAAGGATTCATTTCTTCTTAGAAATTTACAGAAAATGTTTCGGCAGAATTTTTATTCATTTTAGACGCCGAATGGAGTTACTTTCAGATACAACACTTTCATGTTTGCCGTTGTCGGCCGCCAAAAATGCATACAAATTCTAATGTGAAAATATCTAATCAAATTCTAAGAAAAAATTGAGAGCTTTCCTAAGAAGATTTGTTGAGTATGAAACACTGTGGAGTTTCAAATTTAGAAAATTGAGTTCTATTATAGAAAGAAGATTCTTGAGAGAATGTTTCCTGCCGAGAATTTTATGAATACATTCTATTCCTGAGAGAATGAAAATGAGAGAATACTCTTCAATGGCAGCAAAAGAATGAGAAAGAATGAAAACCAAACATTCGGAATGAAAGAGAACATTCTCATATTTCATTCTTTTACTCTCGGTGAATTCGAGTAGGTCGTAACAGATATATTGTAAGGTCAAGATTATATTAAAAGTTGAAAGGTTTTCTTGTGATTTTAACGCAAATCCAATATAGGTAAAAATAAATTCGTGACTTATGATAAGAACACTGATTCCTCAAAGTGCTTGTTATGTGAAAGGGTTTTAAAGGGAAATTTACTAGGAAATATTAAGACACTAAGTTTTTTCAGGACAGAAAAGGATATACATCCATTGAAAAAATGTGGAAAACACACTGAATGAAAGCCTAAAATCACCATTATATAAATCGGTTTGCGGGGTAAAAGAATGAAAAAGAATATTCTTTTCCACTCTTTATCATTCGCGAAAGAATGAAGACGACTCAAAAATTGTGCGATTCATTCATTCGCGAAAGAATGAAAGCTAAAATTCTCCTAAGAATATTCTTTTCAAGAATGAATGAATTTCGATCATTCTTCTCACCCTGGTTCTATAGACAACCATACGCCTGTAACATCTCTGTATTATAGTCTTTAACGAGCAGGAAAACAGCAGGCGTTACCAAAATAACTAGTTATGTCTCTAGCTGCCAAAGACCATAGTTATCCAAAACTCGTTACTTAAGTATTACCAGTAACTACATTCTGAATTGTAAATGAAAGTTAATTACTTTATACGTAATTCTCCATATATTACGTCACTCTGCACTACATGGATTCGAAAATGTAGTAGGGGGAGTTCCCATTTAACTTCGGGAATTTCGTTATGCCGATTGGAATCGGGCAGCAGTAATTTAAAAGTAGTTCAGTGATATCAGACGTGTTCGTGTAAGTTTCATTTACACCTGTGATTGGATTTTATCTTTTACTCAATGAACTTTTTTTTTTTTTTAGAATATATGTACCTACATAATTTTTTTGATTTTAATATGTATAAGACTAGAAAGAAAGAAATAAATAAAATTTGTGAAACTATTTGACATTGTTATTTAAACTTTTATTTAAAACGTGGGAATGGCTATATATGTAGCTAGTTTAAAATAACTGGTCCAATAATTAGTTACAAAAGCACAATCCTCCACTAGTTCGCAATAACTAGTTGAAAAGTCTACATTGTAAACGACGTTTCCGACAATGACAAGCAATGCTAAAAGTAATGCAAGTTATAGTACAACACGTAACTACTTCCATAGTTACCGTAATTAGTTATGGAACTACCCAATAAGCAAAAATTCCAGATGTGGAATTTTCTCACAGAATTCCAGTGGAAAAAAGTGACGGCATCCTCTCACACACCTGTTTTTACACGCTACAGCGAACATCATTTTCAGCTTTACAGATGTGTTGGAGGTATACGATAAATTGTTAATGGCTTATATTAGCTGTGTTCTTTTGGTTCTGGGTAGTGTTCTGCAAAACACATGCGATTGCGATTTGTAATGATTAGTAGAGTGCATAGCAGTAGAAAAAGTTTTGAAAGTATAGAGAAAATAAACAAGGTGCCATCACTTTAATTCTTACAAAACGCTAAACCTGTCAAACTATGTTTCGAGTTTATCAAGCTCTATTTTAACATTTTGCAAGGAAACTTTTTTTCTACTGCTATGCACTCTACAAATTATTTATGTTCCCTGTTTAATTACGAATTCAGTATCTAAATCGAACGGAGAATATATTAGATTTTACTTAACACTATCCCTACCAGAGCCAGGTCAAATGACCGTTTTTAAAATTTCGATTACAATTAATCGACTTTTGTTAAAATATACGTATAATAGGTTTGTCAACATTTACTTCTATTTTTTTTTTTTTTTGCTTACTGGGAAAAAGTTGTAGTCTGCCTTGCGAACCAAAATTATAAGCTATGCTATAGACCGGTCATTTGACCGGCCGCGCTAGGAATAGGTATACGAAAAGTGTCTGTAGGAATAGTGTTAATTAAAAAATGCAGAAAAAGCATTGAAATCCCTACGAATTCCATATAGAAATGCCATGGAATAGTCTGGGAATTCCATGCGAAAATAATAAGGCAATAACATGGAACTCTGTTATATTTCCACGTTCAGTTCCAACTACCAACGCAATCAAAGACTTGGAATCTCGACGCAATTCCCTACGGCTAAAGAAGCGGAAATCCGTGCGCAAATAGTACGGATTTCCAGGTAAACTCGTCAAAAATGACAAGGAAAACGACCGGAATTCCATTCGTTTAGGACGCGTTCCATTTCCTATTGGGTACCTTGGTACCTACTAATACCCTTGTGTATAGAAGTATCTAGTGATTGCGAAAATGCTTCCTTGTTATAATGTCAGATCACTTGTACCATTTTGAACAGTTTTGTTAACGCTTCGCTAAGTGCAACTGAAGTATTGACAAGGGTTCAAGGGATAAGCCGTAAAGCCTAGCACTAAGGTCCGCGCTAAACAAATTTTAGCGGGTCTCCAATATCGGGCCGTTCTTTAAGCCTAGTACTAAGGTCAGCGCTAAGCTAAATTTTGTATGAAAATTTAGCAAGCTAAAAGATATTGGCGAAAATTTATCCTGAATTTTAGCGAGAGCGGTACTAAGGTCAACGCGCTTAATTTGCCTTTGGGTTTTGATTAGAGATGGCACCACCAGTAAGTCTCCAAAAAATTTAGCTTGAATTTATCCGCCCGGACCGTTCTTTAGCACGCTAAAAATATTTATTGTCAGAGTTCTGAGATTTGATAGATTTATTGATTGGATTTTTGTAGTTAACGTAGTTTTGTACGTCTTTGCTGTAAGTACGGATGAATTGTATTTCTTCTCGTGGTCGTATTTTCAATATCAATGTTAATTTTTTTTCTTATTGTATATACATTATGCATATTATTTTTATATTTTTAATATTTCTAAATAATTTTAACTATCTGTTTTTAGAAATATTATGACCGAGCGTTGTATTTCCGTAAAAAAATTGCAAAATTCTTTTTCTTCTTGTTTTTAATATATTTTTTCTCTGAGTCTCCGCTGTCATATTTTAGCTGCTAAAGAACGGCCCGATATTGGAGACCCGCTAAAATTTAGTTTAGCGACGACCTTAGTACTAGGCTTTAGCAGCTAAAATATGACAGCGGAGACTCAGAGAAAAGATATATTAAAAACAAGAAGAAGCATTTTGCAATTTTGGAACAAACAAAGATTAGGGAAACCTCTCCGATTTTGTTCAAATTTTGTGTACTTATTCCAATTTACTTACAAATCACGAATATCAAATTTATTTTAACCGGAAACTTATAGTTTCCGAGATATTTAACTTTAAAATCCCGAACTTTAAACTACACTCTTCACAACACATTTGCCATTTTCACAATTAATTTACTCTTCTTCTTCTTTTGAGTAGCAACAAGAAGGGTATATAAGTACCATCCGAGCGTTCGGGTTACCAGCTTTACGTTTTTTTTTTTATTTATGCCAAATATTCGATTTGTGTGTAGTAAGGTAGCATTTAGTTAGAATGGAATCGACAACATTATTAAAGATATTAACACACGCAGGCACACACACAAACACCAGTAGAGACACCCGCACACGTTCACACCCACACACACACACAGGCCGGCACACGAGCGCTCCGCGCGCGGCCTGTGTATATGTGTGTGTGTGTTTCTTTAATAAATGTTTTTCAATTCTGGTAACCCGAACGCTCGGATGGTACTTATATACCCTTCTTGTTGCTACTCAAAAGAAGAAGAAGAGTAAATTAATTGTGAAAATAGCAAATGTGTTGTGAAGAGTGTAGTGTAAAGTTCGGGATTTTAAAGTTAAATATCTCGGAAACTATAAGTTTCCGGTTAAAATAAATTTGATATTCGTGATTTGTGAGTAAATTGGAATAAGTACACACAATTTGAACAAAATCGGAAAAGTTTCCCTAATCTTTGTTTGTGCCAAAATAATATGCATAATGTATAGGTACAATAAGAGGCCATGAGAAGAAATCCAATTCATCCGTACTTACAGCAAAAACGTTCAAATCTACGTTAAGTACAAAATAAATTTATCAAATCTCAGAACTCTGACAATAAATATTTTTAGCGCGCTGAAGAACGGCTCGGGCGGATAAATTCAAGCTACATTTTTTGGAGACTTACTGGTGGTGCCATCTCTAATCAAAACCCAAAGACATATTTTGCGCGTTGACCTTAGTACCGCTCTCGCTAAAATTCAGGACAAATTTTCGCCAAATCTTTTAGCTTGCTAAATTTTCATACAAAATTTAGCTTAGCGCCGACCTTAGTACTAGGCTTAAGAGCATAGCCAAAGTAACCCAGTGGTTACACCTGCAAATACAGCTTGCATGCAAGCCTCACTTCAAACGCGATTTTAAACTTGACAGCAGAAGGCAGTTAGGTTTATGTCTTATCAGCTTGCATGCAAATTCATTTAAAAAATGGCATCGAGACGTAAAGTCTTGCGTATATTGGAAAATTATAGCAATAAAGGAAGTAGCAGAATGATAAAAATCCAAGAAAAAATTAAGAGGAAGGTGTTGGTAAATGATGTATTGCAAATGATCCCAGAAAATCTATTTTTCCCAGAATAAATTTATCAAATTCTGTCAAGCATTTCTTTTCTGCCATTTTGAAAACTGTATAAATGTCAAATTACTATCTCCCAGCTGCCATGAATTTTCATCATGCAAGTTCGCTGAAAGTTGTATTTCAGTTGGATTACACGTGCAAGAAGTATGGCAGTACAAGTTGCATGCAAGCTGTACTTGCAGGTGCAACCCCTGGGTAAAAGCATACCATGGCTCTGGAATTTTTTCCTTAGAATTGTTATGCATTATTGCAGGCCGCGACAACGGTTGCTTAGGTCACTAACAATTTTTATGAGTAGATAAGCATAGCATTCATTTCTTCTTAGAATTTTACAGAAAATATTTCGGCAGAATTTTTATTCAGTCTGGTAGCCGTGTTATTTACAGATCCAATTGGTGCCGTTGTCGGCCTCACTCCAATGCATAACAACTATAAGGAAAAAACTTCCAGTAAATTTATAAGAAAAAATGCTGCTTTCCCTACATCAAGTCCAGACATTGCTGATTTTCTTTGGAGCGAGCATTGCTTGCTTAATCTTTGGTCTGCTCTGCAGTAGTAACGCCTCTACAAGACAGCGAGGTACTAAGTCAAATTGCGTTTCGCAACCACTATATAGTTCTATACATAAGGGTATTAGCCTACTGCAGAGCAGACGTAACCAATATCTGAACCTCATCTCATGTAGATAAAGCAGTAATTTTTTTCTTAGAAATTTAATGGACATTTTTTCTTTAGAATTGTTAAGCATTGGAGGCCGACAACAGCACATATTGTATGATTGCATCTGAAAATAACTCCAGTCGGGCAGGCCCCCCATTCTTAATAAAAATACTCCCGAAACATTTTCTGCAAACTTCTAAGAAGAAATTAATGCTATTTGCGCATGACCCCCTATCACCCGGCATCTAATAGTTTAAGGAGCGATTGCACCGCACACTTAAGGCAGCTTTAATATGTCACAGTGCTTCTTGGTTAGACAATTGCCCACAGTACTGCTAGGTTTAAGATCTAGCTACAAAGAGGATCTTCAGCAGCTGAGTTTTTGTACCGAGTACCCCTTCGCATTCCCGGAGATTTTTTCTCCAGTCAGGAAATGAAACCTGATCCCCAAGTTTTCATCGAAAAATTCCAAAAACATATAAGAGAAATCCGAACTAGAGCAACAAGTCATCATATTAAGCCAAATGTCTTCATCCTCAAGGACCTCTACACTTGCATGCACGTTTTTGTTCGTACAAACGCTGTCAGAGCCCCATTGGAACCACACTGGATCCGATCGAGTGAGTCGAAGATTAGATTACTACGTTTCCTTCATAGAAATAAATGGAAAGGAGACATCCATCTCTTCCGAGCGCATCAAACCCGCCTTCATTAACAGAGATAACAATTTGCTGAAACAGCAAACATCAGAACAACAATCAAGGAGTAATTTGAGTCAACCCTTATCCACTTACTCCAGCAACGTAACGAGCAAAATCAACAATCATCGGAACAGCAATCAAAGGATATTTGGACTCAACCTTTACGCACTTACTCCAGGATTTGTAACGAGTTAAATTGTATTAACTCTTCAACACCTGACCTCGGCACTAGGAGGGGGTGGTTGTGGCGGCATCGTTATTTGCCGAGAATTCTACTTGTGGCAACACCGTCGTTAAAAATGAATTAATCATCTTTGACGTTTTAGCTGATGTTCGTACTTCTTCATTCTATCGCTTTCATCTTGGACCGAACATTAGCGTCTAAAAACATTGTAGCTCTTAAAGCCTTTTTGTTAAATTAATATTAATAAAAATTTATAGTGGTGTTATTTACATAAATACTCTTTGTTTTATTATTTATACCAGTGTTGAATACCCACAGTCCATAGACATACTGCTTCATCTATAAGTGAGCCAATTTAGCACAAATGAAGTACGTGACGGACTGTTAAGTGCATTTGTTAGTCATATTCACTAGTTCCTTCCTCCTTCGTCTGTAACATAGAGGTACATCATGCCACTATATGATGAAATCTTAGGGCATAATGTCTTTCTCTTTGTAACGCATAGAAATAATATTGCTACAGCAAAATCGATTTGATAGCAACACATAATATTAAGAGTTATTTTAATTTTTGCATGTCCGTCTGTCCGTCTATTCTCTAGATAACTGGAGAGCGCGTTTACATAAATAGCTGAAACTTTGCTCACGGATTTAAAAAAAAAAATTAATTTAAATTTAAAAAAGGGACAAATCGGGTAACTTCTTAGTATGGTTGCCATACACAAATTTTCATTTTTCACTATATATTTGGGTACTACCTTAGAACGCATCGACGTAGAGAGCTGAAATTTTGTACGCAGCGTTTGCATAGAAATTGTAAAAAAAAAATCAAAAATTGACTAAATCGAACAATCCATTCTTGGTGTTGCCATACAAAAATTGATGTTTTTTTTTTACGTATACTGTGAACACGATCAGTGCTAAAGTTTAGAGTTCTGCAGAATACAAAATCCTATAAAATTAGTCATAATCACTTTTACTATCTCACAAGAACGGTTCTAGAAATAGATGCGAAAAATCATGTTAACAATCAAACTTGCACAGACTATACTTACTCATCTAAGATATTGTAAGAATTGGTTTTGAAAACTCTATTCATATCTTGGACAGTTCTAGGGTGTTTGAACTTTCGAGGTTTGTTTAGAAAAACAAATGTAGGATCATGACCTTTGTGAGCTTAGTTCGTTGAGAAACGTCCTACAAAAAGCAAACTACACATTGATCGAACGTTCGAGGGCATATGTAGTCCACTAAATGACTCAAACCTTAAGCTTTAGCAGAACGGTTACTATACACAATTTCTTCTCTATTTCTTATTAATTTACGTTTCAAATTCATATAAGGAAGGGTACAGAATTATTTAACTGGGAATTTATAAACCAAGGAACCTGTTTTTTAAGCAACGTTAAAAACTTTTTCGTGCGGAAGAATTTTTCCCATTTAGTACCAACTATATTTACGCCCTAACATTTTCCGACGTATGTAGGTATTTCTATCATTTCTCACTAAACAAATTTCTTCATTATGATTTTTTTTTTTTAACAAAACAGTACAAAACGTCACTTTCAAATAGTTTTACCTAAATCTTTGAAGCTCCTGGGACAATTTAAACATTGTAAACAAAAACTATTTTAATTTGTCTCTCAACACTCACTAAAGAATTGCATCAATATCTTGAAAACTTTAAAATTCACAATTTTGTAAGAAATTTTCAATAAATCTTCTATTTTAACTTCAAACCGGAACAACTATTCAAATAGAACTGATACGCGCGTCCAACAATAATAAAAACAAAACTTTTTGCAATACTACTTCCATAATATAAAATATTCATGCAAGTATGTGCTCTAATTTATCAGTTTAAATCTCTGTTGTTGAAAACAAAGTGGAGGGGATTTTCATAAATAATCAATGAATTTCTTGCAGTTCTTATGCGAGATAAGCATGATACAAATAATATTGTTGTTGATAAGTGAATTTTTGCGCAGTTTAAACGGAATTCGGTAATAGTAATGCAATGGATAATTTATTTCTCAGAAATGCTATGGTTATGCGCTAAATGTTTGCGTTTCATCTATTGGGAAATTGATTATTTTCCAGTTATAATTGTAATTAAATAAAAAAAAAAAATAATTAGTATTCCAACTGATAAACGAAATACTACATGTATATTAATATAATAGATTGCCTTCGGTTATTTACATTTTATATTTGTAGTTCATTCTTAGTTTGTTATCTTTTCCAGTATTTTCCAGCATTAAATTTCGGGGCCAATTAGACATAAAGAATATTTTATGAATCACAATTACGTTTCAGCAGAATTTCGTCTTTATGTTAGACAGAATTACAAAGAACCAAACTTAACTCATTAACAATTAAAGAGATAATAGTAATCTATTAGAATATCGTAAAAAAGATTTGAGATTTCCCGCGAAACCTCTCCACGTTTTTCCAAAAAAAAAAAAAAAATTAAAAATTGCGATCTTTTTATGTAATATTTAAATTTTATTTATGCCGTTTTAATTTAAGGCAAAATCAAAAAAAATCCGTGCAAAATTGATGAATATGTTTAGTCTACTTACATACAATTTGTTTTAAGTGTTTATGACACTAATTAACATTAGTTAAAAGGACGCAAGTTGTTTTGTTTCTGTATTTGTTTGTAAATAAATTTATTTGTAAAATATAAATGTTTGCAAATATTTCTTTTTCACTTGATCTACGATTGCCTAGTCCCCCTAACTCAGATTCATTAATAGTTCAAGAAAGTTATGTAAATGCTACATCTGAATAGACATGCAATTAATCTGAGAAACTGCAGAAAAACAATTTAATTCCCTAACATACCTGGGAAGTAGTGTAAAAAGAAAATTGAGTATATACATAGTTCCGTTAACACTATCTACCTATGTATATTAAATTGCTACAAGACTGCGAGATGAAACGCGGTTAAAGTTCTGTCGGCATAAAATTGAAGTCCTCTGCGATAAATTTTAAAAGAATAACAGATTTTCCTGGAATTTATAATAGAGGCAGAGTTAAAGAATAGCAATTTCAATTACATATGTAATAAACAAGAGAAAAAGCTATAATCGGTCTAAGACCAATAATATTAGACTCCAAAGTTTAATAAAGTGAAAACAAAAAGTTTTATATGGCAGCGTCAAGAAGGAGTTGCCCATTTAGTTCATTTTGAAATTTTATTCACTTTTTTATGAAAACGCTGTGTACAAAATTTCAACTCTCTACGTCAACGCGTTCTGGGCAGTGCCCAAATAGGTATATGTATAGTAAAAAACGAAATTTTTGCATGGTAACACCAGGAAAGGGTTGCCCAATTTGGTCCATTTTTGAACTTGTATCTGCAGTTTTTATGAAAACGCTGTGTACAAAATTTGAGATCTTCACGTTAATACGCTCTCAGGGGTTGCCCGATTAAATCCACTTTTGAACTTGCATTTGCAATTTTTATGAAAACGCTGTGTACCAAATTTCAGCTCTCTATGTCGACGCGTCCTCAGGCAGTGCCCAAATATATAGTGAAAAAAGAAATTTTTGCACGGCAACCCTACGAGGGAGTTGCCCGATTGGCCCCTTTTTCGAAATTAGATTTACTTATTTTTAAAAGGCCCGTTACAAACGGAATGACAAACTTAGTATACTCTATGATTCCATCTAGAGTACAATAACAAACTATGGCAGTACACATTATGTATTTAAAAAACCAAAATTTTATTGTGTAACATTCGTAAATATTGCTTAGCTAGAATTTTATTGTGCCGAAATGGCGAAAAATTCATTTAAACATCCAATAGTTGATGTTCCGATCGTGGATCCGTATCCGTAGCGGAGCGGATAGCGGAGACAGACTTGCGATTTCAATATTGATATTGCAATTATGTCAATTGCAATATAAAATTTCAGAGACACAATTGCGGTTTACGATACTGAGAAATTAATCAGAGAACTTACATTTGATTTATCACTTGATTTGTCATCTAATTTGTCATGACTTAAGAAAATTCCGCGCACGTACAAAATGCGAACAAATATTGTGAAATTACTTGTCACTGCCACCGAAATAGTGACTTTTTGTGGTCTACGAGTCACTACCAAAAACTACTTTACGTTCACTCTGCCAAATTTCGACAGTTAACGACTACGCTCGACTACGACTATCGTTCACTCTGCACTTTCAATGTACCAATGTATTCGACTACGACCAGGAAGATAGGCGATCGTAGTCGATTTTACACAGCTACACTACGACAACGACTACTCTTCCAAATTGACAGTGAACGCGCTCTATATGGAAAATAAAAACGAAGTGTCAAATATTAAATGTCAGAAAACGTTGCAGCCAACATTGCAGTATAAAATTCGATTCTAAAAGGTTCATGTGATTATGTTTTATTATTACTAGGGTCATATTGCAATAAACTCGTATACCGCGTATATTTTTTGCAATTTCAATATTGAGTTCCAATGTACTACATACTGAGTGTACACCGAGCGTAGACCGAGCTGTTTCTCAATATAAAGAGACAGACTTGCGGTTTAGCGCACATTGTAATATTCAAATTGCAAGTCTGTCTCCGGTATAAGCAAAGAAGGTTGAAAGTTTCCTGCAGATTGGATTGTTTCATTCGAACAACCTAAAATAAGATAAACAGCATCATTTAACACCCTGACCATCTCTTTTAAAGGATATTCTCCCAGTGGAATTTGGGGTCGACAAGGGAGGAGTGGTTGAAGGGTGCTAAATGTTGCTGTTTATTTTATTTTTAGGTTGTTTGATGAAATTTCCACTTTCCCAGTGAAATAAATCAATTTGGAGGAAATTTCAACCTTCTTTGCTTAGTCTGCATTCGGATTATCTGGATACCCGGATTTCAGGTATCGGAATCGGGTACCCGGGTACTCGGTTCCAGGACTTTCGATTCCAAGTTTACTCGGGTACCCAATTCCAGGTTACCCGGGTGTCCGAATATAATCGATTCTCGATTCCGAATAGCATGGTATCAGGCTACAATCTGTTCTTTATTTTTAATACTCCGGCACATTAGTGAATTTGTGAATTCAGTCATAATAAAAGAATTTAATTCTGCTACTCGAATCGCGCTTTGCTTGATTTTCCATATTAATTAATCAAATTAATTTTTCAATACCCGATTCCAAGGAATCTATTCCTCACTATCCGATTCCGAAGAATTGGGTATCCAGTTTCTCGACTCTTACCCGTGAAACCCGGATAAGAACCGGGTACTCGAAAATCCCGGGTGTGAAAAACTAGCTATTTTTTTTCTTAATCACTCGTAACTCTTAAACGGTTGATATTGCCCCCCTCCCCTGTTTGCCTAGGTGAGTACTATCACCTACTGCTCTACTGCCCTCCTAAGGGGTCACCATACGAATTTCATAGCTAAATTCATCTAGGGTATCATAAGAAGTGGTCTTGGGCCAATTCCAGCTTTTTATACCCTAGATGAAATCTAAAGGGGTATACTAAGTTTGTCATTCCATTTGTAACACCTCGAAATAATGATGGTAGAGCAAAATGGATTGGACACCCACGCATAATATTAAAAGTTATTTTGATTTTTGCATGTCCGTCCGTCCGTCCGTGCGCACGATAACTCGAGAACGCGTACACTTAGAGAGCTGAAGTTTTGTACACGGACTTTAAAAAAAAAAGTAAAATTAAGTTCAAAAATGAGACAAATCGGGCAACTCCTTCGTGGGGTTGCCATACAAAAATTTCGTTTTCCGTTATATATTTGAACACTGCCTGAGAACGAGTAGCCGTAGAGAGCTGAAATTTGGTACATGGTGTTGTCATTGTACTAGCAAATAAAATTTCAAAAATGGACTAAATCGGGCAACCCATTCTTGGTGTTGCCATATAAAAAATTAGGTTTTTTATGTATACTGTGAAAACGATCAGTCCAAGACATTTTTATTGTACTAAAAACTTCTTCAGAATATGAAATCCTATAAAATTGGTTATAATCATTTTTCTGTCCGACGAACCGTTCTAGAAATATATGCGAAAAACCACTGCAAAAATCAAAATTACTCAAATGGGTACCCATACGAAATTTCATACGGGCATTCATCTAGGGTATCATAAGAATTGGTCTTAGACCAATTCTAGCTTTTTCACTTGTTTCCTTGTTATTTTACTCATTTTCGTTTGTAAACTGACGTAGAGAACGAAGCAATTTTTGTTTTTTTGTTTTCAGCTGAATAAATTGCTGCTATTGTTGGAATGAAAGGAACGGTTGGGGGTGTATAGATTGGATGGATTGGTTGGATAGGCTTTATGCATAGACAAGCTAAGTCATACAAAGACGAGCAAAGAACAGAAATTTGCAACGCCTCGTTCGAATATAAAATTGACCATCCCCGACTTGTTGACGTAACTAAACGGTAAAGGCTGAAACAGATGTGGGGCTGGCGCTGGTGCCTAGAGCTGGCGCATAGTCTTCCCCTTACCTTGTAGCTGAGTATGAATACAATGCTGCGGATTAGTTCTGTGAAAACTAGTTTGATATTTTATCGTTCATTCCATATTTCCACTTTTCTTTTTAATTTTTATATTTTTATATATATTTTTTATTTTTATATATATCTTTTCTTTTCATTATTTCGATGAACTTTACTGTATCAAAATTTTCCATGTTGTTTTCCAACAAACCGCTTCGCAATTACAAATTCAATCTTGGCGAGCGCCAAAAATTAAACTTTGCCAAAATTTTGCTACGCACTATGTCGCCATCATACGAAAATCGTGCTATTATATTTTTACAGTTTGCGGTACAGCGCCAGCTCTACACTCTATTTCCCATTTAAGCCTGCCGCCAGCAATGCCTTGCTTCAATCAACGATGTCTCGGCCTGATGTAGGGAATCCCTCAATTTTTTCTTAGAAATTTCCTTAGAGTTTAACAATGTTTATGAGCGTAGATGCGTAGATAAGCACTCACTTCTTCTTAGAAATTTACAGAAAATGTTTCGATGGAATTATTTTTATTCCCTTTAGTGACCGACTGTAGATTTTTTCAGATTCAAAGCTTTCATGTATGCCGTTTGCCGACCTTTAATAAAGCATGGAACTTCTACAGAAAAAATTTCCAGTAAATTTCTAAGAAAAAATTGAAGGCTTTCCTACGTCAGGCCGAGACATCGTTGGTTTTATATTTTTTTACTTCGTAGCAAAGCCAGAAACTTCTAAGGGCAAACGACACTAAGGCTGAAGTCACATTTTCTGTAATTTCAATTTACTAAGTTTCTGTAAATTGAAATTCAGTTTCACTATGACTTGAGACAGTTTTACCGAATTTCAAAACTGAATATTAGATTGTCTAGTGGCGTAGGAGTGGTACAAGTGTCAGAGAAAAGTTTGAAAATTAATTTATGTCGCCGCAAATTCGTCCTAAAGCTTTGTCCTTAATATGGCGACGCTATAGTTTTGACACTTTATATTCCACAAACACTACTCTTCTCGATACCCGCGATACATTACTCCGCGGCGAACATTTTTAAAAACCTTTTAAATTTGTACTCGCAAAGTTACCCACGCCACTGACAAATCAGCGAAATTTTAAAAATTGGATAATGTGACAGCATCCATAGGCTACAATGCTTTACCGACATTAGCAAACTGAAAAAATTCAATATACTGAAATATTTCAGTAAACTGAAAACTGAAAAATCGGAAGGACAAAAATTGCTTAAATTTATTTCTTTAAAAATCAAGCTTAAAAAATATTTGAGGTTGTAGTAGATAAGCTTCCAAGAATAGAAATAATTTCGAATGCATCTGTAATTTGTTGAACATTTAATATGAATATTAAAGCGAAAGTACAACTTGAAATTAAGATAAGATGCCAACAAAAGTTGACCCATATGAAATAGAAAATCAGGCAGTCAATTTTATACACAGTGGTGTGCAAAAAAATAGGTGTGAGAAGAAATTATGACATAAATTCGTTTTTTTTTCCACGTCATTTTATTTCAAATTAATTTTTTTTTTTTAATAAATGCAATATAATAGATTAAAAATATATATATTTAAATGGTGTACAACTTAAACACTTTTTTGTGGTCACCACTTTTAATAATGGCTGCACATCGGTGTGACATCGAGTCAATAAGCCGTCTGCACCTCTCTGGAGAAATGGATATTCAAGCAGTTTTCGCAGCTTTCCATAAAGCGACCTTATTTTTGAGTTTTTAACATCACCCCATAGGTTCTCTATGGGTATCAGGTCGGGGAGATTGAGACGGCCAACTCAAAACATTGATTTTATTTACATCATTTGATTTGAATTACAAGATATCTTTTGAAAATGTACAGTAAAGCTTAACATTTTTATTTAACCGTGCAATGAGTTTACACCTATTTTTTGCACAGCACATATATTTTTTATAAATGGATATAAGAAATTATTTAAGTCGTACAACATTTTAATGGTATTTTCTTTTATTTAAATATATCGAACTTGCTTAACGAAAAAGGAAAAATAAAGAGATGTGGAGGAAAAACGAATTTATGTCATAATTTCTTCCCACACATGTTTTTTTTTGCACACCACTGTATGTTAGTGAGTATATTAGGGCAAATTATAGAGCAGAGGTCCATAATTTGCAATTTTTTCGTGTAACCCCCTGGTTAACTAGACGGAATATGGCAAATAGATAAGTAACTAGGGAGTTACACACTAAAGGTTTACACTTAGATACAAATATCGAGATTTGTATCGGCACTTGTATCGACACGTTTTTCGATACTTATATATTCAGAAAACTGTTGACTTCTGTTCACATTAGACGGGCACTTGTCGATATACTTTAATGACTGGTCCGCCAAGAATTGCAAATGTATAAATGCATACCATGATCGGGTATACAGGGTGTTTCCGCCTAGGAGGTCAATAGAGCAGGAGGTGATAGTACTTAACTAGACTAGACAAACAAAAAATTGTATATACATACCTATATGTTTAGGAGTTACAGGGTCATTAAGAAAAAAGTTAGTTTTTCACAAAACACACTGTATCTTAAAAAGTACATGGTGTACGGTCACAGTTAAGAGCTCATTGTATGCAGAACTTCATGGCCTTTCCTATGACTGCTCACAACCAGCCCCAGACCGCTCTCCTCTCAAGAGTTATGGTTGTCTAATGTTGAATTCTTTTCACCTGAACTGAATCGTAACTCGTTCGGTTCCTAAACCTTAAGTGTTTTCTTCACCACACTGACACAGAACTGGCTCCGCACGTATATTCTTTTCACAGCGATTCTACAGTGTAGGAAATTTACATAAAAACAACATGATGTGTTGTAAATAATTTGAAATTGCATTATTGTTGGCAACACCTTAAGTTTTTTTTCTTATTTAAATCATCCATCAGACTCTTACCAAGAATTCCGTTATGACTTTTTCTCTCTCGCATATCATTGTTCATCTCCACATTTACTATTTGAACGCGCTAATGAATATTTGTATAATTTTGGTGGAAATTTATATAAAAACAGTTGTAGTTTAGTGTTTTCTTGGTTTTTAGTATCGAAAAAATTCCTGGAATTACTTTTAAAAGGTAGTAATATTATCTCTGATTATATATAGATTTAAATATATAAAAAAAGATCTAATTTTATTGAAGATTTAGTTGAAAAAATAAAAAAACATTAGTGTTTTTATGTAAATTTCCACCACTGTATGTTCGGTCTCTGGACCTGTTTTGAATTTTCTTGTATCATGAAAATTTGTGGTTACGGTTCGCAGCTAAACGCCAAATCGAAAGTATTGGTAATTAAATTGTGGATGTGGACATTTTGTGAAAACACGACTATTTTATTAAAATCAAAAGGGACAAATACTTTCAGATATTCTACTTTCTTGCATTCTTTTCAGCTTAGCCCCGTTCGGGACAGGGCTAAATTCGGTGTAGATCTGACACATTCTGGTTCAATTCAGTGCCCGTTCGGTTTTGTTGAAAAGAGTTCACCATAAGCTAACAATTTCGGATTTTTTTTACTTTGACCTCTATTATTTTTGCAAAAAAGTTCGTTAACATAACCTTTTTTTTATAAAAACTGTCTCCTTTAATTTGACCTTTTTTTTTACACCCTATGTGCTATCATAGCCATTTAAGAGTTATTAGCTCTTAACCTATTCTCAAACCAAAGTTAACCTAATGACCAGTTAAGAAGCAGTGGAGCAAAATTGGAATTTTTTTTTTGGTTTTTTAGAATGAAACAAGTAATTTCATATACTTTCGTCTTTTGCATTAATGGGGGAGAAGAACTTGGTTATGCATTATTGTAGTGCAACTGAGACAACGAGTTAAAAACAAAAATCGAGAGAACGTAGGATTATCCGAACGACAAAATGTTATTAAATACCTCAAAATCCTTTCAACCTATTCATAATAATGTACATCAGGTCACACTACCTCCCATTTTTAAGAAAAAAATAAATTTCGCTTTGGCCCAGATGCTGAAAGGAGATTTAAAATTCCTCTCAAATAAAATTTTCATTTTTCCCGAAAATATCAGAGAATCCAGCATGAGCTCTCCCACTTATCTCTTCATAGCAAAACGAATGTAAACAGAAACACGTGCTGTTCCGTAGCCCCCCCGGAATATAATACAAGCCATGAAGTCGCCGAAGGCACCGACACATTAAAAGACCTTAACGTGCCGGGTACAGCATGCAGTAAGATCTCACTCTCACTGCTTTTTGTATACTCGTCATGGAGCAAAAACTAAAATTTCATCCACCTTAAACAGGTCCTAAAGCCCAAAACTGTCGCTCCCACAGCAAAATGAACTTGAAACAAATTGCAGCCAAATATGTTTTCTTTCTAATAGTTTTAAAAAAATATATCATGTAGAACACATTTACGGAAATTAAAGCGTTTGAACAAAATACAAGCAACTTTTATATGAAAAACTCCTTCAGTAAGACAAGGCAAGAAGACTGTGGATGTCGCCTGCTGACCGGCCGCTGCTCTCTTTTTCGACTTTGTTCATGGCTTGTATCTTGCGGTGGTTACGGCTGTTCAAATATCATAGGATTACAGCAACATGTTTCCATTTACAACAACAACATGTGACCAAAACATTGCCTATATTTCATGAAAACCTGGTTTACAAAAGCGCGGGAGCATTTGATGAGAGTAAAACGTGAAAACTCCGCCCCTTTTCATTTATTTACGAAAATGAAACATTTGCCATTCTGTTTCTCTCTTCATTTTCTTTCCATGTGCATTTTAAATGTAAAACACTCGGAAATCTCGCCTGCTTCCTAACTTGTCATTAGGTTACTCTTTGTTTCAAACCTATTCTCAACGATAATTTGTTCCCTTATGGCCGTATTCACCAAGCCATTTAATTGAAATTTAATTTAATTTCTATTTTAGTACTCCCGTTAGAGAGGGTTAGGGCTCACTTAAATTAAAATTTCAGTTATATATGCGTTATTATAACATAAAATAACCCAAAATTAATTTTAATTTAATTTTAAGTGTGCCCTAACCCTCTCTTACAGGAGTACTAAAACAGAAATTAAATTAAATGGCTTGGTGAATACGGCCTAGTGACGGAAAGCACGTCATTTAAAAAAAATATAGTCTAATTTCGGTGACCTGTGTAGGTCGGTCGTTTAAAGCCAAACTTTCTCTCTTCTTAAATCCAATATGAAAAATCGATGTTGATGACGTTTTCTCTGATAAAAAATAGTAGGTAGTTTAAATAAATAAAAAAGCTAAAATTCCGAAATTTTAAGTTTGTTGAACCATAACTTCAAAGTGGAGAAGAGTTGTAACGTTCAGAAGTTACAGGGTGATCTATAACAACATACAAAAATTTCTTTAAGTCCCATTATGGCGGAAACCGTTAGGATCTCCCCCACCACCGATATAATTTTTTTTTTAAGTATGACCTATCCATAGCCTTCGGGCTTAACATAACTTACGGGACACCCTGTATAAAGAAATTGAGGTTTTATTCTACCTGAAACGGATATTTCGGTTCCCCCGTTCAGAGGATTTCGATGTTTTAACCTCTCCAATTGTTTTGCATGCCTTTTACTTTTTACTTGACTTTTTTCTTTTTACCACTTGATTGATGTATTATCCATGTGTATAAATGCACTTGTAGCAACTTTTAATTCCCCTGTTGTAGTATGCTGTTTGGCTAACTTAAGATTGTATAGCTTAAAATGGTGCATAAGTAGGTACCAAATAAGAAGAGATTTCTGGACGTGGAACTACCTGAAATAAATAAGGTCCAGTCATCCAGACGTCAGAATGGCTTTCGTTTTCAATTTTCTTTGTTTATACCTATATCAGTATTTATTTTTTTTACAATAGGTATAAAATAGTAGGTACCAAATAGGTACTAAAACGCTAGGATATTTTAAAATCATATGTCCGACCCGGCCCAGCAATCCTAACGGTCACATAAAATATTCATTTACATTCATCTTTTAGTCAAAACATTATACAGTTCAGTGAAATCCTACATAATGTATATTATAAATTAGCCAGCGACCTACTGAAGTTTGTCTATTATTTGCAGTCTCAATTTATGTTTTGAAATTTAGTTTGACAGATATCGTAAACAAAATTTTGGTGTTAATTAAAAACATAATGTTTATAGAACATTTTTTTCAATGCTATGTAGTTTCGAGAGACAAATCACAATTTTTTAGAAAATTTTAAATTCATATCTGTGGTGAATTGAATGTTTTAACCAACTGCGCCTGCAATTTGTGTCACAAAAATACTCAGTCCACTCATTATTACATCATACATGCATACATATATATGTCAACTTCTTTAAACAACTCTTCTGTTTAAGTTGGGATCGCGGTGCAGGCAGGGGTCATCGCCATTGTAGCTGGCGCCTCGGGTCGGTAATAATGTCTTTTTTAAACCGAACATGGTGCAAGTATACTTCGCAATTGAAACATACAGTTGTTTAAAAAAAAACTGATGAAACTTCATAAAAGAGCGTAGTTTTGTGAGATACACTTGCATAATAGGCTTAGCTTAGCTACGTCTACATTTATGCAATTTATTTTCATGTGTAGGTTCTCTTGAAGTCAAAACTAAAATAAAATAATGCATAATCCCCTTATGCGCAAAAATTTTGTATAGTAATCTAAATTATAAATTTAAGCAGTTTGTTGATAATTTTTAGTTTTTTACTTACCTTAAGTTCATGTGAATGTAATCCATTGCCAAGAAAAGCAAAAAAATCTAAGGCAACAATAAAACTTTTTGGACAATTTATAATATGTGAGAAAAATTCCTAATTAATCGTGGTATCTTCTCATCTACAGAAGGATTTTCACTTAATAATAATATCTTGCACACATTCATCACAAATTCACAACACTTCTCATTAAAAGACAAGAGTTAAGATTTTTTACCATCATATCAAAATCACAAACCAACCAAACGTATTAATTCCTGGAACATATTAAAATTAGCAAGAAAAACGCCTTCTTGTTTATTTTACTTCCCGGGTTGGATTCCAAGAATTCACTTTTTCTTCTATGTTGTACGCACTTTGCACTAAGAGGAATACCTGTTTGTTAAGAAATACAATTTCTTACAGGAATCAGCATAATACAAAAATATACATATTATCACTGTTCTATAATAACCCTGTTTGTAAATTCCCTTTTTCACGAAAAATAAAATAAAAAGACGAAATTGCCCAATTTCCTAGAATACACAGATTTCTCGGAAATTTTTCTCGACACAACAACTGATAAAATTTGTAGAAGTTTTAAATTTTAAGCATCGCCCGCTACCTATCAATTTATAGATTTAGTCACATAATAGTTTATAAATTTGAGGATAATTTCAATCTTTTAAGCATTATTCTTTTCAATAAAACACTCCTCACAACTCAATAATCAAAAATTCACTACAAAATAAACTCATTAATCTTCTTCTTCCCACATGTCAAAATTCAAAGGAAGCTTGTACTAGTTGTATACGCATTAAGCTGGAGTCAGATTCAGGGTTGCTAGACTGCAACAAATGGATTCTCGTACCAACTTTACAAAAATCTCGTACGTCATGAAAAATTCTCGTACACTAGGCTTATCGCGAAATTATTAAGAAATGGCAGCTTAATTAAAACAGGATTATTTAGTAACATTTCATTTTTTGTTTATAACAAAAATAATGGGTATCTTTAAAAAAGTTTTTTGATAAATTCTTTAAACCGATTTTTGTATTAAAATTGTGTATAATTTTGTGCTTAAAATAAAAGACATCCAGATTAGGCTAGGATTATCTGGGTCCGAGTTAATAGTTTGGGCGAAATTTTCATCATCAGGTCGCACTGCAGTAGTAGGTTAATTCTATTAAATGACGCCGACGTTGTGTGACTTATCCATTTGGGTGGTAGGTTGCTTTTGACTGTGTTTTAACATATTGAGTTGAAAGGAGGGATCCTATCACGGTCTTTCATGTGAGCTTGTTAATTGCCTTAATTTTGTTCTTGTTAGGTTGTTCTTGCTAAAAATCCTCTCGGTATCGCCATTGAAATGTGCGAGATTTAAAATGGATAGCGTAAATTGAGGTAGAGCTATATATTTGTGGTCTTCATCAGCAGTGCAGAGTCGGGAAAGCTTGTACATAAATATAAAATTTCCTTTTCTTTGGTGATGTGTGGATGACTTTGGTCCAAGGAAAGAATTCGACACTCGTCCATCAAGAACCCATTTTGCAACATTTCGCTTCATTTTCAAATGAACAAAATTTTACTCCATTTAGTGAAATTGCAGTAAAAGCGCCACCTACCGTCATTAAAATAAGCTTAATTTATTGGAAAGTGAAAAGTTTTAGCAATAAAGATAGCAGTGGCAGCAGCTTACTTCTCTTTTTGATCTCTTTGAACAACAAAAATTGTCTTCTACTCAAAATGCTTTGCAACTACAGTAAATACTAGCAAATTTTCTTGATAGCATTTAATTAAATTATTCTGCCATGATCTTCACTCACAATAATTTTCGTCCATAGTCTGTCACCTTTTCATTTCCGTGAAATTACTGATTTTGAAGTGTGGTCATTATGGATGCAGTCTGTATAGGGTATTAGGGTCTGGCGGCTTTTCCATAGGACGCAGGCTACATAAAACCATGAATAATGGAGTATCATTTCGGTATCTTGAGATCAGGCCTTGAGCCTAAAACTATCGCTCCCACAGAAAAATAATGTTATAACAAATTACAGCCCAATATGTTTCTTTCTAATGGTGTTTAGAAAAAGTTACATGTAGGGCAAATTTATGGTAATTATGGTGTTTGAACTAAATCCAAGCTATTTTTATATGAAAAACTCCTGCAATAACACAAGGCAAAAAGTGTGTAATGTCGGCCGCTATGCTCTTTTCAAATATCTTTAAAAAAAAATAACCACCGGAATATACAAGCCATTCTATATACCACGGGTTACGGTTCTGCTTACTTTTCTTAAATTATCTTTTACTCGACTTTTGTTAGTAGTATTTTCACAGTGTGAAAATTCTGGTTGGAAAATATTTGACGTTTGCGTACGAGAATACATTTTGCCTCGTACATCGTACCAGAGTAGAAATTCGCGTACATGTACGAGAATTATCGTACGTCTAGTATCGCTGGTCAGATTTAAAATTTCAAACACGTTAACTCGCGAGCACGCGTTAATATAAAATGTACGCTTGTTGTATAGCGAGTTACCACCGCACGCGACGCTCGCGACGCAAAAATCGGACAAATTTCTACTTTTCGTCGCGTACGGTTCAATTTAACCTAACACTTGGGAAATTGTATTATTTCTGAAAGCAAAAAGTCAATTTGAGAAAAGTTTATTATGTAATTTGTATAAATAGCTCCGTTTTTATATCTCCCTGATCTGATCCGGTTCAATTTTATGTACGTGAAACAACAACAATGAGTGATCCATTGTTGTTGTTTTGCGTACATAAAATTGAACCGAATCAGATCAATTTAAGTTTGAAGAATATATATAATATATAAAATCATTTATATTGAATAAATTTTAAAAAAAATGTAACATTTAAATCTAATTTCTTAAATTTTGCATATATTTTTTAATCTTCGCTAGTACTATCACTCTCAGCAAAACTCAGTGATATTATATCGAAATTATCGCTTACGATGCGAAGTTATAACATTTCACCACAGATTTTGTAATCGAAACTTCGGGGTCTTGAATTTATATTGAAGAAGTGCGAATAATTCTGAAATGCCAAATTTCGAGCGGGAGCACGGGTAAGCAAGCACACCAACACTTCGGCAAGGAAATAGTTTCGGTCATTTTAAAATTGTGAAATTTCTGATCGGACGGATGTGCAGATGCGATTTGAGGTGATAATATAAAATTTTTAATTATCATTACGTGCTGTGAATTTGTGATACAGTTATTATTTACATCAAAAACTGTAACTTATTTGTACACGTACACAATTAACCTGGATATCATAATATAAAGAACTATAAGGTCTTCACACAATTACGACTTCGACGCCGGACTGCGACGTTACTCTATTAAAGAATAAGAAAATGAATAGAATGCGATACGACTGCGGAACGCCCTGCCGTCGAAGTCGAGTTTTGAGCAATGTTCTAAAAATACCGTCTCAGCCGCAATGCTGACAACAGAGCCAACCCAATACCAGTCCGACAACTTAAATAGATAAAAATTAGGGAACGTAGTTTTTGATATCAGTGACGGCGTCTAACTTTGACAAATATCACCGCCTATAGCGTAGCAAAATTATTGTGCTGACATGTGAGATGCACAAGTGTAGCAAAATACGCGTGCAGCATGCTGCAACGTGTAAGATAACCCATAGAATATATTTTATGTACGTTTTCACGAGGCCTCAAATTACGTAATTTCGAGCAAAAATTTCGAAATTACGAGACCCTGTGTTCATTACGTTTTTCATAATTTCGTTGACAGTTCACTGCTATTTTCCTTGTTCTTAAATCAAATCACAAGCAGTCATCGTAGCTATGAACCATTTATCATAGCTATGAGCAACGGTCGGTAATTTTGAAACTTAAAATGCCAATGTTCCACAAATTCGGGATGCGTTCGTCACAAAGTACGTAATTTCGATGGTAGTTTTGTAGAAATTAGGTTGCAATTAGCTGAAAAAAATGTATGGGAAAATATTGCATATTTTTGAGTGGATTTCGACGATTTCATCAAAATTTGTAATTTCGGCCTAGTGTGAATGCCCGTTCTAATATAATGCAGTAAAGCGAGAAACAGTGCTAACTCTTCCAACCTCAGTATAACCTGAAGAACCTCAACCTAATGAACCTTGCAAACTTTTGCAACTCACAGTACGAACTTTGACAGCTTCTGTATGATAATTCTAATTATTTTGTAATAATTTACTACAGCAGGAATAACTTTTCAAGTTAAATATGCTCCCCATTTTTTTTTCAACAAATTTCCCATACACTTTCCCGTAAACAATGCTGGCAGCAAATGATAACAAAAATAGCTGTCAAAGCTGACAAACTTCCAGCAGAGTAGAAAGTAGACCTACTCGACAGCTTCAACCTGCCCGGCCTCACGAACTTTGCCATTGGAGCTTGATAACCTAATCTCAAATATTCTACAGAACTGCTAAAGTTGATGAGGTTGGAAAAGCCAGCACTGTGTTTCTCGCTTAATGAATGTTGTCTTACTACGACACTGTTGTCTGCTATTTTGGTTGGGCATTGGCTAAACGATATAATTTCAAGATAGAAGTACAAAATTCTTACTACAGATGGATATGCTGGTTAGGATTACCCGATGGATTTGGCCGTCTTTCAATCAAACGTCAAAAATTAATGACGTCAATAGCTGTATTGCGTAATTATCAATGTTTTTATGTTGGTCGGGTTTATTAGTAGAATATGCGTGCGGTTCGTTTGTTCAGTTCTAAGATTGCCGGGGTATAAATTGGTAGTGTCGGCGTGAATTCTCATCGATTAAATTCAGTCTCGTGTGCCTTAAGGTTAATTTCTTTGGTGGTGTTATCGGTAATAATTTTGCGCAACCCTGAGAACGGAAATGACGTTTGGGAAACTGTAGCAACGACTGCCAGCACAAGATATTTGAAAGTTTAGTGAAAGTGAAAAATTAAGTGCACAGTTTTATTTACTAATTAGAAATAATGGCAAGACCTTTTTTCGCTATATTTCCCCAGCATCTGAAGTCAGACGATGAAATTGTAATTAAGGGCAAAGTGAAAGATGACGCTAAAGAGTAAGTTGTTGCTCTTACAAGTTCAAAGAAATTTATTAGAATACATCTTAGTTAGTACCTTGAGTGCTGATAAGAGTTTTTTTTGCATTAATTTATTGATCACCATTAGCTGATAGTTATCGTTTAGAAGATAAGTTTCCATGCGTTACTAATTAGTAAGAAGGTATATACATGCATTACATAGGTATATTGTGTATTTTGGTCAACTCAGGGTGCTTCTGGTATTCTCTTTCAACCTGCAGAATTCTCGCTATCTTTTGCAAATGCTACATTACCTACATATGTATGTTTTGGAGGAAAACCTGTTTCTTCATTCAAATGTTTCGGGCATGATTCATGATTATATTCTTAAAGTATTATCAATCAGTTTTTTGGTCCACATTAATTTTTTTTTCCTGTTGTAGGTTCGTTGGGGTCAATAAGATTATGGTGAAGAAGTCGTAAATTAACACTCGCCGTTTTGCTCGATTGTGCTTAATTGATTCATTTCGGGTAAATAATCGATAAAACAGGCGACTTTTCGATGCCCACAATAACTTTTTTCTATATGCTTTCCGTGGAGTTATTTCTTGCTTTAACTGCTAATAACTGGTAGTAGCGAAGTAAAAAGAATTTATGCTTAGCAGACATAATGGAGCCAAGCTGTTTATTCAAATAGGTTTTTTTTTTTTAATAGAAGGCTATTTATGGGATTTATGTAATTGGTTTTTATTGGTATGGAATTGTATTTTAGATGTAAGACTATTTACCATGCTAATTTAAAATTATTTATTCACAATCTCAAAGTAAGTCAACGTTTTTAATATGACGGGTGTATGTAGGTACATATAAAAGGAAGCAACCAATTGGTAGAATAAAAACCTGAGCAGCCAATACACTTTAATTATATTGCAAAATTGTTGAAAGTTTAATTTGTTATTAACATTCTTTGTTCAATTTAACTTTAACTTCAAATTTATTAGAAGCATAATCGAAAACAACGATTTTTTTTTAACTTTTAATATAAGAAATTATGGAGGCTTTATTTTCGTTAAAAAAAAACTGTTAAAAATTGAATGGAGAATGATTTAATTAGAGATATTTAAGAGTTGCCCCAAACGAGATCTGGAGCAGTTTAAATTCAAATCTAATAATCTACTCTAGAGCAACGCCTTCCACTGAAAGTTAATTAATTTAGATTTAGATTCATGATGGCGTGTTGAGATAATAGCCATGCATTTATTGGGATCTGCATTGTGATGCCCTGTTTTTAGTTCATTACCATAAGTCTAGGACTTCTTTGTGATAAAGATCCCACACATGGTATGGACAAGGAAATGCGTGCTCGAGGTGGAACATAGTTGCAAAACGTGATCCGATGTTTCAGGATGATCCGTTAGGATAGATTACCAGCCAAGACAATCTTGTTTAGGTGGTAGCGTAAAGGAAAGAATCTGAGAATAGCTATGGTTTTCTGAGAAGGAGGAGTAGTTTTCTTGATGTCTACCAGACTGTTAGAACAGATATGTAACTCTTCTTCTCTTGACACCTAGACAAACCAAAAATTGTGTGCCAGGGGGGCATATCAACCGTTTAAGAGTTACAGTTAGTTAGTTTTTCACAAATCACCCTGTCTCTAAAAAACTACAGGGCGTACGGTTAAGAGCTCATTATATGCAAAACTGCATGGCCCTTCCAACGATTGCTAAACCAACCTGTACCCATATCCCCTCAAGAAATATGGTTGTCTAAACTAAAAATTTCGGATTTTCTTATTTTTTTTTTTTACCTTGACATCTTTTCTTTTATAAATAGGTAGTTAACATAACTTTTTTTTACAAAACTGTAAACTGTAGACTCTCTTCTTTAATTTCACCTATTATACCCTATGTGTTACATGCACCCGTTAAAGAATTATTAGCTCAAAACCTATTCAGGTCATACCGAAATTAGCCGATATCTTTTTTAAATGGCGTGTTTTCAGTCACTAAGGGAACAAATTATCTTTGAGAATAGGTTTGAGAATAGCTTTCAGAATAGGTTTTAAGCTAATAGCTTTTTTAATTTTAATTTTAATTTTATTGTTTAGACCCCCGTAGCTCCTCAGAGTAGAGGAGTACGGGGCTGGTTGAGCAGTTGTTGCAATTGCAAAGACCATAAAGTTCTGCGTACAATGAGCTTTTAACTGTTACCAAACGCCTTGTAATTTTTAAGATACATGGTGTTTGTGAAAAACTAGCTTTTTTTTAATCACCCTGTTACTCCTAAACGGTTGATATGCCCCCCCCCCCCGCCCATTCCATACAATTTTTGGTTTGTCTAGCACTATCACCACCTGCCCCTAGGAAGGGGAAAACACCCTATATAGGTACCACACCATTGAATGGCCTTACAAAATCCATCTTAGGCGCAGGTCTCCTGATTTAAACAGTTTTATATTTTGTAGTCTACTGCCACTGAAGATCACCTCCTCTTTCTGCTCCAATTCAATATTTTGAAAGTTCAGTTATTTAGTTTACTAACTTGTTTGAATTGATATTAGTTTGTACGTAGTTTGGACGTTTGTAATAAATATAGTTTTGATTTGATTTAATTTATTTATAGAAGAAAAGTCCTGCCAGTTTTCAGTTTCAATACTCGCTCAATCTCTAAATGGCCGGAATTGATAGATCTACATCAAACTTATCTTATACATACATAGTCTATTTTTCTGCCACTGAAGTTGAAGCTTAACATCATTATTATTATCACATTGTAGCGTACACAAAAAAAAAACAACAAAAAATCGTACTCACAATCTTTAGAATTGGCCATAGATGGAGAATAGAAGAATTTTAAGAATTTTTATTTCTAACAATTTTAAATTAAATCATAAATAAATGCATCTGTCTCGTTAGCTCAAAGGTAAGAGCAGTTGCCCGGAAAGTGGAAGGTCCCGGTTTCAAACCCCGGACGAGACGGTTGTTTTTCCTTTTGTATTTATGATTTGATTTAGAATCGTTTAAAAAAAATTCTTCTATTCTCCATGTACACACAAAAGTTTGAGGATTGAGATGGCTTAGTTTATCAAGAAAGAGTTAAAATCTCCATGGATGACACTTTCGAGGACATGAGTTCATATACCTCTTTTAAGTAGAAAAAATTATTTAAAAACTGAGGAAAACAAAGGTCTCTCGAGTGTACTGCCAATAGCATCACCTCATTCTTCTTTGATATTATCACTAAGATACCCGTTATGCCCAATCCTCCGGGAAAGTACAAGATTTCAAAGGTTGGATGTAGGACGTTCTTTTGAGTTGTTCTTCTTCGTTAATCAGCAATGTGCCTTCGGCTGTTGATGTTACTGTGCTGATCTATAATTTCACCTTGTATTTGTTCAAGAGCTCACCTGCAATCCATTTTTTTGCTAGGACTTATAATTTACTTATCCATTCTTATTGATTACCTTGCGCATTACCTATGCTTTCATCCGCTGATAATAAGTATTACGATTATTTTTGTGATATTCCAGTTTGATTTGTATGTTGTAATATTCAGAAATATGTATGTACATATGTATGTAGCAGGTCTACATTTTAGTTCAATTTTTTTTTTATGAATTTCATTTTTTTATATCATCGGCAGCATATTTTCACCGTTCGTTGCTCTAAGCTTTTTACAAGAAAAGTTCAGTAGTAGTCAGCTTAACCCACCTCTAGGAAAAACAGATCATTCAAAATTTTATCCAATTGCAGGAGTTGGACATGAGAAAGTATATTAAGGACTTGTCGCAAGACTATTGAAAAATCTCTGTATGCAAAAAGAATCGAGAAATGATTTTTCTACCATTCCTATCTCAACTCCTTCAGCTTACACATCTGAGTATAATTGTTTATGCTATTGCCAATGTTTAAATAAACAAAAAAGTAATAGCGCGAAGAGAAAGATGACTCAATTATAACACTACAAATTAAATAATAAATCGAGATCACTCTCTGTCCCCAACGCCGTTTCCATTTAGAAGCAATTAATACAATTAAACGAATGAATTTACAAGAAATTTTTTTTATGTTAAAGATTCGTTATAGAATCTTGAAAAGACATACAACACATTCTAGATTTGATCTAGTGATCGGCTGATCAGATTAAACCAGTCGCTTCATTTTATTGACTTCCTGTTTGGTAATTACATACATGTATACATAGGTATAGTACCCTAACTAAGCCCTATTTCTAACGCCATGAAATTAAAATAATAATAATAATAATTGTATGTAATTGAAAACTTATCACTTAAATCAAGATCACCTAAAAGACACAATTATTAAAAAATTCTATACAATGCCATTGAACCCGAAACAAATTATGACTGCAGAATTGTGCTGAGTAATTTGCATCTGATCTCAATGAAATAATTCATTGGAATGCGACAACCTGTATACATACATATTTATGTATTCTTAGATCTCAGGAGGTACCTACATATATGTATGTATGTAGAATTTTTCAGACATAACAAGTTGAAACTAGTTATTAAAATTAATCGACGGAATCGTGCCGTGGGAGTATTACCTACGCTCCATATCCATTTGATTCCACATAATTGCCTACCTACTATATCTGCATGATAAGCTCTTGATACATAACGTTAGCAAATTACTCACAGCGCTTTTAGCATACCTATCTACTTAATAAAAAAATATTTCAAGCTTCAATTATTACTAACAAATTCCACCTGCGTCACTCTTTAAATTTCAATTGAATTCTATCAGCAAAATGTATCGATTTAGCTGAAAAATCTGAAAAATGTAAAAGGAAAAAAAAAACCGAACTTTTTTAATATCACTTTTGGGTGTGAGTGAAATCATCGACAGTTGTTGGTTATCGCTTTATTGTTTACTTAAAACATTTTTGTATTCAAGGCATATGTTGCCAAATTAAACAAGCTGATCTTAACTACTCTTTAAATGCCATTTGTAACTTCTCTTTCAAGTATATTGAAATTTTTGAAAGGGTGCCAACGCAGCAAATGTATCTAAATAATTACATAAAAAGTGAAATAAAAAAATTTTCGCCGAATATTTACATAGTTTTTGTTTGATTGAAATGATAATAATAAATCAAAGATCCTACTGTACCTCTAGTTCTGAAAGCGGATTGCCTCCTATATAGCTGAATGAATTATTCATAAAGGAAAAAGTTTAAAATACTCGGGGCTATCCCCCAAAGGTGTTCTGCTCAGTCTAATTTTAGACATACATCCATACATACATAAATATTCTGAAAGAGATATTTGTTGAAATTCCCAGATTAGATTGTAAGTAAGTACCTACATTAGATACTGGAAGAAACATATGCATCCGTGATTGCTATCGTGATTTAAGCCATGCTTATACATACTTAGTACATATCTACCTATGTGTATACATAGACAAGACATACCTATAGAATCTCTGAAAGAAATGATGTTAAAAATGTTAATGAATTATTTGCATAAAACCGGATTATAAATTGATCAATAATTGTTCATTATTAAACCGCAAATGAAAAAAAAAAAACAATTATAGAGTGTGTCACAATTATGAGTAGTAGGTAAAGATGCATTTTTTGCTGTAGGTGACATTGAAATTTTTTATTAATTCAATTCCAACTGTTTTTGGTGTATCACTGGGATTTTACATGATATATGCAAAATAAAAGGATATTGAACTTGCAACAACAGGATGCCGGTAGTTAGTAGAAGTTTTATTTCTTGGCTCAAATTGAAAAGAATTACTGCAACAGCATTAGAGGAGGGAGATTTTATATTCAATATTCTTGTATTAAATATCGTGCTTTGAAATTTAATCTAAATCAAGTCTATATATAAAATGGCAGAAATATGATGTTGATTTTTCTAAGTTTGATATTTTATCGGAATGACATTAATACTGATCGTGTAAGGTTCACAGAAAATGTAATAATAGTCAGTAATGATGATATCCGGATTTTCTGATATTTAGGCATCATTACTGAGATATAATGGGGATGTTGTCATTAATAATGACAGTGTAAAGTGCGCGCTCCATTACTGCCTTCATTTCTCAGTTCGGTTCTGATTTTGTAGAGGTATGATGTAATTTAAAGATGGATAGTGATAGTGAGCTTTTTTGTACTCAATCTCCTGCGGAGGAATGTACTGAGGTTGAGTGCATGAAAAAAGAGAGGGAGCTTCTTCGGAACACTATTACATTTCTGTGTGTGCTATCATTCGTTAATCAATACGTGTAAAGGTGGCTTACCTTTATGTACTCTCGCAGGACATGTAATAAGCACTTCACAAGTTTCTACAATTGCAATACTTATTGAAGCTGGTGACATTATAGCTGAAAATTTGCGATCTTCAAAGTTTCTTCCTGTGGCTAGGTACCTCAGAGCAGAGCTGGGCAAGTACCAAAGAAAAAGTACAAGTACCGAAGGCCTGAGTACTTCAGAGTAAGTACAAGTACCGCATGTATGAAAAGTACTTGTAACTAAGTACTAAGTCTATAAAAAGTACTGAGTACTTTTTGAAGTATTTTTTAAAGTACTTTTTTAGAATCTTTGTACGTTGGCAGTAATATATTGAAGTTTATCGAATTCAGTTAATATAAATAAATAAATAAATACCTTTTGAAAACTAAAATATATATAGTAACCCTGTGGCTACTACTTATAGTTTTTTATAGTTTTCGGCGCTGCAGGTAGAGTAACATTTTTATCTCTCATTGCTACACTGAACTATTAGAGGTCTGCCCAAGTACCCATCATCGCCTCCAATAATGCATAGCAATTCTAAGGAAAAAATTTCCAGTAAATTTCTAAGAAAAAATTGAGGCCTCCTATATCAGGTCGTGGCATCGTTGATTTTATATTGGAGCGAGGCATTGCTTGTTTACCCTTGGTTATGTCCACTGACGTATTTAATATGGACCGCTTAGTGTTCTATTTCACGTGGGCACAACTGCTTTTGTCAAAATGAGTTTTTACGTTGGTGCCAACATTGAAAAAATCATTGGCAAGAAGTTGCAAAAGTGAGCACGCAGCTCGGAAAGTGATTTAAATAAAACATTTAGAATTTATTCTGCGTATATCTAATGAATATATTGTCTTTGGTAAAACAGCTTTTATCTGTAATAACCCTAAATGATTAATTTAAAATCATGTATTTCGACGAATCCACTAATTTATTTGTTGTTTTCATTTCTCTTTCAGTTGATACTTGGTGCTTAGACCGAAAGAGTCAGCAATATAGAAGTGAGCCCACTTTCTGCAGTGTATTTCTATGAACGTAGTCAGTCTATATTATACATTTCAGTGGTCGAGCAATCGGCGATTTTATATTCGAGTGAGACGTTACTGCTTTTTGTTCTACTTGCCCAGTCTTGTTTGTATGTTATTAGTTTGTCTAAGGTTCTTTGAGAGTTCTTTGCGTGCCTTAAAATCAACAAAAGAGGAGTTCCGCTAGAGATTGTATTTGCTTTTCTACGAAGTCTTATAGATATTTGTAGGTACTTAATAGACTCAGAAATGCTTAGGTAAAATTCTTGGTAGTACAAAACTAAGTCTTAAGTATAAGTACATAAATAGACGCTAGTACTTATGTTCAAGTACTAAGTAGGGGAATTTAAAAAGTCTTGAATAATAAGTCTTAAGTAACGAAAATGTACTTTAAGTAGTACTTAAGTCTTTTTTTACTTACTGGCTCAGAGTTACTGCTAATCTTTCATTTACTGGTAAGCTCTCTCTCATAATAGTGTCCTTCCTCAGCAAAAATGGTTCCACCATTCGCAGTAATTTATTAAGTGTACCTTCATTCATGGGGATAATAATTTTTGTAGTCTCCCGCTTCTGTAAAACTAATTTCTTTTAACAGAACATCATCGGAATACTGTTTTGTAGCCAGTTCTACATCCACCGTCGCCGTTTAACTCTTCGTTTTGTGCTTAATGCTAAAATTATAGCAATGCAAGCTTTTCTGTGAGGATCCATTTATTACACATTAATTTACACAAGATAAATGAACTTCTGACTCGATGAATTGAGAGTTACTGAAACAAATACTGTCATTTTTAATGATAGTGTAAGGTTTCAACATAATGACAGAGTAATGAAAGAAGACTTTCGGAAATAATGACATTACTGGTAATGACATTATTACTGACCGTGTAAGGTCCGCGATAAGAGCGACTGGGCCACAGTATATATTCATACAGTAGCCCAGCTCTGTTAAAACTGTCAAGTGCGTAGGATGATTGTATAAAGAGACTATACTTTCTCTTTCAATAGTTTTAACTAGTAAATTTTTAATATAAAACTATAAATATACTGTGACTATGCTACTAGGACCCTGTGACATTGCGATTAAACTTGATCTAATGGATAGGTTGAATTCAACCTCTTTACAGCTCGATTATTGCCTTGATGTTTGTTTGAACTGTTAATTGTGTCTCCACAGTGATTTGCCCCAAGTAACAATTTAAATGCTATTTAGTTTTACTCAGGTTTTATAATTGTTTTATTAAGGTTTTGGAGTTGCTAAATAGATTTATGGTGATTGTAAGTCATGCTAATTGGTCTTCTAGATCAATTGATTTTATTGTGATGTTTTAAAAACCTCCTGGAGAGTAGTAATAAAATTATTTAGAATTTAAGTCCATTTGTACTTATAGAAGTTTTATGGCTGACATCAATTCAACTAGGATAAAACCATTAAGCACCAAAATAGGAATTAAATACTACTTGATTTTATTAAGGTTTTATAGGATGCGCCAAGACTATTGTATTAAGCTTTGATAAAACTTAAAAATAAGACTCATGAAGGTTATATTAGGAAGCACGGACGGCTACTTTAAGTCAAATTTAAGGGACAATTTGGTCTAGAGAGCTACTGGGCTATGCAGGAATCTATCATAAAACTATTATACACAGAGGTTTTAAGAATGCATTTCAAAATTCTTTCACAAAATCATTTTAAGATAAAGATACTTAGTCAAATGCCGTATAAACCTAGTATGTATGTCTTTCCAAGTGTCTTCCTCATGTGACATGTAAGAATATTGTATTCCATTCTAGGTCTGATGTAATATTTGTAGCGCTAGATTTGACGGGGCGAAATATTTCTTACATTTTTTAAGAATTCCAAGTTATTTCTATGCTTCTTTGGCAACATAAAATAAATTATATGTCCAGCTTAACTTACTGGAAATATTAATCCCAAAAATGCTTAGTGTCGGTGAATTAGAAATTAGTGCTCCATAAAAAAAAACGGAAATGGTTAAGTGATGATCTTGCTTTAAAGAGATGAGACAGCTTTGGGATGATAGATTATAAATTAGATTATAAATGGTTAGACGTCAAGAAGAAATCGACAAGTCGAAATAAGTTTCATCGCGGATACATATAAAACTAAATAGATTTATGCAAGAGCAAGTACCATTATTTGAGTCTCAATAGACCTAGAACGGTTTTAACTGAGATCAAATAGATTTGAAAAAGAACGAACAGTTTTATTAGCAACTAAATTAAAGTCAAACAAATTTATTTTGCCTTTATAAATTAAATATTTAATAATTCTCCGAAATTTATGAATTGAAATTAATAAAAAATGCTTCGTACGAACAATGCATATAGGTACTATTAGCCTTGTAAATAGTATAAAGGTATGATAAAGGTCAGAAGCAAGATTTATGTTCGATTGCAAATTATATACAAATTTACAAGTGTCATAAGTACGCTAAGTTTTATAATGCGTTTATACAAAACTAAATCGTTTTATTTAATAGCAAATGGCATTATATCAGTCTAGGAACACTCAGAAAGGTTTTACTTAAAACCAAATGGATTTACAATAGAATGAATTGTTTTAATCGCAGCCATCCTAAAATCAAACGGTTTTATTACGGCTGTACAACAAGCAAATAGGCTTTAATGTGAAAGCGCCATTTTATGCTTAAATTTCATTATTCTTAAATTAATTATTTTCAGGAACTTAAGACGTTTCAGAACTAGGGAATATCATTTTCAAACTTTTTTTTTTTCAATTCCGAACGTACTTAAAATAATATCAAAATTAAATACAGTGTAAATAAAAAAAAATTATTTTAAAATTATTTCTAAACTTTTCCAAATTTTAATTATTTCTGAGGCGCGTTATTATTTTTCGAGCTATCCTATGTGATATAATCAGTAAATTTTCAATCGCCGTAAGATTTGCTACATTAAACTGTAAAACTGCACTTAAAATAAGATTGAATCACATATCAACATATGAAATTATTATAAAGTGGTTGTATTATTATTATTGTGGATTTAAAGAACACTTTTATTTTGAAGTTTCAAGTCTAAAAGGTTTGCTGAAATAGTATTTCCAATGCCTTTTTATCTTAAAAAAGGATTAAGGAGTAGTTTATGATGGTTTTGATAATGTTATGCGGATAGGTAGATGAGTTCAAATTACGCATTTAGTTTTATGAAAGATTTTATAGAGGACTGCAAATCATCGCAAAGAGTAATCCAGATAAAACCAACAAGGCTTTATATATGTAGTTTTAAAAATAGGCCCTCACTGCTTATTGTAGCGCGGGCCCTTTTAGTTTTATAACAGGTTTTTTATGGTCATATTATTATTGGCTTGACTATATAGCTTTATTATAAGTTTTATGTAGTAGTATAGACAACTTTATATAGACTATATTAAAACTAAAATTGTTACTTGGTGCGGGACACTCAGTATGGCTGGGACTGGATGGCGGTCTCTCGTCTTCCGTTTCACACAGTCGACACAGTTCGCTGTTGGATTTCTTTAGAAAATAATGGATGTTTCGATGTTTCTTTAATTTTTTTTAATTCTTTTTTTTTCTTTTTTCATCAGACTCTCTCTCCTTTTCTTTTTTTAATAGCATCATTTTTTTTCTCCAATCTATAGAAAATATTGATTCCACTTGGTATTTTCTGACCTTTCTTTCTCTTTTGCTTCGAAAAATGTGTTTTTGGTGGAAGGAATGGACAAATGCTTATTTACACGCCGGGAACATTCTCTTGAATACATCCTGTTTCGAATAGAAGGAGTACTTAGATTGCGATGAAAGTCGAATAGATGACGGTGTTGATAATCTAAAGTATGCACTAATTTTCGATGTCAACGCCTCAGGACTTTTTTTTTTTTTTTTTTTTTTTTTTATATATTATTAAGCCAAGCTCAGGGGATACCCTATGATGCAAAGCACAGCATGGCAGGAAGGAGATAGGGAAAGGATTAGGGGATATGAGGAAAGTGGCGGAGGTGCCGATGTATGTCGCCCTTAAACTTCCGCAGATTGTATGCCGGAGGAAAAACAGAAGATGGTAAGCTGTTCCACATTCGCACTGTTCGGGATAAAAAAGCATCTCTGAATTTTACTGTACGGCCGAAAGTAATTTGAAGGGTTAAAGGATGTGCGCGGTTTGCAGCGCGAGTATTGCGTGCAGGAATCATTCTACAAGGGATTAGACTAGATATTTCATCAGAACATTGACCATGCATATAGCGATAAAGGAGCGAAAGGCATCCAACATTGCGGCGGTGCTCGAGTGAGTCGATATGACAAGTTATTGCCAAATCGCCAATGAGCTTGAAGGCTCTCTTTTGGACAATATCCAATGAAGCTAAGGCTGTGCGACCAGCCCCGGCCCATATATGGGAGTTGTATTCCATTCTAGGTCTAATGTAGGACTTGTAGAGGAGCGCTAGATTTGACGGGCTGAAATATTTCTTACACCTTTTCAGAAATCCAAGACATTTCGATGCTTCTTTGGCAACAGAGAAGATGTGATCTGTCCAGTTTAACTTACTGGAAATATTAATGCCAAGAATGCTTAGTGACGGTGAATCAGAAATGAATGCTCCATCAAAAGAAACGGGTGTGGTTAAGTTATGATCTTGTTTTAATGAGATAAGACAGCTTTGGGACTTTGATGCATTGAATTCGACGCGATTCGCTTTGCCCCAAGCGAGGATATTGGCAAGATCGTTATTCAATGATCTAGTCATGCAATCTCGTTTAACACATGCAGCATTCCCCCTGGATTCTGCAAGAGTGTCAAAGGAGTAAGCGAAATCAAGAGTACTGTCATCTGCGAAACTATGGATGGGATTGAAAGTAAGGGAAAGCAGATCATTAATGAAAATTAAAAAGAGAGTTGGAGAGATAACAGAGCCTTGAGGTACACCGGCATTTATGGGATGCGGTTCAGACGTAACGCCATCTAATACAACACGTATTTGGCGACTAGATAGGAAACTTTCAATCCATAATACAAGAGGAGGGGAGAGACCAAGTGCTTTGAGTTTGGCTAAAAGGGCTGGATGCCAGACTCTATCAAAGGCTTTTGAAATATCTAGGGCAACGATTTTAGACTCACCAAAATTGTGAAGACTACGATTCCAACGTTCCGTAAGAAAGGTCAGCAAGTCTCCAGATGAGCGTCCAGCTCGGAAGCCATATTGGCGATCGTTGATGAGATGATTAGTTTCTAGATACTTCATTAATTTTGAGTTAATGATAGATTCAAAAACCTTTGAAAGAATCGAAGTGATGGCAATTGGTCGATAATTTGAGGGATCGCTACCCTCTCCTTTCTTAGGAATAGGCTGAACGTGAGCTAGCTTCCAAGCAGTTGGAAATTTTCCTGTCGAATAAGACAAGTAGAAGAGTTTGCGCAGAGGTTTAGCCAAGGATGAGGCGCAGCTTTTAATTAACAGGGGCGAAAAACCATCAGGACCTGCGGCTTTGGAGACGTTGATCCCCTTAAGGACCCTGACCACATCCCTCGTACGAAGGTGTATTGGCTCTTGTACACATTCACACGGGCGATGCAAAACAGGTGTTTGTGAAGTTGGTGGAAGACGAGAATTTGAAGCGAATCTAGCAGCTAAAATATTAGCTTTATCCAGGGAGTCAACAATCACTTCACCATTATTAAGTAGTGAAGGTATAGAGGAACTGGTGAAATTGTTCCTGATGGTTTTGACCAGGGACCAGAAACCTTTGCTACCTTTGCGGCTTGTCAAGATTCTTTGTCTAATATTCTGGTCAAAAAGAAATTTTTCTCTCTGGATAATGGACTTGCAGGTGTTCCGTGCAGTCTTGTAGACTTGTTTCATTTCCGGACATGGATGCAATTGATAGGCGCGAAAAGCAGACTCTTTCGCTTTTATAGCTTGGTTGCACTTATCGTTAAACCAGGAGCGATCATGCTGTTGTTGAGACCTGCTGTAAGAATACGGAATGTATTCACGCATGCCAAGATTTAGTATGTTACTAAATTGTAATGTGCATTCATCAACATCCCTCGAAGCAAAACAGACCGACCAATCAATTTCTTTAAGATACTTATTATGTTTTTTAGTGAAAAAGTGAAAATCGGTGATACAGATTCCCATATAGGACCTACAACCGAATTCGTCTTGCTTGTTTCACACATCTGAAAACTGCTGTCCAGAATATTTTCCATTTCGAAGTCATACAGGTACACTTCGGTATCGAGTTCTTTTAAAGTGTCCAAAACGGTTTGATCAAGTATCGGATACTCGCCCACAGCCCTAGCAGTTTTCAATACTTTGACTTCCAATACCGTGTCTACATTTATATTCCTTAGCCATAAATTTTGGGGCAATATATTTAATGACTTTTGCAACAGTATCATAGCGATCTGAATCTTCATTAGGTGGTATATGTTTTTTCTTGAATTTATTTCTTCATAAATGAAATCTTGTAAACATCATTACAAATAGTTTCCGGAAGTGTCTCCATTCTGAACACAGTTGTTTCTGATAGAGAACAAAATGTAAGTTTGGTTACATTTTCAACACTTCCTGTAGATCTTTGCCGAGCCGACACTCTAACTCTAAACACGCTTACATCACCAGGCTGCACGTGTGTTGTGTTGGGCGGTAAAAGGCATACAAAATAATTTCATTATCATAACAGTATTCGCTTAACTCCAGTGTTAAATGAGATTTAAGTATGTCCGTCTACAAAAAAAATATAATTGGCCTTTGAACCTTGTTATCTTTCAACCATTGATCTAGCCCATTAGCAACGTACTCAAAGATGTTCATCCATTCAGAATTAGATAATCCAAGGTAGCAATTGGACGGAATATTGTTAATTACAAATCTTTGGGTATAATTACCTCTCCGCTTGCGTTGAAGGTAAATAACACGCTAATAGTGTCTTTTTCATACCTTTGCTTCATTTTGTATACGTTCTGGTATTCAATTAAAGCCAATACCTGTCCAGTTTTTGGACATAAGCTGAACTCTGTTTCATCTCCCAATATCTTAATTTAATATTCTTCTGGGATCGTTTAGTATGTATGTGTTCACCATTGGTTAGTTTCAAATAATCTTTCAATTGTTCGAACCATGATGATTTTTAAATATTCAAATTCCGGGATGCAGGACGACGTGAAACTATGTATACCGCGCCCTATTATTAACTCTGCCAACAAGGTTTTAATTCACCCAGTATTTATGTACTAAATTTTTGCCAAATCTAAAAATGTTGTACTCGAAAGTTTAATGGGGTTTTTATTCAATTAAAATGCGGGTTGCAGGACTACGTTATCGTCCATCTCGCTTTAGTAAAAATCCTACCAAGAAAAGTTTTGATTCACTCAGGATTTGTGTGCTAATTGTCTATCAAATCTAAAATTTTTTTATTCGAAAATACCCCATTAAAGTTTTGACAGATTTTGTCGTGCAAAAATTCGAAGATTTGAACTTTTTCACGATAAATATGTATGTGATGTAAAAAGAGTTGTTATACAGGGTGTTTCCCACTAGGAGGTCAATAGAGCGGGAGGTGATACTACTCACCTAGACAGACGAACCAAAAATTGTATGGCAGGGGGGGGGGGCATATCAACCGTTTAGGAGTTACAGGGTGATCAAGAAAAAAGGTAGTTTTTCACAAAACACCCTGTATCTTAAACACTACAGGGCGTATGGTCACAGTTAAGTGCTTATGGTAAGCAGAACTTCATGGCCTCCTTTCCAACGACTGCTCAATCAGCACCACACCCCTATCCTATAAAGAATTCTGGTTGTCTAAACTTTTTTTTTTTTAATTTAACCTCTATTATTTTTGAAAAAAGGTCGTTAACATAACTGTAGACTCTCCTTTTTAAGTTGACCTATTACACACAATGTGCTATCTGAAGCCCTTTAAGAGTTATTAGCTCTAAACTTATTCTCAAACCTATTTGTAAACCTATTTTCAACAATAATTTGTTCCCTTAGTACGTCATTTAAAAAAATATCGTCTAATTTCGGTGTGACCGGAATAGGTTATGACTTAGTAACTGTTTAACGGCTACAGTTAACACACAGGTATAATAGGTCAAATTAAAGAGGAGAGTCTACAATTTACAGTTTTTATAAAAAAAAGTTATGTTATTGACCTTTTTTTCGGGTGGGGGGGGGGGGGAAGTAGTCTGTGAAGCGCAATGCTGAACAAGGTGAAAGCTGTATAAGAGGAAAGCATGCATACTTTATGGATGAAATTTGTTGGTTTGTTGTCTATGGTGGTATGATATTAGGGGCGTTTTTGGTGTGTTGGTGTTTTGGTGTTTTGGCAGATCGCTTTGACATCTCCCAGGAGAGTACGTACAGTAGTGTGGTATAGTTAGCTAGGTTCTATGGACACGAATTAGTACTTCTCACGGCGAGGTAAACCTTAGTGAAATTAAAATTGAGATTTTTGGCTAAGTGGGTACTGTAGTACGGCAGGTGTGGCTAACCGGGTGTTATGATGCAAGAAAGTATGTACTCATAATAGTCAGAATAATAAAATGTCAGACATAGTGGTGAGAGGAGAAAGACAGACATAGCCCCTTGGGCAGGGGGCGAAAAGATGTCTTAGTTGATGAATAAGTTGATAAATAACGGAAATCAGGTGTGTATGTTAGTAGTGCTTATATGGTTAGTATGCATGGTCAGCTATAAGATCCAAATGGTGAATCTCGAAGCCTATCCAGACTGAATTGGGCATATCTTAACCTTCACGTGGTCCCCTTTGACAGCGCCCAAAAGATTGTATTACCTGTATAGGCCAAGTACAATTCTTTTAGACGCTGCTAATAAGATCCAGGCCCGAACGGAGTTACCAGTACCGTTTAAAAAAGATATCTAGCATGAAAGATTGAAACTGGGAGTATTCATTGTCCGTTGATCATGCTTTGCGAAAGCCATACCAAATGGGCGGCCCGACATTGGCTAACTTGGTACTACGGGGTTAGAGGAGCCCTGGATAACAAGGTTTTATCCACCTCAACTTGGGATGGCCCCTTTATGGGAGCATCGTAGTGGCTGTGGTCTAGGGTGCCGTGACCTGAGATCGGCAGAGATGGAATAGGTCTCGCTTCTACCAGTAAGTTGATGTCATGTCCTGCTCTTTTGGCATACTGGTACTCATTGTTTCGACATGAGGAACTTGATTGTCCATTACAATCCGTGTCGTGAGATTAAGCCATACTTGGCAGGTGCTCACGTAAAACCCTGACAACTTTCAACTTTCTGACCTTTTTTCAAAAATAATAGAGGTTAAATTAAAAAAAAGGTTAGAAAATCCATCCGAAATTTTTATTTATTTTTTCCCGCGGACGGGAATCGAACCTACACTTGTTAGAATCGGTCAATGATGTAGAAAGAAGAATTTTAAGAACTTTTATTTTTAACGATTCTAAATCAAATTTACAAATTTGTATTTCTTTCATCGTTACTGGTTAATGCCAGCTGAAAGCAAACGTGGCTTAGTAGGCTAGTTACAAATTTGATAAATGCAAGAGGGAAAATCATCTGTCTCGTTAGCTCAGTGGTAAGAGCAGTCGCCCGGCAAGCGGTGAAATCAAGTGGTGGTGTGATATCATGGGTAGCCATGGGAAAAACGTGACTCCAGACAAAATATCGTGGAATGCCACGATAAAAACACCTTGAACAACACTTTTTGGGCAGGATTTTTACTAAAGCGGGGTGGAAGAGTCATGATTTTGATTTATTAAAAACCACATTAATTCGAGTGTACAAAATTTTTAGATTTGGCAAAAAATTAGCATTTAAATGCTGTGTGAGTCAAATCTTTGTTGGCATAGTTAATACTAGGGTGGGGTGCAACTTGACGTCATCCTGCAATCCGCATTTTGAATAATTAAAAAAAAACTATTAAATTTTTGAGCACGGTGTAATAGGTGCGTTTACTCTACATCTCATTGCTGCGCTCACCAACATATTATATTTTTTTTACAAAGAAAATATTCCGAGAACGAAGCCTGTATGGAATTGAACTTTACTGGAAAATTTTTGAAAAATGTGGTATACATTTTTTACCATTGCCCCTAAAAGTGTGACAATTTGAATTTTATGCATGAAGTAAAAATCTTAATTTCTTTTCCAAATGATTTTTGTGTTAGTTTTGCAGTGAATTAACTTATACGTAATATTGTATAATGTATGGGCAAGGGAACAGTATTTAAAGAATGCGATCTTATCGGCGTAGAAAATTCCACAAATATTCTTAGCTTTACCTAAAGTAAAGCGTGTTTCAATACTCTTTGAAAACTTTTCAATATTTTCACTATCAATATAGTAGACCTTAGCGCATTATGATTTTCTCTGTTTTTAATGAATTGCTGTACTTACAGTCGAAAGTTTCTGCCTTTTTTTTTTTCTTCAAAAATTCAGCTATTATATGTGTGTTAGTGATTAATATTTACAACTCGAAAGATTATTATTAATTATTATTGACATTATCACTATATAGATAAATTGGTATATTCCCAAGATTATTTCCAAAAAATAGTAATCTTACAGTTTTGTTTTTTATTTGTCAAATCTTTAATTATCTTATCAAGATATGTTCAATCTTGAGTAAAAATCAATAAAAATTTTAATATATTTTCATGAAATTTCATGAAGAAAAACCCGTAAATCAGTTGCAAGTTTTTTCTTTAAAGTGAAAGATTAACTTGGTTAAATTGTCTGATGGATGAATGACTAAAAACAGAACAAATGTCTTCAAAGTAGATACTGCATTGCATTTAATGGTTCTGTTATACATACGCATAGTACCTAGTAGCCTTGTGTATAGAACTATAATATAGTGATTGCGAAACGAAGTTTGACTTACAAGGAGAGGGTCCGTCCCTACTCGTCATCACCGATTTCGTCCAAATTCACAGTATATGTTGGGTTTGACTAGAAATAAAAGTTACGCAAGTGGGAACTCCAGATGGCCAAGCGATACCGAAAAAATGCATAATGTAGGTGAACTTTTCAGAAAAATATATATTCGCAACATTTAGCCACTTTCTTTTCGTTACAATTATCTTTCATATACAAAAAACCAGAAGTCATTACCCCAATTAGTTTAGGAGCATTTTTCAAAATAAAATTGCGAGGTTTGCTGATTACTTTCCTCTTACGTTAATTAGCAGCATATACCTACTGTAAAGCAGCCACCTTTATCTCTTGGCCAAATTCAAAATTCTTTTTGTTAAGTTCATTGTGAATTTTTTATGTTTTTTTGAAACTATTACGAGATTTGTACGGCACCGGGTTACACAGGGGTAACCCGTGGTGGGTTACTTGTGATATATTATTATAATAAAAAAAAAAATATTTTCCAGGGGTGGGGGTCTTTATTTTATATTCTACCATCTATGTAGAATATTCGTACACAATCTCATCCAAATCGGATGAAAAATTCAATGTCAAAAGGTCATTCATATACACCAATGAGAAAAAGTTTCTAATTTCCCGAATCCGGGTGTTCTGAAGGAGGTGGGGGTAAATATTATCCGATTTGCAAAATTCCTTTTGCTAATATTTTGTGATTTTTTTCTGATATTTTGAACATATTTTCCTTCCCCTTCTGATTAAGTTGCTAAATTTAATTTTCGAAGGACAAAATTCTGTCTGAAAAATTCATTTCGAAATGTTTTTCTACAACTTGTTGATTAATCCATTTTTTTTTGTTTTTTTATGGATGTGCTTTTACTAAGAGATTATCTGTACAAAATTTCAGGAAGATCGGATGTCATTTGCCTATTTAAAAAAAAATTAAATCTATACAAATTTTGCATACCCACTTTTCGCCATCTACCGGCGTTCTTTGAAAACGCACGGAAATGCCCCTTACAGAATTGAAAATCTACATACCTCCTCTGTGGTTGGAATATTACCCGAAGGACGGTTTCTCCAAATGTATTCTCACCACCTTAAACGTTTGTCCTTGTGCCTTATTATAGTGATCGCGAATTCTTCTGAATTAGAAAGTGCTCTGCTCTATATCCATAATCGTGTCTACCGATAAGAATTCACCAGTTTCCCCCGTTAGTTTATTATTATTTGTTGCTAGCTTAATTTTTTCGTATTAATATGACTTTTGGTTGGTATATTAATATTAGCCTGTAGGTCAGGGCACACGCTTTTGCTCGTCACTGTTACAGAGATCCCTTGTAAGTGTGATGCAACCCTTTGAATATCTTTCCAATTGCCTCTCACCTACATACTTTTAAAAGGGTTTCCGCGCAGATTCCGGCCCTTGTGAGAGCTATACCCTCGTATTTGTGCTTAAGCTGTATATCTTGATATGTGGCCATAAGGTTGACTTCTTCAGACAGGCATTAGTTCCACTCCCAGGTGTGCCTTTCTCTATCTCGCGTATGAATAGGAGACTTCAATTCAATGCTTTGAAAGATCTTTTTTTGTAATATGTTACACTCGTCCCAGACTAATACCTTAAATTGACGCAACATAACACAGCGTTACAGACTACAGGTTACAGTCATTTAAAAATTGCCTAAGTTTATTTTAACAATATTATTAATATTGATAGAAAAAAAAATGTGTAAAATTTCAATGTTAACAGACCCCACACAACTGTTAAAGATATAATTGACCGATATTGGATAAGAGTAGGTTAAGGCCTACGGCCAGTTTTAGCCTGCTTAGAAGTCTGATTTTTCAAAAAGCGTTCTATAATTCAACTGAAAAATAGTAATCACCCCGCAAAAGGAGATTAGAAGACGAACCATCATATGTTGATAAGGGGGGGGGGGGGGGTATTAACGTGCTTCAACCCTAGCCCAGTTTTAGACCTCCTAAAATTCGAAGTTTTGTATATTTTTTTAGTGAACATTGAACATGTGAGACTATGCAAAATTTCAGCACTCTATGTCTTGTTACCCTGGAAATAAACTGATAGATCGGTTTAGACCTTAGGCCAATTTTAGGCCTCTTTGGAGTTGAATTTTTAAAAAAGATTTAGTACATTTCTATAGTTTGTGTGATCTGTCACTGAGTCAGTCAGTACTCACTCACTCACTCACTGACTCAGGTATTAGGCTTTTGTAGTTATAGATTTTGTTATAATTATTTCTTCAAGTCTTACGAAATACTAAAATTTAAAATATACAAATTATTTATGAAATTTTTTTCTCTTTTCTTTTCAGATTTTCAATTAATTTTAGTTTAGACATCACACCAAATCCGTCCTACATTGCATACCATTTTAAAACAATATTTGAGCCGAACGTTGTTGTACAAAATCACAAAGATAATTGCATGTGGAGCGAGGAAGATGTCTCACCAAACGAATGGATTAGTGGACCAGGTCCCAGCTTCCCATCCAATGAACCAATGTCCAAAGAAATAATTCAATATTTACTTTTAGGCGAGAATTTCGGATTGGCCTTTAGTTTCAAACATTCTGAAATTTTGATATATTCACTAGAAGATGAGGACAGTAGAAATTTAATATACACATTCAAGCACCAGCTGGATTTTGATAAAATACAAACAATCCAGGCTTGGGGAGATGTTGAAAAAATAACAGAATTAGCATTCCGATATTCGTAGAAAGTTTTTTTTTTTAAATATTTCGCTGTTCTTTGTTACTGCCATCATTTCACCTTTTTTTGTTTGTTTGTTTTTTTATTTTAAAATATTAATGAGAAGAAAAAAAAATCGAAAACCAAAGATTTCACAATTTTATAATTAAGAAGTTTCATTCAATGAATGCTTAGTTGTGCAGCTAATTTTACAAATTAATTATATCTAATAGTTGAAAAATTGCACTAAATTATGTAAATGCGCACTTTACAGTGTTTTAGGATTCTTCTATAAGAGGAAACTTATTCGCTGTCTGCATAGTAATGACAAAGAAAGTCAATAATTGGTGTATGTAGTTAAGGATCAATTTGCAGTTATTAATAATGAGAATTTGAATTCTATAGAATGTTTGTTGAATTTAACATTACGATTACACTTTTTTTTGTATTAATTTTTTTTTTGTTATAAAAGTAAAGGAAACCATTAACATAATTCCTTTCAAACATTGTGAGTGATAATCATTTCAGTATTTTAGTTTCAGGGGTAAACTTCTGTAATTGTAATTGTAAAGTTTTTAAATATTGTTCCATAGATTTAGTATATATTCATTTATAAATAATTCTGTAACTTAAATATTAATTTTTAAATTATATTTTGTTGTATAAGGTATACACGAGTATAAAACTTAATGTGTGGCAATGACGCTGAATATATACCTAATCAACATAAACTACACATTTTTGTGTATAAAAATTATAATGATAAATTGTAAGTGCAAAAATAATAAAATAATTGCCATGTGCCTTTAACATATTAACATTTCCTTAATCCTAACATGATATACATAAATATGTATGCAGCCATTCCACATGAAACCGATCACCTTGGAACCCAGACAAAACCCTCGAGAATACTTCACAAGCCATGAAACCACTAACTTATAACAATGGACTGAGCGTATTGGAATTTTCCTATAGGAAAGAATGGCACAAGTTTTATAGTTTTCTCTTTCGCCCTATGACATAGTGGGAGCTACCAACACTAAATATTGCTTACTGAACGTTTTCTTATGCCATTTGATGTTTTTATGTTGGCTATAGATGCAATCACCGCAGAAAAAAAAGCGATTAAAATATCACTTGGGCACAAGAAAATATATTTTTTTTAATTTAATTCGATTTACGGGTGTAAAATTTCATCTGATTGGATGAATTTTACATGTTTTTTATGTAGTAAACGTTTTAAAGTGTGCTCTAATGGTGATATACAGAAACACAATATTTGTGCCACATGAAATAGCAAATCGCTCAGTCCATTGTTATAAGTCAGTGTATAAAACAGACTCTCTCCCTACCACATGAGAGCCACAACGGAGTTTTACCATCCTAAAATATTTTCAGTGTTCTTATGTAAAATTGACAAAAGTTTGATTTGAAAAGCTCCTCTGCCGTAAACTACTATTCATACAGAAAAGTGGTGTTCTGATAATCAATCTTAAGCTTGCTTTCTTATCATCCGCACCGAAATAAAATGTTTATACCTTTCCTAACAAAATTATTTAAAAAATTTATCTGAATCAAATGAAAACGATTCCTCAAACAAAAACTCTCAGATGAGTAATCAATGTATAAGTATATGGCGCTGTGACGTCTGGTATCCGTAGGGTGGGCTGATGATATCGAATATGGCTACCTACAGATTCGGACTCCGGCTGCATATACACACATGCAATAAAACTCAGCCGAGAGTTTGTAATATGTCGATCTAGTCGTTTGGTTGGCTGACTAATGTGGAGCTGCTTTTTAGTACACCTCCTATAGCGCCATATGGCTCCTTCCCGTGAGTAGTAGATAACGAAGACGAACACCATCGCAATTGTTTTGTACATAGATAGATAGGGTCTCTACCTTTAATATAAAAATGTAAAAAAAAAAAATGCTAGACGCTCTCAATAGTAAATAATACTATTATTAACAATTTTTTTTTTCGTTCGGTACTGCTATATTTTTTTATTGAAAAATATAAAGCATTAAGCTTTATTTGGCACTTGATTCAGAAAAATCAGTTGCTCCGTTCTCGAAATATGATTTATTGAAAATGACGTTTCATCGTAAAGTCATAAAATTTCTAACCCGCCTAGCGGGGTCTAGGGCGTGGTAAGGTATTCCATTCAAACTTTAGAAGTTTTATTCAAATCGGAAATGGTCGGGTCTGAAACAAGCCCTTTTTGATTGTTTTCGCGTGGAATGGCTGCATGTGTATGTGTGCATTAATGCCAATTAAAATTCATCATAGAATTCATAGGAAACCAGCAAGTAAAGAAAACGGTTAGCTTTATTTTGCGGCCTATTTAACAATTGTTTTTATTAATATATTTAACTAGATATTTAAATTTTCAAAAACAAAAAAACAAACTACCTTTTAGGATACACATTATATATTAGAGGGAGAGCTGGCGATCAAAATACTTCCGTCATTTCATCTTACCATGCTCTCTTAACATCGTTGATAGCTTATTCGGAAGACTGCCTGACTTCCATTAATGGAGGGCGCTACGGGTAGCTCTCGAAGGCTTAAAAAAAATGTTGAAATTGTCTTATCATAAAGGCTGCATTTTGGTGTGTCAGCAAAGAATGATATTTCATGTTCAATGGTAAAAATAGCAGATAATTTGGCTGTCACGATAGTGGTGACAGACGGCAACGAAGGCGCGCAAAAATGTGTATAGCTTTCTTGATACCATAAATATTTACAGAAAGTCATCAAAATTCTATATACAAAAAGGCACACAAATATCTTGAGCCAAACACCCTGGCAGACAGCGACAAAGAGGTATAAATCTGTGCATAGTACACATCGCCCATCTATTTTTTACGCTTAATCAACTCAACTGGGTTGGGACGATGGCTGAATAAATATTATGATGGTTTTATTAAGGGAAGGTTCATGGCGATGAAAAATTCAATTTTTTTTTAGATAATTTTCATCCTTAAAGTGTTTAGAGTACGTGGGTAAAAAGATATTTTCATATCTAAAGTAGATAGCATGTTGAAAGCTGAATAGTCCGCCGGCAGGAAAACAGGTAGCTGAGGCTTTCGGAGCGCTCTTGCTGGGAAGACCTTCTTTTCTCGCTACCTCAGGTACCCTCATAAATTTCGGGAAACCGTTAACCTTCAGTTTGAAGGAGGAAGAAGAAGGGCCTCTGTATGGTGCTGGAATAGCTGAAGTAAGTTTTCTGTAACGTTAAACTTTATATGAGTTTTTCTGGGAACAACGTTCTTCAGCGCGTGGGGCGCTCTACAGCTTCAACGGATGAATTGAAAGGAAATTCAATTTGACTTAGAAATAGTTTTTTCGTCCGTTGAATAAAAAAAAAACAAATAGGACAAGAAAATGTTTTTTTTTCAAACGGCTGGCATTTTGTTATTCAAAGGTTTTTTTTTTAAATTTTTGAAAACGAAAACCGGTAAGGCCCCTCAAATTTTATCTAGTTTAATCACTTTCAACGCTATTTGAAGATATTGATAGAAGAATAAAATAAGTTAAAACCCATTTCCAAAAGTATTTATTTTATGTAAAAACAAAATCTCAAAGTTCATGCCTTTTTCATGCCTCTCGACGGTAACCTTCCCTTAAGGTTGACAATACCCACACAGGATTGAAAGCATACTTTTCGAACAAGCTGGCTTTGGAGTAGAACGGACCAACAAGTCGTTCTCGAGACAACCTTTAGACTTAATTTTGAAACAGATTAAAAGCGCTGATGAGACACGACGATTGACAGACGTTATATATTTCATTAATTCAATAATTTGCTCAGTAATGGTGGACAAGAAGATACAGCATCCTGATCCTGTCTGACATACAGTCCATACATCGTCCTATCAGTTCTCTAATTTCACAGCTATTTTGCCATACTTCCTTTCATGATTTGTGTCGTTAGAATGAGGAGAGAAGTAAGCTTGAGATTTTAAGAGACTCCAAACATTCTCTGTAGGATTAAGGTTGGGAGAATCGGGATATTAAGGATATTTAACAGGTTTTGAATAGATCGAGCGTGATGACAGGACAAAGAGGTCCAGGTCCCTTTCCGGAGATACACGATCATATCATTGTCCACCAGCCACAATGATATGATCGTGCTTGTTGGTCCTAACTATGCAATCTTCATTATGTCACTCTGTTGGCCTCGTTCGAACAATTTGGTGGATCTCCGTTATAGCTTCAAGCCTGCACTCGTCGCTAATAAACATCACCTAAGTGAAACGGAAAAAGTGCTATACTTTAGTATTATACCTCTGAGAAAAAATAAATACATGAATCTGCTTAAGAAATGTAAGCTTCCATTTCCAGTCATCCACTGAATAATTACTCTGAGTTTCTGCCCACTGCAGCCTGGGTAGTCGCATTCTCTTTGTGAGCTTAGACTTCCTTACTAGTTGGATCAATTTAATGTTCACCTGGTATAAGTGTCTCCTTAAGGTCATTCTCGATATTTAAATCCCTTCTTTCTGCAGGTCTTAGTGTAAGCTTCTTTGAGATGCGAGATGCGTTACGGCTATTCTAAGATCTGTTCGTGGTGTTGTTTTTCTCCCACCACACAATTTTGACGCTTGTTGCTTGCTTGATCTTGATTTTCTTTAGCTATTTTCAATATTCTCATTACCGTTTGGTGAGATAACTTTTCTCTTTCCGCGATTTTACGAAAGGAAAATATTGCTGCTTCTAGCAGAGCAATTATAGTGGATTTTTTTTTCAGTATATGTCCTTACACTTTCTTATTGTGATTCCTTTTAACAAACTTTTACAAAACTCACAGCACTTTTCAAAATATCCGCAATTTCACAAAATAAAACCTCTCATTTCCCAAAACATAACTGAACACAATATTCACCTAACTTACAAATGAATGCTTATGAAATAGCTGCCATCCCACGACTATTTTTGCATTATTCGAATTAGTTTATAAAATGCATGTGGTCCGAAATATCCTGAGTTTCCTAAGGGAAGCAAGATCGATCTGGGGCGGCTTGAAAGATTATCCCATGAGGTCTAGGAGCACTATGGACCCACTAGAGGTGAAAGTGATGCAGGCTAGTCGTGTAGCGGTACCCCTCTTACTTAACCTGAAGTGCATGTGAATATAAGCAAGGTTCGCTATACGAAGCGGCAAGTAAAGAGATTTTCCAGGAAAAGAGTAAGGGAACCGGATTTTCTGTATACCTTCACCCTTATTATAGTTGTCGACTCACCGAAATGACAAACTCCGCCGTCAGTATCACTTCACTTTTCGTATTGTCGTTGTCGAACGGTGTGACGTGACATTTTTCTTCGAAGTCTTATTATCGTTGTCACTTAAAGTGACAGATAGCATAAGGCATGCGTCATGGTATGAATAACATTTGTAGACAAACGTGAGAGAAAAAATTATAAACGCGATGTATTCTGCGTATTTCAGCCCTTTAGCTATAAATGGATGCTACCATAAAATCTATCATGACTTCAAATTTTTACACTAAAACTGCAAAAAACATTAATTTAATTTTTAAAATAATATTGAATTTTATGTTTTAATGAACAACTTAAAAGCCACCATAAAATTTATTTTTTTTTCGCTTGCATTTTCCTTTTCCTTACAAGAACCTAACATCTGTCACCTACAAAAACCAAGTGAGTGAAATTATCACTTAATTATCACTTACATCGACATTTGTCTACTTAATACGACAACAATAATACGTCCAAAATCGTATGTTTTCAATAAATGTCACTTAAAACGACAATCATAATACCATTTTTGTGTCGTAACGCCATTTCTCGCAATTTTATAGCAGAGTATAATATACCCAGAAAAAAAACCTTAGTTCACCCATGGACAAGTCAAGTCAAGTGCTTTTGCGCTTTCAAATTTCTTCTTTGGATTGATGATTTTTCACATCCTTCAGATTGTCTTCTTTAGGGCGTTGGGGCTTATTTTTGGCTCTCAGTTCGATTAGATGTTTTGCTTTTTTCTTCTTTTTGATTCTTGGTTTAGTTTTTATTACCTCTCATGCTGTTGTTAGTTCTTTTCCTTACAGCTGCTGCGCCACATCAGCTGTAGTTAATGACTTTCTCGCAAGAGTTTGTTGTTAAATTTGGGAGGGACTGGGATGGAATGAGGATTGGATATGTTTTGGGATCTTTAGGAAGTTAAGGACTGGAAAGTTCCTATTCTGACAGGTTTCATCAGAGACATTCCCGGGTTCTTGACGTTATTTGGAATTACCACCTGTAGTAATATCCTTTGGTGTCACAGAATCTTATTCTACCTTCGTGGAGGTAGATGTTTCTAGCATCAGATTTAGCCAAGAGCAAGGGTGACATGTATTTGAAATTTACCGGTATTAGAAGATCCGGCAAGTTGTTTATCAGTGGGTTTGAATGGATAGGGATTTTCTCAACTTGTTTTTCGTTTTGATCGAACAGATATCCCTTGATAGGAGTTATATTGGCTGCCTCGTACAATACTTCGTTGCGGTAGTATTTTCCGTTGGCTCTTCTATGGAGTCCTGTGCAAGCTCTAAGAATCTTTTTTTCGAGCTTGCTAAAGCGGTTCATATAAGTGGGGGAGATTGTGTGCCATATGGGAAAGCAATAAGTGATGATAGGCCTTATTAGTTACTTGTACATGAGTAGTTTTGTCTGGGTTGTGAGTCCGTCCCTGACATTGATTATAGGGCTTATAAGGCTGTACGTGAAATTGGCTTTGCCAATGGTTGCTTTAGCATGGTTATTGAACCGTAGGAGTTCATGGAAATTTACTCCTAGATATTTCGCTGTTTGTGTGGGCTTTATTGCTCCTTCATTGTACACGGCCGCAATTCTTTTGGATAAGTTCGGACTTTTGGACGTTAATTTTTATCCCCCACTTTTTGTGATAAGAGGTGAGCTTGCTGAGGTGTAGGTTGACTTTTTGACCGCCAGGAGCGGGCAGCGAGATTGGGCGTATGTGAGGGAGTCATTGGCAAAGAGTAGCGTTGTGCCGCTTTCATTCACCCATGGACAGACAACACTTGACCAATTATTGCGCTCACTTCTCTAACTATAAGAGATGCAATCAGTTTGTCAATCAGGCAGTTAGAAATATAAGGTGGTGAGGGAAAAGAAAACTATTACAAAGTTTCTAGCAGCACTTTGCTTAGTAGGATTATATACCTACCTATATATATACAATATATTAAAAATAATTAACGGTACAGAGACTTATTTAGTGCTCCAGTTGGAATGGAATACATGACAATAAATAATGATGATAATAAAAATAATTATAAACACATTTTATTAAAATGTTTTACATTAAAATTTATTTTCCGAAATAAAGTCATTTTTGAATTTATATTTACTTGTTTTTTTTTATACATTTCTAAAAGTTGTAGAGAACGCTAACTATATACATACATATATATATGTATATATATATATATTAAACTCACACACACACGTGTCCTTATCGACTTAAGTATGATTTACTTTCATTATAAATAAATTCTAAAGCAAATACAAAAAATACAACTTTTTGCATGAAACGAAATTAAAAATTACATCTACACAATCTACATAGTACCTCTAGTGAATTAATTAAAATTAAGCTAAGATCATTAAAAATATTTTTACTTAGAATTATAATTAAATTGTAATTAAAATACTTTTGTAGCGCGCTCTGCTTGCTTTAACTGGAAAGTAATAGACTAGTACAGTGTCAATTTTGTGGCAAAATTATAATTAATAATAATAATAATAATTAATGTTCGACATTTTTCAATATAACCTTTTTTTTATTTGGTTAGTGATTGAACAGAAATTGAAGACTTTTGGATTTTAATACTTAATTAATTGAGTTAGTAGAATTAATATTTAAAATATCTCGTGATAAGTGTTTTAAAGAATTCAAACAAAGGTTAATGTGTCTCAATAGCCAGGATTCTTATTATTGAATTCGAACTTGATTACTTGAACCTAACGGCTGAAATAGATTAGACTTTAGTGCGTGAGGTGATGATGGGGCAAATTGAACAACGAAATTATCTCTCTCAATAAGAGTGCAGCAGGTGTATAAATAGAATTTCTGATGCACAAATAAGGAACACATATTTTTTAATATTTTGTTACGTTGTTGCGCCACACACTAAATTGTAATCTGTTTCTGTCTTAAAGCAGGAGATTGAAAATATTGAAAGGGTAGCATGCAGTACGCATATTTGTTGTATGGGAGGTGAGTTTAGAGTAACAACGCACGCGACGTTCGTGATTAAAGAATTGAACAAATTTCTACTTTCTAATTTCAATTTAACCTCAAACTTGCTGGATTTTTAATTAGTATTTCTGAGAGCATATTTTCTCCAACACAACAAAGTCGCAGCAAATTTGTTGCTGTCAAAGATGGGAGTCTCATATATTTAACACAATGAGGGCGACTCGACAAGTTGTCAACAAAAAGTTAGCTCCATCAAGTTTGGCCGGTCAACTTTTACTTTTAAAATTTTTTTATTGCACATATCGATTGTTGGTCGTATGTTGGCTTAATTTAAACATTTGTTGGATAACAGTAATTTTGTATCTGAAGCTGAAGTAACACCAACAAGATAATGAAGTAAAGCCATATATTTTATGCATTGACCACAATCGATTAGTGCAATAATTGAGTAGTTACATTGTCAATGCATGAAATATTATATGACTTACTTCATTATCATGTTGGTGTTACTGCAACTTCAGTTACAAAATTAGAATTTGGCTTATATCAGCTACAGCTTCATGTGTTGCTTAGTTATTTTTGAAATTAGCGAAAAATTGAGGGACCAACAAACGATTTTATTAATAAAAACGAGTCCAACAAACGATTACGCATTGATTGAGCTAGTTATAAATTAAATTAAATTAAAAATAGAAATTTTCCGGCAACATGATGGTGAATTTTCTTTTTAAATTTTCGAAAAAACTATTATCCAACAAACGTTTAAATTAAGCCAACAATCACCAGCAATCGATATGTGCAATAAAAAATTTAAATAGTAAAAGTTGACATGGTAAAATTAAAAAAAGTAAAAAAAAAAGCTGATCGCCAACTTAATGGAGCTACAGTTGATTGTCAATACATGAAATATATCACCTTTACTTCATTATCTTGTTGATGTTACTTCAGCTTCAGCTACAAAATTATAATTTGGCTAATATCAGCTACAGCTTCACGTGTAGTTTAGGTAAACTATTTTTTCAATTAGCGAAGAACTGAGGGACCAACAAACGATTTTATTGATAAAAACGAGTCCAACAAACGATTACACATTGATTGAGCTGGTTATAAATTAAATTAAATTAAAAATATGATTTTTCCTGCTGACTTGATGGTGAATTTTCTTTTTAGATTTTCGAAAAAAAACTATTATTCAACAAACGTTAAAATTAAGCCAACAATCACCAACAATCAACCAGCAATCGATATGTGCAATAAAAAATTAAAAAAGTAAAAGTTGACCGGCCAACTTGATGGAGCTCAAAAAGTTTGGGAAAATCTCTAACTTAATTGCCAATATAATTGAAATTTTTGTGTGGACAGTGAATAATTGACATTCATGTTATGTGGACATCGTTATTTCTATGAAACATAGTAAATTAATAAATAATAGTAAATAAACTAGTCATTAAAAACTTGTATAAAATTAATTTCTTTAATTAGTTTGAGAAATTAGGGATTTTGAGGAGGAACTAATAGAGAAAATGAGGTAAAAGGTTATGCTGTGTGATAAGCGTCATCCTATGTATAGCAATCTCATCTTCTTCTTTCTTTTTAGTTTTTTCTTTATGCTTTGCAATTTTAATTAAGCCGCATAAGCTATGTTAAAGATTTTTCTTAATTTTTTCCTTCATGCCATTTCTTTTACAATAAATAAAGCAGTGCCCGCTGTCAAACACACTTGTCGCGTCGCATTCACTGTTTTAAATTCAACATTGTCGCCAACTAAGTTGCCAAAATTGTTGTGTCGCTCTCACTGTGTTTTGGCCTTAAGGCGGCGAGCGTAAATAAATTGAGCAATCTCTTGAACAACTGTTCAATACACCCTTATTCACTAGTGTGTAAAAAACAATGTGGTTATTGAAAAATGTAAGCATTTCTCCTTCAGAAAAAAACAAATATATTTCTCTTTGTCACACATATGTTCAATTTCCTAAAATGCTATATGCAATTCTTTCTTTCAAAATTTGGATTAATTTATTTTTTTCAAATGACGTCTACTGTGATGAGTAATCTCTTTCTATTAGCTCTTCAAGTGAATTCTCTTTAGGTATACGCTCGGCGGTCTAAGGCCCAATCTACATTGCGAGCTACACGCTACACGAAGTTCTATTTCAGCGTCCTATGAACGTAGGCAGTCCATGTAGCTTGAAGCTCTCTATGTAGCAGTCTCTACGGTAACGGCCATATGTGCAAACTGAAATTTGAAGCTTGTAGCGTGTAGCTGTCGATATAGATTGGGCCTAAGACCCGCCCATTGAACACAGCACAGCACTGCGTGGGACCAGAGTAGCGAAGGTTTTTGTAATATACACAAATAAATGACCGACCGCATATTGCACACATCAGATATGCAGCAAAAACGTTTAACCCCTGTTCACGAGCGCGATAATACGTGCGATATTTTGGTGAGGTCCTGCTCTTTCTATAGATCTGTCTCTATTTGCGACTGGTTTTTATCGCGCGATACGTTCACAAGGTTGACAGAGGCTACAACTTAATTTGTTTAGTTTTATAGTGGCAACGAAATATTAGTGTGAAATTTACATATATTTATGTTTTTATATTTATAAGGTTAAGGTGAAAATTGCACCAAACTAAGAGCATCGCTGCGACAAATTTTTGTATCGCACGAAACGTAGAAAGAGTAAGCATGTTCAGTGACAACTACATTTCTGCCGCCAATCAGAACTTTGTCGCATTCGATAAATCGCGCTCGTGAACAAGCCATTACTCCGTGATCTATGCCCAGTTTACTATACCTCTGTTGCGCTTAGCTCACAGTGTAGTAAAAAATAACCTAATAAGAAGATAAGAAGCACCCGAACAAAATTGAAAATTTTTCGTGTTTTTTAGAATGAAACAAATAATTATCATATACTTTCGTCTTTTGCATTAATGGGGGAAAGGAACTTGGCTATGCACTATTGTAGTGCAATTGAGACAACGAGTTAAAAACAACAATCCAGAGACCTAGGATTACCCGAACGACAAAATCGTATTGCATCCTTCAAAATCCTATCAAACTATTCATAATAATGTACTTCGGGTCACACTACCTCACTTTAAAAAAAAAAAGATAAATTTCGCTTTGGCCAAGATGCTGGAAGGAGATGTAAGATTCCTCCGATGGACCAGCAGGGATACCTGTCGTATTGCGAGGCAATTGTAGCCTGCATATGACAGGAAAAGGACAAGGGAACTGCTTAATAGCAGCAGAGCAAATATCAGGAATCTAGTAGGGGTCAAGACGGGTCACTGGGCCATAGGGGACCATGCTAGAAGACTGGGAATAGCGGCGAACGATTTCTGCAGGAGTCGTAGGAACTCGGAGGAAATTGAATCCGTCAAACATGTGCTTTGCGAATGCCCCGCTCTGATGAATAAAAGAGGTAGGCTACTAGGTAGCTACTTCTTTTCAAGTCTGGGGGAGCTTCAAAGTATAAAGTTCAGAGACATCCTGAGTTTTCTGAGTGAGGCAGGATGGATCTAGGTTAAAGGTCCTGGATATATCCCGAGTTTCCCAAGGAAAGCAGGATAAATCCCATGAGGTCTAGGGGCACAATGGACCCGTTGGAGGTCTAAGTGAAGCTGGCTGGTTGTCTAGCGGTACCCCTCATACCTAACCTAACCTAACTTAAGATTTCTCTCAAATAAAATTCTCATTTTTCCCGAAAATATCAGAGAATCCAACATGAGTTTGTACCACTTAATCTATTCAGAACAAAACGAATGTAAACAGAAGCACGTGCTGTTCAAATAACATTGGATTAGATTATTTCAGAAAAAACTGTTTTCACAAAAGCGTAGGAACATTTTATGAGAGTAAAATCTTAAAACTCCGACCCTTCTCATTTATTTACGAAAATAAATCATTTGCCATTCTGTTTCGTTGCATGCAATTTGCGCTTTCACATTTTTTATCTTTATTCATAAAAGTTTTAAAGAGAGTTAAGTTTTTTGTTATTTTTTCTTCTTCTCCCTTTCTTTTTCTAGCCGTGTGCATTTTAATGTAAAAAGTCGGAAATCTCGTCTTTTTCTTAGCTTATTGTTAAGTTAACTTTAGTGTAGTGCTACACAACAAACTCTCAAATTGTTCGATTGAGAAAAAAATAGAGAAATAGTTTTCCTGTGTTCAATATGCGCTGCGTAACAGAGTCATAACTCTTTCACTGTGCATTTGCCTATACTGTGTTGTGCTATGTCAAATGTACGGCGACCCCCTAACTCTATCTTTATTCCAGAACTCGATTCAATAAAGAAGCTTGTCTTTTTTGACAATTTAAGATTACAGAAGTCGATATCAAATCTTTCCAATTGACAATTCACTCGATGACGGTTCTGTTAAGTAATTTTTAAAGCAGCCGAATGTTAGTGAAATCAGTTTTATTCTTAATACAGTAAAAAGAAATTCCTACAAGTCGTCTTAACCACTCAAAAAAATTGCACTTATGCATACCCGGGTAGCCAAATATAATTTGTATGAAAAATGTAAGAATCCAAGAAACCATAGGAAATGTAGCTATCATGTGGATTATCGGAGTGAGATAATAATTCTCTGTGATAAAATTTAATTAGTAATATTGAATTCAGGAATTTCAGTTTTCAATTGTTTTTACATTTATGCCAATTTTCTCTTTGATCTCGCGTGCAGGAATTATAGTAAAGTACCGTAATTGTATGCATTGTGTAATTGAAAGCACCGTAGTAACATGTACCGTAATAAAATTAAGTTAAAATTAAATAAATAAAAGAAATCTAGTGTAACTTCAAGCAAGACGAAGTCTGGCTTGCTATATAAGGGTTGAAAATAGCACAGATAAGAAGATCATAAGTCATAACATCACTCCGCAAAGAGCAGGTACAATTCGCTCAACAACAAGCCACTTTTTCTTCTTTGGCCACATCCAAATGTATTTTCAACGAATGTGCAATATCATTATAAAGAAGACAAATAAAAAGGCGAACAGCGTTTATGAACAGCACAGTAGTCAACATCCAGAAGGGCCCCCAAACGTTTGGAAAAATATAATTGCAGAAGAATTTGAGTGATGACTATTTTTATGAATTGTGTTAAGTGCAGATGTACTTCATTCTAATAACCAGCATATAAATTAAAGCTATGGAAGACAACAGCCTACGCCTTATATCGTGCCAGTATGGGACAAAATTGTTTTTATTCATTAACACGCTTTTTAAGATTCGATAATCCTGCCACCCGCCGAACTTCATTTGCAAAGTTAATAAAGCGGCCGCTATATCAGAAATATTTTTTCTCTTGAGCAACAACTTGCGTTTACATTTACGTGCCATTAGAGTTTGTTTCTATAGCTGTGTCCTTTTGTGTACCCTGTTCTAGAACTCCCTATACTGGAGAGAACAAATTGTTCTGTCAATTGAAGCGAACTATTTGCACTGTTCGCTTCATTTAAATCTTCTATGAACATTTTTGAGGCGTTCTTTTGTGTATCTTTTGTTCTGATCTTTTCTGCGGACACAAAAGAACACACCCTAAATAGATGCAGAGCACACTTCACACAATACATGCCATTTAAACCTGAAACAAAATATGCCATAAAAGTTTGGTGGGTTTGTGGTGTTTCAAATTTTTATTCTATTACTGGCCAAATATATACAGGAAGGCAAGTTATCAGGTAGAGAAGTCAATCAAGGGGAATGAGTTGTGAAAGACTTGTGTATGAGATTCAAAAGAAGCGGAAGGAGTATCATAACTGACAGCAATTTAAAATCGTTTAAAAAAATACAATTTATAAATTTACATGCTCGTTTTCATTACTACATATTTCCTTATTTTATACAACTCCAAGTTTAAATAACCTATCTACATGATAATGCCCCTCATCTGAAATTACTGGCTACTTGGGTAGCTTGGGCGTGTACACCACGGATAAAAAATTTTGAGTTCAAAAAATCTACCAATTATCAATTTTTAGTGTTTCTTTTTCAAGTAATTTTGGTATTCCAACGACCGAAGAAATCTATCAAATTAACGCATAGGTTAAATACATTGTTGCTGAATTTAAATTAAGGGAGTTTTTCCCTGGTAGAATTCTTCCTATGCATATCACACGAACTGTAACTCGAGCTCACCCCTACACCCTTGAAGTCAAATTCGGCCGTATCTTGAAATTCCATGAATGTGGAACGATTTACCATCCTCACTTCTCCCAACCACACCATCACCTCCTTGACTCACCCAGTAATCCTCAATTCTCTACCCCTTCTTTCTTTCCTTGCAAGGCTATCTATCCCCTGATAAAAAAAAGATTAACCCAAAAAGGAAAATACAATATTTGTTTTGACGTCTTTAAAACACGAAAAAATGTGGAAATGACGAGAAGCGAAAAACGTACAACAACAACAATGATCCTTAACTGTTCAACAGCTTATTTGTTTAATTTTTGTTACTTTTTAAACGCTCAAATTGAAATATAGACTAAAAACGAGTTAAGTCCTTTTATTCAAGACAACTTAAAGTTGAACTCAAGACTTTACTTCCATTACCTCAAATCTGAGTGCATCCTGAAGTTTTGTTTACAAACGCACAAATGTGAGCAATGTAACATAAATTCAGAAATCAGATAGGCCCAGACGGACGCTTTAAATTGGGTATTTCTTTCTATAAATATTCAGAACACTAAATTTAGTTTCATAAAACATCAGTCTTAGGTCTTAGGCTGTGTTGACGATTTGAGCTTGTGTACGCTATTAATTCCAAGAATGAAGAAGCACCAGTTTTTTGTTTTTTGACATAACTAATTCCAATTTTACTGTGTTTCTGGAAAAGTTTATTTAAACAACTTTTCAGCCCCTTCTTCAGCTTAACAATAATGTTCTGCAATTCTTAAACTCAAATCGTTTAAAAATCATTTACCTTTCCGGAGATAAATTTCTTTCGTAAAATTGCCCCAAAATGTATGTCTTGTTGATCTTATAAAAAATGTTTGTCATATATTTAAATATAGTTTTTAAATTAATATTATATTGCGAAGCAGACGCGGCTTTTATTGCATAAATTATATAACGTCCAATTATTATAAGTTAGTTGGGGAAGCTGTGTTGTTCTAATTTTTGATCTCTAATTTCGTCTCATCTATAACTTTGGTATGAATGCGGACTTTAATCTCAGTGCAATCGGGAGATTCTTTGATAAAAAGAAATTGTTTTTTTTTATCTATTTACAAAATATTTACACTTAAAAACTGTTTCCTACTGTAGTCAAGCATCTAGAAATCCTTAACTAGTAAGTAAATATTGTAATAATTACATTTTAAAGACGAAATTTTAATAATTAGACAAACATAATCCTTCAGGGCATCTAAATTATATATTTACTTACGGTTAGTTTGTTGTTTAACTTACTTATTCTCTAGTTTAATATGTCCCATAAGTTCACCGGTGGTCATAAATTGTGCTGAATTGATAGAAACTAGATTTGCTAGACTTTGTGGCAAGTTCAAAACTGTTGTGTCATGTGACCCAAGCGCTTTGAGAACAGTAGTTGTTGTATGTTGATGATGTTCAGGTGCTTGACTTATTGATATCGTACTTGTTCCATCTGAGGATGTTACTACAGGGGATGAGATCTGCAATTGCATTATCTGTGGCTGTTGTTGGTGATTTTGTTGAGTAACAATTTGACCATTTGTAGCATTTATATTTTCAGTAACTGCATCTATTTTTTCCACCTGAAATATATTATGAAGTTTTTCGAATAATGAAATATTTTTAGCCTTTCTTTTCATATACTTATACATATTTTTTTCATTTATTTATTTATTTATTTGTAACAAGCAACTTAGACTGTTAGAACCATTATGTATAAAAACAATGTTACTTGAGTAAATAATAGAAGAGGCTGAGTGAACAAAAAATTAGCACAAAATAAAAATATACTATGGTTAACTTAACTAGGTAAATGTTAAAATTCTAATTATGCTGAAGAAATGCTTGCCGGTAGAAATCCATCCCCTACTGTCCAAAAAACTTTTTAAAGCAAAAAGAACAGAAAGAGAACTGAGGACGCAGGTGTACTCCCTATTATTACGGCAAGCAGTACGAGGTAAGTGTATCAGTATGCGAAGTAGATAATCCGAAGAGTATAAAAAAAATTAGAAGAATATTTAGTTTAACGAAGAGCGAGACAAGCACGATCTGTTGAGACTTCCAGCTGAGAGACATGTGGAAAACGTGGGGACCGAACAAACTCTACTCTGGAAAATGAATATTGTAGTGTATGAGAGTGAGTTAATTTAAACAAAATGATGAAATTGCGGAGAATAAGGTACCTGTCGAAGGTGGTATTACGAAAATCCTGTGTGAACCACGCAAATTATGCACTCGCCCTGAAATACCGTACATATACCTGGTAACTGAATGAAAGGAAGTATCTGTCAATATTATCTGCGAAAGCTCCAGTATATATTTCCGCACCATATATGAAGTGGGAAAATAACAAGGCATGGTCCAGTTTGGATCATAAGCATTGGCAGATACATATTAATATTATGCAACTTGCGAGGACCACAACCTACCCTGCGGATTACAGTATTAATAAAGCGCGATAAGGATAGGGTCCAATCTAGAATGAAAACAAGGCTGGACACAAAGAGGTGCTTAATTCGATAACCAAAAAATGCAATCGATAGAGACATACCTGGATTTAGAGTTAATTTATTGTCAGTCGCCCAGACAGAGAGAAAGGTCAGCATTGACCCATAGATGACAGTGGCATAAAAAAAATAATTGCACATCATCTGGAAAAATATGAACGCAACCTAACTGCAGCTGGGAAATCATTTATATAAAAAGGTAAATAAAAGTGCGCCCAGAATAGGTTTCTGCGGAGCACCTTTGTAAAGGTCCACAAGATCTGATTCACGATTCTTCAAAATGACACACTGCAATCGCAAGCTTCAAATATGAAAAAAAATAGATTACAGGCTGACCGGGAAAAGCGGAAGAGGCTCTGAAATTTATGACAAAGGGTAGAATGATCCGATCTTATCGGAAAGTTTGGGAAAGTCAAGTAACAAAAGTCCAAGATAGTAAAAAATCAAAGGAGCAGCGGATGCCTAAATTAAAGAGAAAGACTTTGGGTCGGCTTCTATGCTGAAACTATAATAACGGATCGCGTAATGATACACACGAGATATGATAAAAAAAAATACGCGGCATTTTTGAATTTTGCAGCTGTATAAATTCAATTGCTGACCAACTTTGGTCCACAACCGCCTTACATAGTCTTGTATTAGAGTTAGAAAACATGTTGGAAGAAAAAGAGACAGCTGTTTTGAATCCATAGAGATTGCAACTACAAAAAGAGCAGTTGTACCCTCACTGGTAAAATGGGTAAAAGCAATGTTTAGAAGTCGGAGAATCACAGCTAATTTGTAAGCTTCGCTAAAGTACAAAGCTTTTGACGATAATGAAATTTCAGATCGCCTATCAAAAACAGCTGTTGGGACTACATATAACATACAACCTACAAGTGGCTATCAGACACATAGTTACAACCCATTCGCAACAGACAGTCAAAGAATCTCTTCGAGCATAATTCACTTTCTTTGAGAGTGTTAAGATACAACAGTTAATCACAGTTATTTAAGTACAAATTTAATTAGTCGAAGCCAGAAAAGAATGGTGAACACCAACACGATATTCTGTTATTACAAGAACAAAATGTATGAATAGCAATCGCACCGGTGCACGTCAACCTTTAGTTATACTGAAGTCAAAGATATTAAGTTATCATATTACACAACAAATATCTTGAACGCGCTGAAACTAAATAAAAACCGACAGATGGCAACGTGCTGCGGGTACCTTCGCGCCTACCTAGATAATTCGTGATGATAAAAGAAATCATAATCAATTAAGATTTACAAACAGACCCATTTTTTCTGTAAATAGAAATTGCTACTAAGGATCTGTCCGAATCCAAGCCTTTGTCTTGTATTACACCTAGTGATGTAACACAACAAGCTCAGCTATTATAATAGTTAGACGAAGCTAACCTGTCCGAACTAGTGTGCTTAGCTTAATATTTGACGTTTTATTAAAAGCTTGCTCATATTCATTAATAATTTGGTTTTAAAAGGAATTAAAACATTACAAAGCCTGCGCAATATTTATGCTTCGTTTTGACAGCGTTCGCCATTTTTCCATCAAGCTCAAGACGAAGCTAACCTGTTCGAATTCGTTTGCTTAGATTGATCTCGACAGTGAGCGAATAAGCATAACCTTAAAATATGTTGTCTATTTTAATAAGTCAAGTCGACTCTTAACTCGGTGATCAAGCTAACCAGATGTCTAAACTGTTATACAAAGTAGCAAAGCTCGGTGGCATAGACATGGATTCGGATAGAGCTTGACTCGACTTTGATTCGAACAGGCCTTGAATGTGCATTTTAAAATTTTAAACACGTAATTCAACAAAACTCCCCCCCCCCTTGATCATCCTATAAAAAAATCATGAAAATTAACTTACTTTTGTTTTTACATTTGCAGTAGTTTGGCCGTGTTTTTCATGCATCAATTTATGTTGAATGTAGTACATTTTTACAACAAAACTCTTATGACATATTTCACACACAAATTGAGAATTACCCCCGCTTTGTTCACTGTGAGTTCTGTAATTAGAATGATATTTACAGTAATGAGAAAATTTGATGTTATATTACTACAAACCTTTTGTGTTTATTAAGATTATCCTTGCGCGAAAATAGTTTCTGACAGAGATCACAGCTGAACATTTTTTTCCCTGTGTGTGACACAATGTGCCGCATTAGATGTTCCTTTCTGCTGAACGCTTTATCACAACCTGGTTCAGTACACTTGAACGGTCTTAGGCCTGCATGTAATTTCATATGCTGTGCAAGGTGTTCTTTCTTCTTGAATCCTCTTCCACATGTCGAACATTCTAATAACAATACATTCGCATCCCCTTTCTGATTGTTTGCATTCGAAATTGTTATAGTCGCAGTCTTTACTTGTTGTGTATTTTGCTGTTGATGCTGTTGCTGCTGATGCTGTTGTTGTTGTTGTTGTTGTTGCTGCTGCTGCTGCTGTTGATGTTGCTGCTGCTTTGGTGCTTGAGTGGGTAATTTAGGAGGAGAATTCTCAACTTTCACCTTCATGTTATGTGGATTCATCCTTTGCACAGTTATTGTACCAGAATTTTGATGTGTTTTATGATTTTGATTTGCTATCGACGTTGGAATTGTTGTTATTTGCAATTTCGGCATTGCAGTGGTCGTAGTAGTGACTTGTTGAGGTACCTGTTGAATTGTTATACCTCCAGTTTGGTGGTGGTTATGCAACGCATTTGTCGTTGTTGTGAATATAATTTCTTGATCATTTGTTGACGTTGATGCATCTATTCCTCCACTTGATAATATTTGATTCGTTGCTACAGTTTGATCTTGTTGATAGCTTTGAGATGTTTGTATCGCTTGGGGTGCAAGCGAAATTGTTGCAGGAATGGATGTGGGTGTAAGATGAACAATTGGTTGGCCATCAACAGTAGATATCTGAGGCTGCAACTGATTAAATATATTTAAAAATTTGATGCAAAAAAAATAAAAATATTTAGATCATACTTTCATTTGCAACGAATACGTAGTTGGTAAAACTAAATTTTTTGTATCAATATGCGCAACAATTTGTTGGTCAGTGTTGCAGTCTTTGATGGTAATTGGCAAAAAACATTTATTTGGTGATAAGAACTTCACATCTTGTATTGCAACAGTTTTGGGCACTTGTTGTTGCTGTGGAGGCACTGCCGCCTGTATAATTGATGCTGTTGATTTGTGTTGTTGATTGGTCGGTGAGGTTATAACGATGTTGTACTTCGGCTTTTTCACCTTTGGTGTTTCTGGTGATGTTATAGTAATTGGTGCTTGTATTGATTGAGGTGCTTGCTGTTGTATTTCTTTCTTTTTAGAGATTGGTGTTACTTTAATGTTTGGTTTCATTTTTAGAAATTCAGCCAGTGAACTGAAATTAAATAAAAATTTATGTTTGTAATGTTAGATTTCTTTATTAAAACAAAATTTAGGATTTCAATTATTCTCACATACTTGTGTTTAGACTGCTTATCAGCCTGCTGGGCACTTATAGTACTTGTGTTGTCTTCGACTTTGTATTCCACTTGCCCAGTTTTTACAGATTTTCCATCTAATGTGACTGTGTAATGAGGAATCAAATTCGTTCGATTATCCGTTGTAAGATCATCATTCGACTGAAATAAGAGAATTGGTTATTTTTATGTTATAAAAGTAAAATCAAGCTCAGAAAAAAAATCGATAAAATATTTTGAGTCGCTTTCTTCTTGACTTTTCGTGAATTGGGAGGCATGTTGACTGGTTTAAAATGCTCACTATTCCTTCTCTTCTCTTAGCTACTTGAAGCACAAAAAGCCTTTCGAAACACAAGAAAATATTCCTATCGTAAATTTAAGTAATGCATTATTACAACGCATTCAAATCTTCATAAACTTCAGCGAGGTTTTCGATATATTCGGCTTGATGAAAGACATGTTCGCCCAAGTGGGCACCGATAACACTGACCTTGAAAATGTTATCTTAAAACGAGGCATGCGCACAAGCACTAATAGCAATAGCAGTGATACTTCTACTACTTATTTCTACTTTTACAGATTTTTCATCACCTTTTTGCTGGTGGTAGGTGCTTTAATCAAAAAAAGCATACACACAAGGATCGAGAAAGTGAATTTCAGATACAGGGTGTTTCCGGTATGGTGGGTGGTCCATAGGGCAGGAAGTGATAGTACATTCCAAGAAACAAAAAAATCTATGAAGCAGGGCGGGGGGGGGGGAGGCATATTAACCGTGTCGGAACAGGGTGATTACGAAAATGTGCTAATTTTTCAGAAAACGCGCAACCTGTATCTCAATAATTACAGGGTGTACGATCAGCGTCAACGAGCTCATAGTATGCAGAACTTCATGGCGTTTCCGATGACTGCTTAACTAGCCCCGCACTACACTCATCTCATGAGTTATGGTAGTTTCAACTAAAAATTTCGAATTTTCTTACCTTGTTTTTTACAAAAAGGTGGTTAACATAACATTTTCTTATAAAAACTGTTAACTGTGGATGATCCTCTATAATTTGACCTATAACACTTATGTCCTAAATTTTGCCATTAAACAATTCAGATCATACCGGAATTAGACGATATATTTTTTAAAATGACGTGTTTTCAGTCACTATATACTTCCACTCTGATTATGTATTTAATTGGAGAAAGATCCGGGTTGGAACAAGATCAAGTAATAAGTACTATTAGAAGGTTAGACATTTATAGTCAGTGTTGTATTGTTGTATTCATCATATTATGTTCTAAAAGAGTACTAAGACAACCTGATGTATCAGGAATTTAATGTTACTCGCATTTTTTCTCAGATATTTACGTATAATGGGTAAACGGTAAGTCACAGACGTTTATAATATACTAAAAGAGTTCTTCAGGATGTAAAAACCTATGAAATTGGTTACACTTAACCATTTTTATACTGCCCAACAAACGGTTCTAGAAAGAAATGCGAAAAACCAAAATTGGTTTTGAATTATAGCTTATTTCCAAGTTTTCTTAGAAATTGACTTGAAATTATTTTTTCATAATTTTTATGCACTCTTTGTGGCCGACGGATTTTCAAATGAGTTATTTTCAGATAAATACAAATTTTATTCTATTATCCGAAAATTTTCAGGTAGGTAAAAATAACTCTTCGTTGAAAGATATAAAACGAGAAATATTATCAGATGACAACCATATCCAAATGTTTTGGAGCATTGGACCTTGCATACAAATCTATAGACAAGTTTTCAAGTAAATTTCTAAGAGAAAAAGTTCGACCAATATCAGATTGAGCTGAAGGTGTCGTTGATTTTTATTTTCTAGTCAGGCATTGCTGACTTGCACTTTTGTTACGTCATCACGTCGAGCGAGGTGTTAATGGTCTTTGTTCTATATATGATCAGTATTTTTCAGTTAGTTTCTCTATGTCAGTATGTAAAATTAGCCGGATTGAAACATGATTAAAAAGACAGAAATGCTAACAAACTTGCACTCTTATTAGAATAACTTAACGGCATTCTGCTAGCTGGCTATACCTGCACTGTGCTCTCACACTAGAAAGGTTGAGTGGAACACAACATTTTTGAAACGTCTCTTTATTCGGCTTATGTTATACCTTAATCCTTGGCATTTAAAAGCCATGAAGTACGAATGTGGCCTAGTGGATCGGTTGGCGGCCGACATTACACACTTCTTGCCTTGTCTTACTGTCGCAGTTTTTTCATATAAAAGTAGCTTGAATTTAAATTTTATAAATTTGGGTTACATGCTATTTTTTTAAACACCATTATAAGGAAAACATGTTGGGCTGCGATTTGTTATAACTTTTTTTTTGTGGGACCGATAATTTTAGGATAAAGGATCTGTTAAATCGTAGTTCATTCTCCATGAGAGTATAAAAGTATAAGTATGAACTCATTACTTGTAGTTAATGACTAGAGACCGGATTATATGCAAATGAATATTTGCATATTTCGACAATGTTACGGGCTGATTACATATTTTTATCATATTAGATGTTTTTTGCATATTTCTTAGGAATTAAGTGGGGGAAATCTATACAAAAACAAATGTATAAGCAAAGTGCACTTAATAATACACTAAGATGAAGTGAAAAATTATGATCAAAACGCACTTTTCACATATACCTAAGTGCATTAAAAAACTTGACACCAAGACCTTGTCACTTGAAATTATGAAAAAAATTCTAAGAAAAAATTCTCAATTGCCAGATATAATCCCAGATAACTTTAAAAGAAAACTTGAGAATGTGTTGGTCAGACCTATCCTTGAATATTGTTCTGTTCTTTGGGATCCCTACTATGCTGTTCATAGTAACAGAGTGAAGACGGTGCAGAGGAGATTTACTAAGGTTGCTTTGAGGAAGCTAAGCTGGAGGGATGATCTACCTCCGTACCAAGTAAGATGCCAATTAATTGACTTGCAAAAATTATCTACTAGACGAAAGACTCGTAATGTCATGTTTATAAAGGATTTGATAGATTATAGAATTATCTCTCCTTCCCTGCTTGAGCATATTTACTTTTACACTCCCTCTAGAAATTTGAGGTTCTTTTCCATTTTTCATGAATCGATTCTTAGATCAAATTACTGCCTTAGTTGTCCAACTGCTCGTTCTGTTCGACAGTTTAATGTGTGTAGTTGAATCATTGACTTTACTGAAAATAGATGCTCAATTAAGAAATCTGTGAGCTGTGTTATCGCTTCTTTCTCTTAGCTGTTTTGTATCGTTGTATACTTTTATTATGATTATCGCGTTATTGCCAATTATTGTATAGTTTTTTACACTTTGTTATTTTCTTTTGTTTGATTACCTCATTTACTTATTATTTCTATCTATAATTCAACCTATATTATGTATATAGTTATATTATAGGCTTAGTGCATGTTATTTTTTAAGAACTATTTTTCCTATTATTGGTCTGTGAGATTTTGTAAATCGGTGGGCGGAATGAATAAATAAAAAAAGAACAATCCGGGCTAGAAACCCTTATGCCAGATAAGTGGAATTATTGATGGTAGTGGTGAAGTCTTGCCCAATACTATAAATTCTAATATTACGCCTAAGTTGAAGTACTGTCCTATAACATCGGTGGATGTAGAACACTCATTTTCGGCATATAAATTTATTTTAGAGGATACAAGTTTTGATTTCACAATGGCAGACTTGGAGCAATAAATTGTAGTACACTTTATAAAAATAATAAAAAAAATTAATCGTTTTTTGTGTTATATGTACGGTAAATATAAATAAAAGATATCTTTGGATTCCTATAGCTTTTTTTACATAATTTTAGTTCTATATTTCAGAGATATTAGTTGCATATATACGCATATTTTTGCAATTGTCCTGCAGAGCATTTTGTGACAGAAAGTGATTATGAAATAGTTATGTTAAGTGAAACACATTTAAAGTCAGAAATCGAAGACACGGACATCGCTTTAAATAGTTATAAGATTATACGATGTGGCTCAAGTCGTACAGGAGGTGTCCTAATGTATTTGAAGAGAGAGTGGAAATGTGAAATAATTCAGCATGAAATGGTTGATTTGAGCATTTAGTGGTTGGTTGTGAAATGCACTTTTAATGACTACAGTTTAATGATAGCACTAACATATCGTTCGCCATTCTGAGCGCGAATTTTGTTATTTCTTTAGAGAAAAGAGAAGTGTTTTCGATGAATAGACAAACGACACATTAATAGTTGGTGATTTTAATATAAATTGGAGTAGCAGCGATACTTACAAAAGAGAACTTCAAAAAGTTATGCAGGACAACGGACTTAACCAAAAAGTGAATGTACCTACATGAATTACTAGCAACTCAAATACATTAATTGACGTGATATCTACCTCGGGTAGAGTGGAAGTTAAAATTAATACAAATAAAATAAGTGATCATGAGACATTGGACATTGAAATAAGCAAACATGTGACAAGAAAAACAAATGGAAATTACTTTGAATATATTCGTTATGAAAAGGAACGTTTTCAAGCAGAAATTGAAAGAAGTGATATTAGATTAGCTAGAAATAATGATTTAAATCAAGATGGAGAATTTTTAATAATGACTATGAAAAATGTTGTGCAAAAATTTAAAATTAAGAAAAAATGTGCAAATAGAAGCAATGAGTGGTTTACCGAGGAGTTGAGAGTACTAAAATCTGAAAAAGTGAATGCATATTTAAGAGCTAAAGTAACCAACACTCCGTGTGATTGGTACATGTTCAAGTGGGTTAGAAATATTCGAGCGTCGAAAGATAGATTTATAAGTACATAAATAATATAGAAAATGCTAATACACAAAAGAGTAAGTGGCAATTTATAAAAAAAAAAACAGTACTAAAGGAAGACAAACCAGAAATAGGAGAAATCCAGTTCAGAAGTATTGTAGTTAAAGATAGTAATGAAATAGCGAATAAATTGAATAGTTATTTTATTGATAGTATAACAGTTTTAAATAGCGTATAAAATATATAAATAACGTATGTTGATAAGCTTAGTGCAGAGTTTGACGAGATTTGAATTCGAAAATGTAAGAAAGAAACACTGAAAGAAATTTGTATGGCGATGAATAAAAAGAGAGAATACAACAGAATAGATATAAGAATGATTTTAGACAACTGGAACACCATGGGAGAAGATCTAATTAACATCATAAACAGAAGTCTATATGAAGGAACATTTCCTAGCTCTTGGAAAGAGGCCATAGTAGTGCCCGTACCTAAAGTAAAAAGTACTAGAAAATGTGAAGAATTTTGACCAATCAACATGTTGAACATTTTTGATAAAATAATAGAAAAATTAGTCCAACAACAATTGGAGAAATACTTGGAGGAATCAGTCTGGTTTTAGAAAAGAGCACAATTGTGAAGTAGCAGTAAATCTAGTCATAGAAGACTGTAAAACGGAAATAAATTTGAATAAATTTATACTAGCAGTATTTGTGGACTGAAAAGAGTATTCGAAATAATTGACAGAGAAATTCTTATCCCAAAATTGTCTAAATATGGTTTGAGAGTTACCTAAATGGGAGGACACAAAGAACAAGAATAACTGAGGTGTTATCAGAATCACAAGACATCATCTTAGGTGTACCCCAAGGATCGGTTCTTGGAGCCATTCTGTTCATAATATATATTAATGATATGGAAAAAGTGATGAAATATGGAAGATCAATTTTGTTTGCAGATGATACATTACTGTATATATCTGGCAATGACATACATCAGGCGAAACATGAACTAAAACAAGATTTGCATCTTTTAAGTAAGTGGTTAAGAATGAACAAGCTCCTACTTAACTTGCAAAAGACTAAATTAATGATCGTAAATGCGAACTGTGACATGGAAATTGATATTTATTGAGAAGTAATAGAAAGTGTGAGCAAAATCACATATTTGGGTGTCATAAGACAGAAAGTTGAATTTTGAACAGTACGCAGACTATATTTGCAAAAAAAATTGGGAATAAATTGGTTTCTTCAGAAGAATTAGACGCAAGATGTCTCTAATGACTACCATACAGGTTTGCAACGGCATTAGGCCTCATTTTACGCTAGTTACACATGCTACAAGCACTGCAATGGATGAACTGTAAAAAGAGAATTGAATTTAATGTGTTTAAGTTTATATTCAAAGTGAAAACAGGACAATTGCCTGAATATCTACAGACTAAACTGAATCTTGTTTGCGATGTACAACCATACAATTTGCGAGATGCAGAAGTAAACTTTTGATTGGACAGCAGATGAAGTAATAGAGCACAAAATTCATTATTGTATAAGGGACTACAGCTATTTAACCACATACCAATAGAACTAAAGCGTGAAAATAGATTTATTAATTTTAAAAGAGGATGTTTGGAATATTTAAGGACAAATAATACATAAAGAAATTATTTTTGTCAAATTAAGGTTTATATTAGCTAATAAATTATTATTATATTTGCATACATATTTTACTATTTTCATGTTGCATATAATCCGGTTTTTACTAATGACTTTTAACATGTTGAGGTCATCGCCCACTTCATGGCTTATACATATATTTCGGGGGTTACGGCTAATAAACAAGTATACCTGTTTGTTAAATGAAGGATATAGTAGTTCGTATACCAAGATTTCCTATTAGGCGATGTGTTACGCGTGGTTTTGACATTTTAGTTTATAAGTACCGTACCGCACTTTGTACTAGATTCTAGTACACATTTAAGGACCGATTGGACTAGCCGGGCATGGGATAACAGATTATTAGAGTATTCCAGTTAGAATTTCATGTCTCATTGGAAAATTTGTTGTTTATCCCCGAACGAGTAGATCGCCAAACAAAGCGGAATAACAAAGTCATCAAATAAGTCGAAATCAAACCCTTGGAAAAGTTAGTTTTATACAGCCTCAACGCGAATTTTTTTAATTGTTAAATATCCCGTTTTACTACAATGTTATCCACGGTAATTCATTAATTTTATTATAGTTATAATTAAGGATCACTAGATCTTTAAAACTTAGGACACATTTATACTACAATTCTCTGCAACCCTTATGATGCCAATTTCATAAAATTGAAATTTTGGTTCACATCGAAGGCAGGACCGTTCAAACGAATATATTCAGCTTATTTGTCTGCGTTCTTATAGAAACTTTCACAACTGCACTTGTTTTAACTAATTTTTGTTGGTTTGGGCGAGCCCATATTGAACCCGTTAAAATTCTCAGAACAAACCTAATTTCTTGACAGAGCTTAAAGAGGTTAATTTGGACATGGACTGAACTTTAAGCTAAAAAAAATTCGACTTAGCGTTATTATATATTTTTAGGATCCCTGAATGAACATAGGAAAAGAATAGATATGAAACTAAGGCAGATGGAGAAAAGAATATTTTAAGCTTACCTGAATGCCAACAGCTTGAATTATTGTGCTTAAGAAATCAGAACCTTGGGTTGTCACATTAGTTGTTTGGACTGGTTGCTCCTTCAAAAAATTTGTAGTTATCGTTGCCATTTTAGGGGCTGGATTAGCTTCTTTAATATAAACTTTTCCGCCATTCTGAAGGGTTGAATTTAAACAACCCTCTAGCATTGCCTGCGAGTTCAAACAAGTATTTCTAAATTCAACAATGTTTTCAACTTGTTGCAAACATTGTCCACAGAGAATTTTGGGCAATTTGTCTTTTTCATCGACCTGAAATTCAAAATTATTTTGCTATGATTGAAATATTTTCTAAGGAAAAAATCACATACAGCAATTGGTAAGCATTCTGAAATTTTCTGATATAAATTTTTTCTTTTCCCCTCGGACGAGAAAATATGAGTTTTAGTACCAGTACTTGTCGTACACAAACGACAAAGATCGTGATAATTTACACTACGATATCCAGACATTTTGTTTTGCTAGAAACTATTCTTTTGTCAGTTCAACTGCTGGTGGGACGATTTATTCGTCCAGTTTATTGGCCGCCAAAATTTTTGCCCCAACTGCAAGCACTTCTCGTTTCCATTAGGTCTATTGCACTTATCTACTATCACAAAAACTATAGATACATTCTAAATAGCACTTTTAAATAAAATAAAACAACTTTAATTAAGTATTTTGTCTGTAATCCTTTCCTATAAACAGCATGCATTTGACAGAAACCAAATAGCATAAATTATTTTCATTTCATTGTTATTCAATTTTCCCACAAGCCACCTTTTGATTCTCAAGAAATTTACTATGGTTATTACATTGTTTTGTTGATTTTAGGACACATATAAACAAATTATGCAATGAAAACCCTTTTATGACGCTTAAATGTTTTTCTGTGCAATCAATTGACATTAGCTTTCGTGACTTTTTTCGGAACCTTGCTTTTACCAGTTTTCTTACAGTGGCTCTAATTTTATGGAATATTTGCTTTTATATTCAGGCCTAGATGGCGCATATTTATAATATCATTCAAAATGTAAGTATGTCGTTATTTACTATTCTTTTGATCTTTTTTAAAATCTTGTGTCCGTATTTAGTCTCTTTCGAGAATTCTGTGCCATTTGTTTTACATTTTAGTGTCATTTTGTTTTCGTTTTGTGCTTAATGTTCGTTGTCCCTATTGACTCCTTTATCTTTTCCCATTTTTGAGCCCTTTGCTATTTATTTTAAAATAAGAGCCAATCAATAAAAGAAAATTATGTGGAATATTCAAAAAACTGTGTAAACTGCTATTTCGGTATTTTAATTTCAATTTCCTTTTTATTTATTTATTTATTTAGGTAATAAGTTATTATTTACAAAAACAATCATTGCACTTATTTATTCATTATTATAATATAAAAAATATAATCTAATATTGATTCACGGTATACAGAGTATATGAAGAATGCGGAAAATTATTAAAATAAATTATTTGGTAACAGCTTTGACAAAATCGATGAATGGATTGAAAAAAGGTTGGGAATATTATTGAAAAATATGCTCATCTGCAGATTTGATGTCAAATGTAATTGAGCCGTACTGTTTCCAAAATTGGTTACAGTTCAGCGTTCAGGTTGAAAGGGGCAAACAGATTTTAATTTGTGCCATTTTTGACTATAGGAATTAGACAGGATGGCTCAGTCCAATCTTATTATATGTCGTAAAACAAAGGAAATTGTAATTGTCACTTGTAAGCGAAGAGTCATTGAGTTAACTGGTTAGAGAATTTAGTTTAATAAAGAACTTGTAAAAATAGTCGGTAAGCTCTTTTAGATCTATATAAAAGTTGTACGAGACGTGATGTCTGATATTAACTATATTGCTCATTTTAGCAATACATAATTGAAAGAAGTTAATAAAACCACAATAATAGATCGTGAAGATTCGTGTTTTCTTTCAGTCTGTGGAATGGTAAAATCGCTATTAAATACGGCGAAAGATAATTTTGTGAGATCATTAAACCCTACATTATTATCTAGTTGTAGTACATAACAAATTTGAATAGTTTGCATGGCAGGTAGAAGATTCCAAATTTAATATAGTTCTCTGGATTGGCAACACTTTTGCATTAACTTTGTAAAACGAAATTTTTTATTTGCAAATTGAAAAAAATTTGCGTAGCTAGTAGATAAATGTTGGAAATTTATATTCTGATAATGTTGACCATTTGAAGGACTATGTAAAATTTGCAATTTTTTCACGCCTACATATAAAAAGTGCAAAATATAATTGTTGTTAATTTTTGCCAAAATTTTAAAGTTTGCGGACTTTGTCTGAGGTTCCAAACTATTGTGACGAACAACGATCTGAATTTCAGTTTTTTTTTTTTTTTTTAAATGACAGCCAATTATCGTTGCTCCAGTCATACAAAAAATATATATTGCGGGCAACATAAAATATTGCAAATTGGTAGGTACGTTGGAAAAGTTATTCACCGTTTTGCCGAACTTTTTGGAATTTTCTTTTTATTATAACTATTAGAAGGGTGATTTTAAAATAAAGAATGTGGGGATCGAAATAAGTTGCAAATTTAAGACATTCTGTAAAATATCAGAGTAAAGCTTTTTTAAGTTTGCAAGACTTTTGAATATTTTTTGTAAAAGTTATAAAATATTTTGGTTTTGCAATTTATCAAATGCTCCGGACCTCTGTGATGGTTGCAAAATTAAATTTATTACTATTTTACTTCACCTAATTCCATCAAAGTTTAAAAATTTTTGTAATTAAAGTGAATTTGAACTTTTCAAAAAAATACTAAAACACGATCGACGTTTCTGTTTGTTGAAGAAAACCCATAATTTTAATCATTTATTAGCATTTTTACTACTGGTAGATAAAGCTGCAAGAAATTATGTATCTAGCAACTTTTCTGTTTACAATCAACAAACCAGATACCAATTGCCATCCTTTTGGTACAATAGATCACAAAAGAACTTAAATTATTTTAAGTAAATGCACGAGACTCAGGGTCGCGATTATTTTGCATTCCCTGTAGGTCAAAGTCAGAAGGCCTCAATATTGGATGAATGTCAGATTACGGAAGTTCACCTTGAGGTTTTGGGCTGGGAATAGTAATGTATCATTTCTTGTACATATGCATCTCAGTGAATATCGTTTTGTTTATATATAAATCATTTGTTTAATTGTTTTCCATTCTAAATACAAATACAAATATTTAATATTAAGCGAAAAATAAAAAATTTTCTACAAAAAATTTAAAACCAAATGACACTATTATGCTACGAGCTTAGAGTAATTTTGAATCAATGTGAGCAAAAGTAAACAAATTGAGTAAGGAAAAACGAGCGAAATTTCCTCAAACTAATTAAAAATAGACTAACGAATTTCCTTTACAGCGCAGAGGGAAGGGTAGGTGTTCGAAATGAATTTTCTTTTGGAATGTGATCTCTCAGTCAGATCTCAACTATTAGCGACGATCAACGCAGTTGATCTTTGTGCGGCGCCGTAAATTTTTTGCGTACTCACTTGTGAGGAGTGATGAAATTCAGTTTACGTTATTCAATTCATAATAATTAAAAATCATTTAAAAAATAAACAATTGCGCAATGATTTATATCGAAGAAGAAGACCCAGTTGAGGAAGGTGCGTCTATAAACAAAATGCTATATATATGTGTATATGTATGTGCATAACAAGTGTTTATCATTTTGGATTTTGATATTTTTGGCTTCGTCTCAAAAAGCTGGCATCAATGTCACTTGTTTATTAATGAATTGGATTTGTGGATTCTTTCCCCGCAAAATAGATTTTGTACAGGAATATTATCGAAATTCTATAAGTATTTTTAATTTGTCATTTTCATAGTGTATTGAAGTATGATTGAGTCCCTTGAAAATACATCAAAATTAGTTGAAAATGTTCATTCAAAATGATTTTATGTAGTATACCCATGTATACATTAGTGAATTTTTTAGATCCTGACCTGAAGAAGAAAAAAATGTATATTCCTATGGTGATAGGAAAATACTTCAATATATTTCGAATTTTATACATATAAAAATATTTAGTAGGTATAATTATGACATTTTGCGCTAAATTTGAATAATGACATTAAATAAACAAGGACCATTAGGAGAGAGCTAAATAAAAATTTAATCCTTCGCTTATGAAATTTGTAATCGATTTTTACCTACCACCATTACCATTATCAAATTAAAAAAATTCAACCGAATTTTTCTCAATTTATTTATATCTCTCAAAATATCAAAGAATTTACGTTGGAAATAAGTGAATAACATAATAATAACATTATAATCGGAAAGTTTGTGAAAAATCGATTACTAAATTTTAGAGTCAAATAGGCAAGTGAAGTATAATAAAATCGTGTAAAACCGAATAAAATTAACCGATTGACAGAAGTTACTAGAGCTTGCTTGTGCTTGATGTGCATGAAATCCCACCTTGAATTGAAGATTTAGCAAATGCAAAGTAGCAGTAAAAAGTCACTAATGTATAGAATTAATTGTTTTTGCTTTTTTAATAAATAAATAATATAAAAACTATAACTCTCTTTTTTTACTAGGGCTGCACAATATTATGGATATTTCTAGATATAATACGGCATCCGAGTTAAAGTTTTTTCCGAACTTTGACACAGAGTTCAAAAGGTTCGCCAACAGGTGATCTAGGGTATCGTAAGAATTGGTCTTTCTTAGACCAATTCTAGGTATATTCCTTGTTATAACCTAGATGAAATCTAAAGGGTATACTAAGTTTGTCATTCCGTTTGTAACACCTAGAAATAATTATGGTAGAGTAAAATGTATTGGACACCCATGCATAAAAATAAAAGTTATTTTGATTTTTGCAAGTCTGTCTGTCCGTCCGTCCGTCTGTCCGTCCTCACAATAACTCGAGAACGCGTGTACTTAGAGAGCTGAAATATTGCATATGGGCTTATAAAAAAAAAGTAAAATTAAGTTCGTAAATGGGATAAATCGCGTAGCTCATATGTAGGGTTGCTATACTAGGGTCGTTTGAAAAGTCCGTGCAAAAATATAAACTACTTAATTTTTTGCGGTAAACCTTTTTTTATTTTTCAACATAGTCTCCTTTTAGGCTTATACACTTCGTCCAACGCTGCTCTAGTTTGTTGATCCCCCTCCGAATAATAGGATTTGTCCAAGTCTGAAAAATAGCCATTCGTTTCTGCAATCACCTCCTCGTTTGAATAAAATCTTTTTCCCGCCAGCCATTTCTTCATATTGGGGAACAAATAGTAGTCCGAGGGAACCAAGTCTGGAGAATAGGGGAGAAGTGAAACGAGTTGGAACCCTATTTCCATTAATTTTGCGACCACAACTGCTGAGGTGTGAGCTGGTGCGTTGTCGTGATGGAAAAGGACTTTTTTGTGGGTCAATCGTGGGCGTTTTTCTTGCAGCTCCGTTTTCAAACGGTCCAATAACGATGAATAATATGTACCTGTAATAGTTTTACCCTTTTCCAGAGAGTCGATGAGGATTATTCCTTGCGAATCCCAAGAGACAGTCGCCATAATCTTTCCGGCCGAAGGAACGGTCTTCGCCTTTTTTGGCGCAGATTCCCCCTTGGTAACCCATTGTTTAGATTGTTCTTTGGTCTCAGGAGTGTAGTGATGTATCCATGTTTCATCCACAGTGACGAAACGATGCTTAAAGGCCTGTGGATTCTTCTGGAACCGCTGCAAACCGTGCTTGCAACACTTCACACGATTTCGTTTTTGGTCAAGCGTGAGCAATCGCGGCACCCATCTTGCGGATAGCTTTGTCATGTCCAAATGTTGATGCAAAATATTATGTATCCGTTCATTCGAGATGCCCACAGAACTAGCAATCTCACACACCTTCACTCTTCTGTCATCCATCACCATATCATGGATTTTATCAATGATTTTTGGAGTAGTAACCTCAACAGGGCTTCCAGAACGTTCAGCGTCACTTGTGCCCATATGGCCACTCCGAAAATTTTGAAACCATTTATAAACTATTCTAATCGAAGGTGCAGAGTCACCATAATGTTTATCAAGCTTCTCTTTAGTCTCCTGAGGCGTTTTGCCTTTCATAAAGTAGTGTTTAATCAACACACGAAATTCTTTTTCGTCCATTTTTTGAAAATCACTCGACTTCCTCGATTCAAACGAATGCCAAACACAAAGAAATAAACCGATCTGGCTGAAACTTGGGGTGTGTTCTTCTAAGAGATGCTACTAACTAAACATAACCTCGATATGGGCCAGTAGAGCCATCTCTCTGACTTTGCACGGACTTTTCAAACGACCCAATGTCGTTTTTCACTATATATTTGGAGACTACCGCGTCAATATAGAGAGCTGAAATTTTATACATAGTGTTTCAGAAAAATAGTAAATATGATTTCTCACTCACACTTCATGTAATGACTCTCCATCTCACTCAAACTAGAATCTTAAAGTTACGGTCTTACGGCAAGGTTTGGGTACACTAGAATCATTTTTAGTAGGTGAAAAGAAATTTTTCGAAACTGGGTTTATTGAACAAAAAAGTTTTTTCTGTAATCTAAGAAATATTGTAGGAAGTGTTACACCATTTTAGAATCCTTATTAAATGCGTCAACTTTTGAAGTTACTTGCCAAACTGGTGTAGTACATTTTTTTTCATAACAGTCAGTTAAAGTTGGGTGAAATATTAATTTTCTATTCTTGGTTCGGCAAAATGTGACATTTTCTTTCAATCTGGAACAGTTGGCTTAGAATTTAAAGCAACAGGTTACATATAAGCACTACTCGGGATTACATATGAAAAATAAAATTGAACAAAAGTAAAGATTTGTAGCTACAGGAGCTAAAAAACCATCACAAGGTGTACATTTTCTCGAAAACAACAGAAATGTCTATAATTTGAAAAATACATGACTTAGATTTTTTTTATATTTTTCTGGCAACTGTTATGATTTGGTCTATCACCCGATTCCGGCTTGACGTCGACTTACAGGACACCCTGTATATATATTTTTTTGTTTGACGATCTTTTCTCCATATTACCACACCAACATCTACCTGTTATACTTAATACTCTCAATAGTTATCACCGTAAACTACAGTTTACTGTAAAAGAAGAGAGTATGGGATCCCTAACGTACTTAGACGTTAGAGTTATTAAGGAAAAAAACCTAATAATAACTGACTGGTACCAAAAACCTACTTTTTCGGGTAGAATTTTGCACTACAAATCTTTAAATCCTGAACATCAGAAATTAAACACAGCCAAAAGTTTATCGCCAGAGTTTTAAAGCTTAGCCACGAAAAATTCCATAGTGCCAATATAATAAAAATTAAGAACATATTGAGCGAGAAATCAGTAACAGGAGGGCTGTTGTTTCAACATAGCATACATAATGTTGAAAGTGTTAATGGGGTGGATCTGAAAATTTGTTGAGATTTAAAGGTGCAACTTATATCCCTGGGTTCTTGAAATGTTTCAAAAAATCCTTAAACCCTAGGATTACCAAATCAAATTAGGCCTCAGGCCGCACAAAACCATAAGTAATTGTTTAACCAAGCTTTAACCACACCCAAAGATCTACGTTCGGATGTAATTTACAAAATACCGTGCAAGGGTAGTAACAACGAAAATTGTCTGATGAGCTATGTTGGAACAACAAGGCAATTCATTAAAAACAGGATTTCTAACCACAAATCTGACCTAAAAAGCGGAAACCAAAATAAAACAGAGATAACTACACGCTGTGCATTATCTAACCATGCTCCAGATTTTGAAAATGCCTCTATCCTACATCACGAAAAACACTATAAGTAAAGATTATTGATAAAGGCATTATACTATATTCAGAAAATTCCCAATGCCATAAACAAAAAAACGGACACAGATCAAATAACATTTACTGCGCGCATTTGGAGAGCTTTTGGGAAATGATAAAGCTACGTCTAGCACCATTTGATTTTGACGAGTGGTTGGATAACCTTCCAGAACTCCTATAGTTTCTTTTACCATGTTTTGCCATTTATTTATTTATTTATACTGTGTTTTTAATTAGTGTTTGCTGTATCTGTTAATAATTTTACAATGTTTTTTAATCCGTAAGTAGCCTTTGTTTTCAAAATTTTAATTTTTATATCAAGCAATAGATACAATAATGTTTATAATTAGTCAGCGTCCTTGAGAACGATTCGAAACATCGGCCTAAAATGTCGGAGAATAAATAAAATTCTCACTAACTAAAGAGGTGTTTTTTCCTCCTGTCCGTCCAGCCCGAAAATCCTAATACACGGAAATTTAAAGTAAACGGACTAACGTAAATATAGTCATAATAATTATCGATAAAACTATTATACGGATTTAACTAATATCTGCTAAGATTACTAATTGTCTATGTTTTTTTTGTGTTGTGGAAAATAAAAATATGTTTTTAAAGTTTGTCTTCTCAGTACATTGAGTACTGTATACCTATATAATATGTAAATACAAAATAGTTGATTCGTAATTATTTTGTCTTCAGTTAACCTTGATAAGGACATCCTTTACCGAGACGTTGCAATCAAACATAATGTACAACCAACCACTGAATATGAATTATTGCAGGAAGAGCTTGGAAAGTACGCAAAAAATAATGTTTTCATTTATTATTATTGTTCATTATTGTTTTCATATATTATTAATTGTTTATTTATTCGATAACCGCTCTCTTTAACCATTCATATTCAATAGATAATAATATCGTAGTGTACAATTGAGTAAATTTAAATTATTTTACAGGAAAATTACTTCAAGTAGATTATTAAAGCAGATAAAAATGGGCGCATAACATGAACAATTTCCAATATATGTATTAAAAATCTAATGGATTTTGATATAGCACTCACCAAAAACAAAAACAAAGTCGCTTACAAGCTTGAAATTCGTATGTCCCATAAAATTTAGCTATATGGGTCGTATGTTCAGGGGCGTACCGACGAGGAGGGGGCGAATGTGACCACCTCGCATAAGGTCAGTTTTTTTTTTTAATAAACTCAGAAATAAAATGTAATCTGTATATTATTACAAAGTCCGATAAAATTAAATAAAACCTTTAAATATAAAACATGAATATGATTAACAACCATGATTCAGCAACATGGTCGCGGTTATTCAGAGGCATGAGCGGGCGATAAATGCGAGACATCACATAGCTAGATCTACTGGACAGTATATGTATATGACATTTGACGTAACTCAGCATTTCACGAAAAGTCTAGACACTTCATGGAAAGTAGGCAAATAATGTAACGGTTTTGACTTAGCCCCTTTTTACATTATGTGTCTGACATTTTTAGTCATTTCTTCAAATGCTATAAGCTTTTACGCCGATACTGTAATACCACCCTATATAACCAAATACTAGGAGTGGGAGATGGATGGTGGAGGGGGAGGTTGCACCCAGGCCTGCGACACCCACACCCACATACACACACATATCCACACATACACATACATACACGCGCCGCGCTTGTATGTGTGTGTATGAGAATGATTTGCAAAATCTACAAAATAAAATAGTTAAGATTTGCCTAAAAAAATCAAAATATTACTCCACTACTCAGGCGTTTTTGGAGTTCAGTGTGATGAATGTAAAACAATTATATTCTTTTGTGGCTTTAAAATTCGTTTACAACAACCTATGAAAGTTTCCACTTCATCGTACATGCTATGCTACTCGAAAGCAGTTATCAAACCCATTATGGGAACTAAAATGTCATAAAACTTATACTCAAAGACATGCTAGCATCTTAGGTCCTAAAATGTTTTAATAAATTGCATCTACGATTTAAAAATGAGCTTACAGTTAGTTACATTATAAATTAAAACTAAGACTTTTTCTATCTGAAAACAGAAATTATTATTCAGAATCTCTTCCAGAGTGTAAATAATTAGTATTAAAAATATAATAAATTGTAGTTTTCTCACAAAGAATGAACTTATAAACTAAAGACCGCTACGGATTTCCACGCTCAAGCGAAGGCTTATGTGAAGGTCAGCTATGAAGTGTAAATATTTGTATCATATCATATATACATTGAATTGTTCTCTTCTGTTTAAATTTATATATTTTGGAACTATTGGAAACTATCGGTTATGTATACATGTATTTTAATATTGATTGATGATGAATAAACTTAAAACTTAAAAAAAAAAATAAATAAAACTTAAACGTGCACAGTTTTTGTATATAATTAATTTGTCTATCATTATAGTCTATCAATTTCATAGAATATTTCTCATAATTTTAGTGGGCTTAGTACTCTGTAATATCAGCGTAGTTTTAAAAGAACATTGGATCTGATATATAATTATTTTACTTGCTGTTTATACAGCGACAAATTCCTTTATTGGCCGCTTTGCTTACCTTGGTACAGAACCAATGCAATTATAATTAGTGTGTGCCCAAGTACAAAACAAGTGCATGGTTGAAGATGTGTGTCCAAGTACAAAACAAGTACACAACATTAAATGTTAAATGCTTAAGGGGCAAACTATGCTTTGAACGTAGACGATAAAAAGAAACCTAAACGACCTTTTTCATTCGAAAATTATAACACTTGCTTAGGGAAAGTAAAAGTACTGCTTATTTGAATATCAACATATTTGGTGTATGGATTTTTTGCTAGAATATCAGTGTAAGTCGCATAAATGGGGAATTAAAGTCTTCACCCGTCTACAAAAAATATTCTACGAACTTTTTTCGCAACTTCTAAATTACTAATTCTCAAAGACCATGACATAGAAAAACTAATATACTTATAATATTATACTAATGTAATATATAGGGAAGGTGCTGTACCTTGGTACCTTTTTTGACATAGTCGTTTTTTTGACAAAGCTAATGGGACAAATCTTAAGCAACCGATTAGTATAGATTGTCTAACCCATAACCTTTCCAATAATAGTCGAATATGCAGTTAAAAACTTAGATTTCAGGATATCTGAAAGGAAATATGAAGGTCCACCTTTTGGTCCAAGGTACAACATGCAGCTGTACCATGGACAGTGGGGTATTGTATCTTGGACATTTGTAATTTACTAAGAAGAAATGATGTATATCAACAGAGTTAAATTAAATAACACTCTTTATTCAACCAAGAATAACAATATTCGCAAAGCAGACTACTAAACAAAAAATTGCTATAGATATACATCTTTAATTTATTTTTTACGTAAAGGCTGATCTATGGCTTTTTTGACATGTCCGTGGTGAAAATGTTTGAAGTGTCCAAGGTACATACCCCTTGCAAAAGAAACAAAATTGCCTGTGAAATATTTTAAGACGCGCAATTCATGTGGTGATTTATTTGCACGATTTATAATAGTACATATAAACAAGTTTAACCTTAGCTGGAGTCCAAAGATATAAAAAGAAGAGAACTCTAACACTTTCAATTCTTTATCACTGGAAAATATTTACTTTTTTCACGACTTTTCTTTAAAACGCAATAACTGCTAATTCCCAGAATACATTGCTTAAGTGTCATCTGTTGATTGGTTAAATCGGATAAAAGTGCGCTTATTTAGGTGACAGTCCGTGAGGGAAATAAAATGACCAAGGTACACACATGTCCAAGGTACAGCATCTTCCCCATATATATTTTGTTCTCATCTATCACTTCAACGTTATTTCAACTCAAATTCGACATGATATTTCAACTCACATAACAGGTTTGTTAGATCCATATTTGAAGCTTTGATGGCATCTAGTTGCTCGTTTCTTATTTCTGCTATACTTTTCCACCTTAGAAATGCGTGAAATACTTTATTTGGGTCCATAATGTACCTACATTATTTTGGAAAAAAACAATAGGTATCAATTTCAAGTCAAAAACGGATATTGCAATTTCAAAGTTCTTTATGCAAAACATTTGTACACTACGGTATTTCTGTAAGTATTTACTAAATTTCATTAGGTATTTGCTAATTTGAAAATATTGAATTGAATTTGAAACTTTTACTTATAGGTATGTATACTTGCATGGTTATTTATATTAAGCCTGTCATTTGTTTATTAATGCATGATAGTAAGAGCACGCATAGGGCATCAAATGTAGAGCTGCTGTAGGAATCTGCACTTGAATTTATAAAAAAAAAAACAAGAAAACAAAACAAAATACATATAGGGTAAATGCACCAATTCGCGTCCACTACCCAATTCGCGTCCACTTAATTTTATAATATGCTATAAAACGGCGTATTTTCCTTAAAATGCAGATATTTCTATATCCTCATATTCATGTACATATGTATATGTCTGCTATCCCTAAAATGAGAAACAAATTCGTTGAGTTAAATCTGAGTCATTAGAGGTCAATTCATTAGGAGTCGGCATGTAAATAATGCGAAATTGCAAGAAAACATTTTTTTTTGTAACGTAGTGCTATGAGTTTAAAATGTAAGAGACTGAGTTTTTTATGCCATTATTTTTATTTCGTAAGAAAGTTTTTTAAGTAGTTATATTTCAAATAAATATAATATTGTTTGAAATTTAAGTTACTTTTCGGAATAACCACATTAATTTTAGAAACAGTTATTTTCCCCTACGTACGACCACTTAGAGATGTAGTCAATAGCCATGCCAGAAGCCAGGTTTCTAGTTCGTTCTGAGTCAGGCTGCATGAGAATATTCGCGAATGGGGTTAATGGTTACATGGTTAATTACTGAACAAATTAAAAAACGTGAACTTTTTTGCTGAGGGCCACAAGTCCCACTTAAAATTGGAGCTATGCGAGTTTTTCAGGCAAAGGTGATAATTTTATATGCACTACTTGCTAGCACAGGGGTGGCCAATCTTTCAGCTTCCCTGGGCCACATTGGAAGTAGGCGAGTTATATTGGGCCACACATAAAATATACGAACCCTAAAGATAGCTAAAGAACAAGAACGAAGAAATGTACATACTTAGTTAACAATTTTAAGTAATTTAAGCTTCATTAATTCATAATTTTTTTATTATAAAATTAAAGAAATAGCAACATGAAATTGATGAGATATTTGACATTGTTTTTGAGACAATAATGCTTCGATATTTTGCGATCGAAGTTGTTGCAACTCTCAGTATGTTCTCAAGTTGCTCATAAGTTATTTTGTTCCTATTTTTATTCTTTGTGTGCTTGATCTTAGGAAATAGCTGCTCACAAATGTAGGTGCTTCCAAATAGCGATGGCACGAATTGTGAAGCAAGGGGTACTTTTCTCTGGGAAGATAATTCTTATGAAATTCCAGTAAAGAGAAATTATGAAATTTTTCTTAAAGTTGAACATCAGATTGCAGCTCTAGCCTTTTCATTTGAAAATATGCTGGCAAGTTTATGTCGACTAAAAATGGAGTCGCAAATATGTCAAAAAATTGATGGCTTTTTTGGAAATCTTGAAATCTTTTCTCAGATTCCTGTATCATATCGAAAATCAACGTTTCAAAATACAATAATTTATTTGCTTGAATTTCTGACTACCATAGTTTCAGTTTCATTCCGAAAGCCGTTATAGTTTGAGGCATAGTATTATGAGTTGTTTTTCACTTTGAAGACGCAAATTTAGCTCATTTAAATGAGCTGTCAACTCTACTAAAAAAGCAAAATCTGTGAGCCTGTTTTCATCACCAAGTTCTGTTACAGATTTTATTCTTGATTCCATAAATGACTTGATTTCATTTCGTAGATCGTAAATTTTTTTCAACATTTTACCCCGACTTAATCATCTTACTTCCGAAAAATACTAAATACTAAGTACAATTGCACATTGAAAACTTTCTTTGGCCACATTGCCCAATTGTACATTTATTATGTCGAGAAGTAACTACTCCCATGGAAATGTTATATAGATAAAGAAAATATTTGATAAAATTAATTGAGAAAGTATTTAATTATATTAGTTTTGTTGGCCGCATTCAAAGCCGTCCTGGGCCACATGCAGCCCGCGGGCCGCGGGTTGGACACGCCTGTTAGCACAATACATATGCTACAACGAGCAGATGTTAATGTTTTCAACTAATGCATCATCAAAAGTAACGACGGGAGTGGTTAAGTGATGATCTTGTTTTAAACAGATGAGTTAGATTTGGATCTTAGGGGCATGGAATTCGACCCGATAACTTTGCACAACCGAGGATATTGTCAAGATCGTTATTCAATTATCTAATCATTCAATCTCGTATAACACATATGACATTCCCTCGAAGTCCGCAAGAGTGTCAAAGGAATAAGCTAAATCAAGGTACTGCCATCGGCAAAACTATGGATGGGATTGAAATTAAGGCAAAGCAGATCATTGAAAATTACGAGGGAAAACGGACAAATAATAGAGCCATCGGGCACACCGACATTTATTGGTTGAGCTTCAGATGTAACACATCATCAAACAGATCTAAAACTTCCAATCCATAATAAAAGTGGAGAGGAGAGACTACGGGCCGGGTTCACAGTTCAAGTTTAAACTTAAGATGTGGTTTAAACTCAGTTTATCTCTTCAACACAGTTTCACAGTGGTAAGTTAAATCTCGTTTACACTTAGGGCCATATTCACCATAAAAAAAAATTCAATTAAAGCTATTCACCAACCACACTTACCGAGCCGATTTAATTTTAATTTAATTTTAAGTGAGGCGTTACCCTCTCTTAAATAAATTTAATTTCGATATCAGCTGATTGAAGTGTCATGCAGTTTAATGTCATATTTTTAATAGCGCAGTCAAAAGTTTGAAGAAGCAATTGCTTAATATGGGCTATTTTTAATTAAAACGAATTGTACATATATTATAAAATATTTTTAATAATATATAAAGACTTCTCTATTTAAGTAATACATAAAAGGTTCTTTTAATTTTTTAAATAATATTTAAATTACATGAACTCTCACGAGAACTGTCACTTGCCAAATTCGGAAATCTTCCAGCTGATAGTCCGAAATGTCCGAAATTATTTATTTTATTAAGGTTCGTGAATAGCTACAAAAGTTTAATTGCGATCCCTCAATAAAAATTAAATTAAAATTAAATTTGTATTAAATGGCTTGGTGAATACGGCCCTAAGGGCCATATTCACCAAGCCATTTAATTGAAATTTAATTTAATTTCTATTTTAGTAGTCCCGTTAGAGAGGGTTAGGGCTCACTTAAATTAAAATTAAAGTTATATATCCGTTATTATAACATAAAATAACCCAAATTAAATTTTAATTTAATTTTAAGTGTGCCCTAACCCTCTCTTACAGGAGTACTAAAACAGAAATTAAATTAAATTTCAATTAAATGGCTTGGTGAATACGGCCCTTAGATTAACCCCCCCCCCCCCCCAAAATTGAGCGTTTAAACTCAGTTTATCTTTAAATGTGAATAAAGTGACATTTCGATTTGAAACTTGCTCAATTAGATTGGTTTTTGGACAACATTTGTGTAATTATACAAGTTGTGTGATGAATTCAGACCAGGAAGATATTAGCGATGAGGAAATTTCAATCATGTTAACTATAACATCCAGACGACAAAGGATAATGAGAAATCAACCAAATCATTTTGATGAGTGGCACTCTGTCAGTCCTTTTACATTCGGTGATCTCTTTATGCCTTTCAATAAATTTCATTAATAACGTTGTTTCTCTTGATGAAAAGTTCGTCGTGCGTTTCAAAGAGTCTTTATTCATTTTCGTAGGTTTAATTAATTTATTTTATTTTCACAACGATTTGCCCGGCACTATTTTGACAGTAAATGACTCACAATAGTTTGCTAGTTCACAATTGTACAGAAAATAGCTTGTTAGTTCACAATTCCATAGTGCTGCCATATTAAAAAAGGTCGAACACTGTGAAACTCATTTTGGTTTAAACTCAGTTTAAACTACGAACGGATTTTAACTAATCCTGAGTTTAAACTTGAACTGTAAAACCGAGCTTCAAGTTTGGCTAAAAAGTATGTTGAACTAAATATAGCTTTAAAGCAAAAATTTGCTTTATTACTTTAATTTATAAAACGCTGAATTCCATTTTGGTTTATAATTCCTTCTTGATTTGTACCTTTTAATTTAATGAAATTTAAAAGATGCTGTTATGTAAAACAACACAATTTGAATTGAATTACATAGTTTTAAGCTGAAGAATGTTATGTTACTATGAATTATATCAGAACTTATTATTTTTTAATGGATTTTCAAATCAGAAACAACGAAAACGTAATAAAGTCGTATCTTTCAAAACGACATTTATTTAACACCCCATATAAAAGTAGTTAATTTTAACCTGGCCGCGAATAGGCACCTCAGTGGACGTAAACTGGCTTAGACTGGACGCAATTTGGTGATTTCTGCATGCACTAATATTTTCAATTATTATGCAGATTAGATAAATGTTTTGAGTTTTTAACTTAAATGAAAAGATAAATATTCAACTTACTATTGTACTATACAAAAGTTTAAACATCGACATTAAGTAAATTCTACTATAAACCCTTCTTGTAAGAATGGCATTTCCTTAAATGGCCACGAATTGGTGCGTTTACACAATATAATAAAAGTTTAATTTAAATAAATTTTTTTTTTTTAAATTGTTGATATCTTTAATAATTTTAATCAGAGGCACTTATGGAATTGTATACCTATGCAAAGAGAAATCCACTGGTACTAACTTTGCTGCAAAATATGTCAAATGTGCTCGAAAAGAGGATCGTCGAAATATGGAAAGAGAAATAGACATAATGAGTTGCCTACATCATCCGCGGATTATACAATTGTATGATGCATTCGATGACGGAAAGACAATTTGTGTGATACTTGAATTGTAAGCCCCATTTCAAATCCATCGATATTCATTAAAATTTTGATGAACATTTTTAATAATCAATAAATAAAATAAAATAGAATCCTAGGTGGAGAACTGTTTGAGCGTGTCATTGATGATGAGTTTGTTTTAACGGAAAAGGCCTGCACATCTTTTATGAGACAAATTTGTGACGGTGTTGGATATATTCATAGTCAAAACATTATTCATTTGGATCTAAAAGTATGTATAACTGTACTCTACTCATTATTCTTTTTAATTATTAAATTGTTTTAGCCGGAAAACATTCTATGCCTATCAAAAACTGGTACAAGAATAAAAATAATTGATTTTGGATTAGCACGTAAATATGATTCAAAAAAAAAGTTACAGGTAAATAGTCTAATAGATCTTAAATATTGGTTCAATTTAAAATTGATATATACCGTTTTATGGTTGGTTTTCCTAAATTTGTGCTATAATATATATATATATTTTGAAATATAAAAAGAAAGTAAATGATTGGAGTCAGCTTGTGCATGGCAGTTCCAAGTGCGGGTTAAGAGCAAATAACTAGATTTTTGAATTATTTACTTAACTCACATTATACCTTGCTCACAGAAAATGGAGTAGACTGGATTATTGAGCTCTGGAATGGGAATAAAACACTGTGAATACTTGAGAGCTAATCTAATCCATTCTACTCCGCTTCATGTGAACAAGGTAATAGACCCATACTCTAATTTGATTTTCGTTCACAATAAACGTTTAAAACGGAAATTTCTATATAAAATTAATTTTAAATTTGAAAAATTATTCAAAGAGTCCGAAATTTTCGTTTTTTATATTCAATCATAGCAGGTATATCGGAAAAACAGGATAGGTACAAAGCTATCTTTAAAAAAATATCTTTCTAATTTATTATGATGGAAAATTGATGACATTACCATTCCCAATAATTTAAACTAGTCTGATATTATGATATCTAAACTCAAAAGATCAGACTAGAGTGTATTCATTGTTGTCTTCACCAGAGTAGAATAATAAAACGTGCACTTCATGTCACGTCCAGTAATTTTGACTGATGTTAGATTAGATGTTGACCATGAAATTCTTGTATAGTTGTTGAATGAAGGACACGAGAATTTGATCTTGGTTGGCCATTAAAGAATTCCTGGAGGACTCGATATTTATAATACTATTTCAGTTTTTATTCCGAAACACTATAACTTTGAAACAATACTAAAGGTGATCTTATGGGATCGTCAACAGTAGTATTCTGTTGGCCTAGCCTTTGAAAAATGATCTCCTAAATGGTACACGGATGGATCCAAAATGGAAGGTAGAGCTGGCGCTGGCTTAAATGGATCGAATTATTGACTCGCTAAGGCACTGGAGCCTCATATACCGTTTTCCAGACAGAGATCGACGCTATAGAGCTCTGCACCTGAAATTTCGTCCATAAAAAAAATTCTCGGATAAAAATATTCTACATAATATCCGACACTCATGTTCGTTTACCTTAGAATCTAAGCTGGTCTGAGAAAGTCTTTAAGCAACTAGCAATAAATAAGCTTACGCTGATTTGGATGCCAGGTATTAAAGGCAACGAGATTACGGACCACCTTGCAAACGAAGGAGCCAGATCTTTGTTTAGTGGCCCTGAACCTAATTTTGGCTACCCAGCCATGCAGAGGCTTTGGAAGTACAGAATTAAATTCACCTCAAAACATTTTCATAAAAACCGATTGGACCAGCCATCACGAAAGCGAAGGCACTTCGTGACCTGAGCAATGTTCGCCCGAGAAATGGCGACTATTTACGAAATTTCGGAACAGGTATCGCATGAAGGTGCGTAAATCCAAGGAGGCTCAAGGAACAGAAATATTTGGCACATCGCTTTCTACTAAGGCTCTTTGGAGGAAAGTTCGGAACCTTGGGTTTGCTTTTCGACTCTAACTCCGTACAGCATGACATAGACCCTGATGTAATCAACAGCTTCTTTGCTCTAGTGCAAACTAAACTAACATCCACTTACCCACCGGGTAATAATAATAACATCGGCGATCATGCGAACTCCCTTTCCTTTTCCAACGAATTTCCAGTAAATTTCTAAGAAAAATTACAGCCTTCCCTAGATCAGGTCCAGCCATCGCGGATTTTATATTCTATCGAGGCGATGTCTATTTCCCAGCCTTTGTATGTTTTTAATTTGTATGCTCTTACGGCTTATCCCTTCCGCCGCTTGTCCAGACTTCAGTTGCAGAACTTTTAGCGACTGAGCGCGAGCAAAAATGTTCAAAATGGTTCAAGTGGAGCCATCTGACATTATAACAAGGAAGCATTTTCGCAACCACTATAAGTTCTATACACAAGGATGTCAACCTTGTGTATAGAACTATGTATATAGTGATTGCGAAAATGCTTCCTTGTTATAATGTTAGATGGCTCCACTTGTACCATTTTGAACAGTTTGTTCACGCACAGTCGCTAAAAGTTCTTCAACTGAAGTACTATCGACAAGCGGACAAGGAGTTCAAAGGATAAGTTATAAGAGCATAGCCAAGCCAAACTAATAACATCCAAAGAAGTAGAATAACCAGTAAAACCTCGCTAGAATATAAAATCAACGATACGTCGACGTCTTGATGCCCCGTAATAAACCAGCAATGGTTTGCTCCAATATAAAATCAACGATGTCTAGACCTCATTTAGGGAAGCCCGAAATTTTTCTTAGAAATTTACTGGAAGTTTCTTCCTTAGAAAATTGTTATGGATTATTTGTCGCCGCCAATTTTTATGAGCATAGACGCGTAGAAGACAATAAGCATTCATTTCTTCTGAGAAATACAGAAAATGTTTCGTCAGAGTTTTTATTCAGTCTGGTAGCCGCCTGGAGTTATTTTCAGATGCAATCATATACAATGTGTGCCGTTGTCGGCCTCCAATGCATAACAATTCTAAGAAAAAAATTTCCAGTAAATTTCTAAGAAAAAATTGCTGCTGGTCCAGAATCGCTAATTTTATAAGCTGAACCACAATAGAAGTAAACGTAAGTACATTTACTTACGTAAAGCGAACGCGCCCTTTAATTTAACAGGCGTACACAAATTAACTTTAACTCGTGTGAGGGGAACTTTCGTTAGATTTAAAAGTCAAATTGCAGTCAGTAAAGGTGCGGTAAGAATCGCTCATTCCGCTCATTCCGTAAGAACGCGATGTGTCAAACAGTTAATTTATTACTAAATGATTAAAAGTGCGCGGGAGGCCATTTTGGATGCCATAGAGTGCGGTCGCTTTTTTATCGGAGTAGAAATTAATCTAAATTAAAACTAAAAGAAATTAAATTAAGTTCGATATAAAGCGCTAAAAATAAGTGTCTAACTTAGCTAAAGTGATATTAGTGATATTAGCGACAAAAGAGCTAAGATTATTGTTATTGAAACTTTTAGCCCTATGGGCGTGAAATTCCGCTGATTAAAAAGCATTGAATCAGCAAGGGTGGTTTATCGGTCATAGCACCGAAAGTTAAATCACAAGTTCAGGGTCCTTTTTGACCCTGCAAACGAAAATGAGTTCATCTAGCGATGGAAATATTGGGGTACTAACATTTCCCTCCAATTTGCTGTCTCAAGCGGACAAGGAGCTGATCGAGAAGCGTGTAGAAGAAAACTACGAAGCTTGGCAATTAACGTGTGGAGAGAAGCGCACCAATACAAACGTCTCAATGGACAATAGCTCTACATCGAAGATACCTATTTCTAACAGCTCTAAGCAAGTACCAATTTTGATACCACAAACGGGGACTTCAAAGGCGAACACAGATAAAATAAATCTGTCAGGTAAGAATGGTTCCGGTTCTGATTCTGGCCAGAACATTGCTACTAAATCAATTCTAAAACAGGCTGCGGATGGTTTCACTACGATATTGCGGAGGCGCAAAAGAAGCTCAGGGGAGGCTAGCCCATGTGACAGAAACGTCAAGAAATATATTAACGAAAATCCATTTGACATCCTCGGAGATGACATCATGGACACGGACGATGCTGCTTTTAGTGTTTCAAATCAGACTGGTACATTACAGACAAATTATAATCAAGGTAGGGTTCAATCAAATTCTAGCTTTGCGTTAAATAATAATATTAGCAATAATTTAAACACAAATACAAATGTAAATGTGAACGTGAATAAGGGACCTAAATTTTGCCCGCCCATTTTTGTTTTCGGGGTTAACTCCAAGCTATTGACCTCAATAATAAACGATAAAATTTTGGAAATGAACCTGACCGGGATCGGATTCCACTTCGTAAATTTAGATTACCTGAGAACGAAGGTTTTCGTCAGCCATGTGGGTTTGCACGGGGAATTGTTGGCTCTGTGTAGAGACTCTGCAGTGGATGCCTTCTCGTTTACTCCTAAGGAGGCGAGGAAGGCCTCAATCTTGATCAGAGGACTGGATGGGGATGAAGATGTTGACGGGGTACAAGCAGACATTAGGTCGCAACTCCCGGAAATTAAAATTCTAAAATTATATAGATTCTCCACACCCAATTCTAGGAAAATAAGGGTACCACTAAACATTTTTGTAGTCCAAACGGAATCTATGGAGGAGGTTAAGAAATTGATTAATATCAAATACATTCTTCATCAAAGAATATATTGGGAAAAAAAAGGGCAACCAATGTTCTTAGATGCTTTAGATGCCAGAGATTCGGGCATACGGGAGAGTACTGTGGATACACACCCAGATGCGTGCTGTGCGGCGATAAGCACGATTCGGAGGTATGTCTCAGTTCTGAAAAAGACAAAAGGCCGCCTCCGAGGTGTGCTAACTGCCAAGCAGGTGATCACCCCGCTAGTTACCAGGGTTGTCCAGAGTACCAAAAATATAAAAATAAAAAAGAAAAAATTAAGACTATAGCTAAAGAAAAAATGACAGACCGAGTGCAGTCAGTAAATAGAACCGCGAGTAACCTCATCAAACCAAACATTTCCTACGCAAACATCCTCAAGGAGGGAACGGCGTTAAACACAAGACACTTTAGATCGACAGACGACAACGTGCTCAATGATTATCTAAACGAAGCACAGAAACTATTCAATATGTCCTTCTTGGATCTCATCAAGAGTATCAGAGATTTTTGGCCGAAATATAAGTCAATTCAGTCCCCAGAAGAGAAAGCACTTGCTTACTTGAATTTCACTGCTTCTATATTAGGATGAACACACAAGCTTCACTCAAAATAATGTCTATTAATATCAATTCTTTGATCTCTCACGAAAAACGTCTTTCCCTTCTAGACTTGTTGAAAAGCTACAAGCCTCATTTTGCCTTTATCTCGGAAACGAGACTAAATGATAGACACAGACTACATCTCCATGGTTATAACGTAGTAAGAAATGATGTGGGCAGAGGCACTGCCATCATCATAGCAAATAATATCTTATATGAGAAAGCATCTCTAAATAGCGAAACTTTCTCTACGTGTTTAGCGACAATCCCATTCAAAGATAATATAGGAAATACCAAAAGACTACTAATAGGAAGCATATACATACCCAGTAATGCTGGCCCCCCCCCTTGTGGAGGGACTTAATCTACTTTATCATACAGCTCTCAATTATGACGTAACCATCCGAGGTGGGGATTTCAATGCAAGACACCCTAATTGGGGAGACTCCCAACAGAACAGAAATGGAAGCACTTTAGTGAACTGGCTTAACAACGGGCCTTTTTTGAATATGGATATACTATCCCCAGGTGGTCCCACCTTCCCAAGGTCAGCATCTGTACTAGATTTCTTTTTGTTATCCACAAGTTTACTAGACTCAGCAAACAGCCCGTCATGTATGACCATCGCGGCCCCTTCAGACCATTTTGGACTGTTGATTAAAGTCACGATAGACAATTGCTCTCTGACCCCATTGGCCCAACGTAGCTACACTAGCTACGCGGAGACGGATTGGGTCGCCTTTCGCTTTGACCTCCATAATAGTCTGAACAGAATTGTAATCCCCGAGGAAGCAAACATTGCAAATGTAGATATCGACAAATACATTCAAATAATCACATCCAAAATTAATGAATGTACAGAAAAACATTCCAAAGTCTTAAATGACAGAGATCATAAGTACAACCACATATCCAAAGAGACAATTAAGCTAATAAAAACTAGGAAATCATGGCTAAGAAACCAAAAACGAATATTCCACCGGAATCTGAACAGAGTGAACGTAGAGTATCAGGAATTAAAAGCGAGAATAAAATGTCTGAGTCAAATAATAAGTCAAAGAGTTAGGATGGAACTGAATAAAGCATTCCAAGAGAGACTAAAGAACATTAACCCATCCCCACAGGCGTTCAAGGAGATTGACCGCATCACGGGAAGAAAGTACTTTGGCACTAGCATTGAAAATAATAATTTGAGTCACCAAAACAGGGACCTAATAACCACTGCACAGAAACTCGAAGCTTTTCATAATTATTTTACAGAAGTATACTCAGTGAAAATTCCAGATCTGGACAGACATCTTGGGCTAAGGCTAACAAACAAACTGACCTCCTTCCATAACAATATCTCCGGCAGTAACCTTGTACAATTCTCTGTCAGGAATACCGCGTCATCTCCTTCCATGAACAATAACTCATTCACTACCTCTAATAAAGTTGCTGAAATTAGAGCCAGTCTAAACAATAAAAAATCTTACGGTCCCGATAACATCTCCAACTACATACTACGCAAATGCCCTAAAGTATTAGATGAGAAACTGGCAATCATCTTTAATCATTGTACTAACAACGGGTACTTCCCTTCGGACTGGAAAACAGCCAAATTATTGCCAATAGCAAAAAAAAGAAACGCTAAACAACTTAAGGACTTTAGACCGATTGCCCTGCTATCTAACTTAGGGAAATTATTTGAAAGAGTCATGGCAATTAATCTCGATAACTTCTGTGATGAGCACGACACAATCCCTAATAATCAGTTCGGCTTTAAAAAAACTCATTCTACTGACCATGCGGTTCTTGCTCTACTCAACGAAAAAACACAAAATCTGAGGAACAAAGCTTGCACGGTGGGTCTAGACATCGATCTTGAGAAGGCTTTTGACGGTGTGTGGCATCAAGGTTTAGTTTTTAAGCTACTGGAGGTCGGCTGCCCTCTAGAATGCACCAAACTAATTAACAGTTTCTTGAACAATAGACTTGCCACAATTTCTATATCTCAACAGGTATCAAATGCAATTCATGTTAAGTCAGGGGTGCCGCAGGGCTCTATACTTGGCCCAAAACTTTTCAATATCTACATGTATGATTTCCCGCTTAGAAATTTAGAAACAGACAGACCAGCAGCTATCCTATATGCTGATGATACATTAATTCTGGCGCAGGACAGGAAACCCGTCCGGGCATTAGAGGAGATCCAAAGGTTTATACCTAAGCTGACCAAGTACTACAATAACTGGGGGCTCAGAATAAATGAACAGAAGAGCGGGCTCATTTGTTTTCGTAATGCAAGCGGCAAGGGACACTACTCGGCTGTAAGGGAAAGTAAGTCCCTTTCTCTAAAAGTAAACAATAAGCAGATACCCCTTAAAGAAGAGATAAAGTATCTGGGAATTACTCTTCACAATAGACTACGTTTTAACCCTCATGCCAGAAACGTACTAAAAAAGGCCAAGGCGGCTACGGCAATGTTACGACCTCTCCTTAACGCGAAAGCTCTATCAAAAAAAACGAAGACACTCATATATAAATCACTAATTCGACCCATCATTGGATACGGATTCTCGTCCTGGTTTCAGATAACCCCAAACGTGGCGAATGAATTAGAAGCTTTCGAAAGAAGGGTTGTTAGACACTGTGTAGGTAAATTTAGAAAACCAGATAGCCACAAATGGTATTCTAACAGGTTTTTGTATGGCGAGGTCAAATTTCCACCGTTATTAATGTACTTACTAAGTCTATCCACGAAAGTGCTTACGAAAATGGAAACCCATGACAACCAGTTAATCAGAAATATCTTTAGCAAAAATAGGAACGATTCACTAAGCGACAACTACTATTTGTCACCAATAAATATGTTGCACGATAGCTCCCGGCCCACTCTCTTCAGTAACCCCACCACACAACTAAGAGTACCCTTCTATGAGAAGGCATCCACGTCAAATTACAGAGGATAGATGGTCCAAGTGCTTATATAATTAGATTTACCTCTCCCCTGGATATGAAGAGGTATGCCGGGAGGATAGAATGCACTCACACTGACTGATAAGTGACCAACAAACTAAAGGGCAATATTCACTTTCACATCATGAGTTTAGACATATACCTAGACCCGTATATAGATACATATACTTACTTTAGACAGAGATATAGAAACATAAAGATGTAATGACATTGATAAGCAGATATCAATATCTCCCTATATATGATAAAATAACGAATCAAATTCTGTATTAACTAATAGGTACTTTCATCTTTTCATCCTGTTACTTTTCCGTTTTATTTTATAATAGACTGAACTGAATCTAGATATAGATTATAGATATAGAGTTATGTACAGGTTGATATATCAACCTAACTGTAGAATAGGACAAAGGGCAATGACCCTAGTCATGAATTTTGAATTCTTAAGTTGGCAATCCCTAGATAGGGTTCCTTCTTTTTTCTTTTTCTTTTTCTTTTGAGTAATTGAAACTCCTTTTGTGATACTGCATAAGTATAGAGCCCCTTTGGCTCGTGTTATGGTTTGTTATGTAATTATTAAGTTAGGTTAGTGTCAGTAAGACAAAGTGAAGAAAATATACATCGGGAGCAAATGTACAAATACTTAGTAATCATCAGAGCTGTAATTGTGACAAATAATGTGATAAATGTAGAGTTAATGTCCTGCGACATTAATCATAAATTGAAAATCGAATGTAAGCTAGGCAAATCTGTAAGCCAGGCAGCGATATATATATATATATTCTAATAGTTTAACGAAGTCATGTACCAGAACCTTTATGTATTTCAGCCTCAATAAAATTTACTTTGACTTTGACTTTGATTAAAAGTGCAATGTAAAACTTAAAATGGAATAAAAATGGTACTGTGAATTGATAGAAAGCACAAATATTCAATTAAATCAACTTCCAATTGTTAATTTTTTCACTTTTACCACTTTTTAAAATTTAACACGTAAAATGTCATTCGGGCATTGCGAATTAATAGAAGGCACAAATCTTCAATTACATCAACGTCCATTTGTTAGTTTTTTCACTTTTACCACTTTTCAAAATTGAAAACATTAAATATCAAGATAATAACTCTTACGGAATGTGATATATATTTAGGCTAAAAGCATCAATTTTTCGTAAGTTAACGTCAGTCTCGTTCAATTTCGTACAGTTATTTACGTCTATTGTGGTTCAGCCTTATATTGGAGCAAGGAATTTCCTGGCTTACCCTTTGGTTACGTCTGTCCTGCAGTAGTTAGCGCCTCTACAACACAACAGGGTACTAAGTCAAATTGCGTTTCGCAATCACTATATAGTTCTATACACACGTGTATAATATATATAGTGATTGGGAAAATGCTTCCTTGTTATCATGTCAGATGGCTCTACATACACTTGCACAATTTTGAACAGTTTTCAAGGGATAAGCCGTGAGAGCATATACATATACATATATATATAAAATGGACGATCTATTATAGGGAAGCCCTAAGAAATTCACTGGAATTTTTTTCTTAGAATTTTCATGCATAAGGGGAGGCCAACAACGGCACACAGAAAGTATTATATCCGAAAATAACTGAATAAAAATTCTGCCGAAACATTTTCTGTAAATCTCTAAGAAAAAATGAATGATTATTGCTGATCTACGCGCCTACGCTCATAAAATTGTTAGTGGCCCAAGCACCCGTTGTCGGCCTCCAAAAATGCATATAAATTCTAAAGAAAAACTTTCAAGTAAATTTCTAGGAAAAAATTGAGGCCTTCCCTTCATCAGATCGAGGAATCGTTGATTTTATATTGCAGCGAGGCATTGCTGGCTTACCCTTTGGTTACGCAGTAGTAGCGCCTATAAATGACAATACAATAAGTCAAACTTCCCTGGCAGCCCAATCATCATGAGCGCACTGATGAGCTTGGATGAATGTAATGCTGATTTTTGTTATAGCACCGGGAGTGGGACTGAGCTCATTTATATACCTCGCAATTCAATGATTGCTCAACACCATTTATCCCCCTTTCACTCATACAGATGCACTAGGCATACGAGATCAGTATCCATACCAATTTATTGATGAGCTGAGTTGGCGAAGAAACTCATCGAAGCGCTCAGTAAAAAAGTTACTTGTCGTACAACCACATAATGTATACTCACTTACTAAAAAAGTTATGTTAGTTAACATAAAAGCCCCTGCCCGCAACGGTACTAAAATTTTGTGAACTGATGAGCGTTGACTAGCACGGTTCGTTTCGCAATCACTATTTCTAGTTCTATACACAAGGATGTTACCACTGACTTATAACAATGGACTGAGCGTATTGTAATTTTCCTATAGGAAAAATGGCACAAGTTTTATAGTTCTCTCTTTCGCCCTATGGCAGAGTTGGAGCTACCAACACAAAATATTGTATTCTGGAACGTTTGCTTATGCCATTTGATGTTTTTATGTTGGCTACAGATGCAATCACAGCAGAAGGAATAAGGTAAAGATAGTGTTTACCATGCTCCGTCTCTCTTGCCCATAAGCAGGATTCAGTTAAGAATAACTTTTGAAAATTAAAGTCGGAATGAGTTTAATTCCTTATAAGCGATTAAAATATCACTTGGGCACAAGGAAATATATTATTTTAATTAAATTCGATTTTCGGGTACATAATTTCATCTGATTGGTTGAGTTTTACATGTTTTTTATGTAATCGTTTTAAAGGGTGCTCTAACGGTGATATACAGAAACACAATATTTTTTGTGCCACATGAAATAGCAAATCGCTCAGTCCATTGTTATAAGTCTCAACTGGAAGTCCTAACAGGTCGTGCTGGTCTATGCTTTTCTAATTTAATTTTGTATGCTCTTCGTACTATGTCCCTATTTCCCGCATTGATTTACCCACTTACACACTCTACGGCTTGACAACAGGGACAACACCTGCACCCTCAATTCTCATTTCGTTACAAGTTCTTTTCACAAAATATCTTTTTGGGCAGCGGGGAATGGATATCGATCGAATGCGTTTTGTCAGCATATTTAGAATTTCATTTTAAGTTAAGTTAATCTTAGTAGGTATATTTTTTCCTTGGCTATTTTTTATTATTCCGCCACCCATTTTGTTTTCTAAAGTAACAATTTATACAATTAGTCCAACAGGCAAAAAATAAAATAAATTCGTACACTGGGAAAACACCCCATTACTGAGACAAGCTAAGAAATTCATAACTAATTCGCAACAGACGACAAACATTTTCCATACGATGGAAATAAGTCTCATTACGGGTCTACTAACTGGGCATTGTCTATTTAGATACCATCTTAAGAAGATAGTTTATGTTGATAGTGATACTTGTCGCTTCTGTATGGAGGATGACGAAATTGCTGAACATGTCATCTGCGACTGTCAGTACGTTTACATGAATACTTCAAATGAAGTAATCAAAATATCATGTAAACGCGCATTGATTTCAAGTATACTTGAGTCAAGTAAATTACAAGTTTTGTTCGATTTACTTGAGAAAATTCATGTAAACGCAACTTCAGTACTTGAAAAATTTTCATTTGTGTGAGATATGAAAATGGCAAAGAGGAGCAACAAGAAGATTATTGTTGATTGATTTTGAGCATTTTTCTCAAGATATTTATCTAAAAATCCGCAATTCTGTATTGAACTTAATGCAGAGTTGTCGAAGGTAAAATGTCACTTCAAGTAAATTTCAAGTCAAGTAATTGGAATTAATTCAGCCAAAACCCTACTTGAGTTTCAAGTGGATTTCAAGTCAAGTACTCAAGTATTTATGTAAACGTACTGTGTGAAGCTCTTGGCCGCATATGACTAAGACATCTATAAAAACCCATCGCCAGAAGGTGTTACAAGGATATCCCCAAAGAAATTACAGATTTTTTCAAAGACCTTAATTTTGAATGAGTGCCTTAGAGCACTTAGGGGCGATGCCACAAAAGATCTTAGAGGATGGAGCAATATTTTCTTTGGATGTTGTTGAGGCACTCGAAACTTAAGTCAGTTAACGTTCTAATTATACATATGTAGAAGCAGATTCTGTCAGATTCACAGGCGTAAAAGTAGTTTCCAAAATAGCATAAGTGTTAAAAGGATACACCTTAGTAACTACTCGTATATTTTTTTTTAATTTAGATTTAGATTTTTTTGTTATTTAGAATTATGTATATTTGAGGCTTGTCAATTTCATTGCAAATCTAATAATTCTATGTACTGATCAGCCAGCCTCTTCTTTTTAGCATAGAATGGACTTACGTCCCAGGGATTTATTTGACTTTCCACAATTACCTTTTTGTAGCCGCATACGTTAAAAGGATATTCTTTTGAACAGCATAGACTGCAGTCTTCATACGACTGAGAGTTTTTTTTCCATATTAATACCATTGATAGCTGATGTGCCGCCAGATTATGAATATCCCCTAAGCAGATATCAACATTACGTTATCATCATTTTCCATTAATCTATCAACTCAATTCAGGAAGGTAGTATGGATATCCATCGAACGCTGAATCTTGCGACAACTATTAATTTATTCCATGATCTCCCAATTGGCACCAGAAAGAATTATTCGAATAAAAACTAGTAAATTTTTTTGATATTTCATGAAACGCTATTCGGTAAAGGTACCGAAAAGGTAATTAATACTTAGCTCTGATGGGGGAGCAGGATTACTACTACCACTGGTGGATGTGCAATAATCGTAATATAGTAGTTACCTAAACATTTAAATCTAATCAATAAGTAACTCTGACTTCAATAATATTATCGATCTATTTACAAGTATGTATACATTAGCTGCGTTTCTTATACTGAACTGTTTCATTGGAAATTTCACATTGATTTGGTTCTATAAAACGGTTATAGGCATATGGGTGCAAATTATCAAATTGAAATGATTTCAATTTTCTCAAAATATTAAAATAGAGCTAAAAAATGCAGCCACGAGTAGTGTGTGGTGTTAAGTTGCAATTACGATTTTTTGACTAAACGCTTATTAACAATTGATTATTTATCAAAAATTATAGTAAAAAGCAAAGTCTAAAAATTTTATTAGGTTTTTAAGATGTTATAAATTTTCATAACAAACACATGTAGAACTTTCACATGCATTTCAATATACCTAATAGGTTTTATTTGGAACCGCAGAGTTTGCAGCACCAGAAGTTGTTAACTTTGATCAGATTTCATTTTACACAGATATGTGGACTTTAGGCGTTATTTGTTATCTACTGTAAGTTGGTAAAATTTTACAGAAATATTATATAATATATATTTCATATAAAAAATGATGTCATGGTAACATCCCCGTTACAGATTATCAGGATTTTCTCCATTTGTTGGAGACAATGACTTGGAAACGATGACTAATGTAACTTTGGGAAAATACGATTTTCAAGATGAAGCTTTTGAAAATATATCAGAAGAAGCAAAAAATTTTATTAAAAGTTTACTTATTATGGATGGAAAGTAATTTAATTTTAAAAGTGATAATTAAAAATTGTATTGTTGTTATTTTCGTTTAAATATTTTCAAGGAAAAGGCTTACTGCGGTAGAAGCTTTACAGCATCCATGGCTTAAGAAAACTGCTCAAACAACCGAGTTGGCATCAACAAAGACCAAACTTAAGAGATATGTTATTAGGAAGAGATGGATTAAAGCAGTTAATACTATAATAGCATTACAAAGGATGGGTGCTAAAATTGATTGTAATTTAATATGAAATTTTTGTGTACATAGAAAATTGTTAGTGTTACATTATAATATGTAAATTCAATTCAATTCAATGAAGAGTTAATACTCAGGAATATATTACAGAGCCATATAATTCTATACTATACTTGAAATATTTTTTACTTAAGAATCAAGAATTAATCTATTTTTAAAAATTTTTATGTAGATTATATTATGTAATATGGAAAATAAAAAGTTATTCCTTGATCGGATAACAACTGGTTATTAAAAAAGTACATATAATCGTCCATGACTATATTGGCTGCTTACAGCAGTATATCTAGGAGGTGAGCAGGAGTACAGTCGCTTCCCTGGACCACATTATCAAAATGTAGCGCCTTTAAAACAACAAAGTTGAGATGATACGCGTTTAGGTATAAATATACTGAATCCCTTGATTTTCATGTGAAGTAGTTTATTTCTAAATTCTAAAAACAACTTACATATTATTTATTATATATATATATTTATTTATATTTATTTCGTAATAATCGAAAAAGTATATGTCCCGAGAACGCGCCCCGTGGGAAATGGAGCACTTCAAAAACTATAAAAGAGCGCTCGCTCCTGTGGAAGCATTGAGCGCTTGCTTTTCGTACCTTTCTGGATACTTTTTTTTAATACTGCATATCCGCAGAGGTCAGCATAGGAGTTACCCTGAGAAGATTTTGGAGGAGACAAATTAATCATGGGCCCAACCCTCCAAATGTGAGTTCTGAATTTATGATTATTTTTGTATGTATCTACATGTACATGTAATACTACAAATTAACTAAAACAAGTAAAAAAGCTAGAAATGGTCTAAGACCAATTCTTATAATACCCTAGATGAATGCCCGTATAAAATTTTTTATGGTCACCGATCTATGCAAGTTTGATTTTTGAAATGGTTTTTCGCATATATTTCTAGAACGGTTTGTAGAACACAAGAAATGATTATAACCAATTTTATAGGATTACGTATTCTGAAGAAGTTTTTAGTGCAATAAAAATATCTTGGACCGATCGTTTTCAACGTATACGTAAAAAATCTAAATTTTTATATGGCAACAACATTTAGTCCATTTTTGAAATTTTATTTGCTAGTACAATGAGAAAACACCATGTACCAAATTTCAGTTCTCTACGGCGATGCGTTCTTAGGCAGTGTCCAAATATATAGTGGAAAACGAAATTTTTGTATGGCAACCCCACGAGGGGGGGGGGGGCACTGTGACGGAATTACAAACTTAGTAAGTATACCCTAGTGTATAAATATAAAGTAGCAAACAGCACACAACGAAATGTTGACCGTTTTTAGTTTACTTCTCCTAAAAATTGCACCATCCAGCCATTTCATGGAAAACAAATCCTTATCGAAAAGATGTGACTGAGCCTTTTATTTACAATAATTTTTTCCTGGTCACACGGACCTATTCCTATTAACAATCGATTCTAGAAATTAATACCTTTCTATGTTGCTTTTTAGTCAAAGATTTAATCATCAAACGGCTTTCTAATTTGTAGGTTCTAAAAGACTTAAAATTATGCTAATACCCAGTAAGGGTTATATATTTTTCGAAGTTTTACCTGTAAATATATCAGGCGGGTGGAAAAATGACTGCACTGCATATACATAGATATATTAGGATAAGAAAAGTGGAATAATTGCAATGGTGCCTATGAATTGTGCTATGAAATATTAAGGAAAACGTTAATAAAAATTTTGTTATTTGTTTGTAAATATAAAATATCATTTATAACATTAACCCCCACAAATATACAAATTTTAACATTTTCTTCTTGTCAACATCTCCCATACAAAAGTCACTGCTTGTTCCTCTCCTAATAAACCCATGGCGTTAACAACTTCTTCAGTTTTAACATTTGATAACTAAAAAACAAGATATGATATATTTTTAATAAGATCCGTTTCATTTAATTTAAACACAGAACATACCTCTTTTATATAATTAAACATCGCCAAAGTTGGACTATCTGCAATCATCCAAATATTTACAAAATTTTCAAGCTTTAGAATTTTAGCCAATTCAAGCCATTTGCGATCTTTATCAAAGATAACTTTAAGTTGATATATACACTCATCATCAAACATTGGGCAATTCAATCGATCATTGTCCTCCAGTCTAAATTCGTCAATTTGAAGCGGTTTCTCATCGTATTCATCTTCTTCAGAACTTTCGTCTGTATTTCCGCTTTTTGGAGTCGTCACAATTTGCTCCTTAAAATAAAAAAATAGTAACAATAGAAACAAACACGTATTACATATGATGATTGAGATGAATTTCTTACCATTGGTGTAAAATCATTACTAGAAATAGAACCAGTTGTAGCACCATGTTCCAACAAAACTTGGACTACTGATTTAGCTTCTTTTCCCATTGAATAAGCAAGACGTAAAGGAGTAAATCCAGATGTATTCTGCTCATTAATGTTAACTTTTGTATGGTCCAGCAAATATTTAATAATATTTTTGTCATTCTGAAAATATTATAACAAACATAATTTATACATATTTTCTCCATAACTGTGAATTATTGATTATTTACCTGTTCAACTGCTAAATGTAGAACATTATTTCCATTCTTTGATATACAAATTTTAGTGGATGCTTCCCCAATTTCAAGAAGCTTTTTCATCATAGGCAGATTCTTTTTTCTATAAAATTAAATGATGATGAATGGATAAATTCGATTACATTATTATAATTGATAAACAAAATACGTACTTTACAGCTAAATGAAGTGGTGTAAAGCCATCATCGTTCGCAAGATCAATCTGAAGAGGATGACTTTTCTTTGTGTAATTTAATTTTTCCACAATTTTCGATGCACTCATTAATATGTTTTCTTCAACTGCAACATGTAAAGCTGTGTTTCCTTTATAATCTTGAATGTTGGGATTTGCACCTATAATAAAGAATTCGTATTATTCAATTAAAATTAAAATATTAGAAATACGAGGATTTTTAGACAAAGCATAGAGGGTGAATTTTCTGTGGATATTATTCGAAAATAGTTAAGCTTTCTGTATACAGGGAGACTTCAATTAAAAGATACTACAGTATTCAGTAGATATGTATCGTTCCGAGGATTTTTCGTAACCGGATCTGGATCATGTAATTTGAACCCGATTCCGCGGACACGTTCAATCGTTTCTTTCGTAATTCAATTCAAACAAAGGTTTTGTGAGTTCATCTGATTCTTTATTATAGAATTAAGAACAAACAACCTAGCTTCCAATTAAAAATATAAGCATATAAAATTGTCGATTCCTTTTATCAGTAAGTAGGTACTTGAACAAGCTTTGGACAAAACTTTTTAGGTGGGATTGAAGTTGCCGGGATTTTCGACTTGGTTTTACATAATTAATAAACGGGATGATAGAGGCGATAAGCACTTTTGCGTTCCATTATGCACTTAAGCTAAACTAAGTAAGACTAGACCAATATTTGTGTTCGGCTTAAATTTGCTAGTGTAAAAGCACATTGCAGCCTGCAGATATAAACATATAGCAGAACTAATTAAGGAGCTGCCAATTTATTCTAGGAATGCAGATCTATCGACATTTCTGCATGTTGTCATTTATTCATCACTTAAATTTCCACTTGTTCCTGTTTTTTTTTTATATTCATCGCATTTTTCTCTACATTTTTCGCCCTTCGTTACTACCTTTTGAGCCAAGAGATGTAATTTCGTCCTCACTCATATACCTGCACAAATTTTATATTATACCCGCATTTCTATGCTTCTTATATGTTCTAAGGGGTTTACGAGTAAAATCAAATAAGTTCCTACAAAATATTAAAATATGCAATCAGAAAATGCGAAGTGTAATGTGGTCAGATCAGGAATTTTTCTTTGCATAAATTGGTTTAAACTTTAAACATAGGAAAGAGTGAACGACAGTTCCACTAAATATGGACTGATGCATCTCCAGTATTCAGTAGTGTTCCAAAAGTTATAGATAGCAAACCAAAGAAACACAACAATTACAGGGATGAATGATGCATCGATCAGTGTTTTTTTTTAAACTTCGAATTAACTTCATTTATCCACTCACTCGTTGTTTCCAAGTTCATTCACAAATTTTATTATAGCACTTGTCAAGTTGGTCTATGCAGAGTTAGTAAAGTTTCGGTAATCTCTGCAGCCTGGATTCGATTCGTAAAAATAACTTTATTAAAAATGTGCAGATGAGCCCGATTGGCAGCAAATAGGTTAACTAGATATTGTGTTGTAAAAGTGACTTTTACCGATGACCTTAATGAAACATGTCTTAAAATAAGACTTTGAATTTTAAATAAGAAATTCTATATCTTAAATTTAAAAATCAAATGCGATAGTTACTATTTTACACTCTTTAAAAATTGAGAAAGGTTTCAAGAGTAAAACATATGAGGACGAACTTCTATTATGTAATGAAGAAGAGAAGATACCTTATGCCATCAAGACAGTGGAGAAGTAATGCTTAGTCGTCTCGAAAAACGAAGGATAGACATTATTGGTCGCTATATCAAAGAAATTGAAATTTCAACACATTTAAAATTGGAAAATCCGTGGACAACTAAATACCTGTTACATATTACACGAAATCTGATTTATCACAATTCCTGTTTGCTATATATCCTCAAAACGAAGTGCCAATAATCGTTACGTGCGTGCAAAATACCATCGAAAGAGTGATTGAAGCATTGTACACGTCATTTTTATTTGTAAATGTAAGTTTGAAAATGGACCAAATCTTGCAACTCCTTTGTAGGATTGACATAAAAAAATTCCCGATTTTCACGTACATATAATGGGAACCCGTTCAGTCCGAGTCGTTTTAATATACTGAAGAATTTTTCAAAATGTTAAAACATGAAATTAGTAATATATTAGCACCCGACAAACCGGTTTGAAAAGTAATGTGTAAAAAAAAAACGTTCTAACGACGTATATCGAAGCCTGCCTGTATTTTTGAGCTTATAAATTTCCATTTAAAAAAAAAATCGATTACATATTTAAAAAAGAAACTTACCGAGATTTATTAGAGGTCTAATATACTCCGACCTATCATGTATGCATGCTATATGCAAACATGTTTGCCTTTTTTCATTTAGATTCTGAAGAACATCGTATATTTCCAATTTATCAATTAGATGAAGTAGTTTTACCATTTTATTGTTATCACCGTGTGTTATAGCATTATGTAAAATACTAAACGAAAAATACTGTTTTAATCTTCCTACATTAACTCGAAAATTATAATCTACTACTTACTCATCATCATTCGACTTGGCCTTATTAAATACTTCCAATATTTGATTTCTTGCCCTCTCAGGATCTGATTTAATATACATCCTTCCAATGGAACAAATATCTTTAAAATATTCCATATATGAATATTCTGTAGTGTTTGATTTCACCACCTGTTTTTCTGTAAAACTACTCGGTGAACGTTTACTAATACTGGCGCTTGCTGTTCCATCAGTCTCCAATTTATCAAAATCGAAAAATTCCTTGTCAACATATTCCATTAATTCTAAAAACAAAAACAAAAAATATTATGAAAACAGATACAAAACAACGACTTAAATTATTTGCAATTAATTTACCATCTGAATCTAATTGAACTTGTTGTTCAAATTCTGGCGGAATATTTTCATTTAATAATTTCTCTATAAAATCACTTCGGTTAATTGATCCAAAACTTAAGCTCGTTTGGGGACTGTCTTTAAAAGTGTTTTGCATTTCTGTAACTATAGTCTCTGGAATTTCAAGAGAACTTAATCCAGATGAATTTGTACGTGCTCTTTTGCGGGCTGTTACAAAATCTCTCGGTTTGTATCTGAATGGAACTGGTTCACTGTGATCTTTATCGCTTGGTCGAAATAGTTGAATAAATACATCTACCTGGAAGATGCATATAATTATTTTTTATGAAATTATTTATTTTGTTGTTTTTTGTTTTTATTTACATGCTTATCAATATCTTTATTTTTATAAGGCGGTGTTCTTAGTGCTATCGCATATTGGTGATGTACATCTGCTTCAGAAAAAATCCCCCAATCTTGCCAAATTTCTTCATCATTTTCATCGACTTCAAAAAACTTTACTTTAATATTTTCTGGAAAATAAAAGATTTACGATTTTAATCCAAATAAGAAACTAACAATTTTTATTTCAAATTACTTTTTCCAACTTTTTCTACAAGTAAAATTAAGTCATCTCCACCAGTAGCACTGCTCACAGCTGCACTAAGTCTAGAAATTTTTAATTCTCCCGTTAAAGCACTTTCTAAAAAAAAACAGAAAAACAATAACAAATCTTGAGTTTAATTCGAAAGCAATTATGCCATTTGTTTTACTTACTCATATTATTGATTGGCCTTGAAAAAATAGGACCACAAACCCTAGTCCAGGAATCATCACTGTTTACAGAGTATGCTGTAAAACCTAAGCGCACTTGATTTAAATTCATATTTTTCGCTTCTTTCTCTGATTTAACTTTGATCTGAAAATTGAAAAATAATAATTTTTAGTTGATAAATGGTAAAAATTATCTTCTTTGTCCTATTATGGCTATGCTATCATTAATAAGAAAGAAATCATTGCTCAAATTTAAGAATCTATTACTTTATTGAATAGTAGAGAGTTATGGTAATTATAAGTTTTTTTTTTTCATTAACAAAAAGGAGTAAATCACCAATCATGGCTGCCATTATTATATTATCTCAAGGCAATAATAGAATCTCATTTCATCAACTTTAGGGACGCTTACGCCAGGGCATTATAGCATTGAATAGTAGGCCTTCGATTGTAGGCGACTTATTGCAAGAACTTATTTGCAGCAGGACGGGGTATTTTAACGTCAGCCGCATCAACGAAAATGTATTGAAATGAAACCTTTTCTGCTCTATGTCTGTCAAAAAATTAGAAACGAATATTGTTCTTAATTTATCTCGTATATATTTTCATAAGGTACAGAATAGCGGACCAGGGCAACCATATCAATTATCAGCCGGTTCTTTTTACAATATTTGAAAATTTTAGTTCATTGGCATTGGAATTTACGTCAATTTAGAAAGCCGCTGACGTTCGTACGGCACAGAGAATGAAAATAAACAAAAAGAAGCAATTACTAACGATATAGAGTATTTAGAAAATTTAAAAATTAGTCGAAGTCGAGTAATCTTGGGATTCCTTCGGCTCTTGCCAAGTTTTAATGTAATTTGCTTTTACTGATCCCCAAATTTCAATTATTTTATGCGTTACGTGAAAATTTTATTCCGTCCGGCAACGCTGCATCAACGCATTAAATTTTTATCACGCCACGTTTAATGTGGAGAACTCATTCACCTTGTACAATTTATACGAATCTAGTTTATTTTATTCTGGACTTTTACAATCATAATTTAATTTAATTATATATAAAAAAAATTAAAATTCTTACATTGCTCTCCTCAAAAAGAGTTAGAGGTCGTCCAAGCTCAAATTTCTTTTCTCTAATTTTTTTCGAAACCAGTTCATCTAAAATATACTTTTTCGCCGTATGAATAATACCCATACCTTGAAAACTATAAAACAAAAAAATGCAATTTAATTTTGTACTTGAATGAAAAAGATAAAAATAAATTAAACACCTACACTGCTTGATATCCTTCTTGTGGAGATACATATAAATCATGAGGATCGCTTACATCAATATCATTATGTCGGACAACCAATTTATGTGAATGCGGTGATGGTTCTAAAGCTGATGCTTCTGTTTGATAAAGACTGCAACGTATTACAGCTTTTCCATGGAATCCACGCAATTGTACTGTAGGAAACATTTTTCTTGATTTTCCATTACTTGCTCCCATTAATGAACCATGTGTTCCATGCATTTCTGATTTGTAACGAAATCGAAACTTATCTACAGGTTCTTCGGTTATTACTAACTGTGGTGGTTCTCCTTGTGATATGTCTGAAGAAAAGTTTTTTTTTTTTTTAATTCAAATCTTTAATCTTTTGCGAATATTAGACATTGAAACTTACTAGGTGCAAAGAATGACCTGTTATTCTGGAAGGCAATATGTCCAATTGGTTCATCTGTAAATATTTTTATAATTCATAAAAAAACCTCCAATTTATAATGGATAATATCCAATGAACTTACCTAATGTATACATATTCATCATATTATATTTTCCACCATCACTTATTTGTGACATTGGAGATCCCACCATTCTAGAACTAGTTGACGATGATCCCGGCGATGGTGTATCTGAATAGCCGCTGTCTATAAAGCACAATTTAATTAGTATGTTCCAATTTGTTAGAAAAATAAACTTATAGTACTGAAAATATGTAAATAACAACTTATAAACTGTAATATAATCACCTAAAAAGTTTGAATTTACAATTTCAATAATTAATCAAGTGATTCATAGGGGGAATTACATATCATAAAACTTTCTGTATGAATATTTTTATGTACGAGTTATGTACGGAATATACTTAATGAACAAGTTAGTCTATTAGTTTAGAACATATCATTAAAAACTGTTTATAAACTTCTGACTTCAGATTTTCTGAACAAAATAAACAAGATAAAATTATCTAGAAATAAATCAGCAAACTAAGAGAAATAGTGAAACTCAGATGAGACTCGATTAGCGCAGAAAAGTAGTATAACACTAAAAAATTAAATCGAGTGTGCTTCTGCATTACAATTACACATCAACATCACACTTGGAAGCGATGCTGTCATTAGATGAAGAAACATTATTTCGAATCCGAAGCCGGACATACATTTCTAGGATTTACACTGTGCTCTTAATTCTAATGTTCTAATGGTACGGTTCTTGCACTATGTTAAGATACTTATATATGGAACGCTAAAGCAGACTTGACCTGTTTCTGGATTCCGTTTCCTTAAAAGTCATAATTAATTAATTAGTTAATTCGTCTACAATGAATAAAGAGTTTTTAGATGGAGTTAATATATATACATATCAGGTACTTTATCGCACTCACCTCGAATTATGGAATTTCATTTTCAGTTATTATTAACGAACATGACATATTACTCATTTTAATGTTACTTTACCGATGTTGTATGATGAATTTGAGTCATCAAAATGAAATAGGAACATAAATGCCCGATGTGGGCGGGAAATCCCAAATGTTTGGGTATATGTAGTTAATGTTTGACACAAGTGATTGAAAGTGGATATAAAGCTTTAGCGAGTATATAACAATTCGGAAGAAAATATTTTTGAGTAAATTTGCAAGCAAAAAATTAATGGTTATGTAACAGATGCCGAAGAGAAAATGCCACTAACTAAGTAGAATGTGATTTGAATCCACTAGTGCAGGACTAAAGGTACATCAAGTCCAGGTTCATCGACACATTTAACATAGAATAGAATAGATTAGAAAATTCCTTTATTTTCCGCCCCGGCCACAGAACCACGTACTAGGACGGTGGGTATCACGCTGTTACATAGATTTACATTACTCGATTCTTAATTATATTGAATACAAAACAAATGGTGAGTATTAACGATTGCATACAGTATGAAATCCGTAGTTATGTAAAAAGAAACGTTCTAAGTAAATTGAACATGAATATAAAGATATCTAAGTTAATACAGTATTCGTTGCCAAAGAAATACTCCAAATATACTCATATACTTTGTGGACTATCCAATCAGAACACATATGAAATATAAATTAGATTATAAAACAGTTGGGTAACAACTGATAACTAAAAATAAGCTTAAGATATCCCTAACCGAATTATAATAGTCTGAGATAAGTGCTCTAGCGACACAACGGTCATTCATTATCATAGTCACGAAAAAATAAGAATGAATTTAAATTTAATTTTAAGTTTTTTCTTTATTAAATATTTTATAATAAATAAATAATGAGACAGACTGTTATCGAAAGGCAGGCTCGCATAAGGCCTGAGATAGGTAACCTAGCGTCAATGTGATCGATACCACAGCCAAAAAATAAAATAAATTTAGAATTAAACCCGTAAGTTCAATCCTAGCATAAGTCTAATCCCGAAAAATCAGTTTTGACTAACTATTGATATGTTGGGTAGCAAGCTCTTTGAAGCTGTCAATCGAGCCAGCTGATCGGACTCGGCTTGACAAGGAATTTTAGAGGCTCGCTCCAACTTGATAGAGGCTTCTACCTCCAAAGTATGTTCTGAATCTAGCTAGGGCAGGACTAACTTAGAATAGTCACTCATGGCTACTACAAATCATTTTCTTTTGAATATAGTTAGGTAGTAATATCCATACTTGTATCTGAAATTTTAGATCAAGATATTGAGCTCGAAGACCCTATCCAGTGGTCCCAGTAGGGTAGTAACAGATTAGTGAGTGAAGACATGTGAGACTGTCGCCCTAGGCTGAGTGATTTTCTACATATTTCACATGTGGCACAAATTTTATGCTCACATTCTGCTTACGGGAAAAGTAGATTGAGCGATTTGACCACTATTCAAGCTTATCTCCTGTTGTTGAAAATGATTAGTAATCAACCTTAAGGCACACGATTATTTGATCGCATTCATCATATTTTTTTTTTATATTTACTATTCTGATTTTTCCTTTGAAACTTATATGACATTATTTACTAGAGGAAAATTGGGTCACGCTCAATCCATATTAATATATAATATTAATTCAGTTATTCAAGTCCAAGCATAGCTGATTTTAGGTACCTGTGTATGCAATGATATTTGAACAAGTCTTTGCTGCTGGTTTACTCGTTTGTTATGTTATTGGTTCCAATTTTATATTAGAATTAAGCATTGTTAGGTTTTTTTTTCTACTTAAAAAGTCTTTGTAGTTATTAATTCCTCTATAACCCTAGGCTATTATCATTTTATACGTAAGAACTTGTTTCATGCCTTGCAAAGATATCACCCAGTTTGGTAGAGGGCTTGAGAGAGTAGATTTATTAACATCCATCCTACCACTTTTAAGTTGGAATTGAATAACCGTCATATGTATAATGTGCGACTGTATCTAAGCTCCTGATATATTATGCAGGTGGAAGTGGTGTAAATTATTGACCTGGATTTGTAGCTATAAACAATTAGTTGGTATAATAAGACTTGAAATGATGAGTAGTGATTATATAATCTTTTTTTATCTACATATGTACATATCGGCCGTTGAATAAGTTTCATCCTGTCGGATTATCTAACCAAATCTTAAAATCAATACAATGGCACACAAAATCTCCAAGCATAAAAAACCCCCTTTTGAATATTATTCAATACATATATATATATGTATTTATGTGCACAATATTTATATATAAATAGATATATTTATATATGTAGATATAACAAATGATCAATAAATAAAAATTTCATTCATGCAATGAATGTAATAAAAATGGGGATTTTTGCTTTGGGGATTTCATGTCAAATAAAAACAATATACCTACATACATTCAATATTATGTACCTAACTTAATTACCTACTTAGCTCATTAAAAAATCCTTTAGTAGTATGATGAATTTGTTTGTTTTTAATTTGAGCACTTTTCGATTGCAATCTGCAATTTTGTTGACACTCATCATCATCAGCAACATCAACATTTTTAATTTTTATTTGTGAAGGCCGTCGCCGTAAGGAAGAAGTTAGTTTTGCTATTTCTTTTATTTTATTATTATTAATTGCACAAAATTCGTTTTTATAATCGTAACAATCATGATTATGCGTTAATGGAGGTTTATGCACTTGATGTTTTTCACCGCTTTTTATAGTAATAACAAAACTTTTACATAAAAATATCTTCCTTTTAGAACAAGACCACCTATACTCATTCCTTTTACTTTTAGAATGAAGATGATAATCGAAACCATCAATAAATAATTTTTTGTTTCCTTTATTAGAAGTTTTCGTTGAAATATTCATTGGTAAACAGGATATGATCAATAGAGAATTATAAATATCATCAAAGCAACGAGATTTCACAAATTTTAACTTTTATTGTGCCACAAATATAGAAATGCTTACAGGATTTCGATTTTGATATATAAATTTCAAGGGAATGACACGAAAATTGGACAAGCGTTCGCAGCACAGAGATGTATCTTGAGAAATTATTGATATAGTTAATACGATAATACACAATGCATAGAATACTTATAAAATTAATTACATCTCTTTCACATTTCATTTAGATAAAATACCTAGGTAAGATGACAAAATTTGTTGAGTTATCTATGTATTTTATTGTCTGATCACTGCAGTTTCTCAAGTAAGACGTGTAAAACTTTGGGGTAATCCCGGTAACACACTTAATAACCTAATAGATTATAGAGATACGTAATTAATTAAATATAATCTTATTTTGTATTTTATGTTTGTTTATTTAACCTGCAGTCTTGCAGTTTTCAGCACTTTTCTTTTATTTTTGTAATCAAAACCTGACCTTTATTTACATATTCATACACAAAATAATTGTAGTTTTTTTTACTCTAGAAATACACCAAATACAGATATCACTAATTTACCATAAAAAATTTGATTCTCTTGCGTATCTAAATTCAATAGTGTAGAAATCATTTTGGATATTATTTTATAACTTGCTGCCCTCCTTATATCCGAATAAACAACTTTTTGTGACACTCAATATTTTGCACTAATTCTCACCACGAACTAAAAATCTAGACTGTTCAATAATAATTCTCAGCTACGCTTATCTCCTTACCCATTTCCAATAAACAAAGATTTGATAGTTGTTTATACGTAAATACAAATATGCTCGGTTTTTCCCCGTGAATTTCCTTTCTTTTCGATGACAAAATGGAACTTTTGACAACTCGGGTTTCGCATCGTGACGCGATATACGGGGTCGCGTCGTTGCCTGCACAAGCTTTTTACAACTTGTTTTTGCGTTTGATTTGATATAATTACTGAGTGACGTCATCAATGCGATATCATCCGACGTACACACATACAATCATGAGGTCACGCGTTCCGGGTTTTCCCCGAAGCCCAAGCTGAACTGTCTGGTCTGGGCTGGCTGTGAATGGAATGTAGGAGTACATTTCATTTTATACATACATATGATGTATATTTTACCTGTGTGATTATAAGCCGCGTGCTAATCTAAATCCAAATACTATGGTAGTTGGTAGATGCAAATAAGAAAAAATGGAAAAAAATCGGCGGACGGCTGAAAGTTATGATTCATTTCATAGGTAAAAAATAAAACCAATAAAAGCACACATAAAACCGCGAGTGGTTTTTCTGAGATTTTTGGCTTAGGCAATTTACGGTGTTGACGGGGATTCTCCAGCATGTCAAGCAAATTAATGAAAAACAAATTTTCTAACTGAAATAATGAGTTTCTTGTTTTGGATACTTAGGTAAGTAAGTAATGTAATGTAAGATTATTACATTTTTATGTTTTTTTTAGCGTTACCTATTAAAATACCTTTGGTAGGTACATAAGAGTTGCAAATTTGGATAAAAACCTGATTATAATAGAGGAATAGTAGTTCGTAGTTTTTTAGTTCCTTTAATTAGAGTTATATCTTACTAATATATATTCTGAACTATTTTATAAGTAGGTAGGTACCTAATTAATGTGCTTATTTATTTTCCTTCGTTAGTATCGCCTTATATCGTATTGTGTAAATAAAGTAGTTTTTATAGCTCTCAGCTTGGCATTTAATGATAATTGTTTTCGGAGTAAATTAAACTATACAGGAGATATTTATGTAGGTGTGTAGTGCATATGTTTGTTTTGTAGCTATTCCAGACATGAGTACATTTACAGGACTTTTGCACTGATATATAATTACACTACATAAATTTATGTAGTTCATCTAAGGCAGATTGGGAATCACAGTCATTGACAAACCCTGTTATCTGATCAGACGGCTCCAAATCTGAAGAAAACACCATACACCTTGAAAGCTATGTCACGGTTTTCCATGCTGAAATGAAGGCCATCCTTAAAGTGGGAAGGTATCTCCTCAACTCAATCTTTTAACACCTCCAAACTGGTATCTGATTATCAAATCACCCTGAATTCCCTCGGAGTAATAGGGTACTCGTTATTTGGGTGCCAGATCATAACGATATCAGATGAAACGAAAAGGCGGACGAGCTTATAGCCTCGGAAGCATCCTTCTCCACCATTGGGATTGCACCAAAACAACTTTGCACCTAATATTTCGGTTTGGGCCGACCGCTACCACAGTCGTTTTTTGTTAGATGATCCTTCGAGTAGAAATAGTGTCAAACGAACGCGGGGTACTCAAACCAAGCCTGACGAATAAGCTATTGGGACTAAACAAGCCAACTCTGAGAAGTCAATGCTCACTAGGCACTCTTCTCAGAGGTCACTTATACAGAATGGAACTTGTAGATGATCCAAAACGCTGACTCATTTTCTTTGGCACTGTTCGGCTCTCTCAGGAATGTTACAGATTCCATGGCTCACATCTCCTGGACGAACGGCAAGCAGGGTTGGGAGCTAATATTGATCTTTGTGAAAGCGTCCGGTTGAAAACTGCTCATAAGTCTGGAGGGTAAGCAATGGGCTTTGCTGTGGCCTACATTCCAGAGACCCGTCAGGGTCTAAGCCCCTCTTCGATCAGTCCATCTATGTAGCATGAACTGTAATGTAATGAATTCACATTGGCGCTCATTAAGAAAAACTGAAATTTTATTTTAAAAAGATCATAGAGCTGAATAAAGTACAAAAAATAGAACAAATTTAAGAAAATATCAGCACAAAATACATTTCTTCCCTTAAATTGTGGTTCTTCTCTTAATTTCAGTAAGCTGTCGTCTTCAAATCGGTCCACTAATATAAGTATATAAATAAATGAGTTACTAAGAGCTCCAACTTCAGGAAGTATATCAAAACCGCCGGGAGATATTAAAAAGTCGTTAGTAAAAGATAAGATATTTTAGTATATTATAACTAACTATTACAGTATTACATAATTAATAATACAATTTTCCTTTTAAATTCATTAATATTTCTTTCTAACTTATCATCAATTGGAAGACTTTAGAATATTTGTAACCCTTTGTACAAAAGTGATTCTGGTCTCTTATTTTTCATATTTATATTTCTATACGAACTTAATCAAAAATCCATAGTATCCTTAAATTATGTGCTTGAACTTCATTTACGTACCTACACTAGAGTTTGTCAAATAAATTGGTAATATTCCATCTTCCATGTTTCATTTTAAAAACAAAGAAAAGTGTTAAATATAAATCTTGTCGTAATATTCATCCATTTAAGAGTGTCCAACATTAAAACTATCAAGAAATACTTCCCAAGCCATCCTAGTAGGAAAGGCAATCAATCATACAAAGAGTAATTGGGGAGCGCTATTTTAGAATGTTAAGAGTGCTCGTTATCAGCTCTATTTGATCTTTTAACATAGAAATGTCATTAGAGAGGAGCACTCGTTTTGTACTCCGAAATGATCAAAATTGTTGTTCTCGTTTTTAGCTCAAAATGATTATAAAGGGATGACTCCTTTTTAGCCCAGCAAGATCATAGCTCAGAATTCGCAATTTCTGCTCTCTTTGCAATCTTTTAGATAAAATTAATTTTTAAAAACATTTCGCAAATTAAATTATCAAAAAATCCTTTTAGTGACGTTTAGATAAATGTAAATTTTTGAGCATCATTTAATTTGCAAAAATACAGATTAACTGATTTCGTCATGTCTCAGTCTTTTAATAACTCTTTTTTTAACAACAAGCACAACACGCGCAGGTCTGAGCTGCATAACTATCATATACAGGGTGTTTCCGTCTAGGTGGTCCATAGAGCAGGAGATACAGGGAGATTAAGAAATTATGCTAGGTTTTCATAAAACACCCTGTATCTTAAAAAATATATGGTGTATGGTCACTTTCTAAATTTGATTGTATGCAGAACTTCATGGCCTTTCCAACGACTGCTCAACCAGCCCCGTACTTCTCTCCCCTCAAGAGTATTTTTTTTTTATAAATAGGTAGTTAACATAACTTTTTTTTTTCATAAACCCACCCTATTTGATATGTGTAGCCGTTAAAGAGTTATTAGCACTTTGATTACGGTTGGGAAGATATGAAAGTAAACTTAAGTTTATCAAAAGACCGTTTTTCTGTATGAATAGTAGTTTAGCGCGCAGGAGCTATTCCAATAAATTTTTTGCCAGTTTTACATAAGCAACTATTTTAGAATAAGGGCTCTCATAGTATAAGGGAATGCTGACAAAACCTTCGAGATATACTAGCCAAGCCATGAAGGCTAGTATATCTCGAAGGTTTTGTCAGCATTCAATGAACATGAGTGGCATCTGTTGACACATAAAATTATTCTCGTCGCCCTTTTCTGTAATTTGTAGTTTCTGAATAATTGTGCGATTCCCAATCAACTTAGTTGAGGAGGTATTCGAAATGCTTCTTGCCTATATTGTTTGTAATTCTATTGAAAACACCTATTTTCTTTGCCAATTTTTCACGTGTTCTATATCTATATGCTAACTAAACTTTAGTTCACTATCAATAGATATTTCATCTCATATACCTGATAGGTTTTTCTCCTTCTAAACTTAATTCACCATCATACACTCCATTCAATATCATATATTTAGTTTTTTTAGTATTTAATTTAAGTTTGTTCATTTTCAACCATTTACACAGTTTGTTTGAGAAGCCATTTGCGATATGCAAAAATATAGATTAACGAAAGTATTAGCGCACAAAGTTATTGAAAAGAAGATATAAGATACTGGGAAGAGATTGCGGACAAAAGCAATATAACATTGGATTAGAAGTTTCGTTGGCTTAGTGTGAATTAAATTTACTGTTAGAACATAAAGCTGAAAAAGCAAAATAAACTGTACGGCACGGGTTGTATAATAAATTAAATTATAGTTTATAAATAAACAAAACTATTTTAATAATAATAACAGCATATCCCATATCATGTCTAATTCTTAAATGCAGAGAGTCTTTTTAATTTAAACTTGAGTCGTCCTTGGAGAGTCGAAGGAAGCTCCTTGTGTACTCTGTGTAATTTGAAGAAGGAAGATCATTATCTTGTGGTTTTTCCAATATTATCGCAATGTCGCAGGCAAGCATTGGACATTTTTTATGGAGAAAACTGGAAATGGCTTTATATTTACCTTAATACGTCCTTATGGAACAAAGACTTTTCTCTGGAATTAATTTCACTTCTCCATAAATATTTAGGGAAGCCAAACCGTTAAGTCGCTTTTTGCCAATTCAATTACGAAGAATTGATATGAAATTGATTTTATATATTTTTTGAAAAATAGCAATATCATTTTCCCGTATGGAATTAATTTTTCCTCAGCATTTTTAGTCAATTTCATTCAACGCTTATTCGTTAATTCAATCCTTTCCTTTTGCAATTGTCTACTTAACGATAATATAATCGAGTGTAGTACTTGGCAGGAAACCTATTAATGAAGTAAATTCACCAATCCACTTGTATGAGGAGGTGCAGTGAGGACAAATTTTTTTTGCTTTCGCAGAGCCAGGACTCCCCGTAAGTAGAATTTTTCACCTCGGAGCAAGCAAATTGTTTATTACCTATAAAAGTATTAAAATAATATTATAAAACCAATTTACATTATTGAAATTATGGAATAGACTGGATTGTAGGTATTTTTCCTATTTTGTCTTGTGTTATTATGTAGTGTTATGTGTTTAATCATCCACCCCTTTTAAATCGGCCCTAAAGCTATGTGAATATTTAATATTACCTGACGCGTAGCAGTCTCACAGCGCAGTAATACGGACAGTATATAATTAACTTCTTTTTATATATAGTCCATGGCTTGCTTGTAAATAATTTTTTTAGTATTTTAACCGGTGAGCGTACACTAAAAGAGAAATGTCTTGAACGGCTGTTCAATACACCTTTATTCGATAGTGTGTAAAAAACAACAGTGAACTACTACGTTCTTATTCGCCAGTGTATAAAAAACAACGTGCTTGGTTATTGAAAAATGTAAACATTTCTCCTTCTGAAAAAAATAAGTATATTTTTCTTTGGAGCTATAAAGTTACCAAAACTTTATTTCTGATTTTGCATGGTATGAAAGAAGTTTTTTTTTATTTTTCTCAGGACATCAAAATCAATCATTTTTCTTCACTTCATTCTAATCGTATACAGAGCCTGAATAAACAATAATACATGTTTTCTGCACGACGCCTATTTGGTTGCTCGACTAGATTGATCAAACCGAAGCTACTTTTGTTATAATTTTTATCCATTTTTTATTTAATTAAAATATATATAATAAATTTCTCGAGTTGCATCATAGATGGCACAAGAACTAGATGCCGCATAGCATACTAGAGCAGAGTATACAGATTGTGAAATGGGTAGTGCATTCTGGAATGGACAATAACATGTTTTAGAGCGTGCCGAAAGCAAAAGTTTTTATAATAGCAGTTTTGTATACATTTGATCGACTTCCTCAACACTTCAGATACGGAAAAATATGAATCACTCGACGTATACATCATTTCAAATGTTGTGGTCCATTCCAGAATGTACCACGCAGCCATATAAATTTTGTATACTTTTTTGGTACTGCATGAGATATCTAGTTCTTGTGCCATCTATGGTTGCATGAAACCGCGAGCAATTTAAAGAGACTGAAGTCGGCTGAGTTCGCTAATATTTGCATACTAAATATTTAGTAATGGTAAAATATTACTTTTGGTATTAAAAAATTTTTCATCTTCAATGTAATATTAATCTTTGACATACAATCTAAAAGTTGTGACATAATTAAGGCAAGAATACTCAGTCAGCCTTATCAGTGGTTTCCAATTTGGTTCTGCAGATTTATGCTATTTTCATTTTCGGCCTAAGGCAAAAGACAGTTTTTAACCCACGTTTACTTTTCTCACGCGTCAACACCAGCATCTGATAAGAGTTAATAAAAAAAAAACAAAAAACACTAATTTAGTTAAAAAATATATTTATATTTTATATGTATTTTGTTTAATAGCAGTTTTAAAATATATATAAGTTGAAACAATCTAAACGAGGTTTATAAATTCAAAGGTAGGTACAATGACATCATTACTTGTGCCTTTTTTACATCATCGGTTATATTCGCTAATAACGATTTACATTTTTTTAAACATTTGCGCTTAAATTTAAATTTCAAATAATGTAACAAGGAGGGTTGTAATTTTAATCGGTTGGTGATATGGTTTCAATTTACAGAAACAGTAAAGAGGATGCATAAAAAATCAAATTTTCTTTATGTTGTTAAAATTATGGATCAATTAAGATTTTGCTATTTGAGTTAATAATAATAATTATTCTAGAGTGTTGTAAACATGTTTTTCTTTTGTTTTATATTGTAAAATATATATGAAAACGGATTAATTTAATTTTGAACTTTATAGCAGAATATGTGTGTGTATAAATTAATGTGTAACTACATTAGTTACAACTACAAATTTATTATACTTATTTCTTTACAATTTTGAGGGCACTGTTTGGTTTATTAATTCTTCTTGATGTTATTTTACATTTTATTTAACAAAATGAGAAATATTAAATAAATATATTTGATCGACTTTACATAAATGTATATCTAATATATTCGTATATATGTTTGTTAGTCTCTCAGTTTCCGAAATAAATAGCAATGGAAATCGAACATTCCGGTTGAGCCATGTGAGTTTTGTTTTGTAAATTTCGTGATTTATCTCATATATTCACTCACTTTCATTACCGTCTGAGTATTTTGAGAAAATGTGAGTATATAAATTTGCTCAAATGGCGAAAACCAGCAATTGATAACAGCGAATTTCTCATTTGTTAACTGATTGAATTTTGATGCTCTGTTGAAACTTAATATTAGCAGTTGCCAGTTGGACAAATTCAGCAATTGAGTCTAACAAATAAATATACTGTTTCAAGACTTTAAACGAATTTGAAACTTTTCGCTCTCTCCAGAACGATTACAACTTGTGTTTTTGTCAATTCCTTGAAATTTCATTTATTAGAGTTCAAATATTGTTTTGACCAGACAACTTACCAAGTGCATTGGATCAGTTTTGAATGTCACTTCTATTTTGTAAACCGCTTATCATAGTTTGTATTCGTTCTCTTGAAAACGGAATATCTCAAATTCGTGTATAGTTTTCAAAACAGAGTATACATAAATATATAGACAAGGCTAGTTTTCTTAAAAGGAGATACATTTGGGATACGTGAGTGTTAATTCTGATCCTTTGTCGCACTTGTATATTTTTCCGCTGATATCAAAAACTGGAAAATATTGGTTCTGTTCCTTTACTTTAAGGAATTATAATTCTTGAATTATTCCTCATTTATGTTGTGGGGATACAAAATTAAACGTATTCGGAGTGGTAGTTGTTAATCAATCAAAAAAGGTTTTTTTTTTCTATATTCCAAATATTCTTTTACTTTACTACTTATTTGATTGATTGACAACTATCATTTCGTACACATCTCTCAGATTTTTTTTTTTAAAGTCGAATAGCTTTGAAAAATATATTCACACCACATATAAATTAAATAATTCGTCATAAGCTTTCCCCATCAGGATGCATAATGATTTTATCCCATATTCACATAAATTGTGGTGATTATATGCTTTAGTTATAGTCAGTGCAATTTATTACGTACTGTATTAGTCTTAGATTCAAGGATAGGTTTGATATTGTTCCTTTTGTGTATTAAGAATTTTCTTTTCTTTTCTTCTTTTTGTTTCAATGTTCAGTTTTTTAGTTCTTTTAATCTGAGACTAGTCTTTTCTTCCAGGCAGGGGGATGAAAGATCTTCAGCACAGAGGGCAAGGCGGTCAATTGTGCTAACCTGCTAATAAAAAAGAAACAAAAAGATCCCTCACCGAAACCTTCCTGTCCTCTTAATGAAAAACATCAGGTCCAGGTTAGGTAAGCTTTTCAGAGCAGATCCAACAGTATCTAGCCTGGCCGAACAAAGGCCGGACAAGTGCACAGAAAGTGCTCGGTTGTCTAAGGCTTTCCTTCTAGGCAGGAGAGACACCTATCTTTGTTAGATTAGCGAAAAGCCAACTGTGGCCAGTATTGATGCCAATCACAGTTCTGCATTGTGATCTTCCGAGTCCCATCAAGAAAAATTTTCGTACATCTGTAAATGCTGATGCTTTATGGGATCATCCGTTTCGATGAGAGACGCAATTACTGAGGTGGGAACTACATTATTAGTAAGTTTTCTTGTTTAGTTGCAAATTTCAATCTGCTATTAATTTAGTATGTACTCTACACACCGCTCATGAAAGTGGCCTTGGCCACAGTCAAAACCATCGAGAATTCTTCACAAGCCATGAAACAGGCTCCCTCACTATCACATAAGAGCCGGAACGGAATCCTAACATTCTAAAATATTTGCAGTGTTCTTATGTAAAACTGACTGACTGATTTGAATAGCTCCTCCGCCTTAAACTACTATTCATACAGAAAAATGGTGTTCCGATAATCTTAACCTTGCTTTCTTATCTCCCGAACCGAAATAAAATTTGTATAACTTTCCTAACAAAATTATTTAAAAAAATTTATTTATTTAAATGTTTGGTACTTTTACATAAGTATAAACATAGAATATTTTAGAGAACGGGCTCCCAACGCACACATATAGATTTCTGCTTATTCTCGAGGGTTTTGCCAGAGTATTTTAATAAAGTTTTTTGTATTTGTGAAATTAAAAAAAAATAGTGCGATTTTAAATTCTTAAATTTTCTTATAATGAGAATTTGAACTTTTGTATGAGATATTCTGGTGTTAATTTATCTGAAATATTGCGTGTTTTGTTTATTAAATATTGTAATGCAAAACAAAAGGAACAGATCTAACATCCCAATGATTTTATTTTTATACATTTAATTCAACTGCCTTAAACTGATTTTTTTTTTTTTTGCTAAACATGGCAGCAGGCAAAAGTGCAATTATTATAAAACGAAATGTATATATATATTTTCAAGAAGATTGTGAGTACATATTTCTGATTAATTCTGAGATCAATTATTTTGTATTACGTACAAAAATGTTAAATGTAAACTATTAAAATAGCAATAAATTTAGTGTTCTTGGAGTTTGTTTAAAAAGCCCGTTAAATTCTAATCACTTTTTTTACCTTCTTAATTGGCGTCAACAAGTTTTTCAAGAATCAACCATTATATTATTTATGTATTATAACAATAGACTCAGACGTATAATTTTAAATATAAGTTCATTACAATTAACAGTGACTTACATAAAGTAAAAAATAAAATTTGTTAATAGCATGTAAATATTGCCAATTATAAACTTAACTAATTATTATTATTAAATATTCTTTATATTTAAAGGTTTTCTTATTAGCAGTTCATCCAATAAGTAAAATTGCACCCCGAAAGATCTTCATGGAATTAACATTATGTATTGCGAAATTACTCAAGTGCTTTATGTTTAATGTTTTTAACGCACCTATATTTAAAGGGATATAATCAAACCGTGCTAAGACCAATTACAGTAAGCGAAAGTTCGCGTTGAAACATGGAGATTACACAAATTCAAAATCACCGTAACAATTATCTAAAATTTCTTACCATCGAAAATTCTGGATTCAAAAATAGATTTAAATCCGAAAACATTTTTAAGATAGAGCTAAGCAAAAAAAAAACATATTAGCAATTTTCTTTGAAAATACTTTTTCGTATCCGAAAAATTTTAGTTAACTCGATTATTTGAAGAAAAAAAAAATGAAAATTGGATCAAGCTCAAACACTACAACTGTCAGTTGCGGATTTTCAGATAAATATCTTGAGAAAAGTGATAAAAATCACAGCCTGAATTATCAAGAATAATCTTCTTCTTGTTCCTCTTTGCCGCTTTCATATCTCGCACAAATGAAAAATTTTCAAGTACTGAAGTTGTGTTTACATGATATTTTGATTACTTGATCTGTACTTGATCTATACATGTTGAAAACCCGTGATAGCTCAAGAGTTTAGTAATTTGACATTGCAATTTTTTTTTGAATGACAGAGCAGATATTTGAGAACGAACCTACATTTAAATTTAATAAGTTTTTACAGAAAAAATATAATGTTTTTGGGAGACCGTCCTCTTAAATATAGAATAAGAAAAATTAATAATTAATTAAAAGATATTAAATGAACTGACTTCTGCTATAAAAGTTTAAAACTCGTTGGAAGATAGGATTGTACACAAGTTGATGGCAAGTTCCACACGACACGGGAATATTCTGGAAAATTGTTATACATTTATAACTCTTATACGATTCATAATAATTTTCCCCCCATAGACATTCTGTTTTTCTAGCCTGAAACCACACATAATTATCTAAAATAAAGGACGCAAACAATGAAATAAAAATGTTAGCTTTCTTTTTATTGGCAGTACTGAGCAGAAGCAGCATTTTTTAGATTTAATCAGCTTTCAAGTTCTGCTTCTGCTGTTGTGTTTGCTACATAAATGTAATGTATTTATGTACATGCATTATTATATAATAATATCATATAAATTCTTATTTCAAATTCAAAATAATAAAAAATAAACATAGATTTTTTCTAAATTACTATAGAAAATATTAAATATTGAACTGATTCAGTTTACTCAATATTTGAATATAGAGATAAATAACAGGATGTGCTGACATACATATGTAAAATTCTTGTAAATGAGCGCGGTTTTCTTAGATGTTTTTGAAGTAGGACAGAATATATTGAAGAAAAATATCGTATGAAAAAGGTGTGTTCAGCTGTTTGATTTGTTTACGTTTAAAACAGCTGAGAAAATTCATTGATTTTTGGTGTAGTAACATCGAGTAAGAGGTGGGAGCAAGCACAATATTTTCAAACATAAAAACTATGTTAGAATCTACAATTGAAATTTTAAATTCCCCCAACTAAATAATATATAAAGGTTCTTAATAAGCATCAAATATGGCAAAAAGCCTAAATAAAACCAGATTTTAAATACCTAGGTGGTAGGTGTAAGACTACCGCTGTCATCCCTGGAAACATAACACGATAACCTTTATCTTGTTGTGGCTAAGCATGTAAGGAAAGTTAGTATTCTATACATTATATCCTTTAAATAAAGAGGCCATACGATTATAGGTAGGTTTGCTCATCAATTATTTGTTCGAAGCCAAAAATAGAAGTACGAGAGAATTAAATAATAAATAATTGTTATGAGAGCTTTTATTGTTCAAATAACAGACCAATGCTCATAAATTCCTACTGTATGCATACAACAGAAACCCAGTACCTAATAAAGTTGAAACTATAACATAAATTTAATTATATTCTGTATAGTATACAACCCTTAGCATAAATTTTATAAGACAGTATGATTTACTCTAAGATATAAGATATCTTATGACTCGAATATACGGTACTAGAAATATTTATTCATTAAAAGTTCACAGAAGCAAAAAATATTAATTTATTAAATTAAAATCAAATTAATTTATCTTGTTTGCACCTCTCTGTTGATTGAAATTGCACGCCTTTACTGAGCTTTCACTACAGCGGCAACAGCTTCTAAGGCATTAAATACGCCAAATTACATTTCCTGTTCTCACTATATTCTAAGACACATTAGCTGTGTTCTTTTGTGTCCGCAGAACAGGACAGAACAAAAAATACACAAAAGAACGAATCATACGTTTTCATAGAAGATTTATAAATGAAGTAAACAATACAAATAGTTCGCTTCAAACGACAGAACAATTTGTTCTCAGTATATCGGAGTTCTAGAACAAGATACTCAAAAGAACACAGCTAATATTATACAGATATGTATTAAGGTGAATTTCCACTACTGATAGTGACATGTAAAACTATTACAAGAGTGAAAGAGCTGAAATCATATCCCCCACCAAAATATGGCGATATGTCACTTTAAAATCTTTATATGATATATGATTTTTGTAGTAACTGTATGAAAATGAAGTGTTGATACCTGTAAAATTCGTGTGCATGAGCGTGGATTTTTCAGCGTGCCGTGAAGTAGTAGTAGTAACTTGTGAAAAGTGATTTAAAAATAGTGCTAAATAAAGTAAAGAGTGTAAGTAATTATCTGTTGATATTATAGTGATAAATTTCTAAGATATGTTTATGTAATTTCAGAATGAAGTGTTCGGTGAAAAATTGCCACAACAACATCAAGGTACGACGTGGGAAATCATTTTTTAGGCAAGTATAGTTATAAAATATTATTTTGTATACTTTACACACCTTTGGGAATTTCGCAGCTGTCACAAACGTAAACAAATCTCGGTGGAGGAAGGATTTTTTCGATATTTCATCGCTTTTGTTATGTATTTTTGATTTAATTTAATATACAAATACAAATTGCAAATTAAACAAACTTCGTTTGACAGCTAAACATAGATTTGTCTCTTTCTTCAATATAATGCTGAGCTACTTCACGGCACGCAGAAAAATCTACGCTCATGCACACGAATTTTACAGGTATCAACACTTCCTGTTGTCTCTATATTCTAAGGGTAAAATACACGGAGATATGTTACATTGTCGAACTAGTGCTGAGAACTTTTTTATGGCATATCTCGTGACTTTTCCCCCTAATTTATGGTACATGTCCGACAAAATTCTTTCGACATACTTGCCATACTCCTCTTATTCATTAGTTATTCCATAAGCTGTCGTTAAAAATGTGTTTGCCTCGCTCTAATTATCTGCATAATTTGAATGTCGCCGTAATGGAAATTCGCCTTTAGATACATATTATAGTTAAACGAAACAATAAAATACTCAATAATAATTGGAATTGACAATATACCTACGCGCGTTTTAAGGCTTTGTTAAGAGGATTTAATCAACCGCGTTCTGCATTTTTTCCAGACCTCGATTTGTCAATTTGTGCCTGTCCGGAACCATAAAAAGACCTCAAGCATAGTAATTTTTTATAGTTACTGAAACTAAAACTTTGTTATTGGCAACCCTAATTTGTTAATTTCGACTACTCGTGCCGCCATATTATTGTTGTTACTATGATTTTATAAAAAATATTTATCATTATATAAATCATCTGTCAAAAATGGAAGAAAATAAAAGTAAGTTATTAATTTGTAATTAAATATTGCGAAATCGAGAATTTTTATACGTTTGTTTATAGAAAAGATTGAAGTTATTTCGGACTTGTATCATAAAAACTGCAGAAACTGTACCTGAGAGGTATTGTAGTGATTGCTTCGGCAGTATTTAAATTTCAATAAACTATCTCCCTCACAATTTCCGTAAAAAATTCATGTCATCATAATGTAAATCCTGCTTTAGCGATGGTTTCCTTATTCTTTTGTACATAAATTCATTTTATTTGGATCGAGGCTCGAACATAACAATTAGTGCGACTTATTGGAAGACTGCAGTTGAGCTGTTAAAAATACTGAATGCAATTAAATAACATTATTGAAAACTTAATGGGCAAAAAAACATTTTCTACCAATTTAATTATGTTTTTGTTTTTCTCTTAAAAATCTCAAATTTGTACTTCATACTACTACATACAAATAACACTGATAGGGAGACAGGACTCTCTTGGCGACAGTTCGCTGTACGAAATGTTATAAATATGTACATTACTAAAAAATCAAAATAAAAGAAAAACCCTTAATTATTTTACTCTTAATAATGCACAAAAAGCACTCATCTTTTGAAATAATCACAATTTTTCTACTTAGATGTATTCAATTTGCTCTTTATAGGTGGATCAATTTTTGGCCTTAGAACTTTCTCAGATAACCGTTTTTTTCGTGTTATTGTTTTGATTCTATGCAAAAGCCTCACATTATCATTTTTTGTTTGTTTGGAGCAAAATGGATTTATAAGCATTGCACTTTTTTTCTCTGAAGAACTTTTAACTTGATTTTCAGTTGAAGATATCATTTTGGTTGCTTGTCTCTTTACTAATTTCTTTTGCCCAATGTTCTTTTCGAGTTTACCAATTCCATTGCTATTAATCTTCTCACTACTTGCACGGATAGTTTTTCCAGTCAATTTTTCTTTTTTCCTTACATTTCGAATGGTGTCGGTGGTGGGGGGAAAAAAGTTCATATCAATAGCTAAATTATATATTTCACCATTCTTTTTCCTACCAGGCTTGTTGCTGTATGAATAGTGAGACCGATTCTTTTCTTTGGGTTCTAGATTTCTTGAACAACTTAACCCGTGGGTAATATTTTCAGAATTACAATGACGTTTATCCATTTCATCTACAGCAGAACTGATATTGAAATTTTCACTTGTTGTAAAACTTTTAAAAGATTCATCGTTAATGTCACTTGTAATTTTTGTCTGAGAATTTTGAATAAATTCAACATCACTAACAGGAGTAACACTATTAGCAGAATATCCATTTACATACACCATTGATGTACCGCAACTTTCTTTATTATTGTAAATATTCTGATGATTATTTTGACTAATCGATGAAGTGGTGGTTGTATTCGACAGATTTAATCGATCTATAGGTGTATTACTACTGACGATTTCAAGATTTGTTTCGACTGTAGCATCGGAAAACCCATCAATATCTGCTGGTTCAGTTTTAACTATAAATGGCATTATAGGGAAATTCCGATGAATTGGTAATTGCATTGTTGTTGTGAATGAGCTTCTTGTGCTTGCAGTATCATTATTACCAGCTGTATGATTATTATCAGTTGATATTCCATTTTCTATGAAGTATTGCCTTAGTTTTGTGTCATTCTCTACTGCTTGTCGTTTAAAATTATATGCAACATTGAGTTGAACGATACACAAATCACAAAGTAACCTTGGTAGATCATCATTTTCGTCAATCTAAAAGGAAACAAACAAAAAGAAATAATTAGAGTTTGTAATATTTTGAAGCGATAAGGAAAATAATGTTGTTGATTTTATTAAGTTTTTTTGTAGGTACTCAATTTTCTAAAGTTAATTACAATGATCGTCCTCTTTTGCTAAATCTGAATTTATCAAAATTTAGTGGGTACACAACGATAATATTTAGACAAACACGAGAAATTTATCACGTAGTAAAAGTTGGATATTACTTCTTGAAGAGAGTGCGTGCAGGAATCACTCTACAAGGAATTAGACTAGATATTTCATCAGAGCCTTGACCATGCATGTAGCGATAAAGGAGCGAAAGGCATCCAACATTGCGACGGTGCTTGAGTAAGTCGATATGACAAGTTATTGCCATATCGCCAATGAGCTTGAAGGCTCTCTATTTGACAATATCCAATGAAGCTAAGCCTGTGCGACCAGCCCCAGCCCATATATGGGAATTGTATTCCATTCTAGGTCTAATGTAGGCCTTGTAGAGCAACGCTAGATTTGACGGGCTGAATTATTTCTAAAACCTTTTCAGAGATCCAACACATTTTTTATATCCTGCATAAACATTTTGTCATTTTAGTGACGGTGAATCAGAGACACTCCAAAAAGCAGCATCGTAAAACAGATTCCTTAAAGTTCGTTCCTTATCGTTCATATTTTCATACTTATAGTTTTGTTTTAAACAAACGTGTTTTTTTTACATGCATGACGAAAGGCGGTCACTTTAAATTAACCTTTTGGCGAACAAATGTATTCCTGCTAGAATGTTTTAAAAAGCTCTAGGGTGCTCCGAATGTAGTAATGCACCCGAATGCTGTAAATAGGCTAAGCTTAGACACCCAAAAAAATGGATTTGGGGGGCAGCTTGTAACGATTTCCGTGATGACGGGAATTTTTTGAATATGTTTTTATATATAACCATATAACTTCTGAATGTTAAATACCCTATGATGATAATTTAAAATTTCTTAAAATAGTTAATCGTTAAATCTTTCCAAAGGGTTATAAATTTTTCACCTGCTCTTCTCCGTTATGGCTTTGAAGTTAAAATTTCGAAATTTCAACTCTTTTATTTTATTTAACTGCTATTTTTATCAAAAAACACGTGTTTTCAGCACCAATTTTTTATATTGGATTTAAGAAACCCAAAAGCTTCGCTTTAAAATGACCCTATCATACTCTGTACCCAAAATATAAGAAAATCTCATTTTCCCGGTATAAAATTATTAATTTCTCTCACGCACTTCTTTTCCGCCATCTTGAAAACTGTATAGTGTCAAATTACTATCACCTAACCCGGGGGTTACACCTGCAAGTACAGCTTGCATGCAACTTGCACTGCCATACTTCTTGCACGTGTAATCCAACTGACATACAAATTTCAGCGAACTTGCATGATGAAAATTCATGGCAGCTGGGAGATAGTAATTTGACATTTATACAATTTTCAAAATGGCGGAAAAGAAATGCTTGAGAGAAATTCATAAATTTATACTGGGAAAATGAGATTTTCTGGGATCATTTGCATTACATCATTTATCAACACCTTTCTCTTAATTTTTTCTTGGGTTTTTATCATTTTGCTATTTCCTTTATTGGTATAATTTTCCAATATACGCAAGACTCTACGCCTCAATGCCATTTTTTAAATCCAAGCTGATAAGACATCAACCGAACGGCCTCCTGCTGTCAAGTTTAAAATCGCGTTGGAAGGGAGGCTTGCATGCAAGCTGTACTTGCAGGTGTAACACCCGGGTAAGCTACCATGATTTTTCATCATGCAAGTTCGCTGAAAGCTTAGCTGCCTGCATGGCAGTAGCGATTACACGTGCAAGAAGTATGGCAGTACAAGTTAGATGCAACTGTACTATCTCGTGAAACCCCCAGGTCAGGTAAATTATTTCTGCAATTAGCGAAGAACTGAGGGACAAACAAACGGTTTGTAAAAAAGCTAGATTTGACCTAAGACCAATTCTTATGATACCCTAGATCAGCGATTCTCAACCCGTGGTACGCGTACCCCTAAGAGTACGCGAAAAAAATAAAAAAAATTAGTAATGGCGGATGTTAAAAATATACTAATCTCCTCTCATGGGAACGCCTGGCTAGAATATAAAATCAATGATTCATCGACGTCTTGATTCCGTAACAAGCCAGCAATACTTCGCTCCAATATAAAATCCAACGATGCCTCGACCTAATGTAGGGAAAGCCGAAATTTTTTCTCAGAAATTTACTGGAAAATTTTTCCTTAGAATTGCTATGGATTATTGGAGGTGACAACGGGTGCCTGGGCCACTTACAATTTTTATGAGCATTGACGCGTATGCGTAGAGAAATTTACAGCAAATGTTACGGCAGAATTCTTATTAAGACTGGTGGCCGACTGGAGTACAGCACAGATGTTGCTAATTTTGCTATTTTGCTTGTTATTGCGAGGTATTTAAAGGACAATAAAGCCGGAGAAAACCTTTTACTTTTAATGCTCTGTCAGAACACACAACAGATGAGGATATATTTAAAGCTATCGATTATTATTTCAAAGAAAAAGGCATAAATTGGTCTCATTGTTGTTGGGCTATGTACCGATGGTGGCAAGCCTATGTCAGGTATTTATTCTGGTCTGCGTGGTAGTGTCATGAAGATAGCTCCCAATGTAAGTTGGAGTTACTGTTGCATCCAGTGCAAATAAAACTTGTTCTTGACGAAGCTACGAAAGTGGTTAATTTTATAAAGTCCAGGTCAACCAACTCGAGAATTTTTAAAGCTCTTTGTGAAGATTTGAATAGTGCTCATTCCACTCGCTCTTTCATACAGAAGTAAGATGGCTATCTCGAGGCAAGGTCCTCACCCGGATGTTCGCACTCTGACATGAAGTACAGGTTTTCTTCGAGGAATTGAACTTTCAAATGACTCTGCTTTGAAAGCCGAATTTATACGACTCTGTCTTATTGGTCACATATCAACACCGAATATGGACAGCATTCTGCTAAAGCGCTTAACGTTTTGTTGCCATTTACTAGTATAGTGCTGGTGGAAAGAGCATTCTTTCTCTTCGTATCTCTTTATTAAAAACAAATACCATAATAAGCTGAATACAGTTCCAGATTTAAGATTATACATTGCATCAATCGAACCTGATTTCAATAAACTATCTGCCTCAAAGCAAGCTCAAGGATCGCACTGAATATAATAACTTAAGTTAAAGTTAATGTAAGATTACGAATATTTAACTTTATGTTTTAATAGTTTATATTTGTTAAGTATGTTGTTTTTTATTAAAATGTTATGTATCTATAAAAAATATTTTAGTTTTCATCAACAAATATTCTGGGCATACTCCTACAACTACAACTATTTCAATTATTAACATTTTTCTAATGTATGGGGTACAATTTAGGATAATAAACTACCAAGGGGTACGCAAACCAAAAAAGGTTGATAACCGCTGCCCTAGATGAATGCCCTTATGAAGTTTCGTATTGTCACCCTCTGTGCAAGTTTGATTTTTTAAGCTGTTTTTCATATATATTTCTAGAACGGTTTGTCGGACAGACAAAATGATTTTAACCAATTTTATAGGATTTCGTATTCTGAAGACGTTTTTAGTACAATAAAAATGTCTTGGACTGATCGTTTTCACAGTATTCGTAACAAACCTCAATTTTTATATGGCAACACCAAGAAGGAGTTGCCCGATTTAGTCCATTTTTAAAATTGTATTTGCTAGTACAATGAAAACACCATGTACCAAATTTCAATTCTCTATGTTGACGCATTCTCAAGCAGTGTCCAAATATAGTGGAAAACGAAGTTTTTGTATGGCAACCCCACGAAGGAGTTGCCCGATTTGTCTCATTTTCGAACTTAATTTTACTTTTTTTTTTAAAGTTCGTGTACAAAATTTCAGCTCTCTAAGTATACGCGTTCTCGAGTTATCGTGCGCACAGACGGACAGACTGACGAACATGCAAACATCAAAATAACTTTTAATATTATGCGTGGGTGTCCAATCAATTTTGCTCTACCATCTTTATTTCGAGGTGTTGCAAACGGAATGACAAACTTAGTATACCCTAAAGATTTCATCTAGGGTATAAAAACGGGACAAACAAGCGACTACACATTAATTGAGCTGGTTATAAATTAAAAATAATCATTTTCTGGCTAACTTAATGACGGATTTTTTTTTGAGATTTTCGAAAAAAAACTATTATCCAACAAATGTTTAAATTAAGCCAACAATCACCAACAATCGATATGTACAATAAAAAATTAAAAAAGTAAAAGTTGACCGGCCAACTTGATGAAGCTCATTTTTAAAGCTCAGCTAATCCGGCATACTGTCTGTACCGGTAAAAAAGCAGTGATTGTTTTTATCTTGAAATGGGTTCTTTTATTAAAACTACTCGTTGCTTTTACGTAAAAGCTAATGTTCGGATTTCAAGTTCCAAACATAATAAATCTACTGTGAATGAGTTTATAAGAATAAAAAAGTGAGTAAAAAATTTTAAGCGGAAATAAGAGGGGATACTTTCAATTCATATGTTCTTCAGATAGTATGGATGGTAAAGGAAAGACTAATACAAAAAACATCAAACTGGTTTTTCCAAGATCTAATAAAAACGGTTGAAGAGAAAAGTAAAACAAAATTTGCTTATACAAAATGTGCGTATATGTACGTACATACATATAGACCTGTCATATTCACAGATGAAAATAAGCTTGAGTTATAATTTGTTGAAGAATTCAATTAAAACTTTAAGAAGACTGAAACATTGTGGGTGCATGTGTATAGTCTGAAACACATTCACTGCAGTAATACCGGAGACAGACTTGCAATTTCAATATTGCAATTTGCGCTAAACCGCAAGTCTGTCTCTATAAACTGAGAAACAGCTCGGAATTGGCTCGACGTGCACTCAGTATGCAGTACATTGGAACTCAATATTGAAATTGCAAAAAATCCACGCGGTATACGCGTTTAACCCTAGTAATAAAATAATCACACGAACCGAATTTTATATTGAAATGTTGGCTGCAACTTCTTTTGAAAGTGTCTATTTCGTTTTTATTTTCCATGCAGACAAGTAATTTCACAATATTTGCTGGCATTCTGTACGTAAGCGGAACTTTCTTAAGTCAAATGACAAATTAAATGACAAACCAAGTGATAAATTAAATGTAAGTTCTCTAATTAATTTCTCAGTATCGTAAACCGAAAGTGTGTCTCTGAAATTTTTTTTATTGCAATTGACATAATTGCAAAATCAATATATCAATATTGAAATTGCAAGTCTGTCTCCGGTATAACGTGATATAGAAAGTTTATTGCAATCTAACCCTAGTTATAAAACATAATCATTTAGTACACGAACCTTTTAGAACTGAATTGTATACTGCAATGTTGGCTGCAACTTTTTCTGACATTTAATATTTGACACTTGTCAAGTCGGAAGCGTCTATTTCGTTTTTATTATCTATATAGGCAAATAATTTCACAATATTTGCTCGCATTTTGTACGTGCGCGGAGCTTTCTTAAGGGGAGGTTACCATCGACATGACAAATGCATGAACTTTGGAATTTTTTTTTTTACATAAAATAAATACTTTTGGAAATATGTTTTAACTAATTTTATTCTTCTATCAATGGAGAGTAAATTCTAATTTTATTTATAAAAAAAAAAATCAAAATGGCGGCTCCAGCACCCATCAAATAAAACCGTGCACGGAGTGTTTTGGTGTGCGCGGGGCGCTCCCCAATACATTCGAAACAAATGGGGTTGAAAATGATTTAACTTTATAAGGGCTCCCTTACCGGTTTTCGTTTACAAAAAAACCTCAGAATAAAAACATGCTAGCCGTTTGAAAAAAAAACATTTTTTGCCCCGTTTTTTTTCAACGGACGAAAAAGCTATTTGTAAATAAATTTTTGACAAAAATCGCTTCCTAATGGCCCCGCAAATTGAATTTCCTTTCAATTACGCAAAGATGTCACAATGTTTGGTCACATGTTGTTGCTGTAATCCTATGATATTTGAACAGCACGTGTTTCTGTTTACATTCGTTTTGCTATGAAGAGATTAAGTAAGAGAGCTCATGCTAGATTCTCTGATATTTTCGGGAAAAATGAGAATTTTATTTGAGAATATCTTTACATCTCCTTTCAGCATCTGGGCCAAAGTAAAATTTTTCTTTTCCTATAAAATGGGAGGTAGTGTGTCCCGAAGTACATTATTATGAATAGTTGGATGAGATTTTGAGAAATTCTATAAGATTTTGTCGTTCGGGTAATCTTACGTTCTCTCGATTTTTGTTTCTAACTCGTTGTCTCAGTTGCACTACAATAGTGCATAGCCAAGTTCATGCAAAAGAAGAAAGTATATGAAATTACTTGTTTCATTTAAAAAAACAAAACAAAATCTAATTTTGCTCTACTGCTTCTTAACTTGTTATTAAGTTAACTTTGACCATACAGTGGCCCTTCTTCTTCCTTCAAGAACTGATTATGCTGAATCTGAAGGTTAACGGCTTCCCGAAATTTATGAGAGTACCTGAGGTAGCGAGAAAAGGTCTTCCCAGCAAGCCGGCGGATGCTTCCGCACTCAGCAGGCTGTGAATTCTAAAATATACGTATTCTAAACACTTTAAGGATGATAATTACGTAAAAAAAAATCGAATTTTTCATCGTCATAAACGGTAAACTCCCCTTAAGTCAAATGACAAATCAATTGCAAGTTCTCTAATCAATTTCTCAGTATCGTAAACCACAAGTGCAATATGACATAATTTCAATATCAATATATCAATTTGGCACCGCAAGTCTGTCGGTTGAACTTGAAGCTGCCACAATAAATGCAGTTACAACAGCAGTTAATATAATTTAAACTTCGAATTTGAGAAATTTCAATGTTGCTGCAAATTTTACAGTACTGACAAACTAAATATTAGGTGCATTGTAGAAAAAATAAGAAAAATGAAACATTTTCAACCTGTAATTTTTTAGTTGGCGTTAATTCTGGCTGCTTTTGAAAGAAAAATTAATAAACATAATGCGTGATCTTACATAATTGTACGCTCTGACATATATATAAATGGACTGACTGACCTCCAGTTTCATGTTGCACCAGTTTTGATTTCAGAAAGTATGCTCTGTTTCATGTTGCACCAGTTTTGATTTCAAAAAGTATATGCTCTCACTCAATCAAACAATCAACGGGCGCGTTCACTGCCACCGAAATAGTGGCTTTTTGTCGACTACGAGTCACTACCGAGCGTTCACTCCGCCAATTTTGACAGTAAACGACTACGCTTGACTACGACTATCGTTCACTCCGCACTTTGAATGTACCAAATAGTCGACTACATTCGACTACGCTCAGGAGGATAGTCGATCGTAGTCGGTTTGACAGAACTACACTACGACAACGACTACGCTACCGAAGTGGCAGTGAACGCTCCCATCACTGTCAATGCTACCAACTGTCATAAATTGGCGCTATATTTAAATTATTTGAGAATTTTCTTATATGCATGTCAGTGGGAAATATCGAATTACCATAAAGGTATTTGCGACTATTTGTATTGTTAAATTTTAATTATGAGCCGAAGTAAGTGTTTTTCAAGGCCTCGTAAACACACCCAACAAAAGTAATGGTGTTATCCATAAAAGGTATGGGGGGGGGGGAGGGGGGGGCTTGCACATCGTGCCCTGAGACCATACCCCAATATGCTTTTAGGGATGAACATATGTATGCAATTGTGGCAAAGGTTGGGCATTACAAAATATTATCTTTTCCCGATTTTGTAATCTAAAAGCGTTAAAGGAAAATTTAATAGATATTAGCTTGTCTTTTGTGTCCACAGAACAGGGCAGAACAAAAGATGCACAAAAGGCTTCATACATTTTCATAGAAGATTTATAAATGAAGCGAACAGTACAAATATTTCGCTTCAATCGACAGAACAATTTGTTCTCTCCAGTATATGGGAGTTCTAGAACAAGGTACACAATAGAACACAGCTAATAATATCTAACTGCTGTTTCCTTCTCAACAAACCCACTAATTAATTAAAATTGATTACATTATTTTAAAGCACAATTTGTAACAATTTTGTAAAATACTTAGATTTACTTGTTTGGTGTCCTGGTTATGTGGGCTTTCCAGGCAACGAGAAAGCAGACTGCCTGGCCAAGAGCACAGCCGAGAGCGAGATCACTATCAACCCTCCAGCGTACAAAGCTGCCCTCACGCAATACAAACGGCTACGAGACGCCCTTAGACAACTGGCTTGGAACAGCTCAGGTGACTTCCTCGCCAGCCAGCACAACACCACCAATTGTCCAGAAATGCTCGATCTACCCAGACGAACAATGATCGAGATCGCCAGAATCAGGCTGGGGCACTTCCCGGCCATTAAGCAACACCTGTTCAGAGGACAGCCAACACCCCTTGCACCTTTTGCGATGGCGCAGCGCTCACTGCAAAACACATCTTTCACGAGTGCGGGGAACTACCCAGATTACTCTACGAACGAGGCATAACTATAAGAACAACTGAACTCCTGAAGTGCTCCAGAGAGGCTACGAACAGACTAATCCCCGCACTCAAACAATACCTAACTGCCAACGGACTAACAACGAGGCTCTAACGCACCACATACTAACTCAAACGGATCCTAACGAAATCCTAGCTACCTCCTCCACACTAAGCCACAAAGTCTAACGTAGATTATAAGCATTAGTGGCAAAATCTTATAAAATAATGGAAGAAAAAAAATAGTAGGTACAACATAAACAAGTACTATTAGGTAGGAGACAACTCGATAGAATTACACTAATAAATTCAAACTAGAAAAGAATACTAATAATAAGGTTACAACAAAACAAAAGCTACTAACCTCTAAATTAGCTTAATTAGCTGTTAGTGCCCGGATGGCCTCGACGCCGTGGGCGATTAGTTTTATTGTGATAGGTTTAGGTTACTAAGGTTATTCAATAAAGATGTTTTTGAATTTGGACTTGAATAATTTAAAAAACTATGAATGATAAAACGCATACATAGTTTAAGTAAAACGTATAATAATAAGGGCGCAAAAACAGGAATCCCGTACAAGTGTCGGAATGCCCAGCGTTACAGGTTGCTTTAGGCAGGGGTTTGCAAATAAATGCTCTTTGAATATGAAATATTGAGATAATAGCTCGTCGAAACAAACGTGATACGGAACCAGCGGTATTTAGCTGTCCTAAATCATAAAATGGCACCCCAACATCCTAATTGTTATTGAGCTAGAAATGTTTTTTTAACTAACTTCAAATAATGGAATTGTGACAAGAAAATCGTTGAAAACGTTAAATTCTTTAAATTTGCCCGACTTTTACCTACGATTACATTTCTGTTCATTTTTAAACTGAATTTTTCAAAGTGTTTCGTAGCATATTGTAATGAAAATGGAACATTTTCTCTGTGAACATGATACTTCCAAGCACTGCCGGACGCGTTGAGCTGAATGAAATGTACCACATTTTGCAACTTCAGCAACAGTTTTTGCATGGTTGTTATGTTACATGTACCCAACAAAGGCCATTGCCTTGCACTCAGCACAGCACTGCTGCATAATGGAAAGCAAAGAACCGCTATTTCGCTACAAATGCCTATCCAACAGGTGTCTAATACGACAAAAAAAAACATCTGACTACTGCTGAGAAACAAAACAAATTCCAGTTTAGTATCCACTTAAATTGTTATGTAAACATTCGAAAGACGCAAAATATTTTGATTTCAGCGATGCTGCTGAGCTTACTTTCATCATCGTGACATATCGTAATTTCTCCAAAAGCCTTTCGAGTGGTGATGTCGAGGGGCTGCTACTTCTTTCTATTGCTGAAGCTGTCAACTTTTTTGGGAATATATCGCGAGATCCCTCTGACATGCACACGCGACAAATTTTTGTATAATCTTTATGCATTGTAGATCACTCAAGATCACTCTAGCACCAATGATGAAAAACAGTTAAGTATTAAACCGCGTGAAACCACAATATTAAAAAATTCCACCAACGCGAAACAAAACTTATGAAACGCGAACGCAGCAACGCGCATTTAGGAAATTTGAGTTGTCAGTGTGGAATGTGGATGGTGGAAAATTGAGCTTCGAGAGGAGAAGTTTAAGGGCTGCCACTTGCTGTGCTACTCCAATTTGACAAGAAAAAAAGATAATACACACACATGGAAAGAATTCGAGAGACGAAATGTTTACATCCAAACTATATATATGAATTTATAAACTCAAATTTTTTTGTTCTCTAGATATTAAGTTATGTGAATTTAAATTAACATACATACCTAGTTTCTTGGTAGTTTCAATTTAGGGTGTGTGCCAAACGAGCTAAATCCTGGCTAAAGGCGACATTCAAATTTGCCATACTCTTCTTACTCACTAGTTATTTCACATGTTTAATAACGGCTTATGAAATAACTAGTGATTAAGAAAAGTATGGCAAGTAAAAAATTATGTCGGACATGTCAAGAATTTAGGGGCAAAAGTCAGAGATATGCCCTTAGATCATAAAACGAAAGGATAGGCTACCTTGTATAAAATTCGTGTACGTGTGATAAGCAATTTTTTTGTGGACAAGAGGGCTGGGGTTTTAGTTTGTGTCAGTTCGATATTTCTGACATTTCTCATTTGTCATTTCTTAGGTCGGGTGTTTTTTAAGTGATTTGTGAGTTAAAAGATTGATAAAAGTGTTTTAAAATTGTGTAATATTGAAAAACTGGTACAAATAATTTTTCTGTGCAAGAGATTTGTTATAATCGAGACTCCGGAGTCTATAATTATGGTGATGAAGAGCGCTGTGTTGTGCTGCAGAAACAAGCGGCGTTATTGTCGTAGAAAAGCATTCTTCAAGTAAGTTTAATAGCTTTACTAATTAATTATTGTGTTTAAAATAAAATGAAAGTGAAATATTAATAAAAATAAACAGCCGTGGTAAAAAAATTAAAGTTTTCCAATGCCGGTTTGTTTGCTTACAATTGAATTGTCATTGGGGCTCTTGTTTGATGTCAGTCAAGCAAAGGCAACGACAAGAAATATTATCAGCAAATAAATGGGGCACTAGGAAAACTCTTAAAAATGTAATAAGTTATAAAAGAATTATAAAATTGTAAAATGAAAAAATGATACGAATCGCGCTGACAGGAAATTATAAAACTTGTTCAATATTTGATTAACTTTCAACCACTAAATTATGTGCCCGCTCAGAAAATATCGTAGTTTACGACTTCCATGACTAAACAAATACATCGATGCGATTCTACTACATCAAGAAAAATGCTTAAGTTTTTCTTCCTCATAGCCTATCCTTTCGTTTTATGATCTAAGGATATGCCATAAAAATATTTTGGTGGAGAATATGTTTCAGCTATAAAACCGTATTCTTTCGAGTTTTACATGTCACTATCTCGTTCCAATTATTTCCAAAATCTGAATGCCGCAGTATGGAATTTCACCTTAAATCTATTACTTTTCATTTTGTAAACATTCAAGCTTAGAATATATAGCAAACAGGAATGGTGATAAGCCAGATTTTGCGTAATGAATTTCTGGTTGGGTTGGTAGTCCATTTTTACATGTGTTTACACGCCATCCCTATTCTAAGCAACTTGTCAATTTGCAAAAAGTAAACAAAGGTTTTGTGCGGAGCATCTGTGGTAACAAATTTTTTTTTCTACTTTATTTTGAAACAATTCGCATAATTAATTTATATAAATCTCTGCTTCTATTAATAAAAAAAGATAATTTAGATAGTGCAGTTGCCTCAAACAGGATTTCCCTAGTTATAATCCAATTTATATTTGCAAGCACTGACCGAACACTTCATTTCTCTTTTTTTAATTGATATGAAGATTTTAACAGACAGTAGTGGCACTATAAAACTTTGCACTAAATAAAGTTCAAAGATAAATAGTTTTGAAAAGAATTGATTCGGTAATTTTGTTAAATTTCACAAAAGAATTTTAAGTTGACTAAATCTGCTCACAAAACGAAATCACATTTGACAACTCTGCACCCAGCTTTGACAAATCTTTCTTGCAGCATCTCACTTACTCCCAAGGTATATAAAGCCAAGGTCAAGGTATATAAACCTTATATACCTGACTTACTCCTATGTATAATCTCCTGCTCTTGACAAATTACGCTCATGTACACGAATATTACACGATTCAACCATTCCTGTTTGCTATATATTCTAAGTTTTCAAGCTAGCCAATTGTTCTTTTAAGTGGCAAATACGGTTATACATTTGACAAGTTCGGTTGTTTTTTCGAATTTGAAAGTTTTTCAAAAGTATTGGTATATATTTGCACAATGTATGAACGAAATCCAAGAGCGAGTGGTTATGACCGATTTAATAAACGCCACACAATTGCTTTGCTTATTAGAAATGAAAGTGAACAATTGGCTAAATTCCACTTTAGTTTGGCAATTGGCTTTTTAGACCATTTTGAAACTACATTTAATATTTTTATGAAAAAGTCGTGTTCAAAATTTCAGCTCAGGGGGTACTCAATCCATTTTGCTCCAGCAGCATTATTTTTATGCGTTACAAGCGGAATGACAAACTTAGTACACCCTAGAGATTTCATCTAGGGTATAAAATCGTACTTTCATTTTCTTCCATTTTGACAGGTAGGTCATCTACAAGGTATATAAAAGCGACAAGCCGTGCGGTCAGGAGTATACACCGATGTGCTTTTCAGCACATCACATGATTGAAAAAGTAGGGATAGTTAACTGAACGGCTGGTGTGAACTTCCATTCGAAATGACAATTTTGAAAGTTCTTTAAGAATAAAACTACGCTAAACGTCAAAACTACTAAGAGCACCGAGACACTACGCTACCAGACCGTAGCGTAAAAATGTGCACACCGATGTGGTGCGGAAATGACAACGCTTCGGTCGCCTGAACGACATGGTGTGTAAAAGTGTGACATTCTGCGTGTGGCTGAGCGCACCGAAGTTATTCCTATTAAAATTTTGTCACATTACAGCTGATCGCCTGTGACGTATTTCTGTGACTAATGTATATACATTTTTATAGGAAATACAGAGAGAGTGTATTGTATTCTATGTTCCGTACTTTCCTATACATTTTCACCATAATTCGTCACTAATGGCGGAGTGTGGTTCGTAATGGGAATAGCTTGTATTCTATATACCTTGGATCATCCACACGGCACAAAATACAAGTATTCTCATTACTAACCACTTTTCACCATTATGTGACGAAATAACGTTAAATGTAAATGAAAGTATGGTACAGAGAACACAATACCCTTTCTCATCTCTCTGTCTTTTCAATAGAAATGTATATAAATTAGTTCACGAAATTTCGTCACAGAACTGCAATATGTCAAAATTTAAATGCGAATACTTGTATTCTCTGTACCGAGGTTAATCTAATAAATATTTGCTATAAAATAATAGTAAAATGTGTTGCCAGAAGTCAAAATTGACAGCTCAGGGTTTTCACAGGATTTTTTGACAGAAAAAACTCATTTCCACTTTAGCGGAATCGGAAAAAGTGATGTACCTGTCCAGACAATTTTGTCTACACTCGTAAACTCATAGTTTCAGAACCCAGCCCAAATTCTATTCCCATTATAAAATTCTGTAAAATTTTATTTATTTCTCACAAAACATTAATATTTTGAGAAACACTGGTTTCATGAAGCAAATAGAAGTATACTAGTACAAATAAACGAAATATCTCTATCATATGAAAAGTAGCGCTATGATCGCCGAATGTCGATTTTTGTCAAATTCTTTGCTGCACAGTTTGTTTTGGCTAATTTATATCAAGTTGTCTCAATTGTTCTTGTAAAATAATTCCTTTTTGCTACAAAATTAACTAAATAAGTGCTCTGTTTGCAATGCAAGGTAAGTTTGTTTACACATTTTTTCTGCGAGTATATTTAATGCATTTAAGAAGCAAAAAGTAGATATAACAAAAGTTTGGTTATGTCGAATTCATCAGTTGTCAAACCACAAAATGTTTATGAATGGCAAAAATTTGTTTTATATTGAGAAAATTGTTGTGTGCTGCAATTAAAAACATTGAAAAGTTAACGTAATGTTAATTTAACTTGTATTTATATTTGAGTAGCCTAATACAAAAAAGTTGTTACACCAATGTGAGATTTTGAATAACCAGTCGTGCGCTTAAGAAAGAATTCCTGAAATTCTTTATTTTAATCAGGAGGATTTTGTTTGAAGGTCTTAAGTTTCTCTCCTGATGTTATTCATAGGAGAAAATGGTTTCTTAAATTGAAAGGAATTTCGCGATCAATTTGACTCGTGAGTTTTGTTAAGATGCGCCGCCGACTTTGTAGGTTCCTTTGGAAACAAAGTAAGATTGTGTACTTGTTTACTTATATTGTTATTAAGGAGGGAAATTTGAAATATGTTCTTTGTTTTGTTTATGTTATTCATACTGTAAATGCTTGTGGCTTTCTTTTGTAAATTTCACTGATTACTAATACATGTTGTTGTCATGAAAAGTTTGCAAGGCAGCGGAAGAAAATGAACATGTTTTTTTAACAAACTGAGAAAACAAATTTCTAATATCTCTCCACTTTTGGTTACTATAAGATTTATAATTTATTAATTATATAAAACAAATACATTTTACATATTTTAGGACAATGCTCTTAAATGAGATAGATATATCATAATTTGATATTGAATCTCAATCAATATAAAGTAAACCTACTAACTTTGTGAAAAAATACAGAGCCCCGCCCAAGTTTTGGATTTACTTTTACAGGCTACCTTTAAAGAATAATTGTATTTCTTAACGTTGATTTAGGAGACTATACTTCAGAAGTCGCAAAGTTTACAAAAAGCTAAAAAAAAAACAATCTTATTTTCTTATCTGTAAAATGGTAATAATGCTTATAGGTACCATGAACAATAAATATTCAAATGACTAGCAGCAATGTGCAAAACTGATGATATGAAATTTGTTCTTCGCAATTAGTTTTTCAGCAGCTGAAAAACAAAGAAAAAGGCTCTATATAGGCTAAAAGTAAATCTGAATGAAATGTTGAAATCTAAACTTTTGTTTTACGTTTCGAAATTGCATTCATTCAGTGAAGATCGCCATTTGAACTCATTGTTTGTGCCTGCCTATATTATACATATATTAGCTATGTAGGATTAAAGCCTGAAAATTACCGCTCAAATATGGGTGTTATTAACAACATACATTGGCATTTCTATCAATTTGCTTTAATCCGTCGGTAGCGTATGGGGTTACATTCAGAAAATTCATCTGTTGACACTTTATGTAATTGGGCATATGCATAAATCTATTCTTGGAACAGAATGTCTCAATAACACAAACGTGCTGCTTATGACGATGATTGTTCCATTTATTAAGAAATTTCTTATGTCACAGCATTATTTTTTGTACAACATTTTAAGTGTAAAAGCAATATAATATGCACGTGCTTTCCTACCGTATCCCACTGAGTTCCAGTATTTTCAAGTTAAGTGGGTGTCAGATCGGGAGCGGCGTGGCATTTTTCAGTTGTCGCTGCGCTATTGTTCTTTTAAAATTAAATCTATTATAAGTCACACTGCAAGCGGCGCGGCACGGCAAAATAGTTGCCGCGCGGCAAAATTCCTTTTCAATTCGAAATAAGTCCGCACAATTCGTTAAATGAGGTTTTTTGCATTCTTAAGGACTTGTAACCGAACCTCATCGCTTTTCTCTGTTTTTCTTCAATCAGAGCTACTAATAATAGAATTTCTTCATCGGAACTAAAGTACATTTGGATAAAATCTGCTGCTCTCGGTGTGAACACTCTATTTTACCGCGTGCCACCGAGCCGCTTTCGGTGTGACTACTGCTTTACATATGAATATCACTTAATCTAATATTTTAATAAAAAAGGAGTTGTGCTCGTAGATTCCATTGTTCGGTTCTTGTCCCATCTTCAAAGCTGAACATCGAGTTAGTCGAGGTTATGCTAATAAGGATCACATTTACACGGCGACAGTAGCTAACGTTACTAATTTAAGCTACATTTACACAGCTACAATAGCTTTCGTAAGTAGTTTCATTTTGACGTCTCCATACAAATCTTCTACTTACGAAGGTCATGAAAAGGGGTCTCTGGAAGGTAGCCCATAGCAAGGCCCATTGTTCACCCTCCAGACTTATTAGAAATTGGCCCCACTCCTCCTTGCCTGATTCATGGGGCTCATCCAGGAGGTGTTAGCCAAGGAATTTGTAACACTTTCCTGAGAGAGCCGGACAGTGGCAAAGAAAGTGATTTACCGTCTCGGATTCCTCCCCGCTTCCCCTGTATATAGGATCAGCAACAACCCCCTGTATGTGACCTCTAAGGTAGGAGTGCCCAGTGAGAATTGACACCGGAGCTCTCAGGGTTGGCTTGTTTAGTACCAATAGCTTTTTCGTTTCGTTTGGGCTAGGTTTGCCCCACAGTTCCTCCTCAATTGTGGAGGAGGATGCCTCCAACGATGCACCAAGACGAGCAAGTTCGTCCGCCTTCTCATTTTCGCACCCAAAGTACTAGTACCCTGTTGTTCCGTGAAACGGAGTTCAGGGTGGTTTTACATTCCAATATAAGTTTGGAGTTTGTAGAAGGTTTTGACAAGGCCTTGACAGCTGCTTGGCTGTCTAAGCAGATTGCAATCGCTTTGTTCTCAGTGTCTGAGTTAAGGATACCTTCCTGCTTCAAGGATGGCCTTGACTTTGGCCTGGAAAATCGTGATATGGCTTTCAAGGTGTATGGAAATTTGTACCTCGCAAAAAACTCCTGCTCCGGTGTTCTCTTCCGATTTGGAGTCACCTGTATATATTCTTTTGACTATCAGAACCAGCTTAACACAAGCTCGCTGCATGGACACGTTTAATAAATAAACGGTTAACAATACACGCGTTTCATCACTTAGTCGGTTAGTATTAGTATGATAAACTAAACATACATATGTATATCATTGACCAGATGACATGCAATTAGACATGGAGACAGAAAATTAAGTATTATATAGACGTTTTTTTAAAACATGTTTGGAAATGTCAACGACAAAATGCTCAGCTTTAATATTGACAACAATGCACATCCAATTGATGGGTTCATGCACTAAAGTGGGATATTGCGGAGTTAACATGCAACGAGGTAAGCTTCTCAAATTGAGCCCACTATCACGGAAAGAGATTTTGCTAAGTAGCAAGGGAGAATCAATATTCGCGTTTAAGAGTTGATGCACAAAAGTTACATCGGCGACCATGCGGCGTTTTTCAAGGGAGTGCTTATCCAAAAGCTTCAAGCGATCCTCATAAGGTGGAAGAATCAATGAATTGTTCCAGGGTAGGTGCCTAAGAGCGAAGCGCAGGAAGTTCCGCTGAACAGACTCGATGGGGTCGATGTGTGTACCGCGAAATGGAGACCAGATCTGGCTAGCGTATTCAAGGAGAGGTCTCACAAAGCAAGTGTACAACACAGTGTTATGGTGGGATTCGAGAAATCTTGAGACCAACGTTTGATAAAGCCCAGCACAACTACTCTTAGATACCATGTAGTTAATGTGGGAAATAAAATTCAATCTATGGTCACATTTGACACCCAAGTCACAAACATCTCCCTCGCGGCAGCGAATCGTGGAATCCGAGAACATAATCATAAGTGATTGGTTTCTAACTCCTGTGGAAAGTCATAACCTCACATTTGTCGATATTGAGAGAGGGTTTTGTTAATGGTTGAAGTACGGAATGTGATTCCCATTCTGCCCTATCTGGAATTTTCGATTTAAAGTTGCTTTTCAGTATAGTCTCGAGGAGGTGATCGGTGTCCCTGTCTATGTCAGGTACGATGGACTGCACGAATCCAATGATGATTCAAGTGAAACTCTTGTACTAGTGTGAATCCAACTTTGATTGAGATGTAGCCTCAGCGCAGACCCTTATTGACGTGTATATACACGAGGTGTATGTTGAGGATGACTTTAAATACCCCAGAGCTGATTGACTTGAAGGCGCCGCTTACACTAAGGTGGCAAAATCTTTGAAACTTCTCCAATAACTTACGATGATTGGCGAGCTCCATTGCCTTCCACCCCACCACCTAACCGTAGGTTAAGGTGGGCTGGATGACGCTAGTATAAATCTATAGGATCATCCGCGGTTTAAGTCCCCACTTTTCCCTATGGCTCTGCGGCAAATCGCGAAGGCTCTAAGAATTTTATACGCTCTGTCTTCAAGGTGTGGTTTCCAGCTTAGTTTTCTGTCTAATATGATACCTAGATATTTTACCCTGTCCTTTAGTTCCAAAAGCGTGGAGCCGATAGAGGGCAGGTTCAATCTGGGAATGTTCCTTTTCTTAGTAAAGAGGCATAGATAGATTGACGCAAATTCCGAAATCGTAGCCCAGTGTAGTAAGTAAGTAAGTAAGTAAGTGAATTTATTTAGCATTTTTGCTATTCATTACAAAAGCCATATAATTATACTATAAGTCTAGCTCTCTTTCCTCCTTTTTCTTATTTTCTACATTAGTTTACGAATTTAATAAGTAATTTTAACAAATTCAAGAACTTTTCTCTTAAATATCCTAAAATTATTCTCAAGTTTTACATCTAAAGGTAACTTATTAAATATTTGAAAGCCCTTATATACTAAACTATTCTGCGATGAATTATCTCTATACAGTGGCAGCCTAAAATCATTAGCATTTCTTAATCCGTAAGGTTGTAAATCTCCAACATAATTCATTAATTTACTTAAATAACTCGGCATATCACCTGACTTAATTCTAAATATAAAAATTAATAAATTCATAATAATTCGTTGCTTTACACTCAACCAACACAAAGAATTCAACATAAATATGATAGATGTGTATCTATTGCACTTTAAGATGGCTCTCATTGCTCTATTTTGAAGTCTCTGTAGTCTTACAAAAGAGTTATTATCGCACATAAACATGACTGTCGAACAATATTCAAAGTGGGGCTTAATTAGTATGTTATATACATTAATTGAACTTAGTAAGTCTATTCTATTTCTTATTCTTCTAAAGTACCCTATTTTCTTCGAAATTTTCTTTGCTATGTAATCTATATGTTTTTTAAATTTCAGTTCCTTATCAACAATAATGCCCAAATACTTGATTTCATCAACTTGTTCAATTTGTCCATTATCAATTCTTAAATCCAGGTCAAAATTATACTTAAATATCATACACTTAGTTTTACACACATTAACTTTTAATTTGTTTGATTTAAACCAATATTCTAGTCTCTTTAAATCTTCCTGTAGTTCGCACCGACATTGTTCTGTATCTTTCCCTGTCACATATATGAGTGCATCATCCGCAAAAAGAACAATTTTTGAATTTCTTAATACTTTGGCTATGTCGTTGATATATATAATAAACAGAAGAGGTCCAAGAATAGTTCCTTGTGGCACACCAAACGATGTCATTGTAGAATCACATAATACATTATTCACCGAAGTCCTCTGTGTCCTATTATCCAAATATGATTCAAACCACTTCAATTCTGTATTTCGAATGCCATAATTTTTCATCTTCCGTATTAATATACTTCTATCTATGGTTTCAAATGCTCTTTTTAGATCCAAGAAGACTGCAATGACCCTATTTTTTTTCAGCTAGCTCTTCTTTCCAGTTCACTATTACTTGATTTAATGCAGTTTCACGTGAGTGTCGCTTTCTAAACCCTGACTGATTCTCCAAAAAAAGATCATTTTTATCGAAATAGCTTTCAAGTTGTTTATGCACTATTTTCTCTAATACTTTCTCGCAAGTAGGTAATGCATTTATTGGTCTATAATCTTCACAGTTATCAGACTCTCGAACCTTTTCGATTGGCGTGACACGAGACTCCTTACAAATTAATGAACGATTTGCGAGACGCTCGAAAATTGGACCTAGCACTTCAAATGCGTCCAGAAGCATTTTTGCACTTATAAAATTAAAATCCCTTTTTTGATTAATTGTTTTTAGAACTTCTCTAATTTCACACTGATTCACTGATTTAAATTCAAATTGAGAGTTTTTTTCTTGTACTAAATTCACAAAGGGAACATTGTCTATGGACAAATTAATCTCCTTAATACTATTAACAAAATATTTATTAAATTTATTTGCAATAACACATTCATCAGTCACACAAACATTATTAAAGTTGATACTCCTTTTTATAGCATTTCTATTTTCAGTTAATACATACTTCTTGATAGTTCTCCACATAGACTTCTGATTTGTACTTAAATTAATTTTATTTTTTATATATTCATTTTTAGCTCTATCTAATTCCCTTTTATATCTATTTCGTTCCACTCGATATGATTTCCAATCACTTTCATCATTAGTGTATAACGCCCTTTGATATTTTATTATTTTATCTATTTTTAGTTGCCTTAATCGATTATTATACCATTCTAATAAATTGTAGTTACTCATTTTATTACTCACGTAGCCTTTTGTTATTTTTAAAAGTTCGCTTGATATGATGTTCGCAAGGTCGTTAGTATCAGTCAGATCATATACATTTATTAATGCACTATTACTAATATCTCTAATAAAGATGTTTTTTTGTACTTTAAATAAGATATTTCATTTATAATTGCTTTAGATCTTCTGCTAACCTTGACATTTATATTCAGTACAATAGTTTCGTGGTCAGAAATTTTTAGTTCAGTATTTATGTCAGCTTCCACCTGATTAGAATTCGTTATCACATAGTCGAGCAACGTTTTGGAATTCCGCGTAACTCTGGTAGGCTTGTTCACAATTTGTTTGCAATTGTTGTCGTAAGTAATAATTCTCTCCAACTCCTTTTTATATGTATTACTATCATTAAGCCAATCGATATTAAAATCTCCCGCTATTACAAAATCAGTCGCAACATCCCCTATACTGCCCAACCATTCCTGAAAGTAGTCACAGAATTCTCTTGCAGATGCCCTTGGCGAGTTATATACCGTAGCCAATATAAGTGAATAATTATCAATATAAACATTAACAGCTAACCACCAATATTCCTTCCTAATATCAACTTTTTGCAATACTTTAAATTGAAAATATTTTTATATATATATACAAACACCGCCTGTGTGCCTAGAAGAACTGTCACAACGAATTATATTATAGTCCATTAAATTTACTTCATTGTCATCTATATTTTCAGTTAAATGAGTCTCAGTCAGTATTATTACATCAAAATCCATAGTATTAATCATTGTTTCGAGTATATTGAAATTGCTCGTTAGTCCCTGCACATTCAAACATATGCATGATACATGCCGTAATTGCTAGTATGGTAATCTTTTCTTTACACTCTCAATCTTCTTGTTAAACACTGGGCATTTACTGTCTCGACAATCGTGGTTAGAATCCAAGTTTAGGTTAAATCTCTGATTTGCTATTACGCAATTATTGCACTTCAGTTCCGTCGCGTTACATGTTGTTGCGTCATGCTTATCTCCACACTTAGCACAATTTTTTTCATTTTTGCACTGATTTGCGGTATGGAAGAAACCCCAACAGTTATAACATTTCTTTACATTAACAAATTCAAAAATGCTATATCTATCCCATCCTAAATTGATTTTCTTATCACTCATAATTTTTTTATAATCATTCACTTCAAATTCAACAATAGCATTATAAAAATTTGGATTTTTAATACCACGGTAACACTTCATGCATTTCACATTTCCCCCAACATTATTTTGCCTTTTTATAGCAACTTCAAGCTCTCTCTCATTCCACATTTCTTTTATTCCAGTCACTAGTCCTAATGGATTTTTTACTTGGGGAATCCTCACTTCATATTTATCTCCTAGTTTTCCCCTCATTTCACTCTCTAATTTTTTAACAGACTCTTCATCAGTACATTGAATTGCAATTGCACCGTCTTGTCTATTCGAAACACTGTTAATTTTTAGCGCTAACTCGGGGGGATTGACCTTTTCCTTCACTTCAACTTTCGTAACATTGCAATCTTGCTTACCTTTCGGTTTCACAATGACCGTTGATTTTAATACGTCTGCATAAGAGCCCCTTGATTCACTATAACTTGATTCACTATAACCAGTCGGATCGCGTTCTGCAGCAGTCCACAGAGCTCAAACTCGTAGCTACCGGTGACCAAGATCACCAGGTCGCCTGCGTAAAATACTGCTTTGTACCCCATCTGACTGAGTGTTAGCAAGAGATCATCCATAATGAGTACCCACAACGAAGATGATAAAATACCGCTTTGAGGGGTTTCCCTCTTGACTCTGTCTGCTTACCCCGCCCAGTTCGGCAAAGACGGTTCTATTGCTCAACATGTGTTCGATCCAGTGTTTTAGGGACTGGTTCACTCCATGTTTTCTTAGCGTGGATTGTTTAGAAAGGAAGTTCTTTTCAATTGAGTGAATAACCTCGTTGAGGGCCGTCTCAACTGAACTTCCCTGTAAATACGCCAGCTGATGTTGTGACAACCTGCTTCTGGGAATGCTTTCCTGAGCTCCAAACTCTATAACGTAGATTTCCACCTGGAAAATGGAAAGTGAGGTATTAGTACCAAGCTGAAGAGTTCCACTTCTGGACCGACCACCCCTGCGCCTGTCTTATCATCCTTCCTGGATCCGTCAGTATGCCAGACATGGGCTCGTTGCGGAAACTGGAGCCTGCTGTCTAGTATCTGCCTTCTTTGGTTAACGGTTAATAATGGTTTTGGCCATAACAGCTGTTTCAGCATCTAGGTCTTCAATGTTGCTCGAGGATATTGAGAATGTCCCACCCGGGAAGAAGTGTGATCATCTGGCTTTTCTTTTGAACCATACCAGATGCTGCTTCTCTCTGCATAAAGAGGCAGAGTGGCTGGAAGCTAAGAATGGCTTCAAGTGCTCGTTGAGGACACGATGTGAACATGAGAAATTTTATATGGGAATTAATCTAGGGTATCGTAAGAATTGGCCTAATCCAATTAATTTCAGCTCTATTCCTTACTTTTGTTATCTTCTCACGCTAACGATAAATGTTTCATATACCATAAAAGTGTATTAGAGTGTTGTGGCATTTGACGTTAGCCTGCACCAATTCGTTGCAAACTATAATTAATTTCAAGTTCTTTGCTTTCACAATTCAGATTGTGGATTACGAAAGTGCAGTTAGGTACTTAATACAGTTACATAATAAAAACCTTTAATTAGTATTGCAATTCATTTAAGTTTATTCTAGATTGACTTACGTGAAGTTGTGGGGCTTAAATAAAATTTAGTTGTGTTAGGAAAAAAATGTTCGAACCGCCGCGCCACCTCTATTATACACAAAACGTTAACGATCTATCTACCTGAAAACCCTACCCTGTCCGCCTTGAGCAACACATGAAAAAAACCCCCCCAAACTATTCATACACCCATTCACTTCATGTATCAATATTTCAGCACAAATTTGCAGATGTTAATACGTCATTCCTGCTTTAACAAAGAAAAAACGCGTGTTTCCTTGTTGGTATTCCAATGAAATTATACATGCTATCAAACTTAAGGAAAAATTTAGACGAAAGTATCAAAGAACCAGGCATCTTGAACACTATAAGACCTTTTCGTGTTTGCGCTACAATCTGAAACGTAAAATAAAAGGATCCCAAAAATTATATTTATTAAAAACTGAGAATAGTGTCAGATCAAACTCGAAAACATTCTGGTCTTTCACTAAGGATTTAAAGATGTCTTAATACATTTCCTAAAGAAGCTTATTACGATCGTTGTGCAGTTAATTCCCCTGTAAAAATATGCAATACGTTTGCAGCTTATTTTATTTCAAGTCAGTTACGAATGATGACGCATACATTCCGAATAGTATACCAGGTAGTGGTATTGATTCAATATATATCCCCTCATTTGAGGTCGAAGATATCAAAGCCGTGATTAATTCGTTGGACATCAGTAAAAACGCAAGTCCAGACGGTATTCCCAATATTTTTTTCAAGAAATGTACTGACCCCCATTTGTGAACTATTTAATCGTTGAATATCTGAAGGCTTTTATCCGGATCTTTTAAAAAAACGTTTGTGTTTCCTATGTACATTTAAAGCTGTTGACAAAAAGCATGTGACTAATTATCGTCCGATAACAATATCCAATAGTCTTGCTTTAATATTTGAGCGTCTCATTTATAAGAATCTTCTCTCGCAAATAAAGTCTATAATTGACATTCATCAATATGGCTTTTCTCCTGGTCATTCCACTGTCACCAACTTAGCTATATTTTTACCGATCAAATTGCAATGCCTCTTGACAGTAGTAAGCAACTGGACGTATTTTATGCAGATATCTCCAAAGCTTTTGATTTATTGCCTTAACATTGAAGTGGTTTGAATCGTATTTATCTGATCGTCAGCTGGTGGTTGCGGTGGATGGCTTTAAATCTATATTATTTACACAAACGTCTAGTGTACTTCAAGGGACAATACTTGGTCCTCTTATAATGTATATAAATGACTTAAAAACTTTTATTGATTCCCCTTGCCTAATACATGCCGATGACACTAAGGTATACAGATTTATCGATATTGTAAAATTTTTAGACTGGTGTGAGAAAAACTTTCTATCCGTGAACATAAACAAATGTAAATGCGTCTCATTTTCTAGAAAGCAAAATACAATCCTCTTTAATTATAAATTGGGTAGCTCCCCCGTAGAGAGAGTTTTTGAAATAAAAGACTTGGGTGTAATCTTCGATAGCAAACTCTTATTTGATTCTCATGTTAAATATAACCAATAAACCCTTTAAGATGCTTGGATTTATCATTAGATGTACAAAATCATTCAAAAGTCTATTCACATTTAAAACATTATATTATTCGTTAGTACGAAGTCATTTGGAACTCTTTCTACTCAGTATATATCGATAAAATTGAAAGAGTTTAGATCCGATTTACACGTTTTCTACTTTTCAAATCGGATGGAGTTAATAGAAGCCTAAATTATATGGAAAGGCTACCTACAGCGGTACTCAATGCTTTCGTTGGAAACCCGCCGTGGTTATCTTGACGAAATATTTTTATACAACGTTGTAAACAACCTAATTAATAGTCCAATAATCCTTAGAAAAATTAATTTCAATTTTCCATCGCGTAACACTAGAGAAGTTTTAACATTTAGGCCTCAATTAGGATGAACAAATTTAATAATGAAATCATCCATTGTACGAATCCAAAAAAAACATAATGAGCTGTGTTATGACATTGATCTCTTTTCAGATAGTCGCTCCTCTCTTCGACGCATTGTCCTCAATCAATTACAAAGTAATTTTAATTAGCTCCTCTCCTTCAATTAATATTGGCAATATTTTGAATTGACGTTTGACTTGACAATCTTGGCTCCATTTTATTCTTTTTCCTTTAATTTAATTATAGTATCCTTCACCTTTTAGTTAGTATTTTTCATTTCTTTTACAATTTTTTAGTTTATCTTCATTTTTTCATTTGTATGCTTCTAGTATGTATATTTAGTAGTTAGTAGTTTGCTTAGTTTAGTTTAAATTAAGTAGGTTAATTTTGTATCACTGTGTAAATTGCTGAGTATAGTAGCTATATTTCACACTCAAAGTATGGATTTTACTCTTTTCTTATATGGATTTTGTAATACATTATTTCTTCTTCTAAAAATTTTTAATTTGACCTTTTTTGTATTCAAACATGTTAACCGGTAGTAAATAAGTCGAATTTTCTCTTTGCTATTGCATGAATTTCTTTAATAAATAAATAAATACCTAACTTCATGCTTTCACGCATGCTGAGCTCAACACAAAGAACTTGAATTGAAAAGCTCTTTGTCCGACAAGAATCGGAATGCCACGAATTTATTCATGCAGGATATTCATAAAATACTACAAAAATCTCAAATTTTCTTTTATTCTATATGAAAGTTTTATATGTGTGAAAAGATATCAAATGTAGCTTAAAAAAACTAAAAAAAAAACTAGAATCAGTCTAAGACCAACTCTTGTGATACCCTAGATGAATGCCCGTAGTAATTTCTTATGGTCACCCATTTGTGCAAGTTTGATTTTTGAAATGTTTTTCGCATACCTTTCTAGAAAAGTTCGTTTTACAGTAAAATTGAACCATTTTCACAAGATTTTATCTGAAGATCTTTTCAGTACAATAAAAACGTCTAGGATTGATCGCTTCACTTAGACCATTGTGGTCAATTGTGACACCAGCTGGGGACCCGACCTGGGAAAGATACCTCAGATTTAGGGGTTGCGTTGAAACCAGCCACAAGAGTTAATGAACCTTACCACGTCTTCCAACTCCTTGTCTGCCTGCTCTTCCAATTCGCAGAAGAAGTAACTGCCGAGAGCATTTCTCCTACGCTTGGCAAGGTCGTCCTGATCCATACAACTTCTGCAGAAGTCATTGTATGGAGCTTGCATGCGCTCTGCATGTTTACCGAAGAGGCAGTATCCCTAATAACTATAACTGCGACAAGGTTATGCTTACGTACATCTCAGCAGAGATTCAGGATTCCTAGAACGAACCTCGGGCCACAGCTGTGCATATACTCAAAAAACCAAATTTTTTATATTGTCATACCATGAAGGGATACCCGATTTAGCCCATTTTTATATCCTAGATGTTCTATAGGGTGTACTAAGTTTGTCATTCCGTTTGTAACACCTAGAAATAATGATGGTAGAGCTAAATGTATTAGACACCCATGCATAAAATTAAAAATTATTTTGATTTTTGCATGTCCGTCCGTCTGTCTTCACGATAACTCGAGAGCTGAAATTTTGTACTAGGGCTTTAAAAAAAAATTTTAAATTAAGTTCGAAAATGGGACGAATCGGGTAACTCCTTCGTATGGTTTTGCCATACAAAAATTTTGTTTCTCACTACATATTTGGACGTTATCTGAGAACGCGTCAACGTCGAGAGCTGAAATTTTGTACATAGTGTTTTCTTAAAAATAGTAAAAAAAAAAAATGTCAAAAATGGACTAAATCGGGCAACCGGTGTTGCCATATAAAAATTTAGGATTTTTACGTATACTGTGAAAACGATCAGTCCTATACGGTTTTAATAAATTCTGAAATTCTATAAAATTGGTTATAATAATTTTTTCTGTGCGAGGAACCGTTATAGAAATATATGCCAACAACCACTTCACAGCACCATACGAAATGACATACGGGCAGTTCTAGGGTATCATAAGAATTGATTTTAGACCAATTCTAGCTTTTTTACTATTGAAATTATGTTTACTTTTTTACACTATGTACCGAATTGCAGCGTACTCGGGCATTGCCCAAATATATAGTGTATGGCAACCCTAGGAAAGAGTTGCCCGATTTGTCCCATTTTTGGACTTAAATTTCCTTTTTTTTTTTTTAAGAAATCCCGTGTGTAAAATTTCAGCTCCCTAAGTAAACGGTAAGATAGACGGACATGCAAAAATCAAAATAACTTTTAATGTTATGCGTGGGTGTCCAATCCATTCTGCTCTACCATTAGTTTTTCTTTGCGCTACAAACGGAATGACAAACTTAATATACTCTATGATTTCATCAACATCAAGCCGAGTCTTCGTTGATTTTATATTGGAGCGAGGCATTGCTGGCATTCCCTTTGGTTACATCAGCAAGTCGAGGCATCGTCGTTTTTGAGTAAGGCGTTGGAGAACTTTGTACTACTTCCCCAGTATTTGTAGTTATTAGTTTGTCTATGGCAATGTCAATAGCGGAATGAGACTTTCTAACTTGTCCCACTGATATAGCGGTTATCGAAAGTGCCTAATGTTGCCGCATTCAGAAACAGAAATTGCAGGACTTGAACTCACGTCAACGGTAATCAGGAATAGAATTTGAAATGACGAATAACGTGAACGGTCGCGAATGTGTTAAGTAGTGCCTTCCTTTGATTATTAACTGTAATCTAGAATCATTTCTGCGTTGTATTGGAGATGTGTTTACTTGCAAGAAATTTGATACAAACTTTTATCTGATAGTAAAAATAAAATTTTCCAGCCGAACATTATATTTAGTCATTGAAAATTCTTTTATTAGAATTTTTAAAGATGGAAATAACAAGCGAAAGACAAGTAGAGACATCTCCTTTACAACACAGATTTGATTCTGGAGACATTTACTACAGCCTATAATCAAAAATTCAAAGTATGCGTCGTACAGCTTTAAATTTCTGTTATATGGTTTTTCACATTCTCATAGCAGGGAACTTGGTGAATGGTGGTGTTTGTCTTTGTTTCCTTGTAATTATATTGCTTTGCCCGAATGAGGGCGCCAGGCGGAATCCACGACGGAGAGAATTGAAACTCTGCGTGAGTGTGGAAAAATCCATGACATCGCCGCCGAAGAGTATTGAAGTGAGTGGCGCGAGTGTCGCGGGTTTGGAAGTTAGGAGAGTGGTAAAATAGCGGTTTAATACCGAGCTACGCCTTGACGGTTGTGTCATGTCGTGGGTAAACAAGGTATGTACAGTCATTTTAACAGTTTGTATTTAGTCTAACCTGTTGTGATAATTACTCAACAGATGGCAACGTAGGAAATATTTTACTAGGTTTTTTTTTTTGGTATATTCACCGAAAGGTTCGTTTTTGTCTTTTTTATTTAAGTAAATTAATGCTATACATTTTTTTAAAGAATTTAAATCATTCCACGGCTTCTAATAAGAAACTTGGTTTCGATTCAAAACTTCTTTCGCTTTCGCTGGAGTAGTTAGTTTACTATAAGCAAGGTGTAATGTGCCAATTTGTTTAATTTATCCATAGATGGGGTTATAAGTAATAACCAGTAAAATTCAGAAGTTTTTTTTTTTTAAATTGTGGAGTGGAAAGTATCCTAAATTGTCTTCAAATAATAAAATAGGTCTCTTTGTACTTACACTTACAAACGTGACCATTCTAAATGAATCTTTAAGAAAGATTACCATTATTAGCGCACGGTACTTGCAACCATTATGCAGGGTATTCCGCTTTAAAGGGGACTTGGTGGGAGGAATGATAGTAGAGCTCGTGAGGAAGCAAAAATCGTACGGCAAGTTAAGGGGACGGTAAAACGCGTCGTTTGGTTAATAGCGGGCTCTGTGATTGTAGGTATTTTTTTTAATACCCTGCAACATTCTTGTTATACACCCTATAAAAATGAATTGCATTTCAAATGATAATCATTATATTTTCTTGCAAGATATGGAAACCTCAGAGTGTTTGTTACCTTTCATTTGATCCTTATATGTATGTACATATGTGTATCTATGTACTTACATATAAGCAAGCGTTCTTGATAGGCAGTTTTTGTGGTTCATTATGATTCATTATATCGTCATGAAATGAAAGGCCATACTGTCTGAGGTTTGTATAAAAAGAATGCTACAGAGTGTTAAAAAAAATACCTGAAATCACAAAGCCCCCTACTGCCCCAAACGATTTTAGCACAAAATTTTTCCTAAGGAAAATTGTTCTTTTTTCCCCAAATAATTCTCCTATAATCTCTCAAAGGCACATAACATATGCATACATATACATACGTCAGTTCTCGAGTTACGACCACCTCGACTTACGACTATTCGCACTTACAACAAAAATGTATTAATTTTCTAAAGTTCAAGCTTCTGGGGTTGATGTAGTAAACAATTAAAAATCAGAAAAAAAACTATTAATTTTGTTGCACATAGGTCTATTATAATTATATGGTTTATTTTTGTATGAAATTCGACTTATTACAACCATTTCGACTTACGTCCGAAGTTGGGGAACCTAACCCTGTCGTTAAGTCGAGAGACTAGTCAACGGCAACTTCTAATCGTGTAACAGCTTTTAATTCATTTCATGAGTTTCGTCTTGATACGGCTCCTGTTTTCCCATTGAGATTGAAAACTTGCATCCTTGTTTTAATAGAAGCTCTCCCTATAATATTTTTGATTTTTATGTGCCGTAATATGTCGTTCGGATTGATTTATTGTATCAAAGCTGTTGGATAAAAATCAACTTATGCATTTGAAAGACTGACTTTATTTGGATTAATTCAATTAATTTCTTGAAGAAATTCACGTTGATGTGTGGCGCCTTATTTGCGATTTCCGGTGTTATGTGTTTGATTAATTTAATTATTTGTACATTTGTTCGCTTATTACAATCCATTTTTTAATGCCATACCTTTCGAATTTTTATATCCTAGAACAGGGTACTCTAAGTTTGTCATACCGTTTGTAACGCACAGAAATAATTATGGTACAGCAAAATGGATTGGACACCCACGCATAATATTAAAAGTTATTTTAATTTTGCATGTCCGTCTGTCCGTCCGTGGTGGACTTTCAAAAAAAAAAAAAAGTAAAACTAAGTTCGAAAATGAGACAAATCGAGCAACTCCTTCGTGGGGTTGCCATACAAAAATTTCTATTTCCACTATATATTTGGACACTTCCTGAGAACGCGTTGACATAGAGAGCTGAAATTTGGTACATGGTGCTTTCATAGTAATAGCAAATAAAATTTCTAAAATGGAATAAATCTGGCAACCACTTCTTGGTGTTGCTATATGAAATTTTACATTTTTTACCGATATTGTGAAAACGATCAGTCCTAGAAATTTTTTTTTGTACTAAAAGCGACGAACCGTTCTAGAAATATATGCGAAAAACCACTGCAAAAATCAAAATTTTTCAAATGGGTTACCATACGAAATTTCATACGGGCATTCATCTTTCTAGGGTATCATAAGAATTGGTCTTTGACTAATTCTAGCTTTTTTACTTGTTTTCTTATTCATTTTTTTCGAGATTTGTTCATATTTTCTCAGTTTAGTTTGATAATTCGATCTCCTTGTTCGCTCATACTCGTCTATATCCACCAATGTTCGTAAATGTTGGCTGGCTTTTGTTCACGTTCGTTCCACTTTGATCGTTCATGTTGATGCATATTGACGCGCCACATTTATTTATTTAATTTACTCATTCATCAGGCATGTTTCGTACATATTCGTTATTACATGTTTGCTAATGCTCAATGCTCATACTCGTTCATGTTCGTTAATATTTACTCGTTACTGTCTGATTTTCTCCACTAAGCTTTAGAGATTCCTTGGCTTACACTTCCTAAATGAACAGCAGGAAGAGGGAAGGGAGAGTTGGAGGGAAATCTTGAATTTCGTTTGAGAGCCTGACTGAGCCTTATGAGCAATGTGCCTCGTAAATCTTGGAGGGTGAACAATGGGACTTGTAGTGGCTTAGACTTAAGGGACACCCCCATGGATCTCAACCTCTTTGCAATTCATCCACAAAAGTTGTGCAAGTTATCTATTTAATTTTCTACATGGTCCTCTTTTAGTTGGTTTTTTTTCTAGTAATCGTTGTGCAATGGCGCGTCTAAATTTGAATTGATCTAGTTTGCCGTCATTTGTTTATATAAAAGCCATGCATCCTGCTCTGCCATATCTATCTATTATACAAATTTTGACTAATATCTTGCCTGATAATTAACAAATCTGGAGATCTCTAGAGACCAAATCTCAAATTTCGTATATACACTTCAAACAATTGGCTCTCTAGAGACTTTTTTTTTACATTATGGTCGCCGAAGACCTAATTTTTTGGTCTCTGGAGACAAAATTCTCTTGCCCCGTGTAAACATTTCGGAGATTTTAGTCTCTGTAAACCGGAGATTGGAGACCAAAAGTCTCTGACTTGTATCACAACCTTTAATTTCAACACTTATCGTCTCGCACTATAAATTGAAAAATGTCATTCCGACGAAAAAAATTCATAAGACAAAAATTGTAGAAAATTTCAAGATCTACAAAATACTTCTTTTTTTTTTGTTTAATTTTTCGTAGCTTCAACGAAGTAAGATATTTAAAAAAAAAAGAGGATTTAACAAATTTTTCAAAATGGTTCGAAACGCACACACCGAATCATCGGAGGCCCCCCCCCCCCCCATAAAAAATCATAAACGTCGTATGACTTTCGATTTCGAGCTAAAATTATTGGATTAATTGTTTATTTTTTTTTCTAATTCTTTGAGAAGAATAGTTGTTCAACAAACCATCATCTCCCTTTGGGTGAGGAAATTAACATCTACATAAAAACCTGAAATAGGTTAAAGATTCTCGTCTTTGTAAGACAATTTATAATGTTCGACGTTTATTTTCTCGAAACTTTTTTCTTACATGTACCATCTAGAACCATTATCCTAATGAATATATGTTTAGAATTTACTTTTAATTTTACAGAATCAACAGGAGATAATAGATCTGATCCAACAACATCAGAAGCAGCAGCAACATCATCGTCATCTACAGCATCATCATTATCGTCGTCATCGTCGCCCGAAGGTGGTGTGCTTGCATTTTTATTGACTCCAACTTTTGACGATCGGTGAGTAAAAAAAAAGTTATTTTTAAAATATAATAACAAAAATAAAATTGATCAATAAAATAATAATAAAAAAAAAAAATATCATAAAAGTTATCTCTAGCGATGCGATCTCATCTCCTTTATAACTTCATTTTAACACTAATCGGCGCGGCGGCCAGCAAGTCCAATAAAATCGCAACATTTGCTCTTGTTTCTTTGCGAATTACATATATACAAATACGCATGGCCTCATGGATATTAGAGATGTCTACGAATTTATCTATTTTTGTAACATTCTGTTCAAAGACAGCGTTTTAAATAGAATCACTACTTACTTTATATGCGTGCTCTGTTGAAAATATCATCCCAGACTAAACACAGAAAATGAAGAAAAAAAAATTAGTTTTTTTTTTTTTTGGGTAGGTTGAAAAAATCATTTTTGATCGGGGATACGGGAGGGGACAAATATAAAATTTAATTTGCTCTTTACCTACTATTTAAATTTATATATATATATTTTTTTATTAAAAATAATATTTGCTGCGTCATTTTGGGATTATCATAATTTCATTTTTTATTGAAATTATTTAATTTAATTTTTTTTTTATTGAAGACGATCCTATTGTGATGTTTTTGTGTGAACTGAACGGCGGTATAAAACAAATTTAAGGATTTAAGTGTGAAATACTCAGATTTTTAATAAAAAAATAAAAGGACCTAGAATTAGTTTTGGATTTGAAAGTGATTTTCAAAATTCGAATGGATAAAAACAATTTAAAAATAAAACAAATATTTGATTTAATTTTTTGTTTATATAGAGGCTGGTTGGTTGAGGCTTGTCGTTCGGAAAGCACGTCAATTAAGTTGGGACCGCCATTTCATGGTAGAAAAGATTTGAACGTCAAAATTTAGGGCTCAATTAGGGCTAATTTAGTGCCATTTCCGCGAATTTAATGCTCTAGAACTTTTTAAAAAAATCCATGGATAATCCAACTTTATAAAAGTTAGGACCACCACTACTGAGAATAGGTTAAGTAGCATTGTTACAAGTGTGCAATAGTGGCATTAAATTAGCCCTAATTGAGCCATAAAATATTATGCAGTACACACTATTGTGACGATACTATTTAACCTATTCTCAGTAGTGGTGGTCCTAACTTTTAATAAAGTTGGATTATCCATAGATTTTTTTGAAAAATAGAAGAGCATTAAATTTGTGGAAGTGGCATTAAATTAGCCCTAATTGAGCCTTAAATTTTGACGTATTCAAAACTTTTCTACCATGAAATGGCGGTCCCAAATTAATTAACGTTCGGAAAACTCGTGACCTTACAAACGAAAACAAAACTTTTTAAATAACTTTTATCCACTCACTAAACCTTGACTAAAGAACTTTGTGCCTAAGAGTGACGTTCGTGACGAAGAGTTTTAAGGTAGTAAACATGGATGGATTACATAGGATTTTTTGATTTAGAATGAGTGAATCTGTGGGGGGGGGGGGGGGTTGATTTAGAATGAGTAAATCGGGGGTGGGGGTGATTTAGAATGAGTGAATCGGTGGGGGGGGGGTTTATATTTAGAATGAGTGAATCGGTAGGGGGTCCGATGGGGTAAATTTCTTTGTCGTTTTTGCGGTGAGGGTGGTAACTACACAAGGATAAAGATATTTGATTGGAATCGAAGTTAACTATCTGCATGGTCTTCCAGAACTGAAAGTCAAGACGCCGCCCGCCGGGAACTGATGGAAGACTTTAAGCAAAGTTAACTTAACAATGGGTTAAGCAGCAAGCAAGATTTCCGACTGTTTTACATTTAAAATGCATACGGCTAGAAAAAAGAAAGAAAGAAGAAGACAAAATAACAAACAAATCAAACTCTCTTTCTTTAAAACTTTTACGAATAAAGATAAAAAAATGTGAAAGCGCAGATTACATGCAACGAAACAGATTGACAAATGATTCATTCTCGTAAATAAATGAGAAGGGGCGAAGTTTTAAGATTTTACTCTCATAAAATGTTCCCGCGTTTTTGTGAAAACCGGTTTTCCTGAAATATTGAGAGAATTACCCAATACTTTTTATAACAATACCAATGTTTGTTGGTGTAATTGCTATTATCTTTGAACGTCCATCTGTTTACATTCGTTTTGCTCTGAAGAGATTAAGTGGGAGAAACTCATGCTGGATTTTCTGATGTTTTTGGGAAAAATAAGAATTTCATTTGAAAGGAATTTTATATCTTCTTTCAGCACATTGGCCAAAGCGAAATTTACATTTTTCTTAACAAATCGAGGTAATGTGACCTGATGTACATTATTATGAATAGTGTGAAAGAATTTTGAAGGTGTTCAAGAAGAGTTTATCATTCGGGTAATCCTAAGTTCTCTCAGTTTTTGTTTTAAGCTCGTTGTATCAGTCGCACTACAATAGTGCATAGCCAAGTTCTTTTCCCCCCATTAATGACGAAAGACAAAAGTATATGATATTATATGTTTCTTTCTAGAAAACACGAAAAATTTCCAATTTAGTTCGGCTGCTTCTTATTAGGTTATCTTTGCTTTTATGATTTTGTATACTTTTCTCTTACCTTTGATTTGATTATGCACATATACATATTATGTACCTATCTACATGCAGTGCCGGATCTACGAAAGTTTTGAAGGGGGCAAAGACGTTAGTTACCGCCCCCTCTAACAACGTTCTTTATTTTTTGGGGCAAATTTTTTTACAGTTCCACGGTATTCTGTGCATCATTGCATATGATAGATGACCTTTTTATACTGCATACCCTGAAACTAGAACCAGAATTGTTAAAAACAATTTGAATATGAAACAAATGATTGTTAAGTAAAAAGAATTTGAAATTCAAACAAAAATTAAGATCCATTATAGATTTTAAAAGTCGTTTGAATCTCAAACTGTTTTAAAATAGAATGAAAATAAAAAAATCGTATCATTACAAATACAGTTTATTTTAAACCAGGGACAGTCTTGCAATTTCAGTATTGATATATTGATAATGCAATTATGTCAATTGCAATATAAAATTACAGAGATACACTTGCTGTTTACGATACTAAGAATTTAATTAGAGAACTTAAGTTTGATTTATCACTTCATTTGTCCTTTGACTTAAGAAAGTTCCGTGCACGAACAAAACGCGAGCAAATATTGTGAAATTACTTGTCTTTATTAAAAATTAAAAACGAAATAGACACTTCAATTTGATAAGTGTCAAATATTAAATGTCAGAAAAATTTGTAGCCAACATTGCAGTATTAAATTCGGTTCTAAAAGGTTCGTGTATTAAATGATTATGGTTTAGGGAACTAGGGTCATATTCCAATAAACTCGTATACCGCGTACGTTTTTTGCAATTTCAATATTGAGTTCCAATGTACTACATACTGAGTGCACACCAAGCTGTTTCTCAGTATAGAGAGACAGACTTGCCGTTAAGCACAAAATGCAATATTGAAATTGCACAAGGATAACAAATTAAAAATTTAATTATGTTAAAGATTAGTTGTTTATTTTTGCCGCTTTTCAATATGAATCTTCACTGCTAAAACTACTAAAATTTGAGAGGGTTTCAAAAAAACTCTGGGTAGGAATTCTGGCAAACTGCCGTTCAGGTTGAAAGGATTTATCCGATTTTTTACTCGAACTCAAAAGGCCTCAACTCCGGCTAAAATGGCTAAATTTAGCTGGCATAAAAATAATTTTCTGGTAACTCTGTGCTTGTGCCACTGTCTTATATTCTGTCTACATTCGAGGTAGGATTGATGGATGATGGGGAACATAGGGTTGCCAGCCACATTTGTACAATTTTTGAATTCATTTCATATGATACAAAGGTAGAATTTGAGAATTTAGCGGAGTTTTCAGTTTAATTAACTTACCCTTACAGACTTTAATTTAATAGACAGTAATACCCTAGACACACAGTACGAACTAATGAATCATTTGTACTAACTATTCATTAAAATGCCGTATGTCAAATGGTATACGTCATTATAGCTCGAAAATCAGATGATAATGAAGTACACTAATGAAGTGTTTTCCTCCTTCATTATAGCTATAATGAGGAAAAATGTGCTAGATTTGGCATATAATGTAAATCTGGAGCTCCGCTGTGCATCTGCCGATTTGAAAAATAGGAAAAAGAAATGTAAAGAAATGCAAATAACAAATTATATATTGTCAATATTCCTTTTAATATAAAGTTTTTCTCATTTGTAAATTGTTAAATTGAAAATAAAATATATAAAAACAAAGTTTATTGCGTTAATTCGATCCATATCGCTTCTTTAATATAAGTTTATCAAAACCAGTCGTATTGCCGCCCCCTTAAACTGGCGCACGGGGCAAATGCGTGCCCCCATAGATCCGGCCCGTCTACATGCAACCGTTTTTGAGATAAACCCGTTTTAATACCCTAGATGAAATCTATAGGGTATACTAAGTTTATCAATAACTGTAACTAAATTACAAATGCACACAATTAAATTCGGTAATAATATAAGGAAGTACTGATCATTCCGTTTGTAATACCTAGAAAAAATGATGTCCGAGCAACATGGATTGGACACCCACGTATAATATTAAAAGTTATTTGATTTTTGCATATCCGTTCGTCCGGCCGTCTGTCCGTCCTCACGGAAATGGGGCAAATCGGTGTTGCCATATAAGATTTTCGGTTTTCAGAGAGCTGAAATTTTGTATAAGTAATTATTATAGAAATCGTAAATATAATTTCAAAAATGTGCTAAATGTGGCAACAACTTCTTACTGTTACCATATAAAAATGTTGGTTTCTTACGTATACTATAAAAACAATCAGTCCTAGACGTTTCTATTATACTGGAAAGTTCTTCAGAATATGAAATCATATGAAATTGGTTATATTAATTTTTACTGTCTGACGAACCTTTCTAGTAGATATATGTAGGGGACATTGGGGAATTGTGAGTCATGGGGAATTGTGAGTCACGTCATTATTTCACCATAATTGGAAAGTCTGACTCATGCAAATGGCTGTCATTGTCTTATATTTGACCAAACTCATTTTCCATTAGCAATTGATGCGTGTACACGTACTCGTTCGTTCCGTGCGGCAACCACTTGGAAAATTTTCTCAAAATATTTACCGAGCGTTTCTGTTTGCATTGATGTGACAACGATTTTCGGAGAATCGATTCAGGTAAATATATTCATAATTATCTTATGGCATCGACATTTCAACTTTTAAAAGGAATTTCGCATAAACATGCAATGAGCGAATCATACACGGCCCTCTTGTCAATCAAAACGTTTGGGGAATTGTGAGTCACATTTTTTGGGGAATTGTGAGCCACAACATCTTTGGCATTTTTAACGCGTGTTTATAATTATTTATGCAAAATTCCAACAGAATATTAGTTGAGTGGTTTTTTTTTATTTTTTCCATTTTTGTGTTTTTATGTTTTCAGTCAAAATGCCACGCTATTATGCAAAACATAAGCTATCGATTGACTTTTCCGTTGTTTTGGAAGCGATCAAGCAGATAAAAATCCATGGAAACTCTATTTAATACCTTCCTTTTTATATATTTTTTTAAACTAATTGTTATGTAATTTCCAACCATAAAATAAATATTTTACAGCGATATTTTTGATTTTCCACTTAATTCAGACGGTGACTCACAATTCCCCAACATTTTTAAAAATCTTAAAAATGCATGTTTTTTGCCAACGCTCAGATTTTTTCAGCACATAATAATTTCAAGATACTGCTTAAGCTAAAAGTTATGGTTTCCTTCCTAGTAACATAAACCATTTTGAAATTTAAAAAAATTTTGATTTTTGTGGCAGTTATCGAGCTTGGAAAAAGTGTGACTCACAATTCCCCAATGTCCCATACATATATGCGAAGAACCACTTCGACTATGGGTGACCGTACGAAATTATTTACGATTATTCATCTAGGGTATTCTAAGAGTTGGTAGCTAGACTAATTCTAGTTTTTTTTTCTTGTTGTAATTTAGTTTCATTCATTTTGCACCAATCACATGCTAAGGTTGCCCCAAGAAGGCATCCCACATAGGTAAAGATCATTTTACGGTTGATATTCCTTTAATTTTGTGTCCATTTTTTATATTTTTGTTAAAAAAAAAGAAAAAAAAACTTCCAACCTAGTTATCCTATCAAAATTATTTTATTTTTTGTTGTCTTGTGATTTACTAGCATTAGATACAGCATTTGTAACAAACGAGTATGCCATAGTTCTACTCATATTAACTTCGACTTGAATAGTATACGCAAATACATAGTGCACTTATTAGTTTTGGGGACTAATGTGAGTGGCGATACAGCATTTTCTAGCTATAGTGGGCAGCCGAATTGGCGTCGTACTTGGAGGGACGAGATGTTGACGAAGTCCTGGCTTAATGTGGCTCGGGCCCAGGGCCTCCATACACCCTGGTTAAGTCGGCAAACCTCAAATAATTTACTTAGTCACATAAACCGAGAATGTATATGTGTGTAGTGGGCTACCTCGCTGTGTTCACGCATCCCTCAGGTAATACCGGTTTCCTAAGACCTTGTTTAGACAACTCATACTGCCTCTGCCTCACGAAAATCTGTTGGTAAGAAGATGGTTGGGGGCAGGAATGAAGTATCACTCTACCTACAGATTTCGTGCGGCAGAGTCAGCATACTGACCTGGTCTCTAAACTATGTCTAATTAGTTTTGGGAGTATGACTGGGCCTGGCCCTCTGTACCAGGATTGGTGTAACGCTGGGACATATTCTCGATACGTACATACCTACATACATACATACATTAATTTTGCACCAACCACGTGCAACCGCCGAACAAAAATGGCGGACATTTTGAAAAAATAATAATAGCTTCTTGAGCGTCCTCGGAAAGTTGTCTTATTGGTAAAAGGTATGTACCGATGTTGGCATCGGGTACCAGGAATATAGCTCAACATATAGTTTCGCGACATCTAAGCAATAAACCCTGAACGCCTTACTCGTCCCGTCATCTAATTTATATGCAATATGAAGCATCAATTCCATAAACCTTATCCACGCGTGTAAGCAAGAAATTCCAAAATTCAGTTTAGAACTGTCACATTGTGTTTGTTCAATCAATTGTAAATTGTTGAAATTATTCGACGTTAAATTATATAAAGAACATCTTGGCGCAGATTTAGTGTCAGTAATAGCATTTCTCATATTTCCATTTATCATTGTAAACTATAATTCATATTTTACTTCAACGTTAATACCCTCCGTTACTGTATTTAATGTGACGAGAGATGCTATCTGGCTTATCAACGATATTTGTTTTTTTTTTTTCAAACAGTTGATTGCACGGTTTCTTTCAAAACTTGCAATCTCAACGGTCTCCACACGTCATCGTTGTAAACTTATTCACTATTTTGTGAAGCACTGTAAAACTGAGCAGTGAATTGTCGCACCCGTGATCCTAAGAGAAACCACTTTCGACTGTCACAGGAAAGTAGGTATACAATATTTTGACCACAGCTTATGCGATCTGAATGCCCCAAACCACTCTCTACAAGAATTCATTTCAAAAACATCGATATTTCAACCTTCATTTTTCGACTTTTGGCCGTTACAGTAGGAGTAGCGACTTGATTGATTTTTAGGAAATCTTCGACGGTTCGCAAGCATTTGGCACTTTAAATATTTTTATAGAGTATATGGTAAGGTGTTTCAGAGTGCTACGAGAAAAAGTGGTCAAAATCATAACCCCCCCCCTTTCCGCCTTAACGATTCATTTTGCGCCACCTCTGTCATTAAATTTTTGTCTTAACTCAAGTTCAGTTCACAGCGTTTGGCCTCTCAGTTGTGCACCATCCTGTATTTGCCTATAGTACTATACAGGCTGTGACCGGCTCAGAAATCTATTTGGAAGGAAGTGATAGTCCTCGTCTAGACAATCAAAAATTAATTTTATGACTTTAATGATTTTTCCGCCAAAATGCCTCATAACTGTTAAATATTCTTACAGAATTTTGAAAGCTCAGAATGTTACCTTTCCACATTTACCTACCTGTACATGCAATCGTTTTTTAAAATAAACCAGTTTTCATGTTTCAATATTAATTTGGGTCGGTTTAAAAACAAATTTATCTCAAAAACGGTTTTTTTTTCCAAATCCTGTAAGAAAATGTAATAGATCAGGCATTTTGGCGGGAAAAACGTTAAAAGTTTTCGATTTTTTTCTTCCTTTGACGTTATATAACTAGCGACATGAGGGGGGGGGGGGGGTGGAGTGATTGTTCGCGACATTCGTTGGAAAGGTTTACTATCATCTGAGCTAAAAATCATCTTCATAGGTTATACATATAACAAGGAAGTTACGGGTTGTTTTGTGAAAACAAGCATATTTTCTTAAATCACCTTGTAACCTCGAAACGGTTCACATGATCCCCCCCCCCCCCCTTTTCAATGCAATTTTTTGTCTCATTCTCTATGGAACACCCTGTATATTTACGCAAGATTTTATGTATATGAAGTGAGGACACTGCAATTTAACTTAAAGGACAAAGATCGGCATAATTTGGATAAAAGGACTCCACCCTCCCTGATAGATGGCTCTGTACAAACATCAATTAACATTTCATTTTTCAAAAAACTTACGAAATCTTCAATTAAGGGGGGGATGGAAAGCAACACGCGCCACAGTGAAATAAAATCGACAGGTGTTTTGTGGCTGTGGTGTAGAGGTATATCGAAATCAGAAGGTATTCATTTTTTCCTTAGACGAAGCTAAGTAGAGTGAGTACATATGCTGTGCAGTGAAGCAAGCCGCCACATTATACATAATAATCGTTGTTCCTGGTGAAAAAAGCGCCTTCTGGAAATATTATAAATCCATACATACATATGTAGATACTTACATACATTCATTCATATGTACTTACTATACGAAAACTCTGCAATCTTTCGCCATTTTTACACGTAAAAGGAAAACAAGGCTATTTTCTCGCTTATCTGCCTTTTTTCCTTTTTTTTTTCTTTATGAATTTCATAGCTTACGACAATCTTTTTATGTGAGGATGAACTAATAAACACCTGGTGCATGTATAATTTTTTGGGGTGCACATTTTTTTACCTTTTACCTTCCTTGAAAATATTGGAAGTCAAAGTTTACGGCGGCATCGACCCCGTCTATAATATAGGTACTTCCTTTTTGGACACAAGAATAACCGAAGGAGAAGAGATAGATCTTTTCGGTTCTACATACATACATAGAGCAAGGAATCGAGTATGCAAGTACATATATGGACGCGATTTCACATACATATGCAGTTTGTGGCTGATGACTGTGTTGGTTTTTGTTTGATATGCACTTGAAAATGCCCAGAACAAATTTGAGTTCTTTGACATATACCTTAAGGACAATAATCTTCGCTGGTTGCAACATCTGCTGTTTCTTTTTAAAATTCGTAGACAGATGTGGATGGATGGGGAGGGATTAACTTCATCAGGGACTCTTAATTGTCAGACGTGTATTATGTGCATATATGTATAAAGCTACCTACCTATAATTGTTTTTTTTTTTAGCATATTATTGATGTTTTTTTTTTTTTTAAATAATAAATCTTGAGGAAATTTATCTTATTTTACTCACTGGGATTATGTAGTTCAAAATAAAGGAAAAGGATTGTAAATTTTATTTATCTACTTATGTTACAAATGTTTATTTTTGAATTATGTTGGGTAATTTACAAATATATTCGATGATAGCATCTAGAATATAAATTTTTTAGAAAGTATGCGTTAAATCCTTTAACCCTTTTCGCTCCGCATACAGTTCCCGTTGGGCGATTTTGACTAAACTTTTGTGTTTTATATTAGCTGTGTTCTTTTGTGTACCTTGTTCCAGAACTCCCATTCATTGGAGAAAACTATTTGCTTTGTCGATTGAAGCGCACTATTTGTGCTGTTCGCTTCATTTAAATCTTCTATGAAAATGTAGGGGCGCTGTTCTACAATTTTCTAGTTGTAGAAGTTGGTAAAACTCAACTGAAAATGCTTTCAATAAGCTTGGCGTCTTGGGTATGCTGCGTGCTGAAAGTGCTAAAATTCCTGCTCTGTATATATCTCACAAAGATTACAAGAGTAGAGAGGAATTCGATGATGCTATGACGAAAAAGTTAGATGAATACAAAATTGATATAATTTGTTTGGCGGGTTTCGTCAGAGTTTTATCAGAAAAATATCTTAAACGATGGAAAGGAAAACTGATTAACATCCATCCGTCTCTTCTACCTAAACATCCCGGATTACATGTTCAAAAGAAGGCTATTGAAGCTGGAGATACAGAATCTGGATGTACTGTTCATTTTGTAGATGAAGTGAGTTCATAATATCGAATTTATCCAGCTTTGTTTTTAAATGGAAATATTTCAATATTTTCAGGGCGTTGATACTGGTGCAATTATAGTTCAAGAAAAAGTACCGATTTTGCTTGGTGACGATGAGGATGCGCTTACAAAGAGAATTCAAAAGGCTGAGCATTATGCATTCCCTAACACTCTTAAGCTGGTAGCTACGGGAATAGCATCATTAAGTGAGACAGGAAATACAATTTTTAACTATTAAGTCTGTGTAAATGCTTTTAATCTAGATGACGTACTTTTTATTATTGTTTTTGTTCAGACTATCAAACATAAATTTATTTCTGTTATGATTTTAATCTTATTTACTATCTTTCGTCAGTTGTTATACCTTAGATGATGAAATCCTAGAGTATACTAAGTTTATCATTCCATTTGTAACGCAAAGAAATAATTATGGTAGAGCAAAATGGATTGGACACCCTCGAATAATAATGTTGTTGATTTTTGCATGTCCGTTCGACTGTCCGTCCTCACGAGAAATCGGGTAACTCCTTCGTGGGTTTCCATACAAAAATTTCATTTTTCACGTTTACCCTATAATAAAAATAATAATAAAGTAAAATAATAAAATATCTTACCTTTCTGTGTTGATATCCATTTTATTTTTGTTTTCACCTGTTAACTTTTGACAAGAAGTGAATCTATAAGCAGTGCCAACTGCTGGACATAAAAATTTTGTTCTCTTGAGGCGTTTTTTTGTGTATCTCTTGTTCTGCTCTGTTCTGCGGACACAAAAGAACACAGCTATTATTTAGTGAAATATATGTAAATAAACAATTTTATCAATATTGACCGGGTGGTTTAGAAGATTTGATATGTTGCGAAAACGCAACCGTGGTACAAAACGGTGTAAAAAAAAGCATTTCATTAAAATCTCAAAAATACGTTTTTATTAATTGAACAAGAAAAAAAGCTAGAATTGGTCTAAGACCAATTCTTATGATATCCTAGATGAATGCTCGTATAAAATTTCGTATGATCACCGATCTATGCAAGTTTGATTTTTGAAGTGGTTTTTCGCGTATATTTCTAGAACGGTTTGTCGGACAGAAAAAATGATTATAATCAATTTTATAGTATTTCATATTCTGAAGAAGTTTTTAGTACAATAAAAATGTCTTGGACTGATCGTTTTCACAGTATACGTTAAAATCCTAAATTTTTATATGGCAACACCAAGAAGGAGTTGCCCGATTTAGTCTATTTTTGAAATTTTATTTGCTAGTATAAAGAAAACACCATGTATCACATTTCAGCTCTCTTCTATATCGATGCGTTTTCAGGCAGTGTCCAAATATATAGTGGAAAACGAAAGTTTTGTATGGCAACCCCACGAAGGAGTTGCCCGATTTGTCTCATTTTCGAACTTAATTTTACTTTTTTTTTTAAAGTCCGTGTACAAAATTTCAGCTCTCTAAGTATACGCGTTCTCGAGTTATCGTGCGCACAGACGGACGGACGGACATGCAAAAATCAAAATAACTTTTAATATTATGCGGGGGTGTCCAATCCATTTTGCTCTACCATCATTATTTCGAGGTGTTACAAACGGAATGACAAACTTAGTATACCCCTATAGATTTCATCTAGGGTTTAAAAAGAGGGAGTAAAGAAAAGTAAAGAAAAAAAAACTTGTATGCAAAATAATATTAAAAAAAAAATTTATTTCTTTTTGTCAAACTTTTTGAGCACATTTAACGTGTAAGGGTGGTATATCAATCCCATTCCTTGAACACGTTTTCTTACATACTCGACATCGCTTTCTTTTACCATCGTCGATTTTCAATTTTTTTCAAATTCATTTTTCGAAAAGTCTGACCATTCTTTTGAAATTAATGTCTAACGACGTTTTCAGTAACTCAAATTGTCTCATTTTTGTCACTATATTGGAAAATTTTAAATAAATATCCTTAGGATGATGCCAAACACCAAAGCTTATATCCAAAGTGAAAAGGTTTCACATTTATGAACATTTTGGCACTATATCGACCAAGTTAGGGTCACATAGATTCATCTATCGATAGGAAGTGCGAAAATTTTCCAAACTAAACTTAAACAATACTTGGAAAATAGACTCTGGTAAACCCTCACCTTACAAAATTTATCATAACGGTCGATATGGGGTCATTATTGGGGAGATTCATATTTGAACTTATATTGTAATACATATTGCTACGTACGTAAAGTTAGCACCGCAACTTCGTCTGATATAACTCGGAGCTATCTCATAATTCGTCGTTAATTTGTCGTTAATTTATCGTGAAGACCATAAATTTGTCGAGTCCTTTTTTCTAAAGGAAACTGGATGTGGTGCTAAGTTGACGTCAAGTTAGCACCGCAACTCACTGCAACTCGGCCAAAACTGATCGGATTAGAAAATTATACATCTTGAAATTTGTCGTTAATTTATCGTGAAAACCATAAATTTGTCGTGTCCTTTTTTCTAAAGGAAACTGGATGTGGTGCTAAGTTGACGTCAAGTTAGCACCACATCCAGTTTCCTTTAGAAAAAAAGACACGACAAATTTATGGTTTTCACGATAAATTAACGGCTAATTCCAAGATGTATAATTTTCAAATCCGATAAGTTTTGGCCGAGTTCCAGTGAGTTGCCTTTAGATAAAAGGACCCGACAAACTTATGGTTTTCACGATAAATTAACGACAAATTAACGACAAATTATGAGATAGCTCCGAACTATATCAGACGAAGTTGCGGTGCTAACTTTACGTACGTCATATTCCTGGTCATCGCATTTCTAATTACTTTAAAATCATAGGCAAGAATATTAGACCAGTACAGTTTTCCCTTGAGGAGCGGTATGGTGTTCAGAAATCATCAAAATTCCAAGAAATCTTTCTAGTATGGGAGGGTAAGGGCAAATTGATAGCTTTTTTGAGCATCATATACATATATCTGTTTGGTCAAGTATTAGTATATATACGGCCTCGAAGAAAAACACTTCGAAAAGGTCAAATGGTGTGATGAAATAAGGAACGATTGAGCTTCTCTCTTTCCTGAAACTCTTTATTGACTGAAATAGTCTTAAATTCATTATTAAATTCAGCATTAGAGAAATCTTGCTTTTCTTCTATTCAGTCTTCGATTTCCGTGACGGTTTCTTGAAGAGAACGGTACCGTTTTGACATATAAATAGAGAAAAAAGTTAGCGTTTAGTACACCACGGTTGCGTTTTCGCAACATTTAACATTCACAGTAAAATAACAGAACTCAGCTAATGACACAAACTTGCATTTGAACTCCAAATATGCGCAATGTTATTTATATTAGTGGAATATGCAGAAATTTCACTTAAAATCTGCATTTTAACTTAATATTTTAATTATTTTTAAGCACTTGTCAAAAACACGCTGAGTTTTAATTTTGTTTTGCCGTTAACCATTACTTTTGTAAAAAGTTTTTTCGTCAAAAAGTAGCAATTATATTGCATATTCAAAAACGTGGAAAAGTATGTAACACACTTTATGTCTTTAAGTACACAGGCAGTACACATTTCATGTTGCGAAAACGCAACCGTGGGTCGAAACGGGACGGGTTAAGACCGGAGAAATTTTTGGTCGCAAAAGTTATTAAAATAGAATTTTTGTAATAATTGGGGACCTAAACGAATGGAAAAATTAATAAGAAAATTTGTTGAGGTCTGTGAGGCTTTTGAGCTTACCCGCACGATCGTGTGAGTCCGGTTTTATTGAATACAAAATCAGGCGGATGTGTACTAAAAACAAGATAAATTAAAAGAAAGAAATAATACCTTTTTTTTATATCATTGGATTAAATTTAATTTTATTTTTCAAATATACAACTTATAATTAATTATTAAATATATTTGTGTGATTTGAAACTAGTCTTATTTTTAAAAACGAATTAATATGTACGTCATATTTCTCATAGCGAACCTTAGAACGACTTGTATAGATCTCCATTCTACACATATGAAGATTTTTAATATTATCCATAACTGGAAAGTGTTCAAAGCCGTCGTATCTTTTTACAATGCTGGGACTTTTCGCAGGAGGATTAACAAAATTTGGAGCGTTTTACTACTTTCACTATCGCTCAATATTCTACTTCTGTGACGTCGAGTAGCAATCATAACGTCGGAAAGCTCTAGCCTAAATTTCAGCAGATCCATTCGGTCCTTATTTGAAATTTTGTTCGCTTCAACATCTCGACTGTATTGCATCCATGAATTCACTCCGCCCAAATGAAAGAAAATGAAGAATATACGGAATGTACGGTAACACTCTATCAACTGATCATTGGTTATATTTGCGATGGACATGAATTTCAGTTATCCTTATTACGCTTTTAAAACAATGAGCAATGAGAATTTTCATTATTTTTTAGAGAAAAATATAAATGAATAATTTTTGGGGTCGTTTTGACCCCGGGTAGTTATAAAGGGATAAAATAGGTGACCCTTAGAAAGTGAGAAGCGAGCGAGACAGATAGACAAACAATAGTTAAGCAGCTGCCGCAATATACTTGCGTTGCTGAGGATAATTTCCAAAGCCTCTCTTCCTAGACTTTTACTCTTAGATAAAAATATTAAAAAATTATGCTTTTTTTAACCTTCGTAACCCATGTATCCTCTTAAATTTACTCACATTTTTAGTTTTACTTATTTTTAATGAAACGCATACTCTTTTGAGATCCCAGTTCGAAATTTTAATATGTTGTTTACGACATAGGACAATGTAATATATAAAAAAAAAACAGTTTCAGTAAATTCAAAGGATAACTTTTACCTTATAGTTTTCGCTTAACAATATTTTGTTTGCCTACCTATAGTGGAGCCCGGGGCAAAAATGATGAATGCCAGCATATGGTCAACATTTTTTTCACATTAGTCTTATGTTTGTTGTACGAAAAGAGCAGACGAATTTTGTAATTAGATCACACAAAAGTTTTACCATTGCCAAAGATTGTGTTTGAGGAAATATCTTAGGTGTTTTGATTTGAATATGAAGCACAGCTGCCCGCATTCCCTCCTGCCGGTCTCCTGTATTGTATTTATAGCCCCAAATTTTTCCCGCTCTAAAAGTATACATTCAGGTAGCGTCGTGCATATTCGGTGCATCTAGACCATCTAGATGGAAGCGATTTGCTCTATGGACCTGGGATAGATGATTCAGTGTGACCATAAAAGAATTATAGTATTTTATTCCGCATTATCTACTGTGCAAAACTTTAAAGCGTTCTCCTGAAAAACATCATTTTCAAAGTCGGTGCACACGATTACTCAAATACTAATCGACCGATCGTTCTGAAATTTTGCGCAGTGCTTCTTCATATAATTCATCAGGTAACGCTGGTTTTTTTGAAAATTATCAATTTTACAATAACAAATAGGCTGATTTTTTCAGCGAAAATCGCGTTTTTGACTTCAAGGTGACGCCAAAAATTTAAAAATAAAAAAAAATAAAAAATACCTCCGGCGTTACCTCGACAAGCATCTCCTTTAACGAATGCCGTTTGAATTTTTGCTTTCAGATAATCCTACTTCGAGAAATCGTGTGCACGGCAAATCAACTTTTTTTCGAGACGCCTCCGGAGATTCCCTGCCAATTACTTGTTTATTAATTTTTTTCAATAAAAATTTAACATAATATTCTTGAAATATACCACTATTATGTAGAAAAAGATTTGATAAATTATCGCTATTTATTTCGCCTCAAAAAATCCTCAAAAATATGCCTTTTTTCACTGAAAACACCCCCCCCCCCCCCCCCCCCCCCATTAATTATCTGGAAGCTGTTTTGATTAAGAGGAGTCAGTACCTACTCAGCAAAAATTTCAATTTAGATACCAGCGAACATGTAGATAATAAAATTTACTATACGTAGGTTTGAGTCCTAAAAGTGAGAAAATTCATATAAAATTAGCCTAGACCTAGACCACAGAGTACATTAGAGACATCTACCGCAAAAGACAGAAACCCAACATTCGACAAAACCATACAATTTAAGAAGAAAAATGAAAATTTGCAGTTCACATAAATTGAAAATTTTTAACGAGAATTAATTGTCCTAAATTTTTTTTGCCCATATTTGTTAAATATGCTATTTTCTTTTGTATTTAAACAACTTTCAAATAAATATTGCAATTTCTCGTCGGTGAAATGTCGGGAGAAAAAACAAGTATACAATTAGGAGTCAAATAATTATAAAAAGCGCAGCTAAAAATGAAAAAAACCCGACGTTATTTGCTAGATCTAGGTCTTATCTTTCTAAAACAGTCACAATTTAAAGAAATGAGAATTCCTACCCACAGGAATTTGATTTAAAAGGCTTCAATTTGTCCCAGTTTTTACAAGTTTCCGAGCTAATATCTCCATTCCAATACACTTTTTTTGATTTTTGCCGACGTTATTTACTAAACTCCTTCAATACCTTTAATTAAAGGTATTAAATCATTATTTTGCTCAAATAGTTTGCCAGAAATTCGCATTGAAAAATGTATGAAACTTGCAAATATTGGTACTGACTCCTTTTAAGAACTATAAAATTTTAAAAAAAGCGTTGGAAAGTAGAATTTTTTTTAGTTTCGTATAAATTTTCAAATTTATATAATTAAAAAAAATTGTAATATTTATTTTACAAAATTTTCGATAAAATCAGTCTTATTGTTTCATGGGTCCTTGTTTCGAGCACCTCTGACGCCTATTATTAGCTGTGATTTTTTTTTTTAACATCATTACTTCACCGTAGATCCCAACGTACTTTCTATTTTCACTCAGTGGCTTGTATGTTTTCATCCCGCTGATCAGTTTATGACTTGATAGACAAAATTATTAAAGTTGCAAACTTGTGGTAAGACAAGAATCACGTTAGATGCTGTTTTGTGTAACTTTTTCTATTGATTAGATTTGAACGGGCGGGCCATCAACGGGGACGATAAAATTAGTGCAACTTTCTTTAATCATTGATAATCCATCTAAGTGATTTCCTCCTTTGTACAAAAAAGATAAAAGAAAACGATGTGGTGCATCTGCTCCTAACTGTTACGTAATTCACCTTTTTCTGTTTCCAATATCCTGAAGAAAAGAAAAGACGGGGGGAAAAAAAAATCTGAAATTTTTAATGCCTTTTCCTTTTGCATGTTACTTACATACCTACAAACATGAATATGTACCTATTTGTGTATATCTTCGTCACTTCATTTGAAGAATATGATGGTTGTGTTTTTGTTGAATTATTTTTAAGATTTTCCAGCTGCCAATGCCACGATCCAAAGCTGCTGCTGCTGCTGCTGTTCCTGCTGGCATCAATTTTAACATGTGTTACACTGCCCATTTCAGGTCATCAATTTCATTTTGTTAAGGGCTCGTGCTAGAGAGCAGGTGTTATCTTAAATTGCAGGCATTTTGTTCTAAAAAATGCTCGAATTGAAATTATACATAAAAAAAAATCAGGCATTATATGTATATGTATATTCCGTCTGAATCGTAACCCAGTCATTGAACGGCTAGCAGGATCTTTTTTCCTCTTTGCGTCCTTAACACAAGGAATTAACAATTGTACCCATCCATACCCACCTCTCTAGCCGGAAGCAAGAGAGATCTATGGGTTCAACGAAAATATTGCTCTGTACGTACAACAACAACAACAACAACAACGACGACGCCGACCGCGCCGCCTCATCAACACCACCAGGTGCATTAAAATCGTCTTCGTTTTGGCCTCTTCATTTTACAATAATAAACGAGCGTCGTAATTATATTGCTGCTGCTGCTGCTGCTGCCTTCTTGTCGCGAAAAAAGTGTCTGGATATGGTGAAAACATCTGGCCGTGGTTTATACCTTGGTTATACCCTACCCAAGCCCTTTCCTTAAATTAAAGTCAATTGTTTGTCGTCGTCGTCATTTTTGTGTCTGTCATCATAAGCAAGATCTAAGTCAGGGTTAAGAATATTCGTGAAGATTTCCAGGTCCTACTAATAAATTGGCCTAATAATGATGGTATTTATTTCATACGTCACGATAGAAAGGTGGTTGAGGCAATATGTGTAGGCGGGGTAGTAATGCAGCACATAAAGCAGATGTTAATCGTTTATAGATAACCTTTCATTTTATCGATCATAAATTATTTAATTTGTCCCAAAACGTTTGTAAGACGACATTAGTTTTTTGTTTGTTTTTTTGCTTATCTGACTGTCCATCTATGATAAGAATAATTTGGGAAACGATCATTGAATTGATGAAATTAAAATTGAATAAATAATAAAAAAAAATTGTACCTAGATTAGATTCAGTATGAAAATGAAAACAAAACAAGTAAAAAAGCTAGAATTGGTCTAAGGCCAATTCTTATGATACCCTAGATGAATGCTCGTATAAAATTTCGTATGATCACCGATCTATGCAAGTTTGAGTTTTGAAGTGGTTTTTCGCGTATATTTCTAGAACGGTTTGTCGGACAGAAAAAATGAATATAACCAATTTTATAGGATTTCGTATTCTGAAGAAATTTTTAGTACAATAAAAAATGTCTTGGACTGATCGTTTTAACAGTATACGTAAAAAACCTAAATGTTTATATGGCAACACCAAGAAGGAGTTGCCCGATTTATTCCATTTTTAAAATGTTATTTGCTAGTACAATGAAAACACCATGTACCAAATTTCAGCTCTCTACGTCGACGCGTTCACAGGCAGTGTCCTAATATATAGTGGAAAACGAAATTGTTGTATGGCAACCCCACGAAGGAGTTGCCCAATTTGTCTCATTTTCGAACTTAATTTTACTTTTTTTTTTTAAAGTCTGTGTACTGTGCTCTCTAAGTATACGCGTTCCCGAGTTATCGTGCGTACAGATGGACAGACGGACGAACGGACATGCAAAAATCAAAATAATTTTAATATTATGCGTGGTTGTCCAGTCCATTTTGCTCTACCATCATTATTTCGAGGTGTTACAAAACGGAATGACAAACTTAGTATACCCTATAGGTTTCATCTAGGGTATAAAAATCGAACAACCTTCTCTCTATGCAGGGTGTCCCGTGCGGTCTGGCACCCGATAATTTTGGGTAGATCATGCTTAGGCAAGCAAAAAATTGTATTGGTGGGAGAGGGGAAGTACTAATGGTTTTCGATATAAAAGGACTTAACAATATTTGGGTATGTTTTTATAGATCACCCTATAACTTTTGAATGTTACACCCTATGATGATGATTTAAAATTTGTTACATATTGATAATCGTTGAACCTTTCCTATTCTCTATAAGTTTTTCACCTCCTTCCTCTGTTTTTGAAGTTACACAGCTCAACAAAGTTAAAATTTTGAAATTTTAAGTTTTTTTTTTTTTTTGTATTTTAGTAGTAGTTTTATCAAAAATCACACTCTGTACCCAAAATATAACCCTTTCTGTGTTTTTTGTACTTTTTCTTAAACATATCCAGCGAAAACTCCTTAAAAATGCACCTTATCCTGTTTTTACAGGGTACATAATATCGTGTAAAAAAGGCCTACAAAAATTAACAATTCGGCAAAACAAATACAAATTTTGTTCTTCAGTATACCATGTCCATTTTATAATTTTCAAGAAATGAAAAAAAAAAAAATTTAATAATAAGAAGCATTACTGCAGAACAGAAACGTACTTCTACCTTTTGCTACCTTAAAGCAACTTGCGCTTTTTTCGTATTTTGATAAGTTCGGCTTGGCATTCTTTTCCAGAAAAGGTCGGTCTCATCCGCGTTAAACCTTGGTCACTATTGTATCCACCTTCTTCAATTAATTTGGCCAGCTGCGAAGGGAATACTTTGGCAACTGCAATATTTCCAGAAGCTATTTCCTCTTTGATCTTGACATTAATTACAAATTACATGCCCTTCTAGAAATACTTGCAACTATCCGTTATTAGCAACAAATTTAATTTTTAATGTCGTCGGTTCAAGTTTTTTTGATTTGGTCATAAGTTCTTAAAGTCTTCTGCTTAATGGTATTGGTATCAAGTGGTATACGTTTTTGGGTGTAATGTTGACATGGATACAATAGAACCTTTTCCATTTTTTCCATAACTATATTTTTCGTATACGAAGAGTATTTAGCACTCGACTTTGTATCAGAAGTTACGGGTTGTGTAATCGCTTTTTAACTTGTTTTTTTTTTAAATTATGCAGGTTGTCGCTTCGTTTAAATTCAAAGATTTTCTAACACATCTGCTACTTTCACCATTTCCAAGTCGGTCCAGAATTTGTATCTTTCTTTCCAAAGAAACAGTTGTTCGTTTTAGTTTTTTCACAAGTTGTTCAGTTTAAATACATAAACAGCACCACGAAATTAAAAAAAATGTCTAAAAACTTAAATTAAAAAACAAGTAAAACACTTAGAATTGGTCTAAGACCTATTCTTATGATACCCTAGATGAATGCTCGTTTGTAATTTCGTATGGTTACCCATCTGCAGAATACAATAAAACCGTATAGGACTGATCGTTTTCGGAGGGTACGTTATAATCCTAAAATGTTATATGGCAACACCCAAGAAGGGGTTGCCCGATTTAGTCCATTTTTGAAATTATATTTACTATTTTTATGAAAACATTATGTACAAAATTGCAACGCTATGCGTTGACGTATTCTCAGGCAGTGTTTAATATGTAGTAAAAAATTAAATTTTTGTATGGCAACCCTACGATTACCCGATTTGTCCCATTTTCGAGCTTAATTTTCCTTTTTTTTTTAAAGCACATGTGCTGTTTGAGCTCTTTAAGTATACGCGTTCTCGAGTTATCATGAGGACGGACAGACAGACGAACGCACGGACTGACATGCAAAAATAAAAATTACATTTAATTTTAGGCATGGGTGTCCAATCCATTTTGCTCTACCATCATTGTTTCTAGGTATTACAAACGGAATGACAAACTTAATATGCCCTTTAGATTTCATCTAGGGTATAAAAGTATTACTTCAATATATTTATCACTAAATATTACTTTTCAACCCTTCAAGGTTTAAAACTCCATAGAAAATAGAAAAATTAAAAAGAATTGTGTAAATATTAAATCCCCTAACTACATACATACATATATAGTCACATAAAAAAACAAGGAACAGCCAAATCCTTAGAATTATTTTTGTCCATATCAAAAAAATACGTGTAAAGCAGGATACGTTTATTTTTGTCGACCGTGTTATTTCAAAATCGAGCAAAAAAAGACCGTGTAAAAAACGGATTAGGTGTATACTTAATTGCCTACTTTTTGGCATTTACGAGGGGTTGTCTGAAAAAAGTCTCCGACCTAACGAAGATACTTACAAGACATTTTAACTTCAAATTATTTTTTATTTCTCTACTTAGTCTCCTTGTAAGTCTATACACTTCTCCTAGCGATGCTGTCCTCAACCCGTCCAAATAGTACTCGCCGTCTTTCTTTGCAAAAATAGCGATTTGCGAATGTAATGGCTTCCACAAAAATCTCTATTCAGCGAGCGTAACTTTTAGCTTAATAAATAACAACAAAAAGAAAAAAAAGTCGCTTGGGTCTAGATCTGGTGAGTAGGGTAGTTAAGCAGTTCAAACCATAATTTGTGGATGTTCGCCATGGCAATCGCTCAGGTGTGAGACAAATTTGCAGTCTAAGGTGAGCAAACACAGCACCCAACGCGCAGACTGTTTTCTCATGCCTAAATTTTGATGCAATATGTGACAAACCCATTCATTGGACATGTTCAAAGCCTCTGATATCTCTCTAATTTTAATTCGATCGGATGTCTAGCACCATTTGGTGAGCTTGAGCGATGTTGCCATTATTAGGCTACAGTTTTTGGACGTCCCGAACGAACGTTCATCGTCATCCAAGCTGGTACGGCCACGTTTAAATTCAGTTGCCCAAAATTTTACGGTGGCAAATGATGGTGCAGAGTCCACGTACATAGCGTCCAACTTGTCTTTGATTTGCGTAGGCGTATTGCCTTTCAAAAACAAATATCAATTTTCAAAAAAACACTCACATCGACTCACTCAAATGATTGTCAAACAACAACTGCACGTCCAAAATGTCTGAAGACTTGGTGAGTATCTTTCAAAGTAGGCGCAAACACATTTCTCAACTTTTGCTTACGAGTGCTGCCATCTTCATATTGAGGTCGGAAACTTTTCAGACAACCTTCGTATTGAACTTTTTATAATAATAATATAACTTTATTAGTTTAACAAACTTTAAATTCACAAAAAGTTCATAAATATTAATTGTTTTCTTGTGCTCCTAATATCACAATTTCATTAAAAAAATTTTTCCAAAAATTATTCATGACCTGCTTCTAATGAATTGCACACATCCATTTTTAAATCTACTAAAATTTGTCTCTCGCTTAAGCTCAATGGGAAGCTCATTAAATTTCTGCAAACCTTTATAAAGTAATAAATTTTGCGCTCTTGTTGTTCTACGTCGAAACAGTCGATATGTTACATCAGCACCTCTAATTGCATATGGTTGCATATCCGTCACCAGTTTCAATTGTTGAGTCAAATATTTCGGAAGTCTTCATCTTTATGTTGAATATAAAAGTTAGTTGCAATGCCTCCACCATCCATCTTATCGAATCAAATCTATTGCACTTGAGTATACATCGCATGGCCTTATTTTGCAATTTTTGAAGCCTTTCTATTGCTGTTTGGGTACATAAGAACAGAATTGTCGAACAATATTCAAAATTAGGTCTAATTATGACATTATATATATGAATAGCAGTCATTGTAGATAACTTATTACGCATTCGCTTAAAGAGTCCAATTTTTTCCCTATTTTTTTACAAATATAGTCCACATGTGCATTAAAATTCAGTTTTTTTGTCTAAAATCACACCTAAGTATTTAATTTCGTCTACACTCTCGATTGTCTCACCATTAATTTCAATTTCAGTATCACAGTTCGAGTTCATCACCATTAAATTTGTTTTTGCCATATTTAACAAAAGCTTATTCATTTTTAGCCACTCACATAACATATCTAGGTCTTCTTTAAGTTCCAGTTTCACTTGGGGGAAATCACAGCCAGTTAAATAAATCAATGTGTCGTCTGCAAATAGAACTGGTTTCGAAGATCTCAGGATTTCCCGCATGTCATTAATATAAATGAGAAATAACAGTGTTCCCAGTACTGAGCCTTGTGGTACACTTAATGTAGTTTCCTCAACTGTTGATTTGACAGACTGTATCCTTGTTTTCTGTGTCCTTCCAGATAAGTAGCGTTCATGCCAGTCAAGTTCTTTACCAACTATTCCGAATTTACTAAATTTTTTTTATGAGGATGTGCCTGTTAATAGTTTCAAAAGCTCGTTTGAAATCTAAAAATACTGCTACTATGAACTTCTTTTCATCTATTGTCTCTTTCCACTCATTCACTATTAAATTTAATGCCGTTTCGCAGCTGTGCTGTTTTCTGAAACCCGATTGTTGTATCATTATTAGTTCGTTATCTTCCAAATATTTTTCGAGTTGTATTTGAACTACTTTCTCCATTAATTTTTCAAAAATATTTAGCGTGTTGATTGGTCTGAGTTCTTCACATTTCCTAGTATTTTTTTGTTTTGGTACAGGTATTATTATTGATTCTTTCCAAGTGTCAGGGTACTTTCCTTCACTTAAGCTTTTATTTATAATTTTCTCTAATATATTCCCTAACACATTCCAATTATCTAATATTATTTTATTATTGATTCCATTAAAATCTTTTTTATTGTTCATTGATTTGCAAATTTCTTTTAGTCTTTCATTGCTTATATTACTAAATCTAAATCTACTCGCGCATTGATGTAAGTTATTAACATACTCTACTTTTGGGATTGATTGATTCAGTTGGTCGCACTCTCAATAAAGTAGCTAACGCAAAAAACGCAGATACGGTTATATTTGTGGTACAGAGAGTGATTTTTAATGAAACGATGTATTTTTTGATAAATCTAGTAGTTAAATATAAAATTAAAAATTGCTCCGAAGTTTCATGAGCATCCTGACAGTAGCGGCAGGATTAAGTCTCAGCCAAGCCCATATTGTTTAGGTGATATCACAAGGAAGAGTGGCCTGAGAAGAGCTCTGTAATAATTTAAAGCTCTGTTATTCTAAGGAGTAGGCCTTTTTTTGTCTTTCCCCCTGAGGTCGATAAACTGTTTTGCCTGGCGAGGTCCTTATAGCCTTTTCACAATAAAGGGATTTTTGTTTATTCTCCCAGCTATTTAGGGTAGATTTGAGGTAACACTTTGAAGTGGCCCCACAAAATGGCTCTGGTCCGACAAAGGGAGTTTCCGCTCCTCTTTTGGCTAGGCCGTCAGCAATTTCATTGCCTTTATGGCCCTCATATCCAAGTACCTACATAACTTTATTTCTCCTTGATAAATTTTTAAGGGTTTTCAGACACTCCCAGATTATTCTTGACTTAATTGTGTAGGATTTTAAGGCCTTGAGAGCAGTAACGCACCCAGGATTTGGCTTTGGGAGGGGGGGACCATAGGTGTGCCAAGTCCTAACGAGTCGGAAAAATTTGTGAGCGGCGATCTTTTAGTAAGTCTACGGATACTTTCTTTAGATGCATTAATTTTACTACGAAAATCACGTACTGAAGATATTTCTCCGTAATGCATGAAGCTTTTCATATAACCCCAGCCATAAAAGTCTAAAAAAGGTGTTTTCAGCGACCTGGATGCGGGGCCACCTCGCACTTATTTTGGAATATGTTGTCCAGGTATTTGGGGTTGAACTGCAATAACTTCTGAAATATTTGCTTGACGGAAATGCAACAGAGGATACTTTTAGGAAGGGAACATGTTCGGCCATTTTTTATTCATTTTCCAGGTGGTTGCTTGGTGATATTCGGGACAAATACCACTCGAAAGTCTTACAACATTCAAATTTTATAATCGAGAGATTTCTGGTAAATTATTCTAGTACAGTAATTTTTGTAACACTGTTCTCTTTAATATGAATTCAAAACGTTTTTTTTCGGATAAACGGTTTAGAAGCTAATATAGTCAAATTCATTTATCCTGGTACTAAACTAAGCTTAAATTGTAAAATCTGGCATAACACAGAGATCTCCAGTTCGAATAGATTAAAAATTTAGTACGTTTTGAACCGAATTTTAGGTATGATGCCATCGAGATATCTCAATAAAATTTACACGGTAAACAGTCAACGAAATGAGGAAGTTTTAAAATAAGTTTGGGTGAGAAAAGTACATAGTGCCTTTTTTTTTAAACCGCCCTAAAAAAAAAAATCGGCATTTATCTCAATTTTCAAGTCAATATGACCAAAAATGTGTTCGAATTATACTCGTTTGGAGAAAAAAAAATGAAAAAAGTCATAACCCATAAATTAAAGTCATAACCCGTAAATTACAAAAATCGCAGAACATACATGAGGGTGATTCGGATACCCCTGGGGGTGCTCTACCTCTGGACTTCAGCTTGACACTATTTCTTATGGGACACCCTAATATGTATGACATTTTTGAATCGATCCGCCTCGTCTGTCAGCAGCGCTGTCTCAGAGGTCAGAGATTCGAAAAAAATTATGACAATTATTGTCACTACGGACTTAAACTTAACAGTTGGCAATGAATGTTTTTCTGTGTTAGGCTGATGTTACATGAGTCTGAAATTAGACTCGTAATAATTTCTCATCAAAATGCATAGAAATGAACTTTTTCAGACCGTTTGGAATTTCATGACTCATGTGACAATTTTTTCAAAGCGATTCACACAGCTTCTTCTTCTTTACTCTAAATAAAAGTATTATGGTCGCCTCTACCCTTAAATTTAGTGTAGCTGTACGTGTGTATTTTGTTGTTGTGCAAGCTCTTTATTTTGTTTTTGTAAGATTTGGTCTCAAGTCGTCGCCCGGGTGGTGATTCTGAACTTTCGTCGTAGCGTCGGATTTGTTCCATATTTTGACATTTCACCACAAATTTGTCGTACTTTTATTTTCACCATATTCATTTTAAGTTTTTCCTTTTCTTTAACCACAAAATAAACTAAAATGAATTTGCAATGAATAAACGTCAAAATATACGCCTAAAAGTATGACAAATTAGTCAACTGCATCCGAGGTTGTCACAAAAATTTTATACTGTGGTAAATGGATATTCTACACCAACTTAGAGCAATCAAGGTGTTTTAAATTCGAAATAATATTTTTAAATTTTCAGTTCATTCTATATAATAAAGGGACTTTCATTAAGAGTGATAGGATTTTAATTTTAAATAAAACAACAATGGTTTGACATATCAATTTAATTGAAACAAGATGTCGTTCAAATGCCCACCGCGGTTTTGTTTACACTGACGCACCCGATCCAATATTTGCTGCTGTATGCCGGCGATTGCTTGACGAATATTTGCTTCCGAATGATCCAAAGTCTGTGGATTGTCAGCATAGACTTGTGCTTTGACGTATCCCCAAAGGAAATAATCTAGGGGTGTCAAATCACATGACCGCGGCGGCCAATTCGCAAATAGCACTTGTGGGTTGTTCTCGCACCAATAACGGCAATTCTGCTTATTTACAAAGCCTTTCATCCAAAAATGCGCCTCGTCTGAGAAGATGATTTTTTGGCCAAAATTGGAATCATCTTTCAAATGCTCAAGGGCCCAATCAGCAAACTCTCGACGCAATCCGTGATAGTTTGGCTTCAGTTCTTGAGTCAATACGACTTTGTAAGGATGTAGGCCCAAATCCTTACGCAAAATTCTCCAAGTTGACGTCTGAGAAAGCCCCAATTGTTGCGATCGTCGTGAAATCGACAAATTTGGCTCATCGGCAATACTGGTCGCTACAGCTGCGATATTCTCCTCACTTCGCACATTTCTTTGTGTTGTTGATGGCTTCTTGTCTTGTAAAGAGAACTGTCGCTCAAAATTTTCCACAGTGCGGCGTATAGCCTGCGCAGAGTAACGGTGATGGCGACCCAATTCTCTGGTGAACAAACGTTGAGCACCCAAAACTGAGCTCGAACTTTGGTAATATTTTTTAATAACTTCTAAACGTTCAGGAAGCGTTAAACGCTGCATGATGAAACTGAAAACTACGAATATTTTGACGCATGGAAGTACAAAAAAAAATATCACGGCAACCGAGAAATCTCTACTGAAATACTATCACCACTATTGAAAGACCCTTTACTACAAGGCTTTTTGAGCTGAATAGAAATAAAAAGAAGCAGTAAAAAAGCTCATTTAATTTTGTCTTATATTTTGAATCAGCTCGCAGGTCTACTTTCTGCGTCGGTGGTCCAATAAGAATTTGAAGAATATCAGTTACCACCCGTCAGGGAGACGTCAGCGTTATATCACTCTCGGAAAGTAATCTGTTATAATGAGAGGTTGGTTATCTGCAATAATAATACGTATTTTGGAAGTACAAGGTATTTATTTAAATAAGCACTGACACAGATGAGTGGGAAGGTACGTAGACGCACGCAAGCTACCGAAGCATATTAGCCGAGAAATTCACAATAACAATGTCGCAGGTGTCTGAGAGACGGGTGGTAGGTAATTAAGGGTTAAGGAACACGCTCAAATCTTTGGTTTCATAAAATCTAGTTAATAAGTATCCATCTAAATTATTACTGAATGCCAATGGCATCCTTTTAGGAGAAAAGGACATTGCTGATATTAAGAGGAAGACAGTTAATAGCACACCATTTATGAAATGTGTAGCTAGTCCAAGTTTAAAATTTCACACTTGTTTTCATTAGAAACAATGGGAAAGATGTTAACATGGTCAGCATAACAATTTATTCTTGAATTAGTCAAAATCAGAGATACATCGTTTATGTAAATTATAAAAAGGAGTGGTACCAGTTGGCTGCCTTGAGGTTCGGCATAAGGAAAGGCTTGCAGTGGAAATACAGAACATTGCATCAAATATTTTACCAATACAACTAAAATTTGTGACAGGTCAGTAGTCAAAAATGTCGCACTTGTTGCCCTTCTTGTGCACAGCACTAATAAAGTTTCCACTCTTTCGGAAAAACACCAGAGATTAAAGATAAATTAAATAAATAACACAAAACAGAAACGATGGACGTACCATAATGTTTTATGACCATGCATGCAACGCTATCCGGACCGCTTGAAAAACTATCAGCTATGTTTGATATAACATATACTTAGAGACAGATGCTTTGTCGAACAATAGGTATTTATGTTGAATAGAAGTTAGCGGAAGCTTCGTCAAATGGATAAAATCATTATAATTAATATCATGTGGTTATAAAAGAAGGGGAAGATTGGAATATACTTATAGATTGCAGGTGGTGTTTATTAATTCGTAAGGATTATCTCGTTATTCTACTTTTGTGGATGCTGTTGATAAATTTCATTTGGAATGTTCAAAAAATACTGCGATGTTCGTCAACTACCTATGTATACCATCGCAGCTTTTTTCGACATATATTTTTGTGAAATGTTTCCTTACATACGGAACTGCTGTCACTACAAGTACATATATCTCGTTTTCAGCTTCTGAGGCAAAGTAATTGTTTCTCCCCTTTTATCTTGCCATACTTCTCATCATGCCGATCTTTGCACACCATCTACTGATCTACGACAGCGCATCATCTAGAACTCGTGGCTATAGTCTAAATTTTGTCAAATAAAATTATGGAAAAAAATCTTTTTAAAAACGAAAAATTTTTAAAAAGGAAATTTCTATTAAAAAAAAGTAGGCGTTTCGTATCAGCAGAGGAACCGTATACTCATCAGTACCTACGACTTAGTTCTGGCCTGTCGTATACGCCAATGTGAAAAATATATGAGGTCAGCTTGGCTGTTCACTTTGGCGTATAACTCAGACAGTAACCAAGTCGTACTAATGAGTATACAGTTCCTGCTGATACGAAACGCCTGGTTTTTTGCATGGAAATTTCTTTTTTTTTTTTAAATCTTTCGTTTGTAAAAAGTTTTTTTTTCCACTCAATTCTCGAGCTGCAGCAAACTCGGTCAATTTCATATTGACTAAATTCGCTATGAATTTATTTCATAGCAGAACTCTTGAATAAAGTTATTCAGATTAAACACATTTTGCGGTTAGAAATGTTGTCCGATCTTAATAAGCCAAGGTCCAATGTTTGCTACTTTGAAGTTTTGAACGTCTTTAGTGAATGTTTTTCAATTGACTACTGACAAGACAGGTAATGGGCTCTATCTGTGCTCCGACTTCTTTGATTCGGTGACATTCAGAGGTGGGTGGGTATGTATGAATTTATGATTCTACACTACGCACATTATTCTGTTGAGGGATGCAAAACTCTGCAAATAGATCATTATTAATCTTAACATGGGTTTATACCTACAAACATTTGCCATTGTTATTCTACTAGAGTCCTTCGAATGTCTTAACTCACCTGCATGTGATTTCTCATGATTGTAATGCTTTCAAATTCGGCATTTCATTCGCTTTCGCATTATTTTTGTCCGATTTGGAGTTTTAAAAATAGGTATAAAATTTATTGCAGTATCTAGATAACCTCTGAACTAATCTTCGCTGAGATGATCGTGTGTAGCCATAATATACTCTGTCTGAAGGGAAAGATATAAAAGATATAAAGCCACCCGTGTGGCCAAGGTCTACAGTAGATATAAACTGGTCCGCAACAGGGCGAACTCTATGATAAGGTCTGCCAAGCGCATATTTTTTGGCTTAAAGCTTAATGCTGATCTACCTCCAAAGAGGCTGTGGCAGAATATTCGTCACTTGGGTGTATATGGACGCGATTCTCCCAAAGTAATTCACGATCCAAATGAACTGAATGAGTTCTTTTCCACAGGTTCTGCGGTTTCATCGCAGGCAATGCGTGTTAATGATTCTACTATCCAGTGGAGGGCTTCGTCTTCCGTTGCATTGATGAGAACGAAGTTCTTCTGGCTATGAGTGCAATCAAATCTGAGGCAACAGGACCAGATGGATTGCCTCCACGGTTTATTAAGATTATTGCACCTAACATTATCAAAATTCATGACGTCTCAATTTCCCAGTCAGCGGAAAAGAGCGCTTGTGCTGCCTATCCCAAAAAAGTCCTCGGCATCCGTTCTAACTGACTTAGGCCTATTAGTCTCCTGTGTTTCTTGGCAAAGGTCTTGGAGAAGATAATTCTTATGCAGGCTGCGAACTACATCGATCGCAATGGATATCTGACTTCTTGCCAATCTGGATTCCGACCGAATCATAGCTGCGAAACTGCTATGCTTAAGGTTACCTCAGATATTCACGAAGCACTCGAAAAAGACCAACTTACGACCTTGTTCTACTGGATTTCAGTAAGGCATTCGATTCCATCAATCATTACAAGCTGTTGGGAAAACTTTCAAAAGAATTTCTATTTTCTTCATCTGCAGTAAAACTTCTCAGGAGTTTCTTGTGTGGACGCAGTCAGTTTGTTAGGGTGAATGACGTCTGCTCGGGTGAAACGTCTCTCTTATCTGCAGTTCGTCAGGGATCCATACTTGGCCCCTTGCTGTTCAGCCTATACGTGAATGACATTACTGACGTAATATCAGATGCTTCCATCCATCTATAATGCTGACTTTGTCTTTAAACTGCCTCGCTTCAGTCATATATGTATAATCTTATTCAACATCCTTGTTTGGTTGTTCTTTGGATGCATACCTAATCCAATGCAGGTTAAAATTTCTGCACAGACTAATATATAACCAACAGCCCACGAACCTATTCGAAAAGCTTAACTTCTTGCAATCGGCTAGACACAGGAATCTTCTAATCCATCGTTGTAGATCACGATTTGGCCAGTATTCTTACTTTTTCCAAGGTGCTCGCGCCAGTGGAATCTATTGGCGCATGATATTCAGTGCACGAGTAGCGGTAGAGCTTTTGGCAGACTTATTAAATCAGTGATACTTGTCTAAATCGGCGGTTATCATAGTTTTGAATGTTGCTCCACTAAATCCTTGCTTATTTAGTTTCTCTTTCACTGTATTCTTTTTGCTCTCAAATATTCCATAGCTTAGTTTTACATAAGTATAGTAGGTATATTCTCCTCATTAATTTTTTTTTTCTTTTTCTGTTTTCTCTTCGTTTTTTTCCTTTTTGCACTCAACTCTAATATTAGTTTTATTGTTACTTTTGTGTAATTAGTTCGTAGTAATTTTTTTCTTTTTTATTTGTTTTTTTCTGTCTCTTTTTCCTATTTAATCCAGCACACTACTGTACATCTGTACATCTTGTAATGATCTTTGTACTGAAAATAAATTATCATTATTATTATTATTATTAAAAACTATGTGAAATAAAACAAGAATGAATGAGAAAATTTTCTTCAGCAAACTCATACAAATTTGAAAGTTTTGCACGCCTACTGAGAAAACGATCGGTAAATTGGCGGCAGATCAAAAAAAGGAAGGTTCTTGTATACCCACAAAAAAAAAAACTTAATAAATTTGCATAGAACTATTTTTTTGTCCCGTCGTCAGACAAAATTTTTTCGGAAAAATTGATTTTTTTTTTTTTTACATTCATTCATTCATTGGGCGGGCATCTTACCTTGCATTTAAATCAGCTTCTAGGTAGGTAGTGTGTTTTAGTTAAAATTATATTCAACTTATACCTCCAGTTAACCTGGAATATAAAAAAAACTATACCTGATTCTAAGTTGTACTTACTAAATATGTACATATGTATGTATGTCCTGATATCGTAGGCATTTTTGAAATTCGACCGCGCACTATATACCTTTCTACCTTGAAAAATAAAAATGTTTTGATTATCTGCTGTGCGACTGTTCGAACAAAATTCAAGAAATGTGGCATTTAAAAGAAAACAAAAAAACACCACCATCCGAGAAGAAACACAAATAAAGCATGAAAACCACGCGCCCAAGTTCGAACGAAGGGAAAGAATGCCAAAAAGACGAGCAAAAAACAGTTATGCTCCAACAAAGTGGGACTGACTGAGAACCGGGAAGGAAGGAAGACGCGGGCTAAAAACGCCAAACTTGTAAACATACACGAGTTCGTCTTCTGAGTTCGCGCGAAAAACTAAAAACCGATGAGTACTCGACATAGATAGATAGAACGGGTTAGATAGAATAGAATAGTATGGAAAGACAGAGAGGGGAGGCGGAACCGGGAGGAAGAGAAAATAAGGATAAAAAGGCAGACATAAGGCGTCAGCCAGCAGCACTATAATATGTAGAGATATCCAACCCTACCCACTATAGGAGAGTCGTCTCTCCATTGTTTTGACGGCGTTGAAGGTTAAAGAACCCTTTACAGAAGATCCTTGAGAACAGCGTATTGGATGTTTTTTTTTTTTTTTTTTTTTTTTTTTTTGCAAATTCAGGGATGACCAACCTTTTCTGGTTGAGATCAAAATATACCCTGAAAAAAAAAACTAACAATAGGCACAGGCAAATCTGAGGAAAATATTATTTTTTAATAATTGCACACTCTCACTCTCTCTCTCTCAAATGCAAATTAATGTTTTCCTCCTGGTGGGAAAATCGCATAATCCAAAAAAAGTTTATCTATCCCTGCACTGAGTTATGCTACTGCCTATTTGTAATTTGTATATATATAGAGACTGGACTGAAACTGGACACAAAAACATTCCCACAGAAATAAAGCGCGTACCGCGCGTCAAGAGGACGAGGAACTGTAGTTGTTTGTAGTGGCGAGATTTCAGGCGAGGTTCAATGAATGGAAGAAACACTTTGTTATTCTCCGTTAAATCAAAGACCCATCTTCCACGGCACGGTGGCTATTGGTGAGGTCCGTCCGATGTCTTCTTTCTCGCTATAGTGTAGTTGTTGCGGTCGTTGGCGCTGCGAGTTCTTGGCTGGACGCGAGGTGCTTAGCCCTGTTTGGCTTAAGTTTAGTTGTAGTCTGCATGGTTTATTGGCGGCGCGGCGGCGTTATCATCATCATAGTCGTAGTTGTTGTTGTTGTTGGTGTTGTTGTTATTGCTATGTACTTATATATATGTATTTGTACGAATTCATATATATATATGCATGTATGTATGATGTTGTTTTGCAGTTTCATAAAGCCAATGCCCATCATAGTGATGATGTTGCCTGCCTTGTGCTGGCTGCTGCCTCACAAGAAATTCCACGTAGTTTGCATGGTGCATATGCGCATGTGTGATTTGTTGACAGAAAGTTAAATTTCTTGGGGCACAAACAATTTTATGCGCCTTTTTCATCGCCCCCCCCCTTCCGCTCCTCCCTCGCCCTTCCTTCTTAAGGGGAATGCGAACATATAAAAAAAAAAACAGTAAAAAAACATGAAAACAACATAGTCAATATGAGACGAAGAGAGATAACCGCAGTTCGATATTGTGGTGGTGGTTTGTCTTTCCCTCTTCATCACCTCAGGAATGTTGTTTATGCACGATCGCAACGGAAATTGATGACTTTTACTCCTCTATAAGATCTCTAAGCTGTGTGTAGGTCATTCATTCCCAAAGCGATGGGAAAAATAAGTGCATATTCTGAATGAGTCATAAAATCGAAACGTTTCTTGAGATAAGTTGAAATATAAAAATTGTCTGAAAGTATATGGTAAATAAAATATTTTGTTCAATTATGACTTAGCATTAGATACTTACTATTCAATTATAGTAGTTCTTATTTGTAAACGGAAATGAATGACCTTATTCAAATATTTGGATATAATAAATTCTATTTGTAATATTTTTGATATTATAATTTTGAGCATTTATTTAAGAAAACATTTTCACTTAACCTAAATTAATTTTTAAGTGTGCTTCAATTTGAATAAAAACAAAAAACAAATTTTTATCAAAACCTACGTTCGACGAATAACAATTAAATATCAGTCATAAAAGATAAAACATTAAAGCTATTGGCATTGTTGCTCCATAATTCCAAGATCATATATGATATCCTGTACCAATTCACGTACATTTAAGGAAATGTCATCCCTTCAAGATGAGTTTTTAGTAGAATTCACTTAATGTTTATGTTTAAGCTTTAACATTAATTTTGTTTGCATTATAGGTAGTAATTGAAAATATCAGTGTATTCGGAAATCACGGGTTTGCGTCTAGTCTTAGCTAGTTTATATACACCAAGTGGCCACCAATTTTCGTTCAGGCTAAAAATGTTACAAAAACTGCTTTTATAAGGGTTTTTTTTTTTTTAAATAAATGTCATTTTGAAAGAGATGATTCTATTAATTTTTTTCGTTATTTCTGATTTGAAAAGCCCTTCAAAATGTGCTGTTTTAAATAACAGCATCTTTTAAATTTTATTAAATTCAAAAGAAGCAAATCAAGAAGGAATTATATAACAATTCAATGTTTTATAAATTAAGGGGTAACGCCACTGTAACTGCTAAAAAAAAAGGTTCTTACACGAACTTTTTTCTCGCGAAATTAAATTTGTTTGAAAAAAAAACTTTTAAGGGTATTATCGGGCATACATTGAACTTTATTGATAAATTTTTTGACAGCGAAAAAAAACAAAATGGCGGCTCCAAAGCCATCTTCCCGGGACATGTTTTGCTTGCAGGGCTCCACGACACGCAGCACCACTGGTGCACATTTGAAGCTAGACAAAAAAAAAAACCATAAATCTACAGGCTTATAGCTAGGGAATGCCGTACGGATTTTTAAAAACATTAATTGTTGTAGATATGGCGCGAGTTTGAAAAAAAAAGTTTGATTTTTGACGAAAAAAACGGCAGGTTTTTTGTTAATAAAAAATCAAAAAATAAAGTTATTGAAAATCCCGTCCGGCATTCTCTAGATAATGTTTATGTTCACATCTGGTCAAAATTTCAAGTCGAAAATATGAAAATTGTTCGAGTTATGCTGCGTGCCATTTTGAAAAACCGTGTTTCGAGAAAAACGCGTTTAAAGTTTTGAGAATAGGTTTTTATTGGAAAAAATAAAAAAATTAAGGTAAAAAAAAATGTTTACCGTTAGTCTGCAATCCCAGTTGCAAATGTCAAAAAGGTCAGTTGTGTTCAATTCGGCTTTTTCTGTCAGCTTTAGAAGAAAGCTGGCGATAAAACTGGCTGAAAAGCTGTGAATTGTGTTTCAGGCTTCAGGTAGTCGTTTCGGAGCAAGTTTGACGCGCTTGGTGGCGACCTCCATTTTCAAAGGAAAACAAAAGTTTCTGGCACGGGACCTTTTTTTTCTTCTTATTTAGAGAGTTTAAACTATTTTTTTAAGCCAATAAAAACAAAATTGATTTTTCAAAAAAATTTACAGTGTCGTTACCCCTTAAAATAATAAAGCAAACCTTTGTCTTAAGGGGTTACATGGGTTTCAAAGGGTAAAAAAAGAGGATATTTTCAAGAAATTATTTTATTTAAAATTTTTAGCATATAAAAAAGCAAAATTTAATGAATATTTTATAAAAAATTTGCTTAAAAAACTTCGAAAATTCAGCCGGTGGGACCTGGTTTCCGGAGACCCCTAAAAAAAGTGTCCTCATAGTGGTCAGACTAACTCATGATAGCCTTATCAGAAAATAAAAAACCAAAATTTTTTTCTGTTGGGAGATAAGTATAACCCGTAACTGAACGAAGGAAGGATTTAAAAAAAAATTGAAATTTCAATTTTTGGCAGAGTTGTATCTATGTAAAACAGTACAATTTTTGGCACAATTTACACTACGTATAGTCTTGTAAAATTAGTTGCAATCGAAGAAAAAAAACTTCGTTAAGAGTCAATCCTATTTTGAAGAAATGTGTAAAATTTCAATTAGATCGGTGCATTAGTTTTTGACAAATCGTGTCCACCGGAAAAAAACTGATTAAAGTTTTAAGTAGGAAAAAAAATAAGTTTTTTTTTTAAACGACATAGAATTCCATAGATTCCACCTCCATAAAGCAAAGATCATGCGGCGGTTGCAATGTCCAGGACCTATTAAAAAAATATATTCAAAATAGGTAACCCTTAGAAAGTGAGAGAAGCGAGCGAGAGGGACAGATAAACAATAGCTAAGTAGCTGCCTCAATTAACTTGCGTTGCTGAGGATAATTTCCAAAGTCTCTATCTCCTAGACTTTTATTCCGAATGACTTGAAACTTTGGGAAATTGTACTATTAAATAACAAAAATTTAAAAAATATGCTTTTTGTTTAAACTTCGACACCCATGTAATCCCTTAAAGCTATATTTAGTTCAACATACTTTTTAGCTAAACTTAAAGCTCTTGGTCTCTCCCGTCCGCTTCTATTATGGATTGAACATTTTTTTATCTGGTCCGCTAATATTGGTTATTGGTTATTGGTTGCATTACATTTAAACCTCACCCTCTAAATGCCGATGTGCCCCAAGGTTCTGTTATCTCTCTGTCCCTCTTCTTAATTTGCATTACTGATCTGCTTTCCCATACTTCAATTCCATCCGTAGTTTTTTTTTATTTTTTATGATACTACCTTGATTTCGCTTACTCCTTTCGACATTCTTAAGGACTCTGGAGGGAACACCGCAGGTGTCAAATGATTATGCATGATGATTGAATAATGATCTTGACAATATTTTTGCTTGGGGCAAAGTGGATCGCGTTGAATGGAATGCGCCTAACATCCAAGGATGTATCATCTCTGCAAAACAAGATCATCACTTAACCACTTCCGTTTTTTTTATTGGAGCATTAGTTGAAAACAATAATATCTGCTGGGAGGAAATACGTATAAAATTATCCCATTTCGCTGAAAAACTCGCTTAGATGCAATATTAAACGGGATTTGTGGCCGTCAAAAAAAAAGGATCACATGTTTTTGAATTTGTTCATTAATTAACCATGTATTTATTTACCACATTCGCAATATATTCTCATGCAGCCTGACTCAGAACGACCTAAAAACCAGTATTCTGGTATGGCAGGGTGTTTCCACCTAAGTGGTCCATAATATTCGTTTAGAAAAAAAAAAAATTTGTGTATGGCATATCCATATCAACCGTTTCGGAGTTATAGGTTGATTAAGAAAAAAATCTAGTTTTTCACAAAATACCCTGTATATTGAAAAGTACAAGGTGTACGGTCACCGTCTAAAGCTGATTGCTGATATGCTGAACTTCATGGCCTTTCCAACGACTGCTCAACCAGCCCCGTACTCCTCTCCTCTCAGGAGTTATTCTGGTCTAAACTAAAAATTTCGGATTTTCTTACCTTTTTTTTTTACTTGACCTCTATATATTTTCTTTTTTTTTTTGCAAAAAGGTCGTTAACATAACTTTTTTTTATATAAAAAACTAAACTGTAGAGACTCCTCTCTTTAATTTGATCTATTACACCCTATGTTCTATCTGTAGCCGTTAAAGAGTTATTAGCTTTTAACCTATTTTCAAAACCATTCTCACTTGTTCCCTTAGCGATTGAAAAAACGTCATTTAAAAAAAAATATTGGCTAATTTCGGTATGACCTGAATAGGTTATGAGCTAATAACTCCTTAACGGCTACAGATAGAACATAGGGTGTAATAAGTCAAATTTAAGAGGAGAGTCTATACAATTTACAGTTTTTATAAAACAAAGTTATGTTAACGATCTTTTTTTAAAAAAAAAAAAAAACAGGTCAAAGTAAAAAAATAGGTAAGAAAATCCGCAATTATTAGTTTTGCACGCGGGCTTTTTAAACACTATTTTAAATTTTAGTTCGAAGATGTGACAAATCGGCAACTTCTTCGTAAGGTTGCCATACAAAATTTACTATATACAGGGTGATTCAGATCCAGTGCTAAAACTGATTCAGGTATTGGCATGCGGTTTTTGTTCCAGTGATAGAGGGTAGTAGGGGCATTAATAAGAAGCAATAACTTTGGGTTACATGGAAGAAAGTTTTTGAAATAAATAACACACATAAATACACTTTTCAACAGCTAATATTCTTGGCTATTTAATAAGCCAACAATAACCAAAATCTATGGGGTGGTTCAAAAGTTATACTTATTTATTCCCATCAGGGTTCACGAATATTGGCGAAATCTTCAACTGGCCACAACTCCTAAAGGAAGGTTTCTGTGGGGGGGGGGGGGGGGGGGCGCATGTGGAAGAATTTTTTGATCAGCTTACCTCAAAGAATCGCGTGGTATACCGGAAGGTATCTTGATCTGAATCACCCTGTATATGGAAACTGTCCTAGAACGTGTCAACGTAGTGAGCTCAAATTTTGTACACGGCATTTTCATTTAACTAAATTTGTTACGTATATTGTGAAAACGATCAACCCTACACGTTTTTATTGTATTGAAAAGTTCTTCAGAATATAAAATCATATGAAATTAGTTAATGTCCGACATGTACATATTACATACACTCGCAAGAGTCTCTCTATTTGCAACTGATTTTTATCGTACGATACCTTCATAAGGTTGACAGAGGTCTTTAAAGGTTCTAGCTTTTTTCGCTGTTCTCTTTATGGCAGATTTCCAAGTTTATCTATTAACGTGCCTATTTGAATCCGTGATGATCATATTAAGCGATCTTCATTTGAAAGATTCTGCTTAAGACGAAAACGTGCTTTTGAACATATTTGCTGATTGTCTATCATGGGTCTGATCTTCCACATTTCATTACCAGCAATGCCTGTTATGTGATTATTATCAGTGTTTTGTCGAAAATGATCTCATAATCATTTCATTTTCGTCAATAAGGTACTCCAATATGTTTTAACACGACAAGATACCAATAATCACCAAATCACGAAATATTGCATTCCTCGTAATTAGCTGGTATTTGCTGAAGAATTGTATTTTACCCATGAACATTTTGTTTTATAGTTGCTTGGACTAAACTGCTAATTGCAAATGAATTTCAATATCAGTTGAAATTCCTTCAAACATCAGCCAATATTTTGTCGTCTATTCCAGTCGTTGTATATTCTGGTTGCCATATTCAAGTACGATGACCAGTATTCAACAAAACAATTTGCTTTTCATTAGACAGGGCACATATTATTATCTAGAAAATCACCATCCTCTTTTTCATAAACATCATCTTCTTCTCAATCTTCGACTTCTGAAGCAGATTAAGATGGCGTCTGAATCACTGAAACGAGACTCCCATATTAGTCCTTTTGTACTATGCCAGATTCCAACAGGGACAGTGATCACCTTTTTGAAATTATTTGCTAACGGTCACATTTTGTGCTTCAGCTCTTAATAGATCCTTTACACAGATGGCTATGGATTGGAGTATAACATTAGAGAAGGTGTTTTATGAGGACTTCGGTGTAAAATGCAAATACAATTACAATTATTTATTTCAAAATCAGTACAATAAGACAAAAGTCTTTACTTAAGTATGTACATTAAACAAGACAAGCTATAATTCTATAATCGGAGAGTTAGGCACTAGAGAGAACCAATATGGAAAACATAAAATTACTATAAGGAAGAAAAAATAAAAAAATACAATGAAATAAGAAAACTAATAAGAAAAAAAGACAATCAGAGATTATTAAAAAGAAAGTTCAAAGTTAATCAAGTTAATCAAAAACTAAATCTGAGCAAAGAAGAAAAGAAAAATATTCCAAGTCCGTGAGTGTGCAGAATCATTAAGGTGGTCGTAGAAGATGCTACCGATCTTGTACGCTGAATCTCAGGTGGAAGTGTATTCCAAACCCGAGTTATGTGGACAAAATAAGAACCATCAAGTACTAAGTGTTTAAAGCCAGGTAAAACTAGATTCAAATGTCTTTCAGTACGCATAAAATTAATAAAACAGAACAGGTATGAAGGTACGCTACTGTACAGAATTTTATGGAGTGATAGTAATGCTTTACGCAGTAAGTAAATGTCCAGAGAGCAATCAATGATCTTATTCCTAAATGGCGTAATGTGGTCAAATCGTCGCAAACCAAATGCAAATCTAGTGCAATCATTGAAAGCCACTTCCAGTTTCCGCTTGCAGGCGGCATCTAGTCTAGGGAATATCAAAGATCCAAATGAAAAATGTAGTATTAACGAAGACTTCACCAGATTTATGCGTGTAGCAGTTAAGAGGATATTGGCGTACAACCACAGCCGTCTAAGGGCTCCGTACACTTTACTAATTATCGCTTTTACATGGTCACAACAAGTTAATCTAGAATTTAAGAATAAGCCTAAATTTTTTACCCGACAAACAAAGGAAATTTGAGAGCCTTCCAGAAGAATGTGGGGTAGGTGTGAGGGGTCGATAGTGTGTCTGTACAAGGGTAAGGCCACCGACTTGGTGGGGTTCAATGAGAGGCCATTGACGACAGACCACTCGTCAATTCATTGCAAATCCTCATTCACCCAGCTAACACAATCTTCAACCAAGCCAATGGGACGACTAAAATATAATTGGACATCATCAGCATACATATGAACTTTTCTGTTTAAAACAACAGTTAGTAAATCGTTGATGAACAAACTAAACATGAGAGGACCCAAAATAGATCCCTGAGGAACACCACATGTCACACTAATTCTCGAGGAGATGTGATTAGCGACCTTGACCCGCTGGCAACGGTTAGTTAAGAAGCTAACAATAAGTTTGGCAGCAGGGGAACTAAAATCAAAAAGTACAAGAAGTTTAGCAAGAAGCTTGGAATGGTCCACGGTGTCGAATGCTTTGGAGAAATCTAAAAGAACTAAGAATACGAGATGATTATTGTCAAGGGCTGTTCTAATATCAGTCGTTATTTTGAATAAAGCCGTCTCGTAGGTATGTCCAGCTCGGAAATCAGACTGGCATTGACTGAGAAGGTTATGTTGGAATAGATACTGTTGTATTTGTTTAAACATGATTTTTTCCAGCACCTTAGCAAGGAAGCATAATATGCTAAGATCAGGTCACGATATGCTGGGGCCTGGACTGAAATCAGAGCTATTCAGCAAGCAAATTTATATCTGATATATATGTACATATATGGTATGGAGATCTGATATCTGCTTGGACAATCTTTCAAAGCCTTGATCAAGCCTTTTGTCACTTCCGAATTGGTAATGGAATGTATGTATAATAACTCTGATCCTTCCTTTCACTTAACAGTGGATTTTTGGATGCCGGGTCACGGTAACATCTTGGGATACGATCACCAGCCCTCTACAATCGGGATTGCTTCAAAATACTTCAGAAAACTCTTGATGCTTAACAATTTCTCTTTAAAAAAGTCGTGTGTCAATTCAATTATCATTTCTTCGTGGGCTCAGAATGCAAAGAATACTGAGAGATGACCGAACCAGTATTGGATACTTTCTTTGTCTCGTACTCTCTGTTAAAACATACAAATGTCGTAGATTTCACATCTTCACAAAAGCTCAGGAGTTAAGCAGAAAGGGTGTGTAGTGCCCATTCTAAAATTCATACGAGTTTATACTCATTCGGCATTAGGGTTAACAATGATCGTATATGTATAGTAGTGGCCTAACTTTAAGTTGATGAAGGACTCCAAGGAATAACGAATATGTCTCAGTTCGGTTATTGGATATAGGATACCAATGAATTGAGTTTAAAGAGCAGAAATTTTAGTTGGTATCGCGGATATACTTTTTCTGTTATTGAATTAGAAGGAAGAAACCATTGAATTAAATTAGCCAACCTTTGTCACGTGATTTTACCTCAAAAAAAATTTCCATCTACAGCGATCTAAAGACTTTGTGAACGACATAGTAGGCTCATAAAGTTTTCTTCTTGTGAGACTTAGCCGAAGATAGTTTAGATCTGTCTTACATGCCAATTTGTGCAGAAATTTCTGTTTCTCATAAACCAGAATTACCATTTTGTCTGAGTGAGAAGGAAATTCATATCTTAAGTGAACTCGCGTATTGCGAGGCCATTGTAGACTGCATATGACAGGAAGAGGACAAGAGAACTATTTAATGGCAGTCAACCCCGGGTCGCTGAGTCATAGGAGAATATGCCAGAAGACTTAGGATAGCGGCGAACGATTTCTGTAGTAGCTGTAGAGATTCGGAGGAAATCGAATCCGTTCAACACGTATGCTTTCCGCGAGTGCCCCGCTCTGGGGCGATTCTATAACACGGAGAATTGAGGAGTTTGGTAGATGAGAATTTTCATTTACCCCGATTAAAATTCCCTAACTCTCCATTCGCGATTCTCCAACATACTTGGGGAGTTAGGGAAACGTGGGAAGTGACACAATATTGAAGGACTGCTAACTCTGTGTGGGAGGGTTGTAGAGCAAAGCCTACGGATTTAGGGTCTACAGTACAAAATTATAGGTGAACAATTTCTGGGGAGGGGCTTTTAGGGTTGGGGGCTCGTACCACACCTTATTGGGGGTTGTACGTTATGTTTGATATCGAGTGGTGTACATAGTTTGTTTTTTTTATCATTTTAACGTCATAATTCAATTTTTACAGCCGAAACATGGATTTTTTGCACTTTGGTCCCTACCCCTTATATTTCTTCCGTTATTTGTTTCACATCCATTAGTACTCTGTTGTGAACATTTTTTCTCATGGCAGGTGAATTTTCACGACTTACCAGTTCTTCATAATAATGACTTGAAAGTCCATTTTTGTAAAAAAAAAAAAAACCGCTATTTTTTCATTTTAAGCCTAGTACTAAGGTCCGCGCTAACCTAAATTTTAGCGGGTCTCCAATATCGGGTCGTTCTTTAGCAGCTAAAATATGACAGCGGGGCTGAATTCACTACCTCGGAGAGTTGTGGAGATGAGAATTCTTTTGACACTTAACTTTCCACTCGAAATTCTGTAACTCGGGGAATTTGTATTGAGAATTATCAAACTCTCTATTCCACTCGACAAAACTCTCAGATGTGTTAGTTATGGATAAGTAAGAAGAATATTTCTCAACTGACAGTACTGTCTGCTTTTGTTGTGCTTTGTGAAGGTACCTAGGTAACTAGGATTTTTGAATTAAATTATGGATTCACCGCATATCCTGGCTATATTTACAAAAACAAATTATCGAAGCCCTTGCAATACTTACAGAGAAATAAGGATTTTTGTGTCTCAAGGTACCCGATAAAAATTGTAATTCACGCGAATATGGTCTGTTTGGTCGTCTTCCAGTACAGAAGAGATGCCATAAAATTTTTAAATATGCACGTTAAAGCTTGTATGTAGGATTAAATCGCATCTACATTTTGTTCCCTATAATTAGATATGTAATTAGTTTTTGAGTCCGATAAATGGTTTTGAAGATAACTGCAAAAGAAGTGAATCAGTCCTTCTTAAGATGACAAAATGGGCGTTTTTTGGTACAAAAATGGACTTTTTTTCAACTCATTATGTATGAAGAACTGGTAAGTCGTGGAAATTCACTTTTCTGGAGAAAAATGTTCGCGACAGAGTACTAATGAATGTGAAGCAAAGAATGGAAGAAATATACGCAAAATATGTGAACTGGGGTGTATATGACCCAAGTGCAAAAATCCGTCTTTTGGTGGTAAAAAGTCAGTTATGAAGTTAAAATGATCAAAAAAAGAGTACACCACTCGATTACCCTCTTCTCCCTCTTTAATTTGATACCAAACATGACGTATTTTGAATAACCCCCAATGAGGGGTGGTACGACCCCTCTCCAATGAGGGGTGGTACGACCCCATCCCCAAAATCCCCTCCCCCCAAAAAATGTCATCTATATTCTTGTACTCTAGACCCTAAATCCGATGGCAAAAACCCCAATGCTGTACAACCCTCCCACATCGAGTTAGCCGTCCTTCAATATTGCGACACATCTCACGTGGGGAGTTACCAAGTATGTTAGAGAATCGCGAACGGAGAGTTGGGGAGTTTTAATCGGGAAAAGCGAAAATTCTCATCTCCCAAATTCCCAAACTTTCCGAGTTACAGAATCCGGCCTCGGGTGTATAAAACAGGTAGGTAGTTACCTCTTTTCAAATTTAGGGGTCTGCCTGCAAAGTAAAGAGTTCAGATTTATCCTGAGATTGCTAAGGGATGCAGGATGGAACTAGGACAGTTTCAAAGGTTATCCAATGAGAGCAAGGGGCACAATGGACCCACTGGAGGTCTAAGTGAAGCAAGCTAGTTACTTCTAGCGGCACGTCTCTTACCTAATCTAACCTGAGTGAATTCAGTCTGTACTTCGCCAATTTCAGTACAGATATTTTCGGATCGGTTTTTTTTCTTTCTCTCTCTTTCTAATGAGGACCTGCACGAGTATGTTAGGAATGCAGAAAATTTTATGTTGAGTGTAATTAATGTGGTCTTCAAAAATTATACAAAAAATAAAATCTGTTTCCGAAGATGTCATATTTAGAGCAAAAAAAAAATGAGGCCAGTAAATCGCATTCTCTTAACTAAAAGGTCAACTTTATTTCGCTCTTAAAAAATATCCGAAGCCAAGAAGATACGCCGCAACATCATTTTCAATACTCGATTTCAAAACTAATCTAATTGATAAGGGGCGCTCGCGCGCTCACATTGTAGTTGTACAACGGTATACCTAATAAAATCATAAATCATATCATTCCGCTTTCATAGGGCGAATAGGCGAATTATAATTCTAAAACAACGTCAAAGATTCAAAGCTGCAAAGAAAGTAGATATATTTGCCATAGCGCTCCCACACTATCATTATGTTCTTAATTAGTTTTATAGTGGGAGGTGGTCGATGAGGAGGATGAGGCTCTCATGGAAATTTATGAATGAAATTTTCGATGATTTTTTTTTTTTTTTTTTTAAGTAGGATGTATAGCCGGCCGCGCAACAACATTTTTGAATGAACTTTTATCAGAAAATTTTTCAAAGAGTAAACAAAGTGTAGACCGGGGCGGCGCGACGGTGGCCAAACTTTATCAAATAAGTATAGTTGACCATCATCATGTTATCTATATCTCCCCAGAAGGAAAAGAATCTTGGAAGCTAATATAGAAGGCCCAAGAAGAATACGCTAAAGCCGCGCTGGATTTATACTATACATACATTCATGCATACATAGTACATTTGTGTACAGTACATATTATAACTTGTTTGTGCCACATGTGTAATTGGCATTCTATTTCTGCCGGAATATTTCACAAAGCCTCCACACATGATGGCCCTTTGGCGGAAATGCTTATAACCTAATGACGACTACGACGACGACGACGACGACGACGACTACGGCGACGTAGAATTGCAATATAGTGGAGTGGAAAAAGAAAGAATATTATGATGGAGACAGGAGATGGATAGGTACTCGTGTTGTTCGGATCGTATACTGTTTTGAACGCCTCCCGCGCTCCCTAGACGTATATACATAGTATAGATATGATCATAATCAGTGAAGCGACTCTGTGTTTAACCATAGTCTATTGAACTCTAACTGGGCATTGTTTGCCCTCATCTAGACCCGCTCGTTTTGCTCTTCCAGATATATACGCCGATACTACACGTACAAACAACATTTATAGCTTCTTTTTTCTTACGGACTTTTTACAGACTGGCTTTGCTCTTTATAAGTAGTAAAAAAAATAAAAAAATAATGTGTAAGCACATGACGTGATAGATATAATTGACACACGGAGCTCCCACATTCATTCAACAGAGTTGGTTGGTCCAAGCGGTGAAAAAACACTCTCCCCCTTTCCCCCCTGGCAACCCCAGAAGACACCAACAAGACCAATATAACATATATATATATATGAAGCAATGTGACATCAACATGAATGTGTAAGATATATAAATAAAATTTTATGAATGAATCCAGATTTCGGATTATCTCTCAAATTGTTATATAAACTTCCGCCGTGACAGATTATCCGCACTGAGGTTGTTTCCTTTTTTGGACTGTTTGCACTTTCTTATCAGTTGTCGACGTATTGCCCAACCAAGAAATTATCAAAATTGGACAAAACAGAATAAGTGTAAAAAAATAATAAAAAGACTGCCAAGTTCGAGGATTCTTAAGATTTTTTTTATTTTTTTTTTGTATTAAATATTATTAAATTTTAATTAGTTTTTCGTCTTTATTATAATTTGCAAATGGGCGGGCTTACATTTTAGATTGAGATTTGAAGATGTGACGAATTAATTAATTTTTGAATTGCAAAATTATTTTGGTTATTCTTTATATGAAACTGGAACCCTGCTTTTAAAATTGTAGTCCAGTTGGGTTAGGTATTACCACGTATGACATAGAGGGCGATTTAAGCACGATTTTTTTTTATACTCTGAAAATTAGTGACACAACACGTTTAAAAACAGGGATCGAAAATAATTGGTATTTTGGAAATATTAAACAAAAAGAAAAGCTGAGATAAATTTTGATTGCGCGCAATTTAGTAGACTAATGCGATCCGTTTCGATTCGTTTAAAGTTTTTGAAAAATTTAACTTTTTTAATGTAAAAGTAGTGCGTACTAGTACTATTCACAAGTATACACGGTTTTGGACCTGAGCAACCAAAAGCTGTTTATAAGGTAAATTTGGGAGCTGAATCCAAATCAGCAGCCCCGTTTTTTAAAATTGGTTCTAAAGGGTTTTCCAATAAGAGGTGTTATTTTGATATTCAAAGAAAAATGCCATTTTTTGAGATAAATGATCGGATCTTTATTTCATTATAAAGAGGAAGGTATGCCGTTAATAATGAAAAATAACATCAGCCAAATGACCACCACGACCACGCCTACAGGACCATATCCTTTTCATTAAATTTTCCATAACCAAATCGCAAAGTGGCTGCCCTATGTCCTCGATAGCCTCATGAATTCCATCTTTGAGGTCTTGAATCGACACTGGGCTGTTGGCGTAGACCTTCTCTTTCACGTGGCCCCAAAGGAAGAAGTCGCAAGGTGTTAAGTCACAAGATCTCGGTGGCCAATTGTGATCACCTCTTCGAGAGGTAACACGGTCCGGAAACGTTTCCCGTAAAAGATCAATGGTTTCGTTGCTTGTATGGCACGTAGCGCCGTCTTGTTGAAAGTAAACGTTGTCCAGATCAATACCATCCAATTCTGGCCATAAAAAATCATTAATCATCTGTCGATAGCGCAATCCATTCACCGTAACTGGTGCTCCAGCCTCATTTTCGAAAAAGTAAGGTCCAATGACCCCGTGGGACCATAAACTGCTCCAAACAGTCACACGTTGAGGATAGAGAGGCTTTTCAACAATAACTCTTGGGTTTTCCGAGCCCCAGATGCGACAATTTTGCTTGTTGACGAAGCCATCGAGGTGGAAATGGGCCTAATCACTCAAGATGAGTTTTCGATGGAATTCCGGATCATTTTCATGCATTTCAAGGACCCAATCAGCAAAGACTCGACGTTGTTGATGATCGGCCGGCTTGAGTTCTTGTGTTAATTGAACTTTATAAGCCTTAAGACCCAAATCTTTTTGCAAAATACGGTTAATGACGTTTGTGGAATGCCTTATTCCAAAGAACGATGAGGAATGGACAAACCTGGGTTTTCTTCAACACTTTCGGCTACAGCAACAATATTCTCGGCTGTTCTTGAGAGCGACGTGCACGGGTTTTATTCTTCACATCACTAACTTGTCCCGACAGTTCGAATTTTTCTACCAATTTTTGTATTGCGGTCCGACAAGGTGCTTCACGACGACCCAAAAATGTTCGAGTTTTACGAACCGTCTCTGCCACATTTTCACCACTTTTATAGTGAATTTTAATAATTTCAATGCGTTGTTGAATCGTGTATCGTTCCATTTTTATTAATAACGTAGAGTCTACTTGTCAAATGTCAAAAAATGACAGCTCCAAAAGTGACATCTACCGAAATAGTGGGCTAATTAAAATAACACCTCTTATTCAAAATGTTTAATAAATTCATTATTTTACTATTTTTGACCATTAACGGCCATTTATTGAATTGAAAAGTATAAATCAGAAATGAACAGAGGTTTAACTGTGTCTTTTATACTGCTTGGGATCTGTTTCACGCATTAGAGTCCAACAGTAGTCGCTCATCGTGCCTTCGTCCCAAAATCCTTGGTATCGCCTTTCGATTTTCGCTATATCTTGATGTAGCCGCTTTCCTTGCTCGTCTGTCGTGTCGCCCAAGTTTTGTAGGAAAAAATCAATATGTGAATGCAGAAAATGTATCTTGAGAGACATTCGAGCTCCAATCTTGTGGTAATTTTGCACAAAATTGTCGATTACTTTTTTGTAATCCGGTGATTACTGGTTACCGAGGAGAAAGTTGTGAACAACACTTTTAAACGATGCCCATGCTGCTGCTTCATCAGGCGCTAAACATTTTTTGTGAACTTTGTATCAGTCATTAGTTTTCGAATATCAGGTCCGACAAATATTCCTTCTTTGATTTTTGCGTAAGACAGTTTTGGAAATAACTTGATTAAGTACCTACTGGAAAGCTGGTCCTTCGCGATTGAGCGCTTTGACAAAGTTCTTAATAAGGCCAAGTTTAATATGAAGAGGTGGCAATAAAACGTCCTGTGGGTTCACGAGTGGTATAGAGGACACGTTTTGTTGTCCTAGGTCATAATGGGTACGACTCGGCCACACCTTTCTCACATAATGATGATCAACTCTGTACGGGTGTCCAACAGACACAAAAAACAGCAACATTTCGTGAATCCAGATTCATTGAGCAAAAGTACCAATCATCTATATGATTTTTCTGTTCTCTCCATAACACGTTGGCACAGAAAATGAAATGTACATATTTTCACCAACTGACCACTTGTACAGCTTTGTTCTGCACGCGTTACAAAACAATTTTGGTACCCATGGCTTGTCAGTGTTTACTACAGCAAAACCAAAGTACTGCAAATACGCATCTTTGAGGGCATTTGTCATGATTTTTTTACGTTTTCCGAGCATATAACATCCATAAACGTAACAAAAACACTTTGAATCGACTCTGCAAGGTTTTCTCTGCATTTTCACACGTTCCGAAGCACAATCACAGTACAAAAACAAGTTCCAAAAGATGTTCGATGCAACGTGGTCAGCTGATAGCCGTTGTAAGAGCGCAGTACTGTCACCTAGCGCGAACTCGAAAACTAGAACCAATCTTGACACACGGATTGAAGATCTGAGTTCAGGGCATCAAATAACGTTAAAAATCGTTCTCATCTGCTCGGGTCCAAAAGTTGACCCGAATTTTTAAACTTGTGAATTAAAAATTAAAACAAGTAAAAAATCTAGAATTTGTCAAAGACCGATTCTTATGATACCCTCTAGATGAATACTCATATGTCATTTAATATGGACACCCAACCATCTGTGCAAGTTTGATTTTTGAAGTGGGTTTTCGCAAATATTTCTAAAACGGTTCGTCGGACAGAAAAAATTATTATAACCAATTTTACAGGATTTAATATTATGAAGTACATTAAAACCGTATAGAACTTTCGTTTTCACAGTATACGTGAAAATCATAAATTATTATATGGAAACACCAAGAACGGGTTGCCCAATTTAGTCCATTTTTGAAATTATATTTACTATTTTGATGAAAACACAATCTACGAAATTCCAGTTTTCTACGTTGACGCGTTCTCTGCTAGTGTCCAAATATGTAGTGAAAATTCAAAATTTTTGTATTACGAAGGAGTTACCAGATGTGTCTCACTTTCGATCTTAATTTTACTTGTTTTTGTTTTTTTAAAGCCCATATGCAAAATTTCAGTTATCGTGAGGACGGACGGACATGCAAAAATCAAAATAACTTTTAATTTTATGCATGGGTGTCTAATCTATTTTGCTCTATCATCATTTTTTCTAGGTGACGGAATGACAAACTTAGTATACCCTTTAGATTTCATCTAGGGTATAAAAACTAAGCTGCCAGGTGATTCTGATCTTTTGTCGCAGCTTGGGCGTATATTTTAGTTACATATTTTGACATTTCACCCCAAATTTTACGTACTTTTCTATTCAACGCATTCATTTAGAATTATTCTTTTCATCAACCACAAAATAAACTAAAATGAATTTATTAATTTTTCCCGCGGACGGGAATCGAACCTACACTTGTTAGAATCGGTCAATGATGGAGAAAGAAGAATTTTAAGAACATTTATTTTTAACGATTCTAAATCAAATTTATAAATACAAAAAAAAAAAAAATCCTAACATTCTTCTTTCTCCATCTAAAATGAATTTGCCTAAGGCCACACCAGGCCACTGATATGATGATGTATTGATGTGCTGATGTGCTGATTATCAGCAGCATTAATTAGCAAAAATGAATGAAAAGTGTTGAAAAACGAATGTGCGTGGGGGAGTCCTGCACGCAAAAGGGATAAATTTGAAAAAGGGAAATTTCGTGGTAAATTGGCAAAGATGGTGGTATGTTTTCTTGTGGAATTTTTTATTAAACTATACTCCGTACTGACGAGTATTAGAGTTTCTGCCAATACGAAACGCTTCTACCAATCAATTTTTGAAGTTTAAATTTGCGATTGACAATCGTCATTAGCATATGGTTTTTTTCCTCCATACACAGAATATAACCATTCAGGAGGCGTTGGGTTCCATTGATTTTATCACTTATCATGAATGATAAGGACTGGAACGAAAAGTCTTGTCGTCACATAAACTAAAAAAACTCCGTTAATTTTTAAGAAATTTTTTAATTCAATTTAAAATTTCAATAGTTTATAATGTTTTTAAAATTGTCTGTAACACAAATTTTTTTATTTTTTTTATTTTTAGAGAATTCCTTAACTTTTTCAGGAATACGTTCCATCAAGTTCATACTAACCTCTTTAGTCAACAATTTTGACTGTTTAAGCCAAGTCCTTTTTGAAATCTTCCATGGTTTTCGTTGCTTTACCTTCTTTTCGTAACTTATGCTTCACTAGGGCCCAATACCGCTCGATTGGTCGAAGTTCAGGTACATTTGGTGGGTTCACTTCTTTTGGCACAAAATCGATAGCTAGCTAAATCAGGCCAAAATAATATAGAGCGTCTATGATGTCTTAAAAATGGTAGTAACCTATTTTTCAAACAATCGTTGACATAAGTTTTTGTATCGATTGTCCCTTTTGTGAAGAACGGCCTGCTCCTGAGGCCACATTGACAAATAGCTTACCAAACCATAATTTTAGGTCCAAATTTTTCCATTCTAATTGACTTTTCTGCATCAGGAACTACTGTACCAGCTTTAAGGGTATAAAATTGGAGGCCTGGTAGTGTCGAAAAATCCATTTTAAAATATGATTCGTCATCCAAAACAAGACAGCTGTCAGAGTTCTTTAAAATTCCATTGTAGAATTTTCGAGCTCGCAAAATTGCTTTCTCCAATTGTTCCTTGCTCCTTTTAGGCGATTTTTGCTTTTTATACGTCTTCAGCTTGTTTCTTTTCTTCACTCGTTGAATGATTGTGTGTGACTTGTTTTTAATTTTCGAGCTATATCGTGTATCGATGATAATTTGTTCAAATCAATTTCCCTCAAGACACGTGACTCCATTTTTTTGTTAACAGGACCTGTTGGACGACCCGATTTTGTCTTATCCTCTAAAGGCAAAAGATCTTTAACACTTTTTATAACGCGCTGAACTGTTCTAACCGACACTCCTATCTCTTTTGCGATACTTAGCTTAGATATAGTTTTATTTTCTTTATAAATTCGCGCAATCTCCTTCCGCAATTTTTCTTGTGATTTTCCAAGACTGAACCATTCGAACTGTTTTTATTCCACGGCATACTTGTGGCTTCTGAGAAAATTGTATATCACAAAAAAATGTGCAAGATTTGGCGACAATACTTTTCGTTCCAGTCCTTAGTTAGACTTAATCGTTTATGATGAATGTTAGTTAGTTTTCCTTCAAATGTAAATACCATAAAAAAATCCCGACTATATTTGCATTTATTTTGCTTCTTTTTTTTTGCATTTTTTAATGATAAAAGCAGTAAATTTCCTCCTCGCTGAATTCAATTTTAAGTGCTTGCGATTTTGACATAAAAATCAGATCATGGCAATATATCAGCTGCTGATTACTTTAAAACTTCACCATAACCATATCAGAACATCAATAGTCTGGTGAGGCACTTGCCTAAAAGTACGACAAATTAGTCAACTGCTTTCGAAGTTGTGACAAAAATTATAAACCAACTTGGAGGGTAACACAAGTGTTTAAATTCGAAATAATATTTTCGAATTTGTAATATGAAGTCTCATTTTCAGTTCAGTTTACGTAAAGCAAGGCTTGCTGAACTGAATAAAAATACAAAAAAAAATCAGTAGAAAATTTCATTTAATTTTGTCGCAAATTTTGACTGAAATTAAAGTACGACAAAAGATCAGAACAAATCCCTGATCTTTTGTCGTACTTTAATATGAAAATATACGACAAAATGAAATGAACTTTTCTACTGCATTTTGTTCTCTTTCTTTCAATTTAGTGGTGGTGCGTTGATCTAGTTCCAATTTCTACTCCAAATTTCGGTGAAGTGCGTGCTCTCGGTGCTGTTACTTTTGTAAATTCATTCAAACAATTATCGAAGGTGTAAAATAAAAATAGCGGTAAATTGAGAAGATGATTTCATTAAATTTAGTTTTTACTGAAATATGTATTTTTTTAAGAAATTATTGAACTTTTTTAAAGAGTTAACGTTAACGTTTTTACGACATTCCTAAATTGGTTAAAAAAAATTAAGAGTCCTTTCTAACTATTCTATAAAGTAAAAAGTCAAATTGACTTCTCATATTTGCTCAATTTAAATACCACCAATTTTGAAATCTGCTATTTTCGCCTAGAAATTTACTAATTTACTGCGGCATGCGGCTAGATTTTTGCTAATTTTTTTTTCACATTCAAATAAAACATTTGCATTTCGGTAGCGTAAGAAACAACAAAAAGTTGCTACTAGGCATCCAGAAAGGTATCCTTTTTGAGTTAATTAATGTGCTACTAGTTCCTCAACTGCCAACTATGTCGTCAAATCGTAGTTTTGGTATTTACCTCCCTTCTGCTGTCTGCACATGCTTTACCTGCAACGATCGACTTGAGACTTGAAGTTCGGTCATGTACGACACAAGCCCACATAAATCCAACTAATTTGGATTTGTCTTATAGATTTGTAAATTTCATTTCCTTGGAAGGGTTTTTCTTAGGGAAAAGCTACTTCTGCAACTAAAGAATGAAATAAATTGAATTAAATTAAATTTTCATTTGTTAAATGCTTGCTTTTGAGGCCAACCGGGTTGACTTTCCATACCACATTTAAGCAGTTGAACAGTTACACAGGTACAATTTTGATTGTGATTGCTTAACATGCAGTGATATACTTATATCAGTCGCGAACGGCTGAAAAATTGATAAGCTAAGCGCACTTTTAGCTTTGAGCGTTGCTCTGACATGAACTATTCGGTGAGGTAGGTAATTTTAATGTATTAGATGATTATTCCCAACTGACTCAAATGACCCAAATGACCGAATCATTTACATGACTCACTTATACCAAAAGACTCGTATGACCTCAGACCTGTAAAGTACTTAAGTACTAATATCAGTACCAGTACCTGGACTTGTACTTGAAATTTTTTTTAAGTACCAGTACCGGGACTTGTACTTAAAATATTTCAAGTCTAGGTACTGGTACTGTACTGGTACTTGTACTTGGAATTTTACAGGTCTGGACCTAAGTCACCAAAAGGACCGATTTTGTCCATCACTAGTGTCTATAGATGTTACTGCTTCACCTAGATTATTAACTGTATAAATATTGCAAACTCTCTCTTTTGAAAACGTACACTCTTTAGATCGCGTGGTTTTTCACATTTTGTTCCTGGAAGGACGGTTCGTCGGACCTCGAGAATGGTGATAACTGATTTCATAGGTTTTTACATTCCTAATTAGGTATTCCTCAATATCGAAACATGTTTCTGGGCCTTTTTCAAGTATACTTAAAAGCTTACTTATTTAGTCAAATTTTGAAACTCTAAATTTAATTGCTGCACCCATAAATTCTAGGCCTCTCTGTTAGCGCGTTTTCAACCAGCACCCAAATATATATCTACATACATACGTTTCGGAATTACAGGGTGATTAAGAAAATATGCTAGTTTTTCACAAACCACCCTGTATCTTAAATAGTATGTTGTATGGTCACTGTTTAGAACTCATTTGTATGAAAAACCCCTCATTGCCTTTCCAACGACTGCTCAACAAGCCCCGCATTCCTCTCCTCTACAGAGTTTTGGTGGTCTAAAATAAAATTTTTGGATTTTCTTACTTTTTTTTTTTTTATTGCAGTCACTAAAGGAACAAATTATCTTTGAACTGAATAGGTTAAGAGCTAAATACTCAACTTACGGTTACAAGGTAGCACATATGTAGGTGTAATAGATCAAATTAAAAAACAAAGTCAAAGTAAAAAAAAAAAATCTTAATCACCCTGTAACTCTGAAATAATCCCCCCCCCCCTCCCTCTCTGCAATACATTTTTTTGTTTGGTTAGGTGAATAGGTACTATCACCTCCTGCTCTATGGATCACCATGACGGAAACACCCGGTATAACAAAATTTTAACTCTCTCCCCAAGTACCCATTTGTGAAATTTGTACGACAAATTATCGACAAACACTTGTCATTTGTCGACAGAATCATGTGACAAAAATGTCCAGGAAATGTGTTCAGGGTTTACACATTTCGTCTAACAAATGTCACATTCATTACAACAAATTTGTCATACTTTCTGGGTACTTTTGTCATACTTTATGGGTACTTTTTTCATAATTTGTTTCAATATTTTCTGACAAAATTAAGAGACAAAATCTTTACAATTTTTTGACATTTTTAACCAAGAAATGTGTTGTTTTTGTCGTTAATTTGTGTGATATTGGTGGCATTTATGTCAGGTTTTATATTGTTTCGGGGATCCAAATTAAAATCTTATTTCAGTTCAAAAGCTATATATTTATTATAAATTTTCAAATTTTTTATTAAAGTTCTCTAAACATAAAAAATCACTAGACGCTGACGGTATTTCTTCTCTGCCCCATAATTGATTTGTTTGTTCCATACTAGTATTTAACAGTTTTTGCATTATTTATTTTATATTTATATTGCCAGCTTAATATAGTTTTTTTTATTAATTTAATTTTACCTTTTTTTAAACACAAACACAACGAAAACAACTAACAACAACTTTAGCGTTCACTACAAAATATCCAAAGTATCCAAAATGGCGATACCTGACAGCAACATTTTCATGTCGACAAAATGTCATTCTGTTTCTGGTATAATTTGTGACCACCAATTCTTGTGGCACTGTTTACACCAGATGGTGACCCAAAAAGGTTGTCAGGGGAATGTCTAAAATTTGTGACATTTAGTTGAAGCAATATTGCTAATCACATTATATATAACAATTATGTGACAGAAAGTTCACATATTTCTGTTGTCACATATTTTGGCTACTTGGGTCTACAATTATCGTTCAAATATACAGGGTGGTACGAAACTGAAAATACAAACACTGCGAATTGATAGAGGGCCTTTGAATTATGACAAAAATCGTATGGCATGGGGTATGATGTTGGGTACTTTTTCATATAACATCCTGTAACACTTTTACTTACTTACACTCTATAAAAATAGTTAAAAGTGTCAGGCATTCCATATGAAATGCTTTAGCAGGTCTCTACATTACTCCTATTATAGGCTGAACCAAAATGGACGTGTAAGTAAACTTTTGAACGAGACTGTGGTTTACTTACGGATGGGTTGACATTTTTACCCTAAATAGACGTCACATTTCTTAAGGGCTATTATCTTAACATTTGAAGTTTTCAATTTTAAAAAGTGGTAAAAGCAAAAAAATTAACAAATTGAAGTTGATTTAATTGATGATTTGTGCCTTTTATGGACATTATATAAAAAATATAAAAAGTTGGATAAGTGGAACAAAAAATAGGAAGCATAAGAAAAACAATAAACAGAACAAGAGACATGCACGGATATTTCATTGCTACATTCTTAAAGGTGAAGATATTTTTGGTCTCTAGTAGCCGGCTTACAGAGACTAAAATCTCCTAAATGTTTACACGACAACGGTCTTTTGTCTCTGGAGATCAAAAAATTAATACATGTATACACGATATTTGAAGTTTGGTCTCTAGAGATGTCCAGAGATCTGTGTTAATTGTTAAAGGATTGTTAGAAAGAATTAATCATTGGTGCAAAAATTTTACGTGATAAAGAGTGACACAAAATATTTGCGATTTTTTATTTTTTTTTCAAAAATAACTAGACCCCTATGGACGAAAAAAAAACTCTTCCTTAAACTTATTACTATCCCAACTTGAGGTTTTAATTACTAACAACATTATTAGTATTTTTATTATTAAAAAAAAAAAAAATCAAATCAGAAAAATTTTGAGATATTCAAGGATAAAGAATATATTTTATTATCGTTAATTGTTTTTTCTTATAAAACACATCCTTTATATAATTTTCCTTGAAATAATCCAAAGTTATGATTTCTTATAATATAATTCAGTATAACAAAAATCGGAAAATTTTAAGAAAGTCCTTTAATTTAAGCAGCATGTATTGCAGTTAAAAAAAAATCAACTTTCAGCAAAAGCAGAACGCTGGGAAAGTCAAATTTTGTTCGATTTTCTATGGAATGATGACCCTATATAATAAATTTAATAAAAAAATTACTTCACAGAAAACTTTGTCAAACTCACTCTACAGTTAACTAATATAGCAGAATACACAAATAGTCTCCGGAGACCTGAAGACGGTTAAATGAACAAACTTCGGAGACAGCAGACTGAGCCTACAGACCTGTTTGTTCTGAAATACATGACCGGAAACCAAAAATGTCTCTAAAGATTTGGTCTCTTCAGAGATTGGGTCTGTAGAGAAAACTACCTACATTTTAGGGATAAAAACCTAATCTACGTTTTCCAAGATGGAGCTTTCCCTAATCTTATCAAAAAATACCTATGCTTTGGGCACAAAAAATTGTTGCCCCTTACTTTAGGGAAAATTGTTTTACTGTGTACTACTAGAATGATACGTCCTACATTTTCATTACTTCTGAAATTGCTAAAACCACATCTAGAAGAACTTATCAATTAAAAAATCGTGGAACATGTATGTAAGTAAGTAAGCTTGCTTGTCCAAAATGGACATAAACACCTACTGACTAGATATCTTGCAAAGTCAGTAAATTGTCAAACGTAAAATAAAAATGCCGATAAACTGAAATAGGAAGATGCTAGTGAAAATTTGTTTGTTTAAATTTCTAATCCTCTCTCTTTTGAGTGGAAAATGACTGAAAAGAGTTCAATATCTTTATTTTGTAGAGAATAATGACGGAATAATTCGTCCGTACGTAACCAGCGCACTTTACTTACGGCAATCGCACATTTAAACTCAACGAAAGCTATTTTGTGTATCTACATCTGTTTAATTTAAAAAGCGCATTCATCTTACGTAAAAACCCTTACTTACGTATACGTCATTGTGGTTCAGACTTAATGTAGTCTTAAGGCGAATTTCCATTACTGCAAAATTTCTATTTTGCAGAGATTTAGAGCGAAATAGTGATAAAACTATTCCAAGAGTGAAAGAATACGTTTTTATAGCTGAAACCTTATTATCCCCCACCAAAATATGGTGATATGTCACTTTATAATCTTAAAAAAAAAGCTTCTTTAAGATTTTGTTTATTAATTTATTTCTTAGAATTTTAGAATTAATTTCGAAATAGTTAAAAATTTATTTCTATGATTTTTATAGAGTAGTTGTATAAAAATCACATAATTTATTTCGATGATTTTAAAAATTGATATCTTCTTCTTGATTCCTTCATGCATGGAGGTAAAATACGCAGAGATATCCCATAATGTCGAACTAGCGCTGAGAACACTTTTTTATGGCATATCTCTGACTTTTCCCCCTCATTTATGGTATAATTCACGACAAATATTTCCGACAAAATTTTTTTCGAAATACTTGCCATACTCTTCTTACTCACTAGTTATTTCATAAGCTTCATAAGCCGTTGATAAAAATGTGGTTGCCTTGCTCTAAATCTCTACAAAATATAAATGTCGCAGTAATGAAAATCGCGCCTTTATGCGAAACTCAAAATGTGTCCGATTTTGTCCATTTTTGAATTTATATCTGTAGAATTTTTTAAAAACAGTCGCACGCAAAATTTTAGCCCATTTCTCTACTACGTCAATTATAGTATTGCAATGTTAAAAAAGAGTTGCCAGATTTATGTTTTTTTTTCGAATTTAGATCTAAAATTGCAATATTATTTCTTCTTCTTATTCAAAATTTAAGTGTTCATTTCTTCGTGAGTTTATCCAAATCTAAGCGCTCATCAATAGAAGTATTTAGGTATTACACAAATAATAATTTTTGGAAAATCTTCCAACTGGCAACTCTATAATAAACGTAAAACAAAAAATCCTTAAGAAAATGAAATGTCAGTAATAAGACAAAATTCATTGAATAAACGAAAGAAAAAGGTAATGAATGAAGAAACCCAAATTCCAAGCAATATTTAAAAATTGGTTTCGATAAGAGTATAGGGCCGCTTCTTTCCCACCAATTCTTTTTTTCTCTTTTTTTTTTTTATTATCTTTAATATGTATTCCATTCACCTTCGTTCCAAATCAAGAGGAGAGAAGAAGAAACAATAAAGGTAATAATAGCTCACCTAAGCCACTGAAAGAGACGCGCGCGATTATACAAAAAAAAAAAAAAAAACAAAACGCTTAAGAAACTTTCAATCTTCTCAGCATCGACATCAAACTGCTACGCGATCACCAACCAGAGGTAATTGATCTCAGAATTGAAACGGACTATGACGCATTCTAGGTCAGAATCAGTCTGCATTCTTGAAGCCAACGACACAAATACTTGTACAACATTATTTGTGTGCGTGCGTCTCCGCGGTGTGGCAGCACATCCACCATAATTATGTGCATGTGTGTATACAATGATAATAAAAGAGGTCTGAGCGCATCGTTGATCGTGCCGTCGTGATTGCGATCACTACAGCGCCGCCGCCGCCACCGCGCTTCCTAAATACCTACTACCAGAAAAAGTTGTTTGTTTTGATCCAATGAATTTGATGTGCAGCTTTCTCTTTTCCCGAGACATTTCTCTTTCTTTGGGGTTTCAAATTTAGCGTGCGGTAGATCCGTGATGCCAAGGCGGTCGTTATAACTATGCACATACATATAATAATGGGTAGATTAGTGTATGAGTACCTATGTGTGTAGTAGGTTTATTTGTGATAAGAGGGATATCACGACGATATGCAATAGTAACGCAAACGTCGCGCCGTCGCAGTACAGTTTTTATCTATCCAGGTTGACTGGTAGAGGTCGTCGTAGATAAAATGATGCGTGTGATATTGATCAATCTAATTTCAGAAAAGTTAAATTGTTTTTGTGTACCATATGGGAGGTCCGGTCTGGTCTAGTACTTAACTAGTCTACTGAAGGAAGGACATGAATCTTCCTTTGGAATAGTTTTTTTTTTTTCATTTTATCTGTCCTAAATACTTTGATTATTTAAATTTTGCAGTGTGATCCTTTTTTTTTTGTCTCCTCACAACAAAAATTTACATAGGTTAGGAAAATTTAAATGATATTATGCGAAGGAAACAAACAAAAATAAAATCGACAGAATGAATACAGAGGGCGCTTTGCGTTTTTTTTTTCGATCTTCTCATTATGTTTTTGTTTTTTTTTTTTATACTTTTTCTTATTTCTTTTTTTCATTATATTGTTGTTGAATCAAAACTCCAAAGGCATTTTCTTGGAAGTCCATTCCAAGAAGAGGAGTCGGCCACATCAAAAAATACTGAGCGATTAATGGCTGAGTCTGGTTTATGCGGTGAGTACACATATCTTAGGCTGTTTGTGCCTGGACCTGCGTTTACCACCATTCACCACCGCCCCGCACTCTCCGCAACTCATTCCGATTGACTACCTTAATATTTGTATCACAGAGCATCTCCTCTCCAAACTGATGATGAAAATAACATTGAAAATGAACGCGCGTCATTCGCGCAGGGTACAGTCTGACAAACAAGTTTTCTTATTTCTCCTCTTCCTTAACCTGTAGAAGCTAAAGGATATTAATAAAATATGCGCCTTATTTGCTGGTCTTTTTGTATATAGGTACCAACGAACGAAAACAACTTCTGATAAACTTTAAAGTCACCCTGTTTACAGTGGTACCGCGCGCCATTTAAAGAAACGATATACATTTTTTGTTGTTTTGTTTTTTTGTTAATTTTTCTCTCTTTACGGATCAAGAAGTTTTTCCTGGAATTGGGGTCGCATTTTTATTTTTTTATCCTTCTCCTGAGATATATACATATATATGTACTTCTACCTATATATAGTTGGTCTGGTATATAGCTATAATAGCTATATACGTCTCCTGTGTTTTTTTATCGGCCCCGCACGGTACGGCGCGGTAGTCACGTTAACCTTGTTATGATGTTATTGCAGACAACAGTTTGTGCGTTGCGTTGGATTTTGTTGTATATCCCAATCAAAATTTTTCATCAAATTTTGTAGGAGGATTTTTTAAGAAATTTGTTTTTAATTGAAGAATTTTTTTTATGAATTGCTATATTTTTTTTTTAATTATTTTGTTAAGGGTAGAGGGAGGGGAGAGGTGGGTTCTATTTTGGAAGATTAAAGACTAATATTCTCGTTTCAAGTAGGTATGCATGTCTGTCCTCGTGTTTATTATGGATTTAAGGATTATTTACATTTCAACACTAAGCATAGAGCAATATATTTAAGAGCGGTGTACTCGGAAGAAAAAGCTACTACCAAAATTGTATGTCTTCTTCTTGAATACTGTGTTTCAGACAAAGAATTTTGGCCTGTATAGCAATCAAGAATCTCATGTACTGCGTCTTATTTTATTCCAATTAAAACTATTAGAAAAGGAGGAAAGAAAAGTATAGAAAATTTATGGACTAGAATGATAAAAAAGTTCCCAAGCACGCAGTCCACGGCGGTCCATTGTTCTAAACGGATAAAAAAAAGACCTCTCATCAAAATCTTTCTGTTCTCTTAATGAAGCGCATCAAGTTTATGCGAGGTAATTTTTTTAATTCATCCATAGATAGAAGGGCAGAACACCTAAGAGTATCAAACCTGCGCCGGTCAAAGGACAGACAAACGAATAAAAAGCGCTCAGTTATCATCTCAGGTTCTGTTTCCAGACAAGGAAAATATTCAGGGCAGCCAACAATAACTCCCACATTTGTTAGATGAGCGTGAAGTGAGCTGTGGCGCGTAATGATATCACACAACAGTTTAGCATTGTTTTTTTCCGAGCTCCAAAAGAAAGTCCGCCGTGAATTTCCTATTATGTCTATCAAGAAAAATTTTCGTATCTACATTTGTAAGCATTCAGGTTCGTCCATTGCCTGCGAAAACTCTATGGAAAAACATGCGTAATTTGGGAATATATGGGCATACACCACCGGAAGTGAATGTCGATCCTAACGCATTGAACAGCTTCTTTAGCTCGGTGGCCTCAAGTCAGCATGTTCAAAGTGGTATATTTCCAGATAGCTCATCAGAGGGTTCGCTTTCTACTGCGCTGATCATCATGAAATCTTAAGCACAATGTATTCAATAAAGTCCAATGCCACTGGCATTGATGGCTTACATCCAGAATTCATTAAACTACTAGCTCCTTATATATGCAATCCGCTGATGCATGTCATTAATTCCTGTCTCACCACCTCCCAATTTCCTACCATTTGGAAGCAGGCTCTACTGGTTCCAATACCTAAAAAGACCTCTTCCTCACAATTAAATGATTTTCGATCTCTTAGCCTGTTGAATTACCTTGCTAAGGTGTTGGAGAAAATTATGTATAGGCAAATTATGGGTCATATTGAGGCTAACAACATGTGAGACAGCACCACTAAAAGTAGTAACAGATCCTCACGAGGCTCTCGACAATGACCACCTATCAATTATAGTTTTACTCGACTTCTCTAAGGCATTTAATAATTTACTTCTTAAACTATCCCATAGTTTTCATTTTCATCATCACCTATAAAATTAATTGGCAGCTTTCTTTCAAATCGCTGCCAGATTGTAGTGGTACGAGGTTCTCGTTCTACTTCATCTTTCCTTCATTCTGGTGTTCCTCAAGGATCAGTCCTTGGTCCACTCTTATTCAGCCTATATATAAATGACCTTCCACAGATTGTAAAGAATTCATCTATACATCTGTATGCTGATGATGTTCAACTATACCTTAGTAGGCCAATCGGACTAATGGAAGATTGTGTGTGTCGCATTAATGAGGATCTGCAGCGAATACACAATTGGTCACTAGACAATAATTTGTTACTCAACCCATCAAAATCAAATTGCTTAGCTGTGTATAGAGGAGTTATCGAAAAATCTGACATTCCACCGGTGATGCTCAGCAATATGATATTAGAATATGTTGATTCCATAAAGAACTTAGGCATTCAATTTAACTCAAAGCTCAGCTGCTGTAACTATACCACTCAAGTGTTGGGGAAAATATATGGCAGTCTGCGCCAGTTGTGGATTAGCTCTAGCTGTCTACCAACATGCCTTCGTAAAAAATTAGCCCTAACGCTTGTTATGCCTCATTTTACCTATGGTAGTCTCGTTTACAGTAAGCTTGATTCTGTATGTCGGAGAAAACTGGTAGTGGCTTGGTGCGCTACATTTACAAGTTTCCGCGGTACGCTCATGTATCTGAATACGCAACATCACTTCTTGGAACCTCGATTGAGTCTTATCTTGATCATCGTAGACTAATATTCTTACATAAACTAATTATAGGAAAAATCCCAATGTATCTGCATGAGAAACTGCACTTCCTGCAGTCGGCCAGAAATCTACAACTTCTTGTTCCGAGGTGTGCCTCTCGATATGGTGAGCGTTCTTACTTTGTCCAGACTATCCGCAAGTGGAACTTTCTTCCAAGTAATGTTCAGCGCATTGTGTCCAGCAGGGAATTTGCCAAGTTATTACAGGACTTATAGTTTGGAAATGGCCTTCATATTATAGAATAGCTGTAGTATTTCTTAAATCTTAATACAGATAGTTTAGTAGTTTAGTATATTTAAGAATTGAACTGAAGTTTTCTATATTTTTATGAAGTTTTTTATATATAGATTTTTTTTTTATTTTTTTTATTTTTTTATTTTTTTATTTCATTTTATTTTGTTACTTCTACATATTTCCTTGAATAGTACTAATATAAGATGTTGTAATCTTTAGTACGGCACCAAATAAAGTATTATTATTATTATTATTAATTCTTCGTACGAACATTCGTTTTGATAAGAAACCCGAGCAATGTGGAACGACAACGGCAAAAGGAGATTCTAGTTCAAGAAGTCTACAGAGCTAGACCTGGCTAGCAAGTCCGCTCTTTCATTCGCAATGATTCCCTCAGATACCCACTGTAGATCATCATCACGTTATTGATACACAGTTTATCCAAAGATGTCCTATACAGTTGTTTCCCCTATAGTAACTTAGATGTTATCCGAGGGCTACTTATAGCCATCAAGTCTGCCTGGCTGTCTAAATGAGGAATTGTGGCAACATGACTTGTACGTCCGAGAAATGCGGCTACTATTTTCTTGGCTTACTTTGGTTTGACTTCTCATCTCCTGGAAAGATCAACTTCTGTAAATCTAACTTTCGCCATTTATCATAATGGGGCATCCCATACGAGTAATCTTGATGCAGTATACACAAATCGGTTTAACAACAGTCGTCGTCTTCAGACCAGTATTCTTGCTGCAGGCTTTTTCAGTTATATACGAAATAAGAATCTATGAATATTATGTGGGGTGCATTTTTCTTATCCAACTCTAAACAATTTGGCGAAGTTTTGCCAAAAGTAAGGAATGAGCAATAGTTGTGAAACATGGACAGACAGCATTATTGCAATAAAGTGTGTATATGCCATAAACATCTCACTATATAGTTGCATTAGTAAGGCACAACACGTGTAAAAGGTGTTATTTTTTATGCAAAATTTCTCTCTCCAAAGTGTAGCATTATTGTAGAGATTTCTTTTTTGCTGCTTTAATTTTTCCCCAGTTTGCATACTGCGTCAAGTACCTATACCATGTTCACATGCAGAGTTGAAAGATTGACTTGAGTTTTCGACTCGTGTATTTAAATACACAGGGTTGAAAGATTGTGTTGAGAACGGGGCTAAATATATGTAGTTGAAGTGACCATTAAACATAACATCTTATGGTGATTTTTGTAATAGAGCCATAAAAGTTAGGAAATTTTGTCTAAATAAGCAAAATAAATTCACAATAAATAAAGCTAAACAAAAATTTCGAGTGAACAACAAACAAAATAAATCCTAACAGTTAGCTGCCAACAACCGCGTTTAGAGGACACCCATTTAGACTCGACTACTCCCCAGCAAAGCGTGGTCGAGTCCAGTCAACCTATTTTAAAACTCGAACCACGTGTTATACATGAAGTTGAACCTGGGTTAAACTATGGTTCAACCTAGATGTGCAAAGCCTCACAAAAACGTGGTCCAACCAAAACGAGCTAATGGCCATCTAATAGAAAGCTCTACACATTCTCTCTCTCTCTCTCTTGCTGTATTATGCCACATAAATTCTTCGCAATGATAGCTTTCTGTGGTAGAATAAAAAGTTAAAGAGCTTTCAAAAGGTGTTCAGAATAGCGCCCAATTTCATATTTGTTGTAGAATACATTGGTGAAATTTATTTATTATGAATGGATCAACAGTTTTAATCGTGTAAAGCTTTTTTGGATTTATGAAACCAAATACTGCTGGTATTAAGGCTGTAACGAACCCGTATATAGTGAGACCCTTGTAGAACTATATGTGTAGTGCTTTCATAGGAAATTTTCCTTCCCTTATAATTCATAGTTACTTTTTGAATTAATTGGAGGTCAATTGAGATTTACTATAGACACCATAATTCTTCCAGAAGAAGCTGAACTAGTTTGTCCGGAAAAACCTAGAATATCCGTTCCCGTCTAAAATTCCGGCTGAAAAACGATCGAACTAGTAGTAAGTAGTATGTGTGTAAACCTATCTGATCGTATCTATCAGCTGGATTTAGTCATTCAAAAACTTACTTTAAATATTTTATTCTTATATTAGGGACATAAGGAATAAAGCAAGAAATTGAGCTCAAACCAGTTGTTGTCATTTGGAAGCCTTGCTGTACTGAAGCTACCCAGAGATTAATTTCGACGTTTTGCTACCGACCGAAACTATTGGCGCTCGAGCAAACGTCGTCGTCACAACGTTACGAGCTTCCTTCCATCCATTTTTCGTTCAAATCACATGCAAAGTAGTGAAATCGAAATTATTGGATTGCACTTTTTCTTCCCTGCAACGACGATTTTCATTTTTGATATTTTTGTAATACTTGGACGCGGCTACAGTAACTAGTGACTATGTCAGAATTAAGCTTCAACAAGGGCTTCATTAAGTGTACAGATCACGGCCTATTTAAAAATTTCAATAGTAGGTACACAGTATACCTACTATTCACGGACACGGTTCAAAGATGGCAGGGCAGGGATGTCAAAGCTCCGAGCTTCAGCTATTATACGAGGCATGTTCAGAAAGTAAGTGTACTAGATTTTAATTTTTTTTTTAGAAAAAGTGTATTTGAAAAAAAATTGCAGGTAATTGTTGATACACTTATTGACTATTTTTCCACATAATCGCCATCCCGTTCAATGCATGTGGTGAGCCGTGGCACAAGGTTCTATATGCCCTGCTCGAAGAACTCTCCCACCAGCTGCTTCCCCCACTTCAGAACCTCCTTCAGCACCTGCTCATCGGTTGAAAATTTAATTCCACCCATGTATGCTTTCAGGGAAGTGAAAAGATGATAATCTGAAGGCACCAAGTTAGGGGGGTACGGGGGGTGGTTCAAAACATCCCAACCAAATGAGTCCAAACGCGCCTTGGTGGATAAGGCTGCGTTAGGGCGGGCGTTATCGTGCAACAAGCATATTCCTCTCGTCAGCATTCCCCTCCTTTTGTTTTGAATGCTTCTTTTGGGTTTTTTTTAGAGTCTCACAATATCCTTGTACAGTGATATTCTCCCCTTGTGTTGCCAACCCTAAAAAAACAAGAAACCACGGCCCGTTATGGTCACAGTACACTTACTTTCTGAACATGCCTCGTATTATTTTTCTTGTTGAACTAGAACAATATTGATGAGCTAGTATAAACTGAGTTAGCTAGAACTTTAGCGCTAGTTAAGTGAGTTTGCTCGAATTACTTATATACATGCAAAACTGAGCTAGCTCAAACTGAAAAGTAGATTGATTTAAATTAGCAAGAAAATAATTAAAAATGTTTGTGTTCTCTAAACTAAACATAGATATAGATGCTCGAACCAAAGAGACCACAATAAATGTTTCTTGCTAGCTACTAAGCTTTCCATATGAATTTGAACTGAACTTGAAAAAAAAAAAATTGCAATTGCTAATTGTTGCACACACAAAAAATATTTCGGAGAATAGAGAAAGCAAATTACAATTTAGACAGTTAGACTACATTTCTCCTTGCACTTGAAGAGTGCAGTTGAGATTTATAGTTTTCCTTATTGATTCATGTGACCAGCACACGATTAAATTTTAAGTTCAAAGTGAAGCTAGCTCGATCTGGTGAGCTAGTCAAAAAGTTATCTCAAAATTTAGCTAGTTCTGTTGTACCAATCGAAAAAACTAGCGCTCATTATTAATCTATGTCATCAATTTTAGTTAACTCATTCTAAGCGCTCCATGTGAGCCAAAATGAGCTTGAGAAGCTCGGCTGAGATAGATATTTTACATCTCTGTAAGATGCGATGTGTGCGCCTTCTCTAAGCTATACTTATACTATACTTATACCTACCTGTCTTCGCCTTCGTCTTGTTATTACAGCTAGTGACGCAACACAACAAGCTCAGCTTAGACGAAGACGAAGCTAATATGTCCGAATTCGTTCGTTTGCTCAGATTGATTTCACAGACAGAAAACAAACATAACCTCACAATACGTTGTCTATTTAAATAAGTCAATTCGAAGCTTGACTCGGTGATCAAGCTAACCAGATGTCAAAACTGTTATACAAAGTAGCAAAGCTCGGTGACATAGACATGCATTCGGATAGAGCTTGAATCCATGTTACGTCACTAGCTGTAATAACAAGACGAAGACGAAGACTTGGATCCGGACAGGCCCTTAAATATCCATTTTGTTCACTAAATATAAATCCTATCGTCTGCTGGATAACGTATACGCAAGATTTCAAGTCAAAGCAAAACATCATCAAAATTCATCAATAGCTATAGATACCTACTCTAAAAAGTCTAGTCTATGGTCATTCATTACTTGGTTCCGTTTCATATAGGTCACAGAAGCATTAAGAGGATTGTTTTGGCTGGCGAACTACGAACGTTTTCATACGAAGTACATGAACCTTAGGAAGAGGAAAATCTCAATATATTCTTTTTCTGTCCAAAACGAACTCCAGATGAAAAAATCGTAAGTTTATTAGCTGTGTCATATTCAGAACGGTGCGGCTTTGCTTGTCTTGTGAGTTGTCACGAAGCTGTCAGCACTGATTTAACTTCAAATTAATGAATGAATCTAGAAACCAATCACCTCGTCAACGATCGCCACTTCCGGGCTGAATGCTCATCTGGACACTTTCTGACTTTTCTTACAGAATGTTAAAACCCTAAACTCTACAATTTTGGTGAGTTAAAAATCGTTTCCCTAGATATTTCACAAGCTTTTGATATAGTATGCGGCATTTTGCCTTTTTAGCCAAACTTAAAGCACTTGATCTCTCCCTTCCTCTTCTTATATGGATTGAACGTTTTTTTTTTATTTAGTCGCCAAATACGGGTCGTATTAGATGGCGTTACATCTGAGCCTCATCCTTAAAATGCTGGTTTACCCAGGGCTCTGTTTGTTGTTATCTCTCCGTCGCGCTTCTTAATTTTTATTAACGATCTGCTTTCCTTTACTTTTAATCGCATCCACAGTTTCGCTGGTGACAGTACCATTGCTTTCTCTAACTCCTTTGACACCCTACAGAGGGAATGCCGCATGTGTTAAATGAGATTGCATCACTTAATCACTCCTCTTTCTTTTGATGAAGCATTAATTTCTGATTCACCGTCACGAAGCATTCTTGGCATTAATATTTCCAATAAATTAAGTTGAGCAAGCCACATCTTCTCTGTTTTCCAAAGAAGCATCGAAATGTCGTCTAGCTCTGAAAAGGTGTAAGAAATTTCAGCCCATCAATCCTAGCGCTCCTCTACAACAAGCTCTATGTCAGACCTAGAGTGGACTACAATTTCCATATATGGGCCGGGTCTGGTCGCACAGTTTTAGCTTCATTTTTCAGAAGAGAGCCATCAAGCTCATTGACGATTTGGCAAGAACTTGCCATATCAACTTGCACGAGTACCGCCGCAAGGTCGGATGTCTTTTGATCCTTTATCTCTACATGTATGATCAATGTTCTGATGAAATATCTAGTCTGATCCATTGTAGAAATGATTCCTGCATGCAATGCTCGCACTGCAAACCGTGCACACCCAAGTAACAATTTTTCCAATTTTTGGTGACTGAAGGTGATGAGTAGTTTTATAAGGGATATATAATGGTTACTCGGTTATATAAGAATTTGAGTGGTTATATAAGAGTTTTATAATATTACCAATTGGTGACGTAGTTATATTAGAGTTTTTTAAGATTACTAATGGTTCTCGTGGAAGTAAGTTACTAAAGGTTTTATAAGTTGGTCATGGAAATCTTTCAATCACCGGTCTATATAACTTAGAGTAACCATTACTAGAAGTTATATAAGAAAGTTTTATAATTGTTTTCATCACCACGTTATATAACTGATTGGTAATAAGTGCTTATTGCGGTATCCGTGGTTACCCTTATATAACTCGACAACGTTCAGTAATTTAGGTGACTTTAATAAAAATTGGGAACTTTCGGTAATACATATACCCACTATAAAATATCGTAACATTTTTTGGTGGCCTTGTAGTAAGTAACTACGGTGACCGTTATAAACACAAATGACTTTTAGTATCGAATAGAGCCATTATAAAACTATTTTCATTTATTTATGGTGTTTTAGTAACGAAGGTGACTGTTATAAAAATTGGAAACTTTTATAACGTCAATTTTTTCATATATGGCCATTTCAATATGCATTTTCCCGAGCTGTTGGGACAATGCACAAAGTAGGTCTTCTTGACCTGCCCCTTTAATTTGCACGATTTTATATGACATTTTTTTTTTTAACTAAAATTATTCACTACACTACCGAGGAAGCATACAACAAAAATTATCATAAGAAGAACATGACACAGACATTTTGTCATTACTTTAAGATATATAAGATTACCACAGGTAACACAATATAACCAAAGGGTATATAAGATCATTAACGTCTATTTTTTGTTACTATAAGATATATAACATTACCAAAGGTAACAAATTATGACTAAAGGGTATTATAAGTATATGGTAGTTCCATTAGTTTCTGTAATATTTCTAGAAGTTTTATAAGGATAATTGAGTTTATATAACAGAGCCAGAGTTTATATAAAAGTAGTTGCAGTTTTATAATGGTAATTTGTTCATTTAAGTACAAGCCGCCATTTTTTCATCTATGCATTGCAGATAAAAAAGAAAATGTCGGTTAAGTCAATTATTTAAATTGCTGATACACGGCTTCCGTTTTAATTTTATATGAAGAAAATACATCTTTTTAGGTATATAACATTTCTAAATTATGTAATGTAACTTTTATCAATTGATATCACTTAAGTGAAAATCTTAAATTTTGTCATATTTAATTAAAATAATTAAATATTACTTATTTCTGGATGGGTCTGTATTTTTTAGAAGTATCTATAATGATACTCACAGTAAAATTTTAATTGCAGCTGAATTTCACCACGTACATGCCGATAAATTTTAATTCTAAGATAAAATATTAAAGCCTTACATTGCAAAAATGCAGTACAAAATAATGGTTGGGTAAATATTTGCCTTATATTGTTTTATAAAGGAAGTAATTTCCCTAACATTTCAGTCACTAAAAGTAATCAGTCTGAAAAAATTCCAAGCGTTGTGGAAACGTTACCAACACCATTATAAACAAAGTTTATAAAGTTAACCGAAACATTGCCGCAACCACTGCTGTGACCAAAGTAAATTAATCGAGAGTACCCCAGGTTATATAAGGGTTATATAAGAAGTTATATTAAGGTAACCAGAATATTTTTATTACTCATTTTATAAAACTTTTAGTTATATAACGTTACCTAAATCAAGTCACAGTAACCTTTATATAATCCTCCATTTTAGCTCTATAAGGGATTTATAGTGGTTACGAAGAGGTTTCGAGTACTAGTTTATATAACCTAAGTTATACGGTTACTACTATATAAAATAAATTGTTTCTTGGGCATTCTTTTACTCTTCAAATTACCTTCCGGCCATACAGTAAAATTCTGTGATGCTTTTTTATTCCGAACTGTGTGAATGCGGAACAGTCTACCATCTTCTGTTTTTCCTCTGGCATACAATCTGCGGAAGTTTAAGGGCGGCAAACATCAGCATTTTTTTCTTGTTCCCTAATCCTTTCCATTCCTGCAATGCTGTGCTTTGCATCATAGGGTATCCCCTGAGTTTGGCTTAGTAATATAAAAAAAAAATATACGAAAAACTGGTTGCTCCTTTTAAATCAATAATTTCTTCATTTATGACCTTAAATAAATCTCTACAAAAATGGCAAAAGTATAGATAATCCGCATTAGGAGACAATAATATCGAGTGGTGGTATCAAAACAGGGCAGGGCGGTGGGGGGGGGGGGGCGTCTCTAAGTGCTATTTGGAACCCGACACTACAAATTGGACTCATCAATTGAACTAAATCGTAGCCGAATAACAGTTGTTGTTTGGACAAACCTATAAAATAATCTTATCCCACCGATTTTCATACTCCTCACATCTTCTAGATACACACACGCACTAACCCAATATCCCCTCAGCCTTGGCTTCTTAAAAAAATCCCTATTTAATTATAGTCTAGGGTAATTCCATGTAAATGTCAACCCAGAGAGCATTTTTTCATCTTTCAATATATATATATAGTGTTATACATATATCATTTTAAAGATAGTTTCTTGAATTTTTAGCATTTAGCTTAGTTTTTACAAAATATTACTCCAAATCCAGAAAAAAAGGCTGCTAAATGACATATTCAGTTATCAAAAATGTCTTATTATTTTCCTAAGTTTTCATATTCATATTTTATCAACAAAACTGCACCTAACAATTCAATTAGTTTTGTCGTTAAAATATGTTCCTTCTTCTGTTTAGAAAAATATCTTTTTTTTTGTGATTGACATAAAAATTAATATTTGCAAAGATAAATAATGTTCGTTCTGATTTACTTGTTATGTCTTGCTTAGGGTTTCCAATTATCCGACATTAATGACTATCCGGATATCGAATACTGAAAACTCAAAATATCCGGATAATCCGGATATCCGGATAATAAAAAACAAAATAAATAAATAGCCTGAATCCAATATTTCATGGTGTTTTATAATGTTTTTATTCAAATATTTTAATTATGTACATTAATAATTAATAAGTAGTAAAATAACATTATATGATTTAAATTGATTTTGTTTTTAAAAAGAATATTTTGAAAAGTTATTGCATTGAAAATTTCAAAATTGTAATTGATTGAAACTGTAAATGCTGGCTTTATTGTAAGATATGCATTGAATAATATGGTTTTTGTGTTGCTCTGCTCATCAAGACTGGCAATGTAATGGGAGCACCTTTGGATTATAATCAAAATATTTATGGAATGTGGTATATTGCCTGCTTCTAAGAAGATTTACTTTCATAAGCATTTTATCTCGACGTTCATCCATTCGTTTTTTATTCTGTTTCGATAAATTTTAACCTAAGTTCGTTCTAAACTCGTCTAAGCTTTCAAATAGAAATTTATAAGCACATTCAGCGGTCAAAAGTGTCGCTGAATTTTTATTTAATTCCTTTGCTGCAGTCTCTAGTGGTAATAGGGCATCTAGCAATTCTTTTAAATTTGATTACCCTTAAATGGTTAAAAATTAAATGTCGCATCGTTGATTGCTGGCTTACTCGTTGGTTACGTCAACAAGTCGAGCCATCGTCGATTTTATATAGATAATCACGTCATATATGGATAACGCCATACGGGTAACAAAAAACTCCTACATCGGAATCTGGAGACACTTATTTACTCCATAATCAATGTATATACTACTTTTTGGGCGATTAATTCAATATTTCATTTATAAATATATTTAATTTTTAACCACACTGTTATCATGTAATTTCAGTGCTTAGTAGGTTTTGTTATACCCTAGACGAAATCTATTGGGTATACTAAGTTTGTCCTTCTGTTTGTAACGCATAGAAATAATTATGGTAGAGCAAAATGGAATGAACACCCATGTATAATATTAAGAGTTATTTTGATTTTTGCATGTCCGTCTGTCCGTCTGTCTATCTTTTTGAGTGTCCGCACGATAACTCGAGAACGCATGTACTTAGAAAACTGAAATTTTGTACATGAGCTTCTTTTTTAAAAAAAAAGTAAATTCAAGTACGAAAATGGGACAAATCGGGTAACTCCTTCAAGGAGTTGCCATACAAAACTTTAGTTTTTCACTACATATTTGGACATTGCTTTAGAGAGCATCAGCGTAGAGAGCTGAAATTTTCTACGCGACGTTTTCATAAAAATGTTAAAAATAATTTCATAAATGAGCTAAATTGGGCCATATAAAATTTTGATCTTTTACGTAGGTATTCTGTGAAAACAATCAGTCCTAGACGTTTTTTGTATACTTAAAAGTTCTTCAGAATATGAAACGCTATGAAACTAGTTATAATAATGTTTACTGTCCGACGAGCCGTTCTAAAATTATATGCGAAAAACCACTTAGAAAATCAAACTTACACAGATGGGTGACCATACGAAATTACATAGACCCAGTTTAGACAGGTCAGTCTCAGTATGCTGTCTCTGCCGCACGAAATCTGTAGGTTGGGTGATCCTTCATTCCTGCTCCCAACCATCATATTACCGAGAAGTTTCCGTGGGGCAGAGGCAGCTTATTGACCCGTCTAAACCGGGTCATAAGGGCATTCATCTAGGGTATCATAAGAATTACTTTTGGACCAACTCTAGCTTTCATACTTATTTTATTTAAAATTTGGATAAAAAAACATCCAAGACAACTTATTTGTTTATTCAAAGAGACTTTAATAAATAAATAATAATAATAAATAAAACTGCCACTTGAGAAAGTAATTGTATAATCTTTTGAAAATAGCCGAACAGTTAGAAAGAAAACAGTATTTTCTTGAAAAAAACAAAATGTCACAAATATCCGGATTATCGGATAATTAAGGAAAAATATCCGGACTACCGAATAGTCAAAATGGGTCGGATAATCCGGATAATTTGATATCCGGATATCCAGATTGGAAACCCTAGTCTTGATGTCTTCAATGCGATGGTTACAGTTAGATAGATGTCATTGAACAAAAATAATTTTCTTTTTTTCTGTTAAAAGTACATGTGACTAACATAACACCACTGCTTGTGACTAACATAACATGATTATTTATGAAGTAACTATCTTGAACAAACATTGAAATTATTTTGAGAATAAATAAATATCTACTTAATTTCTCATTTATAAATAATTTTCCCACTTTATGTAAAAAAAAAAATATAATTTTTTTGAATTGGCAACACTCAATTATTTTGAGGTGAAGTGCTGAGCACATGTGACTGGCCACATGTTCATCCCACCCCATAACTAGTAGACATCGGTCTTGTCGAACATTTTTTGTTGACACCACCATGGATGAGATCTTATCGGAGTGTGTTCTTTTTCCTCCTTTCCCAACAATGAAATCCAAATATTTTGTCTCTGTAATACAGAACTTACTCTTCTCTACGTTGATAGTGAGGCCAGCTTTCCTCAACAAGATGAGCGACAAAGTCTTGTAACAAAATTAACAGATCGTCTAAATAGTTGAGAACGTTCTCACGAAGATCCGACGGGATGACTTTGTCCATTAGATGGCACATAGTTTGTGGGGCGTTGCATAGGCCGAATGGCATCACTGTGTACTGATAGAGAGGATGACCTGGTATACTGTAAAAGCGGTCTTTTCTCTGGAACTAGTGTCTAATGGGATCTGCCAGAAAGCGTCTTTGGGGTACAGGCTTGTCGACTCAGAAGCGAGTCTATCTGCGGCAGTGGATAGGCGCCCTTCTGAGTAACAGAGTTGACCTTCCTGGCGTCAAAACAAAGCCGAACCTTTCCGGGCTTCCTCACTAGAACTACTGGAGAGTTTCAAGGCCTCTGGCTCTCCTGTATCACACCCACCGACAGCATTAATTCGGCGGCGTCCATCAAACTACTCTGCACTGCCGGTGAAATCGGATAAAATCTCTGTTTTATCGGAGTTGCATTGTCCGTCTCGATCTTATCTTGTGAGTGACAAGAGATGTCTTTCCTAAGCCTAAAGAGGCGAAGGACGGAAAAATGTGTTTGCTGGCTTCGAGACGCTGATTGTCTTGAACAGAAGAACATGGCGGTCAGTGTCAGAGGCAGCTAATTGGCTTGGCATCACTTCAGCAACTATACCCAGAACAACTGGAGCCAACCTAAATAGACGCCGGAAGTCTATTCCCAGATATAGTGCTTGTGTGTGAGCACAGGAACCACGTGAAAACGCACGTTTTTGGTCTCACGACGGAAAATGATATCCAAATCCGCATGTCCATGAACATCCATTATGGCACCATTATCTACCTGCACTTGCATGTGATACCTCCTCCATTTGACATCTGCGTCAGCTAGTTTCTCCAGAGCTCCCCAGCCTAGGATGCTGTTAGTTGCACTATCAAGCAGCCCAGTCACAGTTCGCCCGAGTAAGATTTCTTCGGAATACCGACTGAATGTCATCTGGCATCGACACTGAAATTTGGGCCAATTTCTTTCGTTCAGATCTAATTCGTCGGCAATACTCACGCCACCGAAAAGTTAATCGTTTTTTCTTCTATTAAGGACCGAATCTGGGATCATAATTCCAGCAAGCTCTACCATCCAGGAGAAAATGTGGTCTCGCACCTTATTGTAATTTTGTAGATGCATGTGATACGGTGTCAATGGTTAGAAAGCTGGCTCACGCCCACTTGTCATCGCAGCAGAGCTTGGTGGCCGCCTTAATATCGAATACGTGTCAGACTGAACCTCCCGCTCAGCAACATTGCGTGAATAAGGTATGGGACATTGGGGAATTGTGAGTCACACTTTTTCCAAGCTCGATAACTGCCACAAAAATCAAAATTTTTTAAAATTTCAAAATGGTTTATGTTACTAGGAAGGAAACCATAACTTTTAGCTTAAGCAGTATCTTGAAATTATTATCTGCTGAAAAAATCTGAGCGTTGGCAAAAACATGCATTTTTGAGATTTTTAAAAATGTTGGGGAATTGTGAGTCACCGTCTGAATTAAGTGGAAAATCAAAAATATCGCTGTAAAATATTAATTTTATGGTTGGAAATTACATAACAATTAGTTTAAAAAAATATATAAAAAGGAAGGTATTAAAATTATTCGGATTCGCAATTCGGGCATGTGAAATAGGCTGACGCATAGTACTGACGCATTTCAAATGAACAGCTCGATCGCATAAATCGTAGCGAATGGAATTGTTTCGGTTCAATTTCTTCGGCATATCCAACCACTCAACTAATATTCTGTTGGAATTTTGCATAAAAAATTATAAACACGCGTTAAAAATGCGATATTGGCTTTAAAAATGCCAAAGATGTTGTGGCTCACAATTCCCCAAAAAAAGTGACTCACAATTCCCCAAACGTTTTGATTGACAAGAGGGCCGTGTATGATTCGCTCATTGCATGTTTATGCGAAATTCCTTCCTAAAAGTTGAACTGTCGATGCCATAAGATAATTATGAATATATTTACCTGAATGGATTCTCCGAAAATCGTTGTCACATCAATGCAAACAGAAACGCGAATAAATATTTTGAGAAAATTTTCCAAGTGGTTGCCGCACGGAACGAACGAGTACGTCTACACGCATCGATTGCTAATGGAAAATGAGTTTGGTCAAATATAAGACAATGACAGCCATTTGCATGAGTCAAACTTTCCAATTATGGTGAAATATTGACGTGACTCACAATTCCCCAATGTCCCCTACTATTGGTGTTAACGGGATGTCAAAAATCAGGGGTTCTTCTAAAGAAGTGTCTAGTAAAATGTCTGTGAAACGGGAGCTTGAAAATCTGCAGAGAAATCTATTAGGTTCACTGCCTCTACTAAAGGATTACTATCATTCTTCGGACTGTCAGATGGATTGTTAATATCACTAGGGTCACTGATTGATATCAACGGACAGTCTATTGGTTCGTCGATGACCATGTGGCATGGCATGTTATGTTAGTCACAGGTAAAATTTATCAAAACTTTATATTTTTGTGTTATAATTAAAATTTGTGTCAAATTTGCACTTAATAATATAACTACAACCTTTCACAAGCTACTATCAGAGAAAAAAAAATTAGTTTGATGTTTCAGTTTCAGAGAATTATGACTATGAAAATTAATATGAAATCCTAGTGTTGCAAATCTGTTATGGTTAGTCACATTGAACAAAATGCTCTCTCTAAATGTCAAATAATAATAATAATAATAATTAATCTTTTTTTTTTATTTACCTGCATAAAACTATCTGTCCAAAGATGAATAACACCCTGTTTAAGATATTTTGACAAAAATAAAGTTAGTGTGATAGAAAAGACATTAAAAAAATCATTCATCCGTTATTTTATTCACCATGGAATTACCCTCTATGGAATTCAGTGTACTTAAAGAGATTAGGTTTATAGCACCCAGGCAACAATTTATTGTACTGAAAGTCCAGTACTGATTTTTATGAATTCATACGGAATTAAAATTTTTTTTTTTTCATTTAAGTACTGGATAAGTACTAAACGAATACCGATTGTTTGAATTACGCATAAAAAAAAGCAGTTCAGAAGTTCAGTTCATCGTAAGTATCATAGGAATTCCGATTTATCGAAATTCTCATCTTCTTTTTGATACGTAAAGCAATTAAGTTTTGCAGTACTGAAGTATTACTGTAAATCTACTGAAATTATGAATTAAAAAATCAAAATTTTACAAAGTCTAAAATACTTAATAAGTACCTATTTAAGTTCTGTACAAGTATTCGGAAAATTTTGTACAGAAATTTATTCATATTATTTCTATAAGTATCTATGCAGTACCTTGGCAGTACTGAGGGCCTGTCCGGATCCAAGTCTTCGTCTTCGTCTTGTTATTACAGTTAGTGACGTAACATCGAGACAAGCTCCATCCGAATCCATGTCTATGCCACCGAGCTTTGCTACTTTGTATAACAGTTTTGACATTTGGTTAGCTTGATCATCGAGTCAAGGTTCGAGTTGACTATTTTAAATAGACAACATATTTTGAGGTTATGTTTATTCGTTGGCTGTCAAGCTAAGCAAACGAATTCGGACAGGTTGGCTTCGTCTTCGTCTAACTATTATAATAGCTGAGCTTGTTGTGTTACGTCACTAGCTGTAATAACAAGACGAAGACGAAGACGAAGACTTGGATCCGGACAGGCCCTGAATATTGTAAATGAATCATTCATGAATATTCGTGTTCACTGTCATGTCGTGTTGTATTTTCGCATTGCGTTTTAGTTAGAACAGTGAGGAATATTTTGCAGGAAGGAATGAAGGATCTTCTGCAAGAATAAAATGAATAGCAGTATAAATGAATGCAGGAATAAATGAATTATCAGTATAAATATGTATATTTGTTACTTTTTTTTTATATTTTTTATAGAAACACGGAATTATGTTTTATGTTTACATTATTACATTATATTAAAAGTTATATTTTTCACACATTTGTATTTCTTTCCCTTATAAATTCCATTTCTTTTTTATAAATTTGTCAATGTGTGATTTAATGGAGAAACAAAGCATATGCCGTTTTCATAAGGAAGATAACAAATTTTACATAGTGTGTCATTCTTAAGATCAGAGATATTCATACTTCAATATTTTTTTCTGGAAATGTCCTCAAAAACATAAAAAAAAATTCTTCTAAACCGCCTGGTTCTTCATTTAAAGTGTTAATATAATTAAATAGTTGACCGAATATGCACACATCACTTCTAGCTTTTTCAAAATATTTTACGCGAACAATAATACGTTCATCTCGTAACATTAAGCAATTATCATTGAAACTGTTTGCATTTATCTTAAAGTTGCAAAAATTACATAGTCTAAATTTATTCGTGGCTAAAACAATTTTACCAAATACTGGTTTTTCTTTGTTAGTATCAATAACATCCAGGTTATTTGTTTGATTTAATTCATGAATTCTATTATAATACTGTTCTAGCGGGCGAACGCTAGAGTGTAACATACTTATGATATGTTTTATATAAGCCTCAAATTTATAGCAGCTATTCTCGTCAAGAGGATCGAGAATTTTCGCATCGTTTGCTAGGTGAACAAGACCATGTACATTAAAAGTGACATTATTTATTCCATATAATTTTTGAAAATGTCTTACGAATTATGTAAGTAACTCTTGTGCATAGTCATTATAAGTATAATAGTAAAATGGGGAAGTCAGAATTCTAATAGCTAGACTTAAGCATAAAAACTGTTTATAAGCTGAGCTGTTTATAATTTTTTTTAAAGGAAACTAGACCGGTGTACAAAAGAAAAACTCTAAGCTCAGACGCTTTCAAATAATTGACAAAATGTAGAGTTCTTGTTTTTCGTTGGAACTCTGAACATGCATAGAGATAAAACTGCTCAAGCCTCTTATTAAGTTTAGACAACTGCTCTGGTTTCAATTTTTGTTCGCTTGGTTTTCCAAGCCAAGCGGAAATTAGCTTTTTACAAACTCCTTCATCAACCAAATGCATTTTATCTAAAGGAAAGTTTGCTATCATATCAATAGGAAGACGCTCAAAGATCGAACGGCTACTTTTGTGATGATCACTATCATCATTTCCAGAAGGAGTCTTTCTACTTCTCTAAAGTCTTTGTACTTCTCTAAAGTCTTTGTCACTTCTTAATTGTGTATTAATATCCGGATAAACGACTACTTTTCTACCATTCCTTGAAGTTGTACTAACACCTTTAGTAAAACATTTTGGACAGCAATAATATCCCCCGTGACCCTTGATCTGTTTTACTGATGCCATTGCAGGTGCGTCACATACGCAAGCATGGAACTTAATTTGATAACTTCTAGAATTGTGTGTTAATCCACTATTCAAAAGACTTTCCATCTCATCTCGGTCACGAAATCCTCAAGAAAGTTGTTAAGATTATCAGGTTTTCCGAATGTCATAAAAATCCCAACAGCAAATACTGGCGTAAGCTTTATGATATGGAGCAAATTTTGAACGCATCCTAGAATCAACCAAAAACTAGAACCCCCACTTGCTGATATATAGGCTCCATCTATATTGAACGACATTCGTAGTATAGAAACATCGGTGTATAATACATATTTTTTTTTTTTGTAAAGAATCTAAAAGACATTCTAAACAATTTCTTACGCCAAAGTGAAAATATTTTCCATTATCAATTGTTTTTATATGTCGCAATTCGGTCGATAATGGTGTGGATAGCAACGTCCCAACATCCATTGGTACGGTAAGATGAGCATCTTTCGCCAATATTTTTAATAATTTAGATGAAGCACTGTGTTTTACATTAAATGAAGTAGCCCAAATTCTCAATTTCAATAAAAATGAATTATCATGCGATATTGAATGATTTTGTATATATTCTTGGTCCGGCAGCATAATTGTTGCATCTTTATCGAAAGTTATTATTTCTTCAAATACTTCATTGTTACTGTTGTCACTTTCATTAGATGGAACTATATTTAAATTTACATATCAGTTTTGAATAATTAAAGCTAAATTTGTGGACTTTATACTTACTTTTACAATCTGTATACAATTTTATTTTACGGGGAGCAATTTTATGTGGCTTTGTAGAGTAAGTATGATCTTCATGTTTTATTAAACGTCTGTTATTAAGCAATTTATTTTTTCCCAATATTAGACTCTTTCGCGGCATTTTTCAATTGATTGAGAAAATAAAATACTATATCACTATGCTATTCTGAGACATGTCATTTCCCTTAACAATGACATTTGACATTATGTTACCGCCGCCCTGGTAATATAATATTTATCAGTACTACTTCAGTATTTGATTTTTCACCGTAATATGAATTTGTTTATGTCTGTTGTAAGGTAGGAAATAGCACAATGGCTTAGACAATGGACTTCCGCGCTCACGGTTCTGGGTTCAATCCTGCAAGCAGTTATGTAATTTAAAAATAATGTGAACAAATAAATTCTTTCCTGCAGTTGCGTTTGCCAGGTTGCATGCGAGAACCGTAAATGGGAAAAAAAAAGTTGTGGTAATTGAATAAATTAAAAAAAATATATATTTTTTTAATTCAATTATTATTTTCAGTACTATACCGATATTAACATACAGTAACGTTTAAATAGGGGACATTGGGGAATTGTGAGTCATGGGGAATTGTGAGTCACGTCAATATTTCACCATAATTGGAAAGTCTGACTCATGCAAATGGCTGTCATTGTCTTATATTTGACCAAACTCATTTTCCATTAGCAATCGATGCGTGTAGACGTACTCGTTCGTTCCGTGCGGCAACCACTTGAAAAATTTTCTCAAAATATTTATTCGCGTTTCTGTTTGCATTGATGTGACAACGATTTTCGGAGAATCGATTCAGGTAAATATATTCATAATTATCTTATGGCATCGACATTTCAACTTTTAAAAGGAATTTCGCATAAACATGCAATGAGCGAATCATACACGGCCCTCTTGTCAATCAAAACGTTTGGGGAATTGTGAGCCACAACATCTTTGGCATTTTTAAAGCCAATATCGCATTTTTAACGCGTGTTTATAATTTTTTATGCAAAATTCCAACAGAATATTAGTTGAGTGGTTGGATATGCCGAAGAAATTGAACCGAAACAATTCCATTCGCTACGATTTATGCGATCGAGCTGTTCATTTGAAATGCGTCAGTACTGGAGCCTATTTCACATGCCCGAATTGCGAATCCGAATAATTTTAATACCTTCCTTTTTATATATTTTTTTAAACTAATTGTTATGTAATTTCCAACCATAAAATAAATATTTTACAGCGATATTTTTGATTTTCCACTTAATTCAGACGGTGACTCACAATTCCCCAACATTTTTAAAAATCTCAAAAATGCATGTTTTTTGCCAACGCTCAGATTTTTTCAGCAGATAATAATTTCAAGATACTGCTTAAGCTAAAAGTTATGGTTTCCTTCCTAGTAACATAAACCATTTTGAAATTTAAAAAAAATTTTGATTTTTGTGGCAGTTATCGAGCTTGGAAAAAGTGTGACTCACAATTCCCCAATGTCCCCTACTTAATATTTATTTACATTCGAGCAGAATAGAGTTTTGAAAATCAGTACAGAATAGTTTTTAAATTCAGTACTGATTAGATTTTAAATTCAGTACTCCAGCAGTGCCTCTGCAATTTAAAATTTCGGAATCCGGAATTCCGGAATTGTTCCGCTTGAATTCTGCATGTTTCAGTATTAGGAGGGGAAATGAGTTCCGATTGACTCCCGCTGGAATTCAGATCTGTTACCCGGGCAGGTGCATAATTATATTATTTTTGTTTGTACCTAACTATATCAAAAAATTTCTCATAGAAATTATCCTTTACCCACCAGCCAAATTCTTTATTAAAAGAAAGCAATAAAATTTTGATAGTATCAATAGCAAAAATATACTAACCAACAACAACAATAAAATAAGAAAACAACAACAACAAATTCAAGGAACCTATACCTAAAGCGGATTGTTAACATCACGGCCCTTATTATAAACGTAACAAGCATTTTCCATCATCCACAATAGGACTGGAAGCCAGATAATAAAAGGAAAAAATTCTTAGAAGCTTGGCGAGTTTGATCTCAAGGTAAATTCCTGGGTGTTGACATTAAAACTCGACCAGATGAGGGCATTCAATTCAACATAGCCAAGAGCCGCCAAGAAGAGACGACACTTCTTGTGTGTGCCTGGCTGTGTCATATATCACCTCGACGAAGTAGAAGAATACTTCTTTTTCTGTGTATAGAGAGGAGTAGATAGATCTCCCATCCTCCCATCTTGCTTGTCCCGCGTCCGTTTGCTGTTGGTTTGGTTCGCGTTCGTTCGTTTGTTCGTTAATTTGTTTCGTCGTCGGTTGTCTCGACTGTTCAAATTCCTACAGAACATTGAACTTGAGACGAAACACGTGGTACTTCACGCGTTTAGAGAGGAATTTTACTAACTCGGTAAAATCGTACGCTGAGATGATGATAACAAGAAACTAGCGTATTCCTTTTTGCCTTCTCCTAGTTTTTAAGAAGACTGACTATATAGGAGGATAAGTAGGTAGGTAGGTAGTAAGTAGTATAGGTACTAGTTGGTACTGCAATGCTATGCTATGCAATATGTTCCTTGCTATTTTTCTAGAAGTGACTTATATCTGCTACTAATATATGTAGGTAACATTTTAACATTTTCTTTTTCCCTCTTATAATAATTTTGTTTGTTTTTTTTTTTGCTTCATTTCTAAGACTGACAAGCTCAATTGTGTGAAGCAAAGTATGCAGTTCGTGTACCTCCTACATCCTCAAAGAGAACTAACTAACTGTTGCGTTGCACCACTGCGCACTCTCTGTCTGAGAACGAAAGATATAGAATCAAAAATTTGTGCTCTGCTTTTCTACTTTTGAGTTTTTGATTGCTTTTTTTTTCGCATGCTCTTACGCCATCATATTAAATGCGATAATCACACATCACACATTCCAAAGTAACTGTAGAAGAAAGGAAACAACAGGAAAAAAGACAAAAAGAAAATAATAATAAAAAGAAAATAGATGCAAAATATTTAAAGAAATACGGAGAGTTTAGATCTTAGAGTGGAATTAGTAGGGGGAGGTGGGGTAAAATGGGATATCATAACTTTGATTACGTTTAATTATGAGATAGCACCTTTGAGATGGTAAATTTTTTAACATAAATATTTCCAAGACAGTTGCCATCATAACCAATCTTGAAAAAAAATATTAATAGCTGTTACTAAGTAAAAAAAACAACTTTTTTTATAACTCTACTCAATGCCCATTTTACTCCTATACTAGGGTAAAATGGGAAAACACATTTGGGAAAAATGGGATAGGATTTTGCCTTTAAGATTTAAATGACAACAAGGTCAGTTTTGCAAATAAAGAATTTAATTTATTATTTCAAAGTTAGTTAGTATAAAAATAAAAATAAAACAAATATTTTCATTTAATAATAGTTAACAAAAAACAAAAACAGCTCTTTTTAATACTTTAAATAAGTAGGTAGTTAGTCTTAGTTGCAAATATCGCAAATAAAAGCCTTCTGTCTTTCTTAAGCGTCGTGTGCCCATTTCTCACAAATATCGCATTGAATCCATTTTTCGTTGGGTTTAGATATGGGAAACCTGTCGTGGCAGTAAAGGCACAAGCAGTCCATCTGATCGTTCTGAGATTGATCCACTTTTTCTCCAGATTTCTGTTTTTTTTTTATCCATCTTTTTCTCAATTTGCACTTTGTTTTGTGTTCTTGGAGGTTCTGTTCTTTTAATCTTTAAATTCAATTTTTGTTTTCGTTCTTTTATAGATAATTCCAGCTGTGCTTTATAAGAATTGCTAGTTAAAATCACGGCTTTCCCCCGTTTTATTTTTCCCCTTGTTAAAGGTCGTCGTGTTGCTTTTGGGTAAGGACTTATTTCTAACAGCAGATGTAGATGGTATATCCAATGCAGATTGTGTAAATGTAGTTGATGGATAAGTCCTAGCCTCTTGGTTTATGGCTTTCGTAGAACAAGTCTGTAAGCACATGGAATCAACAATTTCTTCTTCATTATTTTCTTCAAGTCCACTTGGGTCAAGAAAATTTTGTAGGCTGTGCAGCAATAAATATGACGGTTTAGTAACGGGGAATATTTCGAAGAACCACGAGCTCACCAGGCTTACTACGCATCCATGTTTCAAGCTGTTGACTATAGAATGTAGAAAGTGGACCCACGAAGGAAACATCCAGAGGTTGCATCCTGTGGATGCAGTGAGGTGGTAAACATAACAAAGTTACACCGTATTGCTGAGCCTTTTCTATGACGCCCAGATTTCCTGTATGCGTTTTATGTCCATCCATTTGTCTGCTTGAGAAATGGTCAAATAAATCACTGTTCGAAAATATCTGTCTGCATCCATCCAGAGGAGTGGCAAACAGTTATCGTCCCAGGCGATGATCCTTCAGAAAATTAAGGCTTCATTCGAACGCGAGGGAAAATAATCAGAGGTGGTATGAATGACCCTGCCGCATTGGTCAGTTGATATGCCAAGCTTCTCAATGATGTGGAAGTTCAGCCGAACATCATATTTTCCATATTCTTAACATATTCGACAAGCTTAGCTTCAAGCTCTGGAGAAAAGGTATTATATTTGCTTCCTAGAACTTTTAGTGATTGTTTTGTCACTTTATTTGTCCCCTAAAACCTCCTTTCTAGCGTTGACTTAGGCACGTTGAAGACCTTTGATGCCTTGAAATACCCATACTTGCCAGAACAGATGGCGTTTAAGGCCTTCTCGTTCCAGGATTGCCTTTTCGTTTTCCGAATATATTATTTCCCCCTACCTTTGATATCTGCAAATTATACGGAAAAAATGCACAATAAAAGAACACATTTAATTTAGTGAAAGGAGAATACTTGGGTAAAATGGAATAGCAATATCCCATTTTACCATAAAATCGAAGTTCAACTTGAACTTTTTTTTGTAGAGCAAAGCAGACAATAAACAGTGTTGTTATCACTAAACCTTTTTGGAAAATTCTGTTCTCTCACCACCACAATTTTTTTTGAACAATAGCATGCAAATAAACACAAAATCACTAATTTTATGTAATTACCATTTTACAAGCGAAACGCCAAAAACAAAATATTCACCCCTATTTACACTTTGACGACTCACAAAAGACTGAGCATGCGCATGAGTAATCACATTGCCGCGTGTCACCAATAGAGCCGTTGGGAAGATGATGTCATTTGTAAATTCTGGGATAATGCTGTTATCCCGTTTTAACCAAGTGTCCCGTTTTACCCCACCTTCCCCTAGGTGGTTTGCGGGGGGGGGGGGGGGGGGAGATAACAATATCAGATTTAACAAAAAGCACAACCGAGTTAAACTGCTTGCTCGCAATAATGTTAATATTGATGAAAGAATGAAAAGGGATCTTAGCGTCAAAGTATAACTGTCGTTTTTTCATTCAATATCTAAGAAATTTTGCATGTAGATAGAAATAAATCTTAAGTGCACAATAATGGTACTTTGATATAACCTTTATCACAATAAAAAATTACTGCTAGGCTATTGGGAGTACAAATAAGTTTCCGCCGTTTGATAACAGATGGCTCCATTAGTAAGTTATGGTTTTGACATTTTCAGATGTAAACCGTCATACCGTAGTAAGGTTGGACATCTGGTAACACCATAACCTAGAACGAAGTATTCCCGATTTTGTATCAGCATCACATAATTTTTTTTTCGCGCAAAAAGTCGAGTTTTGAGCCTAATAAGCTTCATTTGCGGGAGCTTTTGACTTATTTACTTCTTTAATTTGAAGAAATCTGCATGCTGATTGCTGGTAGAAGCGTACGTTGAGGTTGCATTAAGTTAGAGAAGTTGTCGTGAGTGGTTTCAAAACTTAAAGAACGGTGAATTTGACGTCGAAGTCAAAGAACATAGCGGAAGACCGACGATTCGTGCGAAACGCAAGAAGAACTTGCACGAGTGACTCAATAAGCAATTTCACATCGTTTAAAATCGTTGGGTGATTCAAAAGCAAGAAGGGAATTCGGTTCCCTAGAAACGTTGAACTCGGATTTTGTACATGTGAAGTTCTGCTTACCAGGCATAAACAAAATGGTTTTTCGCATCGTTTAGTCACTGGTGATGAAAAATTGATCCACTATGATAACCCCAAAAAAGAGAAAATCATGGGGACCACGTGGCCATGTTTCAATTCAACGTCGACAGCCAAGCCGAATATTCATGGAAAAAAACTCATGTAAAAACTCGTGTATTATGAGTTGCTCAAACCGAACGAAACCATTGTTGGTGCCCCGGTCTGAACAGCACTTCACATCATATGAAAATACTAAAAATTGGGTCGATTCGTGGATAACCTCAAAAGATGAAGCGTTCTTCCGACACGCTGTATCCGTACGCTGTCAGAAAGATGGGGAAAAGTAGTGGCTAGAGTGGGATAATACTTTGAATAAAACATAATGTACCGTTCTTTCACAATAAATGCTAAATTTTTGACAAAAATTGCGGAAACTTATATAAAAGTAATAATTAAAAATTTGAGAAATTATAATCAGGAAATCGCTACAATTAGGCTAGGCTAGGTTAGGTTAGGTTAGGGTAGATGCAACTAGGCCATTAGGATCATGCGGACACTGCGACTAGTGTTGATCTATTGTGCCATCCACTAAAGTATAGTGGTTAGGCAAATTCTAGTCTTCTTATGAACCTAATTATTGTCCATGGGGTTAGATTGCAAACTTTATTTGGAGATTTAAATGTTTCTCCAGTCCTTAAAACTTCAAGCGCCAGCGGACACTCACATATAATATGAAACGAGGTTTTATCTTCCTATTCGCACAGTCGTTACAGTTTGCTGTCGGATTTGCCTATCTCCTTCAAAAATTAACGGAAGGGACCATGTCCAATGACTGCGTTAGTAAAGAGCCTGGATTACTTACTACTCAGGCATTTGGTAGTTTTACCTGCAAAATTTTCCGAGAGTTTTGAAAATTGGTATTTTTATATTTGCCGCTCACGCCGCCATATTAAGAAAGTGGCACCCAAAAATATATATATATTTTTTTAATATCTCCTTTCCGACTCATTTGACGTGTATTGACGAAAAAGTTCATTTCCAAATCACCATGAAGTATAGTATGTAGCCCGTTTTTTTTTTGTGCTATCCCCAGTAGGCCTAATCCATATGAAATTTTTTGATTTCTCCATCGCGTCGCTATACCTGACGGATCATGTATTGCAAGTTCATACGTCTTCAGAAACGAGTGAAGTGTCATAGATGGAAATTTCTTCAATGTTATCCGCAATAGGGTTCCCAGCTTCAATATAATCACCTTCTTCCTCGATTTCGACATAGGTTTGCACGACAACAGTCTCCGTTTCTGTTTCTTCATAGCTATCTTGTAGTGGAACTTGCAAATTATCACCGTTACCATTGCAATTCGTACATCTCACGTAGTACTTCAATCCAGCCTTTCTGCAATTCACAGGTTCCCCTACATCCCGTTTTGCATGTGTAATAAATCAGTTTCAATAAGGTTTCCGGAGTTGGGGGCTTGAAGTGTGGTGACAGGAATTACCCTATTCTTGGTTATTTTCCTCCTCATCGATTTGCATTTTGTTCAAACTCCTTAACACTGCTGCAGAATCTGTTGGTAGGTTCGAAACGTATTTAGTTGTAAAATTTATTTTGATATGCTGATTTTGTGAAGCATGTATATTTATATAGTTGTTTAACGACATACTTTTCACGCCACTGAAACCGTATAATGCAAGGAGAAAGCGTTATACAGTTTCAGCAATGATCTTTGAGTTTGATTTTTGAATACCTGGACAAGTTCGCTTAAATCTGGGATTTTTCGGAGTAACGTTGATGTTGTATCACAGCAACTGAAGGCGACCAAAAATAATATGTTATCACTTCCTTAGAAGCCATGGCTCTGGAAATGCGAGCGGCACTCTAGAACGATATACACACTTGTACTGATGATTCAGGCAGAATATTTGAACTTTGTCGACAGATGTTCCGTAGAAGGAGCCCCAAGGCCAAGGAGGAGCGTCGCTTTATACCTGTAACAGACCGTATTGGCGTATTAGTAGGCCTGTTTTTCAATAACTATTTTCATCGTAAAATGAGTCGGAAAGGAGATATTATCAAAAAACTGTATTTGAGCTCAATTTTTCCAATATGGCGGCGTGACTGGCAAATATACAGGGTGGCAAAATAAAAATTCGAAAAGTGCACGTCAAAATCTATAAAAGTACCAATTTTCAAAACTCTCGGAAAACTGTTCCCCATTTTTTAGCACCAAATGACTGTCCTAGAAGGACTCTGTGTGCTAAGACCAGTTGGCGTATCTGGAAAGGAAAGGAATGAAGAATTTCTTCTCCTACCTTATACCGGGAGCGCTACACGCTAATTGCCTATTTTTTTCATTTATGCAGTTTCCCCTAAAAAAGCTTTTAGTTAAGCCAAATGTTGGACAGGCTCAGATCTCAGACTGCGTTTCATCACTTGGTCGGTGTTAGTATGACAGTAATGACATGCAATGCGACATAGAACAAAAATACAAAAATCTAAATTAAATCTAACTAAAAAGATTAAATATTATATAGACGTTGTTTTTTTAAGACATGCCTCGAGTCGTCAACAACAAAATGCTCAGCCAAATTATTAACAGCAATGCACATGCGATTAATAGGTTCATACATGCCAAAGTTAGACCATGAGGAATTGACATGCAATAGAGGTAGCCTTCTTAAATTGTGCCTATTATCACGGAAAGAGATTTTGTCAAGTAACAACGGGGAATCAACATTCGCGTTACGGAGTTGGTGAACAAAAGTTACATCGGCAACCATGCGACGTTTCTCAAGTGAGTGCATATTCAAAAGCTGCAAGCAATCCTCAATGAATTATTCCAGGGTAGGTGCCTGAGAGCAAATCGTAAAAAGTTTCTCTGAACAGACTAGATGCGCTCGATGTGTGTTCCGTAAAAAGGAGACCAGACCTGGCTAGCGTATTCAAGAAGTGGTCTCACAAAGCAAGTGTACAAACGCAGTGTTATGGTGCGATTCGAGAACTCTCGGGACCCAGCATAGAACTACTCTTTGATACCATGTAGTTTATATGAGAGACAAAATTCAATCTGTGGTCACATTTGACACCCAAGTCATAGGCAGAGTCCACTCAGCGAATCGAGGAATGCCAGAACTCATAATTATAAGTGATTGGTTTCTGATTCCTATGGAAAATCATAACCTCACATTTGTCGATATTTTAAGTACCAAATTATTGCTCTCGCACCAATTGTAAAATGTTTCAAGGTCACCCTGTACCTGTTCACAATCGTAAACAAATTTGATTTAATCTGAGCGAAAAGCTTAATATCGTCTGCATAAATCAAGACCTTACATTACCTCACAACAGAGAGTCAATAGACATAATAAAGAACAACGGGCCCAAAAGACTCCCTTGAGGTACGCCAGACGAAGCCTTCAAGACTCTAGAGATGGAATGGCGAAATAAGATTTGGTATGTTCTGTTATCTAAATAAGACTCTGTCCATTTTAGAAATGTTGAGGGAAACCCATACGTTTCCATTTTAAGGAGTATCACGTAGTGAGATAACTTGTCGAACGCTTTACTAAAATCTGTATAAATACAATCTGTCTGAAAGCCTTCTGCCAAACCGGCCAACGGTATCCGAGACAAATTCCAGCAAGTTAGTAGTTGTAGACCTACCCGAAATAAACCCATGTTGGTTTGAAGAGAGCAAATTCTTACAGGAAGTTGATAGTTGACAGTGTAAATGATAGATTCGAATAATTTGGGCATGCAAGATAATTTTGAAATAGGCCTATAGTTAGAAATTTCATTTTTACTACCTTTTTTGTGGATAGGTATAATAAAAGAATTTTTCCATAGCTGGGGGAAACAACCACTATCGGCGATTTTTGGAAAATTATTCTCAGCGGAGCTACCATTGCAAGGCAGCATGACTTAAAGAAGGCAGGAGGGATCCCATCAGGACCAGTTGTGAAGTCATTTGGAAGCTCATTAATATGATCCAGTATATCCTCTTCTGAAATTGAAGGGATATTGAATGAAACGTTATGGGAATCGTTCATATGACTGAAGTTGCTAATTTGAGGCTGAAAATTTGACGAGGCAAAGGCATTGTAAAAAAAAACAAGCAAACATATCGGAAATTTTAGACGAATCATCACTAGCAGAATCCTTGTACTTCATGGTATTGGGGTAGTTAGTTGTCTGTTCTTTTCTTCATATTAATAAACTTAAAAAAGATACGTGGGTCACTAAATAGTTTCATACGCATGCTGTGAACATACTCATCATAAAGGGTAGAGGAAAGTTCTTTGAAGTCATTATATGATATGAGGAAGTTGTTGTGACTTATAATGTCCTTATCCCTCATATATCTTTTCCACAATATATTCTTTCCATTTTTAAGACGCCTCAGTTCTTTATTGAACCATGGTGGAGATGTTTTAGAGATCCTCTGACGCTCGAAGGGAACGTGAGAGGAAAATAAATCGAAATATGTTGAAATGAATAGACGGACTCGTAAGTCTACTGGAGAAAGTTCTGAAAAGTTAGCCTTTCTAAAATTGCAAAAGTATTGTGTTTCATCACAATTTGTTAAGTTTTCGGTTTCATAGCAATATGTAATTAGTAGAGGGGGGGGGGGGGGTGATATTTATCAAGAGTAGACATTCTCACTGCTCTAGGCTCAGCTATGAATTTACCCGTGTCAGTAAAAAATACCAGGTCTAACTGCCTTCCCATGTTATTCTTAACATCACTGATTTGGCTGAGACCTATAGAGATGAAATACTGTCAAGGAATAGTGACTCCTTTGTTGTCAAGTTATTAAGTGAAAGATAGTCATCGTCAACTTCATTTAGTAGGTACCCATTGAATATTGGGTAAGTTAAAATCACCAATTAGTAGTAATTCGTCAAGAGGATCCAACCATGGATAAAATTAGATGTTGAAATGAGTAGGTCGTAAATATTCTGATCTTTGTCATCGACAAGATTTATGGAGTCTGGAGGAATATATCAACAGATAATGTATAAGTCAGATTTTGAAAGAGATAATTTAAGAGCAAGAAGTTCGATGTCAAGAGTGTTGGAGAAACTGACTTCCAAAAATTCAATATCACTTTTTATATGATGCATGGTTGTCCAAACCATTATGCATTACAAACGGAATGAGAAATTTTATACTATGCCCTATAGCTTCCATCTACTAGGGTATAAAAATGTAAAGCTACAAAATAATTAACTATGTATGCGTGCATACATACATTACACATATATACTAATTAAGGTCCCGAAAATGTGTAGCTAGGTATATGCATGCGTGTGTAAAGGATCATCATCATATCATGATGATACAACACCAGAAAGATTATACTGTGTGGTTGGTGCTCTTTAGATCCTGTCTGTGGTTTATACATTCACTCCCCCTGTTAAACATCAACATATACATATAATTGCTTGATGAGCACGCGCAGCTGGCTTAAATGAATTAACTTCCGGTTTCATGTGTTAACATGCTCTTGCACAAAGAAATCTACTTTTCCTATGTCAGACGCTTTCTTTGGGGAAATGGTAGATAGATAGATATTATATGTATATAGTACACCCTAGGTCCCTATAGCTACTCGTATATTCATACATATATTACTAATAGACAGACAGAAAGATACATGCACTTTTCGGGGCAGACGCGTGCACGTACGAACAAAACTTCTATTTTCGTAACACAATTTCACACAATAATTTTGAAGAGGGGGAAGAAGCCGCATCATGTAATTTGTTATTTTTGGGATATATGTGTAGTTCCGTTTGAAAGCATTCCTAAATGCACCAAAAATAATGTAAAAAAAAAAGAAGGAATGTATAAAAGCGCCATAACAAAGTTTTTTTTGTTTCTGTTTTACACCAAAAATGTGGTGTGGAAAAGAGGGTCCTATATGCTTTTTTTTTTTGTTTTTTGTGGGTTTCGTTCACCCTCCTCTGCCTTCAATCTAATTTTTGTTTTATAGTTATACTCTTAAGGGCTGTCCATAAAATACGTACGCAATATACGAGGGGAGGGGGGCTTAGTCTCTAGCATTAGAATGTGCGAGGAGGAGGTGTGAGGGTATCAGTCAAAATGTGACGTTACATAAATAATAATTAAATTCTGAATACGTAGAAAATAAATTTAAGTAAATTTTTCATGAGGTTCTACTAACGGAGCAAGAAGCACTCTTATATATTATTAACTAGCTAAAGTTACCCGTTCTTAGAACGGGATCAACTGAACGCTAACCATTGAGTTATTTTCTATTGGGTGCCTGGTTATAGTGACATATCTGGAAACGAGGCAGCGGATGTCCTGGCCAGAAAGGGTTCCGCTTATATATCTAGCAGAGGAACCCGTAGGTAAGCATCTAGAATCAGTGAAGAGGATTCTAGACGTACAGACATGTAAGCTGACAAATCGCAGATGGAGAGAATTGACAACATGTGCGATTTCAAGACAGCTGTGGCTCGAGGTTTCTCCTGGAAGAACTGAATCTCTGCTGAAGAGGAACCGTAATGATATCCGTAATCTTATCGCAATTATTACGTATCACTACCTCTTTGGTAAATATGGAGAGCATGCAAGCTCCATAGAATGACTTCTACAGAAGCTATATGAATGAGGAAGAGGTTGAGTCAGCTACTTCTTCGGCGAATCGGAGGAGCTAGCAGACAATTGTAGTTTGGACACCTGGTAAAGTTCATTAACCATTGTGGCTGGTTTCAGCGCACCCCCTAAATTTGTGGTATCTTTCACAAGTAGGGTCCCAATAAGGTGGTATCACAATGGACTAAAAGTGGACTATTCCCTGAAATTTACGGAAAAAAAACCTACATTTTAGGGAATATTCCCTAATCTTATCGAAAAATACCTAAGATTTGTGGCAAAAATTGTTGCAAATTTTTTACTGTGTAACTTAACCTAATCTAGAGCGGGATCACATCATAATGATCAAAATTTCATGGAAAACCACAATTCTTGAAGAGATACTTCCATCATTTAGCAGGTGTCCTTGTTGCTGATTTTGAAGAATGTTTATTTTCATCTGGTGCGATACTTTGGATTGCGATAAGGCGCCACGCAAAGTTCTTCATGTGAGAAAATGGCAGTGTTGGCCCTGATAGCCTTTCCCCAAAGTTTATAAAAATTATTTACCCCTACATTGGATCATATATCTTGCATATACTCAATACTACTCTGACTACATCTGTCTTCCCGTCAAGGTGGAAAAAAGCGACAGTGATTCCAATCCCAAAAAAGACTGTGATATCTTCGCCCTCTTATTTTCAACCCATAAGCCTTGTGTGTTTCCTGTCTAAAGTCCTCGAAAAACTTATGTGCAGCCAGATGCTGGCACATATCGGAAATAATAATATGCTTTCCCGCTGGTAGTCTGGTTTCCGCTCGAACCATAGCTGTGAAACTGCTCTGCTAAAGATCACCACAGACCACACAGATGCAGTCTGAATAGCGGTGAAGTGGGTGTTCTTGTAATGCTAGATTTTACCAAAGCTTTCGATTGTGTTAATCATTTTAAGCTAATTAAGAAATTATCATCGAATTTCGGTTTTTCCCCCTCGGCTATTAATTTAGTCCAGAGAGGAACTGGAAGATCTCAGCAGGTTCGCATTAATCAAATGTTCTCTGAATTGCTTCCTTTGTCTTCCGGTGTACCTCAGGGTTCTGTTATGGGTCCACTATTATTTAGCTTATTTATTAATGATCTGACAGATGCCGTACGTGATACTAACGTTCACCTATATGCCGACGATGTTCAATTGTACACTAGCAGCCCAAATGGTCTCATACATAGAAGACTGTATTGCACGTCTACATGAGGACTTGGAAAGAGTTTATGGCTGGGCAGTAAATAACGACCTTATGATTAATCCAGGCAAGTCTCAATGCGTTGTGATACGCCATGACTTTCGTTAGGAAACTTTCATACAAAATCTGGTCCCTGGAATTTGTAACTTAGCTGTTTTCTGGTGTTCTGTCCGGTGTTTTCTGAACATGGAAACTTCGTATGCCTTCTCTTCTTTGAATTGAATGAACCATAGTAGATGACGTTCCAGTCTTATCTGCCATATTTCTCAATGACATGTTGGGACTTCGTTTAAAGTTGTCTAACTCTTCTTTGGCCAATTTTTGGTCTACCGAAGCTGATTTCCTTCCTGATTCTGAAATTTACTTAGAACATTTTGGATGGTCGTCTTTGGGATTTTCAACTTTTTAGTTAAGCCTCTTTGAGACATATTCAGATTTTCCATATATGTGGAAACAATCAATTTGCGACGTTCTTCTTGCCTAATGTCCATTTTCACTGCATAAGAATTTTGCACTTAATGGCTTGCAATTATAGCATCACACCTTTTTTTAGTGGCAATCTTTCCAGTGTTCCCTGATTTTGTTTACCTGGTGATGAGTAATTGGATGGGATAAGTGGTCGGTTTTTTTCTGAATCAGTCCTTAGATGTCGGATCTCCTGGCATCATATGTAGAAATGTAATTGAAAGTTTAAATCCGCCATGTACTGCTCGTCCACCTTTCATCAGAGTTGCGCCTCTTGCAATTATATATATAAAAAAAAAACTGGTTAAATTTATATTTTTTTAGCGGTTATACTTAAGTATCTAAAAAAAATGCCTGCAGAGTCTGGGTTTTTCTTATATTTAATACTATTACTAGATTAGATTCGAGAGTGCTCTGAGAGTGTGATTCGATGCAAAAATTCAATTGTACCAAGAAGTTTTTAACGCTTATATCACTCCCAAGAATATTTTTAACGTACGTGTACAAAGAAGCAAGGCGAGACCGTGCGATGAATCCTCGCGAGCCATCAAGAGATTAGGAATAAAATGATTATACGCTAATCGTAAGGGAGTGTTCACAACAACGTTTTGGCAACGCTCGAAGAGGAGAGGCATCTCGAGGTAGCATGCTGAAGAAAAAAAAAAATCATTTTTTCACGAGGTGCAGCACCCTCTTTTTTTATATCTTTCTTTGATATAATCAAAGGTTTCCAAAATACAAAAATGGTCGCTTGTGAGCGGCTCTCAGAAGCGCGCTCTAGAAAAGTTCTTTGTAAAATTGCTAATGCTCGTGAACGGGACCCCATTTATTTTTACTTTAACGCTCTTGCTAGCGAACCAAAGCCATTAAATTGGTCGGGCTCGCGAGAGAGCCATTATACCTTTCCGGCTCACCATCATTAAAAGGAATGAAGTGTAGGCAGATAGTGTAACAGCTTACGCTTAACGACTTTTTAGCACTAAGGCCCTTCTCACACGGACCTACTCAAAAAACACTATAAAGTGATGAAAATTTATTTTAACTTTCCAATTAGTAATTTGTGCGTTACTGTCTATTGATTTCAATGATAGGTGGAAGTCCGTTCACGGCGTTACTATGATAATCAATTTGAAACGTGTTTGTGATTTGTCACTTTCAACACGTCGTGTTTATTTCCACGCTATCAGTTGCAAACCGATTTCCTCAGCACTCACGCATTCTCGCATATTTCTATTCGTCCTTTCAAGGCGAGCAGCAACGATGTTCACCAAGTCAAGGTAAGACTCCTTAGGCATTCCATAGAATACTAAAAACTTTGTATCTGTTTGATGCAATTCATTTACCGCAACGAATAGTTTACAGTTTCTATGCATTCCTTTCAATATAGAGATGAATTCAAAATCTTCTTTGTTTACGTCTCCTGTATTGATAATAATAATGCATAGACGAAATAGACGAAATTCTCTTCGTAAATAATGTACTTTAAAAACTTGAGACTTCGAGTTCCATCATTTATGTAGCTCCGTGTGCGAATCACCAGTTCGACTAACCACGTTGCGACTTCGATTACCAAACAGTCCGTCACAACTGTGTAGCTCCGTGTGTGTGAAGGGCCTAAGTATGTGAAGTTTTTAGTCACTTCATGAAGTGGTAGGAGCCTTTACGCAGATAGTGTAATACCAACCGATATAGGACATACTAGCAAAGGGAGATGACCGGTGAATGGCTCTTGTTTAGGGTTTCTGAAAAACAGTAGTTTTTAAAAAACAGCTGTTTGATGTTTTAGAATTTTGAAAAAAAAAACTGTTAACCGCTGTTTTACTGTTTTTTCATGTTTAATAAAAGTTCAAGTTAAATTTTTCCATATACATAGGTACTACATATCAGTGTTGGGCAAAATGTAATCTGATTAATGATTAACAATTACAATTAACCATGTAATCTGTAATCAGATTACTTTGTAACAGATTACTAATGTAATCCATTTCCATAATTACATAATGTAATCGATTAACGTGTAATGTGATTACAAGTTAATCTGATTACATATTAATCGATTACAAGTTAATCCCACTACATGTTAACCTAATTAATGTGATTACATTTAAGATATTTATGATATTTGTATTCTAATTCTTCATAAAACTCCCTAAAACTAATTTCGTACGAGAACAATACTATTTTCTTTCAATTCATTTCATTATATTTTTAATTACTTTTAAGTAATCTACAAAGTAATCTGTTAAAATGTAATTAGATTACAAAATAATCTAATTATATTGTAACAGATTACACATTTGATTGATTACATATTCTCTCATAAGTAATCTGATTGATATGTAATCGAATACAATTTAATTAGATTACTTTGTAATTTGACTAAACTGTAATGGAATTATTAATTAAATTACACTGCAATCAGATTACGCCCAACACTGCTACATATAAGCATGATTTTATTGAATGCTTTAAATTTTAATATAAATTTTATTTTTTATAATATTACTTCAAAAACACAAGTGCTGATAATGACTTATCAGAAAGGCGTGATCTTACACACTGAAAATACTCTTTCCATGTCCGTAGATGTTGGCTTAATTGTTAATATGGCATTTTCGGTACTTTGGCCTGTATTTTTGAAGAGAGTAAATTCAGCCTTTAACCACTTGAGATTGTCTTGACCAGGAGCTACTGCTAGAGATTCATTTTTCTGAAGCAATACATTAAGTTCTTCTTGTAGAGTTAAAATTCCACAAGTTGTGGAACATCATTTACACAAAAATGTCGAGATGCCAACATGCCTGCATAATTTATTGTAGCTCTTGATGGTGTAATCATAGAGTTCTTAAGGCTGCGTAATAAATCCATAACATCAACATTCCAACGTTCATCAATTCGAATCTTCAAATTATCCATCAACTTCTGGCTAATTTCACTTTTAATTTAAAGAGAGTTTCTGAAACAAAAATTTTAATATTGTGTCAGCGCTCATCAGTGTTGAATCTTCTCTGCTAAGATTCTCAACAGCTAGTTTTACAGGATTCATAGCCTGTAGTAAATCTTTTAAGTAATCGAAATCTACATTATCAACTAAATCTAAATCTGCCTTAAATTCCAATAAGGTCTCTCGAATTGCACTTTCTGTCTTTATCAATGGAGTCAAGCATTGTTGGGATTGAGTTCCAGCGAGTTTCGACATTCAGATGAAGCTCAATTTCTCGTCCAAAAAGTGCCTTGACTTTTGATTGAAAAACATGATTACGAACAGCTGACAGTTTTATGTATTTGATGAGCTTGCGAGAGTGCTTAATTAAATCATGGTAGTCGAAGTCGATATTATCTTCATTCTCACTATTGATCAATTTGATATCGGTGTCTTCGTCAAAGGAATCATTTTCGTCATGATCATCATCACAAGTGTCGCACAAGCCTTCCGTATCAGGTCTTTTCTTATAAAGAGTGTCACACACTCCAAGATGTATGCCATGATTAAGGCAAAATTGACCAATAGCATCGATATGTCGAATATACTTTTTGTTAACTGAAGCTCCATTCTGTGTAGACGCAACCAAATCTTTTTTCATTGATATACCAAAAAGACTTATATGTTGATTCATTATTTCAACCATATCGAGAGCACTACATGAACCGGAAATTCGAATTAATCCTGTTTTATACGTGATATTTTCAGTTTTATCATGTAGGTTCACTCCGAAATGCAATGCTGATATTGTCCTTCTAAATCCTTCGTAGTTGAATTTTTCCGTTTTGTTGCATAATCCCAGATGGAAATTTCTAAGATTATAAACGGTATTAAAACAATGGAAATGTTAAAAAATAACCAAATAATTTTTACTTTAGCAATAGTGAATTCGTTTGAATTTTCAAGCAAAATTTTTGAAACAAAAAAGTTCAATCTTTTATTTGAATTAAAGTTTAATTCTTTTCGTTTTTTGTATAGAAATTTTTGTTTAATCTTTTCTGCTTGGATTCTTCAAATTTAAATAAATGAAGAACAATAAAAACAGCATTTCAAAAACAGCTGTTTGCTGTTTTTCATTTTTTTTTCTTCAAAAAAAACAGCTGTTTTACTCTTGGTGTTAAAAACAGCCCAGAAACCCTACTCTTGTTCTCGAACATGTTAGGAGCAGCCCGGTCCGTGCCGTGAACCACGCCACATCATAAGCTGCTCGTAAGTGAGCATTTTCGCACTCTGGTTTCTTTATTCATTCTCATATACTGGAAGAATTTATCAGGATCAGTATGTAATTCTCATATAGATAATTCTCCAAATTCTAATCGCTCCTGATTTATGGGGTCATATAAGCAAAAAGTACAGCCATTTCAAAACTGGTGCCATACACATTCTGTCATATAAGTTTCGGGACTAAATCTTTCAAACCGCCCGCGTTAATTTTTTTTTTATTTATTTTTTTTTCGTAAGCATTAATTTAAATAAAAGTGAAATAAAATAAACTATAGAATTGTAAAAACTAAAAGGAAATTTTACAAAAATTCATATAAAAATAAACTGTATACAAAAAGAAAAGGAAATCCACAAAAATAAAAAAAAAATGTAAAAAGTGTAAAACAAAAAAATATATGTAAATAAAAAATAAAAAACAATGATTAACTTAAAATTTAAAACTACTAAAAATTCAAATAATACAAATTATACAAGGAAATGAAATTAGAGATTGAAAACAAAGAAAGTCAAAGGTAACGACAGTAATATGCTAAAAATCTGGAAAATTGTTTTATCTCCGTTCTAAACTGATCTTTTAAATGTCACACAAGGTCAGAACAAAAATTAGAATTAAAAATTTTCTGCATTCTTACTAAATGTGACTTAACACGGAGGTTGATTCTACAGAAGGCGATTCTAAACGCAACCTAGAGTCTTGAATAGATATCTCATTTGGGATATTTATGCAGATTTTGAAAAGTAATGCATTAAAAATCAGTCTAGATACATGCGAAGACGGTATTCTAAATATGGCAAATTAAAATGAGATCTCTTGAGTATACTCCATCTCGTTGATGTTTTTATTTAAACAACAGGATCCTGTTAAACTTTCTCTGGACAGATTCAACTTGACAATTAATTGTAACATGAATAGAAGAAGCTCCAAATTTGACAAGCATATTCAAGACTGCTTCTCACCAATGAGGTAAAAAGAGACAGATGAAATCAGGACTGCCTTTGAAGGATCTACACACGCGAAAAATGAAGCCCAGCATGCGATATACTTTATTAGTAATAAGGTTTAGCATGGGAAGCGAAAAAGTAGTTTGTGATCAAAGGTAACGGCCCAAAATCTTTTATTTCATTTACACGTGAAATCGAGATATTATTAATTTTGTAGTTGAATTAGATTCTATCACTCTTTCTAGAAAACGTTATAGTTTTACATTTATCGATATTGATGTCAAGAAAACTTTTTCTCTACACACCAATCTTCAAAAAGGCATTTACAATCGTTTGAATCATAAATTACCCTAAAAAATTTTGCATCGTCAGCATAAAGCAAAGAAGGCGCGATCCGTAATTCATTTATATAAATTAGAAATATGAAAGGTCCGAGTATTGTACCCTGAGGGACGCCCGATGTTTGTTCGAAAGGGTCTGATTATGGGAGGGCCATTGAAAACCACTACACTGTTTCTTTTGTTTAGATAGGACAGAAATCAAAGAACAATGTCGATGTTGAAACCAATTTTCAGCATATTTAAAAGACATATTGTTGGTGACGAATCATATCAAACGCCTTCGAATAATCAGTGTAAATGGAGTCCACTTGTTTGCTTTCATCAAGAGCAGAGGCGATGGTGTTGGTAAACATAGTTAAGTTAGTAATTGTAGAACGTCCAGGAAGGAAATCATGTTGCTGATCACATACAGACAGGGTGTCCCGTCGAGATGGTAAAAAATTTTAAGGGTCGAAAGTATAGCCTATTTACGATCGAAAATGTTATATAAATCTTTTTCGAGTTCGCACTATTTTCGAAGTTATAGCCGATTTTCGATTTTTTTCCAAATTTTGAACCTTGAGACACCTTTTAGACCATAACTCAGTTCAGACTGTTTACAGGACGAACGTTGTGTTTTATTCGGTAATATTACAGGCTCTCATTCGGTGTAACTCGGTTTTGAAAACGTTCACACATAATGGAAAAATGAGCGATTTGTTGCCAAAACATTTGTTTCATCAGAAAATTCATTTGTCTTCAAAGTCATAAATCTCGAAAAGTAACCATGCCAACGGATGATCCGGTTCTCATAGAGAAAACATCCCTCATTTATTATCTTTTATAAAAGTCCAACACGATTAGTCCACTTTAAGTATTGCCAGAGTTACAGTAAAAATTTGCCTGCAACATACCTCTCATAACTTGAGCAAAATTAATTCGAATTGCTATAAAATCCGGAAACGCGGTTTGCGAGAACTCTATCTCCTCCGAACCTGTTTGACCTACATCTAAGGTGAATATACCGTTGGATTCGGAACGTAACTGGTTAGTTGCAAAAGTTAAATTCAATTTCGAAGTTCGAACATTTTCGAAAATCTAAAAAAAGGCAAATTGACTCGATACATTTTTGTGCATACTTTTTGAAGATTTTTTTTATTTTCATATAGATTAAGGATGTAGAAATTTTTTTCAATTTAATAAATTTTTTCGGTTGCCCTGTCAAACTGCCAAATCGCGTTCGAAAATGCCCAATTTCGAAAATATTTTTCGTTATAGCTAGTTAGGTAGTTTCGAGTGGATTTTAATGAAATTCGGGTATGTATGCCGGATTTACAAAAACACAACTTTTGGCATTTTTCGATTTTCGAAATTCGAAATTGTCATTAATTAACTATTCGAAATTTGAAAATTTTCAACATTTTTTTTTATTTTTTTCTAAATTTCATATGTAATTACATTTTAGGCGATTTTCTTTCCTCCTATTCTCTAGATCCTTTTAATCTGCAACTTTTTTGCACTGCATTTTATCAGCCAAAGTTTCATCGAAAAAAGTTAGAAACGATTGAAATTCGAAAATTCAAAATCACAAAATTCTGTATTGCAATTTTGGATTCTATGCTGGGAGACTTGCAACTTTGTACTGATATGCTGATTTATACTGCGCAACTTTTTGCGTACCAAAAATATAAATTTTCGAAAATTTTCACTCTAAATCTACGATTTTCGAAAAAATTTCACTTTTTTTTCCATCCTTCAATATTAGTACTTTCCTTCCACAGAGTGTAGACATGTGGGTACTCTATGGAAAGCTTGCAGTCTCTACTTTAAGAATCTAGAAAAAAAAGTTCACATTTTCCAACTTTAGGTACATTGTTTTTTCCATTCTTGCAAATCGATTTGGTTTTGCTCAAGTTATGAGAGGTATGTTGCAGGCAAATTTTTACTGTAACTCTGGCAATACTTAAGGCGGCCTAATCGTGTTGTACTTTTATAAAAGATAATAAATGAGGGATGTTTTCTATGAGAACCGGATCATCCGTTGGCATGGTTACTTTTCGAGATTCATGACTTTGAAGACAAATGAATTTTCTGACGAAAAAAAATGTTTTGGCAACAAATCGCTAATTTTTCCAATATGTGTGAACGTTTTCAAAACCGAGTTACACCGAATGAGAGCCTGTAATATTACCGAATAAAACACAAGAAAAACGTTCGTCCTGTAAACAGTCTGAACTGAGTTATGGTCTAAAAGGTGACTTAAGGTTCAAAATTTCGAAAAAATTGAAAATCGCCTATAACTTCGATAATAGTGCGTACTCGAAAAATTTTTATATAACATTTTCGATCGCAAATAGGCTGTACTATCGACCCTTAAAATTTTTTACCATCTCGACGGGACACCCTGTATATAAGGTAAAATTTGATGTAGACAAGTCTTTCAAAGATTAAAGCCAATGCATTTGAAATAGATATAGGACGATAATTTGTAACTAATTTTAGGATCACCTGTCTTAAAATTTGGAATAATAAATCCGCGTTTTAGCTCTAACGGAAATTCCATCAGGGCCTAGATTTTTATCACACTATTTAGTTTATCTCTAGTACATCATGCACCTCTTCAGATGAGACAAAGTTTACACTAATATTAGGTGTTTAGGAGAAGATGATGGTGACATCGTTATATATCATCTCTTTTGAGACAGTATTCGAGGTCATGAAATTTTTGCTAAAGGCCCAGAAGGATTTGGGATTTTTTGGTAATGAAAATTCAGTCGAGTCTACATACCTATTGTAACATTCTGAGATTAATTTTTTCGATAATTTTCTAAGATAAGAAAAAGGTTTATAGATTTCTGGAGTGTATTATGACGCTGAGTTTGAGTGCGATCTGTCATTTAGTTTGTTGACAAGAGTCGAAAATATAAGTTGTTTCAATAGTGTCTGGCGATTTTTACTATGGAAAAAAATATCGATCAACAAGTTTGTTTGAAATTTGCTGCTGCGAATGGCATTCCTTGTTCTGATGCGTTGAAAATGTTAAAGAGAGCCTTTGGCGAGTGTCTTATATCCCGAACAAGAAGGTATAGAGCGTCGTGAAGCCCTTAACGATTTGCCTCGTTCTGGACGGCCTTCAACCTCAAATACTGACGGAAACATCGATAAAGTCAAGAAATTAGAGCTTAATAATCATCGTTTCAGTCTCAGAGAGCTAGTCGTGAACTCAGCATCTCTCATGAATCGGTTCGGACTATTGTGGTTGATATTTTCGCAGCCCGGCTCATTCCGAAAGACCTCAATTTTCTTCAAATGGAGCATCGTAATCGAGTGTGTGAAGACATACTAGAACGAGTGAATTTGGACCCCAATTTATCGGACGCGTCCATACGGGTGATGAGACTTGGACCTATAAATATGATATGCAAACCAGCCAGCAATCATCGGAATGTGCGCTTGCCAAACGAGCCGAAACCGAAAAAACCGAGGCACAGTCGGTCCCAAATTAAAGTTCTTCTAACTGTTTTTTTTCGATATTCGAGGAATTGTTCACTCGGAATTCCTTCCGGCGGAGGGTGAATAAACAATATTACTTGGTTGTTATAAGGCGTTTGAGGGAGAGCATTCTTAAAAAAAAAAAGACCGGATTTTTGAAAGAAAAATTCATGGATGTTGCACCATGACAACGCACCGTCTCACACCGAATTTTTGAATAAAAACGGCACGAATATCATCGAGCAACCACCGTATTCACCAGGTTTGGCTCCGTGTAACTTTTTCCTGTTCCCGTAGTTTAAAATGCCGCTTCGAGGAACCCGTTTTAATTCGATTGAAGTCGATAAAGATGGATTCGCTGAAGGAACTCATTGCAATCCCGGAAAATGACTTCAAAAAGTGTATGGATGATTGGATTGTTCGTTGGAAGAAGTGTATCGCATCAAATGGAGCCTATTTTGAAGGAGAGTCAATAATGATGAAGGATGAATAATTGATATTTTGTGATTTATTTGATCAGTCCCGAAACTTATTTGACAGAATGTACATAGTTACACTATAGTTGCCAAACACAAGAATTCTTTTTCTCCTTCAGAATCGGATGATTTTTACCACGAAACTAAATGCCTTGTTATGAATGTGAACACTACACCTCGCGTCGCAATGTAACTTCTTCTCACCACACTCAACTCTACAGTGTGCACGCACGTACCTTAGAACGATTTTTAGCAAACTCCAAACAAATTTTGGTAACTTAAAAGTGCTAAGAAAAGTTAGAATCACACTCACTACTATCACTTTGGAATTCAACTGATCCTCACCGATATCCATTTCTCATTCATTTTTGCTCATATTCTAGGAAATATCGTTTGAAATTAAAAAAAAATAAAAATGAATAAATTACTCAGAATTGATTACGGATGCTTTCAGAGACAACGGTGAATATATTATGCTAGGCTTGTGGTAATTCCCAAATTTAAGCTGGCTTAAGTTTGGTAGCATTACTTTGTTTTTTTTTTTTGTAATATTAATTATTTTCTATTGATTATTATTAAATTTTTATTTTTATGTTAAGTTGGGGTTCTCTTATCGTGACGTATAATTTGATGGGGGTCTAAAAAATTGAGACTGTGTGACCAGGCGGAGGGGGATTCAAAATTACACCAAAATAGCTTGACGTATTTTTGTATATCCCCCTACTACGTTTTTATTTTTTTAATTTAAATTCCACGTTAAACAAAAATAGCCAAAAAAAAAAGGGGGACTTGATCGCCAAAATAAGTTAATTGTTAGTTATGTAACTATATAAGGAAGGGGAGAAAATTTCAAGAGAAATGCGCTAGAAATAGATACGTCTAATAATAATTCTAAACACAAAATACCTAGAAATTTCGAGTATGGATTTATTCAATTCCTGCGAGATTTAGAAAAAAATCGGAACATTTCTTCCCAGCGATCAGAGAGGGTCTCATCAGTATGGTTATCTCTGACCGTCTACCATAGAAGTTCGATGAAAGGTTTAATCCAAGTATCATCCAATTTGAAAATTGCAACGAAAGCTCTTGCTACCATATACATACATACACAATTCACACTTGCTTTTAATAAAAAATATTTGTATGGGCAATTGGGTGACTCTTATCATCTCATCGAACTTCCATACTGATGAGACTTCTCTGATCGCTGGGTCAAAAAGTTCGATGTTTTCTGCATTTTAGAAATTTATTGAGAAAAATAAAAACAATTTCAGTGAATTTCAGTCTACTTTAGGAAGAAAAGAAATAATCCATCTTATGGCAATTCAGCATATCATGAAACGTCTTGATATTATTCAGAAGTGCAAAAATATACTGCATTAATTCCACCATTTCATCTGCGAACGTCTTGAAGGCTTCTCTGGTGTACCCCAAGTTGGCCCCGTTGTTGTTTATTCTATCTCTATTGTGAGACACTGCAAAGTCTAGATTTATGCTGACGATGTTAAGCTTTTCTCGTTCAGATTAAATTTGTTAACGATTGTGAACAACTATACAGGTGACCTTCACAAATCTTACGATTGATGCAAAAACAATACTTTGGTAGATACTCAATATCGACAAATGTGGGGTTGTGACTTTCCACAGGAATCAGAAACCAATCACTTATGATTATGGGTTTTCGGATTCCTCGATTCTCCGTGTAAGTTCTGTCTATGACTTGGGTGTCAAATGTGACCAAAGATTGAATTTTACATCCTACATAAAATATATGGCATCAAAAAGTAGTTCTATGCTGAGTTTTAGAAAACGTTGGTCCCGAAAACTTTCGAATCGCTATGCACCTATACTTCGTAAGACCTCTTCTTGAATACGCTAGCCAGGTCTGGTTTCCATTTTACGGTACACACATCGATCGTGTCGATTCTGTTCAGCGGAGCATCCTATATGCATTGCTCTTAGGCATCTACCCTGCAATAATTCATTGATTCGTCCACTCTATGATAATCATATCCCTTAATCCTTTCCCTATCTCCTTCCTGCCACGCTGTGCTTTGCATCATAGGGTATCCCCTGAGCTTGGCTCAAAGCTTTTAAATATGCACTTGTCACATTGCTCTACAGAAAGTTATGTATGTAGATATGTCCGAAAAATTGAGCTATTCCGTACTGAAAGAGTCCGATATACAAAAAATAAGTAAAAAACGAGTTTTCAAACAAAACTGAGGCCAAGCCACACGAAAAAGTAGAAAATAAACTTTTCTTCACACACAGAGGTGGACTCAGATTTTTTGATTGGGACATTTCTCTTGAATATTCTTTCTCTTCATGAATCAAATCACTTATTACCTCTGATTGATCATACTGAAATATATCGGTGATTGTCAGCGAATAAAATCTGAGTCCACCTCTGTGTGTGAAGAAAAGTTTATTTTCTACTTTTTCATGCGGCTTGGCCTCAGTTTTGTTTGAAAACTCGTTTTTTACTTATTTTATTTTCTGCCTTTTTCACGTTAACTAAATTGTTATTACGTGCTGCATGGAAATATTTTAAAACAATTTTTAAGTCATGTTTGGTGCCGATCCGAAAACAAAAATTTTTCGAATATCAAATCGTTGAAGTACTGCAACGGTTTTCTGAAATTCAAATTATGTTTTAAACAGCGCTTTTTAGCTGTATTCCGCCTTGATCCCATATAACATGAATTTTCCCGATTTTCCATGTATTCCAGAGACTTTTTCTATTACTATGAATTTTTTTTTAAAAATTTACATGAATTTTCCTCGATTTTTCATGCAAGTTTTCATGATTGTTGAAGAGAAAGTATTGATGCCAGTAGGACGGAAAAAAATGATTCCGCATAGCTTATAAAACTTTTTTGTCGAAAAATTTTCCGGAAAAGTCGGAAAATTCCGGAAATTTTCGGAACATTTTCCGGAAAAGTCGGAACTTTTCGGAACATTTTCCGGAAAAGTCGGAAATTTTCGGAACATTTTCCGGAAAAGTCGGAAATTTTCGGAACATTTTCCGGAAAAGTCGGAAATTTTCGGAACATTTTCCGGAAAAGTCGGAAAATTCCGGAAATTTTTGGAAAATTTTCTAGAAAAATTGGAAAATTCTGCATTTTTCCTGAAACAGATTTATCACTAATCATCGATGAAAATTTGTCCGATGATTTTCCCGCTTTTCCGAGTTTTCCGCGAAGTTTTCTACAAAAGCAACTTTATGCAACTCATTTCGCTCTACAACTTTGTCTTAGGTTGCAAAACGCTCAAAAGCTTCCTTGGTCTGAAAAACTCCGGAAAAGCGTTTTACATGAATTTTCCTCGATTTTTTCTACAAGTTTTCACCATTGTCGGCGAGAAAGTAATGATGCCAGTTATAGGGAACTTGATCCTGCATAATTTAGAAAACTTTTTTTTCGGAAAAGTCGAAAAATTCCGGAATTTTTTTTCGGAAAAATTTGGAAAACTGCATTTTTCCCTGAAACGGATTTATCACAAATCAAATTTGTACCAAATTTTCAAATGATTTTTCCCGATTTTCCGGGTTTTTCATGGAAATTTCCGGTTCAAATTTTGATAGATTAAATTGTCACGCGACATGAACCTGTGTACGAAATTTCAGCTCGCTGTGATGACGACAAGTGGGTCTACGAGAGTGTCGAGAATAGTAAAAAAGAAATATGTAGACAGACAACTTCGTGTACGAGTTAAAGGGAATGGCCTCAAAAAATGAACTAAATCGGGCAACCCGTTCAAGGTATTTCCATACGAAAATTAATGTTTTTGACGTATACTGTGAAAAGGATCAGTCCTACATGTTTTTATTGTATTGAAAAGTTCTTCTCAATATGAGAAATCCTATAAAATTGATTGTGTAATCCTTTTGACTATCCAATGAACATTTCATCCAGAAATATCTGCGAAAAATTGCCATACAAAATTATGCATCCGGGCACTCATCATCATGGCTAGGGAGGGCATCGTAAGAATTAGTCTTAGTAGACCAATTCTAGTGTTTTTAAATTTGGCTTTGGCTTTATAAAATCAATGATGACCCATGGCAAACATAATTTCTTTCAAGTTGGGATACACATCTTAATCAAACCTCATTTTTAGAAGAATAATAAAAAAAAATTCGTATTCAATATTTTATTAGATTCTCTCATTCTTCTTCTTCGCGCTCGCACAGCAGAAAGAATTTCTATCTAAAAAAGGTTATGGTCGGGGTTTTCTTGTTTTACGCATTAAGCCCCTCTGCTGCATTCCATTCCATTTCATGCAAACAACTCTTCACAAGGCTTAAGTTAAGTCACTGGCATCGTACCGTAGTCCGTCCGTTCGTAGGTAGGTAGGAAGGTAACCTACCTACAACAAAACAGTTCATGCAACTACGATTTTCACATTATGCTTTTATGGTATAAATATATGTATAGTGTGTATGTTTTTCATCATGTGTACATGTGTGTTTTATTGTTTTGTATTGTGTTGCACTTTGCGAAGTATAGCTCTATACATGCGCATACATAAATGCATTCATTATCTGCCACCTTGCGGTGAGATATGTAATATATTGCGAGTGCGTGCATTTATATACACATTCCGCCAAAAAGGCGAGTGTTCACCTTATTTAGACCCATAGTTGCTAATATACGTTCATATATGTACGTATTTATAGGACCTATATACATATGTGTAGGTATATATAAAAAAAGTTGCTGTTTTGTTTGGAATCGGAATGTGTTCTTACAACTTTCATGAGAAAATTTCGATTTTTTGTTTTCGTCTTTTATTATTATTTCCGACCGCGACGACGTAAAAACATGTAGCCCTAGCCATAGCCGCCGTACACATCCGTGTGGCGTTAAAAAGTTGTTTACAGATTTCACGCGGAGCGCCTACATTATGTTGTGTGTGTGGTGCCTCATCATCCATATTACATTTTTGTTAACTTTTATTATTATATTTTTTTTTTTTAAAATTGTGTCGTGTAAAATTTGTGCAAATATTTAATTATCAAAAAAAAATAAAAAATGAATTGAATTTGGGATGTTTTGTTGAAATCGCGAAATGTTTCGTTATAAAATTATATGAGTTTTTTAGGTATACTTTGATGATTTACATTTTCGCGTAAGGTTCATTATTTCTTATTCACCTACATATGTAGGTATGCACGTAAAAAAAAAAAAAACGAATCAATGTGACAACATCAGACACGAGAGCATACTCGAAAGTTGTTAAGATTTTGTCTTCATTTATCATCATTGAATCCCGTGCGCGAACATCTATACATACTTAATTACGGCATACCTATATGTAAAATTTTTTACAACGTAACGTGAAGAGTGTAAATTCCTTTCATATATATTTTATGAATGGCATCGAGCTCTAATTCATAACGGTAAAACGTTAGTGGTAGTAATGATGGAATTTATGCCTACATTTATAGTGAGCCGCATTAAATGATATACCTAATATAGGTGCCTATATAGCTTCTATCGATGCTTTTAAGAGTGTTTTTCTTTTTATATACCTAGTCTATATTGCCAACTATAGCTTACATACATATATGGTGCTGGAAAAACGTTGTTAAACTGCGGTAAATATAACAACAACAACAACTTAAGATTGCATGAATGCTGAAGTAGATAAAAGTATAAATGGGCTTGTTTTGAGTAGGTAGGTACTACATGCACCTAGGTAGTAGATATTATTCGAAACTCTTTACTATACTGCTGTGCTACGTACATATGTATATATTATCTATAGCAGAACCTATAAATGATGGATACAAAATACAAGTACTCTCCTACGAATTAATTTACACATGCATACGTAGGTAGTATCTGTGGAATTGAATTGGTGATTGAGAGCACTCCAAATGAGCAAGGACCTACCTGATAGTTATGGAAACCGTCAAGACATCTTAAATTGGCAAATATTGTTTATAGGACTAGTCATCTTCTGGACTCAACCCAATAATCCTTAATTCTTCGTGCTTTCCTGACAAGGTTGTGAATGATACTGCATCATAGGGTATCCTCTGAACCTTGGCAGTTTTTTTTTTTTTTGATTTTTTTTTTTTTTTTTTTTTTATTATAATTACAGACGAGTATTCTTGATGCAGTATGCAAACCGGTTTTTTAGGGAAGATATGAAAAGACGCAAAGAAATATCTCCTTTCCTAAAAAACCGGTTTGCATACTGCATTAAGGGAATATTCTAGTCTAGAGGCTCCCAACCTTTCTTTAGTACCGTACCTGCACGTTGTAAGCAGGATGATGACGTACCGGTAAACCAAAAATTTTGAAATAGGGAATTGAATACAATAAAAAGAAAATTAATAATAAAGCCAAATTACCTAGGATACACTTTTATTGCTTAACATATAATTAAAATATGATTATCATCAAAATAAAACATAAAATCAGTGAGATGGTTGGGCCTGTTTATAATTAACTAAAAGAGTAATATCGGGCTCAATGTTTGTCAGCTTAACGCGAAGATCCGATTCAATGTCCAGCGCAAAGCTCTATATTTGGTTTTCATCGCAGTCATTTCTGAAAATCCTTTTTCGCATAAATATATGGTTGCAAATGGCAGTAAAAATTTGACTGCTTGGCAAGACACTTCTGGGTATTCATTACGAACAGATAACCAAAAGGTGATTAGGTTGGAACTCTGAAAGTTTAATTTAACACTACCGTCACTGATAAGGTCTATAAAAAATTCCTTTTCAATCACATTGTCTGTGAATACCAAAGGATTACGAATCCAATTTAGAGCTGTGAAATTTCCGGAAAATAATTTTGAAAATATTCAAAAGTTGTTGTTAGATGTTTTCTAATTATTTTTTGTTCGATAAAGTTGCACAGTGAAGGAAACATGCCTATATTTTGATTTTTTTGAACGCATCTACTTTGTCATACAAATCAAATACTGTGTAGTTAACTCCTTGTAAACTCAGATTTAGTTCATTTAACCTAGAAAAAAAGTCTGAAAGGTATGCTGCTAGTTTACATAACCATTGCTCATCAATCAAACTATCTCCGATCAAATTCTTTGAATGGGTCAAAAACATATAAATTTCATTGCGCAACTCAAACAATCGACTGAGGACTTTACCACGTGACAACCACCACACTTCAGTGTGAAGTAAAAGTGTGGAATGAGCACTTCCCATTTCACCACATAAAATAGAAAATAAACGCGAATTAAGCGCTCGAGATTTGATAAAATTATCTATCTTTACCGACTCATCTAAAACCTTTTTCAAATTCACTGGCATATTTTTGGTGGCCAAAGCTTCACGGTGAATGACGTAGTGTATTGACTTGCATTTTGGTGCCACTTCTTTAATTTTGGTCACCACGCCCGATAATTTTTCAATCATCCAACGAGCACCACCACATCGGTACAAACTGCAACACATTTGACCCAACTTATGTGATTTTTGATGAAATAATCATTAATTATATTTTAAATATATCTTGCGAAGTCGTTCTTGCGGTTAATAGTTTGCAGAATAAAATATCTTCTTGTATTTCATTGTTGAAATCAAACCGAATATATACAAGTAATTGCGCCAAATTTGAAATATTCGTACTTTCATCTAGCTGGAGTGAATAATATTGACTTGCTTTTAATCTTTGGATTAAAATAGTTTCAACCTGTGATGCCATCTCATCTATTCGCCGCTTGACAGTATTGTTAGACAACGATACTTGGTCAATTTCTTTAGCCGCTTTATCTCCAAGGACAGATGCAACTATATCCTTTGTTGCAGGCAGCAATAAAGTTTCACCAATTGTATGTGGTTTCCCGCACTTAGCTATACGTAAACTAGCTAAATATGATGCTCTCACACAATTAGCGTTTACACTACTAAAAGTCTTAACAATTGATTTTTGAGTGCATAATTCTAATTCTGCATGTTTTCTTTTGAATAATCAAGAGTTTTATCTTTTACACTCGAATGTTGGCTATATAAATTTCTTCGACGACTTCGACTCACTGCCGTTTGATAACTTCGGCGTAGTGAACGAACTTACGCTTAACACAGTGCGAGCATTGACAACTTTTATTTCCTGACTTTTATCTTTTTTTTTGTTAGATTTCTATAATCCTAGCATTTTAAGTTATTAACTAACTCCACATCTCGCACCAAACTAATCAATTTTTCTTGGAACATTTTTATTTAGTTATTATTAATTAATCAGTTCACGTAAAGTGTTAAAATTTCCTTAGGTTCTTAATTTCACTAAAACCAAATCAGCTGTTGACTGTAAACAACGAAAAACATGTTACCAAATGTTAAAAGTTGCGCAGCTGGCGCAGTCGACTTTGATTAGAACAAACGTCGACTGCGCTCACGCCCGCACTGTGTTTCAGCCTTTAAGCTCTTCAAAAACTTTTTGATTTTAGATCTTGGTGGCGACCTCCATTTTCAAATGGAAAAAAAAAATTTCTCGCACGGGACCTTTTTTCTTCTTCTTATTCTAGAGGGTTTAAACTATTTTTTAAGCCAATAAAAAAAAAAAAACGATTTTTCAAAAAATTTACAGTGGCGTTACCCCTTAAACGCGTTTTTCTCGAAACTGCCTTTTTCAAGACGATGCCCACGATTTCTCAAGTTCTACTGGACCGATTTACTTGAAATTTTTTTGAGAGTCTTCTTTATAGACTTGTCTATGTCCGGAACTAGCCGCATCCCCAAATTTCAATTTTTACTATTTTTAAAAAATTCGAAAATGTAAAAAAAAGTGGTACAAAAATTGCTTTTTTTTTAGGCAGCGGCCATTTTGTGAAAACATTTTTTTCGCTAGTTCCGGACATAGCGACATTACTTTAGACTAATAATCTTTTTTTGTTTATTTTTTCGGATTGCTAGGCGGGTTGGAATCGTGGACAAGATCACGCGCCAATTTTTTGAGGCCCCCCACTTCATCAGCTGCTAATAATTTTGAATTTTCAACTTTTTTAATTTTTTAATTTTTTTCTGTATTCTTGTAATGTTAATAAATAAGTCATAAAAAAATGGATAGAAAAATATTGATTGCCTTTTTTTTACGGCACTTCAAAAATCACCTAAAATTCGGGCCTCTAGACTAGAATACCCCCTTAAGAATACTCGTCTGGGATGCCCCATTAAGTATACTGACTTAGGGGATGTCCATGTTGAAGGAGGTAATAGGTCACCAGATTCACCAGTCTTCGTCAACTTTTTATTTCCTCCAGTTGCCTGTCTGTGGATTTTCGCAGAAAATTGGCGTTGACTTTTATTCTCCCCCATTTTAACTATGGGAGCCTTATTTTTAGCAGACTAGACTTAATTTGTCAAAGAAGAGTTACTGTAGCCTTTAACGACGTCATCTGATATATTTATAAACTTCCTCGGAGCGCTCGTGTATCTGTTCTTGCTACGTCCCTACTCGGTAGCTGCTCTGTAGAGGCCTATTTGACTCGTCGGAGGCTTATCTTCCTTCATAGGCTAATTTATACTAAATCCCCTGCATATCTCTCTGAAAGCCTACAGTTCTTGCACTCGAATAGGAGTCTTCAATTCCTTGTCCCGAGATGTACATCTAGGTACGGTGAGTGCTCTTACTTCGTCCAAGCTGCCCGAAAATGGTACTCTCTTCCAAATTTAATTCAGCGCACAGGTGACCTTTGCTAAGCTAGTTAAAGATTACCTTAACTAGTCATTAGATTGTGATTGGTATTTATTCTCAGATCTTAAAATTCTTGTTGCATTGATTTAATTAATTCTTAATTTTATTAATTCATTTTTTTGTCTTCTCTTTTGATTTTGTTGTATTTTTATTTGTTTACTTATTTTTTATTTTTGTTTTTTTCTTTGGCCCTTTATCTCTTAAGTTCTCTTTTTGTTTTTCATCTTTGGATTTCCTTTTTTTTCGCTATTTATTCATTTATTTATTTTTATTATTATCTTATTTTTGCTTTAATTTTAATGTTACTTATGTATGTTTTTTTTTTCACCTAATTATACGTCACAAGATTTTGTAATCTTCTGTACAAGGCCGAATAAATGTATTGTATTGTAAGAGATAAAAAAAAATGTATGGGCTAGGAAGGATATACCCCCCCAGTCTTCCCCTCTACACCAATACTTGAGCTACGGTGGTTTGTTTGAATTTTTTTTCTTCAGTGTAGAGTAATTGCCTACATTTTTCTATATCAACAGATTATTATTATTATTTTATGTATATAAGTATGGGGGGGGGGGGCTGAGATCCGACCTCCAAGCACTGCAACATAAAAGATTTCTTGTGTTATTCTCCTACCATGTTAGGTCCAGTCCACGTTCGGCCATTTTCCATTTTAGGAAGATCGGTGTTCCCAGACGTCTGATGGGCTACAAAACCCATATCCAGATATTGGAGTCTTTGGCAAGCAAGTCCTATACGCATTCGCAGAGTCTGCAGAGGTACCTACAAAGTGGGCAATGGCCAGTCATTATGCTAGTGAATTCCCTGATCTCTGGTGCTTACCACAGTTGAGCCTTAGTATGTTGATGAACTTCTTTGCCTGCTTTAGTCCAGGAAAGCTCTGCCATTGTAGCTGGTAAGCCTTTTCTATTCTGGACATTATTTCTCCTGCTAGGTGCCTTTTTGTAAGCTCGCAGAGATGAGTTTGGGTTCGGTAAAAGAAGATTGCGCTCCTTGCCTGGCTAAGTAGCCAGCATTCTTATTATTTTCATGCCCGTCGTGTCCTGGTTACATAAGGATTACTTCATTATCCTGACATGTTTACAGTACCAAATCAGATTTGAAGGTATTTGAATTTGGTGCCTTTATGACAGCTTGGCTGTCGGATTTTATATACAATAGTATGTATGTTTGCGTGCTGATAGCCTCTTTGTAGATTGATTTTAACGCACGTTTCTATTGTGTAGGATTCCAGGGACTTGTGTAACTTACATCTCCGCCATAGACTCCTACATTCTTCATTCCTTCTTTCTTGTATCTGCCTGTGTATATCAGGCGAGTGATTTGCATGGGAATTGCGGCCATCTTTGGCGGTGGTCTTCTATGACTACTCCAAGGTGCGGCGTCCAAATCTTAGAGTGTTGGGCATTGTGTCTGTGAATTAGGAAGCTACTGAGTCATCTTGAAGCATAACATAACATCAGTTCTTAGGTTGTGGGGACAGGTCCTCATAGCACCAGCGCTATTCCGAGTCTTTGTAGTTGCTTAACAACCTAAGAGCGGCAGATAGCAGCCCCTTCAATGGGATAGCTATTTTTGGTTAGCCAAAAGATCTATTCAAGAAACTGAAACAGAGCCTCGGATATGGACTGACAATGGCCCGAAGACGATCATATGGACAGGCTACTGGGAAGATCCATCCACACAGTAATGAAAAAGAAGAAAAAAAAAGGGCTGGAGAAACTACAGCCAGCAACATAAAAAAAACTTAAGAGGCAGAGTGTTGGCTCTTCTGTAATGGACGGCACAATGGCGCGTGTATTTTTGCTTGGAAGACCATATCGGTCTCGTTCCGTCTGGAAATCCTGACTGTTTGTTTTAAATTATCTCCAAAAATTTTGAATTCAATGGAAAACTAAATTTTGTCATCAAAGATTGTCTAGTTTTTTTTTCTCGCGAAAGCAACAATTGAGCTCTTTTTTTTTGGTTAGGTTAGAGTGGCGGCTATCACAATACCTATACGATTAGATTAGACCGCCGATGGTTTCATTGTGATGCCACTCCTTCGAGACCTTACCTTGAAAAGCTTAGGGGGACTGCATTAAGACCCGCTATAGTTTCATGTATAGTATTTCCTCCGAATTCGCGAAAAAGTAGCTACCAAGCGTATTCTTTCTACTTTTCGCAAGTATGAGGCATTCTGCAGAAGTCATCCTACGGATTTTGCATGCGTACCGCATTTTTTCCAAAAAGGAAATATACCGTGATAACTGCAGTAAGATTCCGCACGTGATTAGTCCTTAGTTTCTGTCTTGTAGGAGTTCGAAGTTTTTTTTGTTTTTTATTTTTATAGTTATGACGGCTATGTGAAACGGTATCGGAGCCATCCTCCTCGAGGGGTTGCAACTCCCACTGAAAATGTATACGCCTATTTACAAAAAAAAAAAAAAAACTTTTGTGAATCATAGCTAATAATTGTCGAACTTGAAATGAAAAACCTTTTTTGATTTGAAGTGACCCCACCAAATCAGGGTTGCTAGACTGCAACAAATGGATTCTCGTACTAACCTTACAAAAATCTCGTACGTCATGAAAAATTCTCGTACACTAGGCTTATCGCGAATTTATTAAGAAATGACAGCTTAATTAAAACTGAGGATTATTTAGTAACATTTCATTTTTTGTTTATAACAAAAATAATGGGTATCTTTAAAAAAGTTTTATTTGATAAATTTTTTAAACTGATTTTTGTATTAACATTGCGTATAATCTTGTTCTTAAAATAAAAGACATCTAGATTAGGCTAGGATTATCTGGGTCCGAGTTAATAGTTTGGTCGAAATTTTCATCATCAGGTCGCACTGCAGTAGTAGGTTAATTCTATTAAATGACGCCGACGTTGTGTGACTTATCATTTGGGTAGTAGGTTGCTTTTGACTGTGTTTTAACATATTGAGCTGAAAGGAGGGATCCTATCACGGTCTTTCATGTGAGCTTGTTAATTGTCTTAATTTTGTTCTTGTTAGGTTGTTCTTGCTAAAAATCCTCTCGGTATCGCCATTGGAATGTGCAATATTTAAAATGGATAGCGTAAATTGAGGTAGAACTATATATTTATGGTCTTCATCAGCAGTGCGGAGTCGGGAAAGCTTCCTTTTCTTTGGTGATGTGTGGATGACTTTGGTCCAAGGAAAGAAGTCGACACTCGTCCCTCAAAAGCCCATTTTGCAACATTTCGCTTCGTTTTCAAATGAACAAAATTTTACTCCATTTAGTGAAATTGCAGTAAAAGCGCCACCTACCGTCATTAAAATGAGCTTAATTTATTGGAAAGTGAAAAGTTTTACCAATAAAGATAGCAGTGGCAGCAGCTTACTTCTCTTTTTGATCTCTTTGAACAACAAAAATTGTCTTCCTACACAAAATGCTTTGCAACTACAGTAAATACTAGCAAATTTTCTTGATAGCATTTAATTAAATTATTTTGCCATGATCTTCACTCAGAATAATTTTCGTCCATAGTCTGTCACCTCTTGATTTCCGTGAAATTACTGATTTTCAAGTTTGGTCATTATGGGTGCAGTCTGTCTAGGGTATTAGGGTCTGGCGGCTTTTCCATAGGACGCAGGCTACATAAAACCATGAATAATGGAGTATCATTTCGGTATCTTGAGATATCAGGCCTTGAGCCTAAAACTATCGCTCCCACAGAAAAATAATGTTATAACAAATTACAGCCCAATATGTTTCTTTCTAATGGTGTTTAGAAAAAATTACATGTAGGGCAAATTTATGGTAATTATGGTGTTTGAACTAAATCCAAGCTATTTTTATATGAAAAACTTCTGCAATAACACAAGGCAAAAAGTGTGTGTGTAATGTCAGCCGCTATGCTCTTTTCAAATCTCTTTAAAAAAATCAGCAGAACCGTAACCACCGGAATATACAAGCCATTCTATATACCACGGGTTACGGTTCTGCTTACTTTTCTTAAATTATCTTTTACTCGACTTTTGTTAGTAGTATTTTCACAGTGTGAAAATTCTGGTTGGAAAATATTTGACGCTCAAATTCTCGTACTTTCGCGTACGAGAATACATTTTGCCTCGTACATCGTACCAGAGTAGAAATTCGCGTACATGTACGACAATTATCGTACGTCTAGCTGCACCAAATTATAGCAAGAACGTTTTTTTTTTTAATTTGAAAGATGGCCGCGTAAGTAAAGTCGCCATTTTTAATCTAGTACAAACTTTTTTTTTTTTTGAAAATGAAAATTTGAAAGATGGTCGCGTAAAGTCGCCATTTTTAATCTAGTACAAACTTTTTTTTTGTTTGAAAATGAATATATGAAAGATAGCCGCGTAAAGTCGCCATTTTTAATCTAGTACAAAATCGAATAGTGTGTCTATCCCATGCATCAAGTGCATTAAAATAATTTTCATATTTTCATATTTTCTTCATTTTACTCATATTTATTTTAGAGTAGAGTTCCGGAAGAAATTTGGAATAGTTTCTATTTGGGGAAATTACTGTACATAGAGCTCTTCAAAAATCAATAACACACTGCGAAGAATTCTGCTAAGAATTAACTCAGATTATTTAAGTTAAGGCGAAACGTACGCTTAAAAAAATAGAGATATTTTTCTTATGCAAAAATTTTCACAGTATTGCTTCTTTTCATTTAACCCGTTTCGCCCCACGGTTGCGTTTTCGCAACATTAAATGTGTACTGCCTGTGTACTTAAAGACATAAAGTGTGTTACGTACTTTTCCACGTTTTTGAATATGCAACATATTTGCCAGTTTTTGGCGACAAAACTTTTTACAAAAGTATTGGTTAACGGCTAAACAAAATTAAAACTCAGCGTGTTTTTGACAAGTGCTTAAAAATAATTAAAATATTAAGTTAAACTGCAGAGTTTAAGTGAAATTTCTGCTAATTCCACTAATATAAATAACATTGCGCATATTTGGAGTTCAATTGCAAGTTTGTGTCATTAGCTGAATTCTGTTATTTTAGTGCGAAAACGTTAACTTTTTTTCTCTATTTATATGTCAAAACGGTACCGTTCTCTTCAAGAAACAGTCACGGAAATCGAAGCTGAATATTTGAAAAGCAAGATTTTTCTAATGTTGACATCGTTATTTTACCTCTAGAGGAATATGGCGGAATCAATGAAAAAGAAATCTTGGAAGAAAATTATGGCGAAGGAGTTGTTGATGAGTATAAGTTCCCTCAGATGTAGCTGAGAATCTCGAAATAAATGCAGAGCATTCCGACTGGGATACAGATAACGAAATACCCCTTTCCCATTTGAAAAGCTAGACGTCATGTAACGTGCAACGCGAAGAGAGCTGGGGGTAATGAATTTAAGACTATTTCAGTCAATAAAGAGTTTCAGGAAAGAGAGAAGCTCAATCGTTCCTTATTTCATCACACCACTTGACCTTTTCGAAGTGTTTTTCACCGAGGGTGTATATACAGGGTGTCCCGTAAGTCGACGTCAAGCCAGAACCGGGTGATAGAGCAAATCATAACAGTTACCAGAAAAATATAAAAAAATCTAAGTCATGTATTTTTCAAATTATAGGCATTTCTTTTGATTTCGAGAAAATGTACACCTTGTGATGGTTTTTTAGCTCCTGTTGCTACAAATCTTTACTTTTTTTCAATTTTATTTTTCTTATGTAATCCCGAATAGTGCTTATGTAACCTGTTGCTTTAAATTTTAAGCCAACTGCTCCAGCTTTGAAGAAAATGTCACATTTTGATTGTACTGAAACAAAAAACTACGCCAGTTTGGCAAGTAACTTTAAAAGTATTCCGTATTCGTTCGTGTTATTTCGTATTTTCGACATTTTGCTTCGTTTATTGGACTTGAGTTTGCTTGTAATTGTATTTGGACAGTTCGATCTCTTTACGACAAGCTTTGATTTTTTCTGGACTATAGTGTGATTGAGTAGTGCCACCATGTCTTTATACACCACACAGGAATATGCCAACATGCACTTCTTTTATGGGAAATGCAGAGGCAATGCTAGTGCTGCGGCTAGACTGTATCGCGAGAGATACCCAAATGCTGATCGTTCTCCAGATCATAGAGTTTTTACAAATGTGCACCGTCTACACTCCACAGAGGGCCGATTGCCAAATCAAGTACATGGTGAAGGAAGGAGTTCCTTATCTTACGAGGACGTAATACTTCAAGCAGTTGAAGAAGATCCAGGTAGTTCGGTACGTGCAATCCAGGAATGCACAGGAGTGCCCAAAAGTATAGCTCACCGAATACCTCGGGATTATCAACCTCGGGTTGCTTTTTGCCAAACGATGCTACAAAGACAACGGGAAGATCCGCGATTCTTCGAGAAAATTTTGTGGTCGGATGAATCGACATTTAAAACAGACGGTTACATGAACCTACACAACTTACACGAGTGGCACGTAGAGAATCCGAATTTAATGAGCCAAAATAGATCTCAATATCGTTTTAAAATAAACATGTGGACCGGAATTTTAAACGGAAAAGTCATAGGACCTTTTGAGTTGCCAGAGGTTTTTAATGCTGAAGTTTATTTAGATTTTTACAAAACCATTTACCTAATTTACTGGAAGACATGCCACTAAGTATTTACAGAGAGATGTGGTATCAGCAAGACGGCTGCCCAGCGCACTATGCCCTTTCAGTTAGAGAATATCTCAATGAAGAATATCCGGACAGATGGATAGGGTGGTCAGGTACGATCTTGTGGCCATCCCGTTCACCTGATCTAAATCCATTAGATTTCTTTTACTGGGGAGCACTGAAAGAGAATGTTTATAAAAAGTCAATTGAAAATTTAGCTGAGCTTCGGCAAAGAATTACGGAAGCAGTTGAATTTGTCAACAATGGAAGAATTGCCCGTCTGATAACCCGATCTTTTTTAAGAAGATGTCGAGCTTGTATTGCAGCTGAAGGAAGGCAGTTTGAACATCTTTTGTAAATAATAAATCTTAGCATCCAAATATTTGGTGTTTAATTTTACACTTAAGGAAAATTTGTCCTAAATTCAACAATAAGTTAAGATCGCTAACTTAAAAGCGTCACTATCTGTCTCACTCACACTTCATGTAATGACTCTCCGTCTCACTCTAACTAGAATTTTAAAGTTGCGTTCTTAAGGCAAGCTTTGGGTACACTAGAATCAATTTTAGTAGGTGAAAATAAATTTTTCGAAACTGGGTTTCTTGAAGAAAAATATCTTTTTTTCCGTAATCTAAGAAATAATGTAGCAAGTATTGTACCATTTTAGAATCCTTATTAAATGTGTCAACTTTTAAAGTTACTTGCCAGACTGGCGTAATACATTTTTTTTTCAGTAGAGTCAGTTAAAGTTCAACGAATTATTAATTTTATATTCTTGGTTCGGCAAAATGTGACATTTTCTTCCAAGCTGGAACAGTTGGCTTAGAATTTAAAGCAACAGGTTACATAAGCACTATTCGGGATTCCATAAGCAAAATAAAATTGAAAAAAAGTAAAGATTTGTAGCAACAGGAGCTAAAAAACCATCACAAGGTGTACATTTTCTCGAAAACAAAAGAAATGCCTATAATTTGAAAAATACATGACTTAGATTTTTTTTATATTTTTCTGGTAACTGTTATGGTTTGCTCTATCACCCGGTACTAATACTAGACCAAAAAAAATATATATGCTGCTCAGAAAAGCTACCAATTTGCCATTAGCCTCACATAATAGAAAAGATTGCTTGGAATTTTGATGATTTCTGGGCACCATACCGCTCTTCAAGGGAAAACTGTACTGGTCTAATACTCCTGCCTTAGATTTTAAAGTAATTAGAAACGCGATCACCAGGAATATGTATTACAACATAAGTTCAAATATGAATCTCCCCAATAATGACCCCATATAGACCGTTATGATAAATTTTATGAAGTGAGGGTTTACCAGAGTCTATTTTCCAATAATTGTTTTAAGTTTAGTTTGAAAAATTTTCGCACCTCCTATCGATAGATGAATCTATGTGACCCTAACATGGTCGACATAGTGCCAAAATATTCATAAATGTGAAACCTTTTCACTTTGGATATAAGTTTTGGTGTTTTGGCATCATCCACAGGATATTAATTTAAATTTTTCCATATAGTGACAAAAATGAGGCATTTGGAGTTACTGAAAACGTCGTTAGACATTTAAGGGGGAAAACACACTGAGAAATTTCGAAATTTTCGATTTGTTTTGTTTGGCTTTTCTTCAAGCTTAACTTCTTCAGAACGTCTGGTGAAAGCCGCATGCAAAAATTCGAAAAAATAACGGAGTTATGGCCAATCTAGTCAGCGCCGAGCGGCCGTCCGAATTTCAGGTAGAAATACGCCGTCGGCCCCTATTGTAACATCGTCTGCGTAACCGGGCGTTATATCGAAAGTTCGGAAGTAATATATTTGGTGAAAAATGGATAAAAAAAAAAAATTTTCGAAAATTTCAGAACCATTATAAGTATCGGCCGAAGAAAAAAATTCCGCCGAAAAATCGATTTGAAGCAGAAAATTCGGACTTGAGCATCAACTTTCAAACGCGTTTTTCTCGAAATCATGTTTTTGAAGTCGGTACGCAAGATATCTCGAAAACTAATGACCCGATTGCAATTATCTTTTTTTGTGCTTATTCTACACATAATTATCTAGTCTTTGTCATATTGATTTTTTTTTAGTGGCTTAAATTCTGCTGTAAATTCAAATGTCCGCCATTTTGTCAAAAATCGATATTTTCAAAATCGCATATGATAAAGACTAGATTATACTGTCCAGTTTATTTTTTTTTTTTTATTTGGATGATTATAGTAGAAGCAGGAGTGCGTACCGCGGAGGGCCTGTTTTTTGCCATTCACAGTAACGTGGCGACCACTATCGTCGATGAAAAAATATGGCCCTATGACGCCGCCGGCATGCAAACCGCACCAAACAGTTATCTTTTGTGGATGAAGTGGTTTTTCATTAAGCACATGTGGATTTTCACAAGCCCAATACCGCATATTTTGTTTATTGACAAACCCATTGAGCCAGAAATGAGCTTCGTCACTGAAGATGATTTTGCGATGAAATTGATCATCTTGGCGCATTTTTTCCAGAGCCCAATCGGAGAACGTACGTCGCTTCGAATGGTCCATCGGCTTCAATTCTTGAGTGAGCCTGATCTTGTATGGGTGTAAAGTAAGATCCTTACGCAAAACTCGCCATAAAGTGATCTTGGCGGATGCCCAACTCTTGAGAACGCCGTGGAATTGACTGATTTGGATCATTTGCTACGGACGTTTCAACGGCAGCGATATTTTCGACACTTCGACCAACCCGTAGTCTCACTGGCACGGCAACATCACACAACGAATATGTAGACTCAAACTTTTTCACTAAACTTGTTACTGCCTGTCTACTAGGGCGAGAATTACGACCGAAAATCGGAGTTAACGCTCTTAAAGTAGCGGCCACCGACTCCGAATTTCTGTAGTAAATTTTTAAGATTTGCAGACGTTGTTCGTTCGTGTACTTCACCATGATGAAAAGGTTATGTCTACTGAATAAACTGACAGTGACAGTTCGATGTTAAGTGAAAAGATGCGTTCACAAACTAAATTCAAAATTGTCAAGTCCCTATTGGAAAACCCTTTATAAATTTCCACCAAAATTATACAAATATTCATTAGCGCGTTCAAATAGTAAATGTGGAGATGAACAATGATATGAGAGAGAGAAAAAGTCATAACGGAATTCTTGGTAAGAGTCTGATGGATGATTTAAATAAGAAAAAAAAACTTAAGGTGTTGCCAACAATAATGCAATTTCAAATTATTTACGACACATCATGTTGTTTTTATGTAAATTTCCACCACTGTATATTCAAAATATTTCTCTTAAGTTCTTCTGAGTTTGAGTCTCCATTTTGAAATTACAGCAGGTGTTAAAGCTAAATGAGTTGTTTAAAAAAAGAACTGAACTTTTATTTTAAAAATGGTTCCCACTAGCGCCATCATTCGATAACTATGTCGAATTTGTTAAATTCACGTTAACTTCGCCCATATTTTCCCGGTAAAATTTTCTTCAAATTATTAAACGAGAGATCGTGATGTGGCGTAAACATGTTACTTTAGTATTAGTTGTTAAGAAAACGCAATGGAGCTACGCGCAAACATTGACTTCTGTGTTAAACTAAATAAAATATCCATCGAAACTTATATGGGGATAACTATCTAATCCATAGACAGGTTTACAATTAAGTTTTGTTGATTGAAGGACGACCGAGACGCAATTCAGCTCGATTTTAAAAATGGTCGTCCAAAGACTATGTCAACTATGGATAATAAAATTTGAAAATTGCGTGAAAAACTGGTCTGTTGTTCCCGTTTTGCTTTACATTCATAGATGCACATTCATCACTCAAACGATATCATCGGAAAGGTTCGTCGCAACCCAAATTTCCTCAAAAGCATTCTTACTAGCAGGCGCGTATCCAGACCGGCAGTCTAGGGGGGGGGGGGGTCACAACTAAAATGTTTGATGGGGAGGAAAAAGTCGGAAGAAGTCGCGATAATAAATAAATAAATTATGCACATTAATGTCGATCTCAGGGTGAACACTAACAAATCATAACCGATACGCCTTTTCGAGCAGAGATTGTAGAAATAGTTGCTGTCGCAAGCGATTCTGTCACGGGTGAAGTAATTGACTGATAGTGAGCTTGCACCTTGAGTCACATTCAAAGGAATGGAGTAGAAGTACATGATATTTTACTGACTATTTCTTCTGATGGAAACTTAACTGATCTTGCGTTCTTCTGAAAAAATTTGTCAATAGTCTTATCAGTTTTCCGCGAAAGTGTAAATCGCTACTCTTTCTACTTCCATCGCTAACTAATACAGCAAGTTTATCCTTCTCCTAGGAATTAGAAGTAAACGTTGAGTTAAATTAAACAACACTACTTGAATTAATACGAAAGTACAAGCCAAGAACCGCAAACTATCACAGAGGAAAACGAATGAATTTTGTTTTTATAGTTTTGTCATAAAAATTCTGACGTAAAATTGTAGAATCAATTTTGGCGGCACTCGAATGAGTGCAACTGATGGTTGCCACCAATAGTGTATAAAAGTTCGAAAGAAAAATTTTCAAGTAAACTTCTAAGACCAACTGTATGATTGCCAACGCTCATAAATATCTTTAGCTACCGACCAGCCAAGGCACCTGAATCAATATAACTCTTTGGAATCATGGTCGGCCATCGGTAAGGCATGAAACATCTAAAGAAAAAATGTCAAATATTTCTAAAAAAAAAAAAACTGAATGCCTGTGCCCTTGTCCGAAGGAGTGAATCACTAGAATTAATCCACCAATTCGTTTGGACCGTTGTTAGTTATTCATTAATATTCTTAAGAACAATTTGCAAGTATTTTTCTAAGAAAAACTTAATGCTTCCGTACGAACGTAAAAATTTTGAGCGACTCACGCTTCAATCAGAGTCGTTATGAAAAATCAACGAATGATTTAAAAAAAAAAAATCGTACACGTTTCAAAGACGAAGAGCTATGAGCGAATGACTAGTATTACCCACCCACTATTAATTACTACTCAAAAGAAGACAAACAAAGGCCTAACCCAGTGCTAGCTGTCGCCGCAGATTGCAAAAGTGTGTTACAGCACCAGCTTTAATCGCCAGCGTCAGCTACACATTGTGTATATACTATTCGAAAATCGTCCTGTTAAACTTTTCCAATTCACTACAGTTCAGCGTCCCATTCAATTCACCGCGAAGGTGAGCTAGAGCTTTGGGAGGGGTCATGACCCCGTGACCCTCCCCTGTATACGCGCCTGCTTACTAGTGATGAGACGTGGGACTACCAGTAACATTTATGATCTATTGATAAAATGTTAAACACACCGAAAATCTTCGTATCCAGAAGCTATGAGTCGTCAAAACAATGCTTATCTGTTTTTACGACTGAACGTGTACAAGAAATTCATTCTAATTGTCTAGAATGTCAACCGGAGCATTTTGGAACGTTTTTAGTGCCGAAAAATGCACCACCGTTCACATCAATTTTTGGCACAAAAAGGCCCATCCGCGTATCGCCAGATATAGCGATTATTTCCTATTCCCTAAACTTAAAATTCCAATGAAAAGTAGTCATTACAAGGACCTTCTAGAGATTGAAGTCGCCGTGATTACAGTAGTTAGGGTAAGTCCGGGTGAGATAACCATACGGGTGAGATTTTCAAGATCAATAAATTTGTGACCTGTACGTGCACGATTGCATTTACTTGCACATTACGTCAGTAGCAGCCGAATTTTAGAGCAGTAAGCATAGACACGCTTACTTTGTTTAAACAAGTGAGTTTTCTTGTCAAAATTGAAACTGTACGTTGCCACAAATTCGTAGGGTTCAATAATTTCCACTGCAGTTTTTCTGTAAATTACGTTTAATTTGTTGTTTTACAATGCCTACCCACTATAAGCGTAATGCAACATCAGGTAGGGGCTCATGGACTACAGAGGATTTAAGTAGTGCTATGCTGGCTGTCAGAAATGGCTCTTTGATTAATGCTGCAGCTAGAAAATGTGGAATCCCTAGAAAAACATTAGAAAGAAAACTTAAGAAAAATGATTCTTCTAAAGGACGTATGGGTGCTGAGTCTGCTTTAGGAGAACAAAACGAATTAACTCTTGCAAATCATTTGAAAAGAATGCAAAGCTCCGCATTTCCTATGAGTATTGATGATGTGCGTAGAGTATAGCATTTTTTTCGCAGAACAACTCAAAATAACGAACAACAAGGAAAAAAAACAAAAAACAAAAAACAATAAGGAAAAGCAGAGAGCAGGATACGCCTGGTTTAACTCATTTGTACGCCAACATCCAGATCTATCCCTCAGAAAAGCAGAAGGTGTCTCTGTATTGCACGAAGTCAAGGAATGAATAGAGTATATAGGTTGAAAACTATTTCCAACTTCTTCAGAAAACTCTTGAAGAAAATAATTTGGTGAACAAACCAGGCTGTATTTATATGTAATACCGATGAGACTGGCCTACAACTGAAGAACAATAAAACGGGTGTTGTAGTTGTTGAAAAAGGTTCCAAAAATGTATCTATGACTACGTGCTCAGAAAAAGGAGAAACAATATCGTGCATCAGCTGCTGCAATGCACAAGGCACATTTCTCCCACCAGCTTGCATTTTCAAGGGGAATTATAAAAAAGAAGAATATCAAGATGGTATGCCACTCGGATCCGTTAATTTTATGTCACAAAAGTCGGCTTACATATGTCAACACAACAATTTTTTTTTATCGAATGGTTGAGAGATCATTTTATTGTTAGAAAGCCTGCGGGTAAGGTGCTATTGATCTTGGATGGGCATGCATCGCACTCTAGCTCTGTTGAATTACTTGAAATGGCTCGGGATAATGATGTTTTCTTGCTGTGTCTTCCTAGCCACACGACTCACACGACCTACAACCAGTCGATAGAGCAGTGTTCAAATCTTTGAAGTCATATTTCTATAGTGCTTGTCAACAATGGGTTCGTGCTAACGCTGTGGAAGAAAATTAACCGGACTTCAATTCGGTCAAATGCTCACGCAAAGTTGGGGTAAATCATGCACGGTATTTAATGCTGTATCAGGATTTAAAGCAACTGGAATTTTCCCGTTTAACCCTGATGCGATTCCCGACCATGCGTTTTTATTTTCGGATGCAATTGTGGAAAGCTCACAAACTTCAACACCAAGTAATCAGGCTTCTTTCCAGCCTCAACCTTCTACGAGTGCTATTGTAGTTCAAAAATCAAATGTCCCCGTCATCGCTGATATTAGGATCCGCAAAATTCATAAATAATGTTGGTTGTGGAGAAGTGTCAGCACACCACCCAAGTACTTCTAAGGCAGATTCCAATCCAGGAGATCTCCTAGAACAGATTTCTCCGATTCCTACACTCCCTGATAAAATTAAAAGGAGTTCAAAGAATCTTGGAATTGTTTTAACATCATCCGAGAACATTAACGAATTGTGAGAAAGGACCCTTAAAAAAAAACAAAATGTTATCCAAGAAGCAAGCCCAAAAGGAAAAGCTACCAAAAAAATCATGCAAGAAAGCAAGGAAAGTCAGTTTGAGTTCGGAGTCGGAAATTGACGTGGTTCTGGAAAGCGATGACAAAGAAAACGATTTTGATGAGAATGAATGTGTGTTGGTTGTCTGGAAATTTATTTTGCGACGAAACGAAAAGAAGATTGGATACGTTGTATTAAGTGTTTGCGTTGGCTACACGAGCAGTGCACGAATTTTCCTAATATGTGCATGCAATGTAATAACGCTGAAGAAGTAGTTCTTTTTTGAATGTTATACGGTTATACCTACTATAATTTCTTAATTGTTTTTTTTTACCAGAATAAAAGTCTTTTTTTTTTATGTTGAAATAAAAATTTAAATACAAACAGAAGGAAGTTGCGTAGTTTTATGCAGCCATCCCAACAAACATTGACTGGTCAATAGTACATACAATAGACCCTCCTTTGTAGTGAAATTGAAAAGTGGTCAATTGACGTCGACCTGTCGACAATGTAATACCTGAAACACGTCTTCAGACGGAAATAAAGTCGTCATATTAGCCACCAAAAAAAATAACCTCCAAAATTAAACTGAATGAGCACATTTTGGTTGCCCAGCAGACGTTATTCTAATACCTGAAGCACGTCTTCCAACGGAAATAAAGTCGTCAAATTAGCCACCAAAATAACCTCCAAAATCAAACAGAATGACTACATTTTCGTTGCCCAGAAGACGTCATTCTAACACCTGAAACACGTCTTCCGACGGGAATAAAGTCGTCAAATTAGCCACCAAAATAACCTCCAAAATCAAACAGAATGACTACATTTTCGTTGCCCAGAAGACGTCATTCTAACACCTGAAACACGTCTTCCGACGGAAATAAAGTCGTCAAATTAGCCACCAAAATAACCTCCAAAATCAAACAGAATGACTACATTTTCGTTGCCCAGAAGACGTCATTCTAACACCTGAAACACGTCTTCCGACGGAAATAAAGTCGTCAAATTAGCCACCAAAATAACCTCCAAAATCAAACAGAATGACTACATTTTCGTTGCCCAGAAGACGTCATTCTAACACCTGAAACACGTCTTCCGACGGGAATAAAGTCGTCAAATTAGCCACCAAAATAACCTCCAAAATCAAACAGAATGACTACATTTTCGTTGCCCAGAAGACGTCATTCTAACACCTGAAACACGTCTTCAGACGGAAATAAAGTCGTCATATTAGCCACCAAAATAACCTCCAAAATTAAACTGAATGAGCACATTTTCGTTGCCCAGAAGACGTCATTCTAACACCTGAAACACGTCTTCCGACGGAAATAAAGTCGTCAAATTAGCCACCAAAATAACCTCCAAAATCAAACAGAATGACTACATTTTCGTTGCCCAGAAGACGTCATTCTAACACCTGAAACACGTCTTCCGACGGGAATAAAGTCGTCAAATTAGCCACCAAAATAACCTCCAAAATCAAACAGAATGACTACATTTTCGTTGCCCAGAAGACGTCATTCTAACACCTGAAACACGTCTTCCGACGGAAATAAAGTCGTCAAATTAGCCACCAAAATAACCTCCAAAATCAAACAGAATGACTACATTTTCGTTGCCCAGAAGACGTCATTCTAACACCTGAAACACGTCTTCCGACGGGAATAAAGTCGTCAAATTAGCCACCAATTATTAATACAAAATGACTTCTAGTTTAAGGCCGTTGGCACATCGAAAGACGAAAACGCTTAATGAAAAAACTCGCTTTTCCACCATGGAACGACAAATATTTCCAATAGAACTTAAACTAAAAGGTATGAAAATTCTTATTTTTTATTATTCGGAAGAAATTATTAATTTTGTACGTTGTGTATCGAGAAAAGCTTTATTCAATGTTTTCGTTCAATTTCGCTCACAAAAATTTTGAGATGAACTTCTCTCGAGAAAAACATGTAAGAAAATCAATAATTTCTTGCGAAAAATTAAAGGATAAGAAATTTTCCATGTTTTTGGTATAAGTTTCATTGAAAATAGACGCTGGTACAGGGTGGAAAAGTGAGTGTTTCCATTCAGCGTTTTCGTCTTTCAATGTACCAACTACAAATATGATGAGTTTCCAGGACACACCGATGTACGAATTTTCGAATGGAGTTCAATAAATACATACATAGTGCATAAATTTGGAAATACGTATAAAATTTTATTTCTGTTGTATATATTATAATATATTGAATTATTAAAAAGATGTTTGCTTCGCCATTTTATTTAGAATCTGTTCATGCGAATGTTTCAGCCACGTTTTGATGTGCTCGTTGATGTCCGTCTGAGTAGCTTCGGAATTATTTTTAATGATGGTCTCATAAATCGAATCCAAAATATTTATATACTCTGTGAACTTCAACTTCTTTTGAAGTCCCATCCACGAGAACTCCTCTAGTCAGTACCTTGTCGGTTGCTAGCTGCTTCATGCATTTTCTAACGCGGAGCATCCGACCCCCTTACCCACGATTTACCTCAGGTTTTCCACCTTTAAAAGTAAATTAAAAAGTGTATTTCATAGTTTTGAAATTTTTATTTTGTCTTACCAATTGTTGTTTCCTAACTCCGTGCATTAAATCTGTCTGCAATTGCTGCCCGTATTGCTGCTTGAACAAGACTAATACAAGTTTTGAATGCCCGCCTTTCCACGAAGCTACGAAAAATCGAAAAATGACGCGAAAATGACAACAAGCAGCGCCACGTCCAAATGCAGTCAAAAACTGACAAGAAATAGACAACACGTGCCTACGCAATAGCACAAAAGGACGACAAAAAGACGGCAAAGCGCTATTATAACTGCGTCTATTTCCAGTCAGAAATAGACAGCAGGTGTCTATGCAATAGCAAAAACTTCGTATTGTCACCCACCCTTCTTGTGCAAGTTTGATTTTTGAAGTGGTTTTTCGCATTAGTTTTGAAACGGTTTGTCGTACTGAAAAAATTATTATAACCAATTTTATAGAATTTCATATTCTGAAGAAGTTTTTAGTACAATAAAAATGTCTAAAGCTGATCGTTTTCACAGTATCTATAAAAAACCTAAGATTTTATATGGCAGCACCAAGAAGGGGTTGCCCGATTTAGTCTATTTTTAACATTTATTTTGATAGTATAATCAAAAACACACCATGTACCAAATTTCAGCTCTGTACGTCAAGGTGTTCTCAGGCAGTGTCCAAATATATAGTGGAAAACGTAATTTTTGTATGACAACCCCATGAAGGAGTTGCCCAATTTGCCTCATTGTCGCACATAAATTTATATATTTTTCTTAAAGTTTGTATACAAAATTTCAGATTTATATGTATACGCGCTCTCAAGTTATCGTGCGCACAGACGGACATGCAAAAATCAAAATAACTTTTAATTTAAGCGTGGGTGTCCAATCCATTTTGCTCTACCATCATTATTTCGAGGTGTTACAAACGTAATGACAAGCTTAGTATACCCCATAGGTTTCCTCTAGGGTATAAAAGAAGTTAAAAAAAAATTTGAAATATTTAGGGTCTAGAGAGGGTTAACTAGAATTTCGTCTAAAAGACGGCAAAACGCTGCTAAATCTATGGTCTATTTTGAGTCATCAAATGACGTTTTTTCATATATTTCTGTATAACACATGTATGGTCGGTCATTTTGTGATTAAATTCCGATTACATTATTTAAACTTATACCAACTTGAAATCCTGAAAGACGTCATATGTCGACTTCAAAAAGTGCCACTCAAAACGAAGTCTATATTTCACGGAAACTAAACTTGATGGTCTTTAAAATAACTAATATTGACGTCAAAAGCACTTCGCTGGAAAATGGTCAATAATAAGTCAATAGTAAACGAGAACTCGATGAAAATGTCCTAGTTTCGTAGAAAACTTACGTCTAAATGACGTTGAAATGAGCAAGTTATTCATAATCTATTTTCAGTTAAAAAAAGACATTCTATAGACGAGACAAGTCTTAAAATGTTTGTTGGGTGCATTTGCTCATAATATATGTATAATAAAAAAATGTATTCTAGAAAAAAAATTTAGTGGCCATCTTTCCCGCAGTGTCAAAATATTTACTGGCAATCTCACCCTGGCATTACGGGACTGATGACCAATTTGTATCTATATCTGTACAGCCACATCGGAAATCAAAAGTTATCACATATTCAGGGTTATACCATATTTTAGTTCGGTATTTTTATACAAATATATATTTATACAAATTTTAATGCAGGTTTGAATTTTTCCAAAATTCGCATACCTTACACAGTATGATAATTTTACTATAAGATCAAGAACTTTTCCTCAATAAAACTATATAAAAGTAGAAACGCCTAGCAGGGATAAATATCCCCGTTTCATCCAAGTTCCATCTCCTGAAACAGTGAATTCTTCTGAAGATTGGAATATTGGTTTAGGTAAGTCCATAATTCCACAAAATTTCTCTCTGCCTGCTAAACCAATTCCAAGAAGTCTGAACGCAAAAACTAATCATATGCTTTACCACCGCGTAAGAGGGCATGAGTTTATAAGAACTGGTCCACATTTATCACAGTTTACTTTTAGTTTAAAACCAAGACCACAAAGAGAAGTTTCAGTAAAGTTTATATCGCCCCGTTACACTTTTTACACTTTACGACTTCACTAATACCAGAAAAAAATAGATCCAAAATTAATTAATCGTTAGCCAAAGGATGCATTCACATCAAAATCCATGGTTTCATGTTCCTTTAATTTTTTAGCTGATGCACTGGTACTAGTAAGGTACGAGGTAGCGTTTTCCGTTGAATAACGATTTATCGGTCGTTTTTTTCTTTTTTGCTCCAACAAGCACGTCCAACTGCTTCTCGTTCACCTTTTTTTTTCTCTAAATCGACTAGTTTCGATATTTTAACAGTATTTTGCTATTTAAAAATTATAAGAAATGTCGATAGAGTGTTTCTCTAAGGATTAAGTCAAAAACGTGTGCACTCTCTAAGGAGCACAGTACGCACGAAAAAAACAACCTGGTGGAAGAGGTAACCGAAACACAATATGAAATCAGTGTTTATAAAAAACTAATTAAATTAAAGTAAAATAATTCGATTAAATTAAAAAATTTAAAAAATCCAAATTTGACAAATTAAAAAAATTATAAGCCCGGGGTTACCCAGAAAGGGTATTTGGAGGAAGAAATAAAAACTAAAGTGCTCAAGATTTCTATTAATACCACGTTTCTCTTCAATTTTACATTAAACATCATCCAATTACGGGGGCATATTATATCAGTTACCACATAAACGAGTAAAATTTACCAAAATATAGGCACAATTGATAACTACTAGAAGATATTATCAGACGCCCCCATATCTCGTATGGTCTATGGTGAAACTGCATATTTTGTGCAGGAAAAACTAATTTTTCTTGGACAATCAATTCCCATTCTATTTGTGAATTTCAGATTTCTATAGGAAATGAAAAATTGAATTTTCCTCTGTATACAGATAGCAAAATGATACAGAAATGTACCATGACAAATACTCGCTTTTGTTTCCTCATTCTTTTAATCCCCATTTGATCATTCTTTTCTTCATGAGTTCATATTCCAAGGAACACTATAGAAACAAATGATAAAAAAAAAAAAAAACATCAATTGTTTTTCGCGTTCTGTAAATATATTCAATAATTTCCCAAAGTGGCCATCTTACCCGGATTTACCCTATAGTCATTCGCAAAACAGGAGTTGCAAGAGTCCTTGGAAATGATTATTACTCGTTGTGATCGTTGTTTGCTGCAGAAGGTGTTTACTTCATATCAATAAAAAAAAAAAAATACAAATAATTCTTGGAGTTTTTTTTTCTAGAGCATCGCAAAAACTTGGTTTTTCTTTGCAGATAGCCTGCGTAAGATAATTTGATATACGTGCGTCGTCGCATGTTGTGTGGTTCCTATATTTTCTTACAATCACACAACATGGATCTGATACTACTCCCATGCTATCTTCTATACGAGTAGTGGCACTAGTAGTAGTAGTAGTAGTTAACACATTTTTGAAAGAGAGGGATCTCTCTATCTAGCTTGCTCCCCCCATCTCCCTCTCCCTCTTCACTAGATACACTAATATCGAAAAAATTTAAGAAATTCACTCAAAACGGAAGTTATGTTGGTTTTCCATATAAATTTCCTCTACTGGAGGGCAATCGATGAAAGTACTAAAATACTTAAATACTTCCGTTGTAGATTTTTATTGAGAAGGGTGATAAACGGCTCGCTTCATTCACTGCAGCTATAGAGTTCGCTTCATTATGATTTTTCTTATTTTTATGTCTCAATCAAATGGAACTACATTTGTTTGAGTGATCACCACACTATTTTTGAGTGAACTATATAAACTTTACTTCAGATGGCTTAAGGAAGTACTTTTCAAGAAGGTTGGGTTTTTTTTTTCATGCTAGTTTTATGTAGTTGCAGAAAATGTGCCGTGCAGCTTCTTCTGTTCCTGATTAGATAAGTGCCGAACTTGATTCATACTCAATTATAGTAATTCGAAACTTCTTTTCTGTGTTTCTGTTTTTTTCTTTTTTAGAAAATTTTTGATTGCCTCTGCTTGAATCTTTATTTAGATCTTCAGCTATTCCGATAGCCTTCCTTTTGCAGATAAAATCAGGATATCGTAGATAGGATCTAATCGCTTGAATTTCATCTTAAATAATCTTCAAGTATAGTTGGGGGGCTACTTCTTAATTTTCTGTAATATTGCCATAATAGCTTGGATATACCTTTGATATCTGTATATGATCACATGGTGTTTCAGTATAAAGGGATAAAACGTCTTAGGTTGCAAAGCTGGGCAATACTTAAGTAAAAAAGACTTAAGTACTACTTAAAGTATATTTTCGTTACTTAAGGCTTATTACTCAATACTTAGTACTTGAACATAAGTACTCGCTTCTATGTACTTGTTCTTAAGACTTAGTTTTGTACTTAAGTAGCAGGATTTTTACTTCGTAGTAAAGCAAACACAATCTCTAGCGCAATTCCTGTTTTGTAACGCGTCAAGCAGAACCTTAAACAAACAATAACATACAAACAAAACTGGGAAAGTAGAATAAAAACCAGTAACGTCTCACTCGAATATAAAATCGACGATACCCCGATTTGATAACATAACCAACGGTAAGCAAGCAATGCCTCGCTCCAATATAAAATCAATGATGCCTCGATCTGATGTAGGGAAGGCCCCAATTTTTTCTTAGAAATTTACTTTTTCCTTAGAATTTTTATGCATTATTGGAGGCGACATTGGGTGCTTGGTCGGACCTCTAATAGTTTTTATGAGTGTAGCAATGAGAGGTGAAAGTTTTACTCTACGTGCAGCGCCGAAAACTATAAAAAACTATTAATAGTAGCCACTATGGTTACTATATACATATTATAGTTTTCAAAAGGTATTTACTGGGTCTTTCAAATTGAGTTTACAAAAGTAAATAATTAAAAGACATATAATTTGAATTATTTTTCAAATACAATGTTTGCCATTTATAATCTAAAAATGATATCTTCCATGTGACCACCTCTTGCGTCTCTACAGTACCCGATTCTTTTATCAAAATTTTCAATCACATTCTGGCATAGTTGCGGCTCTATCTCTCTATCTCTCGAATAATTTCTGCTTTCATTGCTTCAACGTTTCGAAGATTATCCTTGTAGACCTGTGTTTTCACATGACCCCAGAGAAAGAAGTCTAACGGTGTCAAATCACAGGATCTTGAAGGCCAATTCTCGTCACCGAATCTGGAAATAACATGGTCTGGAAACTTTGTATGCAGTAATTGCAAAGTTTTTCTGGCTGTATGATACGTAGCCCCACCTTGTTGAAACCGCATATCTTCAGTATCGATATTTTTCAGTTTTGGCCATAAAAGAATTGTTATCATGTCGCGATTTCTCGTACCGTTAACGGTTATGGCTCTTCCAGCATCATTTTCGAAAAGGTACGGACCAATAACACCACCAGACCACAATGCACACCAAACAGGGACACTTTGTGGATGCGTTCACCTCTCTTGAATCACTCGAGGGATTTCCTCTCCCCAAATACGGCAGTTTTGTTTATTAACGTAGCCACCGATCTCGAAATGTGCTTCGTCCGAAAGGATGATTTTTTTTTTAAATCATCGTTCTGTTCCAGTATCCAATTGGTAAAGGCCCTGGCGCATGGAATGATCTTGTGGCAGCAATTTTTGTGTCAATTGAACTTTGTAGGCCTTCAACGCTAAATCTTTTTTTGCATAATACGCCATACAGTTGTTTCAGAAAATCCCAATTGTTGTGAACGTCGGGAAATTGACGTGTTGAGATCAGCTGCAACATTATCACTCACAGCACTAATATTTTCTTCTGAACGACCGGCACGAGCATACTGACGTCTTTCTCGATCTTGTATTGCACCAGTTTCTTGAAATTTCCGCACAATATTACCAATTTGTTGCTCAGTTGGACGATTGTGTCGGCCATAAACATCGTGTAATTTGCGAAATACATTTCTTACAGAACGACCATTTTCATAAAATAATTCAATAATCTCAGTACGTTGTTGTAATGTATATGTCTCCATTTTTATAAATGGCAAACTTTCAGCTGTCAAAATGACATATAATATGGGTGCGTTCGATATTTGAGGTGTGGTACACAGGCGCGTACTTTTGAAAACTGAATTTGAAAGACTCTGTATTTATTAATATCTATTAACTGAACTGTATAAACTTTATTATATTACTGCCAACGTACAAAGTTTCCAAAAAAGTACTTTAAAAATTACTTTTTATAAACTTAGTACTTAGTTACAAGTACTTTTTATACATGCGGTACTTGTACTTACGCTGAAGTACTCAAGCCTTCGGTACTTGTACTTAAGTATTTTTTCTTTGGTACTTGCCCAGCTCTGTCAAGGTGATAGCTAAGCTCGAGGTAAGCAAAAGAATTTATGGATAGACGGGGGGTGGAGGAGGGTGGCAAATGCGTCCTTTGGACGATAGGAGGAGAGGCTCTAATTTGTGGTACTACTTTCCTGTAACTGCTATATCTTTCTTAATATGAATCTTATAAAGTTAGTTTGGAAATAAAATAGTAAACCACCATCCAGAATTCCTTCGATCGGCAATTATAGATCGTCAAATTTAAGAAATTGGAAAGGTTTTCCTACTTTTTTTTTTTGTATAGAATAACCATGGTACTTTTTTGTAAGATTTTATACCTACATTATCGCTAACACTCCTGTAAGAATGGTGCGCATGCCTCTAGTCAAATCTCGGTAGTTGTATTTGTTTTCGTCACCATATGCGCTATTGTTGTTTATTTCGATTGAGAACTAAATCTTTTCCATAAAAAATTGTAGGGTCCTTGGGTTGTTTTTTTTTTTTTTTTTATCATACATGAAACAGTTGTAGTACCTACTTCATCTTGGGTTAACCTTTAATTCTTTCAGGGGCAATGGTATAAAATATATACCACATTTTTCAAAACTTTTCCAATGAAATTTGGCAACGGTACAAATTCAATACTATACGAGGATTCGTTCTCGGAACATATTCTTTGTAAAAAAATTATAATTTTTTGGTAGGCGTACGTAACTGTACGTAAATTCCATGAAAAACATAACGGTATTTTTCCTACTGTCAAAGTGATAACGGTATTTATATTCTTATTGTATCGTGTTCAGGTGTTTTGTTCCTAGTTTAGTTTTAAACTAACAGGCGATTATTTGAAAACATATTGGCGTTTACTGTGAATTATTTTTTAAAGAGATTTGAGAGTAGAGTAGACTAAGTGGTTAGATTTATATACCACCGCACAAAAAATAATTTTGCCTTATGTAAGCCACTTTTACCAAAATATAGCATATTTAGTCCTACAAGTGTTGAAACATTATAGATGTCAAGGGATGATTTCGAAACTGATGACGAAATTATTCTGAGCGATTTAAAAAAAGTTTGGAATGCAAAAGCTTTTAATCCACCGAAATGGACCAGAAATTTCCGTAAAGCTGAACCAGAACAATTCAAGGGAACACACTATGGTCCATCGGAGATCATTGCAAATCTTCCTTCAAAAGAGCCAAGGGATCTTTTCAGTGCATTACTCACTGATGAAATATACAAAGTACAACCCTTACTGGATATGCTTTTGGAAAGATATCAAAAATGTTTTGAGCCAGGAGTACTTCTTGCGGTAGACGAATCGATGATTAAGTTTAAAGGTCGCAGTTCTCTGAAGAGCAGTACTTGCCTAAAAAGCCCATAAAAAGAGGATATAAAGTATGGATGATTTGCGATAAGAGTGGTTACATATATAACTTTGAAATATACACAGGCAAAAAAGGCAATGATATTCAGAAAAACTTGGGCGAAAGCATCGTTTTGCACATGAGCTCTCCTTTTATTGGTAAAAATCACAAATTGTATTTTGATAATATTTTTACAACATGTTATTTGATGGTTGAGTTGAAGCTGAATGGAATATACGCATGTGGCAATGTACAAGCCAATCGGAAATTTTTACCATCAGATTTGAAAGAGGACAGGAAACTCTCCCGCGGTGAATTCGACTGGAAAACAAGTAACTCTGGATTACTTTATCTAAGCTGGAAAGACAAAAGATCGGTTACTATGCTTTCAAATTTCCATGATCCTGAAAAAGTAACTAAAGTTACACGAAGAAAGCCCGATGGTACTTCAGAGTTAGTTCCTTGTCCCGAAGTTATTGCTGAATATAATTAAAATATGAATAATGTTGATAAGTTTGACTAGCTCAAAAAATATTACGAGGTTGACCGAAAGAGTCACAAATGGTGGCATAGGATTTTCTTTCATTTTTTGGATGTGTGCGTCGTGAATGCTTATATCTTAGCAAAATTTGTCGACTACAAGCAACCTCTAAAGGAGTTTAAATTGGATATTATCAACTATTTGACAACTTATATAACATTGCCTCAAAAACGAAAATCTAAACGAGAAAAAGTTTAGATAAAAAACAACAACCCTTATGTTGATCTATCCATTCAACCGGCAGGCTCATTACATCAGCCAATAAGATTACATTACGGGGCGGCGCTGTGCCAAATGCAGTAAAAAGGGACACGAAAGGCGAACACAGTGGATGTGCTCTACGTGTTTTACAGATTTTCACAAAAAGTGATCGTATTATGTGCGATGGTATAAAATTCATACCATGTCCTTACGCAGGACTCTGCAATTAAACAATATTAATTAAATTTTTTTTTTTTGTTCAATAAATGGAATAAACTCAGTTTGACTAAATTTCGTTAATTTTTTTAATTTTATCATATCGTATCCCTGAAAGAGTTAACTCCTTTTTTTCCGTGCTCGTCACCTTGTTGTCTAAGAGTTGCACTTGCCTAAACTTCATCCAATTACACGTGTTGTTGGTATCAATCAGGTTAACCGGGGAACTCGATTCGATCTAGATTGGTAGTAGTACCTACTACTAGATCGTAAAATTAATCGCATCGAATATTCTTCAGCGTTAGTAAAAAAAATAACTGGCAAATTGCTTTCTATTGAATTTGGAAAATCTTCGATTCAAATTAAACAGTAGAAAATGCTCCTGAAAAAAATTCGATTTGATATAGATTTGATCGAATCGAATTCCCCGGTAGGCCTGAATACTTTGATTTTGGATGGATAGCTTCGTAGACAAGCTGATACGAGGGGTTGTCCAATAGCAATCTGGTGTGCCATTGGAAACCATTTTTGCCATAAAATTATTCATTGCTATTTCATTCGTAATCATAAGACGACCAGATTCATCAAATTTATGAGGGAGAGGAGAGGTCGTTGTCTGGGTAGTCATCAATCCAGTCTCTATCTTCCTGTTGCTGTTAAGTTGGATTTCCATCAAACGGACTATAGTCATCAAATTTATGTTTTGTTTTTAAATTTTGAAAACACACAAAAGACACAAACAAAACGTAAACAAATCAAAAAATCTCGTATTTCTTTCGATTAAGCGAACTTTTTATTTTGACTGTGTATGCGATTCCTGTGATCTTTTTTTTTTTAATCCTGTTTTTTTTGTTTGTTTATTTTTACACGGACGTTTTTCTCGAAACCGACGTGACGTAGATAATATGTAGTAGGAAATATCTGTCGACAGTCAAAGATTATGAAATAAATTTTTATTTTTAATATTTAATGAGAGTGAGTTAGGTAGGTCCCCTCAAAAATTTGTAGTTTTTTGTTTTTGTTTTTTCGTTTGAAAGGGCTACATTCAAGGATTATTGCATATAAAGCTCTTCTACGTTTCTAAAGTTAAATTTTCGATATTATCAGGGTTAGTTATATAGGTATTAACCCTTTCGGTACATATTTATTTATTTCGAGGAAAAAATTATAATTTCTGTAAAAATTAGATAATCAGTTTAATATTATACAAAAAATAAATTTGTCAAAGGATGTAAAGGAAAGGAATTAAGGATTGTTGCCATATGGAAAGAAAAGTTCTCAAAGATTAATAATTATGTAAAAAACTCACTTTTTACATATTTATTTTTAAGTAACAATATTAGCAATATAATTAAAGTAAAAAAAAAAAAAAAAAATCAAACCGTGAATGGAAATATAAAAATTATAAAATTAATAACACTCGTATTAATTAAAAAAAAAATAATAATAATAATTTAAAAAGTTCATTCATGCTTATGATACGATATGAAGCAGTTTTTATTTTGCGTTGGAATACATAAATGAATATTGTACTTCTTGCACTTGTACCGTGTGAAACTGCTACAATTATCAAACTTACATCTAGTTTTATTCATGGTGTATTCGGGCCAGTGATTACAGCAGTCATATCTTTTAGATACACTGGGAGCACTTTCGTAGGTTCTTCGCGGAGCAGTTTCGCATGCTTTTTGTGAGCTCGTTATCATTGAGCTTCCGCCATCGCTTTCAACATCACTTACATATATCCAGGCGTGGGCGCCCGCGTTTTCTTTATTGTGGAGCTGAAGATATAAGGAGCGCTGTCGATATGTCGTTTCGAAACTCTAGTAGGTCCATACGTTTTTTATCAGGTATATTGAGAGCATTGAAATCGCGTCGATATTCCAGCCAGGAGTTGCAAATGGCTATATCAATCATATGATCGAAGACTCGCAAAATTCACCTATTGGTTCTAATGCTTATCCTATAGAGAGAAAGTAAAAAGTCTACTTTGTCGACGCCACCCATATGTTGGTTTTACATCCTTACAATTTCAGGTGGCGCAATTTTAATTTGTTTTTTTTTTTCTTTTCTTGGGAGAACCTTTCAACTTCATCCACACTTTTATCTCCATAAATTGAAGAGGACATCTGAACAAGACCGCTGTCATACTATCGAAGTAAAAATACATTTTTAGATCTTTCCACACGGAAATCGTAAGATCCTCGACCTATTTTTTTTTTTTTAATTCTTTCTCAGATTTCATTTCAACTTTTTACCATCATATTTGCCTATCCTATCGTACCAGTTGCCAAGATACCCTGCTCTTTTAGCTGAATTATTAGGTTTATGCCAGTAAAATAGTTATGAAAAAATAATTTAAAGTTTTCGTCTTTTGGAATCGTCCTTGATAGCCGCATAACTATATCATAGCAGGCAGAATCCCATCTTAGTGTTTCCAATTTCTGTATTCCTTCCTTGGTATACTTAAAAATCTTGAATAATATACCATTTGAGTTACATAATACGAAAAGCTTTAGGCCCCACTTTATTGGTTTTTTGGGCATGTATTGCTTTAAACGGTATCATCATTTCATCTATGCATAAATTTTCCTCCTTTGAAATGCTTGTAGGTACATCTTGACAGAATTGCGTCGATCAATAGACAATCCACAATTTATCATTGTGATTTTCACTAACAGAAAATTTCAAGCTGTTTCTAATCGAATGGAAACGATTTCTTGAAATAGTATACCCGGAAAAGCACTTATTTGTGTTGCTTTTTCCCAATACAGTTTAATACGTGGAAAGTTTATTGTTCCTATGATAATTTCCAAATCAATTAATTTTTATAGCTCTTTGATTGAAACCAAGCTTCGATTTCCCTCTCATTCTCATAAGTGTATGCTGATTTGTAGCTTGTAAAATTTTTGTGTACAGTTCTTTGCTGAAATATTGGCTGAAGTATGTGATCGGTGTTTTCACATTTTCTGAAATATATCCCTCTCCAACAAAAACAGCCTGTGGATTTTTCCAATTAGTTTTTATCCAACGAAATTCCTGTCTTTTTCGGGTTGGCATAGTTAATGGACCTGTGTCATCGATTTCATTCATTGGAACCTTGATTTCATCCACTACAACTATATTCGGTGCGTCATCAGCCTCAACATCCATCTGTTCACTTTTCTCAAAATCGGCTAATATCTTAGCTACATCAAAGTCCTCGTTTTCTTCATTTTCTTCTTCCGATATTTCCGAATCCTCAAAATAATCTTCTATCCACATTTTCTTTAGTTATTTTCGTATATTTGCGAATATTTCCTGAAAGAGAAAATCACTCATAATAACACGCAAAAAAATACAATGTTGCCATATGGCAACAATTGGATTCGTATAATTTTTTTACCATAAAAGCAAATTGTTGCCAAATGGCAACAACCAAATTCACGTGAATTGCGTAACCAGTAAAATTAAATTTACACGAAATTTTTCAGCTGCAAACCACAATTCAAGCTACTTCTTCATATTCAAATGCAAAATTTAAAAAAAAATTCTAGAAATTTATGAGAATATGTATAAGAATACAAACTTAAACATAACCCCTTCAATTTTCCATTGTAATCCACTTATCACTTTTGAACTTACATCACGATCAATCAGATTTTAAATGATAATCGAAACTGCAAGATTTACTACTTTGCGAAAGTCTAATAAAGGGAAAAATGACGATAAAAAGAATTATAACAAAGACTTCTGTCAATAGTTGAAATGCGTGTTGCCATATGGCAACAAAAAGACCGAAAGGGTTAACCCTTAACAATAACAGGAAAACTGCTCCTCTTTTCGTCAGCCTTCTAGTTACTGTAGTTTTTTGTATTAACTTTTAAGACAACTCTTACTACTTACTATACTAGTTAAAGTTGCCCGTTCTTAGAACGGGATCAAATCTTTTACATAATATTACTTTTCAAAAATTTCATGGAAAACCAATCAGATTTCTTGTAAAGATCATTCATTCACCAGCTCTACTTGTTGTAAATTTTTGAAGAATGTTTATTTTCGTCTGATGCGATAAGGCCACGTAAAGTTGTTCATGTGAGAAAATGGCAGTGTTTAAATCGATGTGTCCTACATGGTCGAATGTTTGTCCTTGTGATTTTTTAGGCTGAGATCAACGGAAATTACCGTCGTCATAGGATGAATGGCAAGTAGTAGATGTAGTCAAATTGATTCGTGCGATAAGAAACTAATTATTTCACCTCGATTACATTCGGATATAATCTCTGCTCTCATTGAATTTCGGTGAAGTCCTTTGAAAATCATACGTGTAACTTTGCATTCTTTGAGTTCTTGAGTTTCGCAATAGCATTATCATAATTCCTTCCTTCAACAGCAACACATGTGGTAGCATACCCGCGATGCTGTTTGCTCATTAAGAAACTCTACTGATGGAAAATTTTAATGTATCACTGGGATCTTCTAAGGCGACAGAATCTGCGCAATATTAGATAATGGTCGCATCTCCTGTTATCATCATATAGGAATGATTATTCTGTTCATTTTCCAGCGTATGAGTATTGGTTGGAGCTCGTTTTGCTAACTCCTCAATAAACATTTGCTATGGATGTTGCTCTGTAGATCGATGCAATAAAGTTAATCATAGCATGAGGGATTTCAATTATGTCGTTATAGTTTAATCAAGGAATTGATTGAATCCCTTCCTTTCCCAACATCTAAAAGCCGATTATTGTGCTCATTCTGTCCTTAACTACACATATTTGTTGTCGGTGATAGTGACATGAAATTCTGCCCCAAAATATACTTGATTTAATACTACTTTCGATAATGTCCATACGTGTTCATCTGGCAACAAGTGGTAGAGTTTGTCGACAATCGCCTCCCGGAACTACCAGATTCCTTCCAATTAATGGCAGCTCATTTGTGGAAATTTCTTGCAGAAACTTGCTGTTTCATCTGAGTCTGTGCTTTGTTATCTTCTCTATGATGATCAACTTCAGGAGAATTAAGACGCATCGATGAAACGGAAGTATCGAGAAGCGGAACTGGAAGTTTAAATCTCCTATGTACTGTTAGTTTGCACTTCTCATCAGAGTTGCAGCTATTCCAATTATAAAAAACAAAAACCTGCTTAAATTTATATTCTTTTAGACTAAGGTTTCCAAAAGGAAAGCCTGTTGGAATTAGTGTTTAGAGGTCGCTCAAATCGCAAATAGTGTTTTTTTTTTTGGCCGTTTTGGACTTTCAGGAATAAAAGTCGTTTTAGAAAATTAAATTCTTCTTTTTTTCATAAATTTTTCAAAACGAATATTCGGACCCGAAACTCCAGTTTTCTGACTTCTTGTAAAATTTGTTGGAAGGGAAAGTGGTATGCGGGTATACTTTAATCTACAATCGATTATCTTTTCTAATGACTACAACTTAAGGGGGTCATGTAGCGTAGCGTCATGTTCTCAAAATGCTATTTTCGAAGGTGAAACATTTTTACAAATTACAAAGATAAAAGTAACGACTTTGTACCAATGACATTTTCTTTTGTAATGATTGGATTCGACACCCACGCAAATTATTAAAAGTTATTTTGATTTTTGCATGTCCGCCTGTCTGTTTGTTTACTGTGTGCCTGTCCGTCTGTCTGTCTGTCTGTCTGTCTTACCGTCCACACGATAATACGAGAGCGCGTTCACTTTAAGTGCTGAAATTTTGCACACACGCTTTAAAAAAAACAAAACAATTCAAGTTCGAAAATGTGACAAATCGGGCAACTCCTTCGTAGGATTGCCATACAAAAATATAGTTTTTAACTGGAGATTTGGCCACTGCCCTAAAAAGCGTTGACGTAGAGAGCTGAATTTTTTTTGAAATTTACATGGTGTTTTCATAGTAATAGCAAAAAAATGTCAAAAATGGACCCGTGACGTGAAGAGCTCAAATTTTGTATGCGGCGTTTTTATAAGAATCGCAAATACAAGTTCAAAAATGGACTAAATCGGGCTACACCCTTTCTTGGTGTTGCCATTCAAAACTTTGGGTTTTCACTATTTGGACACTGCCTGAGAAAGCGTTGACCTAGAGGGCTGAGATTTTGTAGACACAGTTTTCATAAAATTAAGAACGTAAAATAACTAAATTTTTTACATTTTTTTTTTTATGAGAAGAGCACATAGCAAACCTCGGCTAAATATATCATGGGTACGAACCAAAAAAAATTTTCAATATAGGCAAAATGGAATTTTTTCCTTAGAATTTAAATCAACCATATTTCTTCAGAATTCATATGCATTATTGGTGGCTGTAGAAGGTTCAAACAAATTCTGTCTGCGATCGTATTACGGGATTAGTTGTGTGTGAGGGGCGGTGGTGGTTCGCCGGGTGGAGGTAAACATTAATGCAAGACTTACTTCTTTTAATAGTACGGTACGGCCGAACTTGACTTCTGGGCTCTGTTACAGCTCGTGTGGTGCGCATAGAATTAATTCTACATGGAATCAGGCTAGAAATTTCGTCAGAGCAATAGAAGCTATAGAAGTAGCGATAAAAAAGTGACAGACATCCGGCATTACTTCGGTGCTCTAGGGAATCAATAGTTGCTAACGTCATCGCTAATCAGCCGGAAAGCCTTCTTTTGGATTTTGTGTAACGCGGACAATGCAGTGCGTCCAGCCCTTACCCAAATATGATATGAGACCTGTAGATTTGCGTCAAGTCTGATGGTGTAAAATATTTCTTGCATCTTGCAAGAAGCCCAGGCATTTCATCGCGTTTTTAGCAATACAAAAAAAATGTGATCAGACCAACTAAGTCTTTTTTGTTTATGTTTTTTTTTTATTAAGCCAAGCTCAGGGGATACCCTATGATGCAAAGCACATCATGGGAGAAAGGAGATAGGGAAAAGATTAGGGGATAAGAGGAGAGTGGCGAAGGTGCCGATATATGTCGCCCTTAAACTTCCGCAGATTGTTTATCGGAGTAAAGACAGAAGATGGTAGACTGTTTCATATTCGCACAGTTCGGGATAAAAAGCATCACGGAAATTTTCATGTATGGGTAAAAGGATGTGGGTGGTTTGCTGCGCGAGTATTGTGTACAGAAATCATTCTACAAGGGATTAGACTAGATATTTCATCAGAACATTGACCATGCATATAGCGATAAAGGAGCGAAAAGCATCCAACATTGCGACGGTGCTCGAGTGAGTTGATATGACAAGTTATTGTCATATCACCAATGAGCTTGAAGGCTCTCTTTTGAACAATATCCAATGAAGCTAAGGCTGTACAACCAGCCACAGCCCAGATATGGCCTGAGATAGGTCTAATGTAGGACTTGTAGAGGAGCGCTAGATTTGACGAGCTGGAATATTTCTTACCTTACCTTTTCAGAAATCCAAGACATTTCGATGCTTCTTTGGCAACCAACAGAGAAGATGTGATCTATCCAGTTTAACTTCCTGGAAATATTATTAATGCTAAGAATGCTTAGTGACGGTGAATCAGAAATCACAGATTGTTAGATATTTCAATGTCTAAGATGTTAAGAGATTGTGAGTTCGAAATATTTTCTCCATCGACGAAAATAGGTTGAGTGGGAGTTGAAGTATGTTTGAGTGATAACAGACAACATTGCGTTTTTGGAAGCATTAAACAAGACCCGATTCGCTCTCTGCCCCAAGCTAGTATTGTTGTGAGGTCATAGTTTAGTGAACTGAACATGTGGCTTCGTTTGTCAGCTGCACGGGAATCAGCTATAAAGTCGAACGAGTACACAAAATCAAAAGTGCTGTCGTGTTCAAAACTAAGAATATGATTAAAAGTGAGAGCTAGCAAATCATTAATTAAAATGAGGAAGAGAGTAGGAGAGAGCAAAGAACCTTGCGGTACACCGGCATGAATTAATCCATTTTAAGAAAAGGAGGGGGTCTAGACCTAATGCCTGAAGTTAAGCTAAAAGAGCAGGATGCCAGACTCTATCGAAGTTCTTCGAGATATCTAATCCGATGATCTCAGATTCACCAAAATTATAGAGACATTGATTCCAAAGCTCGGTAATGAATGTTAGTAAATTTTCCGTAGAGCGGCCAGCACGAAATCCGTATTGGCGCGATCGTGATTAGTTTCTCGATATTTCATCAATTGAGTGTGGATGAGTGTTTCGAAAACCTTCCAAAGAATCAAAGTAAGGGCAATTGGTCTATAATTTAAGGGATCGCTTGCTTCTCCTTTTTTGGGTTTTGGCTGAACATGTGCATGTTTCCATGCCGAAGGAAAAATTCTTGTCAAATAGGATAGGTGAAATAGTTCGTGTAGAGGTTTAGCTATAAATAAGAAGCACATGACTTGAGTGCCAGAAGCGAACTATACCATCATGCCCAGCAGCCTTAGACACCTTGAGACCTGCGAGCACTTTGAAAACCTCCCTTCTAACGGAAATGTAACGATCTTTGCATGTAATTGAAGGTTGATGGAGAAGGAGGATCTTACGAAGAAGGTGACAAAAAAGAATTCGCAGCAAAGTTAGTTGCAAACAAATTAGCTTTCTCCAATAATTCCGTGTACACATCCCCACCCCGTTGTGAATTAGTTGCGGTATCGAAGAACTGGTGAAGTTTTTCTTGACTGTTTTAATAAGAGACCAGAAACTCTTACTCCCTTTCTTATACTAGTAAATATGTTTTGGTCGAATTGGAACTTGTTCCTCGCTGAATAATAAATAGATTTTCAGCGTAACACCTGCTTCTTTATAGATCTGTCTCCAATTCCGCTGAATGACAGCGTTTATATTCCTGAAATGTAGCTTCCTTGTTTTTAATAATGGCGGTATAACTGTCATTGTTAAACAAAATTTCACTAGTATAATATAGGTGTAGACAATAAAACAAAAACAAAAATTCACCTGATGTCATATCACGCCCATATTTTTTTACGCATGTTTTTTGTTTTTTTTTTCTTGTTTTTCTCCAATGTTGGAGAATAATTTTATGTGCGAAAAAGAGTAAAACAAAAAAAAAAACACAAAATAGGTATACTACCTACATAGATATGTACCTAGGTGTATATATAAAAAATTTGCACAACATCATCAGCGGCATGATGCAACAAACACAACATACATGGAACGCCATCATATATATTTGAGAGAAAAAAAAAACCACAGAAATAAAGAACGTCGAACATTTCGCGATCGCGCTAGGTACCAACCAACTACAATATATGTATGTTGTGCCTCCGCCACCGCGCACCGCCATCATCTTCTCTAGATAGTCTCGTTTCATATTGTTTTTCTCTTCTTTATGATGACATCGAGAAACGTGAATTTTTCGTTAGTCAGATCGCCATTTTTACGGGATTTATAAATCTTGAATGATTTTCAGTAAGTTTTAAGGAGTTTTTTTTTCTTCAATTTTATACTTTTTTTTCTTTATTTATTTTTTATTAAATTATTTAATTTTGTTTGAACTTATTAATTTATATTTTTATAATTATATCAAGATATGTATGTAGGTACATAGGGGGATGCAACAACTTAACATAAATATTTTAATATTTTTTTTTTTTTAAGAAAAATTGAAAATTTATTGTCTTCTTCTTCAAATTAAATTTAAAAAAAAAAACATCCTTTGCTGTTGTTGTGTTTTTTATTTATGAATTGATTTCATTAAATTTAATTTAAAAATCTTTTTGTAGGTACTTGTATTAGGAGAAGGAGTAAATAGATAAATCTTATATAATGTCTGTCGTCGTACCCGCACCTACCTAAAAAAAGGAAACAGAAATTTTTCTTCCTTTTTAACTATTCCATTGTTTCCACACACTTAAATAAAATTCACATGCACTTAAATACTCTCCTTGTGCGGTGAAAATGATGACAATATTTACGACAAAGGACAACAGTTTTTTGACTTCGTCCTTTCCAAGAATATAATTTTTTTTTTTTTTTTTATCTTTGAAACACATTTAAAAGAAGCAGGAAAATATCGTTTAGTTTTTGTGTGGAAATTGTTTTTTGTTTAGTGTGAGAAAGAATAAAATTTTTGATGAGAATTTATCTTTAGCATTTTCGCGCGCCATTGATAACAATAATTTAAAAATATATATATATATTTTGGCGCGCAATTCAGGAAGTGATGTCACATTCATAATACTAGTTATAGGTATAAAATATGCGCCTTGCGTGCGGCACACACTGCGAGACGTGTGCTGTGTTGTAAATACATACATATGTGAATAGTGGAAAAAATATAATGTTTAATTGTTTATTTATTTTTTTTTATTTATGTATATACATAAATGTCAAAAGTCAATTAGTACCTAATTACTCCTATTTTTGTATATTTTTTTTACTTTATTTTCTTTCAACATGGCATTAATTTGGGCAATAGATTTTTTTTGTATTTGTAATTTTGTAGGCGGTACACAATAATTTTCAGTCAGAAACCAATCAACTAGCAAGATCAATTATTTGTCTCGTTTACTCACTTTATATTATTAAATCTTATTCAGCCAGGTCAGAAGAGATTCCCATATTTATTGAGCGAGAAAAATACTTGCAAATATTTTATACGCGCGCCTTTTTTTTATAAATTTATCATCATATATATGCATAAATTGTGTGAATGCGTATTATTTTCACTTTGTTTTTGCATTTACTAATCTATAGTAGAGTGAACGTATGAGCACACACGCACACATTATTGTTTTATTAATTTGCGTTCAGATGTAGGTATCCATATGTGAAAATAGTATCGCGGAATATTTTTGAAAATTTTATATTGGTGTGTGTGTGTGTAGTCTCTATATGCCACTGTGTTTTTCTTACTCTCTCTTTTTTTTTTGACAAAATGGATACGTAGAATGTTTATACGCCGAGTGTCAGCCATTGCCATTTTTATTTTCTTAATTCTATGATGAGCGTTATAATAAATGTCGTCCAGTGTACAGTAGTAGTAGTTTGGTGGTGGTGGTGGTGTGGTCTGTTTGCGACTGATGTAGTGGTTTTGGCATACCCGGTGAGAGCGCTGAGAGAGATGATCCAAGGTTTAAGTGAATGTGCGATCTTTTCGCGGAAATTGGAAATAAATGTTAGGGGGTAGAGAGATCTCTAACCTTACAATAAGAATAAAAAAAAATTCGTTTGCACCTTTTTAGTGCTATTATTTCATATTAATTTAAACAAATTATATTGTCATTATGTATAGGTGCATATGTATGTAGTGATTTTGTCTCCTTATACCTCTACCCTTTGATATTCTTATTGGTTAGGTTTGGAATTGTTATTTTACCACCAGTAGGTAATGGGAGAAAAATTGTAATTTTCCCATTATCATTATTTGTTAAAAAAAAAAAAATTGCCACCATACATAACCCACCACAGTTCATTCACAAAAAAATTCATTCTTTTGTAGGTATGTAAACTTACGCCACATTAATCAGGAATAATATCACTGACGTAGGCATACATAGGTATTTACACTTCTATCCTGTGCCTAGGTAGGTATCTAACATGTGACATGAATTTTTGGGTTTTTTTTGCAAAATATAGGTACCTACCTAACCTACCTATAATATTGATGAAGTTTTTTTTTTTTAACTTTTGGTATGAAATCATTTTTCTATTTTTAAAATATCTCTCCATAATATCAAGTGATGGCGCGCAGATCGCAAAAGCCATTTCTTTCTTATTTGTTTTTTTGTTTTTTGCTAAAATGTATACCTATGTAGGTATATAATTGCAAGCTAATAGTAAAATTTTGTCTCATGATTAGTACCAAGGTAGGTATATAAGTAAAAAATATCGAATGCGTATGATATTTATCTTAAATCTCAATATGAAAATCGCAAATTACCTAAAAACACCCGGCACATACCTATCTACCTAGTAGTCATGCATAGAGCATCATCACGCGTCTTTTCTTATATATGCCTAAATACCTACACACGTCATTGAGAGAAGAATATATGTATGTACCTACCTACATATATATATATATATATATATATATATATTATAATCACCCCCTTTTTTGGTGTTTGTTACTAAGCAAAATGAATTGGAAGAAATCGCCGTATTATAAAGTCAAAAAAATTTATAAATTATTTTCAGAATCAGAGCGATGAGGTTAGGTATATATATGATCATATATAGAAAGAAAGAGTACATATATATACCTAACAAAAAATAAAATTTCTAATAAGAAGCGAATTTTTGTTTGTTTGTTTTTTCTTTGAGCCGGAAATATCTTATGATGTGACTGACAGCGCCTGCTTTTGTGTCACCATTTTTTTCTTCTTCTTCTTTCCGTCTCTCGTATTTATCATCATTGACGACTTATTTTCTTTCGTAGTACCTACCAACAAAAAAAAAACAGTTCATTCATAAAATATTGTGTTATACAACATATTTAGCTCATATTTACGGTTACTTATACTACCTAATATTGATAATATATAATATGTGCGCGGCTACAAAGGCAGCAAACATAAAAGCATAAGCGTAACCTTCTCTAAAATGCAAAGCAACAGTATTTTATATAGTTTTCTTGTGCGATGCTATGCGTCTTCTTCTATTTATACTTACCTGTACCTTCCCATCCCACCCACCTACATACATCATATCTACTTCGTTATCATTTTATAGGCTCATATCGATTTCAATTCAAATTTCCAATGGCAAGGCAGTTTTAAAAACAAATATAAGATTTGAAGAAGCTGCGTAGTATTATAAATAATAAGTAGAACAGAGAGCAGGTCGTTTTAACTTAATTTTTGTTTTTGTTTTTTAAATAAGCTCATATTAGTAATATTGTTGTCTCTTTTCTACTTCATATTATTATTTGTATAGTGAGTATTTTTGCCTATGATGGAATTCATTATTGAATGGAAACGTATGCTCTGATATCGTACCGTAATAATAAACTGCCCTTGCCCTCTTCAATCACTCCACCAATGCAATGAGTAAAAAGTATAATTTAATATGTATAGTGTGGTGTCGTTTTAGGTGTCTCCTGTGTGCTGTGTGGTTTGTGTGTGTGTGGATACTTTTCTCTCTTTATTTATGCTCTTGTTACTCCAAATACTAGCGCAACATCATGAACTTTCTCTAACTGCGCGATATTCATATTGAATTTTCTCGCAATACTACACCGTTAAATTGTACATACACCATTAAACATTTATGAAACTTGCCATAGTATAGTAACTAGCAGAGAATACTCAATGCGTGGCGTGGTCACTGGCTGCGATAGCGATATTCATTGTTATACGCTTGTCATCTCATTTATGACTTGTGTCTGTGAAATATTTTATTTAAATGTTTATTATAAGATATGTATGTATTGCGATTTTAAACATCCATTTAATATGTCTGCTGTATGGGTGAGAATGAATATTTTTGCGCGAGCGCTGTGCTGTTCTGTTTTTATTAGTTTTTTTTTTTTTTACAGCTTACCCGATGTGAAATTCCTCATGGAAAATTTATCCACATTGATGAGAAATAATGTCCTTTTTAATTGAATATTTTTATTTATTGTGTTTATTTTTTCATTATTATTTATTAAATAATTTATGCAATTATAAATTGTAGATGCATCAGTTAGAGATGTTTTTGATAAAAATATACAAGACATCTGGCCCGATTTATTTTCTTCTTCTTCTTCTTCTGCATCAATCTTCTTAACCCTCATTGGAATATAGAGTTATGCAAAAAAAAAAAAAATTAAATAAAATATACACAAGCCTTTCCTTAAAGAAAAATCTTTATGTTCGGTTGAAATATTATTCTGACTGTAACACCATCTGGTGACTAGTATACCACTCTTTCATGGTGAAATTGACAGTCATCTTCCATTTTGAAAATAACTGCCAATTGTTCGTAGTACTTAGGTATTTCTTGATGTTTGTTAAGTGAACTAGACTAAATTAAAATTATTTTATCAATCAACAATTTTTTGAAGGACATGGGCCAAGGTATATACATATATATTAAAATTTTGACACGTCATGTCCTGTGAGCGGAGAGAGTATATTGCGTTCTCTGTACCGTACTTTCCTATACATTTCGCGTCATTTTTTACGCTAATGTCTGCTAATGGCGAATGTGGTTCGTAATGAGAATACCTTGGACATGGGCTACAGTAAATATTGTTCAGTTGAAATGCAACAATTTATCCAGAACTAAAAACTGACAGAAAAACCTATCAAAATATTGCTACAATGGTCAGATGAAAATGTGACCTTAGACCGAAAAACGAGGGAGGAATGGAAATCTTAAGCATGGTTTTCACAAGCGAAGTTATGCCCGAATTAAAATTACGACTTCGACTTGATTTTCAGTTGAAGTCGACGCTGAAGTAAAATTTGTAATTAAATTACGTTTTCCCCAAATTGTAAATGCAATTGCTTTTTCTGTCATTTTGTATTTGACGTTTGCTTGAATTGCGTATTAAGAATGGATTTTTGTGATAAACTTATAGATTTTTTTTTTTATAAATTTGTGCTGTACCTATAGGTATAAGGCTTTTATAAATTTGTATGCGATTTCGCAAAGTCAAAGGACGATATGGATGAGTACGGGAGATATTCGATAAACACGAAAGGGTTTTTCACCCAGACATTTAGTGTCATAAAATGTAGAGATGAGCCGCAGTTTTTTAAAGCTGTGCTGCGAATAGGCGTACCACAATTTACTCTGCTATTGCAGTTAATTAGGCCGAAACTAATGAAGAATTCAAGAAGAGAAGCTATTGATCCAGAATTTAGATTGTTTCTTACTCTCATGTAAGAATTTCATGATATTATTGCATCTTGGGCATTTAAAAGGTGGTCTCAAATCAGACATTGCTACTCCCAAAGGATAAGAATTTGCCAGGCTCAAATATAATGTTTTCACATTATTTCCACTGAAGAGGTATTTAATGCTCCATTTTTTCGGAAGAGGATTGCGGACTGATGAAAAGCATTTTAATACCAGGCTCGAAGGCTTATTGAAAACTCTTTCGATGTCTTAACCAGCAAATGGCGTATGTTATTTACCACTGCAAAATTGTTATCCTGATAGTCGACAATTTTGCTGCACAATTTCTGCAAATGACAGCGCTAACTGCCCTTGTACAGGCGGTGCAAAGGGTTAGTGAAGCGCAGAGCTGCCAGGGGAGAATAACTGGATGTGAAAAGCCTTATATTTGCACCGTGCTTCGTTGTGCTGAGGTCCTGAACATCTGATTACTGATGATAGTGCGTGTACCTAGTGAATCTGGCGCGTATATGACCTAGTATGCAGCTTGGTATGCTATAAGACTACTGGCTGTAGTCTCAAGCCTCTCCTAGCCTAAAGGGCGGATCATAAACCTTCTCGTGGTCCACTGCTGTAACTTATATAAGTGCTAATATGATAAGTCCGAACAGAGGTACCAGTAACGTTTAAGGATCTGCATGAAGGTCCACTGGAAGTACTCATGATTGTATGATCATGTTATACGAAGCCATACCAATTGGGTAGCCGACATTACTAACTTGGAACTACGGGGTTGAGGAGCCCTGAATAGGCCTGCACTTGTAGTAATATTCGCCTCAACATTGGGAAGGCCGCCCTTGTCGTAGTGGTTGTGGTAGCCTATATGCGGGCAGAATGAAATTTTCTGAGTCTGCATGACTTAGGCGAACATTCTTCTCTAAACAGAATAGTTTGTTCTTTTGACAAAATTGCATACTGCGTCCGTGAATTTGAGGACTGGTCGCTTATTAATATTTGCTTACAGGATTGGCTCTCGGCGTGGAGTTGCGCTAAATCAACCGGGTGCCGTGACCCAAAGATCGGAAGAGTTTTTAGGTAGGTCTCGCTTCGACCAGTAAGTCCAATGTCAAGCATGCACTGACATAAAATGGTACTTGCTGAGACAGAATATAAATTATATTCTGCCTCTCAAGGGCACTGATTTTCGCTTGTCTGTAATCCGTGCATTAAGAGTGCCGTGAGATTAAGTCATAATACAGTTTTCTGCCCTTGTACACGTAATGTCTTAATAAAAGCGCATTCATAAAAAAAAATTGGATTAATCGTTAAGTTGTAGAAAAATATTTCGAAATGAATTGATCAGACAGAATTTTGGCCTTCGAAAATTAAATTTCACAACATAATCAGAAGGGGTGGGAAAAAATTACAAAAAAAAAACTAGCAAAAGGAATTTTGCAAATCGGATAATATTTACCCCACCTCCCCCTCAGAACACCCGGATTCGGGAAATTATAGAAACTTTTTCCCATTGGTGTAATGAATGACCTTTTCACATTGAATTTATCATCCGATTTTGATGAGATTGTGTACGAATATTCTCCACTGATGGCAGAATATAAAATAAACCCCCACGAAGGAGTTGCCCGATTTGCCTCATTTTCGAACTTTTTTTTTTTTTTTTTTTTTTTTTTTTTTTTTTTTTTTTTTTTTTTTTTTTTTTTTTTTTTTTTACAAAACCAGCTCCTAAGTATACGCGTTTTTGAGTTATCGTGCGCACAGACAGACAGACAGACGGACGAACAGATGGACCTGCAAAAATTAAAATAACTTTCAATATTATGCGTGGGTGTCTAATCCATTTTATTCTACCAACCGGAATGACAAACTTAGTATAAACCTATAGATTTCATCTAGGGTATAAAAATGCGTCCTTCAGAATTTCAATTACTGTAATGTAGTGCTATGCTATCCTGTTGGAACTACATATGTAGTTATAGACCTTATCGTCCAAGTTTCGGCGTAATTAAAAAAATTTCACGGGTCGGCAGAGGCTGTTCAACAGACCGTGGCGAGGGTGCTAAACAGCATTCCGGTCCAGGCGTTCCTGGAGGCGTACGAAAACTGAAAAACCAGTTGGCAGTAGTGTGTAGATGCGGATGGGTGCTACTCTAATCGTTTGTACTATTCTCATGAATAAATTTTTTTTTTTTAAAAATGAGTCCTACTACTTTCAGAACAGACCCTGTATACGTCAAAAAACACGTTTCTTGTATATGGGTCCCCTTTAATTTAAATTTTCTTATTTTTTATTATAGCGGCAGTAGAAATACATTACTCTGTGAAAATTCAATTGTCTACCTATTACGGTTCATGAGATACAGCCCGGTGATGGATGGACAGACATCGGACGCTTAGAAATAGGGTTCCCGTTTTTATCCATTGGGTACGGAACCCTAAAAAACACTAATAGTTCATATAAAACCCAAATCACACAATAAAACAACTTGTATAATTCAGAATATTTGAAAAATTTATTTATAAAAAACTCTCCTTGATTGAAAAAGCTCCACAATTTGACTCAAAATGTCACAAAAATGGCGCATATCCGGATTTTGTGTACCCTTCAAAATAATGCATTGGTTTTATGTGAATTTCTACTACTGTAGACACCGCGCGCCGTACGTACAATTACGTGGTTCAGAGTGTTTCAAAGCAGATGTTTTGCTTTTTTTTTTTTTTTTTTTTAGATTGTTGCAAAATTTGTTGTTAGAAAGAAAAGTAGAAAAGTGTTAAGACTGCAAACAAAAATTATAAAGTTTGCTACTGTTTCTTCAGAATTTAATTTTCTGTAATTGAAAGCAACACTGATAAATATTTGTGGCCGACACTACTCTGTAGCTTCAGTAATCGTGCAGAGCTTCCTCCAAACTGCTCTCACGAAGCTAAAAGGAAGCAATAATTTCTGCGGACAAGGAATTTTAAAAAAAAGTTCAAGTTCAACTTCTTCCCGTAATTACATTAATTTGGATATTTATCATTCTGAATATGAAATGTGTTCTTTGTATATCCTAGTTTGCAGATTATGAAAAAAGTTTTAATATTATTAACTACTTTGGTTCACCTGTGATAATTAATGTGAACTTCTGTGGACTTAATACATATTGTTCCCAAACACAAATATTAGAGGAAGTTGGACTTAAATCATATTTTCCCAAAAAAAAAAAAAAACACTGTAAATTTTCAAATGCTGGAATTTTAATTTATTTGAATAAGCAAAATGCTCTATATATTATGTAATTGCGCATTAGTCAGATATCGTCACCTTGAACGACATCAAGGCTGGCGAGCGACGACTGCCGGAGTCAAATTGTAGTAGAACTTCCTTGACTAGATTTTTTTTTTAGATATTGTGTCAGATGCAGCAAGTCTGCTTTCTTCACTAGATTTAAAGGTACCGGACCTTTGTGGAAGATATGAGATATTAATATTAGGTAAAAAAAATAAATGGAAAATCTTATCGCTGTAAAGTTTTGTTCGTGGATCATTCGTATTCGGCAATTTTTTTAATGATGTTTTTACGGCGATGTTAATCGTTTCAAAGGCTCCTGAATACTACGTGTCTCGATGATAGACCAGTGGATGATCATTCTGAAATTTAATTTCATGGATCGATCTCGTCGGTATAGGGCATTTCTTTATATATGTAGAAAGGCGCGAGGAATTCCGATCATTTGTCGAATAAATTTGATTTGCAGTCGATGACGTTGTATGGATCCGATCCGGTTTCGTCCTGCTGTTCCTTATAACATCCCTCCATTCATCAGGAGGGACTTCAACATAGCTTTTCTGGTTAACGATAGACATATCTCTCTATCACATTCTAAGTACGAATTACCGCGAATAGGGAATATGCAACGAACGCAATCGAACCTCTTCAACTTTGTAGTCAGGAAGTGTAAAAAAACGTATAACTGTATAGTTTTTAAAGTTGGCCCGAACATGAGTCGCAGAATATGTCCAGCTGTCGTATGTCTAAAGACAGCTTCTTGTTAGTCACAAAATCGTACAACATGGAACATACATCATCACTTCCTTTTTATTGCAACGCTTTCATCATATGTGCACTGAGCCAAAAAGTGACGTAAATACAATTAAAACCGGCATTAGGCTGATTAAATTTTTATCGTTATTTGTCCAATAATCATTTTAATTCAGTCTATTAAAATAGGTTTATTAATCCGTTATATTGTTATACCCTAGATGAAATCTATAGGGTATACTAAGTTTGCCATTCCGTTTGTAACGCACAGAAATAATGATGGCAGAGCAAAATTGATTGGACACCCCCGCATAAAATTAAAAGTTATTTTGATTTTTGCATGTCCGTCCGTCCGTCTGTGCGTACGACTCGAGAACGCGTATACTTAGAGAGCTGAAATTTTGTACACGGACATTAAAAAAAAAAAGTAAAATTAACTTCGAAAATGAGACAAATCGGGCAACTCCTTCGTGGGGTTGCCATACAAAAATTTCGTTTTCCACGATATATTTGGACACTACGTCAGAACGCGTCGACATAGAATGCTGAAATTTGGTACATTGTGTTTTCATAGTAATAGCAAAGGAAATTTTAAAAATGGACAAAATCGGGCAACCCTTTCTTGATGTTGCCATATAAAAATTTTGATTTTTTACATATACTCTGAAAACGATCAGTCCTACACATTTTTATTGTACTAAAAACTTCTTCAGAATAAGAAATCCTATAAAATTGGTTATAATAATTTTTTCTGTTCTAGAAATATATGCGAGAAACCAATGCAAAAAATCTCAAATGGGTGACCACACGAAATTTCATATGGGCATTCATCTAGGGTATCATAAGAATTGGTCTTAGACCAATTATAGCTTTTTCTCTTGTTTTAAGTTAATAAAACTTTTACCAATTTGATGAAGCAGATTTTTGTTTCAGATATATGAAATTTTGTTAATATTAATTAAAAGTTTTATTGATATTACCCCATATAGCAATTTCTTAAAATTAATTAAATATTTAATAAGCGCTGCGAATATATTTTAATTGTATCAATAAACGTTTTATTAATTGAATTAACCGTATGTTAATTATGTGAATAAAATTTTTGCGTGAATACAAATTTTAACAACACCAATGAGCACTACATTAACCCTATGAAAATATTATTGATTGTGCCAATAAAAGTGTTGTTAATAGCACTAATAGATGTTAATTATAACAATTACTGTTTATTTAATAGCATGAATATCGATTAATCCACCAATGTGAATTACTTTAAACTTTCCATTTCTATTTCGATTGGTGCCAACAAAAATTTTATCCAGGTAAATAATTTGGGTTCTATATGTTCTAAGTACAGAAATTAAACTATTTATTGCGACAAAACATTTAGTTTTCAATCTATTAATGAATGACAATGCTCATAATGGTAAAAGAATAGTTTAGTCTAAAATTCATTTCTGTTACGTTCCTAGTATACTTGCGAAATTTGCTATAAAAGTATATTTAGCAGCAAAATACTTTAATAACGGTGTAAGAATGCATTGATCAAGGGTACTCTCATTATTGAAATTATAGATGGGATTCACAGTAAGGGAAAGCAGATAATTAATGAAAATTATGAAGAGAGATGGAGAAATAACAGAGCCCATGGGACACATCGGCATTTATAGGGTGAGGTTCTGGTGAAATCCCATCTAGTACAACCGGTATTATGCGATCAGGTAAAAAACTTTCAATCTATAATAGAAGAGGAGGGGAGAGACCAAATGATTTAAGTTTAACTAAAAGGGCTGGAAGCCAGACTCTATCAAAGACCTTTTAAATACATAGATACAGCAACGATCTTGTAATCACCAAAATTGTGAATTTTCCGTATGAAAAGTCAGTAAAGCTCCAGATGAGTGTCCAGTTCGGAAGCCATAATGGCGATCATTGATGAGTTAGTTTTTTTTGGTTTCTAGATACTTCAGTAATTTGGAATTAATAATAATAGATTCAAAAAACTTTTAAAAATTCGATTTAATTGCAGTTGGTCCTATAATTTGATAGATCGCTGCTACCATCTTCTTTATTGGGAATATAGGCTTATCGTAAGCTAGTTTCCAAGCAGTTGGAAATTTCCCTGTCGAATAAGACAAGTACAATAGTTTGCACAAAGGTTTAACAAAAAATGAGGCACAGCTTTTGATGAACAGGTGTGAGAAACCATCAGGACCTACGGCTTTGGAGACGTTGATCCTCTTAAGGATCTTGAACACATTTCTCTTACGGATGTGCATTGGCACTTATATAGAGAATTTGAAGCGAATATACCACAGTCAAAATTATTAGCTTGATCCAGGGAGTCAACAACCACTTCACCATTGTTAAGTAGTGAAAGTATAGAGGAATTGCTGAAGTTGTTCTTGATGGTTTTGATCAGGGACAAGAAGCGTTTTTTTTTTATCTTTGCGGGTGGGTTGCCAAGATTCTTTGAATAACATTCTGATCAAAAGGAAATTCTTCTCTCCGGATAATTGACTTGCAAGTATTCTGTGCAGCAGTCTTGTAGACTTGTTTCAATTGTGGACATGAATGCAATTAATGCATAAGAATGACAAAATAAAAACACTTTCGCTTATTTCACTTAATATCAAACAAATGACAAACACAACTAACATTAAATACTACCAGTTCATAGATTTCACTTGTACATTGTATTTCAAAATAATCAAATTAATATACTATTTTCTAGTTATGTCTGGAACACAAACAATCCGCGAATTTTACAAGTTTTCCTAAATCTGTATTGAAGAACTCTCGTATATAAATATATGTATGTACGTACATATATTTAATACATACTGAATGTAAAATTTGTTTAGTGCTCGGCATAATATATCACGAAGATAATAGGCTTCTCCAACTAATGAGCAATGAAAAAAAAAAATTATTGATTTTTAGATAAATGTAGGTACAATATTTTATTTACGTTCTTGAAAAATCAAAAAAAAAAAAAAATATTTAAATTTTAGTATGCAGTCGGTTATATGTCATGTATAAAACAATGCCCTTATTTTAAACGGATAATTACGTAACAAACTATAAATAAAATCGAAGAATTAAAGACTATGCTCACAATGGATGGTATACAAGTAGTTCAGTCTTAATTGTATTACTTTAATAGATTTTTTTTTTTTAGTAGAAAAGTTAATTTATAGTTTTAAATTATTCAATTTAAATTTAATCAAGACCAAGTAAGTTCCGTAGTAAGTTTTAGAAAATTAATCAACCTTCGTTAGATAATAAATTTAAGTTAATCGAAATCGTAATGATTTTCACATCAAACATAGTAAATTCAAATATTAAATTCATTCATATTTCACTTGAAGTTAGAAGATCTAATTTATTAGTGAAACATTTCGAAAATTTCGTTCTTACATAGTTACTAATAATTCTCAGTCTAGTCTCTGCTCCGAATATAGTGTGCAAAATGACGTTTCATTGGCACGTTTTTGTTATAACAAATACATTTAAAAAGTTTTTTCATTTTTTTTTTTTTTTTATATTTTCAATCTCTTGAATGTGATATAGACTTTTTTGGAGCTTTTTTAGAAGAGTTACTTTTAATTTTATAAAAAAAAAAATAGCTGTACGAATGTCCAAAATAATGTACTTGGCGTCGGATACTCTACATAAGTTGAATAAATGAAATGTCTTGAAACATATGTCAACAGCCCTAATAAAATTGCTAAATTTGTATTTTATACCGTCAAAGTAAACGTAAATTTCTTTGATATCTGTCATTTCCCCGACACCAATTTTATTAACGGTTGAATATTTTGTCCATTCTTCTTCATGAACTCCAAGTGGTTTTCTACTTCTTGGATGGATGAAAAAAGAAAGGAGGAAGAAAGATTCCTGTGAATCTTTAATTGTAAACTTTGTTGTCGAATTCTTCCCTCTATTATCTTTTCGTATAATTTTATGCGTGGGTACCAACCAAGTACCCGTGCAGAGCCCATAACAATATTACATCTCTGCTATCTGTGGAAAATAAAACAGTATGTATCCATAATATTATTGCCCTTATTAATTGAAGAACACTTGATATTTCTATTTATGTCGACTTTTGATGGACTGGGTGAATTCCTTTGTTCTGATAAATGTTTTCGAATTAAATGTTTTTTTAAAACTGCCTAAATTTTGAAAAACTTGAACACATGAGGACTCATTACATCTAAAAGTACTATTCGTGTTCATATCATGATATCTTTTAAAGTGCAAAAACAATAAACTAATCGATACAAAGTTTCTTTTGCACTTGAAGCACTGCATTTTCAAAAATTTCAATTTAGAACTGTGTGAACTAATTAAAATAAAAGATTTTCAAATTTTTTGGGCCTAGCATTGGTTTTACATACAAAAATTATTATTTAAATATTATTATTCTGTTCCTTGTCATCAAATGTAGTATATATAGTTGCATATGAAAAATTTCAGCATTATTGCGAAATCATACAAAACGAAAAGTATTTATATATTTACCTAGCTTAGAAATTTCAGAAAAAACGCGGAATCTTTAAAATCAACCATGTTGAAGGATACGAAATTTAGCTGTCTGCGATAGTATACGTCATTCGTTGTAATATTTGGTGTCGGGAAGATTCTTTTGGTAGTCCATAGCGATGCTTTCTATATGTTGCTTTTCTTACTGGATTCCATTCTGCATTTTCGTTTTATTTCATAAAATTTCGCACCCCTAACTTTGTGTACAGTCATTTCGGTTTGTATATCGTTTGTTTCTCTTTGCGTAACTTTTTCAATTCGGGTTCGGCTCTTTTTTTTTTTAATCCTTCAAGCTCAGTTATTTTCGTCTGTATAGGACTGATATTTCAGCCGATTTGCTGTCGCAAGTGCTACACGTGTCTTTACGCGGATATCCGAAGGATATATTGAAATCTTCCGGAAAAATATGCCGAAAAGTACCATACGATACTTTTGAATTATTATTTTCCTTATTATATACATTGTGTGAAGTTTCGAAATATTTAAGTCTTCCCCGGGAAGTACAAGTTCTGCGAATCTTTTTTAGAGAGTAATGTGACTTTCTTCCTTTGATCGTCTTTATAAATACGTGAATAGTATGTTTTGTTCTGTCTGGTAATTTATGCGGCCGGTTCCTTTCCCGTCTGATGGCGGCGAGCCATTAGATTAGATTAGATTTGTAAAGGGGTGTATAGGCGTTAGCCTCGCAGTCACTGCGACCTGAAAGATCTATTGTGAATCCCCGTTGAATTTCCTCCATTTATAGGTTTAGACTGCTAATAAAGTCTAGAACCATTCTGGGCTTGAGGTTCCATACGTAACTTGGTGGAGGAAAAGCATGTTCAAGGTGGAGTAATCTCCGCCTGGCCAATGCTTCGCAGTTGCAGAGCAGGTGCTCCGAGGTTTCGTGAGCATCCTGACAGAAGCGGCAGGATGAAGTCTCAGCCAAACCCAGCTTGTTTAGGAGATACCTCAAGGGGCAATGGCCTGAGAAGAGCTCAGTGATCATTTTGAGCTCTGTTCTTGTAAGGAGTAGGAGTTCTTTAGTTTTTCCGCCAGAGATGTCGATAAACTTTTTTGCCGAAGTCCTCGTAGCCTTTCTCAATACAGGGATTTTTGTTTATTCTCCCAGTTATTTAGGGTAGCTTTGAGGTAACACTTTGAAGTGCCACAAAATGCTCTGGTCCGACAAACTGAGTTTCCGCTCCTCTTTTGGCTAGGCCATCCGCAATTTCATTGCCTTTGTGGCCCTCATGTCCAGGTACCCACATGAGGATAACTTTGTTTCTCCTTGATAGATTTTTGAGGGTTTGTAGACTTTCCCAGACTATCCCTGACTTGACAGTGTAGGACTTTAAGGCCTTGAGGGCAGCTTGACTGTCCGAGAGGATATTAATGGTTGAGCCATTTAGGGCTCTTTTAATGCAGATATTTGCACATTCTTCAATGGCTAATACCTCGGCTTGGAATACGGTAGGGGTAGAGCCTAGAGCCTTTGATATATAGCATCTGGGGCCGTATACACCCAATCCGACCCCACTGTTTGTTTTTGAGCCGTCTGTATACCACACAATCGATCCTTGTTGGAAGGACGGTTCAGTGGAGCACCATTGTTGGCGGTCTCCAAGAACCACTTGGAATGGTCTTACAAAATCCACTCTGGGTGTGATTATATCAGATATAGTCGTCACTTGCTCGAAGCATATCTGTTTTAAGATACTTAAATGACCAACCAGATCGCCTGACTTTAACTGTTTCTCCGTTTGTACTCTAATAGCACTGGAGATCGCTTCCTTTTTCACCTGCAAATGCAGGGGTGCAAGGTTTAATAAGGCTTCCATGGCTGCTGTAGGACAGGTTCTCATGGCACTAGTTATTCCTAGACAGGCAAGCCGCTGAGTTTTTTTAAGCAGAGCCTCAGCCGTCTTTTGATTAGTTTTTAGCCACCATGCGAGGGCCGCATAGGTGACCATGGGTCTAACAACCGTGGTGTACGTCCAGTACATCATTTTTGGCTTCAGACCCCATGTTCTGCCAATGAAGCGACGACACGTGTAGAGAGATCGCATCGCTCTATCCGTCACTCTGGACAGATGCGAATTCCAGGTAAGTTTCTTATCTAGGGTTATCCCCAGATATTTGACTTCGTCTGAAAATATCAATTCCGCATTATGAAGAAGAGGAGCCGTTAGTGAAAGCTTCGATCTTCTTGTGAACGGAACGATAACCGTTTTGTTGGGGTTTATGCTAAGGCCTTTGTTTAAACACCACGTGCGGACTTTGGAGAGGGCTATTTGCATGAGGTCGGATATGACTTGATCATGCTTGTAACTACTAGGTCATCCGTGGCGAGCCATTTATTATGATTGCTTCGCGAATCGTATTTACACGTCTCTCTGTAATTCCATTTAATATTCGAATATGATATCCGAAAATTAGCTTCTTCTTAATTTTTGCGATTTCGCCGGCGTTGCACCGGAGTAGTGGCTACGAGCCCACTAAGATACTTATTTTGCTCATTGTAGTTAGCTAAAAAATTGAATTCCCTAATGATTCTTTTTCGGTCGTTCAGGTCAACATGCGCAAAACATTGGTAGCGGCTACACTTACAGTCCTCTCCCATTTCGTGACTACTGGCAAGCAATTTCTTCTTTACTTCGGTTAGACGTCCTAGTGTTTTTCGTTTGGCGCACTTATCAGTTAAGGTTTCGTCATTTGAATCAGTCCCACTCTAATCTCCATGATTATTTGTATGCACTTACCGTTCTGAACACTAAATCACCGTACCAAAAACACAATTCGAACCACAGTGAAATAATCGGCTGCGCGACTTTACAAAAGAAATTCAGTTTTTAGTAATATTCACTACCTTATTGAAGGGTTAAGTACTCAATGACATCGAAACCACCTTTGGGGCTAGATCGGCTTATCTTGAAACAACAAAACTAAAAGCGCACACTGCGGTTAAATTTTCTGTCGTACAAACCGTGTTACAGTACAGTAAAAATGAACTTATGTCATTATTCCCTCAAAACGTGTGGACTAAACTCGTTTTTCCCTTTTATTAAGTTTTTTCTTCTTATAATTTTCCATAGGCCCAATGCGTTTTCCGTAAATATAATCTGTTCACCTGAATCTGATTCCAATACGCCACAAAACTGCATCTTTATCTCATTTTCATAAAAAATGTGACTTAGTGCATTGTTCCCCAGTGCCCTTCAATTGCCTCCGCAGAAACGCTTGAAAAGGACTTAAATCCCCCCCCCCCCCCGGAAGTAACTCAAGAGCTTCTATAGCCATCACTTGGAAGCTCTATGGAAGATTATTTGATGAGCTCCAGCAGCAATGCAACAAGGGCTGATTTAATCTAATTTTCTGCGAATCTAAACTGTGGATTTCTCCACTATTGTGCGAAGTAACGCATTTCTCATTTTCAATCTAAAGTTCAGAGTGATTAGAAGTGTAATCTGAAGCTGAAACAAACTTCCTCAATAGCGCTCTCTAGGTAATCTACTGAAATGCTTCTTCGGAAGCATATACCGCTGATTTTCTCCATCTCAGCTGCTCCTCTTTCTACATAACCATGCTTGCAATAGTAAGCCCCTGACTAGTGTTTAGTTTGAAGGCCTGTTATGATATTAAGTACTGCGATAATTTTTCAAAAAGCTCATTAAAGCTTTTGAAAAAACACCGCCAAAAAACTTCTTCGCTCATCATTTAACATATCTGCTAGAGCTGTCCTTAAGAACAGCTGTGAGCCCTTTCCTCGGCGAACATGCCTATGTAAAAAAGCAATGAACTGAGATCAAGAAAAGAAGCGCTTCAGGAAATCTCTTCGAGTGCCCTTTTTCTCATACATACATAATTGTGTACCTATACTTAATCACAACTCACACACGCACACCCACACAGCACCAATTATATATTTCTTAAGGTTAAAAGTTGTTGTTAAAGTTTTTGATTGAATGTCGTTTTTGTTTCTTTGAAGGCACATTAATTTTTTTTTTTTTGCGTAACAGCAATTAATCCATTTGTACCAAAAACCACTTTTGAAAGTTTTTATATGGTTGTTTTTTAAGCATAGCAATATCCTTATGTTGCTCCAAACTTTTTTAGCCAAAATCTAATTGGCTTTCATCTTTATGTACCGTGCTTTCCTATACATTTTCACGATATTTTGTAGCTAATGGCCGAATGTAGTTCTTAGTCGGAATACCTTGTATCGTGCAAAACATTAGCAGCGCGCATGAAATGAGAAAAAAAACAAAAACCAAAAAAAAAGAAAAAATTTTAACAATTTTGTTTTTTCGTTTTCTAACAAATGCAGTGAATTTAATTAAATAAATTCCAAAAAAATTAATTTTTTCCTTCCAAAAATTAAATTTTTTTTTTTTTTAAAAGATTGGTAAAATATTTATTTTGCGTGGTGCAAAACAAGGGCAACACGTTCAATTTGATTTTAATTTATTTATGAAATATCCTTTTGCTTTTTTGACTTGAGCATTTGGCATGGACTCAATTAATTTCTTAATTATCCCAGAGGAAATATTCTCCCATTCATATATTTGAGGTTTTCCATTAATGAGGCATTATTAGAAAATCTCCGGCCCCTAATTTTTTGTTTCAGAATCTCCCACAGATTTTCGATGGGGTTCAAATCAGGTGATTGAGCCGGCCAATCCATGACTTGAATCCCATTTTTCTGAAACCATTCTTGAACCACTTTCGATATGTGTGTTTCGGATCATTATCCTGTTGAAATACCCATCGAAATGGTATCTCTTCTTCTGCGTGCGGCAACATAATCCTCTCCAGAATATTTTTATAGCAGGAACGATTCAAAATTCCATCAATTTGGTACAGAGGACCAACTCCACTGTTCGAAAAGCATCCCCACGTCGTCTGAACAAAATATAGATTAAATTTGCTCTCGTTACTAAATAAGACGGTTTTCCATTTTGAAATAGGCCAGTGTTTACATGAGGGGCTATCGGCAAGCACTGTCTCAGTGAGTCAACTGAGACAAAACTTTGAGCAACAGTCTCACTTGTCTCAGTTCAAACCAATCAGCTGATTTCCCAATTTTGACATTTAAATAATTTTGACCACAGAAAATGGATAGTAATAAATTGAGAAAAGTGTTGTTAGTTTATTCAATTAGCTCACTAAAGTTTAATTAGCAAATAAAATCACAAAATAACGAAACTGAGTCAACTAAGACAAGAAAATTCAGTTTCACTTGTCTCAGTTTCTCAGTGGTTGCGTTCGAATTTTGTAGCTCAATATGGAACTGAGACAGTTCACCGAAAGTGAAGTCTCAGTGAGCCAACTGAGAATATCTCACTTGTCTCACTGAGAATGTGCTTGCCGAAAGCGCCTATGGTATAAGGCAAATTTTAACCTAAAACCCGAGTATTTCATAAAATTATTCTATAAAACGAAGTTACAAAAATATATACCTCCTTTTGAGATGGTTTTTTAGTAACAAGGGCTTTTTGTTAGGGCGAAAAGTTCTTAAATTATTTTTTATAGTGCTCGGATTAACTTTTAAGTTAAGCTGCCGGATGATTTCAGGTGCAGACGTAAACGGGGTGGTTTCTAACTATTGAAAGAATTTTTTCTATCCTCTCTCTCTCTCTCTGTTGTTGCCCTTGGACGTCCACCCGAATGAACCGTCTCCGTATATGCCCTGTTTCTCGGAATTTCGCAAGTAATCGACTTGAAATTGATCGGTTAATTCCATATTTTTTTGCAACACTACATAAACATATTGTGTATTTCCTGCAAATACTTCTTGAATTAATTTAAATTTGCATTCAGCACTGTACTTTGTTGGTGGCATTTTTTAAAATCTCGTAATTTGACCAATCTTATCCATGAATTAGTGCAAACTGAACTAGTTTTTTCTAATTCTTAGCGCATATCAATATACCTATAAAGAGCAATAAAAAGGCAAATAATTCTAGGAAGTACAGTTATATAAGCTAAAAGATGCAACCGTTGCTGTTTTGCATGCGCCCGCACCATCAGTGGTTTACTGATTCTTGGAAAAATTATTAGTGTTTGTAAAGAGCGACATAATGTTTTCATATTTATTGAATGAACTTTATTATTATGCTTAGCAGGAATATAAAAAAAGAATTTGTGAAAATACAAAAATTCTTCCTTTCTTTTTTCATATAAGACGTTGCTCGATTACCCTTCACGAAAACAATCTTCCACTATATAAAATGAAAACGTATTGCCAAATACAACAAAATTAAGATAAATTAAGAAAATTAATGCGAAGGGTCAAAATTACACTTTGGCAAACCTAATGTTAAATTGTTTAATCAATTCCTGTGATGTTCGTAGATGATTTTATGTTCTTGAAGAAACGTCCGGTCATATTACCTTCATTGGAATTCACATACCCAGGCTTAAGCTCTTATCTCTTACGATTCAGAGTTGGGACTTGAAATAATCTTGGATATTCATTTTTTATCGTAAATGATCTCCTTGTTATCATCTCCTCACGGATTTGACATTGCTTTAATGGAAACTTTGTATGCAATGTGTATCAGATGACATTCAAAAAAGCATATCCATACATGTAGGACTGAAAGCCCAAATTCCAAATTCGACTCAACTTTTTCCACAGATACCTCGAGATAACACAAGTCAATAGAACTGATACTGACAGCGTTTGACACTTACACAGGCTCGTGTAAGTCTCTATTGACTACTCTTTTTTGCTGACTAGTCTGTACTGACCAGATTTCGGACCGGTCAGTACAGACTGGTCAATAAACTGTCAAATGTAAAATTAAGATGGCGAAAATGGAAAATAAAAGGTAGATGCTAGTGGAAATTTGTGTTTATATTTCTAATCTTCTGTCTTTTGAGTGGGAAATGACATTTTAATCTTATTTTGTATAGAAAAATGGCTGATTTAGAAGCGGAATATCTGCATCGCTTGACGACATTTTATTATGAACTGACTACAGTCAATTGATTGAACGGAAATCATTTTTTGTCAGTAAAATTGACAGACAAAATCAGGACTGTCCATTAGTCAGAGCACTCACTATTGACTCGTGTAATCGTCGCTTTTGGAATATTTTGTTGTAATATTTGGTTCTTAAGCCACAAAGATGAAATTACTGTGTTGGCCTTGTTTCGATCATAGAATTATTATATTTTGTCGCATCAACCATAGTCCGGATAGAATTTTATCAAAACTCTATAATACAAAAATGTTGCAGGCATTTGGTAGGTATAGCCTGTCTATAGAACTCAATTTTCTAAAATTGAATTGAATATCTGAAACTCCACAGTGTTTCAAATTCAACAAATCTTCTTAGGGAAGCTCTAAATTTTTTCTTGGAAAATTTACGGGATATTTTTTCATTAGAATTTGTATGCATTTTTGGCGGCCGACAACGGCACACATAAAATGGTTGGATCTAAAAATATCCAGCGGGAAACGGAAGCATTTCGAATGCATTCCGAAAACATTCTGTCAAAGGTATGGAAGTATAATACGCTCTCATACCCAGTCCATTTCTTTTAATGCATTGATGTCCTACGACGGGAAGGTATATAAGGTGGTTATTATAGCTTAGACACTTTACATCTGCATGACTTATAACATGAAAAGAGTAAATCCTTTTAAATTCAGTGGACGCATTCATTCTGTCATTTCAGAATAGTTAACGGAACCATTATGCATGAATTTTCTGGAAGGTTGGAAAGAACCATTCAATTTATACTCTCAGGAAGGTGGAGGGAAACACTTTTCCTGTTTTCACCCCCTTTTTCTAAATAAATGCACAAATCAAAATATTTTTCATCTGCAGTTGCACGTACATTTCCTTCCTTCAATGTTCTTAGAAAAACAATGAAACTATATGACTCATTTTCGAACTGCACGCGCTCCCTCAAACTCGCCTCTGCAAATATAACAACATGAAAGAATATATCTATTCATTACCTCTCCCTGAAAGCTACCTACATAACATGCTCAAAAAAACGATGCATCAACACATTCCACCTGCCTTCCAGGTAAATGAAAGGTATGTATTAGTAATGCATTCCAGATAATGTTGACAGTAAACCTTAACTAAGTAAGGCATTCCCATTTATCCCGCTTAACTCTGTTCGGCCACTAAAATGAAGAATAAAAATTCTGCCGATAAATTTTCTGTAAATTTCTAAGAAGAATGAATGCTTATTGCTTAACTAGCGTCTACGCTCATAAAAATTACTAGCCGCCCCATCATCCCTCCAAGCACCTGTTGTTGGACAAATGAATACAAATTCTGAAGATAAATTTGTAGGAAAAAATTAAGGCCTTCCCTAAAGTTAGCGCATAACTCAACTTGAAGTTGAGGCGATAAATTGATGTGTGTGGGCCGACCCTGAATCTCCGGTTGATAGTGAAGTTGAGCTGTTGATGGGTGTTGGAGATCAACTTGCGGTTGGCATAAACGGGTTGATGCGTATGTGGCCATGTTGCTCAACTATTGGTATGATTTCATTATATTCGAAGCTTTTGGAGGATAAGTTGTCCGTTGAGCTTTGAAATTTTAAAAATTTTGTAAGAGTTTTTTTTTTTTTTTTTTAATTTAATACTAGGCTAGATAATATCTTTACATTAATTTGTACTAGGTTTAGAAGGTTTCGATAAAGGAAAGTCATTCATAGAATTATAGAAAAGTTTCCCATGTTTATGGAATACGAAAAGTGGAGAAATTAGCAACAATAATTAGCGGAAATTAGCATATCTATCGAGTTAATCGAAAAATACATAGGCTGATAAAATTTTTATATACCGCATTACTAATATGTATACGTACTAGGAGAAGGTGGGGTAAAATGGGATACCATAACTTTGATTACATTTAATTATGAGATAGCACATTTGAGATGGTAAATTTTTCAACATAAATATTCCCAAGACAGTTGCCATCATAACCAATCTTGAAAAAAAATATTAATAGCTGTTACTAAGCAAAAAAACAACTTTTTTTACAACTCTACTCAATTCCCATTTTACCCCTATACTTTAAGATTTAAATGACAACAAGGTCAGTTTTGCAAATAAAGAATTTAATTTATTATTTCAAAGTTAGTTAGTATAAAAATAAAAATAAAACAAACATTTTCATTTAATAATAGTTAACAAAAAACAAAAACAGCTGTTTTTAATACTTTAAGTAAGTAGGTAGTTAGTCTTAGTTGCAAATATCGCAAATAAAAGCCTTCTGTCTTTCTTAAGCGTCGCGTGCCCATTTCTCACAAATATCGCATTGAATCCATTTTTCGTTGGGTTTAGATATGGGAAACCTGTCGTGGCAGTAAAGGCACAAGCAGTCCATCTGATCGTTCTGAGATTGATCCACTTTTTCTCCAGATTTCTGTTTTTTTTTTTTTTTTTGGTTTATCCATCTTTTTCTCAATTTGCACTTTGTTTTGTGTTCTTGGAGGTTCTGTTCTTTTAATCTTTAAATTCAATTTTTGTTTTCGTTCTTTTATAGATAATTCCAGCGCGGCTTTCCCCTGTTTTATTTTTTCCCTTGTTAAAGGTCGTCGTGTTGCTTTTGGGTAAGGACTTATTTCTTCTGGTAATATAATAGCAGATGTAGATGGTATATCCAATGCAGATTGTGTAGATGTAGTTGATGGATAAGTCCTAGCCTCTTGGTTTATGGCTTTCGTAGCACAAATCTGTAAGCACATGGAATCAACAATTTCTTCTTCATTATTTTCTTCAAGTTCACTTGGGTCAAGAAAATTTTGTAGGCTGTGCAGCAATAAACATTTCGTCTGTAAATACATGACGGTTTAAAGGAAAAATACCTGTTTTTTTTAAATCCGTTAATGGCATTCAATGGAGTTGATGCCCTTAAGTATGCTCCTCCAAATAAACGGGGAATATTTCGAAGACCCACGACCCCACCAGGGCTATTACGCATTCATGTTTCAAGCTGTTGACTATAGAATGTAGAAAGTGGACCCACGAAGGAAACATCCAGAGGTTGCATCCTGTGGATGCAGTGAGGTGGTAAACATAACAAATAGTTACACCATATTGCTGAGCCTTTTCTATGACGCCCAGATTTCCTGTATGCGTTTTATGTCCATCAAATATTAGAAGAGCTCGATTTTCTGGGGAAGCATTTGTCTGCTTGAGAAATGGTCAAATCACTGTTCGAAAATATCTGTCTGCATCCATCCAGAGGAGTGGCAAACAGTTATCGTCCCAGGCGATGATCCTTCAGAAAATTAAGGCTTCATTCGAACGCGAGGGAAAATAATCAGAGGTGGTATGAATGATCCTGCCGCATTGGTCAGTTGATATGCCAAGCTTCTCAATGATGTGGAAGTTCAGCAGAACATCATATTTTCCATATTCTTAACATATTCGACAAGCTTAGCTTAAAGCTCTGGAGAAAAGGTATTATATTTTCTTCCTAGAACTTTTAGTGATTGTTTTGTCACTTTATTTGTCCCCTTACACCTCCTTTCTAGCTTTGACTTAGGCACGTTGAAGATCTTTGATGCCTTGAAATATCCATACTTGTCAGAACAGATGGCGTTTAAGGCCTTCTCCATATTATCCTCGTTCCAGGATTGCCTTTTCGTTTTCCGAATATATTATTTCCCCATACCTTTGATATCTGCAAATTATACGGAAAAAATGCACAATAAAAGAACACATTTAACTTAGTGAAAGGAGAATACTTGGGTAAAATGGGATAGCAATATCCCATTTTACCATAAAATCGAAGTTCAACTTGAACTTTTTTTTGTAGAGCAAAATGGAAAATTCTGTTCTTCTCACCACCACAATTTTTTTTTTAAACAATAGCATGCAAGTAAACACAAAATCACTAATTTTATGTAATTACCTTTTTACAAGGGAAACGCCAAAAACAAAATATTCATCCGTATTTACACTTTGACGACTCACAGAAGACTGAGCTTGCACATGAGTAATCACATTCTGGGATAATGCTGGTATCCCGTTTTAACCAAGTGTCCCGTTTTACCCAACATTCCCCTACATTTAGACGAGAGCTAAAGAAAGTAAAAGAATTGCGGATTTCTGGTAGCTCTCCAGACAATGTCTACATTCCTACGCTTTGGTATTTCGAGCTATTACAGTTTACATGCTGAAGATGAAACTGGAAGAAGTAGAATATGCACATTGACCATTCCTCTTTAAATGCCTTTTGTAATGCCCATCAGGTTTCTGGAACAAATTTTTTCCAGAGCTTGTGCTTATGGTGTAATAGTCGCGTATATCCTGTCACTGGAAGAAAACGCAGAGTTACCACTAATCGCACTCTTCCGCGCTAATTTCTTTCTTTTATTGATTCAATCAAACTCAAAACAGCGCCTGCTAATGATCTGTTTCTTTTTCTTAATTAATCGCGATGCCATCTTTATGAAGATTCAATAGCAACTGATTTGAGGTGTCTATGTTGAAGTGAAATTGAAAAGTGTCTGGGGATGTTGTCAAGTTGATCAAGCGTTGTGCCAACTTTAAGTTGAGCAACAGATTGGATAAGTGTGTATGGGCCGCTTAAATCAAGTCGAGGCATCGTTGATTTTATATCGAGGCATTGCTGTCAGTATCCAACCAAAATACTGCATACAAATTCTAAAGAAAATATTTTCAGGATGTGGTGCACATGATGGAGTGGAGGCCATGTAAAGTTTTCATAATTTCTCAATAGAGGTGGAATCTCGGAGAGGCCAAACTACACAATGTGCTATCTTTGTACCTATTCCTATACCAAAGATTCTATGATTTGTCGATTAACTTGTATATTTCGGCCATTAAGGCCGAAACACAATGATGCCGAGACGACAATTACGATGACACTGTCGTCGTAAATGTCGCCGAATTAACCCAATGACACCGACCGAAGATAGTAGTCGCTAAAATTATTTGTTGAAGTTCATTAACAAAATGGGAAAGATATTAAAAAGAAAGTTATTAAAAATAGTGAAAGTAAGTTGCTTGGCATATAACAGGGGTATAACAAATTAAATAAAAAAAAGAAGAACGTGCTGGGTAAGGGAAATATACGCGAATAGAAACATTGATGGATTTTACGAAACATCCTTCAAAATAATGAAGGAACGCGATCGTGATATGTTTGTGAAAGCCACTCTAGAATGAAGCGATTTGATGATTTAGTTGAAAATCGGCCCGCGGAGGCCCGCGCAGTATATATGCCTGGAAATTTAAAATGGGGGGTATCAACAGTGGGACATGTGATTTTGGAAACTTGCTGCATTATTTGGGAGGAACTATTTGCGATATATTTAGTACCACCCAACGAATATGAGTGGGAAAAAATCGCTAATGACTTTTATGTTCGATGGGGACTACCCAACTGTGTTGGGGGGCTGTTGACGGCAAGCATATAAATATAATTTGTCCGGCAAATGGTGGTTCAATGTATTATAATTATAAGGGCCATCACAGCGTAATACTTTTGGCTGCATGCGATTCCAATTATACTTTTACAGCTGTAGATATTGGAGCATACGGCAGCCAAAGTGACGGAGGAATTCTAAAGGAAAAAGCTTGTTTGGCAAGTTGCTTTTAAAAGAAGATTTACCTATTCCAAATGCGAGACCTTTACCAAACAAAACGGAAACATTCCCATTTTTCTTCGTTGGAGATAACGCATTTCCTCTGAAACCAAATCTTATGAAGCCTTTTCCCGGACATAAACTATCAACCGAACATGCAAACTTTAATAAAAGGCTTTCACGTGCTCGGATCACAATAGAAAATTTTTTTTGGGATCCTTGCAAGTAGATGGCGCGTACTGAAAAATGATATACATTGCCACCCCAAGAATGTGGACAAAATAATTAAAGCCGAAGTTGTCCTCCACAATTACCTCAAGCTAAATGACAGCAGTGCGTATTGTTCTCCAACATATGCAGACTATTTTATAGATGAATGATGAAAATACCTGGCTTATGGCGGTCAGAAAATGCCAACCTGCAACAAGCTGGAGTCAGAGGATTTAATAATGCTTCCCGCGAGGCATTTCACCTTAGGGAAAAACTGTCGCAGTATCTTTTTGATGAAAATATTTTATAATTTGGAATTGTTAATAAAAAGCAATATATGTTTTACTTATTTACTTTATTTTTTATGACATTAAAGACATCAACCTGTGTAGCTCTAAAATTTCTACCTTTGACAGGTTTGAGTTGTGCTGCACTTTTAAAAAATGTGTCGATTTCATTCTCTTCCTCTTTCTCCTTCAATTCGTGCAGAAGTTTTTCAAAAAAACCCTTTTAGGGTGTCTTGCTCGGAGGACCGTTTTTGACGAATTTCTGGTATTGGAGGGGTTGCTGCCGATGAAGAATCTTCTCGCATCCGACGCAGATTGCCAGAAAGGTGAGCCTCTGCAGAATCAAAGACCGTCAGCAAAGAATTGTCCTCCTGCATTTCCGATGATACAATTTCTGCCGGCATCTCGAACAAATCGTCTTCTTCTACATTTGTTGCCGAAGAATCATCCGTAGATGAAAAATTTCCACTAGTCCTGCATGAAACAAACATGTTAAGAACATGACATAAAAATATTTCAGATATATATACTTTTTCGGACGGCTCGACTCTTTCAAGAAGCATAAATTGTCGAAGAATTTCCATTTGCTTCGAAATTCAGCGGCACTTCCTGATGGGGTTTCCATCTTCCTCAATTCCCTCATGAATTGGTCACGGAGATTCCCCCATTTCACACGGAACCTAGTTTCTGTAATAAACAATGATTAACGCTAAGTTTATATGGATTACAAAATATCACCTACCTTCCTTTAAATAGGTATTCCGACATTGGGGACTTCTTTTGTCATACTACAAGTAATTAGTTTCCCTCACCAAATTAATTAATTAATTAATTGCTCCTCGAAAAACATTTTTTGGTCATTACTCTGAACTGTCAAAATCAAATTACGACGACAACGACAACAAAAGTTGAATTATTCCCAACTCTGGTTACGGCGACAAAATCGGTCGGCGCCATTGTATACAGCAACATGGTATTGCCATTAGGTCAACATTTAATTTGTCGTCGTAAATGTCGTGTCGGCATCATTGTGTTTTGTCCTTTAATCTAGATTTTTGTCAATACCAGAAAAGCTTTTTTGAGATGCGAAACGCATTTCACCACGACAATTTTGACGCTTTGGTGAGATAACTTTTCTCTTCTGGTGATTTCACGAAAGGAAAATATTGCTGCTTCTAGCAGAGCAATTATAGTGGATTTTTTTTTTCAGTATATGTCCTTACACTTTCTCATTGTAATTCCTTTTAACAAACTTTCCCAAAAATTTCCCCAATTACACAAAATAAAACCTCTTGCGTTTCCCAAAACATAACTGAACACAATATTTACCTAACTTTCAAATGAGTGCGCTTATGAAATAGCTGCCATACCACAAATAATTTTGGATTCTTCGAATTATAGTTTATAAAGTGCGTGTGGTCCGATATAGTCTGAGTTTCCTAAGGGAAAAGCAGGATGGATTTGAGGCGGCTTGAAAGGTTATCCCATGAGGTCTAGGGGTACAATGGACCCAGTAGAGGTGAAAGTGATGCAGTGCATGTGCAAGGTTCGCTATTCGAATCGATAACTAAAAAGATTTTCCAGGAAAAGGATAAGGGAGCCGAATTTTCTGTATACCTTGTATTTTGTTCATTATGTTAACGCCAAAAACACAAAAGGATTTTACTTGAGAAAAACGGTATTTTTATAGCGCTACTCAGAAGTATCGAAAAAATTTGATGTAAATTGTGAGTGGTCCTAATTCTATGAACAGGGGTTTTATTTGGCACTTGAATACTTTTGCCTTATGTTGTTTTTTATGTTCCTTCTAAAGATTTCATTATTCATGTGAACTGTTTTAAGTAAACATTCAAATGTAGAGGGTCAGCCCAAAACGCTACAAATCTATTTTCGAAGAAAAATGTTAAGGGAACAGAAACTGTATCCAGGGATAAACTAAGAAATTGTCTCTATTTAGTACTTTTTTTTTTTAATGCCACGATGACGAAAGATTCTAAGCACGGAGACCAAAGCAGTTCATTGCACTACTAACCAGGGTCGAATCTCGAAAGTCAAGCGAGGCGTTAAATTATTTATTTTGTTTTGGTTTCTAAATAATGGAAGTGTAATATCCTAGACACACGGGACATATCAATGATCATTGCATAGCTCGTGTGTCACTGCAACATTGGCGCAATGGTCATTCGTTTCGTCATTGCACCAATTACGCCCCCACAAGCTCATTCGTTTGAAATTATTCATTGCTTGTCATTTCTTTTAGTGATAAGCGCGCTCTCAGCGGTGAGAAACTGCAAATTATTGGAAAAATCAGCTGATTTTCCAGCCATCACTGTCAGATGTCATTTGTGAAATTGGCTGATACATTTTTCAAGGTAAATTTTGCATGTTTCCCAAATTATTGAATTCTTCAAAAAAAAATTTCATACATTATAAATGGAAAAAGAGGCGAAGAAAAAACCGAAATTGTGGAAAATTGCTGAAAATTATAAGTTGTGCGAGTTGTGGCGCATTTATATAAAAGATCTGAGAAAGGCACGAAGAAATAGCCACATATACGCGTATATGTCTGTGAAATTTAAGGATATGGGAGTAATCGCCAGTATGCACAAGTGACACATTTAATTAGTCAAATCTAGTCTGTCAAATCTAATTAACGTGAAAACTGTCATTGCCGTGTGCCACCCCAAAAATGGAATGATCATTGGTCCAATTACGTAATTGAACCAATGATCATTAATATGTCTCGTGTGTCTAGGGTATAAATCTTCCAAATCATCTATTTTAGTTAGTAAAAATAGGGAAACACATTTTGTTCAAATTGTAACTTTGCAAAATACATGAATTAAAGCGCTACGTACTTTACTTCTACTAAAGTCAAGAAAGTTTGATTTTTTTTTATATTATTAAGGCAATTTCAGGGGATACCATATGATGCAAAGCACAGCATGCCAGGAAGGTGATAGGGAAGCAATTAGGGAACGTGAGAAGAGCGGCAGAGGTGCTGATGTATGTGTCACCCTTAAACTTTCGCAGATTGTATGTTGGAGTAAAGACAGAAGATGGTAGACTGTTTCACATTCGCACAGTTCAGGATAAAAAGCATCACGGAATTTTACTATATGGCCGAAAATAATTTGAGGTGTAAAAGGATGTGGGCGATTTGCTGCGCGAGTATTGCGTGCAGGAATTATTCTACAAGGGATCAGACTAGATATTTCATCAGAACATTGACCATGCATATAACGATAAAGAAGTGAAAGGCATTCATCATTGCGGCGGTGGTGTTCGATTGAGTCGATATTACAAGTTATTGACACATCGACAGTGAGCTTGAAGGTTCTATTTTGGACAATATCCAATGAAGCCAAACCAGTCCCGGCCCAGATATAGAAATTGTATTAAACTCTAGGTCTGGCGTGGGACTTGTAGAGGAGCATTAGAGTCGATGGGCTGCAATATTTCTACACCTTTTCAGAAATCCTAGATATTTCGATGGTTTTTTGGCAACAGGGGAATATCTGATCTGTCCAACTTAGCTTATCGGAAATATTAATGCCGCAAGAATGTATAAAGACGGTATATCGTAAATCAGTGCTCCATCAAAAGAAATGGGAGTGAAAAGTTATGATCTTTCTTCAAAGAGATGAGACAGCTTTGGGACTTAGATTGCCTTGAATTTGACGCGAATCGCTTTTCTCCAAGTGAGGATATGATCATTGATCATAATCATGCAATCTCGTTTAACACATCTGGCATTCTCTCTAGAGTCCCCAAAAGTGTCAATGGAGTAATCGAAATCAAGGGTACTCTCATTATTGAAATTATAGATGGGATTCACAGTAAGGGAAAGCAGATAATTAATAAAAATTATGCAGAGAGATGGAGAAATAACAGAGACCTGGGACACATCAGCAGTGAGGTTCTGGTGAAATCCCATCTAGTACAAACGGTATTATGCGATCAGGTAAAAAACTTTCAATCTATAATAGAAGAGGAGGCGAGAGACCAAATGCTTTAAGTTTAACTAAAAGGGCTGGATGCCAGACTATCAAGGACCTTTTAAATACATAGATACAGAAACGATCTTGTAATCACCAAAATTGTGAATTTTCCGTATGAAAAGTCAGTAAAGCTCCAGATGAGTGTCCAGTCCGGAAGCCATAATGGCGATCATTGATGAGTTAGTTTTTTGTGGTTTCTAAATACTTCAGTAATTTGGAATTATTAATAGATTCAAAAAACTTTGAAACAATCAAAGTAATTGCAGTTGGTCCTATAATTTGATAGATCGCTGCTACCATCTTCTTTATTGGGAATATAGGCTTATCGTAAGCTAGTTTGCAAGCAGTTGGAAATTTCCCTGTCGAATAAGACAAGTACAATAGTTTGCACAAAGTTTTAACCAAAAATGAGGCACAGCTTTTGATGAACAGGTGTGAGGAACCATCAGGACCTACGGCTTTGGAAACGTTGATCCTCTTAAGGATCTTGAACACATTTCTCTTACGGATGTGCATTGGCTCTTATATAGAGAATTTGAAGCGAATATACCACAGTCAAAATTATTAGCTTGATCCAGGGAGTCAACAACCATTTCACCATTGTTAAGTAGTGAAAGTATAGAGGAATTGCTGAAGTTGTTCTTGATGGTTTTGATCAGGGACCAGAAGCGTTTTTTTTATCTTTGCGGGTGGGTTGCCAAGATTCTTTGAATAACATTCTGATCAAAAGGAAATTCTTTTTTCCGGATAATTGACTTGCAGGTATTCTGTGCAGCAGTCTTGTAGATTTGTTTCAATTGTGGACATGAATGCAATTAATAGGCGCGCGAAAAGCAGACTCTTTCACTTTTATTACTTGGTTGTTGAACTTATCGTTAAACCATGAGCGATTTTGCTGTTATTGAGACCTGCTGTAAGAATAAGAAATGTATTCATGCATGTCAAGACTTAGAATCTCACTAAGTTGTAATGTGCATTTTTGGTGGTACCCTATAGTTAGTGATACCAGGGCATCACCAGATAATTCATGTTCCATTGACAGCACCACTGCTACGTGCCGTATCGACTGGAGTAGGAAGAGCTGAGACCTCAGTTCTTGATGCGAGAAGGTGAAAATTAAGGTGAAAACTTCTAATTAGAAAAGTAGGACAGTATGGTTCAGCGCCACACTGTAAGTCTGGAATTAGATAGTCGTCTGCACGAGGTCCACGACCCAATAAGTCGTATAGAAATTAGATTTCTCCGATTTGTAGATACTAAGTGGAATGTCCTGGAGCATGAGACTTTTAGGTTGTCTTATCTGAGCCGCTTACTATTTTAACCAGAGCTGTACAAACACAAAATAAGGCTAGAGAGTCTTCACACACTACTGAGGACTTATAACCGCAGGATGAACGTAGCAAGAATACACCAGCCGAATCTATGTCGATCTGATGAAACCGTTTCCTCTATTTCTGTTGTCCGGTCGAGCGGTCCAGATCTTCGGTACAGATAATAGGAACTTCTGTATGCGATAGTATTCCGTAACTGCTGTGAATTAATAATGATGGGGCGGTACCACTGGTGTATCAAGTCAAGCTGAACGGAATACCTGAAAAGAAAACACATGAACCGCTATTTGAGCGGGCATGAACATAAGTGCCAGTAGGGAGCAGTCTAAATAAAACACCGGTATCTTAAATGGTATTCCCTGCTTCTTTTATTTGGAAAGTTTCTTATTTTCTCTTAAGTGAGAGATTATTATTTTTTTTTTTCAAAAAACGCTATAAACTTTTTCTTACTTCTGTTTCTATTGGCGTCTGACAAGCGAATCATTTATTTGTTTTCTAAAAACTATTTCGAACAAAATCATGGCTACTTAAATAACGCTTTCTATGCTCAATGAAGTAATAATAGCTGGGACTTTAGACAGGTAAAATTACCCGATTTACATGTTGATTGGCCATGCGTTCTTGTAGCTGGGTCCGCCACTGGCGCTAACATGCCATAAATCAGAAAATACTTCTCACCAAAACCTTCCTGTCCTCGTAATGAAGCGTATCAAGTCTAAATGAGAACAAACTGTGTACAGCTCATCATCCACAGATAGAATGGCAGATCTAAGCTTGCTCTTGACAAAGGTCGGACAAGTGCACAGAAAGTGTTCGGTTGTCTCAGGGTTTTCTTCCAGGCCGTGCAGACACTCAGGGGGCTGTCAACAATACCCATCTTTTTTAAAGTAAGTGTAAAGTGAGCTGTATGGCCGATGATAATACCAACCACAGTTCTGCCTTGTTTTCTTCCAAGCCCCAATAATAGAGAGTCAGTGAAATTTCCTATTATATACCTGCAAGGTTCGCGCACATCACTGCTGATGCTTTATACGAACATCCACCTTAATGAGAGACCTGTCATCGAGGTGGCAACGCGGATTCTGATCCAACGAAGGGAGAACTAGAACCGCAGTAGGTCAACCCTCGAGTTCCTCATGATTCCCGTGTGCTCCTCGGTTACCTATTGTAGAGATAGAGACACACCTTGGGATACTTGTAGTGATAAATAAGGATTGGTTCCGATATAGAACCGGTTGACATTTACATAGCTTTTAGCAGTTATGACACGATCCAATGGATAACAGTTTTTCTTGTTCTTCTTCTTCTTCGAAAATGGATATGTAGCGTTTTGGACTGAACCTCGTCAAATATAGTTGAATCGTTACTTCTAAATTTTGGTATAAATAGCTGCGCAGATTCACTTCTATGTGACATTCATGAACTGCACCATAGCGCATTGACGAAATCATCCTAATCTTGTGAATTCTTGGACAATTTCATGAATTTTCTTTTATATTTGGGGAGGGAGGATAAGCATATTAGGTGCTTCATCGTGCAAAAAGTTTTACATATTTCATTGCAGACCTAACACGGCTGGATACTGCCCTATACATATTATATGAACGCAATTCGTTTTTCGAAAGGATTGCTAGACATATCCAGTTCGCATCATAATGCACCATTTGGTTGTGATTGTACTTCAAAAACCGACTTTAAGGCACAGGAATATGCCGATGACATTGTTGTCGTTTGTGTTAAAAACAAATTTGATTCGGCTTTTATTCGAGCTTATGTAAACTACATTTAATATAGTTACTAAAAGGGGGGGCTCTAGGATATTGGACTATCAATATACAGAGGTATCTAAGATGGTGATATAGTCCCGTTCAAGGAAGAAGGATCTTCCAATGCCCAACTCCGAGATTAATTGTATGTACTTACACTAGAATATTTAAAAAAAAAGCCAAATATTTACGATAATTCTAGCTAGAAATCCCCATCTTAAAATGATAACCAACAAAAATATATGGAAATTCGGATCATGCCATCATATCGTTTCGGAAAAAGTGGAGTCTAAATCCCAAAATGACTTCCTATGGATCTTTCAGGGTAAATTCCTAGCTGCCCAAAACCATACAGACACCCAGCTAGAAAAAGGATCCTTGCTAAGGTGCAAAGCATGGTCCATTTAAGCACCAATGGCGCTTTCACTTCGACAACGAAGGCTTGTACCCAATAATGGAATTTTGAATTAAAATTTTTTCTTGCGTAATTTGTAATTGTAATTGAGTAATTGCAATTCATTGGTATAATTATCATTGGAAATTGGTTGTAGGTATGAAATTAGAACTGAATTGAGTGAATTAAAGGAGAATCATTGCCTATTATTGCCTGAACAGTGGGGGTCGAGTACGGCCTCCAATAAACCTTTTGTTGAATGATACCTATTTTTTATATATAAATGAATTATGAATAATTATTGGGCGTGGTAGCGTTATCCTTAGAGCACACGAAAAAAAAAAAACAAAAAACTTAATATACAGTATCTAAGTACTGTGAGTAATCTAACCTCGTCAACTAGCACCCGTTACTGAGGTGCCTTCGTAATTACAATTAATAATTAAGAAATACACTTTAATTGGCTACTCGAGATTTTGTTATTGCGCGACGAGCTCAGTTACGAACTTAGGTTAAGGAAACTCAGGGAATCCGGAAGATCCTCAAGCTTGGGGCGACAGCTCTTCAAGCCATTTTAAATAAAATATATGAAGGACTACTTCAAAAACCGACAGGGTTCCATCCTATCACCCAAATCGATTCGGAACTGGCGTTATGCCAGGAAAAATTATCCTCCTTGAAGGAAATTATTAATATCGCGGTGGCCGCAAAAAATGGTAGTGAGCTATCAAAAGCACAATCGCGACTGATACACGTTATTGGTAGACTTAAGCTTTTATCTAAGGCAGAACCAGCCATGTCCGATTCCATAGCGGAATTAGTTGAAGAGGCTGACGCAAACCTGGACTTGATCATCCACCAGCTGCCAGAACTTGGCCGGCTGGGTGCGATGCATACATTAATACCGCCCTCTTTTCTGGGCGCAGGAACGTCAAATATAGGCCGTAACCAGTGCCTATCGGACCAGAATAAGGGGACTTCCCATGAAGAAGACCCTCCCTCTCTTATGGAGACCAGTGTGCCATCCTTGATCGTAACCCCTACTAACGAAGAGAGGATATCCAATCAACTCATCGACCATTCTGAGGGTACTATAAATAATCCAACTAATGATACATATAAATAATTCCAGGGGTCAGGGTTACTTCCCAGTCACCATATCTACTCCTGCATTGATCTATACTACGGCCCGGGGAACCGTGCATTCCATATATGATTATCCTCGTACCCCTGTTAACAGTGTCAAATCGCAAGCGACTGGATCGGGAGCAATACCTAAGCGTGCTATTAGCTCCACAATCCACCAGACTTTACCGAAACAGGGTTCAGATGGCCGACAGGTCAACCATTCTATACTGCTATCATATGTGAGTGAGGTAGGAATCTATACCCCAGTTGGTGTTCCACATAGCTACGACCAGATACTAACTACCCCAGCAAGGTAATAGCTATGACAACCTTCAGTACGAAAACTACCGGCTAGTAGAACCAAGATGGGAACCGCAAAAGCAACATGAATTACAGTCGGTTCATCTAAACCCGCTGAGGGAAGCCTTACCTCAAGAGAAATTCAGAAAACCATTATATGATTCTAACCAAGCGTATGCGCCTGGTAAACCAGCAATGTCACGAGAGGCGGAGCCAATACGTTTACCTCATCCTCAGTCAGTCAGGTCTAACCTAGAAAGATTTCGGCCTGCAACGATTTCGCAACCTATAGCTCCCGGAAGGCCTCCTCAAGTTCTTCGACGAAACCACAATAATCCCGTGTACGCTTCGACGGATCACCTAGAGGTCTGCCGGTAAATGATTTTTTATTCAGGATGGAGACTCTAGCCAGAGCCGACGGATTCTCTCGGGATACTCTATTGTATGCTATCCGTCAGCTTCTGTCCGGCCGGGCAGCTACCTGGTACTGGCAGTTCTGTCGCAAATATCCGAATGCAGACTGGTGCCAGCTCCACTTCTTCTTGAATGGGATATTTTAACATTCTCGAGCAGCTGCAAATTAAAGGTCTAAGCTGCAAAGGATGTTATTTATTTATTTTATATAGAGAGTGTTTCTTTTCACCAATATTTTAATGCAGTTCATTTATTTTGATTTGTTTAAAACACCAAGGTATTGTTGCAGTCTTAGTCTTACGAAAATTGTGAAACGATATCCCGAATTGGAAAAAATTTAAATAAACCAAAATTTATAGAAAAGTAAATATCATAATGGCACTAAATTTATGCGCGTAGTATAACTGGAAATTATGAATTGATTTGATTATAATAAATATACTTACAACTTTACCAACAGCAAAAAATTAAAAACATTTTATATCTCACTTTTTTATATAAATTATTAAAAAATTTCCCAAAACAAACAACAACAAAATATAGTCGTCACATGTAATCCTGAGCCTGACACAATGAACTGAAACTGAATCAGTATAAAAATTAAATGAAATGCAAAGGATCTTTATTTGTGTGCTATCCTCAAAAGCAGCAGAGATTATATTATATATTTTGTGTGGGCACCACAAATATCCTTTCTTATTTTTGTATATATGGACAACGATTAAACTCTCTCCTCTCCTTCTTGAAATCATAATCCACAAATCTAACAATAGTATGTGGAATCTATGTACATAACGTACCTACCTATCTAAAAAAAAAAAAAAAAAAATCATTCTTTAATAGCCATGGTACGCAATCTATGCGGCATTGACATTTTTCCCACATATTTTCTTAACAATTCCACCATTTGCTTTTTTTATGCCTTACACACAAACGCATGTATAAAACGATAAGGCTTGATTCTCATATGGCAATACTAGAAAAAATTCTCCAAACGAATAAGGCGAATGTGAAATTCTCTCTCTCTCTCATTCTCTATCTCATTCACACACACACACACACACACACAAAAACAAACACGCACCCACACACATCAGAAACTATAAAAAGCAAAACGCCTCTTTCGTGTTTGATTTTAAATGTATATTTTTGGGAATTGCGCCGCTACCCTAAATCTCAGATGCTCTTATAAAAGTCATGCCGACCCGATATAAAGTTATTTGACTTAAATTTATGTGTATTTATAAAAAAGAGAAAGAGAATAAGAATTGCTTATGTGTTTAGTGTGTGCGCCTCTGACTGGGCTGGTTTTTGGTACGCTTGGCCTGTTCGCTCTCCCCCTTGATATGCGTAAACTTATAATGAGAGCCACGAGATCCTGCAGCAAGTAATACTTGCTATATTGACTGGATCAGGGTTGCCCCCCTACTACAATTGTAGTAGATTTACTACTTTTTTGCAACTATAAAAACCTACTACTCTTGAGCAGACTTTTACTACTCTTTGGCAAGGATCTGATCTGATGTCTGAATTTCTGAAATTAAATTCCCCAACGTACACGCTGCTGATGCAACTTTTCCTAATTCTTCCTCTCCCCGAGTGCCTTTCATCGACGAAAAGTTGCATCACAGTGATGCATGCTAGCAGCGTGTACACCGGGGGAATCACTCTACTTACTTCTTCCATTCCATCTAAGAAGTTTAGCAGTTCGTAACTAAGAAAAGAATTGCCAGAAGAAGAAGAAGAAGTACAACTTTGTTGCATTTGCATCATTTCGTCAACGTCATTCCGATTTTGAGAAATGCGAATTGTTATGATAATTGTTGTTTGTGATTGTGATATCAGTATCTTCGTATTTTTCTAGTGCGTTGTTTTGTTATTTTTTAATTGTTAGAAAAATGAAAAGATATTTTGAGGTGGTGAACAAAAAAGCCAATGATGACTGTGACGAAGGCGTGGAAAAGAATGACATGATTGGAAATGAAGAATGGTTACCTAAATGAATAAATTCCGCAAATTCAATTTAAATATCTGTATTTCTAGTAATCTAAAAATTCCTGATGAGGATGAGGACGAGGAGACAGACAACTTGGAGTTGAGGAATAATAAAAAGAAAAGATACAGCCAGAAATACCGAATTGAATGGTCGGAAACATTCAAATGGGCAAAAAATTGTGAAGGACTTGCTTACTGCAAGCTTTGTAATAAAAGCTTAGTAAACAACATTACATTGCTTAAAAGGCATGAAGAAAGGGAGCAGCACAAACGTAAAGTACTCACCGCAAAAAATTTGCAAACTCTGGATGACTGCTACAATGGAAATGCCTTTTTGGATATTAATTGCAAGGTAAAATCTGAATTAGTGTGCGTTATGTACTGTGTGCAGTACAACTTGCCATTCACGCAAATGGATACATTACCAGCACTTATTAAAGCAATATCTGGTAAATTATCTATTGCCTGTAATATGCAGTGTGGAAGAACTAAGGCCACATCTATTATTAACCATATTTTGGGACCATATGCTAAGCTTCAACTTGGCAAAAAACTAAGATTAAATAAATTTTCTATCATAATTGATGAGACAACTGATGTTGGAACGAAGAAGTGCTTAGTAATTATTGCAAGATATTTTGATTGGGATAATTTTAAAATAATGGAAAAACTTATAGGCCTAATTGAGCTAAACAAATCAACGGCAGAAGAGATTTTTCATGCGGTAATTAATCGCCTTAGTGAGCTTGATATTCCTCATTCCAACATCATCGGGTTCGCATCTGATAATGCATCAGTTATGAGTGGTGAGCTTAATGGTGTCAAAACTAAATTAAAATCAATAAATAGCAATATTTTTACTATTGGCTGTAGCTGTCATTCCTTACACCTTTGTGCGGCTGCAGCGAGCAAAGTTTTACCTGCAATAATTGAAAGAAATTTGAGAAATATTTATTTCCATTTTGCTCATAGCTCAAAGCGCCATGTTGAATTTCGTGATTTTCAAGAATATTTTGGTTTGAAACAGCATAAGATTTTAAAGTATTGTCCAACACGATGGCTTTGTTTCGAGGATGTAGTTAACCGAACAATTGAGCAATGGCAGGCACTGCACAATTACTTCAGATTATATTGTTTCGAGCAAACTAAAGATAAATACACAAACGGTGACACTCTGCTTGACTTTTTAAGTAACCCTTATAACAAGCTTTATTTATATTTCCTATCATATATTTTGGGAATTTTAAATATTGTAAATAAATATTTTCAATCCGAAAAAACCAGAGTTCACCTCATATATGAAAAAATTAAAGACGTTTTCATTGAAATTTTAAAAAATTTTACAAACCAAGCCGTCTTGGATTTTTCTGTGGATTTTGAAAACACAAATTTTCATTTACCATTAAAAATGATGTTCTTTGGCATCAAATTTGAAGTGTTTGAAAATTGTTCAGATTTAAATGAAGCTGATAAACTAAATGAAGTTAAGAAAAACTGTCTAAACTTTTATATATTACTATGTTCACAACTTAAAAAAAGATTTGATGTAAAAGATAATAAACTGTTATTATTGCAATTCCTCGACCCAATGAAAATATCTGAAGGTAATATGCCTTCTATCTTAAAATTATACTCAGAGTTTCCGTACAGTCATGACGACATTGAAAGTCTAAACATTCAATGGCGAAACTTAATTGGTAAAACGGATATCCTTACTAGATACTATGACGAAGACATTGTAAAATTTTGGATTAATTTGAAAAACATTGTAAATAATTTAGAACAATGCGCTTTTGACCAATTGTCAAATTATATGTTAAAGCTAGCCTGCCTTCCTCATAGCAGTGCGTCTGCAGAACGTGCATTCTCGAATCTTAATTTGATAAAAGATGTAAAGCGCAACAAGTTAGATTGTCGAACAGTTGAAAATATTTTATTCTCTAAAGATTTGATAACTGATAGTAAAAATAAAATATTCGAGCCCACTAAGGAATTAATTAATTTTGCAAGAAATTTCAAATAACATAGTGGTAAACATATTGAAAAGTAGTAGTAACAGTTTTAAAGAAGTTTACAAAAACCAATATGCGTAAAATAACTGAACTTGTGTGCAATTTGTCTTCTTAAAAATCCCGTAGTTTATCTCCGTTTATTACATGTTTTTTTTAATTGATTTTTCAAACTATATCTCTGAAGTATGTATTCACGCTATTGAAAATGTATAAATGTTATATTTTATGTTTGTTATTTCGATGTTATAAGACTTGAAAGTCAATTTTTGTTTTTGTTTTCTAATAAATATCGTTTGGAAAATTCTACTACTATTTTTTCTTATTTACTACCGTTTTTCTTCCTAATATACTACTAAACATATTTTGTGGGGGGCATCCCTGGACTGGATCAGACATCAGTCTAGCAGCAAGTAGCTAGTCGAGCTAGAAGAGCGCTTTTTGCTAGCGGAGCGGTTCCAGTACAGACTACAGACGCTTGTTGCCGCCTCGCCTTGGCGGCTATATAGTTATCCTATACATACATATATTATTAATATGCATAACATTATTAGTGTATTTCAAATTCCACATTTTTAGATTGTAGAATTAAATAATTAAGCAGCAGCAGCAGCACAGCTAAATTTTAGTTTTAGTTCATTTTAGTTGTACGCACCGCAGAAAGAAGTCATAAAATTCACACATTTATAATATTTTCGTGGAGTGTGTGTGAGATTATTATAAATAAAATTATTAATTTTCATATACCCTCCAAGGCATTTGACTACACAAAAACGGATGCTTGGTGCATACACACCTATACTTATATATATATAACAAAAAAAACTTAAAGTTTTGCAAATTGTAATTTTAAATGAAAATCACTGTTATGCAGATGAGTGTATTGAATTAAAAAAAAATATATCAAACGGTTCTAAACTTTTTTTTTTACCGCAAATTACCCACCTTACTAAAAAAATATATTTCTCAAGTTTTCCAACCCAGTATGTTATAAATATGGCACTCGTAGTAACTGTTGCCGGGACGCCAGGCCACGCTTGTGGGGTCGTTGATTGCTTGCTGTTAGTAGCCGAAATTTGTGAGATAGAGAGAGTAAGAGATTCACTAATACCCACACACCGATTAAGTTAAATATATACACAATAGAAAAGGGTAGCTGCGGCTCTGATTGCTATGCATATATAATTGCATATTATATTTATATATATCGATATCCATATTAACTATACAAACAAAATATAGAAAATGTAGAATTTATTTAGTACTGAATCCGCGATAAATTTATTAAAGGTGTGTGTTAGTTAATTAACACATGTACATAAAATGAAAAATTCATATTCCATCCATATACTAACACACTAACACTATACACACACGCAAATTAAAATTTGTTGTTTTATATGTGTGTGTGTGTGTGTTAGTATGATATGCGAATGCGATGGAGATGATAGTGCAAAAGTAAAGAATGAGCATGAGAAGAGCGACACAAGAATTTCAGTTTAACTTGGTGCGTTCTTCTTGACGGTGGAGTGGAAACAGTGGGAAAACAGTATCGCGGCGGGGTTTTTTTACTTTATATATTTTTTTAGTACCTATATGGATTCTCTTTTGATTGCTGACTATTTTTCTAATAAAATATGTTAAGTGAAATTGCGCCGAAAATTTGTGTGTACGATGAATTTTTCAAAATAATAAATAAACGAGAAAATAATTTCAATAGAAAAAAACAAAAAAAAATCTCGCAAATATATAAAAAAAAAGTTATAAAAAAATATAAAACGCGCCACAATTTGAGGATATTTTTTTTCTCTCGTATTTAATGCCATTAAAAAAACTACCTAAACCTACCTACAAAAATCTAATTATGTTCAGTGGATTACTACTCGAATTTGCAAATGAAATAAAGATGAAAAAAAAAATGATAATTTTTTTGGTGCGTATTCTCACAGTTGGATTTTTGTGGAAATTTTTTATTTTATTGAAAAATATTTAATTTTTTTTTTTTAATATTATAAATAATTCACATAAAAATATAATAGATGTTATAAAAAATGTTTAAAAAAAAAAAAAAAAACTTGTCGACGCCTTATTTGCTTCGTTCGCTATTTGGATTACAAATTTGTACGAAAGTAGAAATTTCTTATTTTTTTTTCTTTCTTTTTCTTTTCTACTTGTGTTCATTCTCACATTTGGCTTGCTTTATTTTGTTGGCTCGACTCGAGTCGAGGTTCTGACCGCCGCCGCCGCTACCGTGTGAACCTCTATCATGCAAGCAAAGTTTACTGTACAAAATGCCATACATGCGGTATTTTTACAATATTTTTCTGCTGTACGTTTATCGTTCCCACCCTTTCCCTCTCGGTCAGACCGTTTGACGCGTCTTGTAGACTGGATTTTTTAATTTCGAAACTTGATTCAGTTTTTTTTTTGTTTTTTTTTTTGTTTTTCTGAATGTTTATTAAATTTAATTATTGAAAAATATTTTCGATTTAATTCGTTCACACGTGTGAAAATTTATTTCGTGCATATTTCTCATATTTTATTTGGGTGTGAAACATGGTTGATTGTTTATACGACCGCCATTTTGTTAAATACGGCATATAAAATACACCCATGTATACATACCTACTACTTCTTATTAACTCTTATTATTTCCTCCGCGCTGTTTTTTTTTTTGTAAATTTTATTACAAAAATGCGCTTTGAATGAATTCTTGATTGAAAGTAATGCTAATAATAAGAAGTTATAACGGTTTTAAATTGTTTTTGTGTCTTCTAATAAAAATGACAAGTTATATATTTCAGACAAAATTCAGTTCAGTGGAGTAAAACGAAAAAATGCCGTTACCACCTTTTTTTTAAAAAAAAAAAAATCTGTGCATGTGAATGAAAATATTTTGTGCAAAAATGTTTTATATACATTTGATTCGGAAAATGATAGATATAATTTAGACATACATATAGGTACTAGATAAATAAATATGCTTTGAATTCATTGTGCTATAATTATAATTTGTGTATTCAAAATGTTTGTATACTCCAGTTTACCGCTATACACATGCACACAAACTAACCTAAAGAGTTCTTCTTAAGTGCTACATCCTGTTCCTGTTTAATATTTTTTTTTTTTTTGTTCTCAAAAAGATTGTGATTTCATTTCGTGTTTTAATGACAGTTTTAAATAGAAGTGAAGAAAAAATGATTATTTTTATTAAAATTAAAGGTGGTTAGAGTAATTATTGTGGATAAGAAAGAACAAAAAAAAAAACAATATTTCTTTCTTTCTACTGTGGTCCATATGCATGTTTGGTTTGGGTTTATTGGACTATATAATAACTGTATGCAAATGCTTTTGTGCTTTTGGTGTGAAATATAAAACATCATGTCTAGTATATTGCTGCAACAGTGTGCATGTATAATAATTAGTGCTGCAAATATAAGAAAATTAATTAAAAATTTTAAAAATTGATTTGAAGAGTGCGCCACCTACCTCCCTAAAGCCAAGCAAGCAAGCTATCGGGAAAACGCAATTATGTGATTTTGTGTTTTTTTTTCTTCCTCCATTGATTAAATATATTCTCATAAGAAGAAGATTAGTGAATTTAATAGAATTTTATTTAAATATCATCCTAAGCAATTTTTTTTTTTTTTTTTTTTTAATGAAGCGGGAAAGAATCCAAAAATAATATAATTTTTAAATAAAAATTTCAGTTGTGTTTGCATGGGTATTAAGGATAGCATTTTATATACACATGCATCCTATGTAGATATATATATAGAGTTGTCTCCCTTTTTTCTTATAATAATAATTTTTATTCATCATTTTTCTTCTCTTTAAAATTATTTCGAATTTATCAGTTGTCTCGTTTTATCTTTTTGGAAAATAAAAAAAACCCCCTTTTCATACGAAGCAATAGTAGGGTAACATAGTATAACGATTTCTAAGTGCCCGCACACGGTGGGGAATTGTGCATACCATACAGTTTTTTTTTTGTGGCGGCAAAAATATACTATTATAATTGATATGTGTGTGTTTGTGAGAGGATAAGGATATTTTTATAAATGTATGTGAATACATTATCTGCGCATGGAAATATAAAAATTATTTAGGACTACATATATAATATAATACATATGTATGTATATATCGTGTCGTACGTCTTGCACAGTTTATAAAATTTATTTCAAAAATACTAATAGCGGATGGTTTGATTGTATTAGTGTATACATTCAATACACTTAGCGCGCATTTTAAACCGGAAGTACTATACTATACGCGGAGAAAAAAAGCACATGCTAACAAACATACTAATTTATATTTTTAATAAAAAACGTATAAATATTTTTTGTTATTTTAACAATTCATATTATTAATTTACTGAAGTTGAAGTTATACCTACATATTTTCTTATTTTTCTTACGAAATTATTCCCCTAAATTTCTTGTTTCATAGGGATATTTTATATATGCAAGCAAAAGAGTTCCTAATTTGAAAAATGCTATACATTCGTCTGGGGGCTTTTGAATCGATCATTGCCCTTCTTAAAAAAGTTTTAGGTAGGTACTACACATATCCATTCATGCATGGATGTATTCTGACATTTATATGTGTGTATGTGCCTTCAATGCATTTTATTTTAATAGAGACGCAATATGTGGGAAATGCTTTTTTCTTTATTCTATCTCTTCAAATAATTTATAAAAATTTTATAGAGAATCACAGTAGAAAACGATTTCAAACAAAATCCCACGATCAACCTATTTATCTTAGATGTGCAGATGTCTATTTATTATTTAAAGTATAAATTTTGATTTTACATACTTACATATTTGACACGTGTGTATTATTATTCCTATAAGACTATGGTTATCGGGATATTTGCACGTGATTTTTAAACAATGTATTTTTAGCGGAAAAATACAGATTGACTTGGGGGCATTTAACCCGTACTTCTATTAGCTGGGTTTGTCTCGCAATCACCCAAAAGAGGATAATCATAATAATAATAATAATTTTCCGTGCACTCCTATATTTATTTTTGTTGCCTGTATTTTGTAATAATATATACCTACCATACCTACCCAACTTTGGCCTTTGTCAAAATTATTAATTTTTAGTCCTGAGGGAGGCTTGGCTGGCGTACAAATGTGAAAAAATATTTTTCTTCCCAAAAATAATGCTAACTATAATTGGAATAGAAAAATTATTGCACAGACAGGTAATAACAGATATCCAGCGCCTAGTTCTGCAGTATTCAAGAAGAAGATTACAAAGAGTGCTCTAGTGTGCCCTTAAAAAAGTCTGTTTTTGCTACGAAATGCAAAAATAGCTAAAAATCAACGATGTCTCGACCTAATGTAGGAAAGCCATCAATTTTTTCTTAGAAATTTACTGGAAATTTATTAATAAGAATTTTTATACATTGTTGTTGTCGACCTCAAATAGACAACAGCACACATCAACGTCTTTTACATATCTGGAAATAACTCCATTCGGCCACCAGACTAAATAATAATTCTGCCGAAATATTTTTTGTAAATTTCTAAGAAAAATCGAGATCTTTCCTGATGCCTCGATTTGCTGACGTAAGCAATGGATAAGCCAGCAATGTCTCGCCTTCAATACAAAATCAATGAGTCTCGAACTGATGCAGGAAAGCCCTAATTTTTTTTTTAGAAATTTACTGGAAATTTTTTCTTATGACTTGTATGCATTTTTGGAGAAGGACGACAAGTCTAGCCGGCAACCAGACTAAATAAAAATTCTGCAGAAATATTTGCTGCAAATTTCTAAGAAGAAATGCTTATTGTGCTCATCTACGCATCTACGTCGTTCATAAAAATTGTTAGTGATCGCACGCGTTGTCGGTCTTAAATAAAATTTCCAGTAAATTTCTAAGAAAAAAATTGAGGGCTTCCCTATAAATATAAGGGGCGTTGTTTTTTTCTGTTCTTTGCCCAATCTTCGTATAGTTTAGATTGTTGTTGCATAAAGTGAGTGTCACATTAGGAGTGGAGCGCCGCAACGTTTTGCGGTCGCCACTGTGGGATTGCTTTTGCAAAATGAGTGTTGATTTAGTTCATAGGATGTATGACCGGACGACCGTGGGAGAGCTCCATTCGGTACAACATCGACGGGATTAATGTCATACCGATACTATGTCGATATCGTACCGGTCCCATAGGAGAGGTACCGTAGAATCGATCCTCAAGCACTTTTCTCTGCTTTTCTGCAATTAGACCTACTAATAATAGAACTTCTTCATCGGAACTAGAATAGATTTGAATAAAATCCGCCGCTCCCAGTGTGACGACTATACAACCCCTCAAACTACTATTTACGCAGCTGAAAACAAAAATTGTGCTTCGATCTAAGTCAGTTTACAAACGAAAATGAGCAGGCAATGAAAAATTTTTGTTCGGAGCTTCCCTAAAGTTAGTCAAGACTAGTCAATTAATCTTGTTGGTTAAATGAACTGTGTATAAAACTATATAGTGGTTGCGGAAATGCTTCCTTGTTATAATGTCAGATGGCAGCACTTGTACAATTTTGATCAGTTTTGTTCACGCTTATCTACAAGGGGTTCAAGGGATAAACCGTAAGAGCATAGCCAAACTAAAAACATACAAAGGCTGGGAAGTAGACACATAGAAAATAAAATCCACGATGGCTGAACCTGATGTAGGGAAGACTGCAATTTTTTCTTAGAAATTTACTGGAAATTTTTTCCTTAGAATTTGTATGCATCATTGGAGGCTGACAACGGTTGCTTGGGTCACTAACAATTTTTATGAGAGCAAGACTGGTGAGCAAAATGCATTGATTGCTTTTTAGAAATTTATAGCAAATGTTTCAGGAGAATTTTTATTCAGTCTGGTGGCCAACTGGAGTTATTTTCAGATGCAATCATACAATATGTGCCGTTGTCAGTCTCCAATGCTTATCAATTCTAAGGAAAAAATTCCAGTAAATTTCTAAGAAAAAATTGCGGCTTTCCGTACATCAGGTCTAGACATCGGTGATTTTATATTGATGCGATGCATTGCTGGCTTACCTTTTGGTTACGTTTGGTCTGTTCTGCAGTAGTAAAAAAAATATTTCCAATATATTTCTAGTAAATTTCTAGGAAAAAAGTGAGGGCTTCCCGATGACAGGTCATGGCATCATTGATTTTATATTGGACCGAGGCATTGCATTGCTCTAGTAAAATATGAAACTTGGGTGTTTACCTGAACATTAGGAACATTTTCTGTTAATAACAACATTTCTTAGCTAAAATTTTCGTCGTAGCTAACTAACTTGGTTACCAGAAATATTGATAAGGTTTTAATTTTTCTGATATTCGTTCTTCATCTGTATATTTACTTATTTGTGCTATAAATCGTATTACATAAGGGTGCGGTATCATATTTGACTATGGGCCTTGCTTATCTGTTCGATGGAAACCCTCTAGGTCATATTAGCTCAAAGCTTTGCACTCCGTAGGTAAAAAACTTTTACACTCGAAATTGCTCACAACCCTGCAAATATCATGATTCGAAAACAATTTGCTAGCAAATCATAATCTCTCGCTTAAACTTCGAGAACGAACTCAATATCGAACAGAAAACAGACTACCACCAGCGTAGTAAAAGGGACATGATTGTCGATTTATAAATACGAGATTCTCTCTCGATAGCGAATTGCTTTCGATCCTAAAACGAACTGAAATTGATGGTCTTGATTGTGTTGTGTGGTGTTATATATTTTAAGAGAAACGAGCTATTCTCGTGTCGTAAACGATTCGCGCAAAGCGAGTTTTTATGGACATTTTATTATAGCCATAGAAATGGACATTAATGCATTTTATGTGGACATTATTGGTTTGGTCACTTCATTGCACTTTTAATTATATCAGTTTTTCCCAGGTAAACACTAGACATCTCAGCACATGCCACTTAAACAGAACAATTAATTTTGTTTTAAGTATTATCACTAAGTGATTTAAATGATTCAAATCTTACACAGAGAAACAAAAGAATCTCACAGTAAATTCGATGCATAGATCCATGCTGTCTCATTTCATTGTATAATTCCGAAATCTGGCAAAAAGCAAAAAGCTGTAACAGAATCAGATAAGGAAAGGAATCTCGGGGAAAATTCAAAATTCTCCTTTCTTGCTTAAATTCGAGATTATTTCGAGAAAGCGAGTTCTTCGCTAAAATGTTTGCAGGGAAACCGTCTGTTAACTATATTTGGATTGTGGAAATTTAGAAAATTGATACATTTTTCCCCTCTTGCACAAAGCGACACACTTCTTACTCATTCTCAAGTTGTGTTATTGAGTTATTGTAAAAGTGATCATCCAAACAGTTGCGGTTATTATATGTACATATGTATAACTACAGGGTGTCTCAGAAATAATGGTGACATTGCTTCCTGCTTTTATTTATTTATTGTGATATGGACATGATCTAAGTGTGGTCCTTAAGTAGTACGACTTTGCGACTCATCGTAGAAAATACGGGGTCCCGTGTAGTACCGCTATGCGACTCCTTTTAGAACTTCTTTATACTTTTAGGGAATCTGTATACCGCCTCTGCTGAAACTCGAATGTTGGTTTTTTTTAAATAAAACACTGCGTTGAGGTGTGATTTTAAAATCTCAATAATCTTTATTATTTTTTACTTTTTACACGTTCTTACTTATTTTTATCTTTTGTTTAAAAACAACTTCCAGCTTTCGTTATTTATTATTCAAAACAGTCATAATACAAAATTCTTTTCAAAACAATTCAGAAATCTGGCCTTCTTTAAAATCTATCTTCGTATATATGTACGTAAAGTAGTGCAGTTACAACCCTGGTAGACATATCATGATGAGCTCATCAATGAGCTTCCTCATGAGAAATCAGATGAACGTACTAATGAAATTTATTCGCGTTTAAATTAAAACCGGGAAAAACTCATTTATTTACTTCTTCACAGATAGTGTGCATGAAAATTGCATCTCTTTCATTTATTTAGAACTGTATGCTGTACTTCTCTTTTGTGCATTTTACAATATTAGATGAGCACTTCGATGAGCTTATTAATGAGCATGTCAATGACGGTCTCGATGAGCTTATTAATGAGCATATCAATGAGTGTCGCGATGAGTTTATTAAGGAGCATAGCAATGACTGTCACGATGAGCTTATTAATGAGCATGTCAATGAGTGTCATGATGAGTTCATAAATGAGAATCTGATTTTACGATTGATTTCATATATTTTTCCGAATTCAAACTCCGGTTGCAAATCAAACTCTGAGACGCTGATTTTGGCACAGCATATGGGCGATAGTCTTTTTGTGGAAAACAATTCACAAAATTTATTTAAAATAAATATTTTAAAAACTTAAATAAATAAATCACAAAAATCAATACAAATTTTCCTAGAAATGTCATCTGACACAGTGATGACAAGAATAAATATTTATTTATTGCTGGTTTAGTATATAGGTAGCAGTTTCATGATATCCAATGAGCCCTTCGATGAGATTTAATGAATGCTCATCAGACGGCTCATCGGAACTTAATTTTCTATAAGTTTTCTTCATGAATTGCAAACACATTGAAACTTTTTAGTCAAATTAGTATTGGTTTACATAATAACTGGCAGGAGACAAGGTAAAATTGTGAGCAATTTCTACTAGGGACAGAAATGATTTCTGAACGAATATAGTTTAGTTGTGGTGTAGTGCCAGAGTAATCAGTTGATAAAATATTCATAATACCAGTCGCCACAGATCCAAAAATATTGTGATATGTGGAAAAAAAAATTTTATTGCTTTTCGCATTTTTCATTTGCTACAAAAATTTGAAGGTTGTTGTATCAGAAGTTTAGTAATGTGGCAATACTAATGTCATCTGACATTTTCATAGTAAAATTTGACTTTTTTTTTTAGTATATACGTATTAAAAACGTTTTGTCAGATGAACGCTAGATATTTGCTTAATTTTTGTTGACTTGAAAATTTCATCTCGACCAAAAAATGAAATTAAATCGTGAACATTGTCGTACAATGATTTTTTATAATTTTCGAAGTGATTCCACAGTATGCTGATAAAATTCAGGCATTAGCGTGACAATTTTGGAATGGATGTTGTATTAGCACAGGATTGTGAGAAAGCTCTGTCCACGTTGGATTCCGGATACGAATCTTGGATATATTCGTGTGAGCCCGAAAGTAAACAGCAGTCGTCAATTCTGAGCGGTACACCACCATTTGTTTCCCGGAAGTCTTTGGTGAAATACGAAAAAAATCATTTTTCATCATGACAATGCGGCTTAGATAACAGCATGTTTGAGCACTCAAAACGTCGAATTAATGGGTCATTCGCCATACAGCCCTGATTTGGCAACTAATGATTTCTTTTTGTTCCCATCCGTAAAGAACAAACTGTGTGAACAACGATTTTTAATGCTAGAAGAAGCGGTTGAAGCGGTCAAAAACAATGCCTCTGAGATACCTCAATCGGAGTGGAAAAAATGCTTTTGATTTAAGCGTATGCATGTCAATTCTCCCCTTTCAGTCCATTGTTTTGACTGTTGCTTTGTCTCAGGTGTAAAGTGATCCATGTTTCATCGATGGTTATGAATGAATTGATGCAAAAACTCGGCTTTATTTCTATGAAACTTCCACAAACATTCTATTTGAAACATCCTCACGACCGACACTGTTTTTGTTCCATTGAGTGTAATTGCGGTAGCCATTTTGAGCACAGCGTTGTCATGTCCAAATTTTTGGTCAATATTCAATGTATAGCACTTTTTGAAATGCCTACCATGTCTTCAAGAAGCTCGCGCACTTTCAGTCGACGGTCATCCAATAGTATTTTGTTGATTTTTTCATCATTTTTGACTTAGTCACGTCTTTTGGTCAACAACTGCAATGTTCGTCTTGACAGCTCGTACGGCTTCGTTTAAACTCGTGTCCCCCAATATTTTACAGTTGTAGGTGAGGGAGCAGACTCCCCAGAATAGAATCTAGCTTCGCTTTTATATTGGTTGGATTGAGGCCTTGTATTAACATATCGATGACCAATTTTTTTTTAAATTTTTAAAATTCTCGTAAGATCGTTCACTATTTATGGTTGGCAAATAAATACTGAAAAACGTTGTGTCGCCAAACTTCACACTTAAGCTTTCCAAGGTTGCTACTTTCTACTGTTGTCATTATTTTCAAACAACAATCACCATCTATGTGTCAGATCGGGTACTTCTTGGATTACCTTTGTACGACTTCCCAGTTAGTCTCGAGCAATATTTTGCTTTAATCCAGTGATTTTACTCTAATGAGGAAAGCCTAGTCTGCAAATAGTTTGGAGTCAAATCTGCTGCAGATATGATGAAATTGTTGCTCCCTAGTAGCCACAGTTTTATCATGAGCCCTTAGATATATGAAAGAGTAATAATGAAATTTGCTCTGGATCTTGGACTAAAGCCCATTAGATTTGTTCAATGAAAACACCGTGTAAATTCTCCCCTCTAATATTTACAAGTTTTTAAAACACCGTGTAAACCTAGTGTAATGGCATTTCTCTGACATTTCCGTTAAGTATAATTCACTGTAAAAAGTTATTTATAAAATTGGTGAAGACAAATAAAATGTGCTCTAGTTATTTTTTTTATTTCTTTTCTTCTAATTTTTGCTTATTTTAGTGTAAGCTCGGAGTAGCCCTAGGTTTTCCAAAAAATACAAGATAGTGTAGCCCGTTGTAGCCTTAGGGTTTACCCGGGGTTTTCATCAAACAGACCTATAACATAATTATGATCACTCGATGAGCAAAATTAGAGATTAGTCGTATTAGTTAATTTTAATGTGACAACAAAAACATATCCCAAAGGACTAACATTAATTAGATTTTTGAAGAAAAGCGGAAAAGATCTTAAAAGCTCATTCAGTTAGAAATATTTATGAAACTTTAAAGTATGTTATGAATAACAATTTATTTTTAAATATTCTCTACTTAGACTTCGGTATACAAAATAAACTAATGAATCAATTATCCGTTTAAAAAACCACAAAATTAACAACAATATTCATGTTCAAAAAAAATTCCACAAACAAATAAATTTTGAGATTCAAATTCAAACTCTTCTCCTCAGCCTCTATGAAATATATGTAGAATTACAAAGTGTCGTACATTTTAAATGATAGTATTTGTGTCATATTTATTATGTTCAATATTTTTTAAGGACACTCTTCTTCTGTGTCTGACCATACAGATCATCCATCTTCGCATTCAAAACATTGAAGCTTTGGCCGTTTGATCTAGGCTTAGGCTTTTATTTTTGATCTTTTTTCCAGGGACCGAACCAGTTATGACTTTTTACGAAAAAAGCCAACTTTACTTTACCTGTTATTCCTGACCGATAATAATTTGAAGCTAAATAAAATAAGTAAAAAACGAATTTTCAAACAAAACTGAGGCCAAGCCGCATGAAAAAGTAGGAAAAAAACTTTTCTTCACACACAGAGGTGGACTCAGATTTTTTGATTGGGACATTTCTCTTGAATATTCTTTCTCTTCATGAATCAAATCACTTATTACCTTTGATTGATCATACTGAAATATATCGGTGATTGTCAGCGAATAAAATCTGAGTCCACCTCTGTGTGTGAAGAAAAGTTTATTTTCTACTTTTTCATGCGGCTTGGGCCTCAGTTTTGTTTGAAAACTCGTTTTTTACTTATTTTATTTTCTGGCTTTTTCACGTTAACTAAATTGTTATTACGTGCTGCATGGAGATATTTTAAAACAATTTTATGACGGCTGAAAAGACACTGATTTACTGAATTTTCCCGATTTTCCATGTTTTCCACAGACTTTTCCTATTACTATGAAATATTTTTAAAAATTTACATGAATTTTCCTCGATTTTTCATGCAAGTTTTCATGATTATTGAAGAGAAAGTATTGATGCCACTAGGACGGAAAAAAAACGATTCCGCATAGCTTATAAAACTTTTTTGTCGGAAAAGTCGGAAAATTCCGGAAATTCCAGAAAAATTGGAAAATTCTGCACTTTTCCTGAAACAGATTTATCACTAATCATATCGATGAACATTTTTCCGATGATTTTTCCGCTTTTCCGGGTTTTCCATGGAATTTTCCACAAAAGCAACTTTATGCAACTCATTTCGCTCTACAACTTTGTCTTAGGTTGCAAAACGCTCAAACGCTTCCTTGGTCGGAAAAACTCCGGAAAAGCGTTTTACATGAATTTTCCTCGATTTTTTCTGCAAGTTTTCACCATTGTCGGAGCGAAAGAAAGATGCCAGTTGATAGGGAACTTGATCCTGCATAATTTAGAAAACTTTTTTACTGGAAAATTTTCCGAAAAGTCGGAAAATTACGGAAATTTTTTTCGGAAAAATCGGAAAACTCTGCATTTTTCCTGAAACGGATTTATCACTAATCAAATTTGTACCAAATTTTCAAATGATTTTTCCCGATTTTTCGGGTTTTCCAAAGAAATTTCCGGTTCAAATTTTGATAGATTCAATTGTCACATGCGACATGAACCTGTGTGCCAAATTTCAGCTCGCTGTGATGACGAAAAGTTGATCTACGAGACCCAATTCGAGCTGGAAGTAACAGGTTTTGAAGCTGGTTATTTTTTTGAGGAAGTATAAAAAGTCAAGCTGGTTTCATTTTTGGCTAGAAAAAATATATTTCCTTTCCATTAAAAGTAATTCGGATATGGGAACCCTAATCGCGTTACAAATAATTTGTCGGCACTGCATCGCGGCAACAGCAAAAATATCATAAAAAAAAGATAGGAAGCAGTTGTTAAAGTTTTAAGAACTCCGGCTTTTCGGTAAGTTAATGACGACATCCTAAAATAAGTCAGAAGCAGAGCACATCGTAAATCATACCTTCCTTTAGTTATTATTATTATTATTGATAATACTTAACTACACATTTATTACCGGATACCGGATAAGAAAAAAAAATCATAACTGGTCCGGACCCTGAAAATAAGAAACCAGCTTGGCTTTTTATACTTCCAGCCCGAAAAAATAAAAGGTCAAGCTGGCTTTTAATTTTTGCCATAAAATAAAAAGCCTTTCCAGCTTGGTTTTTGTAGCTTTTTTTAATAAAAAAATAAGTTTTCAAAAGCTTTGCAGGAATCGAAACGGGTTTCACGAGACATCTTTTGGTATATTCCACAAAATTCCACGATCATGTTTTATCCCAGTTTTTTTTTGTTTAAAGTTTTCAAAATACCCTGCTTTTTTCATTTATTCATTTCCCCACTTGCAACTAAAACTATAGAAGAAATGTTAAAGTATTTTTCCCTTGTTAAAATTTAAGTTGATAAAAATTGCTGTAGCATTTAGAACCAATAACTGTGTTGGTTTTCAGCGCCATCTGGATTCTTTAAAAATCACGAAAATATTTGAAAATATTTTCCTCTGTAACTCTACGATTCTGGCTTTGTTTATTCCTTAAGAATTGAGCATATCGCTTTAGGTGACGATATTATCATTTATTGTCTGGCCATGCTTATCTGTCGTCCTTAAAAAAGGCGTTTTCATATTTTTATCCAAAATTATTTTTTGAACAACATCTAGTAGCTCGTCGGGAGTCTTTGGGAAAACGGCATTTCAACGATACCAAAAGTTAAGGCTAAAGTGCCAAACACAATTCCGACGTTTTGATCCGATTCGATCCAAACGGATGCATGAGCACAATTGTTCCGTTCGGTTTCAAGAACTTGACTTTAAAATCTTGCCATATTTTGTCCTTCATCCATGAAAACATTCTTTTTTTGGTCATATAATTCATGTCTTTTTTTATTTGCTCAGTAAAAGCCTTCTCATGCATCGTTGAGTACAAAGAAATCTTTACAGATGATTTTTCTAGGTTATGTCATCCGTAAAAATTGAAATTTGCTCAACTTCTCCGTTTCGATTCGATCCATTTCGATCCATTTCGGTGTAATGTGTCCCATTGCACGTATTTCTCATATAAGCAAATTTGACATTTGTACGAATCGGATCGAAATGATGGAATTGTGTTTCGCCCTTTAAACACAATTGCGACGACCGACGACTATTGCAGTAATAGAAACAATTTTCTCGAGGAACATTTTATGGAGCGTATATTGCATAGGAATTCGTCGGTCGCTCTATCGTCGCAATTGTGTTTAAAAGCCATCATTCGACAATTTTTTTTGCTTTCTTTTGTTTCTGAAAGCACTCTCTCCTAGAAATGGATCCATCCTTCGAAAACCATCGGCCACGTCATGTAAAATGATATTTCTGCATTCTCCACATCGAGACGAATTATTTGGTGAAGATTAATTTTTTTTTTGTACTTGAAATTCTTTCAAAATCGCCACGATTATAACCGAATCGGCAGAAAATTGGTTTCCAATCAATGTCTTTTCGGTCGTCCAAATGTAATGTAACCAATTTCTGTCATTCCCGTAATTTGACGTCCTCCACATGGATGGACACTTACACCTTATTTACAAGAATAATTTTTAGAGCGGGGTATAATCAATAAAAAAAAACCTTATTCACTTACGGATAGCACCAGACACACCACTCCTCACCACCTCTTTAACACAAGGACTATAGTACCAATTTCATCCATTTCATTTTCCTAGGGCGCAAAAATTTCATCCATAATCTATCTATGTCTCTACTTTTATGGTCAAACGCATATAACTTATTTTAAGGGTACGCATTAGAACTGAAAGTATCCGGATATTTGCTAGTCGGATTATCCGGAATAATTAGGATCCGCATTCGTCAAATCAAATAATTCGATTCCTTAAATCCGGATCCAGGCTAAGCAAAAAAGGTTCAAAACTTCTTCCAGATTGCATTGTTTCATTGGGAAAATGGAAATTTAAAATTTTCCCAATGAAGCAATTCAATTTGAATGGAATTTTGAACCACTACTGCTTAGTCTGGATCCGGATAGCTTTGATTCGGATTCGGTTAGCTCGGATCCGGATTTCTGGAATCGATTAGTTTACAGATCTGGATATCCGATTATTAGAAAAATCCGTATCCAATTTTCCGCTCTAGTATGCACTCGCATTACGCAACATCATTCCCAGTTATACTAGGGTTTTTATTACCGTACTTAATTCGAGTCTTTCGTTTTTTTTTCCTTAGTCGGTACACTCGGTCTTGCATTTTTTGGCTTTTCACTAATTCCTTATTCCTCAAAAAAATTATTTATGTTCCGTTTGACTGATAACTTTTTTCAAAAGCATATCTGCAAAGGTTTGGGGCATCACACAAAAGCCGTGTAAAACTTTCTGTACACAATCCTTTCCCATGAAAGTTAAATATTGTTTCAAATAGAACTTAATTTGAGATGAAGTTGATAAACATTTGAACACCTTAACATCCCGTTTAATTTTATTAATTCTTCCCATATTGCATTTCAAATGCTTTGTATCGGTGCATACATTGTATTCATTGTCAAGTGCTGTAATAAACTGATGATGAAATACACTATACAACACACATGCAGCTATGTATCATGTCCACCATGTTGATTACAATCGCAACAACACACATGAGAATGAATGCATATCAGTTGAAATTTGCTATGCAAAAAATAAATAATTTAAAGCGGAACATTAGCGTGTTCTCAATTGTAATATTACGTGAACTATATTTTCGTAAGTTTTTTTGTTACAAGAAAATTATTCCTGTGAATACAGATTTGGGTCGGGGGGGGGGGGGGGGCTTACAACATTACGTAGGTGATAGGGTTAGAGCAACGCTGTTTTTCTCTTTCCAATTGTTGACAAATTTCAGATCTTACAGGTAAATTTAATATTGGGTGCTTTCTTTAAAGAAGAAGATATCGGTGGTGATCTTTGGCGAGTGGGGTATTGTCAAACTTCTCGCTAGGCCCTTTAACTGTTTATGTCGAGATGACAATTTTTCGCATAATGTCGAGTATACATACTCGTCAAAAAGGTAAACAAAATGACATTCGTATCATAATTCAACCATTCAATCAGCTGAAGAAGAGCCAGTAAAGATCTTTTAAAAAATATGCATTAAAATTAAACAGTTAAAGGGTTAATTTCAAGAGTCGTTTATAGTAAAGATCATGATCCTATGTGGTTTACCTGAAGGGTCATCCCCCTGCAACTGTGTTGGCAGTCGGCCCAAGCCGAGATAGTAGAGGCAATGTGTTTTGGTGCGATCCCAATTGTGGAGGAGATTTCTTTCGCGGTTGCACTAAGGCGAGTAAGTTCATCCGCCTTTTCATTCCCGCTAAAATGTTTTTGATTGCTTTTTCCAAAATAATATCCCTAACTTTCTTATTTTACACCCTATAAAGATCAAATGATAGTAAACCGTTCAAGCTTTCCCAAAAATATTACGTATATGTGGTCGTGAGTTATAGGTCGCAATTTTTTTTATTTTTTTTTTTCTCAGGAAAATGTATTCTGAACACTTTTTTAAAACGTTTAGCAACTTCAGAATTTAACCGTTCAACTAACTCTACACATACATGCAAAGGTATAACTCTGTTTTTTTGTTTGTAATCAAATTTCATTTAAATTGTGATAAATGATTTCCGCTTAAAGGCCTTCACAGACCAATGTGAAACCGTAGGCGCGGGAACGGGAGCGACATTTTTGCATTGTCAGAAAGTTAGACTGACGCAGCTTATATGTATGCCTTATCTCACTCTCACCCTTAGCTATCAAATGCTTAAATAATAGAGCACGATTCTCCGAACACCCTGTGTGTGCCTATTTGACGATGTGACGAAAATCAAGTTAGTTTAATTTTTAGGGGCGGGGCTACGTGTTTGACAGTGAGAGCATATTGTACCGTGTAGGACGATGCTTGTCACGCATTCGTCATTCTTCAATCTTGAGTGAACTCTATTGAAGAAAAGTTAAAAAAAAAAGTTAAAAGTTCTAGCAGCTCCTGATATGTGTTTCTGTGATAATGTTGGACAACATGTTTGACAGTACATATTCGCTTTTGCAGATTTAGATAAGGGCCACACTTATCATAAAGGGTGCCCGAGACTTCGATCGGACTTAAAACTCGATATCCTCTATATCTCTCTCTCTCTATTGTTGCAACTGACACTGTCGGGCTTTTTATGAAGAGTCTCGAATTAAGACTAGTACGTGTTTGTTTCTCTCTCTCTCTCTTTCTTTTTTTCTCTCTCTTTCTCTCTATCTCTATCTATTTCTTTCTCTCCCTCAAAAAAAGCTATAAGTTTTCATACACTTATTATCAACGGAGGAAAATATACTCATCGGAGTAAATATTACCAAGTCGATTACCAAATTTGTCAAATATACGCTCAAGGTAGAGTAGAATGGCTACTTTTAGTAAACAATTGGGGACCAGAACGTTTCGTGGATTCTTAAATCTGCTTAAAGGGACTAACCTGTTTTATGGAGATATACATATGTATAAGGGTGAGCACAGTCGGGCCTGTCTCTCGCTCACTGGCATCAGCGCTTTATAACCTCTCATCTCCCTCTCTAAACCAATCAAGCAGAGCTGTTGAGGCCTCAAAATTTAGAATTGTCGCTAATCATAATTTGGTCAAACAGATTTTTTTTTCTTGGTATGAACTTTATAATTATTCTGATGTACATCGGCTCTCAACGATTTAAAAGAGGTTTTGTTAGGGTCAACTTAAGAAAAGTTATATTTGCTTTAAACATTGACCTAAACTAGCACAAATTTAATTATAATTTACCTTTAAGTGTGTGCTAACAAATTTGTTTTAGTGAATATCACGGGCTTAATACAGAAAAGAACTTTACAATTCAGTTTGCATTTAAAGGACGAAAAAATGTAACAATGATTTTTGAAAAATGAGAAAATTTAAAGTTTTTCAGTTTTTTTTGCCCAAGAAACCCAAAATTGTTTTTTTTTCTCGTAGATACAGGATATTTTCACGTAGGTTAATCACAAAACTAAATTGTTGATGATTATTTTTCCTTTGTTTTTGTATCTAAACGAACTTTACACATTCTCCTCAAGAAGTATAAGATTCCCTCCTGAGAAATTGGTTTAAGGGAAGGATAACAGACAAGAGGCATGAAAAATTCAAAATTTGGGGGGGGGGGGGCATTAGGTTTTAGTATAAAAAAAATACATTTTTTTTTGCTTCAACGGACGAAAAAACGTATTTCTAAATCAATTTTTGACAAAAATCGCTTTCTGATTGCCCCGCAAATTGAGTTTCTTTTAAAATGCGCAGAGATTCATCCGTTGAAACCGTAGAGCGCCCCGCGTATGAAAAATGTTGTTCCTAGAAAAATGCATTTAAAGGTCACATTATAAAAAATCGTTGACAACTTATTTCAGCTATTTCAGCACCATACCGATTCACTTCATCTTCCTCCAAGAATCAGAAGATTAACGATTTCACGAAATTTATGAGGGTGCCTCAGGTAGCGAGAAGGGTCTTCCCAGCAAGCGCATCAGCTACAAGTTTTCCGTTCTAAACAGGCTGTGAATTCTAAAATACCTGTAAGGCCTAACCACAATGTACAAAAGCTTGCATATGCAAATCTTGAAAATTTCACGAATGTTTCCTTTTACAAAGTACGATCATGAGCGTACAGACAGAAGTTGACGAAAGGAATTAAAACTTGACGAACGGCTTTTTATTCCTATTGTGGGTTGACATTAAGAAAAGCAATTGCTCGTGTCTTTGCATATGGTAATTCAAAATGTCAGGCTGAGCCGAGGGTTTAGTTATTAAAAGTTTTCTTAGTATTTTTGCAAGAGTGCAACAAGTTAAATAAAAACATAAAAAAAAACAAAATATGGCATCGCGCAAGTACATACATATGTCGCCAATTATTTGGTATAAAAAATCATTTATCTGCCTTTTTAGTAGAAGTCGAAATTTTATTTCGAGATTTGATTATTTTCTGAAGGAATGAAGATTGTTAAATTTGATAAAAATTTTTAGGTTTTATGTTTATTGCCTTTTAGTTTCATATAAAATTTAAATTGAACACTTTCCTAACGAATTTTCGTTTTTTTTTCTATATTTACAGAATCAAATTTTCACAAGAAATATGCAGGATCTTAGAAAAAGAACCGTTGGAGAGTATTCTAAGCCAGATTCATGATTTGATTGCGGCTTTACTTGTTGTGTCGGAAGATCCAGGTAAGAAATTTTTAAATGCAAAACAAATTTTAATTAGCCAGTCATTTATTCAGAATTAATAATTTCATACATAACATACCAAGTAAATTTAACGGTTTCGTCATTTTTTCAATATTTGAATACGATTAGCATTATTTTTGTATATTCGAAAAGGAAAGGGAGTTGTACTAAGTTTGTGGTGCTAATGTTTATTTAAATTTTATTTAACTCAAAATCCCCAAGAACGAGATTCTCTAGCAGAAAATCTCGAAAACTCTAAATATCCAATTCTAAAATCCCCAAACACGAATTTTGAGTTTGGGTTTGGGGACTAAATTCAATAAATTTTAGCTCAAAATTTTTGAATAGTGTCCGACATTTTTAATTATCCATAATAACTATCTGGGGTCGGATTCTATAACACGGAGAGTTAGAAAATTTGGGAAATGAGAGTTGATTTGACATTTAAGAGGTGTCTGGAATGCAAAGTGGTTGGAGAGAGTCATAGTTATAAATTTGTAACAAATATATTTTTATTAGAGTAATCACAGTCTTAATTTCAAAATACAGTGAAAACTCTCTATAACCCAAGGGACTGAGCAATTTCTTTCGTTGGTTTTCGTTTTATGGAATGAGTAAAAAAATGACAACAAATATATATGTATGAACAAAGTAAATAACACCCAGATAACACAGAACGGGTTCTAACCATCTTCTCGATATGCTCCACTGAATTAAACATGTTTTCTGGTTACACGAATTGATATCGACATACATATATGCTCTTTCCATATGCTTTTTATAGGACAAGACTCATGTCCGTCCTACCGAGTTATCTTCGGACGTCGATCAAAAATGATCGTGTGATAATCGGTGGTAAAAGTGCGTATCCATTTGGCATATTCAGAACTTAGTCAAAAGCATATAAAATTTATATAGATGAGTATTAAATAGATATGAATGAAACAGATATTCGGATATAAAATTCAAAAAAGCATACAATGTGAAATACGTATGCATTACTTGGTGGTTTAAATAAAATAAAACTTTAATTTAAAAAAAAAATCATTTAACAAAAAATAAGACCTATAAAATGAAATCTAACTCAGTAAAGAAATTCAAGTACCTATCATATAACTTACAAAACAAAATTCGTAAAAACGTTCCATTTTTATACACAAACCCGAAATCTGCTGTACCAAGGCAGGGAACGAAAATTCGTTTTGTCAAAATGCATGTTAAAAATATATTCTATTCACATCCAGTGAAATTTAGAGAAAGTTATAAATGAAGTTGAAAGATCTACACTCATTCGTCTGTGTTAAAAAAGTATCTTTCCGGAACATATTCCATTTTGTACAAAATCGACGAAGCCTCGACTGATGTACGGAAGGGCCTTAATTTTTTCGACGATGCCTCGACTGATGTACGGAAGGGCCTCAATTTTTTCGACGATGCCTCGACTGATGTACGGAAAGGTCTAAATTTTTTTGACGATGCCTCGACTGATGTACGGAAGGGCCTCAATTTTTTCGACGATGCCTCGACTGATGTACGGAAAGGCCTCAATTTTTTCGACGATGCCTCGACTGACGTACGGAAGGCCTCATTTTTTTCTTAGAAATATACTGGAAATTTTTATGGATTATTGTAGGCCGACAACGGGTGTTTGGGCCACTAAAATTTTTTATGAGAGTAACGCGTAGATGAGTAATACAGGAATTTTATTAAAAAATTATGATTATTTTTAGAATTCTTTTAAAATCTATCATTTTACGATATCGAATTTAAGAAACCCAAATCCTCCATTTTGATTTTTCAACTCATTCCTGTTTGTCTAAAATGCCCAAAAAAATATAAACATTCTTAGAAATTTATAGAAAATGTTTCGGCAGAATTTTTATTTAGTTTGGTGGCCGACTGGAGTTATTTCCAGATATGTACAAGGCTTTCATGTACGCCGTTGATCGGCCTCCAATAATGCATAAAAATTCTAATGAAAAATTGTTCAGTAAATTTCTAGGAGAAAATTCAGGCCTTCCCTACATCAGGGGCCGGATTCACTAACTCGGAGAGTTGTGGAGTTGTGGAGATGAGAGTTCTTTTGACACTTAACTCTCCACTCAAAATTCTGTAACTCGAGAAATTTGTATTGAGAATTACGAAATTCTATTCCATTCGACAAAACTCTCGGTTGTGTTAGTTGTGGAGACGTAAGGAGAATATTTCTCAACTGACAGTATTGTCTGTTTTAGTTGTGTTTTGTGAAGGTACCTAGGTACTTTTCAAATTATATTATGGACTCAATGCATATCCTGGCTATGTGTACAAAAACATATTATGGAAATCCTTGCAATACTTACAGAGAAATATGGATTTTGGTGTCTCAAGGTACACGCGAACATTGTGAATTTGTTCGTCTTCCAGTGCAGAAAAGATACTATAAAAATTTTAAATATGTATGTTAAAGCTTTTATGTAGGATTAAATCGCATCTACATTTTGTTTCCTAATTATATATGTAATTAGTTTTTGAGTCCGGAAATAGCTGCAAAGAAGTGAATCAGTCCTTAAGATGAAAAAATTGCCGTTTTTTTGGTACAAAAATGAATATATTTTCAACTCATCATTATGAAGAACTGGTAAGTCGTGAAAATTCATTTTTCATGAGAAAAAATGTTCACAATAGAGTACTAATTGATGTGAAACAAAGAACGGAAAAATATTTGCAAAAAATAAGAACTGGGGTGTATATGACCCAAGTGCAAAAATTCCATGTTTCGGCGGTTAAAAGTCAGTTATGACGTTAAAATGGTCAAAATTAAACTACACCACTCGATTAATTTCTTCTCCCTCTTTAATTTGATACCAAACATGACGTATTTTGGACAACTCGCAATGAGGGGTGGAGGATACCCCCCCACCCTAAAAAAGCCCCTCCCCAGAAATTGTTCACCTATATTTTTGTACTCAGTCTAGACCCTAAATGCATAGGAAAAAACCTCAATGCTCTCACGTTTTTCCTAACTCCCCAAGTATGTTAGAGAAACGCGAAGGGAGTTTTAATCGGGGAAAACGAAAATTCTCATCTCCCAGCCTCTCCAACTGTCCGTGTTACAGAATCCAGCCTCTGGGGGTAGCAGATTTCTTTGGAAAACTCATTATCAACTCTAATCGACCATTTTTTTTTTGCGACGTCATTTTGGTTCTTCCGTATTTCTGCCCCTCATGAACCAGACGAGAGATTTTCTTGTACCTCCTTTTATGCAGAACGTCACTAGTAAAATCTATTCAGGATTAATGAGTTTTACATCAAATCCAAAGAGTGTTTCTCAATAAGCATATCCATAAGCAATGCAATAAATAGAAACGTATCAAAAAATACCAACAACATAAAGTAGATACTGTTGGTGCGGCTTACTCCAACCACCACCACCACCACAGCGTCGACATTTTTATTAAGTCTCATTGAATGATTGAAATTCCATTTGCATTTGCACTAAAAATATGCAATGCTCTATGTTCTATACTAATCTACCATTTTTCGCGCTCTAAAAACGAGTCTCCGTCTGGTTAATTTACCAGAAATTGAAAAAAAATAAATAAATAAAAGCAATTTAATATTATTAGCAGCGCCGGCCGCCGCCGCCAAGTGCAACAACATTTTTCAAGAAGAAGTAGAAACATCGCCAATCCATTTCGTGACACATTTTTATAAAAAGTTTTGCTATTACATATCTCTGCTGCCTTGGTGGGTTCTTCTTATTTTACATTTTTTACAAAATAAATAACTCATTTTCAACGAGAAATAATTTTTAGTTTATACACCTTTCTGATTCCCTCTCTCTATAGAGCCCCCGCGCGTAGGATTTTTTTTTATCTACTTTATGCTGATGTTGTTATGATGAAGATATTTCAGGCTAAAACAAAAATTTTGCTAACGAAATTGAAGACGTTCAGATTTTTTTTCTGTTTCTTTTGTGTCTTCTAATTTTTTTTTGTGACCGTCTGGATGCTGCATATTGGCGCGAATTTCACTAAAAACTTGGCACTATTGCCAAGTTAATAGGAATAAAAATATCCTCACAACCACTACCATCGCCGAGGAAGATATAGTTTAAAACGCTTTCACTTTTGCCTCCCTTGGCTTATTGGCTTAAAGTGATGCGCCGCTAAATGTTGCCCTCTGGACGTTTCGCCTGCCCTGAGAAAATCGCGTGTGCCCGGCGTTCAAAATTTTATTAATGTCCGTCTCTTGATTTTTGTTCACATTGCTCATTTTTGATTTTTTTTTCGATTGCTTGGACCTGGACTACTCTGTACTTTTGGACTCTTACTCTTTGAGGATGCTTAATAAGTTGAATTCGATACTTTTAGTCTTTAGCTTATGTCTTCCTTTTTTTTTTATAACTAGAGCTAGGATATATAAATTCGATAGAAGCGTGAGATATTTTGAGGGAGGACAAACTACTTAAGTTTTTTAACTTTTGTACCTACCTGATCTGATTCAATTTTGATGAAACTTTCAAAGTCTGCATGGAACTCGATTCTCCAAAACTTGGACTGAACGAGCTATGTATGATGACTTTTTTCGAAAAAAAAAGCTTTCTTTAGTTATTTATCCTGATCAGTGATAGTTTTAAATTAGATAGGCGCAAGCGTGAGAGCTTGATACCCTTTTTCGATAATATTTATAAAGTAAGCTCGGGTTTATAATTTTTCTAGCCGAAAATACATAGCCGGTTTCAATATAAGTTGACTATTTATTCGAGCAAATATAGAGAAGTCAATTTGGATTTTTTACTCTATGAAATGATTTGTAAGCTGGTTGAAAGGACTCTGAATTTATTTTTTCCAATTGAAGAGTGACGTAAAAGACGTTATTCCATAAACAAATTAATAACATAGAAAGACTGGGCATGTAAAAATCTGCAACTCCTCGCTCGAATATAAAATCGACGATGCCTCGATGATGTAACCAAAGGGAAGCCAGCTATGCCCCGCTCCAATATAAAATCAATGATGGCTCGTTCTGATGTAGGAAGCCCTAAATATTTTCTTAGAAATTTACCGGAAATTTTTTCTTTAGAATTTTTATGCATTTTTTGAGACCGACTTAGAGCTGAAAATTGGATCCGGATTTTCTAATATCCGGATATCCGGATCTGCAAACTATCCGATTCCTGTAATCCGGATCCGAACCGGATCCAGATTAAGCAAATGAGGTTCAAAATTTAATCCAAATTTCATTGCTTCATTGGGAAAATAAAAATTTAAATATTTCCAATGAAACAATGCAATCGGAGGAAATGTTGAGCTTTTTTTGCTTCTTTTGGGTCCGGATATTTGGGATCCAGAATCGGATCTAAGAATTTGAGGAAACAGATCCCAATTATTCCGGATACTCCGGTTAGCAAATTATCCGGATAATTTCAGATCTACCGACAACGGGGCTCACGTGAAAGTATTGTATCTGAAAATAACTCCAGTCCGGTCACCACAAAGTGAATAAAACTTCTCCCGAAACATTTTCTGTAAATTTCTAAGAAGAAATTGTTAGTGGCCCACCCAACCACCTGTTGTCGGCCTCCAATAATGCATACAAATTCATTAAATTTCTAAGAGAAAAATGAGGGATCCTCTACATCAAGTCGAGACATCGTTGATTTTTTATATTGGAACGAGGCATTGCTGGCTTGCGGTAGGTAGCCTTACCCTTTGGTTACAGATTTGTGTTTTACTTACTTGCCCAGGATTTGTATGTTAATAGCTTGTCATTGGTAACACAGATACAATGAGTGCCGCGTGTTTTTGCTGTGGCGCCATTTTGTGGCGTTTATGATTTGTATGTTAATAGCTTGTCATTGGTAACACAGATACAATGAGTGCCGCGTGTTTTTGCTGTGGCGCCATTTTGTGACGTTTATGATACAATTAGAGCCACGTGTTTTTTGACACTCCGAACTATCTGAGGTGTGTTGATTATTTCTGTGAAATTGTGAAAAGTATTTAAAAAAATGGAAAAAAAATGAAGTATTATAATTAAAGCAAATATTCTTGCGTTAAGGTTTATTAAAAAAAAAATATTATCAAAAAAGTCATAATTTTTATTTCAAACGTGTCAGTAATTTTCATTTGTTTTCTTGAAATGAAACAGGGAACAAATGTAGAAAGAAACAATGCGCCATAACGTTAAAAGTTTGACCAAATTACCGCTACTGCATGCGCATTTTGCTAGAATTTTGTGTTTAGACCTGTTATCAATAATTTTTCTACACTGTAGTTACTTATATGATTACCGAGGTTAATTGCTTAGGTCAGCACGTAATGATAATCAAATTATTATATTATCACTTCAAATCTCACGTAAAGAACTGCACAGCCCTTCGATCAGAAATTTTACAATATCCAATAAACTAAACAATATTTAAGATTGTCACAGTAATGTTAATAAATTCTGTGACATTTGATTCACTTATTACTTGTGACATTTCAATGTCGTCATCTTGTCAAACTGCAATAAATAGTATAAAGGTATTTAAAACTAAAGTTGTAAAAAATACACGAATTTTTGAAAATATTTTATTTATTTATCAAAATTTATTTCTAGTGCAGCGTCCTCAACAATATCTTTGTTGCGGACACTTTTACGATATCTACAGGAAAAAATAAAAATAATTGAAACTGGAATTGTGTAAGAGGAATTAATAATATCAATTTACCTTCTCGAATAATTTATTTTCTGATGTCAAATAGTTTGTTAATAACTCGACGAACAGCAATCAATCGCACTTTATTATTGACGCAATGAATTAAGTTCTAAGAACAGCCAGAAGCCACCCCATTCACCTTAGGTCAGCACTCAAAACCTTTCGGGCTGCAATCAGACCGAAAATCGAGCTGTCCAACACCACAATGGCGTGTCGTCGCAAGTTCATAGGAAACAAGCTCAGAACGCTCACAAATTCCTGTCTAAGAGCTTCTTTTGGTGTACCACCCACCACCCGTACGCACATCTTATATGGACTGGCAAATGAGCTTCCACCCAAATATAGAACGCAGAAGATGCTTGCGAAGGAATTCGGCAAGCGTGTTAGCATAAGTGACATCTCAGTGGATGACACCAGAGAGCTAGATACCAAAAGATCGCCTTCTGCACTCGTAGCAAACGCTTATCACGAAAAACCTTCTCTCGAATAGGCCGAAGCATTCTGGACCCCCCCCCCCCCCCCCCGTTAACTTAACTATAGATCATGGGAGGCTCGCAAGGGCTGGTAAGACCAAGTCCACCATATCAGATGAAGAGCTTTCACAAATGTATCTTCATGCTGTCAACTTTCACTACTAAAACGACTGGGCTGTATACGCCACGGATGCGTCGTTCAACCAACCGGACATAGGTGTGTGTGCGGTTGATTTTCCATTGCTGAACACCGTCACAAAGAGATATAATGTAATCCACGCCATCAGACTGGCCGTTGAGCTGGGAACTTCATCTACTCGTACAAAATCTCTATACATCACGGACTCAAAAGCTGCGTGCCTAGCCTTAACTAAAGAAACATCAAAACCACTATGCGAAATCAATTTTCGACCTAATAGCTCAGAACCATTCTCGCGCCTTTCGTATCCTCTGGCTTCCGGGTCACAGAGGCCTAGCTCTTAATGAGTTGGCGGATAAGAAGGCTAAGCAAGCTGCAGTGTCAGATCAGGTCACTGAGACTTCTCTCGCTCCCTTGACGATGCCCTACTAACCGGAAACAGCTCCATACTCAAAGACTGGAAAACCCCCCTGGCTCGACTGGGACTTCTCTCCCAAAGAGATCAGATTCATCAACAGACTCTATGCTGGTCACAGGTACGACGCCAAACTTTTTGAGATAATAGGAAAAACTGACTTAGTCAATTGCAACACATGTAACACACCAAATCTCATACAGCACAGCATTTTTGCGTGCACTCAGTTCAATTCTATCAGAAGTGGCTTCCCCACTATTCTAGGCGCCAGTTCTCTGGAGAGCCTTTTAAAGCCCTGTGAGTTCGGAGCGCTCAAGGAATTAACACACTTTGCTGCAGGTGTAAATGAATTTTTAATTCAGTTAATAACTGCTATAGACCTTCTTACCCCCCCCCCCCCCTTCCCCCTTGTTTTGTGCAGTTCACCTCTAAATGTTATATGTTCTTCCTTGTAGATGGCTTTTGTGTTTTGTCCATCACTGCGTGAACATTAACCAACATGTTCATAAACCACTGAGAACATCAAATAGCAGCAAGAATTGAAAATAACCAACCAAGCCGGACATGGCAATCAACTACTAGCCGGTCACGGCACACTTTTTTGGCGATATACCCCATAGGGTCAAGCCATTGTGAAGGAACTCCAGCTCGCTTGTCGAGCCCATAGCTCTGGATCATAAACAAGAGTAGAAGAAGAAGAAGAAGTTCTAAGAAAAAATGAATTCTTGCCTCTACTATTGAAAACAATTTTTACTGACCTGAGAACACGAATCAATCGAAATAATTTATACATTTTGGTTCGTACCCCAGATCAGTGAGTTATTAAGGTTTGTTACGAGCTCTTCTCACACATCAAGCTGTCGCGATATCTGAGTATTTCTTCTCTGCGATATTGGAGGATTCGTCTTCCTCTTCCCACATTTCGCTATCGGATTTGTCTAAATTCTTCAGAAAATAACGGAAGGGCCAATGTCCAGCGACTGTTTGAGCGATTTTCTGTTAGGACTAATTAAATTGTGTATTTGGAGAGGGAGGGAAGAATTCCTTCGGTTGCCTCATACCATGTGCGCTACGCCAGAATAGATCCATTTGCGTGCCCCTTTCCACTTTTGTAGTTCTCCTCCCCTATCCTGTCTTGTAAATTCCAGTGATAAAAGTAAGATTTGTTGTTGTTGTTTTGCTGCTGTTTTGTGTGGGAGAAGCTTCAGACTAGTTTCGACTCAAAGTCTTGAGAGGACAGAGCCAGGAACGCAACAACTTGGCTGTCGGAGTAAATAATATAAGGAATTTTGAGGTTCTTGTAGCCCCCTGCTTAGGCATTCCTGATCTCTGACCTTTATAGCGTAGACTTCCGCCTGAAATATTGAAGGAAAGACACCGAGTGGTATGGGAAGCTCCACTGCTGGATCTACCAAACCTGCGCCTGTTTTGTTATCCTTCCTGGATCAGTCAATATATCAGACATAAGCCTGTTGCGGGAACTGAAACCCTTGGTCTAATATCTAGTTTCTCTCGTTAATCGTTATCTGATACATCTTTCGAAGGAAAATCATTTAGTCATAACATTCGTGCTCCAGATATTTAATGTAGATCTGCTCGAGAATATTAAGATGTCCCCTCCAGAATAAATATGCGATCATCTTGAACTTTTCCTTTGAAGCGTACCTACTAGCCGCCCGCCCACCCTGTGGATAAAGAGATAGATAGATGAAATTAGTAAAAATGTTTTATGTTTATTTAATTATAAAAAAAATATCCTGCAATTTATTAGAAATTAAAAATTGTTCATAAATAAAAATTACAACACAACAACAACAACAAAAACAACATCATTGTCGTCACTTTATTCCCTGATTCAAACATTCTCAACAGCCAAGTCTAAACTACGGTTCGCTCGCTTACACGACTAAATTACAACACTACCAAGCACCACCGCCATCCACCACTCCATTCACACGCCTAGGAGGAATTATACGTGTACTCTACCCCAACCTACCTACCTACCACGAAAATGTGCAGCGGAATTTAATTTGCAATGCAGGCAACTTTCAAGCACGAAAGCTGATAGAAGCAGACAGGTTCAGGCCACTGTCCTCATGTCTGCTGCAGCGCAAAGCATCGTCGTAATGTTTACGTCGAGAATGTTTACAAAATATCCGGTTAACTTTTAGATGAAACTGTTCAAGTATTGAGAAAAACATGCCGCGCGCATTTACAGCTAAATACATTTGTAGCACAAGCACAATATACACATCATGGTGACGGAACGGAGGAATATGCAATTTCGAATTCGCTCATCGTCGGTGCGATTTTTTATGATGATATGGGACGCGGCGGTACAGTTCTGAGTGCATATACAAAACTGAGAATTCACTTGTTTTTGTCGCGTACGTTCGTTGTTTGTTTGGTGTGGTTTCGACGCGGTAGTACTGCATGTCGCGCATTTGTATCTTCTTCTTGCGTAGCATTTTATATACATACATACATACATACATTGTAGTAATTATAATATAAAACAGCACTTGGTTTGGTTCCCATCATCGGTCGGACGCTGCGTAGCGTTGCCTGGCGTATGCGCATATCCCCTCCCTCCTCTTTCCAGTACCAACCAACCAACACCTCCAACCCCTTCTTTCTTCCCTTAAAACGAAAATTTAGTTCATGTGAACTCACTATTTTCATTGAATATTTTTTTTGTCGTAGAGAAAGAGAAAACTATATATGTATATTGCCGATATTACTACTATCTTTTTTTTTCTTTGTAGGACAGAGTGAGTGCTAAGTAGTTGAATTTTAATTTATAAGACGTGGTATATATATCTGATATTGTCTTACATTACATCGTTAACATTGTCTCCTTTCATTTTACACACTTTGACTTATGAAAGAAGACGTCTTGATTTTCTTGTTCGCAATCGCATACTCTAAAATATTTCTCTCTTTCTTTTCTTAAGCTTTATGGTTCCTAGAAAATCAATATCATAGCTTCCACCCCCCCCCCCCCCCCTCTTTCTTATATTGATTGCTTTGTAATAAAATACAGCGGTGGTTGCTTTTGTTTAAAACAATTCACTTTACGTGCCCATGTGGAGTCATATACCTACGTACTACGTTCATAGGCGGGAGTTTTACTTCAAGGTATGTTCAATAATGCTGTTTATGGACTTACAGAGGAGATTTTAGATTAGGAAAAATGGTGCCATTTGTTTGGGTAAGGCAAGAGTTGATTTTTTTTTTATTATTTAATTTTTGTATTTTTAAAGTATAGGTAGATAATTTATTAAAATTGAATTGTAATTTTGAATATTTACGTATCTATATATAAGATCTGCATTGAAAAAAACTACTACGACGAGGATATCCACTGAATTATTAAATGTGGATTATTTTCTTATCATCCGGATTTCTGTGGTAGGAAACCAAGGTATTCTCATTACGAACCATGTTCCGCCATTAGCGGACAATAGCGTATAAAATGACGCGAAAGTACCGTACAGTGAACCCAATACTCTCTCTCCCCTCTCTGTCTTTTCTATATACATGTACATATATCGTAAGTGTACAAAATTACGTGACAGGACATGTGTAAACATTTTGATGAGAATACCTTGTATTCTACAGGGTTTTCCAATAAGATGTGTTATTTTGATATTCAAAGAAAATTGCCATTTTTTGAGATAAATGATCGGATCTTTATTTCATTATAAAGATGAAGGTATGCCGTTAATAATGAAAAATAACATCAGCCAAATGATCACCACGACCACGCCTACAGGACCATATCCTTTTCATGAAATTTTCCATAACCAAATCGCAAAGTGGCTGCCCTATGTCCTCGATAGCCTCACGAATTCCATCTTTGAGGTCTTGAATCGACGCTGGGCTATTGGCGTAGACCTTCTCTTTCACGTGGCCCCAAAGGAAGAAGTCGCAAGTTGTTAAGTCACAAGATCTCGGTGGCTAATTGTGATCACCTCTTCGAGAGATAACACGGTCCGGAAACTTTTCCCGTAAAAGATCAATGGTTTCGTTGCTTGTATGGCACGTAGCGCCGTCTTGTTGAAAGTAACGTTGTCCAGATCAATACCATCCAATTCCGGCCATTTAAAATCATTAAGCATCTGTCAATAGCGCAATCCATTCACCGTAACTGGTGCTCCAGCCTCATTTTCGAAAAAGTAAGGTCCAATGACCCCGTGGGACCATAAACTGCTCCAAACAGTCACACGTTGAGGATAGAGAGGCTTTTCAACAATAACTCTTGGGTTTTCCGAGCCCCAGATGCGACAATTTTGCTTGTTGACGAAGCCATCGAGGTGGAAATGGGCCTCATCACTCAAGATGAATTTTCGATGGAATTCCGGATCATTTTCATTTTTCAATTTTAATAATTTCAATGCGTTGTTGAATCGTTTATCGTTCCATTTTTATTAATGGCGTAGTCTCTACTTGTCAAATGTCAAAAAATAACAGCTCCAAAAGTGACATCTACCGAAATAGCGGGCTAATTAAAATAACACCTCTTATTGGAAAACCTTGTATATACCTTGGTAGGAACCTACTAAGGCAGAACCCGTTATGTACAAAATTATGTTTTGGGTTTTGTGCCACCCACCAATTGCAGAGTCCTAATTAACATTTCGGACTTTTTTTTTAACTATCAATCTAGAAGCATTGGAACCATTTAGAATTGAAATGGCCTATGTCCAAAAGTCCTAGACTAAATTGAGATTTGAAGTGCCACAAGTCCTGGACGTGAATTTTTTCAATAATAACTGCTGATTTATTGTTTGTATAACGTTACTTTACTTAGATATGGACATATGTGGTTTCTACACCAAATCACTCTACCTCTATACAATATATTTACAGCAAAAACAAAAGACCAATAATATTGTACCGTAGATTAAAAAAAATGTTAAATAAAGGGAAAACCAATAGTTTTGTATGGCAACACCAAGAAGGAGTTGCCCGATTTAGTTCATTTTATTTACTAGTTTTATGAAAACGCTGTGTACAAATTTTCAACTTTACGTCAACGCGTTTTCCAGCAGTGAAAAACGAAATTTCTGTATATGGCAACCGTATGAACGAGTTACCCGATTTTGTTCCATTTTCGAACTTAAAGGAATGTTACCGTCGAGAGCCATGAAAAATGTATGAAATTTGGAAAATTTTGTTTTATATAAAGTAAATACTTTTGAAAATGGGTTTCAATGGGGAAAGTAAATTCCAATTTTATTTATAAAAAAAAAACAAAAAAAAATCAAATCCAAAATGGAGGCTCAAGCTCCCATCAAATAAAGCCGTGCACGGATTGCTTTAGTCTGCGCGGGGCGGTCCACAGCTTTGCCAGCTCATCTGAAATAAACAGGGTTGAAGATGATTAAATTAGATGAAATTTGCTGGGCTTACCGGTTTTTGTTTTCAAAAAACCTCTAAATAACGAAATACCAACCGTTTGAAAAAAAAACTATTTTTTGACAAAAATCGTTTCCTGATGAATTGAATTTACTTTCAATTGCGCGCAGAGATTTATGTGAATCGGTTCATCCGTTGAGGCACTGTAGAGCGCCCCGCGCGCTCTAAAATGTTGTTCTCAGAAAAATTCATCCAAAGTTACACGTTATAAAAAAAATCTTTGACAGCTTACTTCAGCTATTCCAACACAATACAGAGGGCCCTTTTCTTCCTCCAAGAATCTGAATCTGTGCTGAATCTGAAGGTTAATGGTTTCACGAAATTTATGAAGGTAAAATCTTTAAAACGAATGTTAAAAGACTTCCATTTTTATAATGGCTGTGACCAGAAATGTACTGTTAATATTACAACCTGAAGTTTTCAAAATGTAGTAACTGTTCATTCACCATTTCTTGAACAAGTAATGTTAATTGTTGTTCAAACGAAAGTATCGCTTCTAAAAGAGTGTGTGCAATATTACCTCTCCCTTGTAGATTTTTAATTCAAGTTATTTAAATGTGATATCATATCAACGGAAAAATAGAAATTTTGCAGCCATTCATCATTACTTAACTCAGAATATTTAATTCCTTTTTGAAGTAGGAATGTCTGGATATGTTCAATTCAGGAGGCGAAACGTTTCAGTACTGAGCCTCTCGACAGCCAATTCACTTTGTTATGCAAAAAAAGATCAGAATATTGGAAATTTGCTTCCTCTAATAACCCAGAAAACTCTCTGTGATAAAGTCCTTTTGCCATTATTTGGTTTACTATCTTAATTAATTAAAGCCACACATAACAACTCTTTTGGAAACGTCAGTGCGCAAAGTGCCTCCTGATGAATTACGCAGCGAAACGAAACTATGTCGTGAACCCACGATTATTATATTTGTTTGGCAGTTGCAATATTGCAGCTAATTGTTCAATATGTACTATTAAATTACTCACGAGCAACTAGTATGATTCTACTGAGCCGCAGGTTGCCGACCCCTACTAAGTTCATCGTGAACGCTTTGGTGGTATTCCCACATAAATTTCGATTTAAATGTTGCCTGAAAAGTTTCTGCAACCGTTGGTCAGTACCGATGTGTCATAAACGTCTACGTGTAATACTAGGAAAAATTTCCCATGCATGCTTACGCATACGCCGCCGTGTGCATACCACGTGTCTCAGTGTTAGACATATATAATCCAGCCTTAAGCCCCCTCTCCGTAACGTAACAACTTTACGCGACCACAACAAAACAACAATTTATCTCATCAGGATCTCGTCATCTTAGAAAAAGCTTAATCCATTGTGCTAGATTTCAAAAGCCCGCATCTATTTATTCTAAAACAATAAATTCTGGTATCAGAAATCTTTTATCAAAAACACTCTCTTCAAGTCTCTGCAAAAGGTTGTGTGATGGAGTGCTATAATTGAAGATTTTCCCTCTTGGTATAAGCATGCTGATTATACTCTTAATCTTATTGGTCCTTGACGCATTCTCAACCAGTTTCTTAATTAAAGTAAAATTATAAGCTTTTTTCTCTTATCGTTATCAATGAAATTTTTTCTAAGAAGTCTCCCACATTATTTTTAATAATTTTTAAGAATTTACCACATTTGCTGCATACACACATTCATTTCCTACAATAAAATTGCTCCTTTTGTATTCAGCGGAAATATACATGCCCTTGGAAATATCTGGACGACTAATTTTGTATTGAGTAAATTTACTTTGAAACAACGACGACAGCAATGACGGTGTAAACAACGTAAGCAGCAAATAGCCTAAATTAAATGGATGACTAATTGCTTGGGGAACGTGCGTCAGATTCTGAAGTATTTTTACTTGCATTCTCCGAATTCATTACCAAAACGGAACCGACCGAGTAGTAATAATGAGTAGTAGTAGTCTCCTCTCCGCTTTGCCATGCCATGCCTTGCCTAGTTCTAGGAGAGTTTTTCCATTGTATGAATCACACGAATTTATTTGGCCATTGATAGAAAATAAATTTGTAATAAATCGTCGTATTCCCATCATCAAGCTGAAGTGTTGCTCTAAGGGTAGAAACTTAAGTTCCCATAGGTGTCTACTTTTTATTTTTAGGAGTTGTGTTAATAGTTTTTACAGAAATTCTTTCATTTTATGCCAAAATAATTTTATAATAAGATTTAAATTTTGTTAGAGGATTTTAAGTTAAATGCTTAGTTGGAATATTTTGATAGTCCCCCTCTAAAGAGAGCATCTATAAATTTCGGTATTTTCTGAGTCAAGTTATATAATAAGATGAAAATTTTTATTCATATCGATGTATAATAAATTGTTAACAAAAGCTAACGGGGCCAGAGTTAGTATTCGTTTTCATTTGAAATTCTAAGAAATATTCATGACTTTTACATTGATGAAGCAAATCAAATCATAAATGTTTGAAAAATTTAGAGTTTTGTTAAAGAAAATTTTGAACTTTGAGGTTTTTCAACTATCTGGCTGTCTATAAGCCCCCAAGTTAAAAACAATGCAAGGTGGTTCTGGTACCCCCCCCCCCCCCCACTCACTTTCTTCTCCACTTTTTGGATAAAACTTTAAAAACCTACATCCAACTAAGTTCAAACTCAACCCTTGTAAAAAATTTTTTATGAGCTCATCCATGAGCTTTCCCTATGATTAATCAGATGGCCATTATGATGAATCAAAACTGGGAAAATACCATTTATTTAATTGTTCACAGAATAGTGTAACATGTCATAATAATTTCTTTACAAGTATTCCCTTAGCAAGATCATTGTTTCAAAAACTGACGTTTCTGACCGGTACTTTAGTAAGGTACTACATCATTTTTTTTTTTTTTTTTACAACAGGGGGGGCAGGAGATACCCATCCCAAGCACGGAGGCCACAGCGGTCCATTGTACTATCCTGAATCCCATTCACCAAAACCTTCCTGTCCTCTTAATGAAGCGCATCAAGTCTTGGTAAGAAAGGTTTTTCAGCTCATCCACAGATAGAAGCGGAGACCCTAGAGTATCCAGTCTGCTCCGAGCGAAGGCCGGACACTCACACAAAAAGTGTTCGGTTGTCTCAGGCTCTCCCTCCATGCAGGACAGATACTCAGGGCTGTCAACATCTCCCATCCTTGTTAGATGAGCGTGAAGTGAGCTGTGGCCGGTGATGATGCCAACCACGGTTCTACATTGTTTCCTTCCGAGCCCCATGAGAAAATCCGAGATATTCCCATTGGGTCCATCAAGAAACAGTTTTGTACACCTACAAGCACTCAGGTTCTCCCATCTCTGCTGATGTTTCCTATGAACATCCGCTTTTATGAGAGACCCGATATTCGAGGTGGCAACGCCTACGGTGGGCTCCGGTCCGAGGAACGGAGAATCGGAGCCAGCCCTAGCTAAAAGGTCAGCCCTTTCATTCCCCATGATCCCCATGTGACCAGGAACCCACAGGAGGGACACATTGTTGTGAAAACACAACTTATCCACTGACGACCTGCAGTCCCCCAGTAACTTAGACGTTATCCGAGGACTATTCAGAGCCATCAAGGCTGCCTGGTTATCAGAAAGGATAGCGATATCTCTCACCTTGATTTGCATATCAAGGGCTAACTTCGCTGCCATTGAGATGGCGAAGACTTCAGCCTGGAAGACAGTGGTGTGTTTTCCAAGTGAGTACTCCATTCCAAAATCAGGCTCAGGAAAGTAGACACCAGCCCCAGCTCCCTCATTAGTGAGAGAGCCGTCGGTGAAGATTTTTAGAGCAGACCGGGGAAGGCACGATAAGGCACCTCCCTCAGTCCACGATTCCCTTGCAGGAAAGCTTACAGAGAAGCGACGCCCGAAACGAAGCTCAGGTACCAACGCATCCCGTGGCATACCGGCCAGAGGGTTTTCCATGTCCAGCCGATACGCCATAGAGCAATGAGAAGAGCCAGTCCAGCCGCCCTCCCAACATCCCCATAAGCGCAATCTGCACACAGCCCTTTTGGCCTCTGCCTGAATGACAAGATTCAGGGGTGGCAGATTGAGTAAGACCTCAAGAGTCGCAGTAGCCGTAGATCGCATGGAGCCCGTAATTCCCAAGCAGGCAAGCCTTTGCAGGCCCGCCAGCTTCCGGATCGCAGTCCCCACAAGCGTCCTCAGCCACCATACACAGGAGGTATATGTGAGCATGGGTCTGACGATCGAGGTGTACATCCAATGCACAACCCTCGGTCTCATGCCCCATGTGCAGCCAAAGGTTCTCCTGCATTGAGCGAAGACCCTCATAGCCGCATTAACTTTTTCCTCTACGTGCATTCCCTATGTCTGCTTCGAGTCAAGGAAGACTCCAAGCTGCTTGACATCATCTCTTTCACATTATTTATAGAAATGTATATCTTGCCCCTATTTTGTGCATGTTACATTATTATATGATGAGTGTCACGATGAACTCATTAATGAGGATATCAGTGAGTGTCATAATGAGCTCATAAATGAGGATCACGACAAACTCACCTATTTCCCAGCTTATATTTTCTAAAATGAATGCAACAATGTGAGGGGTTCTGTATGACTATGCAGGATACTACAACATAGGGTTGTTTGAACTCAATGGCGGTAGCTATTGCTAAGGGAAGGACAAAAAACTTTAGCAAAAAGAGGGGACATCTAAGAAACAGGATAAATGCTACAGGGACGCTGAGATGCGAAGATTTGGACATAAAATCCTGTTCAGCATACGGGGCGACACAGTTTCTCTACGGAAGAATAAATTAAAATATTATTGTGAATTGATTTTTTCAAAATTATTTCTCGTCTACAGGAGACTGAAATTCACTGAAACTATAGGACGTGTGAAATATTTTATCTCATTTGCTTAGGTTTAGTATTATTTCAAATTTACCATGACTTACATTTTGTTTACAAAGCATACAGAAATTTTAAACATAGTCCTATAAGAACATTTCATTCATTCAACGAGAAAATTTTTTTAACTGATTGGGGATATTAATGAATAACGAGATTTATTTGGGAGGAAAAATTACCTAAACTAATAACTTATCCTAGAGAAAATTGCCGTATTAGGATATTATCGGCTTAACGACAGCTTACATTTTTTTTTTTAACTATTTCGCTTATTTTAATGCTTACCAAATCTAACTTGAGGTGGGCAAGTGCTACGGGAAATTAAGGATCATTTTCAAAATTTTATTCTGGGCAATTTGCAGTTTTTTAATGTGAGATCGAGCACCAGAAGACCAAACCAGGGGCCTCGTAAAACATTGTAGCTTGAAAGATAACTTTATTTTTCAAATTTAGGGTTAACCTACGGTTTATAAAGGGATACATATAATATTTTGATTAATATGTTAACTCTGCTTAGAATTGCTGTTAAAATGTTTGGCGTAAGCAAGCTTCTTATCTAGATATTTATGCAGGTCAGTCCATGGCATATCCATGCAGTTTAATGTGAGGGTTGCCACTTTGGAGGTATGCAATTTTTCTCTTTTTCGCGTGAAAAAAAAATGGCTTTCGATTTGTCGGAGCTTATTTTTATTTTCCATTTGTGGAAATAATTTGCAACTGCAAGAAGTCCCTGTTGCAGGTTAGTTTGAATTTTTATTGGGTCAGCATCCAGAACTAAACATAGCTGTATCTCGTGTATAAAAATTATAGCCGTAATAAAATAATTAGTTTTTTAATTTTTCTTTTTTTAACGAAAAAAAAAACGTCTGGCGTCTGGCACCCGGTGGGTACCAATGAGGAAACTGTCTGGAAATAGTAAATTGTTTGATGCTTATGAAAATAGATGAAAAAAAAAATCGAACTAAAATAATTTTAAAAACTACTTTTTTCACCTGTGTAACGGAAAGGGCACAGGTAAGCGCAACCCCTCTCATCAGACAGCGTAACTGAAGGGTATTGGCTGTAGGAATTCCATTTCGAATCCTTTCCTGGCTAGTTGGATCCCTTCTCCCGTTGTCTGCTATATTACAGTACAAAGGCACCCATATTTGTGCAAATAAATTGGAGTGCGTTAATTTAATTAACTCCACCGTGCAGTCCCAAATCAGTTTGAAGTTGAATCTATTTGATTGAAGAGCCACTAATGCAGCTCTGCAGTCAGAAAGATATTATAGATATTTTTGTTCCTGTGGGGTTCTCTTGATATTTTCCCTAATTTAAAGCTCAATTACATATACACACTGGTGTGCAAAAAAAAAAAACGCAGCACTCGAATTTTAAAGAATTTATTTATTTTACTGAATATTTACATTTCAAGAATCCTCGCGACTGTTCTTAATTTGGTTACTTATTATGGAAATAACATTTTGTGACAACTTTACAGCGTGAACAAAACCATGCCCAAACCATAACTCCCCAATCCCGAGGGGGTACTTCTTGTACACATCTAGGCAGAAGTCGCTCTCCTTTCCTTCTCCGCTCGTACAGCCTTCCAATCAGAAGGTTGAATTTGGATTCGTCTGAATAAATTACTCTATTCCACATATCCTCTGTCCACGAACGGTGTTCGCGCACCCACTGGAGACGTAATTGTTTCACTCGAGCTGTTAAAAGGGGCTTTTTCACTGATCGACGACCGTTTATTCTTTCTTGAATGAGTCTTCGTCGGATAAATGAGGAGGAAATATCGACGTTATGCGCACTTATTAGCTCTTGTCTTAAATCCGGAGATGTTTTGAAACGATCCGCCAAAGATCTACGAAATAAAAACCGATCTTGACGAATGATAGTCTTTCGCGGTCTTCCTGATGATCCTTCACCACGATATACGCTGCCAGTCTCTTCGAATTTTTTAATTAGCCGCACAATAGTGGAATTGGAACATCCTAACCTACATCTCCCTCATTTGTTTTGGAGCCATCCCCTTTCTAAGTACACGCGTTCTCGAGTTATCGTGAGGACAGACAGACAGACGGACATGCAAAAATCAAAATAACTTTTAATTTTATACATGGGTCCAATCCATTTCGCTCTTGCATCATTATTTCGAGGTGTTACAAATGGAATGACAAACTTAGTATACCCTTTAGATTTCATCTAGGGTATAAAAATGAGTCCTTCCCTATATCAGGTTGAGGCTCGTTGATTTTATATTAGAGCTAACATTGCTGGCTGAACCTTTGGTTACGTCAGGAAGTCGAGACATATTCTGTAAATATGAGAGCAGTATGGTTTTGTCTACAGTAGCGCCATTACATTATAACAAGTAACTAACAAAGTCAAACTTTTTGTTTCGGAATTACTAGATAGTTCTATACACAAGGAGGTTGCTTAATCTGCCACCCCTGGATCTTTCCATTCAGGCATATGCCAAAAGGGCTGTGTGTAGATTGCGCTCATTGAACGGGTAAAAACGCTCTAGCCCGCATGTCACCTAACGCGATGCTACCAGATGGACGCGTTGCGTTGGTACTCTTTAAGATTTTTTTTTATAAAAAGAAAAAGTGATAGAAAAGCTTGAGTTATCATTTTAAAGGGAAATAGTGGATATATCAGAGTTATTACATGTGGCAGCTCTTGAATTTGCACTTTACCAAGCATATAAACAGTTTAAAATCAATCAAAAGAACTGTCAAAGCGTTTGCCGCGCGTTTAAAAGAAAGAGACATTGCTCTACTTTCGCGTCGAATCCCGCAAGCGCTGCAAACATTTGGCCAGTACGAACTTAAACACGTATATTCTATTGAACTGTCAAAACGACGCGACACCTGCCGCGTTCGTTCATTGGGTTTTCACCTTAAGACTGCCTCTCTTGATGACTTTTTCTAAGATTTTTGACAAATTATTTGATGGGTTAATAGGGCGATAATTAGCAGGATCATCGGGTCAGGCTTTGGTAATGGAATGACTTTAGTTACTTTCCACGCTGACGGGATGTTTGTTTTAAAGATTTAATCTATTATGTAGTATGGTAGAGCTTCCTGTCTTGTTCGCATACTAAGTCGGAGAGTAGCTTGCTGTATAGGGGACTTTAATGATATTAGGCAGTGTTGGGCGTAATCTGATTGTAGTGTAATTTAATAATTAATTCCATTACAGTTTAGTCAAATTACAAAGTAATCTAATTAAATTGTATTCGATTACATATCAATCAGATTACTTATGAGAGAATATGTAATCTATCAAATGTGTAATCTGTTACAATATAATTAGATTATTTTGTAATCTAATTACATTGTAACAGATTACTTTATAGATTACTTAAAAGTAATTAATAATATAATGAAATGAATTGAAAGAAAATAGTATTGTTCTCGTACGAAATTAGTTTTAGGGAGTTTTATGAAGAATTAGAATACAAATATCTTAAATATCTTAAATGTCTTAAATGTAATCACATTAATTAGATTAACATGTAGTGGGATTAACTTGTAATCGATTAATGTGTAATCAGATTAACTTGTAATCATATTACACGTTAATCGATTACATTAAGTAATTATGGAAATGGATTACATTAGTAATCTGTTACAAAGTAATCTGATTACAGATTACATGGTTAATTGTAATTTTTAATTATTAATCAGATTACATTTTGCCCAACACTATTAGGAAGAATTGATATCATGCTATCGAATTTGTAGTGGTGTTACCGTCAATCCTAGTAAAACACATTTATTTATTGCTACAGGCTCAGTAGATATATAGTGAATAGTTTCATGATATTTAATGATAATGAGCCCTTCGATGAGATTTACTAAATGCTCATCAGTTCAAAAGGTTCATCATGATTTAATTTTTTATTTGTTTCTTAAATAATTAATTGCAAATATTTTGATGCTTTTTTTTTAGTAAAATTAGTATTGGTTTATATATAACAGTTTTCAGTTGCAAGGCACAGAATACATGATAAAACTATAAGAAATTTCTACTACCAGGGAATTTTTTTTTTTTTATAATTTGATAACACACTGGTTATTGAAAAACAAAATAAAAAAACAAAAAACAAAAAATTTAAGTATAGGGATTTTTTTCTAAACTTTTTTAAAATTCGATTTTTAAAAATAAATAATAAATTTCTTTGTCAACCCAGTTGAGGGTTACAAATTTTTGACCGGTTGAATGAATGTCAAGGCTATGAGAAGATTTACTTCATTTATTTATTAAGGACTGTCTATCGCAATATTAGGTCTGTTCGCGTACTCAGTTTTGGGACAATGCATTCCAATGAATTTGTACGAACTTACACATTTTCCGTTCCTTTACTTTCTCGTGCACACAAAATTACACGAGTTTTGCACACCTTAGATCATAAAACGAAAGGATAGGCTACCTTGTATAAAATTCGTGTACGTGTGATAAGCAATTTTTTTGTGGACACGGGAGGGAAATGACAAGAGGGCTGGGTTTTTAGTTTTTGTTAGTTCGATATGTCTGACATTTCTCATTTGTCATTTCTTAGATCTTACAATTGAATTGTCATCGGGTGTCTTGTTTGATGTCAGTCAAGCAAAGGCAACGACAAGAAATATTATAAGCAAAGAAATGGTGCACTAGGAAAACTCTTAAAAATGTAATAAGTTATAAAAGAATTATAAAATTATAAACTGAAAAAATGATACGAATCGCGGTGACAGGAAATTATAAAACTTGTTCAATATTTGATTAACTTTCAACCACTAAATTATGTGCCCGCTCAGAAAATATCGTAGTTTACGACTTCCATGACTAAACAAACACATCGATGCGATTCTATTACATGAAGATAAATGCTTAAGTTTTTCTTCCTCATAGCCTAACCTTTTTGTTACATGATCTAAGATTTCAACCGGGGCAAAATATATTTCTTTCCGCTCCTACTCAGAGCAGAGCTCAGTGCCGGCGAGCGTATACTAATAGAGCAATCTCTTGAACAGCTGTTCAATACATCCTTATTCACCAGTGTGTAAAAAACAACGTGCTTGATTATAGAAAGATGTTAACATTTCTCCTTCAGAAAAAACAAGTATAGTTCTTTTTGTCACACACATGCTCAATTTCATTAAATGCTACATGCAATGCAATTTTAACTTTCAAAATTTGCATTCATTTATTTTTTTATTTTTTTCAACTGACGCCTACTCTGATAGGGAATCTTTTGCTATTGAACAACTGTTCAAGTGAATTCCCTTTAAATATACGCTCGTCGCGCCGCTCAATTCATCACTATTTTCGAAGTCATATTCCAAGCCTTGTTCGTATCTCCTCGTACGTAAACTAAGTTTGCTAACATTCAGTATGAGAATTTCCTCTTAAGCAACAGATTTCTAACAATAGCTCTACCTTTTTTAATTTCATTTTCTTCATGGCATGACGATTTTGTAATCAACTTAATTCTATAGAAAGAATTTGATTGAATTAAAAGGAAGAAAAAAAAATCATTTTTATATACACGTTTTGCGGTTGAATTACTTCCACATAATTTATAAATTTATTATGATGAAAAATGAATATGAATATCCTGTTCGTTATATGATCTAAGTTGCACACATCACAGCCTCCCCTCTCGTAAGTATTTACGCGAAATTTTTAGTTACTGCAGCCTTCTTGCTTGCAAAGAAAATTGACAGCTGTCATAGGATAAGTTATTGTTTTTTTAATCTCCTTAGAAGTTTTTAAAACGCAATCAAAATGTCGAATGAAGATGGTTTGACTTTCGTTGGGATTTTGCAAGAGTACAACAATTAAAAAAAATAAAACAATACTCAATTCGCAAATGTTATTCCAAAATTCTTGTTCTTGTTTTTAACGAAGTTGCATGAAAAGCGTTCGTTTACTTTTTCCTGCTTTCATGCATTTAACATTCTTCCCCCACCATACGAATAAGTTTTTACCTAGAAAGTTTTTGGACGAGAAGTACGCGAACAAACCTAATATGTATCTTAAAACACGTCTATTTTACGTCAAAAATAGTAGGTACACTTCAATAAAACTTGATTTTTTTGATTTATGAAATTCTGTCAAAACTACTATGATTGACCAAATACCAGAAAATTGGTTTTCAATTGGGGAGCGATATATATTTCAAAATTTGTAAAATTGATCTATCCATTGGATTCTTTGAAACATTTAAACAAATTAAGTTGAAAACCTTGAAAAGTACACGAAAGTTTTAGCAAATTTCGATAAATGTGTGAAGTATACAGGAAAGTCCGATAACCATTCAAAGAATGCTCACTTTTTTCTTGAAAATTTCTTATAAAATTTATGTATTGAATCCAAGCGTTAATGTTTAAAAAATTTTTTTATTATATTGTTTATCTTTTAGTAAAGTATTTTATTTAATGCTTCTTCTGAAAAATTTGTTATTTTCCCATATCTCGACTTTTGTAAAAACGCTCCTCAATTATACTTTTCGGTCGTCTAAATGACGTCGCATTTGACGCCCTCCACTAATCTATACGATTGATACGGATTCTTCATTTACACAAATAATTTTTATGGTGCGGTATAATTTACCCCAAAAACCACTAATTCACCCATGGGCAGCATCTGTGCCATTATTGCCTGCCCTCATCACTATAACCAACTATTAGGGAAAAATTAAAAGTTTTCCAATTAAAACAGCGAATTAATTTTACTATTTCATGTATGTCGGTATACTTTGTTCAGGATCCTCGGATTTATTTTAAAAAGATTTGCCATCTTTTAGATATGGACTCAACAAAATGTTGGTCCGGCACCTACATATTTACTCACCGGTGGTATAGACTCCTATGGAAGTTTAACAATATTTTATAATCGTGCTTATTTTCTTAATTTTTTGATCCGCAATTCTTGATTTTACCTTTCTCCAAAAGTTCTCTATTATGAAACTTAAGTCTGGGCCAATTGTGCAAACCAATCCAAAAATGGCATTCTATTATTTTTTGCTTTTTCTTTAAGTGTGCTTGGGGTCATTATTTTGTTGAAAGCACCATAAGATAAGCGTCTCTTTCTCGATATTGGTATCAATGGGGTTTTGAGTTTTCGTCTAATTCCAAATCCAAACCACAGCCTCAGACTATGATACTTCCATCACCACACCATGCTTAACGGTTTTATGCTGGCTGAACAAGATTACACTAAGAGGATGGCAGCAGGGTAGAAATAGCGCTTTTATATTGGTACTTCATATTTTGATGTATAGTTGTATAACACAAATACAATTTTTTTGTTGACACAAATTGTGGACGCAAATTTTACGGTTATTGATTCTTAAAAAAAAAGTTTCAATTTAATCCAAACATTCGATATTTGTTAAAGTTTATACAGTAGGGGTACATATTATCGAGTCAGTTTTCAACAGCTGTGTGGATAGTGAAAGTTCATTTTGGAATTTTTTAATAATAAAGTCTTAATCATGAATGAAAAATGGGTCAAGATAAATATAATAACATTAATAGAATTATTAGATTCTTGTGTAATTTCGAAAACTCGGAAAGATCGTCAATTTCTCATTCAATAAATCACGACCACTGTAACTACTGTAATATTCTGTTCCAGCATCTGTTTTTACGAAAATTTTCCTCAAACTGTAAGGCAAGCACGACGAAAGATGCTGCAATGCACGTTACTTCACTCAGAGATTTAAATTGAACATTTGGAAATTACAAACATATGACAAATATTTTTCCAACATTGTCGCGTTGTCGCGTTGCGCACTAAAGTGTAGGGAGGGAGAAAATTCTTGGTTTACAGGGCATTTAACATAGTGCCTATGATGATGCAGTTTTTGTTTTTGTTCTTGTAGAGACTACTAAAAGTCATTTCAAAATAAACAAATGGAGCTGGTAATTTTATTTTAGAATAAAATAGGTATAGCAACACGTGATATGTTCATAATTCGAAAGCAATTTTAAATTAAAGCAATTATTTAAAACCTATAGCTAAAGTTTCCCGTTCTTAGAACTGAATTCTTTTTAATTGTTTAGGGTTCCGTACCCAAAGGGTGCCAACAGGACCCTATTACTAAGTCTGCACCGTTCGTCAGCGGGCTGCGTAATAGGTAAATATTAAAAATTAAAAGTGCCCCCCCCCCCATACAAGAAACATGATTTTTTCGGCCTTAACAATTTCTGTAACTCTTGAACCGTAATAGGTAGACACATGAAATTTTCAAAGAGTGAGTAATACTATAGCTGCTATAACAACAAATAATGAAAATAAATTTAATTAAAAAATTACTGGGGGTCTCCATACAATAAACTTTTGTTTTTGTTCGATCTAAAAAAAAAACACAGTGTTAAATCTCGTACGATGATACGGAACCCTTTGTTTGCGAGTCCAACTCGCACTTGGCTGGTTTTTTATTTCAATTTCTTTAAATTTATTTTAATATTTTTAATTTATTTTTTTATTTTTTTAAATACATATTTTGTTTTTTTAAATATATTTTTCATAAAAAAACAAAAGCGTGATAGGATTCGAACTCGTTACAGACATTTGGGCTTTTCTTACGTTTTTTTTTTTTAATATTTTAACTGCGTTACAGACAGAGTCTGGACTTTTCTATATAATTTATATTTATTAAAATAACACAGCTAAAATCATCGAGACATCTTAGGAAGAGAGATTTTGACTACCAAAATCCAGAGATAAACAAAATCTTTAATCGCGCGTAACTTCGAAACTAATCGTTCGTCGTTCTTCTAATAGAAAAGTACACAAATTCATACTATTTTTCAGACCTGTAAAATTCCAAGTACAAGTACCAGTACAGTACCAGTACCTTAACTTTAAATATACGAGTACAAGTCCCGGTACTAGTATTTAATAACATTTCAAGTACAAGTCCCGGTACTGGTACTGTTACTAGTACTTAAGTACCAATGTACTTAAGTACCTTACAGGTCTGCTATTTTTTCATCAGCTCATACATATGTATGTAAGAAGAAATAACATTGTAAATTTTAACGATACTTTGATTCGGAACACCCTGTTACTTACCTACATTAAAAAATATATCCACATACATACATATGTACACCCATAGAATATTCCCATAGATGGGATTTTTAAAATTAATTCACATCACTGTTTGCTACTGCATTTAAACAACTTAACATGTGCCCCCCTCTCAACCCCACACAAATCTATACCGACTTCGTTGATAACGCTATTCCATTCACAGAAACAGAAAGGTGTGCTTGCTTATTTATTTATATCATATCTGTGTTGGCTGCCTTGAAAAAAGCTCAAACTTAGCTTTCCCTCAAGCGCGGCGACCTCTCCTACTAAAAGTCAACAACAACGGCAAGTTCGTCGTCGTATAGTAGAGTACTACTAGTAGGAGAAAAATAAAAATGCAGAATAATCACATCACGACATACTCGTTTCATTCCACTGCCACACCCCTTTCGTGACCTTTCACCTTTTTAGCTTTAGAGAGTTTGGTAAAGAATTTTTTTTCTAATCTGAAATGTTGCAGCGATTTTTTTTTTGCAGCTGGATTTATTTGCCAAGGTTATATAGAGAAAAAAAAAACTCGTTAGAAATGTAAAGATTATAGGTTTTAAAAATTGGAGGAAAAAAAATTGGGTTTTATTTTGTAGGTGCATGCATACCTATATCCCCCACCCCACCAACCGCAACCCTATTATTATTAATAGGGTTGAATTTTCGTAACTGCATTCAACCAGTTTTTTCAATTAATCCCAAATCTTTGCGCGGAAATCAGGAACCGGTTTAAAATTGGAATTTTCTTTAGTCGTAAAAAATATGGTTTTTGTATATTCCAATTTGGGTAATGGAGGTTGTTGGTGTGATTGAATTTTTGATCGCGGGGGACGCTGCACCACTTACCTATACAACTATATATATGTATGTCATATCGCGACTTAAAACTGCATTGTTGTATCGTCGTCGTCGTCGTCGTTGTGTTGTTGTATACATTTCCTTTACCTTAAAAGTTCATCGTCAGACTTCAGGCCTATTCAATATACACGACATGTTCCCCAACTCTTGCGCTATAATTCACATGCATTTGCTTGTGTTGTGTATCTTCTATGTATGTAGCTGTATCTCATCGAAGCGCGCGTATATATGTACATATGTATTCTTTATAAAATTATCTCCTACTACTATGCAAAAAAGCTGCTTAAGGAATGTGCACAAACATTTTATTAAATAACGGTCAATGAATGTTATTTTTCCCATTCATTTCGATGATTAAAAAATTCCCCGAGTTGACCTCTTCCTTCTATTTCTCTTCTCCACACACAGAGTCAGTCACATTGCAGATTGCACCACACATCATATATTCACATCGCAGCAGAAATCGCCAGTTAGTTAGTATCAGCAGCTTTAGAAGCATCAGTAGCAGTAGCAGCAGTAGTAGCAGCAGTAGTAGCAGCAGTAGTAGCAGTAGTAGTAATAAAATCAGTGAATGGTGCGACGCGACGGCGATGTCGGCATCGGCATCATCGTCAGGCGGCGCGACGTTAAAAAGTGCTTTTTAAAAATATTTTTGTGAATGAATGTTGAACGAACCGAACGACGCGACGTATTCAATTCGGGATAGGCTCATTCTTTTTATGACTTTTTATGGTTAAGTTTTGTAGGCTGAGTTTTGTGGTGGTGCGCGGTGAGGTGGCCTTTTTAATTCAACAGGAATTTTTGATTCGTCATTCAAGTGGAATGACTGAAATGCAATTCTCCACAGTTAGTTTACTACTATTATAGTTAGGATATAACTGAAACTGACTCTGACTTTTGTCTGTCGGTGTAGTTTAGACCGTAGTAGACGCCTCTGGACTTATGATGATGATGATGGATGGATAGTAAGTAAGTCAACCAGTCATGGTGGGAGCGTCGATGTTATGACGTCATTTTTTTTTTTTACTGAAATAAAATAGAAATGATATGGTGAGGTAAGGTGGTGGGTAGAGTGTGTAGTGTAGTGTGGTGGTTTACTCTGTTGTAGTATACTGGTAAGCGCATCGTCTCGTCAACCGACCCCATTAACGTTGTTGTTGTTGTTGTTATTCTATATAGGAAAAACTAAGATAACAAAAGATAACCAAACCATCCGGCTGTGCTATGTGCTAGTGATGTCTTTTTTTTTTCTATAAAAATTGCTAATAGAAGAAGCGCTATTTTACTACGCGTTGGTAGCAAATTTTTATAGTGTGTATAACTGTTGTGCTAAATTTTGTTATGCTGATGTTACACGTGCTGGAGATTGGATGCATGTGAACAACTAGAGGTATAGGTACCCTATTTAGCGTCTATAATTTTATTTCTCTGAGGTACATATGATGGTACTAAACCTACAAGTAAAAACTTTGTTTGAGAGTGTAGAAAAAAAAAATATTGAAATATTTTTGTGTATTTTGATTACCTATCTATACAATTGGAAATATAATAAGTAATTAGTAAACAAGGCGTGCGTATGGTCTATCTTTCTTTCTATTTGTATGCACCAGGTATATATGTACATATGTATGTATTACATACATTTTTCAGTGTTAATCGATAACAGCATAAAGATTCCAATAAAAAAAAACACCTTACGTTTTTGTGATTTAGTAGAGGTTACATCTATGGCATAGTGAGGACTTTTATTTTTTTATTTTAAAGCAGCTGTTGAAATACCACCTACCGTGATTTGCGGTAATAAATACACACTAAAGTTTAATATAATAGTTAAAAAAAAAAACGACAGAAATAGGTCACTTAATATTTTTAATTAAAACATGAAAGTATATTAGCGAAAGTATATAGCGAAATACCAACATTTTCAATTTCTTCCAACATGAAAATAAAATATCTTGAAATATTAATTCTATTTTAGAATGGTGACAAAAAAAAAGAAATCAAAAAATAATTTTGTTTATTTTTTCGGTTTATTATTTTTTTTTTAACATAATCATCATTTTTACTAAAAGCGAAGGAAATAATTATATGTGCATAGAAAAAAAGGGAAATTCAACATGTAGTTACAGAAAAAAAAAAAAAATTTTTTTTAATTATTTGTGTGTCTTCAATTATTGATAATAACGTGACATATGCGATGAGGCATCGAATTAAGGAGCGTCCTGCAAGACAAAGATATCAATTCTTTTCCATTCTTCCTGGATAGCTCTTTTTAGATCCTGTAAACTGTTAAATTGTCGCCAATTTTTATAAAACTGTTGAGAAAGTACGCTCCACAGATTTTTCATCGGGTTTAAATCTGGACTAACAGCGCGGACTCAAAAAGCTCTTAGTGTACCGTGCAGTATGTATAGGTGCATTGTCTTGCTGGTAAGTCCAGGTTTCACAATAGACATCTTCAGCATAATTGATCAGCACATTGTCCAATAAGTCCACCGCATACAGCTGTGCGTCCATCTTGGTGTGAAACGAAGCAAATTGGTGTCTTTTCCCTATACCCGAATGCAGCCCATATCATAAGCGATCCTTCTTGAAAATTCCGAGAATAGCGTGATTGACGTGCCAAATCTCGTTAATACTTTTGGCAGCCATCAGGGCCATCCAAACAAAAAATTTTTTTTCATCACTAAAGATAATAGATTGATACTCCTCGTTGCAAAATTTAACAGCGCGTTCTTATGCCGTGGTAAAAGTCAAGGTTTAGAGCCAACCGACTTTGATTTTTGAGGTTCTTATTTTCATGTAAAATTTGCTGAACTCTTCTTTTCGTAATGCTAAAGCCTCGTTTCCACTTATATAAATTATGCCAACTTGTTCGGCAACATGTTGTGTACTTGTTGGGAGCCGACATGTTAGCTTAAACTTACAAGTGTTTCCATTACAATAAATTCTCGCGAACTTGTTGGCTTAACTTCTTACATTCTACTCCATTGCCTTCCACTAGTTTAGCCAACACAACAAATGAGCGTTTCCACTTAAATGAACAAATCCATCCAACAAATTCTGCGAGTTTTTACAGCCGACATCGAACAAGTTGCCAACATGTGTCTGAAATTTCATATAGCGTTTCCACTTAGACAGAATGTTGCCAACTTGTTTCAAAACTTGTCGGGTAAGAAAATTTGTATAAGTGGAAACGAGGCTTAAGAGATAATTTCCGTTTGATTTCAGCAGGACTAATGTCTTTTCTTCCAACAAGACGCTTAATTGCTCTTTTACACATTTCATCGACTTTCGGCTTAGCTCCTGGTCTTCTGGTTGTAGCATAAAGTTCGGGATGTTTTAGGAAATTCTTGATAGTATTCCTATGCCTAGTTATTTTTACAGCTACTTTACTAACTGGCATACCTGATTCCTTATAGGTTATACTGCAAGCTCGTTCATTTTCTGTCAATATTTTACCTCGAGGCATTTTGGTCTAAACAATTGTGTTTGTGATTTATACATCAAATTATTTTATGAAAATAACGGTTTCATATTTTAACTAAGATAGGATTTTTCCAATTAAAACACATAAATTATTTTGCACATATAGCTATTTCGCTGGGTGTACGTACTAGTAAGTCATATTTCCGCCATTATTTTCTATTACGTCCTTCAGCCTTCTTGGAATAGATGATATTAAAATTTTCACTTAAATTATGATGGAATTTCGTTTGAAAGCCCTTTTTCTAGAGCTGTCCAAAGATTGTACATATTGCAAATGTGTATGAATTTTCCTATCATTGTGGTCACATAGATTTTCGATAGGGTTCAAATCCGGACTTTGGGTAGGCCAGTTATTGAAAATTGTATATGACATGGACCATTATCCTGTTATAATATGTATGTACTTGTTCCCTTTTTTGAATATTATCCAAAGTCGAAATCAAACCTTCTTCCAAAATGTTAATATATATATCAATTTTCACCAACTATCCAATGCTTCCTGCTGCCGAAAAATTTTCTCAAACCATAATTCCTTGGTTACCCTTTGTTGTCGTTTGGACGCACCGGGGATCATATTGTTTTCCAGACTCATTGAGTTTTTTTTAATGAAAATTAAAAACAAGACTTCAATGTTTTAATTTATATATATTTTATCTATCGCTAATATATATGTAAAAAATAACATAAATAAATTTTTTCTCAATTTTAATAAGAATTAACATAAACAAATTCAAAATATCTTGTAACATAAGGAGGAAATTAATGCCTCATAAAAAATTATATTATTTGTGAATCCTTTTTTTAACAGGTTAATATTGGGTATATGTTTTCCTTGCTGTTTGATGACCTCAAATATCCTGATAAGGACATCGAATCGATTAATTTTCGGAGAATTTCAATGGGTATTTCAATTCAAACTTGTCGGATCCTATTTTATAACTCTTGAATTGAGTAGAATTGCTTACCGTTTTTGTATACTCTACGAGAAATTATTCCCCATAGGTTTTCTATGGGGTTTAAGTCTGGACGACTACATGCTGGCCAATCTAAAACGTAAATTTTTCTTTCAGCAAGCCAAGCCTTTGTCAGTTTAGAGCTGTGTATTTGCTGCATTATCATGCTGAAATATAAAATCATTAGTTCCTCAGCATATGCTCAATTAAACTGTATTCGAGCATTTCCACGTAGTCTTCGGATTTCATTTTTGTCGAAATCCAAGCTAGAGGAAGCTGACAATGCCCCCCCAAACCATAACAGATCCACCATCAAAGTTGCTGTTAAAACACATCTTTCGTTCCTTTCTTAGGTCATGCCAATAGCATTGCCAACCATCTGAGAAAAATACATTCTTCCACTCATGTGTCCAAGACATGTACTTTTTCGCAAAATTTATCCGGTGTTCAATGCGTCTCGTAGTTAATTTAGGTTTTGGTATTTTCTTTCGCCATTCTGTTTGTGGATGATCCTTCAAGATTTTTCCTGACACGTCGCATAGTCACTGGTAGTAATTCCAGATCAGCACGAATCTGCGAAGCTGTCATATGCTTTTGTACTGCACGGTGAAATATAGGTCCCTTCAGGACTGAGTGAGTGCTAGGCTTTTGTATGTAGACATGAAGAACTTTTTTTTGATTATGGTTGGTGACTGCGGCAGGTATTTTTGGGACCCCCCACACTCTCTGCCACATAGCCGAGGTGCTAGCATGCCGCCCTGTGTCAACGCTGTTACCGAGTGATCTGTCAGCTCAGGCTGGCAGTTTGGACTTCACGTCCTGACCAATCACTCTATACATAGTTCCATAACACTTTTTCGTCCCATTTTCTGTTTTGTGCCATAATTCTTTTGTAATTTGAATAAGTTATTTATTACTTTGGACGAGCGTTTCATTTTTAAAACAATGTCACGATTAGACAATCCACAGTTCTTGTATGCCTTAATAGCAGATAATTATTCTTTGCTGAGTTGCTTTCCACGTCCCATTTTGTATATCTTGAGAAATATCTAATATATTTTACTTGTAAATATAATACTCTACTGAAATCAACTAACTCACCAAAACTTCAAAAAATGCTCCCGAAATGATTTTTAATCACTGAGGCTATTCAAATTTCCTCTTCGAAATACACCACAGAACTGAAGAATCAGCAAAAGGCCTCCTTCTTCAATGAATAAATAACAAAAACACTTGTTAATAACGGGAATTTATGTGTGGGGCTATTAAGGTTTCCTTTACTGTATTTTAGTTTTTGAATAATCTGTTCGACTCCGTGGACTCGTCAGACCCCAAAAATTTTATCATCTGTTTTTGTGTTCTTTGTCCCATTCGATCCTTCTACGCTTATGAGCTGCTGGAACTCGTTTGCATCAAAAGCTACGAAATCCTGCGTCTTTTAGATAACTTCTAATAATAAATGTCTGCCAACTTTGGATCCAGAAGTCGTATGACAATTTGCTGCGATCTCCACAGGTTTTTTCTTCTTCTTCTTCTTCTTCTTCTTCTTCTTCTTCTTAAACATGAAAAGCTTTAACTTAAGTTTTCAGTTAATTAAACAAAAACCAAAATAGCTTGCCGTTTAGTAGCCATTATAAAAATGTAATTTTCAAAAATAGTTGTTCAGAAACATAACATAAAACACTTTTTAATTTAAAAATTTTTCACTTTATTTCACGCTAATTTTTGGGGAAAAGAATGTCATAAAAGTATTCTACACAAATGTTTTTATAACCCTATATGTGTAACCCTATAACTCCCACAAGTAGAAGAAAAAAGAGTGGGGTGTGACTGTAAAGCTCAAATTTCACGAAAACTGTGGCTGCTCACTTTTTTTTTTTTTTATCCTGATCCGTAGTTCAACATAGGTATTTAGAATAATTATAAAATATCACAAATTAAAATTAAGTAACGGTTAGCTTAGGTAAGAGGGGTGTCGCTAGAAGTGTCTAGATTGCTTCACTTAGACCACCAGTGGGTCTATTGTGCCTCTCGTCCTCATTGGATAAACTTTAAAGTCGCTCTAAATCTATCCTGCTTCCCTTATGTAACTCAGGATGCATCTGAAATGTTTGCTTTCCAGCTCCCTCGGACTACCCATTTTATTCATCAGAGCAGGACAGTCGAAAGGCACGTGTTGAACGGATTCGATTTCCTCCGATTCCTTACAGCTCCTGTAGAAATCATTTACCACTATACCCAGTCTTCTATCATGGTCTTCTATGGCCCAATGACAGCAGTTCTCTTGTCCTTTTCATGTCATATGCAGGTAACAATTGCCTTGCGATATGGCGGGTTACCCTATTAATCCACCGGAAGCTTACCTTTTGATAAGCGCCCCTGATGATCTCCTATTTTATAGCTCCGATCGAGATCCTCACATAAGCTATCGCTATCTATTTCAGAGCCCTTTTTGGCCTACACATTAGCCATTGTCTAGAATATCTGTGTGGCCATGTACCCAGAATAGGGTTACCTTGTGCCGCGAAGTCAATTCCTCAACAATGATCTTGCATAACTGCACCAACGCCTTAATGGCTGCCTGACTGTCAGTGTATATGCGGATATGACGTGCGAACTCCGCACATAGATACCAGTACTGTCGGTTGGTAAGTAACGGTTAAATAGTGTTGTTATTACTGACATCTATCGATGAATCCTTCAGTTACACGAAAATTAAATAAGAAAAAGGAATTATCAACAACAGAAAAATCGTTCATAGTGAGTTAAGCGAAAATTATGATTTGGTGTGATATTTTTATTCCATTATTGGTCAATTCGATAAAATTTCCATATTGAATTTGAGTTAATTATTCCATTAACGCTTAGAAAGTTTTGTTAGGCTGCTGACTGAGAAAGTTTGTTTGTCCATTTCATTTCATTTAGCTAATCTAAATCAAAAGTACAACTATTTTTTGAGGGACTCCCCCGATTCTTTTGGAAGTGGTGTAAGGCAATGCTAAAATTAATGATAATATAATTTGGGAATTTTAAAAAAATTGGTCGTAAAAACCTTATCCAATTTTTTTTTTTATTTATACACTTTCAATTTTATAATTATCAGGATCAGAGGAGTGTTTACTATCGAATAAGACAAGTTCATAAGGTGTATAACTAAAAAGTTCAGGGTGACCCATAAAAAACACACCTCGATACATATTAACCCTCTCTCTCTGCTATATACAATTTTTTGTTCGTCTCATCGAAAACGTATCATCCCGTGAAGTTTGTCGGGAAAAACTGGAGCCCCCTGTATTTTCGATTAGAATTCTTTTGAACATAAGGAAGTTAAAAATGTTTTATAGACATAATACCCTGCAAACATTTCGGACCGAATTCAAAGGAGGTGGATTCGAATTGGCGAGAATCCTACGAGAGAGACCGAATTTGAAGCTTTGTTCGGACCGAATTCTTAGTATAATTGAAGAATTTTGACTTCAAACTTGTATCGAAAGTACGTTCGCGAATTCAGATTGCTTATTTATATATATAATTTCCATCGATCGTTACATCGATTCCAATTTTTTTCTGATCTCTCTTTTTTTTATTGAAATCTTACTCAAAGCCCTTATAAGAAAATCATGAAGTATGGGATAGCTTTAATTACGACAACATGGTGCCTTTGCTGCGGTAAATCGAATGAGGTTTAAGTTGGTGCGAAATATACATATTTACTGAAGCTTGATTTTATTCCATACTTAGTGAATCATGTTATGTCGAATGCTAGTTCGAGCTTCCTCTTCAGAATATCGGAATAATTTCAATAAAGTGTTTACACAACTTTTTACAATAAACTGAAAGCAGGTCGGAAAGAGAGCAAAATTTCAAACCACGTAATACCTCTATACGTGAATAGGCCTGCTTAAATATAAACATGTTAAACTTTTTCGTCCTCCTCCCCTCCAATACAAAATCGACAAATTTCGTCTTCTAATTTACCCATTTTTTTACTCAAAAGTGGCAGTGCCTGCTGTTATTAGCCTTAGCTCTGTTCTGTTAAGCTTGAAGAGTATTTTTATTTTATCTTATGTTAACCCTGGAATATTTTCCCATGTCTTCTCAAAGTTTGTGTCCTTGTGATGATGAATGGTAGCTTTTCGGATGCCCGCTTTGGCTTCTTCCTTATCAAGGAGGTTGTCAAACTCGTTAACCTCAGTATCTTCATATCCTAGCAATCACATAATCCTGTTAGTTTTAACTGTAGTTGCTGCAGGACATTGAGACGAGCGTAGACCCACTTATAATAAAAAGGTTTTTGTATTCAACGCTTTGATTTGAAGTGCCATGAATTGCCTGCTGTTGTTTACACGCAGTATACTCTCAAAATTTCTTTATGTAAAATAATTTTCTTTAAGACAAACTTTCAGTTAATTACTTTATAGAGTTTGACAAGGAAATTCTCAAGGAATTGACATCAAGGTTAAAAGTTAAGTATTTTTCAATTAAATTTCAACATCAACAGACATGAGAGATGTTTTTTTTATATTATTTTTGGTTAAAGTATTTGCTAAACTTTTTAAATACTGTTTTTTTCTTACTTTTCAAGCGCAAGCTGTAACCAAATCGGTCGGTTGGTTTGCCTGTAGGCTGGTTAATGCTCAGAGATTTTGCCTTTGCTAAAAGTCAAGGCTGGCTGATATATACATCATGGTTGGGCTCATGTGAAGCAGATTTTTTTACCATTGGTTTCTAAATCTGGGACTTACCATAGATGGCAGAAGAACTAGATGTAGCATGCAGTACCAAAAAAAGTATACAAAATTCATATGGCTGGGTGGTCCATTCCAACATTTGAAATGATGTATAACGTCGAGTGATTCATATTTTTTCGTGTCTGATGTGTTGAGAAAGTCGATCAAATGTATGCAAAACTGCTATTATAAAAACATATGCTTTCTATGCTCTCTAAAACATGTTATGGTCCATTCCAGAATGCCCAACCCATTTCACAATCTGTATACTCTGCTCTGGTATACGCCATGCGACATCTAGTTCTTGTGCCATCTATGGTATTACTTATCTTATTTGATCTAGTACATTTTGAAAAATATAGTACATCGAGTTCCTTAGGTCCTGAGAAGAGATTAAATAGCCATTCCCATACTCACTTTTTTTTTTTTAGTACTTCCCTATTTTTTATTCGAACTGAGGTACTAGATTTTTCTCACACTTTAGATCGGCTCTAACTCAGTAAGGTTATGTCCGATCAGAAAACGGGCTTCTATCTTTCCCTAAGTTCTGTACCGGCTACAATTCGTGGAAGAAAATTTTTCTCTGCTTACTTTTTGGGTCGGTCGTAGGAACCCCCGCGGTGGAGAGGGGGGTTGTGGTGGTCGTTCCAAAACAGCATGTTGCATATCAAATGAAACGTTTCGCCGAGTACTACCGGATGGATGGTGTAATGTTTTCCCCATTCAGAAAATTTTCTCGAGACGTTTTCGCTGCTGGAATACCAATTTTCATGCACTTGGGTCCCATACACCCCAGTTACAGAATTTCACATATGTTTTAGTCGTTTTTTCTGTCTCGCCTGCTCTGTTGTAAACATTTTTCTCATAGGAAATCATTTTCAACGACACACCAATTCCGTGCAATCACGAGAAGTAGAGAAGTCTCCACTTTTTTTCCCTAGAAAGTCGCTTAAGCTACATGTGACCGCCAAAGCTTTCCTCAGCTTAATTGAAATAAACATTATTAATGAAATATGTTCAGAGTATCACAATGCATCGTTTAAGATATCTCTAATACCTGTTGATGTCGAGCTTAAAGTTGTACGAAAAGCGGGCATTCGCCTTTCTTATTTATAATGGACCGTGATGTTCTTGGTGGTGCTTCAATATTGTTATAGGGGGGGGGGGGTGCCAGTAAGCTCTTTCTCTTTTTTTTTACAATATTATGAATATTATGTAAGCTATCGAATTGTTTTCATCTTCCGCTAGCAGTCTGTGCAGAAGTGCATTTTTTTTTGTACTTACACTCGATAGCATTCTAGTGAACAATATCATCATTTTATTTCTATAAGCTCAGTTCTTCGATATTTTAAAATTTTCAAAATATGCTCCACATTTTTTTTAGCCCCAACTGAATTCGTACGTCAAATTGTGTCAATCCGACCCAGTGCAGTAGTGTTATCAATGCAGAACTATCCGGATATTTGACTATAAGAAAAGTCGCTTTTCATTTATAATATATGTATGAAAAAAAAGTCGCAATGACTTGATTTAGTGCTCTTTCTCAATTCTTGTTAATTTTGTGTCCTTTTTATGTTTTCCTGTTGAACTCTTTTCCAAATTTTATTAATTGCGTAATACAATAAAATCAGTATTTCCACATCTATAACCCTCTAGCTAATGAGATAATCACCGTTCTCAATAACTGCTTAACGCCTCCATTAAAGTGGACCCCATATCTACTCTCATGTAAATTACCAATTCAATTTGTTTCCCAATAAAATCAACCGACATAAAATTCATTCCAGGAAACAAAACCCTATTTTCGCCTTTACTCCTTTATTTAAGTTATGTTTAATCTCTCTGCCTCACATCTTTTATTTTTATTTTTTTTTGGTTTTAATGCGTTCTCTGCCACTTCATTGACTGGTGATTTATCCTTGTTCAACAATAGCACGTTTTTTCATTTCCATTGTGTGTTTGTGTGCGAAATTTTTTTTATTTTATTGTCACTCGTTTTATTGCTGTTACACCTACATACTATAACCGCAAATTTTATGTCACTCAGTTTCTTTTTTTTCTTTTTTTATGAGTAATAGAGTGAAGTTTTATAAATTGCTTCTTAATAATATCTCGTTCATCGAAATCTTGTAGGATATAAAAAAAACGACTTTTTGAATACCGGTAGAAAATAGAAATAAAAAAAAAACACTTGAATCTAATAATTTTTATAAGAAAACAATAAACTTATTTTGTATATAGTTGGGTGGGAGGGATGTCAAAAACTGACGGAATTGCCCTTTGTGTGATGATGTATAGCGCCACATTGCGGAAATTTTTGTAATTATTTTTTTCGCACTTGCGCTGTTTTATTATCTGCTGCTCCCGAGATGTTTTTTTTTTCGTGTTCCTAAGTTTTAATGTAGATAGGTATATGAAATATTATCCTGAGTCCTGGATAGATAAAAAGAGGAGGAAGGGGAATAAATTTCACATACATATGAGCAATCATACTATCGTAAATTCTCTTTTATTATTAATTTTCCTTGTCAATATATAGTAGCTAATAGAATTCCTTCACTCACTCGCATATTTTGCTCTTAACTATTATGCTACACACCTTAAATAGAATAGTGATGCGATGGTAAGATTTACAATTATTTATACACTTTTATACTATCTCTCAATACATTTACAATTTTTTTGTTTTTTTTTGTTTTTTTGTGTATACATATACATATATATATATATATATATTATAGCGAATTAACACATAACCACCAAAGGAAAATAGCAAAGTACGGAGTAGGTACCACGGTTGTTGGATAGACAAGAAGGATTCCAATTCATATATCCACGGACGCAATTCGATAGTGTATTATGAAAAGTCTGCAAAACTGTTGTCACAGATTGAGGGGGTTTGGTTTTTTTTTCTATTGGAATTTGACATTTTGATTCTCTATTTAGTGAAAGGAGTTTTTTTTTTATCCTCGTGAACGCCCCTATACGTTTATACTATTAATAGTAAAAGTGGTGGTATACCTTAATTGATAACGCTTTTCATAGCACAAGGATCAAAAACTAGCAACGACACGACACAACAACGACTCGACGTGAACAACAGCTCAGTGGTAATGTCTTCACTCCTCTTCATGGTTGTCCTTTCAATATTATCTTCTTCTTCTTATTTTTCACATACAAATTTCTCGAATAAGGTTGTGGCCTCCTATGGAAATATTTTGTTATGTGACTGTAGAGATATATCCTTTTTGGTGGGGGTAGGTTGGTCGTTTTTTTTTGCCTTTTTTTTCTTCTTATTCCTCATCGTAGTAGTCGTCGACGTCTTCTTCTTCGACGACGACGACGCACGCCCTTTTTATTTTTCCTAGCAACTCGCTCTCTACTCGTATCTATCATCGTATATTTCCAGGATAACAAAGATCAAAAAACATAAAAAAAGGAAAAAAAAAGGCATATTATTTTGTAAATGCTTAGTGTACCTATTAGATACTAGATGACCGTGGTGTTGCGTGTATTTCTCGTATGTTTTTTTTTATTATCTATCAATCCTAAGTTGCTTGAAAATTCATATGAAATTTGTATAAAAATTGCTAGGATTAAAAATTCGGCGTTGGTAAAAAGGATATTTGTTTTTTTTTATATGTGTATTCATTATCTTCTTTCGTTTATTTTGTATATGTGAATGTGTGTGAATACGCGCGTTGCCGTAGTAGGTACTGTTTTAATTCCCTTCCTGCTTCTGCTTGTTCTTACTTTATACTGTCTTTTAGGAGTGTATGACGTACAATTCGCCGGGATCTCTATATAAGAAAAAAAAAAAAAAAATAAGAGTATTTCACGAATTATTTTGTGTGTAATTGATTTTCTATAGATTCTTTAGTTTATCTTTGAATCTAATGTTTGAAATTAAATAATAATAAGAAGTGAGACAAACGATTCAAAACAGTAATTTTTCTTTGCACTGTTTGCGGTACTGATGACATGAGATCTCGACAAACGAAGAAAGTGAAATCCAGTTTTTTTATCCTATGACAAGTTAAGTTTCTTTCTTTCTTTCTATGGTGGTGAGATGGTGGTTTCTTAAGGAATTTATGAATTGGACGGACATTTCTATTTTGAATTTGTTTGTTACGGAACAGAAAAGTGGATATGAAAATTATTCTATAAAAAAATTATAGCATTTTTCTTTTGTGTGTAAAAAAACAAGCAAGGGTGAAGATTTTGCGCTTAAAATTATGTGAATTTTCCTTTATTTTTTTTTTATTCTGTTTGCTCTTCCTTCTATAGTCTTTTATTTTATATTTTACTTTATATTTTATTTTATTTATTTTTTTTTATGTTATAATGTGTATACCTAGTACAGAAAAGCCATTGTACATCGTGTATGGTGTGTTGAGGGCGGTGGTCGGACAAATATAAAATCCATGGCGTTGTCGGCGGCGCGAAATTTTATTTGTGTAATTTTGGCGGGTGGGGGGGGGGTTAGTCAAAAGGCAGAACAGAAAAGAATATACTAATCCAAAAAGAAAATAGCGTAAGAAGAAGTAAAATGACAGTAACGTAAGGAAATTAAATTTAATTTGTGGTGTAAGTGATGATTTTGTTGTCGTTTCTTATCTAAATTTTATTTTCTAATTTTATTTGTGGTAAAAAGAGAAGCAAAAAAAAACAAATCTACCTCCATCCATAGTGAACCTGAACTGTGTGAACTTTTATTGAAGGTGTTTCTTTCATCTAAAACATATCGCCTAAATAAACGTATAAAAAAAAAAAATCTCCCGCGCGTAATATAGTATCTTACATGCGTGTGTGTGCGTATGTACGTGTGTGTGTGAATATATATATATATATATATATATATATATGATAGGATATAGAGAGCAGGTATTTGAAATATTCTTATACTCTGTAATGAATGCAACAACTAGTTAAAATCTTCAAGTTTTCGAAAGATTAAATATATTTTTGTTTTTGGATTAGTGTTGCGGGTCTCCAATTAAATATCTATTTTATTTTTTTGTTTGTTTTACTTACTAGACAGATTTTTAAATCCTTCAGGAGATATTTTAATATGCATATTATTATGTATATTTAGTTGGTATTCATTGAGAGCCCCTAAGTTCTACATATAGAAATTAGACAAAACCAGTTTTTTTTTCATCTTTCTCATACTTTGGATAAGAAGTATGTAAAATGTAACAGTGTTGTGGCATCCATAGACGATTTCTTCTCTTTAAAACTCTTGATTTTGGGTGTGTCGTTTTTTGTTTTTTTTTTCTCCTTTTTCATAGGTATTTTCCCCATTATTCATTTATTAAAAAACAAAAAATAATAATAATAATAAAATTGATATACATATATATAGGCTTTGGAATTGAAGCTAATAACTTCTTAATTTTCACATTTTACCAATCTTTTTTCTCTTTGAATTGAAGCTAATAACTTCTTAGTTTTCACATTTTAACCAATCTTTTTTCTCTTTTGTTTTTTTACAGAACAAATAGTCAGAGCATGTTTTGTGGACAAATTTGCAAACATATTCCAACAATGTCAAAAACATGCTTCTCCGGATCTCGATTATTATCTCAACGATCTCCTGTTGGATATTGTTGTAAAATATCTATACGAAGGCTCCAAAGAAGTATGTTTGAAAATAATTTTCATTTAAAATTTATATAAATTTTTTAAATTTTTTATTTTAGGTAAGAGGTCAGGCGTTCGTTAATTTAATCAAAATCATTGGATTGCTTGAAACAAATACAAAAAAAATTGAAGAGAAAATATTTCCAGCCATAATACAACTGTCAAAAAATACTGATTATGGAGCAAATAGTGAACTAAATTTAATGGCAATAAGGGTATGTAACTGACTAAAAGATATTATTATTATATATTATATAGATTTATGCATTTATATACATATATATTAAAAAAGAGTATTTATTTATTTATTTATTTATTTATTTATATCATATTATAATAAAAACAACATTTATTCTATTTATTATGTATGGGAAGTGTTTTGGCATCAAACTTGGCTGTTTTAGTTAATTATTTTACTATTCTATCACAGCCAGCTTTGATGAGCAATGCGTTTCCCACTTATCAACATCCGTTTTTCTTTATTGTGTATTTTTAAATTAATTTTTTAGTTTATTTTTTTCTTAATTTCTTTTAAAATGCCATTCATAAAATAATAATAATTATATTATATACAAAAAAATAAAAAATAAAATAAAATAATATTTATCTATGTCGATTTTTGTGTTTCTTACAAGGCTCTCAAAAGGGTTGTGACATGTAATTCTATTTTTAAATCATATCACAGCCATTTTGATGAGCTTAGTGGGAGATTAAAGAGCAACAACAACAACAGCATAATAATGCAGCAAGATTCAAAAAAAGAAAAAAGAAAAAAAGGTAATGGGATTATTTTTTGTTATGTGTATTTAAATAAATTTCTTGTAATACATTTATAGTGTTTTTTTAAATATCATATCTTTTCCTGCGAAGAGATTTTTGTTTTATATGTATATTTGTACGTAACGACGTGCATTATATAGTTAAACAAAAAAGAGTAAAAAAAAAAACATTTCTTTTACCACATCGTAAAAATGGTTGTGCCGTGTGTATTTTTTATTCATATCACAGCCATTTTGACGAGTTTGGTTCTAGAATTAAAAACATCGAAAAGAGTGTTAATATTTTTATTTATTTTCTTTTTTATTTTTCTTCTTCTAAGTATTATACTTAATATTATAGTTATATTCCCCATTTATTATCTACTATACTATAGTTTTTTTTTTTTTCTGAATATTGTATCTTCTCTCAAAGTGGTTGTGAAATGTGTGCATTAAACAAAAAACATATCACAGCCAGCTTTGAGGAGCGATACGATTTATAAATATTCAACAGTTGGTTGCTGATGTTTTTTTGTTTTCTTCTTGTGTCTCTACAATAGATGATAAGGTTTTTGATACAGAAACAAAAAAAAGAAAAACAAAACAAAATAAGAAAATTATAAAATGTGTAAATTTGACGACGTTATGTATTTTGATAGTATACCTATATTTTGAAATGATGATATCAATGAACGTAATATTATATCGACTCTTATTTCATTGAATATTAATGATTTGTTGTTGTCAGGAAGAAATAAATTTGGTTTATTCTTTAAAATAGAATCATTGTTAGGCGTATAAGTTTTCTTATCTTATTTGAATTACGTGAGATTAATATCACAAATATTATCGAAGTACTTTTAAATATAATAGCGAGAAAGTTATTGATGATATCATGTCTTAGTTTCTGGAATCTTTCCAAATGGTATAGATAAAATTTATAGTTTCTTAAAACCAATCACACACATATACACACATCTGATCAACATCTTCTGAAAATATAATTTTTCGAATAGATACCTGTATTTTCCTTAACACAATCCAACATTTGTATGTACATTGTTCAAAATTCAATGTTCTTTTGTAGTTCGTGGTCTACCGTAATTTCGGACTAGCAGCTCGAAAGATCCTGTTTCACTTTTAGACTAATGTGTAGCATTTTAAATGATTTCTCATAAGCGGTGTGAGAAATGATCTACATAAAGTCGTCTTGATTTAGTCCTATTATTGCAATGTGTCAAACCATACATAAAATTCATATATGACATTTCTTAAAACTTTTGTACAATTAATTACAAAATCGTTATTAATTAATGCAAATCTGAAAGTGGATAATACATATTATGTGCTTATATAAATGCTTTTTTTTTTTTGCTAATTTTTAAACACAGAAACAGCCTATTTGAAAATCTCAAGTTTTCCTTGATTATTGAAAACAAGTAAATCGAATCCTGATACTTGAATAGTTCCGCCGACGGATTGAAACATCGCATGGTGAAGGGGAAGTGAATCTTACTTGCGGCGGAAATCATTAATCCGTCGGATTGAGTAATACGGGCAATTATTTACTCGGTATAACCGTTTCTAAACGCCTACGTTCTTTAATAAAATTGACAATTATCTCCCAAATGTGTTTTATGTTTTTCAATAAATTATCAAGATTCTTAATAACTCATTTCCGTAACTGCCGCCTATTGATGTGATCGTCAAAGATCTGCAGCAGTTTTGATTTGTGACAATTCAAATGTATACTAAAATCAAGAATTCTCTGTTTTTCAGCATTAGAAAATTCCTTACCACATAGTATCCTAAAAGTATCAGTAATCTTAGAAAAAAAAATTTCACAAATGTGTCGTTGCAAGAAAAGTATAACACTTCAGCTAGAAAATCTGATCAATGGAAATGTTATATTAATTGTTACACGGTACACAATTTCTCTTATATCGGTTTCTATATAACACTGTACAAGAATTGTGAACATGATATTGCCAGAGCACCGTCTCGCTATAACACGGTCCAAGAATTGCGAAATGTCATTCTAGAGCGCGTTACGCTTAGAACACTTTCAATTTATAACAGTTTAATAACTGGATAAACGTCCAACAACCCACACAACAGCCAGCTATTACACAAATTCGCATAGAATCGTAGTGCAATGCAAATGTTGTTGCGATTGGCAGTTTAATACAGAGCAAACTACCAGCTTTTGTATTGTTCTAAAATATTCTTATAACACAGAACAAATTTACTATCTTAGAAGAGGGTTGCTAGAGATCGTCTATCTACTTAAGCTGATGAGATTGACTGCAGATTACTACCCATTTTATAATTCATATTCTGAATATTTTCATTACTTTTAATTAGTATATCGGGGAGTGTGTAATGTTGGTGGACTTAATATTCTCTAAAACATATAAGCATTATTTTTATGGGTAAATACTGGTATTCCTCAGGATTCGATTTTAGGGCAGTTATTGTTTAGTTTTTATATTATTGATCTACCTAAGAATATGAAATAAACATATTTATGCTGATTTTTTATTTCTACATCGATAGATTTTACGTAAACACTTATTAAATTAACAAAAGTTTACAATCAGAGTGTGATGGTTTGGGTGACATCTCACGTAAATCCGGAAAAATGCACTCCTATTCTACCAAGATAATAGAAGCCTTCAATGCTCGTTCCGAATTTCATTTCATTTCTATTATTTTAGCTGGATTAAACCTTACTATAACTGAACTAATTATTATCTGGTGGAAGATTTTATAGCATCACTTTGATGTCATCAGTTTGATTCTTCAGCATAAAATTAAAATTGGTTACAAATGTGATTTCTGTCTGAGTAAGATATAAAGGCAATTGCATTGTCAACGAATAATATCGTATTCCATGATTGCGAATCTATTAAAAAATTTTGAAGGTTTCACCTGTCTCATTGCGCGCATATATTTCGGAATACACGCCTTTCGTATTTGGGATACCCTCATAAATCGCAAGATATAAATAATAGTTGAATCTCGGGAAAACTCATCTTTTATTTCGACAAAGTGCAATTTTTTTTTCATTGAATTTTGTATATGCTAATAGCATGTTGATGGATATCAATTCTCGTAGAAATTTCCTTTTGTAAGAATGCAAGTTGTATTCAAAAACTACGGTGGCTAGCAATGCATTTAACCCAACGTTGATTCAATGATTGAAAGCATTTCTGGAAGGTTCTTAAGCTGGTGTGGCCCTCTCAAAGAAAATGATGTAAAAATCTATTCCTTAAAGTAGGGTTTTTATTTTTGGGAAGAGCCAGAAGTGGCATGATGCTGAATTCGGAGAGTAAGGTGAATGTAGACAAACAAGAGTTTTCTCAAAAAAAAAAAATTTTTTTCGGACAAAAACTCGCGGTTTAGAAGCGAGGTATGGCACAGGGCGTTGTCGTGATAAAGAGCAAGCCATTGACCCATTTTTCTAGCTTTGCACGGATCCATAAGAGATGTGATATTCAGTTCTTCTGTAAGCTCTCGAATAGTCAATCGTCTGTTTGAACGAAACAATTTTGCCACTTATTACATGTTTTCGTCTGTTTTTGAGGTTGAAGGATGTTCTGACCATTGCGCTGGTCTTCAACCGACGACTAATTTCCGCTTTTAAAGCGTTCACTTGTAGAAGTGCTTGATTTTGATTCCCTATTGCTGTGTTATTTTCCTCGTTCAGATTCAATCGGTTTCAACTCTTCTTGTTCTTTTCAAACTGTCATCATTTTTTTATTTATTTTTTGTCAGACTATCATAGTTCTGAATTCAATTTGTGTGTATTTTTTTTTTCTGAGTAAGTACACAGAGTTTAATCAATTCACGCACATTCAGTCATAAAGAGAAAACAAACGAAAACCTAGCAGCATATCGAGATCAGATTGTATTTTTTTTTTTGTTTTTATGAAAAAATAAAAAACATTTTTAGAGAAGAAAAAGGGAGAGATTTACCGCCTGGAAGAAATCTCATTATCAAAGGAAATATTCCTGTTGCTATAAGCTACTACACTGTATAAAAATATATATACCAACTTACATACAAGTTTGTAGTTTTACGCGGGTATGTTTAAAACCCCCATTGGTGATATGTCAAAAGCAGGAGTTTTTGTAGGGATCGTAAAGCAAAGTTCTATTATGATAGAAATTTTGTTCATTAATTAAATGTCAAAGAGTCGATTACTTTGTGTGAGAGGGTCAGTGCGGCAGACGGATGGAAAAACATGCTAAAATTGAAAAGTCTTTTGTATATTGGGTGGGTTATATATGTATATATACATTTTGTTCTACCGTAGTACATAAATTCATATTCTTTGTACACATTTAAAATAGAAACACAAAGTCTTGGATAATTATAAAAGGTGTTGATAGTTTGAATTATTCTTTGAGGCTCTTCCGAAAGTTTTATATTGTTTAAGAGATTTTATCTATTTGAAAACTCTAATAATGCACATAATTTGAAAAGAGTGATGTTGTTATTCCATCGTATCTCATTATAAATCTTTTCTAGATGAATTCTAATTAATTTTATTAATGTCACTTCAGTGAGGTATAGTAGCTGGCTGCATTGGATGTTGGACTAATTTCAATGTTTTCGATAAAAATTTAAATTGTATACACATTTATTAGATCATAATAATACCGAATTTATTTTACAGTCGGTAACTTAAAAGTCAGTTACCTCATCACCCGCCCTGAATTATAAAACCGGGTAGTATTGAAATTTCAATTTCGTTTTGTTTTGGTAAAATCTGCAAACTCTTGTAAGTAAGATGTGTCGGTGGTGTAATTGATAGATAAGTCATTCAATTATGATGCGTGCTTCACTGGCGCAGCGCCCGCCTATCTACGAGACATTTGATAATAGCATTCTCAATGTATGACTGATTGATGCTTCCCTCACGCAGTGAACAATTTAAGTGTCCAATTCCAGTATTATTCAAGGAAAAAAAAAAATCTGCAACAATGAATAGGGTATCGTACGGTATGGTACGCCATCTGCACATATGGCTTGTCAATAAACACATTTTTAGGCTACATTTACTTCTAAAATTCAAAATCCTGCCTTTTGAATCTCACGCACATCTTAAAATCGTCTTAGAACGGTCATAAAATAAGTTGTTATAATCAAAAAAATTTAAAAAAGTGATTCAATAATGGGACAGAATAAAAGCCAGAATTTCAACATCCAGGAAAAAAAATTCAGAAAGTTAGATAATGGCAAAATCTGGACGTGATAAGGTCTGAAAATGATAAAAAAAAACCTGGAAGTTAACACAAAAATGAATAAATAAATTCTAGTTTGAGACAATGAAAACAAAAGTTGAGTTCTAGTTCAATATTGTTTCCTTGTATGTAACTCAATTTCATTGCATGTAATCATAGCAAATTTCTCATTTTCGACATTTGTGCCATTTATTATTTATGGATAGAAGTGGTTAATGAGAAGACTAAATGTAAACTTTTTCTCTATCAGCAAAAGCTGCCTTGAAAGAGTGGAGAGTAAAAAAAAATAGTTAGCATATATATAAATGTATTTATCTGGAGAGGGAGATGATTGAGATGAACGTCCAACATAGTTGGGATAACTTCGATCAGCGATCCTTCAAACCCTTCTGTTGTAAATGTATTTCAGATCAAGGTGAGCTGATAAACGAATCCCCCCCCCCCTCCCGTGACTACTCTTAAGAAATTCCAGCTATTTTTTCTCTATATTATTAAGCCAAGCTCAAGGATACCCTATGATGCAAAGCACAGTATGGCAGGACAGATTAGTGGATTTGAAGCAAAAATGCTAGTAGTTCTTCAGGAAACATCTCACAACTTCCTTGTTATATGGCGGTCATTTTCGGCACAGATAATAATGAACTGATTAAGCTTTCCAACGAATATCGAACCATCACTCCCCATTCAGGCACCATGATCTGAAACACCCTGTATATTATGCGGGCTTATTGTAGTCTTTTGTCGTATCAAAATGTGAATATACGACAAATTGAAATGAAGTTTTCTTCTGATTCTTTTGTGCTTTTATTCAGCTTATCAAGCCTGCAATTACGTTGAATGAACTAAAAATGGCACTTTGCATTACAAAATGCAAAAGTATTATTTCGAATTTAATTCTTGTAATGCTCTTAGTACCACAGTTCAAAATTATTGTCATAACTTAGGAAGCAGCTGACAAATTTGTCGTACTCTTTATCGTATATTCTGAAATAGTTAATAAAAAAGAGATAAATCAAAATTAACTAAGTTGAGCATAAAATTACGAAAAAAATTTTAAGAAGGTTATTACCTCATTAGGATCAGTTTTTCGAACGTGTGATGGGCTACAAAATCTTTACCCAGACATTGGAGTCTTTGGCGAGCAAGAGTACGTGCTATGCAAATTGTACCTCTTCATTGCAAAATCGGCAGTTATCGTCTCTGTTCTTGCCCACTTTCTTAAACATGTACCTAAGTGGGCATTGATCAGTCATTATCCAGTGAATTGCCTGATCTGCTGCTTACTACAGTTCATATGATTTTTTTTGTTTTAAGCCTTTATATAGGAAGTTGTTGAACTTCTTTGCGTGCTTTAGTCCAGGAAAGCTCTGCCATTTTAGTTGGTGAGCCTTTTCTCCTTTTCTATTATGGACGTTATTTCTCCTGCTAGATGCCTTTTTGTAAGGTCGCACAAGGGTTCGGATACGGTAAATTGAGATTCCGCTGCTTTCCTGGCTAAGTCGTAAGCGGTCTCATTTCCTTCATGCTCCTTGTGTCCTTCACATCTACGGGTTTATTTATTATCATTTAATATCAAACCTATGATATTCTTACAGTTCCAAATCAGCTTTGAACTGAAGGCATTGGGGTTTAGTGCGTTTATCGCAGCTTGATTGTCAGAGTTTATTGCGTGCCGATAACATCTTTGTAGATTTGTTCTCCCTGTGGTAATGAGAATAAAACTTAAATTTTTGATTTAAATAAGCCTCAATACTTTAACATAGCAGGAATGGAATATACTAAGAAACTAATAAAATGGAATTCTCGTTGTATTATTTTTCTAGATTTATTTCGTGTTTTACATTATCTAAAGGAGCTTTCAGTTAAATATTAAAAATGAAATTAAAAATTACTTCAACACGAAAATGCGATGCATTTCACAAATATGAAAAAATAATTTTTATTAATAATCAATAGCTCCATCATTGTTCACCACAATGTCCAGAAGCCTGCCTTTTATGAAGTAACTTTCATTGTCCGCAAAATGAAGTTTTTTTTTTTTTTTTTTTTTGTAAAGTATTAACCGAAACTTAGCATGTTTTTTTCTGAAACTGATAGTGGTAATTATTCAAGGCTTTTGTGCACTATATCTATGTATATTGCGCTCACTCACATTTACACAATAAGAATTTCTCTAATATGAATTATTTGTTAGACAACTGAGTTTTGTATTTACCCAAACTTAGTCTCATTTTTGTTTAGTCCGCCATAAATACCCAATTGGAAGTCGGACGTATTGTTTTCTTCGCTGAGCACACCTCTAACTTTCGACAAGTCAAATGTGAATATTGTAATCGCTCGCTTGTTTGTCTCTATCAATTCATAGTGACTGCTTTTTAAAAAAAAAAAATGTTCACGACTTTTAACAATTTTTTTAATATAATTCTCAGTTTTTCTAAACACACGTTGACAATCAGTTCTTAAATGCTTCCATAGTTGTGAGACTGCGGTGTTACGAGTATACATTGACGTTAGATTTACCCTGGATCATAACAATTTTATTATCTTGCTGCTAGATTTTACTAAAGCATTTGATAGAATTGGTCAAAACTCGCCTCCTGCATAAATTCTACTGTTTTTAATTTCAGTACTTCAAATCTTGAGTTCTCATTAAAGATCTTATGTCATATCGTTAACAACGGGTTAAAATAAACAATGTCATATCCAACTCACTCCCTCTATTACTACTATTCGGCGTACCACAGGGGTCTATTTTGAGTCCATTTCTATTTATTTGCGAATAATCTACGTACTTGAAATAGTTCGTGACGTAAAAATGCATTTGTATGCTGATGAAGTAAAAATTATTTTTGAGCAGGTTCATTGAAATTAATTGAATTGAATTGAATTGATTTAGACACAATAAGCTATACTAAGAGTATTCGGTTGATACTGAATTCGAGTATGTCGCAACAACACCTTTGATAGATATAGTATTCCACCTGTCGTTTCGGATGGTATCAACTTGGTGTTATGCTATAAGTAAAATTACAAATATACAAAAATTGGTGTTACTTTAAGCCAAGACATGATGAAGTTTTTTGACAATATTAACGCATTGATTAGAAATGTCTACATCGATCTACTTCGAAGACTTTGGCTCTAGCAATTATCTTAATCTACTACTCGTTTTACGCTTGTAAAAACACTAATCACGTCATACATTTATTATGATTTATTCGAAGTTGGATTCCTTTTGTGCCTGCGCAAAATTGAGGTTGCCTTTAATAATTGCGTTCAATTTATATTTTGACTTGAATTGGTTTTGATCATGTCGCCCTCTGACTTCTTACCTTCGGCGTAAGTCATTGATATTCTTCTTTAGGTTTTTGTTTGTTTATTTTAGAATCAGGCAAACTAGAGTATCTCATAGAGCTTCTCAATTTTACAACATCTGAACGAAATATGGGAACATATGAATTCCTCGTTTTCATAAGTCTGTTATGGGAAGTTCTTATCTTGTCCAGATCTCGCGCCTATGGAATAGTTTTTCTTTAGATATTGAAATTATCAACTCCGTGATCGTGTTCAAAAGGCTCATTAGTGTGCACACACATGAATATAGTTGCTCATAATAGCTCAATTTTATTTATCTTTTTACATATCTTCTCAGCAGCTGAATGCTAATTCTATTAACTTTTCACTAATCGAAGAAAAAGAAAATAAAAATTGTGTCAACACCGTGTTAAAACCGGGAGGAAAAAATTTCGGTAGTAGAGAGAATCGTAATCATAGTGGCGGCTGCAGCGGCAGCAATCACCCCACAAATCACATCGAAGTAGAAAAAGATGACACTTGAGGAGGAGATGATTGGATTCTCTGGTGTAGAGTTGAAGAAACAGTGCGAAATTGTTATATGCTAGTTATGTATGTGTGCCAGCGGCAAATGACTCATTTTTATGTTTATTGTTTAATAAGGAGGATACTATGGGGCTTACGCCTGTTCCAAAATCATTAAACCACTGTTTCTTCTGCGTAGAATGCTCTTCAATGTTTGTTAATTATGTGATAATTTTATATAGTACCTATATAGATTGATATCAGAATAATATTAGACTGGGGATATGAAATTTTGTAAATTTCCAGTGTATTTCGTTTTTGTTTTTTATTTTTTTTTATTTGTTATATGATCACACACTAAAAACGGTTGCTTATCCGAGTCTCACAAAGTGGATGTGAAATGGATATTGAACTCATATCACAGCCAGCTTTGATGAGCTTGGATAATTAACACATCGAACAGTGGAGACAAGCGAGTGTGAGATCGGGTTTTTTTCTATTACTGTTATTATTATACATAAAAAGAAATATTTTCTCTTGATTAAATATAAATTTTTATATATATTTTTTATTTTATTTTTTTTTGTTATTTGTAATTAACGGTCTAAAAATAATTTTAAATATTTTCAGTTAATGGCACGAACAGCATGTATTTTGGGGCCAGAAAAAACCGAAAAGCTCATCCTGGATCGATTCTTAGAATATTGTAAATTTCGAATGGATCCATTCAGAAGGACTTGTGCTTGTGTCTTTCCATCAATTTGTTATGCCATGGGTGTAGAATATACGGAAAAAAAGCTCGTAAGTCGACATTTTTTTTTTACTTTGTTTTACTTTAACGAGCTCTTTTTTATTCATATATATTTTTTTATTTCTTTCTTTTTTCAGTTAAATCATTTTTTCGAATTGTGTAATGATAGTTTTTGGGGAGTACGAAGAGCTTGTGCTGAATCAATAACTTCATTGTCATTACTCTGCTCAGCAGAATGTAGAACTGAAAGAATATCGCCAGTTGTTATGAATCTAGTCAAAGATGAAAGCAAATGGGTAGTGTGTACGATATTAAAGGTAATTTCAATTTTATATTATTAATTTCATTTTCTCTGTGCACTTACACACATTGTTTGTTTCTGTTAACTTGTTTCTGTGCACTTACACACATTGTTTGTTTCTGTTAATGACTGCTATACCTATTATAAAATAAATTTTAATTTGTTAGAAATTGGGGCCATTCATTTCAACATTTGCCGATCCATGCATTACGGGATTAGTCTTCTCTGATTTGGGTGAACTTCATATTATAAATCCAACCGATGAAGATTTTGGGTAATGAAATTTTTCATATTGTTCTCTATAAAGTAATATAATTATTATTATTATTGTTAATTCTAGGACTCAAGCAAATCCTGAACTTTTAGCAAATTATCAATACTATTTAGAAAAATTTTCGGAAACGGGAGTACAACAAACGACAAAAAACTGCCAAAGACGGTGCTATAAGGATGCCTTAAGCTCGGAAAAAATTGCTGAAAGGATAATAGAAACTAAGGCGAAACTATTTGAACAAGTTAACTATGATTCTTATGTAATAAAGCGTATGCTATCTCGCCGAGATCTTGATTCATCAATAGATATCAATAAGAGTAGTAGTATTGATATCAATGAAAGTAATATTGATATCAATAAGAGTAGTAGTAGTATTGATATCAATGAAGATAGTATTGATATCAATGAAGATAATATTGATATCAATGAAGATAGTATTGATATTAATAAAAGTAGTATTGTGGGCAAGGAAGAGTATAACGAACAGCACCCCGAATCGGAAGTTGAAGTTATTACTAGAGTACTAGATTCTTTTGCAAAAATGTTTGGGGAAAAGTATGATAGTAATGATGATAGTAATAATAGTATTGATGATATTAAAGAAACCATAAATCATCCAGATAATAACATTAATATAAACAGTGAAGACATTAAGAAACATCATAGTGGAGAACTTCATACCAAAAATCGTCGAATAACTGGACCCAGTGATTTGTCAAATATAATAAAACAAGTAATCGATGCAACAGATAATCATCCTCCACCACAATTAATGCGACAAACATCAACAGATGATCTTATGATGAAGAGTTCTCTAAATAATACTACCGTAGATAATAAAGAAATCGCCGGTGATGTTTTTCATCAGCCACCCAACAATAATGCCAATGGTGCCGATTCAGATCCATCCAAAGAATGGGATTTATTTTCCGAAATTGATATAGATGATAATATGTTGGTATATGATGGTAGTTTAGGAAAAAACAAGGATGTAACACAGAAAAATATTCGACGTTCCAATATATATCAAAGATTTTCAGATTTACAAAATGTCATGTTTGTCAGTAATAGTAATCGAAGAAAAAAAGAATTTGAAGATAAATATTATTCTATTAGTGAAACAGTTACAACAAATGATGATAAACAATTGAATGAAAATAATAGCAATGAAGATGAAGCTTTTATGGAATTTAATTCGCACAAATATTGGTATATAAGTCCAGATCTTCCACTTGATCCTGATTTAGTAGAGACTGAAAATCGAGTTGATTGGGCTGCTTATCAAGTATTTTTGTCGAAAGCAATGACACATACCCTACCTACTGATTATGAACAGGATGTTGTACCTCCAGCAATATTAAGAGCATTTGTTAATATGGTTACTGAAGATGAAGGAATCAATTTGAGTTGCGCTCATGATTTTCCTGCGGTTGCTTTAACAATTGGAAGAAAGTAAGTACATATATGTAGAAAAAATAAATTTAAAGGATTTAAGTTATTATCTACGCTATTCTATCTATATTAAGTGGCAAGGGAAGTATTGCTTCCCTTAAAATTTCTGGTTTAATTTAATTGAAACAAATAGAAATGAAAGCAAATAAGAAATTAAGACAAAAAATATCTTAAAATAATTTCCTTAAAGGTTTTCTATTCGTTCTTCGCTGTAAACTACCAAAGAGATGCAATTATAAAATCACATCCGGTCTGAAGAAACAATCGAACAACATGCAACGAAATGCATGGTATTCGAACACGTATGGGCTCTATCTATGACGTCTAACATCTGATGCTCGTTCGTCACTTATCGTGTGTGGCTATACTCAAAAAGAATTTTTTCTAAGCCTAAGGGTTGCAATAGAAAAAATGCTTCTATGGGGTCCGCGCAAACACTTCTATACCAGCAGCATGTATTAGGTTAATTTCATTCACATGATTAAAAATTTTTTGCTAGAGATTGGCGCTCTTTTTGTTTGAACTGGGGGTGATTTTATTAGTGCTTCCATCAATTTCATGTAGGTAGGTCGTATAGAAGTATAGGAAGCGTGGGCGAGAGGAATTTGAGGGGAATTTATTTTAACGCTTTTGTAAAATTATAATCTTATTACTTCCCCTCACCCCAAGTCCAAGTCATTTTATTTACAGAGTGAGGTGTTTTTACCCTCAAAATCATTCATTTTCTCTAAATTATTGGTTTTAGAAGTTTATTTCTACATACACTATAAAGCAATTGATTACCCGCACCTATTGGTGGGGGGAATGTAGACAGAGTTCCCGAATTTATTCTAGTCACTGCGACCTATCAGATCTTTTGTGACATTACCCCTAACTGCCCTAGAGCGCCCATTTGAACTTAAGGTCTTTTACAAAGCCTATGACTTTCTTGGGGGCCATCTTTGCAACATCTTCTGGCAGAGGGAATGCCTTTGGTAGATGTCTTTCCCTTAAGCGACAGAAAGCCTCACAGTTACACTGGACGTGTTCAGCGGTTTCATCGTCTTCCATACAAAAGCGACAGGTCTCCTTCATCGACCTTACCCATCTTTTTAAGGTGATATTAAAGTGGGTAATGCCCAGTAAATAGACCCATTATTAGCCTTAATTCCATTCTTTCGGCTTTTTTGATTTCCAAAAACAGGCTCAAGGTCAATAATCAGAGATCTGGCTCCTTCCTTTGCAAGGCGTTTCACAATCTCATTGATCGTAATCAGCGTCACCTTATTTGCTTCAAGACAGTAAAACAGGCCCAGACCAGCTTAGACTCGAAGGTAAACGAGTTAAACGCTTGGCATCCATATTCTACGCAGCTATTTCGTACTGAATTCGTGTTTTAAAATATAAGTACTTGTGTTTATCTGAAATGTCCACCGCCTTAATTAATTCCGATACTTCTATCTGCCAGACCCATGTTTTCATTGAACAGAGCTGAATCTTGAAAAGATTAAATTCTACAAAAATTGTGTATATCTGGAACAAGTTTTAATAGTATGTTTCAAAAGACCGTTGCTGTCTTTCGCTTGATTTTCGAAAGGTCAAATGAATAATATGTCCTCTGATGCAGTTTTTGCGATGGTTCTGGACTCTGTGAAGATAATCCAATAGTTTTCTCAATCGTTTATCACAATAAATACACTATACGAGAAAATTTAATACCCGCACAAAAGAAATACTATTGCTAAACATCGTCATTTTGACCCCTATAGCTTCCGATTATGTAACGTACAAGCAACTAAAAGCTTCAATTCATTAATGAAGGTACTGAGAAGTTGTGGCTACTTCGATAATGTAGACATTGAAATAACGGAAGGCTTAAAGAAGACGACACTATTTAAATCTAGAAAAAAATTTATTGTAGGTGGCGGGTCCACAAATTGTTATCGTACAATAAAAAGTCAATGTCACTGGAGACTGGCTTTGATAACTGTAAATAATTTGTAACTTTAAACGCGATTATCTCGAAATAAAGCTTTCAAAATCGATGACGAATGATAACTTGAGAACGAAAATTCCGATTTAGCTGTAGTTTTTTTTTTATTGCCTTTTTCATTTTTGTAGTAAATTCGATTTTTTATAGCCGATCAAAGACCGATTTTGAGTAAAAAATGAGCACTTGAAGTTTACAAAGTCGCCATTGTGTTAATAATTGTTTTTTTTTTCTTTTTCCACCAAAACCCACGGTCAAAACTGCTCTTGGGTGTTATTAATGGACTCTCGTTGGATTTTTAGATTTCAGATTAGATAATTTCTTCGTGGTCAGGAGTTGTCACTGCAAGTCGCTTTCCTACAACATTGTCTTCAAAAAGCTAATACCACCCCATGAGCATAAAATCGATATATACAGCTGCGGTCAAAATAAAAGCACTGAAACTCCTGGAAATGTTTGTGATTGAAAAAAATTTATTTATAATATAATAATATCACATAACCACTTCAGATTTTTAAAATAAAAATATTCTCTTTCAAAAAAATGCAAATCAAACCTTTAAAAATTAAAATAATTTTGTAAAGAAACATCAGAATTTGGCCATTCAAAATAATAGCACCATAAATAAAAACTTAAAAATGTCACAACCTCTTTGGAATTACGGTGTTAAATGAAAGAAATTATAATTATAGAACTAAATTTAAATAAAATTAATATTTGGTTGCATGTCCTTTGTTAGCAGTAACTGCTGCACAGCACATTTGCATGGAATCGACTAATTGCTGGCACCTCTCAACAGATATTGCATTCCAGGCATCTTCAATTGCTCCAAAGATCATTCTTTTTTTTTGCGAATGAATTGAAATACTTTTCTTAATATCCGCCCAAAGATTTTCAATTGGGTTAAGGTCAGGTGACTGTGCAGGCTACTCCAATAAAGTTATGCAGTCATTTTTTCGCTTTTCTGTTGATATGTTTCGGATCATTGTCCTGCTGGAAGACCCATCTGAGTGGCATTTCTTTCGAAGCATATGGCAGCATCACATTTACTATGTTTCCATGCAGAGTTCAATCCGAATTGAATCCGAATTAATGCTCATTGAAACGAGAATTGAGTTGAGTTTCGTTCAATCCATATTAACTCCACGAAACCAGTCAGGTTGAGTTGGGTTTTGTATATGTATTAGTTAGAATAGTATGCGGATGGATGTTTTATCCAACACAAATACGACTACTTTGTATGAAATATATCATATGTTAACTCAACTCAAGTCGTTCATGGAAACGCTAACTCAATCCTAACTAAATTCTGACTCATGGAAACATAGTAATTGTGCAGTATATCAACACACACAGTTTGATCCAGCAATGTATTGGGCCATGATGCTAGTACCTCCATGTTTTATGGTTTTTGTAGTGAACCTTGGATCGTATTTTGCATGAGCAGGGAGTCTTCTAACATAAGGCTGGACCATAATTGCCGTATTCGTAAGTAAATTTGCTTAAGTGTGGCGAATACGCTCGTTAAATTTAACAGACTTACACAAATTAAATTTAAGGCGTCCGAGGGGAACTTTCGTTAAGTTTAAATGTCAAATTGCAGTCAGTAAAGATGCTGTAAGACTCGCTCAATCCGTAAGAACGCGATGTGTCAAACAATTAAGTTATTACTAAATGATAAAAAGTGCAATGTAAAAATTAAAATGGAACAAAATGGTACTGCGAATTAATAGAAAGCAAAAATCTTCAATTAAATCAACTTCCATTTGTTATTTTTGTGATATTTATTTAGACTAAAAATATCATTTTTTCGTAAGTAAACCTCAGTCTCGTTAAAATCTTAAATTTCTTTACGGCAATTGTGGTCCAGCCTATAACTAGGAGACTCTTTACCTCTGTATAGCAAAATTTTACTTTCGTCAGTCCAAAGTATATTTCTGCAATTCTCCACTTTCCAGTCCAAATGAGTTTTAGAAAAACGTTTGCGCCGTGCAACAGTTTTACCAGTTAAAATCGGAACTTTTCGTGGACTACTGGCCTTAAGATTATTTTCTCTTAATCGTTTACGAACTGTTTCTACACTGTAGATTACATTGAGCTCATTTTTAACCTCTGTGATTGCCATGAATGGTTCCTTTTTGCTCAACCGTATAAGTTGGACCACGTATTTTGGTTTTTTGCTCAAATGATTTTACATTTCTGATCATTTTATTTGAGCAATTAAGGGTTTTTCTAATTTCGGTGTACGTTTTGTCTTCTAATATCATTTGTTTATTAATTATTCATTATTCCGGCGTGCAATAAATATCTCAATTTAATCTTTCACAACAATATTTTGACATTTACTTTTGAAATGATAACTTCCTACGGTGCTATTTTTATGACTGCGGTAAATTCCACTTACTTATAAAAGACCAACAAAATCAAAAGTAATCATGGTCGATTTGAATGAATTCATGTTTGCAAACAACACTTGTCTAACGGTATTTTAACACTAAACGTACCTAGCGAGGTCAAATGACGACCCCTTTCAAAGTTTACTTTAAAATTGTACATTCATTGTTATTTCTTTAGCTCATCTGATTTTCTGTAAATTCTTATATTATCTGATTATGAAATTTCTCACTTACCGTTTTTCTCTTAGTTTATTTTTTACAGAGAAAAATTCTTTGCATACTTATTCTTCCCATAAGGGGTCATTTGACCCATTACGAAATTTACGTATTTTTCTGCATTTCTCCAACTGGAACCTTTGTTCTGGACTCCGATACAATTCTCAAGTTATAGCTTCATTTATCTGAATGTGATATGTGTGCTTGGTTTGGACGTGAGCACTTGAACGACTCGATCGGGTCCATAGGATGTAACGTATAAACAGAAAGGATTCTTATCGGAGATTTACAAGATTTTTACAAATGAGTTCTCTATAGCTAAACGAAATAGCACGCACATACAAGAAATACTCAGATATCGACGATGCCTCGACCATGCTCACTCCAATTTAAAATCAACGATGCCTCGACCTGATGAGAATTCCCCAATTTCTTCTTAGAAATTTACAGAATATGTTTCGGCAGAACTTCTATTCACTCCAGCAGCCCAAGCAATAATTCCCAATCACGAAAAAAATCCCAAATAAGATTGTGCGCGAATAATAACAATACTCAAACTTGCATAATTTGCAAAAAAAAATTGTCTGAATGAATATAAAAATAAAAATATATGTTTCATTGTTTTATTAGAAATCGGAAGTTATGTTGCCAAATATTTCCTTTGATAAAATAAGAATTTCTTTCTAAAAATCAACGTTTATTCATAAGGGGTCAAATGACACCAACATTTTTGCCAGTAGATGCTCCACCTTCACACATCTCGCAAGGCTGCACAAAATTTATATTTTAAGAATTAAATTAAATTAAATTAAGAGGTAAAATTTTGATGGATATTCCCCCATACAGGGTGTTTCCTCGTGAGCTAGGTTCAAATTGAAGATGAGTCCCCATATACCCATACAATAAATTAAAAGGCATGGGGAGGGGGGTCAGCTGAACCTTTTCTAAGTTACATCTTCATGCTAGTTTATCTCCAAACCCCTGCTTTACCCTAACTATAGCTGTTAAAGAATAGCGCTTCAATTTCAATTTCACTTTGGTCATTGAATTATGAACTCCGCTTAAAGGTTTTAATTGCATTTTTGATCAACTTCAAAATTTTGGTTCACATTTTTATACCTTCGCAAAAAAAACAAAATATTTTTCTTCCACATTTTATTTTCAAAATAATTTTCAAGAGTTAATTCATTTCCAACAGAAATTGGCATCTTCTGAAATCCTTGCTACAGTATTTATGCGATGATATCGATTGGAAAGTTAGAAAAACGATAGCGTCCTACATTGATTTGCTTGCCATGATCCTAGGCAGAGAGATTGCATCAAATGATCTTTTACCAATTTATGTTGGATTTTTCAAAGATTTGGATGAGGTCAAAATTAAGGCAATAAAAAATGCAGCAAATTTCTTAAAGGTAAAAAACTTTTTATTTTTTGTGTTTGGAGGATTTTTTATATATGAATTTTTTTTTTACAAAATATTATTTCTCCTAAAGGTTATTGATCATCAAAAGCATGAAGATGTTCTATCAAGAATTGGAGACTGTTTGCGAGTAGATAGTAAAACAAATTGGCGTATTAAAGAGGATCTAGCAAAACAAGTCCTTTTACTCATAAGGATGTACAATTTCGTTGATAAACAAGACAGTTTTTTGTATATAACTAGCTTAACAGCACTTTTTCTCGAGGATAAAATCAGTTGCGTTAGAGAGCTGGCTGCAGATGCGGTAAGATTATTAACAAAACTAAAGAAACTAACAATTAATCGTTTTTATTTTCCTGCTCCCCCATTTTTAGATGGTCGAAATTATTCGAATTGCCAATCCGGCCGAACAAGATGGTATTGTTAAGTTGTTTTTAGTCAAGGAATTCGCTTTAAGTGACAGTTGGAGAAAAAGGCAAACTTTCCTTAATACTTTATTAAAGGTAAAAATTATTTTTGGAATATCTTCTTTATACAATTAATTAATTTAATTTCATTTTTTTGTTTACAGTTAATTAAATGTGATCACCCACCGACGAATATATTTCGTTTGGTGTTTTCTAGTGTTAGGAATTTGTCTTATGATCGTGTACCCAATGTGAGATTACTCGTGGCCAAATGTTTAAATGAGTTAACAAAATTAGATGGTAAGTTTTATTTATAATTTTTTTTTTACACTTTATACACACACATCTTCTTCTAAGAAGAGGTTTGCATAAGATTAGAAGAGTGTAACATCCAAGGGTAGCGACATACGATTTGGTTTTTTCGGTACGGTTTTTGGAGTGCGCGTGCGATATTTAGAACGATTTGGGGTTTATTTTTCTAGTAAGGTAAAATGCTTGGCGCGAGCGGCTTGAAAGTTTTTGATTTTGAAATTTTTTCCTTAACTATGTCAAGTAATATAAACTATAAAACTAAAAAAAACTTTTCATCATCATTTCATCTTTCGAGTAAATGAGGATTTGGAATAGCCTCCAATGGCTTAATCCCTCCAAATCTAAGTGTTTGCTTATCCATAGGCGTGCACTATATATGTACCTTATACTGACCGGTCTAACAGGGTCTGTGCTGCTTGTAGGTTGATGGCTCAGTTTTGCCCTAATCATCCTCCTACCTGCTAGTTTCGTCAGGCAGAGCGAGCATAACTGTTATATGCAAGCTACTATTTTCCTATTTATATGATAGGGAGTCAATTATTTGTTTCGTTCTTCTGAGGAAAAAAGATAATAAATAATTGACTATGTTTCTTAAAATTCGATAGGTGGTAGTACTACCCAAACTAAAACTTATTTTATAACACCTCTAAAAATTACTGAACTGACTTCACTGACTTGTATCCACAAAATAATCGCGAATAACCGTCTCGTATGTCGTGTAATCACGGCGACGGTAAAAATCGTAGACGGCCAGCCGGACGGGAAAAACCTAATCGTATGTCGCTGCCCTAACTATATAGATGAGTTAATCGGTATCTTATAGGGGGAGGTCTTTCTTCCTCTGAAATTTTTGTATTTCTCAAAACCAATTAAAGGCAGAGGAACTTTCTATTGTTGTGGGTCATAAAGTAACATGAGCCGGTGAGAATCATAGTGGCGTAAGTCAATAATTTTCAAGACCAAATTCTTACTTCTTAACGATCACCCGCTAAGCAACATCATGAAGTAAGTCAAGATACTGATAACAGTGTTTCATAATAAACTATGCAAAATTGACTTACCGAATTTAGATTTAGACTATATGTTTTTTTTTTTTAAATTACGTGTTTCAGTTACTAATTGAACAAATCATCTGTGAACTGTATAGGTTCAATTGAAGAGGAAGGAGACAGGACTTCGAAATTTCGTACAAAAATGTATGTTAGTTACTAGGGGTATTTTAAAAAAAAAATAGCTGAAAAATAATAAAAAAAGCAAAATTTAAAAACCGACATTTTGAATTTGAAGCGTCCTAACTCTATAGCGGGGAGAGGTAAGGGGTGGTTTAATTTTCAGAGGAATGACCCCCAAGGTTCTGCATACAATGCCGTTTTAAATATACCATATACCGTGTAATTTTCAAGATATAGGGTGTTAAATAAAAACAGAGCATATTTTACTAGTCACCCTGTAACTCAGTAGGGCTACATTTTGCCTCCCCCACCGCCATATCATGTTTTATTTGTCTCAACGAGAGGAATCATTTAGCAAAATATATTCTAGCTTTTTTATTTGTTAAGATGATATCTAAGTGGGCAATACCCAGGCTTTTATGAACCTCAATTCCTCTTTCTGTTGAAGGTGTTGAAGGTAAGGAGCACTTTGCAAATTTCTTCGCTTGTCTCAGCCCCGGGATATTTTCCAGTGTGCCATTTTAATTTCATCCTCCCAAAGCCTTATCTGTGCGGAGAGGTGTCTTTTTGGATATCCAAAAACATGCTCAGGGCCAATAAACGGAGATCTGGTTTCTGCACAATTTCGTTGTGCTTAATGCCTTCATAATATCCTGGCACCCAAGTCAGCGTCACTTTGTTTGTTTCGATCAGTTGCTTCAAGATAGTAAGACAGTCTCAGCCCTGCTAAGACTCAAAGGTAAACGAGCTTAACGCTATGAGTGCTGCTTGGATGGCAGATATTATGTAGATTTTTGTTCCAAGCATATTGTTGTGAATTATTACGCGAGCGCAGAGTTCTATGGCGTCTATTTCTACCTGGAAAATGATTGGGGTAAGGTTCCCAGTGACTTTACGAAATGACACTTCAGCCCATATATGTCCACACATGCTGTACGTTCCATTTTGGACCCATCGTGTATGATTTAAGAAAACTTTTTTCAAAGGGTGCGTAGATAGTGTGGCACTGTTGACGGTCCCCTAAAATCACCTTGAATTGTGTTTCAAAGCTATGACGTTTCGGCATAACTTCTGAAATTGGGTTGGCCATCGGGTCCTCTAGGAATCCTTTGAGTACTTTCTGGTGGCCAACCAATTAGGAGATTTGCCCTCTATAGTCTAATTGTTCTGAGGATGACTTCCGTCCTAACATGCATATGTATAGGGAGTAGGTCCAGCATAGCCTCTAAGGCTGCAGTTGGGAAGGTAATTATGGCACAACATCTCGATAAGCTTCATGCTCTCCATGCAACTCATACTCAGGTGGTGGCGGTAAGAGCTACACCACAGAGTGGAATGCTTTCACCTCTCATATGAATACTGGTTATGGAAGGAATCCTTAATACATTAGAAGAGGATGGTTTTACGACTGTTGCTTATATAAGGATGACCTAACTATCTTCGTATTCAGCAGATCCATGTCATAACTATTAGTGAAGGGCTCGAATGTGTTGCTTAAACTTAATAATTAAACGACTAATAGTGGACTGAGTGAAAATCCGTCGTCAAGACGAAGACTGTGGTTAGTATCAACCTAACACTATCGATCCATGTTAAGTATTTAGGGATCATATTAGAGACTCGCTGGAGAGATAAAAAAAAGGCCAGTATGGTAAGAAAATCGTTGGCGTTAGTTGGAGACTTACCCAAAATGCTACGGCTCCATAGGCTGATAGATGACACACAAGTAGAAATATAATCATCAGCGCATTTAGTCTTAAAACAATGGAACTGTAGCTGCTGAAGCTGTATGCTTCTTGCATATCTTCTACCAGTTCATATACTGTTTCATTCAACTCATGCTGCTGATTCTGATGTTTTTTCCATAATTTTTAGGGGAACTCGAAAACTGTTCAAGTACTTTTGAAAATTTCTAAAATTTCTCTTTTAGACAAATTCATCTCCTGGAACGTAACGATCTCTTTTCCTCATGTTCCAAATTCAAATTTTCCCGTGGCCACCTGTTCTACTAATTCTGAGACGGAAGAAAAGCTCCTGAATTTGAACTTTAGTCGCGAGTTAATATGAGTCAAATGTCTGTAGCTCATGAGATGCTTTACACTGATATGTAACAACCTATGCCAATCAATAGTTGTTTTAGATAGATTTTGTACATACACAAAAGCAAGATAGAAAGATTTTCAGCTCTTCCTGCAGTCTGAAATTTATGTTAAAGAAAAAAAATGTAACTAAATTTTTTTATTTTTCTTTTCTTTGTAGAAAGAATATTTCAATTAAAAGCTTGTGAAAACATCGCCATAATCGTAGAACTCATTAGAAAGCTGAAGAATGACACTGATCGAGATGTAAGAGACATCCTTAGCGGCATAGATGAATCTAATCTGCTAGAATGGTCTGGCTATGAAAGTGAAAGTAAACAGCAAACAACATTTTCGGCTTCATCGACTGAAGAGAAGGAACCGCAAACATCAAGTACAGAAGAGATCGAGATTAAACTCCGAGATGCAATAGTTTCCGAGTCGCAAACGTGAAAGTATACACAAAGAGCATTGTCTACCGCCACGGTGCTGTCGTATTTTATAAAGAATAAAAATTTAAAAAATATATATTAATTTCTAAAATCAGAGTAATCCAGTTTACCTTATTTTAAAAGAATGGAGAATTTCTAAAATCAGAGTAATCCAGTTTACCTTATTTTAAAAGAATGGAGTTCATTGCTGTCCCGGAAATGGATGCGATCACTCGATATTAATGAAATAGAAGTTTTATACCGTTAGATTGTAAAGAAATATGTACCGTTAGATAATAAAAGTTTGTACATTTTGATGGAATTACTCATTTTTTTTCCAGCCAATAAGCGTCTTCTATTTAAGGTATACACTAATTCCAAATCCTATTATGTATCTAAAGAGTTTTTCAACAAGAACTTAAATGACATTTGATTCCAATAGGACGGTGCAATCTACCACACCGCACGCAAAACAATGACGTTCTTACAAACGAAGCTCTCGTTTTGGAGACCAAAACTGGCTGCCGAGAAGTTGCGTTTTTTTATGAGGGCTGAAACTGGAAAACTTTATCGCCTGCCATGCATTTGATGCGATGGTACCGGAACTATGATTTCATCACCGACCGACTCTGTGAGAATTCCAGATAAGAGAGTCTTGGATTGAATAGAGCCTCATCAGACATTCTCCAGTCCAGTCCACTCTAAAATATTTCACAAACGGATTCCTCATAAATGGCGGGCCGGTGTTTACTTTCTCGAGCTTGGCATTGGGTTGGGAGTACCCTCTTGGTTGGTCTTCTAGGCTGAGGTCTGTTACAGTGGCACCGATGTGCGATATTGGAATCAAGAAAAGGGGCATTACTATTAGTGTTGTGAAATCGCTCGAGTCGGCGCTAAAACGCTTTAAATGCAGCTCGAGTAATTTGTGAAAAGCTCGAGCATGGCTCGAGCGTTTTAATAAGCTGCTCGGCCATAACGCTCCTACAACGCTAGAGCTCAAAGCTCGAGCCTAAGTAGTAATGCTTACGAGCTTTGAACACTCGAGCTTTTAAGGCTGGAGTGCCTAAGACTCCCAAGCATTAAAAGCTCTACCTATAGCGGTCGAGTCGCATGGTTTTGACAGGACAGGACGCCGATTCCAAGATTTTCCAGATTAGTTCCACGGGTAGACCAGATAGTATCCGATACCGACCTTAAAAAAATTCAATTCAGTGCAATTTTACGAATCGTTCTATTCATACTATCGGCAGTGTCAAGTGTGTATATTACTGTATTTTTTTACAATGTCGTATGAATCTGAAACTAATAATAATAGTGGTGCTTCCATGTGTTTATCCTCTTGGTTGAAAAAAATTTAGTATTAAATCATGTTTTCTAAATGAATAATTTAAAACCTAATAAATGTTTAAAAATATAGAATATATTTCAATTTGTACTTTTTTTTTAATGGATTAGGTTCGAGCGCTCTATAGCGAGCATTAAACGCTTGTGAGCCTTAAGCACTCGAGCCTTAAAGGCTCGAGTGTTCAAAGCTCGCGAGCGTTAAAGGCTCGTAAGCACCGAGTCGGCGCTCAAAAGTCAGCGCTCAGCGCTCATTTTTACATCACTAATTACTATCCTTTCAGACAATCAGGCAGCTTTGATGGCTCTGATTGACCCTCGAAGTTGTTGTGGGACTGCAAGACAATCTTTGGATGAGTTGTGGATTCATAGCACGGTGTCTTTACAATGGGTACCTGGGGCACAGAGAGGGCAGAAAAATTGGCCAGATCCAGCATTGCTTCCCTTAGTTTTTCCGATTTAATTTAATTAAAGCAAATAAAAAATTACGAGAAAAAATTTCTCCAAAATATTTTCCCTTAAGGCTTTCTATTCGTCCTTAGCTGTAAGCTATCAAAGAGAAGCAATAAAATAACCTCGCATATGAACAAAACGAACAAAAACAAATCAATTGAACAATATGCAACGAAAAGTATAGCATTTGTTAGACTCTTTTGCCTATTGTCGTGGTAAGGCAGTCAAGGTTCTTGTACCTTGGCTGTTGATGGTAGTGTATCAGGTGCTTGTACCTGTACACTAAGTATAAGAATGTTGATTGCTGAAAGGGAATTGGTTAACTGAAAAACACCTAACTCTCACGATTTTAAAAAACAACAATTTATTTAATTTTTCGCATCTTATTTATATAAGTTACAATTTGTTGCGATTGCACCTTTTCACTCATTGTGCAATTCCCACGGAAATCGTACATACATACATACATAATTTAAAAATTCATAATTTACATAATTCGCAGTGTCATCTGATGCCGAATTCTACACCGTGACCATGAAATTTTTATAATAAACGGCTATGTGGGAAAATATTTTTGCATCGCAAGCTTTTTGTTTGTCGTGGGGAATGATCGCGATGAGTGAAAAGGTGCTATGACGGCAAAATAATATTAAATTAAATTTGATCAACTTTTCTCGAAATACATTGGAATTTTTCATAAATCTAAACAGCATTCGAACACGTCTGAGCTGTGTCTATGATATCATGACCGACACCACTGCCTCGAGATGGTTTTATTTTTGCTCCCATTAACAATCGAACAATATCCAACCAAATGTATGGCATTCGAACACGTTGGGGATGTACCTATGACGTCACACAACTCTGTTGCTCGTTCGCCAATTGTCGCTACACTCAATAAAAAATTGTTCTAAGCCTAAGGGATGCAATTGAAAACAAACCTACCTACAAACACTACTATACTGGTAGCATGCATTGGAGTTAATTTCATTCATAGGAATAGTTTTTCTTATGATAGATCAACCCTGTACCAACTGGAGATGATTTTTTTTTGCGCTTCCATCAATTTCATATCGGTAGGTTGATTGGAAAGCATTTCGATTGTGCGCAGACAAATAAATTCAAGCCGCGCGGGCGAGAGGATATAGTAAATTCTTGAAGGGAATTTCAAGTTGGATAGGGGAAGATTACCTTAGAGTAGAGTCGATATTGATGACGAAAAAGTACTGTCGGCGGCAAATAAGGAAATGAGCAATTATACACCCTTATTATCGTTGTCACTTTAAGTGAAAATGTCGTTACGACACAAAAATGGTATTATGGTTGTCGTTTAAAGTGACACTTGTCGAAAACATACGACTTTGGACGTATTGCTGTTGTCGTATTAAGTGGACAAATGTCGATGTAAGTGATAATTAAGTGACAATTTCACTCGCTTTGTTTTTGTAAGTGACAGATGTTGGATATGTGTAAGGAAAAGGAAAATGCAAGTACAATGGCAATAGGAAAAGTGAAGTGAAGTGAGAGTGACTGCAGAGCTTGTCACTTTGGTGAGTCGACAACTATAATAATACACCAAGAACCCGCAGTAAATTTTTGGTGTGAAATATAACCAAAAAAATTTATGCATACGTATTAAGTTAAAAGAAAGGCAATGTCAACAACAATCGTTTGGCAGTAAATATCCGCGGCTTAAGTGAGTAATAGTATGTTGAAAACACCCTTTTTTTCGAAATTGAAATACTTATTATAACCAGTTAATGCACGTCTTAAAAAACAAATAGGTATACTCTGAGCACAAATATGTAGGCCCAAGACAGTTTGCGAGCGGCTAACCCCTTGCCATACGAAGTTAAAGTACTGAAAATTTCATATTTTTCAAAAAAATAAATATCAGTCACAAATGATTCTGAGTTTTTTCTTTTAAAACTAACGGCGATATATGATTCGAGAAGACGTTGAAGAGCTAAAAAATTCTCAGGAAGAGGCAGATACTCGTATGATGTTGCATTTATCCTTTTTACAGAGAGACAGCTCAGTTTTCATTAAGTCTACGGATACAGATGTACCCCAAATAGTGCTTTACAATCTGCCTAACCTTAAACATAATATAAAAGTATGGATTGAAGTAGGAACTCTGTCTAAAAACACTCCTAGGTATATTGATGTTAATTTAATTTACAAAGAATTGAGACAAACACTACGCAGCTCTACCTGCATTTCACTGCTTTACAGGATGTGACTATATTCCCCACCTTTATTCAAGAAAGGAAAAATAAAACCTTTTAAAATTTTCGAAAGTAGACCAGAAATTGCAGTTGACATTTTCTAAATTTGGAAATGAAGTAGATTTTAATGAATACATTATTAGAAAATATCGTTTGTAGTATATACCGGACAAAAGCTGTGATGGTTGACGAAGCCCGATATGAAATTTTTTACAAATCCTGCAAGCCTACATCAGAAAGAGTTTTTAGAAATATCCGAAATAAGTGATATTTTTTTGCAAAAGGTTCATGAGATTCACTGCTACATTCACACTAATATTTCTTGTCTCCATACATTTACCGTCTCACAAGCACAATCTCTACTTTACCTTTATACATATAGTGAATTCTGTGTTAATCTTTCGAAATGTCAGGAAACTGCTTACAATTTTTTATAGGTTTCGAAGGAAGTTTTCTACCCCCAAACAAAGCAGTTCTGATGCAACAAATATACAGAACCAATTATATATGTTATATATGGAAGAATGCGGAGAGAAATGAACAAATTAAATTATCACCAACTGAAAGTGGTAGGGTGTTAGCAGAAAATAAATTGAAAATTAAATGGTTCGAGGGAAATGCCATACCGGAAAGACTGCAAGATATCCTTAAAGTTAATCTAAATGAAGAAAACGAAAACGATGTACTCACTTGTGATTCATCAGATGACAGTGACTTTGAGAGTGATACTTGAATTGAAAGTATAAATTAACACGAATGCTGGAAATTGTAAGATTTGTTTGATATTTCTCAGTACTTCAACTTCATCTTGGACCTACATATTTGTGCTCACGGAAAACCTCTCTGTTTTTTACGACGTGCATTAAGTGGTTATAATAAGCATTTCAATTTTGAGAAAAAAAAGGTGTTTTCAACATACTATTACTCACTTAGGCTGCGGAGATTTCCTGTCAGACATTGCCTTTCCTTTAACTTAATACGTATGCATAAATTTTTTGGTATATTTCACACCAAAAATTTATTGCGGGCTCTTAGACTATAAGGGTGATAGATATTTTAATTTAGTTTTAGAATTTATTTGTCGCCGTACTCATATGTAACTCAGGAAAATCAAATCTATATTCCATTATTCTGTGAAAATCTTATCTATATTACTTTACCAATGTATATAAGATATTCCCGGTTTTCGTTTTCAAGAATGAGCTCAAATACTGGAAAAACGTTTACTTCTATAAAATTGCTACATATCAAAGATTAATTTCTCAGTTTCATGAAGGCGACGAATAATATACTCTGTTTCATAATACACACGCTGTTATAAACGAATTTGAAATTTTCCATTTTCGTATTTTGCAAATTCCTTAAAATTTCATTTATGAGCTCAAATACCGTTATAACCAGGGAGTCTATTTATTATTGAACACGAGACGAAATTTCGAATGGAAATTTTCGTACATCATGCACCATTGAACACGAAAATGTCAATTTTTCGAGTGGAACTTTTCGGACATTTTCTCGTTGACATTTCACTTATCGAGTTATGGAAGTGCGGAATAGTTTATGTAGTTGTTATTAATTTTATTGAGACTTTTACTTTAAAAAACAATGAGATAATAACTATGCATTCTTTTGGCCAATCTTACGAATACTAATAAATACAAAACGTTGGTTAATTTTCTGGTCAGCCATCCAGATTTGGCACACGTCTTCACTTTCAGGAGGCAACACGATATGGTCGCAATCCACAGCTTTGAATGGGCTGTAGTGAAGCGCTCTTCCATTTTGGACATACTTCCAATTCCATAATATTCAAAATTTGTGATAACCCGACAAATACAGTAGATTGGGACATTCCAATATTTAGATCTTGGCCCGTCCCACCTTGATAACCACCTTCAGCTAAAAATTCTCATTGCCGCAGCAATTCTTAATATCGGTGGTATTGATGTAGAGCGGACGGTTGGTTTAAATTTATCTTGCATCTCGTCTAATAAATATTTAAATGCATCCTTTGAGAGTCGGTGGTTGTATTTCATGAACCTTGAAAGATTAAAATGAATTTGATTTGTCGTAAATGCTTACAAAGCCTTACTGTTTCGTATGTGTCTCAAATATGTTAGACTGATCGCGAATTCGCTTTCGAATAATCCTTAAATTTCCCCCTCCTCTTCTTCAAAAAATAATGCATTGCTATCCATTTTTAAAATAACACTTGAATATTTTTCTGAAAGGAATGAACACATCACTATCACAATTGACGGATTAACGGAAAATCTATTATATATCGAGTTTTTGTACTAGATTACTCTTTTTTTTATATGGTTTTATATAGTTTTTCGTACACAAATTTCGAGAGATCCGAAATTTCGTTTCGTGTTCAATAATAAACCCCCAGGTAACTTACCAAGTGCGTTAGAGCAGTCTTGAATATTTGTCCATATTATTCAAGTTTGTTTAAAGCTTTGATTGAAACTGTGTATAATGGGCACGAACTTCTTATAACTTTATTCACTTTCAGAGTACTTTGCGCGCTCTGAACGTGTATCTCAAATCATGCTCAGAGTGCTCTAACAAATTTTAGAGCAAACCGTCAGTAATACCAATAGAGCGATAAAAAATCTCATTGAAAATGTGAATACTTCTTCATTTCTATATTTTCTTCCTTCCTTCAACAGTTATTTAATACCAATAAAACTAGGAACACTTGCGTCGGACCACGGCGAAGTGGGTTTTTGGAAATATCTCGAAAACCAGGAAAGCGTTCTAAGCGAAACTTTGTAGGAATATTCCTCTTTTCAATCCGCGTGCAACGAGCTTAGATCATAAACGAAAGGATAGGCTACCTTGTATAAAATTCGTGTACGTGTGATAAGCAATTTTTTTTTTGGACACGGGAGGGAAATGACAAGAGGGCTGGGGTTTTAGTTTTAGTCAGTTCGATATTTCTGACATTTCTCATTTGTCATTTCTTAGATCTTACAATTGAATTGTCATCGGGGCTCTTGTTTAATGTCAGTCAAGCAAAGGCAACGACAAGAAATATCATCAGCAAATAAATGGGGCACTAGGAAAACTCTTAAAAATGTAATAAGTTATAAAAGAATTATAAAATTATAAACTGAAAAAATGATACGAATCGCGGTGACAGGAAATTATAAAACTTGTTCAATATTTGATTAACTTTCAACCACTAAATTATGTGCCCGCTCAGAAAATATCGTAGTTTACGACTTCCATGACTAAACAAACACATCGATGCGATTCTACTACTTGAAGAAAAATGCTTAAGTTTTTCTTCCTCATAGCCTATACTGTTCGTTATATGATCTAAGGCAACGAGTGGTCATACGTCAAAATCGGTGACATTTAATTTTCAGGCAAAATTTCGGAAAAAAACTGGGCTTAGCCTATAGATTTTTTCACAAAAAAACATGAAATCTTACCGATTTTGATGAGAGATGGCTCATTCGACGGGGAATAAGAAAAGAAATAGATCCGCAAAGGAATTTAAAAAAAAAGTCACTAGGTGAAAAGTTAGACCAATAAAACTAGGAACACATGCGTCGGACCATGGCGAAGCGGTTTTTTGGAAATATCTTGAAAACCAGGAAAGTGTTCTCAGCGAAAGTTTTTAGGAATATTCCTCTCTTCAATGCGCATGCAACGAGTGTTCATACGTCAAAATCGGTGAAATTTAATTTTCAGGCAAAATTTAGTTATTTTATAAAGAATCTTGTATTATCCACAAATCACAAGTGTTGCCAATATAAAAAAAAAACAGAACGCTCAGAGCACTCCGGATTTGTATCTTTTTTCTAGATCTGCAGAGGGCAAAAAAGATACACGCCCAATATGTATACAATAAATTGTGTCTTGACTATGATTATTTCTTTAATACCTGTTATTTTTAGTAGTGGGCCAAAACACTGCAATTCATGCCTACTACTCTCAAGTCCTCGATCGTTGGTGCTTAGCTTAAGATTAAGAGTAGGGGTGATTAGGCCACTACACCCTGTGGACACCGCGACTAGAGCTGATTTAATGTACCTCCCTTAGAGTGGTTACGCTAAATCTATCTTTTTTACGAGCTCGATTATTGCCTTTGGAGAAAGGTTTCACCAGTGAATTTTAACCTTAAAGTTGCAAGCGCAGGACACTCATATGATATGCTTCGAGATTACATCTTCCTCTTCGCAGAGTCGACACAGTTCACTGTTGCAGTTGCCTATTTTCTTCAAAAAAGTCCTGAGGTGTGTAAGAGACAGCTACCGAGAGGGGTATATGATTCCCCTGGGATTTGTGAAGAGCCAGAGGTCATAAGGCGAACAAGACGCGCTTGGCATATTTCATTAATGCCAGCCGATCAAATCCGATGACCTATTCGTACGGTGCATTATATCTGAGAAAAACATCACGAATAATGTAAAAATGATGAATATTATAATTTGGAAGATTTTGGCGTGTTTATGGCGGATGAATTTGATGGAGTAAAGCTGAAGACGGATTTCTCATAGAGATGCGCGCGTTTTTCAGTGCACCACCATTGATTTTTCGAGTGTAACCCAGGGTCATTTTGACGTATACTTTTTCTAGCAGTGTACGTCAGTCAATAGAACGATTTCAGCGTACCACTGCCCCTTGTAAAACCACGATTCTTTACGCGTTATACCACTTTTGTAGTTCGAAGAGCTGTCATGGCCGAAATTTCTCAAGAAAAATTAAGCAAAACCTTCCTTCAAGATACGCAGTAACTAAGTTCTAGGTATAAGATGTTCTCATAAGATTCTTAATAATTGCCAATGCATTTATAATCAGTTGCTCTACTATCTATTCTAAATTCTTATCTTACATATTTCAATACTTCAAATCCTTGTCACCGATAATGATAAGAGTAGTCTCTCACAATCAAATCAATTCTCCTAGTACGTTGGATCATGACTTTCTATTTCTTAATTACGATTTTTCCTTGGAAATAGCTCCATTCCCAAACAGAATCTCTTACCGCGACTATAATAAAATACAAGTTACCTCCTTAATTGAAGAGTGTTCCATTCTATTTTGGGATATAATCGACAACTCAACTTCGGTTGATCATCAAGTGGAGAGTCTTACTTCGTTCATTTCCTACCTATATGAAAAATACGTTCCTGTTAAAACAAATTGTATTCAATGGGAGGGTTGTCCATGGTTTTCACCTGTAGTGCGTGCCTTAATTATTGAACGTGTGCACTTATATAAAAAAAAAACTAGAGCATCCAGATCAATCTAAGCGTGCAAAGTATCAGTATTACAATGCTAAACTCAACACTAATCTTGGGCAAAGGGTTCTATGGCGTAATCTAAGGCAGGCTGGGGTTTTTGGCAAGGACAAATCAGATTGTCCGGATGATATTAATACATCCTTCATCTCAGCTAGTAAAATGCTCCCATCATCCTCTGGTGTGATCTCTCCTCACTCGCTTGCCACCACGCAATGCTAACATAAATCCTTTCTCATTCCGAGTGGTGAGTCTAGATGAGCTATCTCTAGCATTGAATTCTATTAAATCTGATGACAACTTATCACCACGCTTTATTGAGCTGTTATTCCCTTTCATTAGTAGGTAGCTAAGTTCTCCACATTATAAATACATGTCTAATGTCATCAATTTTCCTAGCAGTTGAAAAGTCACCACAGTTCTGCCCATTCCGAAAAAAACCTTATCCTGAATATTTGGCTGACTTTCGCCCAATAAGCCTGTTATCTTTTCTGTTCAAAGTGCTAGAAAAGGTCATGTCCAAGCAAATTCTTTCTTATGTCGAAGAAAATAACTTGCTGAAGCGCTGGCAATCGGGATTCCGTCCAAATCATAGTGGCGAAACGGCGGTCTTCAAGGTTTCTTCTGACATAAGAGCTCCCCTCGACCAAGATATCCTCACGACGCGGATATTACTTGATTTCTCTAAAGCTTCGACTGTGTTGATCACATCTTACTTACAGAGAAACTTCATAATCTTTTAATTTTAGTAGCTCTGCCACCGCCATGGTTGACAGGTTTTTGTCGGACGCAGCCAGAGAGTTAAAGTCAATGATATACTGCCTAGTGATTGCATTCTCACGCATGGTGTTCCTCAGGGTTCAATATTGGGTCCACTACTATTTAGCTTTTTCATAAATGATCTTCCAGATGTGGCTCGCGATGTCAAAATCCATCTTTATGCCGATGACGTACATATCTATCTAAGCAGACCAATCGGTCTTCTCGAGGAATGCATCACACGTATAAATGCTGACCTGAACAGGATATATAATTGGTCAAATCGTAATTGTTTGTTATTAAATCCAGGGAAATCACAGTGTATAACATTCTACAATCCATGATGATTAGAAAAATTTATGCAGTCCTGCGACGATAATGGCTTACAGCCAACATTCTATCAAGGAGCACACGCTGTAAATTAGTTAGAACATTGATATTGTCCCATTTGATTTTCGGCAGTTTGACTTTTTCTGGATTGGATAGCTCATGTACACATAGGCTGGAATCGAATAAACCGGATTATCTCAGAGAAATGTTCCAATTCACATCATCCCGGCGCAATAGAAGTCTATAATAATTCTACCGCCCTTCTATAAATTAGTAATGGAAGGTTCTTACCTTGTCCAAGTAGTTCGCTTATTGTTGAAAATATATCATGAATCGCACGAATGAATGAATTTAACAGTGTTTATATACTATTAACTCCTTCCAATACTTAGTTGGTAATTACATTTGTATTTGTTGCAAATCGTATTAAGTCTATTGAACTTGTCATCTCTTTTTTTGCCTTTGTTATGACTTGTATTATAGTTTTAGTCAGTTAGTCTTCTATGAGATTTTGTGCCAGTCGGACTTTAATACAATTTAAAAATAATAAACGATTTCTTTAATTTAACGGCATACCTTATCCTACAAGTTTCTAAATCGGTCTAATAGCCCCTGATCTGGGTCTTTTTCGACACTTATGGAATTGTCTTCCTCTCAATATCCAAGCTGCAGGCACTGTGAATGCATTCAAAAAGCTTATTAACACTTAACTTGATTTTCTCTATCTTTTTATATACATACTGTCTTTCTACATTGGAAAAATAGTATAAACTTATTTCTGATTATTTTTACTATTTGTTTAATTATTCATGCTATGTTTCATAATTTTTTTTCTTTTTGTTTCACTACTAAATATTACTATTTTTAGTTTGTATTCCTTTTTTTGCTCTATTTTGCTTTTATAACTTTATCTAGCGCCACTTCTTAATTACCCTACAAAAAATTGTAAATCTTGTGTATATCATCCAGTGAAGAATAAATTATTATTATTATTATCACCTCCTGTGTCACTCGGGCATCCTCGTCAATCATTTTCTTCAAAGCGTTCACATTTTACTCATCAGTTGGAAAATGAGGGTCGTCCTCTACAGAGAAATAACCTGTCAGAAACCTTCGATGCCATTTATAAATTCTTCTTTTACATTACAACTGCATATCAGCATGAAAAGCAGTCGGTATATTTCGACAGTGAATGAAAACAAGTTTATTCAACAGTGGACAAGATTGCAGAATAAAAAAAAAATTAAAAAAAATCGTCAAATAGGACACCTATGAAAAGTTTGAAAATCTCAATGGAGTTTTATATTATTTATTATTACGTTCAATAACTATTGACACGAATTCTTACCTTCATTATTTTATGGAAACTATAGAATTTTTATATTTAAAAACTGATAAAAATGTTTTAAGATACATATTTAAATCAGCGCCACCAGCTGTTCTCTTGATTCTGATCACCTTCTTTGTTGTAATTTTTTCCATTCTCTCTTTCACGATCCGCTTCTGGTGGCCTGTATTTTGTTTCCTGTTCATCTTCATATTTAATTGCAGTTTGTTGGTAGTCAGTATTTTGTGGTTGATAATCTGGATAATCTACGAACACAGGAATGCAATAGAAAATTGATTAAAAAACAAAAATATCACAGAAATGAGTGGACGAAGGAAAGAGTTAGAAGGATAATGTTTGAGCTTTATACTACCGAATAAGAAAGACTTAAATCTTAAAGGCCCTGAAAGCTCCTTGAAACTAATTGCAAGCACTTATTTTAGCGAATATTATTTAATATTATAAAAACGTATGATTTCAAAATACGGTACGATTGATTATAATATTCGCCTAGTGGGAGGGGGACTAGAAATGTATACATCATTATCATAAACATACCGTCAATAGGTTCCTCTTTGATTTTAATTTCACCTTCCCTGAATTCTGGTTTCTTTTCTTTCTTATCACGATCCTTATCACGTTCTCTATCACGTTTATCACGTTTCTTTTCGGATCGATCACGATCTCGTGATCTTGAACGTTTTTTCTTCTTTTCTTTTTCTCTATCACCTCTATCCCTATCTCCTCTTCGATCTCTTCTGTCAAGTTCTTCATATTCTCGATCACGACTTCTTCGTTTCCTTCTATCACGAGATCTGCTTCTATGACGTGATCTTTCACGTTCTCTACGTTCTCTTGGCCGTGATGGTGAACGCCGACGTACATCAAATCCTAGAAACAAAAACGAAAAATTCATTTATGGCATTAATAAATTTTAATATTAATAAAAAAATAAAAAATGGAAATTGAAAACGCTTCTTACTACTATCTCTTTCCCGGTCACGACGATCTCGATCTTCTCGTTCACGTTCCAAACGATATCGTTCACGTTCACGTTCATTATCTTCTCGGCCTGAGTGTTTGATATTAACGTCGTTACCGCCACGACGTGTTCCACCCAATCCCCCACCTATAAATTGAGGTTATTGAAAATAAACTTTTTTTTCTATCTAATGAAAACTTTTATTTTTTACTTACCTAATCTCCGTGGTAGCCAACCTTTTACCGTACGTGCTCTTTCAACATCTACCAGAACTCTCTTACCATCAATTTTTTTCCCATCAGCGTGCTTATAGGCAGCTGAAAATCATCGGATAGGGACAATTACATAGTTTTGGAATCATTATGATTTTTTTTTTTTTTTTTGTGATAAGTATAACAATTAAACGAGATTTTATTAATGGTCGGTCAATTAAGAAGAGGAAAGAGTTTTTGAGATTGTATTGAAAATGGTATAAAACGAAGATTGTTATTGATGTCTAGAATTGACAATTAATTGCTAATATTTATTTTTAATATTTTATATTAGCGGGAAACAGAAGAGCTCTGAGAAGAGAATTCAATTTTCTTTTTTTAACTATTAATGAGTTAAAAAAAAACCAAAATTTGCCTGAAGTAGTGCTTCGAACACATAACATATTTTCGAATAGATCTGGATTGTCAATCAGGCCTCTAAAATAAATGTCTTGGCCTCTACATGCAGCAGGCAAGTAATAATGGCAACCATTCACGATAATACCATGTCAATAGAGATATCTTTTTTTAATTTTATGAACTATCATGTCACCAAAGACACTTTTTTTTAATGAATTTAATCGAGAGTTTTTCTTCCAATAACGTTCCAAGAGAGTTGGATGGATACGCGAATGTCTGGCTTGAACAGCTCTAGAAATCTTTATGCACTTTTACACTATTGGCAGCATGACACATACGTTTAGCAAGAAAATTTTGTGCCACATGACACTTTTTATGTTTTAGATGCAAACCCTTTTTTTCTTTCTCCGTCGCTTATCCAAAGATAAAAAAAAGACGCAGAGAGAAGAGTTCAAGTTCTACTCCGTTAAGAACGAATTCATACCCATTTCCCATACTTTTATGACTGTATCCCAACCCAACTCAACTACATTTTATACACCACCTACTCAGTGCTTGATAAACGATCGACGATAAGGGATGACACTAAAATGATAATAGATTTTGTTACATTAGAGCAGTATGTCTTAGAGGATCCAAGTATTGAGGCTATATTAGTAGCGGACTCTAAAATATGAGGCATTCACAAAGCATAAATACTCTCACCCTCTTCCTCGTCCATGTAGCTTCTGGAGAAATGAAATCATTGCCATCATTTACCAAGGAGGCAGTATCCTATGACAAATGCAGTGAAATTCCATACGTTATTACAATTCCCCTTAGCAGAATTTCTGTCTTGAAAACGCGCATGTTATTAGTAATACACAATCCTAACATACATATGTGCTGTCTACAAAAACTGTCCTCATTCCGTGATATTATTTACATTTATAACTAACAAGCACAAGTGAATGAAACGATTAGATTATCTTTTAGAAACCTTCTGTTCTATAAACAAAAAACAAAAAATATTAAAATTTTAAATACACGCGCCGCGCGTGCCTGTGTGTATATGTGTGTGTATGTGGGTATGTTTATGTGTGGAAGGGTGTGGGTGTGTATGTCGCAGGCCTGCATGCGACCTACCCCTTCACCACACATCTCCCTCTCCTAGTATTTGGTTATATCGGGTGGTATTACACTATCGGCGTAAAGGCTTTTAGCATTTCATGAATTGACTAAAAATTTCAGACACATAATGTAAAAAGTGGCTAAGTCAAAACTATCTGCCTACTTTTCATGACGTGTCTAGACTTTTCGTGAAGTGCTGAGTTACGTCAAATGTCTACGACATATATAAAGGGACTGCTTGTTGAACCAAAAATGCATGAAAGCAAATGGTACCTCTTTCATATTCCTGTCTCTTTCCCACTGAACTGTAACGATTGGGAACGAGAAATTGCTTGAGGTTCAGCCATATTTCCAACCAAAACAGCCTTGTAAAAAACACTTTTCGACACATAAATTAAAATTTAACAATACAAATAGTCCCAAAAACTTTTGTGGTAAATTCGGTAAATTCCACTGACATGCATATAAGTAAATATCCAACAAATTTCAATATAGCGCCAGCTTACGACAGTTGGTAGAATTGACAGTGAGAGTCCATTTATATATATGTTAGTGCAGTGCGCCATTAAACTTTTTATGTGTGCATTATTTCATTTCTGCGTTAATTGTATCATTTTCACTTAAGAGGCCTATCCCAATCCTGTGAGGTGTCCAAAATTCAAAATGTTTTTTAAACACTTCTATGAAATTAAAAAAAAGTTATGCTTTGATTTTAATTTGGAGCAATAAGGAGGACAATTGATATTGCTTAAACTTTGAGGTTACTAAAACGTAAAACTAGTGTTTCAAAAATAATCTAGAATTTGAATGGATTTTGCATAAGGGTCATGAAGGATCATCCGAATTTTATAAACAAAAACTAGACCAATATTTGCAATAATTCCAAAATTCCTTCAACTAGACTGGTTTCGTGGAGTTAACATGGACTTAACTCAACTCAATCATAGTAATGGTCGTAGGCAATTTCAAAGCCTTTTTACATTACTGAAAACTCTTTAGTAGATTAAAAACGTATTGGAATGACTCTTTTCTTAGTATGTATGGAAAATCTATTTGTTGAATTTATTTACATATATATTACTAGGAATTATTATAAAATTACTGAACCCAACTCAGTATCGAAATAAAAGTGAAAGCTTGGCATTTGTGTATGACAACAAAAGAAAAGTTGCTCATTTGCGAAGTTAGAGCTATAAAAAAAACCGTGTACAAAATTTCAGCTCAAGTCAACGCATTTTCAATCAGTGTTTATAGAATTTTTGTATGACAGTCCGTTTTTAGCCTGAAAACTAGGCCAATTGTTCGCCTTCTAAATTTACAAGACAACAAGAACCGGACAGTGACAAAAAAAAGTAAGTAAGCGTTTCGGTCTCCTCTCCGCATTCTCTGCATACAGGGTTTTCAACAAATCCCATCCTGTGTAGATGATCCCTGAGAAAAGAGTGTCCTCGTTCTCAGAGTTGGCTTGTTAAGTCCACCCCTACCTAGTGGCTTTTTCGCTGAACTTCGGTTAGGCTTCCGCCACATTCCTTTTGTTGTTCTACCCGTGGTGATTAACTAACCATAAACGACTGTGTTGGCCAATAAGCTCAAGCTAAAATATTAGAAGTGGGGTGTTTTGAAGGAATCCCGATTGTCGAAGAGGAGCTTCCCAGACGAATGGGTTCGTCCGCCTTTTCGTTTCCGCTTATATTGGTGTCTTGCGTCCATAGAACGAGACCTCATTACACCGAAATAACGAATTCAAGGTCGGTTTACACTCCAGTAACAGTTTGGAGATTGCAAAAGTCTTTATTAAGTCTTAATAAAGTTTTCATTAATACTATAATTTTTATACGTCATATTCGAAATTTTAGCTCTATAAGAAAACACATTCTTCGATTACCTTGCGACACAGACAAATAGACAGATGAAGATGAAAAAGTCAAAATTCCTTTAATGCGTGGATGTCTAATTTATTTTTTCTATACTATAATTAATTTTATGAGCTACAAACGGAATAACAAACTGCTAGTCTCTACTCTAACATTCCATCAAGGGTATGTATTTATAATAAGTATTTTCATTTTGACTCTAATCAAAAAACTTAGGCGAAGTATCTATATGTAGGTAGATTAAAAATATTTTTGACTTTGCTTCTTTATTTATTATACATATACAACCGATTTCATCAGAATCAATCGTATGCGGCAAAGAAAACTTTTCGATAGCAGCCGTGGATTTAAAAAAATATTATTATTAATTTTGTAATTTAATAATTAAATTAAATATACAAGAAGGAAACTAAAGAGTGAAAATATCAAGCATAACTTGTGTATCGAAAATAATTGAATTTGTTTCCCTCTCTGGCCTCCCTTCTAGTTCTGATGTACTCTATCTAAATTTTATACTCTGATGTCAGCTTTGGTTACATGACATCTCCAAACATATGTAAAGCTTGTAATGCTCTTTAGTAAAATTAAGTGAATTTACATAGATTTCTAGTAGTTTTCTTAGATTCCATAAAAATTTTTAATTTTTAATCGTAAAACATAACCCCTTTAATGTTTACATTTGCTACACTACTATGAAGAAATTTGTTATTCAATTTATTCAACTAAATAATAATTCACTTTTGTGTGATCCCTTCGGAATTAAAATTTCTTAAACGCTTGCATTTCTCTCTTATTTTTGTATGGATGTCGAATTTACCCAGCTTTTAAATAGTCACGATTTGTTTACGTGCACATTATAAACTTACTATAAGAAATAGAAATACATAATAGGAAAGAGTCGTACAATTTGACAGCAATTTTCGATTCCATTTTTCAATTAATCAAATTATGCCATTTAGGAAAAATTGCCTATGAGCCCCAAATTCTGAAACCTTGAAACTCAAACGACTCAATAGTAGACCCATTGATAAGATAAGTAAGTAAGTAGTGGCCAGTTTCACAGTCTGAGTTTAAACCAAATATTTAGTTTAAATTCGACGAATGTCGACGACCGAGAGTAATTAAAAATCGGCCAAATCATTTTAATAAGTGGGACGACGTTGATTTTTATGTTAGATTCTGTTCAAATAAAGACCTTTGTCACTTTGTCTTTGAATCTATACTTGTCCGTTTTCTTGCACTTTACTATATGCCTTTTTTTATGTACTAGAGAAAGCAATAGCTGAACTTCACTTTTACTAAAATTTGCAGCCCTTTTGGATGGTGGCATATTATTTAAAATTACTTTCTGGTCTATATATTACTTTTTCCAATTGACAGTTTAGTTTGGTTTTGGAACCACGAGTTACGGTTCAGTTCAGGTGAAAAGAATTCACTGTAAGATCTCCTACTTGGTATCACTAAATTTTGTTCGTATGCTGGGGAATCTCCCTGTTTTAATGCAAAGACGAAATTTTCATATTTACGCTTGTACTTGTTTTAATTTGTTTAAAAAAATGAAGTTTTTATGCACTTGCATGTAAATGTTAATTTTAAAACGTTTTGTTTTTTCTTTCTGATTATTAGAAGGAAGAACTCAATGTGAAAATATTGACATCAAACAAAGGGAAGAAAATAGCTGAATTGGGTGAATATCTATCATGCCGATAAAGAAAACAAAAAACAACCATTAATTGGTTTGTGAAAAATGAAAATCCCATAATTGTGCAGCAAAAGATTTATTATAACTAAAAGCTCCATAATCAAAAAGCTAGCGACAACTCACAATCATGATCCTGCTGCTTCAGGTGTGCACATCCATGAAGCAAATACATATTTAAAAAACGAATCTGAACAAACAGCGAAAAAGCAGTGTCAAATACTTAATTTCCTCAACTATCGTGTAATGTGAAAGGCCTAATCGTGCATATCTGCTTAACAAAGGGAGCTCAGAAACGTAAAATACATAAGTGAGAAGCAAAAAATGTTTAAAGGAACCAACCAAATTCCACCAACAATCCAGTCATTATGTGAGGTTGAAAGTGAGCAATTTCTAATTTCCAATAAAATGTTCGTATAATATTATTAGGGTTATATTGGTTGATGATACACCTAAGGATTTCAACAAATAGCCAACCGGTACCTCTCATTTATTGTTTAATGTCAAAGAAGAGTACAAAATGTTACGAACAAGATGTTTTTGAACTATTTAGATTTGCCTGTGATAATGAAATAATATTAAGCTCACAGTTTATTTTAAGTGACTTCGAAAAAGCAAGTAAGTTTAAATGGGTTTAAAAGCTTTTTGCCAAACACAATATTCAAAGGGTGCTATTGCCACTTTGGACAGATAATATGGAGAGCTGTTTAAAGAACACCTCTAGATCGGAAATATATAATAATAATATGATGAGAAACTTTCACTACTAATTAGGAAACTAAAGGCACTAGCTTCAAAATATCCAGGTATTATGAAGACTGCAGATCCCGATTTCCTATAAATTGGCAAATTTTTAGAAAATCGCTAAAAACTGGCGAAACATACCTCCTGTTTTTCCTTCATCATTATTCAATCTGGTCAATTTATGAGAAGGTTAAAATAAATAACAAATAATTGTTTCAAATGAAATACAAAAACTTTTAAATGGGGAAGCTGCTCTCTTGCTACTTGAAAAAAAGTTTTATAAAGAGGAACGAAAGGATTAAAAACATATTGGAAGATCGTGAGTTATGATGAAAGTGACTTCTTAGGAAATTTGGCAATAAATGTGACACTATATTAATTTACTTATATTTTTTTATTGAATTTTACTCGATTTGAAAAATTGTTTTATTTAATGTTTTGAGCGAAATGATTTTTTTTTCTTCTGAATTATAGGTTATGTTTATTTTTGTTAAATAAATGCAAAAACATGAGTATAAAATTTATTTTCGTTTTTTTTTTAACGTAAACCAAAAATTTCCGGTATCATGAAGAACTAAGAAGATAACAGGAAAAATATTCGCGAGAATATCTTTTCTGAATTTCTTTTGAATTTTGTAAATTCTGCATTTCTTCTCACTTCTGGATTTTGTCTCTTCTGAACTATGTCTTTCTGGATTTCGTACCCAATTAATGTGAAAAATTGGTGATGAGGCTGGGTATATTTATCCCCTGAATTATAACCAAATTTTACTACAAACTTGTCGAACAATTGGAACAAACTATTACTTCTCCACAAACACACAAAATTCTGTATTGTACATGCAAGTTTGAGGCTTCAAGTGATTCGAACATAAGTAGATTTTGATAAAATATGTTATGTCATGAGTACCTAGCTTTTACTACCCGGTAAGCCTGCGATGCAAAAAGAATACACCTTCTCCCCACCCAATAATTACACATTTCTGTTACTCACCGCACATATTTTTATTTTCAATTGAGATCTTAAAAAAAAAAAACGAGACCGCAGCAACCACATCTTAAAACCCATAAATCCGAAAAAAAAAAAATTGTGAAAAATTACTTGGTTTACATTTTGCTGCCATCTATGAAAAGGGAAGCTAATAAAAATAATTCTTTGTGGTGTACCTTTCATGTGTTTTGAATATTTACAGACTGTTATGTCTTATTTTCTCGCATTCTAATTATTTTAGTGAGAAAATGATGCTGACACGGAGGAATACACTAGCAATTAAAAGACAATAAGTTAGATGTAAATAACAGGCATCAGAGTTTAAATGTTGTCTTTCAAGACGGATGAGTTGCGAGAATTGATGCTTTTCCATGAATGAAAAATGAACATAAGTCCATAGGAACTGACTAGGGGATGTCCAGTTGGTACGGTAGGTTTTATAAAAAAAAAGGATATCTTCGATCTAATATTAGTAACATCACTATTGACACATTAAACATGACATTCTGCGAAGGAGATTGTATATATTGTATATATATATATATACAGAAAAAGTATGGAATTACACACTATACAACATGAAGGATGAACCCAAGCTATCCCCGTGCATATGAAACTGCAGGACATATTATCCAAAGAATACAAAAAACAATTACCCCAAAAATTGTAGTGGGAAAACAATGCTGGAATGGATAGTAGAGGATTGCTGAATATTCCACACTAGAAAACATCGTCATCGAGGTCGAGACTCAAAACGAACCGTAACGCCTTTGAAAAATTATACCAAAAATATTGATGATGGCTGGCTTGGTTTTCAAATGCCCAACAAATAAGATTACTTAGATAAAGTCATACATTTGTGACGAACATTTTGTAATGCATTTAGATATATTATGACAACCATTGATAAGAATCATTGGAAAATTTTGCATCTGGCTCGCAGCACGATAACGCAATTGCTCGACAACTTAGTCAACTGAAATAACTTAATTACCGAACCTGTAATTATATAAAAAAAAAATGCATATTCTAGTTCGCAAATAATTTAAATCCAATAATCAGTTCGTAGGTTGCAATTAGATTATTACAATGGTTTGTAAGAAACCTGTCACAGATACTTTTCCGCTTACAGTGACAGGCCGAATTCTTAAATGTTGCGCTTTAACTACAATATAGACATTAATCTTAGACCAATATTATAACTTTCGTCTAATTATTTTTAAGGATTGATTATAAATTAATGATTATTTGCTTTACCAGCAATGTGCTGGGTGAGAAAAATAGGGAGGAGGAACAGCCTTTAAATTTAGACGATTAGAAAAATAAAGTCCAACATGTATTAAAAGTAATTAAAACCACATGAAAACAATCTCGTTTAATTGTTATACCTTATTCGTCCATATCAGAATTTGTTGACTTATTTAAAAACACCCCCACGGACAAATTAAGATTTTCTAACTGCGATCATCCAGAATTTTTCTCTTTCCTCGTTTGTTTTTGATTTTTTTTTTGTTTGTTTGTTTGCATTCTACACATTACATATTTATATATAAACGGAAATTTGATTTTAAACATTTGAAATCGTACACTGATTTTATGTTCTCTGTGTATTTGTTGTTGTTGTTTAAAATGAACAAAATAAGGTATACCTACCCCGACATTACTTACGGGAGAGGCACGAACGGAATTCATTCGATCAAGACAAGAGTTTTCTCCGAATTTCATTATTTGGGGAGTGACTCACAGGACATTACCTGGTGCGCTCAATACTTACGTATATGCGCAGATTTTTTAATGTATTTTTTGTTTGTTTTTTAAAATGTAAATTTAATTTTTTTTTAACTTACTTCTCTCTATTACTTGAAATATCAATTTGTTACCAATAAATTTACTTTACAGAAATACCCAAATTTACTAAAAAAAATATATATATATGTACTTTTTTTAAAATGTCCCTTTCGGAAAGGCAGCATCAACTCAACTAGTGTCCGTATTATGAATGAACTTAAAATCCTGTTCCTGCTTTTGTACCATTTTTTTTACCACCTATTTTTTTTATTTGTCATTTTTTAAATTTTGTTTCTTTTGGAAATCAATCAAATTTTTTTTTGTATGTATGGTTTTTCTTACCAAACACATACAAACCTATGAATTGTTTAATGGAGCAACAATTTTAGTTCAAAACAGCTTGATAATGTTTGTTTAAGGCAACAACAGATGCTATGCAGATTTATCATTCTCTGTGGCAAGGTACTGTATTAAAAACAGAACAAAACGCGTATTAGTTAATGTCTCACTTAGGTACAAGTTTTTTTTTTTAAATATTTTTCCTAGTGGCCAAAGAAAATTAAAAAAATGCTCAGACAAATTAAAAATGGAGAATATTTGTTTAGCTTAATTTTCTTTGTCCTGAAAATTAAAGCTATTCTAAGAGTTGAAAAATATTTTTTTTTTTGTCAAAGGTACTCACAATGCATGTCTCTTTCATGTTCATACTCAATAAAAGCGTAACCTCTTAGTTTGCCAGTTTCTGAATCGTTTATCAAAATTATCTAAAAACAAAAAAAAAAATGTAATGAGAAAGATTGTTGTATTTATGTATTTATAATAATATGGAATATAGAGCTAATATATGATTACTACATTCCTTAAAAAGAACAAAGCTTAAAATAGAATACACTAATCACTAATACATGAGTGTTAAAACAAAACAGATCAAAATAAGACATGATTGGTTAGCCTCCCGTACTACAAGGGAGTTATTAACAACTTCATAGTGTTGTACTTGTAGATAATTCAAAGTAGGCATATTTCGCAGTAAAAAACAGAAAATCGACGAACAGATTCGAGAATAAAACTTTTAGGAGAGCGTAAGCGTATAAGCTCTTTTACCTCAATAGCCAACTAATACTTTTAATAACGCCGACAATTATTTCAATTATGCTAATCTTCCGACCTCGTTAAACCTTTTGAAAAATGCACTATTATCAAAAATATGAACAATCATACTTCGTTAGACAATTTTATTAGTTGTAATCAGTTTATTCAGCAATATTTACTATATTCGCAAGAATCACTTGTGTTTCCTGTTTTTCAAAAAAGAATTTAGATAGCTGCTAAAACTTTATCAAAAACCGACACTGTTGTCGAGAATGTCCCATTCTATTAGTGTACTCGTCGTAGAATAAAAACCAGTCTAAAATGAACAACTGTTATAATAGTTCTGCTAGAATACACCAAGTAAGGGACTATAGAAAATCGATAAAGTAAATGTAAAAATTTAGTTCAGGAAATTTGAGCATACGGGCCCTACTCCTTAGCCTAGTGTTGACAATATGACGTCTTACTCTATATCTGCTGTTTTCACTGATCTAATATCAAATTACATATTTGTGTCACTTCGTTAACACTATCAGTACGTTTACATGAATACTTGGCTTGAAATCCACTTGAAACTCAAGTAGGGTTTTTGGTTGAATTAATTCCAATTACATACTTGATTCGAAATTACCTTGAATTTTACCAAAAATCACAACCTAAATTGACAACAATAATCTTCTTTTTGTTCCTCTTTACCATTTTCATAACTCGCAGACATGAAAAATGTTCAAGTAACTGAAATAAATAAATTTTTTCAAGTAAATTGATTGTATGATATTTTGATTATTTGATCTCTACTTCATTCATGTAAACGTACTGTATGTTACGTTTAGGAGTAAATATTAATTTGTAGAAAGAGGTTACAAATATTCAAAAAAATTGTAGCATGCTCTGCAAATTTGGAATTTCAAGAATTGTTTTTAATACAAAGAATTTAAAAAGACATAAAAAAAATATTTGGAAAATAGTATTTTAACTATGAACTAATTTACACTCTTAAAACAAAAAATATGACCGCATCGTTATATGAGACCATTTTAAGCTAACCGTGTTGCCACTTGCCTACAATCGTAGTAAATGGCCACAACGATTGACTACAGGGATCACCCTTAATATTTTCATTATTTGAATATGCGGCCAAAATATTTCCAATATTTTTTATTACATTTTTTATTTTCAATCAGAAAAATCAGTTGCTCCGTTCTCGATATAAATTTTTGAAAATAAATAGCTTTTCATCGTAAAATCACGCAATTTCTAACTGTGCAGGCGAGGAGGGGGCGTGATGAGTAAAATAAAATACATTTTGGTATTCCATACAAACTGTGAAAGTTTTATGCAAATCGGGGATGGTAGGGTTCTAAGGTGATCGGTTTGGATTTCTGATTTTTTATATAACGTGGTATGAATTCATTTAATTTGTATTAATTCTGAGTTTTTCATAACGAGGTTTCCATAGAACAAATTTCCTGAATTCAATTAATTCTGAGTTTCTTATAATAACGATTGAAACTGAAGTTGGGGTTCCAAAGAAATCAGTCTCACGAACTTTATTATTCTTGCTTTATATAAACAACTTAAAGCATGTAATAGTCCACTCAAAACTCATGCTGTTTGCTGATGATATGCTGATATTTTGTACTGGGGAAAGCATACATAGATGATATTGAAAGAAAAATAGAAAGCGATTTGAACGAAATTAAGGCAGGGATGTATAGCAATCGGTTGAAATTAAATACTAGCAAATCGAGTGTATGATATTAAACAACAAAGTAGATGTGTGTCAATCACAATTGAGAATGAGACAATTGAAGTAGTTGATGACATCAAATATTTAGGTATAATGTTGGACCACTGACATGTATAACATGGACTGCTTGATCTTCTATTTCATATGGGTCCACTTTTGTTGGTAGGGGTGTGTAAACTATCTTAATTTCAACTTTCATTTTCGCTTTAACAGTCATGTTACAAGCTCAACAAATTCCAAATATATTCAAAATTATTATTTTTATTGGAAGCTTAACTCCTATAACATCAAATATTCCTCAAACTCGATTTTTAAGGAAATAAAATTAAGCAATTTTTATCTGCCTATCCCTAAAAGTAGGTATGCGGAACAGAGAAAGGATTACAAATGTTATATTGCCATCTATTTCTACTCTATATATATTCATTTGGAAAATCCACTGAACTGAAACTGAACTATGGTGGATTTCGTATAGAACTTATTATTTCAAGTTCAGTGGAATCCAGTCGTTAAACCAAAAAGAGACAACTATAGAAAAGTGATCCCATGATAATGTAAACGATTTCAGTGGTGTCAGCGGTCCATGTTATACATGTCAGTGTGTTGGACAATAAACTAAATTTCAATAAACACGTCAATTATGTATGTAAAAAGATTGGAAAAAAGCGTTGAGAAAATCAGTTTCACTAGCGTGTGCAATAAAAATCTACAATCTCACTATTTCTCATTTTTAATACTGCTCGGCGATATTTTTTCTACTACAGAAAAATAAAAATAGGACAATGAGGACAATCTTGCAATGTAGTATATACGCATCAATTAGGTGGATGCTCTCTACTCTGAAGAGGATGACTGTGACATAGAAAATTATCTTAATGTGTTGGAATTTATATTTAGGATCAAGAACGGGGATCTTCCGCCATATTTAAGAGGGGAAACAACACTACTGACCCATGCGCAGCCATATAATCTAAGGAAAACAGATCTAAATATAAAATTACTTACTACAATAGATCAGATATACAAAATTCATTAATATATAAGGATTTTCAATTGTATAATACTAATAAATTATTATTATTAATATTATAATGCGGTACAAATTAATCGCAATATATGTAGAAGCCTTGACTGTCCGAATCGAAGTCTTTTTTTGGTGAATTTGACTGCATTTATGATGGTCATGAAATATATGACTGCCTTATAAATATAACCCTAACATTTCATAGACAAGAGAACTTTTTTCAAGTTGATTAATGCACAGCGGGAGATATAAGTACAAGCATCAAATAGAACAGCACAAGATTTTTAACAAAACGTCAAATATCGAGCTAAGCACATGGATTCGTACGGGTTAGCTTCTGCTGCGTTCCTTTTCTCGTTCTGAATGAATCTGTATGAATCTACAGAACTATGTCATAATTTAATTGTGTTCATAGAAAAGGCACGAAACAGAACCATTTTACGTGTTTGACATTTCTTCCATTTGATAAAAGCAAGTATTTTTGGTAAAAAATTTTGTTTATGAAAAACAAAACCATTCGCCAACAAAGGTAACTTAAACTCAACTATTACCACCAAGTCCAAATTGTAACCAGCGTTTTTCACGAATACAAATTAAAATCGTTCTGCTTTAATCCGAGAAAAACTCAAATGCATTGAGAGCCATTCGGAGTCCGAAAAAAGTGATGACAGATTGAAATTAAATCGTTCGGACCGATAAAAAGAACGACATGGATTGAAAAATTCATTTTGAACGAGAAAAGGAACGCAGCAGTGGTCTTCGTCTAACTATTATAATAGTTGAGCTTGTTATTAACTGTAATAATAAGACGAAGACAAAGACATGGATTCGGACAGGTAAGAATTCTACTATTTGGTCTACTAAATAACTATTCCCAACATTACTTTTATGGGAACCAGTTACGAAATAAAACCTGGTTTGTTCGATAAAAACACCGTGTAAATTTTCCTGATTCACCCGGGGGTTTTGTGCACGCATCGAACAAGGCTTTAAAACACCATCCGTGCGTTCAGGTGTACATACTGATATGCTTTTAAGCGCATTTTATTTATTTTTTATTCAATGGATTTTTCAAAAAACAAGATAGTCTATGCCAGTTTAGCCCTAGGTTTACCCGGTATTTTCATCGAATAAGCCTACTGATAGAATTTGAGCCACCTCTTGACGTCATGCACTTAAGTTTGCAAGATTTAATCGGATAAAATCACAAAGTTAAGAAATGTAGCTATGATTGTAAGGCTATTTTCCGTATGTAATTATCATTAGCCAGTATTCCATTAGGGCATAGCATCATTTCGAATTTTATAAAAACTATCTTGGGGTATTGTTGCGATAAACTTGTGCTCCAATCCTTAAGAAGTATAGCTTGACAGATTAATCCAGATGAAAGAAATCTCTCAAAATAGTATCCCATCCATAACATTGTTACTTACCTTTTTAATAGGACCATAAACTTCAAACTCCCTGCGAAGTTTAGATTCTGAGGTGTCATAATTCTATTAATAAAAAAGAAAATTAAATTTGCTACAAAAATGCAACGCCATTCATACAATTCTAGCAACAAAGAGAGTTTTGAATGGATCTTCCGTCGCTTCTTTAATTTGTACAGGATCCCACATAGCAATTTCCCGTTCAAGTTTGTAAGCAACTTGTTCAGCCTTTTCCCTTCGCCGCCTTTCCAAGCGCTCCTCCCGGGTTTCAACCCTTGTCGGAGGAGGCGTATCTTTAGGTTCCTATATTTTATAAAAAAAAACATTAAAATTAAATTCTTTAATTATTTTTGTTAAATAAAGTACTTACTTCGAATTCATTGAGAAAATTACCAACTCCAAGATATCCTCTAGATTTTTTCTCATGTGGCAATTTGTCTGGCGGTGGAAGGTAAGGAATGGGATCGCGTGGGGCAAATAATGCCAACAAATTTGGAGGCAAATACTGCGTCATTTTGGGTCAGTAAACTTATTTCGTACAATAGCTATTGTATTATGTTATTTTTACACTTCTATAGTTCCGAAATATTTCAACAAATCTGTAAAACACTAAAAAATCAATCACGATATAGCCCAGCCATCTTGGCACAGAGCAACCATAACCATTCGAATACCGCGTTACCAGTTTTACGAAACTTTCTTATTTGACATTTCCTTTAAGTCTATAAAATGTACTAGAATAAAACAGACAATCAGTGCCCTCTGATGAAAAAATGGAGTAATTACCGAGCTTAAGGCCTAACCACAGTGTGCATATGCAGGGCTAGAGAAAATATCACGGATGGTTTTTTAGGGCAAACCCAAGATATATAGAAGACCAGTTATTCCCATTAAAATTATGACACAATGCAGCTGATAGCCTCTGACGTAATTCTGTGACTAATCTATATATATTTTTATATAAAAGCCAGACAGAGGAGAGAGAGTATTGTGTTCTTTGACCGTGCTTTCTTCAGCACAACCAAGACGAGAACTTTTTACGGAACGAAGGAAGGAATTTCCTCCCCTTGGCTTAGACGTACCATAACAATAATGTTCCTTCGAGTAGTTCCTTATATGATTACCGAAATTAATTGTTTGCGTGTTCAATTAAGTCACAGTTTTTGATATAAACAATAACTGTATCACAAATTCACAATACGTAATGATTATTGAATTATTATATTATCACCTCAAATCGCAAGTAAACATCTGTACAGCCGTCCGATAAGAAATTTCAAAATGGCCGGCTTAGCTTCCTGTAGTTTGGTATGCTGCCCGTACTCCCGATCGAAACGTGGCATTTCGGCATTTTTCCTCCCCCCGAATACTTCTCGGCCGAAAGAAGTGGCAATATTCTCCACTGTGTGGGCTATGCTAAGTCAGTGACTAACTAAAACCAAATCAGCTGCTGGCTGTAAACAAGGAAAGCTGTTACCAAATGTCAAAGTTGGAGTAGAAACTAGAGCTACCCCAGCGTTTGCTCAGCGAAATAGGCGCAGTCGACTTTACCATTACAATTTGTTCAACTTCTTCTCATGTATTCTTCAGGAAGTGTCAAACGTCGGCTGCGCTAATGCTTGCACTGCGTTTCGGCTTTTATGCCCATGGAAGTACCTAGTAGTTGGAACACACAAAAATGTAAACAAAGAAATATTTTGTACACTTATCTTGCTATTCTTGTTTCTCTTTCCTTTTTTCACTTCTCTTGCTGGTATTTGCAGAAAAGAAATTTTCTAGCTTAATTTCAGGACTTAACTTGGCCTGGGATTATTTCGGCCATTATTAAAACAGCACCAACACAGCACAATTCATTGCTGATATGTTCACACGTTTATTAAATTAAGGGTGATGTCGGTCATTATGAGATGTCGGTTCATATGCTTATTGCTTGCATATAATTTCTTTTAACTCCTTGTATAAATTAAATAAATACCATTACTTCCCTTTTTACTACTGAAAATAGATTTTTGGGTATAGAAAAAAGGTGCCTGAAAATATTTTAATAAGAGGGTCTTATATATGTATTAAGAACGACTGAAGCAAATGTGCGAAAAACTAGTGTGGTGGTGTTCACTTCCAATATCTGCGGACATTTTTAGACGGTTGAGAGCTTGTTGAACACGGCTTGAATAGAGGCATTTGCATCGCGACAAAAAATCCCATTTTCCATCTCTCTTCGATTTCTTTGATCCGATCATAACCAAGTCTGCTAGCAAATATGTCATCTTTCCCTTTCTTATTACACCTAGATTTCCCAGTGCTATTATTATGATTATTTTTAAACTCTGGATATTCAAAGAGATATTTTGTTATTGTTTGGATTTTGGAATGATATATTTGACATTAAACAATTCCCTTAAATATGTTACAATAACAATTACATTAGATTAAGAAATTAAATACATTCCATAATTAATTACACAAAATTACAAAAAAAAACCTAAGATCTAATAATTATTTTTCTCGTTTTCCAAAAACTTCAACAAAGATGAATGCTCATTTTTGCTTTCTGTAACACATACAGTCTCTTTTCTGGCACCATCTAGGGAAAAATCTTTCCTTTCTCCATCAGGTGAGTCAAGACAATTAGGTAAGCTAGATTCTCGTCGCCGTTTAACATCTGTGACATCTTCTTTATCGGATTTTAGAGAAAACCACGATTCCATCTCGTCTATACTATGTCGTCTTTTATCACCTGATGAGATAGCATCCAGCGTTTTATTTTTTAATTTTGGAATTTTCGAATAGTGACAAGATTTCGTTAATTTCGCATTCGATTCCAATGTTGCGATTTTGTTTTGCACCGTTTCAGCTTCGTTTTCGGAGTCAATTTGTTTCGAAGAAAGTTCAACAGTTTCCGGTCGTTTTGTTTGAGAGAAAGTGTCTTCACATGCTTCTGCTGATTTTCGTAACTGTTCCAATACTTCCATATCTTCTGGAGCGATATTTTTCGAATGAAGCAACTCTCCGAATTCGTCTTCCAGGAGTTTTAATACATTTTTGGGAGTGAGGTCATTTTTGTCAAGGAATAATCGTATTGCATTTGAGATTTCTTCAGGTGATGATGTTTTTACAGAAATTCGCTTTTTAGGCTTCCGTCCATCTTCCTTTTCTACGGTTTCGCTTGTTGGAGCAATATCATTTTCTAAATTTATTTCTTGCGTTATTTTTGGGAATGTTTCCTGTTTCACGATAGACACAATTATTTCGTCGGTTTTTTCGATTTGGTCATAAGTGATAGAATCACTTTCGCTAATTCTATCATCATCTGATTTAGCCTGACTAGTTCTTGAGATTTGTGAGCTTAATTGTCGTTTCGCTGTCAACTTTGAGCTGGGTGAAACTAAACCTGAACCGTCATTACAGAAACTGGAGTAATCCTCTGGAAGGTACAAAGCAGTTAGCGATAAACTGTTTGCTTGTTGTGCAATTTTTTCAACAAGGTCTGGAGTCAGATAGGACTGAGAACTAAGACATCTTCTTAGAATCTTTTCACTATTGGACATATTTGGTGCAACTATTTCTGATTTTCGTTTAGATCGCTCTAAGCTTTCAGATTCATTGCTAACAGGATGCGTTTCAAATTTCTTTTTAAGCTTTGGTGGAATTGGGGGTGGAGTTTCACTAGTTTTTTTATCTGCAGAACTAGTTTGTATTTCGGAAATTAAAATTTCCTGTGGTAACAACGGTTTTCTTTGTGAATCATCAGATATTTCTGATACGTATTTTTCATCTTGTTTTGTTAGATCGTATCGTATTGGCGTTAAGTCTACATTTTCTGTTGATATTTTTTCCATACGAGTTTCTGCATTATTCGGATTTTTGTTTTGACTAGAATCACTGATTTCCTGTGATTTAAAGTTTTCCACCGACTTTTTGTATTTGGTGAAATCTCTTTGAGGTTTCCTGGGTGCAGTTGGATCTGGTGCAGGCGTATTATGCAACAGTTTATGTAAACACTCCTCATCATCACAAATATGTCTTTCTTTCCTTTTTACCGGAACAATAATCTCTTCAACCACAGGAATCTTACCTTCATATTCAGGATACTCTTCTTTATTTAATTGCTTCTCCAAAGCAAATATTAGATTTCCCTCTTCTTTCTTAATTTTTCGCAACATTTCATCTGTTTCTTCGACATCTATAACCTCACATTTCACGTCATTATTATTATTTTGTGCAATGTTTTCAGGGTATTTAGCATTGTCAACTTCATCCTTGCCTGAAGAAACTCCGTCTATTTCAGATAATTGAATCTGTTTATTTTTGCCTTCTGTAGATGATAAGGTGTCAGATAATTTTGCACCGAAAAATTTATCTGATTTCTCATTACCAATGTGAGAGTGATTTTTTATTGGACTCGAAGGATCCTCTTCAATTCTTACTGAGCTCGAAGGTGCTTCGTCTGATTTATTTTCTTCAGAGTTTACCTTTGTGTCTAAAACTTTTTCTTCTTCCAATTCCACTTTTTGGGTATCACTCCTGTCATTTCCGTTTTCCTCATGATCTTGTTTTATAATGTTTTGCTCCATTTTTCTAAATATTTCATTTTTAGGGGACATGGATGGTCGTTTCTTCCGTGGTGGTGCTACCGGAGGTACACTCCCATTAGCAGGGCCATCAGGAACTGTTAAGGTTACTGTTTCCCAGCCAGCTCGTTCATCCTCTTTATTTTGACTGCCAAGCTTTGGCTGTTGACTGAGCGGCGGAGGAGATGTTTCAAGTCTGAAATATTTTGTTTTTGTTATTAACGTTAATAAGAAGATAAAGAAATTTTAAGAAAGAACTTTTCAGTTTGTAAGTAAGTGTTCTAGTCGAAAGAAATATTTCTTCGAAATTTTAACGTTTTTAAGGAAATTCGAATTGCTATGTCCGGTATTTATTTGTTCATATTCGCGCAATCAGAGTTCCGCACCAGAACTTTATCAACGAACAGTCGATCGACAGAATTTAAGCATATTTAAATCTAATCCAAAGTTGCATATGATAACTGAATAATATTTAAACAGACGGACGCAAGAGTAATTTTATAAAAGTTGTTTTTATTAAATAGAGTTTGTCTTATAAGTTAACACAAAAAACAAAACATTTTTTTCCAGCAACTGTGAGATTGACGAAAAAAGCTGAATTTTACAAACCCACCCCGATATTATCAAATTTTAGCTTTAGATACCTAGAAGGACGGAGGGGGGGGTATTTTTTTGAACAGTTTGGACATATCTTTACAAACAATTCACTAAAAAAATTTGAATTTTTTTGAAATACTTGAAAGCCCCTTTCAAACGATCCCCATAAGGTCCAAAAATCAATTTTTGACTGTCGACATATGCGCGCGGCATGAAGACTTAACATTCTGGCCAAATTCCAAATTCCTACGTCACGTCGTTTTCGAGAAAAACGTTTATGACAGACAGACAGTCGGACGCAGGAGCGACCTTATAATGATTCCGTTTTTTTTTCCTTTTGTTTGTACCTCTAGACTAAGAAGTGTGTTTTAAATTCCACCCCTAAAAAGGTGAAAAGCGATTTTAAAGTTTGTATGAAAAAAATACAAATAACGCAGGTATCAACTTGAGGCATTGCGCGCAAATAATCTATCTATTAAACATATGACTAAACATGTATTTTATTGATTTTCGAAATTCATTCCCTAAGGCGGTGAAAAGAAGGATCAAACATGTATGGAAAAAAAAAACAAATTATTAAAGCCAGATTTCCTGATTTTAAATTCAACCTCTAAAGAAATGAAAGGACTGTCAGAGTTTGTATGGAAAAGTAAATATAATGTGTCTATTAACCTGTAACGTTACAAAAATAAATCTATAATCAATACGTAGGTATTTTATCGATTTTCGAAGTTAAACGTTCGAAGGAGAAGAAGCGCTGAAATAAAGAGTTTTCCAATAAGAGGTGTTATTTTAATTAGCCCGCTATTTCGGTAGATGTCACTTTTGGAAAAATGAAACGATACACGATTCAACAACGCATTGAAATTATTAAAATTCACTATAAAAATGGTGAAAATGTGGCAGAGGCGGTTCGTAAAACTCGAACATTTTTGGGTCGTCGTGAAGCACCTTGTCGGACCGCAATACAGAAATTGGTAGAAAAATTCGAGCTGTCGGGACAAGTTACTGATGTGAAGAATAAAACCCGTGCACGTCGCTCAAGAACAGCCGAGAATATTGCTGCTGTAGCCGAAAGTGTTGAAGAAAACCCAGGTTTGTCCATTCCTCGTCGTTCTTTGGAATTAGGCATTCCTCAAACGTCATTACACCGTATGTTGCATAAAGATTTGGGTCTTAAGGCTTATAAAGTTCAGTTAACACAAGAACTCAAGCCGGCCGATCATCAATATGCTGATTGGGTCCTTGAAATGCATGAAAATGATCCGGAATTCCATCGAAAACTGATCTTGAGTGATGAGGCCCATTTCCACCTCGATGGCTTCGTCAACAAGCAAAATTGTCGCATCTGGGACTCGGAAAACCCAAGAGTTATTGTTGAAAAGCCTCTCTATCCTCAACGTGTGACTGTTTGGCGCGGTTTATGGTCCCGCGGGGTCATTGTACCTTACTTTTTCGAAAATGAGGCTGGAGCAACAGTTACGGTGAATGGATTGCGCTATCGACAGATGATTAATGATTTTTTATGGCCGGAATTGGATGGTATTGATCTGGACAACGTTTACTTTCAACAAGACGGCGCTACGTGCCATACAAGCAACGAAACCATTGATCTTTTACGGAAAAAGTTTCCGGACCGTGTTATCTCTCGAAGAGGTGATCACAATTGGCCACCGAGATCTTGTGACTTAACACCTTGCGATTTCTTCCTTTGGGGCCACGTGAAAGAGAAGGTCTACGCCAACAGCCCAGCGTTGATTCAAGACCTCAAAGATGGAATTCGTGAGGGTATCGAGGACATAGGGCAGCCACTTTGCGATTTGGTTATGGAAAATTTCATGAAAAGGATATGGTCCTGTAGGCGTGGTCGTGGTGGTCATTTGGCTGGTGTTATTTTTCATTATTAACGGCATACCTTCCTCTTTATAATCAAATAAAGATCCGATCATTTATCTCAAAAAATGGCATTTTTCTTTGAATATCAAAATAACACCTCTTATTGGAAAAACCTTTATATGTAACTTTGCGTACTCAGTACTATAAGTTGGTTGCGCAGTAAATTATTCTGTGAAATTTCTAAATACACGGACAGTTCCATGTCGCCTGTTCGAGACTGAGTTCCGTTAGCAGTCTGATGATCTTTACACACCAGAAGGCATATAGTTTATAAAGGGGTCCTTCCCTAACCTTTTTGTCAACTACACATACTTTTTATCGTTTTACCTCGATGTTAAAGAAAAATTTGCTGTTGTTTTTAATGTGGATACTATCCAAAATATAACCTAAATAAATAAATATATTTTCTTAATTTTGTGAATTTTTTTTCTGAAGTACTGAATCTTAAAGAGCATCTTGCTTTCTGAACTTTCGCATTAGCTATATTACAGTTAAAGGTTAGTATATGCTTAAAGCTCTGTACTTACACTTGCCTATCCCAAAAATGTTTCTTTTTGCCCAAATTTTGAGGACATATCTATAAAAAAAAAATATTTATATATTTTCGTTTTTATAATATTTATTGAATTTTATTATTAAAACCTGTGCACAACGTCCTATAACATGATCAACAGGGCTCATGGGGCGATCACTTCGATTTTTTTTACATAATAAATTTCCCATCTGAAAATAGAAAAATATACAGGCATTGAGTAAAAATCATATATTAATACGAAAACTTTATGCATTTGTTTCTAAATAGATTTTGTTTTTTATTTATTTGTTTAACTGAGAACAATTATTCATTTTAATCGTGCAAAGAATTTATTACTTTGAAAACACCTTTTTTTTAAATGCTTGCTTTTCAAACTCGATTATAACTTATTGCAGACTTCTGTTATACAGGATGCAGTCAATAAAATTGAATGATTCTTTGTCCAGATATTCGTGCAGCTATTCGTTTTGAAAACATTTTTTCCAATTTTTTTTTTAAAAAAAGCACGCGTTCTAAGTAAACAAGAATCATAAGGAAGCAAGGTCTCTACTTTTTTTTTTGATTTTGATAGTTCGTACCGAAAAGACGCTGTAAATTTAGTTTAAGTTTATTGTGAGCAATTTAGCTGTGACTTAGAAGTTATTATGCTATAAAATCTAACTTTTTTTACCTCGTAAAATCCATATTAATTCATTTTTGTGCATAGATTCGACTCCTAAGATATCACGTAACTACTCTATGTCAATTCATACAGAGAAGGTATGGTCTTGGTAAGTACCTACTACATCAAATTTAACTCATTTTCGATGTAGAATTAAATGCCATTTCAACGAATTTTTGTTTTCTAATAATTAAACAAGTAAAAAAGCTAGTCTCGGTCTTCCTATGATACCCTAGATGAATGCCCGCATGTAATTTCGTATGGTCACCTCTCCGGTCAAGTATGATTTTTGAAAACGTTTTTTCGCATATATTTCGTTTGACAGTAAAAATGGTTGTAACCAATTTTATAGGATTTTATATTCTGAAGAACTTTTCAGTGCAATAAAAACATCTAGGACTGATCGTTTTCACTGTATACGTAAAAAACCTAAATTTTTATATGACAACACCAAGAAGGGGTTGCTCGATTTAGTCCATTTTTGAAATTAGATTTACTGCTTCTATAAAAACATTGTGTACAAAGTTTTAGCTCCCTAAGTTGACGCGTTTTCAGGAAGTCTCCCAATTCACAGGGTGTTTCCGTCTAGGTGGTCCATAGAGCAGGAGAGTGATAGTACTAACCTAGACGAACAAAGAATTATATGGCAGGGGGTTCCATATCAATCGTTTGGGAGATACAGGGTGATTAAGAAATTATGCTAGTTTTTCACAAAACACACTGTAAACACACAACTTCATGGCCTTTCCAACGACTCCTCTCCCTTTCAGAGTTATGGTGGTCTAAAGTAAAAATTTCGGATTTTCTTACTTTTTTTTTACTTTGACCTCTATTTTGTTTTTGCAAAACGATGGTTAATGTAACTTTTTTTTATAAAAACTATAAACTGTTGTGGACTCATGTGCAAAATTTCAGCTCTCTATGTGAACACGTTCTCGAGTTATCGTGTTAAATTTTAATATTAGGCTTGGGTGTCCAATCCACATTGCTCTCGACCAGCATTATTTCTGTGCGTTACAAACTTAATGACAAACTTAGTGTATACCCTATGATTTCATCTAGGGCAGTGGCGTAACTAGCGGGGGTTTTGGGTGTGCGCAGAACACGGACACTCAGAGAAAAAACAATTATTTGCTCGCAAAGACACCCAAGGATAGAATGAGGTAATATATATTTCAACTTTTTAGTTATTCTATAGAGTTAAACAAAATCATCTTTAAAATCTAATTGATATATTTTATTCAACGGAAATTCATCTTTTGCGCTTATAGGGAACCTTACTTGGGCTATCGTGCTTCTTAAATATTTTTTTTATTATTTTCAGTTTAGAAAATGACCATTCCGCACTGGCATTTGTTAATCGTTCATCGCTGCAAAATTCGTCAAATTTCTTTTTTATTTCTGTATTTAACTTATAATGTCTTCCACGACTCTGCCAATTCTGCAGCAGCCGTTCTAACTGAGTGAGAATCACCTCGCAATACTGATATTTTATTGTATGCATTATTCAAACGATCACATTCTTTTTGCATGTCGAAATTCGGGGTTTCGAGTAATTGAGATACGACATCTAAGGTATTTAAGATTTCGGATTATATCACAATATGAAGGACAGTTTCAAGACTTTACATTTTATTTTTTATTTTATTTCGTCATTCCTTTCGATTGCATTTTCAAGATATCTTTAAAATGAAAACACAGGGAAAATATCGTGTTGTTATACGTAGATCATCGAGTAAGACACAAACGCTTCAAAGTATGATTTTCACTTTCGACGATAGACTTTAATAAGGCCCACCTCTTTATGCTATGTCCGAAAAATGCGTAAACGGTTTCAGTCAAAAATATTATTTACTTCCAAAACTGAAGTTACCGCATCATTAATAACCAAATTCAGGTTGTGGGCAGAACAATGAATATACGCAGCTTTCGGTTGACTTTTAAGAATCCGTCGTGCCATGTAAACCGTTATAAGTGGACCCTATTTTAGCTGCAGCATCGTATGCCTGACCGCAAAGTTTATCTAGACTTAAATCATTTCTTTCAGGAATTTTAAAACTTAGAAGATTCTAGCGTTTGTGCTTTTTGATCGTCTGTTGTTACCAAACCTAAGAAAACTTCTTTAATTTCAATTTTCCAAAATGTGGTTTCACATTCTTTTGAGAGCATTACGAATCGAACCATTATGCTGACCTTGTCGATTTTGATATGTCTTGTGTACTGTCAGTTATTATTGAGAACCCCGGAGAGTAATTAATTTCACTTATTAAATTATTCTTCACTTTGTTTCCCAGAAGTTCTATAATTTATAAGAACTTAAATGTTTTATTTTTTTTTGTGTCGTCTGCTAAGAGCTCATTGAGAACTGGATCATATTTTGCTAAGAGTTTGACAATGTTTAAGAAATTTCCTGAATTCACGTTTTTATTTTTGAGATTTTCATTATGCCCTATAAATGGTAAATTACTAACGGCAAACATTAGAAACACATTAAAGATTCTCTCGATCACTTTCGAGTTCGACCAGTAACTACTCTCGTTGATGATGCGGGTGATTCTGATCTTTTGTCATACTTTAATGTCAAAATATACGACTAAACGAAATGAACTTTTCTACTGATTTTTTCGTGTTTTTATTCAATTCAGCAAGCCTTGCATTACGTAGAACGAACTGAAAATGACACTTCACATTACAAACTCAAAATATTATTTCGAATTTAAGCACACTTGTAATTGCTCTAATTAGGTGTAGAATATCCATTTACCATAATATACAATTTTTGTCACAATCCTCAGAAGCAGTTGACTAACTTGTATAATTTTAGGTGTATATTCTGACGTTTATTCATTACAAATGCAATTCAGTTTGTTTTGTGGTTGATGAAAAGGATAAATTAAAATGAATATGGTGAATATAAAAGTACGATAAATTTGAGGTGAAATGTCAAAATATGTGACAAATATACGCCCAAGTATACGACAAAGAGATCAGAATCACCCCCTGCTCAAGCTCTTTGTCGAGTACTCTTTTACTTTTCCATTGACGCACGTTATGACAAGCATCGATATGATTCTGTGAATGTTTGTGTCTTTTAATACTCTCGGATACTTGACTCAGCTTTCTGATATAGTTTTTGCTGTCATCTCTTTAAAAATGTCCAGTCAGTTGACATGGTCCGTGCTAAATACGTCAGTAGGAATTGGTGTATTAATGTATCGTCGGCTGTTGTTGGGTTTGAGTTATCTTCACTCTCGACTTTGCGATGACTATCTCAACCGCTGAATCTGCTCTCTCTTATTTAACGAATCTGACGAATTTTTCATTTTCTGTGATTCGTCCTGTTGAATTGGAGTTCCTCCAAAACCTTGTGAATCGCGTTCGTCCTGTGATTCAGCTATTTTCTCCCAATTCCCAGAAATCGGTGTTAAGAATTTGAGATACAGAGTTGTCCTTGAAGAAACTTACAATTTTTATATTTCACCTAACTCGAATACATGTACCTAATAAACATAATTCTATATAAATTATGAATATAAAGTATAATCTTTCTTCATAGGTCGTATGTTGAATGAAATATTAGGTTTATAGCAGGTATAATATGTAGAGTTTTACATACCTCAATATCAGGGCAATTATCAGGGCAAAACCGATAATTTTCAATTTATATAACACTTGGCTTGCTAGCTCTCTAAATAGTCTAAATCACCATACAAAAACAAATTGACTGAAAAGCAGAGCAGCTGCCGGGTACCCGCAACTCCGCGGTTTCGAATAGGTTAATGCAAGATAATGAACATGCAGAGTCCTGCAGAGACAAACGTTCATGAGTGTTTGACTGTTCGATAGATGCTGCATAAAAAACGAATATAACATATAAAGTAATTCATTCGCCATTTAACAAAATTCATCTTCCCTTATGAATTAATAAAAGATAAATACAGAAGAATGATCATTTTTCGTGAGGAGAAAATGGTGGATTTTATTGAATCAATGGCATTGATATTTTTTTGATTGATTTCTATAATAAATGAATTACTTCGCTTACTAAACAACCTTTCGAGACGTGTATGTTTCCGCAAATTTAGAATTTCTACTCCTCATATTACGTGTATTAGCGCTGACTGAAATTCTTAGTTTGGATGTTTATGTAATTACATTTAAAAATGTGGGTATAGTACAGGGGCCCAGATTGAATAATTACACACGGGCCCATGGAGACATAGTTACGTCACTGATCTAGGGTATAAATATCTAAGCAGCAGTAAAAAGGATTGCCCAAAATATAGAGTCAGGTGGAATTGGGACATGTGGAAGCCTTATGCTATCATCAAAGGTTATGAAGATAAAGGCGGAAATATATACTATTGATTGAAAGACATATGGATGATGAATTGTGGAATTGTGCAGTGTTAAGTTACAAAACCAACATACGATTATTTATTCATTTTTTTGTGCTTTTAAAGAGGCACATTGATTCAGCTAAACTTAACTATGCTTTTTACAGCTTGGTGAGAACGATTGAAATTGAGACGAATGAAATGTCTAGAATATGATGTGGTTCCAGCTTGGCAATCTGGAGTTCCCACTTGCGTCTCTTTCATTTCTAGTAAATCCCAACATATACTGTGAATTTGGAAGAAATCGGTGATGACGAGTAGGGACTCTCTCCTTGTAAGACTCGACAATATTAAGTTATTAAGGTACGTTTACACTTAGATACTAATATCGGCACTTGTGCCGGAACTTGATCTTACCCTACATTTGTATCGCCACATTTTTCGACTTGTATATATACCTTCAGGAAAGTTTTGACTTCTGTTCACATTAGAGGATCACTTGTCGATATACTAAGGAGATTTCCTTTTTTAGACTACGTGAATATAAAAAAAAAAACTGAGAAACATGGAGCATATATAGTTTAAATTTTTTAAAAGTATACAGTAGGCGCATAGTGAGAAATGTATCTGAGGCGATTTTAACTTCTGAGCGATTTCGTCTAAATTATAATTTGTTTTATTAAAATCTTTATATTCTCTTGACCTCAACCTATACATCTCTAATTTCACTTTTCCTTATTTTTTTTTTGTAAGAACTAGAATATTTTTTTTTGACCACGCTGATATTAGTTTTATACCCTAGATGAAATCTATAGGGGTATACTAAGTTTGTCATTCCGTTTGTAACACCTAGAAATAATGATCGCAGAGCAAAATGAATTTGACACCCACGCATAATATTAAAAGTTATTTTGATTTTTGCATGTCCGTATTTCCGTCCTCACGATAACTATAGAACGTGTTCACTTAGAGGGCTGAAATTTTTGCGCACAGGCTTTTAAGAAAAAAAGTCAATTTAAGTTCAAATCGGGCAACTCCTTCGTACAAAAATCACTTTTTTCACTATATATTTGGGCACTACCTGAGAACGCGTCGATGTAGAGACGGCTTTAATGTACTGAAAAGTTCTTAATCCTATGAAATTGGTTATAATTATTTTAGAAATATATGCGAAAAACCACTTCAAAAATCATATTTGCACAGAGAGGTGATACAAAATTACTGCATTTATCTAGGATATCATAAGAATTGGTATTAGACCAATTCTAACTTTTTGACTTGTTAATTTAAGCAATCAACCGAAATACAGACCTAAACGCAAAAGTATCGCGACAATTTAAATCAAGAGCAAAATCAACATTATACAAAGTGTATGAGCATTTGTGTGAGGTCCAATAAAATGTATGAGTTGTATCGCGATTTGACGAATTTACTTGTGGCTCATACAAATTCAGATTCAAGTATCTTGACTTTAATAGTTGCGTTTTTTTTTATCTCTGTGATCTGAACTGGATCAAAGGAGATTATCGATTGACGTCGGTTTCATAAACGGTTTTAAATTTACATGGTTTTCTAAACTCATAAGAAATCATCAAATTGCCATGCTTTTGTTGGGTAAAAATTTCAAAATTTAAACCAAATTTTATTCAGGTTCTATTTTGACGTCGTGTGAAGATTGAAATCATGGCAATGTGATAATTTAGCTCATATGTAAAATAATAGCTACCTACAGACATTTTTTAGAACCAAATCATCTTGAAATTTCCAATGAACCGGATCATCAACATAAAAAAACGTAGCAAATATAAAAATTTGGAAGTTTTAGTAATAAATGTAACTACACGGAGAGAAAAATAAAAATTCACAAGAAACGCATGCCACGTTTAAAATGCATATTCGATTGAATTCGTTTCATTCAACTACTTTTCTATCAAATGAAACGAAAACATATTTAAAATAAATTGAAAGATTCTCCAAAAACGCATAAATGTCTGCGCGTTTAAAAAAAGCTTTCAATTTAACATTCCACTTTAAATGAGAAAATAATTCACATTGAATACTTTGACGTTCAGTGATGGATAAATGCATTTGGATTTTCATTAACCGCGATGTTGTTCATTTTGAAAGCAAAACGCCTTCACTTTGATCGTCAACAGAGTTAAATTTAGCATTATTTTTGTAGCTTTGTTTCAGTTCGTACAAATTTCGAGTCTGAATTCTGCTTTTCGCAACTTAAAAGTTTCCTTATAATTTTGGTATTTTGCCTATGTTCATTCATTTAAATAGCTTTCTAGAAGCTAAAGCCTAGTACTAAAGTTCGCGCTAAGCTAAATTTTAGCGGGTCTCCAAAATCGGGCCGTTCTTTAGCAGCTAAAATATGACAGCGGAGACTCAGAGAAAAGATATATTAAAAACAAGAAGAAGAAGAATTTTGATTTTTTTTTTACGTAAATATAACGCCCGGTCATAATATTTCTAAAAACAGATAGTTAAGATAGTTTAGAAATATTAAAGATATGAAAATAATATGCATAATGTATATACAATAAGAAAAAAAAAATTAACAATGATATTGAAAATATGGCCACGAAAAGAAATCCAATTCATCCGTACTTACAGCAAAGATGTACAAAACTACGTTAACTACAAAAATCCGAGCAATAAATTTATCAAATCTCAGAACTCTGACAATAAATATTTTTAGCGTGCTAAAGAACGGCCCGGGCGGATAAATTCAAGCTAAATTTTTTGGAGACTTACTGGTGGTGCCATCTCTAATCGAAACCCAAAGGCAAATTTAGCGCGTTGACCTTAGTACCGCTCTCGCTAAAATTCAGGATAAATTTTCGCCAATATCTTTTAGCTTGCTAAATTTTCATACAAAATTTAGCTTAGCGCGGACCTTAGTACTAGGCTTAAATTTGGAATAGAGGTGGTAGAGTAAAATAACAAAGGGCACACTGTCGAAATTTTGCCCGGTTATCACTTAATAAGAATTATAGCAAAATTTCAGACAAAATTGAAATTGTGGCGGGAACAAAATTTGGTTTAGTTGTAAGTATGTGACTTCTTGGAACTTATATATTAAATAATATTGTGTATTTCTTCGTCAAAAAATTACAGCCGTATGCTCGAACTGATGATAACGGGTCTGCCTCTGCTCTTAGGACGTTTGCCAAACGGGCTAAATGCTGGCTAAATCTATTACTTTTCCATTTAGTAAATTTTCGAGCTTGCTAATTCTTCTTCTTCACATTCGTCTAATTATTTGACAAGTGCGGTTTATTTGAAAGATTTTTAGAAGTATTTATTTGTAAAATGAACAAACAAAATCCAAGAGCGATTGGTTATGACCGATGTAATTAAGCAATAAATTATTGTAATTATTCCCGTATTGAAATAGTGTCATTTTAATTATTTCAGGGACGACCGATGAAACAATGACAGCTGAGCAATTGGCTAAATTCCGCTTTGGTTTGGCACAGCCCTGGAATTAGCTGGCTAAATTTCCAATGCAAACTGGAATTCAGCCACCATTTAGCCCGTTTGGCAAACGTCCTTAGTTGGTTAGTTACCATCAACTCCTTCGTCATAAATATATTTTTAGTGAAAGATTTATACAGAAGTATATAATGTAATTGAGCTTGATAAATGAAATTTTATCATAAATAAACAAGTTTTCATTTTGAACTCGAAAATTTTTAATTTTTTTAACAGTTTATTTGTTGAAATCTACACAAAGTTGTTTGATGTGAATATTTTCAAACGTTTCTATTTTGAACGCAAATGAAATTCAATTTAAATGAGAAAAATGTTCCATTTCTTGAACATGTTATATTGTTGAATTGAACACAAGATTGTTTGATATGAAGATTTTTACAGGCAGGATATATGCGTTCAATATGAACATTTCGTAATTGTTAAAATAAACGTTAAGCGCCATTGGCGTCGTTTTAAACTCGAAATCGTTTGGTGTAAACAATGATTTCCTTCAATTTGAAATATTAATTTTTCTCTGTGTACAAAGTATAAAATTTCGTAAAATTTGTATGTAGCTACTTAGTACCTAACTGCGGTAATTGTTGTAAAAATCAATTAATTTTATTAAGTATTATCTATATATACTTTTTTTTTTAGCATTCTATACTAATTTCTTGAGGAATTCCAATTGGTTGGGAAGTTTATAAGGCTATCGAGACAAGCTAGGTCTCTTTTAACCTGAATATTCAGTTTACACAATTTTAAATGATATTTTAAAATATCTAAAGTGCACTTTTAAAACTATATTTAAAATTTTGAGAATTTTTGTAGTACACGAGGCACAATCTAGTTGCTTTAGTGTCATATCATAAGTTCTGACACAAGACTTTAGCAATGAAATTTTGACACTTAAGTATTCTAGAACAAGCGGCAGCACCGATTTTTAGATTCCACCAATGAATTAGGATCCACACATAAAATTTAGTTCAGTTTTCTTTAAGCATTAAAATGGAATGGACCGTAAAGGAAAATCGGATCGCAATCATTGCGTTGCACAAGTGCAATCACTCTACAAGTGACATTTTTAAATTGCTCGAGCAACTTAATTTGACACGTAGTTTTATTTATCGAACCATAAAACGGTACAATGAGGTCAGCTCAGCAGATGACCGAACAAGATCCGGTCGACAACATTCTGTACGGACAACAGCCGCCATAAATGCGGTAAAGGTCCGAATTCGCAGAAATCCGATTCGACGACAAAAAGTAATGCCTCAGCAGATGAAGATAAGCATGATAAGCATGTCAAGATTAATATCTGAGGATCTCAAGTTAAAAGCTTATCGTAGAAGGACTGGCCAGCTTTTGACACCTGCTTTAAAACAAATACGACTGGAAAGATCAAAAATGCTTCTGCGACGATACGCTAGCAACAAACACCGGGACATCCTTTTCATTGATGAGAAAATTTTCACCATCGAGGAAAAAGTAAATAGGCAAAATAGTAGAGTTTATGCACATAGCAGTAAAGAAGCGGAAGAAGCGATTCCCCGTATTTAGCGTGGCCACCATCCCGTTTCTGTAATGGTTTGCCTAGGAGTGTCTTATCTTGGTGCAACAGAGATGCATTTTTGTGGAAAAAGGTAACAAAGCTGGTGCCAAAGTTTATCAAGACACCATCCTGGAAAACGTAGTGAAGCTTGTCAGTGCAACAATGTTCAACCAACAACACTGGGTTTTCCAACAGGATACAGCTCCTGCTCATAAAGACAGATCCACTCAGGCATGGTTACAAATCAATGTTCCGGAATTTATTGCTCATGAAGATTGGCCGTCAGGAAGCCCGGACCTGAACCCACTGGATTATAAAATATGGAGCGTTTTAGAGGAAAAAGTCTGGTCGTCCCGCCACAGGAACTTAGAAAGCATGAAGCGAGCTTTGATAAAAGCTGTGGCGAATTTAAGCTTAGAAACCGTCCGTGATTCAATAGATGATTGACCTCGTCGTGCTTGTGTTAAGGCTAAGGGTAGCCACTTTGAATAATTTGTAGGTGTAAGCGTCTAGTATTAGGTTGTGAATTAATTTATATAAAAACTTTTAATAAAGGCCTTTTTATTTTTCTAATATCCTTTCTTATATTTGTGTCAGAGCTTATCAAATGACATAACATCTCTAGAAGTTTTATTAGAGTTTGTATAATACATATACATACATCTGTACATCTAGGTAGATGTATTGAATTAAGGATCTGAAAAATATAAACCGAATGTATAGGAATCAATTTGGATTTTATAAAAACATAGAAAAGACATAAGATTCTTTCTTAGCAGTTAGTTTATAGATGAAAAAATCTTCAGTACATTTCGAAAAACGCGAATTTTTCGGTAGGTACTTTTAGCGGAAAAAGTCTACGAACAAAAAACTCACACTTTCCACATACATACATATTTGAAAAATCAACTTTTTTCTTCTTAAAATTCAAGTTACATTATATATCCCATACACATACATACTGTTTACTGATTAAAAACATTTAATAGATAAAAAATCTCCTAACTGTCGGTAGACTTTCAGATAATTTATTACTATAGATTTTTTCATTACCTCAAATATTCATTTACAATATACACACGGCTCTAATATAAATTTAATGAACGAGTGAGAGCCATAGACTAATTTGAATGAACGGTACGATTGCATCATTCTGTATAGATTTCGCACAAATAGTTGCAGTTTAAAACGGTCGTAAGTCTACGAAAGAATAACAACTTCTGTCTAAGCCTGGTAAAACAATGTTACAAACGAAAAGAAACAAGCGGCCATCGACCACATAAAATAAATTTTGCTTGTAATTCAACTGAGCGTAACGGAATCTCATCAAACTGGAAATAAAACTTTTACAACGACCTTGCGCGTTCATGTTCAGCTAATACTTAAATACATAATACCAAGCGGGTATAGAACCAAACAGTTTATTGTGTTGAAATCAATTTTAATTTGTCATTTTTTTTTTTACATTGAAGTTTGAAGAAGACGAATAATATGTATGTATGTATGTGTGAAGGATAATAACTCAAGTTGAAGAAATGCGTAAGAAAGGTAACCAATCACGGAAAATAACTCAAAATTGTCAGTGCTCCTGGTTATGTTAAGCCAACTGATCAGAAGATGTTTTGAGCGATGATCTCAGTTTCAGTTGTCACCACAGATATGAAAAAAATACTAAATTTTTAGGTATAATTGTTTGGAAAACTTTAATTCCATAGTCATAAATCAGATAACTGAGACGATTATATTTACTTCCAGTTCGCAGTTGCTAAATTAATGAGTTTAATGTTTTTTAGGTGAAGCTAAAATTATTTCGTGAAAGTGACTTGAAGCTAACTGGAAATTTCAGTGAAATTGTCAGTATGAATCTTAGAATATAGAGCAAACAGGAATGGTGATAAGCCAGATTTTGCGTAATGAATTCCTGGTTGTGTTGGTAGTCCATTTTTACATGTGTTTACACGCCATCCATATTCTAAACAACTTGTCAATTTGCAAAAAGTAAACAAAGGTTTTGTGCGGAGCATCTGTGGTAAAAAATGTTCTTTTTCTACTTTATTCTGAAACAATTCACATAATTAATTTATATAAATCTTTGCTTCTATTAACAAAAAAGATAATTTAGGAAGTGGAGTTGCCTCAAACAGGATTCCCTAGTTTATAATCCAATTTATATTTGCAAGCACTGACCGAACACTTCATTTCTGTTTTTTTTAATTGATATGAAGATTTTAACAGGCACTAGTGGCACTATAAAACTTTGCACTAAATAAAGTTCAAAGATAAATAGCTTTGAAAAGAATTGATTCGGTATTTTTGTTAAATTTCACAAAAGAATTTTAAGTTGACCAAATCTACTCACAAAACAAAAGCACATTTGACAACTAATCTACAGCTTTGACAATTTCTCTATCCAGCATCTCACTTACTCCTATGTATAGTCTCCTGCTCTTGACAAATTACGCTCATGTACGCGAATTTTACACGATTCAACCATTCCTGTTTGCTATATATTCTAAGGTATGAATGTAGGCAAGCCTCCATTATATTAAGATTTAGTTTAGCATTCACTAGTTTAGCATTCACTGCGTCCTGAAATATCAATTTTGAGTCCCCGTTTTAAATTATTCCCTTTCTAGGTTAAGACTGTTAATAAAGTCTACAATTATTCTGCGATTAAGATTCTATACGTGGTTTGGTTGAGGTCAGGCATGTTCGGGGCGGACTAATCTCCGCTCGGCTAATGCTTCGCAATTACAGAGTAAATGTTCGGAAGTTTCATGAGCATCCTGGCAGAAGCGGCAGAATTAAGTCTCAGCTACTAAGCCCTGTGAACTATGTGATTATTTTAAGCTCTGTTTTCCTTAGCAGTAATAATTCTATTGTTTTTTTCGTCAAAGGTGTCGATAAACTTTTTTATCTGAGGTAGTCATTTTCCCAAAAAATGGATTTTTGGTTTATTCACCCAGTTAGTTAGGGTAGGTCTGACGTAATATTTAAAAGTGCCAGAAAATGGCTCTGGTCCGATAAATGGAACTTCCGTTCCTCTTTTGGCTAGGCCACACGAGGATATCTTTGTTTCTCTTCGATACATTTTTAAGAGTTTGCAGACACTCACAGACTCTCCATGAGTTAATAGTGATGAACTTTAAAGCCTTAAGAGCGGCTTGACTATGCGACAGGATAGAAAGTTAGAAAGTTTTAGAATACAAAGAACTAGAATTATTACAAAAAAAAAGACCGACCGTTATAAAAAACTAAATTATTTTACTAATTTAAATATGGAAATTATAGTAACGGCCATTCCACACATTCGACAGTTGTTTTAAATAATAGCATTTTTTCTTAAGATGAGTCAGTACAAAGATTTGCAAGATTCATACATTTTTCAATGCGAATTTCTTGCAAACTATTTGTGACAGAATAATGATTTAGGTATATCTTAAATTAAAGGTAACGAAGAAGTCTCTAGTAAATAACGTCGGCAAAAATTAAAAAAAAATGTATTGGAATGGAGATATTAGCTTGAAAACTTGTAAATAATGGTAAAAACTGAAGTTTTTTAAATCAAATTCCTGGTATTCCCATTTCTTTAGATTGTGACTATTTTGGGAAGATAAAACCTAGATCTATTTAGCAAATAACGTTGGGGGTTTTTTTTTCATTTTTAGTGGCGTTTTTTTTTAATTATTTGACTCTAATAGTACTTGTGTTTTCTCCCGATATTTCACCGACAAGAAATTGCAATATTTCGTTGAAAGTGGTTGAAACAAAGAAAAATAGTATATTTAACAATTATGTGCAAAAAAAATTTAGGAGAGTTAATTCTCGTTAAAAGTTTTCAATTTCTTTGAACTACAAATTTTCATTTTTCGTCTTAAATTATCGCATGTTGGGTTTCTGTTTTTTACGCTAGATGTCTCTAATGTTCTTTTGGTCTAGGTCTAGGCTAATTTTATCTGAATTTTCTCACTTTCAGGACACAAAGCTACGTATAGTAAATTTTATTGCCTACAGGCTCGTTGGTATCTAAATTGAAACTTTTGCTGAGTACTGACTCCTCTTAACCCTCATGGGTCTGAAGGTTAAATAATATATGTACCTATTACTATTTATTAAGGAGGACCTCTAGAATTTGCTATTTTTGTATTTGTATTTTGAACCCATAAGCTTTATTTACCTACGTGTCAAAAATGGCCGGTGCTCGGCTTTGTTTTGGTGATATGAGTTTTTAAAGGGTTTAAAGACACTTTCACATGAAAAACAATTTATTCCATAAACTAATAATTTTACTAAGAAAATAGTATATTTATCTCAGATTTTTAAGAAAAACACAACTTTTTCGGCCGATAAAACATAAAAGTTGTGTTTTTCTTAAAAATCTGAGATAAATATACTATTTTCTCAGTAAAAGTTGTGTATTAAAACGTAGGACTTATAACACTTTTTTTTACCTACTCCCAACGTCATATTCAGAAATTTGGCGCGATTAATTAATTTAATTGTCATACAATCTGAAATGTATCACTGCTTTTTTTATATTGTTCGCAACCACAATACCATTTCATTCTACGTTTTTCAATACAACACTGTTTTTATCACAAATTTTTTTTTTAACCACATATTTAGATCTTTAAGTTAAACAAGTAAAAAAGCTAGAATTGGTCGTATGATCACCGATCTATGCAAGTTTGATTTTTGAAGTGGTTTTTCGCATATATTTCTAGAACGGTTTGTCGGACAGAAAAAATGATTATAACCAATTTTATAGGATTTCGTATTCTGAAGAAGTTTTTGGAACAATAAAAATGTCTTAGACTGATCGTTTTCACAGTATACGTTAAAATCCAAAATTTTTATATGGCAACACCAAGACGGAGTTGCCCGATTTAGTCCATTTTTCTATTTTATTTGCTAGTACAAAGAAAACACCATGTACCAAATTTCAGCTCTCTATATCGATGCGTTCTCAGGCAGTGTCCAAATATATAGTGGAAAACGAAAGTTTTGTATGGCAACCCCACGAAGGAGTTGCCCGATTTGTCTCAATTTCGAACTTAATTTTACTTTTTTACGGACGGACGGACGGACACGCAAAAATCAAAATAACGTTTAATATCATTCGGGGTGTCCAATCCATTTTGCTGTACCATCATTATTTCGAGGTGTTACAAACGGAATGACAAACTTAGTATACCCCTATAGATTTCATCTAGGGTATAAAAGAAAAGAGAAAACTTTTATAAATTTAAAATTTCAGTGTTCCCATACTGCGTTACTTTGGGTATGCAGTGCCTTTAAATATTCATATGGGAGCCGTGCAGGAGCACCACAATATTTGACACGTAGATGGCTTCAAAATTAAAATACTAAAAAAATAAAAAGTGCTAGAAGTCCGCAATATTAAATAATACATAGAAAAAAAAATAGTATTATTTAAAATAAAACAAATATCGTTTTGTGTTGTTGTATGTATTTGTTTCTTCACAAAATAAAATATTTAGCTTCATTTACATATGGATAACAAAAATTCAGTTGGTCGAGATAAGATTTTTTAAAAAGGCGTTTCAGCAGCATAAAAAGTCACGAAATTTTATTTCTAATCCTTCTAGCGAGTGGGGGGGGGGGTAATCAGTGAGAGAGCTCCATCAAAACAGAGATGGTCTTTGTCTATTTTAATATTGTATTTAGGCATCTTTCGCCGTCTGCCCGAATTATGATCTAATCTTCTTTATATCTATAACCACATAGTTTGGAGCAATATTGAGAAAGTTTCATATACTTATTATATTATGTAGCCTTCAAGTCTATTGACTGTGATAACGTAATTAGTCAGATAAGTCAGCTTAACTGGAAAATTGTATACTTATTCCCTTCGCTCAATAAATAAACAGCTTTGTGACCCAATTTCAGCAATCATGAATAAAAAATTAACACTTTAATGTACGGATAAAAATTTCTGTAATTGTTTAACTGATCGCTTGCAAAAAGTATTAATTTTCTTTAGGTAGATACAACAGGTCAGGTCAGGTAGATACAACATTTTTTTAAATATTGTATTTTTATATTTACTATGATATTATTATCGATCATTGTAATTTGTTAAAGCTGCTACCAAATAATTTATTTTAATAATTTTTCTAAATTCTTCATATAACTTGTGATACCGTGGCGTCGGAGCTCAAGTGTCAAAATAACTAATAGGCGTTACTCTGTATACCGTGGAGATGCACATACATATATGTATGGTCTCCACTAACATGTATATAAATGGACTGACTGATCTCCTGTTTCATGTTGGTACCAGTTTTTATTTCAAAAAGTACGCTCTGACTGGCGCTATATTTAAATTATTTGGGAATTTATTTGCGGGATTTACAGAATTTACCACAAAGGTATTTGGAACTATTTGTATTGTTAAAGTTTAATTATAAGGCGAAGGAAGTGTTTTTTACAAGGCTATTTTGGTTGGAAATACCGCTGAATCGTTACAGTTCAGTGGGAAAGTATGCTCTCACGGAAAGAGACAGGAACGTGAAAGTGGTGCCGTTTGCTTTCATGAATTTTTGGTTCAACGAGCAGTCCATTTATATATATGTCAGTGATGGTCTCTGATAAAGCATTTGTAGATTTTTATAAATTCATTCCGAAAATCACTTTGCGAACTAGAAAAGATTATTATACAGGGTGTCTCGCAACGTATTCTTTGAAATGAAAGATAGGGGGAGCCAATTGCAAGTAAAAAATTATTTGGCAGGAGAATGGAGGGGGGGATTGCAAATGTACTGTTCTTACGAAATATAGAAATAACGAATGCAAAATTCCTTTTGACATAGAGAGAATAAATTATAATGCGTTTTAAAAGTAACAATCTCCACTTTAAATTTGTCCATATTTTGTTTCAAAATTGAAATTTTTCTATGTTCAGACAATTTTCTATAAACTTTGTTTTAATTTTTTTGCTCTGAAAAAAGATTTCTGGATATGCTTTTTAAAGAAGATTTTACAAATTTTGAAAATATCTTACCGTTAATAAGTTGTAGTGAAAAATGTTAGAATATACCTGCATTTTACAAATAAGATTAGTTAAAGTTGCAAGTGTTAATATAGCAAGCCACATGACAACAGGTATTAATTTCGAAGGACAAAAGATGACCAAAATGGAACTGAAACAATCTTCCTACAAGAACTTAATCCTCTAAATTCTCTCTAAACAAAGGTAAAATATGTCAGTAACTCGACGGAAAACTATGATTAATAAACGGAATTTATTTCGTTGGTATTTCGACAAGATAATTGAATTCTAGCCTTTAGCAAAGTCTTAATCTATCACTTCTTTTTTCTTGGATTGTGGCAGCTAGGGACCATCTTCTCAAATAAAAACTCATCAAGAATTATGGATGCTAGAATATTATTAGCTTTAGGTGCAAGTGGAATGAACATCTTTCATCTTTCAAAAAAAAATTTGCTAGTTTTGGAGAAAAGTGTGGTTGGTATTTATTTATTTATTAGATTTATCAAGTAGATACTAATTCTTACAAAAAAAAAAAAAATTATTATGAAAAGTAACACTTTAACCAAGCTAAATATCCCGTTGAGACTTAGCTAGCTGGAAGCTTATGCAATCAATGTGACAGTTAAAAAGACGAGACACTGATAATACCATATTTTGTGTACGATGGTAAGCAATGTGGAAAAACTGATGGATCCTCAAGAGCCGATTTGGCATCAACAATTAAAAAAAATAACCCAAAAAAAAGGTTTTGAATCAAAGCAAGACAACATAAATTAGACTTTAATAATCTTATTAAGACAACATAAATTAAGGAACAGGTCGATAATTTGAAATATTACATTTTTTTCATTGTTTATGACGACGAATAATCACAGAGAATTTCCAGGGTTTCAGTAGGACATCACAAGAAATAGATAAATTAAATAGGTGAGAGAAAATAACAGAAAGTAACAAAGAAAGTACGCAGGTGATATGACAGTTTCCTGCACATTGCAGGTATATATCGTTGATAAACTGTAATGTCATGTTGCTGATCTTGCCTGCCAGAATTGCTTCCGATTCCAAATTGTTCTGTTCCACTGTGTGCTACATTGTATACAAAAGTAATACAGGAGGGTGATTCTGATCTTTTGTCGTATTTAAATGTCAAAATATACGACTAAATGAAATGAACTTTTCTACTGATTTTTTCGTGTTTTTATTCAAATCAGCAACCCTTGCTTGACGTAGAATGAACTGAAAATGAGTCTTCACATTACAAATTCAAAATAATATTTCGAATTTAAGCACTTGTAATGCTCTAATTAGGTGTAGAATTTCCATTTACCACAGTGTAAAATTTTTGTCACAACCTCTGAAGCAGTTGACTAATTTGTCATATATTTAGTCGTGTTTTTTGACGTTTGTTCATCGAAAATTGATTATAGTTCATTTTGTGGTATATAATAGTGAAGACACAAAATGAACTGTGTTAAAAGAAAAAACTCGACAAAATATGCCAAAATTCACGACTAAATAGAACGACAAAGAGCACAGAATCACCCTCCAGGTCTATTAAAATAATACGAAACGTTGGAACCGTAGTCTCAGCAATTCTGGTGAGTCCAAAATCGTTACCCTAGATATTTCAAAAGCCTTTGATAGAGTCTAGCATCCTACCCTTTGAGCCAAACTTAACACACTTGGTTTTTCCCCTCCTTTTCTATTGATAGTTCTCTATCTTGTCGCCTAATTCGTATTGTATTAGACGACGTTATAAGTGAATCTCACCCTATAAATACCGGTATGCATCAGGGCTCTGATATCTCACCGTCTCTCTTCCTAATTTTCATTAATGATCTGATTTCGTTTAATTTCAATCCCATCCACAATTTTGCCGATGACGGTACCCTTGATTTCGCATACTCCTTTGACACTTTCATGGACTCGCATCTGTCAAATGAGATTGCATCTATCTTAACAATATCCTCGTTTGGGGTAAAGTGAATCGCGTCGAATTCAATGCATTTAAGATCAATCATCACTTCCATTTTATTTGATGGAACATTAATTTCCGATTTATCGTTACTAAGCATTCTTGACATTTATATTTCCAGTAAATTAAGCTGGACAGATCACATTTTCTCTATTGCCAAAGAAGCATTGAAATGTCTTGGTTTTCTAAAAGGGTGTAAGAAATATTTCAGCCCGCCAAATCTAGCGCTCCTACACAAGTCTTATAAATCCCTAGAATGGAATACAATTCTCATATCTATGCGGGGGCTTGTCGTACAGCTTTAGCTTCATTGAATATTGTTCAAAAGAGAGCCTTCAAGCTTATTGGCGATTTGCCAATTATATCTAGTCTGATCCCTTGCACGCAATACTCGCGCTGAAGGCCGCGAACATCCTTTCTCCCTTCAAAATACTCTTGGCCGTACAGTAAAATTCCGTGATGGTAATCCCGAACAGTGCGAATGTGGAACAGTCTACTATCTTCTGTCTTTCCTCGTGGTTATAATCTGCCAAAGTTTAAGATACATCAGCTCCTCCAACACACTTGTCATGTCCTCCCTAATCCATGCCCTATCTCCTTGCTGTGCGTTGCATTATAGGTTATCCCCTGAGCTTGACTTAATAGTAAGAAAAAAAAAAATGCGAAAAATAATAATCTAAAATGAATTTCAAAATAAATTTATTAAAATCCCACAGTCGGACATCAAAAAATATACATATAATAACGAATTCGATAAGTCATGATATACTTTAACCTCATAATAGAGACGACTGTCTTTCGATTGGAAATAAAAATTAAGTGTCGTCAGGGTACGGGGTATAATAATTTATGTACATAAATCGATTGTGCAATATTATACCCATCACAGCAGACTACAATTAAAAAAAAAACAGCAAAAAAATGTTTTAATCGCGAGATATTGTGGTGTGGAGTTATGTTTTCGAACACTTTAAGTATGGTGTTATGTGACCATTTCATTCTTCCCCTCTGTCTTCAATTTCAACCGGGTTCCTGACACACCACAAAATCATTAATCAAAGAGACGGCAGACGGCTGGTATTTTGAGCCCACTTAATTTTACTAGATAGAATAAGTGAATAAAATTAAAATAGAATTTTAATTTCGAGATAGAAGACTGAGTTTAGATGGGAATTTGAATTGAACGGTATTAGCACTGATGGACAAGAAGTTTGACGACAAGAACGTATCCGAGCTATTGAAAAAGAAAATGTTTAACTTTTGATAAAATGTGATAAAACGAATTTTATGAAAAAGAAAACATCGAAAGAGGTCAAATTGGAAATTATCTGTGGTTTTAAATTCTTTCACCCATTTAAATGGAGATAAGCAAAAATAACTGGAATGAAGGTATTTGGGTGATTGTCGCAACGATGCGCCCATGCCATTGAGAATTTATGTGGTAAAGAATTTCTTCTGAAAATATACAACGCGTTGGGATGGAATCTTTGAATTAAAGATAGTTTCAAAAAATATTTTTCTACCTTTATTCAATTTATTGCTAAAATAATATCTCAACTAATGTGCAACAATATAATTCAAGTTTTGTTTGTGGAAAACTAATTGACGACAACGTATCGGCTTTTTGTTACTGAAGTGGCTGACGTTGAATTCTTAAAAGCGAAAACTTCTTATGATTTCTTTAAGAAATTAGTGATTGAATGTTAATTTTATAGTAAAATCCCAAAAGTTTTATAAACTTGGTTGGTCGAATCGCTTGGTTAGCTACAGGAGATCATGGCTAACATGGTCAATAATTGCACTAGAAATTAACGGGTTTTAGTAAATTTAAAAAAAAAGGGAAAAGTGGTTCAATTTGCAGCACAACTGCGAAATGTTGTCTCGTGGTAGATTTTTTGTTGCTCGAGGCCGACTGGTTTTAAGTCAGTTTATGTACATACAATTCATACAAATGAGGGAGAGATTTTTCTATGATTTAATTGAGATTGAACAAATTTTCTATAGAAACTAATAACAATTTCTGTAATGTTAGGATTTTATTTTGAAATAAACTTATTATAAGTTAAGTAAATGGACTCATGGCCATAGTTTTGATGTGATATTTTTAATAATATGTAAATTTCATTTTAGAATAATATAAAAAAACATTAACTTTTTAAATTAGATTCTATGTAATTCTCAAACTGCCTGTTTTGATAGCAAATTTCCGTTGGCTGCTCTAATCGTCGTACGTGCGTAATTACCTTTAGATTATTTTTCTATCTAATAATAACATAATTTGTCGTTTTATATTTTTCAACATGAAAAAGTTATTTTAAATTGAAACATTATCTATGTTTAACATACATGCATAGAATGAAATGTTGAAATTAGCGAAAGTAATAAGTACACGGTAAAAATTGGGAAGAAAAATTTTCAAGTAAATATCTAAGAAAAAGAAATTAATGCTTTAAGCCCAGTATCGAGTTCGGGCAAAGTAAAATTTAACGCGATCTCCAAATAATTCACATTAAATAGCTGGTAAAATTTTGACGTATGTTAATTTAAAGAGAACAAAATAATTAACTTTTATATTTTGTTAACACAAACGAAACTCGTCATCAATCAAAAAACAATATGCAAATTTTCATAAAAATAGGAATGCCAAAATTTTACTAGTAATTTAATGCTTTGTGCATTAAAATGCACCGTAAAATGAGTGGAGAATTCATAGTGCCATCTATTTTATAAAGAGGGAACCTTCAGTTTTTACCGGCGAACTTCGTACTGCACTAGTAAAATCATCAGTAAAATTTTTACTTGCTATTTTACCAACGATAAAATTTGTATGGAAATGTCACATTTTACTCGAACTCGATACTAGGCTTTATGTTCGTAAAAATTGTTAGCAGCCCAGTCAAGACAACAAAAATTAATCCAACTGTTTTCGACTTGTTTTCGGCATCAGCCTTCAACCGCACATAAAAAATGAATTCATTTTATTACTGGACAAGGACACAAGATTAATAAATCTTTTAAATAAAGTAGCTACATTAAAAAGAAAAATATGAGCTCTAAAAATTCAAAAAATTCATAACAAATTATTAATAATAATAAAAATTATGAAGCAATGAAAAAATTTCATTACCGCTAAGGAATATGGGAGTAAAGTATCGATTTGAACTCTCAAACCCTATCCGAATTCTTTATTGCACTTGATAAATTATTCCAACAATGTGGCAATATGTACAAAGTAAAGGCCTTCCAATCCAATACTCGTCTATTATATCACAGAATTAAGATGTTACGGTGCCGCCATGATTTAAGGAAAGAAATGTAGGTAGTCAAATCGTTCGGGACGCCCGTAAGTATTAACTTATAAAAAAAGACAAGGGTCTTGCGCCTAAGATGTGAATCCAAGGAACAGCCAAGCAGATCTGTACTGAACGGGGAAATGTGATCAAACCTACGAAGACCGAAGGCAACATTAATTCTGCAACGGTAATATGAATAAATCAAACTTCTATTGGAACAAGTAAAAAAAAGCTAGAATTTGTCTAAGGCCAATTCATATGATACTTTAGACTAGATGAATACCCGTATGAAATTTGCTATGGTCACCAATCAATGCAAGTTTAATTGTTGAAATGGTTTTTCGCATATATTTCTAGAACGGTTCGTCGGACAGTAAAAATGATTATAACCAATTTCATAGGATTTTTTATTCTGAAGAACTGTTCGGTACAATAAAAACGTCTAGAACTGATAATTTTCACAATATACATCAAAATCCTAAATTTTTATATGGCAACACCAAGAAGACGTTTCCCGTTTTATCATACTTTTGAAATTTTAATTACTATCTATATGAAAATACTGTGTATAAAATTTCAGCTCTCTACGTTCAGATGTTTTCAGGCAATGTCGAAATATGTAGTGAAAAACGAAATTTTTGTATGGTAACCCTATGAAGGAGTTACCCGATTTATCCCATTTTCGAACTTAATTTAACTTTTTTTTTTTTTTTTTAAAGCCCATGTGCACAATTTCACCTTCCTAAGTACATGAGTTCTCGAGTTATCTTGAGCACGGACGGACATGTAAAAATTAAAATAACTTTTAATATTTTGCGTGGGTGTCGAATCCATTTTGCTCTACCATCATTATTTCTGTGCGTTACAAACGGAATGACAAACTTAGTACACCCTATGATTTCATCAAATAGGGATAGGATATAAAAATGGGAGTAGAAAGCCATAACCTCCACAGTTCACCATAAATTTTGCCAATCACTAAGGATATGTGATCACACCAGCTTAATCTTGAGTTGATCTTTGTCCCTCTGACCAACGTAAAGCAAAACATGGCCGTCGACAAAGACGGGGGCAAAAATGCTTCTAAGGAGTCGTAGCGCATTACAACGCATTGTGACTTATCTGGATTAAGCACAAGGTTATTATTTACTGACCAGCCATAAACTCTTCTCAAGTCCTCATTTACAAGGTGCAATCAAATCTTCAATGAGACCAACTGGTCTGCTAAAGTACAATTGAACATCGACGGCATATAAGTGAATGTTAGTATCACGTATGGCATCTGGCAGATCATTAATAAATAAGGTAAATAATAGCGGACCCAGAACTGAACCCTGAGATAGACCACCTAAGGGAAAAACCAAAATTTAATGATAATTTATTAATTAACTTAAGATGATTAACATCATCGAAAGCTTTCGTAAAATCAAGCATTACATGAACACCAACTTCACTTCTTTCCAGGCTGCACTTCAGGTTCGTGATGACCTGTAGTAGAGTTTCACAGCTGTGATTCGAGCGGAAACCAGACTGCCAACGAGAAAGGATATTGTTATTTCCGATATGTACTAGCATCTGGCTGTAAATAAGTTTTTCGAGGACTTTAGACAGAAAGCACAGAAGACTTAGGATCGATGGAAAGGTCACAAATCACAAACTGGTAGCACCGTCGCATTGTGCAGACAAATTTTCTAGTAAATTTTTAAGGTAAAAATGAATCAATTCTAGAGTCGAAGCATTGTTGATCTTATATTCGAGTACTGGTTATGTTTTGTTTTTCTTCTTTACTTGTTGCAATTTTTGTGCTCAGTCTAATTCCATGTTATGCTTAAATACTTCAGCATTTAAATTTAGTTTTGCTTAAAAAAAAAATGTAATTCTGGGAGATCTGAAGGATGTGTTGCGCGATGAGAACGTCCTGCAAGATCTGGTGAAACAAGCTCCTATCGTAATAGTTGAGGGAGTATCAGAAATATAGATTCTGTCATCCCAAAATTTTCCGACACCTGCAGAATATTGGAAAATTGTCTAAATTGGAGAAATGGGTTTCATCGAACCAAGAGAAAGTGAGTGCCAATCGCTGTGCAATGGTCTTTACCTAAACAAAGTTCTTAATTTTTTTTTTGGGGATATGAACTTTCAAACTCAAATCAAGATAACCCTGGACTATATACGGGGTGGATGAAGCTACAAAAGCAGAAGTATTTTCAAAACGGTGCACAAATCATCACAGTCGTGGGGGATCACTACGTCTTTACATACAGTCGGTGAAACGAGTTCTTATTAGCTCATCGAAATGCTTCTTGATCTGAAACACTGTATATAAAATTCGAACATGTTTTTTAAGGGCACTTGAAGCATAGGACACAATATTTTCGAGGCTCGTGCCACAATGATTTGTTTCAATTGAAAACAGCTGGTAAAAGTATGCTTGATAATGTAGAGTTAGAGATAGCTTGCATGAAGATTATTGCGGAGTGCAGATCAAATAAACAATTATAATCCGTGATTTCTCTCTCTTTCCTATTCATTCTTCTGGTGCTTCTCAAATAACCAGAATTTGACTAAAATTGGACTATCATACTTACTGTAATCTCTATATTTTCTGACTAGAATCCGTCATACAGCGAGACCAAGGTATGGTTCTGCTGATCTTGGTCAATGGTAGTTACGAGTTTGAACTCTGCGGACTGGTGACCAGCGCGATCCGACTAGTCATAGACTGGGATACGGATTTCGGACTTTGTATCAATCTGAATACTGAAAACACATCTACGCCTCTTTAATACGAAAAGGAACACTCATAGATTGAACCTGCCCTCTATTGGCTCCTCCCAGACTTGTAACTGACGGACAGGGTAAAATATTTAGGTATCATTTTAGATATTTTAAGTTGGAAAACTAAGCTGAGTAAACACCTTGAGGACAGAGCGAACAAAGCTCTTAGAGCCTTCGCGATTTGCCGCAGATCCATAGCGAAAAAGTGGCGACTTAAACTGCGAATGGTCCTATGGATCTCCATGGATCCGATGCATGTGTTTGTTTAGTTTGCAGTATCCAGTCAAGACTCCTGTAATGATTGTGAGTTGATTCCTAGACAGCCTCAAAAGATCTAGGCTATTCTTTAGTGCAGGTCTTTTAATAAATTTTTTGGCTTGTCTGGAGCATGTCATTGAAGTCCATATCTGGTCCATTCGGTTTTGGATCTAGTTTTGTATAGTAATTTTACGGTATTGTAAAAGATACCGCAAAATGGTTCCGGTTCTATGAGCGTCATGGATGTTCCGTTTTTGGCCAGTACATTTGCGTATTGATTCCCATCAATTCCTGTGTCTCCTGGCAGCCAATGAAGTGTTAGGTGGTTCTTTGTGCCAAGGTTGCATATCATATATGTATGTATAGAGACGGCTCCAAATTGGAAGAAAACACCGAAGCAGGCATTTTTTATCAGGAGCTTCACATAAAAGTTGCTATACACCTAGCCAAACAAACAATTTCTAATAAGTCTGGAGGGTGAAAAATTTGCCTCGTTGTGGTCTACGTTCAAGAGATCCAGTTCGAATCCCAACCTAGTTTCAATCATCCATAGAAGCAATATCAACTGGAACATAAGGAATGAGCTCAAAGTTAAGCTGTCGATAGAGAGCTACAATTACCGCCCTCTATCTCTCGATAGGTTAAAGGGGCGGCATTGAATAAGTCTATAAACTAAGACGTAAACTGCATTTTTTTAGCTCAGATTTAACTATTTCTTCTAGCAAAACTCCTTATTAAAATTTTGATTTTTTCACAACCTATCTAAATGCCCAGAATTTTGCACCAAAAATTAATTAGTAAACATAAAACAAATGTATGTATGTGGCAGAATAGCGCAAACCAATCACAATGAATTCAATATGCAAAACAATTCAGAGTACCACACCCTGCTGCTGAAGTATGGTATTAGAAAATAACAAACAAGATTTGCAAAATATACATTACAAGAACGCTAACAAGGTGGTATGTGCCTAACAAGTGTTTGAAGCAATTTTCCAATAAATCTCTTATCAGAATCCATAAGTTGGTTATTCGCACAAGTGTAAAAAATTTCTCATTCGATACCTTTATTAGGTGTGTAGCAAGCAAAAGCAAGCGAGTAGGTTTCCAGACTAGGTTGGGTATATACGCGTTTGGAAAATAGCTTACACCATATATTATATCTCCTGTTGTTGTGGCAGGCAGTGCTGCAGTGCTGCAGTGAGTGCTACAATGCAATCATACTGCAATGCAATGCAAGTATTATTGATTATAAAAAAAAAAAAACGAAAAGAAAAATAAACTCTACACAGCCGCCTGCCGCCGCGCCGGCAGAAGACTCATTTAGAGAGAAACTACTAACGAAAGTTGTGTGCGCGATCGATGCTACTTTGAGCTTGCTTTCTATTTCTATTTCTACTGCCTCCTCCAGTGGGCCACTAGGTTTTTGATTTACGTAACCATTAGAGAAATTATTTATGGGAGTCGTCAAACAAAACAAAAGCAATTAACTTAAACCCCGTAACCCGGTGTCGGAGAGACCTGAAAACGCGCAATACAATCTTTCTCTTTCTAACTTTTATTTAGCACAACACATCCGAGCAGATTACCAAATTCGAGATGAATTCAATCATCAAATGACAATTGGCAAGTTCTCATACATACTATATATATGTGACTCACTCTTTTGTTGTGTTCGAGTGCAATTCAACGTAGGCAGCAGAGAATAATAATAATATAAGAAATAACAGATGATCGCAATAAGAGAAAAATGTGTTTTTTTTTTTTTTTAATGTTTGCTCACCTTTATATCCGACGAATTTGCGTATATAAATAGAAATTATCCAATTTATCCGGGGGAGATGAAATTTTTTTTAAACAACCAAAGTTCACAAGTTCACAAAACACATCCAATCACAACATATTCTTGATAAGGAATAACATTCCAATTTTTTCGGTTATTCTAATTCAATACCCAGTTGACCTGGACCTTATAAAGAGTAACGAATCACTGGAATTGGAATGATTATGATCGGGTGGTGGTGGGTGATCGAACAACACAAATTCCACTGCACTGTACTGTATATACATATGTATATATAAATTTCTGGGTGAACGGGTATGAAATTACTAAAGAAAACAAAAAAACAAACGAAAAGAAGAAAAATCACTTATTTCTCAACAAGTCGAGGTGCCGCAAAAGTTATTATATTATCGAATAAAAGTTTTTCGTGTTATTATTGTTTACAGAGCGAGATTTTAGGTAGAAAAGTCTCCTCCTCACGACGACGACAACGACGACGACAGCAACAACATCGTTAAACGATACATTCTGCTTCCGAAATGATCTTTGCGCGCAGTTTTCACTACCTCCAGCTTTGGAGATTCAAAGTTTTGTGCTTGTGCTGAAGTGATTCTACTATTGGATTGCACTCAACTCAACTCAACTCACAAGCGGTTAATAATGGCAGGGAGGCGTTACGGTTACGTTTCAGAATTCAGATGCTCTGACAACACACTCGCTCGGGGGGATCGAAACTTGAACGATTCGATCGCATAGTAGAGGACGCGATCAGTCGAGCTTATCGGTGATCATCAATTCAACAGCGCGCACCGTCTCTCGATCATTCATTACCTTGCTTTCCAGTTGAAGATAAAATTTTTGATTATAAATAAAAAAGTAAACATTCAAGATGTAAACACATGTGACAGTCTTGCCAGTTTGATTTTGTTTTTTATGTAGGTAGGTACATACCTTCATACATATATATTCTAAATTCTGAAATCAGAGAAGAGAAAATATTTTTGGTTTGGTGTTAAAATAAAGCGTAAATTTTAAATATTGTGCCACTTATCTATATGTGAAAAGCATATATAATGAAGATCACACATATTCTAAAGATTTTAAGATATCTACGTAGTAACAATAATCCATTCAACACAAATATGCCGATGCCATCTATTATTATCACTGACATGGCTTTAAAACAGATAGATTACAGTATTCTTGTTCCATGGTGTAGTAGGTTTTTTTTTTTTTTTTAGTACAGTTTTTCTTTTCGTTTACCAAATTAAATATTTCATAAAGATATGCAAATGGAAATGAAAACAAAAGATAAGATTTTTTGTGTTGATCAATATAAATGTACATGTGTTTATTTTATATACGAGTATGTAATCAAAAATTTGTTTTGGGAATATGTTTTTATTTTGTATTAGTAATATTATGGCAAATATGTACATATGTATATCTACATTTACAGTAAGAAAAATGCCATTCAAACAGAGTGCTAAATGTTTCCGTTAGCCTTGAACTGAATATGATACCCCTTATGTTATGTAAATACCTATAAAGTCAATTACCTACTTCGTTCTAGGTATAAGAATTACGTTTCTTTAAATTTTTTTTTTTTGGAAACCGTTATTTTGTTTTTTATATACCCCAGATGATATCATAGGGTATACTATATTTGTCATTCCATTTGTAACACCTAGAATTAATGATGGTAGAGAGCAAAATGGATTGGACACCCACGCGTGTGCGTCTGTCCGACCGTCCATCCTCACGATAACTCGAGAATGCATACTCTTAGAAGGCTGAAATTTTGCACATAGGTTTTTTAAAAAAAAAAGTCAAATAAAATTCGAATATGACACAAATCGGGTAATTCCCTTGTAGGGTTGCCATACATAAATTTCGTTTTTTTCTACATATTTGGACACTACCTGAGAACGGGTCGACATAGAGAGCTAAAATTCTGTACACAGTATTTTCATAAAAATAGTAAATATAATTTCAAAAATGAACTAAATCGGGCAACTTCTTGGTGTTGCTATATAAAAATTTAGGATTTTTACATACAAGGTGTTTCCCACTAGGAGGTCAGTAGAGCGGGAGGTGATAGTACTCACCTAAACGAACCAAAAATTGTATGGAAGGGGGGGGGGCATATCAACCGTTTAGGAGTTACAGGGTGATTATGAAAAAAGCTAGTTTTTTACAAATCACCCTGTATATTCAAAAGTATAGGGCGTACGGTCACAGGTAAAAGCTCATTGCATGCAGAACTGCATGCTCAACCAGTCTCGTAACACTCTCCCCTCACGAATTATGGTTGTATAAACTAAATATTTCGGATTTTCTTACCTTTTTTTTTAAATTTAACCTCTATTATTTTTGCAAAACGTTCGACAACATAACTTTTTTTTTATAAAAACTGTAAACTGTAGACTTTCCTCTTTAAGTTGACCTAGTTGTTCGAGTTAGTTGACCGAGTTATTAGCTCTGTGACCATGCACCCTGTAGTTTTTAAGATACAGGGTGTTTTGTGAAAATCTAGCTTTTTTTTAATCACCCTGTAACTCCGCTCTATTGACTTTCTAGTGGGAAACACCCTGTATACTGCAAAAACGATCAGTCCTAGATGGTTTTGGCCCCTATTCTGTAATTTTTCATAAAATAATATTTTATGTTATTTTATGGCGAAAAAATCCCTTCTTTATAAAATGACAATAAAATATTTTAAAAATTCGTATTCTGTCGTGGTTCCATAAAATTATTTTATGAATTCTGTTATGAACACGTAACATAAAATATTTAGTACATTCTGCTATGTTTTCTATTACTTTTTGAACAGCTGGTCAATTAACATTTGCGTGATACTCTATCAAATCACCCACTAAATAATCATTTATGAAAGCAGCTGGTTTCTTAATAGCTCTTGAGTTACTTGGGTGTAAAAGTGCTAAAATATGAGAACTCCTGACTGGAGTTTGATACGAACCAGCAAAGCAGTAGAAAGACATCCGGTATTAGGCTATAGTTACACACTATAAGTATTTGAATTTGTTTTCTTAAAACGAAACATTTTGGGTATAAATTAGAATTATTCATAAGTTTGCAAAATAAGTATACAAATCACAATATAAGAAGTTTATTAATTATCCAGCCGGAAGAACTTTTGAATCCTAAGGCTGGGCAACTCACATGGATCGTAGGAATCGAGAAGATATCGTATCCTTATGATCCATTCTGCATACAATTAAAACCTAGGCAAACATAATTAACTTTGTATATATTACCATACCGCACCAGTGCAAATTTCTACAATTTCTGACAAAATTGTAATTTTTACGCACAACAAATGTTAATTTACCTATGTAATTTTCATAAAATGTGTCAAAATACCTTTAAAATGTGCTGCTTAGGTTCTTTTATGTTATGCTCCATAACAGGAAATATTTTATGTTACGATGCATAAAATAAAATAAAATGTCTGATACAGAATAGGATTTTAGAGAAATATTTTATTTTAAGGCATAACATAATATAAAATGATAAAATTTTACCGACAGTAGGGCCCTTTAATGAACTATTGCACAGATAGGTATATGACAAAACGAAAATATATACGTGTATTAATCAATAGACTGGTGACAAAATTTTTTTGAAAAGAATAAATTAATAACAGGCGAGGACAAACCGGAAAATTGGGTTGAAAGTGGGTTTTTGCGATATTCGGTGAAATGTGACTTCCTAGTGGAAAATGTTCTTCGCAAAAATTATAGATATATAAAAATATCTAAAACTTTCATATAAGGCATTTTTTCAACATAACCTCCAATTTTTCGATAAAGTGGCGGAAAACCGACTTTTTAGTTTTTTATTTTTTTCTCTCGTAAAAATAATTCAAATTACATGAAATTTTGTGAAAGTATACCATTTTTTGCATAGACTAAGCACATTTTTTTGAATTTAGAAAACATGTAGTTTCCGATATATTTACAATTTTCGAAAAAAAAACAAATTTTGCCACTGAAATCCTTATTGGTGTTTTTTTCGATTTAAATATTCTATCTGGGCTCATTTTAACCGTTGAAATATCTACTTTAAAATGGTTTATTTTTGGCGAAGCCGCTTAAAATTGAAAAAAAACCAAAAACATGGCTTTTCGGATCTCGAATTCTTCAATTTTTTTTTATTATTTATGTAAATAATGGATTAAATTTCAATGACATGATAATATAATATTACTAAAGTTGAACCAATTAATTAAAGAAAGTGGCGGAAATCATCCTGAAACCTTTAAGGGGGTATTCTAGTCTAGAAATTCGAAAAAATCTATTTTTTTTTGTTTTCATATTTTCAAAGCTTAACTATTCAAGAATATGCCTACAAGGGGATTTTTCAAATTGGTATCTTTATATTTAGTGTTCACTTGCATCCAGCTGCTAGCAGTTGAATTCTAACTTCCAAACCACGTGGACGTATGGACTTTAAGGGGTAACGCCTCTGTAACGGCTAAAAAAAAAGGTTTTTCACGAATTTTTTTCTCGCAAAATTACAGGTATTTGAAAAAACCTTTTAAGGGTATTATCGGGCATACATTGAACTTTATTGATAAATTTTTGACAGCGAAAAAAAAACAAAATGGCGGCTCCACAGCCATCTTCCCGGGACATGTTTCGGAGCAAGTTTGACGCGCTTGGTGGCGACCTCCATTTTCAAAGGGAAAAAAAAATTTTTCTCGCACGGGACCTTTTTTCTTTCTTATTCTAGAGGGTTTAAACTATTTTTTAAGCCAATAAAAAAAAACCATTTTTCAAAAAATTTACAATGGTGTTACACCTTAAACGCGTTTTTCTCGAAACTGCCTTTTTCAAGACGATGCCCACGATTTCTCAAGTTCTACTGGACCGATTTACTTGAAATTTTTTTGAGAGTCTTCTTTATAGACTTGTCTATGGCCGGAACTAGCCGCATCCCAAAATTTCAATTTTTACTATTTTAAAAAAATTCGAAAAGTCAAAAAAGTGGTACAAAAATTGTTTTTTTTAGCCAGCGGCCATTTTGTGAAAAAAAAATTTTTTCAACCCTAGATCCGGACATAGTGACATTACTCTAGACTAATAATCTTTTTTATTTTTTTTCGGATTGCTAGGCGGGTTGGAATCGTGGGCATTAACACGCGCCAATTTTTTGAGGCCCCCACTTCATCAGCTGCTAATTTTTTGAATTTTTAACTTTTTTAATTTTTTAATTTTTTTCTGTATTCTTGCAATGTTAATAAATAACTGGATAAATGGATAGAAAAATATTGATTGCCTTTTTTTTACGGCACTTCAAAAATCACCTAAAATTCCGGCCTGTAGACTAGAATACCCCCTTAAATGAATAACAAATTAATAAAAAATATAAACGTTATAGAAATATTTACACAAAAATTGTGAATCAGGAAATTCATATTAGAAAGGTACACCAAATAGGTACTTATAAAAGGTTCAAGCCCGTCTAAAGTTGTCAAACAGGGGGAGGGGGGAATAAGAGGGTCCTGAACATGAGAGCAGCCGGGTTCATTTTGGATTATTACATCTAGTTGTTTGGAAGCATTTGGGAAAGCGACTATTAGAACACCACGTGGGGATTGAGTATTTTAATAAAAAAAAAATAACAAAAAAACTGCTTATCAATAAGAATCAGCTGTCGTCATAAAATAGCAAGGCAAATGAATTATATTAAAGTTCTACCTATTCCTTTTTAGCTCCCGTCGGCATTAATTATAAAAACTGCAGTTGAACTAGCAAAACACGATGATAAAACTGTCATCGTTGTGTGTCAAGATATTGATTTACTAGTACTTCTGCATCAACTACATATATTCATATGGTCTCAGTATTTTTTTTTCGCAAACCAGGCTTAGGCAATGAAAAAGATTTATTTAATACATCTAATTGTTTCAAACACGTAACGTACACAAATATAATAGCATTTCTTCACTCTTTTTCGAGCTGCGATACAACTCCAACTTTTGCTTGAAAAGGAAAAAAATAATTATTGAGCAAAAAAATTTATCAAGCCTAGCTAGCAATTTTTTTTAAAAAGATTCAGACCAAATAACCACTGTGAAAAATGGATCTCAACTTATAGCTGGTATTCGGGTATTTACAAAAATAAAAAAATGGATATGTCATTAAATCAACAACAGCCAACTAATAAATCTAATTTTAATTTGGAAAAACTACCCCCAACTGAAGGAGCAGCTGCACAACCATGCAATAGAGTTTATTAGCAATTGCAAACTTGGCTTGGTTATTTGGACAACGAGCCCGATAATAAAAAAGCCATGTAGTGGGGCTTGAACGAACATCTAGGTAAACTCGTGAGCAAATTTATTCCAGAGAGTTCAGGCTTGATTCCCGAAATATTATTAAGAAGACCTGCAGCTGTGAAAGTGGTTGTAGTAAATAAAGATGTGGACTTCTGAAAACACGACTTGAAATGTATCAATTTATGCAGTAATTGTCATAAAAACTGCTAAAATAGAAATAAAGAAATATATGAAGACGTAAATGATTCAGACAAGATTATTGATGAAAAGCCAGCAAAGAATCTTTCTATTGAAATTCTAAAGCTCGAAGATGTCGACAATCTCGAAGATCCTTCGGAATTTGAAAATTTCATTGATGAAGAATAACAACAACCATAATGCAAAAGATGTAAAATTCATTAGAATTTCATAACTTCTCATAAATTTTTAAAAAATATCAACAAATTAATTGTTCTACTTGACAATTATGTATTCAAATATACCTAAAACAGATTACTCATCGTTATACTATTTTGTTTAGTTAAAACATAGAAAAATATACGTTAATACAAATGCCCACTGGGCCAGTGAGTCTTAACTTTACCTTACGACTTTCAGTACGGTACGGTGGGTGCATTCGCATAAAAAACTTAAGTTTATGGATGATTTCCGTCAATTTCTTCAATTAAATTGGTTCAACTTAAAATATATTCAAAAAAATTCTGCCATTGAACAAATAAATAATAAGAAAAATTGAAAAACATAAAAAAATTGAAAAATTTGAGATCCGAAAAGTCATGTTCTTGGTTTTTCTCAATTTTAAGCGGTTTCTCCAAAAATAAACCATCAACATATATAGATATTTTAAAGTAGATATTTCAACGGTTAAAATGAGCTCAGATAGAATATTTAAATCGAAAAAAACACCAATAAGGATTTCCGTGGAAGATTTTGGTTTTCTTTTTTTTTCGAAAATTGTAAATGTATCGCAAACTACAAGCTTCCCAGATTGCTTATTCAATGCACGAAAAGGTATACCTACTTTCACAAAATTTCATGTAATTTGAATTATTTTTACGAGAGAAAAAAATAAAAAACTGAAAAATCGGTTTTCCGTCATTTTATCGAAAAATTGGAGGTTATGTTGAAAAATGCCTTATATGAAAGTTTTAGATATTTTTATTATCTATAACTTTTGCGAAGAACATTTTGTCACATTTCACCGAAAATCGTCTACCACTTACAACCCCTTAACACCCCCGATTTCACAATTTCACTTTATCTCGTGTTTAATTTTTGTTTTTTCTCTTAATTATAACCTTAACTAAATTTTCCGTCTGTTCCTTGCCTGTTATTAATTTTTTCCGTTTTAGCCTACAGGGTGTCATAAGAATTGGTCTTACTTAGATCAATTCTAGCTTTTTTACTTGTTTCATATACAGGGTGCTTCCTCCATGGTGGTCCATAGAGCGGGAGGTGATAGTACTCACCTAGGCAAATAAAAAATTGATGGGCAGGGGTCGCAGGTCATCGCAGCTTAACTGTAGCGATCGGGCGAAGCCCATGATCATGCATACATGGTTAAAGCTGCGACGACTGTCGTCGTCGTCTTCAATGTGTTATTTTAATTACCCTGTATAAAATTTTGTTGTCGTCGTTATAATTTTAGAAAAATTATTTTATCAAGTATGAAATATTAGTAAAAGTTGTTAGAGAGGAAAATCATATATAAAGCATGCGTTTAAAATTAATTTTCAAATGCATTCTAGACGTGCAAGTACTAGCTCAGTTTGTTCGTACAGTTATTCTATTGAAAGTGAATCAAGTGATTTTGATAGTAGTAATGCCGTTACCAAAGACCAAGAAGGGAACAACTTTATTAAAATTCAGGAAAGACAGTACGGAGGATTTAATAATAAGCGACGAAGAATTGACTCAGACTCCACCATCGCATCATCAAGCTGGGAACAGCTCCATGAATATGGAAAACGAAGAAGACGAGATTCCACCTAATCAAGAGGCTCTGAAAAAGGACACATCACCTCCGAAGGAAGTTATAACTATGTATCAAGCGAAGAAGTCGATTCAGAAGAAGAGGAAAAATCAGGACAATTCGTTTTTATTGGAGATAAGCAAAAAACAAAAAAAGATTCAAACTGCGCAACAAATAATAGAAGCTGAAGAACCGAACAGCGAAAATCTATCAACAATATTATCGATAATAATAGTAATTTGGCACGAAGCAATTCTAATGAATTTAGTAGAAGTTTCGAAGAAATTAACTATGAAGGCATTGAAGGAGAAGAGAATTTTAGCGAAAAAGTCTCTATCACAGATAATGTCAGGCATATTATCTATGAGAGAAAACCTGAAACGCAGAAAGATAGATTACGCAAATTTCGGAGTTACAGAGTTACAGGGTTATTAAGAAATTATGCTAGGCTTTCACAAAACACCCTGCATCTTAAAAAGTGCAGGGCGCACGGTCACCGTATAAAGCTGATTGTATTCAGAACTTCATGGCATTTCCATCGACTGCTCAAATATCCCCGCACTCGTCTACCCTTAGGAGTTATTGTGGTCTAAGCTCAAAATTTTGGATTTTCTTTACATTTAATTTAATTTGACATTTATTTTTTTTTTTGCAAAAAGGTCATTAACATGACTTTTTTTTATAAAAATTATAAACTGTAGACTCTCCTCTTTAATTGGACCTATTACACCCTATGTGCTCCCTGCAGCCGGTAAGGAGTTATTAGCTCAATCTATTCAGGTCATACCGAAATTAGCTAATATTTCTTTAAAATGACGTGTAAAGGGACAAATTATCTTCGAGAATAAGTTTAATAGCCTTGAGAATACATAGGTTAAGAGCTAATAACTTTTTAACGGCTACATATATCACATAGGGTGTAATAGGCCAAATTAAAGAAGAGAGTCCACAGTTTACAGTTATTTATTAATTATTTGATCATGCGACGAGCTATACCAATCGAAATTACAAGCACGAGACAAAGTGATAGGAAATCAAAAAACTATCCCTAATGATAAAAACTTGTGCTAAACTACAATGCTGTCACATAGACATGATGCGTTTGACATTTAATAATTATTGTGGCTGAGTTCACATTGTTTTGCATGTGTACTTCGATTATATCTTTACATATTTGATTCATTATAATTTATTTGAATTCTTTTTAGTTTATTTTAATTTATTTTAATTCATTTTGATTTTAATTACGTTGTGTATCCTTAATACGTCATAAGACGATTCTGTAAAATTTCTTTTCAAAGCAGAACTGCAGGTTCAATCAATCGGTTTTCCTGTGGTACGAAGTAAATCCACTAATTTTGGTAGCATCTTTCTTAAAGGGAACTGCAACCTAAGGCACAAGATAGATCGAGAGCTACGCGCTGCAAGCTACACGAAGTTTCATAAAGCTTTCTATGTATCAGTTTCTACGATATGCAAAATATATGTGCAAAATAAAAATTGTAGTTTGAAGCTTGCAGCTTGTAGTAGTTTTTAAGGGATGTTTACAATGTTTACAGAGTAGAGTGGAGTCATCTGATTGCATTTTCTCTCCTTTTCTCAAGGGGTGGGCCAGGTCCTCCAACTTTCGTACATAGGTTTTAACAAACATTTTGTTTGCGAAGTATACCAGCTCATGAGTATTCTCAGATTTTGACCGACATTTTTTATGCATTGCTCTGAGCACTTACAAGATTTTCATATAATGACTAGAGCCACTGAAATTGCATAGATTAAAAAAACCATAAAGTCTCTAAAGTTACAGAAAGAACAGAAAGACTGTAAGATACAGAGCCCACAAGAAACATAATCTAAATACTAGAACATAATTTCCGCTAAAATAGCTCTGCACACAAAAAATAAATTAATTCTTCATAAAATAATTTTCATTTTACAAGTCGCAGACATCGCGTCACTATAGATCAGCACTTTTAATCTACTGCAAATACATGTTCCTGTGCACATTCGGGGCGATTTTAATAAGAAAATCTTTTGAGATATTATGGCAGTCTTTGTCGAGGTTAAGGTCAGAAGAACAACGAACAGTTTTCAATTGTTTTCCAGTCTTTATTATAATCCTCGTTGAATGTTATTGAGCACCCGTATAAATCATCAGCATTTAATCAATTTTTGGACAACTAGTCAGTCAACATTCGCCGATCTGGCGATATTTATTGCTTATCGAGACCAACGGCGTCGAGTATTTACGAAATAGTTTTAGTCGGACATTTAAATTATTGTGAAAATAGATTAGTACATAATGTAATTGACGAATTGAGTGAAAGTGCATTCTTTTCTTTAATCCCAATAAACCCAAGCGACACTCATTTTCCATACAGTCCACTCCAAACATCCGACGCGATTTAAATTTTTTTTAAATCATAGTGTTTATTTGCTAAATCAAATTAAATTTAAAATAAAAATAAAAGAAAGTGGTGTTGTTTAATTAACACATCCCCTCCTTTGCTTCGCTTACGTATTAAGGAAAAAGTAAATCAAAATCCTCAAATTCTATACACGAAACTGATATGATAGTGATGCCCTACCTAATGCCCAGTATTTATTCCAAGTACTAGTACCAGGACCATACTTCCAATCTTTTAAGTACAAGTATAAGGTCCGGTACTTGTACTTAAAAATTTTCAAGTACAAGTCTAGCTCCTGGTACTTATAAAGTTCAAGAGTTTTTGAAAACTTAAATCAGAAATTTTGAAAAATTTATTGCCAGTTAAATAACTGGATGAGGTTTCCATTTACGAAATATCATAAAATATCGAATAAGCTTTTGCTATTTTAATTTCCACATAATTTTTGAAGTTGTTCTTTCAGTATTTGAGTTTGCCTTTAGCAAAACAAATGTCACACATCAGATAATAATTGGCTTTGTGTAGCATTTACAAGATCTGCAAATGAAAATCGACGCTGAACATGTGGGGAGGAAGAGAACAGATTGTGGCACTAATATAATTTTTTCGCGCTTCCAGCCAATATGGATTTCACAGAGTGACACAGTAGCGTCAGATTTAAACGAATCCTAATCTTACGTTGGTAGTTTATGTATATAATAAAAACAAAACAAATCAATTTTTATAAGAAATTAAAAATGTCTTTAGTAATAAAAATAAAGTCAGATTAGAATTAAAATTTTCAATATTCGAAATTGTTTTACAATGCAAAATTCGAAAATATTCGCAATAAATTTGAATTTGTATTTTCAAGATTCAAACCAAACAAATTAAAGTGAATATTGAAAAAGTATAAGCTGTGTAAAGGTTCAAGGTCAATAAAAATTTCTGTCAACAGCCTTGTAGGAAAACTTAAGAAGAGGCCGATAAATAAATGAATTTGGGATCTGTAAGCAGTTGTTCAGAGTTGGTTAGAATATAGGCGTGATTGCGAAATAAAAGCAATACCAAAAAGACAACAACTGGACTTGAAGGATTTTCGAATGGAAGTTGTCAATGAACTTATTTATGCTGGTATAACAATCAATCGAAAGCTATGGATGACATAGAGATTGAGCCACGCAGAAAATATAAAGAAGTTGTTCCGGCAAAACAAATAAGATTAGACGACGTTTTTCATATGCTTGGTCATAGCGGTGAAAAGGAAGTTCGGTGTAAGTTCAGCGGTTGTTCAGGGAGATCGCGAATTTATTGCATGAAATTCAATGTATACATTTATATTTATCAAAACACAGAAATTATTTCACAGATTTTCATACAAAGTAAAATAATATGATTTGAGTTTTGATTTTTTTGCTTTCTTATAAATAATATACATATATTTTATAAAAATAACGTTTGGACTATATTGTTTTGTTTCGTTTGAAATTGTTTCTTTCTTTTTAATAATATTTTTTTTTTAAATATAGAAGTAATGCAACTACAATATTTTTTATTTCTCACCTATATTAAAATGGACTTTTACATACAACGAGACCTATTGTACGCAATTGCGTACATTATGAAAATCCGGGCAAATGTAACACAAAAATTATTTTATTATCTATAATTTGGTTTTCAACGTAATATTCAATTAATATTCCCGAAAAAATAATTTTTTGCTCCAAGGAAAATAATTCAGGACTGACTGGGATATGATGCAAAACAAAAACACAATGTCCTTTAACTAAATTTCGGATTAAATCCTTCCAAACAATTCGTGCGAATATCTGTTGAAATTCATACGTATAATCAGTGCTGATATTCAATTCTTTTATCAACCGGTTCGCTTATCCAGTAACTTATCTAATACTTTACTAAACTGTGGTAAAATACATTTTCGAATATTAAAAAAAAAAAAAAACAATTCAATACAATACCATTTATTGAACAAACCTCCAACTTAAAGCTACGTTATAACGTTGGATATTTGGACTGTTATTAAGAAAGTGAACATTTAACGAAAATACATCCAAAGACTTAGCAAACTAACAAAATTCAATGAGCGAGCTTATTGGGGCATTTATATTTAAGAGCAAGAATTTTAAGGATACGAATTAGATTACTAGTATTACAATAAGCACCAGATAGTTTATTAGTTTTCAGAATAGTTTTCAGCACATTTATTTTTTGCTCTTCTATCTTCAGCTTTATGGTGGCCATGTTGTAACCACGAATTTACAAATCGTGTTCCATCCCAATCTGCTAAAAGTTTTCCAAGCAGATTGTTGTTATAAAATGTTAAATTTTCTATCAACAAGGAATTTTTTTTTTCAATTGGTATATTGTTCATCAACACTCGTTCAGACTAACTGAAACAACTTTTGAAATATCCTTGAGTTATTTCAGGAATATGTGGGATTACCAAAATCAACTCTTGAAAACAATTTTTAGAGATAGAAAATTTCAATAGCGTGGATAAATCCTCCAATTGCTTCTCGTCTTCTAGCCAAGGCGAGAATGAAACATTTCCTCGCCATATAATAGGATTCAATACATTAAAAATTGATACCAAATAATTACTTTCACAATTTCTTCATGTTGTCTATAACAGCTTGAATTAACATACGTTTTGGCAAACGAACACATTTATTCCCAACGAACAATAATACTCTTATGCATCTCTGAATTAGTCTATTTGCTTTGATTACTGTCACTTTACGACTTTGTACGTAAACCTAATGATAATAGTGTCAGTTCTTTTAGAATGTCTATCTTTTAGGAGACTTTTTTTCAATGACAACATTCTTTTTAAATCTTACGAAAAGCCCATACTGTTTGTAACAAATTTGAATCCCAATAGATAAAAAAATAAAAAAATTAAAATAAAAAAAAATTAAAATAAACTAAGGGAAAAATTTGCAAACTTAAGAGAGAATCCCATTCCAAGAAGGAGCAACTTTAGCTAGTTTTAAATATAATAAGTGGGGTAAAAATTGGATTCAAATTCACAAAAATCGAACAATTAGAATCCATTTTTAACTTGACGTCATAACTTTAGTAATAAAGACGCATTTTAGAAGCAATTATTTTATTTCACGCGGAAAGGAGAAATTTTATAAATTTTTAAGAATGACAAAGAAAACAGATGATAAGAGCTAATGAAACAGAAAATAAGTAAATTTAGAAATATTTTTAGTATAGTCTCTGGTTAAAATACAAATGAAAATCGTATCAAAAAGTATAATTTCTGCGCAAATTCGCTGTAAGAAAATTCATTCTACTCGCTTTCATTCAATGTTTTTACGATTGATAATTATGCTTTACTTTACAAAGAGAGATATATACAGGGTAGGTATTAATTTTATTTATTTAATTTTTATTAAAGTATTTTTTCCACTACCTCTCAATAGTTTTTTAAGTGAAACTTGAAAAAAATGACCGCACACAAATCGATTAATGTGAGGAGAGCTTTATAGGCATTTCATTATAGCCATTTAATACACATCATTCAACATACATAATAGAACAATAAAATTTATAAGAAGAAAATGAAGTTTTCGCAAGAATTATAGCCACCCTGTACGGACACATTTGCATACATATTAGGCCTGTTTAATGAGCTTCTCTAGGTTAATCTAGAGAGTTGTAAAGGGCAGAAAACCGTGTTTAATGAATTCAGAACAGAACACTGGTCTAAAGTACTCTAAAGTGAACTGAACTGTGTTTAATGAGTTTGCCCTCAAGTGACCTGGAGTGAATAACTTAGAGCAGGCATTATAAATTGTATTGAAAGTTCTGATATAATTCAAATAATTATATATTCTCCTGTGAAAAGATGTCATTGCATTAATTTAAACAAATTGTGTTTTTGGTGACAGATCTCAGAAAACTTAAGAAAACTGTATTTAATGAGCTTTCTGCTTCTTTCTGGTCTTTTCTGCACTGTTTTTAATTCGACAGTTAGCCTAAGTTGGGCTGCCCTGCTCTGCTCTGCTCTGAACTTTTTTCGAGTTTATTACCTATTAACATCTATAGTATTATGACAATCCCCAATTTCTTTGGTTTGTTTGCTGGTGGAAAATTAGCAGAAATATATGCATACGATAACAAGATTTCTTCCTCCCACTTTCGATTTAGATAGAAAACTTATAATAAAAATTGACTTGTGTGTTAGTGAAAGCAGTTAGGAGACAAAGTTTAATTACATTCACTGCCATGTATAACATGAACTGCTTGATTTTCTATTTCATGTGAGACTAATTAGAAAGCTGAAATTTTGTACAAAGCCGTTTTCACAAAAATAGTAAATATTATTTCAAAAATGATGTTGCCATACAAAAATTGAGGTTTTTTACGTATAATGTTAAAACGACCATTCCTAGACGTTTTTATTGAACTGAACAGTTTTTCAGAATTAACTAAAATTGATTGTAATCATATTTTCTGTCCGACGAACCGTTCTAGAAATATATGCGAGAATCAATTGAACAATAAAACTTGCACAGAAACTTACGAATTATATGCGAATTTATCTAGCTTGTCGTAAGAATAGTTATAAATTTTGTTTCCTTGTTCCAGAGCTTTATTTATTTACATTGCTCTTACGCTCCTTTTTATAAACTCCTTAGAAATATATATATATCATAACATTCTAAAAATTTCATTTTAGTATTTTCAGTTACTTAAGAACTGGTTCGCAAAACTCTGATTTTTTTAACAACCGGTTCGGTCGAACCGGTGCGAACCGGCTGAATATCAGCACTGCGTATAATGTACACAACACTAATATGGTTTTATAACAGTTATAAAAATGAAATAAAAAAAAAAAAAAAAAAAACTACATCCATAATAAATCTTACCAAAAATTAAGATAATTATTTTAATTTGTGTGACAAGACCTCTATAATAAGCCCTCAACCGTTAATTTTTAATTCATATTCTTGTGGTGCTGCTGCTGATGTTGCTCAATCAAAGGTAAATGCTATTGTTGCAAAAAGGTGCTTAAATGTCACTGATCTATTTACACACACTGCGAATCTCGTTATACTTAGTAGCTTTTCGTTGAGGAGCTGAGATAGGTACTTAATTGCAACACAATTCTAGCGCCAATTGGATATTCGTGCACATCAATAGAATCACCTTTCTCACTCGCAGCAGCTCGCACAGTCACCCACCACCAACTGATAAATTTATATCAATAGAACAGCAGAACGCTAGCAAGCACGCGAGGTATTTTCCTCGCAGATTTCCATTCGCATGACTGTCGTACACGACGGCGGATTATGTATAACGACGACGACGACGACGACGACGGCACCTTTTATTTCACCAATTGTCGAATTAATTTTTCCACCTCAGTTTTACACGAAAAGTCCTTCGAGTCACTTGTGTACAACAACAACAACAGCATATATATATATAGTCCTAAATAAAGGAAAGCCTTTCTTATAGTCAGGTAGATGGCCAAGATTGCTCATAAATAACTTCCTTGCGCGGCTCTCCGGAATTGTCTTACGTAAATAAAGTAAAGTTCGTTGTTGTGCCTCAGCAGCGTGCGTTGTGTCAGTGTGCTTTTTTTTTAATTGTTTACGATTTCGACCTCAGGTGTTTTTGTGTCATGGCGAGATATTCAATGAACGAATATTTTTGTAAGTATATCGACTTTTACTTACTAATTATTAATTTATTAATTTTATTAATTTTGTTTTTGAAAAAAAAAACGGTTACGTACTACTTTGTTGAGTTTTGTTTCCATATCGTTTCACTATTTTGTTTTTTTTACACTTTCTTCTACAAATTTTCACAAAAAAATTGTCGTTAACCACACGTTTTATTTCAAAGCAATTCCATGCGATTTTCGTATTTAACTGAAGCACCTAAAAACAAATTTTTCCTTTATACTTGGAGATGCATTAAAATATAATTCTAAATTAAACTCTGATCAAACTGTCGAATGTTGTTGGTGGTGTGAATGGTGAATCAACAAACAAAACTTGTCGCGGTCAGTGGGTATAGATAATTTGATTTGTTTTTTTTTTAAGCTTTCGAACACATTTCTTTCGATGATGCGTTTAAAAAGGCCAGAAGAAAAAAAAAAGCTTTTTTTATTTTTGAAGATTTTTCTTTGTTTTTTTTTTATATTATTTTGGTTGTTATACATAGTATGTACAATAAATCACCTGTAGTTGTCTGTTAATTTTAGCAAGATGATTTTGAAAAATATATACAATTTTACTATAGTAGGTACGTGCGTATTTATGTAATAAACACATTTGCAGTAATTTATTTTAAATATTATAAAATTTTGTGTCAAGTTGAAGGTCTGTAAATATTTCAAAACTTGTGCGTACTATGGTTCAATTAAATTTAGATTCAACTGCACCTACATACATAGGCAGATAAAAATAGTTTGTCGAAGATTTTTTGTTTTTATCTGAAGTCTAAAAAAAAAAAACGAACGCAGAAAAAAAACAGCGACGAAACGATAATGTTAGGCTTGTAATAATTTGTATAAATATAAATGCAATGACAACAGCTAGCGTGCCAATGTGTTTTTGAATATTTTGAAAAAAAAAAAATAATCGAAAATGAAAGAGTGAAAAGGATAGATCTACAGTTTTTTTTTATAAATTTTTAAATTGATAATTTTAACTAATTAATTTTGAACTGCAAGCCTTTATAAGAAAATTAATGTTAAATTAACTGCGAACATATAGTGAGCTACTGAAATATGGAAATAAATTTTATCCAAAATATCGCAGATCTATTGGAAATTAAACAAAAAATTCAGAATTTTGAGTAGGAACGGTGGTTTAAGTTGGGACTATGTATTAAATTTAGAGGAAGAAAATCATTTTTTTTTATCAACAGCAGAATTTTTGGAGTGCTCCGAAAACGAAATTGGGCACGCGCTACTTAATTAACGTGAATTCATAATTCATGTACGGATTTATAAAATGCTTCATTGTGGTACCCTTTTCGACACCACCATTGAAGTAGATGTCTATGTGCGGTTTTATACTCTAGATGAAAACTACAGGGTGTTACCGCCATGTTAGTTCATATGGCAAGAGATGATAGTAGGTACTCACCTAGTCAAACAAACAAAATTATGGTACGGGCGGGACAATCTTAATTGTTTCGGATGGGATAGGATGATTAAAATAATATGCTAGTTTTTCACAAAACACAATTTTCGTTAATAAGTACAGAGTGTAGGTATACTGTCACCGTTAAGAATTCGTTGCATGAAAAGCCTCAACGATTGTTCAATCATCCCCGTACTTCTGTCCTCTCTGGAATTATGGCGGTCTAAAATAAAAATTTCGGATTTGCTTCCATTTTTTTTTTTTACTTTGACTACGTTTATTTTTACAAAAAGCTGATTAACATAACTTTTTTTTTATAAAACTATGAACTCTCCTGTGATTTATCATATCTTAAAATGATTATAACCAATTTCATAGGATTTCATATTCTGAAGAACTCCAGGACAATAAAAAGTCTACGACTAAATTTTTATATGGCAACACCAAGAAGAGGATGCCCGAATTAGTCCATTTTTTTTGAGGCCATTCCCTTTAACTCGTACACGAATTTGTCTGTCTATTTATTTATATATTTCTTTTTTACTATTTTCGACACTCTCGTAGACCCACTTTTCGTCATCACAGCGAGCTGAAATTTGGCACTCTGGTTTATGTCGCGTGACAATTGAATCGGAATTTTCCATGGAAAACCCGGAATATCGGGAAAAATCTTTTGAAAATTTGGTACAAATTTGATTAGTGATAAATCCGTTTCAGGAAAAATACAGAGTTTTCCGATTTTTCCGAAAAAAAATTTCCGGAATTTTCCGACTTTTCCGGAAAATTTTCCGGTAAAAAAGTTTTCTAAATTATGCAGGATCAAGTTCCCTATCAACTGGCATCATTACTTTCACTCCGACAATGGTGAAAACTTGCAGAAAAAATCGAGGAAAATTCATGTAAAACGCTTTGCCGGAGTTTTTCAGACCAAGGAAGCCTTTGAGCGTTTTGCAACTTAAGACAAAGTTGTAGAGCGAAATAAGTTGCATAAAGTTGCTTTTGTGGAAAACTCCGTGGAAAAGCCGGAAAAGCTGGAAAATCATCGGACAAACTTTCATCGATATGATTAGTGATAAATCTGTTTCCGGAAAAATACAGAATTTTCCAATTTTTCTGGAAAATTTTCCGACAAAAAAGTTTTAAAAGTTATGCGCAATCTTTTTTCCCGTCCTACTGGCATCAATACTTTCTCTTCAACAATCATGAAAACTTGCATGAAAAATCGAGGAAAATTCATGTAAATTAAAAAAAAAAAATTCATAGTAATAGGAAAAGTCTGTGGAAAACATGGAAAATTCAGTAAATCAGTGTCTTTTCAGCCGTCATAAAAATGTTTTAAAATATCTCCATGCAGCACGTAATAACAATTTAGTTAACGTGAAAAAGGCAGAAAATAAAATAAGTAAGAAACGAGTTTTCAAACAAAACTGAGGCCAAGCCGCATGAAAAAGTAGAAAATAAACTTTTCTTCACACACAGAGGTGGACTCAGATTTTATTCGCTGACAATCACCGATATATGTCAGTATGATCAATCAGAGGTAATAAGTGATTTGATTCATGAAGAGAAATAATATTCAAGAGAAATGTCCCAATCAAAAAATCTGAGTCCACCTCTGTGTGTGAACAAAAGTTTATTTTCTACTTTTTCATGCGGCTTGGCCTCAGTTTTGTTTGAAAACTTGTTTTTTCCTTATTTTATTGAAGCTTCATTTACTATTGCTTAGAAAACACCGCGTAAATAATTTCAGCTCTCTACGTCGACGCGTTCTCAGGCAGTGTTTAAATATATAGTGGAAAACGAGATTTTTGTATGACAACCCTACGAAGGAGTTGCCGATCCGTCTCATTTTCGAACTTAAATTTACTTTTTTAAAAAAAAAAAAAGCTGTGTGCAAAATTTCAGCTCTCTAAGTGAACAGACGGATAAGCAAAAATTAAAATAACTTTTAATATTATGCGTGGCTGTCGAACCCATTTTTCTCTATTGTGCAATAAATAACCAAATTATAATTTAGAGTTTTTCAAAATTCATAGTTGCTTTTTTTATTATTATTTTAAGGAATAGTGAATTGGAAAAAGTGCTTGATCGATTTGGTGGAAGCGAAAGAATGTTTGTGGTATGTTCAAAGCTATTATTACCATGACAGGAATAAACGGAAATGTGCATCAAAAGACATTGCAGACGAACTAGAAATTCAATTTCAGGAAGTCACAAAAGGAAATTACACACATTACGAGCACAACATATGTAATAAAGAAGCGGTAGAAACCAACACCTTTTCTTTTACAGCTTTTTTCGTAAAATTAATGCTAAACAAGCGGCTGTTTGCACTTTTGGATCATCGAAATACATTAAAGTTAATTTTTTTAATTTATACTCGCGGAATTTTGTTAACCAAACCCTACAGAATTTAACTGAACTCTATTACCTTACGTCATCTACTTTTCCTAATAACTGGAAATCGGCCACGATTTTTCATATTCCCTTCGCCCTATTAACATTTTGTGCTTCATACTGACACGCTGCCGCGCAAACCAAAATTGCGAAACAGCCATATTAAAGGTTACTATACAGACCTGTGGAATGGCCTGGATAAAGGTGAGACCGGCATTCTTGTGCTACTTGACTTCTCCAAGGCTTTTGACAGAGTCAACCACTCAAGGCTACTCTTGAAGTTATTCATTAATTTTGGTTTCTTCCAGTCGACTTTTAACTTGATCAAAAGTTTCCTCACGGGAAGATGCTAACAAGTTCATTATAACGAGTGCGTGATTCAGACTTTTTACCTGTACCTCTTGGCGTTCCTCAGGGGCCTGTGTTAGGACCATTCTTATTCAGTTTATACATCAATGACTTACCTAGTGTTATCCGACAAGTCAACATCCACTTATACACCGACGATGTCCAGTTAAACAGTAGTGGACCGATTGGGTTATTTGAGGATTGCTTGGAGCGAGTCAAAAAGGATCTTACTAGAATTTATACTTGGTCTCTAGCGAATGACCTAATCCTTAGTCCTGACAAGTCCCAATGTCTTATTTTGGGTGCTGGTACCTTGACCAGACCTAGCCCTTCCGTATTTTTCGGGGAACAAGCTTTAACATACGAGAGCGATTCAATAAGTACCCGTGTTTGAAGACAGAGGACGTTCCTGAGGGAAGTTGGTGTTATCATCGTGTGCTGCCATATATCATACGACGCAAAAACAAATTTCAGACTGATTGATAGGTTATGGTGAATTCTTTTCACCAAAACCGAGCAGGAACTGAAATGAACCAGAACCTGTCAGATCTACACCGAACTTAGCCCTGTCCTGAGCGGGGACAAGGTGAAAAGAATGCAAGAAAGTAAAATACCTGAACCAGGCCGGTTTTGTGGTGAAAAGAACAGGTAGAGACTTGGAACCTGTTTTATTATAATTTCAACAAAAAAAATAAATCACTTAATAAAATAATTCCGCTCATCTATACTTTTAATGCCTTTTTAAAATGTTCGTCGTTTATAATTTTAATAAAAAAATAAATCACTTTGACAAAATAATTTCACTTCCAAATGTTTGCACATACTGATAACAAATAATTTTGATTTGACGTTTAGTTCGGAACCGTAACCACAAATTTTCATGGAACAAGAAAGTTCAAAACCGGAGCAGAAACCGAACATGAACCGCTGTGAAAAGAACATACGTTCTGAACCAGTTCTGTGTCAGTGCGGTGAAGAAAACACTTTGGGTGTAGGAACCGAACGAGTTATGGTTCAGTTCAGGTGAAAAGAATTCACCATTAGTTTGGATTTGGCAGCCATTCGAGAGAGACGTGTTTCGTGACTTTCGATAAGATGGAAAAACAACAGTATCGTTCGGTAATTCGCTTTTTGTTTTTGGATGGGAAAAAATGCTAGGAGATAAAAGCAAAGTTGGATGCTGTTTATGGGGACACTTCGCCACCTATGACCACAGTTAAGTATTGGTTCAACGAATTTAAACGTGGGTGAACATCCGTTTTTGATGAGCAGCGACCAGGACGAACGCCAGACGTGGTTACCGAGGAATTCATTGAAAAAGTCCACGACATGATTCTCGCTGATCGACGAACGAAAGTGGGCGAAGTAGCAAAGGCCGTACGTGTGTCGGCCGGAACGGCAATTAATATTTTACATGATAAGTTGGCGATGTAAAAATTGTCGTCCCGATGGGTGTCGCGATTGCTCACGGTGGACAACAAGCGGATGCGGCTGTTAACTTCAAAGCAGTGTTTGGAGCAATTTAAGCGAGATCCGAAGGACTTTTGGCGTCGAGTTGTCACCGTTGATGAAACCTGGATTCATTATTACACACCAGAAACTAAGCAACGATCAGAACAATGGATTTCTCCCGTTGGATCTGCTCCAAAGAAGGCGAAGACGGTCTCATCGGCCGGAAAGGTTATGGCGACGATTTTTTTTGATTCGAAGGGCGTCATCCTCATGGATTTTTTACAAAAAGGTAGAACGATCAGTAATACTACAGTGAGTTATTGGACCGCTTCGAAAAAAAATTAAAGGAGATCCGGCCGCATTTGGCGAAAAAGAAGGTGTTTTTCATCACGATAGCGCACCAGCACATTCATCCGGAGTTGTCGCCGCAAAATTGCATGAATTGCGTTATGAATCGCTGCCGCACCCGATCTGGCTCCCTGCGACTTCTTCTTGTTCCCTAACATGAAGAAATGGCTCGCGGGAAATTTTTTTAGCTTAAACGAGGAAGTCTTCGCCGAGACAGATGCGTATTTTGGACAGTTCGACAAATCCTATTTTTTGGAGGGGTTAAGAAAATGGCAGGAACGTTGGGAGAAGTGTATCTTTCTAAAAGGGACTATGTTGAAAAAAAAAAATTTTGAAAAAAGTCTATTGGGCTACTTAGACTCTGGCTGTCAACACAAGTTCTAAGTTCGAACACCAAACTAAGCTCTTCAAAGATCTGATTTTGTCACATTTTACTTGTGGGAGCATGATCTTCTCAAAATTAGACTCTACCAGCCTGCAATGAATCAACGTTGCTTTCAACAATTGTGTGAGATTCACCTTCGGTCTTCGTAGATTTCACCATGTTTCTGGCTTTAAGACTAGGTTAGTCGGATGTAGTCTAGATATAAAGCGCAGGTCACTTCCCTTTCCCCATAAGCTCATATGGTACAACTTGAATATCTTGCGAATAATATCCAACTCCTGAATTTGTCATGCCGCCTTCGTAATATTCTAATTTCCTGTTATCGTAGAATGATTCAAGAGGGCTCTTACTTTTTTCAAGCGGCAAGAACCTGGAATTCTTTACCGTACTCAATCCATAGTGTGAGAGGTGTGGGTGCATTCAAGAAAAAAATATTAACTATATAATGTGTTGCTATGAATGGGACACTGCTACTTTTTCGGTTACTTTTTTCAAGTTTTGTTTACTTCTAAGTGTTTGTTAAACTGTATACAATTAACATTTGTAACATTAGTAACTTTATTTTACAATTAGATCTACTCCTTTTGTTTAGTATGTCATTTAGAACTTAATTGCTTTTGCTTATTACTTTTTCTACAAACTTTTAGATCGTTTCTCTCATGTATACCTATAATCAATCCTCTTTAACCGTATAATCCATCTAGTCTCAATATTGTTTATTATATCGCTATGTTAGCTAATTGTACAATCTAACTTAATTTCTACACATAATTATGCGATATAATGTAATACATAAAGGATTTCTATGCAGTTAGGTAACTTGCACACTAGTCTTAACTTTAATTTTCTAAAAGTTTATCTATTCTGACCTCTAAATCAATTTCCTGTGTTTTAAGTTGTACTTCAAAAGACTGTAAGTCCTGTGTACTCTACCAAAGTGTTTTTGAATAAATTGAAATTAAAAATTTAAATTATTGACAACAAAAGCTGCATTGGCAGCAAAACCTGAAGGTCGTGTAAACACCTTTGCAACCTTTTCGAAATTTTCATGTGTTCATTGTGTTTATTATTTTGAACCCAATCAAGATTACTATAATATGTAGACCGATGAGATTTAGACTCTGCAATACTTAACATTGGCAATGTTGTGTAGAAACACTGTCGCCAATATTAAAACCGTTTGCATTATTAACACAAAACCTTTAACAGGGATAGGAATAATAGTTTATTGACAACACTGTCAATAGAAATAGCAAAGATATTTGTTGACTACACTACAGTTGTTTGTTAGATCGACGTTTACAGAACGAATTTTAGTATAGTATAAATAGTACATACACATACATATATCCCATAATGATTATTTTAAATGTATTAAATAGATATTGGAGCCTTTCCAATGCCGTATAATATATTTTGCCCCTCGAAAACAAGGCTCAACAAATTCGAAATTTCAAAATATCGAAAAATTTCGTCATCAACAACCAGTTTTTTTATTTTCGAATTTATATGTATAAAATTTAAGAGACTCAAAGCTTCAATTAAAAATGATCTATCATATTCCGTACGCTAAATGCAATCCTTTTTGCCTTTTTTACAACTTTCCTTAAGTTCGCGACATGGGCTTTATAAACTTAATTCATATTTTGACGTCGTGTACCACTGGTGGTACATTTGTCATTTAGACCATTAGCCGTAGTACGCCACATGGGCGCCTATAATGCAAACCGCATAAAAACTTTCACAACTTTAATGTAATTCAGAGTTATAAGCTTGCGACTGTTGGAGATATACACAAAGATACTATGCTATCAGTGTACAACCGATGGCGCACTCATGTTTAGAAAAATGCATGTTTTATTCGGTTCAAATGTATTAATTTTATGGCGTTCTGATTTTATGACAAAACTAAAAAATAACTCAATTTATTTAACAAAAACAAAAAAACAAAAAGGCTATTCAGATGTATTATATTATGTTACGAAAAAATAATACTAGTGTGATATAAAATTACTTGTGCTTTTCATTAAAACACTCCAGACACATTGTTGGTTGATCATCACAATTGTTGCAGAATGTCTGTACTCTTTTCGTTTTACCGCGTGCTTCTTTTGCTCCATGTTCTTGAGAGATTTGCTCGTAGCACGATAAGCATCTTTTCCTTGCTGTTCTTGCGCTACCTTTTCGTTTGAAAAGTTGGTGTACAGAAGGCTTCCTTTGGTTTAGAGGAGCAGTGCTATTTGAAACTGTCGTTTCCTCGACATTCTTCAAGAGGCCTTCGATAATTTTTTCTCGAAAATTTATCATTGATACTTTGTTTGTTGATTGGATGTACTTGTTAAAGATAACCCACGAATTGACGATACTAACACCAAGGAGAAGCTTAAATCCAACTTTTTTATACCCCTGAATAGTCTTGCGTAATGGCGAATAATAATTTGTCATTTGGTCCGAATAGTCTACACCTTTCTTTTCTTTATTATAAGTTATAATTGCTGGAGCCTTCATTATATCTTCTCCGAATCTACTCTTTTTTCCGGTTGGAACTAAGATAATAGTGTGATCTGGGTTGCTAGAAATCATAAGTACTGACCTTTTGTCAATCCATTTTAAAACACGTATTCCGTTTCTATTTTCTTTACCAAATACTTCTCCTTTTTTAACTTTTTTCATGCAGATTTCTTTGGGATTGCCACGTCGATTTATCCGGAGAGTACCGCAAATATATGTCTTCCTTTTCAATAATTCTTCGCTCAGTTGTACACTAGTGTAAAAGCTGTCGGCGTATAATGTTCTGCCTTGGTCCAAAAGGCCTTAAAGCAATTCCATTGTTACATCATATGAATGCCCATAACCGGAAGTACTGCTGGCTCTTCCAGCATAAATTTTCACGTGGTACGTGTAGCCGTCGGTGTTGCATAGCTTATAAAATTTCACTCCGTATTTATGGGACTTACCTGGAATATATTGCTTGAAAAAAAGTCTGCCTCTCCACGGGATCATCGACTCATCTATGATGACTGCTTCCCCGGGAGTTAGAGATGATTTGAAGTTTTGTGCGATAATGTCAAGCAGTGGATTTATTTTCGCTAATCTTGTTTCTCCCACGGGAGTTTCATTGTCAGCGAAATGTACACATTTTAATAATACTTCAAATCGAATACGTGACATTGCTTTTACAATAACAGGATTTCTGTAAGTAGGGTTTTTCGACCAATATAATCTCATACTGGGAACAGGGCAAATACCCATTATTAAAACAACAGCAAGTAGTTTCTTGATTTCCTCTTCATTCGTGTCCTTCCATTTTGCCATAATTGAACGACGACGTGCGATTGAATGAATTGCGATTGAATGAATTGCGCCGCATATCTGTTTGTTTCTGTCACATTAAGTTTCAGCACTGCTCCACTTAAAAATAATTTATAAATACTGAAAGGATCAGTAGAACCTAAGTTACATCGCAAGCCAGCGTTTTCTTCGGCAAAGTTGAATTCTCGCACTAGACTTCTAGCTTCTTCCCATTCATCTGATAGAGAAGGAACAGTAATAGCTGCATGCTCCTGACAAATATCGTCCAATTCCTCAGCTTCACTGCTCCCAAGGTCAGTTGCGATATCACTATTACTGTCTGTATCATCACATTGTGAGGGTATGTAAGAAGATTACGAGCCAGAAAAGTCCGAAATTGTAATAAAGCGTCTTCAATTTCTTCATTTTCCATTTCAATTTGTTTATAGCAAAACTAATTAATTGTGGTGTATTTACACACAATTTCTAACAGAAAAAAACAAAAAGATTGAAAAAGTCTTGACTATTGGTGATTTATAGGTAACAAGATTGTAAGCATAGCATGCTGAGTTCGACTTTTGCTTTTGGTTACCAAACATAATTAGAACTAAAGAATTGTAAAAAATGTAAGTAAATTATGTATTTGAAATCCATGTACCACTCGTAGTACACGACGACCATTATGCAGATCGTTTTCTGTACGACGTCGTGCGCCACCCGTGGTACACTCTTTAAATGTTATTAAAAGTATGTAAAATATTCATACTAATTTAAAAAAACATATGTGTTACTTAAAATAATAAATAATTCACAAAAAATCACGAAAACAATTAACGTCCAGGAAGAAAAGCACTTAACGCTGCCTTGTGTCTGAAAGCCGAACTCTCAATGTACCACCGATGGTACACGATGTCGCGAACGTGTTAATATACGGGTATCCTGTCTTGGGTATTACACCTGGAGAGTATGAATAAGTCACTTATAACTACCCGGTTTAATCCCTATTAGTTTATTTCTTTGATGTCCTTCTCTATACACATATGTATGTACATAACTGCATCTGACAAATTGTCAAAAATGCATAATGAGATTTGTTAACAAGAAGTTGTTAATTTCAAGATACACTGTAAAAATATTAGGACTATTCCCTAAATTTCAACATTCAATGAATTCAGGTATTTGGCACTAGAAAACCTATAAAGTATGTATACGTAAAATTCCCGAAATGTTAGCTCTTTTGGATATGAGGAAGAGAACATCCAATAAATTAGGTATTATGCTGCATTTTTAATGGAAACATATTTTCGTTTATATAATTCACACATTGTTCTTGAAAAGAAGTCATATATTGTTTTTCAATATTTTGTTTAAGCGTGCCCAGTACACCAATGTAACTTCCACACTATACTTAGTAGTATGGGCCATAAGAAATGAGCTAAAAGAAAAAAGAAAAAGCTAAAACCTTCACCTATGGTGGAGAGTGGTGGAATGCCATCACCTACTCCCTACATTTTAGGGAATATTCTCTAAATTTTAGGGAATAGTGCCTACATTTTAGGGGAAAAAACAAAACACCAATGTAAAATTTCCTATATTTTAGGGAATGCTCTCTACATTTTAGGGAATATTCCCTAAAATGTAAGGAAAAACATAAAAAAAATATGAATATTCCCTACATTTTAGGGAATATTCCCTAAATTATAGGGGGAAAAAACCAAAATTTCCTACATTTGAGAGAGAAAACCCTACTTACATTTTAGTGATAAAAACCTAATCTTAGTTTTCAAAGGTGGAGCTTTCCTTAATCTTATCGATAAATGCCTAACCTGTGTGGCACAAATTGTTGCCACTCACTTTAGGGAATTATTTTTTACTGTGTAGGTACTAGGTAGATACAACATGTGGTATATCAATTGAAAGGAAAAACTTCAGTCAATCTTTATTGTCTGTGAAAATGGTATGGTTACTGCGTTAAAACCTCAAATAAACAAAAAAAAAAAACAGGTGAAAATTTTAAATTTTTCGCCTTTGATCCTTTTCAAATTGTAGACGAAAAGGAGTATGGAAGTATTGGTACAGTCAAATTATGGGCACAGGAGTTGTCGTCTCTCGAATGACACATAAAACTTCCATACAGAGCATCGAGAAAATAAGTTCTAGTATAATTATTATACAGCAATAACATAGTATCTATTAAAAATTACCCAAAAACGTTTAAAAGTTAATATCTCGGAAGCCGTTAAGATTCCGCCAATATTTTGCTTATTTAATCATGACCTATCCATAGACTCCGGGTATAACACCCAAGACGGGACACCATATATAAACCAATGAAACGCCATTATATGCCTAAGGGTGGGCAATTTTCTTCTATGAATTAACCTTTAAAGGCATTTTCGCTATTACAGACATGGTTAAGAATAGAACTATATGAAAAAGGGTTGAATTTTGGGTATGGAAAGTGTCCTAGTTAATTTTAAACTGAAGACGTTGAACTTCCCAAAATTCGATATGATTTACTAATTTTGAAAAAAAAACGTGTTTTCAAATTCTGAGAAATATTGATTTTGTTGTGGCCTACCAACGAAACAGAAGAATTCATATTTATAAGGCATTGGAAAACTGTAACGATTTTCTATCAAAAAAATCATAAATAATTCTCATAAGGTGTGATTACTTAATTCAATTTCTGAAATACATTATATATCCATACTACATTTATTTATTTATTTATTTTTTTTCCAATCAAACACTCAAATATCATCTGTTCATATCTAGAGCAACGCAGGCAATCAATCGATTATGATAAATGAAGTGGGTAAGTGTGAACTTATGTAGGTAAACCGTAGCTGAGTGGGGTAAACAACCAGCCTATATTCCTAGTACACACCTTTTGTACCACCTAGTACCAGTATAAACCGAACAGAAAGTGATGTTTATAACATCGACCTACATGATATTTTACCTAATCATTGCTTTCTTCAAAATAAATTCTTTGGAACGAACGTATATTTCTTGGAACCAATGAAAAGCCATAAAGGATTTATCTAATGAGTCCTAATCAACTTCAGTACACAAACTATATAGAAAAATTTATTTTTTTATTACGAAAACAACACAATGGAAGGAGTAATTACCTATTCTAGTTTTGGACGTTTTGATTTTGTTGTAGGTACAATTTATAACTTCCTGAATTGGCGAAATATCCGGTTCTGGGATTTTGCAACGGACACGAAATTCCCAGTAAAGGGGTCAAACCTTATAGAATATGTCTACAAAGTCATTGCTAACCTTGGCCTTTTATATTGCTAGGCAAGGTAGGTATATGTAATAATACTTCAAGGTTGGTCGAACTGCTACAGGAAGTGCAAAGTAATTTGTTGTTGATTTTTTGAAAAATTTACATAATTTAGAGGGAGTTTTTGTAGACCTAGAATTTATTGTGAAGGTCACGTTTATATATATGTATAATGTACTCATGCTTAGATTAATTAGGGTTGGATTAAATTGGCTCAGATATGTATGATAAAAACTTGAATCAATTCTAAACTAATGAAGAGGGAATTAAAGCAAGTGGACTAATTATTAGATGCACCTCTAGATGTTTGATTAAATTTTACAATTGTACAGAGTTAAATTTATACTTTTCATAGTCAAGCCGCAAAGGCAGCAAAAGTTTCTATGGTCTGTCATCAAAACACCATCAGAAAAACCTTCACCAATTCCTCTATACCTTCACTCACTAATTAATAATGGTAAAGTGGTTGTTGACTTCCTGGATATAACAGTAACATTTTGGCTGCAAATTTCGCTTCTAATTCTCACCTTCGACACACTGGCACAGAAATCTGTTTTGCATTTCCTGTGTGGATGTGTATACAAGAGGCAATACACCTCCGTACGAGAGAAATATTTAAGGTCCTTAAGAGGCTAAACGTCTGTAAAGCCGGAGGACCTGTGGCCTATTTCACGAACCTACAAATTGTAATTTACAAGTGATTTTTAATAAAAAAATTGTAGAAAAAATTATATTTTTGGTTTCACAAAAGTTCTGTGTTACAAAATTGTAGTTGTATTCTACAAGGGGAAATTTGTAGGAATTTTTCATTTTTCGTTCCACCAAAACTTTATTTCTAGTTGTAATTCAAAAGCTACAAATTTTTAGAAATAGAAATTTCTTGTAGATTTCTGGTTCACTAAAAAAATTTGAGTTACAAAATTTGTGCAGTACTATACGAGAATATTTCACAAGTGACAGGTGCTGTGTACTTTTCTACAATTTTGTTTTCCTTACATTTGTAATGTTTCAATAAGAAAATTTCCTAGTTGTGTCGAAGAAAGACCAGCATAGTGATAGCAGCGGAAGTGATGATTTTGCGTTGAAGATTCGCCGAAAAGTATATTGGCTGTATTGATTTAACTAACGTTTCGAACAGGCTGTAATTTTGAACTACTTTCTACCACAGAAGAGGAAGAAAAGTTTGAACATTGTGATGATGAGAATTCAAAATATTGTTACGCGCCACAAAGTGATACAAGCGACATCTATTGGAAATAGAAACAACTTTAGGTTAGTGACATCCTAGTAAACTGGAGAACGGAATATTCAGGAAGGTTCTAGGAAAATTTGTAAAGTATAAATACGGCTCTTCTCTTAGAAGAGGAGGGGGGGAGGGCGAATCTTATTTCAGACAGTGAAGTGAACGAAGTAAACTATTTGGATTGCGATAATAAGAAGTACAGAGTACTAGCGATAACTATAAAGAGTTGATTTGATAATTGTTTGTGAATTTGTGAGAGTAAAGGGTAAAGATAAATAAAGAAAGAACTTTTGAATTATATCGGAAATATTGTGTTTTAAATAACGAACTAATACCACGCTCGTAACAATATTTAAACTGTATTGAATTATTTCCTTAATCATTTTTCATAAACACAAAAAATAAATAAATAATGAAGAGTTTTATGAATATATGTATGTTCTTAAGGATTTATTTATTTTTAATATCAACTAAAATGAATAATATTCTCGTGTTGATCTGAATTATTTTCTCGCGCTATTTCAGACGTTATATCACTTCTCCCTAGTCTCAAACCCAGCTTCTTTATAATTGCGTTGAGTTGCAGATTATGAACTTCTAACTGTATTCTGTTTTCTTAAGATTTTAACATCTTCACTGAAAATTACAATTCCGCAAATCAACAAGAAAATAAAACAAGTGAAAAAGCTAGAATTGGTCTAAGACCAATTCTTACGATACCCCACTAGATGAATGCACGTATGAAATTTCGTATGGTCACCCATTTGAGCAATTTTGATTTTTTGCATTGGTTTCTCGCATATATTTCTAGAACGGCTCGTCGGACAGAAAAAATGATTATAAGAAATTTTATAGGATTTCTTATTCTGAAGAAGTTTTTAGTACAATAAAAATGTCTAGGACTGATCGTTTTCAAAGTATATGAAAAAAACCAAAATTATTATATGGCAACACCAAGAAGGGGTTGCCCGATTTAGCCCATTTTTGAAATTTTATTTGCTATTAGTATAAAAACACAGTGTACCAAATTTCAGCTTTCTAGGTCGACGTGTTCTCAGGTACTGTCCAAATATATCGTGGAAAATGAAATTTTTGTATGGCAACCCCACGAAGGAGTTGCCCGATTTGTGTCATTTTCAAACTTAATATTACTTTTTTTTTTAATGTCCACGTACAAAATTTTAGCTTTCTAGGTGGACGCGTTCTCGAATTATCGTGCGCACAGACAGACGGACGGACGGACGGACGGTCGGACATTCAAAAATCAAAATAACTTTTAATATTATGCGTGGGTGTCCAATTCATTTTGCTCTACCATCATTATTTCGAGGTGTTACAAACGGAATGACAAACTTAGTATACCCCTATAGATTTCATCTAGGGTATAAAAAATTAAATGACGACAGTGGGGATACGGTTGTAATACCCTAGGCACACGACGCGCTAGAATAATCATTGCTCCAATTACGTATTTGATCGAATGATCATTGCTTGGTAAGGCAAGCACACGATATCTTGACGGTAATTCGATTTGACAGATGACAGTTCTCAATTTTGTAAATTAAAAACTGTGAATTGTGAAAAATTGATTCGATTCTTGTATTAAATATATAATGTGAAAAATTTTTTTTTTCAATAATTCGTTTTGGAAAATATTCAAAATTTACATTGAAAAATGTATCAGCAAATTTCACAAATGACATTTGACAGTGATGGCTGGAAAATCAGCTGATTTTTCCAATAACTTTCAATTTCTCACCACTGAAAGCGCACTTATCGACAAAAGGAATGACAAGTAATGAATAATTCAAACGAATGAGCTTGTGGAAGCGTAATTGGTGTAATGACGAAACGAATGATCATTGCGCCAATGATGCAATAACACACGAGCTATGCAATAATCATTGATATGTTCTGTGTGTCTAGGGTATAAGTTCGATTCTTATTCTATGTATCCTTTAAGGCGAATAATGCACAATATATGTGAATACGTGGTGAGAACTGAATGGCGTGAAGGTGATGAAAAATATAATGTCGCTATCACCGTAGTGTTGAACCTCTTGTTCCTATACAAGTACCTCATCCTATACTATTCTACTTGTCTTATTCGACAGGAAAATTTCCAACTGCTTGGAAGCTAGCTCACGTTCAGCATATTCCCAAGGAAGGAGAGGGTAGCGATCCCTCAAATTATCGACCAATTGCGATCACTTCGATTCTTTCAAAGGTTTTTGAATCTATCATTAACTCAAAATTAATGAAGTATCTAGAAACTAATCATCTCATCAACGAACGCCAATATGGCTTCCGAGCTGGACGCTCATCTGGAGACTTGCTGACCTTTCTTACGGAACGTTGGAACCGTAGTCTTCACAATTTTGGTGAGTCTAAAATCGTTGCCCTTGATATTTCTAAAGCCTTTGATAGAGTCTGGCATCCAGCCCTTTTAGCCAAACTTAAAGCACTTGGTCTCTCCACCTCCTCTTCTATTATGGATTGAAAGTTTCCTATCTAGTCGCCAAATATTAGATGGCGTTACATCTGAACCGCATCCCATAAATGACGGTGTGCCTCAAGGCTCTGTTATCTCTCCAGCTCTTTTTTTAATTTTCATTAATGATCTGCTTTCCCTTACTTTCAATCCCATCCATAGTTTCGCAGATGACAGTACTCTTGATTTCGCTTACTCCTTTGACACTCTTGCGGAATCCAGGGGGAATGCCGCATGTGTTAAACGAGATTGCATGACTAGATCATTGAATAACGATCTTAATAATATCCTCGCTTGGGGCAAAGCGCATCGCATCGAATTCAATGCATCTAAGACCCAAAGCTGTCTCATCAAGATCATAGCTTAACCACACCCGTTTCTTTTGTTGGAGCATTAATTTCTGATTCATCGTCACTAAGCATTCTTGGCATTAATATTTCCAGTAAGTTAAACTGGACAGATCACATCTTCTCTGTTGCCAAAGAAGCATCGAAATGTCTTGGATTTCTGAAAAGGTGTAAGAAATATTTCAGCCCGTCAAATCTAGCGCTCCTCTACAAGTCCTACATTAGACCTAGAATGGAGTACAACTCCCATATATGGGCCGGGGCTGGTCGCACGGTCTTAGCTTCATTGGATATTGTCCAAAAGAGAGCCTTCAAGCTCATTGGCGATTTGGCAATAACTTGTCATATCGACTCACTCGAGCACCGCCGCAATGTTGGATGCCTTTCGCTCCTTTATCGCTATATGCATGGTCAATGTTCTGATGAAATATCTAGTCTAATCCCTTGTAGAATGATTCCTGCACGCAATACTCGCTCTGCAAACCGCGCACATCCTTTTACCCTTAAAATTTATTTCGGCTGTACAGTAAAATTCCGTGATGCTTTTTTATCCCGAACAGTGCGAATGTGGAACAGCTTACCATCTTCTGTTTTTCCTCCGGCATACAATCTGCGGAAGTTTAAGGGCGACATACATCGGCACCTCCGCCACTCTCCTCATGTCCCCTAATCCTTTCCCTATCTCCTTCCTGCCAGGCTGTGCTTTGCATCATAGGGTATTCCCTGAGCTTGGCTTAATAATATATAAAAAAAAAAGAGGGTCGACCCATAATGTTTGGAAAATAAGCAAAATGGAGGATGACACTTATTTTCTTGGGTCATTCCGACAAACGTTTGAATTGTTGCTTCTTGCCTGGCTGTTTATTCGGGTTATTTGCTTTCGTTGCGAGAATGGGTCACTTAATTTTTATAATTCTATAATTCTAAATTTTGAATTTGGACCGAACCCGTTTTGACTGCTTCCAGCAATTTCGAACGTGGTTATTTTTATTACAACTAATAGAAGCGTAATTGTACAAGAAAAGAAGCTAGAATTGATCTCTTACACCAATTCTTACGATACCCTAAATGAAATTGACGATAACTACAAGCCTGACATAATTCTTCAACAACGTCCTATTAAGATCTTCAATTCCTGCTGTCTGTGGACTCTCCAAAGATATATCAATCCCCAAAAGGTCTTGCAGGTCTCCTGCGTATCGTCCTATCAACATATTACCCTTTTTGTCTAAGGTTTTTGAAAAATGCCTGCATAGTCGCATGATCGACTTCTTAAATAGCAAAAACTTGTTGACAGCACACAATCATGATTTAGATAAAAACGCAACTGCACACCACAGCATTGTTCAAGATCATCGCTTATATCAGAGCTTTCCTGCACAGTGATAAACTCACTTTTCTCGTTCTTTTAGATTTTCAAAACATTTTGATGCGGCTAACCACAGGCGTCTGTTAAATAAATTCCGTACAGTATTTAATTTATAATATCCTGCCTGAAAACTTATTCGTTCATATCTAAGCGGACGAGTAGTTACATATGGTGTTTTGTGGGAATACTGCCTCTGATTTTCTACCTGTGCTTAATAAAGTGCCTCAGGGATCTATTCTCGGCCCATTATTATTTTCCATTTTTATTGACGACCTTCCACTTGTCGCCATGCAAGATTGTAATTCTCGTATGTATACAGATGAGATTTAATTCTACATAACTATACCTTTAGGACTTATAGAGGATGTTGTATACAGAATGAATGAGGATCTTACAGGAGTCTCCAAATGGGCTGTTGATAATTCGCTCCACTTAAACGCTGCCAAATAATTGTATACAAAACCCAGCTAGATACTTCCATCTTTTTAAGTTAATGCTTAACAATAGTGCCGTTCCATACAGCAAAACTGTAAAGAATGTTGAGATAATTGTTAATAGTACTCTGAACTGGTCCAATCACATTAACAGTGTCATAGGAAAGGTATATACCTGTTGATATCCGTCTAATACTAGTGAAATCAATACTAGTCCCCGTAATAACTTATACGGCTGTGAAGTGTCTGCAAATTGGACTCCCACACCTTGCATAAGATCAATGTAGCATTAAACTCTACTACACATTATGCTTTTGATCTAGGGCATTTCAATAATAATACTGCGTATTCCACTTCTATTCTGGGCTGTAAATTGGACTGATACCTTAAATTGCGAAGTGTAATGTTTCTTTGCAATTTAATCGCAACCAAACAGCCCAATTATCTTTGCTCAAGATTGCTCTTTGTCTATGTTACGGTTCTGCTCGCACACTAGTGAGGGCTAATTCTTTGTCCAGTCCATCAGGGTTTGCAGCTCTTTTCCAATTCATCTAAGGAGGAGAATCAGCAGCCGCAGTTTTCGCAATGATTTATTTGAATGTTTGCGATCTATCCAGTAGTTTTACGTACTTTTTCTTTTTAATTTTTTCTGCTATTTATAGTAATTACTACTAAGCTTGTAACGAAGTTACATACATTTCAGCTAGACACCAGCGAAAACGAGTGTCTAGCAGCCGCAACAAAGTAAGCCAGCCGCTGAGAGGAGAGCACACTACTCATAAGCAGCTCAGTAGTGTCCCGTGCTGGTGGCGTGATAGTAGAAGGGAGCATTCTACACCCGACGCCATCAGCCAGCCTGCCTATAAATAGCCGACAGCCAGTAGAAAGATCACTCAGTCGATCAGCAAGCATCGAAGTGAATTCATCCGAAAGCTACAAGTCACCGATCCGCAAAATATCCGACCGCGAGTGTACAACTCCAAAGTAAACAGAGTTGACCCCCACCAGTGGAATACCAGAAGGCTGGCTATAAAAGTCAGTCAAGCACCGAAAGATTAGTCAGTTGCCTCCCAGCAGCTCGACTAGAAACATCTCCCGTCCAGTCCTATCCGCAAGTCGTGTTGACTAGTTCAACGGCAAGCGCACGTTAATCGTGCTGGCCTGAGAATTAGTAAGCGCACGCATTCCGTCCCCATACCCCCGTGTAGGCTACTCTGCCGATAAGCGCACGTTAATCGTGTTGATCAGAGGAGTAGCGAGCGCACGAATATCAATTCCGTCCCCGTACCGTGTTGGCTACTCTGACGACGAAGCGCACGTTCATCGTGTTGGTCAGAGGAGTAGTAAGCGCATACGTACATTCCGTCCCGTACCCCCGTATTGGCTATTCTGACGACAAGCGCATGTCATCGTGTTGGTCAGAAGAATAGCGAGCGCACGTTCCGTCCCGTATCCCCGTGTTGGCTGTTCTGACGACAATCGCACGTCATCGTGTTGGTCAGAAGAATAGCGAGCGTACGCTCTGCATCCCCCGTGTTGGCTACTCCTAACGACAAGCGCACGTTAATCGTGTTGGTCTAAGGAATAGTAAGCGCACGCTCCTACCCCGCACCTACGCCGCGTAGTCTTAAGTTATTGTAAGTAAGTGAGTGAGTGTAGATTAAGTAGTGTGTGTATTCCGTATACCGCCCGAACCGCAGAGCTAGAACAGCGCTCTGAAACCCAGCAACGTCGGAAAACGGCCCTGGACAATCTCCTGACTACCCGCACACCAACAACCGACGTTACATAAATTTGGCGCCCGAGCAGGGACCGGCTCTTCAACCAGAATAGATAGAGCGAGATGAATCCAGAAAAGACCCCCAGTTGGGTATACATACTAAAGAAGGATGACTTGGCTACAGAATTAATCCAGCGGAATCTGGACTGTACCGGCACAGCCGATGAATTAAGGAAAAGGCTGAGCGAACATCTCAAACGAGAAAGCCAGATAAAAGCCAAGCCAAGCAGTGAGGTTGTCACTACCATAGCAAGTGACACTGTGACAACAACAAGTATCATAACTACGACTAGTAATGTGAGTGGTCTGACCAGAACCAGAACAACTGATTGTATCACACCGATAACTAGCTATCAGTTCACGACCATGACATTAGCACCGTCTTTCTGCACACAGACATATACAACCGCTATACCGTCATCGTTGCCAGTAGCAACAAGCACTTCTCACATCACAGATTCAGAAGTGATGGACAAAGTGAGGAAGTGGAACGTAAAATTTGATGAGACGCAAGAGCCACTGATCTTCTTGGAAAGAGTAGAAGAGTTGGCCGATTGCTATCAAATTCCGACAGACCGATTATTACGAGCACTACCAGAGCTAATGCATAAAAATGCGCTCTAATGGTATAGAAATAACCGCCAGAACTGGTCCAAGTGGAATGATTTCGTCCAAGTGGAATGATTTCGTAGAGGACCTAAAAGAATTTTTTCTGCCGCCTCGATTTGAAATCAAATTGGCGCAGATGAAATCAGAGCCAGAACACAGAAACCCGGAGAAAAGGCGAAAACATACATCACAGCGATTCAATCATTGATGCGATGGCAACAGAGAAGTACTACCGATGAAAATTTAAACCGAATATATGAAAATCTATTACCAGAGTATAGATTGTATATCCGACCCCGAGATTTTACAAATCTAGAAGACCTAGTAAAATTAGCCGTAGAATATGAATTGGTAAAAGAAGAACGAAAGATGACACCAAAAGCCAATCCGCCGGAAGAAAAGAGACGTACCGGGCCACCTCACAACACATTCTCAGTGTCATCTCAATATTCCAGTAATGAATGTTGTTGGAGATGTGGACAAAGAGGGCACAGACGCATGCAGTGCAGAAACCCACCGAAATTATTTTGCTCTCGATGTGGACAACAAGGCGTCCTATCAAAAGACTGTCGATGCAGCCAAGTGCGACAAACACAGCAACAGGGAAAAGGCAACGGGGCGCAGAGGAGATAAGGCGACCATGTGCCCCCAAACTAAACGCCTTAGATCACGAACCAGATTATCGATACTATATCACACTGAGCATATACGGAAAAGAGTTCCGCGCATTGATCGACACCGGTGCACGGAAATCATTCGTTGGCGAGAAAATGTTAGCGTTAATAGAAACAGCTCAAACCCGTGCAACAAAGTGCAAACTGAATGCTGCATTAGCCGACGGCACCACGATCAGCATCACATCCGCATATGACCTAGATGTACACTGGAAAACACACAATATTGCTCATACGTTCTATTATATGCCTCGCTTAGCCGAAACCATCATCCTCGGTGTAGATTTCTTACAAAAAACCCGAGCCACCATATGCCTATTTGGGGAAGCCCTCCAACCAGAGAAGCCAGAACAAGAGAAGGTTATTGGGGCAATAGACATTCCGAGTGAGTTGTCGAAAACCCAAGAGGAAAAATTTCGAAAGCTCCTACTAAAACAACTAACCAAATTTGACAAGATCTCCGAACCGACAACAATAGTAGAACACCGAATACGAATGAGAACCGACCAGCCGTTCAAACAGCGCTACTATCCCCGCAATCCCGCCATGCAAGATGTTATCAATGGCGAGATCAATGAGCTATTAGAGAATGACAAAATCGAACCGTCCAACAGTCCGTATAGTTCCCCTATAGTACTGATGAGAAAGAAACAAGGAGGATGGAGGCTATGCATAGATTACCGCCAGCTTAATGAGCAGTCCATCAAAGATGCCTACCCGTTGCCGCAGATCAATAATATTTTGGACAAGTTAAAAGGAGCACAATATATCTCCTCATTAGACCTGAAACAGGGCTACTGGCAGATACCGCTGGAAAAGGCCAGTCGAGCCTACACTGCATTTACCGTACCAGGCCGAGGATTATATCAATGGAAAGTTATGCCATTCGGGCATCATTCAGCACCAGCTACGTTCCAAAGAGCATTGGACCAAGTTATTGGCCCAGAGATGGAACCATACGCATTTGCTTACTTGGACGATATCATCATAGTTACGAAGACCTTCGACGAACACATTGCCAAGCTGAATCAGGTTTTTGACAGGCTTATTAAAGCCAATTGGAAAATAAATATGGATAAATGCGAATTCCTTAAAACACAAATTAAGTACCTAGGACATGTAATAAGCCGGCAGGGTAGCCAAACTGACCCAGACAAGTTCAAAGCCATTCAGGCAATACTAGCACGCAGTAATGTCAGAGAACTAAGAAGATTCTTAGGTGTAGCCTCCTGGTACCGTCGGTTTGTCCCATCATTCTCAGAACTCGTAGCACCGATGAACCAATTATTGAGGAAAAATAAAAGGTGGACATGGACAGAAACGCAGCAAAAGGCATTCGATATCATCAAACAGAAGTTAACCGAAGCCCCCGTCCTCGCTTGCCCCGACTTTAATAAACCGTTCGTACTACAGACCGACGCAAGTCAAAATGGACTCGGCGCAGTACTATCGCAGGAGATAAATACCAGAGAACATGTCATCGCTTATGCCAGCCGCACTCTCAGTGAAGCCGAACAAAAATACTCCGTGACCGAAAAAGAGTACCTCGCCATAATTTGGGGCATAAGAAAGATGAGACCGTACTTAGAGGGATATCACTTCAGTGTGATCACCGACCATCAAGCCCTCCGTTGGCTACATACCATAGAGAGTCCGTCAGGCCGACTAGCTCGATGGGCCATCGAGCTCCAGCAATATGATTTCGTAATCAAATACCGGAGGGGGAAGCAGAACGTGGTAGCCAACGCACTGTCCCGACAACCCCTGCCGGACACCAGCAGTGAAATATACAAAGTCAACACAACACCCGTATGCGCCTGGAATGAAAATAAAATACATACCGTAAGAAGAGCCCGGCCGCATAGGAAACCAGAACTGGTCCAAGTGGAATGATTTCGTCCAAGTGGAATGATTTCGTAGAGGACCTAAAAGAATTTTTTCTGCCGCCTCGATTTGAAATCAAATTGGCAGATGAAATCAGAGCCAGAACACAGAAACCCGGAGAAAAGGCGAAAACATACATCACAGCGATTCAATCATTGATGCGATGGCAACAGAGAAGTACTACCGATGAAAATTTAAACCGAATATATGAAAATCTATTACCAGAGTATAGATTGTATATCCGACCCCGAGATTTTACAAATCTAGCAGACCTAGTAAAATTAGCCGTAGAATATGAATTGGTAAAAGAAGAACGAAAGATGACACCAAAAGCCAATCCGCCGGAAGAAAAGAGACGTACCGGGCCACCTCACAACACATTCTCAGTGTCATCTCAATATTCCAGTAATGAATGTTGTTGGAGATGTGGACAAAGAGGGCACAGACGCATGCAGTGCAGAAACCCACCGAAATTATTTTGCTCTCGATGTGGACAACAAGGCGTCCTATCAAAAGACTGTCGATGCAGCCAAGTGCGACAAACACAGCAACAGGGAAAAGGCAACGGGGCGCAGAGGAGATAAGGCGACCATGTGCCCCCAAACTAAACGCCTTAGATCACGAACCAGATTATCGATACTATATCACACTGAGCATATACGGAAAAGAGTTCCGCGCATTGATCGACACCGGTGCACGGAAATCATTCGTTGGCGAGAAAATGTTAGCGTTAATAGAAACAGCTCAAACCCGTGCAACAAAGTGCAAACTGAATGCTGCATTAGCCGACGGCACCACGATCAGCATCACATCCGCATATGACCTAGATGTACACTGGAAAACACACAATATTGCTCATACGTTCTATTATATGCCTCGCTTAGCCGAAACCATCATCCTCGGTGTAGATTTCTTACAAAAAACCCGAGCCACCATATGCCTATTTGGGGAAGCCCTCCAACCAGAGAAGCCAGAACAAGAGAAGGTTATTGGGGCAATAGACATTCCGAGTGAGTTGTCGAAAACCCAAGAGGAAAAATTTCGAAAGCTCCTACTAAAACAACTAACCAAATTTGACAAGATCTCCGAGCCGACAACAATAGTAGAACACCGAATACGAATGAGAACCGACCAGCCGTTCAAACAGCGCTACTATCCCCGCAATCCCGCCATGCAAGATGTTATCAATGGCGAGATCAATGAGCTATTAGAGAATGACAAAATCGAACCGTCCAACAGTCCGTATAGTTCCCCTATAGTACTGATGAGAAAGAAACAAGGAGGATGGAGGCTATGCATAGATTACCGCCAGCTTAATGAGCAGTCCATCAAAGATGCCTACCCGTTGCCGCAGATCAATAATATTTTGGACAAGTTAAAAGGAGCACAATATATCTCCTCATTAGACCTGAAACAGGGCTACTGGCAGATACCGCTGGAAAAGGCCAGTCGAGCCTACACTGCATTTACCGTACCAGGCCGAGGATTATATCAATGGAAAGTTATGCCATTCGGGCATCATTCAGCACCAGCTACGTTCCAAAGAGCATTGGACCAAGTTATTGGCCCAGAGATGGAACCATACGCATTTGCTTACTTGGACGATATCATCATAGTTACGAAGACCTTCGACGAACACATTGCCAAGCTGAATCAGGTTTTTGACAGGCTTATTAAAGCCAATTGGAAAATAAATATGGATAAATGCGAATTCCTTAAAACACAAATTAAGTACCTAGGACATGTAATAAGCCGGCAGGGTAGCCAAACTGACCCAGACAAGTTCAAAGCCATTCAGGCAATACTAGCACCCAGTAATGTCAGAGAACTAAGAAGATTCTTAGGTGTAGCCTCCTGGTACCGTCGGTTTGTCCCATCATTCTCAGAACTCGTAGCACCGATGAACCAATTATTGAGGAAAAATAAAAGGTGGACATGGACAGAAACGCAGCAAAAGGCATTCGATATCATCAAACAGAAGTTAACCGAAGCCCCCGTCCTCGCTTGCCCCGACTTTAATAAACCGTTCGTACTACAGACCGATGCAAGTCAAAATGGACTCGGCGCAGTACTATCGCAGGAGATAAATACCAGCGAACATGTCATCGCTTATGCCAGCCGCACTCTCAGTGAAGCCGAACAAAAATACTCCGTGACCGAAAAAGAGTGCCTCGCCATAATTTGGGGCATAAGAAAGATGAGACCGTACTTAGAGGGATATCACTTCAGTGTGATCACCGACCATCAAGCCCTCCGTTGGCTACATACCATAGAGAGTCCGTCAGGCCGACTAGCTCGATGGGCCATCGAGCTCCAGCAATATGATTTCGTAATCAAATACCGGAGGGGGAAGCAGAACGTGGTAGCCGACGCACTGTCCCGACAACCACTGCCGGACACCAGCAGTGAAATATACAAAGTCAACACAACACCCGTATGCGCCTGGAATGAAAATAAAATACATACCGTAAGAAGAGCCCGGCCGCATAGGAAAAAAAAAGAAATCGTTACCAATTTCGTTTTTTTTTGCGAAGAAAGGGGGAGATGTAACGAAGTTACATACATTTCAGCTAGAGACCAGCGAAAACGAGTGTCTAGCAGCCGCAACAAAGTAACCCAGCCGCCGAGAGGAGAGCACACTACTGATAAGCAGCTCAGTAGTGTACCGTGCTGGTGGCGTGATAGTAGAAGGGAGCATTCTACACCCGACGCCATCAGCCAGCCTGCCTATAAATAGCCGGCAGCCAGTAGAAAGATCAATCAGTCGATCAGCAAGCATCGAAGTGAACTCATCCGAAAGCTACAAGTCACCGATCCGCAAAATATCCGACCGCGAGTGTACAACTCCAAAGTAAACAGAGTTGACCCCCACCAGTGGAATACCAGAAGGCTGGCTATAAAAGTCAGTCAAGCACCGAAAGATTAGTCAGTTGCCTCCCAGCAGCTCGACTAGAAACATCTCCCGTCCAGTTCTATCCGCAAGTCGTGTTGACTAGTTCAACGGCAAGCGCACGTTAATCGTGCTGGCCTGAGAATTAGTAAGCGCACGCATTCCGTCCCCGTACCCCCGTGTAGGCTACTCTGCCGATAAGCGCACGTTAATCGTGTTGATCAGAGGAGTAGCGAGCGCACGGAGTAGTAAGCGCACACGTACATTCCGTCTCGTACCCCCGTGTTGGCTATTCTGACGACAAGCGCACGTCAACGTGTTGGTCAGAAGAATAGCGAGCGCACGTTCCGTCCCGTATCCCCGTGTTGGCTGTTCTGACGACAAGCGCACGTCATCGTGTTGGTCAGAAAAATAGCGAGCGCACGCTCCGTCCCGCATCCCCCGTGTTGGCTACTCCTAGCGACAAGCGCACGTTAATCGTGTTGGTCTAAGGAATAGTAAGCGCACGCTCCTACCCCGCACCTACGCCACGTAGTCTTAAGTTATTGTAAGTAAGTGAGTGAGTGTAGATTAAGTAGTGTGTGTATTCCGTATACCGCCCGAACCGCAGAGCTAGAACAGCGCTCTGAAACCCAGCAACGTCGGAAAACGGCCCTGGACAATCTCCTGACTACCCGCACACCAACAACCGACGTTACAAGCTACTATGCCTACATATTCTTAGTTAATAAGTTTGGCTTAAAGGACTAGCCCAACTAGCATTTAAACTTTAGAATAGTGAAAAATTTGTTTTGTCACTAAAGCTCAGTGCCAGTTTCGTGATAATAACCACTAAAATTGTCACCTCATGGTTAAAATTCGACGTCATAAGGTGACAATTAATCGTTATATATATTCACTCATAAGAGTAAATCACTATAAAGTGAATAATACTGATGATAAACACGTCCTTATTCCTTATAAAAATCAGTACTAAGGGCCAAAACAAAATCTATTCTTCATTGCGATATTTATTAGTGATCAGCACGTTTTTATAACTTTAAAACTTCACGTCGAGGTAATTCCACTTTATAGTTCCAATTATTATAGTTTTCCAATAAGAGGTGTTATTTTGATATTCAAAGAAAAATGCCATTTTTTGAGATAAATGATCAGATCTTTATTTCATTATAAAGAGGAAGGTATGCCATTAATAATGGAAAATAACGTCAGCCAAATGACAACCACGACCACGCCTACAGGACCATATCCTTTTCATGAAATTTTCCATAACCAAATCGCAAAGTGGCTGCCCTATGTCCTCGATAGCCTCACGAATTCCATCTTTGAGGTCTTGAATCGACGCTGGGCTGTTGGCGTAGACCTTCTCTTTCACGTGGCCCCAAAGGAAGAAGTCGCAAGGTGTTAAGTCACAAGATCTCGGTGGCCAATTGTGATCACCTCTTCGAGAGATAACACGGTCCGGAAACTTTTCCCGTAAAAGATCAATGGTTTCGTTGCTTGTATGGCACATAGCGCCGTCTTGTTGAAAGTAAACGTTGTCCAGATCAATACCATCCAATTCCGGCCATAAAAACTCATTAATCATCAGTCGATAGCGCAATCCATTCACCGTAACTGTTGCTCCAGCCTCATTTTCGAAAAAGTAAGGTCCAATGACCCCGCGGGACCATAAGCCCAAACAGTCACACGTTGAGGATAGAGAGGCTTTTCAACAATAACTCTTGGGTTTTCCGAGCCCCAGATGCGACAACTTTGCTTGATGACGAAGCCATCGAGGTGGAAATGGGCCTCATCACTCAAGATGAGTTTTCGATGGAATTCCGGATCATTTTCATGCATTTCAAGGACACAATCAGCAAAGACTCGACGTTGTTGATGATCGGCCGGCTTGAGTTCTTTTGTTAACTGAACTTTATAAGCCTTAAGACACAAATGTTTATGCAAAATACTGTGTAAGGACGTTTGTGGAATGCCTAATTCCAAAGAACGACGAGGAATGGACAAACCTGGGTTTTCTTCAACACTTTCGGCTACAGCAGCAATATTCTCAGCTGTTCTTGAGCGACGTGCACGGGTTTTATTCTTCACATCACTAACTTGTCCCGACAGCTCGAATTTTTCTACCAATTTCTGTATTGCGGTCCGACAAGGTGCTTCACGACGACCCAAAAATGTTCGAGTTTTACGAACCGTCTCTGCCACATTTTCACCATTTTTATATTGAAATTTTAATAATTTCAATGCGTTGTTGAATCGTGTATCGTTCCATTTTTATTAATGGCGTAGTTTCTACTTGTCAAATGTCAAAAAATGACAGCTCCAAAAGTGACATCTACCGAGATAGCAGGCTAATTAAAATAACATCTCTTATTGGAAAACCCGTACATATAGTGATAAGCACTTAATTTTCACAATCGAAAATCCTTTTGAAGTGAAATTTTATAATTATATATAGTGGTTTTATTAGTGACTAGGACGTTCTCGCCATCATCGTCTGCACTCTAAACCGACAATCTCTATAGTTGTGTTAAGAACATCATAACGACGTGCAGGTCACGGTTAAAAAGAGAACTAATATGGTGTCTGTAAGTATTTGTATGCCACTAAGGGGTGCCTTTAACTATAGTTTTGTCACCAAAACTTGACAAAAAAAATGATACTGCTGTAGATTATGTCATTTAAATTGATTGGTAACAGATAGGCGTGTGAAAATCTTATTGTTACTTTATTATTTAGATTAAATAAAATGAGGTAAAGCATATAAAAAACTTTTTCATCATTTAACGTGGTACTTTCTATCGAAAAGTCTGATTAGCTTTTGACAATACAAAGGCCGATCGAAATATGCATCAAACTCTTGACACTAGGTACACATAAATTCTTCTCTAGCGATCACTCTAAAAGTAATTTTATTATTTATTTATTTATGTGTCTTTAAAAATACATTCATCGGTCGCATTCAACGCAATCTGTAATATGGCCAATAATCTGTCAAATTAAATGTCACTAAATAGTTCCAATTGCATCATTCCAGAACCAGAACTAGTGATAGTAGAAGTTTATATAGATATGACACTTTATTGTTTTCATGACAATCACTATATGGGGAAATTTGTAGTAAAAATCACGATCTTATCATTATAGTCGGAAAATAGTTTTTGATTAAGTGATTAGTCCGTTATTATCACTAAAATGAAGTGTAGAGCACTGTGCATAGTGAAATGCCTTCAAAATCGGCCATACTTTTCTTGAAATCATTGCCACCATATTGGATACAAAAATTTGATCGATTTTTTTTTTTTTTTTAATTCATAATGTTAGGCGTTTAGAACATTGAAAATAGTCAAGAAAAAGTTTTTGGAGGTACTTTTAAGTTAATTCCAACATTACTTTGGCTGAAAAAATTCAAATTTAATAATTTCCCAAAAATTTATTAAAAATAACTTATTTTTGAGGCGCCTTGTTAATTTTGGATGTAAAACATATTATTTCATTAGTAAAATTTGAATCGTAATTCATTTGGGTAAATATTGCACATATGTGTACCTATACATTACAGAAGATTAAAACCAAAGTCATGTTAATTTAGACGATATAGTGAATTAGTGTTATATGTACATTTCCGTAGAAATATCACTTGCGTACATTAATAATTAATAAGTAGTAAAATAACATTATATGATTTAAATTGATTTTGTTTTTAAAAAGAATATTTTGAAAAGTTATTGCATTGAAAATTTCAAAATTGTAATTGATTGAAACTGTAAATGCTGGCTTTATTGTAAGATATGCATTGAATAATATGGTTTTTGTGTTGCTCTGCTCATCAAGACTGGCAATGTAATGGGAGCACCTTTGGATTATAATCAAAATATTTATGGAATGTGGTATATTGCCTGCTCTAAGAAGATTTACTTTCATAAGCATTTTATCTCGACGTTCATCCATTCGTTTTTTGTTCTGTTTCGATAAATTTTAACCTAAGTTCGTTCTAAACTCGTCTAAGCTTTCACATAGAAATTTATTAGCACATTCAGCGGACAAAAGTTTCACTGAATTTTTATTTAATTCCTTTGCTGCAGTCTCTACTGGTAATAGGACATCTAACATTTTAAATGGTTAAAAATTAAATGTCGCATCGTTTACTGCTGGCTTTCTCGTTGGTTACGTCAACATGGTCGAGCCATCGTCGATTTTATATAGATAATCACGTCATATATGGATAACGCCATACGGGTAACAGAAAACTCCTACACCGGAATCTGGAGAGAGACATCTATTTACTCCATAATTAATGTATATACTACCTTTTTGGGCGATTAACTCAATATTTTATTTATAAATATATTTAATTTTTAACCACACTGTTATCATGTAATTTCAGTGCTTAGTAGGTTTTGTTATACCCTAGACGAAATCTATTGGGTATACTAAGTTTGTCCTTCCATTTGTAACGCATAGAAATAATTATGGTAGAGCAAAATGGAATGAACACCCATGTATAATATTAAGAGTTATTTTGATTTTTGCATGTCCGTCTGTCCGTCTGTCTATCTATCTGTGTGTCCGCACGATAACTCGAGCACGCATGTACTTAGACAACTGAAATTGTGGACATGACCTTTTTTTAAAAAAAATAAAAAAAAAAAAGTAAATTCAAGTTCGAAAATGGGACAAATCGGGTAACTCCTTCAAGGAGTTGCCATACAAAACTTTCGTTTTTCACTACATATTTGGACATTGCTTTAGAGATCATCAGCGTAGAGAGCTGAATTTTTCTACGCGACGTTTTCATAAAAATAGTAAAAATAATTTCATAAATGAGCTAAATTGGGCCATATAAAAATTTTAATTTTTTACGTAGGTATTCTGTGAAAACAATCAGTTCTAAACGTTTTTTGTGTACCCAAAAGTTCTTCAGAATATGAAATGCTATGAAACTAGTTATAATGATTTTTATTGTCCGACGAACCGTTCTAGAAATATATGCGAAAAACCACTTAGAAAATCAAATTTACACAGATGGTTGACCATACGAAATTACATAGACCCAGTTTAGACACGTAAGTCTCAGTATGCTGCCTCTGCCGCACGAAATCTGTAAGTTGGGTGATGCTTCATTCTTGCGCCAACCATCATATTACCGAGAAATTTTCGTGGGGCAGGGGCAGCTTATTGACCCGTCTAAACCGGGTCATAAGGGCATTCATCTAGCTAGAGTATCATAAGAATTACTCTTTGACCAATTCTAGCTTTCTTATTTGTTTTATTTAAAATTTGGATAAAAAAACATCCGCAAGACAACTTATTTGTTTATTCAAAGAAACTTTAATAAATAAATAATAATAATAAATAAAACTGCCACATGAGAAAGTAATTGTATAATCTTTTGAAAATAGCTGAACAGTTAGAAAGAAAACAGTATTTTCCTGAAAAAAAAAATGTCAAAAATATCCGGATTATCGGATAATTAAGGAAAAATATCCGGATAATCGAATAGTCAAAATGGGTCGGATAATCCGGATATTTTGATATCCGGATTGGAAACCCTACTCATAATCATTCCCCAAAAATAGTGTATAGACCCAGATTGGGACGTGAGAACAAAAGTGATGGTTAATAACACTATTATAGAGGGACTATATTGAGTGCTTGTCACGTTCCAATTACCATTTGTCACTATAGGAGGGATTTTGTTAGTCTAATTTAGTATTAATGCTTGTACATAAATTATGAATTATAACTTTTTTTCTTTCTTTTTTAGAAACTTACTTTAATTGTCTATTATTATATGTAAGTATTATTAGATATCCTACAGTTACTTAAAAGATCTAAATCTTAGTAGTGTAGTTGTTAAAATAAATTAATTTGAATTTGTATGCCTGTACGTAATTTCGAATGGTTGGTTATCCCTCTGTGCAAATTTGATTGTTAAAGTGATTTTTTGTTTCTATATTTCTAGAACGGTTCGTCGGACAGTAAATATGATTATAAACGATTTTATAAAATTTTATATTCTGACCAACTTTTCAGTACAACAAAAATGTCTAGGATTGATCATTTTCACAATTACACATAAAAATTCTCAATTCTTGTATGGCAACGCCAAGAAGGTGTTGCCCGATTTCGACCATTCTTGAAATTGTAATTTACTATTTTTACGAAAACGCTTTGTACAAAATTTCAGCTCTCTATACGTGAACGCGTTCTCGAGATATCGTGAGGACAAACAGACGGTCATGCGAAAATCTAAATAACTTTTAACATTATGCTTTGGGGTATCCAATTCATTTTGCTGTACCATAATTATTTCTATGCATTACATACTGAATGGCATATACTTATAGAGCAGTTTATAGATTTAATCTAGATAGAGTATAAAAACAATGTTTTTTTTATTCTATTTCACTTATATTTTCTTTTCTGCCAACAGCTGAATATTAAATTTCAGATTCATTTTTTTACAAATATCAGAGTCTTAATTTAGCATTTCTTTTTTCTTCTCAAATCTCCACTTTTTATTTAGTTTTTTACACAAACTTAGCACTTAGACAATTATATGAAACTGCCAATATTTTTTGTACATTTCTCTATTGTTTTATAAAGCGTTTATCCAACGTTTTTATCAAATTTAAAATATACCAACCATCTTCCTTACTGAAATGCCTTCTAAACTACTATGAACATCTCTAAAAATGCATGCGCATATGTAAAGAAGAATTTTATACCTACATACATATAAGAGAAATGATTTTTTCTTATAATTTAAAAAGAAATAATATTATTCTCTTCAATATTTGTTCAGTGCGGGATTTACTTCAAAAATCATTTTACAGATAGTTTTGTCAGAGGTGGCTGACTTTTGGAGCTGGCTAACTTTAGGAGCACCTACCCTACCTAGCAACATTTTCCTCGTTTCTTTATATTCAAAGTAGATATGTATGTATGTATGTAAGTTATCAAAATAAATAATTGCAAATGGCCATACAATTATAACGTTTATTCCAATTCCGAGTTTCCCATCACAACACCAGCAATTTAGAAAAAAAAACAAAATTGAACTTCTCTCTATCATTTCATTATAAAACTATTAAATTCCCCTAAATTTACGTTCTCTCTTACATGAGCTTCCATCAAAAAAAGTTAGCATAATTCTTAAATAGCCCTAAAAATCCATAATCAAATCTATTAAAAATCCCTTTCTGCACACAAATTTAAATGCTTTGCATAGAATACTTACGCGAAGTGAACGTGCCAATTTTATCACATTAAACTAGTTATGGACTGAAATAGAAAAGTTAACGTCAATAATTTGTTTTCAGGAGCCCGAATGAGTATCATCAACGTTACGACGACTAGGTGTCGCGTGACTGCGGTGCGGTTGTTTGTTACAAGTCCTAAAAAATCACTAAAACTTGACACTTCTTGATGTAATTCACTTGTGACATGCAATAGCGAAGTATCAAAAGCAACGAGGGTTTTGTCACGACATATATATGTATGTATAAATGTTTACCGCCACACATTGAATAAGACGTGTCAACTGTCGAAAAGTTAACGCAAATCAGGTCAAGGAGAGAGCATGAAAATGGAAAAGTTAGGGCATGCACGCAGAAAAGTGCGATTCGCCATACCCGAAACAAAAGAAAAAATTGCAAATTTCAGAGAGCACGGAACTCTATCGTATGTGAATGGAACGCTTATCAGTCAACGACCTACCCGTGTAGTAACTAAAACTATAACTCGAGTTCCTGTAAATATCCAGATATTGCCGAAAATCTCTCCAATACTATCTGATGAAATTCCACCAAAAATTGGATTTGTAAAATGTGGACCGGAAATAGATTTTCGGAATCATGGTCCATCAGCAGCTATAACATCTGGAAAACGATTTACTCAAACAACTTATATAGTACCCGAAAGACCGAACAGAAGGGACACAGAAAAAATCGAAAAATTAAAAGCTCGTCACATTGTCGTCATAACTACCCCACCGATTCGCCCAGTTCATCCAAAAATGGAAGATAGCATAATAAATTCGGATAGATTTTATCGATGTCGATTAATCGAAGACATTTTATTACGAAAACGGAAAGATATTAAATTATCTTCTCAGGCAGATGAAATACGCAAACCACAACCGATCATAGAAGACGAGAATGATTCGCAAACAATCACCGTACAAAGTATAGGCAACAACCTATTTTCATCGGAGCACAACACCGGTGTAGTTACTGATCTTCTTCAGAGATGGAATCGATTTCGCTATAGAGAAGCAACCAGACTAAAAACAGTTTCCGATGAGAATGCTAATCGCAAAGATCCGCTCGAGGCAGTATCGTTCCGAGACCGCATTAAAGCTGATGTAAGGAGGTCAGTTAGTTGCTTAGTAGTAGTGAGTGAATTTGTGTGTGCAAATTTTCTTTTGTTTTATCTTTTGATTTGATTTAATAGTTGAATTTTAACTGTTAATGCAATTGTGGCTTACGTTATTTAATGTGTTTTCATTATTTTCGTTTTTGTTGTTTTTTTTTTAATTTGTGAACAAAAAGAATAAAATTTAAATTAAAGCGCGCAATTGTTATTGTTTTCGCTTGTTCTTGGATCAAAATTTATATTTTAATTGAAAACTGCAAGTAAACTGGGAAAAACTGTTCACGTGCATTTTTTGTTTGATTGTTTCGGCGGTTCGTTGTAGCTGGCGGAGGCGGCAAACGGTTCTAAAATAGTTTTTTATCTATCTAATTAGAATTTTATGCCCTCGTTAGGGCGTTGAAGGAATAAACAGTGCAAAGTTTGATTTTAATTTGAGCAGAGGTAGTAAAACTGGTAAATTGTCTTATTTTAATTTACTGATTTTTTTCTAACTGTTAATTATTGATAATTTGTATTTAGTTGTGTAGAGATATATACATACATATATATTAGATGAAAAAGTATTGTGAAAAATTACCATTATTTCATATTTTCCGTTATAATTTGTTGATATTTTTTACTTCATGTTTCAATCATTCTCATATTTTTTTGCTTTTGAAAATGGCTACTGTTTAAAATGTTTGAAACTTGTGAAAGGGAAAGATAAAATATTTTTTATGTATCTTTATTACCGGTGCGTAGACTTGTCCACACTTTTGCACATAAGTACTATTTCTGACTTTTTTTATAACTGTGCTATACTTAGGTGGTTAGGTTACATAGGTCAGATGGATTCTTCTAAGATTACATGGTCTGCTTCATTGTCGGGTTCATTGTGTCTATTAGATGCATGCAAGTCTTTCTTCTGAGGATATAGATTCATTGGAATATATTCCCTAAGGACATACATAAATCCACACTGTTTCTCTAAGAAGTTTCAGAATACATTTAAGCAGACAACTAAAAACAGATAAGCAAGGCCTGCTATAGCCAAATGTAATGCCACTCAGTTCATAGATAATAACGGACTTGAATAACTGACAAGTCTTGGCTAACTTTAGAAAAGTTTCGAATAAAACTTTTTCATTGATTTCAATCTTTTTTCTTTTGCACATTTTCGTTTGTAAACTGAGAAGCAATTTTGTTTTTTATTTTCAGCTGAACAAATTGCTGCTATTATTAAAATGAAAGAAAAGGATTGGTGTATGAATTGAATTGGTTGGTGGATAGGCTTTATGGCTATGTAATGGATGTGGATGCTTCGTTTCAATATAAAATCAACGATGCCTCGATCGATCTGATGTAAGGAAGCCTTCAATTTTTTCTTAGAAATTTACTTGAAATTGTTTCTTCACAATTTTAATGCATTAAGCCCAATTCAGAATCGGCGCAGCATGCATCATGATGCATGCTGCAAAGATTTTGCCGGCCAAAGCACAATCGACGCAGCAAGCCTATTTGCAACAAGCAGTGTAGGAAACTTTGTAATGCTAACTTTTGTTTATAATTCACAATTATTTAAAAACATAACACCTTAATACCGAGTTTTTATATTGTGCATAATTTTAATTTCGTCGTTTTTCTTTAAAAAAAAATAGATCCGGAGGAAATATGAGTTAAATAAGATTTGAAATTTTTTTTTTGCCTCAGTATGTTGGCAGAACTGTTGCAGCATGCATCAAATTTTAAAAATTTCTAAACTCTTGCATCATGATGCATGCTGCGTTGATGCATGCTGCGCCGATTGCGAATTGCGCCATATGATCCCATGATATTAAACCTTGCTGCATGCTGCGTTGATGCATGCTGCGCCGATTCTGAATTGGGCTTTATTGTAGTCGTCCGACAGCGCGTCTTGGGCCGCTAAAAATTTTTATGAGCGTACAGAAAATGTTTCGGCAGAATTTTTATTCACTCTTCTCAAGAGTTATTTTCAGATGTACGCGTGTACGCTCAAAAATTGTTAGCGATCCAAGCACCTATAATAAATGCATAAATATTCTAAAGAAAAAATTTCCAATAAAGTTTCAAGAAAAAATTGAGAGCTTCCTTATATCATGTCGATGCATCGTTGATTTTGTATTGAAGCAATAAATGTTTTTTTTTTTCATTTCGTTGAAAGATAGAAACTTCTAAGGGCAAACGACACTAATGCGCTTTTTGAGGCCATTCCCTTTAACTCGTACACGAATTTGTCTGTCTATTTATTTATATATTTCTTTTTTACTATTTTCGACACTCTCGTAGACCCACTTTTCGTCATCACAGTGAGTGGCACACAGGTTCATGCACTGACATATATAAAATGGACTGCTGATACTACTGAAATTCCTTACATTATTTGACATTATTATGGGATCACTTTTCTATAGTTGTCCCTTTTTGGTTTAACTACTTTATTCCGCTGAACTACAAATAATAAGTTCTATACAAAATACACCATAGTCCAGTTTCAGTTCAGTGGTTTTCCAAATGAATATATAGGATAGAAATAGATGGCAATACAATATTTGTAATCCTTTCTCTGTAGGTACTAGGTACTTTAGGGGCTGGTAGACAAAAATTGCTTAATTTTATTTCTTTAAAAATCAAGTTTAAAAAATATTTGATGTTGTAGGAGATAAGCTTCCAAGAAGAGAAATAATTTCGAGTGCTTCTATAATTTGTTGAACTTTTAATATGAATATTAAAGCAAAAGCAAAACTTGAAATTACGATAATTGTCACACCCTGCCAAAAAAAGTTGACCCATATGAAATAGCAAATCAGGCAGTCCATGTTATATATGTCAGTGGGTTCATGTCGCGTAACAATTGAATCTATCAAAATTTGAACCGGAAATTTCCATGGAAAACCCGGAAAATCGGGAAAAATCATTTGAAAATTTGGTACAAATTTGATTAGTGATAAATCCGTTTTAGGAAAAATTCAGAGTTTTTCGATTTTTCCGAAAAAATTTTCCGGTAAAATAGTTTTCTAAATTATGCAGGATCAAGTTCCCTATCAACTGGCATCATTACTTTCTCTCCGACAATGGTGAAAACTTGCATGAAAAATCGAGGAAAATACATGTAAATGTTTAAAAAAATTTCATAGTAATAGGAAAAGTCTGTGGAAAACATGAAAAATCGGGAAAATTCATGTTATATGGGATCAAGTTGGAATACAGCTAAAAAGCGCTGTTTAAAACATAATTTGAATTTCAGAAAACCGTTGCAATACTTCAACGATTTGATACTCGAAAAATTTTTGTTTTCGGATCGGCACCAAGCATGACTTAAAAATTGTTTTAAAATATCTCCATGCAACACGTAATAACAATTTAGTTAACGTGAAAAAGGCAGAAAATAAAATAAGTAAAAAACGAGTTTTCAAATAAAACTGAGGCCAAGCCACATGAAAAAGTAGAAAATAAACTTTTCTTCACACACAGAGGTGGACTCAGATTTTATTCGCTGACAATCACCGATATATTTCAGTATGATCAATCAGAGGTAATAAGTGATTTGATTCATGAAGAGAAAGAATATTCAAGAGAAATGTCCCAATCAAAAAATCTGAGTCCACCTCTGTGTGTGAAGAAAAGTTTATTTTCTACTTTTTCAAGCGGCTTGGCCTCAGTTTTATTTGAAAACTCGTTTTTTACTTATTTTATTGTATTCTTCTTTTTGAATACTGCAATACATCACTTTCGCCATAACTGCTGGATATCTGTTATCACTTGTCTGTGTCTGTTCCTTGAAGTTCTCTCATCTCCTAGAAGTGGCTAGCCTGCTGTTTTTGATCGCTAGAGCAGAACATGTCGAACTGAGTGGATGTTTTTAGAAATTTTACAGCTTCGACAGAAATCGTTTGTTGAGTGACCCGTTACCACCCCTACTAGTTTCCTGCCGTCGGCTCTGCTCCACCTAAGGAGCTGTCATAATTGCCGCAATACATCAGGTATTCCGATTCATCCTTCTACTTAGTCTAGTAAATTCTTGATATATTTATGTAGGTACTGAAAATTATTCAACGTCTACTAAAAATAAATGTGCAATTTAAACTAGTAGTAACTTAACGCATAATAATAGGATGAAGATTTTGTGTATATTGAAATATAATAGTGATCGCCAGTCCTGTTTTGTTAGCTTCTCCATCAGGGCCGCACTGGGTCTTGAAACCAACCCGGGCAAATATGTAACGACAAACCAGCCCCTTTGGGTTTTCAAAAATTACTTTTTTATAAGAGTGAGGCAAGTGAGGTACTTACCGCAGACGTTTTAGCTTAGAGATGCCGTTTAAAACAATTTTTTTACTGCGGCGAAAATACAACATTGCATTTGACAAATATAAATTATTTTTCAGTTCTGACCCCTTTTTGAATAAATTTTTTGTTCTCGAATTGAATTTACCCGGTTGACAAGTCTCAGGTTGGTTCGTGATTCTGACATGGAAGACATTTTTGACAGTCCTACAAAATTTTCTGAAGATATGGATATACCAGCAAACTCTAAAGAAGACTCGGACTTTTTGAAGCACAAGATGATGATCCCAGTATGCCAACAAAACAAAAGTTTCGTATATCAATTTATTAATCGATTTATATTGTTTTATTCTTGCTGACGTGAATGCAGGAAACATTGGAACAAGTTTTCGAAGATTTTGGATTCCTTTCTGGCGATCTTCTCAGCAAATGGACGACGAGAGAATGAGAAAAGTCGTTTTTGGATTTGCATCAATCACTATATAGCCTTCAATAATCTTATCTAAATGTTGAAATCACGCTCCGAGTTTTTCTAACATTGCCAATGAGGATAGCTTCATGTGAACGAAGTTTTACCAAATTGAAGTTAGTAAAAAAATTATCTCCGTTCTACAATGCGTCAAGTAACATTGTCGAAAAAGAGATGACAAGCATTCTGAATTTCTAGTTCGCGGCGAAGAAAACTAGAAAAGTCTATCTATAAAATCTTGCAATAAAAAATGGATAGTCAAGCCGATCTCAAGGCCTTAAATTCCTTCACTTTTAAGTCAGAGATAGTCCGAGATTGTCTGCGAACCATTAAAAATGTATCAATTAGACACAAATCGTCCTCATGTGTATGTGGGTAACGAAACATGAGAGCCATAAATGCAATGAAATTGCTGACGGCCTAGGCCTCTTTTGCCTAGGAAACTCCCTTTTTATCGGACCAGAGCCAGCATTTTTGTGGCACTTCTAAATGTTACCTCAGAGTTATCTTAAATAGATGGGAGAATAAATAAAAATTCCTTTATTTGGAAAAACTACAAGGACTTCGTCAGACAAAACAGTTAATTGACACCTCTGACAGAAAAACAATGGAATTCGTACTCCTCAGAAGATCATAGAGCTCTTCTCAGGACACTGCTTTTTGTGGTATCATCTAAACAAGACGGGTTTGGCTGAGACTGCATCCTGCCGCTTTTTCTCTCAGATGATCATGAAACTTCAGCAAATTGATTCCTTTGAGTGTCCTGATTACAATTTTATTCTTCTTTTATTCTATCATTCCTTCCCAACCAATTTTACGTTTGAAAGTTTGTTTTTGTACGTCTTGCAAAAGGGAGTCATTCCTTACATATTGTGAAAAGCTCTAAGCAAATGCACAAAGTTGAAGACACTTTTCGTATACTTACCATAAAAATGTTAACAACTTTTGAATTACTTCTCAATTTAAAAGAGTACCAATTTCATAGTAATACGAAAACCAAAAATGAAATACGAAACTATTCAGATATTGCACAAGCCATAATTATAAAAGATGGCTATCATTAGCTGGGTTTCTAGTTGGCGTATGTACTGGGAGTCCCTGTGCAACATAGGATAAGAAAAAGCAGTGCAAATTCCAAAATTCCTTTTTTCTTTCAAAGTATCATCAATAGACCAAATCCGCAGATCTAATCCAGTCAAAACAGTAGATTTCTCCCACTCCGAATGTGAAAGACAAAAAAGTTTTCATTGGCAGTAAATATCATGGCCAAAATTATCTGTGTTTTACGTTAAATAATATTCATCGACTACTTCCTGGAAAATATTATTTTATTATGTGTCTTCATTGGATCGATTTCACGCTGAATTGATGGAAAAACGGACCCATTTCGAGACGAATATAATTCTCTTTTTTTCGAATTGCGCTAAAAATTGCTCCGCTTGCTAGATTTGGCCCCTTGTGATCTCTTTCTCCTTCCAATGTCATGACTCAATGGAAAATTTTTCAAGCGTGAGACACAGTGCTGGGTTTTCCAACCTGGGACGGGATTCTGTAACCACGGAGAATTTGGGAGATGAGAATATTCGTTTTCTCCGATTAAGCTCCCTATAATTCTCCATTCTCAATTCACGAACATGGTTTGAGAATTAGGGAAAATGTGAGAGAAATGCGAAAAGAGAGATTGCAATTCGCACCGGTTAATTTGAAAATTCGTAGGTTACCTAGGTTACCTACCTTCTCAAAATACAACAAAAATAGACAATATGCTCAGTTGGGAATTCTTCTTCTTAATTTTCCACAACTAAAACATCGGCGAATTTTAACAAGTGGAGTAGAGAATTTGGGAATTTTCAAAACAAATTCGCCGAGTTACAGAATTCCGAGGAGAATTAACTGTCAAAACAACTCTCATTTCACAAATTCCACAATTCTCTGTGTTGCAGAATCCGGCCCCTGGCCGGCCTCACAAACTTTGACAGTTCTGTAGAATATATGAGATCAGGTTATCAAGCTCCCAATAGGAAAGTTGGTGAGGCCGCCGGCCAGGTTGAGGTTGAACTGGACTAGGTCTACTTTTTACTCTGCTGGAACTTTGTCAGCTTTGACAGCTAATTTTTGTAATCAATTGATGCCAGTATAAGGTCTGTTCGCGTACTTCTCGTGCAAAAACTTTCTGGGTTAAAACTTACTCGTGTGGTGAGGGAAGAATGTAAAATGCATGAAAAAGTACGGGAACGCTTTTCATGCAATTTCGTGAAAAACAAGAAGAAGAAGTGTAGAATAACATTTGCGAATGAATGTTGTTTAATTTTTTGTAACTTGCTGTAGTCTTGAAAAGTCCAATGAGAGTATTGGAATACTTAAACTATCTTCATTCGACATTTTGATTGCGCTTTAAAAACTTTTCAGAAAATTCCAAAAATGATTTTTCCTATGACAGTTGTCAATTTTCCTTGCAAGAATTGTGCAGTAACTAAAAACTTCGGGTAAAATCATGCAAGAGGGGAAGCTGTGACGTATGCAAAACTCGTGTAATTTTGTGTGCACGAGAAAGTACGGGAACGGAAATTGGGTAAGTTCATGCAAATTCATTGCAATGCATTGTCCCAAAACTGAGTACGCGAACAGACCTATTTTTTACGGGAAATTTGTTGAAAAAAGTTTGGGAAACATATTTAACGTGAACATTTATTCCTGCTGTAGTAAATTATTACAAAATAATTTCAATTTTCAAACCAATTGCCCAATTAATTGCTATCATACAGAAGTTTTCAAAGTTCGTATTGTGAGTTGCAAAAGGTTGCAAACGTCATCAGTTTGAGGTTCTTAAAGTTATACTGAGGTCGAGGTTGGAAAAGCTAGCGCTGTGTTTCGGCCTTCATTTATCATCACTGAAACAAACAACAATTCTGCATAGTTCGAGAATTTGTTTGGAAAACTTATAGAAGTTGGAAAACCATTGGGCAAGGTGTATCGAACTAAAAGAAAAATATGTATGTAAATAAAAATGGAATTTTTGTAAGAAAGAATCTTACGTCACTGCGTATATCTTGGATTGGAAGAAATACAGTTTTGATTTTAAAATAAATTCGGTGAGAACTTCTTTAATTCACAACAAGATTGAAATATATAAAATTTATTCAAACCGTTATAGTCTCTATCTTAAAGTAATAAACTTACATACTGACATTGGATGATTCAGGATGCTTTATAAAAATTTTATTTATGCCAATCTGCTGTGCTGACCTCAAATAAATCGACAACCAGCAGACAACAAGATTTTAAATTTACCGAGAAATTTTCTTTCAAGTCCATGAACCCATAAAAAAATTTGTTTTGATTTAAGAGTTCCGAAACAATATTTTCATCAACTTTTCATAAAGTGGTAATTTTCAAAAAAAAAAAAAAATCTGAGAAATATAATAAATTGCTTTGGGTATTTTTTTTTGTCTTTTTCGTCTTTTTGGAATTAACTTTTCCTCGAATGATAATTCAATAATGAACCGTAGAATTATAAGTAGGAACTCGTGTTTTTTTTTTAAGAATTCTGGTTAACCTCGATAGGTATAATTAATGCAAATCGGAAAATTTATATACATGTGGGATTTATACTTGGCTAGGGCATTAAAATAATAATAAACCGACTTTAAATTGAATTTATTTTATTTTTAAGCTTGACAAACGAGATCGGCTGACTTTGACTATCCGCTCTGTACTACCCTCCCAGACTGCTGTCATCTCTGCGGCATGGAACGTTCCTCCTGACCTTTGTGGAGTTTACACTGCGTGGTCTTGTTGTGTTATGTTTAGGGTGTGTTCAAACTTTACAAATCCTACATACATACTTATGTAGGTCTTAAGACGAGGCTATATCAAGGGTTTAAGAAAAAAAATGATGGCACACTGTACTACATATGAGAGTGTTCATAAAAACGCTGCGGAAGCAAGCGATGTGGAAAGACACCTCGAGGTATCTCGCTCGAGAATGAAATTTTTCATTTTTGCGCGACGTGCAGCAGAGTGCTAATTTTTATGGGTGGCATATTCTTATAAGTTTTTTCCTTTAATATAATCGAAGGGTTTACTCATTCTCATATACTGGAAGAATTTATGACGATCAGTATGTAAATCTTCATATAGATGATGTAATTCGTCAAATTTCAGACTTTTCGTATTTACAAGTAAACAAAGCAGCGGAAGTACATTTATGTGAAAAATTCCATATATTTGTACTAAAATTTCTTCTTCAGAATCTGATGACATAAATTTGCGATTTACCAAGAAACTGACCGCCATGTTGTGAACACTATATCTCGAGATATCATCTTGTGCATAAATCAAAATTATTTTGAGTTTTGGGGCAAATGTTACACCTTTAAGGATGGTCTACCTATGATGGGGTCGCCATTGTCACCCCTATTAACGGAGATATTTATGAAAAGTTTGAAGAAACTAATTTTAAGAAGTCCGCGTTTTAAGGACCAGATTGGCCCTTCTGGTACCGACAATAAACAATTGAAAGAATTTTTGCAATATATTAATAGTATGGAAGAAAATATAAGGTTTACATTGGAAGTAGAGGAGAATGATGGCTGCACATGGGGCATGAGACCGAGGGTTGTGCATTGGATGTACACCTCGATCGTCAGACCATTGCTCACATATGCCTCCTGTGTATGGTGGCCGAGGACGCTTGTGGGGACTGCGATCCGGAAGCTGGCGGGCCTGCAAAGGCTTGCCTGCTTGGGAAATCTGCCACCCCTGGATCTTGTCAGGGCAGAGGCCAAAAGGGCTGTGTGCAGATTGTGCTTATGGGGATGTTGGGAGGGCGGCTGGACTGGCTCTTCTCATTGCTGTATGGCATATCGGCTGGACTTGGAAAACCCTCTGGCCGGTATGGCACGGGATGCGATGGTACCAGAGCTTCGTTTCGGGCGTCGCTTCTCTGTAAGCTTTCCTGCAAGGGAATCGTGGACTGAGGGAGGTGCCTTATCGTGCCTTCCCCGGTCTGCTCTAAAAATCTTCAACGACAGCTCTCTCACTAATGAGGGAGCTGGGGCAGGTGTCTACTTTCCTGAGCCTGATTATGGAATGGAGTACTCACTTGGAAAACACACCACTGTCTTCCAGGCTGAAGTCTTCGCCATCTTAATGGCAGCGAAGTTAGCCCTTGATATGCAAATCAAGGGGAGAGATATCGCTATCCTTTCGGATAGTCAGGCAGCCTTGATGGCTCTGAATGACCCTCGGATAACGTCTAAGTTACTGGGGGACTGCAGGTCGTCAGTGGATAAGTTGTGTTTTCACAACAATTTGTCCCTCCTGTGGGTTTCTGGTCACATGGGGATCATGGGGAATGAAAGGGCTGACCTTTTAGCTAGGGCTGGCTCCGATTCTCCGTTCCTCGGACCGGAGCCCGCCGTAGGCGTTGCCACCTCGAATATCGGGTCTTTCATAAAAGCGGATGTTCATAGGAAACATCAGCAGAGATGGGAGAACCTGAGTGCTTGTAGGTGTACAAAACGGTTTCTTGATGGGCCCAATGGGAATATCTCCGATTCTCTCATGGACCTCAGAAGGAAACAATGTAGAACCGTGGTTGGCATCATCACCGGCCACAGCTCACTTCACGCTCATCTAACAAGGATGGGAGTTGTTGACAGCCCTGAGTATCTGTCCTGCATGGAGGGAGAGCCTGAGACAACCGAACACTTTTTGTGTGAGTGTCCGGCCTTCGCCCGGAGCAGACTGGATACTCGAGGGTCTCCCCTTCTATCTGTGGATAAGCTGAAAAACCTTTCTCACCAAGACTTGATGCGCTTCATTAAGAGGACAGGAAGGTTTTGGTGAATGGGATTCAGGATAGTACAATGGGCCGCTGTGGCCTCCGTGCTTGGGTTGGGTATCTCCTGTTCCCCCTGTTTTCGAAAAAAAAGGAGAATGATGCTTTAAACTTTTTAGATCTCAAAATTAGTCACATGGATTCAAAATTTAAATTTGAAATTTACGCAAAATAACTTTTACAGATAATTTAATACCAGTAGACTCAAAACATGCGTATAGTACGAAATTGTCGGCCTTTCATGCTATGCTTAATGTCCCATTAGACAAATATACCTATCAAAAAGAACTAAATATAATTAAAAATATTGCAATAAATAACGGATTTAATACTAAATTAATAGATAAATTGTTGTATAGAAAAGAAATAGCGAGCTTAATACAAATAAATGGGTGAAACTACCTTTCGCCGGAAAGATTTCCTATAAAATAGTAAAACTTTTGAAACATAAGCTTAAGAGGAGTCAGTACCAAGATTTGCAAGTTTCATACATTTTTCAATGCGAATTTCTTGCAAACTATTTATGACAGAATAATGATTTATATCTTAAATTAAAGGTAATGAAGAAGTCTAGTAAAACCCGTCGGCAAAAATTAAAAAAACTGTATTGGAATAGAGATATTAGCTCGGAAACTTGTTAAAAATGGTAAAAATTGAAGTCTTTTAAATCAAATTCCTGTGAGTAGGTATTCTCATTTGTTTAAATTGTGACTATTTTAGAAAGATAAGGCCTAGATATAGCAAATAACGCCGAGTTTTTTCATTTTTAATGGCGCTTTTTATAATTATTTGACTCTAAAGTACTTGTTTTTTCTCCCGATATTTCACCGACGAGAAATTGCAATATTTTGTTGAAAGTTGTTGCAATACAAAGCAAAATATCATATTTAACAATTATGAACAAAACAAATTTAGGAGAGTTAATTCTCGTTAAAAATTTTCAATTTATGTGAACTGCACATTTTCATTTTTCGACTTAAATTATCGCATGTTGGGTCTCTGTTTTTTACGCTAGATGTCTCTAATGTTCTTTTGGTCTAGGTCTAGGCTAATTTTATATGAATTTTCTCACTTTCAGGACACAAACCTACGTATAGTATATTTTATAACCTACAGATATCTAAATTAAAACTTTTCCTGAGTACTGACTCCTCTTAATGTTAATGCAGATTTTTACAATAGAAACACAATAAAGAATATATTGGTAAATTCTAAAAGTAAGGATGATAAACTGTTGAAATCGGGTGTATATGAAATTTTTTGTAATGATTGTGGCTGCAGTTACATTGGACAAACAGGTAGAGATTTCCGTACATGATTTTCTGAACATATTAAATCTGTTAAAAATAATAAACAGAATTACGCTCTTGCAAAACATTTAAATGAATTCAAATTCAAATTCAAATTTATTATTAACATAACTATTGTACAATTAACACATAAATCTTTTTTATTTGTACAAGAAAATCAAAATAAAAACAATTTGACTAAGTAGTATGTACTAATGGAAGAGAGACAGAAAGCTCAGACAATTAGAGTATAATTAACTAAAAATATAAAACAAAAAATAACAATATAAAGTAAAAGAAAAAAAAAGCAATGCTAACTACTAAAGATTGGACTGGATCATGTCTTTTATCGATTGTGATAAGTCATTCCATATTCTAATAGCATGGCAAAAAAACAGGCGTTGGGTGATAATGAAATTATTCCGCGGTAGTAACAAATGATGTGTTCTGTTGAACTTAGGAAATACCAAGAGGTCGTAAACATACCGAGGACATTTAAACTTAATAATTTTGATTAAATAAAGTAATCAAGATAAACAGAAATATAACACCCCAAAGTTCAATTTTTAAATTGAGAAACACGATCAAATCTCCTGAGACTATGATATCGGATGATAGAATTAAAGGCAATCTCAACTTTTCTTCTATTATTGTAGTAATCAAGCTTTCCAAATATTTCACATCCATAAGTCATAATAGGTTTTTAACAATGTACGCACTAAAAATAATCGCGTGTGAAATGGCTAGATACCCATAGAGAATGAAGTCCTGCATAAACTCTACTCACAACAGAATTGTTATAACAACAACAACAATAACAACAATATTACTTTATTACGGTCAACTGTATAAAGATTACAAATCTTATGTGATACAAAATTATTGTTTTAAATGGAAAACAAGAAAAACAAGATTAAGCAAATTCAATTAAATTAGAAAAAGAGAGGAAAGAAATAAAAACTAAAAAAGACAAAATAAGAGCGCTGCCCGAAATGAGAATGACAGCGTGGTAAAAGAATTTTTAAACTTCTTTGAGAGCGCAAGAATTGCAGCTTATTGTATAGAAATTGTGGCCTCTTTTTATGAATTAATTTATGTAAAAAATACAAGTCGCGATGAGCAAAATGGGTATCAAGAGTATGTCCAAGGGCTGCATTAACTTGCATTGAGATGTGGGCACTGCGTGTTAAGTTGAAAACATATCTAGTACAATCATTGAATGCAACTGTCAATCTTGAACGGCAAACTGAGTCTAACTTGGGAAATACTATTGTGCCATACATAAAGTGGGGTAGAATCAAACTACGTACCAGTTTTAATCGCATATCTGTAGACAATAAATACCCACAGACTCTCAACTGTCGTAAGGAGCCATATACTTTGCCTAAAATATTGGTAACGTGACTGCAGCAAGTAAATTCACTGTTCAGGACTACACCTAAATTTTTCACAGAGCTAGAGAATGGTAAGGTAAAGTTATTTAAAATAACTCGTAGTAGCTCTAATGCCTCGAGGTGGTTTCTATAGATCGACATACACACAGACTTGCTAGGATTCAGTTGAAGCTTATTAGCTAGCGACCAGTCGTAAATTCTCATTAAATCTTCATTTACACGAGCAACACAATCTTCTTGTAACCCAATTGGTCTGCTCAAGTAAATTTGTACGTCATCAGCATACAGATGAATGTTCACATTCTTAATCAACTCAGGCAAATCATTGATGTATAGACTGAATAAGAGAGGACCTAGGATTGATCCTTGGGGTACTCCACAGTATGAGAAAGTTCGACATAGAGTCTAGAGCTTTGACTGCTTGTAGTCTACAGGTGAGAAAACCTTTAATCAGCTTGATGACTGAAGAGGAAAAATTCAAGCAATTCGAAAGTTTGTAAAGGAGCAAATTGTGATCAACTGAGTCAAAACCCTTACTAAAATCCAATAAGACAAAGATAGTTAAATCGTCTAGATCTAAGGATTCAATAATATCCGTAGAAACCTTCAGAAGGGCAGTTTCGCAGCTGTGTCCACTTCGAAAGCCTGACTGGAAAGATGATAGAAGCTTATGCATGTCAAGATATTTGGTGTGAGCTGATTGTACATTACTGTTTCAAAGAGTTTGCTGAAGTAACACAGCAAGCTAATAGGCCTATAATCATTAATTCCATTAGGATGAGGTTTTTTAGAAACAGGGACAATGAGGGTTTTTTTTCCATAACGACGGAAGTTGAGAAGTTGCAAGACAATACATAATTATAAATATGTACAAGAATATCAGCATCAATATTGCATTGTGGAGATTCTCTCCCAGCAACGCCCAGTGATATGCAGATCCCATGTAAGTGTTTTATTGAAAATCACCCCAAGAATTTTAGCTGAATCAACAATATAGGAATAGCAGTGTTGTTAACGGAAACTGACGGAAAACCATCCATATTTAGTACACGCCTATGTATGTATCAGCAAACACTTAGATTTTAAGGGATTAAGCCTTAGTTTATTATTACAGGACCACAAGTAAATAGCCTCCAAATCCTCATTTACCCTAGAGATACAATCTTCAATCACAGGCCAAGTACACTAGATCTATACAATTGAACATCATCAGCATATAAGTGCAGATTAGAATACTTGACGTGAGCAAATATATCATTTATAAACATGGAAAATAACAGGGGCCCAAGAATGGATCCCTGAGGTACACCAGATACCACTGGTAAAAAATATGATTGAGAACCATTTGAAAAAACTGCTTGTGACCTGTTGCTTAAGTAGTCATAAATTAAATTTGCAGAATGAGAAGAGAAGTTGAAATTCCTTATTATAAGTTTCGTGTGAAGAAGTCCATATATGATTAACGGTATCAAATGCCTTGGAGTAATCTAAAAGAACTAGTACCGTTAGTTCATCTTATCGACCGCACGCGCGATATCATTGCTCACTTTAAGGAGAGCAGATGTACAGCTATGCCCAGGACGAAAACCAGATTGATGCTTGTGCATAAGACCATTCAAAAATAAATAATGACAGATTTGTAAGTGCATAATTTTCTCAATTACCTTAGAGAGAAATGGTAACATACTTATAGGCCAAAGCTCACTACAATGCGAGCTGGTGTTTTTAGGTACTGGATTTACTTTAGCTGCCTTCCATGGCAGAGAAAAGCTATACTAGTAGTAAAGCACGAGTTACAAATATGTGTGAGTGCAGGAAGAATATAGGGCAAGCACATCTCAATGAATCGGACAGGATTTGATGCTATTAATTACAGCAAAAATGTCTTCATTTGTGACACGAGAAAAATTAAAAATTGGACCTGAAGAAGAATATTCATGAGATTGAGATAATAACGCGTCAACAGTATCATCTACAAAATACAGAAGAAATTGAATTGAATTGGGATCAATATCAAAATTATTTTTACGAGATGAACTAATGCTATTCATCCGTAAATTTTTCCAAAGGAAGCTGGACATTATTTTAGCATTGATAATAATCTGAAAATTTTACATATAGAGAAGACAGGTAGAAAACTGGATATTTTAGAATCTTTTAAAATTAAAAAAAAAAAAATAACCGGCCAAGTGCGAGTCGAACACGGCGCACGAAGGGTTCCCCCAAGAAACAATTTTTTTTTATATATCTTGTAGTAACCGCAAAGTTTCCATTACCCAATTATATAACTTGAGTTATACAGGGTGTTTCCCCTTAGGAGGTCCATAGAGCGGGAGGTGATAGTACTCACCTAGACGAATCAAAAATTGTATGGCAGGGGGGGGGGGGCAATATCAACCGTTTAGGAGTTACAGGGTGATTCATAAAAACGTTAGATTTTCACAAAACACCCTGTATATTAAAAACTACAGAGCGTATGGTCACAGTTAAGGGCTCACTGTATGCAGAACTTCATGGCCTTTCCAACGACAGATCAACCAGCCCCGTACCCCTCTCCCCACAGAAGTTATGAAGGTCTAAACTAAAAATTTCGGATTTTCTTTCCTTTTTTTTTAATTTGACCTCTATTATTTTTGCAAAATGGTCGTTAACATAACTTTTTTTTATAAAAACTGTAAACTGTAGACTCTCCTCTTTAATATGACCTATTACACCCAATGTGCTATCTGAAGCCCTTTAAAAGTTATTAGCTCTAAACCTATTCTCAAACATATTTTCAAACCTATTCTCAACGATAATTTGTTCCCTTAGCACGTCACTTTAAAAAATATCGTCTTTTTTCGGTGTGACCTGAATAGGTTATGAGCTAATAACTGTTTAACGGCTACAGTTAACACATAGGATGTAATAGGTCAACTTAAAGAGGAAAGTCTGCAGTTTACAGTTTTTATAAAAAAAAGTACTGTTAACGACCTTTTTGCAAAAATAATAGAGGTCAAAGTAAAAAAAAGGAAAGAAAATCCGAAATTTTTAGTTTAGACCTTCATAACTTCTGAGGGGAGAGGGGTACGGGGCTGGTTGAGCTGTCGTTGGAAAGGCCATGAAGTTCTGCATACAGTGAGCCCTTAACTGTGACCATACGCCCTGTAGTTTTTAATATACAGGGTGTTTTGTGAAAACCTAGCTTTTTTTATGAATCACCCTGTAACTCCTAAACGGTTGATATTCCCCCCCCCCCCCCCTGCCATACAATTTTTGGTTCGTCTAAGTGAGTACTATCACCTCCCGCTCTATGGACCTCCTAAGGGGAAACACCCTGTATAGACTGGTACTCGAAACGTCTTTGTAACCACTATAAACCCCTTATAGAGGTTAAATGGAGGATTATATAAAGGTTACCGTGACTTGATTTAGGTAACGTTATATAACTAAAAGTTTTATAAAATGAGTAACCAAAATATTCTGGTTACCTTAATATAACTTCTTATATAACCCAAGGTGCTCTCGATTAATTTATTTTGGTCATAGCAGTGGTTGCGGTAATGTTTCGGTCACCTTTATAAACGTTGTTTATAATGGTGATGGTAACGTTTCCACAACGCTTGGAATTCTCAAACTGATTACTTTCAGTGATTGAAATGTTAGGGAAATTATTTTGCGTTACATTTATAAAACAATAATATGCAAATATTTACGAATCCTATCTTGACATAGAATTTCGATTTTTTTTTTTTTGTATTGTATTTTTATAATGTAAGGGGGTTTAATATTTTTACATTTTAGAAGTACAATTTTTCGGCATATATGTGGTGAAATTCAGCTGCAATTGAAATTTTACTGTGAATATCATCATACATAGATACTTCCAAAAAATACAGACCGCTCCAAAAATAAGCAATATTTAATAATTTTAATTAAATATGACAAAATTTAAGATTTCCACTTATGTGACATTAATTCAGAAAAATTACATAACATACTTTAGAAATGTTATGTACCTAAAAAAGATGTATTTTCTTCATATAAAAATAAAACGGAAGCCATATATCTGCAATTTAAATAATTGGCTTAACCGACATTTTCTTTTTAATCTGCAATAGACAGATGAAAAAATGGCGGCTTGTACTTAAATGAACAAATTACCATAGTTTTATATAAACTGAATGACCCTTATAAAACTTCTAGAAATATTATATAAACTGAGGGAACTACCATGCCTCGAAAATGGTCCTTATATACCCTTTAGTCATAATATGTAACCTTTGGTAATGTTATATATCTTAATTATAGTCACAAAAAACAGACGTTAGTGTTCTTATATACCCTTTGGTTATATTCTGTTATATAAATAAAAACAGTTTTATAATGGCTCCATTCGACACTAAAAGTAATTTGTTTTTATAACGATCACCGTAGTTACTAAAGGGCCACCAAAAAATTTTACGATACTTTATAGTGGGTATATGTATTACCGAAAGTTCCCAATTGAATGTTGTCGAGTTATATAAGGGTAACCACGGATACAGCAATAAATACTTATTACCAATAAATTAATAACGTGGTGATCAAAACAATTATAAAACTTTCTTATATACCTTCTAGTAATGGTTACTCTAAGTTATATAGACCGGTGATGGAAACATTTTCATCACAAACTTATAAAACCTTTAGTAACTTACTTCCACGATAACTATTAGTAACCTAAAAAACTCTAATATAACTACATCACCAATTGGTAATATTATAAAACTCTTATATAACCGAGTAACCATTATATACCCCTTATAAAACTACCCATCACCTTCAGTCACCAAAAATTGGAAAAATTGTTACTTGGGACCATCGTACAAAATTTAACACTATGTGTGTACTTTTTATTTATTTTTTACTTACGATAATAATAATGAATGAGAATAAAACGAGGAAAAAAACGCCGAAAAAATCACGTTTCTTGTATGGGGGCCCCCTTTAATTTTTAAATTTATTTTATTTTTATTATTTTTTGTTACAGCGGCAATAGAAGTACACATTCTGCGAAAATTTCAACTGTCTACCTGTTACGTTTAATGAGATACAGCCCGGTGACAGACAGATAATAATAAGTATGAAAAACGTGGAAAAAATCACGTTTCTTGTATGGGGGCCCCTTTAATTATTAATTTTATTTTATTTTTATTATTTGTTGTTATATCGCCAATAGAAAAACACAATCTGTGAAAATTTAAACTGTCTACCCGGTTCATGAGATACAACCTGGTAACGGGCGGACATCGAAGTCTTAGTAATAGGTTTGCCGTTGTTACCCTTTGGGTACGGAACCCTAATAAGCACTACAAATAAAAATATCTTCAATGATCAGATGGAGTTAATTAGTTCGCCACTATTGAATTGTTTATTATGATAATATTTAATTTGATTTGTTAGCCAATGTGACGCCGATCGTACTCAAATCTTGGTTATGATGAATTCGTATTGTACTCGCTTAGATATCTATGGTAGGCACAATTTATTGCTCAGTAGCGGTTAGGCACTCTGAAGATAAATGCAGTTGCATCGAAACACGTGTAAGTTTTAATAAAAATAAAAGTTCTATTGTATGGAAGAAAAAGTATTTGTTTTTAATCGCTTCTCAATTTGATAAAATATGTTACGGTTATTTCGATTAATAAAATATTAATTTAATTCACAGAAATTTGAACTCCTTTCTAAATGCAATTAAATATAATATACTTAATTAAAATTATGACCACAAACCTTTTATTTACGCTTTAGGTGATTGTTAGGACTTGTGTCCCACTAGATTTAGAATTAAGCTGGGCGAATTGACCTTTGCACTGCAACCATCATTGACTTTTTTGACACCTGTGTGCCCCACTAAAGACGACATTAAAAACAGAAATTAAATAGGAAACTTCTGTCAGATTTGTTTTCTGCAAAATGTATAAAATAAACATAAATAAAACGGATTATGAGCATAGAAAATTTTTAATTGCATTTAGAAATGAGTTCTATATTAAGCTTCTGTGGTATAAGGTATGCAATTGCAATAGCCACCTTGATGAGTTCTTTATTGATTACTGGAACGAAATTCGCAGGATATTTTTGAATTTCCCAAAAATGTTTTTCCTAGTAAATTTAATTGTTCAGATTTAAGAATTTCTTAAAATAATTTCTGACTCAGTGACGGTTCACTATAACTCAAGAGCAACAAGGCCTAGAAAACTGAAATTTTGCATGGTGATTTTTCTTATATTACAGAAGTGTACCTAGTACTCCTTACAGGCCCAAAATTGGCCAAAGAACTAAACCCATTTTGTATCAGTTCATTTCCAGGGTATTAGAATAAAACATAGAAATTTCGAATGGCTGTACGTTCTGAATGTTCACTAAGAAAAGCTTTTCAAAAATTCAAATTCTAACAGCCTTAAAACTGGCCTAAGGCCAAAGTATATTCATTCCCTCCTATATCTCCATATGATGGCTCGTCTTCTATTCTCCTTTTGTATTGTAATTATTATTTTATGTAGAGGTGCATTATAGAACGCTTTTAGAAAAATTTCCATTTATTATATTTCTTATGCCGTATCGGTCCTATTGTGTGCTGTTAAAAGATGTCTTAGCCTCCCAAGTCACCAGCAAAAGTAATAGAGCATTTTGCTACGTTGATAGCAACGTACGGCATTTCGAATTCTCAGCAGCTATGAGATAAATAAAAAGATCCTATGGCAGAGAACATTTTACGTAACAAACATATATATTAGTGATGTTATTCAACGATTTTATCTATAACGAGACTAGTGATTGCAATAATTATTGTAAAAGTAAAAACCGATTAATCGATTTTTAATCGGTTTTAAAAAGAAAATTATTCCTTGTGAAAATAGTTCAATTTTTTTCATGTTTATAATTATAGAAAATATAATATTTATTTAAAATTAAAAAAATGTATATAATATAACGAGTCTCATTAAAATTATAATAATGCCGATCGACATCTCGTAGCGAAACCCAACTTCCCCGACCGCCCTGTGTTGGTCTACGATCAGCAGGCTACCACCCGTACTCATGTCTGAAGGTTAACTAACTACTCGCTGATTTATGCGCTCGTTTATTGTTTACTTGGGGGTTATTATTGTGTTAGTAAGGAAAGGATCTGTCTCGTCTTGTTTGTCAAGTTCGCATCCGTATTCACATATAGCCCTGCTCATCACCAACCGTTCGGGGAAGAAGGCAGCGTGAGATGCCTTATAAGAGAATTGGTGTTACCAAATGGGATTTGTCTGGTCATTACAGCTCGGCCATCCCGACATCATCTCCGTCCCGGAGATGACATGAAGAAAGCTACAGACACCAATTCCCTTCCACCTCGAATACATCATCATTGAAGTCAATAAGTCGGATCGCAACCACAGCAGATGCTGCATGGCCCTCATATCAACTTCTTCACAGTCACTTAGATTGACTCCAATGTGACTAATTGTACTCAATACAATCACATAATGCAGTGTTATTCCAATAACACCCCTTTTTTTTTTTTTTTTGGTCTGTATAAAAAACGCTGCTATCGCCCAGGTATACAATCTTGCACACAAGTCAATTTAAGGGATCATAACACTCCAAACGCAGTGCGGTCCTCTTATTGACTGTACACCTTTCTTAAAATTTCATTGCCATTATTTGGATCTCAAGCACTCCCAACGCAGTGTGGACCCCAACTTTGGCGTGGAATACCTGCTAACTGCACTCGATACGAGTGTTAGCTATAACACAAAATACCTTCGTATATAACACATCTAGGCTCGCCACTTTTGAAAATCAAGCATCCACTCATTAAATTGTCCTTCCCCTTTTCCTTCTATATACGAAGTTATAGTGGTATGATCCAAAATTTGTAACGATATATTATAGGAAGGGGCGGGGTTATCTAGAAAGGAAGTTTATACCTATTATATTGTATTTTAAAATAAAAAAAAAAAAAATAAAGAAATAAGTGATAATATATTTCTTAAATGGAATATAAAAGAAAATTAAACTCTCGTCTTCAGAAGCTATTCGAAGAGTATGGAGAGTATCTGCTATTCGGTGGCCTCGCTGTCCTCTTCATTAGATTCGTCCAGGCTATTCAGTGCTATATCCTCGAGTTGCGCCCACCGCTTAAGTCTATCGGCGGCGTGGACGGCTTCGTATGGCTTCTGCGTTATCTGTATCGCTTCTGTATCCGCCACCAGATAACGATCATTTCCAATGATCTTCTTAATCTCATACGGTCCCCGATAACGTGGCTGAAGTTTCCTTGATTGACCAGTAGCTGCAGGTTCTCTTTTAACTAACACTAAGTCTCCGATGTTATATGACATAGGGCCCTTTCGTCCTTCATTGAATCTCGCCGCCTGCTTCTCCTTCGATGTCTCGATCCGTTCAAGAACTTGCTTCCTTAGATCTGACAAGGGAATGCTGTCCTCTTCTATTTCCTTTTCATCGCTGCTTAATGCCAGTAACAACTTGTTCTTTGTCGTGCTGCGTGGTTTATAGCCGAGCACCACTTCATGTGGCGATACCTTTGTTGTTGAATGCTTGAGTGCATTCAGACTCCATTGAATAGGGTGGATGTACTTGTCCCAGTCTCGGCCATCCGGGTCCTTTGTCATGGTGGCTAATGCTGTTTTAACTGTGCGGAAGTACCTCTCCACTTGGCCATTAGCTCTTGGAGTTTGTACCGATGTTTGAACGTGCTTTATATCATTATCCTGGCAGAAACGTTGAAACTCCTTAGAAGTAAAGGCTGTACCTCGGTCAGTAACGATATTTGTGGGAATTCCAACAAACTGCGCAATTTCATTCACCATGCGAGTAACTCCTCGAGTTGTCGTATTTTTGACAGCTTTTAAGAATATGAATTTCGTAAAAGCGCACACTATACCAATTATGTATACATTTCCACCTCGACTCTTTGGATAGGGTCCCAGATGGTCGATGTGCACCTTATGGAATGGTATAGGCTTAACTTCTGGGCAGTGAAGAACATATTTTGACTCATCTTCACCTCTCTTATTGTAGAGACATTCCATACAGCTATTGAGGTACTTCGTCACGGTTTGCTTCATGTTACGAAACCAAAAACTTTCTCGGATGTAGTTCAAAGTCCTTGAAATTCCACAATGGCCCATGTTGTCGTGAGCTCCGCGAATTACTTGCCATATTGCAGCCCGTGGTACGACGAATTTCAATCCCATGTCAGTTTTTTTATAAACTCGGCCATATTGAAGCTCATAACCGCCTTTGATTCCGTGGCCTTCCGCATCGTTATCAATTTCCCCATTCAATATATTTCGAATTTTAAAGATTCTTGGATCCTCACTTTGCAAAGTAGCAAGCCAGTCCTCAATCTCTAAGCCTACGATAAGCATTTCGTTGCCTACAGGCTCTGTCGCCTCTGCTTCTCCAGTTGGATTACGGCTAAGAGCATCGACGTGGCGCATTGAATTCCCAGAGCGAAAAATCAGATCAAACTCGAACTCCGAAATTTTAAGCCACCATCTCGCAATTCTTGGCAACAAATGTTTCGTCTCTTGGGTCATGCGCAGAGAGTTGCAATCTGTGACTACAGTGAACTTACGATGCAGCAAGTAATGTTTAAAACGCATTAGACTTTCTACAACCGCAAGAGTCTCCAACTCGTAGCTGTGATATTTTGCTTCACAGTCCGTAGTAGCTCGACTGAAGTATGACACTGGCTTACATAATCCATTTTTGTCTCGCTGCATCAAAATACCGGCTAATCCGTGGCTGCTGGCATCAGTATGAAGCTCGTGTTCAGCTGTTTCATCATATAATGCGAGCACGGGTTGAGACATCAACATTTCTTTCAGTTTCTGGAACGAGTCATCAGCCTTGCAATTCCACTCAAAAGTAACATTCTTCTTCAGAAGGTTCGTCAATGGTCTAGCAATCTCCGAGTAGTTCTTGACGAATCTACGGAAATATCCTGTAAGCCCTAGAAATTGACGAACTTCTCGGATATTTTCAGGTTTCTTGAAATTCCCAACGGCTTCCAACTTGTGACTCCCGGGTTGAATACCTTCAGCCGATATCTCGTGACCAAGGAAGGATATTTTCTTTTGAAAGAAATAGCTTTTTTGTGTACTTAATGTGAAATTTGCCTTTTCACATTCTACCAGTACCTGTGATAAAATCTCCAAGTTCTCCTGCATTGTCTTTGTCGCAATTAGCACATCATCCATGTAAACTATTACTTTTCCGGGTCCCAGAGGTTGCAAGAGCTTTGCCATCGCACGATTGAACACAGCGGGTGCATTCGTTAGACCAAAGGGGACCCGCGTATATTCGTAATGGCCTTCTGGTGTTATGAAGGCCGTCAGGTGCTGGCTTTCGGCATCCATTGGTATTTGATGATACCCAGATTTAAAATCCAGGGCAGTGAATAGATATTTACCAGCCAATGAGTTAAGAGTCTCCTCAATGTTAGGTACAGGAAAAGTTTCACGTTTTGTCAAAGAATTCAACCGCCGGTAATCCACACACATCCTATATGTATTGTCCTTTTTGGGAACCAGCAATACAGGGCTTGCATATTCAGATTCCGAGGGCTGGATGATACCTTGTGCCAATAGTTCGTTGACCTGTTTTCGTAGAATATCTTTCTGTCCATAAGCAACGCGATATGGTTGGTAGCGCACTATCTTCTCCTCTTTCAATTTTATGGACATTGAGATCAAGTTGGTCTTACCCAATTCCTTGGACTCAGCCGCGAAACAGCTACGATATCTGTTAACTACTTGAAGCAGATCTTGTTTCTGCTCTATCGATGTGTCGGGTGCGATGTTTAGTTGTTCCAGAGACAAGCCTGTTGTTAGATCAGTTTGAGCGGCGATGACATTCATCTCCTTCGGTTCACTTGAGCGAATTATGTCAAGCCTTCCCCAACTTTTCAGGAGCGTTACTTCCGGGTGATCTAGGAAATTGCGCCCAATGATGACGGGAGTCGATTGCATGTTGTCAAGCACCACGTAGATGTCGATATCAAACGCTACATCCTGCACTTTAACTGGTTTATTTATCTGCCCAATTGGTTGCCAGCGGTTCAGTCCGAATCCGCTCAGTATGATAGAAGTTGGTTTCATTGTCCATCCGGCCTCATCGACAAATTTCCTTTGGATTGTTGAACATGCGCTTCCCAGATCGATGAATGCCTTTAATTGAAGCTCACCCACTCTAATTAGCGGTTTAAATTCATCCTCTTGTCTGTCGTTTAAATTATCATTGATACAACCTACCAGAGACTTCTTCTTTAAATCTGGACATTCCCTTTTTATGTGGCCTGGTCTGTTACAATTAAAACAATTTTGTTTTTTCGGACAACTTACTGATAAATGCCCAGCTTCTTTGCATCGGTAGCATCGAATTTGATTCCGCGTAGCGTTAGATAGTCTCAGCTTATTGCTAGGGCCCGTCTCCCTTGGACGTTGATATGGATGAACTATATAATTTGTTTTGCGTGGCTGATCTTTATGATAAGACGCACGGCTGGAATTAGTCAGTGCGTGTTGCAAAGCGGAACGTTGTACCTCTTGCATTTCGATTTCTTCAAATTGTTTTATGGTTCGTAGAAGATCCTTCAAATTAGCACACTGAGATGCAAGGAGAACATTGCGCAGATTATCACTGCCTAAACCCGAGATAATATACTTGGTCGTCGCATTATCGTCTAATTTGGCTCGTTTACACAATTCTTCCATGTCATAGAAATAAGTTTCTATACATTCTTCTCGTTGTCGCTTGCGAGTCATGATTTTAATTAAAATGCTAGACACTTCCTCCACCTGTGGAAAACACTGGACAATTTCAACCTTAAACTCATCCCAGGATTTCAATGTTCCTTGCCGACTTTGATACCATGACCTAGCTGGCCCACCGAGTCTCAATGAAGCGTAAAAGAGTGTTGCTCTATCTGACCAGCCGTAAACGAGTTTCAAGGAATCGACTGTCTCCACCCACTGATTTATCAGCAAATCTTTTCGATTTTCAGGATCAAAAATTGGAAGCAATTGACTCACCTCGCTCATTCCAATTCGAAAGTTGGAGACTTCTGAACCAACCGTCGTGCTATGGTTATCCTCTAGCGATTGATTGGACACCCTCTCCACTTCCTGCCTTAGCAAATCATTTTCTGCCTGAAGTCGAGCAATTTCGCCCAAATTTTCATTCTGTGGACTTGCCTTTTTCCTTTGCCTTGCTGACATGGCTAGAATTCCTTATTCTTTTTTTTTTTTTTACATAATCTTGATTTTTTTCCTGCCTGTCCGCGCACTAAGGGTTCGAGTTTGTCTCAATTGTTTTGTTTTTACTACTCACTGTCACAATATCTCTTTTATCGAAAATTTCGCTTATTTGTATATTTCATTAAATTTTACCGTGATTCCCTAATTTTTCACCATTTACTCTAGTAGATCTCGATGTGAATTTTTAAGCACTACCGCGCACAACAAATTTCCACTTACTGATTTAGTAAAATGCAAACGGCGGCGTCGTCACTCTAAATAAACTCCCAACCTGTTTCTAGGAAAATGAATTAAAAGGGGAAAGGTAATTTTTCGTCGTCAAACATGGACTGACTCATTGGTGCAACGCATTAATATCGATGCCAGCGAAAAAGAGAAAAATATCACAGGTGGTTAAGTAATTGAGAAATGCTTGGTAACCATATATCATCTCCTTCCTGCGCACATCACTGAAAAACGTACAACCACAGAAGAAGAGAAGGAAAAATAATTAACATAAAATACAGCGCACACTAAGGCAAAGAATTCAGGGGAAAAGATAATTTTCGGCGTCGAACGTTCATAAAATTTCAAAGCAGAGAAATTAAGATATCCTAGGTAGCGATATTTCATCTCCTACCTACGCACAACACTGAAAAACGTACAACCACAGAAGAAGAGAAGGAAAAATAATTAACATAAAATACAGCGCACACTAAGGCAAAGAATTCAGAGGAAAAGATAATTTTCGGCGTCGAACGTTCATAAAAATTCAAAGCAGAGAAATTAAGATATCCTAGGTAGCGATATTTCATCTCCTACCTACGCACAACAACTCGTTTGATTTGTATGATTTCCACGTATCAGGGATTTTGCGACGTTGCCGGGTTTCCTCCTTAATTCTATTAGCACTAAAAGTCTAAAATTTTTACATACACATTTTCACAACTAATGCACTTCAAGCCTTATGCCTTTTGAAAATATATGCATACTTTAATTAGCCGGTCCCGCACGTGGACGATCCCACTTCTGATTAGTTATAACGAGTCTCATTAAAATTATAATAATGCCGATCGACATCTCGTAGCGAAACCCAACTTCCCCGACCGCCCTGTGTTGGTCTACGATCAGCAGGCTACCACCCGTACTCATGTCTGAAGGTTAACTAACTACTCGCTGATTTATGCGCTCGTTTATTGTTTACTTGGGGGTTATTATTGTGTTAGTAAGGAAAGGATCTGTCTCGTCTTGTTTGTCAAGTTCGCATCCGTATTCACATATAGCCCTGCTCATCACCAACCGTTCGGGGAAGAAGGCAGCGTGAGATGCCTTATAAGAGAATTGGTGTTACCAAATGGGATTTGTCTGGTCATTACAATAATTAATTAACAATACAAAAATGAAAAGTTATTTGTAAAAATCCTGGAAACAGGTTTTTTAAATGTAATTGAAATGAGCACGTAGAAAGCATAAGTTATCAATGGGTTTATCACTTAATCGTGATCTCAGTTTGATACAAATTTGCAGATACTGAAAACACCCTCTCTGGTTCCACACTTGTAGGAGGAATTGAATTCAAAGTAATATAACCACATTGAGATAATATGCAAGATACAACCAACTTATTGAAAGAGACTATATGGTATATTAGATCTACTTAGCATTTTCTTTGGGCATCTGCGGCAGGCAGGAACTGACCGTACTGAAGAGTATTGGTTCCTGCTGATACGAAACGCCTTATACACATTACAACAAACTTATTATTTCATAATATATTTTTTTTATTATAATTAATGAACGCGTCTGATCATTAGAGAAATATCATAAAAACTGAGTTTGGAAGATATTCCTCTGATTATGGTACCTTAGCTACCGAAAATCCGTTCATTAATTATAATGAAAAATTTATATTATGAAACAACAAGTTGGTTGTATCTTGCCTATTATCTCAATGTTTATGAAACTATTTGTTAAGGAAACGATAAATGTCGACATCAAGGAATGGGAGGGAATACATTAAGAATCTCGATAACAAAATAATAATAAAAAGTTGCTTGGAAGTCTAAGAAAAGGTAAGGAATGCGTTAAGAATAACTTTAAGAAAATGCAATGATTTCCACCAGAAACCTATGTATAAGAAATTGTTAACTCATGCCGATAAGAAAATATTAAGAAAAGGTTACATTCGGTAGAGAATTACAAAAGAGGGGAAACTACTAGAATTTTGACAACTATTGTGAACCACAGATGTATCGTTTGCGGCAAAAAAAAGTTAACGCTTTTTGAGAAGTTTAACGATTTTTTTTTAATGAAAAGGCTGAACTACAATAGAAATAAATAACTTTACGAAATTGAGCGAGACTGAGGTTTACTTACGAAAAATTGGTAATTTTAGCCTAACTATACATCACATTCCGTAAGAGTTATTATCTTGATATTTAATGTTTTCAATGTTAAAAGTGGTAAAAGTGAAAAAATTAACAAATGGAAGATGATTTAATTGAAGATTTTTCTATTAAATCGCAGTGCCATTTTTATTCCATTTTAATTTTTACATTGCACTTTTAATCATTTAGTAATAATTTAATTGCTTGACACATCGCGTTCTTATGGAATGAACGATTCTTACCGTACCTTTACTGACTGCGTAATTTAATTTTTAAACTTAACGAAAGTTCCCCTCACACGAGTTAAAGTTGATTTGTGCACGCGTGTTAAATTAAAGGGAGCGTTGGCTTTACGTCTAAGTAAATGTACTTACGGATACGTCTATTGTAGTTCAGCCTAAACTCTCACTTTCTTAACGTTTTCGACAAGTTGTGTTCACTGGGACTGAGCACCAGTGACACTGCCAGCGTATCAGTTCAGTTCTGATCCGATTCTTTCCGCTCTGTTCTGTGATGTCAGCATCCCACAATTTGTGCAATTTTTCATCTTTTTTTAAAAAAAGAATATTTAAAGAAACGAAAAAATTTTCATTAATAAAAAAATCGGTTTTTAGGACGCTAAAACCGATTAATTGGGTTCCTGAAATCGGCCGCTTAAGGGCCGATTAATCGATTAATCGGGTAATCGAGTAACCGATTTTGCAATCACTAAACGAGACTCTGGCGAAAGTAGAAGATAAAGTTATGGCGACTGTTGGTAAATATTTAACCAATTTTGATATGACTAGCCCGCAACGCTCAGTAGAAATTACTAGCTTAGCGATTAAATCGGTGGAATGGTCTTCTAGCTGGCTGGTGACTTCCGAGAAACTCTATCGATAATAGAGAGGAGCACATCATGCGGATGAAATTAAAGTTTGTCTGAAAAGGTAAATGTGGTAGAGACATATCAATGAATACAGCTTAAAATATGAGGCGGCACAACTCTATAAAGACGTAGAGACTGGAAATTACGCGGAAACGCACTCGCACTCCTCCAAAGAGGATTCGATGAACTCCTATCAATCCCAATTAAAACTTTTAGAGCAAGCTTTGCATGACGAGTATATAACAGTAAAGCATGGAGAAAGATAAAGGTCAGGTATTTACCTAAAACAGGAGCTAAAACTGATGCCCAGCCCAGGACTTCATTTGTTCTTAAAGTAATGGAGAAAATAGTGGAAAATCATATTAGAGACGGAGCTCTCAAGGAATATCCACTAAGTCCTAATCAATTTTCTTACCAAAAAGGTAAATCAACAGAGTTAGTTTTACTAAACCTGACAAATTCTATGAAAAAAATCAATTGTCAACAAAGAAAACGACCTATGCTCTATTTTGGACATTGAAGAGGCGTTTGATAACACTGTTGCCTATGCTGGTCAGACATGGAGTGGATCCAACCCATAATAGATGGATTCAGGCAATGTTCTCCAACAGGATAATTAAAACACAGCTATTTGTCGAGACACTATAGAGGTTTACACCACCAGTGATTGTCCCCAAGGACTCCACTACTATGGTGCATAGTAGTTAATGGGCTTTTAGTACAAATAAGCAACCAAGTTATGGAGTCACAAGGTTATGCTGATAGCCTTGTAATGATTATCAAAGGTAAATATGCTTTCTAGGAAGCTTCAAGAAATCCTCAATTTTGTTCAATACTGGTGTGTTGTACACAAGTCAATCCCAGCGAAACATTAATTATATCTTCTTTCGCCACAGAAAGGAAAATGAGAAACATAACCAGCCCTATCCAACGTCCAAGAAGGCTAAATATCTCGGGATAACTTCGATGATAAGTTCAATTGGAATAAGCATATCGATATAAGAAAGTCTAGAAAATTACATTAACGTTGTATAACTGTAGAAAACTGGCTAGCATAACATGGGGAAGCAATCCAAACATAATCATTTGGCTTTACGAATCAGTAGTGATCACTTTTGCTGCAGCAGTATACAAAAGACAACCATCAGGAAAATATATAAACACCAAAGGATGGTCTATCAGCACTCTAGAACACTATTAAATCTACCGGCACTCAGTAACATTGTTGAAAAAGAGGCTGGGTTAATGGTGTACAGAGTCCTGGCAGATGGATATAGTGAATGGCACTCAAAAATACGACGCACCATAACTAAACAAGTAAAAGCAAATCCAATCCTGAATATTATATCAGACAGAATGGCAATTAAATAAAGATACCAAATAGGGTGGAAATAGATACAAATCTAGAAAACGAATCCCTAATCTGGTATACCGAAGGTTCTAAAATTGTTAAAGTAGTAGGGTCAGGAGCTAACATTTATTAAAGCCTAGGAGAATACGACTCAAAAGTACGTAATATCATCAGATGTGCACACGTAAATTTCAGCTGCTCCTAAACCAAAATATATAAGTATGTCAAGCTGCACTGAAAGCCATCTCATCACCTGAAGTAAAAATGAAGTTAAAGCTTGTCTAAACAAATCTTGACACAAAGAACTACCTAATACTAGAATAGGATGGGTACTTAAAAAGGGAGTATACATGCCATTCATTGGAGCTTAATAACGGGTGGCGCAAAAGTACTGACACTATAGAAATTACTTATATTTTTTTTATATGATATCTCCTGTCATACTGATATTGAAAATTGTGTAGTAAACAAATGTAAAATTACTAAAAATAAACATGGACCGTTATACTCCCCAAGAACGTGGAATAATCGTGTCAATGTTTTGACGGAATAATTCATCAGTGATAAAAACACAACGTGAATTTCGTCGACAATCCCCCCCCCCCCCCCCCGTCCATCGGCACTTTGCCACACGCCTCGAAGCAACTGGCACAACATTGGCAAGAACAGGCCATTCAGCCGAAAATATCGATACTGTGCGCGAATATGTGGAAGAGTGTCCAGAAACATCAACGAGGCGAAGACGTGGCATGCAATTGGGCATTTTCAGGCGGACTCTGCAGCGTATTTTGGTCAAAGACTTGGAAGATGTTTCCGTATAAAACTCAGATGACTTATCAGCTGCTACTTACTGACCACCGAACTCGTCTAGAGTACAGCTATGATTTTTTTTTTAATTGGTTATGAGTGACGAAGCGCACTTCCATCACTCGAGGCATGTCAATAAGCAGAATACTCGCTTCTTGGGCACTGAAAATCTGCGCATTATTCAAGAAACACCTTTACACTCAATAAAAGTTACTTTATGGTGTGGCGTCTATGCTGAAAGAGTGATCGGACCCTATTTTTTCGAAGACGCTGCAGGCAATGCGATAACTGTCACTGGCGAGTGTTACAGAACCATGTTACCTGAGTTCTTGATAAATTGGGGCTGGAGCACATCTGGTTCCAACAAGACGGCGCCACGGCACACACAGCGTGCGACACTATAGACTTAGTGAGGGACGCTTTTCCAGGCCGTGTTATCTCTCGTTTTGGTGATTTGCCTTGGCCTGCAAGATCACCTGATCTGACCTGTCCAGACTTTTTTCTTTGGAGTTATTTGAAATCACTGGTGTATGTGAACAAGCCACAGATTCCCGCACCGCCAAAATAAAACATTCATCAAGAAATAAGGAACATACCGCAGGAGGTGTTACGGCAAGTTATGGAAAATGTCATAAATAGGACTGAAATGTGCAGAGGTTACCATTTAAGAGACATCATCTTCAAATCCTAATGCGATGAAATTTCATGGCACAAATATACATATATAAAATAAGTAAAAAACAAGTTTTCAAACAAAACTGAGGCCAAGCCGCATGAAAAAGTAGAAAATAAACTTTTATTCACACACAGAGGTGGACTTAGATTTTTTGATTGAGACATTTCTCTTGAATATTCTTTCTCTTCATGAATCAAATCACTTATTACCTCTGATTGATCATCTGAAATATAGATATAGGTGATTGTCAGCGAATAAAATCTGAGTCCACCTCTGTGTGTGAAGAAAAGTTTATTTTCTACTTTTTCATGCGGCTTGGCCTCAGTTTTGTTTGAAAACTCCTTTTTTTACTTATTTTATTTTCTGCCTTTTTCACGTTAACTAAATTGTTATTACGTGCTGCATGGAGATATTTTAAAACAATTTTTAAGTCATGTTCGGTGCCGATCCGAAAACAACAATTTTTCGAATATCAAATCGTTGAAGTACTGCAACAGTTTTCTGAAATTCAAATTATGTTTTAAACAGCGCTTTTTAGCTGTATTCCAACTTGATCCCATATAACATGAATTTTCCCGATTTTCCATGTTTTCCACAGACTTTTCCTATTACTATGACATTTTTTTTTAAAAATTTACATGAATTTTTCTCGAAATTTCATGCAAGTTTTCATGATTGTTGAAGAGAAAGTATTGATGCCATATTGATAGGACGGAAAAAATGATTCCGCATAGCTTATAAAACTTTTTTGTCAGCAAATTTTCCGGAAAAGTCGGAAAATTCCGGAAATTCCAGAAAAATTGGAAAATTCTGTACTTTTCCTGAAACAGATTTATCACTAATCATATCCATGAAAATTTTTCCGACGATTTTTCCGCTTTTCCGGGTTTTCCATGGAATTTTGCACAAAAGCAACTTTACGCAACTCATTTCGCTCTACAACTTTGTCTTAGGTTGCAAAACGCTCAAACGCTTCCTTGGTCGGAAAAACTCCGGAAAAGCGTTCTACATGAATTTTCTTCAATTTTTTCTGCAAGTTTTCACTATTGGCGGAGAGAAAGTAATGATGCCAGTTGATAGGGAACTTGATCCTGCATAATTTAGAAAACTTTTTTACGGGAAAAGTCGGAAAATTCCGGAAATTTTTTCCGAAAAATCGGAAAACTCTGCTTTTTTCCTGAAACGGATTTATCACTAATCAAATTTGTACCAGATTCTCAAATGATTTTTCCCAATTTTCCGGGTTTTCCATGGAAATTTCCAGTTAAAATTTTGATAGATTCAATTGTCACGCAACATGAACTTGTGTGCCAAATTTCAGCTCGCTGTGATGACGAAAAGTGGGTCTACGAGAGTGTCGAAAATAAAGAAATATATAAATAAATAGACAGACAAATTCGTGTACGAGTTAAAGGGACGGGCTAGCCTCAATAAAAAACTAATTCTAGTTTTCTAATTTAGAAAAGAAGTTGTAGCTGAACCAAATAGGATCATTATTTTTGCGCCATCCAGTATATAAAAATTGGATCAACAATTAAATGGACTAGGAAATAGAGATGGCCATCAATGATAGGTTCCAGACAAAAGAAGTGCCTATCTAGGGATTACCTCAGAATCACTACAGAAGTCTTGACCGGATACATCAAAATCAGCAAACACATGCATCACCCACTGATGTATGTAGATTATGTCTTGAAGAGGATGAAACACAAGAGCACGTTTTATCTGAATGCGAGACCATTGCACAACGTAGTTTTTGGCTTATACTTTTTAAAGGATGCCGACTTCGAGGATATCTCATCCAGAAAAAAACTGATTATACTAGAAAAAATTAAATTATTGAATGAACTATAAAGACATGCTGTACACAATAATCTAAGAAATGGCTACAATGCAAAGGCCACCAGACAGGCGCGTATACAGGGGGAGGGTCACGGGGGTCATGAGCTCCCCCAAAGCGCCACCTCATCCTCGCGATGAATTGAATGTGGTGCTAAGCTGTAGAGTGAGTTTTAAAAATTTAACAGGACGATTTTCGTATTATACGGACACAATGTGTTGTTTGTCGCCAGCGATTAATTCTGGTGTTGTAACGCAGTTTTCCAATCTGCGGCGACAGCTAGCGCTGGGTTGGACGTTTGTTTGTCTTCTTTTGAATAGTGATAGTGGATTCTGGAGTGGATATAATAGTCATTTGGTCGTAGATCCTCGTCTTTGAAACGTGTACGATTTTTTTTTAGAATTTTCTTGTGTTTTATGTAGTGTCGAAAAGTCACTTATGACACCTATCACAGGATGGTAGCTAATTTTGGAATACTACATATTTATTATGCTTAGCAGCCCGGTTAAAATGATGCTTTAATTTTTTTGTTGCACCGATTACTCCTATAGATGAAAAGAACACAATTTCGAGATTTGAAAGTCTTATTGTTTCTAAGAAATTGGTCAGCCATCATGAATTTTTTGTTTTACCTATCTGATTTTCCGACATAAAATCGACAACAAGACAACTTGGTGGGGAGCTCGCAACAGAAGCCTAAAAACTGAAATGACGAATTTTGAATTAGGATGCTTCCAGTAGAACTCTAGTTCCATGCAATCAACATCTTGTCACCCGTTGATTTTCCATGGCGACACAAATTCAAGCCAGAGTTGTTCAAACGTTTTACGTTCGTAGAGAGGCATTAAAGTTTTCTTAGAAATATACTTACAAATTGTTCCTAAGCGCTTTAATGAATATCTCTTCACTGACAAACAGTCCAAACGAATTGCTGGATTGATTCTGGTGGTTCACTCTTTCGGACAAGGGCACACGCATTCAGTTTTGTTAGGAAGATTTGACATTTTTTCCTTAGATTTGTCATGCACTACTGGGACCGGAAACCGCAACACTGAGAGTTTGCGAATTTGGAAGATGAGAATTTTTGTTTTCCCCGATTAAAACTCCCTAACTCTCCATTCGCGATTCCCCAACATACTTGGATAGTTAGGGAAAACGTGGGAAGCATCACAATATTGAAGGACGGCTAACTCTGTGTGGGAGGGTCGTAGAGCATTGGGGTTTTTCCTTCAGATTTTGGTTCTAAAGTACAAAAATATAGAGCCCCCAATTGGTGGTTGTCCAAAAGGCGTCATGTTTGGTATAAAATTAAAGATGGAGATGCGAAGAATATAGTGGTGCGGTTTTTTTTTATCATTTTAATTTCATATCTAACTTTTTGCCGCCGAAAGACGGACTTTTTGCACTTGGTTCATATACACCCCAGTTCCTATATTTTGCATATATTTCTTCTGTTTTTTGTTTCACATTTATTAGTACTATGTTGTGAAAATTTTTCTCATGGAAAGTGAATTTCAACGGCTTACCAGTTCTTCATAATGATGTGTAGAAAATATGTCCATTTTTGTACCAAAAAGCGGCCACATTTTTTCATCTTAAGAAGGACTGATTCAATTCTTTTGCAGTTATCTCCAAAACCACTTACCGCACTCGAAAACTAATTACATACCGAATTAGGGGACAAAATGTAGATGCGTTTTAATTCTACACAAAAGCTTTAACGTGCATATCTTAATTATGTATAGCATCTTTTCTGTCCTGGAAGACGATCAAATTAATCATTTTCGCGTGATTTCAAATTTTTAGCGGGTACCTTGAGACACCAAAATTAATATTTCTCTGTAGGTAATGCAAGGATTTCCATAATTTCATTTTGTAAATATAGCCAGGATATGCAGTGAATCCATAATTTACTTATAAAATCCTACCTTCATAAAACACAACAAAAACAGCGAATACTGTCAGTTGAGAAATATTCTTCTTACTTCTCCACAACTAACAGTCGAGAGTTTTGTAGAGTTTAAAAGAAAGTTTGATAGTTCTCAATACAAATTCCCCGAGTTACAGAATTCCGAGTGGAGAGGTAAGTGTCAAAAGAACTCTCATCTTCACAACTCCACAACTCTCCGTGTTAATGAATCCGGGCCCTGGTGGCCGACCATGGTTCCAAAGAGTTATAATGAGTCAGGTGCATTTGCTGATCTTGGGCGCTAATGATATTTATGAGCGTTGGCGATCATATATTTTGTTCTTAGAAATATCCGTGAACATTTTTCTTTCGAATTTTTTTACACTATTGGTGGCTGAAAACCATCAATTGGATTGATTCGAGTGCCGCGATGGAGGTAGAAATAGTAGTGAAATTGTAAAGCGGAAGACTGATAAGATCATTGACAACTTTTTTCAGAAAAAAGGAAGATCAGTTAGGTAAGTTCCTATCAGAACAAATAGTTAGTAGCAAATCAAGCATTCTTACTCCCATTCCTTTAAATGTGACTCAAGGGGCAGGCTCACTCTCAGTTAATTATTTCACCGGTGACAGAAACGCTTGCAAATCAAACTGAAATTTGGATTTTGTGATATAACGTAAATATGATTAAAAGAAAAATTAAAAGCGACTTCTTCCGACTTTTTCCTCCCCCTAGAACGTTTTAGTTGTGACCCCCCCTAGGCTGCAGGTCTGGATACGCGCCTGACCAGACCCCGCTAAAAGCTTAATTCTTAACAGCATAAAACAGCATAATCTCATGCCTAACACAAATATGAAGAGGTATATAGATATACTATAGTCAACGTCCATAAATTGACAAATTATTTTTATTGCTTGTTTTAGTTGTCTCTTAGAACAAATAACTATAAATGAAGCGCCTTTCGACTTCTTCATCTAAAAACCGATATTCTCACACCTCGATAGCGATCTTACACGATATTTCGATTCTTTTCGTAATATATGTTCTAAAAGTTGTCTACAGTTAAAGGGCGATTGGAGGAGCAGAACGGGAAACAAATTGCTCTGTTCGCCAAAATTGGAAGCCCGTATGTAAGTGCTTTATCCTAATGTCAAATGTATAACTGAGTTCAGTTTACCTAATGCGCAATCTAATCAATATAAGCCCACTGAGAAAATCTCATTTAGCTTACTGAAAATAGAAAAGACCAATAATAATTGATTAAATCTTTCGATTTAATTAATTAGGTAGAAGATGTAAAAGATAAATAAAATAAACTAAATAGTCTTTTTTTGCACCTTTACTTTGTGGATATAAGGCCCCATTAATACTATACAAAAATACAAGAATAAGTTATTGACCCAATTCTTAAGTTCGTAAGTGATTATTGCCAAATGTTTTCATAACACAGGGAACAATTTAGTTTTGTTTTTCGTTTTTTTTTTTTTGCAAAATTCCGGAACTAATGACAGCTCTATTAATTGCGTAATTATTTTTGTACTATCTAGTATGTATACTACAAATACACATTACTTTTAGCAACATCAGCCAAGTCAAGTCACTACTCATTAGAGATTCATTTTCAAAATATACACTTATGTCTGTATCGTTTTACAAAACTAAATAATTGTTGCGAAAATAGTGAACGACAGACAGCCCGCGTGGGACCTACTTTTCAACATATGCCAAAAAACGATTTTTCTTTTTTTGTATTTTATTTTTTTTTTTTTTTGTTAGTCGCCGCGCCGCAAGCAACAAAAGAAAAATTTACAAACGAAAAGCCATGTATATCTCGTTTGCAATGTAGTACACAAAAATGACAAAAAAGACAAATGATTTTATTACTCACCTAATTTTGTTACATTTCCTCAATCTTTTGCGGTTGTTGAACTTCTTTAAATATTTCTTCTGTGTCCGGAAATCTAATCGTGAAATTTTCATTTCATCAAAGGAACACACATATGTACATACGACGATGAGATCCAATCCCAATAGGAATTATCAAGAAATGCAAGATGAATCACCTGGTAAAATGAAGAGAAAATTTTAAATGAAATTTTCTTATTTTCATCTTCAAGCGCAGTCGATTTGTCTGACTGTCAGTCAGTCAGCTTAGCTTAGCTTCAGCTCTCTCATTCATCTTAACTTCATATTAGCACTGTGTCAGAAAAGTTGCCAAAATAAAGTGCAACAGTTCGAACTTAAAAATATTCTCATCGTATATAGAAAATTAAAATTAATATCTCAAAAAAAAAAAAAAAAATTGTTGTGCCAACAGACGAACATCAATTTAATTGCTGCAACAATTCTTCTATTTCACTTCATCAAAATGGATTTAACTTTTCCATTAAATAATAATTATTCGTCAGTTTTATTAATGATTTTTATTTTTTGTATTTTTAATAAAGCAGAAAAAAACTTTTTTTTTTTTGTATGAGTGCACTTTTGAAAGCCTTTTTTACTCGAAATTAAATACATTCGAATTTATTGCCGAAAGATATGTCATTGTATAAAGGATAAGACCAACCTAAGCTATATAATATACATATGTGGAGTACCACACCAAATGCGTGCATGCGTCAATGCCAAAATATATACAAATCTTTATAAAAAGAACAGAAAAACCATTCTAAGAATAGCAAAAACCAAAGTGGGCATGTTCCATCAACGAAAGGAAAATCAAATGAGGGCAACTTGTACGTAATACATAATATGGCAGGGCTACTGATTCCATCTGTTGGACTGGACTGGAAAACTAGAACCTAGAGATCCATTTTTTTTTTGTCCAATTCATACCTATATAAACCTATTACAAATTCATTTAAATACGTATAACACACACATACAAACCTATTCCAAATTCGAAAATAGAGATTTATGAAATCGAACATCGAAAATAAACTCCAACAGACTATGCGTACATATGTACGGTACATGTATGTATGGATATATGGTTAGATGTACATCATAAGGTTAAAGGTACAAACAAACATCTAATTTTAGACTAAAGATATAATCGAAGATATTCAAAGTTGCCTGCAATGAGATCTGATCGATTAGCTCCGTGAAATATGAATTTTATTTTAGAATTTTTCAAGTCAACAGTGAGAAAATTTTCCAAAAAAAAAAATTTCCAAAAATTGTTTTCTTTTTTTTTTTGTTTATTTATTTATCGTATAATAAAAATTCAAGTTAACACCCGCAGCTATAGATATACATACAAATGTATGTATATTATGTATTTTTGCGATCACCCACGCTTCCACTATTAATTAATAATGAAAAATTGTTTTCAATTATTGAGCGCACAGTAGAAATTATTTTAATGAATACGAGTCGGCCGGTATAGTAGTGGTTAATTTCAATCATGACGTTTAGCCGACGCGAAGTTGTTGTCAATGCTAATAATAAAATAAAAATTGATTCATTTTGTGATAGGAATACAACAATAAAATCGTAGACGAACATTGATCGTTATATTGGGCTACAAGACCAGACTATACCTATATACAACCACTTGGCATACTTGCACTTCCAGTCTCATTGTTTATTCTAGTATAGTGTATACATATGGTTTACGAAATTAGCAATTCCAACGATTCTTAGTTGATATTCAAAAGGTGTCGAATCTTTTCGTTTACTAATTTAAATGCACTTGAAAACTTTTTTGACCTCTAAATCATTTTTCTACGAGCTTAGCATGTAGATTTATTTCACTGATCCTATTTATATACATAATACAGGGGGGAATGTAGGAGATTAATTGTGTTCCGTGCGTATACAGGGTATTGCGTAAACTATATAGTGAATCATCATGGCATACCAGAATATCAAAACTTGACCGGTTTTGAGTTATTGGGACTTTTTTAAATTTCAGAAAATTGCTACCTTGTTATCTATCCATCTCTCTACATAATTTTCATTAATGATCTACTTTCCTTAAATTTCAATTCCAAACATAGTTTTGGCGATGACCAGTACCCTTGACTTCGCTTACTATTTTGACACTCTTGCGGACACCAGAGGGAGTGCCACATCTGTTAAACGAGATTGTATGATTACATAGATCATTGAATAACGATCTAGATCAGGTGTGTCCAACCCGCGGGCCGCGGGCCGCATATGGCCCAGGACGGTTTCGAATTCGGCCCAACAAAACTAATATACTTAAATACTTTCTCAATAAATTTTATAAAACATTTTCTTTATCTATATAACAATTCCATGGGAGTAGTTACTTTTCGACATAATAAATGTACAATTGTGCATTGTGGCCAAAGAAAGTTTTCAATGTGCAATTGCACTTAGTCACTTAGTCAAATTGACACTAAAGACATTGGGGACATTATTTATTTTTCGAAAGTAAGATGATTAAGTCATAAATATTGAAAAGATTTTATCATTTGCGAAATAAAATCAAGTCATTTATGGAATCAAGAATAAAATCTGTGCCAGAACTTGGTGATGAAAACAGGCTCACAGATTTTGCTTTTTTAGTAGACTTGACAGCTCATTTAAATGAGCTAAATTTGCGTCTACAAAGTGGAAAACAACTCATAATACTATGCCTCAAACTATAACGGCTTTCGAAATGAAACTGAAACTATGGTAGTCATAAATTCAAGCAAATTATTTTATGTATTTTCAAACGTTGGTTAAAAACTGTCCTGAGAGTAACAAAAAATATGCAAACTTGATTTTCGATTTTATACAGGATTCTGAGAAAAGATTTAAAGATTTACAAAAAAACCATCAATTTTTTTGACATATTTCCGACTCCATTTTTAATCGACTTAAACTTGCCAGCAAATTTTCAAATGAAATGGCTAGAGCTACAATCTGATGTTCAACTTTAAGAAAAATTTAATAATTTCTCTTTAGTGGACTTTTATAAGAATTATCTTCCCAGAGAAAAGTACCCCTTGATTCACAATTCGTGCCATCGCTATTTGGAAGCACCTACATTTGTGAGCAGCTATTTTTTAAGATGAAGCACACAAAGAATAAAAATAGGAGCAAAATAACTTATGAGCACCTTCAGAACATATTGAGAGTTGCAACAACTTCGATCGCAAAATATCGAAGCATTATTGTCTCAAAAACAATGTCAAATATCACATCAATTTTATGTTGCTAATTCTTTAATTTTATATAATAAAAAATTAATGAATTAATGAAGCTTAAATTACTTAAAATTGCCAACTAAGTATGTGTATTCTTCGTTTTTGTGCTAATGAACAGAAAAGGGTTCGTATATTTTATGTGTGGCCCAATATAACTCGGCTACTTCCCATGTGGCCCAGGGAAGCTGAAAGGTTGGCCACCCCTGATCTAGATATTGCCAACTATTGATAACGTAGAGCACCGGCGTAATTTCGGATGTCTGTCTCTCTTTACGCCTACTTCTATGGTCATTGGTTTGACGAAATTTCTAGCCTGATCCCTTGTAGAATTCTTCTTATGCGCACCACACGAGCTTTAACCTGAGCTCACCCTCAGACCCTTGAATTCAAACTCGACCGTACCGTGAAATTCCGTGAATCCTTTCTACGTACAGCAGTACGAATGCGGAACAGTTTGCCATCCTCTACCCCCCCCCCCTTAGCTATTAGCTACAAACATTCCAAGCGTAATGCGCACAGTCACCTACTTGTCTCAACACAATAATCCTCAATTCCCTACCCTTTCTTCGTTTCCTGCAAAAGCTGTGCTACGGCATCTTAGGCATCACATAAGCTTTGGCAACATATTCAAAAAAACTAATTTACGATACACCGCCTTTATGCATTCTTGGCATTCAAATTTCCAGTAAGTTAATCCAGACAGATCACATCTTCTCTGTTGCCAGCTTTATTATATATTACCCGGGGGTTACACCTGCAACTACAACTTGCATGCAATCTGCACTGCCATACTTCTAGCACGTGTTACCTCTACTGCCATGCTGGCAGCTCAGCTTTCAGCGAACTTGCATGATGGAAAACCATGGCAGCTGAGGTGATAGTAATTTGACATTTATACAGTTTTCAAAATGGCGGAAAAGAAATGCTTGAGAGAATTTGTTAAATTTATACTGGTAAAATGAGATTTTTTAGGATCATTTCCATTGCATCATTTACCAACAGCTTCCTTTTAATTTCTTGGGTTTTTATCAGCCTGCTACTTCCTTTATTGCTATAATTTTCCAATATACGCAAGACTCTACCCCTCAATGCCATTCTTTAAATGAACTTGCAGGCAAGATGATAAGACATCAACCGAACTGCCTTCTGCTGTCAAGTTAAAAATCACGTTGGAAGGGAGGCTTGCATGCAAGCTGTACTATCTCGTGTAATCCCTGGGCTAGATATTGTCCAGGGGCCGGTTTAGCTAACACGGAGAGCTGTGGAGTTGTGGAGATGAGAGTTCATTTGACACTTAACTCGCCACTCGGAATTCTGTAAAGTATAGTTTACACAAGCGAAGTTACTGTCCCAAGTAAACTCGTTTTCAGTCCCTCACCTCCTCTTGACATACTCACCAGTTTACTTGCGCCAGTACGAAAACGAGTTCCACTCACTTCAACTTTTTAGCGAAGTGGAACATGGGAAATAATCAAATTGGGTACATTTTCTGCAACTGGTACATTTTTTGACTTAAGCAGTCTTTACTAATATCAGCTGGTGTCTAACTTGTAAAATGTCAACACATTTGTGTTTGCGCTTTTATACGAAGAGGGTGCTTTTTATTTTTCAGTAAGAGATTTCGTAAATTTTAAAGATAATTTTTCACTTTTGAAACCATTTTCTCTCAAAAATAAATATCTTCACAAATTCCACACCAGATGATATTATAAATGACTACATACATCAAAACGTGTACCAATTGCAGAAAATACACTCAATTTGACTATTTCTCAGGTTCCACTTCGCTAAAAAGTTGAAGTGAGTGGAACTCGTTTTCGTACTGGCGCAAGTAAACTGGTGGGTATGTCAAGAGGAGGTGAGGGACTGAAAACGAGGTTACTTGGGAAGACAGTAACTTCGCTCTATTCCACTCAACAAAACTCTCGGCTGGTTAGTTGTGGAGAAGTAAGAAGAATATTTCTCAACTGATGGTATTCGCTCTTTTTGTTGTGTTTTTTTTAAGGTTCCTATGTAGGTATCTAGGAATTTTTAAATTATGGATTCACCGCATATCCTCGTTATATTTACAAAAACAAATTATGGAAATCCTTGCAATACTTACAGAAAAATATGGATTTTGGTGTCTCAAGGTACACACTAAAAATTTTAAATCACACGAAAATGTCCAATTTGGTCGTCTTCCAGTACAGAAGAGATGCTATGAAAATTTTAAATATGCACGTTAACTTTTGTATGTAGGATTAAATCGCATCTAGATTTTATCCCCTAATCAGATATGTAGGTAATTAGTTTTTGAGTTTGGTAAATGGTTTTGGAAATAACTGCAAAACAAGTGAATCAGTCATTCTTAAGATGAAAAATTTACCGTTTTTTTGGTACAAAAATGGACATATTTTCAACTCATCATTATGAAGAACTGGTAAGTCGTGGAAATTCACTTTCCATGAGAAAAATGTTCACAAGAGAGTAGATACTAATGGATGTGAAACAAAGAACGGAAGAAATATATGCAAAATATAGAAAGTGGGGTGTATATGACCCAAGTGGGAAAAATTCGTCTTTCGGCTGTAAAATCAGTTATAACGATAAAATTATAAAAAACAAACTACACAACTCGATTACCCGCACCTCCCTCTTTAATTTGATGTATTTTGGACGACCCCCCATCCCTAAAAGTCCCTCCCCCAGAACTTGTTCACCTATATTTTTGTTCTCTACACCTTAGGTCCATAAGAAAAAACCCCAATGTTGTGCGACCCTCCCACACAGAGTTAGGTGTCCTACAATATTGCGTCACTTCTCACGTTTTCCCTAACTCCCCAAGTATGTTAGAGAATCGCGAATGGAGAGTTAGAGAGTTTTAATCGGGGAAAAAGAATATCAACTCCTAAAACTACCCAACTCGCCGTGTTACAGAATCCGGCACCAGAAAAGAGCTTTGAAGCTCATTGGCAATGCACCAACATCGACTCACTCGAGCACCGCCGCAAAGTTTGATGCCTTTCGCTCCTTTATCGCTACAGGTATAGTCAATCTTCCGATGAAATATCTAATCTGATCCCTTGTAGAATGATTCCTGCACGAAATACTCGCACTGAAAACCGCACGCATCCTTTTACCCTTCAAATTACTTTCAGCCGTATAGTTAAATTCCGTGATGTTTTTTTATCCCGTACTGTGCGAATGTGGAACAATCTACCATCTTTTGTCTTTCCTCCGGCATACAATTTGCGAAAGTTTAAGAATGGTGTACATCAGCATCTCCACCACTTACATAACGTTCCCTAACTCCTTACTACCAAGCTGTGCTTTGCAGCATAGAGAATCCCCTGAGCTTGGCTTAATAATATAAAAAAATAATACTTTTTGAGAAATGAATAGGTATGTCGCCCCAGAAAAATAATTTTTCTTTCAATTTTTTGTTCTACCAAAATTTCATCAATCAACTTTCCACCTTCTGTGGTGAAAACAAAATTTTACTGGGCCTGCTGCATTGGCACTTTACTCTAAAAAAGTTGCTCATTTAAAGAAGTTTTTGGAATGCTGCAACACTTTTAAATATTGTCCATAGAAAACGAAATATTGCTATTTTTGTGACAGAATTTAAAGACATTTCCCTTGTTTTTGATTCTGTGATATCTTGAAATTTGTTGTTTGTCGTTAATTTTTCATGAAAAGCATAAATTTGTCGTATCGTTTTTTCTAAAGGAAACTGGATGTGGTGCTAAGTAAAGTTAGCAATGTAAAATTTTCCAGTCCGATAAGATTTGTCCGAGTTCTAGTGAATTGCAGTGCTAACTTGACGTCAACTCAACACCAAATCCAGTTTCCTTTAGAAAAAAGGACACAACAAATTATGAGATAGTTCCGAACTAACTCAGGTGAAATTGCGGCGCTAACTTTACGCACGTCAAGAAATTTCGTTGCTAAATAGTGTGAGCACAGACAAGAAATACCCAGATATCGACGGTAGTACTAAAAAAATTCATTTCTTTCTTAGAAATTAAATGGACCATATTTCTTCAGAATTTGTGTGCATTATTCGTGGCTGCTGAAGACTATTCGAATAAGTTGTGAGTTGTGTCTTGACAGTCTCGGTTTCGTGAAAGTTGGATTGATTTGGTTGCTTGGACTGGTTAGCTAAAAAAAATTTATGAGCGTACATCTAGGTATATCAGCGCGGATTTTTGTCTCAGTCTTTTATAAATTGATTTCAATGTAGGAAAGAATTGATTTATTTCTTAAGCAGGCCATACACCATCCGTTTTGCCGTGGTTTTACTGTTTTGTTCGTTCATAATCAAAGTTAACTTAATAATAAGCTAAGAAGTAGGCGAGATTTCTGAGTGTTTTACATTTAAATGTACACGGCAAGAAAAGGAAGAAAGAAAGAAAACAAAATAAAAAAACAATCAAACTCTCTTTAAAACTTTTATGAATAAAGATAAAAAATGTGAAAGCGTAAATTGCATGCAACGAAACAGAATGGAAAATATTTAGTTTTCGTAAATAAATGAGAAGTGGCGGAGTTTTCACGTTTTACTCTCATAAAATGTTCCCGCGCTTCTGTGAAAACCGGTTGTTTGGTCACATGTTGTTGCTGTAAATGGACACTACAAGATGACGGGAAGACGTGGTAAAGTTGGATGGTGTGTGGGGCTTTTTCTTGACCACGTTTTAGGTTCTTATCTCGACTAAGACGTGGTTTTTAAAACCACGGCAAAACGGATGGTGTATGGCGTTTGCGTTATTGGTGGCTGTAGACGGTCCGAACAAATTCTGTCTGTCGTCTTACGTCACGAGTTGAGTTGGGTGGGTGGGTTAAGTTGGATAAGCATACAAGATTACACACTTTGGCGAAATTTATTGGCATGGGTACAAATCGCAGATTTAGGGAAATAACGCCTGCGGCTATCACTAATCGGCCACAACCAAATTAGGTAGAAATTGCAAGTAGGGAAAATGTACGGCATACCAGTAGAACGATTAGTAGGAAGTTAATGCAAATCGATGATAAAATGCGAGTGCACAGTGAAGTTTCAACTTACTCTAATAAATTCAGCAGTTCGTGGAATGCAAAGAACGACAGTGCGTATGTTCTTAAGTACAGCCAAAGAACGAATAATTGCAAGTACTCTCAGCAGTTTCGGCTTCCCTGCTTGCCTAGTCGTGAAATATGAAAATAAATATCATGATTCAAACTAAGAGAAAAAAAATGTGTGCACGGTATTGAAAATATTAATTTATTTATCCCCCCCCCCCCCGCCTTTCACAACAAAAAACCCAGCAAGACGGCAGACAGAATTTGTTCGGACCGTCTACGTCTACAGCCACCAATAACGCAAACGGATTCTGAAGAAATATAGTCGATTTCAATTCTAAGAAATGAATCAATTCTTTCCAACATTGAAATCAGCTTGAGACAAAAATCCGCGCTGATATACCTAGATGTACGCTCATAAAATTTTTTAGCTAACCAGTCCAAGCGACCAAATCAATCCAACTTCCACGAAACCGAGACTGTCAAGACACAACTCACAACTTATTCGAATCGTCTTCAGCCACCAATAATGCACACAAATTCTGAAGAAATATGGTCCATTTAATTTCTAAGAAAGAAATGAATTTTTGCCTATGTTTAAACATTTTTGGTTCGTACCCAAGATATATTTAGCCGAGATCAGTGAGTTATTGAGGTTTGCTATGAGCTTTCCATACATCACTTTCTTAGAACTACCTGAGACAACTTACAATACTAGATGTGCAAAACTCCATATAATCCCGGAACACCTTTTGAAAGCTCTTTAACTTTTTATCCAACCAAAGAAAGCTATCATTGCGAAGAATTTATGTGGCATAATACAGCAAGAGAGAGAGAGAGAGAGAATGTGAAGAGCTCGTTTTAGTTGGACCGCGTTTTTGAGGTTTTGTACATCTAGATGTAAGTTGTCTCAGGTACTACCGTCGATATCTGGGTATTTCTTGTCTGTGGTATGAGGATATTGAAGAGGTCGTTTTTGCTCAGACACCAAGATTACATCAGAGTGACAATTCAAAGATCTCCTGTAAAAACAAACCCTTTAAGGCAAGCACACCGACGCGGTGGTGGTGGCGGCGATAGCAGTGTTGGGAGGCGGTTGTGGTGCAAGTTCCCTCCAAAATGGGAATTCCTGGGCACTTTTCCACAGATTATGAAGTGATTTCCCACATTTTTTTCTCGGACGAACAGATTTCGTATAACACTAGAAGGAACAACTTAAGTAATTTTTTTCAAAACAAATTCATTTTTATTGATAACATTTTCAAATAAAATACGTATACCTACCCAACAATTAAGCAAAAATGTCAGTCATGAGAAATCTTTCAAACTCCCCAGCGGGAAAAATGGGAAGGCCTGACCACAGATAAACCGCCTGACTTAGACATCGCTTACCTGGAATGCATTAGTAATGAGTAAATGAACATACCTTACGATTACCTGGCTTAGGAAGGCAGGCGTAATGTGTTGATGCGTCGTATTTTTGGGCATGTTATATACCTTTCAGGGAATACTTAGAGAAGACAGAGGTAATGAATAGATATATTCTCATTCGTGTTGTTATCGAAAAGAGATGTGTGGTTATATACATATTTGCAAAGGCTAGTGCATGTCGAAAATGCGTCATATAGTTTCATCTTTGTTTTTCTGAGAACAATGAAGAAAGCAAAAGTACGTTTTGCAAATGGATTTGTGCATTTTTTTAGAGGAAGTGGATAACTTTCAGTTAAGTGCGAGATACGAATAAGTGAAAATGCGTTTATTTTCCACGCCTTTCTAAGAAAGCAGGAAGAGTTCTTCCCTTTATCTCTCAGTGAAAATAGAAAGAGTGCTTCCCTCCACCTTCATAAGAGTATAAATTGAATTGTTCTTTCCAACCTTCCGGAAAATTCATGCTTAATGGTTTCCTTCACTATTCTGAAATGGCAGAATGAATGCTTCCACTGAACTTAAAAGGATTACTTTTTTCACCTTCCAGAGAATTTAAAAGTAATCCTTCTTCTCACCTTCCAAAGAATTAATAAGGCAGGCTTCCTTTCACCTTACAGGTCATGCAGAAGCAAGGTGTGCAAGCCACCTTATATACCTTCCCGTCGTAGAACATCAATGCATTAAAATAAATGAACTGGGTATCAGAGCGTATTTCTTCCATAACTTTCATAGAATGTTTTCGGAATGCATCCGGAATGCTTCCATTTCCCGCTGAGTCTATAAAAGTACATTTGTGTTATTCGTATTCTTCATTACATTGTGTTACTTATATGTATGTATGTATTCTGAAGGATCCCGTTGGGAAAAAGAGTACTCTAGAAAAATTACTGGAGCGCTTCCCTGCAAGCTCGTAGCGCTTTTCTTCTCTATCCCAGTTCATCGAATTTTTACTAGGCATGTCTGCGGAGGCAAGTATTTTCACTGGTGTCCTAAAGAACAACTCCAGGAGGTATGCTAAATGATGGATGAAGAAGATTTCTGAAGATGTCTTTTGATGTCTTTAATTATCTTTTTGAATAATCATCGCAGTGTTTCTTCTTCCTTAATCTCATAAGAGGCCTTCAAGACTGCTTGCCGAGAACACTAGTAACGCGTTTGCAACTGCAAGCGTGCAAATGAGGTAAGGAACTGATATGGAGAAAGGCTTCAGTACATTACTTAAAAATGAGAAATGCGTTACTTCGCACAATGGTGGGAAATTAAATAAAATCAGCTCATGTTGCATATCAACTGGAACTCATCAAATAATCTTCTATAGAGTTTTTAAGTGATAGCTATAGAAGCTCTTGAGTTACTTACTTGCGCTAATTTTTGTGGATAGATCAATGAATATTCTTCTGAAGAGCTTCCAATAGGATACGCTTGTCGCTTATACTCATTCAAGTTCTGAAAGCTTTTATTATTTATTATTATCTTAATTATGCAGAAAAATTCAATTTTTGTGTAGAATGTATGATAATATTTTGTAATTTTTCCCACCATTTCATTCGAGGAGATGCGATTATTCCCTTTTCCCTTTTTCAATTCTTTGAGAGTGAAAAATTCCACAATGTGGGAAAATTCCCTCAATCTCCCAGCACTGGGCGGTAGGGGTAGGGGTAGCGATGATGATAGCGGTGCGGTAAATGTAAGCACACAACGACGCAGTGACGCGGTTGACGCAACATTACAAAACATAATTTTTTTCTTCTTCTAAAATCCCGGTATTCTGGATGTGACAAGTGATACAGAATTTTGTTTAATTTTACTACTGAAATCAGTTCTTCACTCATTGCGATGACAGCGCTGTTTCAACTGAAATGAATTTCGCTATCGCGGTGGGGGTGAGAATACAACATGCAGCAACTCACCGCTGCACCACCGCGTTTGGTGTGAACGCTCGAAATCATTTCAGTATTGTGCATTTCACCGCTACCGCCACCGCATAGCTTTGTCACTTTATTTCACATTTCCATTTTGTATTGTCACAGAAAAAAACAACAACAAGTAGATTTAACTTTAAATTCTGTCACTTGTAATTTCATCAGAATCAGCACACAAATAGCAATACGCACCTCATTTTCTGTGAAGAAAATTCAAAAGTGTTGCACAATTACAAAACTCACCTTGAGCAACTTTTTAGCTTAATATGCAGCCCAGTACAATTTTTTTTTTCACTGCAGAAGGTGAAAGTTCAGTGATGTTTTGGTAGAGCAAAAATTTTAAAGAAAAATGTTTGGCACATTTCAATTCATTTTTGAAAAAGTATTTTGGATGAGTTCTTGCAAAGGCTCCTTTAAAAACGAGAAGATTTTACTCAGCATTTTATTTTTACTCTGATTCAACTTCTTCTATGATTTTATTTATATATTTTTAATAGCATTTTGACGAAATATGTATAAATAATAATTTACGCGTTTTCTTTGCAGATTCGGCTGTTATAAAATGAATTTAGAGCGAAACCCTTCTGTGACAACACTTTTGAGAGCGGCACGAGATGCGGATGAACAACTTTTAAAAATAGTTTTAAAAAAAGTTTTAATTGATGGAATTTCTAAGGAAGCATTAAATTCAACTGATAAAAGTGGACGGGTATGTTTTTGGTGAATAATTTAAAAAAAAAAATACATATTCATGTGGTTGTTGGATTTTTTTTTTTAAATAGCAACCTACGGTGTTAAGTGGTATTTCATAAAAGTCACACAATAAAAATTCTACAGCCACTTTGTATATGTATGTAGTTTAGTTACCATACTCTAACTAACTTTTTGCGCTAATTGTCTTAATTTGCCAGAAAAATAATACATATTAAAAAAATCTTACTATAATTATAAATATAAATATTTCACACTCATAACTCTACGAAGATGTCATCCGCTTTTGTTCATTCTCGAGCATACATTTACATTTTTATGAAAAAAAAAAAACCTGTACAAAATTTTCGCTTTCTCTACTATGCATTACAAATTTAATAGATATAAGCATAGATGGCACAAGAACTAGATGTCGCATGCAATACCAAAAAAGTGTACAAAATTTATATGGCTGGGTGGTCCATTCCGGAATGGACCACAACATTTAAACTGATGTGTACGTCGAGTGATTCATATTTTTTCGTATCTGAAGTGCAGAGGAGGTCGATCAAACGAATACAAAACTGTTGTTAAAAAAACATATGCTCTCGGCACACTCTAAACCGTGTTGTGGCCCATTCCAGAATGCACTACCCATTTCACAATTTGTATACGCTGCTCTAGTATGCTATGCGACATCTAGTTCTTGTGCCATCTATGATATAACCCATCTTCAATAGGTTAGGTTAAGTTAGGCTAGGTTGGGTGGGGACCCCCAACCCCATTGGCAACAGAGCATTACTTCCAAAGCAACTATGGGTGTGGTGTGTAGGCAACCAAACATGCCGCTCTCTGTGTTTTTCGACAATTCATCGAGAATGTATTTCTTCATGAGTGCCATCCACTAGGACTAGACCATGGAGCCGTAGCATAAGCTTGGTCTTACTATGGCTGTGTACATTATTGTACCACTTTTTGTTTAAGGCTTTGTGCACGTATAATCAGCCACACTAGTCTTTTTCATGCGTTCTAGTATATTACTTCTCCAGTTCAGCTTAGATGACACTTTAGTATGACACCCAAATACTTAGATGTTGAGTAAGGTCTTGACCGTCTAGATGAATATGTATGGGTGAATGCTCGGGCTATCGGTCTCTGTTGTATAGACAAAAAACCAAACGATTAGTGTCTAAATTTTTTATTTAAAGTCTGCCACAACGTTTCACGGGTGAACACTCCGCGTCTTCAGGTGGTCTTATCTATAAGGTAACTATCATGAGCCTTTGCCAAAATTTACAATATTTAAACTACTTACGAAAAAAAGATTTGTGAACATTAATTAATTCACTCCAATAAAATATACAAGCACTGGTCGAAACAATAATAAATTAACATTTAAATGAAAAAACACTGCAATAAAAACCTATGAATTATTAAACAAATACAAGAAAAAGAACGAAAAAGAAACTACTTTTGAAAAACACACATTTGAGACCACAATATTTAAATCTCACGTCTAAGAAATAAAATAGCATCCACATTGCGCGATTTGTCGTTACTTTATGATCAGTTGAGAGAATGTTTTTACGATTGTATATCTGTATACACAACGTAAGTGCATATGTGGTGGGAGGAAGCCCTCATTATGGGTTAGCTAAGAAGTGAGCAGTACACCGAATTTATGTTGTCGGTGTCTGTTTTCCGATTCATTGTATTGGGGGTGGTGTAAATATGCAAAGCCTCAAGGCAGATCCTCTTGCTAATATTTTTTTCCTTACAGAAAATCGTAGTATTGTTAAAATCCGGACAGTGGTTTGCCTGCACACAGTGGTTAGCCAAAACAGTTTTTTGTCTACAACAGAGACCGATAGCCCGAGCATTCACCCATACCTAAATACTTAGCGTCACTGGATCGGGTTAAATTGATATTACTACCCACCTTTCACTTAGTTATGACATTAATTTGCCGGATACCAGAATCCACATACATATAAGCAACTGTCGTGAAATCATCTTCTTCTAATGTATTCAGGATTTCTTGCATAACCAATATGCCTAGGGGCAGAGCTGGGCAAGTACCAAAGAAAAAGTACTTAAGTACAAGTACAAGTACCGAAGCCCTGAGTACTTCGGCGTAAGTACAAGTACCGCATGTATGAAAAGTACTTGTAACTAAGTACTAAGTCTATAAAAAGTACTGAGTACTTTTTTAAAATCTTTGTACGTTGGCAGTAATATAACGAAGTTGATCGAGTTCAGTTAATAGATATTAATAAATAAATACCTTTTGAAAACTATAATATGTATAGTATAACCAGTGGCTACTATCTATAGGTTTTTATAGTTTTTGGCGCTGCAGGTATAGTAAAACTTTCACCTTTCATTGTTAGGCCGGGCGCCCACTGGAGTGGTGTGTGAGCAATGTGGCAGTGGCGTGTCGATTAAATGGTAAGTGAAAAAATTTAGTCCCGTAAAAACAAATAGAATAGCGCACATTGAAATAGAGTGGCGATGGCGTAGCATTTGACAAGTGGCGTGGCACCACTTGATTGCCACTAGTCTCCGACAAGTTTAATTTTCGAGTGGTAAGTGGCAGTGGATGCCACTTCTCCTTTTGAATAAAAAATGATGTTGAATTACTTACTCGATACGCTGCTTGCCATTTTGATGGGCGCTTAATAATTTTAATACCAATCCGCCACCATTCCACTGCCACACCACTTTGTTGCCACATCGCACGCCAAAACCACGCCACCGCCACATTACTCACACACCACTCTAGTGGGCGCCCGGCTTTACACTCATAAAAACTATTAGAGGTCCGCCCAAGGAACCATTATCGCCTCCAATAATGCATAACAATTATATGGAAAAAATGTCGAGTAAATTTCTAAGAAAAAACTGAGGCCTTCCCTACATCAGGTCGAGACATCGTTGATTTTATATTGGAGCGAGGTATTGCTTGCTTAACCTTGGTTATGTCCACTGACGTATGGACTGCTTACTTTTCTATTTCACGTGGGCACAATTGTTTGTGTCAAAAAGAGTTCTTACGTCGGTGCCAACATTGAAAAAATCATTGGCGGGAAGTTGAAAAAGTGAGCACGCACCTCGGAAAGAATAATAAAAGAATTTCTTCTGCGTATCTAATAAATATATTGTCTTTGGTAAATCAGTTTCTATTAATAATAACCCTAAATTTAATTTAAAATCATGTATTTCAACGAATCCACCAATTTATTTGTTGTTTTCAGTTCTCTATCAGTTGGTACTTGGGGCTTATACTGGATGTGTCAGCAATATTGAAGTGAGCCCACTGTCTGCAGTGTATTTCTATGAACGTAGTGAGTCCGTATTATACATGTCAGTGGTTATGTCATCAAGTCGGGGCATCGTCGATTTTATATTAGAACGAGACGTTACTGGTTTTTGTTCTACTTGCCCAGTCTTGTTTGTATGTTATTAGATTGTCTAAGGTTCTGCCTTGACGCGTGAGTTCGGCACATGCTTTAACAGTTCTTTGCGTGCTTTAAAACTCAACAAAAAAGGAGTAGCGCTAGAGAATGTGTTTACTTTTCTACGAATTGTTAGATATTTGTAGGTACTTAGTAGACTTAGAAATACTTCTTGGTGCTTAAGTACAAGTAAATAGAAGCAAGGACTTATGTTCAAGTACTAAGTAGGGGCATTTCAAAAGTATTGAGTAATAAGTCTTAAGTAACGAAAATGTACTTTAAGTAGTGCTTAAGTCTTTTTTTACTTAAGTATTGCCCAGCTCTGCCTAGGAGTGGTGATAGCAACCCGCCCTGTCATATACCTCTACATACTGTTCTTCTTACTATTCCGCCCCCTGAGCATGAATTTATCTAACTGTTGAGAAGCATGGAGTTTAGCCAGTCACTTAGCTTCTTGTTAAATTACACTTTCTTCAGATTCTGATACTTGATCTCCATCTTAACATTATTGAAAACCCCTCGATATCCAAGAAAGCAACCAGTGTGTATTCCTTGTCTTCCCGGGACTTTTCAATTACTGACACTTCCTGCCTGTTTTATGTATGGAACCAAGCGAAAGGCAGCTTCTATAAATCGATGCCAGCCATGGTTTTATATACCTAAGTGTCTTCTGAAGCATTATCGGCCTTAACTCATCCATCTTCGGGTGTCTTAAGGGGCTTGAGTGAATAGGCCGCCCATTCTGGTGTGTTATCGTTGATTGTGAAGTTTATTAAATGTCTTTGTTAACTATATCGCACTTTAGACAACTCATCCATGAGAGGATCATTTTGCCAGTTTAATCGCCATTGCTGGATCTAAGACCGCCCTTTAAACTGGTCGCAGTATCCTAGTGGCCCAGTCGCCCCTACTTTTAACCTAACCTAACCAAAGACCGTCCTTACATTTAGATCAGTCTGATTGATCTCTGCTTAACTTTGTCGCATTAAATCAGTGATAGTTTTCACTAAACCTTGTGCTTGTTTGCATTTATCATTGGCACTGTTTATAGGAAAAGGCTCTTGCAATCTCGTCTTTCTTTCTTTCTTTAAATTCAAATGACGGGGTTATCAATTGCCAGACTTTAGTTAGTATTTATGTTAAAAACAAAGCAAAAGCACGTGCTTCTATTTACAACTAAGAAGGATTAATAAGCTTTTTTATTAACTCTCACAGAATGTCTTCATTACAATTCTGTAGTGCAGTGAACTCACAGAATTTTTGGTTTCATGTGACTTATCATGAAGTCAAGGTATAAATTGAGTATATTCAGCACATGGTGGTACCTTTTTAAGAATCTTTGGTTATAATTCTTTATCTAAACTTTGTTGTTAATAAATTTGTTTACAATTAAAATCATCTATTCTACATCATTCACGACTTATATTTCTAGGTAACTTTATATGGTAGTAGCAATCTAAGAAAATTCTCTATCTGATCCCTAAATTCAACGACAGCGTGCCTACGGTGCCTTGGTTCAAAGAAATATATTTTTTATCGAGTTAATTTTTAGTTTAATTTTTTTTTTTTTTTTAAGAATAAAACGACAAATAATTAATTTGTGGGAGTTTGACCATATAAGTATTTGACACGGCATCTTCAGTCATATAAAATCAAAAGCGCTTTGATCTCACTACACAATTATTTTGAAGACACTCAGTGAGAGTGAAGAAAAAAAAGCTGCCAACTTGAATTTTAAAATTTTTATCAAAAATTCATAATCCACGACTCCGAAAACTGCTGGATATCGATTTTGAGTCGAATTGAACCATAAAGCCTAGATGACATGACGCTGATTGACCAGCGCTGATGCAACATCAGCTAGAATCAGCGCGCCATAAGCACAGTGTCAACACCAATTCTGATAGTATCAGAACTTTACACGTACTGATTTTACCAGCATCGAGAAAGTCAAACGAGTTTAACTTTTGCATCAGCGCTGGTTAATCAGCAAAATGTCAACTAGGCTTAAGTGAAACTGACAATTTGAATTTCTAAAGGCCTGTCTTCCTCATCTTCGTCTTGTTATTACAACTAGTGACGTAACATCGAGTCAAACTCTATCCGAATCCATGTCTATGCCACCGAGCTTTGCTACTTTGTATAACAGCTTAGACATCTGGTTAGCTCGATCACCAAGTCAACAGTCGTGTTGACTTATTTAAAGAGACAACGTATTTTGAGGTTATGCTTATTCGCTGACTGTCGAGATCAATCTAAACAAACCAACGAGTAAGAACCTAAAAGAGAGGCCTTTTCGTATATATACCTCACTTTCTAACATATGGTTGCATCTCTGTCTACATGGACCCTAGGCAAAGATAACCTAATAAGAAGATAGGACACCTCCGAACAAAATTGGAAATTTTTCGTGTTCTTTAGACCGAAACAAGTAATGCCATATACTTTCGTCTTTTGCATGAATGGGGAGAAGAACTTGACTATTCATTGTTGTAGTGCGATTGAGACAATGAGTTAGAAACAAAAATCGAAAGAACGTAGGATTACCCGAACGACAAAATCTTCTTGAACATCTCCAAAATCCTTTCAAACTATTCATAATAATGTACATCAGGTCACACTACCTCTAAGTTTTAAGAAAAAGTTAAATTTAGCTTTGGCCAACGTGCTGAAAGCAGATGTAAAATTCCTGTAAAATAAAATTGTCATTTTACCCGAAAATATCAAAGAATCCAGCATGAGTTTCTCACACTTATTCTCTTCAGAGCAAAGCGAATGTAAACAGAAGCACGTGCTATTCAAATATCATAGGAATTACACCAACAAACATTGGTTTTGCTATAAAAAACATTGGATAATTCTCACAATATTTCAGCAAAAAAAAAATTGTTAGGCAAGTTATTGGGCAACCGAAGATGGTAATAGGCTTACTGCGGAACCGGGAACCTCATAAGGTTGTTTTATTTTATTTTGCCTCAATCTTTCAAAAACCGCGGCCAAAGTCCCTTGGATAAACTTTTTTTCCATCCGCCTGCAATGCGCATTTTATAGAGTTTACATATAAACTTCCACATCTTTGAGATTGGTACAAAAATTGTTGACGAAAAATGGTGAAGGTTGACAAAATGAAGTATAAATATTGCGCAGACTTTTTACTATTTTAATTCCTTTAAAAACAAAATTAATATTGAATATGAGCATTCATAAAGCAGTCATAATTTGTGGCTAGTAAAATTATCTTCATTCCTTGTATTATAGTTTATCGTAGTACATAAGTCGCCAAAAATTTATAATTTTTTGGTGTATTTCACTGCATTTTTGATGGTCAAAAAATATATGACTACCTTGTAAATATAACCCTAACTAATTTTGCATTTTAAAGACAAGAGAGCTGTTTTCAAGTTCAAGTTCAAGTGCCTAAAAAAAAAAAAACAAAAAAAAATCCGATTCAAAGCTCTTGAAGCAGGTTACTGATATGCCTCCTCTAGAAGCAATCTGAAGCAATTTTGTTTCGAAGCTTTTGCTAAAATTCCAGGAAATCGAATGTGAGCGTGATCATTCAAGCTTTGTCGTGTTTACGACGCCTTTTTTGCTTTTTTTTAGATCAGTAACAAATTTGTTGAAAGAAAAGTAGAAAAGTGTTAGGTTTGGAAATAAAATTATAAAGTGTGATACTGTTTCTTCAAAATTTAATTTTCTGTAATTGAAAGCAACACTGGTAAATATTTGTGGCTGACACTGTAGCTTCAGCAATAATGCAGAGCTTCCAATCTGCTTCCCACAAAGTGCTTTAAACGCAATCATAAGCGCTACTTCCGTGGACATGCAATGTTAAAATTTATATGAAACTGAAGCAGAACCGATCTTAAAAAAGACTTTTAACGCAATTTTCTTCCCGCTGGAAAGTGACAAAATTCGTCCACCATTTACCATTAATTAAACAAGTGTTAAAATGCATTGCTAGAAAAAAAATGCACATAACACAACACATAACAATTCTAAGGAAAAAATTTCTAAGAAAAAATTGCGGCTTTCCCTACATCACGCTCAGACATCGCTGATTTTAAATTGGAGCAAGGCATTTCTGGCCTAGCCTGCTCTGCGATAGTAGCGCCTCTAAGATACAACAAGGTACTAAGTCAAACTTCGTTTCGCAATCACTACATATGTAGTTCTATACACAAGGGTAATATTCTTCTCTCATCTACGAACTCTGATACATGCTAGCAGCGTATACGTCTAGCCTAAGGAAGTCAGCCAAATATGTCGCGGAAAATAATTTACAGTGTTTCAGTTTCAGGCGTACTTTTTTCTTCGTTTTAATACAAAGAATAAATAGAAGAATTCTCGAGTTTTTTTATTGTTGTATCATATTCATCACTACTGTCCAGAGTAAGGAAACCTCACGTGCGCATACGAATGACTCATGAGTAATTTACAACTCACGTGCGCGTTCCATTTGTAAAAACTCATGTGCGCGTGCGTGAGTTGTTGGCATTGTTATTAGCGCACGCGCCCATGAGTGAGTAATTCAAAATAAGAAAGCGCACACGAAATTTATCACTATTCAATATAAGAAAGCGCACACTCGCGTGCACACACGAAATTTCTCACTGCTTATTACTCACGAGTGAGTAATTCAAGGGAAGAAAGCGCCCACTCGCGAATAAAAATTTTAATATTAATTATCAACGTTTCCTACATTATGTAGGTATTTCATAAATGAAACTGCACACAAGTTGGAAATGAGCAATGAGAAATTTCATGTACGTTTTCTTCCCTTGATTTACTCACTCGTGAGTAATGGGCAGTGAGAGATTTCGTGTGCGCACACTAGTGTGCGCTTTCTGATATTGAATTACTCAGTCGTGAGTAATGAGCAGTGAAAAATTTCGTGTGCGCACGCGAATGTACGCTTCCTTATGTTGAATTACTCACTCATGTGCGTGAGTAGAATGCTCAAGAAAATCGCACACGACTCATTATTATGTGCGCACATAATTTATTACTCACGTGCGTTTCCGTACTCTGCTACTGTCTAGCCAGCGTATTTGCAGCTTCTCAAATCCGATAATAATTATGAATACCTTTAGATGGAACTGAAATGAAGAAATCATAACAGAGTTAATATAATTTTTTATCAGAAACCGAATTTTAATTGAGTAAATCTAACTGCTTACTTCCAGCGTTGTTATTTTATGTGATTTCAAGTTTCATCACTTCATATGAAAATATTAATTTTGTAGGCTTTCGTGGGCCCCTAGAAACTGTGCCCTCCCCCCCCCCCCTCCGTTTAGCGGGGTCGTTAATTACGCCAGTGCATAGGATACCATATGCATTGTTGTCCGGATTGTTACATAATTCTATTACCACAGATAAATCAATTCTCATTAACATAATGTTCTAGAACTAAGACTCGTGAGTGTAACCTATTTTACATCAATGTTTTGCTATAGCCTAAATTATGAATACCAGTAAAATATATTAGCTGAATATTACATTATTCGGTAATTAGTAGACCAATCGAAATATGTGCCGATAACTTTTTATATCAAATACTGAGAGCGTCATATAAATTCATCTGAGATTATCGTTTCTTTGAGCAACATGCAAATGCGAGCAGTAAATTTAAGTGCTTCAATCATAGCTAATGACGCTAACAACAACATAATTGAAAAATAATAAAATCTTTTGTTTTTTTCAACTCACACTATAGAACTAACTGTTTGCATACTAAATTTATTTTATTCCTATTGTTGCGTCGTTTACTTTACAAAAGTACAGCACTGGCCTTGTTATTATTGCGTTACCGGTATATATCTATATGACACGTCCGCGTCGCAATACCCTAAAACTACAAAGTTTCACCTCACTAAAACTTTTAATTGTCCTCATTAATGACGTTTTCATAATCATAAGAAAATTACAATAATTAATTTTATTTTTTGTGCAGACAGCAATTTCGTATATTTGTTCGACAAATTTGACGAACTTCTTGGATGTCTTACTTCAAATTCCGGGAATTGATGTCAACAAACCAGATAATGAGGGAAATACACCTTTACACTATGCCGCTCAAGCAGGTAATTTCAACAAATATTTTGTTTTACATTTTGAAAATAATAAATACGCGTTCAACTTAGTTAGTGCGTTGTGTGGAAATAATTTATAATTTTGTATTTTAACATTGTTAACATTGTTTTATGGTCTTTTGATGTCTGATTTTATTTTGGAACTTTGTGGGACGTATTAGATTAATATTTATATTTATTGTTATCATAACGATGTCCATTTGAAAGGGATATAATACCAAGAAAACAAATGTTTGATATTAGATCCTTTCACTGTATTGTGTCATAAAGACAATTGAGATTATATTGTCTTGTTTGCATGATAAACTTGTAATGAAATTAAAAATTTATGACTAAATATTTTGTATTTACGTATTATATCATGCAATAAAGATAATGCTAATTGACATTATTTTCTCATTGAGTGGAAATAATGCCAATTGACATTGTTTATTTTTCAATGTAATATGAAATTTTTTATTTTTCTTCTTACTTCTTGACTTGTAGCCATACTGGACGGAACTCTTGGTGACTCAATGATATGATACCTCTTCGAAGCCGAACTCGAAATTGTGTTACTGCATTTCCTTTGAAACTGCATTTTTTGGGGCCACCCGTCCCTTTAACTCGTACACGAATTTGTCTGTCTGGATATTTATTTATATATTTCTTTTATACTATTTTCGACACTCTCGTAGACCCACTTTTCGTCATCACAGCAAGCTGAAATTTAGCACACAGGTTCATGTCGCGTGACAATTGAATCTATCAAAATTTGAACCGAAAATTTCCATGGAAAACCCGGAAAATCGGGAAAAATCATTTGAAAATTTGGTACAAATTTGATTAGTGATAAATCCGTTTCAGGAAAAATGCAGAGTTTTCCGATTTTTCCGAAAAAAATTTCCGCAATTTTCCGACTTTTCCGGTAAAAAAGTTTTCTAAATATGTAGGATCAAGTTCCCTATCAACTGGCATCATTACTTTCTCTCCGACAATGGTGAAAACTTGCAGAAAAAATCGAGGAAAATTCATGTAAAACGCTTTTCCGGAGTTTTTCCGACCAAGGAAGCGTTTGAGCGTTTTGCAACCTAAGACAAAGTTGTAGAGCGAAATGAGCTGCATAAAGTTGCTTTTGTGGGAAACCCGGAAAAGCGGGGAAATCGTCGGACAAATTTTCATCGATATGATTAGTGATAAATCTGTTTTTTTTTATATTATTAATCCAAGCTCAGGGGATACCCTATGATGCAAAGCACAGCGTGGCAGGAAGGAGATAGGGAAAGGGTTAAGGGATATGAGGAGAGCGGCGGAGGTGCCGCTGTATGTCGCCCTTAAACTTTCGCGGGGTGTATGCCGGAGGAAAGACAGAAGATGGTAGACTGTTCCACATTCGCACAGTTCGGGATAAGAAAGCATAACGGAATTTTAGTGTACGGCCGAAGGTAATTTGAAGGGTAAAAGGATGAGCGCGGGATGCAGCGCGAGTATTGCGTGCAGGAACTATTCTACAAGGGATTAGACTAGATATTTCATCAGAGCATTGACCATGCATATAGCGATAAAGGAGCGAAAGGCATCCAACATTGCGGCGGTGCTCGAGTGAGTCGATATGACAAGCTATTGCCAAATCGCCAATGAGCTTGAAGGTTCTCTTTTGGACAATATCCAATGAAGCCAAGACTGTGCGACCAGCCCCGGCCCATATATGGGAGTTGTATTCCATTCTAGGTCTAATGTAGGACTTGTAGAGGAGCGCTAGATTTGACGGACTGAAATATTTCTTACACCTTTTCAAAAAACCAAGACATTTTGATGCTTCTTTGGCAACCGAGAAGATGTGATCTGTCCAGCTTAACTTACTGGAAATATTAATGCCAAGAATGCTTAGTGACGATGAATCAGAAATTAATGCTCCAACAAAAGAAACGGGTGTGGTTAAGTTATGATCTTGATGAGACAGCTTTGGGTCTTAGATGCATTGAATTCGACGCGATTCACTTTGCCCCAAGCGAGAATATTGTCAAGATCGTTATTCAATGATCTAATCATGCAGTCTCGTTTAACACATGTGGCGTTCCCTCTGGAATTCGCAAGGGTGTCAAAGGAGTATGCGAAATCAAGGGTACTGTCATCAGCAAAGCTATGGATAGGATTAAAAGTAAGGGAAAGCAGATCATTAATGAAGATTAGAAATAGAGTCGGAGAAATAACACAGCCCTGGGGGACACCGGCATTAATAGGATGAGGTTCAGATATAACGCCATCTAATACAACACGTATTTGGCGACTAGATAAAAAACTTTCAATCCATAATAGAAGAGGAGGGGAAAGACCAAGTGCTTTGAGTTTGGCTAAAAGGGCTGGATGCCAGACTCTATCAAAGGCCTTTGAAATATCTAGAGCAACGATTTCGGACTCACCAAAATTGTGAAGACTACGATTCCAACGTTCCGTAAGAAAAGTCAGCAAGTCTCCAGATGAGCGTCCGTGCCGGAAGCCGTATTGGCGATCGTTGATGAGCTGATTGGTTTCCAGATACTTCATTAATTTGGAGTTAATGATAGATTCAAAAACCTCTGAGAGAATCGAAGTGATTGCAATTGGTCGATAATTTGAGGGATCGCTACCCTCTCCTTTCTTGGGAATAGGCTGAACGTGAGCTAGTTTCCAAGCAGTTGGAAATTTTCCTGTCGAATAGGACAGGTAGAATGTTTGCGCAGAAGTTTAGCCAAGGATGAGGCACAGCTTTTAATTAATAGGGGCGAGAAACCATCAGGGCCTGCGGCTTTAGAGACGTTGATTCCTTTAAGGACCTTGAACACATCTCTCGTACGGATGTGTATTGGCTCTTGTACACATCCGCACGGGGGATGCACGACAGGTGCCTGTGAAGTGGGTGGAAGAAAAGAATTTGATGCGAATCTAGCAGCCAAAATATTAGCTTTATCCAGGGAGTCAACAACCACTTCACCATTATTAAGTAGTGAAGGTATAGAGGAACTGCTGAAGTTGTTCCTGATGGTTTTGACCAGGGACCAGAAACCTTTACTACCTTTGCGGCTTGCCAAGATTCTTTGTCTAACATTCTGGTCAAAAAGAAATTTTTCTCTCTGGATAATGGACTTGCAGGTGTTCCGTGCAGTCTTGTAGATTTCTTTCAGTTCTGGACAAGGATGAACTTTCGCTTTTATAGCTTGGTTGCACTTATCCTTAAACCAAGAGCGATTTTGCTATTGTTGAGATCTGCTGTAAGAATACGGAATATATTCACGCATGCCTAGACTTAGTATGTTACTAAGTTCTAATGTGCATTCATCAGCATCCCTCGAGCCGACTGAGATGGAATATTTGTCAGGGTGAGATGACAGAAACAAATCTAGTAAATTGGCCCTATCTCCAGCTGCATCAGGGATTCTCGTCGGTGTTTCCGAAAATTTCCGGAATTTTCCGCAAAAAAGTTTTATAAGCTATGCAGAATCATTTTTTTTCCGTCCTACTTGCATCAATACTTTCAATACTCTTCAACAATCATGAAAACTTGCATGAAAAATCGAGGAAAATTCATGTAAATTTTTACAAAAAAATTCGTAGTAATAGGAAAAGTCTGTGGAAAACATGGAAAATCGGGAAAATTCAGTAAATAAGTGTCTTTTCAGCCGTCATAAAATTGTTTTAAAATATCTCCATGCAGCACGTAATAACAATTTAGTTAACGTGAAAAAGGCAGAAAATAAAATAAGTAAAAAACGAGTTTTCAAACAAAACTGAGGCCAAGCCGCATGAAAAGTAGAAAATAAACTTTTCTTCACACACAGAGGTGGACTCAGATTTTATTTGCTGACAATCACCGATATATTTCAGTATGATCAATCAGAGAGGTAATAAGTGATTTGATTCATGAAGAGAAAGAATATTCAAGAGAAATGTCCCAATCAAAAAATCTGAGTCCACCTCTGTGTTTGAAGAAAAATTTATTTTCTACTTTTTCATGCGGCTTGGCCTCAGTTTTGTTTGAAAACTCGTTTTTTACTTATTTTATTTCCCTCTTGTTTTGTGTCCTTTGGGCTTTTCTTTGACCTTCCCTCTTTGATTCTTGTCCTTTGATTTGTCAACTTTTCGTTGCTTTTTCTTTTATTAAATGACGGTTAGACTACTTCAATTATAATTTAGGATTACACGAGGAAGTACCACTGACATGTATAATATGGACTAACTACGTTAATAGAAATGCACTGCAAAAAGTGGGCTCACTGTTATATTACTGAGTCTTTCGGTCTAAGCACCAAGTACCAACTGAGGAGAACTGTAAACAACAAATAAATAAGCGGGTCCGTCGAAATAAATATTTTTAAATTAATAATTTAGGGTTATTACTGATAAAATTGTTTTACCAAAGACAATATATTGATAAGATGTGCGCCAAAATTCTAAACGTTTTTTTATTACAATCGCTTTTCGAGCTACGTGATCATTTTTTAACTTCCCGCCAAAGATTTTTTTTTTTCAATGTTGGCACCGGCGCGTAAGAACTTTTTTTGATATAAGGAACTAAGCCCACATTAAATAGAAAGCTAAGCAGTCCAAATTATATATGTCAGTGGGAAGTACAGATTGCATGTAAGCCTCCCTTCCAACGCTTTTTCAAATTTGACAGCAGAAGGCAGTTCGCTTGATGTATATATCGCCGAGTATAGCAATAAAGGAAGTAGCAAAATCGAAAAAAAAGAAAAAATGAAGAGGAAGGTGTTGGTAAATGATGTAATGTATATAATCCCAGAAACAATGATTTTACCGGCGTAAATTTATTAATTTAATAAGCTTTGCTCTCGAATATTTTTTTTCCGCCATCTTTAAAACTGTATAATCATTTTTTCTGTCCGACGAACCGTTCTTGAAACATCAACTTCAAAAATCAAATTTACACGGATGGGTAGATACTATACGAAATTACATGCGGGCAGTCATCTAGGGTATCATAAGAATAAATTGATCTTAGATCAATTCTAGCATTTTTACTTGTTATTAAATAACTTTTATCTACTCAAAAGCCCCCTGACTAAATAACTTTGTCCATCAGGGCGACGTTCGTAACGAAAGCGCTTTAAGGTAGTTAACATTGATGGAATTACATAGGGTTTTTTGATTTAGGGTTTCCCGAGGGGATAAAAAAAAGGAAAATACCCATTTTAGGGCCGACACCTCCAAACATGAAAGATGTCTCAAATGATGCATTATGATACTCTGAACATATTTGATTGACAATATTTATTTCAATTAAGCAGAGGAAGCCTTGGGGAGGGGGGGGGGGGGGGGGGGTCAAAGTTTGATCTAGTATATTTTGGAAAATCTAGTACAGAATCAAATTTCTTAGATCCTGAAATGAAATTTGAGTACCCATACTCCTATACTCGGAGGCCATACTCGCTTTTTTAGTATTTCCCTTTTTTACTCCAACTGCGGTACTCGGTTTTTCGCTTCTTAGATCGGCTCTAACTCGGCAGGGTTATGTCCGATCGGAAAACGGTTTCACCTCAGCTCATTACAGCTACATTTCGTCGAAGAATCTGCATACCTTAATGGTAGGGTAGTAACGCCTGGCGGGGAAGGAGGGTTCACTTTGATTCATCGAAGAAAATTTTTCTTTGCATACCTTAATGGTGGGGTAGGAACGCCCGGCGGGGAAAGAGAGCTCCAATACCACATGTTGCATATCAAATTAAAGGAAACCGAATTTTCATACACTTGGGTCACCTACACCCCAGGTACTACATATCGCATATACTTTTACAGTTCTTTCTTCCGTCGCCATTAGTGCTCTGTTGTGAACAGTTTTCTCATAGGAAGTCATTTTCTACGACTCATAAATTCCGCGAAAACACGAGAAGTATAAAAGTCCACTTTTTCACCCAAGAAAGTCGCTCAAGCTACATCCGATCGCCAAAGCTGTCTCTCGCTTAATTGAAATAAACATTGTTAATAAAATATGTTCAGACGAGTATCATAATGCATCGTTTAAGACATCTCTCATGTCTGGAGGTGTCGGGCCTAAAGTTGTATGAAAAATGGGCATTTTCCTTTTACGTTTATTAGGGTTTTGGGGTGAGGTGTGGGTGGTAACTACCACCTTTGGGGTTGTCCAATTTGGGCAATATGTGATATTAAATTAAAGCTCTTGCTCAGTCCTATTAAATGGCATTTTTTTTGTCTTCTATAACAAACTTTATAGCAGACTTTTCTCATTCGAATATCTTTAAAATTCGTGATTTTCTAATTTGCGTACAGAGGGGTGTAGGTTGGTGCGGGGAAGCTGATTTTTCTTTTAAACGCTTTACCCTCTTATTTTACATATTTTATGAGAACATTTCCATTTTCTAAGTTTACCAGTTATATGGTTTTATGTGAAATAAATTTTTCCCGTTTTTTCAAGTAAAATTTTTTTTACATGGAAGTACTTACATTAAAGTGCAATAGATAGAGGGAAAAAATACCATTTTCGTGACCTTTAATTTGAATTTTTACATGCTTATGTACATATAAATTTTATCATGTGAAGATGCTCAAGTCTTCTACATAATTATAGCGGATTGTGAATCGAAAATTATTCCCCCACTTGTTTTTCTATAAATTTTACTTTAATATCTCCCTGGATCTATGAAGGAATATTTTCATCGAAGGGCCAATTAAAAATCGAAACATTGGAAGCAAACATTTATACCACATGCAACTTTGATAAAAATTCACATACAGTTCTATGAATTTTTAAATTAAACCAAATAGTGATTTTTTGTCTATATTTTTTTTTCTAATTTTTAACAATTTTCCGATTTCATTGTTTTCAGGTCAATCTGATGCTTTGAATATGATGTTAACACGCTGTAGAAATTTACAAATTGATGCCAAAAATTGTTTAGGTTTTACACCATTAATGAAAGCTGCACTTCAAGGTAGAACAAGATGCGCCAAATTATTATTGTTTGCTGGTAAGTTTGCTATAGATTTATATTACAATTTTGTAATAAAATAAATATTAGAGGCCTAGAGAGGGTGTCTCATTTGCAATCATGTTAAATATTTTGAATAATTACTGGTACGAGTATATATTGAAATGTAAATGAAAAATTATATAATGGGAAGAGGGGAAAACTCTATGCTAGCTCGTGGAATACAGCATTAAAATGAAAAACTTCAATTGATTTTAGAGAATATCGATATAATTGCAGCGCCATATCTTTCACAACGGGGTGGAAAATGGAAATTAAAGCCCATTATAATTACAGAGTCCTTTCACCCAAAAGCTTCGCAATCTAGGCAAGTAGGTACTTAAATTTATCGCATCGCTGAGTTAAGCATTATTCGACTTTGTACTATGTAGATTAAAAAGACCAACCTCTTATTTGAAAATTTTCAAATTAAAAAAAAAAAAACATTCTTATAACATAAGCCCTGATCCATTTATCTTGATTTTTCATATTTTTGCTACCTACTGCATACGTACTAAATTTTTTCCCTCAGATGTTTAGCCGGTTGGAATATCTTTTCAATCCGAATACAGTAATCGAAGTAGGTATCTACATATATTCGGGAAAATTAAATTTATGGGGTGCGAGGTGGAGCTCACTTCTATTTAATACTTACTTAAACAAAGTATCCTGGAGGGCGATATTATACCTATTTTAACATAATTGTTAAGTGTAATAGCTTCTTGCAAGGGAATCTCTTTTGTTTTTAAGTGAATCTCTTTTTTTCAAGTGACTAGTGCAATCTGTCGAATGCCAATTTCCCTAAAATATTCCATACAAACAAGGTTTCACCACAATAATATAATAATAATAATTATTTTTTGGAGACAGATAATTATCAGCCACCTAATTCCACACACAACTGGTGTGTTCTAGAGCAAAATAGGACGAGATGTTTCACAGAAAGACATCTAGCAAGGAGGATGTTTAAAGGGAAAAGTCAATTTAGACGAATCTGCACGAGATTATCCACTCAATTGAAAACTCTTTAAACAATCTACGCTGGCTGTTTTCATTGATGTAGTAGGTGCCTTCAATAACGTTCCTCCACATAAGTCAACTGAAACGCTAACAAGACATGGATTGAACCAGTCCCTAAAACACTGGATCGCACACTTGTTGAACAACAGAACTGTCTTTGCCGATCTGGGCGGGGTGAGCAGATTGAAAAGGGCATCCCTCAGGGCGGTATCCTATCACTCTTATTATGGGTACTCATTATTGATGACTTCTTGCTAACCCTCACCCTGGATGGGGTACAAAACACTTCGTTACGCTTGATTTTAGTCACCGGTAGTAATGAATCCGAACTCTGCGGACTGGTGCAAGACGCGATCCAACTATAGTCTTAAACTAGCTCCACTCGTTTGGATAGACTAGATTAAAAACTAAACTGGAAACCAAACCTTGACGGCAGAGCGAACAAAGCTCTTAGAGCCTTCACAATGTGCCGCCGAACCATAGGGAAAAAGTGGGGACTCAAACCACCATGTTCCACCATTGGGTGACATAATATCATAATTTATAGGAAAGTACGGTATATAGAACACAATACTCTCTTCCTCTCTCTCTGTCTTTCTTATAAAAATGTATATACATTAGTCACAGAATTACGTCACAGGCTATCAGCTGCAATGTGTCAATCAAAATTTTAATGGAAATTCCTTGTCTTCTATATAACTTGATGTACACTAGTGTCATCCGACCGACCCATGTTAACCTACGGTTCTGAGGTGTGGTGGAAAGCAATTGATTTCGCCAATAATCGTAAGACATTGGAAAAGATTCAAAGACTATCCACCCTATTTTACATAAGAGATAAGAGCTCTTATCCTCTTAACTGGTCTGTCAAAGCCCATTAGCAGACAATAGTATTCTACGTAAAGAGTTAAGTTAAGAGATGTCAGACGTCAGCTGATCTCTTTTTTTTAAGAGATTTGGTATTCTAGCAAACGAAAATACAAATATCTCTTTACATAAGAGCTCCTCACCGAAGTACGCTTAAATCTCTTATCGTGATAGTTACATAAATTTTATATTATATAAATATGTACAAATTTTTGAAATATAACATAATTATACAATTTGAGTCATGCACAGAGGATAGTTCTGAGCAATATGAGATACGACTTGAGTCACTTTGCTATTTCTGAGGCTGTATAGAATTTCAGAATGCTAAAATCTTTTGTCTTTTATGTGAAGAAATGACATAGCCTTACGATAATCTCCATTACTCAACAATATTATCGTCACTTTAAAGTTTTGGTAACAATAAACATTTTTGCTACAGGCATAAGCAGGATTTACATTATGATGACATGGAATTTTTACAGAAATTGTGAGGGAGATAGTTTATTGAAATTTAAATGCTGCGGAAGCAATCATTGCAATACCTCACACGTACAGTCCCCTCTACTTTTTATGGCAAAACTCTTAAATTGTCAAGTTTTTAATCGTTTTTTCGTAGATATTCAAAGACGGATCATGAAAAGAAGTATAATTTTACAATTTCTAAAATATTGTATGAAAGCACGACGGAGTTCGAAGCAAAGGATGAGATTATATCGAAAAAATTTCTCGCAAAATATCAGGTGGTACTGTAATTCAGTTCTGCAATGTCATCATTTTGTACGATAACGAAATTTTTATTTAATATTTATTTCATATAATAAACAAAAAGTTCACTCAAGTGCTCACATGAAAATAATTCCACTCCACTACCGAACTAACGCCGGTGAAGATAATTTCAGCCCGGTTCGTGTTCACATGACGGATTATCTCAAAGACGGAATAATTCTAGCAAAAAACTACCTCAGAAATAACTTCAATATTTTCTATTCCGCAATATTTAATTACAAACTCAAACCTTACTTTTGTTTATTTCGACAAATAATTTTACCTTACAGAAATGTGTATGCCATAAAATTATAGTAACAAAACAGCAATATGGCAGCTCCAGTAGTCGAAATTGACAAATTAGAGTTGCCAATAACAATGCTTTAGTTTCAGTAACTATAAAAACTCCCTATGCTTGAGGTCTTTTTATGGTTCCGGACACGCACACAGTGACAAATCGGCGTCCGGATAAAATTCAGGACGCGTTTGGTTCTCTCGTCACTCGTAAATAAATTTCCGTATACGATGTACTATCTCCCTCACAATTTCTGTAAAAATTGGATGTCATCATAATGTAAATCCTGCTTTATACGAAAATCCTGTTGGACGGAACAATGGCTGTGGAACTCTTTACCTGCGATTTAGGTATTAAAATAATAATTCAATTATCATTACGTGCTATGAATTTATCATACAATTATTATTTATATCGATAAATTGTAACTTGATTAAAGACGCACACAATTATAGCTACGCGTGGGTTGATCATATTGCCATCATCGCCTCTGCAAAAACATTACTTTTTCTTCTTCCTTCTTGAAAAGTAAACGTCTTTAATAGCTGGGCTTACTGAAAGATTCCCCAAACCCTCTTAACCTCTTAAAGTTAATATTTCTCCACAAAAATTTATGCAGAATGCTAATTCTACTAAAATCTTGCTAAATTTAAGAGGTTAAGAGAACTCTTAAAAGTCTCTTATGTAGAATCCTTAGTGTAAGTGACGCTCTCAAGTCAACCAGCACTCGGGCTATTGAGCCGAACAAAATTGTAAATTTCGTGTTCTTTAGACCGAAACACATAATGTCATACACTTTTGTCTTTTGCATTAATGGGGGAAGAGAACTTGGCTATGCACTATTGTAGTGCGACTGACATAACGAGTTAAACACAAAAACCGAGCGAACGTAGGATTACCCGAACGACAAAATCTTATGGAATTGTTCAAAATCCTATCAAACTATTCATAATAATGGAGATCGGGTCACACTACCTCACTTTTTTAAGAAAAAGATAAATTTCACTTTTGTTGAAAGAAGATGTAAAATTCCTCTCAAATAAAATTCTCATTTTTTCCGAAAATATCAGAGAATCCAGCATGAGTTTCTCCCACTTAATCTCTTCAGAGCAAAACGAATGTAAACAGAAGCACGTGCTGTGCAAATATCGTAGGAATTACACCAACAAACATTGGTTTTGCTATAAAAACCATTGGATAATTCTCACAATATTTTAGCGAAAACCGGCTTTCACAAAAGTGCGGGAATATTTTATGAGAATAAAACGAAACTGAATCATTTGCCAATCTGTTTCGTTGCATGTAAACATTTTTGTTATTTTTTTTTTCTTTCTTTCTCTTTTTAACTGTTAACATTTAAATGGAAAACAGCTGGAAATCTCGTCTGCTTCTTAACTTGTCCTTAAGTTAACTTTGCTGGAGCAAGGGTTGCACACGAATTCATCTTTGAGTTTGTGCAGTCTATCGCACCTGACATCGACAGGGACAACAGCATCACCTCCTCAAGACTATGCTGAAAAGAAACTTTAAATCAAGAATTCCTTCTAGCTACTCAGAATAAGGCAATTGCTATCTGTCCGGACAGCCAAGCAGCTGTTATGGCCTCATCAAAACACTTTCCAACCTCCAAACTGGTTTTGAATTATAAAACCACCCTGAATTCTCTATCCCGGAATAACAGGTTACTCGTTTTTTGGGTGCAAGGGACAGCAATATCGGCAGAAACAAAAACACGAACGAGCTTGCTCGTCTTAGTGCAGCCTCGGAGGCATCCTCCTCCACAATTGGAATAGCACCAAAACACCTTGCCGTTAATATTTCGGTTTGGGCCGTCCTCCAACACAATCGTCTTTGATTGGTAGAACTACGAAGGAACTGCGGGCAGACCTAATCCAAAAACCTAACGAACAATCTATTGGGACTAAACAAGCCAACCCTGAGAGCTCTGGTGTTAATTCTCACTGAGCACTCTTTTCTCAGGGGGTCAGCTACACAGAATGGAGTTGGTAGATGATCCTGTATGGAAAGGATGCGGAAAGGAACCTGAAACGGTGACTCACTTTTTTTTTCACTGTCCGATCCACTCAGGAAAGAGATACAGATTTCTTGGCTCACACTTCCTAGACGAACTGCATGAAGCCGGCAAATTGGGTTTTGGCCAATATTGAACTTAATAAGAGCGACCGGTTTGGACCTATGAGCAATTGCTCGTAAATCTGGTGAACAATGGGCCTTGTTGTGGTCTGCGTTCCAGGGTTTCCGACCGGGGTTTCAACCTTTCTTCAATTAGTAAAAATTGTAAAACATCGTCGACGTAACTCCATTTTTTGAGTTATATGCGACTCTATGTAGTCTCAAAATATATCCTATTATATACTGCTAAAATGAGACAGGTATTCTAAACATATAAAGACTAGATTGACATGTGTCAAAAATAGACTAAGTCCAATCGGGTCAGATTTCTCAAAACTTCAAACTACATTTTCTCAAAACTATAAAACTGGAGTTATTTTGTTTTTGCATTAACCGTACGACATACAGTTTCCAACTGTAACATCAAATAGATCCTAGAAAAGATAGTGTTTCAAACTTAAGGTGTTTTAACTTTGTCATATAGAGTAGAAATCTTTTCGATTTGCATTTTTCAAAACCTTTAAAATACTCAAAATATTTAGTATCGTAATTGAAATACTCTGTATACTATAGATACATATACATACAAATGTATATGTAGCGTGCACATTTAATATCTGTAAACCATTTGCGCACCGTAGTTGAATTAAATGTTACGTTTTACTTTTTTTATTGTATTATGACAGGAGCATCACCGTTGGAAACTGACACTGGACGTGGATTTAATGCAGAGGAATGGGCTCGATTTTGTGGAAGGTAAATAAAATTAAAATTATTAAATTTAATATCAAGATAAATAGTTACTATGTAAGTAAATTAATTATTTCAGAGAGGCCTGCGCAGAAATGTTGGAAAAATGTACAAAAGTTCGTGTATTTGATAAAACAAATTCATGTAGAAATTCAAATATTCAATCAAAAGTAACTCTAATCAGGTCGAAAACAAATCCTTGTCATAGCCAAAAGAGTGAAAGTTTTCGATCGAAATTCAAAAAAATGTTACCTTTTGGATTCGCAATGAAGGAGAAACAAAACCCCCGGGAAGTGAATAAAAAAGATTTAGTTAATTACCTGTCAAATTCAGCATTTTGTGGAACTTGTCCGGCGATTGTATCCGATGGAAAATCAAAACTTCTAACAACGCTTGTTCGACCACTGGAGGTGCCAAAGTAAGTAAGATTTGCAACTAGTAAATAGTTTCTTTTGTATATTATTTTTATCCAATTTTAGTGTCTATATATTACCTGGAAATAGTTAAAACAAAATAAGTTTAGGTTATGCGATTTGGATTATTGAATCTAAAAAAAAATACTACTATTACATATAAGCACAAATAATCTCAATACAAACTTAACTCAAAAACAAGTTCGCCCGATTTTGATATCGAGATCATTTTTAGGATTCTGAAACTAATGTAAACGGGCATATAAAACTGTTTCCGTAAATAAAGTTGACGTTACAATCAATTTAAACACGTTTAAGTTTTTGATTTATGACATAAATTGGCTTGAAGTTTTCAACAGTCTGAAAATTTTGTAAATATCCGTAAGAAACATGAGTATGTATCCCCTGAGGGCCGTGCACAGCGCGACTATTGTACACTACTTCAATGGAACACTACGCATTCAGCCAAAACCATCGAGAATATTTCACAAGCCATGAAACAGACTCTCAGTACCACATAAGAGCCCCAATGGAGTCCTAACATTCTAAAATATTTGCAGTGCTCTTATGTCAAACGGACAAAAGTTTGATTTGAATAATTCTTCCGCCCTAAACTACTAATCATACAGAAAAATGTTGTTCTGATAATCTTAAGCTTGCTTTCTTATCTTCCGAATCGAAATAAAATTTTTATACCTTTCCTAACAAAATTATTTAAAAAAATTCATCTGAACCATAGAGCACAATTCCTCAAACAAAAACTCTCAGCTGAGTAATAATTGCATATGGCGCTGCGCCGTGGTCTGATGAAATCGAATCAGTCTATACCTACAGATTCGGACACCGGCTGCACATACACACATGCAATTATTACTCACCTTAGATATTGAACGTAAAATGGAAAGGTTACTTTGTAATCAAAACTATTTTATTATTTTGTTGAGTAAAGTATACAGTAAGTGTAGCCTTTGGGAAGGTAAGGAACCAAGCTGTTAATTACTAGAAGTCTATTTTCCTGTATGGATAGTAGTTTAGGATCTATAGCAAATATAAAGTCAATCAATGTTTGGCACTTTTCCATAAGCATCAATATAGAACATTTTGGAGAACTGACTCCCAACATACACATATAGGTTTCTGTTTCATGGCTTGGAAAGTATTCTCGAGGGTTTTGCCTAAGACAAAAGCCTCAAGAATACTTCCCAAGCCATGAAACAGAAACACCGCGACACCTATAAGATCTTTTATGACATTACCCCTAAATGCCCTAGAACGCCCATTCGAACTTAAGGTCTTTTATAAAGCCTTTGACGTTCTTGGGGGACATTTTTGCAACATCTTCTGGCAGTGGGAATGCCTTTCCTAGATATCTTAAGTCTTATGATGCGGTGTCATTGTCTTACATGCAGAAGCGACAGGTCTCATCATCGACTTTGTCCATCTTTTTAAGATATCTAAATGGGCAGTGCCCCGTAAATAGGCCCATTATGAACCTTAACTCCTTTCTGCTAAGTATGAGGAATGCTTTTGTCCTCTGTTGCGAATACTTTACAAACTCTTCGCTTGTCTCAGCCCAGTTATATGTTCCCAGTGTGCATTTTTAATTCTGTCCTCCCAAACTCTGATCTGAGCTAAAAGGTGACTTTTTGGGTAAGTCAGCAGTGATAGCCATCAAGTGTTCATGAACGAATTATCTTTTTAGCCTCTTTCAACAAAAAAAGTGTCTTCTGTCTAAATAGGTTGCAACTACAGCAAATATGTACTCGCGAATTTTCTTGATAACATTATTAAATTATTGAACTCTGCCATGATCTTTACTCTCAACGAGGAACTGTCAATGACATTTAAAATGAACTAATTTTTGTTCAGAGGTTCATAATGACTATCTCCTAAAATAATTGACTACGTACAATAGAAAATATATCGGCAGCATTTTTTCTGACAGACTGTTTTCACAGGTACTACCGATCCTCTCTTAGTCCATGTAATCAACTCTTGCTTGACTTCAAAGTTAATCTTCGGAGCATGATCAATCACCCATCATTAATTTGTTGAAATTGGATTATTGTTCGTAATCAAATTTATGCACTCTTTTTCGCTACTTGAGATCAACCTGAAAGACTGTAATTAAAATATATAAAATATTTCTGACGTGGGAAACATATCATATCTTTTAAGTCCATTTTTTGTTAAAATTTCCAATTTTTCTTAAATGCGGATTAAAAAAAAAGGAAAGATCTAATTTGGTCGAATAGTGATAACTGCTGCGGCGTTATTTCCCTAGAAGTGTGAATTGTAACCATGCCACGAAATTTGTAATTTTGCATACTTATGAAAAGATGTAAAAGTGCTTTTTGCCACATAACATAAAAGTAGTCATCGTGGTGTGTAAAAAGTTAAGAAATACTACAATTAGTTCCGGGAAACTTTGTTATGCCTTTTTCGGTGGGATGAAACAGTACAGCTTTTATATTTTACAACCGTTCGGTGTAACAAAAATCAGTTTGGAACGAAAAAAATAACGTTATATTTGGAACGTTCTAATGGAACCTTAACTTAAATACATAAATTGGTGATCATAAATGAAACAGAATATATGTTGAAGTATTAGAAACAAAATATTGTATGGCAGGAGAGGATGGGCAATCTGAACTGTTTAGGATAGTTACAGGGTGATTAAGCAAATATGCTAGTATTTCAAAAAAACCCCGTAACTCCCTTGTTATACAACCTATGAAAGTAATTTTTAACTCAACTGATATTAAACCGGCTAAGTTTTCCAACAAATGTTGAGCCATCACTCCGACCTCGTCGTGTTGCTAGTTATAGGACGTTAAAATGAAAAAAATTGGGAAAAAGCTCTTAATTTTTTTTAATTACTATTTTCCGGCCAAAATTACTAATAACCGTTACATTTATTTGCAAAACTTAGGAACCCTGGAATGTACCTTTCATTTGATCCCACTTATACCTACATGCAGTCGTTTTTGAGATAAGCCTATTTTTATGATGCATAATTTCATTAATTTTCTTCATTTTGCAAATTTTGCGTGGAATTGCATAAAATTTGGGGTGATTTTTTATCGTCAGTAGCAAAATGAATGAAATTTTGTATCATTAAAATAGAGTTATCTAGCTCTGGAACCGTTGGCGGATTAAGTGATTTACACTACTTTACCATAATTTTTGAATAATGATCCCCTGTGCTAGATCAGTCCAAATGTAATTAGCTGATCGCATTGCTGAAAGAGAAACAAGAAAAGATTTATTTTGATTTTTTTTTTGGATTTTCCTAACAATTTTTTATTTTAGTATTTTCTTTTACAATAACTGATAACCTCTGTACGCGCTCTGAATAAAACTGGATGCCGTTTATTGTTTAAATGTCCATTTTTAAGTATACGAGTAGATTTCATTATTATTCACAGTGGACTGCTTTTTGTTGGCAAATTCATTCTGGTCAATGGAATAATGTTTTTTATAGTGCCTGCTTTTTATTTGCTTAGGATATTGTGTTCATTTTGTTATTGTGACAACAATCTGATGAAAACTTGCTGCAGTTTTTGCAATATCTTGAAAAAAAAACGACAGTTATTGACCTTTATTAAATTTACCACTTATTTCTCCGTTGATATCATTGAAAGCTCCATTCCTTTTATTATCCTAGAAATTTAAAATTGTTTTTAAGACCGTGTGATAAATGGTTTCAACTTACTTTATTAACTGGATTATACCAACGACAGAGTTAATTTTTTACTTTACTTGTGTAAGATTTCTACGCGAACTTTTTTTATTTGTTATTTTCTTCTGAAATTTATTTTGTAAATTAAAGTAGCGAACGGTGAACGACTGAACAGAAAAATTCCTGTTTATATTTTATTCTTTGCGTAAATAGAAGAACCGAAATCATTCAATAGTCGAAGTTCCTGACTGTCTTTAACGTAAGTTAGCCTCCGCAATAAAAAGCTGGTTTGTAATCTCTGGTTATTGAAATGATTTTTTTTCAAATATTGCTTTTGGTATTAATCCACATTAAGTCCCGTATAACGTCTTTTTTACCTTTACTTATTTTTTCTCCTTCCACACAAACACTATCTAATAATTACTGTCGAACACAAACTAATGTGTCTGCTAATGAGTACCCGTCTGCCTTTCTACCAAACATTTGTTAGATCCTTCGTATTATGTGAAGTCTATGTCTATTGTAGCTCTCAACACAAAGATTTCCCCAGTATCTCCTTAATAGACCTCGACGAAAAAAAAATTACTTTGAAAAAAAAACAAAAAATACTCTCATAAGTAAATGCAACTTTCCATCCATATTTTTGGCGGATCCATCATCATTTGACTAAAGACTCATCAGGCTTCAACAATCTTTATAACCACCAACTTCCAAGTTAGGCTTGGTCGTTAGCGTATGATTTACATACGAAATCTTTATATTTTACAACACTTTCTCATTCATGGAGCCATACATACTCTAAAGATACTGTGGAGTAAGGGAACCCCCCTCTGTGCTTCAGACCTTAAGAAGGCTAGTAAGATTGTGTGTGAGCGTGAAACTTTAAATAAATAACTACTTCATAATAATGAATAAGTTTGTTACCACTCAACTGAAAACCAGTCTGTAGTCTAAGAAAACTTCAGACGGATTTGCTTAATTAATTCGTAGTTTCTCACGTATAAAACGCTCTCTCTCTTAACTATTTTTAGGAAAAATCGAGTTTAGTCATCATACCAAGGTTAGCTGTCAAATCATACTTCTTGGTCAGTCCCCTAAGCAACCTTACTGGATCGTAATATTTATCAAGTTCCACATAGAAATCTACATAGATCTGCAACTCCTTGTTTATCTGCAATTACATCATTTAACATAATATTTCATGGCGCTTTACTCATTCATATCATGCCATTAATTTATGCTTATTCCAGAAAATTTCACATGATGAAAATAATCGAAGAAAAAATGCTTTAATTGAAATGATAAAAGCAAAAGGAATAAGTTTTTCTTTGAAAAAAATTCTCATAAAGTTAGCTGTGATCTGGAAAGTTTAATATTCGTTATTTAATGAAAAGAGCGTGGCATGCCACGAATGCTTTTGGTAACGAGTAATGAAAAATTTTAAATTACTTCTTAAGTGTGAAATGTTGCCTGCGCAGTGCTTATTTTTAACTTAATCATGTTTAATTTAATTGCTGCATTTGTTTATTTTTAAAATTTACCAAAGCTTTCATATGGGTACGCCTTGAACTAGATTTTATGGAAAGAGTTTCGAAAAACTAAACTAAACTGAATTGTCTGGGAATTAAATAAACGACTATTAGAGAAAATAAACAATGTTTAGATATACATTGTTTATACTTTTTAATTATAATTCACATAGATGTATGTGATATATGTCTTTATTTGTTATTAAACAGTCTTCGAAGAAATCTAAAAATACTTTTTTTTGCTTCCTATTTTTCAGATTGGAAGTTACTCCAGCTAACAATCAACATTTGATCAAAAAGTACGAGTCCAAATTGTCATCACATTCACCTCAATCAATTCGAAATTAAATAATTCGATGAGAAAAAATTAAAAAGTATCCCGGAAAAAACCAAAGTTATATGTTAAGTCCTAGAAACAAATACTGGACACACTGAAGACAATTATTACGTTCATCATTTAACACGACAATTTTCAACTCTGCAGTATTCCTCTCGTTTTGTTTGTTTAAGTTTTAAAACAGATACAAGATAAGTGCGCTCATGTTTTGTTTTCAATTTATTTTTTATTTCTTCAACGAGCCATAAATATAAATTTATAAAAAAATATACATGTAAAAATTGCTATTTATATATACTTAAATTATAATTATAATAAAATTAGTGCCACAATGTGGCCTTCATATTTATAGATCGTCGTTGAATTTTTTATTTCGTTGCCGCCGTTTTGATTTGATTTTACTGAGAACTTCATATGCTTGTTGAATTTCCATAAAACGTTCTTGTGCTACATGACGTTTCGATTCATCCTTTATTTTATCTGGATGATTCTCTTTAGATAGTTTACGCCAGGCAGCTGTAATTTCAGTTTGAGATGCTGTCGCTGAAACACCCAATACCTGGAAAAGGATTAATATATTTCAAAGTGCTTGTGATCGCTTTTCTGGGATGGGACTCATGCGTACTCACTGCCATTCATTTCACTCAAATTTACAAACAAACTTATTTACATTTTTTTTAATTCGTTAAGATCTTAAATTGACGTCATCCCGAGGCCATGGACTGAGACAGAAATCTGGCGTAATGCTGTTCACTTGACACGAATATTTGTAATCTTCTACCGATTGTAGGCGCTATACTATCTAAAAAAATGATATACAGTAACATCTAAAAGCGTGAATTATGATTATCACATTCCAGCTCGTAAGATATTAGTAATGAGCGGCGAGCGTATACTAAATGAGAAATCTCTTGAACAGTTGTTCAATACACCCTTATTCGGCAGTATGTAAAAAACACACCCTTATTAGCCAGTATTTAAAAAGCAAAGTGCTTGGTTATTGAAAAATGTCTCCTTCGGAAAAAAACAAGTATAGATATTTCTCTTTGTCTCCATTATCGGGCCGTCCTTTTAGCAGCTAAAATATGACGGCGGATACTCAGAGAGATGAGAGATACTAAAAAGAAATAAGAAGAAGCATTTTTATTATTTTACTCACTCTTTTCCAATATGTTGATGATTTTACAAATAATTTATTTCTATTTTAGTTGACATTTCTCAGAAGTCTGACAAGAAATATTTTTAGTGTGCTAAAGAAAGAACAGCCTTGGGTCGATAAATTCAAGCTAAATTGGTTGGAGAATTACTGGTGGTGCTACCTTTAATCAAGAACAACAAGCCAAACTTAGCATGTTGTCCTTAGTATTGGTCCCGCTAAAATTCAGGATAAATTGGCGCCAATATCTCTGAGCGCGCTGAATTATATATTAAAGTTTAGTTTAGTGCAGACCTCAGTATCAGGCTTAAATCGATAATCGAACGCTAAAATTTAGTTTAGCAGATCTCAGGCTTAGCACACTAAAAATATTTCTTGATAGAGTTCTGAGAAATGTCAACAACGAAAAACAAAAAATATGTAAATAAAAACATCAGCATAATGGAAAGGAGTGAGTAAAATAACAAAAATGCTTGTTCTTCTTTTTTATAATGTCTGTCATCTTTGAGTATCCGCTGTCATATTTCAGCTGTAAATTAAGTAATATTTGTTTGCCTAACACTAAAAGTTGGTATGCCGAACAGAGAAAAGATTACAGACATTGCATTGCCATCTAATTCTATTCAATATGTTCATTTGGAAAATCCATTGGTTGATTTCGTACAGAACTTATTATTTGAAGCTCAGCGGAATAAAGTACTTAAATCAAAAAAGAGAAAACTATAGAAGTGATTCCATGTTAATATAAACAATTTCAGTTATATAGCATTACAAGATGAGGTTAACAGAGTTAGAAATTATGAAGGCATTTAGAAAATAAAAACATGAATGAATCCCTTTTTCGCGAAAACATTAATTATAAAAATTAATAAATTAATGGCTCCACTACGCATTAGATCCATTTCCTCTATCTGAACGACAATATAGTCAAATTTATTTCCGCACTCATGGTCGCAATGCATAGTAATCAATACAATCGTTCAATTATTGTATTGCATTATTGTAAAGCAACCCTGACAATATAGCAACAAAACATATGATATACGAAAATTCAGTGAAAATGTAGACCAGGGAATAAAAAATTCACGAACGTTGCTCTTTCGTGGAAAAACAATTTTCATTGAATTTTGTGCTTGAGAATGAAAAGGAAAAATATCCATAAAACTTAAAACAGCCAGAAAACTGAGGTAGAAAAAACCCCAAAGAATCTTGCACTATATAACCCGAATACTACATATTTTTCATTCATTCACTTCAATTCTATGCATGAAGTTTATTAATTCGGTTTAAAAACAACAACTGTTCGATTCAGATTCCATTACATACATACACATATGTATAAGAGTATTTCAAGGTCTTTGTTGTGAGTATTTTGCTTTCAAGCCAAATTCTTCTGCCCAACTAATAGTGGACTCAGCAATATTTAAACCTACGACTTAGAGCAAAATCAAGTGCAACTTGTCTGAGATTTTGGCGATACGCACGTGCGTTTATATGTGGTTACTGAACTTCTATGTTAGGTGATCAGATATTATCATACTGATGAGACCTCTCTGATTGCTGGATCGAAAAGTTTAATTTTTCTGAATTTAAGAATAGAAATAAATTAAATGAAAAATTAAGGTAGGTATTTTTCGAATATCCAGGGCAATCTCCAAAAATAATCGACATACTTGAAAAGGAATCTCAACGCTACTATAACTGTGAAGAATGAAATTATACAGTCACTAAGTATTCGATAACCAGCAATCAGCCAGCTTTTCATTGATTTATGACCTTTCTATAAAGAAACTTAGATATCCCTCCCAAATACTGGAAAAAAGTAAGTTTGGTCTTCTAGATTGACTGAAAGCAAATATAACCATCTGGAGAGAGATAAAACCGGTATGCAGGAAATATCAAGGAAAATTCTTTAGGACACAATATGAAACCATGCGCGAAAATATACTGATGGAATATCAGTATGACTTCAGAAGCAGGATTTTGTACTGCCCAAATTTTCACCTCTTGCCAAATAATTCAGAAATGCTGGGATGCTGTGAAAAAGTACAAGTGATCATCATAAATGTCTAGGTAGAGAAATAGTAGTAAAGCAGGTTAACTCTGCCCGTATTATAGAGCTCAAAATAGAAAAAGTATAAAAACAAATTATCTGACATCCTTAACTAGATGTTTTACAAGAATTATTAAAACAACTCTGAAAAACGTCATACTACGGATCGGAATTGCTTCAAACTAATGGACTCGCAGTAAACTGAATAAAAAATTCAAAACATCAAAAGAAGTTATTCTATTGTTATTTGATGTTTGAAAAATAACTTTGAGAATAATGAGAACTCTATGAGTGGATCATTTGAGAAATATGCCGATATCAACCGCATCATGCTACCCAATCTAATTTGCCCAATACGAATATATGTAAATATATTTTTTTTGCATTTAAGTTTTGGGACGGAAATCTAGCACACTACCGTTCGTCTCTTTCGAATTTGTAATCTTTTATCGATTATTAGCGATATTAATGTTGTTCGCATGAGCAAAGAATTGTTTTAATTACAGAAAAATAATTTCATAGCAACCAAAAAGTTGTTAATGCTTCTGTGTATGTCCAATATTCATATTCTGTTTTTTTTTTTAATACAATTTCAAAAGTTTTAGTAAATTTAACAATTTAGTTTGTGAGGTATTTCAATAGTAAGTTGTGTACAAGATTTTAATAAGCCGATTGGAAACATTTACAAAAATCCATGTACGTGCAACAGAATCAAATCAAATAAAAAGATATAATTTAATAAATTCTCATCATTCATATGAATCACACTGCTACAAACCTGATAAGCATTTTTTTCACCATCCACATCCATTTGTTCAAAAATCTCCTTCCATGTTTCATACCAGCCATGATGTTGAGCATAGATCCATGTATCATGAAGAGTTTGTTTCAGATCTTTCCAAAACGGTGATGAAAAGAAATTTCTGACTGCTTCATGAACTGGTACTTCGTCGCCATCACTATCCGTAATTTTCCCATTAAAATAAATATAACAGCCCCAAAGTGAAAGATATAGTGAGACCGCCAATGATAAATATAATATCCTTCTCATTGTACTATGCCGTTTTGGTGGTTCCCTTCGCCATTCTTTTGAAAATGTATCAAATGCGAGTGCTGAAGCAAATACCGTAGCTGTCATCCAGTATGTTTCATCATACAAATAATACCTGAGTGGATAGGCAATGTAAGAAGCAACTAAACAATGCCAAAATACTCCTTTTTCTCGTCCAATATTTCCAACAATCCAAACGCCTAAAAGAAATAAAGATGAAATGTTGATTTATTATGTATAGTTGCAAAAATTGAATTAATTTTACTTACCTATTGCGATAGAAAGTGGAATAAGCCAATGAAGAAATCTCCAATCAATTCCACCGAAAAGTTCTTCTGGTGTCGCCATCTGAATAAGGTTTCCAAATAAATAACCGACCAATATTTGTCCCATAAATCTTTTGGTTGAGAATGGAGGTTTCTGAAATTTCTTCAATTTCCGTATGAATTTCTCTATAAATTCTGGATCTTCATTGGCATCACGAACTAGTTCCGGTATACGAAATATTTCCGATATCCATCCGATACCGAAATATCCTCCAAGTGTACACCACCACACAAACGCATGCTTATCGCGATGAAGATACAAGTGATGTAAACCGAACATTCCTCCGAATAACCAGAGGATGTATGCTACAAGGACGGATTTTTTCTTTGGTAATGTTGGCTCCATTTTTTAAATCTGAAAATAAATTTTATTTAATTTTGGAAAGACTTTGAAAACTGTTTCTGTATGTATGTATAAGCAGATATCATCGTGAAAATTTGAAGCTAATTGCTCTTCAATTCTACAAAAGTAAGGAGATGGTGGTATGAATTGAAATATGCTTAAATGGATGTCAGTTAATCAGCGAACGATTTTCAATGTATTAAAAATTGTGTTTAAAATAAAATAATCTTCTGCCAGATTATTTATGCCGGGAACTCCAGTATGTAGCGGATATGCAACCTTATCGATTGCGCAACTTGGAAGACTTCAGATTGGAGCGACTGAGAACGAGTAGGGCTCAAAGTACAGTAATGTAGAAAGGACTTCAATTATATAATAGTATACCAAGTGATTGCAAAAATGAGAACAATTTTATGTTTTTTAAAAAGAAAATTGTAGAATTTATACGCAACGGATAACGATAGTATAAAAGGAGTATAAAATAAGAAAGAAAGGAACATTATTAATATTAGTATTATCATAGAGCACGATTTATTGCTAATAAAGAGTATTTTTTAAAAAAAAAATTTAACATTTTAAGAAATATGAATTATTCTTATTCCGAGTAACAGTTGGACAGCAGCAAGTATATAAACGAACCAGAGCCTGCCACCAGAAAACACCAATATTGGTAATCTAAAAATAAAAGACAGTTGGACCAGTATAATGTTATAATAAGTGCAGCATGAATAAAGCAAAACAACACTACAAAACATACTGTTGCATGAATTATAAAGACAGCCATAATTACTAGCATCATACTAGAAACGTCTTAGCAGCGTACCGACTTCTTTTTGTTAATCAGTAATATTTTTCCATGCTATCAAGAGAAATATAAGATTTCTGCTCTCAACTATCAATGGAAATCAATATTTCAAATCCATCCTATAACTTATAAACATATAGCAGCTGTGTTCTTTTGTGTACCTTGTTCTAGAGCTCCCATATAATGGAGAGAACAAATTATTCTGTCGATTTGTACTGTTCGCTTCATTGAAATCTTTCTATGGAAATGTTTGAGGCGTACTTTTGTGTATCTCTTGTTCTTCTCTGTTCTGCGGACACTAAAGAACACAGCTAGCATGTCAATAAAGGTCAATCTATACGAAAACCGCCAAAAAATATTGCTCATTTAAAATAATTTCACACACGAGATTTGAATATTGATTTGATATTGAGCCTCCTTAGCGTGAATGAAAAAAAAGGATTACTCTTGGCCAACAAGCCTGGATGGAGTTCACTCATTCTATCACTTTCGTTCCGGTATTACAAAGGAATCGACAAGTTAACCATGACGTTTTGGCATAAATGAAAAATTTAATAATGCCCAGAGAAAGTTTCTGTCATCTAATATGAAAATTAAAGAAAAACAAAACGTCAGAGTACATCAAAATCTGTGTAGCTTCTTTAATTTCACTTAATTTGTGCCCTGACCCCTGACTACAATTACAAATACTCCACCGGCATCAGTTCCTCGATTCCTTCATTCAGAGCTAACCTAGACGATAGCATGCCTATTAAATTTTTCAAAATCCTTTTGCATATTCTCCAAAGTTAATCTGCAAATCCGTTACCTCTTATTTCTATATTTTGTGGAAACTGTCCTTGTATCCAAAAACGAGTCATTCAAATCATGAATAGCGACTCTTTACCGTACTCCCAAACAAATCTAATGTTGTCGAAACTATCATTGTAAATTAGATTATGTATTCTCAGCTTTTCTATCCGATTTTGCAGAAGGAATTCCAACACCAGAGCCCTTATTAAACATATTATGACTGACATTCCTACTTGAGATGTGCGATAAAGGTAACAGCGCAATACATGTATACTAATGGACTTTAGGAAAGCATTTGATTCGTTCGGTGTCTCATCATTTGCTAGTGTACTGCTCCGCTAACAGATCTTAAATTCAAGGCATACACTCAAGGATTGTTCGATATTTCGATAGAGTTGTATATCACACCCACATTCTGCTGCTCTTGGACTTATGTAGATCTATTCATTAATTTTATTTCCAAATCCAGATTGGGTACCAGAGTATATATTACTGAGAAATTTTCATCGAGCCACCGCAGCAAATTTAGACTGATCTTGTCAATTTCCCGAACCAGATTCTGAGTAAGAAGCGTAGGTATGGAACTCACTGCCCATAGCGATTACAGTGCATAACATGCCCTGACCAAGTTCAAGGTTCAGTTGTTACATTATTTAACTTTCAGTAATGAATGTGACTACCTGGGCTATTAATTTTTATTTTTTTGTCTAGTTGGATCTAATCTGTCAATTACTTGTATATAGTACATCTGATTTCATTCTGTCTTCTGGTGTTTTTTTTTGTCTTAATTTCAGGTAGGTATAACCATAGATAGCACAAGAATTAGATGTCGCATGCACTACCAAAATAGTATACAAAATTTATATGGCTGAGTGGTCCATTCCGGAATGGACCACAACATTTGAAATGATGTATATGTCGAGTGATTCATATTTTTTTGTATCTCAAGTGTTGATGAAGTCGATCAAATGTATATAAAACTGCTAATATAAAAACATTTGCTTTCGGCACGCTCTAAAACATGTTATGGTCCATTCCAGAATGCACTATCTATATAATCTGTCTAGTATGCTTTGCGACATCTAGTTCTTGTGCCATCTATGATATAGCCTATTTTACACTTAATATTTTCTATTCTACCATCGTAATTTAGGGCCTTCTTCTTTATTGAATTAATTTTACGTATTCGATCTAATATTTCACTCTATTTTTATTTTAAACAATATTTCCCAAAGATATAATTTGAATTTTGCTACAAAATTTAATCAAAATTTTAATTCAAAACTGTATTTAAAAACCCCTGGTCTCCAAGCCACGTCACAAAGCGGTGGTGCATGGTTTAAATAGTTCACTCCTTAATTAATAGCAGGTACAGGTATTTAGGTAATACAATTTAGCAAATTAACATGGAAATTAAATGAGCATATTGCTTACGTTTGTCAGCTGAGATTAATCAAGATAAATATACTTAATAAATTAAAATGATCTCTTAGAGTAGTCTCAACAACTCCAGACTTTTCCTCCTCCGAACGTTCACCCGACTAGCGTCTAGTGGTGTGTTTGATCAGGGGTCCTCCCTTTGGAATACACTGCCAGAGACCATCATTAGATCGCACTCGGCGACGAAGTTTAAGGAGCTTGCTCTGTTGCATCCACTGACTTATAACAATGGACTGAGCGTATTGTCATTTTCCTATAGGAAAGCATGGCGCAAGTTTTATAGTTCTCTCTTTCGCCCTATGGCAGAGTTGGAGCTACCAACACAAAATATTGCATTTTGGAACGTTTGCTTATGCCGTTTGATGTTTTTATGTTGGCTACAGATGCAAACACCTCAGAAAGAATAAGGTAAAGATAGTGTTTACCATGCTCCGTCTCTCTTGCCCATAAGCAGATTCAGTTAAGAATAACCTTTGAAAATTAAAGTCGGAATGAGTTTAATTCCTTATAAGCGATTAAAATATCACTTGGGCACAAGAAAATATAATTTTTTAATTAAATTCGATTTATGGTGTAAAATTTCATCTGATTGGTTGAGTTTTACATGTTTTTTATGTAATCGTTTTAAAGGGTGCTCTAACGGTGATATACAGAAACACAATATTTTTTGTGCCACATGAAATAGCAAATCGCTCAGTCCATTGTTATAAGTCAGTGGTTGCATCTCACCAACCCCTGAGATTCTCCCACTCTTTCTACCTTTTCCACACAAGTTAGAATTAGTATCATGCTGTTCCCGGAATGTTATTCTGCCTTCAGTATTCCAAGACGAAGACACTCTGGTTTACCTGGTTTCATTTCATTTCATTTCACTCAATAGTACCGCATTTCTTCCTAGTTTAGGATATTACATTACTTTAGTTTTTTGCATACTGCTCTATGTTGCCTCGCCTCATTAAATTCAGTTTTGTCTTATGTTATCTATTTTTAAGCGCTCTAATAAATGTTCATTCCATTATTATAACTAATTCTAAGTTAGCTTTCTGCCGCAATGAGGCTGTTCGTTGCCATTTTGCTAAACAATTTTTTTGTACCTACTCAATCAATGTTAATTATCTATACCCAACTCAATGTACCTGACGTTGAAACGTAGCTTAAGCTGAGGTCCTTTAATAAATGTTTTTCTATTCTAAGCAATCAAAAGAAAGAAATTTAAAGCAAGACTTTTACGAGCGCACCTAAGTGACGTGCCGTATTTCAGGTTCATTGTTCTTCTATTATTGATTTTCCTATAATTCAAACATTTTCTAAAGAGAATACCTAATAAGCGGTTTCAAAAGTTATCAGGAACTAAAGTTCCAAAAAAATCAAAATTTTGCATTTGCCTTGTCTGTATAGGTATGTGTAACGCACATTTTGTTGTTTTACAGTTTATTTAAAAAAAAAGAACCAGACAAAACACCTGAGTTAACAGAATATTGTAGCCGCCAACCTTCATACAATTCCACACCAATATTGCAATAGGTATTTCTATAAATGACTAACTATAATCTGTAAAAATGTAAACAAATCACCTGGCGGCGCTGTGCAAATGTAAAGTTACCTTCTGCCTGTCCTCCTCATCCAGCGTTGTATTCTTTAAAATATATATTTGAGTGTGTGTTACAGAATGAGGTGACTACACTGTGATTGCACTAATTTCTGACAGGTATAATGACCCAAATAGCCAAAACTGACTGAAGAGCCGTTATTTACCACCAATACGTCAGCAGTTTACCTGTTGATGATGAGTGTCTGTCTCTGTCGAGTTTTGCTTAGGGATTACGTGGATTTTTTTTATCTCATTCACTATCTCTCGTTAATTTTATCAACATTTTATAATTTACACAAAAAATCCCACAAATTAATATATATTTTTCAGAAATTTACACAATATTCTCAGTTTGGCAATTCACAACGGAACGTTCTGATCTTCTTCGCAGCACCACCGCAAGCAAGCAAGCAAAAGCTAAAACAAACGAAACAACTTCACTGTTGGTTGGGGAATTGAGAAAATGACAGCAGAAGAAAAGAACCGGCACGGTGTAGATTATGTACGGCGGTGTTTACGGTAATCTTATCCATTATCCACTCAGTGGAAAGACATTTGCTATTCCAATTGCAGTAACTTCCATATTCCATATTAATTTGGGATGTTAGAATTCCTGTGGCTCTCAAACTTTAAATTTGTTTAAAATAAAATTCTATGATATCTAGCTTAGAACAAAAAAATCTGTTACTAAAATGAAGATAATTTAATAGAGCCACTTTAAATTGGGAGTATTTTTTGATATTATGGAATATTATAATGTCACTTGGCTAGTTGCCCTTGTTCACAAAATTTTAAACTTCTGGAAATGTATGTATATCTGATACCAATTTAAAAGAAGGTAAATAAAGTACAGTGGAGGACATAATTATAAGTTTATCAAAAAATTCAAGTAAAATTCATTTCTAATTATTAGAATAGATGTTAAGAAGAACTTATTAATATATGTAACAAAATTAAAATTAAATTAAATTATTTCAACCGTAAACTAGAATTAGAATTATCTTTTATTTACTGTACACAAGATAGTATATCTTATATATAAGTACGTTAAAAAAAGGAGAAAGTAAGTATTGAGGCATAAAAAAAAGCATCTACATCCTACATCAACTATGATATCATGAAGCAAGTAATCAAACTAAGATTAAAGAACTAATAAACAAAAACAAAGAAATGAGAAACTAACTACATCAAGATAAAAATAAACAAAATTTAAAATATTAAAATTATCTTTTTTCCTGTTAAGAGGACATAATTATAATTTCACAAGGAATGGGGCACATATTTATTAATAAAATGATAAGGTTAATACCTCGTGTGGCTGTTGCTGTTTTTTTTTTAGTTTAACGACTGGATTCCACTGAACTTGAAATAAATAATAAGTTCTATACGAAATCCACCGTAGTTCAGTTTCAGTTCAGTGGATTTTCCAAATGAATATATAGAATAGAAATAGATGGCAATATAACATTTGTAATCCTTTCTTTGTCCCCCATAGCTAGTTTTAGGGATAGGCAGACAAAAATGCTTAATTTTATTTCCTTAAAAATCGTGTTTAAGGAATTCTTGATGTTATAAGGAGATAAGCTTCCAATAAAAATAGTAATTTTGAATATATTTGAAATTTGTTGAGCTTGTGACATGACTGTTAAAGCGAAAATGAAACTTGAAATTAAGATAGTTTACACACCCCTACCAACAAAAGTGGACCCTTATGAAATAGAAGATCAAGCAGTGTATGGATGGTGAAAGGAAAACCTGGGGTGCCAAAAAAATATTTGCATGGCACTGGTGGAGGTTCTCCTGCCAAATTTGTCCTATCCAGCGATGAATTAAGGGTGCAGGAATTGATTAACGATCGGTTCATTTTCATTTCAATTCATTTTCCATAGATTCTTCAATAATTTCAGACGCAAACAATAATGACAATTCACTGAAACTAGCTATTTTTTACAAATTATATTTTAAAACATGAAATAGTTGACAATATTCAATTTGTAAATTGACAGATTTAATCCTACCACACTTGTTATGTTGAACAACTTTTTCACCGCTTCGACTTATACCGATGAGGTTCAAGAATACGAACGGGGTATTCGATTTGTTATCAACCATTCGTGATATAACGAATTCGTAAAAACCATTCGTAATTCAAGTATAGGCCCCATTGTGGCCAGAGGCAGTTTCTCATGGTAACAGAAGCATCCCGAAGCTATAACCGAACCGTCACCGAAATTGTGGGAGAGTCGAAATTCCTTATCTCTTTTTAGATTGTGCCAGTAATGTTGAAATCGATCCGACCCGTCTAAATTAAGCTTCTTTTCAGTGATGAAAACAATAACCGAATGCCAAATGATGAAAAGAAATGGAAAATGGATTGATGTAAAGCAGAAAGACAAAATCCTGCAAAATTTTAGAATCAAGCCTTCGAAACCGAACGGAGCAATTGTGTGGGCGGAATATCCCAGCTCCGAATGTCTCTCATCCACCAGAAGTGAAGTATACTATAGCGTGGGCTTGCGCCAGTGAATCCGTTGGAGCGAAATGAGCTAGATCGAATCGGATCAGGAATTATGTTTGGCACTTTAGACGTGGAATTCCCGTATTTGGAAATGGGAGCTCGATTCTATAAGATCGAGAACATATAGAAAACCACATATATAGATAAACGAAAAAAAAGCTAGACGCTACTTGGTCCAAAAGGTAATGGGGGCCACGGTACAGAGAGTACAAGTTATTCTCTGTACAAACCACGTTGCTTCATTTTTGGACGAAATGTAGTGAAATGTATAGAAAAGCACGGTGCAGAGAATACAATACTCTCTTTCCTCTATCTGCCTTTTCTATATAATGTACATATATACAATACATTAGGTGACGAAAGTACGTCATAGCACATGCGTCAACATTTAATGAGAATAATTTGTATTCTCTGTACCGTACATATTAACGAAAAAACGTCAAAGAATGGAGCTGTTGCCTTTATTCTGCATGGTAATCATTTTTTGCTCATTTGACACTTGAGCTTGTAACTTTTTCATTCGTAGCCTTAAGTAGGTATTTTATTTTGTAGTATTACTCAGCTTCCTGTCTAAACGAAATTCAGTATCACTTAGCTCAAAACTTTCTGAGCAAGTTTGGAAGGCTTAATGTAAGGCTTTTATGTAAACAATTACCTCATACTATGTATATGAAATCAATTCAAACTCTGTCTGTCTTTCTGTCTATCCGTCAGTCCATCCATCATATCCATCCGTCTGTAAGTCATAGAACTGAAATTTTGTACATGGTGTATCATAGCAATAGTAAATTAAATTGCAAAAATGGGCTAAATCAGGCACCTCGTTCTTGGTGTTGCCATATAAAAATTTATGTTTTTTACGTATACTGCGAAAACGATCAGTCCTACACGTTTTTATTGTACTGAAAAGTTCTTCAGAATATGAAATCCTATGAAATTGGTTATAATAATTTTTACTGTCCGACGAATCGTTCTACAAATATATGCGATAAACTACTTCAAAAATCAAACTTTCACAGATGGGTGACCATACGAAATTACATACGGGCATTCTTCTATCTAGGGTAGCTTTTTTACTTGTTTTCCCCTATATTTGCTCCATATTACGGTATACTCACAGTAACACTGTATACCAAACTCATTCACTGCCTAGCACAAATTTTGTAAAGAAATTTTCACTTCAAAAAGTTAAAAGTGGAAAAGTATAAATTACGTTTCAATGGGTTAATCTCCAAGAATCACATAACAATGATCAGAATACTTTATTCTAGTGTATAACCAACCGGAGAGTTAAGTATGGAGAGTTCCATAAACTATGTACATAGTAGAATTAAGATATTTAAGAAATACTGCAATGCAAATACATATGTATGTTGGTAAGACTTAATTCTTATTGGGAAAAAGGAGCGCTCTAAGAAGCTTGCAGCGCTTCTTTTCTCTTTCCCAGTTCTTGCTTTTTTACATATGCATGCCCGCAGAGGCAAGCGCTTAAGATGCGCACTAGGAAGTATGCTGCTAAATTTTGGACGAAGAAGTTTTCTGAAGGTGTCTTTTCAAAAGCTTCAATGAGTTTTTTTAATAATCATAGTGTTTCTTCTTTAATCTTATAAGCCTGTTTTCTGAGAACAGTAGTCAGGGGCTTGCCATTGAAAGCATAGAAGAAGTACTTCAGTAGACTACTTAGAGCACTATTTATTTTTATATGCTTAACAAGGAAATTTGATCCAAAAACTAAAATAATATATGTAATAACATCTTCAGATTACACTTCTAATCACACATTAAAAATGAGAAATGCGTTACTTCGCGCAATAGTGGAAAATTGGACAGTTTAGATTCGTGGTAAATTAGATGGAATCATCTCTTGTTGCACTTCTACTGGAGCTCATTAAATAATCTTCTATAGAGCTTGCTTCGATTCCAAGTGATGGCTATAGAAGGTCTTGAGTTGCTTACTTACGCTTTTGAACATTTTTCTTTATAGATCCGTGAATACTCTTTAAAAGATCTTTCAAATGATGCCTATAGAGAAGCGCTTGTATTTTGCCTTCTTTCAGAAGCGTTGGAGCTTCGTCCCAATGGGTTAAGCACACCACCTACATATACCCTATACCTGCCCCAATAAAATGTATGTGAAATGAAAATACAACACGCATGCATGCAAGCTTTTGCCATCGTTTCTTTGGCGCCAGTTGACCAAAACACAAAACAAAGACTGCAAGCGCAATAATAATGTGGAAAGCAAACACAGTTCCTTTATTTTCTGGTAAAATTGGAGCTGCAAATAATGGTAAAAGAAACGCATCTTATCACCCGAGATTACCCATTACCGGGATATTCGGTTCAAAAACATCGCAACCTGCGAATAAGCAAAATTCCCTTGAAACGATGGAGCCTGAGATTTCCAACTATGATCGCATTAAGGTTGTCGGTCAGGGTAAGAGATTTTAATTAAAAATATACATAAATATTTAATTATCAAGAAAACTCCTGCATGCAGGATCTTTTGGAACAGCGGTATTATATAAAAGAAAGTCGGATGGAACTTCTGTTGTCTTTAAGCAAATTAATTTGAACGACTTGACCAGCTCTGAACGAGAGTTGGCTATGAATGAAGTTGAAGTTTTTTCTAAGCTACACCACCCGAATATTATCAGGTGCCTAAGTAAAGTTTTTTTCCTCATATAATTTTTAAAATAACATTTTCATAACTTTTCATAATTATAGCTACTTCGGTAGCTTTGTTAAGAATAATATTTTGCTTATCGAGATGGAATATGCCGATGGGGGTACGTTAGCTCAAATGATATCGGAACGTTCAACTCGTGATTTTTTCCCTGAGAGATTTGTTTTGGCAATATTTGAGCAAATTACCAGTGCAATTAATTATATGCACTCAGAAAATATTTTACACAGGTATGGGCTCTTAGGGTTCAATATGATTTGTATATGAGAACATTTTTTTTTCACAGAGATTTGAAAACAGCAAATGTTTTTTTAAATAAAAGAGGAAATGTTAAAATTGGGGACTTTGGAATATCAAAAATTATGGATACAAGGATACATGCGCATACCGTATTAGGAACACCATATTATTTTAGTCCAGAAATGGTATAGGAATCATAGGCTCCTGTTGTAATTTTATAATTTTTTTAATTTTACAAAGTGTGAAGGGAAAGAATATGATCATAAAAGCGATATATGGGCTCTTGGTTGCATTCTTGGAGAAATGTGCTCTCTACGAAAGACTTTTGCAGCAACAAATTTATCTGAGTTAGTGAGAAAAATTATGGCTGTAAGAATAGTTTATGTAAAGTTGCAAAAAAAAATCGTTTTGTTAATTTTACTATTTACAGGGTCAGTACACTCCCTTATCGCCTGGTTATTCGAGTGGATTAAAAAGTATTTTGGATATTTTGCTTCAGGTAATCAAAATTTATCAATCAAATTAATCAAAATGCATTTGTTTTATAAATAGGTTGACTCAAATAATCGTCCTGAAGCATCTGAAATTCTTTCATATTGGATTCCCTTAATATACAGAAATCTAGGAAAACAGAAAGGGTAAGTATCCGAATGGAATTATCTAAAAATAATAAACATTTTTCGGTGATCTGAATTTCAAATTAGGATCTACTTTGCTGTTCAGTCCAACTTTAAATTAGTGTCAAGTATCATATTTATCTTAAAATAACAATTAATGCAATAAAACATTTTCGATTGTACTTTACAAAACATACGCTACGACTGTTAAACTTTCTTCGCAGTGAATTTGCGAGTATATAAATCGTAATCTCTGGCTAAAACTTTGAGAATGAACTCGACACCGAAAAGAAACCAGACTGCTAGCGTATAGTAAAAAGAACATAATTCTCGACTCATTAGGTCTGTTTTGTGAAAACCCCGGGTAAACCCACGGCTACACCGGGCTAGACTATCTTTTTTTTTAAAAACCTGGGCTACCCCGTGCTTACACTAAAAATTTCTCGGGGTAATGGTTTGACAGTTGTCACTTGAGAACTGTCACTTGCAATTTGTTGTTGATTGGGACATATAAATTACTTCTTGAGCAGAAATAAGCAAAAATTAGAAGAAAAGAAATAGATAAATAGCTAGAGCACATTTTAATTGTATTCACCCATTTTATAAATAACTTTTTACAATTATTCAGGAGAACTGTCAGAGAAATGTCAGTACATTAGATTTACCCGGTGTTTTAAAAACTTGTTCGATGAGTGCACAAAACCCCGGGTAAATTTGGGGAAAATTTACACGGTGTTTTCGTCCAAAAAACCATATAACTCGAGATACTAAGAGTATCAGAGAAATGAAGAAATCTCTGAGAAAATTCGAAATTCTTATTTCAAGATTACTTCGAGTAAGCCAGCTCTTCGCTAAAATGTTTGCAGGGATTCAACTCCCTTCTTCTGGAAAAAGCACGAAACCACAGGTAAACCCAGATGTCCAGACCTTATGGGGATCAGTGACGTTCAGTCAACAACTGAAATAGAAAGCACATTGTTTCGAAAAAGAGCTTTGAAGCTTTTGCGAGAGATTCTATGTGAGAAACATGTCTCTTTAAGATTATTCCGGGGGCAACGCTTACGATACAGCGCCTCAACATGTTTCTCCTGCAACACTGTACCACGATCGCTGTTTAAACTTGATTGTTTTTGAACTCTCTCACAGCCCTCCGCTTTTGTATTCAATTTTATCTTTACATCTCTCTCGAAAAATGAGAGTTTGGTAGATGGCTTGTGAGAGAAAAGCTTTAAGCACATGTTTGTCGGTTAGACGTTGTCGGTTAGCCGCAATAATTGGTGTCAGTTTTAAGTACGGTGGATGGTTATCTGTATTTTACTTATTTGTGACGAAACTCTACGTTGAAAATTAATGGAATTTCCTGTACTGACCCAGCGGGAAATATGTCAAGCGCTTGTCAGGGGAACCGCTTCCACAACATAGCCAGAAAATATCTTTTCCGAAGCGCTCTTTTACCATAGCCCAAGAACTCTTTACGAAATCAGATCTCTTCCCTGAGTTTCGTCTTATTCGTTTTTTGTTGTGAAAAGATGAATCATATGCATCTGAAAGCGCAGCAGAAGTTTCAATATTTTTCAAATACCTCTCTTACCATAGCCAAAGCAACCTTTGCGGAAGCAGATCTCTTCTCTCAGATTAGGCTGACTCATAAGTTATCTGTTTTTTTGTTGTGAAAAGATGACTCATATCCATATGCATCTGAAAGCGCAGCAGAATTGTCATTCTTTAGTAGGTAGTCAGTTGAAGTGTGCGGTTAATTGAAAATTAATTTAATTTAAAACTAAACGGAGCGCATTCAGAAAAAAAAACTGAAAGTGATTGATTTCCTCTGTATTCCCTATTAGCGCTCCAAGAGTGCTACCCTACAAGTGCTCCGTCCGAGAGTGCTACAATACAAGCGCTCCCAGAGAGCTTTCCAAGAATCTATACATGAGGGCTTCCCTCTGCGGACATGCTCACGTTAAAACGATATCAACACGGATATGGTGGGGAAGCGCTCTTACATTCCTTTTGAGCGCTTTCATTTCCCGCTGGGGATGTTCTAGATGGTGTCTGTATAAGTTGACGTAATATTATTACGTGAAATTCACGTGGAATAGTTACATGTACATATTTCACTTGGAAATTTCGAATTGGAGTTTACCATAGTAATTTAATATGCATTTTAGGTACAAAAGAAAGGCAGATCTTACGCTGAAGGAATAGCTTTGATTGCAAAGCACAAAATCTCTATCACACAGCCAAATTACACCAAATAAATTTAAACTAAACTTACAGCACAGATAAACCCAGATGTCCAGACCTTATGGGGATCAGTGACGTTCAGTCAACAACTGAAATAGAAAGCACATTGTTTCGAAAAAGAGCTTTGAAGCTTTTGCGAGAGATTCTATGCGAGAAACATGTCTCTTTGAGATTATTCCGAGGGCAACGCTTACGATACAGCCCCTCAATGGTTGCATGTTTCTCCCTGCAACACTGTACCGTACGATCGCTGTTTAAACTTGATTGATTTGAGCTCTCTCACAGCCCTCCGTTTTTGCTTTCAATTTTATCTTTACATCTCTCTTGAAAAATGAGAGTTTGGTAGATGGCTTGTGAGAGAAAAGCTTTAAGCACAAGTTTGTCGGTTAGACGTTGTCGGTTAGCCGCAATAATTGGTGTCAGTTTTAAGTACGGTGGATGGTTATCTGTATTTTTCTTATTTGTGCTTACAGTGTCCTTCACTATAGGTCTTGGCGCAAGAACACAAATATAAAACTTAGGGCCTCCCTTCCTTTCTTTTGTCTTTTTATACCCTAGATGAAATCTATAGGGGTATACTAAGTTTGTCATTCCGTTTGTAACACCTCGAAATAATGATGGTAGAGCAAAATGGATTGGACACCCCCGCATAAAATTAAAAGTTATTTTGATTTTTGCATGTCCGTCCGTCCGTCCGTCTGTGCGCACGATAACTCGAGAACGCGTATACTTAGAGAGCTGAAATTTTGTACACGGACTTTAAAAAAAAAAGTAAAATTAAGTTCGAAAATGGGACAAATCGGGCAACTCCTTCTTGGGGTTGCCATATAAAAATTTCGTTTTCCGCTATATATTTGGACACTGCCTGAAAACGCGTCGACGTAGAGATGATGTTTTTACTGCATTAGCAAAAAAAATGTTAAAAATGGACTAAATCGGGCAACTCCTTCTTGGTGTTGCCATATTAAAATTTAGGTTTTTGACGACGTATACTTTGAAAACGATCAGCCCAAGACATTTTTATTGTACTAAAAACTTCTGCAGAATACGAAATCCTATAAAATTGGTTGTAATCATTTTTTCTGTGCGACAAACCGTTCTAGAAATATATGCGAAAAACTACTTCAAAAATCAAACTTGAATAAATCGGTGACCATACGAAATTTAATACGGGCATTCATCTAGGGTATCATAAGAATTGGTCTTAGACCAATTCTAGCTTTTTTACTTGTTGTCATTCCGTTTGTACAGCATGTAAATAATGTTGGTAGAGCTAAATGGATTGAATAAATCTACTTCTTAAGGTTGCCCTTGCAATACAAAAATTTCATGTTTTACTATATAAAACTAAAAACACTTCGTAGAGAGCTGAAATTTTGTATACAGCGTTTCTATAAAAATCGTAAATAAAAGTTCAAAAATGGATTAAATCGGGCAACCCGTTCTTAGTGTTGCTATACAAAAATTGATGTTTTTACCTATACTGTGAACATGATAAGTCCTTGAGGTTTATATTGTATGCTCTTCAGAATATAAAATCCTACGAATTGATTATGATTGTAAAAATTTTTACTATCAGACGAACCATTCCAGAAATATATGCGAAAAACCAGTTTAAAAATCAAACTTGCACGGAAGGGTGACCATTCGAAATTACATATGGGCGTTCATCTAGGACAAGGGCTATCGTAAGAACTTTTTTGCTTCTTCCTTTGAAAGACGATGAATTTATGAACATGCATAATTTTTTAATTTCTATACGCCATTAAAAGTTACACTTTCATTTCCAACCCTTATTTGCTCTTACTTAAATCAAAGAAAAGTGTGTAGTTTTTCCTTCCAGATACCAAAGACTAGCACAGATTGATTAAATATCGCAAAGAAATTCGTATCGGAACTCTAGACGGGAAGCATGGTTCTATTAAAAAACCAGCAAAAAATTGCAGTTTCTATTTTAATTATTGAGGTTCGCGCAGCATCTTTTTAATATATAAGAAATTCTGACGGAGGTGTATTTAATAATTCGTCATTGAGTCGAGAGTTAAAATAGGAGCATTCACTGGGGATCCTAATTGTTATAAGATCTATGATATTGTAATTTAATAGCTATCTTTGTACCAATTGTTTTTTGGTTTTTTGATCTTTAAATGAATAGAACCAAACTTATTCTCATGAAGTCAACTATCAATTTCTGGCGTAATTTAAAAAAGTATAACTAATAAAATAAAAATGGCGCCTTAATGGTTAATTTTTACTAAATTTTTTTTTTTGTTATCCGATAACCATTATTTCATAATATCTTCTTTTTGGTTATAATATAACAGTTATCTATAACTTTTTGAATTCTTCTCAATAATAAGTGTTAGGAGAATTTGAATACCGGACTCGTTTTTAATATACAAAAATTTACAAGAATCGCAAGAATAGAATTGACAGAAAACGTGTTGACCAGTGTAATTCTTGTGGATCAACCGAAAAAATAAATTGAAATTGAGGGAATGGTATAACCAATAAACTAAAAATTGAAAAATAATTCGTATTATTGACAAGAATGATAAAAGTTATTGATAACTCTTATTGCACAATCAAAATAAATAAATTGTAAAATAAAGGTTATCCTATAACCAATAAAAACAAGTCGCGAAATAACTCTTATTCATTAAGAAGAATTAAAAAAAGTGATCGATAACTCTTATTTCATAACCAAAAAGAAGATATTATGAAATAATGGTTATCGGATATCGAAAAAAAAAATTATTAAAAATTAACCATTAAGGCGCCATTTTTATTTTATTGGTTATACTTTTTTTTAATTACGCCAGAAATTGATAGTTGACTTTATGAGGTTAAGTTTGGTTCTATATTCATTTAAATATCCGATCATTATTTCTATGATTTTTTTGTTTGAAAAATCGAAAATAATGGTTATTTTCGGTCCCATAATAAATGACCAACATTCCTTCTTTTCTTAACTCCTGTCTTCATATTACTAATATACCGAAGTTACACGATAGAATGAGTTGTAACTCAACACGCTTAATTTTTTTTAATTCTACATCTAACGCAAAAGTGTACGGAAAATATGTCATGTGTGGTTTAAATTTAATGTGTGGATGAGTACAATTTTTTGGAAACCAGCAGAAGTATAGCCTAGCTTCAAAGCTTATGCATGAAGCCCCATCAAAGAGGGTTGGGCCAATAATGAGTTTTATATCAGCATCTGGTCGGGACTATGAGCAATTGCTCATAAGTCTGGAGGGTAAGCAATGGGCATTGCTGTGGCCTACGTTCCAGGGACCCTCCGGGATCTCAACGTCTTTTCACACCAATCCAAGTACCTTTAAAATTGAGTTTACTATTCGAAAAACTTTTAGTTGTCATTGGTATTTTAAAATAAAGCAAATTTGTACCGAGAAGATTTGTTTTAAGGATTAATGTATACTTAAAATAACAATAAGTATGAGGGAGTTTCAGTTTGTCACGTTAGATGTCGGTAAGAATATGCGATTAGATTAAGTTTTCATTGATTTGTGCCTTACATAATTTAATATATTCTTTTTGCAACAGGCTCTTTTCTCCCAAACTTTTAACAGGAATTTGGCACTTAGTAAATAGAATCTTATTTTAATTTAACATTAAGGCTAAGGCGTATTTAGTTTGATTGTCAAATTTAATATTGTGTGTCTTTTTTCAAAATTAAGTCTTGTTTCCATTTTGTGAAATAAATATTACAATCAATTATGCAATATAAATATGTGTGAATTTAAATTAATTTTCGAAAACTTATCACTTTGTACCAATAAACGTGCTTGTGATAAAGCTAGGAATACCAACCTTATTTAAATGAGGATGATTATTAGTAAGAGGATCGACATTGTCGTGTTACGTTTAAATCTTAAATAACATACATATAGAATATTTGGATAACTATATCTAATCGTCTGCTTTAAGAAAGGCAAGCGTATCAGACTATTTTGTTTTTTATAAAATTATAATTTGTGTATAGTTATCTAGTTACGTAGTTTTGATATTTTTGAAAATTTAATAAAATCTTTATTAAAATGACTCATTGCTATTGCTACATAGATATGTACATCTTTCATTTTTTCAAAGGCATACTTATGATCATGACTGGGATTCGTCTAGTTATTCGTCAGATACTCTGATAGCTGAAACTGAAACTTACACAAAGATGTTAATGGAAGCAGTAACTGCCACACCGAATGATACTTTACAAATGAGGTAAGTACCTACAGTGTGGAGTAAAAGTGAACAAGTGTTTTGAAACAAGGTTTTCAATGATTCTGTTGTCTCAACAATTAATAGACATTATAGACATTTTATAGGTATGCAAAAAGTTTTAATATGAACAAGTAAAAAAGCTAGAATTGGTCTAAGACTAATTCTTATGATACCTAGATGAATTCCCATTTGTAATTTCGTATGGTGACCTATCAGTACAAATTCGATCGTTAAAGTGATTTTTCGCACATATTTCTAGAACGGTTCGTCGGATAGTAAAAATGATTATAACCAATATAATAGGATTTCATATTCTGAATGAAGAACATTTCAGTACAATAAAAACGTAAAAATCTTAAATTTTTATATGGCAACACCAAGAAGGGGTTGCCCGATTTAATCCATTTTTGAAGCTTTATTTACTATTGCTATGAAAACATCATGTATCAAATTTCAGGCCACTACGTTGACGGGTTCACAGGCAGTGTCCAAATATATAGTGGAAAACGATATTTTTGCATGGCAACCCTTCGAACGAGTTGCCCGATTGCTCTCATTTTCGAGCTTAAATTTAATTTTTTTTTCAAAAGACCGTGTGCAAAATTGCAAAACTATAACTGAACGCGCTCTCGAATTATCTTGAGGACGAACAGAAGGACGGATATGCAAAAATCAAAATAACTTTTAATATTTTGCGTTGGTGTCCAATCCATTTTGGTCTTCTACCGTCATTATTTCTGGATTTTAAAAATGGAATGACAAACTTAGTATACACTAGAATTTCATTTAGGGTATAAAAATCACTTTATTTACAATAATTTAACATAGAAATAATTTAAACAAATTATTAATTTTTCAGTTAAGGATATTTGTTCAGTTTTGTACAAATTGTTATTTTTACACTCCATGTACAAAAACCTGAAGTTAAGTTCCGTTATCAAGATTTAATACTTTACATCAATGTCTGAAAGATTGTGTATTTTAAAGTGGCAAAGTGATTAATACATTGAATTATATTGAAATGAAGGCTTTGAAGAAAAATATCATTAAAAAGAATTTAATCAAACAACAAGAAAAATTGCCTCTGCGCTTCAAGATTTTGCAATCTTCAGTTGTAAACATCAGAAAGATAGAATATATTACCGGGATTTTAGGAATGTTAAAACAGTAAAAAAATAATAAACAACATAGTAAATATATATAATCACCGGTTAAGTCTATTTACAATTCATTTTTTTTTATTTTAATACCTCAACATTAAAATATATGAGGCGAAAGCACCTTCGTCAGCAAGACAAAGAAAAGGGTACTTGTGAGTCTGTCAATTTTACTGACAAAAAAACGATTTGCGTTCGATCAATTAGTCAGTTCATAATAAAACGTCGTCAAGCGATGCAGACATTCCTCTTCTATCTGCATATCTAACGATTTCTTCCTTAATCCGTCATTTTTCTCTACAAAATAAAGATTAAAGTATGTGTTAAACTCTTTTCAGTCACTTAGTACTCAAAAGAGAAAAGATTAAATATATAAACACAAATTTCTACTAGCATCTACCTTTTATTTTCAATTTCCGCCATCTTAATTTTACATTTGACAGTTTATTGACTAGTCTGTACTGACTGGTCGGAAATCTTCCCAGTACAGAGTAGTCAGTAAAAAAGAGTAGTCAGTAGAGGCTTACACGAGAATGTGTAAGTGTCAAACGCTGTCAGTGTCAGTTCTACTGACTCATGTAATCCCCGGGTAAGAAATACTCTTAGCTAAAACATACATACACTAAATTAGTAGCGGGACGCAGAGGTTTTTAATCTTTAAGGGGTTGTCTGGATCTAGGTTCGGGGCCTATCAAGCTCAACTAGTAATTGAACTCAAACACGAGACCAACCCACCCACGTGATACACTCCGTGGAATTCAAACTTTGGTTGCTCAGGGTGTAATAATACTGTTACACATACTATAATCTAATCTAATTTCTCAATTATTTTTTTAATGCAACAAAAACCCACCTTTACTCTCCTTGCCAAGATATTTTATTTATTATTTATTTATTATTTTATTAATATTAATTACTTGTACCACTCGAACTATTGAACTACGCGCACTAACCACTTGCAACCGACTAGAAAGGAACAGGAAAGGATCGCGTTAATAATTCCTTAGCCGAATTCCTTTTATTTTTTTTTTTTGCTTTCACCATGCAATGGAAGCCGTCCGCATTTCTCAATAACGAAGGGTTAGTCAGCCTTGGAATTTCTGGTTAGTGCGACCGATTTTCTAAGAATTTTCTACTATATTTTCTAGCTACCTTACTCATTCTTTGTGCAGGGTTTATACAGAAGACGAATTATTGCGTTCATTATCAGGAAGAAACAGAAGACTATGCTTGGTTATAGATCTTCAGGTTCGTTTGATGGGACGAAATTTAACGATTTCTACGACCAAAACCTTTATGAAGTAATGCAAGAAGGAACATCAGCAAAGAACTTAGCGTTTGCAGTTTTCTAAAGATCATCAGCAATGGACTATTTATTGATGATTGAAACGTGTTTTTTAGTCGTATGAGACCAAAAGAAACCACTTCAATTCACAAACCCACTCTAGATCATCAGATCGGAGAGACCGTAAAACACGCAGGAGGCTCTCTCACAGTTTGGGGCTGTTTTTCACGTTTTAGTGTAGATCTCTTAGAGCGTATCATCGGTATAATGAAAAATGAGGACTATTTGTCAATATTAACGGATTACCTACAAGTTGAAATAGGACAAATAGATTTCAGTGAGGATCAATTAATATTTATGCAGGAAAATGATCCCAACCATTCATCCAAAGTGGCCGGCTTGGATTTCAATCCTATTGTAAATTTATGATCAAAGACTGGAATCTTATGAAACATCATCAAGTGACATTCATGACCTTTGAGATAGAGTTCAGAAAGAATGGGAAGAAATTCAGATAGAAACTTGTAAAAAACATGTTGCTAGTATGCCATCAAAAATCGAAGTAATTAAACGATTTCATAATAGGCTAAAATTTTAAGTTAAATGTGCAAACTGAACAGATGCATTTTAATTAATTTATTTTTATTTAATTTATATGTATGTCAAAATAAAAATTTTTGCGTTAAATTGGAATTATTGTAAAATAAAGTTATTTTTTACGTTATAACTTTTTTTTTTTTGTATAATTTCTGTTAATATTTGAGAGAACAAAGTTATTGAAAGCCTTCTATCAAAGTTTTTCACTTTTACTCTATATTTTACATGCATTGATATTGAACCAAAATATGTTGTTCTCCAAATAAAATTAATCTCATAGATCAGTGCTATACCAGCTGAAGGCATTTGGTACAAGTTTTTCATTGAATCCTATTCAATTACCTTCTAAAGCTAATATCCGTAATGTTGCCACAAGTGGTTCACATTTTATTGTAGTTAATTATGGTAATTCTATCTATAAAATATTAATTAAAGATTTTCTATTGTAAAATTTTTTGATTTAATTTTGTAGATGGATCTGTGTATTCCTGGGGTGAAGGATCAAAAGGTCAATTGGGTTTCAGTTCTTTAGAAGCATGGAAACATTATCCCAGTAGAATTGAGTGTATTAGAAAGTATCATATTGCAGGGTAATTGTAATATCATACTCAAATTTTACTATATAAAAAAAAACAGATATATTATTTAAATTTTTTCATAATTCTTAAAATAGAGCATGTGCAGGGGAAGGATTTTCTATATTTTGGACAGATCTTGGTATAGTTTTGAGTTGTGGAGAATCGTCTAAAGGTTGTCTTGGTCATGAAGAGGATGTTAGCTATTATTCACCAAAAATCATAGGTGAAATAATTATATCGAGATAATTTAAAAAAAATTGTATACTAAAATTAAACGTTTTTGTTTTTGTAGAAAAATTACAAAATATTAAAATAGAACAAGTTACGGCAGGATCTCAACATGTTCTTTCACTAGCTCAAGACGGTTCTATTTTTACATGGGGAACAAGTAGTGTTGGAGCTTTAGGTTTAGGAAATCATACAATTTCCCAGTGAGAAATTATTTGATATTTGAATTGTTCTGAAATAAGCATGATAAATATTATTATTTTTTTTTTTTAAGAAAAACACCCCTCATTGTATCAACAACGCACATTTCAAGTACTATTCGAAAAATATTTTGCGGTCCAGATACATCAGCTGCTCTTACAGAAAATGGAGAGGTTTATATCTGTGGAAGTAATACTTTTAATAAGCTCGGTTTCGGTATGAAAATGAAAAAAGTTTCTACTTTTGTAAGTATGATTTAAAATTTAAATTAGAAATCTTATAATGTACGTTAATATTTTTTCAGAAGAAAATAATTATTTCAAAGAAAATTGTTGATGTGGCCTTATCATCTGGGCATTCAGTTTTCCAAATGGAAGGAGGATATGTTATTACTATGGGAAAAAATGCCGAGGGGCAGCGTGGGCTAGGTTAGTACCTGCACATAATAATTGAATTGATAATAATGTTAATTAATTTTAGGACATTGTAGGAGTATAACAGATCTTTCTTTAGTTAATGGAATAAAACATAAATTTGTAACGGTTTGTAAAAATTAAAAAAAAAAAATCAGTAGGATAAATACACCAATTTAAAACCCCTGGCAGATACTTCTCAAGTCATGAAATAGAAGTTCTTACTAAAAAATTATAGGTCCTTGGTGGTTATTTGCAAAAATGCATGTTTTCTATGGAAAAGTTACTATAAATAATGATTACATGACATCTAACTAGAGCGGGTAGAGTTCTAATCATTGAACTTTTGCTGAAAAAGTCTTTTATTAATTTTGAGCTCGATTTTTCACCTTCCAAAAGATACTCTAATTTAAATTCATAATTTATTTAGCAGTTTACCAGTAAGGTATATAGGTACATATAGCTTACATAATATGTGTAACGAATAGTTACATATATCGCAGGATTTTTCAAGGGGTGAAGGGTGAGAGTGGTGGTTTGAGATAGAAAACCACTAACGAAATTCTTTTATTTTTAGATAATTAAATACTTCAATTAATTTGATGGTACAGCTTAATGAAAATTTTGTTTGAAGAATATGTTCAATACTTTTAAATTCTTTTTTTTTCACCGTTTCAATAAATTGATACGCCATGGTAAAAAAAAAACATCATTATGAATTGCATCGACTTCTATGCTTATGCATCGATGTACGTTTAGAGTAGTTAATCCGTTCAAACGATTTTCTCCATTGTGGACTTAAAAAACGTTTCGAGACAACACAAAGTGGAAAATGAACACTCAACTCATTCGGAGTTTACAGGTAACAGTGTCATAATGTCCAAAATTTGTGGACTTTTGGGAATGCATCCTTGCTACAGTAATGAAGAGCTTCGAGAGAATTGTTAGACGAGATGAAAGCCTTGGTTTCGCTTTCGCAATAGTTATGTCATACTCTTCGCCAACAGTTTTCACTTTTTGAAAAATCATCCTGAAACTCTGTGTCTTTTTCTGCCAGTATGATAGCTTCTGTCAAGTTTTGATTTTATGTTTGCAAAGCTCAACTCAACCATAAGGTCAAAGAGTACAGTGAATGTATTGAACCAGTATTGATACTTGGAAATGCATGGTTTTGATGGCCGAAAGTAATTGTAAAGTAATTGAAAGTAATTCAAATAATTTCCGGAGCATCCAATCATTCCACTCACTTGTCGCACAGAACTTTTTTCACTTTTTTCTTCTTCTTCCTGGGTACTTCCCTTTTTTCATTCTTGATTATATCGTCTTGCAGGCTGTTCCACCTTTATGGAGTATTGAAAAATTGTGAACAGTTCCAACGGATCCAAGACAGTTTTTTTATCGCAGTAATATAATATCGCTAGTTGAACTGACCGCTAGGTTAAAACTACGGTAAGGGTAGCACAATGTGAATTCAGTGCTTAGCGATAGTTTTTCTGACGTATGCATGCATCCCACGGAACTCTAACCTCACTGCTGCTGCACCCTTTTTTTTAGTCTTGTCCAAACAAAAATGTTTAATCAATCAAACTGGAAGAGTCTAGGAAATCCAAGATTACATTCGATAATCCTTTTCCAGCAAAATCAGAGGCTGGGTCGAAACAGAAAATCTTCGCAAATTCGGAATTTATAAGTAACTCATTATTTATTTTATATTGAAAATACACTCAGAGAAATTTGTACCTGCTGTATCAAAAAATCAAAACAATTGTCGTTTTATAATAATATCGAATTATGAAACACATGCTTTCGAAAATTTCAAATTTTCAACTTCTCAAAATTCAAAATTTCGGTTACGATTGGTGCGCTAAAGCTCTGTTATGAACCACAAAATACCTATGTGATTGATTTATGTTCTTCAAAAAAAGATTTAAAAAAGCGCCGTATAAAATTTTCAGTATTTTTTATATGCTTGATTATATTTATAACACAATGAATATAATTTAACGCCGGGTATAATTATATATTTTTTCAAGTAAGCCACTTCTTAGGATTCTCCCGTATAACAGAAAAGTAACAACTTTGATTCAGGTCGGCAGGCAAGTTTCAAGTCTTGGTTTTTGACTTATCAACTGATTCGAAAAAAAACTGAGTGACTTGAAAAACAAATGAAACTAGAAAAATAGAAAAAATATAGAAAAAATTTGGAAAAACCGAAAAAAATTGCAAAAGTAGAATAATAAAAAAATCAGATTAATTCAAAATGAATTTACATCTGTATAAGACTGCAGTAGGCTGAAAAAAGAAGAAGAGTAAAAGCGCTTCGTTTTGGCAAAAACGTCCTCAATACTCCTCAGTACGGTACGGCTGCCGTAGACGCTTATTTTGAGTCTACTATATGAGATGAGAGCACTTTGAACTTTCTCAAGCGTGCTTTCACAAAGGTAACACACACTTACCACAAGGTTATTAAAAGACGCTTTCCTATTGTCACAGACGCCCTTTCTTTGGAATCACAAGTTAAATTTTTTTTTTAGTAATAAATTAAAAAATTAAGTGTACAGAGAAAGAATAATGAAAGTCACATTTTTGCTAAATTAAGATAATGATACCGTTGACAAGGAGGTGGGGGGCAAAGTATTATAAGTATGTGTATGTGCAAAAAGATACTTTAAATATCACATCATTAAAATATCATAAAATCTAAGAACAAGAAATCCAAATTTTGTATGAGAAAAACAATATAATTTTTTCAACCTACGAAAATGGCAAAAAAAATTCTTGTTTCTTCTAAAAATATTTTTTGCTCCTTCTTATTCACGCCTACGTGTACTGCTGTTAGCCCAAAGCTACTAAAACAATTTGGTTGGAAGTACGCTAAAATCGGCAATATCACCCTTGTTATCCAGTTTGTAGCAGGAAAGATTATATTAGAGAAGAAAAGGAGATGAAATGGCGAGCATTTTCTAATTTATACAGCAGTTTTCTGTTAATCCTAGACTAGCCTAGTCTAGCCAAAAGAGGAGCAGAAACTCCGTGCCGGACCAGAGCCATTTTGTGGCACTTCAAAGAGTTACCTCAGAGCTACCTTAAATAGCTGGGAGAACAATCAAAAATCCGTCTATTGGGAAAGGCTATACAGGGACTTCGTCAGGTAAAACAGTTTATCGATACCTTTGTTGGAAAAACTAAAGAACTTTTACATCTTAGGAGAGCATAGCTCAAATTGATTACAGAGCTCTTCTCAGGTCATTGCCCATTAAGGTATCACCTAGATCTACACAAAATTGTCTTGGCTGAGACTACATCCTACGGCTTCTGTGAGGATGTTCAGGAAGCCTCAGAGCACCTGCTCTGCATTGACCAGGCGGAGATTACTCCACTGAGAAAATACTTTTGCTCCACCAAACTACGTGTGGAATCTAAGTCTCAGAATGGTGCTAGACTTCATTAACAGCAGTTTGAACCTAGAAAGGGAATAAATTGAACGACGACTTACAATAGATCTTTCAGGTCGCAGTGAATGCGTGGCCAACTCCTGTACACCCCTCCATAAATCTTATTTAATCTAATCTCTATATTCTATGCAAAGTTAACCTTATAAGGAAGCTAGGAAATAAGCGAACAAAACTGGGAAAATCTGTCATTTTGAAAAAAAAATATATATATATATGTCACATACCTCTATGTATATATGTATTTGTGTCTTTTGGATGAATAATTGAAAAGGACTTAGGTTTGCATTGCCCTAGTGCGACTGCGGCAACAAGTTAAAGAAAAACAAGTAAAAAAGCTAGAATTGGTCTAAGACCAATTCTTATGATACCCTAGATGAATGCCCGTATTAAATTTCGTATGGTCACCGATCTATTCAAGTTTGATTTTGAAGTTGTTTTTCGCATATGTTTCTAGAACGGTTTGTCGCACAGAAAAAATGATTATAATCAATTTTATAGGATTTCGTATTCTGCAGAGGTTTTTAGTACAATAAAAATGTCTTGGACTTATCGTTTTCAAAGTATACGTAAAAAACCTAAATTTTTATATGGCAACACCAAGAAGGAGTTGCCCGATTTAGTCCATTTCAGACATTTTAATTGCTAATGTAGTAAAAACATTATGTACGAAATTTCAGGTCTCTACGTCGACGTGTTCTCAGGCAGTGTCCAAATATATAGCGGAAAACGAAAATTTTTATATGGCAACCCTACGAAGGAGTTGCCCGATTTGTCTCATTTTCGAACTTAATTTTACTTTTTTTTGTCTCATTTTCGAACTTAATTTTACTTTTTTTTTTTAAAGTCCATGTACAAAATTTCAGCTCTCTAAGTATACGCGTTCTCGAGTTATCGTGCGCACGGACGGACGGACAGACGGACGGACATGCAAAAATCAAAATAACTTTTAATATTATGAATGGGTATCCAATCCATTTTGCTCTACCATCATTATTTCGAGGTGTTACAAACGGAATGACAAACTTAGTATACCCCGTAGATTTCATCTAGGGTATAACAAGTGATAAAGCTAAAATTGGTCTAAGACCAATTCTTATGATACCCTAGATGAATGCCCGTATGAAATTTCGTATGGTCACCCATTTGAGCAATTTTGATTTTTTGCATTAGTTTCTAGCATATATTTCTAGAACGGCTCGTCGGACAGAAAAAATGATTATAACCAATTTTATAGGATTTCTTATTCTGAAGAAGCTTTTGGTACTATTGAAGTATCGTCTGAAAAGCATTCAAGTTTAAACACACATTTGAATACTTCAACTGTTTTTCTGTTTTTTTATTTTTATTTGTATAAAATCTACTTTTGTTGAAATACTACTCAAAATTTTATTTAACCCTTTTTTGTTATTTTATTAAAGATACTTGTTTGAATTTTTCTGTTCCAAAAACTTTCAAAATTCACTTAATTTGTCGATTAATAGGTCTTGCAACTTAAATCACGCAAACCTCTATATAATGAAAGAAAAGATTCAATACAATGAACAATATGAATGTTCAACTGTATGTTTTAATTTAACTCGTCTTTGATGCTGTCTCTTTATTAGTGCACATATGTAGATAAGATAATAATGTTTCAAAATCATCCACTTTTAAATTTTCAGGACATTCCAATTACCCAGTAACTAATTCACGTTTGAGGCCAGTTCATGGCATTTAGTTCTAGAAATTTTGCCAAGCTTTGATTAATTCAACCTACTAATATTTGTTTAGCATATTCAATGTAGTAGTACCTACACTGTGGTAGCCTCCGATGACAATGTTATTACATTTTGGGGTACACGTTATGGAATTCCGGATATAAATTTTCAACAAACTACTGAGAGTGGAAACGAGAATTTACAAATTACACCAACAATTGCAGGCGTAAGCATATTATTTAGTTAATGAAATTTTCAATTTGTATTATTTTTTTCCAAAATTTTAATTATGAAATTTCTTAAATAGCCCTCTAATGTTGATCCAGCAAGTAATACGATTACTTTCACAAATTTTCTAACGTCCGTATACAAATCAGAGTTGATTTTAGATCCTGTAGATATTTTAGCGTATGTATTTCGAACGTAGATCTATTACATTTTTTTTTAATAAAAAATAAATTTGTCTCATTTTTCAGTTTATATTCATCGAAAGAGCACTTGGAAAAAGGATATTATGTTAAACTTCATAATATTTACTCACTTCCGCACAGCATTCTTGTCCTTGTGGACACAACTGCACCGATTGTTTCATCAGCTGAGGACTTATAAGAATTTATTTAAAAAGAATATATTTAAAAATATGTGTTTTTGAAATAAATTTATTTTACTTTCTTTATCTTCTTTGTTAGATAACTGCCTTTTGGAACAAAAGGAAAAATAGAGTGTCGATATTATTTTAGAGTTTATGATTAAAGCGAGTTAGAAAGTTAAATAATAGCTAACCGCTAAATAGTATGCCTATTAAATTTTTATTGAAGTTTGAATTTTAAAGTAATTATATTGCATTTAATGTATACTTCATATGTACATACAATATGCAGCTAAAATTAAAATAAGTGGAGGTTTTAAAACTGTACAAAATTTGACAACAGAATTAATTCAAGTACATACTAAGTAAAATAGTTCACCAACCCTGTTGTGATAAGCAAAATACCAGTAGGAAATGTAACGTTTATCGAATCGATTCTGTAATGACCAATTTGTAAGGTCTACCCCTTACTATCCAAATTACTGAATTAATTACTTTTATATTTTGATGTCATAGCAGGGTAAGTGCTTACTCGTCTCCATACCGGTAACGTGCTATTTTGCTCATTACAAGTAATATCTTATTTTAATCACTACAAGTAATGCCTATTTGCAGCATTTGCCGGAAACATCTTACTTTGTTCATTACAAGTAATACCTTATTTTATTCATTACAAGTAATGCTTGAATCAACCTACTTGAATCAACCATTTACCAGTAAGCTCTTACATAATTGGAGACTTCAAAGCTTCAATTATACAAGATTTTTGGTATTATTATACATACATTGATTTTACAGGGAAAATTACAGGGTGTGAGGGGGAAAACTACCCAAAATTACACAAAATCACTCCCGTCCTATACAGTGTTTTGCCCCTCTCATGGAGACCTATCACCCTGTGAAATTAATGTATAATAGTAGTAAACATCTTGTATAATTGAAGCCTTGAAGTCTTTGATCATATTGCTTCAATACACAAACACTTTGTAACAATTGTAAATTAAGCCCAATCTTTACATTATTTATGATCAGCTTAAATTAAAGGAGGGGAAGAAAAATTACATAGTCCTGGTTTTGAAATAAAAAAATAGATTTAGTTCTCGTTAGAATTCATATATACACTCATGTCTTGTCCTTTACTGAACCAAATATTTTTGTAATTAATGCAAATATGACTCGGCATAGCCTTCTACGAAAAGGCTTAAATCTGAACACGTCAGCTATTACCCATTCACTTACTAAAAATTGCTTTTGTAATTTGTTACATTTTTAAATGTTTTTTCTAGAACAATTGAATCTGGAACATGTGAGCTAAACACTGTCAAATCGGATTATTTTCAGGGGCAAAACCATCAATTACCAGGTAAGGATTGAAACGAATTCCTACTGGGATAGTTCGCCCGCTTTTATTAGTTTACCGCTTAGTAGCATGGGAAAATCGTGTATGAGTTAAAGAATATAGAATTAACTAAGGCTTCTCTTGTGATTAAGTTTCAAATGTCCTCAATTTTTATTTTCAATCAATTTAAATTTTTAGCAGGATTTTGACAGATTTTTTCAATAACTTTTATCTATTCACTAACCCCTGATTTAATAACTTTGTGCCTGAGAGAGCCGTTCGTAACGAAAGTGCTTTAGGGTAGTAAACATGGATGGATTTACATGGTTTTTTTCTGATTAGTGAGAAAGGAGAGAGAGTGGAGAGTTGAGAGGGGATAGTGGAGATTTTAGAGTGAAGAGCGGAGAGTGGAGAGAGAGAGAGTGTATAGAACACTGACTTATAACAATGGACTGAGCGTATAGCCATTTTCTTATAGAAAAGAATGGCACAAGTTTTACAGTTTTCTCTTTCGCCCTATGGCAGAGTTGGAGCTACCAACACAAAATATCGCTTACTGAACGTTTACTTATGCCATTTCATATTTTTATGTTGGCTGCAGATGCAATCACCGCAGAAAGAATAAGGAAATATAGTGTTTACCATGCTCCGTCTCTCTTTCCCATGGAATGAGTTTAATTCCTTATAAGCGATTATCATTTGGACACAAGAAAATTATATTTTTTTTAATTTAATTCGATTTTCGGATGTAAAATTTCATCTGATTGGTTGAGTTTTACATGTTTTTTATGTATACATAGTAAAAGTTTTAAAGGGTGCTCTAACGGTGATTTACAGAAACACAATATTTGTGCCACATAAAATAGCAAATCACTCAATCCGTTGTTATAAGTCAGTGGTATAGAAGTTATGACTAAAAGGCCTGAAATACAATGAATGCGACACGAAATTGTCAACGTCAATTGGTGGCTTCGTATGTCGCAGACGTAATACAATGAAAGCGACATTATCGTCGTCATTTCAAGACAATTGAGTTGAGTTTTGCTTTTTTGTGATGTCTACGGAATTTTTTAAGAATAAGTATAAGTTGTATTAAAGCTTATATGTATAGTTATGCCAGATTTAAAAGAAAATTACGTGAAATGTACCAACCACACGACTGTCACACTGAAATGTCGCACTGTGCAACGACATTTGCTCTACTTTTTGACGACGACATTATCGCGTCGCAGCATTTACTATGCCTTAATGTCGTAACATATATTCGAAAATTATTTTGGCATCGACAAATGCATGTTGCATTCATTGTATTTCAGCCTTAAAAAGTAGAAAATAAAATAATATTAAAAAAACTTTTAAAATAAATAAATAACTTTTGTAAATAAAATGTACTAAAAAGTAAAAAATAATTTTTTCTTTCTCAGTGATATACACAAGAAAAAAAATCATTGCAAAATTAGAAATGCTAGAATTCAGATTAAATCTTTAAAGCTTGGGCATGAGTTGCAGTTAGACAGTTGTAATTATAGTGTTGCAAGCGTGGCCTTTGGTTCGTTATTTAAAACACAATATTAAATAATTAATATATAAGTTCTTTATTACACTTAAATCATATAAAGTTCACAAACATTTATTTAATCAACTCAACTCTAATTATCGCTTACACTGTACTTTCAATTATCGCAATCTAATTACACACTATCGCTTCTTTATTACTTTCGCTTCTTAACACTGCAACGTCTAAAACAAGACTCCTTTTTCTGACTATTCTATTTGTTCTATTCCTGAACTTTCCTGTAGATTTCATAATCGATTCTCCGAACCTGAAGTCGTTTACTCTCCGAACCTGAAGTTGTTTATTGCCAGTAGATGTCACCAGTTGTCTCTTTCTATTGCACGTAACAATAGTTATGGATGCCCAAACTTTTAAGATTTAATCTGAGCTCTAGCATTTCTTATTTTGCAATGAAACTTTTCTTGTGTATATCATTGAGAAAGAAAAAACATATTTTTTACTTTTTAGTACATTTTATTTACAAAAATTATTTATTTTAAAAGTTTTTTTAATATATTGTTACGTGCAATAGAAAGAGACAACTGGTGACATCTACTGGCAATGGAGAGTAAACAACTTCAGGTTCGGGGAATCGATTATGAAATCACAGGAAAGTTCAGGAATAGAACAAATAGAATAGTCAAGAAGCTTTTGGAATAGAGCACTCCAGAATAATCCGGAGAGTTTCTAGGGTATAAATATAACAGTTGTCATCGCCAGGAAAAGAGTCTTGTCTTAGACGTTGCAGTGTTAACAAGTGAAAGTAATAAAGAAGCGAAAGAGTGTAATTAGATTGCGATAATTGAAAGTACAGTGTAAGCGATAATTAGAGTTGAGTTGATTAAATAAATGTTTGTGAACTTTATATGATTTAAGTGTAATAAAGAACTTATATTATTATTACTATATTATTATTTAATATTGTGTTTTAAATAACGAACCAAAGGCCACGCACGAAACAATATAATATTTCTTCATTACTCCACATAAACTGTGATTTGATGGCACGTCCTTTGCGACTCTGAAGCGCTTGGTCGCACAAGGCTAAAACATCTAAGGCATCCCATTGCCAGAGATGTTACCAAAATGGCCCCAAAAAACGTTAGCTCCGTAATAGGTGTGGAAAATAGGAACTCGACTGCGATAGATTTTTTTCTATCCACATTGTTTTGATATACCGATTTTAGGTGCCATTTATGGTTAATTATATTTTTCCAGCATTTTCTGAAAGCAATTTACCTCGTGGCATTTTGAAACATTCACAAGAAAATACTCCAATCATCCAGAGTAAGCGAACTACTTTTCTTATCTTATCATATCACGGTATTTTCATTAATAGCTACGTTAAAGAAGTCATCAATTTTTTTCACAACCTTAATAATTTCTTTCTTACTTTAATAGAATTTTAAATTTTTAAATCGTCTACTTATTGAAGTTTTATGTACATACATAAGAAAATTTTCATTAAATCAATTATAATTGTCAACTGGTTTTTAAGCTGTTTTAATAAAAAAATTTTGATTTTGTTTTATTATATATGTAGGAACCTACTTGTTCACTAAGTGCTTTCAAATATTTCCAGTGTTTCTCGATTTGAATTTAAACCCTTTGACTTTCGTTCCATATAAAACTATCATGAGTATAATTATGTATATACCATTTATGTATCATTCCTAAAGGATCTTCGAGTCCTTATATATAAGTCGATTTCAATCAGAGAAACATATTGAAGATGTCCGTTTATCTTACAAATTTAACCCGAAATATCAGGTCTGGATTTATTTATATAGATATAAAATTATAAAAATAATAAAGAGAACAGGGGACTTATTACAAAAATTCAAGTTATAATCAAAGAGTAGCCGGGACACAACACCAATATTGTGTGTATTTATACAATCAAAGGTGTAAGCTACCTGGTCGTTTCTTACGAACATGTTGTTTGTATGAAGAAATTGGAGTGAAACGAAGCTTTTGGAACCGAAAGCATGTATAGATCAACTTCTTGGTTAATATCAGGGCCCTCCGAACAAACAATTTAGCGAACGTCCGCAACACCGAAACTTAGGCGACAATAAACGTACACAATGTGAAACATTATTGCGACAAAGCTAAAAATTAAAAGCAATATAAAAGCGAAACGCATGCGAATATTAATTCTGTTCTCATCTTCGTGCATGCGAGCTGTTTTGTGTCCAAATTTCTGAGAGTTTTAAAGTTTCCAGATTTTCGGTATCATTTGTCAATTCTGCATTTCAGCGTGAACAAATCAGAAATTTGTCGTGTTTGTGTTTTTATCCATGAATTGTAAAAGGTGAGCAATTAAAATTAGATACATTTAATTAACATTACGTGAAAAATGAGGGGGCTACATTTATAGGGGACTGAATTAAATAGGTAGGTACCTACAAGCATAGGTTAATAAATTAATATTCATAGGTAGATGAAACACGCTAATATCGCTAATGATTGAGTAATAATTTCCTTTGCGAATCGCTAAAATTCTCGTTACCTACCCCCAGGAGATTAATATTCACTTTGGATACAGTTAAATTTATCACATTTTGTCGAAAAAGAAAGGCAAAATGAATCTGATGTGATACCACCAATGTGATACAATATTCTGTCAACATTTGCTCCCACTCGCGAGGTTTCGCTTTGATATCTCATTTGAATTCACTAGCGAGATTTTTTGCACTTTGTGATATTTTTGCGATTCGCATTGGCTTTGCAATGTTTGCTGCGATATTATTAACTACGGAAGTTAAACACAAAATAATAACAAATACATGAACATGGCTTCCATTTACATATAGTCCTCGATATTGATGACTATTTTCTAATATATTTTTGTGCAATTTTGTTTTGTATAAATTCAATGCTATATGTGCAAGCATAGCTTTCTTTAATTAGTAAGGTCAGGAATTAAATTGAAAAACAAATGAATTTTAATTATGTTGGAAAACATAATAATAATGTTAATAATTACAGTTTTTATACCCTAGATGATAAAATCATAGGGAAGTCACTATAGCGTGTTGCTCTCAACAGACTCTTTATAGAATATACGGGTAGGTATTATTAAAAGCACCTGATTGATAAGTTTTGAATGTTTGTCTCATAATAAATTAAAACAAATATTAAAGCTCTGAATAGAGAAAACCATGCAAAGCAACTACATATATCAAGAGAATTTCTGTTTGTGACGTATAGATGGGAGGTATTAGTTTTAACAAAAGTCTGAGTTAACATTTTCCGTAAACTGAAGTTTTCCAGTAAACTAAAATTCAATATCAATATGGAATGATACAGTTTTACTGAAATCTGAATTTCAGATTATCCAGTAAAGTAAATGCTTTCATTTAGTGGAAGATCTACTTACTGTTATTAGTAGAAAAATTTATTTTTATGTTGTTTGTTAAAATGGACTGCTTAATTCAAGAGTTTAAAACAGACGCATATAGTCTTGACACATACACTCAGTTGACCAAAAGCTGTCTCATCTCATTAAAACAAGATCATAACTTAACCACACCCGTTTCTTTTAATGGAGCATTAATTTATGATTCACCGTCACTAAGCATTCTTGGCATTAATATTTCCAGTAAGTTAAACTGGACAGATCACATCTTCTCTGTTGCAAAAGAAGCATCGAAATGTCTTGGATTTCTGAAAAGTTGTAAGAAATATTTCAGCCCGTCAAATCTAGCGCTCTAGTCCTACATTAGACCTAGAATGAAATACAACTCTCATATATGGACCGGGGCTGATCGCACGGCATTAACTTCATTGGATATTGTCCAAAAGAAAAGCTTTCAAGCTCATTGGCGATTTGGCAATAACTTCTCATATCGACTCACTCGAGCACCGCCGCAATGTTGGCTGCCTTTCGCTCCTTTATCGCTATATGTATGCTCAATGTTCTGATGAAATATTTAGTCTAATGCCTTGTAGAATGATTCCTGCACGTAATACTCGCACTGCAAACCGCGCACATCCTTTAACCCTTCAAATTTCTTTCGGCCGTACAGTAAAATTCCGTGATGCTTTTTTATCCGGAACAGTGCGAATGTGGAACAGCTTACCATCTTCTGTTTTTCCTTCGGCATACAATCTGCGGAGGTTTAAGGGCGACATACATCGGCACGCACCTCCACCGCTCTCCTCATATCCCCTAATCCTTTCCCTATCTCCTTCCTGCTATGCTGTGCTTTGCATCATAGGGTATCCCCTGAGCTTGGCTTAATAATATAAAAATAAAAAATGAAAAAAAAAGAAAGTACATATCAATTGGCGTTGATTCATAAGTAGCTGATTTAGTTGATATTCTGTGTTAGTGAGCTAGTAAATTATGTCACTTTCTTTCTTTCTCTCTCCACTTAAAAGAAGCAAAATTAAGGATAATTTTTGGTTCGGTTTGAAGTTGCATTTAGGTTTGAAAGTATTTAAACATATTTTCAGATGATCACCCCAACTAAAAATATAATATATAATATCATTGACATAACATTTTTTTTTTAAGTTTTGTAATAAAAATATTTTTTTATAATTTTTTTAAGTTGAATTACATATATATATATATTTCTTCAAGTAACTCAAGTACGTTTGTGTTTTCTCTGCAGAGATACATAATATAAGACCCATGGTAGGTGAAACTAGCAGTAGCTAGTGATGATGATAATGATGATTATCAAAGTGAACAGAAACATAGTTAATTTATTATACTCCCTGAAGCGTATAACATTTGCAGTGATACTATAAGTGCAGCATTCAAAAATAAAACAATTTTTTTTTTATATAATATTTATATTTTCAGTAATTAACTATTGGTTAATTCCAATGAATATATAAATATTTATGAACATGAACACTCAGAAGAATTCAAACTTATTAAAAATTAAAAATCATTTATGCATTTCTATTTTTCCATCCATCAGTATTCACTGAAAAATTCCACGATTACTAGGAATAATTCAACCGGCTATGCAGTTTCCAAATCCTTAAGCGCTTTCTGTCTGCCACAGAGGTACAATAAAATGAAACTCTTTAAGGATCAGCTCATGTCCTAGACGACTCATCACGTTTCTTTCCTTTTATTTCCGTTTTCTAGTAATAAACAAAGAATTTGACATTCTACTCAGAAGTAATGGTTAAAAGTGCAACCATATATGTACGATGACTGATGAAGCTTGTTGGGCAAATAGCATATTTCGTACACTGATACATGCGGCTACAGGTGGCAAATGCCACATTTGCGCAGGCTTTAAACAAGGTATCGATTTTTCATGTGTGTTGAATCATTCACTGCCACTGGATTCACTTGAGATTGTCTTTCTCCACGAAACAAACAGAAAAACTTTCTTGTCATTTTTGTTAAATATCTACATAAAAAAAACTTTATTAGAGTATGTGGTATATCCGAGTTATTGTAAAGTAACCGTAATTTTCACTAGTCCTAAATAGGATCAATTTAAGCTTGCAATTAGATTTCCCTGTGAAAAAAAAATATAGTGACTTTCCTTTGTTTAAAATTCTCATAGAAGACCGCATTCTAATATGTAAATAATTATTGTGCAATTGCATAGTGTGACTAACAATCCTTTTTTTGTGCTCTAATCAATGTGTCAATTCAAAAGAAAGGAGTGAAACATCTGAATCAGTCTTGTTGAAGACAGAGATCTGCTTAAAAAGTTATTAAAGTTCTCAATTTTTCGCCCAATACCACCTATTGGAACATTAAGATGGCTTTGGATTTTGTTGCAACGTACAAGGTTTTGGTTCTTGGTGATTCAAATGTTGGAAAAACCTGCATAGTGCATAGATATTGTGATGAGAAATATTACGATACATATATTTCTACAATAGGTAGGTAGTAAACTTTTTGTTTATTAATAGACACAATTCAATTCATCCTTATTGATCTGCTCGAGATGTAGATGGCCGGAAATATAGCAATTTTTTCTTTGAGTCTATACCTATGTATATAGTTACATATGACATAAGGAGACCTTTATCGCATTCTCATTTTGTTTAGGAATTGATTTTAAGCAAAAGCTTATCAATTTGGATGGCCTACCTATAAAATTGCAAATATGGGATACTGCTGGACAAGAACGTTTTCGAACATTAACAACAGCCTATTATCGTGGTGCTATGGGTATACTTTTAATGTATGATGTGACCAGTCTTGAATCCTATAATAATCTTTCGTACTGGCTACGAAATATTCAAGAGGTAGGTAACTAAAAATTTAACTTAAATCTGAAGTGTGCTTGAATTGATTAATTTTGTTTTTTTTTATTTTATTTTATTTTTTGCTTTTATGACACAGAATGCATCCCCAGACGTAGTAAAAGTTTTAGCTGGAAATAAATGTGAGTGTCCACCATCCCAAAGAATGGTCGATAAGGATCGAGGAGAAAAGGTGAATAGCAAGTAGTTTTAAGGATATTTTGAAATTGGAGAAAAATTCAAAGACACTTATTGGGGTGGGATGACATATATAGGTCCCACCTTTTCAATTTTTGAATAGCTCAAATGAATTACAACATTCGGTAAATGTCACATGCATACTTTTTTTTAATCGTATTTAGTAATGTAACATTTTTGATAATTATTACGTTATAACTGTTTATAACAGTGACTAAAATGGGAGCTCTAAGTCAACAATATGCTACTCAAATATATGTAATCATAATTGTTGACAAAGAGCTGAAAAAAAGCCTTGGGACTTTGTGAAAAAATCTTGAAATAATAATTTAAATTTAACTCATTTTTATCTCTATGTAACTGCTATAAAAGACTTTTAAAATTTAAAAAATAGTTATTTATTAAATGTATATTTTTTAGACAGTCATAACTGTTACTGAAGACTTTTATTTATTTAATTCTTATGATAAGAGTTCCAAAAGACTTTTATTATTTAAGTGTCATAATAACAATTTTAGTAGACTTTAATATTTTTATCTCAGTGCTAATAGTTATCACAAACTATTATTAATAAAAGGCTCTTTATAAAACTCTCATAAGAATTTTAATTTTTTAGTCTCAAGATAACTGTCTTCGAAGACTTTTATAAATTTCAGAGACTTTTATTCATTTAAGTCTTATGATAAATGTCTCATAAGTTTCAATTTTTCGATAACAGTCTGATCGGGACTTTTATATTTTACAGTCAGTTATAATATTTATAGAAGACTTTTATTTGATAGATTCATTATGAGACTTTAAATAATTGATCTATCACAGATCTTTTATTGTTGCAGATCTTGGTATTTAATTTTGGATTTCAGGAATTGAATAGTCTGCAGATCCCTGCATAATAGAAAAATTAAATACCAAGTTCTGCAACAATAAAAATTCTGTAATAGATCCATTATGAGACTTAAATAAATCAAAGTCTTCTATAACTATGAAGTATAACTGACTGTAAAATATAAAAGTCTCGATCAGACTGTTATCAAAAAAATTGAAAAGATAAAAGTCTTATGAGACTTTTATCATAGGACTTAAATGAATAAAAGTTTGTTGTAAACAGTTATGGATAGACTGAAATTTATAAAAATCTTCTAAGACAAGTTATCTTGAGACTAAAAAATTGAAAGTCTTATGGGAGTTTTATGAAGAGACTTTTATTAATAAAAGTTTTTAATAACTATTAGCACTAAGTTAAAAAATATAAAAGTTTACTAAGACTGTTATTATGAGATTTTTGGGACTCTTATCATAAGACTTAAACAAATAAAAGTCTTCAGTAACAGTTATAATTAACTTTAAAATTAAAAAAAAATTATTTATTATGAGACTTTAAAGTTTTTTAGCAATTATTAACTATGTATTTGCTATTACGTCTCAAGTATATCATTCAATCTTGAAGGGAATTTTTTAGCTGATTGACATAAATAACATTTTTTTACGGTCCCTGATTTTTACATAATATAGGCCCTTTTCTTGTCAGCATTATTGAGAGTAAAACATTAGCACATATTCAAAGCACCGTTATCTGTAACTGGTGGCTTTTTGGTACTATTAGAAATTGTGATTTTTTTGAGATTTTTCCACAAATAATAAAAAAAATAAGCAAAAAAAATCCAAAAATCATACCACGTTTGACATTCACGGGTAGCAAAAGTTGAAAAATGGACAACTGTTTTCGGTACTAGTGGAAGCGTTTAGCGACTGCGTGCAAGATTCGAATTTTTGTTCATTTGTGCATTTCTAAAAAGTTAAAAGTCAAAAATGATAATTTCATTTGTAAATGCCCAAATTTAACACAAAGTTGTCAAGCACTTCTATATACAGACATACTTATATATATAAAGAATTATGCTAATCAAAATTTGATTTATCAACATTCCTTGGTTTCAGCTGGAAAAGTTTATTTAAATTTACTTAAAATTTAAGATAAGTTGTCTGTATGCTACCGTGAATTCAGTAGTACTTATCACTGATTGTAGTACCTAACTTATCTTGTTCGAAAATTTATGAAAAATAGGATTATATCCCACAGATTGACGAGATGACCTTAAAATATGTTATTGAGATCAAAGCACTAAATAATTCTATATATACACATACATATAACTGCCGTGTCGCTTGACTACATAGCTTAGAAATTATTGATCTATTACAAAATACACACCTAAAGTTATTTGTTAAAAGTAACCTCTGCAGCTCTAAGATACGAAAGTACCTCGGGCACTAACAATATGAAACGTAAAAAAAAAATCTTTTACAAAGAATCATATTAAGTATACATTTATTGATGACACAATAACAACGTATACAAATATTTTTTCAACCAATTACAGTAAATAACTACTTGACCTTGTAAAAGTCAAATGTTTTCTACGTATGCTCATAACTTCTAAACTACTTATGTACCTAAATATAATCGATCAGCAGTTATTTTATTGCTATTAATCTTCGATCTTATCTATATATTAGTAGTTCGAAGAAGAATTGGATGAACTTCCGATAAAGGTTCCCGAGATATTGAAAAACAACTTATGTATATACATACGATTCCCTAGAGTATCATGATTCTAAATACTGTGGAACCTATCTATAGCGAACACCCCTATAACGAATTTTTCTTTATAGAGAGCAGTGCTCTTGGCAGTAGCATTTACTTACGATTTTTTTTTGGAAAATAGTTTCCACATAACGAATTATTTACAACGAACTCTTCATACAACGCACCAAAATCTGGTAACACTGCATCAAAAATGTTTGAGATAGAACTTCTCTTTAACGAACTGTCCCTTCTTCTCTTAAAGAATAGCTGAAATTGTCGAAGATTTTTCTTGATGAAGAAAACTGGATCCTGCGAATTGCACTGAAGTAAAAAAGCCAATCATTGCATATTTTATGTAGCTCAGTAGACTTCCAAGGAAGTTGATGGTTTGGCAGCATGCTATTGAAGATAAGGGATTTGGAAAAATATTTAATAAAAAAAGAACGTTTACTCGTTCAAACTAATATTAATCGATTTTTTGAAAGAACATGAAAAGACTGTTTATACTATACATCTATATACATACATACTATGTATTAAGCACATGTTTGAATCTCACATTTTTATTTTTCAATATACATACATATGTGGGTGTGTTATTTTCAAAAAGAATTTTTGATTTTTCTTATATACCTACATATATTACGTATTGTTTTGCTCTACACAATATGTACAAAATATAAATTAAGAGCTTCTAAAATGCAGTTTATTTGTAACGAATTTGCCATATAACGAACTACCATTCCTGGCACCTACAAGTACACTATAGAGAATATAGATAATTATTGACGAAAACGCCATCTAGTGGCCGAAATTTATAAATGATTCACCAGTTGACAAGCTATTCACGTTTAAAAAATGGAACCATTTAAAAATGAAAATAGAAGGAAAATACAAAATTTTTACGAATGGTTGAAAGCGATCCAACAAATGCATACAAGTATTAAGTTATGATGTAATAACTAATTATTTAATTATGTTTTGTAACGGAGATGTAAGAAAATATGGCAAAAGAATTTCAAAAAATTAAAAATATTTCTCGGACAAGGCAATTCAGAAATTTATTTTAATAGAATAAGTAATAACTTTTCAGATAAATCAAATTATAAAACTATAAAATTAACCCAATTTTTTAAATATTCGTATTTTGATGTCCTTTTTGTCCTTCCTCATCGACTTTTGTTGTGACAGTTTGATTTAGAAAGCTTGGTGCAAGTCTCCTGTCTACGTAGAAAAATGTAGAAAATGGCGAGTAAGTGATCAAAAGTCTAAAATCACATAATGTCCTATTTCGTTCTTTTAATACGATTTTTCGATACGTTCTTTTTTCTAGAATATTGCGCAATAAAACACGCATATTTTTTCCGGAGTCACCTTATTTGCCTTTATTAAGATATTCGACATAAAGTGAATATTTATAAAACTTACAGTTGCCGGTTTCGGCCACTAGATAGAGTTTGCGCCAAAAATCACCTATATATTTAGAATCATGATATTCTCTACAATTTTCATGTATAGATTGGTTTTAAATACCTCAGGAAGTTTTTCCGAAAAGTTTGTAGGGCGGCTGATATATCAAGGTAACGATTAAAATGCACAAATAGTAATTTTTTTTTTTTTTTCAAAGAACAAATAATTTGATTTAACATTTTTTAGGATCAATCATAAATGGAATAGAAAACTTGTTTTTTTTTTATTTACTTTTAAAACTCCAAAATAAATTATTAAATTATAAAAAAAAACAACTGCCTTGGACGATTTCAGAAGCCGGGACCTTCCACTCCCAGGAATAATTGCTTCACAATTATTTAATTTAATTTGGAATCTGAAAAATAAATCGAAAAAAAGGGCTATTCCATTTATAACTGATTGTAAAATATGTTTCAAAAAGTTATTTGTTCTGTGAAAAAATAAATAAATAAATAAAAATTGTGATAATCTTAAAAATTTTCTCAATATTTTAGAGAGAAATGTGAATTTAATTATTAATAGTTTCTATACAATAATAGTTCGAATTTCCAAATAAAGGTCAATATAGAACTTGTTTTGTAATATATTTTTTTTTACTTTTATACATAGATTGCAGAAAATTTCGATATGCCATTCTTTGAGGTATCATGTAAACAGAACATAAACATCGAAGAAGCTTTTCTAACCCTGGCACGAAAGATTCGAGAACAAAGGGAGCATAGAGTAAGTGAACTGCATATTTTCATTCCAAGTTAAAGGCAGTACTTAATATATTTTTATTAAAAGTTTGGAGTGTCTTTTTTGACACAATATACTAGTTTGAATTATCGAAATTCTCGAAAACTAGTGATAACGAGTATATAATATCATATCGTTTTATTGCGAACATCCATCAAATAAAACATTTTATTTAATTTACTCAAAATTAAATCTAACTCCTATATTTATCCTGTTGATACATAGGTACATATTAATAACTTTTCAATTTCGAGTTTTTTGTATTTTGTATTACGTGATATACTTAAATTTTTCTTAAGTTCGCAATTCTTAACAAAACTGCCAAAACTATTCCTACTTTTAAAACAAACTAAAAATTCTTATAGCCTTTAGTTTAGGTATAAAGTACAAAATATGTAATTATTTATATATTTTTTTCAGGGTGAAAATTTTGATAATGATGATAAAGGTCAAGAGAAAAAATCCCCTGGATCAAATGGCTTAAGCCCATTCACCTTAGGAAGCATCTCCGAAGGCAGTCGGTGTTCTTGTTAACTCGTAATTTCGTCAATTTCTCTCTAGAAAGTGAAATATTTTTTAGGACAGTTTCATATCACCCCACGGATATATAAACTTTCAATAGACCAGCTAGTAATGTAATGTATTAAAAATGTATTATGACATCGAAACAACAATGTTATTTTTACTAGCTCAATAATATTTACTACCTATAACCAATCAAAGTCAAAAGTTATTGGGAAAAGTGAAGCATTTTAAATTAAACATTGTAAAATTATTATATTTTATATAAAAGACCACTGTAGATAAAAAGTTCAAATGAATTTAATTCAAAATAATCAATGTGAAATAGTAGAGTGTTGTTAAAATAATATTAATTTCAGTATTTTTTTTTAAATGCATTTAATCAAACTTTACGCAAAAAAATGCTACAAAACAAAGGCGCACAGCGTTTTTTTATATCCTAAACAGCGTGAAATTGAGATGAATGCAATCAAAAATTTAAATTATTGCTGCAATACATTAACTGCATTATAGAAACGAGTTTTTTGACACTCTTTTCGGACAATTGGTGGATACCACAAAGTGAGTGTTTTCCTAATTAATGATGTAAAAAAAACTGAGTTGGGTGATAAAGAACTCGTTAAAAAGCCTTCATTGTGCCTCTTGTGGTGTTACTTAAAAAAAAATAAGAGCAAACCAATAGTTTGTTATGAGTTTTCTTAGAGCTACATTCATAATAAGATATGCTTGCGTGTAAAATTATATTTAAGTTGGTCGCGAATGGGTGTTTTCTAGTTTTATTTTAGATGGCGCTATAGATAAAATGTAAGCTTTCTTTGTTTTTTTTCATTAATTTTTAAAATTAGATACATGGTGAAAGCGCATTGAAATTGTTATAAAATTTTAATATAGGATCAATTTGAAGTAGAAAATTTGTTTTAAAAAGCAAAAAGAAAAATTATATAAAATATTACCAAGTACATATGCATGTAACCAAACAGATATGTACCTGCTTAAATATCCTCTCTCGACCCCTATATATGTAATTCTATACACAAGGATATAATGAAAAAATATATAAGTACTATCGATTTGTAGCTGTTTAAAGAATGTAATAAAAGTAAAAATATAATTAAATTAATAAGACAGTTTCGCTGCAATTATAATAGTACGAAACAAACACAATTAATACAGAAATGATATTGACCTAATCGTTCGCGTTTTAATGAATCGCTTTAGTAAGCTATCAGGCAACTATTTATATTTATTATGTACATACTAGAGGATCAAAAAACTAGAATAAGATTTTCTTAAAGAATTTATTGAATTATGAAGAAATAAACGAAATAAAAATGTTTTTTTTTATCAAATATCAATTATGTTTTGAATAATTCATGATTTCTCTCTGGAATTTGATTTCATAATTATTTCAAGCGATTTCTTTTTCTAAATAGTATACACATATGTAGGTATATATGTACAATAATGAATGAAGAATTCTGCATTTCCATTATTTCAAAAACGAACTCCTCCCTATGATGCACAAATTTTCTATTTTTATACCCTAGATGAAATCTGTAGGGTATACTAAAGGCCAACCCACCCCCTTCAGGATAAATCGGGATGATTTTGCTCCCCTTGTACTTAGAAATACCAACCCAATGTTGCTGCGTGGTAGTTCCTTCCATGATTGCCGAAATTAATTGTGTGTTACAGTTACAGTTTTTTATGTAAATTCATAGCACGTAATGATAGTTACAACTCAAATCGCAGGTAAACAACTGCACAACCGTCTGCACAGTAGTATTGGTATGCTGCTCGTCCTCCCGATCGAAACTTGGCATTTCGGAATTTTATCTACCGCCGAATGCCTCTTACCCGTAAAAAGTAAAGTGCGTGGTCCCTAGCCACTGACATGTTTAACATAGACCGCTATCACTACTGAAATAGCTTACATTATCATGGAATCACTTTTCTATAGATGTCTCTTTTTGGTTTAAGGTCTGTATGCCGTTGAACTTCAAATAATAAGTTCTATACGAAATTCACCATAGTTCAGTTTCAGTTCAGTGGACACCTACGCGTAATATGAATAGTTATTTTGAGTGTTGCATGTCCGTCGGTCTGTCCCATTCGCAAGTTCGCATTTTGTTTTTTACAATATATTTGGACAGAAGTGTTACACTTTTCTTACAGTGCTACACCGAAATCGTTTCATTGACCCCTGGGGTTGATTCTGTGGGCGTGATTCTGATCTTTTGTCGTACTATTTAGACGTGAATTTTGACATATTTTGTCTACTTTTTTTTTCAACACAGTTCATTTTGTGTTTTCACTATTATCTACCACAAAATGAACTATAATGAATTTTCGATGAACAAACTTCAAAAAACACGATTAAATATACGACAAATTAATTTTACACTGGTAAATGGAAATTCTACACCTAATTAGAGCATTACAAGTGCTTAAATTCGAAACATTATTTTGAATTTGTAATGTGAAGTACCATTTTCAGTTCATTCTACGTCATGCAAGGCTTGCTGAACTGAATAAAAACACGAAAAAATCAGTAGAAAAGTTCATGTCAGTTAGTCGATTATTTGGACATTCAAGTACGACACAAGATCCGAATCACCCTCCTGATCTCTTTACCGTAGTCTAGGCGTATTTTGACATTTCACCACAAATTTCATTTAGATTTATCTTTTCATCAACCACATAATAAACTAAAATGAATTTGCAATGAATACAGATGGATATTCTATACTGCGTAATGCAAGACTTGCTGAGTTGAATAAAAACACGAAAAGATATGGTAGGTATGTTCATTTCATTTTGTCATTTATTTTGATATTAATGTACGACATAAGATCAGAATCACCCCCTGGAAAAAGTATACGTCAAATGACGCTGGCGCTACACTCCAAAAATCGGCGTGTTACACCGAAAAACGCACACATCTACATGAGAAATGCCACAAACCGCCACAACTGAATGTCATTGAGCATTATATATCCGTCTTCAACTATTACACCACCAAATTCTTCCGTAATCATGCCAAAATCTTTGAAAGTATAATTTTTACCACTGTTGCATTATTCATGACGTTTTTTCCAGAAAATTTCTCTCTTACAAATTACATGGATATGAGCTAATATTCCATTCTCATTGCGTTAAAAGTTGTTCCATTGACTCGCTACACGTATTTAACTTTTTGACGATGAGAGACAGTCGGGGAGAGGAAAGTTTTCCTGCGAATTTGTGTTATTTATATTAAAAACTGTAATAAAATCCCCCCCTCCTACCCCTGACTGTAACTCATCGCAAATGTGAAATGCGCGTGCAGTATGCGATATGGATGGTGTAGAACGGCCCTAAGTGCAGCACGGAATTTTTCCTCTACTCCGAATAAGTCTCATCTACGAAAAGTAAGCATACTGCAGCGTGTTGTTCCTATCAATTGAACTTAATTTGTCTCATTTTTACGTTTTTGATAATAAACGTTTTGGAGTTGCTCGGGTTCAACGACTTTTTAAAGATTTTTATTATTAATTAACATTCCCAATCGGAGAGTTTTCCCGACACTTGACCTGTTCCGAAATTTGAAATAGAGTTGTTTCGAAAATTTGAAGTGTATATTTTAATTAAATTTTAATGTTTTGTAAAATTAGTGCGTACTAATTCATTTAAAATTTTTTCAGTTATGTTATTCAATGTAGATCATTAGTTATTTATTCAATGATGTAGATTAACATGTTTTTATTAAAGAAGAAGAAACTGTCAAGTGTCATAGGGCAATTGTCAAACATTCCCAATTTTCCAATGGCTGTTGTAATTGAGACCACTCTCGGGGATCTCACAGTAGATTTGTTTTTACAAGAAAGACCCCGAGCCTGTTTAAACTTTTTAAAATTGTGTAAATTGAAATATTACAACTTCAATTTATTTCATAACATCGAACATGGATTTATTGCCCAAACGGGAGATCCAACTGGAGTTGGAGATGGCGGAGAATCTGTCTGGGGAGTCGTGGAAGGATCACATAAGCGATATTTTGAAGCGGAGAGCCTACCAAAAATTAAACATTCGGTGTCTGGACTTTTATCAATGGTAAGCGTCGGAAAAGATATGGTTGGATCACAGTTTTTCTTCACATTGGGTGATGATTTAACATCTTTGGATGGTTTCCATTGTGTAATTGGTGAAGTTACTGAAGGTAAACATACATTTAGTAAATTTCTTCTAAAAAATTAGTTTGCTTTTTTATTGGTTTTAGGTCATGAAGTTCTGCGCAAGCTAAACGAAGCAATAGTAGATGAAAAGTATCGTCCATACCAAGATATACGAATAACACACACAGTTGTTTTGGAAGATCCGTTCGAAGATCCCAGAGGATTTCAAATCCCAAGTAGATCGCCTTCACCCACACCAGAACGGTTGAAAAATGGAAGAATCGGAGCTGATGAGGATATTGATGATACCGAAGGTAAAACAAATCGAGAAATACAAGAAATGCTACAAGAACGTGAGGCAAAGGCAAGAGCAACAATTTTAGAAATCGTAGGTGATTTACCAGACGCTGATATCGCTCCACCTGAAAATGTTTTATTCATTTGCAAACTAAATCCGGTCACAACAGATGATGACCTGGAAATAATCTTTAGTAGATTTGGAAAAGTGAAGAGTTGTGAAGTTATTAGAGATAAAGTGACTGCAGATTCGTTGCAGTATGCATTTGTTGAATTTGAAGATAAAAAGGCTTGCGAAAATGCATACTTCAAAATGGACAATGTTTTAATTGATGATAGGCGAATTCATGTTGACTTTTCACAATCGGTAGCTAAAATTAAATGGAGAGGAAAAGGCAGGGGTGTGGTACACACAGATTCATCTAATGGAAAATTAGATTTCAACAATTTGAGAGGAAATAGGCAACCAAAATATGGTGGTAACCGTGATCAAGGTCATTGGAGGAATAGAAGTAGCCCTCCGCCAAACCATAGAGACAGTTATAAGCCCAAAGAAAGGGAACGCGACCGTTTTAATTATAAAAGCCGTGATCGCAATTTTAGAGAAGAAAGGTCATCGCGCTCTAGGCCTCTTCCAGAATATAGAAGACCAAACAAGATGCGCGATCAAGACCAACATAGAGGCCAACCAACTGAGAAATACAGAAAACCTACAGATAGCGACAGTAGTGTTAAACGTTCGATAAAGCGGACGACAACGGAACACAGCGATAGAAATTCAAGCAGAGATCAACGAAAAAAGAAAAAGGAGAGAAGGCATTCATCTGCAAGCTCTAGCTCGGAATATCAACAGAAGAAAAAGAAAAACAAGAAACGGAAGAAGCATAAGAAAAAAGTCAGCTCAACTTCGAGTTCTAGTTCAAGTAATTAACTTTTATATAATCCCATCAATAAAAAAAAATTGCGAGCTTAATTCGAATTTGATTGCTTTCATATATTATCAGGATCCTTCCGGCGAGAACATATATATCTTCCGTTATTCTCACAGATGTGGACTAACTTGAGTCTCTCCGTTATTTTTTATTATCATTCTTCCCTGACACTAATTTTAGCCAGCTGAAATGTAATTTTCACTTCTGGATTATTGTGCTGAAGATGAAGTTTTAATAAGTAGAAGCATAGGACCAAGGACAAGATGTGAATCGAGTCCATGATCCCTGGGATGATAGTTAGTGTGCTTACTAATTGAGCTATCGAGGCCTTGTGTAAATGCGTTTGTAATCCATTTTATTTTTTAACTAATCAGTATGAATATTTACATTTTCTGCATTGTATCGCATGAAACTTCGTCAATAAGGAAACGATATCAATTTTTAAACATTTTCTATAATTATTGCAAACAAATCACATTTTAACACTTCTAATGCTATGTCACACGGACAGCTACTTCGAACTAGAGCCACATTTCGGACCTTTAAATTCATCAAAAATAGCATCTTCCTTGAATGGAACATTTTCTAGCAATAGTGTATCAGGCGTTACTTTGACCTCTAAAATTAAAGTGTTTTAATTTCAGCAACCAATAGATTTTTTTATCTTACCAAAAACGCCTGGTTGCTTTTCTACCGCCTGAATAACATTTGTCCTCAATTCGTTTTCTACATCTTTAGCTTTTTTTACTAGCTTTTGTACGAAATAAATAAAATTTCAATTATTTAATATCAAATTACCTTCTCTACTTCATCAGAATCTGTAATATTTTTATTCTTTCTAAATTCGTCATTTATCAAGCTCCTTGCTTCGATTAAGGCTCGTTGGTCACCCTCAAAGACAATCAATCGGGCACGATGTAACTGCTTGAATTGATTCAATACCTAAGTGAAAATTATTTAGAATAAAATTCAGTAAATTAACTTATCATTTTAGATAAAATACTTTTCGGCTTATAGTTGACATTTCTAAAATATTTCACTCTTCTTCTTTTTAAATATTAAAGCAGAAGAACCATTTCTCTCAATGGTACAAAATTAATTTAATGAATATGGGCCTCGGGTATTCAAAACTAAACAAACTTTTAGCTGATATAACACAATACCATTTGCTTCAGCGATTTGGCTAAATATTTCGCAACTAAATTTCTCCGCTAAATTTCAATACAATATTTATCCGCGAAATGAACACAATACTAGGCAGGCTAAGAGGCATTTTCAACATTCAAAAACATCTTGGGTTGTTTATTTTACGCCGACTGCGCGAATCACAAAACTCGAAAAAAAATCGATTTTTTTTTTCTATAATGTCAAATTTAGATATATGTATAATCGAAATGTGTCAAATTGTGTGCTTGTTTGGCTGGTTGGTTCTGGATTTGATGCGTAGCGTAACCGTAGGTTTTGTGTGGATCTGGATCTGGACTGTGGATAGCAAAGATTGTGCGGCTGCAGTTGCAGGTTGCAGTGTATTTTGATTTTCGCGCATGGGATATGGAAAGTGTTTTGAATGAAGTTTGTGAGAATTGTGTAAATAATAAAAAGTGTATTAATAGCTAAATTATATTTTGTCAAATAATGATAAACATTCAACTTAATTAAAAAAAAACAAAATCATTGTTCTGGTGACTTCTTCGGTACTACAGTGACAACAACAAAAGGAAAAATTTGGAAAATTCAATAAATCAACCTAAGATGGATGAGGAGGATGAAATTGTTGATATAAGGCTGCAAATATTTCATAATACGGTCAGAGAACATATTGTAAGTAAACAAAAATAGCTTATTCTAGCAAAGAGGATTTATTTAAATAGTTTAGAAAAAATCAATACAGCTATTTTCTGCAAGTAAAAGTTCCAAAAATTCCAATTGGACATGATTTTCCAGTTAGTAAAGAAAAAGTAGGCCGAAGAGAAAACTTTTTGCTAATGCGGAAGAATCTGCTTTTTTTAACACTCCGACCACAGTCTATACAAGAGTTAGTTTCAGTTCAAATATCAAAAAAAGGGGCGACTGATGAATGATTAAGGTGAGCACATCGGTCCAATCGTTTCAAATAAATCAAGGTGTATGAGCTGAGCACGGTGTGCGTACTGTATGACCCAGTGTGACCCTTCGAAGTTCGGCGGACCCTCCCTGAAATTATTCTCTGGCTATGCCAAGTCATTAATTGTGGCTTTCTATAATGACCAATAACCATGACATTTTTTTGGTCTTTAGAAAATAAGCGGATTTTTTCAATTCGGTTTTACTTTTAGGGATCTGTTATTTAAAGAGCTAATTATTACCTTATCTTTTATATCACTAGGGATTTGATTAAATTTAATACTTGAAAACTATCAACCTGCTCGGATTCTACAAGTTGATTTACAATGCTGATCGGATTTTAATACCCTAAAGCTAGACAGATGATTTGTTGAGAATTATCGTGGAGATAATAAATTATCAAACTAACTATTTATTGGAGTTTTATGAAAATTTAAAATGTTATTTTATTATTATTTTTGATTTGTATTGATATTTAACTAAGCTGAGAAAGTTTAATTAAATACCTATTAGTCCAAAACTGCGATAATTGAGTTCAAGTTAATTCTCAATTAATCTGTCTGGGGTAACTCAATTCCACAAGTAACCTACTGAGGATTGGCTAGAATTTGTTTGTGCGAATACCATTAATACAAAGCTTCTTTAATTTATATTAAAAAAATGATACTTCATTGTATTTTAAATTAATGTTTATTGTGATTATACTCACGCAAAAAAACATAAATTGATCCGTCCATTTAGTTAGTGTAATGTCCATCTTGCTACATATGCATGTAAGTATATCTAAAAAAAAAGACTTGCTCAGCTGTCTTCCCTTGATTAAAGATATTGAGAAAGAAAACTATCGGGTGAAAATGAAAAATTTCATTTTTCTTATAATTATCTGCCCATAAGGCAAAGAAAACTGGTCGATATAAAAGTATGAAGAGCATAATAAGAAACGAACAGAGTATAAGTACATGTTGCGCACTCAAAAGTACGATTATATAGCATGTAGTAGAGTCTTGTCGCTATGGAAATAGACAGCATTGTCATAATATAAAAGTGAATAAACAACGGGCTTCCATTGATAAAATAATAAGTCAATTATTTATTGATATAAATTAATAATACTTTTTTAGTGCCATTAGAAATTGATATTTTTTTTTGAAAATGTTAATTATTTTCTTTTTAACATTACACTGAGCGTATTTTCATTTTACTATAAGAAAGAATGGTACAAGTTTTATAGTTTTCTCTTCCGCGCTATGGCAGAGTTGGAGCTACCAACACAAAATCTTGCTTACTGAACGTTTGATGTTTTTATGTTGGCTGCAGATGCAATCACCGCAGGAAGAATAAGATAAAGATAGTGTTTATCATGCTCCGTCTCTCTTGCTCATACGCAGGATTCATGTAAAAATAACATTTTGAAAATTTCAGTCGGAATGAGTCTAATTTCTTATAAGAGTGCTTATAAGCGATTAAAATATCACTTGAACACAAGAAAGATATTTTTTAATTTAATTCGATTTTCGGGTGTAAAATTTCATCTGATTGGTTGAGTTTTACTTGTTTTTATTTAGTAAACGTTTTAAAGGGTGCTCAAACTCTGAGATATACAGAAACACAATATTTTTTGTGCCACATAAAATCATTGAATAAATAACTCATAAGGAAGCGGGGTACCGTGCTTAAGCAATTCAATGGGCCATCCCAGACGATATCTCTGCGTCTCTTTTCACCTCTTCCCTTTGCATACTGCATCAAGTATACTCGTCTGGGATGGCCCAATACAATAGGACCTATAATCGGGGGGGGGGGGGGGGTTGACATGAGGGTCTATGCCTATTGTGCGTCAATTCAACATTTCTGACATATTATGAAATTGTAATTGCTGCCTAAATTATGTCAGTTATACAATGGCAACGCCAAGAAATATTATCTGAAAATAAGGGGGCGCTAAAAATTTGTTTATTTTACATAGCAATTTGGATTATAAAAAATGTCCCCCTTCAAAACGTCAGGATTTCATTACTGCCATGAAGAAACGAATACAAACACAGCCAACTAATACATTTCGCTGGGTGGCTAATGTTTTTCCTTATTAGTTGATCAATGCATGAAATAGCAAATCGCTCAGTCCATTGTTATAAGTTAGTGTTTACAACATGTCAGATATGGATAGATAGGACCATGAGATAAGTTAAACAAATCCTGCGAAAAATGTAAGGATAGGCAATTTTCTTCTGTGAATCGGTGTAATAGTTCATTTTAAATCGAAGGCTTTGAGCTTCTTTAATTTGATATGAAACACTAATTTTGACTGCTGATGTTTTATTTAAAAAATAAAAATTGTTTTTAAACAAAAAATCAGAAAAAATTTCAAAAATTTTATTTTGTTCAGCCCTAATATCCAAACGGAGAGGAAGAGAAAACGTATAATAGTTAGCCATACAATAGCATTCTTGCCTGTCGTTCTTTCCTCGACATACTTTCCCGTTGAGAAAGCAATAGGATTATAATACTATACTATTATATTATCCTCAGCTCTGCCACTTAACACAAAATGTACCAACTTCGAAGTCTTTCCTGTCCAGATTTCGGGACGACATCTTTATATCAGCCATACAAAGGCAACGTTAAGAAATATTATCAGAATATAAATGAGGCACTAGGTTAATTCTTAAAATTTTAAAAAGTTTTAAAAAATTGTAAAATTATAAATTTAAAATTTTTTTCTTTGCCGCTTTGAAAATATCGTAGCTAGTTCTATGCTGGGCTTTATCAAACGTTGATCTTGAGAGTTCTCGAATCCTAACGTTGCGTTTGCCCACTTACTTTGTGGGATCTCTCCTTGTGGCCAGGTCTGGTCTCCATTTTACGGTACACACATCGACCGGATCGGGTCTTTTCAGCGGAACTTCCTGCGCTTCGCTCTTAGGCACATACCCCGGAATAATTTATTGATTCTTCCACATTATGGGAATCCCTTGAAGCTTTTTTCAAATATTTAATAAGTTACCTTTAGATGTAAGACTTGAGAATAATTTTAGGATATTTAAGAGAAAAGTTCTTGAATTTGTTAAAATTATTTATTAAATTCGTAAACTAATGTAGAAGACAAGGAAAATGAGGAAAGAGAGCTAGACTTATAGTATAATTATATGGCTTTTGTAATGAATAGCAAAAAATGCTAAATAAATTCACTTACTTACTTACTTACTTTTGAATATGCACTCGCTTGAAAAACGTCGCATGGTCGCCGAAGTAACTTACGTGCATCAACTCCTAAACGCTAATATTGATTCTTCCCTGCTACTTAGCAAAATCTTTTTCCGTGATAGTGGGCACAATTTGAGAACGTTACCTCTGTTGCATGTTAACTCCGCAAGATCCAACTTTAGCATGTATGAACCCATCAATCGCAAGTACATTGCTGTTAATATTAAGGCTGAGCATTTTGTCGTTGACGTTTCCAAGCATGTTTTAAAAGAACGTCTATATAATACTTAATTTTCTGTTTACATGTCGCATTGTATGTCATTTCATCTGGTGTTTGGACTATGTTTAGTGTAACATACTAATGCTAACACGGACTAAGTGATGAAACGCATGTATTATTGACCGTTTATTTATTAAACGTGTCCATGAAGTGAGCTTGTGTTAAGCTGGTTCTGATAGTCATAATTTATTATAACAGTATAATAGCAAAGTGCCAGCAGAAACAACCGTTTATAATGAAAATGTTCAGGAGCAAAATGACGCTTCGTATAATAACTCTGATAAAGCTATAATAATTCCGATCGACATCTCGTAGTTTCACCGACCGCTTTGTGTTAGTCTACGATCAGCTGGCTACCACCCCTACTCATTTCAAAAAGTTAACTATTACTATACTCGATCATTTACTTGAGGGTTATTATTGTGTTAGTAAGGAAAAGGATCTCATCTGTCTCGTCTTGTTTGTCAAGCTCGAATCCTCATTTATATGAAGCCCTGCTCATCACCAACCGATAGGGGAAGGCAGTATGAGCTGCCATATAAGGGAATTGGTGTTACCAAGAGGAATTTGTCTGGTCATTAAATTCGGAACAACTGAATCACCACCAGAGAAACTCACTTCAATATTTCAAATTATATCCAGGAGATGTATTATCCTTGCTACAGGTAAACCTTAGATTATTAACAAAAAGGATAGACTATAAGGAAAAAAAAACTTAAGCATATCTCTTCATATAGTAGAATCTCGTCAATGTGTTCGTTTTTGTCATGGAAGTACTCTTTGATACCATGTAGTTTATGTGGGAGATAAAATTCAATCTATGATCACATTTGACACCCAAGCTACAAATAGCACCGTCGCGGCGGCGAATCGGAGAATCGAAGAACACATAATCATAGGTGATTGGTTTCTGAATCCTGTGGAAAGTCATAACCTCACATTTGTCGATATTGAGAGCCTAATTGTTGTTTTAGCACCAAACAAAAAAATTGTGAAGGTCACCTTGAAATAGTTCACAATCGCTAAAAGATAAGATTTAATCTGAGCAAAAAGTTTAATGTCGTCAGCATAACTCAAGACTCATAACGGATACAATGTCGTCAATAGATAGAATAAAAAACAGTGGGCCCAAGTGACTCCCTTGAGGTACGCCGGAGGAGGCTTTCAAGACTCGAGAGATGGAATGTAGAAATAAGATTTTTCTTTTATTTAAGTAAGCTTCGTCCATTTAAGAAATGTTAGAGGAAACCCATAATTTTCCATTTTAAAGAGTATCATGTAGTGAGATAACTTGTCGAACGCTTTACTACAGTCAACATAAATACAATCTGTCTGATAGCCTTTTGCAAGCCCGCCAATGGTATCCGAGACAAATTCCAATAAGTTTGTGGTTGTAGACCTGCCCGAAATAAACCCATGCTATTAAACTTAAAAAAGATACGTGGGTCACGAAATAATTTCGTAATAATTGCTCTAAAAATACAAATCATTTTAGTCAATAGCATGAAAAATAAATCTTCTCTCAAATGCAAAGCGATGCACTCACCAACACCGTTTCGACAGACTAATATCTGTAGATAATCTTCGATTCGTATGCTATATGCCGTTCGTATGTTACATTACTTATTAATGAAAATAACGCAACTCACTATCTTGCCCCGGTCCCCATTTTACCCCGATCTCCCTTATAAGATGTTTCCTCATTTTTAGCTCTTATATTTAGGATCAAATTGGCCATAACTAAATTAGCCAAAGATTGAACGCACTTAAGGTCCAAAATTGCAATAGAACAATATAAGCGTTTTTGAAGATATTTATTTATTTATTTAACAAAGGCATTTGAAGTTAATCCCACTATTATATTCATTAGCTTCAGGAATTCAGTATCTATAAAATCAAATCTGAATCTTCAAAAAATATTTGCCGGCCGAAGGAAAACACTGATTTTCATTTAATATCATCTTTAGGGTACCGTACCTCAAAAGAGAAAAAGGGAAAAAGTGGAACCCTTATAAGATCAATCTGTATGTGTCGTAGGATTCTGAAATTTGGCAGAATTCTAAGTCTTGACGCGTAAATATTTCTACAGTCAAAGATTATGAAATACGTTTTGTTTTTAGTTTTTAATAGGGGGTGAGCTGGGCTCTTAAAAAACAAAAAATGTTTTTTTGTATTTTGGGGGTATCGTTTGAAAGAGCTATTTTAAACATTAAAAAAAAATTAAAAAATTTGGTGAACTAATTATAAAGATTATACCCGAAATGAACGATAAAACCATCCTGATCTTTTAGGTTTCCAGATCTAAAATTTTGATACTATCAGGATTAGTAATTATTGAATCATAGATAACACGAAAACTGAAATTTTTAGTCTCATAGTTGCTGAAAAAAAATGATTTTTGTGTTGATTTATAAGACCAGTCTCACTAATAAGATCAACTTCTATAAAATCACTCTTTCGTCTGTTTGCGCGAGCCCGACTCGCTCTTTACAGAATCGTCAAAATTTAAATAGACAAATGAAACAAATATGTACATATCTCAGATTGCTCAAGATGTTCATAAATTCGCAAAATGTCTACATATTTTCTCATTTTACTTGCTTGAGTAAACAAATTTATGAACTCTATATGAATTTCATCAGCTATTTTTCGCACATCGATGGCTAATGCTCACAGCTTTAAGCAAAATTATAAAACAAAACATTTGTTATTAGTTTTCTATTGGAATTTTTTTTTAAAGTTATTGTTTGCCTAGTCCCAAATTATCACGGTATTTTTTCTTATTCTACTTGGAATCTAGTTCCATATGAGAATTCAATCATCCTTTTCAATATTTTTAAATGCCTTATAATCCTTGAAAATTTAATTAAAACTTGAAGGGGTCAGTGTTAAAGGTTTTCAATTTCCGATGGAATCACTGATAAAATACTTACTAACTGGGAGATAATTTTTATCAATGCTCATAGAATTATCTTAAATTTCATTTTATTACGTCAAAAGGGCGAATATTGAACAATTTTCTTTATTACGTACAGTACTGGGCAAAACATTAGCAACAATTTTAAGTAAATGAAATATTTGAACGTACTTTTGTTTTTAATTACAAAATTATCTCTTCTAACTAAACCTGAACAATTTTCACCTGTGCAAAACCAAAGCACTTTCTGTTGAATATGTTTTGTTATCTTTTCGAATTAACAAATTTTGCCCGAGATAAGTTGATAAACAATAAATTTAATAGGATTGTTGCCATTTTAGTATATATTTTCAAGTTCACATACATTGTCTATTGAATTTGCTTAAAATTATACGTAGCAATGACAAAAGCTTTAGATAAAATATAAAAAAACTATCATTAGAAGAAGCGATCTAAAGCTCCATCTACATAGCTAAAGGTTCAATAAAAAAACTCTATTTTCCAAAATTTTCTAAATAAAGAACATGTCTGACATTTTCTGAGTCTAGTTCGTTATATTTTTGGGCGGTTGATTTATTCCGCTTGCAGAAGGTATTGTTAAATAGCAGGGCATGAGTAAGGTGGACGCCATCCATTAGTGAATTTTTTTTAATGGTCGAGTGAAACATTATACACAATTCTCCGTCCGTTAAGTATATATTTTTCTTACTTCCAACTCTTCTGATTTTAGCACTGAATAAATGAAATATTCATACATTATACAAATTTTAAACGCGTCCAATAGTCAGTATTGTTTTACAAAAAGAATTTGAATTAATTCTACATTCACCTGATTTTCACATGTAAAAGCACAGGTACTAAAGGGTTTTCCAATAAGAGGTGTTATTTTAATTAGCCCGCTATTTCGGTAGATGTCACTTTTGGAGCTGTCATTTTTTGACATTTGACAAGTAGAAACTACGCCATTAATAAAAATGGAACGATACACGATTCAGCAACGTATTGAAATTATTAAAATTCACTATAAAAATGGTGAAAATGTGGCAGAGACGGTTCGTAAAACTCGAAAATTTTTGGGTCGTCGTGAAGCACCTTGTCGGACCGCAATACAGAAATTGGAAGAAAAATTCGTGCTGTCGGGACAAGTTAGTGATGTAAAGAATAAAACCCGTGCACGTCGCTTAAGAACAGCTGAGAATATTGCTGCTGTACCCGAAAGTGTTGAAGAAAACCCAGGTTTGTCCATTCCTCGTCGTTCTTTGGAATTAGGCATTCCACAAACGTCATTAGACCGTATTTTGCATAAAGATTTGGGTCTTAAGGCTTATAAAGTTCAGTTAACACAAGAACTCAAGCCGGCCGATCATCAACAACGTCGAGTCTTTGCTGATTGGGTCCTTGAAATTTTCAATTTTCAATTTCAATTTATTTATACTGGTTGACTGTACAACAAGACTTACAATCTTTTTTGTTTGCACAATTATTTTAATAACTACAAAATAATAATTTTAATTGAGTTTCAATATAACAAAAATGTAATTAAAGCTAGGTGACTACGTTACTAACTAATTAGCAAAAATATAATAATTCAGAGGTGAATGTGCCGGAGGTGGAAGGAAGTAAAGAAACCGTGAAGAATAAGAACAGCAACACACATGTAATCTAATCATTGGGATATATTTAAAAATATTTTTAAACTATTTCTAAATCGGCTGGCTGAGGTCGTCCGTTGAATATCCGCAGGTAGAGAATTCCAGATATTTGTCGTATGCACAAAGTAAGAGCGCTGCCCAAGTACAGAGAGAAAGCGAGGAATAAGAAGCTGTCGGTGCCTTTCAGAACGGAGGAAGTTTAAATATTCATAAAGATACCTAGGTTCTTTCGTATATATAATTTTATGCATGAAGATTAAACTCTTGTATGTGCGATAAGTTTGAATTGAACATCCAAATATTTTGTGCTGATACAGGCTGATGTGTTCAAAACGTCGCAATCCATAGATGAAACGTACACAATCATTATAGGCTACGTCTAGTTTGCGACTGCATACAGAGTCCAGTGACGGAAACATTAGACTACCATAGCTAAAATGTGGCATAACTAAGGTTTTTATAAGCTTAAATCTGGTTTTTATGGATAACAACGCTGCAGTCAACCATAACTGTCGAAGACAGCCATAGACTTTGCTGATAAGAGCCTTGACAAAGTCGCAACAGGTCATATGATCATTCAGCATGACACCGAGGTTCCTAACTTTTCTCATGTACGGCAAAGTAGAATCATTTAGAGTTATCGGAGGAACATCATTTACATTAATGTCATTTCTATATTGCAACATACAGCAAGATTTACTGGCATTGAGTGCCAGATTATTTTCGATTGACCATGAGAAAATTCGGTGAAGATCGTCTTCATACGTTGTACCCCGTCCTCAATCAAACCAATCGGTCTATTAAGATATATTTGGACGTCGTCAGCATACAGATGTACTTTTGAATCTTTAACAACACTAGGGAGATCATTTATATATAAGCTAAATAGCAATGGTCCCAGAATTGAGCCTTGTGGGACTCCACAGACCAATGGTAAAAGCTTAGAACAATCATTCTTTAGTTTTACTTGCTGGAACCTATTAGACAAAAAACTCTTTATGCTTGCAATGGCTGACGAAGAGAAGTTATACAAAGAGAATAGCTTTGTTAGTAATTTAGAATGGGTCACACTGTCAAAAGCCTTCGAGAAGTCACTGTCAAAAGCCTTGAAATGCATGAAAATGATCCGGAATTCCATCGAAAACTCATCTTGAGTGATGGGGCCCATTTCTACCTCGATGGCTTCATCAACAAGCAAAATTGTCGCATCTGGGGCTCGGAAAACCCAAGAGTTATTGTTGAAAAGCCTCCCTATTCTCAACGTGTGACTGTTTAGTGCGGTTTATGGTCCCGCGGGGTCATTGGACCTTACTTTTTCGAAAATGAGGCTGGAGCAACAGTTACGGTGAATGGATTGCGCTATCGACAGATGATTAATGATTTTTTATGGCCGGAATTGGATGGTATTGATCTGGACAACGTTTACTTTCAACAACACGGCACTACGTGCCATAACGAAACCATTGATCTTTTACGGGAAAAGTTTCCGGACAATGTTATCTCTCGAAGAGGTGATCACAATTGGCCACCGAGATCTTGTGACTTAACACCTTGAGACTTCTTCCTTTGGGGCCACGTGAAAGAGAAGGTCTACGCCAACAGCCCAGCGTCGATTCAAGACCTCAACGATGGAATTCGTGAGGTTATCGAGGACATAGGGCAGCTACTTTGCGATTTGGTTATGGAAAATTTCATGAAAAGGATATGGTCCTGTAGGCGTGGTAGTGGTGGTAATTTGGCTGATGTTCCTTTCCATTATTAACGGCATACCTTCCTCTTTATAATGAAATAAAGATCCGATCATTTATCTCAAAAAATGGCATTTTTCTTTGAATATCAAAATAACACCTCTTATTGGAAAACCCTATACTTAGTGTAAAAACTAAGAAATGCAAAAATTTTTGTTAAAGTGTCATGTTGAATACCTGTCTTCATAAAATCTACTATAGGTCTGTAGATATACATTATTTTATTGGAGCTATGTATATTACCTATACCGTAATGGCATTGCATGGCATGGCAGGTAAAAGGGAGAGTTAACTTGACTATAAATAGAGATAAATCCAGGTGTTCATTAAACAGCTTGATAACAGCTCATATGTATAATCATCACTTAGAAATTTCTACGTGATCAGAGAGACCTTTGATATTTAATTACTTTTCTAATCGTGAAAATCTGAGCGTTATTCTCTTTTCGTTCAATTTTAATTGAGCAGCGGAATGAAATTGTACAGTGCTGATAAAACTTGAAATTGCCGTGCGCTTTCTTCGCTAGCAATCACTGCTGGTGTGGTAAGAGTTGCGCATCAATGCTATCAAAGTTCATTATCGCGCGTATCGCGTTCTATATTTACTACACACGTTGTATCTTCTCAAGCTAATAATAAACTACTCATACTACACAATATTCACACATTGCTGCGGGCAGCGAAACGCAAAGCCACTTGATCTTCGAAGTCATTAGAAATCACCACGGCAAAACAATATTCTACCAAAAAAAAACAACCATTCATTGTTTGGTGGTTTACGTTAAAAACAACTTTTTTTTTATCCTTCAGAGAATAGAGCAGCATTAAGAAGCGCGTCTAGATATGAATAATTCATGGTCAATTGATTCTTTTTCTGTTCATTTGTAAATTGTGAATTTATTATAGGAATTTTCATTTTTTATAGGAACATATGGACCTAAAAATTTACTGCGCAATGAATCATGTAAAAAGCAATTGTTGTACAATTGTTCGTTCTTATCTTTCAGATTCTTTCTGTTTTCATCCAAAAGTGCATTTATTTTTTGTCGAGAAATATGCGATAAATCTTATCATTAATTGCTTATATTTGTGGTCTTTTGATTTTACTAATATAAACTTGACTTCTTTTGAATTGAATGCAGGTTCTGTTATTTGATTTTGTTTATTGTGATTATTTTTGTCTTTACTTGTTGTGGCTTTCCACTCCAGACCTATTTGTTTATATAATTTTGCCAAAACAAGTTTTCTTCAGAATCTGTTGGGTGTAAGCCAAAACGCATGAAGGTGGTGCCACACCGATAAAAAATTCAGCGAAGTTCCAACAAGTTTATAATCATGGCGAACTCACTTGAAGTTAAAATTGCATCCACAAATTTTTGTTCTCTTAGGTACTTTTTGATTGTGTGACACCCTCCGCGCCGCACCATATATAGAACTGCATACGCAACCTACTTCAGAAGAATGATGAAAGACACAAGTTAAGAAGATAGAAAAGAAAACTTTCCCTTTAGGAGGTAATTTTGGAATTGTTATTTCTGGAATTAACCCTCAATGGATCTACGTTCTGAACATGGTAGTGTTATAAGTTTAGTTCAAGCAAAAACTTACGAGCTTAATAGTGGAACGATTTTTTTTATCAGCTCACCTCTCAAGGAATTACGTGGTATACCGGAATGCACCTTGATCTGAAACAACCTGTATATATTTTTATTTTATATGTACGTAATACAGAAGCCCCGTTAAGTCTAGGGACTATGGATTTTATTAGTTGTAAGATAGCCCCAGTCTCATACTGCAACGAACCATTCCTTAAACAAAGACGTATTGGGATATATCATTTGTATTATATGAAGTTTTTGAAAAAATTGCAATGTCAGATTGGAATATTTTAAATAAATAAATAATTTATTCAGTCTACCGATTTTAACATACAGACAGGAAATATTACATATTTTCAAGCTATGTATACATAGGGCAAGCATTAGAAACAATCATAGAATCATTAATTATAGAAATTATTATAGAATCATTAATTAATATAATAGCTAACTTTTTCCTTGGAAATATAAATAGATACATGTCAATACAAACAAAGTTATGTAGAATTGTATCGAATATATCTCCTTAGAAAACAATTGAAGAATTAATTAATAGCAAGGGTTAAGGAATAATGCAGAAAATGGAAAGAAACTCAGTGGAAGGAGAAGCACCAAACCAAGTCGAGGTGGATATCGATCTCACGACCCCAGGGGATGGTAGAAAGCGGCGCTTACCAACCGCTTCCTAGAGCAACCCCGATCATTAAATCATATGCAACTTTATCGAATTGTAGGGTGATTAAGGAAGTTTAGCAATTTTTTATAAAATACCTTGTGTATCGAACACCACATGATGTCCCGCGATTACCAGCACGTCGTTGTATAATGCATATGTAACCCCCTTGGTTGGTCTAAAAACGAAGAATTACCTCCGTGCTCCTCATTTCTTGGAATTTATAGCGCTTTGTAAATGAAAAAGTCAAAGTCAGTTTTTTTCTTCATTTAACTATAGGTTTTTCAAACACACATCTTCAACTGCAAATTTTCGAATTTAAGAAGCCAAAAGAATTCAAATTAAAAATACACATTCTGTAATCTTAATCTTTTTACACTTATTCTAAATTTTATTCTTTTAAATTTAACGCAAAACGTCAATAAATGCTTAATGGTAGTCGAGTTTTTTCTGTGATTATATATTGCATTATTAGTTACAGGACTCTTACAAATGGAATTCTAGTAAAACAGAATTTCCTTTACATAATAATTATGTAGTAGAGAATTTCATTCTAAATGACTTTGTTAGTTCCACCAGCCCAAATAGATTACTTTTTCATTTAGTTAGCATATCACACGAGAAATTCATTTATATAAAAGCAACAGTTTGTCAGATTTCGTAAGAGTTTACAGCACACTAGCTTTTGTATTCTATCGTGCAGCATGTGTACTTTGTCCTCGGATAATTGTGCCTCCTATATTATAATATTTTGTTCCTCCAATTTAAGTTTAAAATTAGAATTAGTTATTCCAGCAAAGTTTACTACAAATTTACGTTTTGCTGTGTTATATAGAATGCCTTGATGAGGTGATGATATCACTCGGGTAGTTGTTGTATTCCATTTGAAATTAATTAATAATTGATTAGAATTTTCGCATTAACTTAAACTTTATTTTTATTTTCTTTATTTTCAGATATTTTTATTGCTGTTCTTGTTACTGTATCTGGGATCCTATGCCATTATAACTCGCTTTCGTAGACGTGATAGAGAAGATTTGTACTCAACAGATCACGATGAAATTCTTGTGTATCGCATTAGGTTGGTATTTTTTTTTCTTTGGTATAAAATTTTTTCCCTTGTCTAACGAAATAATTATAATTTTTACTTCATATTTTATTTTCAGTTTATGGATGTGCACATTCTCTTTAGCTGTTACAGTTGGAGCGGCTTTATTATTGCCGCTTTCTATTGCCAGTAACGAGGTGCTATTATTATATCCGAACAGTTATTACGTAAAATGGTTAAACAGTTCACTCATTCAAGGTAACACAAAAGGAATCACATACATATCATTTATTTTGAGTTGTTTAATTATTTTATTTCAGGTCTTTGGAATCAAGTATTTCTGTTTTCGAATTTGTCTCTATTTGTATTTCTTCCATTTGCGTATCTATTTACTGAATCATCTGGATTTTATGGGCATAAAAAAGGAATCATTTCCCGCGTGTATGAAACCTTCACCGTATTTAGTTTACTTGCATTTGTTGTGCTCGGCCTCACCTATGTTTTGTCTGCATTTTTAGAGCCAGAAAAAAGTGGATTTTTATCGCTCTTTAGTAAGTATATTTTATATAGAATTACATTGCACGCTTTATTTAATTTTCTCTCTATTGAGTTTAATTTGATGCAGCAAGTGAAATCAACCATGGCATGTTTACATTTTATTTTCCACAGATCTGGGCAGTGTGCATCTACCGTTTCTATACTCGTGTGTATCGCTTTTGGGAGTGATCTTGCTTTTGGGTGAGTAAACAAATTTTATGGATTTATGCACAATGAAATCATTCAATCGAGTAATCGTGTACTGTTTTTTTTTTATTAAATTAAAGTAATTGAATGAATTCGTAATTGTTACGTTGTCATGCTTGGAAATGGATATTTATTTTCTTGACGCATTAATCAAAGGTTGTCACGCTTTAATGATTAGCTCTCAAATTAATTAAGCATTGGGTCCTAGGCCCAAATCAATGAAGGTGGACTTCTTTGGAGCCTAAAATTCATATTGTGTTGTTGTAGAGAAAAAAAAATAGGTACTCAATTAGGAAAGCAAAGGAAAGTAAAAATGCCGGAACATAATGTTTACAATACTATTTCAATGTTTGTCGAATTTCATCTTTATTTGCCCTTAAGTAAAATTATCCACTTTGCTAGTCTAGAGGAGCTTATATGATTTCACTATTAGGCGTTGAGTTGTACTGCTACCAACTTTTTTTTAAATAAGAAGAACAAATTTTTGAGACATACAAAATTTTAATCGTATGTTATTAACTAGTTTTCGTTAGCCCTTTAGTTGCTGAAACCAGCATATGCTCCCATCAGAGGGGCAAAACTTCCCAATTTAGTGGTATGTTGCGGGATATTACATAATTAGGGCTACCATAATTAGCTAAAATGAAAACAAATTATTAATTTTATTTAAAAAATTAATACAATCGAAAATTAAACACACTTTTTAAACTTTCTGAATAAGCAAAAATTGTCAATCGACCAAGTAAGCTGTTATCATATCATTTGAAAGCTTTTTGAAAGTTATAAAAGTGAAGGGAAGCAGCTGTGACATCATAAAAAATGAATGAATGAAGGTTTCTAGACGAATGCATTATAATTTCCTAATTAAAGGAGCAAAATAGTTAATGTTGCCAGAATTCCTATACCATCTTTTTCATGATTGTAGTGCATTTGATCTTTTTTTTTAATTAATCAAAACAAATTCCATATTAAAAATAAATGTTTAAGCACAAAATTTTCATTATTAGCTTGAAATATTACTATACTATATAAGTAATTAGAAAAGTGATAAAAAGGTAAGATAAAGGTTTGCCTGATTTAATGGCATCTAAACTGCAATTAAAAGTTCGGGAGCGACGAATATATATAAGTATCTCATATATAAGAGCTTTGATACCCTAGGATATTACGAGTGGACTGAACAGCTTTGATCCTGATACTTTTAAATGAAAATATGAGAGTGTAATTAACATTGAGGTTGAAAGTTTGACCTAAGTATATCTTAAACACGATTGAATCGAAATCAAAATTTGAAAAGGCCATTGAATTTATATCGCTCCGCATATAAAGATCTTGATATCAGTCATTAATTTTACTAAATAAGACAATTGGCTGCAAATGTCGAATAGAGATTTCTTGTATAAACGCAATACTATTAATAATGTTTAGCGGATGGGAAAGTTGTATTAAGAAGAACACTAGTGGGAATTAATTTTTAAATGTCAGAACTGTTTCGAAAGCGTAAAATGTCCCGAGAGGGAGAGGGTAGTTTTCGTTAAAAACAAAGTTTCACACACCAGTATTACGCTTAGCATTTATTTTTTGTTTTTTATATTTTCAATAAATTTTTCAATATATTCAATTTCCTTCGAATTATTCTTTTTGGCCATTTTTACACTCGTTTCATAGTTCTTCTCATCATCCAAATTATAGTATGCTATTGCTCGATATAACCACGCTCGAAGATTTTTTTCATCAATTTTATTTATAACAAAGTCACAATCGATTATAGCTCGTTTGTACATTTGCAACCTGAAAAAGTAGAAAAAAAGTATGTTCAAAATTGCGATCTCATTCTATTTTGAAAGTAATTTTTTTTACTGCTTTACTTTATATAGCTCAATGCACGATTATTGTACAAAATCGGACTATCCTTGACGTGATCAATTGCTTTTGTGTACATGCCGATTGCCTTCTCATATTCTTCTTTTCTAAAAGAATCATTTCCTATTCTGAAATTTTATTACACGAATTAGAAACAATTGTTTTAAATTATAATTTTTTACGATTATAACTTTCTAAAATTTTCTGCAATTTTCTCTTTTTCTCTTTTCATCTCAGCACGTTTATCTGCATCCTGTTCAACTTGCTGCATAAAAGTAAATTTATCCATTTGTTGAACATTTTCATATGAAGGTTGCTTCGTATTTATAACAGTCCTATTATCACGTATTTTTACTATAAAACTTGACTCATCTATGTCATTGTCATCAGCACCTAAAAATCTTAAAAAAAAACAAACTATAAATTTCTTGTGGTATGGAGCGGATGAATGAGTCTTGTGCGATTTTTTTTTACCTGTCAGCTGCTTTTATTCCCTTTTCTTGGACAATTTGGTCAGGACTATTCATGTCTTCCAATATTTTCATGACGTTATTAACTTTTGATTCAAATTTATTAAATTCACTTTCTTCAAAACTTGACATATTTGTTAAAAATTATATAAATAACTTTCTGTCTGAATGTGGTATTTATTGATCAATCAAATCCCGACAAATAAAAATATGTCTACGGTTTCTATAGAATTTTCTGTGTACTTTGATTAATCGATATTGAACATTTCTTGGGTGTATTGTTTTATTAGCATGTTTTGAAATCATCGGTACAGATGAAACCATTAAAGAAATAGTAAACATTTCCGTTTCATGCCGAGGTTCCAAAACTCTTGGAATATAATTTGTCGATCATATTGTGTACATAACACAAAAAGTATTACCCTATCTAAAAAAGTTATTATAATTTTTACAAATGGCAGTGGAATTTTTATAGCTGTGTAAGTTAAATGGAGTGATATACAGGGTGTTTCCGTCTATGTGGTCAAGAGTCATTAGCTCTTAACTTATTCTCAAAGCTATTTTCAAACCTATTCTCCAAGATAATTTGTTCCCTTAGTGACTGAAAACACGTCATTTTACAAAAATATTAGATAATTTCTGTATGACCTGAATAGGTTGTGGCTAATAACTCCTTAACGGTTTCAGATAGCACATAGGGTAGGTCAAATTAAAGAGGAGAGTCCCCAGTTTACAGTTGGGAAAAGAGGTGCACGATACAGGGTGTTTTGTAAAAACTGGCTTTTTTTCCTAATCACCTTGTAACTCCGAAACGGTTGACATGGTCCCCCCTGCCATACAATTTTTTGTTTGTCTAGGTGAGTATTATCATCTCCTGCTCTATTGACGGAAACACCCTGTATGTACGTCCTCAGAACGCGAAATAATAGCGACTATATTTTTATGTAATAATTTGTTAGTGGTTTTAACGCAACGTGAATTTCGTAATCGTCCGAAACCCACTCCATAAACAATTCGACAGTTGTAGTCAAGAAGTTGTAAGTCAAATCTCGGGATGCTTCTATAACAAGAAGGGCAGAGCGCTTAAACTAATTTGGAGGTTAAATTTAAATATATTTATATATTGCTATTGCTAATGGACCATCCCGTACTTCTGGAATACTGTCGCAAAGTTTAAAGCTCAATAATGAAATTATCAATTTTATTCGAAATTAATAATGAGTAACGAAGCAAATTTTTATTTGTCTGGACATGTTAATAAACAAAATGTGGTAGACCTTAACAGGGCTGGTTTTAAGGCGGGGGGGGGGGGGGGGGGGGCTCGCGGAGCACTTGCCCTGCCGCTAGTGTTAAGTGGGCGGCAATACGCTGGACTTCTGAGCTCGTAGCTAAACGAGAAAAAAATGGGAATCTAAAAGCTCGTTTGCTGACAACATACTTTGAATTGTGCTTATACTTATATAGTCAATCAATTTACTGTGTATTAAATTTAAGTTTGTAAGCCTTGTAAGCTAATTAAATAAAAAATTTCGCTAAATTCTCAAATTGTACCTTTGTATCATAGTTATATGTAATGAATTCAAAAATTGTACAAATATACTATGGTGGCTGATAACCCTATATTTCCCATCATACACCAATCCTATCTCGAATGTAGACAGAATAGCTGAATATAACTGAACCTATATCCAAGCTACTTTCCTCGAGCAGTACCTACTACCTAGAAAGTTTAGGGATAAAAATTCGTCTCTGTTTGATATTTATTATATTAACAGTTCTTATCGTATTTATTTTCATACCGATAATATATAAATTGAATAATTCTCCTGTTCTCGATGAGTTAAATAATTTTATTTGTTTCTTATAAACATTTTCTCTCAATTTTCATATATCTGACATTTAAATAACTACATAGCATCCAACTTCTTGCGAAGCTACTCAGCTCATCTACTCGCTGACAAGAGCATGAGTAGTTGCGAGTAGGCAGATGTACTTGGGAGTACTTTACACAGCCCAATGGAACACAGCTAATATAAGATAGTAGGCACAAGCACAGAGTTGCCAGAAATATATTTTTATGCCAGCTAATTTTAGCCAGTTTAGCCGGAGTTATTGCCTTTGAATCCGGCTAAATCCTTTCAACCTGAACGGCAGTACGCCTGAACTCCTACCCAGAGTTTTTTTTTTAAATTGTCTCAAATTTTAGTATTTTTAGCTGGGAAGATTCATATTGAAAAGCGGTTAAAAAATAGTCTCGAACGTAATAAAATTTTTAATTTGCATTCTTTGTGTTAATATAATAAAATAAACTGCATTTGTAACGATACGATTTTTTACTTTCCTTTTATTTTAAAACAGTTATAATAGATCTTAATTTTTGTTTGAATTCCAAATTCTTTTTATTTAACAATCATTATTTTTTCAAATACAAATTAGTTTTAACAATTCTGGTTCTAGTTCCAGGGTATGCAGTATATAATTATAATAGGTCATCTATCATATACATGTGGTGCCTAGTATATCCTGGAATTGTAATAAAATTTGCCCCCCTTTGAGACAGGATTCTTATACTTACTCAACAGAAAATAGAAGCGTTCATATTCTAACCATATTACATGCAATTTTTTTGCGATTTTATCTCTATCAATATTTTCTAAATGATTGCAATCTATTCGAGTGTGAAAATATGAAAAATGTAATTCCAGTGTTAAGTAACAACAACAAAACACGATTTTTTTTTATTACATTATGCAGTTGCAGACACGATTGTATTAATTTTTTTATGGTTATAGATTTAAGCTCTGTTTAGATTTGAACGCAGTTGTGTAATGTGATATTTTATTTAGACGTTATTTTTGGCCTGTAACTTAACACTCTTTGATATTTTACCGATAAATCGACACAAATCTATGGAACAACCACAAGTTCTACACATTCCAAAATTAAAAATATAAATTCTCAGGTTACACCCATAATTTAGGTTAAATTACACCGCAGGGCTCTAATCTAAACTTACTAAAAAAAAAAATGTATGGAGAAAAGTTCTATCGATTACTCGATTATGAGGCGCCAGCGATTTGGACGTATTTATTATGAGTTTTGTGGTTTTCGATGCAAGCATGACAAATATATTTTTTTAGCTTGTGAAATGGAGTTATCTTCATTGCGACTTATTTGTTTTGTTTTGAGATAAAAAAAAACGTACATTTTTTTTATCAATACGCAATTCTTAAAATATGTAAATGGAATTATGGAATATAAGTACATTATAAAAAAATATCATAACACATATCATACATCGTATCCAGAAAGGAAATTTTTACATGAAATAAATCTAACAACAATTAAACAATTTGTCCTCAGTTAATTGGTCTAATAATAATTTATACGTAGAACAATTCGTCCAATATTCTGTAAACATCATAATGAAAGTAATTTGTTTAATAAAATTATTTTAATCTATTCCGACCTTTAGAAATATTTTGATATAATCAATAACGCAGCGTTTTTGATGATATCGAAATATTTCTAAAGGTCGGAATTAGATTGATTGTTTTGGACAAATTGTTGTAGGTAAAAAGTGGATAAGCTCATTGTCCATAGTTAATTTGCTTAATAGACGTATTGCTATTGAATGAATTGTTATGGATCAATTTTCCTTGGATAAATTGCTTTGGGTAAATTTTCCGCAAACCATTTTATACTCCATAAAAGGAGATTACTTAATGCTGAAGATAATTTAAGCACATTAAAATATGTAAATATTTATATTGAGTACATAATTAATTATTTTAAAATTGATTCACTAATACGTTTACATCGCTTAATGTTGTTAAACTATAAGGTTCCATTCATTTTTGGCCGGATTACGAAAACATTCTAAAACTGAAGGCGAATAAAATTCCGTCTTATCTATAATTTTAATGCATTCCCCATTATTTGTTTGGCTTAAATGAAATCAAGGATGGTATTATGGATCTTTTATGAATGTACAAGGAGTTTTGTGAATGTGTCCGGTCGGTACAAAATTTTACTAAAATCTAGTCAAAATGCAATATGGTGAAATTCACGCGCTACCTTTTGAGAGGGGACTCCTGGGGTCACTGGGACTTCTGAAAATGTACATATATTCTAAGAAAATTTACATAGTGCGATTAGGACAGACCTATAGGCTAGTTTATACGACAAGTTTTTGCACGCTTCGCTCGTAAACGTTACGAAAAGCAGATACGTGGACAAGGGGGTCGTGCACGCCAAGCATGAAATTTTTCTCAATTTATGTTTCACTTTTGCTCTATACATTAGGGAGATGGCGTAAAATGCGATTAGACACTGAAACCTTTATTATAAAAAAACTATTCGATACATTTTTTTTTAAATTTGCATAAAAACTCAGTTGTTTTCCGTCTATTTACTAAGCCTTTTTGGTATTCTCCGGTACAAACGAAACGCAAAAAAAAAAATTAAATGTTTTATTCATTTGAATTAGTGCCGTAAATTTTCAAGTCTTGGTTCGACTTATTAACAGGTGTCAAACAACAGAATTGAGTTACTCGAAAACAAGTTAATGAAAATAGGAGAATGCAAACAAAATTCTCCATTGAAATTTTGCCATCCTAAATAAAATAATTGTGTGATAAAATAAATAAAAAAAAAATCCCTTTTTTGCTTTTCGTTTGTATTTCATTCAGTAATGTTAATAAAAAAAAGGAAAATAAAAAATAATAGAAACAAAATAAAATACGCAATAACTCAATAACACTCTTTATTTGAGCATTAAAACTGTTTGATAATAACTTCTATTTGCATCTGGAAGATAAATTAAAAGAGATTTTATATCTTTTGCTTTAAATTCAGTTTGGTTGATTTTAATCGGATTGTTTCAGAAAAAAAACCCACCTCCTATCTCCGCTTCCATTGCTCATCACCAGGTAAACAAAATTAGGCACTGCTGGTAAGGCTGCATTATAAAAAGCTGTGCACTTATAATTGCAAGCCATTAAATGCAAAATTCTTATGCAGTAAAAATTAAAGTCAGCCAATAAGAATGCCGCGAATTAATTCCTTCCGCCCATATGGAAAATCCTACTATGTTTCAAAAGAGTTTAGCTAAAAAGTTGAAAATTCCGAAGACCATTCAAAATATTCTCAGTAAATTTCGAGAATCTTATAGTGTCCAGAGAAAGTCCGGGTCAGGAAGGAAATCAGGTTCGATAGAACGAAAATTGGCCAAAGAAGTGGTAGACAACTTTAAACGAAATGCCAACATGCCGTTGAGAGATATGGCTTATAAAGCTGGAACGTCATATCGAATTAAGAGAAGAGAAGGCCTACCAGGGCCGAATTTTGTATGAAAAATTTCCTAACGAAATTCGGCTTAGGTGAAAACGAGCTTCAACCAGTGTCTTCAGAAACGCTTTCTTTCATTGTTTAGAAAACATTATGCATCAGCTTTGTTTTGGCCCGATTTATTAACTCGCCACTACGGCAGAAAATCGAGAGATTTCTACGATGCACAATCCATACCCGTTGATCCCAAGAAAGCGAATCCTCCAAAGTGTCCAAAACTAAGACCAATCAAAACATATTGGGCTAATATGAACAGAAAATTAAAAAAAAACACTCGCGGAGAGACATTGAAAACATTGAAATCAATACTAGAGACTAATGCATGACAATATCCTCGACAATTTAAAATATTATATAGAAATGTACCGTCCAAATAGATACTGCGACTTCCCAGTGTTATTAAGTTGTATTTTGAAAATATTTCAATCTAATCTCCAATTTATACATATAATAAAACTCTAATGAATTTATGCTGGGCAGTCTCAATTTGTGCACTAAAAGAGAAAAGGCGATCACCTATTGCAAAAATTACACCTCTAAACTAGCCCTAAGCTACGAATCGACACAAGTTGCGATTGTGTACCCGAATCCCGTCTCAAATTCGATTCATCGATTTCTTGCATTCAGTTTCCAGACTATTTTCGAATATATTGGAATAGACATATGGTAGATTTTTATAAAAAAAAAACTTTTTAACGGTTTCCAGCATAAATTTACAGAAAAGACGAATCGTTATAATTGGTTGGGGTTTGTTTCCTTTGAGTTCCGTCTTGCATTATTACTTATTATCATTCCGTAAATAAAATCAGGAATGAGACAATATATAACAAATAAGAATGCTGAAGAGAGAAAGTTATGCCGTATTCGTTTGAACTTCAGGTTCACTCCAAATGCAAGTGTTACTGTGCTCGTTTGAAGTAACTACAATCGTTGACTCTAAAACATTTCTTGGGCTTAATATGGGTTTTCCCCTGCTAGAAGAAAGTTTTTGTACAAACATAAGCAAATATTTTCTGGAATCACTTGGAATTGGTTCGTTTGAATCCAACGTCGTTGGCAGCGAATCGATATTTCAAACGAAATTATCTTAAGTCACGTATACATGGCAGGGCAGCAAAAGTATGACCAAAAACAGATTGAACAAGTAAAAAAGCTAGAATTGGTCTAAGACCAATTCTTATGATACCCTAGATGAATGCCCGTATGAAATTTCGTATTGTCACCCTTCTGTGCAAGTTTGATTTTTGAAGTGGTTTTTCGCATATATTTCTAGAACGGTTTGTCGGACAGAAAAAAATGATTATAACCAATTTTATAGGATTTCGTATTCTGAAGAAGTTTTTAGTACAATAAAAATGTCTTGGACTGATCGTTTTCCAGGATAGGTAAAAAACATAAATTTTTATATGGCAACACTAAGGAGTTACCCGATTTAGTTCATTTTTGAAATTTATTTGCTTGTATGATGAAAATGCCATGTTCCAAATTTAAGCTCTTTATATCGCCGTGTTCTCAGACAATGTCCAAATATATAGTGGAAAACGAAATTTTTGTATGGCAACTCCACGAACGAGTTGCCCGATTTGTCTCATTTTCGAACATAATTTTACTTTTTTTTTAAAGTCCGTGCTCAAAATTTCAGCTTTCTAAGTATACGCGTTCTCGAGCTATCGTGCGGACAGACGGACGGACGGACATGTAAAAATCAAAAAACCTTTTAATATTTTGCGTAGGTGTCCAATCCATTTTGCTCTACCATCATTATTTCGAGGTGTTACAAACGGAATGATAAACTTAGTATACCCTATAGATTTCATCTAGGGTATAAAAAGCATAATTTTACCCTAGTGATTGCGAGAATGCTTCCTTGTTATAATGTCAGATGGCTCCACTTATACCATTTTGAACAGTTTTTTCATTCTCATTCGCTAAAAGTTCTGCAACTGAAGTATGGACAAGGGATTCAAGAGATAAGCCGTAAGAGCATATACAAACTAATATCATAGGGTCGTTTCCTCAGTGGTCGACCTTTTAACGAAAAATTTATATTTATATTAATATAAATTGGTTCCCATTTAGGTAATTTTAAATTAACTAACAAAACTAGAAAGCCTACTGCTTGGTGTTTGTGATATAATACAGTTTTTTGCATAAAAATTGGATTAGTATAATTGTGGAAAAATCGTAACAAATCTACTTTTGCCGGTAGTTGACCAGGTTCATCCTATGTACATACGTCCAGGAGATCTCAGGTGTTCAACCATTAAACTTTAGGCTGAAGCAGTTGAATTACTGAACAAACCTAAATTTTTTTTTTAGAAATAACAATTATATATTTTGAAATAAATAAACTGAATTAAGTATTTCCCATTATCGACCACTTGATAAAACGGTGATCGACTACTGGAACTTGAACTTGGGAACTAAGCAAATTTTGGTTTCTCTTCTTCGACCACACAATAAATGGTACTATTATTAAGAAATAAATAAAAATTCAGTAGCTATAATTTAAATTAGTGTATATATCAGTATAACAATGTTTTATAGTATTATTACCTACAAGCAAGGTTAGTAAATAACCGGCCAAGTGCGAGTCGGACTTGCGCACGAAGTGTTCCCTACCATCGTACAAAATTTAACACTATGTACTTTTTATTTATATTTTCAAATGAGAGTAGCGTCATGTGAAAAAGTAATGCTGTCATTTGAAAAAATAATGCCTACTTATGATAATAATAATGAATGAGAATAAAACGAGGAAAAAAATGCCGAAAAATTAAGTTTTTTGTATGGGGCCCATTTAATTTTTAATTTAATTTTATTTTTATTATTTGTTATTATAGCGGCAATAGAAATACACACTCTGTGAAAATTTCAACTGTCTACCTGTTACGGTTAATGCGATACAACCTGATGACGGACGGAGAGCGAAGTCTTAGTAATAGGGTTCCCGTTGTTACCCTTTGGTTACGGAACCCTAAAAATAACACTGAATTCACTAAATATGACACACTCATCGGAAATCTTCCGCAAATTGGACGTTTATATTACAACGGTAGTAGTTAAACTCTCAGTACGTTTACATGAATACTTGAAGTATACTTCAAGTAGAGATCAAGTAATCAAAATATCATGTAAACGCTCATTGACTTCAAGTATACTTGAGTCAAGTAAATCACAAAATTTTGTTCGATTTACTTGAAAAAATTCATATAAACCCAACTTCAGTACTTGGAAATTCTTCATTTCTGCGACATATAAAAACGGCAAAGAGGAACAAGAAGAAGATTACTGTTGACAATTCAGGCTGTGATTTTTAGCACTTTTCTCAAGATATTTATCTAAAAATTCGCAATTATGTATTGAACTTAATGCAAAGTCGTCAAAGCTATAATGTCACTTCAAGTAAATTTCAAGAAAATTTCAAGGCAAGTAATTGGAATTAATTCAACCAAAACAACTACTTGAGTTTCAAGTGGATTTCAAGTCAAGTACTCAAGTATTCATGTAAACGTACTGTCTGTTTGCAGTGACTGTTAGAAATTTATAGAGCCAAAAATTACACTCTTGGTTAAAAGAAGTGTGCTAAGTACTAATTATGACTGTTTTCCGCGAGTTTAGTCGAGCACTGGAGATGGTTGGACTAATCCAACTCTACCCAACAAAGGGAAGTAGAATAGGAATAGTACTTTGGTTACTTTCGTTACTTTGGTACTCGTTACTTCATCTAATCCGAAGTAACGGTATCCATTTTTCAGAAGTAAAGAAGTAAAACAGTCCCTTTAAGTTAGAATTCAACTGTATTTGGTATTTGGTATTTGGTTCTCAAAGACCTACTCGTTGCCTTTTACATTTTAAGTTAGAATAGAATCCAATCCAACACAACTGAAGCCGAACTTATAAATGTTTTTGGCGTATGATTTGTAGTGCTGCTATGTATAAGCAACACGGCAGTGCATTACTGCTATATTAATTCAACATGGTATGGCCGTCCCGAACTGTCTATTGGTAGCCACGTTATATGGTGGACATTTCGATCATTTCAATTTCAATCGTTCTTACCAAGGTGAAAAGAGGATATTCTAATTAGAAACTTTTTTGCTTTCACACTAACACTTCTTCACTTTTTCACATAGGAAGCGTATGTTTTTAGTCGGATGTTGCTTTTGCACTTTTTCAGTTAATATAACACAATAAAACTCAAAATAAGTTCGCTTGTAAATAATATCCACCAAACAAAGAAAATAACGCTGGAATCGGGTCTTTGTTTTGCAGTTTCTTCATAAGAGTAGTGCACTCCCTAAGTACGTGTTGAACTAATTCAAAAATCGTTTCTTAATATACTCGAAATACTGTAATCGAGTTTGCTTGGGTTGAGTAGTTATCCTCTTACTTAGAGCAAAACATTGTCAATTTTAAGATTTCCATATAAAATTTGTTCAAAACTCGAGAAATTTCTTCAATATTTCCATTATATATTGAAAAACTTCTTAAAATACATATAAGAATCCCAAAAATACATTTCCATAAATAGTCTTCGTCACAATTTTTGGTTAAGTATGATGACTTATATTTATAGAAAATTAAAACTTTTCGAACATTTAATCACAGCATAAATTCAGAATATAAAGAATTTTTGGTAAATTCGATGAATAAACTTCTTTTTTTTATCTTATTTCTTACAGTATGCACTCCTTTTGGTTTTGTTCAACTATTTGGTGTAGTTGGAAAGGTTTTAGTGAAACCTCATCTACTTCGAGACGTAAATGATGAGTTTGCAGCATTTAATTTAGAGGAGGCTAGCGTTAAAAGGAAACTAGCCAATAAAAATTCGAATATTGGTAAGATTTTAATATTACATATAAATTAAATTCGCAGAAGATATATTATAAATATTCTTCTTTTTTTTTAGAGCTTCAAAACGTGAGCGTGACTGAATCGAATGGACGCGGAATACGCCCAGAACTGGAAAGCGTTTATCAACGGAAAACATTAAATGGTAATGTTAGCGAGCATGCTAAATTATATGAAAGACTGAGAGAATTAGAGGCTGAAAGAAGGGAATTAGGTAACTAAAAGACAAAGAAAAATTGTTTTTGAATTCGTATATTGAATACATTCAAAAATCTTTTTAAATCTTTCTAGATAAATTACGAAGTTCATCAGGTTTTCAAAGGAATTTCGTTTATCCTATTGCTATGCTACTTCTGTTGTTTTTGACTGGAATAACAGTTCTGCTAGTTGTACAGAATACATTAGAACTACTTATAGGAATAAAGGCGTTGCCTTTAAGTACTAGAGTAAGAATGATAAATTTTGAATGTGTATATACATATGATTTTTGTTTTTCAATTTATACCTTACAGCAATTTACATTGGGAATTACATCCCTTTCAAAGTTAGGCCCTATTGGAGCTGCTCTAGAGGTTTTCATAATTTTCTACTTAGGAACCACTTCAGCTGTTGGGCTTTATAGCATGCCATTTATGCGAATGGTAAAACCACAGAAGCGTAAAACATCGCTTTCGCAATTGATACTAAATTGCGCTTTAGTACTTATATTAAGTTCTGCGTTACCATTATTGTCTAGAATTCTAGGTAATTTAAAAAAAAAATTGTTTTTGTCAACCAATATTAATATGTGTCGATTTTATTTTTCTATTTTCTTTAGGCATTACAAACTTTGATCTTCTTGGTGATTTTGGTGCCATCGAATGGCTTGGAAATTTTCAAATAGTTTTATTTTATAATTTAATTTTTGGAACAACAACAGCACTCTGTTTAGCTAATAAATTTACGGCGACTGTAAGAAGAGAGCTGTGTGCTCGGTTAGTTGAGAATTATTTTTCATTCATAAATTTCATGTCATTTATAAATTAGTGTAATAATTACACGTCCACATAAAACACAGTAATCACTATCATTTCTCATCATATATACTCTCACATCATAATATTTTCCATTTGTTTCTTTGGTTTGTAATAATTTATTTTGCTAATATTTAAAATTTACCATTTTGATACTAGTCCACCGATGAGATTAACTTGTATGTGTGTGTGTATTTTTTTTTTTTAAGGAAAGACTTAATATATTTCTAATAAAATGTTCACTCATATATTTCCATACGTACATACAAACATATATTTCACCTAAAAAATATAATATTAATCGATTCAAGTTCAACTAATTGTTTACATCTTAAAAAGAGTTTCTATATAGCATTTATCTTGTAAGCTTTATTGAATTATTAATTATTGTAATCTGTTACTTGATCGTGAATGAATAACAAAAGACAATAAAAGGAAATCATTAAGAAGTTAATTATCGTTCACTTCTTAAGTGCTTTCTTCCTTTTTTTCCTTTCTTCTAAGTAAAACCTTAGATTTTGTTTTTGTAATTTTTGTTTTTCTCCAACAGATTGAGCTCAATATTCAGATAATTTGCATGCAGAGGAGCAGGAAATGACGGGGCAGCGCCCATTTTTCTGTGATTTATATTGATTTTTTTTAAAGTAATGAAGAAAACCAAAGAATTATTTAAATAAATGAATTTTTTTGCTTGTTGTTTTTTAACTGTGAAATTCACAATTATTTTAGTTTTTTTTTAAAGATTTTACATAATTTTTTAATAGCTTGATTTCTACCTCAGGTCTTTATTTTATTAGTCGAATTGTTTTAATTTTCAGGAATTGCTTGTATTTATTGTTAATATTATAATGATTTTTGTTTGTTGATGAACGCTGTAATTAATTAGTGTAACAGATTACAGACCTTGATGTTGAAAATTCACTCTAATGCCGCATTCTCAATGTACAGTGTGGAGCAGAGTGAGTTTTGAGTCCAGAGCGAAGCGGTTCACAATACAGCGCAGAGAAATTCGAACTTTGAAACGTAACAAAATGCCATAGCAATGTCAAATCAACATGCTTGTCGTCAAATTAATAAATTCGAAAAAGGAGACAACTGTTGCACCATCAGATTGCTTCGAAACTATATAAAAATTAACGTTTTTTTTTAAATCATAAAGTTTGCAAAAAATACCTCTTGTTTTTTATTAGGATTCATAAAAAATAATAATTCAGAAAATAACATTAAAGCCATGTTAGTTATGATAAAAAGAAGTATTCCACGCTACATGCTAGCTTTCTGAAATGACAGCGTGAAATTAGAACCTGTTTTCAAGCAGCTCCACTCTGAGCTACTAGCCAAACGGAGATAGCCATATGCACTACCGCGTGGGAAAAAACGGATGTCAATTGCCACTCTACGCTACTCTACTCTGCATTGTGAATGCGGCATAAAGCGTTTTCGTTGATCGACTATAATAAATTTTATTTTTGTATACAGGGTGTTTCCGTCTAAATGGTCAATGGAGTAGGAGGTGACAGTACTCACCTAGACAAAATAGAATTATGGGGGGGGGGCCATATCAACCTTTTTGGAGTTATAGGGTGATTAAGAAAAAAGCTAGTTTTTCACAAAACATCCTGCATCTTAAAAACTACAGCTCATCGTATGTAGAATTTCATGGTCTTTCCAACGACTGCTCAACCAGCCCTTTACGGAGGCAACGGAGTTAATGTTGTTTAAACTAAATATTTCGGATTTCCTTACCTTTTTTTTACTTTGACATTTTTCTTTTTATAAATAGGTAGTTAACATAACTTTTTTTTTACAAAAACTGTAAACTGAGCAGGGGACTCTTTAAATTTGACCTACAACACCTATGTGCTATCTGTAGCCGTTAAGGAGTTATTAGCCTTAACCTATTCAGGTCATCCGATTTTTTTTTTTTAATTGCGATTTTCGGTTTGAGACTCGCTTTGAGAAAAGGATATGAGCTAATAAATCCTTAACGGCTACAGATACACATTGAGTGTAATAGGTCAAATTAAAGAGGAGAGGCCACAGTTCATACTTTTTATAAAAAAAGTAGTGTTAACCGTTTTTTTGACTATCAGAACCAGCTTAACACAAGCTCGCTGCATGGACACGTTTAATAAATAAACGTCTCAACAATACATGCGATTCATCACTTAGTCGGTGTTAGTATTAGTATGTTAAATTAAACATAGACCAAACACCGAATGAGATGACATGCAATGCGACATGGCAACAGAAATTTAAGTATTATGTATTATGTTGTTTTGCAACCATAGTGAATACTTTTCTGCGACTCGGTGTAACCACCGCCACCGAATCTGTAATTTGACTTGGTTTTTTTTCCCATCCACCGGTAGGGACGAAAAGAGCACGAGCGTGGCAGATTCAGTTACAGTGTCGCAGAAAAGAATTAACTGTAAATTAATGGTAACGTAGCTAAGAAACTGTAACTTGTTTTATCAATTTTATGTCGGAAATCCAAAAATATGATATATCTCTCCTATCCTATTATTCAGTTCAATAATTTTGTCATTATAATAAAAAATAAGAAAATTTAGTGTCTGCTGAAAACTTACGCGGTAGTGGACATAGTAGTCTTGCGGTTATGCAGGATCACCAACGTTTATATACGTCTTTCCGGTATGAAAACGCCACCTGTTGTCACAATTTGCTGTTATTATCGAACTTGTGAATGGTGGTGTTTGTCTTTGTTTTCAGGTAATTATATTCCTTTTTCCGAATGAGGGCGCCAGGCGGAATCCACGAAGGAGAGTATTGAAAATCGTGGCGTGAGTGTCGAAAAAACCATGGTAACGCAGACGGAGAGTATTGAAGTGAGTGGCGCAAGTGTGTTGTGGTTTAGAAATTGGGAAATGGTGGGTGTGGTGTGCATCTGTGCTAAAAAAAAACAGCTGCTCACTGTCAAATTTTATCAGCTGTTCTACGTATTCCTTTCTGTCCTGACTGCTGGTGCTGAGCATGTACTACTGAAGGAGCTGGAGTGATTGGTTGTCAGTGGATATTTTCGCTTAATACTTATTTTTTATTAAATATCTGTGAAGATAATGTTTTTTTCCATAAAATATTAAAAGTTTTCTTTTTTTAAATCGTAAAACATGTCTGCAGAGCATAGAAATAATCATGCCGATTTGCTTGAAAAGCATATGGAAAATTACAATGTCGAAGTAATGATGGTAGATAGAAATCGAAATAGTTTTGCTAAAATTATGCTTTTTTTTTTTAGACTTCAGCACTGCATCGCAAGTTACAAAGTAAAATAGAAGCACTTAAAATAATGCGTGACGAGCTTGAGCGATTTCGGACCGAAAGGGATCAATTCAAGTTGATGGCAGAAACTTTGCAACTCCGGTACTCATCAGTAAAACGGAGTACAGATTATAATATGTTAGGCTGCGCTGGGAAGTCTTCTGTGGCGCAATTATTAAATGAAACCAGAGAAAAAAATATTAAATTGACTACAGAGATAGAATCCCTAAGACAGAAATTGACAGAACTTGAAGGTGATATGAAACTTTTGAGGGTGAAAAATCTTAAGGATCCCACTGGTGACAGTACAAATTTGATGCCGAATTACTCTGCCCATCAGAGAGATGATTTATTGGAGTGGAAGAATGAAAAAGTCGATTTTATAAGCCACTTAGAAAGTCTTAAAAGAAAGGTAATTGCAAATTGATTTGAATAGATTTCCCTTGTCTGGAAAATTGATCAATACGTGATACTAACTCTAGCAGCACTTCTTAATTTTGTCATCAATAGTTGCCATAGTTGTTATTGGCTGCAAAATCCAGTTATTATGCGGTTTGATTATGGTAAAATCGAGTCAATAAAACATCAGTGCGCCAGCGTGCCGCTCATGTCTTGGAGATTTGTCGATTAAGTTTCATAATTATATCCTAGGTGAAAGCAGCAAGTACACCAGTAGAACGGGTATAGCTTGTGATGCAAAAAAGGACAAATAGGTTACTGTTGCGGTTAAAAACTTCAAATCAGTAGACGAATTTGATGAATGAAATGAAAATGAAATCATACGTGTACAATATTTCTAATGAGCAGTTTCGACGTTGAGCCTAAAAGTCTTGAATTCAACAATGTTTTTACACTGTTCTTTTATTATTGGCAAATAATTTTCGACGGGTCGGGAGATTGGCGTATTTTACGGACATTTTCCTCTTTAAATATTTGCAATACGTTTAGAATTTTGTGATATAGTTGCTGATTTGGTTGTTAAATCATGGAAAGATAATGCAAGATATTGTGTTTTTCATATCTTTATGGTTTTTGCAGTCTTTAAAGTCAATTTTTTAATACATTTTGTCATCCATTATGACCCCATTTCTTTGACAAAACACCTATAAACTAGTGATTTGATTCTTGAAAGTCCCTAAGCCATCTGCCTTTTCCTTCTGCTTTCTGTAGACTACGATGAATTTATCTTGAAAACTTTAAAAATCTTTATTTTAAGAATACGATTTGCAGGAACAACAGTTTAATAGAGACTATGTAGAAAGCCTTACAGGAGAAGGAGATCTCATAGATATATTATAAGCTCCCAAGACAACACCCTCTTTAACTCGATCAAGAGGATAACCGAAGATAGAGGCATGGAAAGCTGTATCATCAAATGGATTGCCAATATGCTGGCAGAGCCCTGAATATCAGCTACTTTAAACGGCGAATCCACAGACTCACTAGAGGCTGCTCACAAAGCGAAGTTTTATCACCACTATTATGGCTGTGGGTTATGATCGAGCTGCTAAAACTACACCAGGAGGCCGACTTTATGGTCCATGGATATGCTGATGACATTGTGATTTGTGTTAAACGGAAATTTGACTCAACTAAACCCAGGCAAGACAGTTAAAGCTTTTTTCAAAAGAAAATAGGACCTTCAGTACCCAGCTGCTAGATTAATAAACTAGAATATTCCAAAGAAGCCAAATATTTAGGAGTAATCCTAGTTAGCAAGCTTACCTGGAACTCCCACCTCAAAATGATAACCAACAAACTATGTGGGAAGTCAGCTCATCCCAGAGACTTAACGGGAAAAATGGGGTCTGAACGCTAAAAAGACTATCCATCTTTCAGAGTATGATCAGCACCTAAATTTTCTTATGGAACAGACATTCGGTGGCCAAAAACGATGAATTTGACCACCAAAAAGGCCCTTGATAAGGTGTAAAGCATGGCTTATTTAGGCGTCAATGATTCCTTCACATTGTGTCCTCAATGAACACTTGAAGCCATTCTTCGCTCACAGCAACTCTACATCTTTATCCAAAGGAAAACGCCATTATGCTTCGAAAGAAAATGTTAGATTATTACATATTACATCTTAACATCATCGAGCAGGTCCACATAAAATGCTTAGAAGCTCCAACGTATAATTTCTCCAAAAGATTTTCCTTCGAAAGAGGTTCCCGTCCAGTTCCCGCAACGGGCTCTTATTTGGTATACTGACGGATCCAGGAAGGTGAACAAAACAGGTGCGGGGTTGGTGCGTCCAGAAGTATAACTCCATTTCGCTTGGGGCTTAATCATCCGTATTTCAGACGGAAGTCTACGCCATAGAAGTTTGAGCTTAGGAAAGCCTTTACAGATGTTGCAAGAATTCCAACATCTATATTTGGTCAGATATGAGCGCAACGTCGTGGCTCCACCCTCTTAAAACTTTGAGTCCAAATTAGTTGCCACATGAAACTAAGCTTCTGTATATGGACAACAAAATAATCCTGTTTTGGGACTGGAAGGAGTGGATGGAAATGAAAAAGCGGACGATCTAGTTAAAATTGGCATCGAGAGTCCGTATACTGATCCCTACCCAACATTTGCCTACTAAAACCCACTTCAAGGGGAACTACAAAAATTTTAAGACAGGCAACTGGATCTTCTATGGTGTAGCACGTCCGGTATGAGGCAATCGAAGGAACTCTTCACCCGTTATTGTCTCCAGATGTGCAATTGCTCAGGCTGTTTATTAATGCAGTCACTGAACATGGCCCTTTCAAGTATTTTCTGAAAAAGATTGCAAATCCAACAGCGAACTGAGTCGACTTTGCGAAGAGGATGACAAAACCTTCCAGCATATCATATGCAAGGGCCTCGCGACTTTAGCCTTAGAGTACCAAATCATTGAAGAAGCTTTTATCGCTCCAAATATGGTCTGCAAGCTAAGGTAATAATCGAGCTCCTAAAGAGGCTAGACTTAGCCTAATCACTTTATGGTAAGTGGCCTTGTCGCCCCAGTATTGATCAGTTTTTCTTGCAGTTTTAAACACTTGCAAATGAGAATCTCAAGAATAAACACGACATGTAGCTTTTCTATATATGTAGACTAGAGTTATAAAAGAAAAAAATATATTTTACTGAATTGGAATTATTCTTTTTTTTATAGAACGCTCAACTTGCATTTGATTTGAAAACAGCAATTGATGAAAAAGAAGAAGCTGTTACTGATAGGGATGCATATAAATGCAAGTCTCATCGATTGAATCATGAATTGATGGTGGCACTTAAAGCCAATGAAACTCATCCTAGGGTAAAAATAATAAATTTGATCTAATTTCTTTTCTCAAATGCCCAACATATTATAGATAATTGACATAGATGGACTTGTTCTAGAGAACAAACATTTACAGGAAAAATTAAAGAATTGCGAAAATGAACTTGAGCTTGTTCAGCAATCAATGAACAAATATAAGGTGAGAAAAAATTTTCAAATAGCTTGTTTCGAAAAATTTCCATTTCTCATGATAATATATTTTTTAAATCATGCAAATCTAGAGCATGTTGGATACTAAACGCAAAAAGGGTATAATTAAGCTAGGAACTAACAATATTGATAGCATTATGTCACATAAACAAGGTAAAAATAATTATTTATTGTTACATTTTGATGTTGTTCGAGTCGTGTTTCTTTGAATTTTAAGTGTTTCCTTGTTTAATTGAATTTTCTATTAGTTAATAAGTAAGTAAGCTGGGAAGTAAGTAAATAACGAGACGCCAGTTAAATATAAATATTTATTTCAACGTCCCTTTAACTATTTTTGCATTGTATTTCTTTTTCTGATATCACAATCAGCAAAGGTGTAAAGGTGTATTTTTCACTGCGCATAGGTAAATAAGCGATTTTACGTTCCCATAAAAATTTACAATATCCTTGCGGCAAAAACGCAAAACAAATTTCTGAAGAAGCTAGAATCGACTAACAACAGATAGGCAAGCCGCATAGTTAGTTCATATTAACGGACACATCTTGTATAACTTTAACGAAACTCAGAACAATGAAATCTGACCGACAAAACTTTTTCATTGACCGCGATGGTTTTTCTTTTCCTCCTTTTGTTTCTAAACTGACGTATGTAGGTACGATGGATTTTTTATTTTTTTTTTCAGATGAGTAATCAATATTTTATAAATAATAATAATAATGCTTTACTAAAATCCATTTATCATAACAACACTAAAACAACTCAAAAAACACTTATATTTAAGAGTTTATAATTAAGCCAGATCTATCAATGGAGTCGAAAGAATCTTTAAAAGCGACACATTAACCATACACTTTTTTCATTCCCATATCAAATTGTAGATTGATAATCCTACATAAATCAAATAATTTTTGCCATGGTACAGAGAATACAAGATCACGGTACAAAGATACCTTCTATATACCTTCATACAAGATATTCTCTGTATGAACCACATTCCACCATTAGTGGATGAAAAGTCTCGGTACAGAGACTACAATACTCTCTCTCCTCTCCCTGCATTTCCTTTGTATTAAGGCAGAAACACATCCAAGCAAGCCTCAGGCTTCGTCGCAGCTCGCTTCAAGGCTTCCTCGCAGTTCGTCTCAAGGCTTCCTCGCAGTTCGCCTCAAGGCTTCCTCGCAGTACGCCTCAAGGCTTCCTCGCAGTTCGCCTCAACCCTTCCTCGCAGTTCGCCTCAAGGCTTCCTCGCAGCTCGCCTCAAGGCTTGCCTCAGAGAAATGAAAACAAAATGATACCATCGGGTTCGGTGCTGTCATTGTAATTTTGATAGTACATATGTTGACAGAAGTAGGCCTGAGAGAGAAAATTTTTCAACATTGAGCTAAGCGCGCTTTGCAGCTAGGCCCTGAGGCTAGCTGCTGGCTTGGTTTTGTGTTGCATCATTTAAAAACCCGTGTTGGAAATTTTGGATGTGCTTCTGCCATTAGGGACGAAATTATGCGCCCATAGCACATGTGTCAAAATTAAATGAGAATATCTTGTATTCTCTGTACCATGGTTTTTGTGACTGGCGTTTTGACACTCCTTGAGTACATCTTTATGTTCTATGCACTAATTTAGTCTGTAAAAAAGTATTTCAGTGAAAAGTTTGCATTCCGAATCTTCAAATGACAATTTCTTTAATTAGAAGAATCATCGACATCGCTATTTTTAAATAATGCTTTTCTATATGAATCGGACACACTAGCACGCTGTAACGTGATCACATATTTTTGAGCAACCTTTTCCTTAAACTCAGTCGTAGAATTCTTATAAAATTCAACCGGAATTCAATATATTCCTGGAGATTTTCCATTCTTAGCTTTGATTAACATCAGTTGAACTCTTCTATGGTAATGCTGCGATCCAGAAGTTGGGTCTTTTATAAGTGGTTCATTTGCATAATGAGTACGACCGACATTTAGGCTTGGATTTAGAAAGCATTTAAAATAGTTAACAATGGCATTCAAGGCTATAAGGTTCCCACAAATAAGCTTGTCTCGCTTCAATTCTCTAACTATTGCCCAGTTCTCTAAGTATTACCAAGTTTTTGTCCAAGCGACTTGTAATACTCTCTTCGCGATTTATTGTACATTTCCTTATATCATTTATTCACTTCTACATAAAACATACGTACATACGATTTCGGTGTTCTTTTTGCGATAGAGTTTCAACTTTTCAACTTCTCTTGCTTTTCAAAATTCTGCATTCTACCACCCATTTTTATATTAACCCTTACCTTGCTTAGCACTTGAATCATATTGTGCAGATTTGTATACTGTGGTGTCTTCCAAACGGAGATTCTAGCTATAAAAATGCAGTAAGACTGTTAGAAACAACTGACAACGTACCTAGTGATCGAGATATCAGTATTTGCATTGACAGTTAAGCTGCAATCCAAGCTTGGACTCGAACACCATTCGATCGTAGAGGCTTGTACCAACCACAAAGTAATTCTCTACTAGGTGCGATGTACCAGGGAATGAGGTAGCGGGTGCTTTGGCTAGAAAGGATTCGGCTATGAATATATGCTTAGCACATGAATCCATAAAAAGGCTTCTAGAATATCGAAGAGGATTCTAAGTAAGGTTGTGCGGAATCTAACTGCTTACTGCATGATTAAAGAGGAGGTTGAGAAGTATATTCTGTATTCTGATCCAATTTTCCGCATAACATTTATATCTCTTCTTAATGTCGCCTAGTTTGTGGTCCATATTAAATTAGATTGTATTAGTTTTTGGTGTTGTATGGATAAAATATAATTAGCTATACACGAAGATCAATTAAAAAAAATTGTTTTACTGCTTTTCATAAATTTAAAAAAATTGATTTTCACAGTTAAAACAATTCTGGAGAACAGTTCAGATTTTCCATCCAAAGCTGATACGATTGCTGATCTCAAATCTTTGTGCTTAGCACTTTTGGATAATCTTAACGACAAAAATTTGGCTCTTAATCATCAAAAAAGGACAAACAAGTAAGCAAACTTAAACAATAAATATGAAAAAAAAATGAAATATATAAATTTTCCTAAACATTTAAATTCTAGGATTTTGGCTACTCGCATTGGAGAATTAGAGCAGCGAATACATTTACTATCTGGTGATAATGAATCGCAATGCTTCTCACCATCGCAAATACTCTTAAGCGGCTATTGTTCCTCCAGTGTTGACTGTGAACCAAAATCTTCAAATGTAACTGAAGATTCTGGAACAATGTCTTCTGAAGATTCAAATAAAACTTCCCGAGTTTCTGATGATGGCATGGATTCTTTTTCATCTGAATCTAACAGAAGTATATTATCTTCAGAATATGGAAATCCATGTAGTTTTGGTGAAATTCCATCGATATATACTCTGAAAAATGTGGTGAAAAAAGAGGAGATAAATAGCTCTGTGAAAAGGGAAAGACAAGAGGATTTGAAAGATTTACCCCCAGAATTGGCGGATTTAGTACAAAAAACTCTTCATGAATTGGATATGAAGGAAATTGAAGAAAATAAGAGTGAGAATGAAAAATGAAGGATTGTTGTTAACGTAATTTTATTGTTATATACAGTTATAAGTATATTTATCGAAATATGTGTACATGTACATGAAATATGTAAGAACTACAATCTGATTGTAAATATCAAATAAAATACATATTCGAATGAATAGAGAAATAATTGAGAGGGAACGTGTGATCGGACATTCCAAAGAATCCATTGGCATACTCCATCGTACTTATTTATCGAACATTTATCGATAATGCAATTTTGTGATTTTGTTTATAGATCGTAAACGCTGCGAATGTTAGTTATGATCTGACAGCATTTTCTTGCTTGAAAAAAAGAAGCTTTTGCTAATATTTGCTCGGTCGGCTTTGAAGCAAATGTGCCTCAAATTTTTTTTACTTTGTTTAGCTTGAAAATCAGATTTTTTATTTGTGGCATTATATGTCTGTGCTACAATGGTAAGTTTGTATTTTTTTTATGTTGCCAGAACTCAGGGGATACTCTATGATGACGTAGCATTGCCTTGACGGGGAAGGAAGAAGGGATGGGGAATTGAGGATTATTGGGTTGATCCAAGGAGGTGACGGCTATATCTGAGGGGGAGAACAGAGAATGGCAAACTATTCCACATTCGTACTGTTCTGCTTAAGAAGGATTCGGGAAAATTTACGGTACGGTCAAATTTGACTTCAAGGGTGTGAAGGTAAGCTCGGGTTACAGCTCGTGTGGTGGCAAGAATTTTACAAGGGATCAGGCTAGAGATTTTGTTAGAGCAATAGCCATAAAAGTAGCGATAAAAGAGAGATAGACATCCGACAATACGCCGGTGCTGTAGGGAGTCAATAGTTGCAATTGATAAGTCACCGCCGCAAGGAGTTCTTTTGGACTTTGCTTAATGCGGACAACCAACAAACTTTGGAATAACCTGAAGAATAGTGGAATTGCGGCATCGAAGAATAATACAAGCAGATTTGTGCATATCTGGAAAGCAATAACTTCTTGAATCCTTATCAATCTGGCTTTAGATCTCTATATAGTTGCACGACCGCTCTCTTGAAAGTTACTGAAGGCATACGTCTGGCAATTGATGAAGATAAGGTTACTGGACTTTTCTAAGGCTTTTGATAAGGTCAATCATAGGCTTTTAATCAATAAGTTGGGCAACAACTACAATTTCTCACTCTCTGCGTGCAAACATGTGGCATCTTATCTCTGTAACAGAATGCAATTGGTCGACTGCAATAATTTATCCTCTGAGTTCTTTTTAACGAATTGTGTATCTATTTTAGGACCACTGCTTTTCTCCGTTTTCATAAGATTTTGGATAAGATACTCTAAATTTCACCTCTATGCTGACGATTTGCAATTTAATATCTCAATGCCTTTGGGGTTGATTGTTGATGGTGTCGGTAAACTAAATGAGGACCTGTTGGCAGTCTTGAATTGGTCCAAGCAAGATAACCTAGTTCTCAATCCAAATAAAAGTAATTCGATTGTTATGTACAAGCATGCCGTAGACACTCCTTGTTTTCCATAAATTTTAGTCAATGTCCTTGACTTGGAATAGTCACTTTAACAGCATCACTGCTAAGATTTATGTAACTCTTAGTATGCTTTCTCTATCGTCGGCCTATATTCCTCTATCCACTCGACGTATGCTTGCTCATACGCTCATTATTCCTATCATTATGTATCGTTCCGAAATTGTTGCTGGTAAGATGGACTCCATATCAATGCGCAAGATCAATACTGCCTTCAACTCAGCTGTTCGTTACATTTACGGACTTCGAAGATTTGACCATATCAGTGCACATGTTATTTCAGTTATTGAATGTCCTTTAGTGTCCTATATTCATGAAAGAATATTAATCTTTTTATACAATACCCTTAAATATAGAAAACCAGACTAAATGTAAATTATTTTTAATTTTTCTCGTTCTAACCGAACTTCTACGTTAATTAGTCCACGATATATTACTTGTGTGATATCAGAGCGTCAGTTGCTTGTCCAGGCTATTAGGCTGTGGAATTATCTTCCGCCTGCGGTCAGGGGAGCACGCAGTTGAGGTGAAGTTGACAGTTCATTCAATGAGGCAAATTATAAACGTTTAACGCGTGAATATGAGTATCTTCACAGATACCACTTTAGATCCTATATCTGGTCAGCTGAAGATAATATTAAGAGCAATAGTATAAGGCATTTTGGTCGTACATTAACGAACGCTAAGCGATCATCGGCCGGTATTCCTATTAATATGGAATATAATGGCATCTTTTTAAATAATCTTGAGGACACTTGCAAATTATTTGCCAATTATTTTGAATCAATTTACTGCAGTGACTTTGGCGCTGTCTCATTTTCAATACCTAGTAACGCTAAGGCATTTATGGATTTGGGAAGCATTCACTTAAACGAGCGTGAAGTGGAACAATCATTGAGTGTGCTTTAGACTGTGATACCTCTTACGGTAATGATTTATTTCCGAATATCTTGCCTAAACATTGTTGTAGTTCTTTGGCTCTTCCACTAACAATAGTCTTTAATCTATCCCTAGGTTTGGGTTTTTTTGTGTGATTGGAAATTTTCTCTCATTAAATTTCTATTCAAAGCCGGTTCCCGGAATCATATCAACAATTATAGACCAATTGCAATTGCTAAACTCTTACTAGTCCCTAAATGCTTTGAGAGCTTAGTAAAAGATAACATTTATTTTCACTTTAAAGAAGATGTATTTCCTCCTTGCAGCATGGGTTTGTAAGTGGTAGCTCTACTTCCAATAATTTAATTCTCTTCAAACAGATTAGCTGCGTTTTTTTATCTCTCTGAACTGATCCGATTCAATTTTATGTACGTAAAACAACAACAATGCGTGATCCACATCAAGAGCTGGTTCAATTTTTGTAATCCGAAAACTCCAGTTATTCGTCTCACAGCTATATGGCTTTTTAAATATTTTTAAATATATATAGGTTGGCTGCTATTTAATATAAAAATTAACTGTAAAATAAAATGACAGAATCTCAAAATAGAAGGTAATATTTTGCTTAAATAGCAATAAATTTTTAACTTTTACATATTTTTTTACGTAGTCCAAGAAGAAGCTGGGATTGCAAGGAAACAGTAGCTTTCTTACAAGCTTACTCTGCTCGAAGAGAGGAGTTTAACGATACTCGGAAAAAAAATGCGATGTCGAATGTGTTGGCGGATTTGATATTCCAAGGAGTACTAGTAAGTTTGAATTTCTTATTATTTTATAATTTCTACAAAATGTAAGAAAATTATTATCTTCCAGAAACAACCAACGACGGTGGGCATGCTTATTATTAAACTAAAAAATTTGCTCAGAGCTTATAAAAGTTCGAAAGACAACAATAAGCGAACGGGCACGTCCCCCTGTGTTGTTCCTTTTGAAGAGATTTTGGACGAAATTTTTGGAGATAGGCCGATAATCAGCAACGCTCACACAATAAATTTACATGGGGAAAGAGTGGAGCCCATTTCTGTAGAGAGCTCCGAGCCAAATATATCGTTGGAATTGGAGGAGGAGATCGTCTTGGATGGAGCACCTGCAACTGTATCTTGCAAGATAGTCTCATGTGCAGAGCCTATAAATAAAAAGAATAATCGACTCACCGTCCGACAAAAATATTTCAAGGCCAAAATTAATTTGAAAAAAGAATTAGCTCAGGAGAAAATTTTAATATTTAATCAGTATACAGAAGCTAAACTGAGAAAAATGGACGAAGGTGAAAAATCTAAAGAACGAAGAAACTCTGAAAAACTTAGCGTTTTGAAAGAAATTACGGAAACTTAGAAGTGTTAAATATATATATTATTTTAAATAAACCTATTAATTTGTGTTTATAACACCTCTAGTTATTAATTCATTAATTAACTATTGCCTTGGTCGGGTAACATTAGCTGGTGTTGTAATGTCACTGGATTCCTCACCAAAATTACCAAGCAAGGCATGATCCACGGCTTCAGTATTATATTCAATGATGTCATTATTGTCGATGCAAATATTATGTAGAATACACCCACATACAATAACATTCACAAGCATATTTAATGAAGTTTTCTCTGTAAAATGTAAAAGCCTTCTAAAGCGGGTTTTTAAAAAAAACCAAAAGCGTGTTCCACGATTACCCTTGCAGACGAATACAGTTTAATAAACTGACGCTGAGTATCATCCAAGCAGCCAGTATCTTTAAATGGTGGGATTAGCCAATTCAAGTAAGGATATTCTGAGTCACCTAGCAGGAATGTATTGCTTGGAAATGCTACCCTTTCATTTTGTAGGGCTCTTTCGTACAAAGCTGACCTTTGAAGTACTCGACTGTCGCAAACACTACCTGGCTCACCGCAAAATATATCAATAAATTTCTTTTCGGTATTGACAACGCCTTGAAGACAAAGACTGTAGTACCGATTTCTGTTGATATAAATCTCGTTATTTACAATGGGGGCTTTGATTTTGATATGTGAGCCGTCAATGCAACCTAAGACTCCGGGTATATTCTTTGTCCTTTCGAAGATGATTGCATTTTTCGTAGCCTCATCAGGCCATTTAACAAATTCGTGTCTAATATAAACTAGCCAGGATGACACCCTTTTTACAACACACCAAGATGTGGATTTACTTATCCGAATAAATTGCCAAGCTCTCGGAAAGTGTTTGTATTGGCCATGTACAAAGAAAAACATAAATTTCTTTTTCTGCTCCAAGTTTTTTTTCGTCCTCTTACCATTATACTGAGATAAAAATCAGATGTTTTGTATCGCTCTGAAAGGATGTTATGAAATTAGAAATATTACAGCCAAAATCTTACAAAAAGAAATATATTTAACCTATTAAAACAACTGCAATTAAACGAGTTAATCTGAAATGAGCTTTGAAATCGATGTCGCTGTAATTTTGGACTGTTCTTGCAAAATCCTGAACGTTCTCATGGGTCTCACGGTTCGCTCCTGCTTCTGAAGATGATGATGACGACGACGACGCCAAGTCTTCCATCCATCCATCTTCGCTTGATGTACAAAGTAACTGCAGAAAAATTTATTAATTACAACACATGTAGTAGCATTACAAAATTTCTTCATCTAATGCAGCCATATTTACAAATTCTTTACTCAAAATGTAATGCCTTAAAAATATGTCAGTTATAATCTACCAACTTCTAAAACTCAAAGTTCACCATGATCCAGTTCGTTTTTTTAACTTAATCTGATTCTGATCAGATCACAATATAAAAAAACGCAGCTATTGTGTCTGTTGCTATTGAGGATGCCTTTCAGGTGGACGTTATATACACAGATTTTGTAAGTGTACTAAGTGTGTTAAATTGGATTACTTTCGGTCGCGAATTTTCCGGGTTTTGTCTGGTGTTCCGCAGGGAAGCCACTTGGGTCCCTTGTTGTTTGTTATATTTATTAATGATATGATATATATTTTTCGCTTCGCGCAACCATTGCTATATGCTGACACGATCTTAAGATTATAATATCCATTAAAAATTCATCTGAAACTTGCCTACTTCAGTCTGATCTTGATCGTTTACAAGAATGGTGCTTTTCAAATGAACTGGCCGTTTTGCTAAATCCCCTTCATACTGAATATTTTATCGGTAATTTTTTCAATGAGCGGTCTAATGAAATTTTGAACCTTGGTGTCATTTTTGACACGAGACTGGCAAGTGCTTTGCATATTAATCAGGCGCGTAACCAGACCTGCAGCCTAAGGGGGTCACAACTAAAATGTTCGAGGGGAAGGAAAAAGGCGGAAGAAATCACGTTAAAAAAAATTTTTTTTAGACATATTTACGTTATATCACAAAATCCAATTTTCGACTTATTTTGAAAACTTATCGATTGTATTATCCTCTCAGGATGGACATTAAGGACTCATAACCAGATATGCCTTCTCGTGCAGAGATTGTAGAAATAAATGCTGACGCAAGCGATTCTATCACGGGTGAGGTAATTGACTGAGACTGAGCTTGCACCTTGAGTCAAAGGAATGGTAGCAGGAGTGCATAATATGTTACTGACTAGTTCTACTGATGGGAACTTAACTGATCTTGCTTTCTTCTGAAAAAAGTTGTCAATTGTCTTATCAGTCTTCCGCTTTACACTTTCGGTATAATTTCTACTACCATCGCTAACTAATATATAGCAAGCTTACTACTTGAATTAATACGAAAGTATGTACAAGCAAAGCAATGCCAACTACCGCAGAGGAAAGTCAATGGATTTTATATTTATAGTCTTGCCGTCAAAATTCTGAAGAAAAATGTAGAATAAATTTTAGCAGCACTCGAATCAATCCAACTGATCATTTTCAGCCACTAATAGTGTATACAAATTTGAAAGAAAAATTTTGAAGTAAATTTCTAAGAACAACGCTCATAAATATCTTTAGCGACCCAGATCAGCCAAAGCACCAGAATCAATATAAATATTTGGAGCCATGGTCGGCCACAAGTAGTGCATGAAAAATCGAAAGAAAAAATGTCAAATCTTTCTAAGAAAACTGAATGCTTGTGGACTTGTCTGAAAGAGTGGATCACCAGAATCAATCCACCAATTTGTTTGGACCGTTGTCGGTGAATAGTTAATTAAAAATTTTAAGAACAATTTGCAAGTTTATTTCTAAGAAAAATTTAATGCTTTCCTACGAACGTAAAAGTTTTTTTGAACTACTCAGGTTTGAATCAGTGTCGCTACGAGGGTGACTATACGTTGATGATTGCCTGGAGCTAGGGTTGTACTGGAAAAACCCTAAATCAAAATTCGTTATGTCTGTTTGTATGCTTCTGTTGCTAGCTCCCAACCAAGTTGTCCTGTCATCGATTTTATGTCGGAAAATCAGATAGATTAAAAAAAACGTATGATCGCTGTGATAGGTATGATAGATCACTTTTCGACACTATATAAAACACAAGGAAATTCTAAAAAAAAAACGTACACGTTTCAAAGACAAAGAGAAACGAGTGAATGACTATTACACCCACTCCAGACTTTCACTATTACTACTTAAAAAAAGGCAAACAAACGCCCAAAACAGCGTCAGGTGTTAACGCAGCAGCTCTTAAGCTGAAAATTGGGAAAAGTGCGTTACAGCACCGGCTACACATTGTGTCCGTCTCATACGAAAATCGCCCTGTTAAACTTTTACAGCTCACTCTACAGTCCAGCGCCACATCAAATTCATCGCGAAGAAGGTGAGGTAGCGATTGGGGGTAGGGGTCATGACCCCGTAACCCTCCCTCTGTATACGCTCCTGATATTAATTATATTTGCTGTAGGGCTTATAAGATGAATGGTTTTATAAAACTAAAGACTAGAGATCCTCACACGTTAAAAGTTTTATACAATGCCCTAGTTAAATCTGTAGTAAAGTATGTTTCAGTGGTATGGTGTCCTTACACCAAACAACTTAGTGACAGTATTGATAAAATTAAAAAAAATTGCATTGGTTGCATGTTTCACCCAATTATAAATCAAGATGTATGCTTTTGGGGTTACAGCTCTTAGATAATATGAGAAGTATTTCATCTACATTGTTTGTAAGAGATACTCTTTGCTATAAAATTTTCTCACTAGATTTGATAATCTTATTCAATATTTATGTGCCTGGATATTTGCTATACGTGCCTTATCACCGAAACTTTTAGGGGCTCTTTTTTAAATATACATTTCGAAATGGAAGTCACTATACTTATAACCCCGGAGGATACTGTACTTTCTAGATCGCAAGACATTCATAATTGAGAGCTAAAAATTGCGGAAAAAAAAACAATTTCTCGAAGTTTTGCTTTTGCGAAGAATTCTCGAGGACGTGAAGAGTAGGAAAGAAATAGTTTCGGAAGTAAATAGTATCCATCATTTGAGAATACTTCGCTTTTCCAAGATAAACTCGAAGTTTTGACTTAAAACAATTTGATGATCTTATTTTTCGATAATTTTTCCATCTTAACTAAATATACACGAAGTTTTACCTACTCTGAAGAGTCAAGTAGAAACTATAAGTTCTTTATTTATTCCGTTGCGAAATTCATGCGCATTTCAGAAAATTCTTTCATTTCTGACTGACTCTCGACGATAGTGGTGTTTTTTGTCAGCAAAAATCATGCTATCAAAGCCGACAACAATTTCCTTTAATTTTACTTGAAGAAAATGATAAATTTAATCATTATAAAGATATTTTGGCTAAGGTGTGTAACAGGTAATAACTCGTTGACCCGTTTCGATATCGATTCATTTTTTCAAAGAAAACTCGAGTAGATATATGTATAAGGCTATTATATGTAGCCTACATTCAAAAAGTTCGAGATAATTTCGATAAAACGACTCGGAATTGAATCGTTTTTACGATTCGGTATAGCATTCTTTTTTTTCTTTTTCGGATCGATATACATATATCGAATCGAAAACGACTTCGAGATCGAAGTCTTAGTTCACTTTAAGGAATCGTGTTCGATTCGATATCGTATCGCAATGTTTGCTGGGGATATATATGTTACAGTCAAAACACGAAATCCGTCAAAACCCGATTTTACTAGGAAATTCCAGTCTAACAAAGAGCTCTCGGTAATTCTAGTTTTAACTAATATAACACAGTTAAAGCTAGAATGAACGAGAGCACTTTGTTAAAACTAGTATTAACTAAAGAATATTTAGTTAATTCTGGTTGTGGTTGAATTCCCGCGTAGCTCTAAGTTAAATCTAGAACTGACTGGTTACTATTAGTAAATTTTCGTTACAATTGAATTCTCTTGCAATTAAACCTTGATGTTTATTAAGGATGTGGCTATTTATACATACAGTATGTATACGCAATAGGAGAAGGGGGGGGGGGGGTCCCCCTACCACCATACGCGCGCGCGGATGTGTGTGTGGGTATTGGCGATCGGATGTGTGTGTGTGTGTGTGGCTAAGTGTGCACCTACACTTGTGAGCAGCTATTTTCTAAGATGAAGCACACAAAGAATAAAAATATGAGCAAAATAACCTGGAGAATTCACTGAGAGTTGCATCTACTTCGATCGCAAAATATCGAAGCATTATTGTCTCAAAAACAATGTCAAATATCACATCAATTTCACGTTGCTATTTCTTAAATTTTATAATAAAAAATTTATGAATTAATGAAGCATAAATTACTTAAAATTGTTATCTAAGTATGTATGTATATCTTCATTTTTGTTCATTAGCTATCTTTATGGTTCGTATATTTTATATGTGGCCCAATATAATTCGCCTACTTCCAATGTGGCCCAGGGAAGCTGAAAGGTTGGCCACCCCTGCATTAAATATATCCGATTCGCTCTGCCCCAACCGATTATTGTTGTGAGGACATATTTTAGTGAATTGAATATGTGGCTTTGTTTGTCAACTATAAAATTTCCACGGGAATCAGCTATCAATCAAGGGTGCTGTCGTCTACAAAACTATGAAAAGGATTGAAAATGTGAGCTAGTAGATCATTAATAAAAACTAGGAAGAGAGTAGGAGAGAGAATAGAACCTTGCGGTATACCGGCATAAATTATAAAATGGTCGGGAGTTACTTCCAATATAACTTGAATTGAATAGTGGGACTGAAAATTTTTAATCCATTTTAAGAATAAAGGGCTTAGACCTAAGAGCATGATGTCAGACTCTATCGAACGCTTTTTTAAAAGATAAACTAAAAGCGCATATGTCATTTCACCACATAGCTAAGAAATACACAAGAAACAATTTAAATGCAAAATAAATATAATCAGTTTATTTTGAATATTAAAAATAACGCAATAATATGGCTCCTCTCCCTGTCATCAGTACCTACAATTTCTTCGACTTCTAACTCAGATTACAAAAACAAAAAAAACAGCTACAAATATTGTTATTCATAAGCAAACTGTCTAGAAGCCGTTTAACCTTTAAATCCAACCCTGTTGAATTCTATTGAATTGATTTCATGACGTATTACACGCAACAGCTGTTATATTGTTTCCAAACAGAAACCTTTTTCCCATTTGTCGCATGCCTACTACTATGTATTTGATAAAATTCTAGGTTAGGTAGGTCTGCAACTATATTATCTACAATCTCTCGACCGGGTCAAGTTCCTTCCAATGTCAAGGCTGATATTATATGTATGCCCTATAAATTATAGTTGCCATGACTTCGTTATTTTCCCATTTTATGTTTGATCGAAACAACTTTATTCGTTTGAAGTGAATTTTTGTGTTAAGTTAAAAGGTAAAGTTTTCTCTTCAGAAATATTTAAAAACATATTTTTAACATTGGCTAAAAGTTACTTAAAAATTAATTCTAAATTAAAAACAAGTTTTTTTTTAAAAAATAATTGATAATGTTTGTCCATAAAACAATGCACGGCATTGATACAAGTGGAGAGTCGGAAGATGAAGAACCAGAGGGAGATCTTCTTCAGGTATTTAAGTGATTTTTTTTTCAATGTTTATTAATTTCTTTTAAATTACAGGTATTTAAAATAATTTGTGCTTTATATCTTTTCCATTTTTCTTTTTGTTTTTTTGTAACTCAATACAAGTTTTTACGTAATCGAAAATTTTCCCCAGTAGCAATTTTTGTTTGATCGATATCAAATAAGATTGCGAAGATTCTGGGAAATGTTGTTTTTTTTTTTTTGACATTGAGATATTGATAGCGAAACCTTCGAATCCTGCACGGAATGTTGTTATTTAGGTATAAAGATTTTCAACAGGTTTTTGTTTTCAACTGAAGTCGTCCTATTTTTAGGACAACGACAATGAATTTGAAAGTAGGTTTAACGCCTATCATAAGGTGAATGATCTGTGAACGATTAGAAATATTTTATGAGTTTGCGTAGTGTTCATTCTGAACTTGATTTTCATTTTGATTAATTGCTAAATTTTCTGAATGAATTTGTAAATTGTAACGTAAGTTTTTATGGTTGAATGAGAATGAAGAGTCATAAAGTGTGAGTCTTTGTTCGCTTAAATTTAATTTGTTCGTTAGACATAGAAAGATTGGCTTTTGTTTAAGTAACAATACTGAGTTTGATTTACTACAAACATTTATTATCAAATTACAAAAAATAACTGCATTCATAATTATCGATTGATCATTTTTATGTACAAAAATTGCTTACAAACAATAAAAAACAAAATGATAAATTTTACACAATGCAGAGTTCATTCACTGATTAATTTTGTTGACGCATAATATTTGTTACTGCTGCAATGAAGGAACTTCGCATTGTGTAAATGAAATAGAAATTAGAAGTTGGTTGCATAATTAAAATATGCAAATTGTAGGTATGTAAGTAGAAAATAATTATATGTACTCTGTACATTCTTCCGCCTCAAGGTTAAGTGTCGGTAACTCGATGCTGGAATTTCGCTGCTCCTCCTTGATGGACCTTGGTGCTGGGATCGGCCTTACACTCCTCTTTCGTCTGCAGTATATGCAAAGACCGATGGCAATGACACCACATATGATCAGATATGGCATACTGTATAGTGATGTAATGTAGGTCATGGATGTTTAGTTTTGGAATATTTTCTATGCGTTCTTGCTGAAACCTGATTGCATCGTCTAGTTTTTTTTATATCATTATTGTTTACTTCTTGAATTAGTTGTGGCATAGTAATTTTTGACGAATTCGACAGCTGATCTTTATTCATGGTTCTGAATTTAGATATAACCGTATTTTCTGTGATAGGTGATTTATGCATTTTCGAACTGCGATCGTTTGAGCTTATGTATAGAGTCTTATGATTTATAATACAATCTCCTCTTGTTTGAATGATTTCATTGCCGTATAGTGATAATGGTTGTCCTTTATTGTCACAACTGATTTCAAAGGTCAGGTTTTCTCGTAATACAAATAGCCACGTACTTGGCTGGTGTAATCTTCTCCAATAGTTATTCGCTTCTTTAGTTCGTAGTCTACGTATTGATGAGCTCCATTTCACAATGACTTTCATTTGATTTGACAGTGAAGATTGGTTGGCTTAAGTGGCATGTACAAGCTGGTCTTCTGTTAACCTCTCGCACCCTTTGAGATCTTCTTCTTCTATTGGGCTAAATCGATCTTGTCGTCGATTTATGGCCAGATATTTGCTGGAAGGATCGATGTAGATATATTGTTCATTGTGAATAGTAGGAATATTTATTATTTCATACAATCGATAGGCTTCTGTGCTCACCAGAGGAATGTCGAATGTCGAATAGTACATTCTTTCCTGTAATTCTTGTCTTCACATGCATTGAGTTTTAAAGTGTTATTAGAAAGGACTTACTCCCAGTCCATGGTAATTGTACATTGGGTGGTAAGTGTTCACGAATTGTTGTCAGCTGCTCGTTAAGCTGTGCAGGTGTTAGGACGAATGTATTTATTTTTCCATGTTTAATGTCTGTAATGAATGATAGAATTTTTCTTTGTAAACGTTGAAATGTAACTAGGTTCAGAGTTATCAGAATAGCTGCGGAATTGACTGCTTGATGAAGAACTGCCTCATATTGTGAATTATTTAATTGTTTGGTTATTGTTTCGATTTGAGTATTCATTAGATTGAATTGGTGTTGAACAACCTCGTGGTTTCTTTTCATAATGTTGACCTTGTTCTCTACTATTGACGTCTGATTTCGTAATAATTGTCTACCATAATCTTCATTTGCCTTAATTTCACTTATTTGCTTCTCATATTGGTCAGCAAAGTCTTGGTCCAGAATTCCGAACAATTTATTACTGACCGTTCCTATGAATCCAAATGGTGCTCGCTTATTGCGAGTTCGTGGATATTCATTTTGTTGGTATAATATGTCGTTCATTTGTTTGATTTCTAACAATTGATATTTCAATGTTTGGGTAGTGGCATAACATAGACCTCTTGACAGCCGAGTTTCTACATCGCATAACTGATTCAGTTTCCGGATTGATTTTCGGATGCCATAGAGTTCTTTCCAATATTTTGTTAGGTTGTAATAGACTACCAAGTTCCATTCGCTAAAGTAAAATCGCATCGCGGAAATTTCATCAAAATATAATCCTTCGTGGTTATCAAGCTTGGTTAGTCGATACGGTGCGTTGACGGTTTCACCTAGTGCTACGACCAACAAGGTAGTAATGATGAACAGATAACTCAGAAAGTTGGATTTGCGAGCTTTTTTTAATGATGATGATGTCCCAGATTCGTGTCGACTCATCTTTAAATGGCTTGCATTATAAGTCTTTTCACTCCTTCGTCGTTTGTGACAACTTTGTACAGATGCCTTTCGTTCGTCGTTATTTGTTTCCCCTGAGGGAACAGGTGTCGCTTGTATCATTGTGAGAGTCTATTTCTTCAGTTGGCATGTCGCCTAAATTCTTTTGATCATTACTTATCGGCAGCATCGAGATTTTGGTAAGTGGTCGTTTAAGGGTTCCAGATTTCGTTTTCATAGTTACGACTCTGACAAGTCCATCACTTCCCGGATGTACTTTGATTATTCTTCCAAGAGCCCAACGTGACGGAGGTAAATTATCTTATTTTATTAATACGATGTCGCCTTCTGTTGGGTTAGGCTTCTTCTGCGCCCATTTTGGTCTTTGTTGAAGTTTTCCAAGATACTCATTAGACCACTTTTTCCAGAAGTCCTGGCAAAGAATAACTAAATAAAAGAAAGGACACTGTAGAGTGTTCCGATTGTTTTCCATTTAAATGTAAACGGCGAGAAAAGCAAGGAAGGAAGAGAAAAAAATCAAACCCTCTTTGAACATTTTACGAATAAGACAAAAAATGTGAAAGCGAAGATTACATGCAACGAAATAAATAAGAGAGAATGGGCGGAGTTTTCCGATTTTACGCTCATAAAATATTCCCGCGACTTTATGAAAACACGATTTTCTGAAATTGTCCCAATGTTTTTCACAGGAATTCTACTGTTTGTTAGTGAAATCCTATGATATGTGAACAGCACGTTTTTCTGTTTACATTTGTTTTGCTCGAAAGAGATTAAGTGGGGGAATCTCATGCTGGATTCGGGGAATTTTATTTGACAGAAATTTTACATCTCCTTTTAGTGCGTTGTTCATTGCGAAATTTATCTTTTTCTTGCCAATTGGAGGTAAGGTTACCCAATGTACATTATTATGAAAAGTTTGAAAGGATTTTGAGGGATTTAATAAGATTTTGTCATTGGGGTAATCCTACGTTCTCTCGATTTTTGTTTTTAACTCGTTATCTCAGTCGCACTACAATAATGCATAGCCAAGTTCTTTTCCCCCATTCATGCAAAAGACAAAAGTATATGAGATTAACCCTTTCAGTCTAAAAAAACACGGAAAATTTCCAATTTTGTTCGCCCTTGTCTCTACTTATATTTATTTATACTTTGGTCCTGGTACATCTTTTCCACTCTGTCCCATCTCTTAAGAAGACCAGTATTGGTTTCTAAGTAGTCCTTATCTGGTATTGACAATATAGGTGCACCAGTTAAAAAGTGACCGGGTATGAGCACTTCTAAGCTTTCTGGGTCTTGTGTTAATGGACATAATGGACGAGAATTGAGACACCCTTCTATTTGTGTCATTAGTGTGGTCATTGCTCCAATTGTTTTATACTTTCCATAATTCATTTATGTGCCTACATATGTATATCTAAGCGAAGTTTTAGAAAATTTGTTCTTTCGTTTTCCACAATTATCTTGTGTTTTTATAATGAGTGGATACGTTATCGTAGTGGATTTTGTACTTAAATGCAACATACTAAGAAAAAGTTGTGTTCTGCTCTGTGTAAAAGCATTCAGTTTTCGTTTCAGCATTTTCCAATAGTTGCTTTCAATCCAGGGACTGCTTATCAATGGAATGTGGCCAATCTATAATAACTTAAATTTTTTTTCTTTTGATTTACGTCATTGATTTACTCCTACTCTTGATTGTGTTTACAGATTTTCGTGTGACAATCTACAGCTATTGACAAAAATTTACATAAATCTCCAAGCCGTGGACTATTGATTAGGTAACCTTCCATAATCTTGTTGTTGCATTTAAACGCTTCTAGGAACTCTAGAACTCATTGGAAAAAAACTTCGTTTTGAATTTGTAGCAACTCACTCAAAACTTTATTGCCTAGTTCGCGTCGTCCTTTCAAACATTTATCCTGTTGAATATCTGAAGTTTGACCACTCGACACAGTTCTGTCGAACATGTAACAATTTACTGCAGCCTTATTTACAATTTTCTTGATTCAAACTTTTTTGTTGAGCAAAGAAACCATTCACGATGTTAGAAAGGGTAAGGCATACGAAATGATACCAGGAATGTCGTAAATTTTCACTGTTTGGCCCGGATGATTCCTCATCCATGAGTCGCATGCCAGTGTTCATATATTTTTTCAAAGGCTCATACACGCTTTTGTCCAGCGGCTGTAATTTGTGTGAGCAATGCGGGGGAAACGATAATATTGTGACCCCATTGCCTTTGCAGTAATCGAATCTATTGATAAATGTGACTCGTGATTATCCAAAAGTAGTATTACTGGGTTTTATTTAGAAGAACGTATATGATTAACAAAATGTCTCAAGAAATCAACGAAGTGGTCAGCTTCCATCCAGTCAAAAGGGTTTGCACCACGCACACTGCCAGGAGGACAAGATGAAACGAAATGGTCTCGGTAATACCCTCTCGGGAAAATGAAAAATGGTGGTACAGTATTTCCCGTGGCTGAAACTCTCCTGAGAAGTCAATTTTCTGACCAGCTGGAGCCCTCGTCTGGCAACTACTTTGTCGGACTTTTGTGTGGTTATAATTCCTGTTTCATCAACATTCCAAATGGCACCAGGTCCCAATTTCAGACGATCTAACACTGTTTTCAGATTATTCAAAAATAAAGCAACGTTTGCTTTATTAAAACTGGAAGAAGCTCTTGCTAGACTTGTGGCTCTTGGAGTTCTAATTGATAACTCGGGATGTCTTTTCTCATAAAAGCATATTCCCAGGCCAATTTTCTTACATATTTTTGTGACAATCCATAATAAATATCGGCTGCTTTCTTAAGGTACGCCTCAAGAAGCTGCTTTTGGTCATCATTGAATACCTAACAACATAGAAACTGTATGATTAGGTAACTTTGATTGATATTGTTGGTATTTAATTTGTGAAAAAAATTTGAATTCATTAACAGGAAAATTTTAAAGTAAATATGGTAATGATAAAATGATGGTTAAATGAAAACATACCTGCCGAATTCTGATGTATCCGACATTTGTAGTTGGTATTTTGTTCTGACCTTCGATCTCCTCTTGTGTAACCTTGGAACAAAACAGTGTCAGTGTCCTATCAGGTATATTGAAGTCCTTGGCAACACTTTTTATAGATTTTTTATTCAATATCACCTCCCTATTATTTCTGGTAGAGTTTTCCCTCTCTCCCTTTTTCTATTATAATTGCGCATTCTCCGAAATAAAAATTGTAAGCTGAAATAATACTTTACGAAAATAGGTACCAATAAGATTTACATATTACACTTAATATATACAAATTTTCAAAAGCAAACAATAAATTTTCTATAATTTACGGTTTGGGGCTAGTTGTTGAATGCGCCAACCGACCCTTAGGGCCGTGCGCCAACAAGCTCCGTCTGGTACATTTCAACATTTTGATAAAACAATTCGTGTAAATGAGCTGTCAACATTTTGATTTCATAAGGATTTTGAAGCTTACAGACAGCTGAATCTCACAACAAATTAATCAACACACATTAGTTCTTTACAGATATCTAGCATGATAACATTAGTAGTATTAGAAAAATTTACTCACCGTGGTAAAAACCACAAAAGGCTTAAACACAATTGCGACGACAGACGACAAACGACGACGATATATCGCTGTCAAACTTCTAAAAGTACAGCATCTTATGCGAATGCACCAAATTGCGACGACCGACGTTGAGCGATCGACGACATTTTCGCCGGGATTGATCAATTGCCGTCGTCGCTGTAGTCCTACCAACAAAATTAATCGAATGAAATGGTTGTGGCATTCACTTTTGTCTTTTTCAGGTGGTAGCACTCCGCGGTAATTTTAAAATAATGAGCTTTGAGTAAAAATTGATCGAGGAAATGCGAAATCCATAAAATAATTTATAGTTTACAAGACAGGCAAGACAAGTGGACAAAAAAGACGTGGATTGGATGGATATTTCAAAGCGTTTAATTTAGTTAATTTCCGCATTTTCAGTTTTTTTCACACTTTGGTCCATTGCATTTCTCTCAATATAATATAAAATATTCTTGATAAAAATCTCCTTTTAAAACGCTCGAAACATTTAACAAATGAAATTTCAATATCTTCTTCTTTCACAATCGTCGCTCACCGCCTGTCGTTGCAATTGTGTTCCCAATTTTTCGACTGCCTGTTACGCAACGATATTTTCGCTGTCGTCTGTCGTTCTGTCGCTCTGTCGTCGGAATTGTGTTTAAGCCTAAACACTGTTATAAAATTCAGAGGCTAGAACAATGGCGTGACGACTGCCTGGTCACTAGATGTGCGTATCAGTGCTGGCAACTGCCAAGTAACAAATTTACCGTGTGTTCGTTAAATTACCCCTGCGCCTATTAGCTCCAGTGTCCCCTATACCCTGGAAGAGAAAAAAAAAACGGCTGCATACATAAATACTCAAGTTTTGAAAATAATAAAAGAAATTGGTTTTGGACAAATTTGAAAGTTGTTGAGGAATTTTTATCACCGATATCAAAAGAAATACATAATATAGAATCCGACAGTGGTTTATTATCAGAAGTTCGAGTGGCTTTTAAGACAATTAAAAATAAAATTGAAACTGTTACACATACGGGAAATTGTTTTGAGTTTATAGATCAAAAGAACAACGTTTTAAATTTTGTAGAAATCCGCCGAAAGTTCTGTGTACAGTCAATTCATCTAGCCACATGCATGCTGGATCCCAGATTTCATAATTCTGTTGATCTTAATTTTGAAGCTTTGACTTGAAAGGAGGGCTCCTATCACGGTCTTTGATGAGAGCTTGTTAATTTTCTTTAAACCGGATAGCGTGCGGATTCGGGAAAGCTTGTGTCAAAATATGTCAAGTTCTTTTTCTTTGGTGATGTATGGAGGAAGCTGGTCCAAGGGAAGAAGTCAACACTCGTCATCGAGTTGTTTCACATTCTTATACCCTAGACAAACTGTCTCCATAATGACTTAGTTTTTAATTAAATTGAGTCAAATGTGCAGTGTGTCACAAAAATGAAGTCCATCAAGGATCCATTTGCAACATTTTTTGCTTCGTTTTCAAATTGACCAAATTTTACTCCATTTAGTGAAATCGCAGTAAAAGTGCCACCTACCGTCATTAAAATGAGCTAAATTTATTGGAAAGTGAAAAGTTTTTCCAAATAAAGTTAGCAGTGACAGCCATCAGCTGATCATGGAATAAATTTCTTTGTCGCTTACTACTCTTTTTGGTCTCTTTGAACAATAAAAATTGTCTTCTACTCAAAATGCTTTGAAACTACAGTAAATACTCGCAAATTTTCTTGATAGCATTTAATTAAATTATTGAACTCTGCCATGATTTTTACTCACATTGCGTAACTGACATTCCATATGAAATAATTTCCATCCATAGTCTGTCACCTCTTCATTTCCTTGTCATTATGGGCGCAGTCTGTATAGGGTATTAGGGTATGGCGGTTTTACCATAGGACACAGGCTACATAAAAATATGAGTAACGGAGTATCGTTTCGGTATTTTGAGATCAGGCCTTGAGCCTAAAATTATCGCTCCAACAGAAAAATTATATTATAACAAATTACAGCCAAATATGTTATCTTTACAAACTTATTTATGTAAAGCTCAAATTTGCAATTTTTGCAATCTGATAAGCCGTCAGCTGTGATGACAATTAATTCATTTTTTAAGAAATTATCTTTAATTTAACATTGTGGAAATGAAAAAAATGCTTACATTTTTCAATTAAATTTTTCCGAAAAATACATGTTTCGCATTGAAAAAAAAACGGGGTTTTTCAAAGTTGCCATGTTTCTTTCCCTTAAGTATACCATTTGTATTTTTTAAATTTTTCTTGAAAAAAAACCCGAAAAAAACCGAAAAAAACCAATAATTGGTTTTTGCACGAAAAAAACATTTTGTTTTTTTTTCAGAATTTTTAACCCTAGGTACTCTTCCTATGGGTACCAGGTTACAGCAATATAAGTGGAAACGAAAATGTGAACCAGTTCGCTCGTTTTCGAGCGATCTCTGAGGTTTTCTTCTCCACAATTGGGATTGCACCAAAACAACTCACTTCCAATATTTCGGCGACTTGGACCGTCTGCCAACACAGTCGTCTTCGAATAAATTACCCCTCGGATAGAACTACAAACTATGCGTGAAGTCTAACCCAAACTTAACGAAAAAGCTACTGCGGCTTAACCCTCGTGTCAATTCTAACTTGACACTCATTTCTTAGGGATCAATGGTTGGGATTAACGAGCATTAGCTTTAAAATGTGGAGGGTGAAAAGTGGGTATTGTAGCGGCTTAAGTTATTTTTCCCAATCCGTCCATCCATCAAAAAGATTTATTTTGATAAAAAAATATTAATCACCCTGTAGGTAGGTACGCCAAAAACTATTAAAAGGAAATTCCATTAACATTATCTCAACAGTTCAAAAACCGACAGGATTAAAACCTAAAAAAAAATTACGTTTGAAAATCACATTATTGCGTGTATACTTTCCATAATGGGGTTTGTTTAAGTTGTTGCTGTTTTTGTATTATTATTTTTATAAAACTAATTTAAATAAATTGTTTTCTTGTTATATTAAATGGTTTATAATAATACTCTTTCCGCATCAAATTTCCTATTGAGCAGAATTTTCAATTTTCTTTTCAGCAGAAAACTTGTTTTTAAAAATTTTTGCTCCGATATTTTTCCTAGGAATTTTTTCAGAATTGAATATTTGATATATTCTAATTTTTTTTATAGAATTTTTTTGAAAGCAAAGAAAATTTTGCAAAGAAAAAAAAATCTTTTTGACACAAAGTAATTTTTAAAAAAAAAAAATATATTTTTTGATTTTTGCATTTTGATCATTTTTGTGGGGTGTTGAAAACATTAAAAAATGGATGATGAACAACAGCGACGACGAGAAGAATGTGAACGTAAAGCAAGACGAGGGGAAATGGATCCTCGTTTGGAGTTTGCATTTCAACTTTTAATGGATGGCACTGGACTACCAAGACATCAAATTATGGATCAAATTTTTGAAGGCGATATGGTAAGTATAGTTTTGCAGTAGTAGTGTACGTAGTTTAGTTGTGTTCTATTATTTGAATATGTTCTTCAGAATCACTTCAGTTAATAAACCAAAATAAAAGATATACAGAGATAGATAATCAATAAGTTAAGACAAATGTTGGTGTGCTATTCTTGTATAGAGTGGGGTTGTTGTAGATCCTTCAAAGCTTCAAAGTAAAGTCCTCCGAAGGCTCGAAGCATGAACGTTTTGCCAAATTTTTGAAGCACATATTTGTCAGTGTCTGCAGTGTTGCAAAATACGAATTTGTTGTCAAAGCTTAGAAATTTAAGATGTCGCCGTCAAAATGATGGTCAAATTTTGCCTTTATGGTTTCATTTGACTAAAAAACTATATACATAGGGGGGGGGAGGAGAGATCGCATATTCCCATTTTGATTGATTTTAACTTCATTTACTAGTTCACGATCAAATTTTGTAATCTTCCATATACTGTATCCTTTTGACGGTGAGCAGTGAGCAGTATAGGCTTACCATAATTATACTTAATTATGCTTAGCGTTATTTTAAAATTTAGTACTAAATATTATTATCTAAATACATCAAAAAAATTTCAAAACTTTCGAAGCTTTCATAAAAAATTAAATATGGCGGCATATAGAAGGTTTGAGAGGATTTCATTTATAGATATTATTAATTTAAAAGTTCCAAATCAATATCTGAGTACTTTCTAGGTGTCTTTCCTATCAAGTTATGTACTCGTACATTTTTTACAAGTCCAATAAGGTAGCTTATCGAAGGAATAAGGCATATACCTACTTAGATCATTTACGAACTTAAACTCAATTTCTTTCTTAATTGCTTATATTCCAAATGGACACGACAATCGGGTCTAGAGTATCGTGTAGACGGACAGATGTTTAGTCGGAACGTATAATTATTTCTCAGTGCTCAGTGTTATAAACTTAATCATGGTATAACATTAACAACAATGTAAATGATACTTTTAAATTATACATTATTAAGCTTTAAAGTCTTTTAATATACCTATTCCTATTAATTCTGTTGATCTAAACCTTGCAAATCTCCTACATTAGCTCAAAAAAGATGAGACTATCAAATATCCTTCTTCTTTTTTTGATCGTCAGAGCAGGACATTCGGAGAGCACATGTCGAACTGTCAGCTACGACACGAATCATTAAACTCTAGGCCCAGTCTCCTAGCATGCTGTAATCTATGGCCTAATGGCCCATTAAGTTCTTTGGTATCCGTTTTACACCCTTCTAAAGAGCTTCATTGTTTTCTTCTTATTGTATACATGTCATAACTGCCTCGCAGTACCAGCAGGTGTCCCTATTGATCTATACCGGTGGTTAGCATTCTTGTAGCTTTCATTGGTGATGTCGTTTTTCAGGACTCCAATCGGGATTCTCATATACAATATTGTCGAAAAACTATTTTCGCCATTTAACATTGTGCCAGACTTAGTATTTAGTGGATTTGTTAAATATGCCGATCACCAATGCGGCAGGACGTTATGGTACAGCGCTACAAGCTTAGATGATGGTTCCTTCTCTTGCTGTAGGTTCAATATAGTTGACTCAGTGGTTGATGAGTTGCGGTTAGACGCCGAGCTATTTATTAGCTCGAGTATGAGAGTTGATTGTGGCTGTTGCGCTTCGATGTGATCAAGCTACGGGAGAGCTCGAGCTTGGATGTGCTTGTAGCTGTTGTGCTTCAAGAGCACCTTCCACCGAAATTGTTCAAAATTCAAAAAATTCAAAGAAAATCTACCATAAATGCAAAGTGATGAAAATTAAAAATACAAGATGAAACATAACCAAATGGAAAAAAAACTTACTAAAACTTTACATTGTCATGAGTGCCCCTTATATGTTAATCTGAAAATAGAAGAACAACCCCCCTCTGAAAGAATCCACCGTCCCGGCCCGACGAATAGTATCAGGCTGCTTTGCAAATACTTGAAAATAGGAAGCAGAAGTTTATTAGTTCTAGAGGAGCGAGGGAATCTCAGCTCGTTATGCTGATAGGATGGCAAGCCAGAAATTAACAATTTGAAAAAAAATAGACAATTACGAAACTGAAGGTACGAGGACAGGCTCATTCCTAAGACTTGGCGGACTAAATGAGAAACGATTTCGAATCTGCGTAGATTAAAAGTATAACGAACAGCAGAATTGAGAGCAACTTTAAGTTTTTGCCAAGATAGCGAATCGAGGTTCCCATAAACTACGTCTCCGTATGCCAGGATCGGTATGATTAGGGTCTTTACTAAGCATACCTTGGTTTCCAATGAGGTAAAATGTGCAGAGTACCTTAGCCGCCTAATGCAAGCAAGAATCTTCGACACAGAAGAGTTAATGTGGTCGTTCGATGTTAATGTTTTGTTTATGACAATACGAAGATTAGTGATTTTATCAGCGTAATCTATGTATAGGACTCCCATTAAGAGCTACGGGAGGTAGCATTCCCGTCTCGAATCTACGTTTAAAAATAGCAATGCATTTACATTTGCCGGGATTCAATCGCAGCAGGTTCTTTGATGCCAAATCTGCTATTTTTGATAAATCGTGATTCATATTGCTAATACACCCAAGGGCATCACTAATAGGTTTAGCATAGTAGATTTGTACGTCATCTGAGTATATATGGATTTGAGAATACCTGACCACGGAGGTTATATCGTTGAACAAGACGGAAAAGAGGAGGGGAGAAAGTGTAGAGCCTTGTGGTACTCCAGACAGGATAGGTAAAACTGAAGGGGTATGATTACCAGTTTTAATAAACTGCTTGCGATCAGACAAAAATTTCGCTATAAAGCGAGTAGCCCTATGGCTGAAATTGTATAATGTGGATAGTTTCATACATAAAATATAATGGTTGATAGTCAAATGCCTTTGAGAAATCTAGTAGGGTAAGAATAGTAAGAAGATCATTGTCCAAATTCACGCGAATATCATCGGTAATTTTAACAAAAGCTGTAATACAACTATGCCCTGGACGGAAACCAGATTGTACATCCGACAAAAAATTTTTGGAGTTGACATAAGATGCAATTTGATTTTGCATAATCTTCTCCCGTACTTTTGATAAAAACTGGAGAATACTGATGGGGCGGAAGTCCTCAGGCGCGCAGCATTATGTTTTTTTTGGATAGAGATGACAGCGGCTAATTTCCATCATTGCAGGAAAATGTGAAGATGAAAGACACGTATTTATAATATGGGTAATGGAAGGGAGAATATAAAGTGATATTAGCTTGACAAAGCGTGGAGGAATGTTGTCTGATCCTGTGGAACTTGATTTTATAGAATTAATAACTTGAAGAACTTCCGAGACATCAACTCCACGAAAATCAAATGCCTCATTGTGATCGTTTCGCGGGGTCCTACATACTGCTGAGGAAGCAGACACATAAGGACTATATACGGTCACGCATGTTGGCCAACTCTAGTAGGACAACAATGTTGTCATGCAAATTTGACCGTGTGTGGGCCTGTTTGCGGTGTGACACGCAGTATGTCAAGCGATTGGACGAACATCAAATTAGTTTGATTTTTAGTGGCGGTGCAACGTGTTTGACAACATATCGAACCGTGTAGGGCGATGTTAGGCACGCATTCGTCTTTCTTGACTGAACTCTATTGATGAAAATATAACAATTACTAGTTCTGGCAGCTCCTGATATGTATTCCTGTCCTAATGTTGAACAGCATGTTTGACAGTGTGTGGAGAAAAAGCTTCCAGTGACATACCAAGTTGGAGAACATGTGCACCGTGTATGGGCAACTTTTTAAAGGGCCCATACACGGTCACGCATGTTGGCCAACTCGAGTAGGACAACGATGTTGTCACGCAGAATTGATTGTGTGTGTACCTGTTTGATGGTATGAAACACAGTATGTCAAGCGGTTGGACGAACATCAAGTTTATTTGATTTTTAGGGGCGGGGCTACGTGTTTGACAACATATTGTACCGTGATAGGGCGAGGTTTGTCACGCTTTCTTCATTCTTGAGTGAGCTCTATTGAACTAAAGATAACAGTTAACAGTTCTAGCCACTCCTGATATGTGTTCCTGTCCTAATGTTGGACAGCATGTTTGACAGTGTGTGGAGAAAAAGCTTTCAAGTGTGACATACAAAGTTGGACAACATGTTCGCCGTGTATGGGCCGCTTTACTTACAAGGTATGCTATCTAGAAAACAAGTCTTCCAAATTGATGCCGAGAGAGAGGTGTAGTGTTGCTGTTGGTTGTAACATATATCGCAAAATTAATTGTATGAAGTTGTTTTTGTAATTTTGTGGTTGCTTTCCATATAAAATTTGCCATCTTTGCAAAATAAATTAAACTACCAATACCTTTTTTTTTTATATTACTAAGCTAAGCTTAGGATGATGTCATCAGCGAAATTATGGATGGGATTAAAAGTACGAGATTTGTATGATTTTTAGGTTTCTGAATAAAATTACCTATGTACAAGAAATAATAAAAACTGGTGGTGTGTACATGAAAAAGTTCTTAGAGGGGAGAAAAATTCGGTTTCTTAAAGTTTTGATTAAAAAAAAAAAAAACTGAAAACCTTTTTCAAAAATCTAACCCATCCTTCATTTGGATTGAAGAGTTTCTAATATTTTGCTGAAAATCTCAAATCAATATCATTAAAATTGTGGAAAATATAAGGGAGGGACAAAATGCTTGCAAATTTATTCAGCCTCCCTTAAATAGGAAATTTGTCAGTCCATTTATACCTATATACATATGCCAGTGATGGCAGTAAGTTCCTACTTATTTCACCAGCTTCCTCTTTATTGAGAAACACAATACTTGTTCGCATAAGTTTCAATATCATGAAGTTTACAACTTTGTACACTATTTTTTTTACAGTGCTCTTATGTAGGGGAGAGGGAGGGACATTTGAACAAATTTTAGTATTTTGCCTTACGGATATTCAGATTAGCACTTTTCTCGTCCTCCAGCATTTTGAATAGCTAAGTTGGACGCTTGGTTTTAGTTTGTAATGAGTGTGAAGAATAAAGCTGTGAATAGATTTGTTTTGTAATAACAGTTATAGCCTTACCTTCATTTGTCCAAAACAACCCCATCCAGGGGTATATTTTAACACTATGTGAGGTAGATTTGAACTAAGATAATAACAGCTACAGAAATAAAAAAATTAACGAAAATTAATAAAATATTTCATTTTATTATGAAAACATAAACGAAAATCATAAAAAACCTTATTTAATTTTTTATAGATATCTTTTTAGTTCATATTGTAGATAGATCTTTCAGCTTCTTTGTTGCTCTTTCTCTTGTCTCTTCTTCATTCCTATTTTTTCATATGTTCATATGTGCCCCCTTTTTTGTTGTTCAAAAGTACCCCCCCCCCCTCCTTAAATAACAATCAAACACGATTTTCTCTTAATACATATATATTCAATAAATTTGCGATATTTATAATGGAAGATGATAACAAAAATACTCACAAAGCAAGTTTACACGAAGAAAACTATCCACGTTCAAAGTCCACAACACTTTATCCAAAAAAACATTTTTTTCTTTGCACTGCATAGTAGCATACACAACTCGTTTCCATGAAAGCTGAGCTCAGATTGATCTTGCAGTACATAAGATTGAGGTAGCAGTGTTGCCAGCTTTTATGCCTGAGATGATTAATTTCTGTAGTGCTCACATGTCTCAGGAAATTCTCTGTTCAAATGTTCCCCGTTCTCCCCTATCCCAAAAACACTTCCAACAACTCTATACTCTCCACATGATGCTAATTTTTAGAGTGTTACTGCAATTTGTTTTTCCACAGGCGTGGTTCTACTGTTCTTAGCTGTGTTCCATTGGGCTGTGTAAAGTACTCCCAAGTACTTCTACCTACTCGCAACTACTCATGCTCTTGTCCGCGAGTAGATGTGCTGAGTTATTTCGCAAGAATTTTCCGCTAGGTGGATTTGGATGCTAAGTGGTTATTGAAATGTCAGATAGATGAAATTTGAGAGAAATTGTTTATAAAGAAAAAATTAACTCATCGAGAACAGGAGAATTATTCAAATATATATATAATCGTTATGAAAATAAATACGGTAATAACTTTTAATATATAGTAAATATCGAACAGAGACGAATTTTTATCTTTAAATTTTCTAGGTAGTAGGCACTGCTTGAGGAAGTAGCTCGAATATAGGTCCAGTTTTTCATTTTCAGTTGCCTTTAATGAAATTAATTTGAGTAATATAGATCCTAACTATTACATAAGAAACTTGATATAACCGAAACGTAACAGAAATGTTTGAAATTGGAGGTTATGTTTTACACTTGACAACACAAACTTGCGTTCCATTCGGAAAGTGCTCGCGAGTACTTTACACAGCTATTGTAAGCAGAGTTTTCTTTCGGCATCAAGAAAGGACGCAATTCATCGCATAAATATGTAAACACACTCTTGCTCTCAACCGGAAATCTTCGATCCATTGTCGATCTGAATATGTTTCACACATTAACATCCAATGGCTATCGCTTCTAGTGAGAGATCCTCGATGGAGGCATGAAGAGTGTTACATTTTGCAGGAAATTATATTGGTGTCGATTGTACACCATCTTCTAAGTGCTCTGATGAAAGTAAAAAAATTTAGGTACCTAAAAAAATTGTCATTAATTGTTTACCTTAGTTGATTATTATAGAACCGTTTGTGTTTTTTTAATCATTTGGAAAGTTGAATATCCATAATTCAAAATTGATTGTAAAAATGACAGATTTAAAATTAGTTTATTGTAGGTTATGTTGAAAAAGCACATAAATTCAATACCGAAAAATACCGAACCGGTCTGAATGGACCAATCTGGTCAACACATAAACGCGCGACAATAGCCACATAAAAGTCATTGGAAAAAACAGTCATTTTGATTGTAAAGATAATAGAAAAACGGTTATTTTGCAACATAGATACAAGTGGAACGAAGTAATTTTACAGTTAGAACATGAAGTTATGTGTATAGTGAAAAAAGAAACATTTTAAGCAATGCTGGTTTTTCTATTTTATGGCCAATGTATAATCAAGGAATACAAACTCATCCTATAATTTCTGGGTAAGTGGAGTAGGAGAGTTTATGATAAAGTTCAGTTTTCACCTTGTCTCTTCATTTGTAATTAGGGGAATCCTGACAAAGAATCAGCCACATCGCGGATTCCAATGTTGAATTTTTATAATTCAAAGTTGTAGTTTAAAAAAAATTTGGGTAAAGTTTCTAAAAACACACAATCTCAAATAATTCCGTTTACTCTACTTTTATGTATCCCATTTTATAAAATATTTTTATATGAAGTAGCTATACATATATTATGGAAATCGAAAGTGTTCTGGACTGTATTCGTATATGCATTTAGTAGAATAAAATGTTTTATCACAGCTATCCTTGTAGTCGTTTTCTGTAATCAAACAAAATTTGCTTAATATTTTTCGAAATATGCATATTAATAATTCGAAACTTACGAATGTTTTTACACGCTTCTAATGCTTGACGCGCCACCTCTTGCAGCTCTGTCGGAATAATAGTGTTTATCTGGGCTAAGGTTTTCTGATAGCTCATTTCACCCTTCTTTGTTAGCTGTAAATCATGTGAAAATTAAAATGGTATATGTTGATTACAGAAATATATATTTAAATTTAAGAATAAAGATTATGAGTGTAACATAATTATTCTAAAAGTAAGTATGCATAGTAGAAACTAGAATGGCATATAGTGTGTGCAATAGTTCTAGTATTCTCTTTATAAGCAGCCATGAAAAAGTGTTTTCATGAAATTCTTTACAGATAACTCTCTCAAACTCATGTAAATTGCATATATATACATAGGTATTTAGGGGATAATTCAGAGCGGCCCCAACAAAGGAATTGGTCAGCACCTTGTTGAGACTAAAAGCAGATTGGAGATCACTTTGGTATACCAAATGATCAACATTGTAAACTGTAAGCTGTGCAAAAAGCTTGAATGTTTCTAAACATTCCCCTAGTCTAATGTAAACTGTATATAAAGGATCGAAACATCAACACTAAAAATGTGAATTTTATTCAGAGAAGTCGTGTTAAACTGCACCAAGAATTTAAAATTAGTATTTCCCCAAGTCACAGAAGTTTCATTGGTTGGCGCAATGAATGACGACAGAAATGGCAATGATAGTAGAAAAAGTATCCAAAAACTAAATTCTTGGAAAAGCATTTTTTTTTAAATTTTTATTAAGCAGTTTATCCAATAGTTAACAGCTTACACCAATTGCTTACTACTGATTTAATTTGAAAACAGATATGTCTATAAAAGAAATTTAATTAGAAGAAAAAACGACTAAGCCTAAGTTAAAACAAAGAGTAAAACACAAATACAAAACTTCAACTAAAGCTAAGGCAATGTACCCAATAAAAAAAAAGATTAAACAAAATTAACGTTAGAGGAATTAATAATAAAAAATTACACTAAAAGCAATCAAATACAAATTAAAAAAAACTTTTTAAATAAATAACTTTTATAAGTAACTTGCACTATACATAAAAGTATATAAAATAATTAAAAAACGAGTTTTCAAACAAAAGTGAGGCCAAGCCGCATAAAAAGTAGAAAATAAACTTTTCTTCACACACAGAGGTGAACTCAGATTTTTTTATTGGGACAATTCTCTTGAATATTCTTTCTCTTGATGAATCAAATCACTTATTACCTCTGATTGATCATACTGGAATAAATCGGTGATTGTTAGCGAATAAAATCTGAGTCCACCTCTGTGTGTGAAGAAAAGTTTATTTTCTACTTTTTCATGCGGCTTGGCCTCAGTTTTGTTTGAAAACTCGTTTTTTACTTATTTTATTTTCTGCCTTTTCAACGTTAACTAAATTGTTATTACGTGATGCATGGAGATATTTTAAAACAGTTTTATGACGGCTCAAAAGACACTGATTTGCTGAATTTTCCCGATTTTCCATGTTTTCCACAGACCTTTCCTATTACTATGAAATTTTTTTTAAAAATTTACATGAATTTTCCGATTTTTCATGCAAGTTTTCATGATTGTTGAAGAGAAAGTATTGATGCCAGTAGGACGGAAAAAACATGATTCCGCATAGCTTATAAAACTTTTTTGTTGGAAAATTTTACGGAAAAGTCGGAAAATTCTGGAAATTCCAGGAAAATTGGAAAATTCTGCACTTTTCCTGATACAGATTTATCACTAATCATATCGATGAAAATTTTCCGATTATTTTTCAGCTGTTCCGGGTTTTCCATGGAATTTTCCACAAAATCAACTTTATGCAACTCATTTCGCCTACAACTTTGTCTTAGGTATGCAAAACGCTGAAACTCTTCCTTGGTCGGAAAATCTCCGGAAAAGCGTTTTACATGAATTTTCCTCGATTTTTTATGCAAGTTTTCACCATTGTCGGAGAGAATGTAATGAAGCCAGTTGATAGGGAACTTGATCCTGCATAATTTAGAAAACTTTTTTACCGGAAAATTTTCCCGAAAATTTGGAAAATTCCGGAAATTTTTTTCGGAAAAATCGGAAAACTGTGCATTTTTCCTGAAACGGATGTATCACTAATCAAATTTGTAGCAAATTTTCAAATGATTTTCGCCCGATTTTCCGGGTTTTCCATGGAAATTTTCGGTTCAAATTTTGATAGATTCAATTGTCACGCGACATAAACTTGTGTGCCAAATTTCAGCTCGCTGTGATGACGAAAAGTGGGTCTACGAGAGTGTCGAAAATAGTAAAAAAGAAATATACATATAAATAACTAGCCAGACGAATTCGTGTACGAGTTAAAGGGAATGTCCTCAAAAATATATTTTTTCTTTCTCAGTGTTATAAACAAGAAAAGTTTCGTTGCAAAATAAAATATGCTACAATTCAGATTAAATCTTAAAAGTTTGCACATCCATAGCTCCATATAATCACAATTGTCTAACTGCAATCATTTACGAAAGTTATTTATTTTAAAAGCTTTTTTAATATATTTTTTTATTTTCTATTTTCTACGTTCTCTTGCGAATGTAGTGGTGTAAATTTTTGTTCTCTGTGGTAAGTAGTTCATGGTAGTTCAGAAGATTATCGCACTTTAATATGTAAATACTTCCATATCGAAAAATTTGTATATGAAAAAACTGTTTATTAGTCATCAAAACTCATATAAATATAAAAATAAATTAATTGACAATACAGTTCGATAGAACTATATAGTGGTTGCGAAAATGCTTTCTTGTTATAATGTCATTGTATCATTTTGAACAGTTTTGCTCGCACTCAGTCGGTAAAAGTTCTGTAACTAATGTATGGACAAGGAGTTCAATTCAAGGGATAAGCCGTAAGACCCTTTAAAATTGCCTGAACGATTGTTTGTCTGAAATCGGTTGTGTTTTTTGTTTTGCTCACGCTTCGGTAAAAGCAAAGCAACTTAAGTAGGACAAGGGGCGCAAGGGATAAATCGGAAGAGCATAGTCAAACTAAAAAACATACAAAGGCTGGGAAGTAGATATTGCCTTGATAGAATATAAAATCCACGATGGCTGGACCAATGTAGGGAAAGCAGCAATTTTTTCTTAGAAATTTACTGGAAATTTTTCCTTAGAATTATTATGCATTATTGGAGGCCGATAACGGTTGCTTGGGCCACTAATATTTTTTATGAGCATAGACTCGTCGATTAGCAAATAGCATTCATTTCTTATCAGAAATTTATAAAAAATGTTTCGGGGGAATTTTTATTCAGCCTGTGCGCCCGCCGACTGGAATTATTTTTGCAATGTGTGGCGTTGTCGACCTTAACAATTCTAAGGAAAAAATTTCCAATAAATTTCTAATGTCGTTTTCGTTAGAACATCCAGGTTCGCTCTGGAGGCAACCCCGTTCAATCGAACGTATTCAGTGTGCACCTGAAAAAGTTCGCTTGTGTATGTATACTGACGTCAAAGTAGCTATGAACTTTTTGCGAAAACTGGCTGGTAATTTGTTTGCGAATAATTTTGAGGATAATATAATAATAGTAGTGGTCTTAATAAAAATTGTTGACTTAAAGTTAATTAAATAACATCAAATCACAACTAGACTTTGTTTGTGTGAGTGAACTCATAGTGTACCCGAGGAAATTTTCAGAGTGAAACTGATGCCTTTTGGGTTGCCACCAGAGGCAACCCGTGACGTCATTTTTGCTTCAAACGAACGCTTTGACAGCACTTAGGTTGCCTCCAGAGCGAAACTGATGTTCAAACGAAAACGACATAAGAAAAAATTGCGGCTTTACCCCTACATCAGGTCCAGAGACATCGCTGATGTTATCTTGGACCGAGGCAGATTGCTGGCTTTTTCTATTCACAAGGCTAAAACTACTGTTACGCTCAGTTACATTTCTCGGCTTGCTTATGTTTCGTTCTTTTATAAATTAGTGCAAAGTTCTGTGTCATGGAAAAGTTTTTAGTGAAGTTTCAAAAGGCTTCTTCAAAGACGAACGATGAACAATTAAATACTTAGAAGATACTAATACTCGTAAAAAGCTAAAAGTAGATGAACCTTCCACAACTAATAAACTGAAACGAGCACTTATTCTTAGCGCATGTACTAATAATGGACCAAAACAACCAAAGCTTAATTTTCCCAGGCGAAATATAGGAGGAAAGTAACGGTCTTTTCAGAGCAACTGGTATGTTAAATATTCTTGCATAGAATATTCGGGTGGAAATGACGCTATATTTTGTTTCTTCTGCTGGCATTTTCTGTCGCAGGGTAGGAAGCCCTTACTACTGCCGGATTTAATGATTGGAAAAGTATAAGTAAAATGGCAGACAAATACGAAAATTCCAACTCTCACAAACTTTGCTTATCCAAGTACAAGGGATAGTCGGATTCTCAGAAAACTGGCTCTGTTTCGATTAAAATCAACGAACATTGGCCCAAACAATAGACAAAAAAAATGAAACATTGAAGACACTTATTTCAAGCGTGTTATTTTGTGCCTGCCAAGACATTGCTTTGAGAGGACACAGGGAGGTTCAGTTTCATAACGAAGATCAAGATGACAATTTAGGCGATAGTGATGACTCAGATGATGTAAGGGAGCAATACCCAGAAGGTAGTAATCGTAGAAATTTTCAAGAATTGGTGAATTTACTTTGTTTGGAAAATTGAAATTAGCCAGTTTTATACCAATCTGAAAACATGCCTGGAAATACGTCTAAAGATATGCAAAATGACCTTTTGGATGCAGCTTCAAACTTAGTCAATCGCGGCATAGTTGAGGAAATAAAAACTAGCAATATATACACCATTATAGTTGATGAAGTCCGAGCTGAAGTACGAAAAGAGCAAATGAGTAGGTATCTGTTGCCGTTACATTAATTCTTCTAAGATAAAAGAAAGTTTCTTGGGTTTGTTGAATTGCAAGAATTCACCATTAAATCTTTAGGTATCAAGATAAAACATTTTGTGGAATCAATTGCTCTAGAAATTAAGAATTGTGTAAGCCAGTCGTTTGATGGTGCGTGTGTTATGTCGGAAAGATTTAATGGGTTGCAGTCAGTAGTCAGAGAAATGGCTAATAATCCTTGCCCGTACGTTCATTGCCATGCACATAGACTGAACTTGGCCTCGGTTGAAGTAGCTAAGAATGTACAAATAGTTGGGGAAACTATGGGTCTTTTAGAAGCAATTTATGCTTTCCAATCTTGCTCTACGCTTCGCCATGAGCTCTTAATTTTATCCAAAGCGACTAAAACGGGGAGAAAAGTCATCATAGTACCTCAACACAGTGATACTATGTAGATGGGTAGCAAAGTAGTATAAAGGGATACAGTTCTTTAAGAACCAACTTGGCTCTGTAATAAATACTTTGCAAAAATGTGCGCAAAGTTTAAAGCTAAGAGAAGCTGCTGAGGCTAGAGGCCTTTTGACCCAAATCAAATCTTTTGATGTGGCTTTAACTCTAGTAAGCCTTGAGGGTATCTTACAGATTGTTAAAATCCTATCAAAACAACTGCAATCCTCGACCATAGATGTAGGCAAATGTCTTAAGCTAGTAAGAGCAACAATAGATAAATTAGGTCAGTTACGAACGGATAGAAAATTTAAAGAATTTATCCAAGAAACAGTACAATTATGCAAAAACTGTGAGATTGATCAGGAAAGAGGCACTGGAAACAAAAGTCAACGGCAAAGGAAGATCTGATTCAGAGAGCAAAAGTGATTACCAGACAAAATTGAAAGTAGGGTATTTTAATGTTCTCGATAACATATTATGTATAATCGACAAAAGGTTTATGATAATGACCCAAATGGCTTGTATCTCAGCCTGTTACCCAAAATCAAAAGATTTCTTAAATCCAGAAGTTCTGTGTCATTTTGTAGAGCTTCATGGGTAGGATAGTGACCTTACATCTATCTTAAAAGTGCAGTAAACCAATGTTTAGCGACTCTAAAAATAGTATGAATATGTTGAAAGATTTAGCCGATTTCCAATCATTTGAAGAATTACAACATATTACGATAATTTTATTGACAATGCCCGTCTGTACAGCGATTGCTGAAAGGACATTCTCTACAATGAGACAGATAAAATCAAACTTTAGGGCTATAATGACTTGGAAGAGACTGGATAGTTTGGGAGTATTATTCATTGAAAAGGAAGCAAGCTATGAACTTCTCAACCACCCTGATCCTGTTGCTGATGAATTCGCTTCCCAGAAGGGCAGACGATTGCAGTTTTTCATGAAATTAACTGTTTGTTCATTTGAACTATCATACATGTACATATTATTGACGTACGTTGTATTACTGAGTTGTATGATTAATTTTGATATAAATATTATTTCTTAACAACTAGTTTTGTGACTCTTATAGGCAATAAAATTCTCTTGACATAAAAATATATTTTTTAATTGTCAAAGTGTGAGCCTGGCTCCATACTTTTAACACTAACAGTGTGATATGCATTTATGTTCGTCAATAATTTAGAAGAATAGATGTTACATATCTAAAATCAAATTAAATGTTCATATGCTCATAATATTATAGCGAATTTGAGAATGCACCAAGCAACAATGAAATATCAAATAAATACTCTTTTATTTAGCCTTGGGAGTAAAAATGCCCTCAAAAAGCCTTAAAACTCACAATATTGCATTTTAATTTAAAAAAAAAAAGAATATATTCCGGGGAGGACCCCCGGCCAACCTTATAACTGGGGGGTACCCCCGCCCCGGTAGTCACGACTTCCATAAACTGTGCCTACCCAAAAAATAAATCCAAAAGCCGCCCCTGGTAGTAAGTTATACTAATGCGAATATATTTGCATCTTTCAAAGAATCTTTGGAGTCCTGTAAGCAGACCAGTGTTCTTTACATGATGAATTCGATGATGATTTTTTTTAATAGACAATGTCTAGTCAAATGAAACAGGACTGCAAGAAATAGTAGACCTAATGAAGATAAGTCGTGAAAAGAGTGCGTTCGTCGTTTTAAAATATTATGGAAACCTGTATGGCAATGGCTGAATTTTCTATTATGAATGGAAAGAACCCCAAAAATTGATCTCAAAAAGAGTTTTTTTTTTGGTTAAAGAACTTGATAGTTTTGCACAAAAGATTAGTATTGGCAGCTTTTTATGCAATTATATAGCGTTTCGTTGATTTAAAATAATGGAAATATGCGCCAAATTAAGAAAAAATTATGTGACTGTTAACTATAATTACATATTATGATAACAAGCTTTACTAACGATTTTTAACTATTTAAAAACAAGTAAACTATACAAATTCGGCTAAAGTTGATGTAAAATTACTCCGTGTTACAAAACCTACCTAATTATCTATACACACAATTAATTCAAATTACTTACTGTGCCAGCCATTTGAGCAACACATTTCGTGTAACACTAAATAAAATTAATAGAGATAGTTGCCATAATATTGGTAAAATAAAATACAAAAAACTATTTACTTTTAAATCCGGATTTTCGTCAAAAATACCTTTCCGTAAATCATCCAATTTCTCAGGTGGAATATTAAATTTAGGCATGCACGCTGTGCGTAGTACTTCGAGTGTCGATTCAAATTGTTTCATTGTCACCTGAAATCATAAAATCATAAAATTAAGTTTGATGTTATTATTTATAAAAATTTTTCTGTTTACTTACCGATGTACTCTGCATAAAATGGTTACACAAAATACCAAATAACACCAGAACTGCCGTTGCGTTTCTGTTATCCATCGTACATTGACAACGTATTCTGAAAACTAAGTACTAAACAAAACGTTTTCAGAATTATATAGGAAGAAGTAAACTGTTATTTATTTATTACCTTTCTGTCACCTTCTAATTATATCTTCTATTTAATAGTTAAGTATATGCTATGCTCACACCTAGAATTAACTTTAATTACAAAACGTTAAAGCTATCGCGTGTGAAAGTTGCAATTATTCAACTTTTAATTATTATCCGAACAAACACTGGAGAGTCACGCAATTTATTATTTAAGAGGAGTCAGTACCAAGATTTGCAAGTTTCATACATTTTTCAATACGAATTTCTGGCGAACCATTTTTAGCAGAGTAATGATTTATATCTTAAATTAAAAGTAATGAAGAAGTCTAGTAAATAACGTCTGCAAAAATTTAAAAAAAAGTGTGTTGGAAAGGAGATGTTCGCTCGGAAACTTGTAAAAAATGGTAAAAGCTGCAGTTTTTTAAATCAAATTCCTGTTAGTAGGTATTCGCATTTCTTTAGATTGTGACTATTTTGGGAAGATCTAGATCTAGCAAATAACGTCGAGTTCTTTTCATTTTTAGTGGAGCTTTTTATAATTATTTGACTCTAATAGTACTTGGTTTTTCTCTGGTTATTTCACCGACGAGAAATTGCAATATTTCGTTGAAAGTTGTTGCAATATAAAGCAAAATATCATATTTAACAATTGTGGACAAAAAAAAAATGAACTTTCGTCTTAAATTGTATGGTTTTGTCGGATGTTGGGTTTCTGTCTTTTTCGGTAGATGTCTCTAATGGTCTAGATCTAGGCTAATTTTATATGAATTTGCTCACATTCAGGACACAAACCTAGATATAATAAATTTTATTACCAACAGGTTCGCTAGTATCTAAATTGAAACTTTTCCTGAGTACTGACTCCTCTTAAAGCAAACAATAAATATCAAAATCTAACCGTTTTCACAATGATCATTAAATTATATAAAGATTTTGAATGCTCATAATATTATTATATATATTTCTGTGGGCCAGAATAAACAGTAACTGAACGTAATCTTATATTTATATGTATATACTTTATATATTATATGCATACATACATCCATACATACATACTTATGTTTACAGGGTGTTTAGGATAGGATGTGATAGTAATCACCTAGAAAAATAAAAAAATTGTATAGCAGGCGGGATTCACATCAGGGTGATTAAGAAATTATGCTAGTCTTTCACAAAACAACCTGTATCTTAAAAAAGTACAGGGTGTACGATAACCGTCATTGTAGGGACAACTTCATGGCCTCGCCAACGACTGCTCAACCAGAAGTTATTGTGGTCCAAACTAAAAATTTCGGATATTCTTACCATTTTTCACTTTGATTTATATAGGGTGTCCCGTCGAGATGGTAAAAAATGTTAAGAGTCGAAAGTAGAGTCTATTTGCGATCGAAAATGTTATATAAAATTTTTTCGAGTTTGCACTATTTTCGAAGTTATATGCGATTTTCGATTGTTTTCTAGAATTTTGAACCTTTTCGACCATAACTCAGATGAGACTGTTCACAGGACGAACGTTTTTCTTGTGTTTTATTCCGTACTATTACAGGTTCTCATTCGGTGTAACTCGGTTTTGAAAACGTTCACACATAATGGAAAAATTGGGCATTTGTTGCAGAAATATTTTTTTCGTCAGAAAATTCATTTGTTTTCGAAGTCATAACTTTCGAAAAGTAACCATGCCAACAGATGATCCAGTTCTCATAGAAAACATTTCTCATTTATTATTTTTTATAAAAGTCCAAAACGATTAGTCCACCTTAAGTATTGCCAGAGTTACAGTAAAAATTTGCCTGTAACATACGTCTCATAACTTGAGCAAAATTAATTCGAATTGCTAGGATGGAAGAAACAATGTAGGCAAAAACTCTCACGATTCCTTAACAGCAATAAACAAAATTTATTTCTGAGACAGTTGGCAATTTATTTTCTATCATAAACCCTAAACGGTATTTACCAAACCAATGTTGATCTTACCGTACTCGTAGGTCTACTGACACCTCTAGTGAAAGTGAAATATGTTGAAGAAAATTTGAAAAGGTCACAAAAGTGAACTTATTTTGAATTTAAGAAATCCAGGTAAATAATACATTGAAAGTAAAGGACAGAGAAGCAAAACAAATTAAGTTTTTTCGTTCGAATTTATTTTAAAAGCTGGTCAAAATGTTCTTCATTTTGATTGATGCACATTTGTATCCTCTGTATTAAAGATTTTTTAATTTTTGTTATCATTAGTTCTCTTCTAACAATCTCTGCAGTGTCGTTTTTTCCAGTAGCATTTCGGGTGATGTTATTTAATTTTTGTACACTAATGCCTTTATGCGTCCTCCGTCCCCAAAAATAAAAATCCAAAGGTGTTAGATCCGGTTATATTGCAGGCCAAAAAATAGGACCACCACGACTTATCCACCGATCGGGAAAAGTTTCATTCATGTACTCTTTTACTTATCTGCTTGAATGAGAAGGAGCGCCGTCATGTTGAAACAATATTCTTTCTCTCACTGATATGGGTACTTCATCTAGTTCTAGAAGATCTGGCAGATTTTCCTCAAGAAATAATAAATAATTCTCCGAGGATAATCTTGCTGGTAGCTCAATAGATTTCCTATTATGCCGGCCCAGATGTTCATGCTAAATCTCCTCTGAAAATGGGTCCTTCTTGTTCAATGTGAATTACATGATGATCAGTGATGAACATTATGAAAATTTATGGCTCCATCCCTGGTAAATGTGATCTCGTCTGTCCATAAAATGTTGGCTATTGAAGGCCACCGCAAAAATACCATTCGAGGCTTAAAGTTTCTCAGACGTAGAGCTTGCATACGCTGGTAATGATACCGATGCAAGTGTTCTTGTCAAAGTTCTCGGTAAGCCTAATGAATAAGACAAGTTACAAAAGTAAGCACTACTGCATATTTATAAAATTATCTATGTAGGTATTTCTTTGTATGGGGGACTTCAGGTCTTCTAGATATTTGCCTGACGCTGATATCTGGCTCATTTTCCACAATGTGAAATACCTTCGGTAAACAGGGCTTGAATTACTACTCTGTCCTTGTCTTTTCCTTATCATCCATTTCAGACAATGCCAATTTTATAAGCTGTTAATTCAGCTACGCGCAGATAAGATCAACATTGGTTTGGTAAATACCGTTTAGGGGTTATGATGGAAAATAAATTGCCAACATTCTCAGAAATTTTTGTTTATGTTACTTAAAGAATCGTGAAAGTTTTGGCCTAAGGTACATTGTTTCTTCCAACCTTAAAAGATTTCTTGCAATTCGAATTAATTTTGCTCAAGTTATGAGAGGTATGTTGCAAGCAAGTTTTTACTGTGTACCGAACCTGTACATAGATAGATATTTAGAAATGTATGAGTGAAGTTTTATATAGAAAATTTTCCTTCATGTAATTCACAATAGCTTTTTGAATTGATGTTATAAGTAGGGCAGTATAGATTCACTAGAGACCTTCGTCCGCCTACCCGAATTTCCTAGAAAAATTTCTAGCAATTTGAACTGGTCTGTCCGGGAGACCTAGAAAATCCTATTCCACCTCCACCCCTGCCTATAAAGCGAGTACGTGAAAAACGGAGGGTTATCGGTAGTACGCGTAACAGACGGGAACCAATAATCAGTACGCGTCCAAGGGAAAGCCATCCCAAAAGTCAGTACATGAAAAACGGAGAGCTACTGGTAGTACGTGTACAAACGGAATCCAATAGTCAGTATTACGTGAGCAACGGAAGTCTCTCCTGGCCTACACTCACATTAGGTTTAGAGGTATTGACAAGAGTCTCACTAATATAAATTATTTTACATTTATAATAGGGGCCGCAAGAAGAATAAATAATTAATTTCAACTCAACCCAACTGTTATCATTTGGACCCCTCACTCCACTGAAGTTACCCAGAGTTAAGTTCTGACGTTTTACTACCGACCGAACTATTGGCGCCCGAGCAATCCCGACCGACCGAGCAAACGACGTCACAACTGTAACTCTGGCAATACTTAAGGTGGACTATTCGTGTTGGACTTTTATAAAAGATAATAAATGAGGGATGTTTTCTATGAGAACCGGATCATCTGTTGACATGGTTACTTTTCGAAAGTTATGACTTCGAAAACAAATGCATTTTCTGACGAAAAAAATGTTTCCGCAAAAATGGCCAATTTTTCCATTATGTGTGACCGTTTTCAAGATTAAGTTACACAAGAAAATGGGACGTCCTGTGAGCAACCTGAACTGAGTATGATCAAAAATATGACTTAAGGTTCAAAATTTCGAAAAAATCGAAAATCGCTTATAACTTCGAAAATAGTGTGAACTCGAAGAAAAGTTATATAACATTTTCGATCGCAAATAGACTCTACTTTCGAACCTTAAAATTTTTTACCATCTCGACGGAACACCCTGTATATTTCTTTTTCAAACAGGTCGTAAACTGTAAACTGTAGACTCTCCTCTTTAATTTGACTTAGTACACCCCATGTGTTATATGTAGTCGTTAAAGAGTTATTAGCTCATAACCTATTCAGGTCATACCGAAATTAGACTACTATAAAAAAAAAAGTACGATTTTCAGTCACTAAGGGAACAAATTATCCTTTAGAAGAGGTTTGAGAATAGGTAAAGACCTATAATAACTCTTTAACGGCTACAGATTACACATGGGGTGTACTAAGTCAAATTAAAGAGGAGAGTCTACAGTTTAAATTTTTTATAAAATCTTATGTTAAACACCATTGTGCAAAGAAAATAGAGGTCAAAGTAAACAAAAAGGTAAGAATATCCGAAATATTTAGTTTAAACCACGAAAGGCTATGCAGTTGTGCATACAGTGACTCGCAAAACTGTTCATAAAAAGTTATTGAAATTGATTTTTGGGAAAATCTAAATATTTATTCATAACAAATTAAAAGTTTTTACAAAATAAAATTACTTCAGAAAATAGATTACATTTTAGAGAACCAAAATTTAAAAATAACAGCAATCCTGTTTTCTAAAATTAAAATTTAAAAAATTGTTTTGTGTACACTTTTGTATCTATCCTGTGACTAATTAAATAGTCCCGTTTTTATTTATTTAATATTTAGTGTGCCCGCCTTTGGCACGAATTACAGCCTTCACTCTTTTAGGCATACTTCCTAACAAGTTCTCCAAATATTGTGGATTAATCTCATTCCACGCTTGTTGAGCGCGTACCCAAAGTTTTTCGCAGTCCTTTGGAACATTGTTGCTTGTTACTACTCTTCATTTCAAATAACCCCACACATTCTCTATAGGATTGAGATCTGGCGATTGTGGCGGCCATTTCAGAGTCTCAATATTATGATCTTGAAGCCATTTGGCTGTTATGCGAGCAGCGTGTTTTAGATCGTTGTCTTGCATAAATAAGCAGTCTCCAGGTTCGCTGCCAAATCTATCAAGACTTGGTAGATATGAGTCCTCTAAAATATTTATATAGTCAGTTGCCCGCATAATTCCGCTTTACGTCTCAAAATACCAACTTGGTTACCTTTGAAACATCCCCAAACCATTAATGGGCCACCTCCAAATTTGAGGGTTTTCTGAACATTACGTTCTTGTAAGCCAACGGACTTGTTGACCCACGTCCAGTGTCGCCCATCTGAACATAACCTATTTATTTTGGAATCGTCAGACCATGTAACCAACTTCCATTGTTCTGGCGTCCAGTTTTTGTATTTTCTGGCAAATTGAAGCCTCGCCTTTTTATGGCGGTCGGTTAAAAGTGGTTTTTTTACCTTTGCTTTTGCTTTAAAATTTGATTTAAGGCATCTTCGAACAGTATCATTGGAAACTGTAACATTTAATTTGGTTCGGATTACCTTGTTGGCTTGAACAGCTGTATCTACCGCTTCAGTCATAATCAATATTTTGATACAACGCTTTGTCTCCGTTCGTTTCGAGAAAATCTTCTACCGTTTTCCTTATTTTGCTTACGAATCCTATTGACACAGAGTACTTTTCAGCAATTTTTCGAACTGAGTACTTCTTTTGAAGATCACCAACAATTGCTGCCTTCACGTTCTTTTGGATAGCTTTTGGCATTGTTCCTTTAGGTTAGTTTTCCTTTCTATTAGATTAATTTAAATAATTTCCTCTTGTTAAAACATAATAATTTACTAACTCACCGAAATATCAACTAAAAATTATTATTTTTTTCTTTTATTTAAAATATTTCGTCAACCACGCAAAACTGTTCACGCCACTGCAACAAAACAACTGTAAAAAAATAAACTCTTTCCAACACTATTCGCACAAAATTACCATGAAATATCGCGTTACATGATTTCCAAGAATATGTGAGGGTACAGTTTCTTAGAAAATTTTCATTTTTATGAACAGTTTTGCGAGTCACATCAGTTTTAGATGGTGACCGTACACCTTGTATATATATATATGCCAATAGATCATTATTATTATTTTTTTTTTTATTTATATTTATATACAGGGTGATTCAGATCAAGATACCTTCCGGTATACCACGCGATTCCTTAAGGTAAGCTAATCAAAAAATTGTTCCACATACCCCTCCCCCCCCACCAAGAACCTCCTAAGTCCTAAGATGCTGCTTAAATACTAAATAAGAGTACCACTACCTTCAGAAAATTATAACCAAAGCAATTGTGGGTCCAGTCATAAAAGACCCTACGTACCTACCTGTGATTATTGGTTTAATGCAATTTTATGATCTGGCTTGAATCTGCCAATAAACCACCAGTGCTAAAACTGATTCAGGTATTGGCATGCGTTTTTTTTCTCCAGTGATAGAGGGAAGTAGGGGCATTAATAAGAATCAATAAATTTGGGTTACATGGAAGAAAGTTTTTGAAATAAATAATGGTATTTATGAAATTTGTGTGTAAAAAAAATCAAAATTTTGGAAATATTTGAGAATAATTTAAGCGACAGCTACTATTCATGGCTATTTAATAATCCAACAATAACCAAAATCTATAAGGTAGTTCAAAAGTTATACTCATTTATTCCCATCAGGGTTCACGAATATTTGCGAAATCTTTAACTGGCCACAACTCCTAAAGGAAGGTTTTTAGGGGGGTGGGGGGGGTATGTGGTACAATTTTTTGACCAGCGTAACTCAAGGAATCGCGTGGTATACCGGAAGGTATCTTGATCTGAATAACCCTGTATATACAACAAATTTAAACTTCAAAGCTGCTACTATCAGAATCACTAATATCACTTTGTTTATTGTTCAACGTGAAATTCTTCATCACTATTGTATATTCCACCCCCCTGGGCGGGAGCCTCCCACCATTTCTTCACTAATTTTTTCGTGATTTTGATATTTCACGAAAACCGTCTCTATTTGTATTATTAATTATATTAATAATGTAAAACTTGAATGGATAATTTGATAAAATGATACTGCCACAATTTTTTTACGACGTTAAAATTTATAATTTAGGCTGCTTACTTTTACTAGATTTCTGAACACTCCAATTGCAGTGCTTTCGAAGCAAGACTAGAAGCAAAAAAATAAGTGTTTTAATTTTATGCGTGAAGCAAACATTCCCCTCAGGGAACCAATCTTCGAATTCGTCATGTTGCTTGGTAAATTCCAAACATTTGTTAGTTGTTTAATGTGTTTATCTTCCTTATTATATTTGAACATATCATCGAATATCACTAGTACATGTAATTTACATACATTAAAAATTATATCTGATGGTGCATACAAACTTCAAAAATCTGATTTTTTGGAATAATTTTTTGCAAAAATTAAGAGTTCAGAGGGACATGTTAACGTTTCGTCATTCTTTAGCATTGACCTGTCACAATTAGTACAATTTATTAACTTAAGGACTTTTTAAGCTACATAACCGATGAAATAGCGTCTTGAAAACAGCTCAATTTTCACATTTAAGTTATCAATTAAATTTTCCTCGAGGATATCGACATAAACAACTTTCAATTTTTCATATTCTGCTATGGGGGAACTTGTGTTTAATGCAGAATCAAATGAACTTTCACAATGTATTTCGGAACTTGACAGGGGTATTTCCATCATTTCATCTTTATCCTCTTGATAATTGCTTAATGAATTAAATCGAATAAGATTTGTTGTAATAATTTTAGCCAATAATAAGTTCAATTCATAAACAGATGGATTTCTTAAATTTCCACCTTTCGCTCTAATTTGAGCAAAGAGATTTCTGCGGGATCCTGATTAAACCGCCTTGTAAGCAAAAAAAAAAAAAATATATAAATTTGAGCCTTCATGAAATATTTCATCTGCAAAAAGTACTGTGGCTGGTAAAGTTTGCTCCAAGCCTTTCATGCAGTAAATTTTCATAGATTGCTTTTCCATTTTTATTTTATTTTTGAACTAAATTATTTTTCCTTAAAGCCGACCTAAAAAAATTGTTATCATGTAAAGAGCTACTATTCATGCTATCAAATATTTTATCTATTTTCCCAAAAAAAGTTGCTGTGGAGAGTGCAACTTCATTTGAATTTTTTAAAAACATTCCAGTTTCTATTGCAATGTGAATTCCTGTCGCAACTGATCGACTAAATATTTGAGCAGATAAGCATACTCTCATATTTTTAAAACTATTTGGATTTATATGTTTTTTCTGTGAGTTTTGGGCACATCCTTGTGACTTTTTCCTGTTCTAGGTCCCATAGTTCTCTCATTACATTGAAACTCACATTTCCATCTGGTGTTAAATAATCTGTTTGCATTAGGGTATTTCTCACACTTTAAAGCAGAGATGTCAAACTTGCGGCCCACAACGTATAACTTTGCGGCCCACTCGATATACCAGTACAAAAAAACAAAACGAAAATTTAATTATAAATTTTTCTGTAGAATTATTTTTTATAACTGTTACATTTAGTTAGTATCGCCCATTGAACAAAGAACTAAGGAAACGAAAACCTACAAATTTAGTTAAAAAGCGAAAATAAATTTTTACGACGTCTCCGCAATAAGTTACACTGTAACAGTTATGATAAGAAGCGAAAATAAATTTTTACGACAGCCGTGTACATTTTCAATGTAAAACAGTCGGAAATCTCGCCTGCTTCTTAACTTATTGTTAATTTAACTTTGACTGAGGATAGATCCAAAAATACACGTAGGAAAAATAAATGTAAAATATTTTTTGTGTTGCCAATGCACATCTAATACAAAACCACTAACGATATTGTTTAAGCTCGCAGAGCAAATGTTATTAAAATTCTATATATTTTTTAAACTAAGTTCTCTGTCAATAAAAAACAAAAAGTAGTTCGGTCGTAGTTGGCCGTGAAAAAAAGTTTAGATTTTTGTAAAATAATTAATAAAATTCGATTCGAATTAGTGGTCACTAGAAAAAGTGTTTTTGAATTAGTTGTTCCTTGTTGCAAATAAAAACGCTTATTTGCAAACAGATATCTCGGCACTAACATTTTTTTTTTATTTGTTGACCTGTGTTATTAGAAAAAACTATATTCAAGCTACGGTTTTACCAATTCGTGCAGACATTTTGTGTATGGTAAGTAAATGTTCAAGAAAAAATATTTATTTTTTATAAAAATCTTTTATTATTTTTAATTAGTGTTTATTAATTTATTTCAAGCCTTTGTATTCAGTATGTCTTTATCGACACCAAGTTGCAGTAAAACTAAACGGAAAATTGCTCACGAACATCGAAATTTCCAAGAAAAGTGGGAACTGGAGTATTTTTGCTCTGAAGTAAACGACAAAATCATCTGCTTGATATGTAAACGTATATAACGTTAAACGTCACTATGAGCAACATAAATCAAAATATGATAGTTACGAAGGATTAATGAGGCAAGAAAAGTTGAAAGAGTTTAAGTTGGGACTGAAAAAGCAACAGTTGATGTTTACTAAAGTGTCACACGAAAGTGAAGCGGCGGTGCATGCAAGCTACGTTTTTTCGGAGTTGATAGCTAAACACTCGAAACCTTTTACCGAAGGTGATTTCATCAAAGAATGTTTAATTAAGGCTGCAGAAATTGTTTGTCCTGGAAGTGTGAAGGCATTTCAAGTAATCTCTTTGTCTCGAAATACCGTTGTGGAAAGAGTTACTGATATGGCCAGAAATTTAAGTGATCAGATTAAAGTCAAATCATCTTGTTTCGAAGCATTCTCCATTGCCTGTGACGAGAGTACGGATATTGGGGGGGTTGCCCAGTTAGCTGTTTTTTTTTCGAGCGTGCGACACAGACTTCAATATTTACGAAGAATTATTGGAACTAGTACCGATGCATGGCACTACTACAGGAGAAGATATATTTAATTGCGTATATGAACTTCTGCAAAAATACAATTTACCTCAGTCGAAATTGATTTCTGTAGCAACAGATGGAGCTCCTTCAATGACCGGCAAAAGCAACGGTTTTGTAGCATTACTGCAAAAAGCACTAAGTGAAATATATGATGGGTCCAAGATTCATCATACCCATTGTATTCTTCATCAGGAAGTATTATGTACGAAAGTAATAAAAAATGGAAAATGTGTTGAAGCCTATAAAAAAAATTATCAATTTCATAAGATCTCGAGGTTTAAATCAACGACAGTTCTCTAGGTTTCTAACTGAATTAGAAAGCGAATATTCTGGTTTGTCGTACTATACCGAGGTACGTTGGTTATCCTGCTCCAAGGTTCTTAAACAATTTTGGGATTTGAAAGAAGAAATATGTCAGTTTTTAATGTCCAAGAATCAAGACATCACCTTGTTTTCTGATACGGTGTGGTTACAAGATTCATCCTTCATGGTTGATATAACGAAACACTTATCCGATTTAAATTTGAAACTGCAAGGAAAGGATCAGATCATTACCAACATGTGTGACCAAGTTAATGCATTCAAATGTAAGCTAGTTCTTTGGGAAAAGCAGTTGAAAAATGAAAATTTAATGCATTTTCAAACATGCAACATGTATAAATCCAGTTTAGGTGAAACTGCAACATATGAAAAATACGCGGAAAAAATTTTAAGCTTAAGAACTGAATTTGAAACAAGATTTGCTGATTTCAAATCGTTGGAAGACAAATTTTCTTTGTTTTCTTCAATTTTCACAATAAATATAGAATCTGTACCTAGCCAAATGCAAATGGAGGTTATCGATATCCAGTGTGATTCTAATTTGAAGGCAAAATTCATTGAAGTTGGAGTGTCTGAATTTTACAAATATTTGCCAGCCAGATTTGAAAATACTCGAAGATTCGCATATGAAATTATGTCCATGTTTGGAAGTACTTATCGGTACGAACAGTTATTTTCTCTTATGAAAGGAAATAAGTCTCCAATCAGATCAAGAATTACTGACAGTCATCTTGGGTCAGTTTTAAAATTAATCACTGCAAACAAGATTTCTCCCGAAGTCGGAAAGATGGTTACAGAGAAAAGATGCCAAATATCTGGGAAAAAATATTAATTTTACCTTTTTTTTATACTTTTCAAAATAAACCTAGTTTACTATAAACATTTAAGTCTTTTATTTTTTTTGTGGCCCACATAAACTTTTATATTCTTTATTTGGCCCGTGTTAGGATTTGAGTTTGACATGCTTGCTTTAAAGTAAATGTGGAAAATCGTACATACAAAATATTTTTTTATTTTCAATTGAGATATAAAGCTTATCCGTAGTTACACCTATAGTTCTCTGAAACATTTTGTAATTCAAATGCGATGCTTAGGTCTTTTTGAAGAATTTCTTTTAGTGTGGATCCACTGATACTTGTTTCTGAAACAAAATAGTTTACGACACACTTCCAATTATCAAACGCACGTTACATAAATACACATACTTGTTTGCCAATAGAAGCAGATCTATTAAATTTTACATCCTTAAGTCCGTCAATTATATCAACAGCAGAATTGTATGTCAGGTCTTTTCTAATTGAAATTTCATCAATTAACTAAACAGCTTTTCGGGACTGTTCATCAATGTCATTGATATTTGCATCTTTACAAAGATGATATATGAGGCAAATTTAATCTATGACCAAGTCTTAAGAAATTATAAGCAGATTGAGATCTATAAAATATATTTTGTGCCAAAGTTTTTCTATCAATGTCCCACTTCTGCTTAGTGTTATCTCGAACCAACATTTTAATAAATGTCATCCACCTAATTTTGGTTCGGCAATTGCACGGATGGTACAGCATGTCCTTTTAAATATTTTTTCCCAATACAATCTTCAGTAAAATGATAATGGCAAATATAAGGCTGTTTGTTGCTATCGAGAGCACCGCACCTTTCACGCCATACTTTACCGAGACCTGTATCCGGACATGGAAATTTAAATAATCTCAGATCTGTAATTGATCTTTTAGATTTCTGACAGTATACCAAACTGCATTTATTGCCAGATTTTCTTGAACTAGAAATCATTTTAATTATGTTTCAAACAAACAAATACGAGTTCTATGAAAATTTTTAATACCAAAATCTAATCTCGAACAGCAATAAAAAAAACGACTTGGTTAACTGACCTTGTACATCGAATTTGTTCGGTATGCGATATCTTTATAAGTTATATGATTTTTGCCAGAGGGCTTAGGTAGTCTTTGCCAGCTCATAATGAATTTATATGTACCTACCTATGCCATTTGATTTTTAATTAAAAATCGTCGGTGATTTCTTACTGTTTAACATTTAGCTATGCACCAGAATGTTTTCAAGTGTACGAATTTATTTATACAAATAAAAATCTCCACTTAATGTCATACCCATAACCAATTCTTTAGTATTACATAAGTGTGATTTAAAATGATGTAACCAGATATGTACTACGACAGGTGGTGACTTTAGTGCTGAGGGCATATGGTTGTTTATCGATATACATATACAACAGGTAAAAGTAGGACCTAATCTACTTCATCCTTATCATCCATTAATGAGACAATTAAATCAGGTCTTGCTTGAATATGCTGCATGCTGTTTCCCTCAAGCAATTTACATATTGCGCTATATCCAAGCATTTCACTTTTGACCTTTAGTTTAAGATAATCAATAATGCTGCTGTGTAGAGCCAATAAGTATTCTAAGAAACACAAATCATATAAAAGATTTTCTTACGGATAAGTCTCAATTGATTTCTCTTCTTCTAGTTTTTGTATTCATTTTTACAACCCCGTTGAATCGGAATATTACAAAGGATAAATACATACGTGGAAGTTTGTTCTGAAAGCATTTTTAAAAGCTAATAAGGGGAAGTACCTTATTGGTGTAAACTGCTCTTGTCAAAGGGGAGGCTATTTTGTAGAGATAACTCTATTTCATAAGTAAGCCAAGTTAATTACTGGGGTTTATACGGTTTTTATGCACAGTAAAATTTGCTTATAACGATTTCGCTTGAAGACAAGTTTCACACTTTAATAAAGTGAGCAGGACAATTTATCAACAAGCAGCAGAATTTTTTTTGAATTATTTTCAAAGCGCACCGCATTTTATTTGGCATGAACACCTATAAAAATTTCGGATGCTATTCATGTTTTTTGAGCGGTTGTGAATTAACATTTTTAAAATGCTTCCGCATTTTCGACTATCCGGTCAGAAGACATTTTATCTTTCCTAAACCGCCCATATTTGGCTGCTACTAGAACAGTTATTCTTTCCTTTAATATTTTTTCCACCTATTCACTTCTTCCTGTTAAATTTTAAGCTTTTGTCAGATGTTAACTTGAAAATTATAGTCCAGTTTCTTCCACAGTGAAAATTTCATTTGCTTAAATATACCTTTGGATTTATTTGATAGAGCAAAATTCCCATTTTAAATGCACACTGAAAAACCGAAGAAAGTTTTTTTTTTAGTTTTTGAGAAAAGTGTAAGTCGTGTAAGTACTCAAAGACTCTGTTAGGTATGAAAATTGAGAGATTTACTGAAATACCAAAAATGTAATTTTTTCTAGTTTTGGAGTAAAATGGTATTAAAACACAGAAAATTTCGCACTAACCCACATTCATTCTAAATGAAAATTTCAAATGACCTTGAGAGCACGTGGCGATTGGAATAGATAGAAGAATAGATACTTTACATAGGGTGTCCTGTGTCCTGTAAGTGGTGTGTGAAACCCGAAGGCTATGGGGAGGTTATACCTTGGCGAGCAGAAATTGTATGGGTGGTGGGTCGGGGGGGGGGGGGTAGGGAATTCCTAACCATTTCCGAGATAACGGGACTTAAATATATTTGGGTAGATCAGCCAGTAGCTTTTGAACGTTACACCCTATGATGATGATTTAAAATTTGTTGGATTGACCTTTCAAATCGTCCATAAGCTACAATTCTACAATCAGGTGCAATTAGGCGCAAAAAACGAAGAGAGGGTCACTTTTTGGGTGGGTACTGAGTGTAATAAGTAATTTTAAAGCTAAGCTTTTGGGGCTCTTAAATACAATATGAAAATTGATCTTGATGGCATGCTTTTTGATAAAAATAGTAGTAAAATAAAACAAACGAGTTAAAATTTCTAAATTTTAATTATCTTGAGCCATAACTTCAAAACGGAAGGGAGGAAGGAAAAATTTATTGACAATTGGAGGGGTCCAATATCTAACAAATTTTAAATCATCATCATAGGTGTAACGTTCATGAGTTTCAGGGTGATCTATAAAACATACCCAAATATCTTCAAGAGGTGGGTTTCGAAGTTTAAACAAAAACATTTGTTTTTAATTTTTTTATCTAATAGTACAAGATGTCGAGAATATTTTCCTAAATTTTGAAGTCAAATCGGAGTAAAAGTCTAGGAGAGAGGGGCTTTGGAAATTATCCTCAGCGACGGAAGTATATTGAGGCAGCTGCTTAGCTATTGTTTGTCTCTCTCTCTCTCTCTCGCTTCTTTAACTTTCTAGGCGTCACTTATTTTAAATATGTTATTTTAATATGCCCTAGTCATTACAACTGCAGCATGATCTTTGCTTTATGGAGCTGGAATCGACGATTAAGTTAAAAAAACAAATTTTCCTTCGTTTTATTTCTACTTTAAACTTTAATCGGTTTTTTTTAAAAACACTATTTTTGAATTCGGTGGACACGGTTTCCCTAAAACTTATGAACCGATCTTATTGAAATTTTGCACACTTCTTCAAAATAGGATTGATTAGTGACTGAACGAAGGTTTTCTTGTTTTTCGATTACAATTAATTTTACAAGACTACACGTAGTGTAAATTGTATCAAAAACGATACTTTTTTGCATACATCTCTGCCAAAAATTCAAAATTTCAATTTCTTTTTAAATCTTCGTTCAGTCACGAGTTATGCTTATATACTAACGGAACAAAATTATTTTTTTAATTTAGATAAGGCTATCACGAGTTATCCTGACAACCCTGAGGACACTTTTTTAGGGGTCTTCGGAAATCAGGTCCCACCGGCTGAATTTTCGAAATTTTTGAATGAATATTTTAAAAATATTCATTAAATGTTGCTCTTTTATATGCTTAAAATTTTGATTAAATTAATTTTTTTTTATGTAAAAAAAAATTGAGAAAATATGCTTTTTTAGTCTTCGAGACCAATGTAACCCCTTAAGTCCCGTTATCTCGGAAGCCGTTAGGATTTCGCCCACCACCAATACAATTTTTTGCTCGCCTATGTATGACATATCTATTGCCTTCGGGTTTCACATCACTTACGGGTAACCCTGTTTTGCTTAGTAGGTTGGCGAGACTCATATAAGATTATTAGTATAGTCAGAAAAAGAAGTCAGGATGAATTTAAGTTTGGATAATTAAGATATGAGAGTTCCTTCTCAAAGCCTGAAAATTATTTATAATTTTTTTAAAAATTTCGTCATAGAGCGAGCGCATAGTATATAGAATGTGTTTTGCCAACATAATCAAAAAGTGGACTTGGTTTCACTCGATATTGGTCATAACCTAAAGTATAAAAATAAAAAAAAGGCACCTAAGTAAAAGTACACTTCGCCATACTTAATTTGCCAGATTACGAATTTGCAAAATGTTAAAATGCTATTTGGATAGTGTTAGAATTTATTTATTTCGCTAAATGCTAGCTACAATAGTCCCAAGACACAATACTTAAATTATAGTTAAAGTACTAGTATTGAGGAGTTTTCCTAATTGAGTCTTATTAATATTAAAATCTATCGAATGGAAATTCAAATTAAAAGTACAGAACGTCATAGGCTCAAAGTGTCCATAGTTGGTGTGATGGGAACAACACAAATAAATAAAGTCATTAGATCTCACGTGTCGAGTTCGTGAATTGAAATTAATTTTCTCAAGCATCAAAGACATGTTCACAAGTTGAAATACAAAGCTTATATCACAAGAGTAGGAAGATTTATAAAATTTAATCTTTCGTTATGAGGAGGAAGATGAAGTCTATCCCTCCATTCGAGACCTCTTAGAGCAAAAAGTAAGAATCTCCTTTGTATGCTCTCAATACGATTGGAGTGATTTTTGTAAGTGGTAGACCAGACAGGATTGGCATATTCCAAAATTGGTCTAACAAGAGTGGTTAAAAAAGCTTTATTAATGTAGATATCATCAGCTAATTCTTTTGCACAGCGCTTTACAAAGCCTAACATTGAGTTTGACCTATTAACCATGCGATCGCGAAGTTAAAGGTGAGTTTCGGGTTGATCCCCAAGACACAAATTTTATCAACTTTCGAAAGAAATAATAATAGCATAGACAACTTTTGAAGGGACTCGCTTACGACAGAAAATGGTTACCCTCCATTTATCAACGTTTAAAACGAGGGAACTCTATTCACACCATTCAAAAAGTCTGTCCAAGTCATCCTGCAATTTGAGACAGTCGCAATGCGAGTCGATAGATTTATATAGTTTTAGATCATCTGCGTATTTAGCAAATCAGATTTGGAAACTACATATAGGAAACACCATTTATGAATAATATGAAGAGAAGGGGCCTTAAGTGACTACCCTCTGGAGCACCGGACTTCTACAGACAGAGCAGAACGGAACTGAATCCTAAGTTTGCGATCCTTAAGGTAGGATGATAACCAGCTCAAAAACCAAATTGGTAAACCTAAAGATCTCAGTTTAAATAACAAAACAGAGTGAGGAAGCTTCTCAAAAGCCTTGTTAAAGTCTGTATAAATACAGTGAGTTTCGCAACCACGCTCAAAAGATTCGATACAGGTAGATGTAAACTGGAGCAAATTTATTGTTGCTGACCTTACTATCATAAAACCTTGCTGATGAGGATTAAGATCTCCACTACAATGACAATACAAGAATTCGTATAAAGAAGCTTCAAACAGCTTGGGAATACAAGACAATTTAATAATAGGACGATAGTTGGTAGCAAGCTCCCTTTTACCAGACTTAAAGATTGGGACAATAAACGACTCTTTCCATAACTTAGAGAATTTAGCAAGCCCCAGTGATAGATTAAACAAAAATGTTAACGGGTATAAGAAAGTGTTCCACTGCAGTTCTTCAAGACAATAGGGGGTATCCTATTAGGCCCAGCAGAATAACCAGGGTCCAGCTTGGACATGGAGTCCTCAACAGATTTCTGATCAATAGTGAAGCATGAGATATCAACTTTACGAAGTATCGTTAAGTAATTATAAAATAAGTAAAAAACGAGTTTTCAGACAAAACTGAGGCCAAGCCGCATGAAAAAGTAGAAAATAAACTTTTCTTTACACACAGAGGTGGACTCAGATTTTTGATTGGGACAATTCTCTTGAATATTCTTTCTCTTCATGAATCAAATCACTTATTACCTCTGATTGATCATACTGAAATATATCGGTGATTGTCAGCGAATAAAATCTGAGTCCACCTCTGTGTGTGAAGAAAAGTTTATTTTCTACTTTTTCATGTGGCTTGGCCTCAGTTTTGTCTGAAAACTCGTTTTTTACTTATTTTATTTTCTGCCTTTTTCACGTTAACTAAATTTTTATTACGTGCTGCATGGAGATATTTTAAAACAATTTTTAAGTCATGTTTGATGCCGATCCGAAAACAAAAATTTTTCGAGTATCAAATCGTTGAAGTACTGCAACGGTTTTCTGAAATTCAAATTATGTTTTAAACAGCGCTTTTTAGCTGTATTCCAACTTGATCCCATATAACATGAATTTTCCCGATTTTCCATGTTTTCTACAGACTTTTCCCATTACTATGAATTTTTTTTTTAAAAATTTACATGAATTTTCCTCGATTTTTCATGCAAGTTTTCATGATTGTTGAAGAGAAAGTATTGATGCCAGTAGGACGGAAAAAAAATGATTCCGCATAGCTTATAAAACTTTTTTGTCGGAAAATTTTCCGGAAAAGTCGGAAAATTCCGGAAATTTTCGGAAAATTTTCCAGAAAAATTGGAAAATTCTGCATTTTCCCTGAAACAGATTTATCACTAATCATATCGATGAAAATTTTTCCGATGTTTTTTCCGCTTTTCCGCGATTTCCATGGAGTTTTCTACAAAAGCAACTTTATGCAACTCATTTCGCTCTACAACTTTGTCTTAGGTTACAAAACGCTTAAACGCTTCCTTGGACGGAAAAACTCCGGAAAAGCGTTTTGCATCAATTTTCCTCGATTTTTTCTGCAAATTTTCACCATTGTCTGAGAGAAAGTAATGATGCCAGTTGATGGGGAACTTGATCCTGCATAATTTAGAAAACTTTTTTACCGGAAAATTTTCCGGAAAAGTCGGAATATTCCGGAAATGTTTTTCGGAAAAATCGGAAAACTCTGCATTTTTCCTGAAACGAATTTATCACTAATCACATTTGGACCAAATTTTCAAATGATTTTCCCGGTTTTCCGGGTTTTCCATGGAAATTTTCGGTTCAAATTTTGATAGATTCAATTGCTCGCTGTGATGACGAAAAGTTGGTTTACGAGAGTGTCGAAACTAGTAAAAAAAAATATACAGACAGACAAATTCGTGTACGAGTTAAAGGGACGGGCTGGCCTCAAAAATAAGCAAAATCTATTTGAGTGTCACATGTTAAAAATGATTCACTAAAGTAATCAGCAAAGAGATTAGAAATCACAGGCGGATTATGACTAGAATTTATTATTAAATACTAACGCAGAAGGAAAATGATTAGAATCCTTTTTGGTGTTTACAAAATCCCAAAATTGCTTAAGATCCGATCTTATTACATTTCTCATCTTAAACAGGTACGTATCACAGGCATGCAAAAGAGCATTACGAAATTCACTCCTCAAAAACAAAAATTGCGTTAAGTTATAATTAGACTGAGAGAGGTGAAACTTTCGCTAAGCCTTATTTTTTAAGTTGCGCAAGCGTTAAGCTCAGCATCGTACCAAGGAGGACCCGAAGAGCCATACTTGATACAAGCCAATGGAATACAATCATTGAAACAATTAAACATAACATTGTAAGATTGTGCTGTAAGTTCATCTACATCATTATTGCTAAATAGAAAGGACCAGTTAGTAGAAGACAAATTAAAGTTAAGTACATCAAAATTAGATTTTTTATAATTAAAGGTGGGAGAGTGTTCAATCAACATACCAGTACACCCTCGCAATCAATGCTCACTATCACATCCAAAGTTGGATGGTACGCGTCAATTGGTACCAATGCCATGTCACACGGACGTGCCGAACGATACTTTTCGAAGTATCCGAGGTAAAGACCAAGTCCAAGCTTTTATTACGGTTGTTCTTAACATCATTTACCTGAGAAAGACCAAGTCCGGCTATAGCATCCAGGAAGACATGCGCATTTCCAGAAAATGTGCTGGAAACCAGGGGTCATTATCATCAGAAACTTGCCATTGAACAGTATAAGAAGATTGAAATCACCAAGGAACCATAATTACGAAATGGAGGGGATAAGTAATAGGGTGACTCTATAAAGTATATAAGATGGAAAAATCTTTAAATTCATATACGTAAAATATGCAAAAATGTACGAAGATAAAAAGAAACATAAAAAAACCGGCCAAGTGCGAGTCAGACTCGCCTACAGAGCCCTTCGTGCCATCGTACAAGGATTTAATACTATGTATGCCAAAAAACAGGTTTCTTGTATGGGGCCCTCTTTAATTTTTACTTAATTTTTTATTATTTGATGTTAGAAATACACCGTCTGTGAAAATTTCAACTGTCTACCTATTACGGTTCATGAGATACAACCCGGTGACGGACGGACATCGGTGGCTTAGTAATAGGGTTCCCGTTGCTCTTAATACAATAGCTGTGTTCTCGTTTTTTATTCACTGATCTTAGGATCTGGTACAGCTTAAATTGTGGAAAAAAACGATCCAGCTCTCCTGGTTTTATCACAGCTTTAAAACTGAAAGTTGAGAAATTCTTAATAATAATTTTCCATCATAATTGGAATTTATTTGATTTTCAATTAAATTCCTCACCTTAAGTACTAATTAAAGAAAATTGTGCTATTTTTCACTAAATTTAAAACCAAATATGTACTAGAATATTTGAAAAGATGCATCTAGATGTGGTGCATGAAATTAAAAATCATAGACACGTGCTGCTGTTGTTTGTCAGGGCCGGACTGGGTCTTCAAATCGGCCGGGGCAAATAATGACAAAACAGCCCCCAAGGGTCTTCAAAAATGACTTTTTTATAAGAGGTAAGCAACCCAAATTATTAGGCTGATTACCTGCTGAACCCAGCGCAAGGAGAGCAATACAGCGTAGTGCAAGGAGAGCAAGACAACGTTTTTTATGAATATTGAATTCCATGCTAAATGGGAAGTAGGATAGATGAAATTTATACAGGAAATATGTATGTACAAAAATGTGTAAGAGCGGTTGGACCTTCCACACTTAAAATTAAAACTAAAACAGGGTTTCTCCATGGAAACAGTATCCGAGAAATCAACAATTTTACTTACACAGCTGTAACAAGAGTAAGGCAAGTAAGGCATACGTTGAAGCGGAGGGCCGCCGCGCCGGCCGGTTAAAAAAAATTATTGCGAGCGAAAAAAATAATATTTACAACATTTGCTTTTGATAAATATAAATTATTGTTGAGTTTTAACTGTTAAATAAATTGTTTTGTTCTCGAATTGAATTTACCCGCTTAACAAGGCTGAGGTTGGTTTGTTATCCTGACATGGAAGAAATGTTTGCCAGTGCTACAAAATTTGCTGAAGAACATTAAAGAAACAAGAAAAAAGAAGCGACTCGACCTTTTTGAATCAAAAAATTATGAGTGATCCGAAAAGTGACACAAAACAAGAGCTTCGTACACCAATTTTTGAATCGATTGATGCTCTTTTATTCTAACTGACGAAGAGGTACGAAATGTTGGAACAAGTTTAAGAAGATTTTGGATTCCTTTCTGGCGATCTATTTAGCAAAATGTACGCCGATAGTCTGAGAAAAGACGCTTTTGGAATTGCTTCAATGAATTCACGACTATAGCCTCCAAGAACCTTATCTAAGTGTCGAAATCGCATTCAGAGTTTTTTTTAAACATTGTCAGTGATGATAGCGTCATGTGAATGAAGTTTCAGCAAATTCAAGTTAATAAAAAATCACCTGTGATCAAGAAAGTTTATCAAATGTGGCTGTTTTGTAAACCGAAAAAGAAATGATAGGAGTGCTTGTCATTTTGAGAATATGAGAAACTAGTTCACGGCGAAAAACCATAGAAAAATATATCTGTAAAAACTTGCAAATTTTTCTATCAAACTGATTCACCCCACTACTCGCAAAAAATGAATATCAAATAATAATTTTATGAACAATAAATATTATTTACTATTCTTCTCATGATCAATTGTTGCTCAACTTTGTAGAGCCAATTGATAGACCACGTCACATTATATATGGTTATGTTGAGGATTTTTGCCTCAGGCGCTAAAACGAGTTGTTATAGCTCTGTGTGAAGGAACTGAGGAAAGAAGTGAACTCTTAATCCTTTCCCCTACGATTTGTTTTTGGAATCTTTTTGTAACCACTTAGAAATTCAATCGCTCCTTCACTTACTTTTATGGGCCAAAAGAGTAACAAAAACAATGCCATTACTTCACCAAATGTGGAAAATTCAGACTGTTTCTTATACTTGGGTAAGTAAAAGCTGAGTGTACTCTGTTTCAAAATTGATTTAAATGAAATAAAATTACTGCTTTTTTTTTAATTAGAAAATGAAAACAAAATTTAAAAACTGTTTTTATATTTGTTCTTCAATTTCAAATTCGTTATAAAACTATACATAGGTACAGCAAACCTTTGAAAGCCTTCTGATAAAAAATACATTTTCCGTGCATTTTTCGAATTAAAAATGATATGATGCAAAAAATAATGTAAAATGCTTTACAAAAAAGTGAATGCTTTTGAAGTCACGAGAATGCCAAATTTGAAATATATGTATAATGCTATATTGGCAACATCCTCTTGACTCCGCGTCTTGCCAATGTTTATTAGATGTGGGACAGTTCTGAGTATTTTTAACACACAATTCTCCTCTGCCCAGATAGTCTCGATGCCGTGGACCAATTAACGTTATTGTATTAGGCTTTTAGGTAATGCAATAAAGTACTTTTTCAATTTTAATTCAATTTCATAGCCAATTTCCTCCCATCGCAGCCCGCAACATTCGTCTAGAGTACGTGGTAAATACGTGTGGTCGCGTTAACGTGGAGACTACCGGCCCATCGGGCTAGTGCCCAATCTACCCTACTGCCAGTCCGGCTCTGTTGTTTGTGACAATATTTCGACCAAATTTGTTATTCTGCTGTTACTCCATGGCCTTTATGTAGGTATCTGCACCTATTTGAGTTATCTTGAATTTTTGTTTTTTTTTTTGCTCAGTCAGAGGGACGAAAGATCCTGGAAGCCAAGGCTGTTCTACAAAAAACAACAATGGTCACCAAAACTTTCATGTCTTCTCGAGTTGTATGAAGCGCTCCTTCCAGACAGAATAATTACTCGGGGCTATCAACAACTCCCATCTTTGTTAGATGTGGGTGAAACGCGCTATGCCCAGTGATCATACCGATCAAAGCTCTACCTTGTTTTTTTTCGAGCTTCAAGAATATATCGCATTTGACTCATCAAGAAACAGTTTTCGTACACCTGGAAGTAGGCAGGGTCGTGCACAGCAGTTGATGCCTCGTACGAGCTTCAAATATAAGTGGCAGCTCCAACAATAGGCGAGTGGCCTTTGCACTGCAGCCATCATTGGCTTATTGTGTACTAGGATTTAGTCCAAGAAAGGTGGATCTGACTCATATACCTGGCTAGCAAGCTCGCCGTTTCATTCCTTATAATTGCCATGAACTGAGGCACTCCTGTAAACAAGAGTAGAATAAAACAGGCATTTTAGATAAATTTTTGTAAATTACTAGAACACATACATAAACACACAAACACACACACACACCACGCGCGCACGCAAACACATGCAATTATAAAACATATATAAAAATTTATACAACAATTAATTAATCGGTAAATGATTTTTTCTATGTAGTTGGACGAAATAAATCAACTCTTCCTTCCGAATATGAGAAATAAGCTTTTGTGGTTTTATCAGGAAGTTGAAGAGCCTGATACCCAACAGCCTCCGGATGTAAACAAGCCTGGACCTTCAAGAGCTGGAGCATCTTCATCGAAAACTCCTCAAGGTAAGTATGTATATACATATGTATGTATGTTATATAACAAACAGGACACCCTCGCTTGGATATACGAGACACTGTAAAATGCATATTCATGACGTTTAACTGAAAGTTGCTAATGTGAAATTTTTTCCAAGGTGTGTCACCATCTGGACCGAATATTAAACACAAGCTGTTCCTCACTGACGGTTGGACATGTGCCTTCACTGGGATCTGTATCTACATTTTCCGCATTAATAATTCAAAGCAATTGCCAGAAGAAGGATTCCAAAAGGACTTGTAAGTTTTGCTCAATTCTCATAGCATTCTTGAGATAGATGACCAAGATATTCTGCCAGAGGAAAAGTTTATTTTATTAAAAAAAAAGAGTTTCACAAAAATTTCCATTAATTACTTGGTCTATGTGAAAGCAAAAAGAGAGGAGAGGGAAAGGACGGTCGTGAATACTAAAGTTCAAATATTAGTTATAATTTTGTTTTTGCTGTTCCTTCTCTGTGAGGAAGAAGTTTTGCGCCACGAAGTGGGTGATTACCTGGAAAATTAAGGAATTTCTTTAATCGAATTTTCTGATTGGGAATTACACAGCCGTAATGACTTCTCTATCTACTTAGTTTTTATCTTCTTGGCATATTGGAATTGGGGCCTTTTTGATATTAATTAACAACCCAGAGAGTTTTCTCAAGCGGTCCAAATGTACTTTAGTTTCTAAATTAAATGTTTTTTTTTCTTGGGAGAGGGCAAAGCCCTAAGGAGTTAGTTCTTAGTACAACAATTGAATTTGAAGTGATCAGGTACTCCCCTTTTCATTTTTGGGGAATTAGCATGAAAATTATTCTTGTTCACAGACCTGATAGCAGAAATGGTTATTAAAAATACCCAGGAATTTATCAGAGCCAATACTAAAAAAAAAAAAAAACAAAACACGCAGGGCGTTTCACTTCCCATCATATTGCTGGCTTTTGAGTAGGCTATCTACTGAGTTTGAGCTCCTGGGTTTTCCGCGTTATCTTGAGTTAAGTGATTGGTCTTTTTCTTCGTTCAACTCTTTAAAACTTTATAGTAAAGCGTGTTATAGTTTTCCATACCGGCATTTACCTGATATCGGGGTTTATTTTGTAGTTTTTAATACTTCGTTCTGAAGAGTATCAACGGTATCCATTTCATTGATATAAAATAGTTAAAGGCAGCAATACGAAGGCATCTGGAGGCGGCGCTGGGGGAGAGAAATCTCGGAGCAATACTCCGGTTTCGCAGTCTCAGATTCAGAGTGTGACCAGTGGAACGTGTGGTAGAACAAATTCTGCTTCCCCTCATATTGACTACATGGATGTAAATATGGAAGCACTTGAGAAGAGACTTATGACGAATATTAGCAAAGTTTTAACAGAATTCAAAAATGAAATTTCCGACAAAATTGACCAGGATGTTACTGCTCTTCGAGGGGAAATTGATTGCCTCAAACACACACATGAGTCTTTGTCACGCAGAGTTTCATTGCTGGAAAGTGAGATTAATGATATTCATCGAACTCACCCTTTAAATGATGTCGTAATAAGAGGGATTCCCGCTTTGGGGAAGGAGAATACTTGCGATCTTTTTGGTAAGGTTGCGACTACGATCAATTACTCCATCACACCATACATAGATGCCTTTCGGTTGACTTATCTCCTACAATATTTTGGAGTAATTTAAAACGCCTGGCCATACATGGTAAGGAAGGTCGTGGCTGTGAGCAGGATCCTGATGGACTCAATACATACTTTTCATCTAGGTCCCATGAAACGGAGCCGGCTGATGGTAACAATGGTGATTTTCAGCAATCTGCATCTGATGGTTTTGCCTTCCGCTGTATTGCTGACGACGAGACATTGATCGTCATTAATTCGATTAAGTGGAGTGCCATTGGTTCAGACGACATTCATCCTCAATTCTTATGGCTACTCGTACCTGTGGTGCTTCCTGTAATAACTCACATCTTTTATATAATTTTAACATCTGCTAATTTCCCTATTAATTGGAGGAAAGCTTTTGTTATTGTTATTCCTAAAAAGACCTCTCCGAGCAGTTTATCTGATTACCGTCCTATCATTTTGCTGTATTTTCTTGCCAAGGCTATTGGAAAACTTATGGCTTCTACCACCCTTGCAATCTAGTGAAATCACACTTGTAAAACTTTATTAAAACTGAGCTCAGATATACGTATGGCGCTTGATAAAGATGATATGAGTATTGTTCTTCTACTAGACTTCTCCAAAGCATTTGATAGTGTAAGTCATAACAATCTATAATCTAAGTTAGCTAATGAATTTATCTTCTCTACCTCTGCTATCAGCACTTTAAATAGCTTCCTGATGGGATGTTCATAGCAGGTTAAACTTGGAAAGCGAGTATCTGAGCCGGTACAGCCCAGATGCAGTGTACCGCAAGGATCAATTTTGGGTCCGGTATTGTTCAGTCTGTACATAAATGGCAAAATGGCAAAAGTGCATCTGTATGCCAATGATGTGCAGGTTTTCTTGAGATGCCCCACTACTGGTATGTCGGAGGATGGTTTTTGTCGATTAAATATGGACCTTGAACGTATAGGTACGTGAATGGTCTGTTACTAACAATTTATTATTAAATACCGGTTATTCTAGTTATGCAATCATATACAGTAGGGAGCCTACTGACTTTCCTCCGGTTGTTATGAATTCATCTGATATACCACATTCAAAATGTGAATCTTGGTGTGATGCTTAACTCACATATGTCATGCTGCGACCATGTAAAGAAAATATTAAATAATGTTTATGGTGCCTTAAGAAGACTCTGGCTTTCGGGATATCTCCTCTCGACCGTTGCTAAACTTAGGATAGTAAAAAACTCTGCTTATACCATTTTTCACTTATGGAAGCCTTGTTTTCCCGGCATTAGACCATAAATGTTCTCGTAAATCGAATGCACCTTTTAACTGTTGTATTCGTTTCATTTATGGGTTACGACGATGATGTAAGTTCTCACCGAAACGTAATCCTGGGTTTCTCCCTAAATACGTATCTTCAACTTAAAGCTTTAATATTTTTACATAAGCTTGTGTATACTTGTAACACTGATAATTTATGGGAACATATACAGCTTGCTCAATCTCCGAGGCATTTAAATTTAATTATTCCTCGTTTTGTAACGTTGACTGGCGCTCGTTCCTGTTTTGTCTATGTACCTAGAATATGGAATTCTCTACCAATTGAGATTAAGTAGATGTGGATGATTGGTGCATTCCGGAAGAAATTATTTGAATTATTGACTACTAGTGATAGATCCTAGGGGGAGTGTGTCCTCGGCAATAGTTCTCTGTTAAAATTTATTCTGTATTTAGTTTATATTTCAGTAATATACAATTGAATATGTCTTATATTGTACATATCTAAAAGATTGTAAATCTTGTTATACAAACGAGTTAGGTAAATAAATATGAAATATGTACCTAAATTCATTGAATGTTCTATTGATTTGGGGAAATTAGTGAAAAATATGTCTTAAATTTAGGTTATACTCGTAGTCCCATTATTTTTTACAGTGTAGGACGTGTTACGGATCTCTAGTTTGTTGGCAGGATGTATTGGGCAATATATGAGGATATTGTTTGAGATTTTCTGGGATTGTAGAATCTTTTTATATGGGTAGGCATTTTTATAAAAAAAAAATAATAAAATGATAATAATGGCTGGAAAGTATATGGCAGAGTTTTAGGCACTTGCACAAATCATAAATCCAATATTTTTAACACGGCAAATTGAATTCCTATGACAAAATTACTAAAACATCTCGTTCTGAAATGTACAACTAGCAAACTTTGCCAAAACAAGAAGTTATTGCAGAAACGAATAAAATTCTAATATAGTTTCACGAATGTGGGTGGCTTAAACAACGCAGTTCTCATATGACTTCTTTCGATACATATTTTGTTTTACTGTTTTTATTCTCCAAAAAACGACACACAGAAGAAAACCAAGCAACAAATTAGTGCTTTCACCGAGAACCACGTGAACCACAAGAATCAGAGAGCATACCGAAATCATTCCTGTGGAAGGGGAAAAACGATTTTCCCATCTTTGTCCCAAAATTATCCTGCACATCCCGTATGTAAAATTCTGAGAATGTTCCCATATAGAGTAGTTGTGGGATATCCCAGCGAATAACTAATGAGAAATAAGGTCCTAAGTACATATTGAATACTTCCTGTTTATCCCGCGAAAGCTATAGGATATGTGGGACAAGAATGGGATATCCGTGGGTAATTTTGTGTTGTATGGGTCTGCCTCATGACATGGAAAGCGAAGGTCTTACAAGCTTTATTGCTATATCTTCTGTAGTTTCCAATTGAAACTAACAGAAGGCAGATTCATTGCAGGAATATTTATTTTATTGTTGTTAAAAGGCAGAGAACGGTTTTTAAACAAAAATCGGTAGAACTGTTGGTAACTGATCGGTCACTACTAGTCGGTATCCGTTTAATATCTCTTCTATATATGATTGTGACATTGTGAGCAAGAGATCGGTGAACATCCAAAATAAAGGTGATAAGATAACGCCGCAAATTAACATACTTGCGCAGAAAAATTTAATTTTTTGTGTCAATTGTAAGGAAATATTTTCTGAACTTTGGATGTATGATGTTTCCCATAATTTTGTACGGGGAGACGAAATTATTTCCTTCTCCTTTTTTATTTTTTTTCAGGCCAGAAATGCCACAATATGGGAGAATTCCCACGATCTCCTAACAGTGCCTTCACCCGGGTTGCCAGAAAATATAATTTTAAATTGGCAGTTGCGGGTTAAAAAAATCGTCAAATGGGAGTAAAAATCGTTATGCATATTAAATGCAATGCATCCTTTGTCTTATTCACTTTATTAAGGGAACGAAAACAAATGAGAATAACAACAAAATATATAATGAAAAACTAAACTTAACAGTTGCTTCACTAATATTTTTAGGAATAAAATTGGCAAAAAATAATATCACCAAACATAATACCACTGAATGTTTTTATGAAGATTTAAATTTGTTAATTAAATCGTTATCTAAATTTAAATTCATATAATATCACGCAAAAAAAATTCCCTGTAAAGAATCTGTATAAAGTGGATTGCGAGCTTTACTTTTATTAATTTATTAATTATTAAAATATACGCTCGACATTTGCTGACGAATTCGGAAGAGTTAAAAGTGGAGACACACATTTTTCAAGTTTTGGAAATAACTTTCAGCCGTCATTCCGTTTTAAATTGAAAATAGATTTCCAAAAATGTTCGACTGATATGTTAACACTTTCATTAAAAGTAAATATGGTGTTATAGTCCAGATACCTTAGCATTATCTATATCCTTCATGAAAAATAAGACTTGAGAACTCACGAGTTAAGAGCAATAAAGAATCTGTTTGTCAATTGGTAATTTTTACAGGATCGATTAACGAAATATGATTGGATTTGTAAAATCAAATGGTTTGAAAATTTGTTCGCATAATTCAATATAAAACAATACGCAGTTGTCAACAAAAGTATTAATGTCTTGATAATACATATATATATTGAGTAATGCTAATTTTATTTCTGACAAAAATGCCTAAATAAACTTATAATTATTATATATATAATAAATTTGAAATCTACCAAGCTAATATGTTTAATTTTTAAACATTCTGGTTTTAGGAAGCAAATTTCGTTTGAGATAGGTGTAATAATTTCTTAGGATTGTAATCTAATAGGATGAGTATATCCTTGAACTGTTGACTTGTTTTTTGCTTGTTTGAAACATAATTATAAATATCACGTACCATTGGTTCAACTGCAGAAAGCAATTTAAAGCACACATAGGGTTGAGCAGAAAGCTATGGAGTGGTAGATGCAGTTTAATATAAATATTTATTTATTAGTATTATTTATGATTCCGTGGACTCATATCAAAATCATCCAAATCATTTGCAGATTTCGTCGACGTAATATTCTTATTTTAAAAACATATTTCGAGAATATCAAAAGTTGTAGAAATTAAGAATTTACCTATTATTTTCAAATATTTTTGTATTCCCTTCAACATGGTGCTGGTACTGCTGTTTCTCACTAAATGGTAAATTAAACCATAATCATAAATACTATGCAGATGCAGTTATAGTTAGGTCGAATTTTTTTTATTTCGGAATGTATTTTCAGGTCAAAAATTTTACATTTTGGCATGTAGGTATGTACGGTACCCTCAGGTCAAACATTTTCTGTTTCGGTATATACTTCAAAATCAAAAATTTGTTCTGTACAAAAATGACCAATGTTTACAATTGTCATAAAATTGTCATTTTGAAAAGCAAAATCGGCATTAAAATTCTCGATACAGAAATCGTCAATCTGGCAACGTTGGCCTTCACTCCACTCACTCCAACCCAAATTTGAGCAAAGAAATAAAAAGTTCTCGTGGGTACTACGAGCAATGTTGTCAAGATCTGGATTGCTAAACTTTTTTGTTTAGATTTACTTCATGCTCTAGATTCATTAATAAACCTGTTAAAAAACCACTGGCACCCCCAGCATATGCTCACGAAAGCACATTAAAAGGAAAATCGATGAGTATCTGAAAGAAACGCTTTAGCAAGCCAAAGCGAAAGGGGAAAAGGCTTATCACGTAAGTAGCCGGAAATATCCAATTACTTCTCTCATCTACGAACTCTGATGCATGCTAGCAGCGTGTACGCCTAGTCTAAGGAATTCAGCCAAATATTTCGCAGAGAATAATTTACAGTGTTTCAGTTTCAGGCGTACATTTTTTCTCTGTTTAAATACAAAGAATAAATAGAAGAATTCTTGATTTTTTTATTGCTATATCTTCACTACTGTCTAGCCAGTGTATTTGCAGCTTCTTAAAGCCTATGATGGTATGAACACCTTTAGATGGAACTGAAATAATGACATCATTTTTTTGTTCAGAAACCGAATTTTAATTGAGTGAATCTAGCTGCTTGTTAATCCAGCGTTGTAATTTTATGTGGCTTCAAGTTTCATCACTTCATATGAAAATATTAATTTTGTAGGCTTTCGTGGGCCCCTAGAAACTGTGGTGGGACCTGCGGGTACACCAGTGGACTCTTTCCTATCTGATTTCGCCATTCGGATCATTATGTTTTGTTGTTTAATATGTGTCATCCATCAGAATTTCCACTTATTTTTACCGTTCATCCTAATTGTAAAACCTGCTTATCGGTTTTTTGTTGAATCTTGACTTACTGTGTTGATGCTGAGAGCTCTGATCTGTCCTCCTGTTCGGTCACGAGGTTGCTCTCGTAGTCACTTGTGTTATAGTGATATGGGTAAGTTTTCTGTTTTTGTAATGAGTGATTGTAAGCCTTCCAATTTATTCTAATGGGATTTCTATAAACCACCCTGTGTGGCAGCCTACTCATATCCCATGAATTCCTCAACTTCTGTTGACCATAGTCATTGATTGGAATTGAAAGGAAGATAAGCTGATTAGTGGATTAACCCCTTCATCTTTTCATTTTCAGACCATCCTCAGAAGATTTTAGTGGTGTCCGGGAAAGTAGTTTCTTTAATAGAAATCAATCTTAAGTAATACTCCAACCCCGGTATAGTGGATCCTTTATGAATTCTGATTGTTTGAAAGATAGTGTAAGTTGACTGTAGTCATCTTACTATATTGGAGGTATCGTCAATTACCTTGACCCTCATCGTCTATGGAGGAAGCATTCTCCAAAAGATCATCATCTTCATCCGACGCAAACAATGAAGGCAAGTGTCCTTCTATGTATGTCTACCTATGTGGCATACTACGATGAGTAGCCGTAGCTTAGATGTTTATAAAATCGGACAGCTTAGGTACGGTTACGGTTTAACCTTAATTGTAGGCTGTTTGCATCAGCTGTTGTTGTTTTGTTGCCTGGGTCGCTTTGAAAAGGTCCATAGGATCTCGTCGTTTCCTTGAGGTTTTCCGTTTATTATGAAAAAAATTCTGATGATTTTCTGAATGTCGTAACTTTCTCTACCATTTGTAGATTGCAAGGTCTCAAAAGACTTTTGAGCCCCAGTCTTCGCCGCCTTTAGAAAATTTACTATGTAGAGCTGTCTGCAAATTTCGCTCCAAAGATTCCTCTCGAATTGGTAATCTATCTTTGATGCATCTAGTGTAGCATCAAATGCAGTATGCAGTCCTCTGGAGGAGACCCTTCTTTATATCCATGAATTCCTAAATTTTGCTTTACCCTAACCCACTTGCGCAGTACCAACCAACGCCATCTACGACTACCACCTGTAGAAGCTTTTAGAAGTTCCTATCGATCTCTATTCCTTTTAAAACGAGAAGTTAATTTTTTGCTGAATTTTGTCCCTTTGAGTATTAATGGGACTTGACAAACCCCCAGCCTAAGCCCCATACACCTTTCACAGGCTTACATTATTTTATCCCTGCTCGCCTTGCAAAACGTTGTGGCCATAAAATTCTAGGCAAGGAGTCTTTCTCTTTCCTTGGGTGGCTTACGCTTCTGGGTATTCGAAAATTTGTGGTGGTTTTCCTTGTCTCAATTTCTATGTTTAAACCAGCGTTTTCTGGAAGATTGTTGTGATTTCAGTTTTCTTTTTTTCTGTCGGCCTGTGCCCTGCTCGTGCGGAGGACAGGCTTTCACCTAACTGTGAATGGGGTTCTTTCAGCATCATTAAACTGAGTCTCACTTTCTTGATCTGAATGAATGTGGAGAGAAACAGTTCGTTCTGGTACAGCGCCGATATCGACATTTATAATATGTGTAATGACGGTATTGCCATGTGCACTACGAGATATATGCAACTACATGTTTCAATGAGCAATTAGGTTTATTTCATCAGGAAATATATTTGACTGCCAGCCACCTACATAACAGTTGTCAACCTCCTTGAAAACACTAAATTTTTTTCAATTTTGAAGAAAACATTTTTCTAAGTTATTTTAAATTTATTTGATGTCATTTTCTTAACTATAAATTCTCCTTTAAAGGTACTGCGGTTTCATTGATGCTAAAAATGTAGGTTTGGTTACTTCAATTGAGCGAATCGTTGAGTACGTTTTTATGCAAGCCTTGGCCTTTCCTAGCCTGGAAGCAGACGATGAAGATATGAATTGTCACTTAATTAAGGGCCAACTACTTCCAGGATTACGATCATTTTGTAGTGCTCTTCGAGTCTGTGAACAAGTCTGTGATCATTTTAATGTTTTCGATGATGGTACTGAAATGTTTGAAAAAATCGATCTTGTCGAAGAGGTGAAGGAAATGGCGAAAAATCAAGAGTTTTGCGTCCAGCTGGAAGAGAGGGTGAGCAACTGGATAAAGGGAATTATGAAGATCTTAAGTGAAAGTGAGCAGTTGCGAAAAGAGAATGATTCAAGTGGTCCACAGGATGAGTTAGAATATTGGAAAAAGCGTGGAGCACAATTTTCACAACTTTTAGCACATTTACAGGTGCATATTATATTTTTTTATTTTATTATTTTCTTTTCCTTTTACTTAATTCCGTAGGACAAAGAAGTTCAATTCACTCTTAGTTGCTTAACAATGGCAAATTCAAAGACAGTTCGACAATGGAAGGATACTGATCGAAAAATAACATTTTGCTACAATGAGGCACGTGATAATTCGAAATTTATTCAAGCAATGGAACAATGTTGTCACTCGTTATATTTAGATGATCCGGTATAGGGACTTTTAAGGACATTTGTGCATTTATTTATTGTATACATATTTTGCAGGTCAACATGAAAGAGTCAATTTTGAATCTTCTACAGACCGTTAGACTTATTTATAGCGTCTCACAGTTTTATAACACTTCAGAACGTACTTCTGCATTAATGGTTAAGGTAAGTGTAGTGAAAGGTAGTGAAATAGGGAGTAGAAATATGAGTTACATTTGGCTATTTAAGTCTAGTTTACATGGAAGTTTTCAGTTCTTCTTAATGCTCCGGTAATAGATTTTCAGTGGTTTTACGTTTTAGTTCGCTGAATATTAATAAATTAAACAAATCTACAGTAAATACCTTTTTGTTTACCCAGTTTTAGATGTCAGTAGAGTCCCATGGAAGTGGTCTATAATAATCAGTCTGTTGTAGATATTGCCCGAATTTATACTCAAGCAACATCCAGAATTGAAATAATAACCTCGCTACTACATAAAGGCCTAAGCACAATTTCGACGGCGAGGGCAACGGCAGACTATTGCAGTAATAGGAATGATTTTCTTAAGGAACGTTTTATGGAACGTGTATTACATAGGAATTTACAGTTGCCGTCTCCAGTCGGCCTCTCTCACCATCGTACATGCTCCATAAAATGTTCCTGGAGGGAATTGTTCCTATTACTGCAATAGTCTGCCGTTTGCCGTCGCCGTCCCAATCGTGCTTAGGCCTACAGTCGCTTAACAATCGCAAGCCTTCAGGAGTTGTTAAAAACAGGAAACAAAGAACATCAGCAGATTTCCTCTAATCTTGTATACTTAAAAAGAATGGAACACTCACAATTACGTGATCTTAGACAACAGTCGACCGAACAATAAGAAAGCAGGAAGTTGTGTTCAGAAAAAGACGTCATTGCGTTTATTGCATCAACATTTTGTGGTTCTTGGATCAACAGAATTTTTATTTTCCCTTTACCTAGATTTTGTCGACTATGAAAAAGATTTCAACTTTTTTGACAAGATTGTAATAATGGAACGCACTCATCGACATGCAATTTCTCAAAAGATTTTTGAATATTCGGCAGCTTTGACAAAAATTGCAGAGTTGAATATAAGGATGTATACATTTGCTGCTATTATTCCTTATTAATAATAATGATGTCCTTGCAAATGCACTCGACAATAGCTCGTCTTAATTATCTGGATTTTGTTGATGACATCTGCTTCTTGGACCACTGACACCAGAACTAGAACATTATGATTGAAAATCACGCAGCAGAAAGTAATCCAGCAGGTCTGAGATTTAATTTAGTGAAGTAATTCTGGATTAATATGAGCTTCACCCCTATACTTACACAAATGATAAGGGAGGGGAGGTATTGAACATAATTACCGAATCTGGCGATGAAGATGAATACTATTTTCTAAATTTTTGGGATACAAAGCTAGAGTGAAATCTCTGTGAGAACAAAATTTCGGCTACCATATGTGATGTCACTGCTGCTTTGTGGTTGTGAGAGACGTACAATTCGCTACCCAATTTATAAACTTTTCAAAATATGTTTTAAACGAAAAACGGGTTTCAAACAAAGAAAGGGTCTCAAAGGAAGAACATGTCTCAAATGAAGAACGGGCCTTAAATGAAGTACAGGTTTCAAACAAAGTATGCATTTCCATTGAAGAACGGGTTTCCAACGAAGAACGGGTCCCAAGCGAAGAAGAATTCTTAAATAAAGAACGAGTCCAAATCGATGAACGGACTTTAAACAAAAAACGGGTTTCAAGCGAAGAACAGGTCGCAAAGGAAGAACAAGTCTCAAATGAAGAACGGGCTTTAAATGAAGTACAGATTTCAAACAAAGTATGCATTTCCATTGATGAACGGGTTTCAAACGAAGAACGGGTCCCAAGCGAAGAAGAATTCTTAAATAAAGAACGAGTCCAAATCGATGAACGGACTTTAAACAAAAAACGGGTTTCAAGCGAAGAACAGGTCGCAAAGGAAGAACATGTCTCAAATGAAGAACTGGCTTTAAATGAAGTACAGATTTCAAACAAAGTATGCATTTCCATTGAAGAACGGGTTTCAAACGAAGAACGGGTCCCAAGCGAAGAAGAAGTCTTAAAAAAAGAGCGAGTCCAAAATGATGAACGGGCTTTAAACGAAAAACGGGTTTCAAGCGAAGAACAGGTCTCAAAGGAAGAACATGTCTCAAATGAAGAACTGGCTTTAAATGAAGTACAGATTCCAAACAAAGTATGCATTTCCATTGAAGAATGGGTTTCAAACGAAGAACGGGTCCCAAGCGAAGAAGAAGTCTTAAAAAAAGAACGAGTTCAAAACGATGAACGGACTTTAAACAAAAAACGGGTTTCAAGCGAAGAACAGGTCGCAAAGGAAGAACATGTCTCAAATGAAGAACTGGCTTTAAATGAAGTACAGATTTCAAACAAAGTATGCATTTCCATTGAAGAACGGGTTTCAAACGAAGAACGGGTCCCAAGCGAAGAAGAAGTCTTAAAAAAAGAAGGAGTTCAAAACGATGAACGGGCTTTAAACGACAAACGGGTTACAAGCGAAGAACAGGTCTTCATTCAAGAGCGGATCTCAAACGAAGAACGCGTTTCAAATGAAGAACTATATAGACGGTCCAACCCGGATAGGATCAATGATGAAATAAAACGAAGAAAGTAGATATAACTGCATTGGCCAATCGGTGCAAAGGTAGGCTCTCGGTTGAGATTTACAAGGAATCTGTCGAGCAGAAAAATTGAGAAACACTTGTTAGTAAATAATTGTGATAGAAGCTGAGTTAACTGAGAGATCATATCTCTATAGGACGACACGAGTTCCGTTAAACAGCAACTGTTATCTTTTTTTGTGCCTCACGGAATTTAGGGACATTGATAATATATGAGAATTGCAGACACAATTTATATTTGGAAATATTTACATCCACGTGCATCCGCCAAGTGTCTGGATGATCCACTAATCTCGATCACTTCGAGTGTAACCAATGCTTTTTCCGCTGCTGATAATATGACTTAAGTTACATTTCAAGATTGGTTAACATTTGTCGACATCTTTGGAGCATGTAGTTTGACAGCATACATGGTCCAATTTCACCACTACCACCAAGCCGCAAATTATTTGGATTAAATCGGATCAGATTAAATATGTTGTGCTACCTGTGGATTATCCTGACAATGTTAAGTCGGACGCCTTCTATAGTTTGTTTTTTCATTTGCAGCAATGTGGTCTACCTCTGTCTGAATTTTCGATCCGTTAATATCTAACTGTTCCAGCTTAGTTGATGTCATCAAGAAACCAACCTGAGTACTGCCTATTTCAGACTTTAACTTTTTGTGATCATCTGCAACGAGGCATTGTCGTTTCTTGTTGTTCTTTTAGGTTTTATATTCTACAAAACACTTAGGATTAGAAACTGCTAAGTAGCACGTATGCATGCCCATGTTGGTTTTGAGGGAACGCGAATGGTCCAAGATGATCTAGATATAATAATCGGAAGGTATATGGGTATCATTAAATCATGTCGAGGAATCACTTCATTTTTCTTTTCATGAGAAGTCGTAAATGTTTAGGTAAACTTATAGAAAAACCAGAGCCTTCAATATATACATATTTAGTCCAATTAGAAAAGTTGTAGTCAGCAAGAGCTGTGTGTGTTGTAACACTGAAGATGTACATTTTTGACGAACTACTCAGATAAATTTGCACTTCTTCGTGAAATTTTTTTAGGGTAATTTTATTTATTTTTCAAACTAAATAATTTCCGGCATATTGTTTTCTTTTCAGATCACCAATCAAATGATCGAGACCTGCAAATCATATATCACTTGTCGAGGAAAAGAGACTATTTGGTCTCAAGATCGTATCTTAATTCGTACGAAATTAAATAATTGCATCAAATTAAATCATATCTACCACGAAACATATTACACAGTTCGTGAACAGCCTTTCTTGCCGAATCAAACGCCATTTGGATTTTCCGAAAATTTCGTATTTGGCAAATTCGATACATTTTGTGACAGACTATCGAAAATTATATCGATGTTCAATTTAATCGATGATTACAATCATTTATTTCAAAGACGTCTAGAAGGTCTTCTATTGGGCGAAGCACTTGAAGATGCAATGGCTACATTCGAAGAGGCTAAAAAGGAAATTTTATCGAAAACCTATGATTACCTAGATCATCGTAATGCTGATTTTAATGCCGACTATGAGAAATTCATAAGTAAAACTGATGTCTTAAAGGAATCAATTGCAACAATGATTGAGAAAAATTTCGATACTGTTTGGGAAACACCGCAGTGTATACGATTTTTGGTGCGATTTGAGAAAGTCAGTGATAAAATTCCATTGACTATGATGGATGATAAATATCAGAGAATTTTGAAATATTGCGAAAAAGAAGTGGACAGAATTTTGAAATTGTTTCGAAAGCAAAGAGATGATCCACCACTTCCAAGAAATTTTCCACCTATAGCTGGAAGAATTAAATGGTGTCGAGCATTAGATTCACATCTTACAGAACTAATGACTAGTGTAACAAATCATCCTGTACTACAAACACTTCCTACAACAAAAGATTTGGAAAATCGTTATACATCGGTGAAAAAAATCTTGAATGACTATGAACAGGAAATTGTTGCCATTTGGTTGGATCAAGACGTAAAAAAAAAAAAAATTTCTTAACAAAACTTTAGAGGCGGGGTATCATATTTTTTATGCTTTAAATTTGTTTTTCTTTAGGTTACTGTTGCTGATGCCTGCCTTGTCCAACCAGTACTGATTCTACAAAATGATAGGCTTCTAGTAAATTTACATCCCACAATTCCACTGTTAATACGAGAGGCAAAGTGCTTGGCTAAAATGAACATTGAGCTACCCATTGTGGCGGCAACTTTAATGTGTCGACAAAATTATTTTATAACCATCCAGGACTCCCTGAACGTATGAAATAAGCAGGAAAATTTGTTTTGTTTAAATGTTCCCTAGGGGTTTTTCTATCCCATTTCAGAGCCTTATTAAAATGTTTCTCACGACGGTAAAAACAGTAAAACTGGAGGTTCGTCCCCTGTTTCTTCCGCAATTAGTGCGTCTTACGGCAATGTTGCGACCAGGACTAAGCTCCATAATTGTAGGGAGGAATTTTACTGTGTCCTTTATTTTATTTATTTTTACAAGAACTGTTTAATTTCTAGTGGACGAATAATAAATGGATTGAGTTCCATGATAAGTGTAAACAGGCTATTGAGACTTTTGAAGTTTTAGTTGCTCGGGTTCATGATATCTATTCAAATCGGATTTTGAATGTTCTCATGTCAATGCAGGATGTTTCTATACATGTATTGCCAGGAGGTTAGATTTTTTTTGGATTTTTATAAATTTGATAATTACTATTTGCAATTTTCTAGATGGTGAAGTCTGGACTGTTGATGAGTTTCTAGAGAAAAATGAGGAGGCTTGCAGGTATGAATTTTTTGAATTATTTATAAAATTGTAAAAATGTTTTATATCCTCTACGGATGTGTGTTTTTTTTTTTTTTTTTAGTATCAATTAAATGTTACTTTTGTTGGTTGAGTAAAAAATTTATTTCAGGATGGGGTTGTTATACGCAAAATTTCTTCTATTAATTTATAGAATAATCACTTTACTTTACATGGTTGTAAACATTTTTACACCGTATCTACCTAAAAATTTTAAATTAAATATCTCGTTTTAATTACTGGGTAGGGCCTGTGTAAGTTTTTTTGTGAGGCTGAGATAAAAAATTGCGTGGCGCGCTAAAAAAATACTTTTAAATAAATTATTTATTATAAATATATTATTACATATTGAATATTAGTAATTCTTCTAGAATTTTTCGTTGCAAATCCTTCAATTAAGTTATCAAAATTTACGGAATTTTCTGTCTCGCATTCGTTAGACAAAATAGTCAGAGATGTAAAACGTTCTTGGCTTATTGCTGATTGAAGCTAATTCTTAATTAATTTTATTCGCGAGAAAATATGTTCGACAAAGCTACGGTTACTGTAGTTGTCAACATTATTTGATTATGATTATGAAAGATGAATACAGCCATTCCATAACGATCAAATTGTAGGGGAAGTACGTACAAAGTGACATAGTAATTTTATTTTGATTTATAAATCTTTAAGCATAAAAGCTAATACCCTACACACACAGCGCGATTTAATGAGTCATTAGTACTAACTATTCATTAAAATACCGTGTGTCACATAGTATCCGTCATTATGGCTCGAAAATTAGATCATAATGAAAATAAAGTACACTAATGAAGTGCTTTCTTCCTTCATTATAGCTATATTGAGGAAAAATGTGCTAGATTTGGCATATAATATAAATGAGAAGCTCCGCTGTGCATCTGCCGATTTGAAAAATAAGAAGAAGAAATGCAAAGCACAAAATATTATGTCAGTAGTCTTTTTAATATGATGTTTTGTTCCTCATTTGTAAATTGTTAAATTAAAAAAAAAAAAATTTATAAATAAAATAAAGCTTATCGCGTTAATTCGATCAATATCGCTTCTTTAATGTCATATACTCTAGACACACAGCACGCTTAATGAAGAAATAACTAACGACTCATTAGTCTATAATGATTCATTATAAACTGCAGACACACAGCAATTTCCTTAATTAAGTTGTACTGTTAAACTGGTTTTGATAAACTAATGATATTATAGCAGCGATATGGATCAAATTAACGCGATAAACTTTCCCAAGTAGCAAATTGAAGTGAAAAACCCGACATATAACCGTTTTATCACTTCGGATGCATTTGCGTACACCCAACAGTTGCATATACGATGTGATGACGTGCATTCAACTGTATTTGGACGGTTTTTTTTATAACTTCGGTGAAAATGTAACCTGTAAATCCTTGTAATAACACTAGTGGTATTAATGTTACTATGACGTTTTCCTGTGACTTACGTGAAACAATAACCAATTGGCCACAGTAAAGAATCTATCGACATAAAGGTTGCTGTGACGTCTTTTAACGCCTTCGGTGTAAATGTAACTTAATCCGCACGGTAAATAAAAGAATTATTATCAACGTTACCACAACGTTTTTTTTTTTGCAAGATGCTTAAAAAGTTTGAATTAGGCCTTGATTATAGCGTCTACTGTACATGATTACGTGTAGCTCAGCTTATTCAGCTTCACGACGATAATTACTGAACAAATTTGATTGTACGCCATCATTAATTTATAGAGAGGGCCTCAGGATGATTTGAAGTGGATGTGCTTGTCCATGTAGCATCTTCTCGTTTCCAAATATTATAAATAAATATGCATAAACAAATTTGTCGAAACAGGCAAGAGCTGAAATGTTTACCTTTTTCTTTCCACCCTAGTTTTAGAATGCTTTGCGTATTCTTTGAAAAATAGTGCCCCATCGTTATCTGTAAATTGGCTATGCAAATGTCTAACAACTCCAAAAAGTAAGTGCACCGTTTCCTGAAAACCTGCAAAACTGCGTTTTGTTTATGTGCCCGTCCACGATAACTGCTCTAATAGTTAATCCTTAAGCAGAAAAATGCATAAAGTTCGCAACATTTTATTTGCATTAATTTCGCTAAACGTTAGAAGTTTTTTTTCTGTTCAATAGAAACAGAGGTATGTAATAAAAGTAGTCGAACTTGAAGCAATATTTTCATTTAAACTAGTATAATTTTTATTAAAATATTTTACAAGCCCTAAATAATATACAATGCTATCTTCACTATTTCAAATTATTTGACTTTTATATATTTTTCTGTTATTAAGAAAAACTTTAGCTTGTTAAATGTTTATTGACTTGAAGGTCTGCGTTTTATTATAACTTTTTTTCATTTCTTTTTCCCACCGAACAAATGACATTAATTTAGTTTATTTAATTTTTTTTCTTATGGATTTTCTATTTATTATATTATTTTACCACTATTTTATTCAATTTACCACTATTTATTTAATTAACCACATTATTCGAAAAACTAAATTTCAGCTTATTTTTCTGGCACGGAGTACATGCAGCACTACCGGTACCGTCTGCAGTTAAGTACATTATGCGTTTTTTTATTTGCATGTTTCCGCAAGTTCTGTTGCTTTGAGGTCAATATGAAACTTTAAAATTCACCAACAGTGTTTTCTCGGGTACAACGAAACCATTTCTCCCTTGGAAAATAAACTTTTTTGTCGCTTGTCGTTGCTCTGAGGTCACTATGGATCTTTAAATTCACCAGCAGTGTTTTCTTGGAAACAGTAGGGTCTTTTTTCAATTTTGAAGATTCATTTTTTTGTTCAATTTGGTGTAAATATGGGAAAAATATGACTGAATTTCGCAATACCATTTCAAGCTAGTAACGAAGAGACCCATTTTTCACTTGCAGTCGCTTTAAAGTTGTAAAGAACCTAAAAATTCCAAACCAGTTATTTTTAAGGCACATTGAAACCTCAATGCCTGTGTTTATACTTTACGAGGCTTTTCTGACACTAAAATTGGCTGCGTTTCCTGTAACTCAGAATCAGGGTTGCCAACCCTGAACAAAACTCCCTCGTACATATGCAGCTAAAAATCTCGTATTTTGACTTTCAAACCTCGTACACGTATTATGCATCGAAAACGTGCTAAAACCAAAGTTAAGGCATATTGAACTACTGGATTCAGGACGTTTTTACTCAATGAAATAAACTATTGCCGGTTTCCTACTCACACTACGGTTTATAACTCGAATACATTGCGCATTCTGCATTCACTGAATATAGTCGGTTTATTTCCATATGCGTGCATTCGTCAAAAACCGTTTTAAACTGACCGTTGGCGCGCCTATGTCAAACGTCAAAACGTTTTCTCGCCATCACCAACCTCACAAAGTATTTGGACCCCATGAATTGTATCCATTTCTTTAATTTGCTTTCGAACTCCAAACAAATCGAAACAATCCACCGAAAACCGATTTTGAGAATTGTGAATTGAATTTGACATATCGTACACGCTGCACTATCTCATTTTCGTGTGCTATGAATTATGATAGAGCGCTAAAGTGACGTCAACGAGCTAATACAAGCAAGTTTTAAACCGACTTTTAGCGCGCTGTTGTCGTACACATTGCTCATATGCGAGTAATAAACCGTAGTGTAAATAAAGCATTATTTTGAGTTGTTCAAAAAATCTTTAATCATACTCATGTAAAAGCACATAAAAACTAAATGTGTCTATATTATTACGAAAATTTACATCAAAACTTAGTTTACATCTAGTCTCCAAATATGATGTCAGGAACATCCTCATTGTCATTGTTTTTTCTGCCGTATATTTTGTCTTTTGTCATGCGGCTATACATTTCTTTTGTGGGTTAAAAATTGACGCAGTTTCCAGTACGAGTTGAACCTTTTGCGCTCTCTGCAGCAAGAAGTGTGCAGTTCACTGTTTCCACAGTTAGCCGGTTTCTTATCTCTGTCTTTATCAAATTGACTTTACTAAAAACCCGCTCGCAGTCAGCATTCGCATGGGGTAGGGACAGTGTAGATAGGGCAAAATGAGCCAGCTCGGAAAAGTCTTCAGTTTTCAGCAATTGAGCCCAAAACTTATCTGGCTCACTAATTTCATTCAAGCCTTTAGGATGACGAGCTTATGCATTTGGCAAACTCCTCCATTGATTGTCGATTATTTGTTGCTTTGCGTGATCAGCAGGTGCGATTATACGGGGTACCACTTCCATAAGTGGCATAAGTGTAGGGAAATGACTCCTGAAATTGTGGGAAAGCGCCGATGCGGGATCAAAAACTTGTAGCTTTGACAAGACAGGATCTTCCATATTATATCGTTTTTTAATTTCGGTAGCTGCAACTTTGTAAAAATTTTTGCAGCAGGAATAGAACTGTGCAATATCTGCAGGCTGTCTGATCACATCTGGATGTTTCAAGAGCTCATACACTTTCACGCCAAGATACATTGCAGCGTCATGGAGCTGATGTCGCTGAGTTTCAGGGTTTATTTCACCAAGATTTGGCCTCATGACATATTTGCGTTGTAAATAACGCAATAGGATTTCCTGGTAAAGTGTACGAACTTTCTCATGTAGATTGTGAACTACTACTTTCTCGCTTTGAAATTCCAGGTTGAATTTATTGAACGAAGTGAGCGACCATTCAAGGAAACAGTAATAGAGTTTGTAGAGTGGGTTGCTGAGTTTTTCGAGTATGAATACTGCTCGATTTCTTACATCGGCTCTTGCTCGTTGTGCACGATTTGTTGTAAAATCGATAAAAAAAAGACGTAGGGCCTCCCATTGCTCTAATATCCTTTCAACCACTGATAATAAGGAAAGCCATCTTGTCTGTGATGGTTTCAGTATTTTGTGAGGCTCCACTGCAGCAAACGACTGGAAGTTACGAAAATTAAATAGCCGTTTATCACTATGTTTAAAAAAGTTGTAGATATCTCTAGCCAGTTGTTCTACACCTTCAGGCAACTGTTTACAGGCTTCACTGGCACACAAATGGGCTGAGTGACAAACGCACTTCGTGATTATGATTCCTGGAAAATCGCGTATTAACCTTGTTTTTACAGAGTCGTTATCACCCATCATCACGTTACACCCATCTGAGCCAAAGCCGATCACATTTGTCAATGGAACATTACGGTTAGTCAATGAATCGACAAGAGCTCTGTATAAATTTTCGGCATTGGCAGTAGGAATATCATCAGCATCAGCTGTTTCCTTAAAAACTTTGTACAGCTCCCAAAATGCGCTACATATCTTTTGAGCTTCTTGATCAAAATAGCCTACCACAACGCAAGCAGTTTTGATTGTCGAAACATCGGTCGTCTCGTCCGTCAACACCGAAAACTGATTTTTTTGTAATTTTTGGGCTAAATCAGCTTTATGACCTTCTCCAAGAACGTTCTTCACCACACCTGTAATTTTGGTTCTTTTAAGTTCAATTTCCTTGATTAATTTCGAATCCGTCACGACTTCTTTTAATAAATCAGTCAAATGGTCAGCAACCGAAAATGCTATGTTGTGCTCCACAAAAAAAGCAGCAAGTTTAATTTCTGCACGAGCTTTTTCTTTATTTTGTGGAATTGGACCTCTCTGGAATCCAAGCGATGTTAATGTCTGTGTTTTTCCACTGGATCCAGGTTTGTTGCCCAGGTCTTTCTTGGTAGAGGCATGAGTTTTTAAATTGGATAGTTCAGCTACCATTGATGTCCCTGGGCAATATGCACATTTAGCTTTTGTCAAATCATTGGTGTCTGGCAAAAGCCAGTCTTTAAAAGCCGGATCCTTTAACCATTGCTGTCTAAAATTTTGAACACGATGCTGCGATAATGTGTTACCTTCCTTTTTTCTTGTCCAACCTCCTTTTTTGGGTAATTTTCTAGGCGGAGTCAAAGTAGGCGAACGGTCACTGTTTTCGTCGTTATCACTCATAACGATACTTCTATTACACCACTAAACACGGACGAAACAACGAAAAGACTTGTTATTTAACAATAAAAATCTTCTTTTTTCCAAAAATTTCAATTAGCTACACGTAGAACAATTAAACACGGCCGGCATGCAACGAATAGAACACGTAAGGAACAGAGAAAGTATAAATTGGTGCTATGTATGACAGAGACGACAAAAGCGATGAACGAAATAATTTATTAGTCGGGGATTTCCCGGTTGACGAGATAGGTACCATAGAGAAGAATGGCATAAATGCGGGGCAATGAAATTTTTGGTGTAAGAAATTCCTAGAAGTTCTGATAGATGTCACTAGTTAGTTTTATGTTCGTGTGGCCATATTATAAAAATCTCGTACATAATTGTACGAGGTTGATAGTGTCCTCGTACCTCGTACGGAAGACCACAAATCTCGTATTTGTACGAGGAACCTCGAACGTTTGGCAACCCTGCTGAGAAGCTACAATTTTTTGAAAGAAATGCTAGTTATTTTGTAACCGCCGTGACAAATTGCTACTTTGATTGTTTTTATTTATTTTATTTTTCAATTGAACAATTTACAAATGAGAAAAACTTTATATTAAAAAGAATAAGTTTGCGATTTGCATTTCTATGCATTTCTTCTTCTTATTTTTCAAATCGGCAGATGCACAGCGGACCTCCACATTTATATTATATGTCCAATCTAGCAGCACATTTTTCCTCATTATAGCTATAATGAAGGAAGAAAACATTTCATTAGTGTACTTCATCTTCATTATGATCTGATTTTTGAGCCATAATTACTTTTACTATGTGACACACGGCGTTTTAATGAATAGTTAGTACAAATGATTCATTAAATCGTGCTGATACAGTTATTGGCCGTTGTTGGAAATATATTATCTGCATTTATAGTGGTATTCGTGCAATCAGTTTTTGAATTTTGTGGCTGAGGAAAGGGTTGATTTCTTACAGGAAACTCAGAGGTTTCAGTATTCAGCGGAATGCTTGTTGTGGGTTCAAACATACGAGTATAGTCAGGAAAGATATGAGGATCTATAGGAAAAAGACATGTGCTTTTAAAACCATTGCATGCATTTCGAAGTATCGCTACTGGTTAAACAAATATTAGATTTGTAAAACAAATATTAAATTTGTAAATCCCGACCGGGATGACTTTTAACCACTTTGAAATTTCCTGCTCAAAATAAGTGCACTTAGAAAGCTGAAATTTTGTGCACGGACTTTAAATAACAAATGATTTTAAAACCTTAACAAATAAATTTAAACCTTAAACATATGATTTTAAACCCTTAACAAATAAAATAAAACCTTGAACAAATCATTTTAAACCTTAACAAATATATTTAACCCTTTTGGTTTTACTTATTCCTGAGGCAGTGGATGGTCAACCGTTGCACTGAAAAGTCAGAAGTATTACAGATTATTTATGCACTCAAAATTTGTGCAAATTTGTATGAAATGCTTACTTAAGTTGAAATAAAATATTTTAAATATAAATTTGTTAAGGGTTTAAAATGATTTGTTTAAGGTTTAAATTTATTTGTTAAGTCTTTAAAATCATTTGTTCAAGGTTTAAATTTATTTGTTAAGGCTTTAAAATCATTTGTTCAAGGTTTAAATTTATTTGTTAAGGCTTTAAAATCATTTGTTCAAGGTTTAAATTTATTTGCTTAAAGTTTAAACTCATTTGTTAATGGTTTAAATAAATCTGACATTTTGTGTCATATAAGATTAATTTAGTTAATTATTGAACTAATTTTCCAATTTTTTATTATGTTCTTTTTATATGGACTCGTAGTATTTTCTTTTTGTAACCTTATAATTTATCATGTACATTTATAAGATCTTACATACATTACCAGGTTGTAAATAAATTGAATTGAATTGAACACTTGCTTAAGAATCGAGAGTAAATAAAACTTTCTAGTTGCGCATAAGAACTATCAGCGTCAATGAATATTCGACGTTTTATCTTCGCTGCTTCTCATTTGAGAAATGTTGTAATATTGCCCATTATTTAATAAATTAATATTAAGTTTATATTATTTTTATTTATAATTACACAATTATTTAAATATTTTAATTTGATTTTAATACTTAAAAAGGCGTGCAGCAATTGAATTGAATAGAAAAAGCCAAATGGTATCTGAGGCAGTTGAAGAAGTTTTGAGCTTAGTAGATAATGCTACGGAAACATTTAAAGAAATCGCTGGAAGTGATGTGTGCACTTTATTTGATGGTAAGATTTTAAGGCAAAAATATCCATATATACTATATAAAAAGAATTTTTTTTAATCGTATCCAATATTTATATTAAGTACCCTCAAAAGAACAACAATCAGCTAATAAGGCGTCTGAAGTTAAGGATGATAATCAGCAACAAGATTGGAGTATTTTATGGTCTTGTTTCGAAAATCCATTATCTTTGCTATCGACTTCAGAAAATTTACCTAAAGGAATGCAAGTGAGTGGTGTTTTCATATTATATATATGTATAGAAAAAAATTACTGATATATATATATATATAAAATTTTCAATACAAAGGATATGGTTTGTAACGCTGTTGTAGAAATGAGACGATACTACAGCAGAAAAGTTATAGACGTTTTAATAAAAGTGATCAGATCAACTTTGGAAACAATTCGAAAACGTTTTTCACCTGAATCTGAAGGAATACCAAAAAAACCGATTTTTTTTGTAAATGCTATCCTGATGATACCAAATATCGCTTTGAAACCTAATTTAGATGAATTACAAGAAATTTTAACTACAGCTGGAAAGAATATAACTGGAATTGCTAAAGGAGTTGCCCAATGGTCTAGTGGTCGTGATACAAATGTAGAATACCTAAAATTTATTTGAAATGCAATTTTTTATAAAAACAATTTCCTATGTTTTGTATATTTTTTTAATAAAGGCTCCAAGTACTTCACATATTCGAAGTAGTCGTAATCAACAGGATGATAAAAAATCACGCCGAAAGAAAATCTATTGTTTAGCATCTGAAGAACGACCACAAATGCCTCATATGCTGAAGAGTTTCTACAGTTCCATAATGGATAACAAAGAAATTGTTAAGACATTATCCTTGCTGTCAACATGCACTAGAAATGTCAAACCAGAAATTCAGACATATATTAAACGATGGAAACCATATCATTTCCTGTGGAAAAATGACAGAACTACACGGCAATTAATGGAGTACGGACTTCAAGATTTTGAGTCATCTTTAAGATGTTTAGGTGAATTAGATGCAAATCTTTTGGTGGAACCAGATATGGAAAATTTTGGTCAATCTATACGAATATCAAATGAAAAACTTAAATTTGGTTTAACGATCGAGATAAAATGTAAGTGAACACTTGATTGATAGATTTTGGAGTTTTTTGTTTTTATTTTATTAGAGATTAATTACTCTTATTCTACAGCATGCACCCATAAAATAGGACAAGCTATGAAGAAAAAGTATAAAAAAGAAATGGACTATGTGTATGCCGTTATAAATGAAATGGAACGTAAATTAGATCGACCAATTCGTGATCTTGATGATGTTCGTATGATCATGGATACATTGGGTAAAATACGTGAACAAGAAGTTGACATGGAAATTCGAATTGATCCAATCGAGGTAAATGGGATTTGGTTTTTTTTTCAATAAAATTAAAAAATTGTTTTTTTTTCGCAAAATAACAATTAGGAAGCTTTCAATGTCCTTACTCGATATGATGTTCAAGTTGAACGAGAACATTTTGATCTTGTTGATAATCTACGAAATACATTCCAAAATTTACAGGCTCAAGCACTTCAGGCACAAGTTAAACTTTTAGAAATGCAACCGAGTTTTCATAGTGAACTTAAAGCGAATCTTGGAAAATTCAAACAAGATAAAACTGAATATGTTCATGAATATCGTACTGCTGGACCAATGCAACCGGGTCTTTCACCAAGAGAAGCTTCCGATCGATTGATATTATTTCAAAATCGTTTTGAAGGTTTATGGCGTCGTCTTCAAACATATCAGAGTGGTGAACAATTGTTTGGACTGCGACAAACTGATTATCCTGAATTAGGGCAAATACGCAAGGAGCTTAATTTATTGCAGAAATTGTATAAACTTTATAATGACGTAATTGATCGGGTAAGCAGTTATTATGATATCCCTTGGCAAGAGGTAGATATTGAAGAGATCAATAATGAACTTATGGAATTCCAAAATCGATGTAGAAAATTACCAAAGGGGTAAGTACTTATTCAAGGATTGTTTCCGTATTACAGAATCGCGTGAATTACAAGACCTCGCCTTTTTCTTAATTTCTTTTATAACTAGAATAATTTGAATTAATGCTAATGAAATTTGGACTTTCAATAGCATGGATTTTTGTCTGGATGTTCAACCATTGCCAACCTTGTCCTTTTCACTGATACTATAGCAAGCACACTCTTGACAAATCTGTCCAAGTTGATGCCTTCCTTGTTCACCGATTTTTCGAAGGCATTTGACAAAATTTTCTCATAAACGTGTTCTTTTCAAAATGGTGCAACATGAATTGCACTCAAATACAATTTCCTGATTTTTTCCTTCCTAATTATTAAAACTAGCGTCGTTGTCCTTAATTGTTTCCGACAAATGTCTGGCATTCTCCATGGCACAATCCTCGGTCCTCTTATTTTCTTGATCTACATTAATGATCTAGCCACGTTTATTGAGAGTGACTGCCTACTCCGACGATGCCAAGATATTTAGGAGAGTTATAAATATCAATGACCGTCTTTGCCTTCAAAGGACATCAAGAAGCTTGAAGTTGATGTAATGAGAATTCTTTACAGATTAACATCAATAAATGTAATGTTATGTCTTTCTCCAGGAAACGTGATTCCATAAATTTCGATTATAAAATTAAAAATAGTACTATTTCTCGTGTGAATGAAATTAAAAACTTGTGGCGGGGTTATATTTGATTCTAAGCTTACTTTTGCCTCCCAAAACATCCAAAACGTGTAGGTTAATCGGTTTTATTTTTCGTACATGCAGGTGTCCTCTAAATACCCCGCGTCTTATATTGCTTTTTTTTTAATTCTATAATTAGAAGTATCCTCGTATACTCATGTCAAGTGTAGAGCCCGTTTCTTCAACTTATTTTGACCAAATCGAATAAATTGAGGGACAAATTTGCAGGCTCTTGTTATTTAAATTCAACGTACGTAAAGTTAGCACCACAACTTCGTCTGATATAGTTCGGAGCTATGTCATAATTTGTCGTTAATTTGTCGTGAAAACCATAAATTTGTCGTGTTGTTTATTCTAAAGGAAACTGGATGTGATACTAAGTTGACGTCAAATTAGCACCGCAACTCACTGTAACTCGGGCAAAACTTATCGGATTGGAAAATTTCACATCTTGGAATTTGTCGTGAAAACCATAAATTTGTCGTGTCTTTTATTTTAAAGGAAACTGCATGTGGTGCTAAGTTGACGTCAAGTTAGCACCGCAAATCACTGGAACTTAGCCAAAACTTATAGGATTGGAAAATTTCACATCTTGGAATTTGTCGTTAATTTGTCGTGAAAACCATAAATTTGTCGAGTCTTTTATTTTAAAGGAAACTGCATGTGGTGCTAAGTTGACGTCAAGTTAGCACCGCAACTCACTGGAACTCGGCCAAAACTTATCGGATTGGAAAATTTCACATTTTGGAATTTGTCGTTAATTTGTCGTGAAAACCATAAATTTGTCGTGTCTTTTATTCTAAAGGAAACTGGATGTGGTGCTAAGTTGACGTCAAGTTAGCACCGCAAATCACTGGAACTCGGCCAAAACTTATAGGATTGGAAAATTATACATCTTGGAATTTGTCGTTAATTTGTCGTTAATTTGTCATGTCCGTTTATCTAAAGGAAACTGGATGTGGTGCTAGATTGACGTCAAGTTAGCACCGCAACTCACTGTTGTAACTCGGCCAAAACTTATCTGATTGGAAAATTATACATCTTGGAATTTGTCGCTAATTTGTCGTGAAAACTACAAATTTGTCGTGTCCTTTTTTCTACAGGAAACTGGGTGTGATGCTAAGTTGACGTCAAGTTAGCACCGCAACTCACTGGAACTCGACCAAAACTTATCGGATTGGAAAATTATACATCTTGGAATTTGTCGCTAATTTGTCGTGAAAACCATAAATTTGTCGAGTCCTTTATTCTAAAGGAAACTGAATATGGTGCTCAGTTGACGTCAAGTTAGCACCGCAACTCACTGTAACTGGGCCAAAACTTATCAGATTGGAAAATTTCACATCTTGGAATTTGTCGTTAATTTGTCATAAAATCCATAGATTTGTCGTGTTCGTTTATCTAAAGGAAACTGGATGTGATGCCAAGTTGACGTCAACTTAGCATCGCAACTCACTGGAACTCGACCAAAACTTATCTGATTGGAAAATTATACATCTTTGAATTTGTCGCTAATTTGTCGTGAAAACTATAAATTTGTCGTGTCCTTTTTTCTACAGGAAACTGGATGTGATGCTGAGTTGACGTCAAGTTATCACCAGAACTCGCTGAAAATCGTACTACAAAATAATACATCTTGGAATTTGTTATTTATTTGTCTTTATTTTTCTTAAGAACTATAAATTTGTCGTGGCCTTTTTTTAAAAAAACTGGATGAGGTGCTGGTGTTATCCTGAAAATAAACAAATGCTCTCTTTATTGTTTTTCATTGATTTAATATTTTAATAAAAGAAATTATAATAAATATTTATTATAAGTTTCTTATCATTACATATAACAAGCGATGTGATATTTAATAAAATTTGGATTTACCTGTTTTGAATAAACCAGTAATGCTGGAAGTATTTTAGATATTTTTGAAACTTTCTGTCCTTTATGTTTCAAATCATCATAAAGCAACCAACCATATCCCCGTTTGCAAAATGCCGTATAATGACCAACAGATGATTCCCCCAAATTGGAGGTTATCTAATTTACTGCTCACAGGATATCAAAAACTGCGTAAGTTTTTGGATCTTTAAACGAGATTAGAACTAAATCCAACGGCATTATTTTCGCACCTGTGGCAACTTCAAATATGAAAATATTTCCTTCAACAATAATGTAATTAATATAGAAATACTCAGTGTATGTAGAATTGAAAAAAATATTATTTAGTATTTCATCAAATCCTATCTTCTTACCTATTACTACATTCATGAAATCGCAAGTAAGTGTTGTTTGATCAATTTCTACAGTGGCTAGATTTTTTAATCGAGGCTGGCAACTTTTTTCTCAAATATTTAGTTCCTTAAAACTTGGCGTTTGACGGAAGAAATAGTTAGCTGGATAACCAATGTTACATGCGCAATCCACAAGATCAGCGGTGCCCGGTTTTGGATCTATTCCTAACTTTTTAAGCAATATTTATCCTCTCAATTGGTAAGTTTTGGGGTGAATGTTGCACCTTAGCACCACATCCAGTTTCCTGAAGAAAAAAGGACACGACAAATTTATGGATATCATGAAAAATTAACGACAAAGAAACGACCAATTCCAAGATGTATAATTTTCCAATCCGAAAAGTTTTGGCCGAGTTCCAGTGAGTTGCGGTGCTAACTTGACGTCAACTTAGGATCACATCCAGTTTTCTCTAGAAAAAATGACACGACAAATTTATGGATTTCATGACAAATTAACGACAAATTAACGACAAATTCCAAGATGTATAATTTTCCAATTCGATAAGTTTTGGCCGAGTTCTAGTGAGTTGCGGTGCTAATTTGACGTCAATTTAGCTCCATATCCAGTTTCCTTTAGAAAAAAGGACGCGACAAATTTATGGTTTTCATGACAAATTAACGACAAATTAACGATATATTATGAGATAGCTCCGAACTATATCAGACGAAGTTGCGGTGCTAACTTTACGTACGTTTAAATTCAATAATATTTCACTTGAATATCCCGAAAGGCTTAGTAATTTTAATCTGTTATTCTTGGTTAATCGGCGGTAAACTGTTTATTTAATTGTCCTATCATACATACGCATATCAACGGAATATATTCCTCGCTTCAGACTGCCCTCTCTCTCGCAGGTACAACATAAGGAAAAGTCGCCTGTCTTCAGAATTCGAAAATCATATAATTTAAACTTCAATTTTATTGATATCTGTGACGCAGACCTCCTGACATTTAAAAAGATTGTCACTCAATGAGATCAGACAATCTATCTAAATTTTTCACCCTCCATTTTGTTTTTTTTTTGTTTCATTTATTTTTGTTTTTATATCCTTTTTCATTTGGTCATTTTCTATTTTGTTCTTACTTTTCACTTATGTAGATATAATATTGTACATTTTTTTTTCTTTTTTAGTTAGTTTTATTTTTATTTTCTTCACTATTCTCCTTTTTATTTTTTATTTTTCGTTTTTATTATTATCAATACCAATATTTTCTTCTTTTTACGTTTTTTATTGAATTTTTATTGTACGGTAGTGTATTATTGGACTTGGTCTATTCACTATCGTTATAACTTTTCAAATAAATAGAAATATTTTTTCGAAAATATTCGAAGTTCGAAATTGGAAATTGAATTTTGAAATTTTTCTTGCACTCTTGTTGTTTTAATAATGCTTCGTTATTGAACGGCCTAGAGGGTTGCTTGAGGTGTTATTGGAAAGATCATGATATTAAAATTAAAAAAGAACAGCATTTTCGAAAGGGCTGGAGGGAGGGGGAAAACATTTTAATTTGTATGGCTTAAAATCGGTTATTTATTATCGAAGAACATTGAAGCTTAGCACGTAGGTCATGTTTTCTATGATTTATAAGTGGGCTGCAGTTGTTTTATAAAATTAGAAAAATGTTTGAAAGCAATTGATGATTTTCGAAAAATGTAGGTATTTTTTCACGGCCAATTGTATGGTTGGTAGAGTTTATATCCGAACGGATCATATAAGGAATCATTGAATAGAGAAAGGTTTTGGGAACTTACGAATTTGAAATTTTTCCATCTCTGATTTTCTTTTGTACGACAGGGTCAGATAATAAACTTGGAACTTTTCCTAGATATACCGAGGCGGAAGTACATTTCTGATATGCCAAATAGTAAAATATCTCCGAATCAATTGGGATAGGGGAGGAAGTGTAGGCTAAGCATTTGTGGTATGCCAAATGATTGGTGCGCCATTCATTTTTATTTAGTTTACTTGGTTGATTGGTCACCTTGAAAACTGGAATTTGTCCAAGTTGATATCGATTTTTATTTTCCAAACCGCCAAAAGAAATGATATAAGCCATATTATGACTGAAAGATAATGCCTACTTGGTTTTAAGTAGCTATGTCTTATCGTATTCAGGGTTGTTATGGCCTAATGGTAATGGGTATGCAGGCGTTAGCCTTGCAGTCACTGCAACCTGAAAGATCGATTGTGAATCAACGAGGTTAAGGGAAGTCAGATCAAAATATTGCTCAGATTCGTATTCATCACAATAATATACTCAACTAAATTTGGAGCAAAAAAATTACTTTTGGGTAGAGAATTGTTACCCCGATAGCATCATTCATTTTTTAATTTCGAGGAAATTTTTCTCACCCTCAGGACTGAACATTTGAAATAAGGCACTGGAATTCCATGTTTTTTTCTGAGCTCTCGAATTTCAAAAATTTCCTCATCCGATTTAAATGCAACTTTACTATTATTTTTTTGGGTCATATTTCTTATCCATGCTTTCTATCAAAATTTATTTATGATATGCTAATTATTCTTTTTGCTAGAACATAATTAAAATTTGAGTGCAGGAAAATTACTCAAAAATGACATTAATAAAAAATGGATAAAATGTATAAAATTGATAAAATTATCTTTTTTTTAATTTTTTCAGTCTTAAAGAGTGGCCAGCATTCCATGCCTTAAAGAAGACAATTGATGATTTCAACGATATGTGCCCACTGCTAGAGCTAATGGCTAACAAAGCTATGAAACCACGTCATTGGCAGAGAATTATGGATGTTACAAAATACATTTTCGAATTTGATAGTGAAGGATTCTCTTTGAAAAATATTCTTGAGGCACCTTTACTAAAACATAAAGAAGACATCGAAGATATTTGTATATCGGCAATGAAGGAGAAAGATATCGAGGCGAAACTTAAACAAGTAACCAACGAATGGACTGTACACGAACTGCAATTCATGAGTTTCAATAATCGCGGTGAACTTTTACTAAGAGGTGATACAACTGCTGAAACTATTGGACAACTTGAGGATAGTCTAATGGTACTTGGTTCTTTGCTGTCGAATAGATATAATGCTCCATTCCGAAAACAAATTCAACAATGGGTTCACGATCTATCAAATTCCAATGAGATTTTAGAAAGATGGTTATTAGTGCAAAATATGTGGGTATATTTGGAGGCAGTATTTGTTGGTGGTGATATTGCAAAACAATTACCTAAAGAAGCTAAACGATTCTCTAAGATTGATAAATCTTGGCAGAAAATTATGCAACGTGCTCATGAGACTCCAGGCGTAGTTGCCTGTTGTGTTGGTGATGATTTATTAAAGCAACTCCTACCACATTTACAGGAACAACTTGAAATCTGTCAGAAATCTTTGAGTGGATATCTGGAGCGTAAACGAATGATGTTTCCTCGATTTTTTTTTGTTTCTGATCCTGCACTTCTTGAAATTCTAGGTCAAGCATCAGATTCACATACAATTCAAAATCATTTGAAATCGATTTTTGATAATACACGTTATGTGAAATTTCATGATATCGAATATAATAAAATGATGGCGATCATTTCGTGTGAAGGTGAAACAATACAATTAGATCGAGCGATTAGAGCTGAAGGTTCTGTAGAGACATGGTTAACATCGCTATTAGTAACGGCACAACAATCAATACATTCTATCATTAGGACAGCATATACAATGATAAATGATCCGAATTTTGCGATACTTGCATTTCTTGAAAAGATGCCAGCACAAGTTGGTATTTTAGGTATTCAAATGGTATGGACCAGAGATGCTGAGACAGCTTTAATGCAAGCTCGTCTGGATAAAAAAGTTATGTTCGAGACAAATAATAAATTTCTTGATCTTTTGAATACTTTAATCGATCAAACTACACGAGATTTGACAAAAATTGAACGAATCAAATTTGAGACTTTGATAACGATTCATGTTCATCAGAGAGATATTTTTGATATTTTGGTAAGTTTCATTAGTTTTTGTGGAAGACTAGTGATAAATTTTATGATTGTTTTTTGTTTTTGTTTTTTTTTTAGTGTCGTATGAATATTCGTTCTCCGAATGATTTTGAATGGATAAAACAGTGTCGATTCTATTTTAAAGAAGATCTAGATAAAACATTAATATCCATTACTGATGTCACTTTTACCTATCAAAATGAATATCTTGGTTGTACGGAGAGACTTGTTATTACTCCCTTGACAGATCGGTAAGTTGAAAATGTATTTAATTTTTTTTTAATTATAAGTAGTAAAGCTAAAAAAATGTTGAATATATTTTATGGTAGGGTAACTACCCAGTATTGAGCCCTCTTTAGGAAAAATTCTAGTTGTAAGATTTTATTGACATTTAGTTTTCACACAATTAGTGAAAATGACTTAGGGTACGTTTACTATTCGGGTTTTATTATTATACCCTAGATGAAATACAATACAATACCTTTATTGCTGGATATGTACACAAGATCAAGGATCTTATAAATAGTACAATATTAAAATGATGGAGTATTAAATTGGGAATTAAAATATAACTAATAACAAAATATGAAAAGAATAATATTAAAAATAAGAATTAGTCAAATTAGATTCAAGAGAATGATATTAATATAATAATAATAATAATTTATTCATTATGGTTATGTACAGAAGATTTACAATCTTATATCGTACTAAAAAGAAGGTATAACTATAAAAGTGATGATATACAAATCCAAGAGAAATAGAAATAGATTCAATAATTGACTGAAAGCAAGTAACAAAAAATAAAAGTAAAAGAGATTCAATGTTGTAATAACGAAATAATGATACAAAATGAATTTACATCCGTTTAATACTAATTTTACATTGGGAAGTATTCTTAGTTGAACTAAACTTATACTAATAGATGAGAGAAGAAAAAGAAATAGAAATGACAGATTAATATGTAGCGATGCAATATATTCTTTCTTACTTTCTTTCTATATCATGACAACAGATCCAATATTCTCTTTGAAAGCACCGACAGAGCCCCTAAGCTGAATACGAGCAGGAAGTGAATTCCATAGCCGCGCAGTCTGAACAAGGTAGGAACCTTCCATCACTGTTTTGTGAAAACGCGGAATAATTAGGTTTAAGTTTCGTTGTGAGATTGCAAACACCAAATTTTCTTTGAGGTAATCAGATTTGCCCTTGTAAATCAACCTATGTATAAATACGACCGCTTTACGTTTTAAATAAGTATCGATGGAACAACCCAACAGCCTAAATTTAAAGGGTGAAACGTGATCATATCTGCGAAGATTAAAGATGAACCTGATGCAACTGTTAAAAGCCACTTCAACCCTGCGCTTATGGCTGCTGTCCAAATTCATGTATGCCAGACTACCATAAGTAAAATGAGGTACTATTAGCGCCCTGATCAATTTCAATTTCATATCAAGCAAGAGAACGCGAACAAAAAGCCATAGCCTCCGAAGCCCAGTATAAATTTTGCTTAGCATCAGGTTGACATTTTCACAACATTTCATGTCATCGGTTATTACCACTCCAAGATTACTGACTTTGCTTAGAATAGGTAGTATAGTACCATTAAGATATATTGGCGGAATATCTGATTTACACAAGGGACCACTGTAAAACGAAATACACTGGGACTTGGATGAGTTAAGTAATAATCCATTGGTTGCAGACCATTCATAAATTCTACGTAGATCCATATTTACTCGCTCAATGCAATCTCCCAGAAGTCCTATAGGCCTACTCAAATACAACTGTACATCATCCGCATACAAATGCACTTAAACATCCCTTACCACTTCAGAAAGGTCGTTAATAAATAAATTAAAGAACAATGGGCCCAAAACTGACCCTTGCGGTACACCCTTTGATAGCTTTAATGCACCAGATAATCTACTGACGATTTTAACAACTTGGGATCTATCAGAAAGGAAACTTCCTACTAGAGTGGTTGCAGACTCGCTGAAATTAAAAGCAGTAGAAAGTTTTCGAAGAAAAGTTACGTGATTAACACAATCAAAAGCTTTAGAAAAATCCAACAGAAGAAGAACACTAAGGAGATTTTTATCTAATGCAGTTCTTAAATCAGTAGTTATCTTCAGCAAGGCTGTTTCACAGCTATGGTAAGGCCTAAAACCAGATTGACATTTAGTTAAAAGCGTATTGTCATCTAAAAACCTCTCGAGTTGGTTGTACATAAGCTTTTCCAAGATCTTGTCCAGCAAACAGATGAGACTAATTGGTCGGTAATCAGAGAGTGCTTCTGGCTGTCGTTTTTTGCTACCGGGAGAACTGTAGCTACTCTCCAGCTGTAAGGGTAATAGGAATATGTAATGCAGGAATTAATATAATTAAACTAGTTTATTTAAAGCGAGTATAAGATAAGAAAAAGGACAAAGATATTATAATAAGATAACTTAGATAAATAAAATTTAAAAAAAAATAAAAAATAAAATAAAAATGTAATAAATTAATAAAAATTCTACAAGTTAGTGTTGATAAAACTCTTAAAAGCACCCATGGAGGTAGCAAGTTAAGTAAGGGGTAAGGTGTTCCATAAGAATGAAGAAAGAATTCTGAAAAACATCACGAGAGAAATGAGGGATCAATATCATACGATGCCGTTGAGATGGTAAGAATTGCAGGAAATCGAATTGGTAAGAAGCTTCATGTGCAGAAGCTTAAATAGAAAAATAAGTGCCCTCCGTTTAAGATATGAGTCCAGTGATTGTTGAAGAAGAAAGTTCCTAAAAGATGATACGTGATCAAACCGACAGAGATCATAGATGAAACGATGGCTGTCATTGAAAGCTATATCATCCAGCCTTCTGGAAAAAGTACTGCCCAGTTTCGGAAAGAGAGGCAATAATAAGCTTTTCACCAGTTTCAAGCGAGTGTCAATAGGTAGAATAGATGCCGACAACCAGAGTCTACGAAGGCCCGAATAAATTTTCTTCAAACAGTCGGAGATATGACAACAGCACTTCATGCTGGAATGGCTTGAAATTTCTAAACATTTCACGTTATTCATGTAGGATAATGTAGCGCCGTTAAGCCTCACTGGTGGTAACTCCAAACACACAGAATTGGTATTATAGAAGGCTATACAGTGTGATTTAGTCGGATTGAGCACAAGACCGTTGATCAATGATCACAGGGATATTCTAGCAAGATCCAGATTGATATGTTCAATGCAAGATTTTGACCGACTGAGATACAGCTGAACATTATCCATATATAAATGAATATTGGCATCCTCCAACACATAACAGAGATCATCAATATATAATATGAAGAGAAGAGGACCCAATATGGAGCCCTGGGGTACTCCACTATTGACTGGTGAGAGGCTGGAGAGCTCGTTACTAATCTTCACCTGTTGGAGTCGATCGTAAAGAAACGATCTGAATAGATTAGTTCTAGTGGAACAGTTCGAGAACGCGAAACAAGTGGTTAGTTTATTGAGAAGCTTGTCATAATTTACACTATCGAAAGCCTAGAAAAGTCCAATAACTTTATTATTCATAGAAAGTCTTATATCCGTAGTCACTTTTACCATTGCAGTTTCACAGCTGTGAAAAGGCCGGAAACTCGATTGCCACTTGGATATTAGCCTATGCGCATTAATAAAATTCATTATTTGACTATGCACATTTTTTTCCAAACCGATAATCAGAAACAACTTTGGGTGATGTGTTTTGTTGTGATAGGAAGTATTGTCGCTGTTCCCAAGCTCGAGGGAAGGTGGAGTATGCAAGACTCGAGTTAAAGATATGCTGAATTACATGAAGGAGATTTCTCGTCTAACAAACTGAAATTTATTGAAAATAATTTCAATAAATTTACAAAATGCATTTTAAGTGCTAAAAAATGATTGAACTTTTCGACCCAGCGATTAGACAGGTCTCATCAGTATGGTTATCTCTGATCGCCTACCAGCGAAGTTCAATGCTGGAAGTCACACCAATTGACTATATAAATACATTTTTTTTAAAAGTAAGTGTGAATTATATTGTGGCAAAAGTTTTTATTGCACTTTGAAATTGGGTGATTGTTCCTCCTTTTTTGCCTGGCGGCATAAGGATAAACCAAATAGAAATTACATGAAGGAGGCAATTGGTGTGATCTCCAACATTGAACTTCTATGGAAGGCGATCAGAGATAACCAACCATACTGATGAGACCTGTCTAATCGCTGGGTCGAAAAGTTCAAGTTCACTGAATGATATATGGAAGCAGTAGTTTGGTAACACTCGAGAAGATATTGTCAGCACAAATAGCAACTCAGACAAAGCAAAACGCTGACCAAACTTCATCCAGGGTTACTCCCCGAAAACTAAACGCCTCATCCAAGTTATCACGAGTTGGTGGGTTATACTCGAGATTGTTGTAGCTAAAGATGTGCATTACTTTGGGGGTGTTGCAAAGAACTTCTTTAGAGCTTCTGAACTATAATCACAATTAGACTTGTCCGCAGACGCTTGCCTTCTTTAAGTTCCTCCATAAAGTTTTGGCCGATAGTTCAGAGTTAAGTTTGGAACGATAATATCGCTTTTCAGAATTACGTTACGAACCGCAGTGGTAATAAGATTACGAGTAGCAAAAAAGTTAACGTTACCGTTAGCCAAATCAATTTCAGATATATTACGAGAGTTAAAATTATTTGGTGGGGTGAAATCAGAGGATATACCAAGTTTGTCATTCCGTTTGTAATGCATTGAAATAATAATGGTAGAGCAGGATAAGGATTGGACACCCACAGAAAATATTAAAAGTTATTTTGATTTTTTCTTTCCGTCTGTCTATTTTCATGATAATTCGAGAACGCGTGCATTTAAGGAGTTGAAATTTTATAGTGGCATTGTTAAAAAAAAAAGTAAATTTAAGTTTGAAAATCGGATAAATCGGATAACTCTTTCGTAGAGTTGCCATACATAAATGCCTTATTTCACTATATATTTTGATACTGCCTGATAACGCAATGGCGTAGACAGTTGAAATTTTTTACACAGCGTTTTCGTAAAAATAGTAAATAAAATTTCAAAATTAGATGAAATTGGTCAACCCTTTCTTGGTGTTGGTATACAAAAATTAGTTTTTTTTACGTATATTGTGAAAACGATCAATTCTAGACATTTTTGTTGTAATGAAATGTTCTTCAGAATATAAAATTCTATGATATTGGTTATAATCATTTTTATTAACCATTCTAGAAATAGATGCGAAAACCGTTTTGACAATCAAACTTCCATAGAGGTGAACATACGAATTAACATCTTTAGGGTATCGCAAGAATTGGTCTTAGATCAATTCTAGCTTTTTTACTTTTTCAAACAGGTACATATTTAAATGTTTTATTATCGGTGTTAAAATGACTGTAAAATCTTAAAATACCTAAGTACTAGGTACTAAGTTCCAGTAATGATCAGCCTCTAGCCAGTAATGAGCCGTGTGAGTTTCTAGTATTGATCTGGGTCTGTAGGCGACCTAAAACGATCAGATTTCCCGGATGTTGAAGGTATGGATAGCATTACGATTGTTATGGGATCTTGTATTTTAAAGAAAGAAAATTATTGTTTTAAAAAATTTGGGACATTAAAATTAATCCTTAAATTCATAAAAATAATACAAGCAACTAGAAGTATATTATATAGTACCTACATGAAGTAAGCAATCTATTCTTCTATTTTCTTTATTTATTGACAAACTAATCTTAGTTTTTTCTCCTCTTTTAATATCGATTTTTTTTCCTTTTTGCAGCCAATTCTTTCTTCTTCTTCTCGTTGTCTTTATTTTGGAATTCGTTCTTCATCCTTACGTTTTTTATTATTATTATTTATATAAAAAAACAAAAATATGAATAATTTTCAGCCTGTTCTGAGAGTAATGGCTCAGAAAAGAATGCTGTGTCAAAAATCACATTTAACAAAACACAAAAAAAAAAAGGAAGGAAGGAAAGCTTCAACAATTTTTCACGCTAGTAAAATGTAGTTAAACTATTTACTCACGATTCAAGTACTACATGTAAAGAAAAATATATGAATTAGGGCCCTCAAAAAGAATTTGCCGTAGACTTTTAAGTAACCCTGACTTTAAATATTCCGCTGCCAAGCATTGAGATTACATTTATACGGCGGTTTGAAATAGAAATTTTCTTTCATCTGCAATAGCCCCATTTCACGGCACTTTACTTGAAATGCTTTTATATGTTGAAATATAAATCTTACCATCAGAATTTCTGGGAAAAATAAAAATATAATTAAAACCAACCACTATGATAAGGTGGCGCCTGTATAGAAGTTCACTGGGGTCATAAGGCTTAACGAGAGAATAGAAAATCGAATGGGGGTAGATGAGTGAGACAATGTTAGTTAGTCATGACTTGAAAGTTTTTACTTGAGGGGTGAATGTCATAAAATTGTTAGAAAATAAGAGATAAAATTCCCTTGCTTTATGCATTCAAGGATGTATCTAAAATTTCATTATCTTGTCTAACTAGGTTAGCCAACATTTGGTATGATATATTTTTCTACCTTTAAGCATGACCGAAAACGAAAATTTTTGCGAATTTATGCAGAAAATAACAAGTCATTTTAAAGCATTGGAAAAAAGTGAATTACTCGTGGTGGATGGGCAAAAAAAAAACAATAGATATGTTAAAGGAAGGCCTTTCTATCGAGGAAAATCCAACAAGTGGAATATCAAAAGGTCCAAAGGACAAAAAATTGTAAAAAAATGTGATTGACTTTATTGAAAAGCACAGATCAGCATCAGTTCGTGATGTTGCTAAAAAAAAAATGCAATGTGAGTTCGTCTACAAGAGTTTATCATTATTCCGTCAATTATCAAAAAATTTGATTAAATAATGTTATAGAAACAATTTGGATGAAATCGAGAAATCCTTACACAATAATGTTAAAGCATTCTGGACATATTCCAAGACAATGAAATCTTCAAACAGCCTACCTACTGAGATGTATTACAACGATACAATTTCTAATACTCCCCAGGATACTTGTAATATTTTTGTTCACTACTTTGAATCCGTCTATTCTGACAGCATCTCAGGTAATAATCCCTCAACAAGCAGCAATGCAGCTACACCTTCTTATTCTCTACCAACCTTTTTTTCTTGTTCAATATATACATTACCTATTTCTCCCGAAAATGTTAAAGTTGTTATTCAAGATCTTGACTTAAATAAGAAAGCTGGGCCCGATACAATACCGAATATCTTACGTCTTAACCGCTCCTATAAGCGTACTATTCAACTTGTCATGGACCCACGGCGTTTACCCATCTGCATTCAAGATATCGTACGTTAATCCAATTCTTAAATCTGGTGATCCTAAATCAGTAACTAACCATAGACCTATAATAATCTCTAAAAGCTTGGCTTTTGTATTTGAAAAACTTGTCTATAATCAACCCTTACCCCAAACCCTTTCCAGCTTGAGCTCTAAACAGCATGGATTTCTTCCGGGAAGATCCACCACCACGAACTTGGCACTATATACCGACAAAATTGCAGTAGCGCTCGATGAAGGGAAACAAGTTGACTCTATCCAAACTGATTTCGCTAAAGCTGTCGACAAAATTTCACACTCTCATATACTCCAAAAATTATCCAATACAGGATTTTGTAATAAATTAGTTGCATGGTTCGCATGATATAACCGCGAACGACTGCAAACAGAAGTCCTTAACGGTCACCAGTCCTGCCCTTTCTTTCAAACCTCCAGTATTCCACAAGGCACCATACTTGGTCCTTATATCACCGATTGTCTCTTATATGCAGATGATGCTAAAATTTTTAAAGTCATTCACACAGAAGAAGACTGTAAATTACTTCAAAGAGATATTTTTACCTTAGTAAATTGAAGCAAGCATAACTTCTTGCCGTTGAATATTTCCAAATGTGAAGTCATAACTTTTTCTAGAAAAGTCAATACCATATATTATGACTACACAATAGGAGATTCATCTCTTAACGCGTTACCGAAATGAAAGATTTAGGAGTAATTTTCGACCAGAAGCTTTTATTTCAAACAAATATCAACTGGATCACTTCTAAAGAATTTAAATTGTTGGGTTTTTTTATTCCGAGTCTGAAAATCATTCAAGTCTACTACCTCATTAATAACCCTTTATAATTCTCTAATTAGAAGTCATCTAGAGTACGCATGTACTATATCGAAACCTTTCTATGCTGTATATATACAGCAAATTGAATCAGCACAGAGAAAATTCACCAGACTTCTTTTACATAAAACAGAGGGACGCTATCTTAGCTCTTTCACTCGCATCGACAAATTTGGTATACCTTCTTTTCTTAGATGAAATGTTTTTATTTAAATTAATACACAACCTTATTAATTGTCCTGATTTACTCCTTGTTCCATCTAGAGTCACCAAGTGCCCATTAACTTTTCAAATTACTACCGCCAGGACCAATTTACGATACAAGTCCCCTTCTTACAGGATACAAAAAAATCATAACGACCTATTCAATGAACTTGACATTCTCGGTCTTAGTCCCCGTGCCTTTAAAAGAATGATTAGAAATGAGATTCAGACTCTCCTCTCTAAATAACGGATGAATATTGACCCATTGAATATTTTTTCTCTCCTCTTTTCTTTCCTAATCTTTTATATTTTAATTATCTTTATTTTTTTATAATTTTAATTCAATTTTTCCTCCTTTTTGTAATTTTTTTAATTTTTGTTTTTTTTTTTGAATTGTTATCTTACTAAAATTTATTTTTTGTTGTAACATTTTAGTCTTCTTTTTCTTGATGAAATACGTTAACAGTTAACAATAAATACTTGGATTTAATAATTTAACCGGTAGCTTTTAATTGTGACTTTAGTCTGTAAGCTATCGCTGTAAAGTCATAAATAAATAAAATAAAATAAAATTAGTGCATAAAATAAAAAACAGATTTTAAATTTGCAAAAAAAAAAAAAGAACTGAAAATCAACAACATCTGCTAGCTCTCACTTTCAATCATATTCATAGTTTTGCAGACGACAGAACCTTTGATTTCGTGTACTCCTTCGACTCTATACCTGATTCCCGTGCGAATGTTATAACTGTCTTGTATATGTCTTGTATAATGCTTCCAAAACGCAATGTCATCATCATTACTTAAACGTGCTCCAACTCCCGCTCAACCCATTTCCGTCGATGGAGAATATATCTCAAAGTCACTATCTCTTAACATCTTAGGCATTGAAATATCCGACAATATTAGTTGGTCTGATCACATTTTTGGTATTGCCAAAAACACGATGAAATCCCTGGGCTTCTTGTAAAAATGCAAGAAATATTTTACTCCATCAGATTTGGCCCAAATCTACAAGTCTCATATCAGGCTTAGATTAGAATATAATTCCCATATATGGAAAGAGGCTAGATGCACTGCATTGTCCGTGTTAGACAAAGCCCAAAGGAAGGCCTTCCGGCAATGACATATCAATAGCAACTATTGATTCCCTAGATCACCGACGTAATGGCGGATGTATGTCTCTCTTTTATCGCTACTTCTATGGTTATTGCTCTGACGAAATTTCTAGCCTGATCCTTTGTAGAATTCCTCCTATTCGCACCACACAAGCTGTAATCCGAGCTCACCCTCACACCCTTGAAGTTAAATTTGGCCGTACCGTGAAATTCTGTGAATCCTTCATAAGGAAAACAATTCGAATGTGGAAAAGTTTGCCAATCTCTATCCCCCCCCCCTCCAAGCGTAATGCGCACCATCACCTACTTGTCTCAACCCAATAATTCTTAATTCCCTTTCGCTTATTCCTTTCCTCCCAAGGTTGTGCTACGGCATCATAGGGTATCCCCTGAGCTTTGGCAACATAAAATCATAAAAACAAAACAAAAAAGCACTTAAACGTCGTAGAATTTTGTATAAAAAACTGTGTGATAATGAACGACGAGTCTTATTTTAAATATGGCTTCAGCACTCTTCCAGGACCTGAGTATTACTGTGCTACAAGCAAAAGCGATGTCCCTTATTCCAAAAAGACTATCCAGTTGGAAAAATTCGGGAAGAAAGAACTGGTATCGCAAGCCATAATATGCCAATGCGGATTGCGTAGCAGGCCATTTTTTTACGGAGGGTGCAATTAATGCGGAGGCAACCGTCAAAAATTGTTTGCACCAAAGACTTTTGACATTCATAAAGTCATACGAGGAGAACATAGTGTTTTGGCATAATATGGCAATATCACACTATTCAAAAAGGACACTGGATTGGTTGAACAACAACAACAACAACGTTAATTTTGTTGAGAAAGACACGAATCCACAATGTACCAAAACTCATACCCATTGAAAGGTATTGGGCTCTAATGGTCAGCAAAATAGTGACAAAAGTTGTTGTGCATAAATTAATGGTAAACACCGAAAAGAACATCAGGAAGTTTGGTCGAAATGAGTTTGGCAAAAAAAGCTATTTTTTTTTGTTAAATAATTTTTTTTTTTTTTAACTTAAACAATGTTTTTATTTATCCGTTTTCTAAAATCTTGTAGAACTTTCGTGCAAATTCCTTAGTAGAGAGTAGGCGGCGAAAATAGGGCGAGAGTGGGAAAAAAACAACATACCCACATCACTGACATGTATATAAATGGACTGCTTGTTGAACCAAAAATGCATGAAAGCAAATGGCACCACTTTCATATTCCTGTCTCTTTCCGTGAGAGCATACTTTCCCACTGAACTGTAACAATTAATAACGAGAAATTGCTTGTAAAAATCCTTGTAAAAAACACTTTCTTCGACTCATAATTAAAATTTAACGATAAAATAGTCTCAAATTCGGTAAATCCCACGGACTGGCATATAAATAAATTCGCAAATAATTTATATATAGCGCCAATTTACGACAGTTGGTAGCATTGACAGTGAGAGCATACTTTCTGAAATCAAAATTGGTGCCACATGAAACAGGAGATCAAGCAGTCAATTTATATATATGTCAGTGACCTACATAGATATGGCCGGATTACATTAACAACGCCGACGTCGGCGTGGTCGTCGTTTTATGTCAAAAATTTTTAGAGACAGTACTGCATGTATGAAATGCATTACATTACCCACGCCAGCGTGGTCGTCGACCCATCTGTAATCCTAAATTTAACGCTGGCGCTCCATTGCTGCCAATATGTCAGATCTAAATCTATTATGAAAAAACATGACAAAATGAAACGATATTTAAATTCTTGAAAATAAATGATTTTATATTAAAAAAATGTGGACTTGAAAGAAAAGAAAATATATTTTTTATTAATATTTAAAATTTTATTGCAAACCGGCAGAGATTACAAGCAAATAACTCAACTGTAAAATGTAAGGGAAATTAAGATATGGCGCTGCCGTCCAGTGTTAATGTAACATACCCGGCGTTTTGTTCGGCGTTTGACGACGACGACGACGACCACGCCGGCGTCGGCGTTGTAATGTATTCCAGCCAATACATTTTCTTTTTTGCAACGTTTTTATCGGAATTTCGGTTAACAAATTCAGTGGTTTGAAAAATAGAAATATTTCTGGAAGAAATCGCGTCTCACGCGTTGCTCTATTATTGCCACGATTTTGAGTGAACGGCTTCAGTTTCCGGTAATTTTCAATTCTTCTTTGGTTGTTCCTCCACAGATTGAACCGATAATTTCTGAAAAAAACAAAAAAATTATAAAAATGACGTCTAAATTTGAAAAAAATTGAAAAAAAAACTCGAAAAATGGATGACATTTATTGTAATAAGGACGACTTCGTCTAATAATTTCAAGGGACTGTAATGGACTGTAAGATAAACAGCGTAAATGAAACCATAACACATAGTAACAGAAAATTTACTTCCCATTGGTTCCTCTTAAAAAAAATTGGAAAAAAGTATACAAATTAGAATTTTTAAAGAAGACGAGACCTTATCAGTTTTTGCGCCATCTAGTTTGTTATCTAGTAAAACAAGAATCAAAATTAGCTTGAAAAAATGTTTTGATTCGCTTAGTTTTTTCTCACAATATATCATAAAATATTGCATTCTACGTATAGTGAAAAGTACAAGAGTGTGCACAAAAATATGTTGAAATATAGGGACATTTCCAACTAAAAATTATAATTCAAAAATTTCCAGAGAGGAGTTAAAAATATAAAGCAGATCTATATGCACTTTTGATTTAATTTTATGGTTTTCAAACGCTGTATGATATTCTTAAATTATTGAAAACTATACCCAGTTTGTTAAAGAACTTGCTTCAAAATACTTTTTATAAATTCCTTATATTCAAGCTCTCGGCAGTCAGTTAGAATTGTATTAAAAAATTTGACTTTTTGTAGTTTAGAAAAAAGCCTCCTTAAATTTACTCCAAATTATAATCGGTCTAAGCTTTCTAATGAATGTCGGACAATCATTCCACCCCGTCACGTCCCTATATATAGGATAGGTTAGGTTAGGTCACGTAAGACAACTAGCCTGCAGCATTTAGACCTCTAGTGGGTACATTGTGCCCCTAGGCCCCATGGGATAACCTTTTCAAGCCGCCCCAGATAAATCCTGCTTCCCTTAGGGAACTCAAGATATCTCCAAGACTCTTTACCTAAATCCATCCTGCTTCTCTCAGAAAACTCGGGATATACGTAAATTCTTTATTTTGCAGCTCCCCAAGACTTGAAAAGAAGTAGCTACCCAGTGACTTCTTTTATTCATCAGAGCGGGGATATCAAAATCATGAAATTAGAAAAAAGAAAATCTAAATTTTATGAAATTTTTATCATTTTCCAACCAAAATGCCTGATAATTGTTACATTTTCTTGCAAGGCTTGGAAACCTGGGGATTGCAGTATAGTGATTCATTGGAAATCTTAGACGGTTTACTATCATCTGAACTATAAACCAATTTCAAATCTTGTATAACAAGGAATCTACGGATTTGTTTGTGAAAAACTTGTATATTTTCTAAATCATCCTGTAACTCCGAAAGGGTTGAGATGCCCCCCCCCACTGCTATAACATTTTTGTTTGTCTATTTGAATACTACAATTTCTTTTCCTATGGAAACACCCTGTAGAACTCAGAAAAAAAATCTAATATATTGCTAAATGAATTAAAAAGGAAGGGGCTTTTTTCTAACTCGGACCGACAACAATTAATATTCGAAAAGTTGAAATTGACAATATAGAACAGATAGTCTTCCGATGAAATATCACTAAAAATATAATTAATATTGTTAAATTTTGTTAGCATCAAAGACAATAAAAGAAACATTAGAACGGATTTCTCCTAGGAACAAATATTTAACAGTAATAACATACTATATAACCAAAAATCGGAAACTTAAAGCTAAGGCATAATATAGTCAGGAACTACTAAGGTTAAGTTTAATAACTTAAAGTTCATAAGAGCAGGGGCGATAATGGCGGATCCAAGGGAGGGTTATGACCCTCCGCCCCTAAAAAGTAGTTTATTAATTGAGTTATTTCAAAAAAATATATTTTTTATTTTACATTTTTTTAATTTATATAATTCAACTTAAAAAATTATACAAAATATTTTTATTCCAAAACTTAGACAAATAAAAATGTATGTCAATGAATATTATTGTATGCGTGTGATGTATGTGTATAGGATTTTCTCAGATTTTGAGTTTGGGATCCCAACTTCTAAAATATTTGTAGCATTCATGTAAAACCACTGACTTGTACAATATGGACTAACTACGTCCATAGAAATAAACTACAGAAAGTGGGCTCACTAGCGTTCGCTTTCAGTCTAAGCACAAAGTTCCAACTGAGAGAGAACTGTAAACAACAAATAAATAAGTGGGAGCTCGTCGAAATAAATATTTTTAAATTAATTATTTCGGTTAATTAGTGATAAAAAGTGTTTTACCAAAGGCAATATATTCATAGATACTCAACAGAAATTCGAAAGATTTTAGTAAAATCACTTTTCAACTTCCCGCAAATTGTTTTTTCAATGTTGGCACCGACGTCGTAAGAACTATTTTTGAGACAAAAAATTGTATCCGCATGTAATAGCATATCGAGCAGCCCATATTATATATGCCAGTGTGTGAAAAATTGAGAAAAGTTTGGTTTGAATGACTCCTGGCATTCTAATAAAAACTGACACATCATCTACATCCCTTAATGCGTAAACCATCCTAGTACCACACTACAGTAATGCGGTGGCCTAAACTAAGCGAATTATGGCGCTGAATGTTTTTATTTTGCTCAATTGTTTTTGTAAGATGACACCCCCCCCCCCCTAATTTCAATGCTAGATCCGTCACTGAGGGGCGACTAGGTCACTAAGACCCTGCGGATTCCGCGACTAGAATTGATCTATTATGTCCACCCTAAAGTGGTGAAGCTAAATTTAGCCTCTTTCCGTGCTCGATTATTGGAGTCAGAAGGCCTCTCCAGTGACTTGCATTACTTACAAGCCTGCTAAGACCAATTAATTTATTCGTTCTGGAGTAAAGACAGGGTGAAGAATTCCTTCAATCTTACCTTGATTAGATCTTCATTGTTTTTAAATGTCTACATCTGGACGTAAAGTAGAACGCACCTCGAAAGAAATGGAAAATTTGAAACAAAAGAATTAATATATAACGGGAAAATTTTTCTTTTTAAAGCGTACTTTGTACTATTGTCCTATAGATGGCTCTAATAAAATTTGATTTCCATTATGAATGGTAGCAGACTTTTATTATTTCATTAAAATGTGCCTTTGTTTAGCAAACCTCAGAATACAAGGTATGCCTAAAATTGTAAATAGTTGTATGCAAAACGTATATACATTATAATGTCACATTAGTTTATTAACTAAATGTATATGCATTTCCTGTGATTTTCTACGATGCATCGTATCTTTACTATTATGCTTAAAAAAAAAGATGTTGGGTCAATCAGTGAATCAGTAAACAATCAGATGTATACTGAAATACGAGAAGAATGTATTAAGGAGATATTAAATCTATTATATAATTTTGTTGATTCCTTGAAATCATGAAAGCACCAGCTTTAAATTTTGAAGAATTTATTGTAAAATAAACTAATTTAGTGTATACATTTTTTAATTATCTAAAAAGTTCCAAAACTTTCAATAAACTAAATGTTTTTTTTTGTTAACTATTCAGTGATACTATACCTTTTTCAATTTCGCTTAATTTATGATAAAACTAGAAGATCTCCCTGTCTAAATATAGAAATCATGCTGTTCCACATTTCTCTAATTTTTATCCTGTAAGTGTATGTAATAAGGAATTCAAAAAAAAAAAAATAATAAACCTGCTGAATCCGACAGTGATTTAAGCTTGTTATTAATTAAACACAGAGAAATCCAGTCAGACGGAAAATACATATAACAAACATTAGGACTGGCTGGCAAAGAGGAGAAGCTATGAGAATTAAATGTGAAAATTATCTCTAGTGAATGAAGGAAATTCTTTTTGAGCTTTTTTTTTTATACAAGAGACGGATGACAGCAACGTTAGAACGATTTTTCTACCTGAGTCCTGTATTCAAAGTCTTTGTGTAATTTATTAATTCCCGAAAAAAGGCAAACATTTACGGTGGTGCTGCCTATCTGCTTTATAATTAGGTTAAAGTATGTGGGCCTCTTAAAGTCTTTTAAGATGCAAAAATTAAAATTTTACTCTTTAGATATTTGGGGCAAATTTTCAATTCTATTCTATAGTGCAATCACATTGTTTCAAGTTTCAAATATGTTCATAAGTTTAACTACTCGTATATATGACCATATCATGAAAAAAAAGGAACTAGGTATCCCACTGCTGAAACTCTTTCATCAATTATTCCATATCTCTCCTAAGTAGTTACGTTTTCTGGTGACCAACATCTATATAGTTGGACTATAATCTTAATAAAGGCCTCGTATAACTAATTGAAATGTAACAGACGACAATTATTTTATTAGCTTAGATCTAGCAAGATCTAGCACATAAAAAGAAATGTCACTGGTTGGGCCGATTAGAAAAAAATAAAATTTTTGATTTTACTAAAAAATGCTTTTTAGTATCTTACTTATGTGCACAAAATCTCGTCAGAAAGAATCACACTTTATTTTATTATTTTGTATTTTTTTTTTTTTATATTTAAAATTTGTTTTTTTTATTTTCTTATATTATTAAGCCGATCTCAGCGGACGTGAGGTGATGTCTGTCAGACCTGTTGAACCTTCGCAGATGAAATAGCATCACGGAATTTTACTGCATGGTACTTTGAAGGGTGAAATGATGTGCGTGGCTTGAAGCGCAAGTATTGCGTGCAGGAACTAATCTACAAGGGATCAGAGTAGATATTTCATCAGAATATTAACCAAAAGATATCCAACATTATTGCGGTGCTCGATCGAGTCGATATGACAAGTTATTGCTATATCGCCAATGGGCTTCAAAACTCTTCCTTTGGACAATATCTAATGAAACTAATGATGAGCGACCAGTCTAAACTTATATATGGGAATTGTATTCCATTCTAGATTTTATATAGAACTTGCAAGGAAACGCTCGATTTGAATTCGACTCTATTCATATAAGCGAGGAACTTGTAAATTATTCAATGATCTAATCAAGCAGTCGCGTTTGATACATGTGGCATTCCCTCTGGAGTCTGCATGAGTATCAAAGGAGTAAGAGAAATTAAATGTACTGTCGTCAGAAGCACTATTGATGGAATTGAAAGAAAAGAAAAGCAGATCTTTAATAAAAAATAAGAAGAAAGACGGAGAGATAACAGAACCCAGGGGCATTTATGGCATGATGTTCAGATGTAACAGCAGTTATAATACTTTCAATCCATAACAGAAGGGGAAGAGAGAGGCCAAGTGCTTTAAGTTTATCTGAAAGTACAAGATGTCAGACTTCATGTTATACAGAGTATCAAGCTATGCCTACTAGTAAAGAACATATAAGCAGAGAGTTTTCGTAATATCACATCATGTGAGTGGTGGGTCGTCAAAGCAGAGTATTTTTGTCAAATTTTCGCGAGCGGGTCGTAATACCATGACCCGCCATATAATTTTTTTAAATATACGAGATGCGTATTGTTTCTGTTATATGTTCTTTGCTACTATTTGAGCTATCCACTGAACATTTAACTACGTCGCCAAGCAATTCTATTCCTCTTCAAGCTAATTCATACAAATGACTTGATTACTTAATGGATGAGCTTCAGTTTATTTCTCCAATCTTGGCGACGTTATGATCTTCTGATTCCACGTCATAGTCGCATGGTTCGTTCAGATGCCGTGGGTCTTGGAACTTATTACCTACCACTTTATAGAGAGCGACTACTGTCGGTGAAGTTAAGTGGCTCCTATCTTCAATTCAGGTCTAAATGGTTTCGAGAGTTGTTGCTGTTAGGAGGCCACTTATCCATGCCAAATTGTTGAAATCAAAAATTAACAAAATTTAATTAAGTAATGCCATGAAAGTAGGTGGCGAAATGAATCGGAAGGTTTCGGGAAGCCAGAGTTTTAGTAAATGCCGAGTTTTTAGTAAACTTGGATCGGCGTAGTTTTCTAAACTAAATAAAGTAGCGGTTTAAATTATTTCAGTGGTTTTCATTTATTGCAATTAACCTTAAAATAATATCCATTATAGTGCTGCTAAATTGTTCTTTTTGTACTTTTATGATTTTTAATCATTTATCACTTTCTTGGGTACATTTTTGGTAGCAATATTTTCATTGAAGAATTTTACTTGACATTTGGTTTTGCTATGATTTTATTTTTATTTTCATTATTATTTGATAGTGTACCAACCCAGTTTAATAAATTGAATTGAATTATTGAATTGAATTGAATAAAATAATTTAAGATTTTAAATTTCTATTTGTAAATAAGGCGTAGCCTCTCGTAAACAGTTGTGGTTATCTCGAATCTAATTGTCTAAAATGGAAGAAAATCAAGACTGCCATAAACTTTGAAGGACTTAAATAGGGACGAAGGCGTGTACATTAAGACTTGAATTGAACAAAGGAATATCACATTTCTTATACCTGTTATATAGAACTTCTCCTTCTAATCCCACAATCATTCAAAGTTCATGAATTTCCTGTAGACGTAAATTCCTTGAAAATCTCAAAATTTACATGCACAATTTAAAGTTTCTCCTGTAATTAAATTTAACTTGATAACAAAAAAAGTTCAAATTTCTCATAAATTCTGACTTATCTCTGAATATATTTTCACTTCTATATTTCAACAGGTGTTACATAACTTTAGCTCAAGCTCTTACACTCAGCATGGGTGGAAGTCCTTGTGGTCCTGCTGGTACTGGGAAAACAGAAACTGTGAAAGATATGGGAAAGACTTTGGCAAAGTATGTTGTGGTATTCAATTGCTCCGACCAAATGGATTACAGGTATGAAGAGAATTCTTCCAAGAGTTTTTTTTTTTAAAATGTCATCACAATTTAATTTAAATAAATTCATCGCAGGGGATTAGGACGAATTTACAAAGGATTGGCACAGTCAGGTTCATGGGGTTGTTTTGATGAATTTAATCGAATCGATTTGCCTGTTCTCTCTGTTGCAGCTCAACAAATTGCAACAGTTCTTACGGCGAAAAAAGAAAAGAAGAAAAATTTCATTTTTACCGATGGTGATACAATTGATTTGAATACTGAATTTGGAATATTTATTACAATGGTGAGTGACAAGTAGTATGTAGTAGCAGTAGTTTTATTTTTTGGTAATTATTTGCAAAACATTTACAATTTTTGACTGAGATGAGACTGATATTAACGTGTTTAGATAAAAATTTGTTTTTCAGGACTTTCAGGACTATTTTTATAGAAATATTTGTTTGACGGAAATTTATAGAACTAGACACAATAGCTAATGAGACCCTGAGAAGAATGGGGAAGCTTAAACATATTATTCCATAGTAGACGACGAAAGGCAAAATGTAGAAACTTTTTCTGTACAGATTCAATTGTATTGTCTATACTTGACAAGTGTATTTTAGAATAGACTTCACAGATCATACAAGGAGCACGATGGGTATGGAACATTATTTTTTTTTACTTCAGCACCTAAAAAGTGCAAGTATTGAATAGGCTCTCACAATAATATAATCGAAATGACGAGAAAAAGTGAGTTTTGAGTCCAACTCAATGCCCAGATCCTTAAACGCGCTTACTACATTTATAGGAACATATATCACCTATATGATACTGGTACTGATACTTACTACCCAAAATAATAACATTACATTTAAGAATATTTAGAAATAAATTATTATGTTTGTACCACAAATTTAAAGCTCATACATTATTCTGTAACAGTGGATAAAAATTCATTGAAATGAATCTTAACATCATCAGCATATATTAAAATTTCAGAGAATTTGATTATAGTTACGAAGTCATTAATAACTAAGTCACACATAATAAGGCACTAAGATGGCTTCCCTAAGGAACTCCAGTCTGCATAAAAACAACACTTGAAAGTGCGGGGTAAGAAGAGGATTTTAAAACTTCTACCACTTAAATAAGATGAGATCCAATCAAACAACAACGGAGAAAAACCTATTTGTAAAATCTTAAACAGCAGCACTCTGTGAGAAAGTTTGTCAAAGAGAAATGGGTATAGAACTATAGATACAGTCAGTTTGGAACCGCTTCTCAAAGGTATTAGTATTAAATGATACTAAAAGTTTCAAGTTGGTTGATGTTGATCTGTCCTTGAAAAATTCGTTCCTTTGAGCTAATTATTAACTTACAATCGAATATCAGCAGCTCACAAATTATGCTTTTAAAAAGCTTGGTTATAACAGATAATTTAGCAATTGTGGTTTATAATTGATAACCAAGTCGCTCTTTCCATTTTTAAAAATAAGGATAACAAATGACGAGTTCCAAGCATGAGGACCAGTTGACAATGACAAGTTAAATAAATAGAACAGCGGCTGCGAAAGGCTATCAATACTAGAGCTGAAAGTATCCGGATAATTTACTGTTCGGATAATTTACTATCTGGATTATCCGGAATAGTTAGGATCCAATTTCTCAAATCCGGGTATCCGGATAATCCGGATCCTAGTATCCGGATCTGGGACCAAAATATTCGGATCTGGAACCAAAATATCTGGATCTGGATCCGAGCTATCCGGATCTGGATCCGAGCTATCCGGATCTGGATCCGGGCTATCCGGATCCAGACTAAGCAAAAACAGTTCAAACTTTACTTCAAATTGTATTGTTTCATTGGGAAAATGGCAATTTATATTTTCCCAAATAAAACAATGCAATCTGTATGAAATTTGTAACCTTTTTGTCTTGATCCGGATAGCTTGGATCGGATCCAGATCCGGATAGTTTAGATCCGAATTTTAGGAATCGGATAGTTTGCAGATCCGGGTATCCGAATATCCGGATATTAGAAAACTCGGATCCAATTTTCAGCTCTAATTTTTTAAGAACAATGCTAGAAATACTATCCGGCCCAACAGAACAGGAAGAACCCAGTTCACGAACGTGTTCACATACACAAAGATCTAATAAAACACTGAATATTAATATCTATCCTAGAATAATTAGATAGGCAATACGTTACGTTGCTATTTTCATCACTGAAAGACTTAGAGAAAAAATTCGCAAAATGATTAGATATCATAACTAGAACATTTCAAAAAGGATATGCTACTGGCTACTATGGGAAAAATTGCTCCCTAGTGTTCTTTTTCTCCTACTTCTTCCTCTTCTTCATTTTCTTCTTCTTCTTAATTTTCATCTTATTTTTCTACATCATTTTCTTCTTGTTGTTCTTTTTCATTGTAAAAGATTGGGACATTCACACAACAAGTGATGAATTGTTTCAGTTGCCTCTTTAAGCTTCTACTACAGAAGTCGTTAAATAGATTTCGTACGAGCTCTGCATACCTGTAAAAGGGGAATTGCCTTGCGAGCTTGCGTACGTAAATAGGGTTCATCCTTTTAGTCTAATTTCTATCTTCATATATTCTAATTTTATGCAGTAGATGCAATGAGACCGCTCAGGTTGATAGCTTTCTCCATTTATGATTCGCGCTAGCAGTGGAAAATCTATACTGTAAGCCTTACGATATAGACTGTCTGCTGCTTCTTTTCATACTACATGACTGTATCCAAAACATATTCAAGACTTTTCTTAAAATAGTCATTCACTGGCGCACTGTATGTGGTGTGGAGTCATCTTATTAAAACTAAGGACGTTTGCCAAACGGGCTAAATGCTGGCTAAATTCCAGTTTGCATTGGAAATTTAGCCAGCTAATTCGAGGGCTGTGCCAAACCAAAGTGGAATTTAGCCAATTGCTCAGCTGTCACTTTTATTTCAAAACCAAAGCAATTGTGTGGCATTTAAGATGTATTTGCAGGAAATAAACAAGGAAGTTATGGCCGTAATATTATTTTCTTATATTTGTTCATTTTACAAATAAATACTTCTAAAAATCTTTCAAATAAACCGCACTTGTCAAATAATTAGACGAATGTGAAGAAGAAGAATTAGCAAGCTCGAAAATTTACTAAATGGAAAAGTAATAGATTTAGCCAGCATTTAGCCCGTTTGGCAAACGTGATAAGCCAAATTTGGCGTAGTCAAATCTGTTGCCGCTGTAGTGAAAGTTCAGTACAGCCGTTTAGTAGATTCAAAATATAGAGAGCGGGACAACAAGATATATGCTTGAAAATTCTGCAGTTGCTCCCACCGAAAATGCTCTTAGTCTATTATAGAATTGAGAGTGATTGACATCGGACGTGAAGTCCAGACTTCCACAATGAGCTGACAGATCACTCGGTAGACAGCGTTGACTGCAAGGCGGCACGCTAGCTCGCCTCGGCTATTGGCGGAGAGTGTCGGGAGGTTCCACGAAGACCTGCCGCTACCACCAGCCATATACAAAATTTTTCGTGCCTACTAATCCAAAAGGCCGTAACACACATTCAGTCCTTATGGGACTTTTACACCACTTACCTAGGCACAGATGTTCGGCCTTCTCTGCTTGCCCCATCCACCCAAATGACTCTGAGGGCAGATAACTTTCAGAGTCCCTATGCTGACCTGAAAACAGAGGAGTAGCGGACCTGGTCGACCTTCACATTAAGAGGGCTCCGGGAGAGTGAGAGGAAAAATGAAAAGTATTCAGTGATCCAGATTTACGTTATAATCGTTCCTTTAATTTCTACGTTTTTGAAAAGTTTGATAATTTTTGTAATTTTGCTGCTAAATACACTTCGGGTGATAAAATAAAATCTAGATTTCTGAAACTAAACTAATAATACCTTAATGATGGTGACGACGATTTTCTTAAATTATATAAAGAGCGGGAAATGTCTACATTGACTATAGGTTAAAACGAACTTATAGGAAACTGAAATGTTGCTTTCCTTTTCATGTAACTTTTCTAAATAAATTAAAGTTGTTTGTTTTTATGTTAACCTGCTTGTGTTTGAAAAATGTTAGTATTCAAAATTATACCTGCCCTCTTCTTTACACGCAGTCCTAGTTTTTCTACACAAATCTTATGTCACCACACTATGCAGACATTATAAATCAAGTTCGAAAACTTTATGGTGTAAAATCAGTTGTGTACTTTTGTACCTTTTTGATATCAATGCAAAAATGAATAGTAAATTTATGCAAATTAATATATCCTGCCTACATGTCATAGTTACAATTGTAAAAAGTAACCTTTCTCACCTGAATACCAAAAATTATTTGTAACCTAAAGCTAACTTTCAAATAACTACTTTAAACAAATTGATTAATATAAATTTGATACTTTGATAAAATTTAGAGTAACTATAACCTACAACCTTCTCTTACTTGTTTAAGTTATTTATTGTGTTCTTCATTTATTTACTTATTTCATTGATAGTGAAATTAATTTCAACTCTTATCCTTTTTGATAATTAATATATATAGCATTCGCAGATTTATTTGAACTAAGAACAACTAAGTTTAACCCAAGCACAAATAAGTTTAACCCAAGCACAAATAAGTTTAACCCTAGAGCAAATAAGTTTAACCCAAGCACAAATAAGTTTAACCCAAGAGCAAATAAGTTTAACCCAAGAACAAATAAGTTTAACCCAAGAGCAAATAAGTTTAACCCAAAAGCAAATAAATATGACCTAAATTCCCAATAAGACATTTTAATTTCCATTAAAATTAATATTTTATTATTTCATTTTATCATTAAAACAATATTAGGCTTTAAATATTGGCAAAAATTTAGAGCAAAATTAGACGAATATAAAGCATCGCGAACCTACAAATTGTTAGAATAAATAACAGCAAAACCTTATCGCTAAGAAATAGAGTGACGCATTTGTCAATTAGTTTGTGCAGATTCTATCACTCATCACAGTGCTAAGTTTGTTTGAAGCAACAGTATCGATTGGAGATTTAAAGATGCGTTCTATAAAATTTTCTTTAATCCATTAACATGAGCACTGACAGAGAATCCAGCGCACGCAAAGAACCATCGAATGGAATATAATTCCCATATATGGGCTGGGGCTGGTCGCACAGCCTTAGCTTCATTGGATATTGTCCAAAAGAGAGCCTCAAGCTCATTGGCGATATGGCAATAACTTGTCATATTGACTCACTCGAGCACCGCCGCAATGTTGGATGCCCTTCGCTCCTTTATCGCAACATGCATGGTCAATGCTCTGACGAAATATCTAGCTTAATCCCTTGTAGAGTGATTCCTGTACGCAATACTCGCGCTGCAAACCAAGCACATCCTTGTAAACTTCAAACTATTTTCGGCCGTACAGTAAAATTCCGTGATGCTTTTTTATCCCGAACAGTGCGAATGTGAACAGCTTACCATCTTCTGATTTTCTTCCGGCATATAATCTGCGGAAGTTTAAGGGCGACATACATCGGGGCACCTCCGCCACTCTCCTCATATACCCTAATCCTTTCCCTATCTCCTCCCTACCATGCTGTGCTTTGCATCATATGATATCGCCTGAGCTTGGATTAATAATATAAAAACAAAAGGTGGTGATCACTGACTTATAACAATGGACTGAGCGTATTACCATTTTTCTATAGGAAAGAGTGGCACAAGTTTTATAGTTTTCTCTTCCGCACTATGGCAGAGTTGGAGCGACCAACACAAAATATCGCCTTACTGAACGTTTTCTTATGAAATTTGATGTTTCTATGTTGGCCGCAGATGCAATCACCTCAGAAATAATAAGGTAAAGATAGTGTTTACCATCCTTCGCATTTCTTGCCCTTATGCAGGATTCGGGTAAAAATAATCTTTTGAAAATTAAAGTCAGAATGAGTTTAATTCTTTATAAGCGATTAAAATATTACTTGGACACAAGAAAATATAGTTTTTTAATTTAATTCGATTTTCTGGTGTAAATTTCATCTGATTGGTTGAGTTTTACATGTTTTTTTATTTAGTAAACGTTTTAAAGGGTGCTCTAACGGTGATATACAGAAACACAAATTTTGTGCCACATGAAGTAGCAAATCGCTCAGTCCATTGTTATAAGTCAGTGGTTCTGATGAATGGCAACCCAAGCTGTCCAAGATGTGGAGTCGCCAAGCAATAGTACTGGAGTTGGAGGTAAGGAAGAGTTGTAAATCGTAATCAATTGAAATTCAAAGAAAACTTAAAAGAAAGTTAAAATTACTCTAAGATCGAACGCAATAGAACAATCGTTTTCTAAAATGACGGCTTACTCACGACCAATTTTAAGTGATGTAACTAGAGAGCATAACATTCTTACAGTTATTGAAAATAGCCTGCAATAAGCCAAACCGACTGAATGCGCCAATTATGTAATGGACTTGGCTTTACTCATCCCTAAGGCAATGGAAGGACAGCCTTTTGCACTGATCATTTGTTCAGAAATTTTATCATCTTTTATAATATTTGCTCTTGGGTTAAACTTATTTGCTCTTGGGTTAAACTTATTTGTGCTTGGTTTAAATTTGTTTGTGCTTGGGTTAAACTTATTTGTGCTTGGGTTAAACTTATTTGTGCTTGGGTTAAATAAATCTGCGAATGCTATAGGAATTTCTACATTATTTATGTACATACCAAACTTAAGCATTCAGCACACAATCTGCAAAACAGTTAACTGGAATAGTTTAATTTGTGTACTGCACCCTCTTGCATATCCTTTAGATTTTTCTATATTCAACAGTTAATGTACTGACATGTTTATAAATTGTAACTTCTTCGGTGGATTCTTCGTAATCGCAACAAATTTATATTTTTGGAGCTTAGCCCACAATGCTACTTGCCCCACGCATTGCTAGGTAACCGTCAGTGAAATCCATCGGAAAATTCCTTAAAGCTGTAAATTCTCCAGCATATGATGCAATTTACTCTGCGGATCCGTATATAATGCAATTAAGCACGAAATTGGAATACTTTTTGTTGGACGAAGAGGTGGTGTATTAATTGAAGTAAATTACTGCATTTTCAGGCCAAGGTAGACTCTTTTCAATCACTCCAGGTGATTTAGACCTGCCAATTGAAGCAGCTTTAACCAGTCTGCTTCTGCACAAATTCTGGACTTACGGTGGCCTAGGAATTTTTGCTGACTTTCCCTATTCACGCTTTTCTTGTATTGTTGGCGATGCAGTTGGATTTCGCTACCCTCACACTTTTACCTTTTTCTAAAAATTTTTATGTTAAATTTTTTTTTAGTGTTGACATTTGATTGAAATTTGCATGAGGAATTAAAATTCCGATGCCGATGCTTTTAGTAATTTCCGATTTTTCTTTCCCAGTAGGCCATGCACTTTGCGCGATGAAGATGAACAATCAGACAAATGTCTATATTCTTCTTCTTCTTTATCGAATCGCGAGTTGTGACGTAGATCTCCGCCGCTCAGGTGGCTATGGGCTGCCATAAACGTGCGCTTCGCTCAGTGTAACATATTGCTACCTACACTACGCTACGACCATAACAAGTCGTGCTCTTAGTCGCTGCCTCTTCGCCAAGATACTCAGTTTCTTAGCTGTCACAAACATAAACAAATCTTCAATAAACAAATATTTCATCGTTTTTGTTATTAATTTCAATTTAATTTAATATAAAACTGTGTATAAAGTACACAAAATAAGATTTGATAGCTAAACTCGCCTAAAAAATGATTTCCCACGTATATTTTCACCAGATTCGAATTGTTGGAAATTAGGAAATTTCGTTTGACAGCTGAAAATACATCTGTGTCTTTCTTCAATACAATTCTGGCCTACTTCACGATAGCCTGAAAAAATCCACGCTCATGCATATGAATTTGACAGGTATCAACACTACCTGTTGTCTCTAGTTGTCACTTATTATTTTAAGAAAAGCGTTCCATGATCAGGAAAGCTCTTTGTTGTCATAAATATTCTTCAAGTTGGCACCTCTGCTTATGGTGAAAGAAAGTTAAAGCCGCGATATATGTTTCTCTGTTTCCCTAGAGTACCGATTGCCGTGATCCTGGAAAAGAAGGATGAGAGAACTTTTGATAGGTTGAGTAAAATGAGAGATAAGAAGTTGTAAAAGTTGAAAGGAAACTAGGTAGGAGAAAAAGTGCAGGACCCTGTCGTGGTGGAATTCGAACTCGCGACTTCTGGGAAGGTAGGCGCTGTGCTTGCCAATTGAGCTATCTGAGATTATATGTATACTTAAATATTTTGTGTCTTTTTTGTGAAATTTTCATGAAAATAAGTATTACTAATGGCCAGTTTCACAGTCTGAAGTTAAACCAAATATTTAGTTTAAACTCGACGAATGAGTTTCACAGTTTGGCTTAAACCCCGGTTTAAACTCAAGATAATTTTATTTTGACAGTAGCATTGCTTTTTTTGTATCAAGAAAATAATTTCATGAAGAAGATTTTTTGAGTTAAATTTACAACTCTGTCGACGACTGAGAGTAATTAGAAATCGGCCAAATCATTTTAATTAGTGGGGCGACGTTGATTTTTATGCTAGGTTCAGTTTAAGTAAAGAACTTTGTCACTTTGTCTTCGAACCTATTCTTGTCCGTTTTCTTGCATATGTATATCTTTTTTTTATGCATTAGTGAAGGCAATATCTCAACTTCACTTATGCTAAAATTTTCATCGTTTTTGAATGTTGGCATATTTAAAATTAGGAAATATAACAACATATTTTTTATTTTTTATTTCTGATCTGTTTATTTTTTGCGATTGACAGATTGATTCATGCAAAATTGCTTCACAATGGTGGCGATAACTAATTTCGTTCACAATTTAATCAGTACTACCAACGTTACTAAAAGAATGCACTGTGAAACCCGATTTGGTTTAAACCACGTTTAAACTTGGAGTGTGGTTTAAACTAAACCTTGGTTTAAACTCAACTGTAAAACTGGCCATTAAGGCACTTTCACATCAAAAACAAGAATCGAAAAAATGTAAACCGAAAAACTCAATTTATTCCACTTTAAAACAAGATTTTTACTCCAATGATTAATAAATTCATGGGAAATAGGTTAAACTAATAATTTTACTAATAAAATAGTATATTTATCTTAGAATTTTTAAGAAAATACAACTTTTATGATTTATCGGACGAATTTTTCCGCCGAAAAAGTTTTTCGGCCGATAAAACATAAAAGTTGTGTTTTTCTTCAAAATCTGAAATAAATATGACTATTTTCTCAGTAAAATTTTTAGTTTATCCTATTTCTTTGGATTTTATTAATCATTGGAACAAAAATCTTGTTTTAAAGTGGAATAAATTGAGTTTCTCGGTTTGCATTTTTCTGTTCTTGTTTTTCATGTGAAAGTGCCTTTAGAGCCTCTGAAATTTCTTCGCTGGCTTCGAAAAAATACCATAAATAAAAGAACTGTAGGATTCTTCGATAGTAGATTCCTAATTGACTAACTTTTGCATTTATTTCCTATTTTTATACCCTAGCCTAGATGAAATCTATAGGGTATACTAAGTTTGCCATTCCGTTTGTAACGCACAGAAATAATGATGGTAGAGCAAAATGGATTGGACATCCCCGCATAAAATTAAAAGTTATTTTGATTTTTGCATGTCTGTCTGTCCGTCCGTGCGCACGATAACTCGAGAACGCGTTCACTTAGAAAGCTAAAATTTTGTACACGGACATTAAAAAAAAAAAAAAGTAAAATTAAGTTCGAAAATGAGACAAATCGGGCAGCTCTTTCGTGGGTTGCCATACAAAAATTTCGTTTTCCAGTATATATTTGGACAGTACCTAAGAACACGTCGACATAGAAAGCTGCAATTTGGTATATTGTGATTTAATAGTAATAGCAAATAAAATTTCAAAAATAGACTAAATCGGGCAACCCCTTCTTGGTGTTGCCATATAAAAATTTTGGTTTTTTACATATACTTTGAAAACAATCAGTCCTAGACATTTTTATTGTACTAAAAACTTCTTCAGAATAAGAAATCATATAAAATTGATTATAATCATTTTTTCTGTCCGACGAGCCGTTCTAGAAATATATGCGAGAAACCAATGCAAAAAATCAAAATTGCTCAAATGGGTGACCATACGAAATTTCATACGGGCATTCAGCTAGGGTATCATAAGAATTGGTCTTAGACCAATTCTAGCTTTTTTACTTGTTTATGAAGCCGTTTGTAGTTCCTGAAACGCTCCTTATATTGGACCCAGTCCCCATGCTTACTTTAGTTTTAACTTTGTTGAACAAGTTCTATGCAATCTGTCTGAAGTCCTTTTTTCTATTTGGGTAGATAACACTTTCGCAAAGGCCTACACAGCGGACACGTTTCTAGAAATGCGAGTGTGGTAATTTTCCCTGCAACGAGCTTTGTAAATTAATTTCATTCTATTTTTGTTGAATTCCTGAATTGTTTTGGATGTTCGGTTTAAGTATAAATTTCAAAAATAAATAAATATATCTCTATAAACAGGCTGGAAAAGGACCATTTGAAGGTCTAATTTGGTCTGATCGTAAATTAGATGAAACTCTTCAGCGAACTCTATTCTGAATTACAACTTTAATTTTGCTCCACCGTCTTTCATTTCCCAAACTTCAATAGAAATTAAATAATTCTCATATTTGTAGTTGCAATTTCATAAAATAAACTCGAAAAAAAACGTAAAGCATTATTTAATTTATTCTCTACTTTCACAAATTTATTGACGCGGAATAATGTGAGCTCCATTTTTATATGACAGTTTTCATCATACTCGTACTTGACATCAATTGCTTACCGATAAATGCATGAATTAAAATTTATTGGTGAATTGAGTGGTTTTTTACAAAATAATAATTAATTTAATTTTTATTTCTCTATCTAGAATCCTGGCTACGCTGGACGTAAAGAACTTCCGGAAAATTTAAAAATTCAATTTCGAACCGTTGCAATGATGGTACCCGACAGGCAAATTATTATTCGTGTAAAATTGGCATCATGTGGATTCCTGGAGAATATAACTCTGGCAAGAAAATTTTATACGTTGTATAAGCTTTGCGAAGAACAGTTAACAAAACAAGTTCACTATGATTTTGGACTAAGAAATATACTGTCGGTTCTGAGAACTCTCGGTGCGGCAAAAAGAAAAAATTCAAAGGACACGGAAAGTACTATTGTCATGAGGGTGCTACGCGATATGAATTTGTCTAAGTTAATTGATGAAGATGAGCCACTTTTTATGTCACTCGTTTCAGATTTATTCCCAAATCAGGTAAGTTCTGTTTAGTTTATTTTCGTTTTTTTTCTGTTCAATCATCAACTATTAAAAATTTGCTGCTGCGCATTTAAGCGGCTAAAGAGCAAAATATTAAAGCTGAGGGTCCATTTCGTAGAATGTCTGCTCATATTGGTAGGGCTGAAAACCCTTAATATTTTTACTCCAAGTATCGAATTATTGTGATTTCTTTAATTTAAGACCTCTGTTCATGAGAAAACGAAAATATAAGAATTCAGATTTCTAATATTGAAGGGAAGGAGCTTGAAGACCTGGAAGAATGTCAGAAAAAGGCCAGTGTACTTTCTACATGTACCAGAAAATCTTTGGTTTTAAGTGTGGATTAAGGTCAAAGGTGGCATTGTGGCTGAACACATCCATAGGTAGGTTAGGTTAGGTAAGATTGGTGTTGCTAGTAGTGCCTAGCCTATATCCATCCTGTTTACTTTAGGAATCTCAGGATACATCTGAACTCTTTACTTTGTAGCTTCACCAAACTGGAAAAGAAGTAGCTTCCTAGTATCCTGCCTCTTTTATACAGGGGCACTCCCAAAGTATGTGTTGGACGGATTCGATTTCTGCCGAATCCTTATAACTTCTGCAGAAATCGTTCGCCGCTATTCCCAGTCTTATAGCATACCCAGTGACCCATAATGACATCATTCTTGGTATTTGTTCTGCTGTCATTAAGGAATTCTCTTGCTCTCATCCTGTCATATGCAGAATTGCTTCGCAATACGGCAGGAATAGATATGGCTCCTTAATTTTGGTAGATCGTGAAGAAATACAAGCTGAATGAGTTGTTGAAAATGTAGAAAAAAGGTTAATCGGGTATTAACGCACAACATCCACGGTAGCATTGGAGGGTTATCTGTTGACAATAGACCTCAAATGAGTTATAGCGACAGTCAGGGTAGTTGGGTTCTATGAGCTGGTCGGGGTTCAGTTATTTTAACATCCTTCAAATAGTACCAAGCCTCTGTTCTTACCTCTAGTACCTTTAATAGGGGATTTAATAAAATGATACCACCCAGAAGTGACTGGAATGGGAATGTGGTGGTAAGAACATCCGCCATCGCTATATTTACGCAGATATCTGTATCTGTAGTATGTATGGCATATGTAGCGTTTGTTCAGGAAGAATTAGTAGCTAGTAGTATTAGTATATCTACCTATGCATGGATAATCCGATGTTGACATTTGCTTATAATATGCGAACTGACAGCCATGTGGTAAGTATGGACTTGGAACTTGAAGTCAAAATAGTCTGAATGAGATATAAAGGCAACATGAGCTGGGCATCCGGCCATATAAGCATTCAGGTAAACGAAAGAGCGAATGAGTTATCTAAAATGGCCTTTGAAATAGATAAAACCGAAACAGTAGCGTACGCATAAATTTTAGTATGCATTTTAAGGGGCAATATAACCAGCGATACTGTACATTAACCGTGATGATCTGTATTCTACATGAATAGAACAAGGGAACGCCTTGATGATAGCATAATCGATTCTGAAGAATTTAGTAGGAATTATAACAGGTCATTTAGAGATATAGAACTATGCTTAAAGACTAGATTGAGCTGCAGAGCAAATGATTTCTGCTGTAGCTGCAAATTATCTGTAGAAATTAAATTCGTATGCAAAATGTAATCACAATAACTTGATTTCCAGTTGAGTCGTGAATCTTATGTATTTTTACAAAGAAAAATTTCGTTTTTTTTCCAGATAATAGAAAAGACAGACTATCCTGAATTGGAAGCAGCTATATTACAACAATCCGCAGACGCTGGTCTTGTTTTTCATCCACCATGGGTATTAAAATTAATTCAACTCTATGAAACGCAAACAGTTCGTCATGGAATTATGACTCTTGGTCCAAGTGGTGCAGGTAAGACCACCTGTATTCAAACTTTAATGAAGGCTCTTACTCAACTCGGTGACAATCATCGGTAATTATTAAAGAAATTCTATTATCGTTAGTAGAAATTAATGTTTATATGTAAAATAAATTTTCACGCGAAACAGATCACTTTGGACTGATTTTGCATATGACTATTACCGATTTCGATGAAATTTTCAGAGTTTATATAAAATATGAAAATAAGCAGCTCGCATATATTTTTTTTGTTCCTTTTATGCCGCCACCATTAATTTGTAAGTAGTTTTTATATTATTTGGTGAAATTAATTTTTTTTCGAATTCCAAGATTGGTTTTGGTTTTTGCATGTGTACAAAAAAAAATTACGATGAAATCCATTAAATCTAATGCAATTAGTCCTAATGATTTCTCAAACTAATAGTTTCCTATACGTCTCTTGTCCGTTAGAGCGTATTTACAATTTCTGTGTTACATGTTCTCAATATCCAAATTAATAGAGAAGAGCTTTAGTTTATTCAATTCCAAAGAAATCATCCCGGGGTGATATTCGTCCTATAAGCAGAACACAGTTTTTATTAAAAGTACTGTAAAAAACTATGAACCAACGAATAATCGCAAATGTATTTAATAATGACTTATTATCAGTTCAGCAATCCGAATTTCTTTCTGGATACAGCTATGAGGCACCACTTATTATTAAAAGATGACATCAGTGAGGTCCTTGACAAGAACTATTTAACTATCTGCTTGGTCATAGATTCAATTTTTCGTCCTCGACTGTAAAGATGGTAGAAAATCTCTATCCAATCGTATCCAAGTTGTGAAAGTGAAAGTGAAAGACATCTTCTCGAATTCACGTTTGCTAAACTAAGGTGTCCCACAAGGGTCTATTCTTGGACCTCTTTTATTCAAGCTATTCATTAATGATTGGTTAAGTGGTAACTAATGCGTACACTCACCTTATGGGGCTGACTTGCAGATTTATCTGAGTTGGTCAATTGGATTAATGACTAAAAAACTTGTCAACCTTGATAGTAACTTATTTTACATACTATAACCTTATATTCGCCAAACTTTATTTCTTATGTCACAGAAAACGGTTAGTATCACATAACGATGTTATACGCTACATTCACAATATTCGATGTAATAATAGCATGTCTGCATACCAATCATCTCTTCTCGGTACTACCATAGAAAATTATCTGGCCAGTCGTGAACTTCTTTTCTGCAGACTAATTATATGATAAAAGTCCAGAATATCTACAAGGTGTTCCGTAAGTGGTGCTTAAACGAACAAAAAATTGTATGGGTGGGGGAAGGGAATATTAACGGTTTTCAAGATAACGGGACTTAAAGATATTTGGGTATGTTTTTAAAGGCCACCCTATAACTTCTGAACGTTACACCCTTTGGTAGGTAGATAATCGTTGGACCTTTCCTGTGGTCCTTAATTTTTTTCCCTATATCTCTTCGTTTTGATGTTATGGCCAAACATATTTAAAATTTCTCGTTTTATCAAAAAACACGTCATCAATACCAATTTTTCATATTCACATTCTGCACCGAAAATGTAACAATTTCTACGTGTTTTGCACTTTTTCTTAAGGATATCCAGCGAATATGGCTGAAAAGTTCAATAAGTACCAAAAAGTAGGCAATTATCTTTTGGAAATGATCTTTTCAGCCATTTTCGCTGGATATGCTTAAGAAAAAGTGCAAAAAACGCAGAAAGGGTTAGATTTTTGGTATAGATTTTTGGTTCATTTTAAAGCTAATGTTTTGGGCTTCCAAAATCCAATATGAAAAATTAGTATTGATGGCGTGTTTTTTGATAAAAATAGTAGTTAAAGAAAAAAAAAACGAGGTAAAATCCTGAAATTTTAAATTTGTTGGGCCTAACTTAAAAAACGAAGGGAAGGTGGGAAAAAATTTATACCTTACTGGAAAGGCCGAACAAAGTTTAAATCATCATCATAGGGTGTAACGTTCAGAAGTTTTAAGGTGATCTATAAAAATATACCCAAATTTCTTTAAGTCACGTATCCCAGATATTACACTACTTACGGGACACCCTGTATATGAAAAACTCCAAATTCTGCGCTCAACCGTGGTATACTTCACGATACAGTGATTTTTCGTACTTTATTCAGGCTACCCGTAAATGGAACATCCTTTCATCTAATTCTAAGAGAACAGGTTCAAGCGGAGCTTCCCGAAAATTATTGTTGAATTTGCAAGATCTTTGGGTGCGATAGTCGTAAAAATCGGATGGACAGCCACGCAAAATATTAAAAGTTATTTTGATTTTTGCATGTACGTCCGTCCGTCTGTCTGTCTGCCTGTCCGCACGATAACTCGAGAACGCGCATACTTAGACAGCTGAAATTTTGTACACGAACTTTAAAAAAAAGTAAAATTATGTTCGAAAATGAGACAAATCGGGCAACTCGTTCGTGGAGTTGCCATACAAAAATTTCCTTTTCCACTATATATTTGGACACTGTCTGAGAACACGTCGATATAGATTACTGAAATTTGGTAGATGGTTTTTTATTGTACTAGCAAATAAAAATTCAAAAATGAACTAAATCGGGCAAGTTCTTCTTGGTGTTTCCATATAAATATTGAGGTTTTTTACATATACTGTGAAAACGATCAGTCCAAGACATTTTTATTGTACTAAAAACTTTTTCAGAATACGAAACCCTATAAAATTTTTTCTAATAATTTTTTTTATCCGACAAACCGTTCTAGAAATACATATATGCGAAAAACCACTTCAAAAATCACACTTGCACGTCTGATCCCTTGTAGAATAGTTCCTGCACGCAATACTCGCGCTGCATCGCGCGCTCATCCTTTTACCCTTCAAATTAACTTCGGCCGTACACTAAAATTCCGTGATGCTTTCTTATCCCGAACTGTGCGAATGTGGAACAGTTTACCATCTTCTGTCTTTCCTCCGGCATACAACCTGCGAAGGTTTAGGGGCGACATACATCGGCACCTCCGCCGCTCTCCCCATATCCCTTAATCCTTTCCCTATCTCCTTCCTGCCACGCTGTGCTTTGCATCATAGGGTATCCGCTGAGCTTGGCTTAATAATATAAAAAAAAAAAGGGTGATAATACGAAATTTCATAAGGGCATTCATCTAGGGTATCATAAGAATTGGTCTTACACCAATTTTAGGGTATAAAAATGGGCTAAATCGTGGAACGCCTTCTTAGCGTATTGAAATTCTAATTGCTGTAATTAAAATAGAATGATGAGTTAAGTTTAAAATTGAATGATAGCTTAAATTGACCAGCCCTATCCAGTAATTGCCAGGATTGATAAGCAAAAATTTCGATTTGCAGTAAAACGTTACTTGAGAAATATATTTGCAATCTCAGCTCCACGTTATAAAATAATGTAAATTGGTCAAGCCCTTCATGAAATTGTAACATAAAAATGATTTGCATACCGCCGCCATACATACTTAATTATACCTAATCTTGAAAATATCTTTTGAAAATTTATAATTCTTGCAAAAACAAAAGGCTTTTTCTAGATGTTAATTTATGTTGAAGATATATATTGGAGCTCTGATCGTTGCCGACATTGGCCTTTTTTGGCAACGAATAGTGTCTCCTGAAGAAATTCCCGCTCAAATGAAGAAGTCGAGAATTATAATTTGCTATAAACTGGGACTACTGAACACTAAGTTCACTACCTCGACGGCAGTAGACAAACTTAGAGGTCCTGTGCCAGAAAATAGTCGGCAAAATATTCTGCCGCAGCGAGGTTGCCTAGTAGTATTTGCTTGAAGGTCCATGCAAAGTACATGATCACAGTCAATGTTGACACCGCTGACGGACTTGTGAATGGTGTCTCTGGGAGATGGTTCCCGCATTCCTATTCGTGTCTGGTTAAAATTTGAAAACGAGGCAGTAGGCTCTCTTTCAAGATCAAAGAGGCCAAATATACAAAATGCCTCTTGAATTCCAATAGAAAAGATTGCGAAGTCCTTTCAGTATAAGCGAAATAACCAATTTTCAGTCAAACCCAGCCAGTTTCCAGTAGTGCCAGCAGAAGGAATTATAATTAATAAAGTACAATTCGAATGTAGCTGTTCATCTAAAGCCCGGGATGACCAAGTCTTCCTTGTATGTTGCTTGTAGTAGGGCCTCGAATACTTCCGGACTCTACCTCTTAGGGAACTTTAATTCACCGAAACCTTTCTCACCCACAGACCCTGTTCAAGTCGAAATAGTTTCTTTACGTACTGAAAAGGCGCTTCGAACCCACTTCCATTTTCTCTTGAATCGTTCTGAATCTTCTCCATATTTGGTTTTATATCAGAACGTTTAAAGTTTGCATGCTCACTATCAGGACATACTAAGTGATAGCCTCATTATCGCTTCTGAGCTGCTTAGTTTCACTGAAACTTGGACTTTTCCGGGTGAGGAATACCCAATTCCTGTATATTCTACTTTTGAGCGCTTGGAAAGTATTTATTCGGAAGAACGGAAGAAGAATGGTAATACCTGCTACGCGAAGTCTGACATTTCAAAGGAAAAAAGGGTACTTGAAAGCAAAAACCTTTCGTTAAGCTTTAACAACGTATTTCAGTACGTTTTATTCCGGTACTGCAATTCTCACAGTGTTTTTCATTAAAGTAGGAATCCTACATGCCCAAAACGTCTGGTAGTTTCTGAAATATCCAGCAGTTTTGAATGCCACAGTGTTGAACAAATTACTATTTTGTGTGATTTTAACGAGGACATTCGCATTAGTGCATCAAGAGGGTCCATGAGATGCACCTTATTTTGCTTGGGACTTCAAAGTTTACCTCATGAGCCACTACCACTACTGGCTGTACTCAAATAGACTGGGAGTTTTCAAGCCTGGACGCAAACGCAATCAGTACAACAACGTATGAGACGGCGCGCGTACAGTTACCACGACTGTATTTGCGTAAAGGGGGAAACGCAATTCCACCGCTTCGATCCGATTCGTACAAATGACAAATTTGCATATAAGAGACATACGTGCAATTGGACATATTACACCGAAATGGATCGAAATGGATCGAATCGAAACGGAGAAGTTGAGCAAATTTCAACTTTTACGGATGACTTAACCTAGAAAAATCATCTGTAAAGATTTGTTTATACTCAAAGATGCATGAAAAGGCTTTTGCTGAGGAAATAAAAAAAAAAACGTTTTCATGGATGAATGTAAAGCGGAAAGACAAAATCTGGCAAAATTTGAAAGTCAAGTGTTTGAAACCGAACGGAATAATTGTGCCCATGTATCCGTTAGATTGAAATGGGTTGGATCGAATCGGATCGAAACGTCGGAATTGTGTTTGGCACTTAAGGCTTAAAAGAAACCTTTTCAATTAGTAGAGAAATAATATTTTAATTTACGCTACTAAATTTCTATGTATTCACTTCTTCGGTTGTCTTATTATACCCTAGATGAAATCGCCGCTCGTTTTTTAAGGGTTCCGTACCCAAAGGGTAATAACGGGAACCCTATTACTAAGACTCCGCTGTGCGTCCGTCACCAGGTTGTATCTCATGAACCGTAATAGGATAGTTGAAATTTTCACAGACTGTGTATTTATATTGCCGCTGTGACAACAAATAATAAAACTAAAATTTAATTAAAAATTAAATTTATTCTCATTCATTATTCTTATCATAGATTAGATTAGATTTGTGAAGGGGTATACAGGCGTTAGCCTCGCAATCACTGCGACCTGAAAGATCTATTGTGAGTCCCCGTTGAATTTGCTCCATTTATAGGTTTAGACTGTTAATAAAGTCTAGAACCATTCTGGGCTTGAGGTTCCATACGTAACTTGGTGGAGGAAAAGCATGTTCAAGGTGGAGTAATCTCCGCCTGGCCAATGCTTCGCAGTTGCAGAGCAAGTGCTTCGAGGTTTCGTGAGCATCCTGACAGAAGCGGCAGGATGAAGTCTCAGCCAAACCTAGCTTGTTTAGGTGATACCTCAAGGGGCAATGGCCTGAGAAGAGCTCAGTGATCATTTTGAGCTCTGTTCTTCTAAGGAGTAGGAGTTCTTTTGTTTTTCCGCCAGAGGTGTCGATAAACTTTTTTTGCCTGACGAAGTCCTTGTAGCCTTTCCCAATACAGGGATTTTTGTTTATTCTCCCAGTTATTTAGGGTAGCTCTGAGGTAACACTTTGAAGTGTCACAAAATGGGGCTGGTCCGACAAACTGAGTTTCCGCTCCTCTTTTGGCTAGGCCATCTACAATTTCATTGCCTTTGTGGCCCTCATGTACAGGTACCCACATGAGGATAACTTTGTTTCTCCTTGATAGATTTTTGAGGGTTTGTAGACATTCTCAGACTATCCCTGACTTGACAGTGTAGGACTTTAAGGCCTTGAGGGCAGCTTGATTGTCCGAGAGGATATTAATGGTTGAACCATTTATGGCTCTTTTAATGCAGGTATTGGCACATTCTTCTATGGCCAATACCTCGGCTTGGAATACGGTAGGGGTAGAGCCCAGAGCCTTTGATATATGGCATCTGGGGCCGTATACACCCAATCCGACCCCACTGTTTGTTTTTGAGCCGTCTGTATACCACACCATCGATCCTTGTTGGAAGGACGGTTTAATGGAGCGCCATTGTTGTCGGTCTCCAAGAACCACTTGGAATGGTCTTACAAAATCCACTCTGGGTGTGATTATGTCAGATATTGTCGTCACTTGCTCGAAGCATATCTGTTTTAAGATACTTATCATAAGTAGGCAATTTTTTTCCAAATGACAGCATTATTATTGTTTTTTAAAATGGCGCCTACTTTCATTTGAAAAAATAAAAAAAAGTACATAGTGTTACATTTTGTACGATGGTACGGAAACCTTCGTGCACGAGTCCTACTCCCACTTGGCCGGTTATTTATTTTATGTAATTTATTTATTTTATTTATTTATTTATTCTTTATTTGTTGTTTGTTTTTGTTTTCTTTGTATTTGTTTTTTTTCAAATTTTTCCCTTGGCCATAATGTTAGCTACAGGGTGCGTCCACAGGTTGCGGATAGTGGAACGACCGATAAATATATACGGTAATACCCATATATAGGTTAGCTGCGAATATTCAAATAAGTAGCCGCGGACAATACATCTAAAAATATTTGAACACAACTTAGCTATTGTTACACTGAAGATGTCAACGATTTCATCTAGGGTATAATCACAGACAAGAAATACCCAGATATCGACGGTAGTACTAAGAAAGTGATGTATGGAAGAGCTCATGGTAAACCTCAATAACTCACTGATCTCGGCTAAATATATCATGGGTACGAACCAAAAATGTTTTTCAATATAGGCGAAAATTCATTTCCTTCTTAGAATTTAAATCGACCATATTTCTTCAGAATTTGTGAGTTGTGTCTGGGCAGTCTCGGCTTCGTGGAAGTTGGATTGATTTGGTTGCTTGGGCTTGTTAGCAAACAATTTTTATGAGCGTACATCAGTGCGGATTTTTGTCTCACCCGGGGGTTACACCTGCAAGTACAGTTTGCATACAATCTGCACTGCCATACTTCTTGCACGTGTAACCTCTACTGCCATGCTGGCAGCTCAGCCTTCAGCGAACTTGCATGATGAAAAACCATGGCAGCTGGGAGATAGTAATTTGACATTTATACAGTTTTCAAAATGGCGGAAAAGAAATGCTTGAGAGAATTTGATAAATTTATTCTGGGAAAATGAGATTTTCTTGGATCATTTGCATTACATCATTTACCAACACCTTCCTCTTAATTTTTCTTGGGTTTTTATCATTCTGCTACTTTATTGCTATAATTTTCCAATATACGCAAGACTTTTCGTCTCGATGCCATTTTTTAAATGAACTTGCATGCAAGCTGATAAGACATCAACCGAGCTGCCTTCTGCTGTCAAGTTTAAAATCGCGTTGGAAGGGAGGCTTGCATGCAAGCTGTACTTGCAGGTGTAACCCCCAGGTCACGCCTTTAAAAAATGTTTTCAATGGAGGAAAGAATTGATTTATTTCTTAAAATTGAAATCGACCATTATTTCTTCAAATCGTCTGGTTTATTGGTGGATATATGTAGACGATCCGAGGATATTCTGACTACCGTTTTAGTGGAAGATAAGGTGTGATGAGAAAGGGGGGGGGGGGGGTAAATACATTAATATTTTCAATAACTTGCATTCTATACCTACAATACAACAAAATTTTTGCTCTTCTTACTCTTAGTTTGAAATTTGAATCCCGCCCATCCCGAAATTTATTTTCAGATTTCACGACTAGTCTGGCAGCCGAAGCCGCTGAGAGTTCTTGCAATTTTTCGTTTTTTGGCTGTACTTAAGTACATATGCACTGTCGTTCTTTGCATTCCACGAACTGAATTTATAAGAGTAAGTTGAAATTTCACTGTGCACTCGCATTTTATCATCGATTTGCATTAAGAGGAGTCAGTACTCAGCAAAAGATTCAATTTAGATACCAGCGACAAAGTTTACTATACGTAGGTTTGTGTCCTGAAAGTGACAAAATTCATATAAAATTAGCCTAGACCTAGACCAAAAGCACATTAGAGACAGCTAGCGTAGAAGACAGAAACGCAACATGCGATAATTTAAGACGAAAAATGAAAATTTGTACTTCAAAGAAATTGAAAATGTTTAACGAGACTTAAATTTTTTTTGCTCATAATTGTTAAATATACTATTTTTCTTTGTATTTCAACCACTTTCAACGAACTATTGCAATTTCTAGTCGGTGAAATATCGGGAGAAAAAACAAGTACTATTAGAGTCAAATAATTAAAAAAAAAACGCCACTAAAAATGAAAAAAACTCAACGCTATTTGCTAGATCTTGGCTTTATCTTTCCAAAATAGTCAGAATCTAAAGAAATGGGAATACCTACTAACAGCAATTTGATTTAAAAAACTTCAGTTTTTACCATTTTTTATAAGTTTTCGAGATAATATCTCCATTCCAATACACTTTTTTTAATTTTTGCCGACGATATTTACTAGACTTCTTCGTTACCTTTAATTTAAGATATAAATCATTATTCTGTCACAAATAGTTTGTAAGAAATGCGCATTGAAAAATGTATGAAACTTGCAAATCTTGGTACTGACTCCTCTTAACTTCTTAATAATCTTCCTACTGGTATGCCGTACATTACATTCCCTACTCGCAATTTTATTGCGATTTCAATGAAATTTTTGACTCAATAAATACTTTATCATATTTAAAACATTTCTGATGTGCCAAACAATATCTGTCGAGTCCATTTTTTGTTAAAATTTGCAATTTTCTTAAATACGGAAACCAATAAATGCAAAATCTAATTTGATTGTGGCGTTATTTCCCTAGATGTGCGATTTGTACCCATGCCAATAAATTTCATTCCACCCAGCTCATCCTGCAAGAAGGTAGACACAATTTGCTCGGACCGTCTAAGACACCAATAAACCACACGAATTCTGAAGAAATATGGTCGATTTAAATTCTAAGAAAGAAATGAATTTTCGCCTATATTGAAAAACATTTTTGGTTCGTGCCCATGATATATTTAGCCGAGATCAGTGAGTTATTGAGGTTTGCTATGAGAACTTCACTTTCTTAGTACTACCGTCGATATCTGGGTATTTCTTGTCTGTGGTATAATATTATTGGTTTTCGACCAATTATAACTTTATCTAACTCCCCCAGAGAAAGTTGATGGATAGATGAGCTATTTTCTTATTCCATACATATTCTGAAAATTTTACCGAAATCGGAGATGATCGGATCTAAAATCGTGTTCGGTTTAGTGTGGAATGGCTGTGTGTAAATTCATACATATGAAGATTGGATTGTACATAATATACATACATATATATCTAAACTTATAAAATTGACAGAGAAATGCGTATGAATCCTAAAGCCATAACATCAGCACAGATGTTCGGCCGATTGGATGTTGCAACAAATGACTGGACAGATGGAATATTTTCTGCCCTCTGGCGGAAAACATTGAAAATGAAGAAAACCGAATTTGTTTGGCTTGTATTAGATGGACCCGTTGACAGTATCTGGATTGAGAATTTGAATTCAGTACTTGATGATAATAAAACTTTAACTTTGGCTAATGGTGATCGTCTTCCGATGGCAGCAACATGTAAGATAATTTTTGAACCTCATAATATTGATAATGCATCACCAGCTACAGTATCAAGAAACGGTATGGTCTATATGAGTTCATCTGGATTGGATTGGAAACCAAGTGAGTAATGTTGTTGTTGTTGTTGTATTTCATAAATTTTAATATACCTGTTTGTTTGTTTTAAGTACTTCAAGCTTGGCTAAAAGGTAGATCACCAGGACAAAAGACTGTTTTTAGTGAACTATTTGAAAAATCTTTTATAACCATTTACAATTGGGGTACCCAAAATCTTAACATGCAAATGGATGTGTTACAGTGTAATATTGTAAAACAAATGATTAATATCTTGGAAGGACTTGTTCCAATTAAAAAGGATGAAGAACCATCGGTTGCATTATCTTCTCAGGATAGTATTGAAGGTGAGACTTTAGTAATTGTGTGTAGATATGAAGGGCATGTTGTATAACATATGTTTTGTGTCTTGTGTTTTAGAAGAAGCACTTGAAGATGCTAAACAAGATGAAAAAGAAGATATGTGTACTCCAGAGCATTTACATCGTTTATATATATTTTCTCTTGCCTGG